>OZ014428.1:0-2637000 GCA_963966015.1 Aphidecta obliterata
CATCTTCCATGCTGAGTGGTCTATGGTGTTTAGCTCTCTAACTCTTTGGTTCCATCTGTCTGTTCTCAGTTCTCTCAGTGTATTTTTCAGCATATGACTGTGTTTATTCAGCCCTTTCTTGTCTTCTTCTCGATGTGAAGTTCTGTAGTTCTTCCTAAGTTTTCTATTCCTCTTTATAAGCTCTTTTATTGCTTTTGGGGTTGTGAATGTTTCGGGGCTGGCCTTTCAGTTCTTCTAGTACTTTCCTCGTAGGCTTCTTTTATTCGGGTTTCTAATTTTCATATAACTTCATCTTCTAGATCTTCAGGGGTTCTTATCTGCGGAATTTCAGTAATTTTCTCCTGGAGTAGTTCACTGTACTTTTTCTAGTCTGTGAAGTATTTCGTTTGAAGTTCTTCTGTTATCGGTCTGCGTCTCAATCTGAGTTCTATGGGGTTGTGGTCTGATGTTCCCTCTCCTATAGTATCAAGGGTGAAATCTTGGGTAATATCTTTCATTATGACGATATCTAATACGTCCGGTAGGCCATTACTTCTGGGCAGGTAGGTCGGAATTTCAGGTCCTAATACTATGGCATTTAGTTTTTCGGCGTACTTCTTGAGCTTCTTCCCATTTTGGTTTTCAGTTCTGCTATTCCATTCTCTTGATTTGCAGTTCATATCGCCAATAATGATGTTCGGGTAGTTTCCTTCAAGCATCTTCTTCAGATCTTCCTCTATTAAGTCATTTTGGGGTGGTTTGTAGGCTGACGTAATTTTCATTTGTCCTCGATTCGTATTGACTATAATCGAGACGGCTTCTATTTGCCCATTATTCAGTACATCGTCAAAATAGTGGTCGATGTTCCTCTTGACTATTAGGGCTACGCCCCCTCCTGTACAATTTCTGTCATTTCTGTATATTTCATGGTCGGGAAATGAAATTCTATTCCTTGTAGATAGTCTCGTCTCTTGAACGGCTATAATATCCGGTTTTTTCTCGGATATTATTTCTTCCATTTCAGATCTACGGGCTCGTAGACCGTTTGTGTTCCATGAAACTATCTTTAGGTAGTTTTTATTTCCGTTAGTCACTAGCTCCATTAATTGGGTTTAGTGAGTTTACGGAACTTTTTGTCCATCTCTATTTCCAGGAATTTCATGTGTTTACTCATGATATTCTTGGTGAAGGTATCTAGATCCTCGGTGGTTTTGGGTCCTTTCTTGTTGATCTCTTCTTTCTTCTTTTGGCTGCTCTTCTTTGATTTTCCATTTTTTGGGACTTCTTTTTTCTGCTCTTGTTTAAGTGGTGGCGTTGGTGGCTTCTTCTTATCCTCTTCCTTCTGTTCTTGTTGGACAGTAGGCAGCTTTTTCTTTTCTTCTTCTTTTCTTGCTTTGGTCGCAGTCTTCTTTTTGGTCACCAGTTTTCATTCGCGACATCCTTTGTAGCTGGCTGGGTGTCCTGCTTTTCCGCATAGCGCACATGTAGCATTTCTCTCGTCGCTTTCTCTGGTTAGCGTACAATCTTTACTATTGTGCGCTCCAGAGCATTTAACACATCTCCATGGAAATGTACATTTGCTTTGCGCATGTTCGTAACGTTGACATTTATGACATTGGTCAGGTCCAATGCTCTTTTTCTTCGGCTCTACTACACAATTTATACTGTAGAGCTGTTTCACTTCGAATGCCTTCTTATTTTGGGTTTTCACCAAAAATAAAGGTATTGCCTTCTTGGTTTTGTTGGATGTCATCCTTATGACATCCGCGTCGGTAATGCCTTGCTCGGCTAGGTCTTCGGTGATGATGGTAATATCTGCGTCTAGTGATAGATATCGTACCACCGCGTAGATTTTCTTTTCTTCTTCTCTTTGGAGCGTGTAAAATTCTTTTCCCCTTGACTCGTATTTCGTCATCTTCCTGTGGTCATCGGGGGATATAGGTACAACACGAATGCCGCCCCTTACTGTGGTCGCTCTTTGGTATTTGATGCCTTTCTCTTGCATATCTCTCGACATTTGAGTCCAGTCGGCAGTGCCTTTCAAGGTCACTGGTGGGACCTTTTCTTTCCTCGGCTCAATTGGAATGAACCATATCCATAGTGCTTTTTGCAAATCTTCTGTATATGTCGTCGGGTCGTCGATGTCTGAATGCTATTCCCGTGTCTTCTGCATGAAGGGCTAGCAGATTTCTTGGGTTTTTAGGAATATCGTAGATATAGATGTTGTAGAGAAGAGGTCCTAGAACCTAGCCTTGGGACACTCCTGATTCTACTTGTTTGATGGAAGATAATGTGTCTTGTATTTTGAAATTTCTGTTTCTCAGGAAGTTTCTTATTATCTTGCAGGTTTCGGTAGGGTAACCTGCCATCATCATCTTGTAGGCGAGTCCTTTGCGCCAAATTCGTTCGAAGGCTGTCTCGAAACGTAATGGCAATAATACTGTGGCTTTTTCATTCTGAAATCTTTCAATGACATGTTCAGTGGTTCCACAGGTTTGGTGGACATATCAGTAGGGCTGATATGTGGGAGATAACGCGGTGTAGACTAGCCGGCAACATCATCTTCCGGACGTGTGGAAAGTTGCCACACTAGTTTTGTGACAGAATGTTTTCAATTATGAGAAGGTCACACTCTGGAGGATTTGAAAAACTCAAATAATCCGAAAAAATGCCAAGCGTATCATTCCTTAACGTCCTGTGGAAAATATATTCGAATATACTCCATATTCATTTGAGTGCTTCAGATGAATAAGTATTCTGTTGAGTTTTCTCCCCTCACAATTTCTACTCATACTTCAGAATAATGTACCCACAATGCGCGAATTTTATTGGCACAATACAAATTTTTATATTTCATGGAACACATACAATGAAGATCCCCAAATGATTTCAAAAGATAAGCAGAGAGAAATAGTGAAGCAGCATCTAAAATCTACAGAGACATTGTATGGAAAACAAAATTAATGAATATCCTAAATAGTTGAGGGAATCATCAATTAGTAAAAGGAACTCCTCGTGCCCGTGCATTAAAGCTGGGAGGGGAAACTAGAAATGGAAATGGGTACTTTCTATAGGACGATAGGGCTGAATAGCGGAGTAGAAATCTTATGGACGATATCTTTACTCGAGAATTTAGGAGGCCAAGTTATACTATCTAGTTATATTATGAGAGAGGGTAAAATAGTCTCATGATGAAAGGCGAAGAATATGGAAATACTGATTCAACAAGGTGTGATTTAAGCAATGCACCTCGATAACTTTGAGTAAACGGAGCCTGAATTTTGTTGAAGTTCTCAGGAAAAAAATCTTTATCTATTCCAGTTACACATTTGAAAATTATTCTGAATTTTGAGTTGAAGAAATTTTTGTTTTTTTTAATTGAACGGAACTCTAGAGATTGATAGAGTTGCTAAAATTCGAAATTATGGAATTCAACTCGAGGCATGGTATACAGGGTGTCCCAGGAGTAACTGTATATACTCTCATCATAGGCAGAGCAGGACTTTGTGAGTACGGATTGACAGTAAAACAAAATTTAAAATGCACTGCCGTGAAGTCATGAACTTTTGAGCGCTCGTTCATCCATCTTGTAAGTGAATTCGAATTTTTTAGTTTCAGAAACCAATTGAAGAAATTATTGAAAGATGTCGGAAAAAATTTCAAACTAAGGCTGAACTCCAGACCTTAACATCAGCTTTAGGTGACCAATTAATTTTTTCGACAATACGCTAGAATTTTCCACGGTATCTATGGTCTTGGTCATGTGATCTGGACCAAATTTCAAGTCCCTAGGCTTTTCCGTTAGGAGGTTATAATTTTCTATTGTTTCTGTGGTTCTGGTCATGCGATCGCGATAAAATTTCGCGTTTAGCTCAAACACGTCATTCTCCATCTGAGTGCAAAATTTCATTTTGACCTTATCAATAATTTCGAAGTAATCGGACGGCCGTATTAACGGAACCCCTGGTCGAATTTTTCCCAATAACGAACTCGATCACGGCATTTGAGATTCAAATATACCCTGAAAAGTTTCTAGGTTGTTCCGTTCGAGAGTTATCGTTTATACGGCCGGAGGACGTCATCAATGAGTCAATGAACCTTGTCGATTGAGACCATTTCCGGCTCAAAATACAGACATCGTGACGAAATGATATAGCCCTCGTGTAAGCAGAACGAGCACTCAAATAAGAGCTACCCCTTGAGGACCATCGTATTGTGTAGGCTCTACCTCGCTGAAGTATATTGAGAATGGATAAACTCGAAAGAAAGCAAAGATTATGTCCTTTCGATAGCGTTGTCGTTAACAGGGGATTGTAATTCGCGAACAAATTCCACAGTCGTGAATCGAGAAGAAGGAACTAAAATAGTCTTGTTCCCTGACAAGGAATTTTTGAATGCTTTGCTTGTCATCTCAGCAATGTTCTAGAATCTAGGTGGCTATGCGGTCATTAGTGGCAATTCTATACTTGCTTTTGACATGTGCTAATACAGATACATCAAGCGGCTGCAAACGATATGGAGGAAAATTAACAATTACTATTTCATTTTTCCTTGCATATGTAGTTGCCTGCCATGAACAATGGCTTTTATTGTTATCCATAACAATTATAATTGGATCTTTTTTACAAAAATGCTCCAAAGTTTTAGGTAATAGTTTCGCAGTCACCCACCCACTGCTTCAACTATTAACAAAATCTACGCCCCACAGTTCGTGAGTGTGACAGGATGTCTAGCTCTGGGAAAGATGAAAATGAGTGAAAGTGTTTTGCCTGATGCACTTAGAACGTCAACCATTGTAACCAGGGGCCTATTGCACCAAACTACTCTGCAACTTTTCACTTTTCATTTTTCAAATGAATTACGTTTCACGAAGAGCATTCAGAATTGAAGAGTGCACAGTGAAAAGTCAAGCACAAAGTGAAAAGCACTCCGCAAAAATGAAAAAAGCAAAGTGTTGGGGGAAATGTGGTACAACAGAATCAATTTTCAGTTTGCAAATTTGACAAAATGCAAAGTGCAAAAAGAATAGTTGCATAGTATTTTGGTGCAATAGGCCCCTGGACTTCACTCTCCCATGGAACCGCTTGTTTCACTAGCTTTACACCCTTTTCTGCAAAAACGTTGGCAGCGTGCACAACTGTGATCCTGACATCACACCAGTTTCATCCTGGTTATTGATGTTACTAGGTGAATATGGATAACTGTGGGAGGCTCCTCTGTAGTTGTCATAAAATGTATCAGCATTTGCTTTATGGAAACTAGTAGCTCTTGAGAAACTTGTACATATTCCCTGCCTGGATTTCGTAAAGAAAGCTCTGTGTCTCGCTTCATAAAACCTTGAACCCTGTCAAGACCTACTGCTTAATTTTTAAAGCATAATCATGAGTCAATGATTGCAGCATTCGATAAGTTGAACAAAAATTCATTGTATAATTGGCCTAGATTTTTGATAAATACTGGGAATGTTCGATATCTTGATGCGACGGTTAAGTTCGTGAAGGGGCGAAATCTGCCGAAAGGTTCCGTAGATGTAGCCATCTTCATTTGTTTTTTCAATAATCAGAAAAATAACGATCTGATCCAACTGAAACTTTTCAGTTAGTTGTGAAATAACGAAATAATTCATAAGAATCAATAACTACCTAAAAAAAAAAACTTCAACTCGTCTTTCACGCGTCAAGCACTTTCTACTGTTGCCAATTCGAAATATAGCAAGATAATCTTTATGTACGAGAGATAATTCCAATTGTTTGAGAGAGCCTCCGTTGTGGGGTGCCCCTCTTTCCTCTACACTGATGCTAAAACTTAACATAAATGTACTTGAGACAATTGTTCCTTGATTTTGGTATGTTACCACATTATTCCAATGTGAAAAGAAACAGTGTCTTCTTTTGAGCGCTAGTTCTACACATTCATATCATTTTGTCACGATGTCTTTTTTTTTCGAATTTTAATCGACAAGGTTCGACTGACTGATGACGAATCCGTCGAAAAATTCAAGTCCATCCGGCCGTAAGCAAGATAAGTTTCGAGCGGAATGATCTAGAGACTCGACATTTTTAGCGTGAGTTCAGTTCCCGAATGCCGCAGTTGAGTTCGTTAATATACAGAATTCAACCAGGGGTTCCGTAAATATGATCGTTCGAAATTTTGTTTTCCTGATTACTTTGAAACTACTGATTCGATCGGAATGAAATTTTCACTCAGATGGAGAATAACGTATAACCGGAACCAAAGAAACTATAGAAAATTATTACTTTCGAACGGAAATACTTATAGACTTGAATTTTTCAGGGTAGTTTTGGATCTTGAATGTCGAGTTCACGATTATCAATGAGCACAATTAGACTAGGGGTTCCCTGAATATGACCGTTCAAAATATTATTTTCCTAATAATTTCGAAACTTCTGATTCGATCGGAATAAAATTTCGCACATAGATGAAGAATAATGAATTCAAACTAAGTGCGAAATTTTGTCCAGATTGCTTACCAAGACCATAGAAACCGTAGAAGTTTCTACAGAATTACCGAAAAAACATACTTACATTCCTTACAGCTGATGTCGGCCAGTTTGAGCCGAAAATGGTCTCAAACGACTATGTTCGACTCACAGATGACGAATCCGTCGGAAAATTCGAGTCTGTCCGTCCGGCCGTCCATCTACACGATAACTCTCGAACGGAATGTTCTAGAGACTTGAAATTTTCAGGGTAGGTTCGAATCTCAAATGCCGCGGTTGAGTTCATTATTGGGCAAAATTCGCCCAGGGGTTCCGTGAATATGGCCGCTCGAAGTTTTGTTTTTATGATTATTTCGAAACTACAGATTCGATTGAGATGAAATTTTGCACTCAGATGGAAAATGACGTGTCAAGCTACGTGCAAAATTTTGCCCAGCTTGCATGACCAGAACCATAGAAACCATAAAAAATAATAACTTTGTAATGGGAAGGCCTAGGGATTTGAAATTTTCAGGATAGGTGTGGATCTCGAATGTCGTTCATCAATGAGCAGAATAAGACTAAGGATTCCGTAAATATGATCGTTTGAAATTCAGTTTTCTTGATAATTTCAAAAATTGGATTTGATCATGACGAAATTTTGTATTTAAATTGAGAATGATATATTCGAGCTATATTTTTTTCAGATCGCATGATCAGAACCATAGAAACCATAGAAAATCATTACTTTTGAACACAAAGGCCTAGGGACTTGAAATTTACGGGATGGGTTCGTATCGCGAATTTCGCGTTCATGTTAATCAATGCGCAAAATTCGACTAGGGGTTGCGTAAATATAGCCGTTCAAACAATTTTTTCCTGATAATTTCGAAACTACTCATTGGATTGTAATGCAATTTCGCACATAGATGAAGAATAATGTATTCAAACTACGTGGGAAATTTTGTCCAGATCGCATTACCAAGACCATAGGTACCGTAGAACATTCTAGCGAATTATCGAAAAAAAAATTGGTCTTTTAAAGCACTGACGTGAAGTCTGGATTTTCGCCTTAGTTTAAAATTTTCTTTGTCAGCTGTCGAAATCTTTTTCAATTGGTTTCTAAAACTGGAGAATGCGAATCTACCTACAAGGTGGATTAACGAGCGCTCAAAAGCTCCTGACTTCACGGCAATGCTTTTCGTAATTTTTTCAAAGAAGGAGGCTGAACGAGCGCTCAGAAGCTCCAGACTACACTTCAGGGCATTTTATAATTTTATATTACTGAATAGGTAGAGATTAGCTTCTTCAGCCCCTCTCCAAAGTTGTAATACTTATGCTGATATATTCGATCATTAAATACAGGTCTGTCATTTTATTGGCTCAGAAGGAAAAGCGCCAAACGAATAGAGAAACTGAGAAAGGGTGTCAAACCTACGAGGTTTAAATTTTCAAAGGGTTGTTGGAATTCAATTGCTTCGCTCTCGAATTTCTGCCTTCACAGTTCATAGAGCGTAACTCCTTCCTGCTCGAAGTGGTTCGATACATACAGCCAAATCGTACACGCATTGAAAACAAATTTCGTCATCTCAAACCAAAGCTAGGAATCACATTCACGGTTTACGTTCAAGTTTATATCTGAAGAGAATTGATCATTTCATTGCTTTCTCTGGGTGCGTATCTTCAACAAGCTTTTATAGTATTATATTTCGTAAGAAGGTTCTGATGTCTTTCAGTGATGGCTCATCGGTGTTCAGCTAGATGAAAAATACTTGTGTATCATAAGTATCGTTCACAACTTCGGACTATTCTGATCGAAATACAAAAAATATTTTTATGAACGAATGACTAACCAACTGTAATAAACACAGAAGAGACCTTATAAAAATATTTATTCATTTATTTATACACGTACATATAAGCAATTAGAAAAAAGTATTATGAATATAAAAGTCGTACATGATAAATATTTGCCGTCAAGTATTACACGGCTTGTCACAAAGTAAAATTCATTGTAGTTAAAAAGGTAGGTATAAAACAATTTCACCACATACAATACATTCTAGACCAACAAAACATGTTGAAACTCCTCGAGGGTATATATTGTCTTTTTAAGTAAAAGTTCTTTCACACTTTTGCGGAATTTTCCTTCGTTCTTTATACTATTAGGCAAAGTGTTATAAATCTTCAGTGATACATGATTTACCCCCTGCTTTGCTTTCGTAATTCTAGAGAAGGGAACACTCAGATGTTGTTTTTTTCTCGTGTTGTATTCATTAAAATCTGAGTTGGATGGAAATTTCTCGAGATGCTGGTGAACATAAACCACAGCTGTGAGGACAAAAGCTGAAACACAGGTGAGTATGCCCTCCCTTTCGAATACACCTCGGCAACTCTCTGACTGATGCATTCCGAATATTGCTCTTATGGCCTTCTTCTGTTTGAGGAGAACCTTTTGCGCCGCACTACTGTGTTCCCACATTATGATACCATATATCATCTTAGCATGAAATTCTGAATAATATGTGAGCTTAGCCGTGTCACTATTAGGAGATCATTTTTATTCTCTTTATCAGATAGATCGAGGTCGAGAGTCTGCTACAAAATTCGTCTACGTATGGACTCCAGCTCAAAGATGAGTGGGAAGTCAGCCCCAGATACGTCAGAGAGTCAGTTACATTCTCTTTGTTAGTAAACAAGAGCTGCTGGGTTTTATCTTCATTCAACAATAGACCATTTGATGCGAACCAATCTTGAGCACTCAATAATGATGTTGAGGTTTTTAACTTTAGGGTGTTTCTGCTTCCTGATTTGTTCATAAAAGCAGTGTCATCTGCATAGCTGCAGAGTTGATCAGTCTCCAAGTTTGCATGTAGATCATTCGTGAAAACAATGAACAATATCGGGCCCAGTATTGAACCCTGTGGTACCCCAACATCGATCTCCCTCAAATCAGACACCGAGTCATTCCACTTCACCACCTCAAACCTCTTTGTCAGGTAGGATTCGAACATATTGAGAGCCTTCCCTCTTATACCGTAGAATTCGATATTGTTCAGGAGAAATCTGTGGCAAACGCTGTCAAAAGCTTTGCTCAGGTCGATACAGGTCAGTTCCACTTCCTTGCCGTGATTGTACGCCTCGACTATGGTATCTAGTAAGAAGATTGACCATCTCCGCTGTAACTGTGGATTTTCGTTTTCGAAAACCTTGTTGAGATTCGTGAATGAACATATTGCTCTCAATAACACTCACCAAACGTTCTTTAAGGATTAGTTCAAACAGTTTTGAGATAGCTGGTAAAACAGAAATTGGCCGATAGTTTGAAAGTTCCTCAACATTTCCTTTTTTCAATATTGGTGTTACCATAGCGACTTTCAGCTCTTGTGAAAAGACTTCTTGCTCAAAGCAATCATTAATCATTTTACACAATGGCCGTTTCATATGTGGAACTATTTGCTTGAGGAGCGTCACTGAAATACCGTAGAAATCCTTCGTGTGTTTATTTTTCAGCTTTTTCGTTAAATCCATAATTTCTTCCTCTGTAGTCGGATTCGAATACATCGAATTCATGGTATCCACTTTGAGGTTTTTGAGCAACTCACTTGAATGGTTCACAGATGGCCGCACTCTTTCCTGTATGTGTTCACCAACGGATACAAAATGCCTATTCAAAGTTTCTGCAGTTATATTGTGTGAGCATATCTGATCTTTTTTTTTATTTCTGTTTCTTTACTTTTTAAGTTCCGCATTTCTTTGAACTTGTTCCCTTCATTGTTTATTTTGTTTGAGTTCTTGGTTTTCACTGTCTTTCCTATTTCATTTTTCAGATTGGTTCTGAGAATATTATGAAGTGCACGTCTGGGTTCGTCTATCCGTACTTCAGCAATGGTTCTTGCTGCCTCAACCTTGTTCTTTAAGTTTCTTAAGTCTTTATGGCAGTGATATTCTTTTCTGTGTTTGACTTTATATCTCTTCTCAGGGAAAGAAGAGTTGAAGAGATCGACAAGAGTACCGTGGAAATCACTATACTGCACCATATTAGATCCCAATTTATGGACTTAATTCCCTCAATGAATTGGTGAGTATTTTTATGAACCATTTGCCTTCTGATTTTATATTTCTCATTTTCAGGTTTCATTTTGACCATTGGTTTCTTCAGAATCTGTGCTTTATCTTCCGATAGGAAGGGCTCATAAGTAGCCTGTTAACATTTACTCTCTGTGATATTCGTGAACATGTTATCTGCTCGAATTCTTCGTTACACGTGATGGCTCTGTAAATATATGCTTCAAGTTGTACATATTGAACATTTCAATCAGTTGTTATTTGACAGTTGACATTTTGTTGAAATCTTTATTATAATCATCAACTTTCAATACCCTCTCAACACTATGATCTATAAGGCATTCCTTCGACACCTGCTCGAGGCACTGTAATAATTGGGGAATACTTATTCAAAATTAAATGGATTATTTAAATTCAAATGTATTTCTCGAATGGAAAAAGACTCCAGACCTCCGTATATATATTGTATTAATCTGTAGGTATCAAAAAAGGATGTCGTTAGTTTTAATCGGCGTGATAAGTTCGAAAAAGACCACCCATAGTCACGATAATTCACGTCTAAAAGGCGGAGTAGTCCATTTGCAACATCGTAGTGGCTGAAATTGTTTATGTCTACTGTAGATAGCGATTGATATCATGGGAGAATTTTGAAGCGAAAATGTCGCTGTGTAAGCGTCTGGACGCCCACTCTGGAGTTGTGGATTTTTTTGAAAGGGGGGTAGAGTTTACCTTTGGAGAAGAAGGAAAGGCAGTTGCTCGGAAAACGGGGACTCATCACGATGAAGGGAAAAATCGGACGACGGTTTCAGTTAGAGAAAAAGAGTGTTGTAATGTTCAATCGGGGATTCTATCAGATTTCGGATTGAGGGAGTAATTGTGTTAGAATTGTGGAAATAAGTGTTCAAGAAGTTTTATTTTGAGTTGGGTTAGAAGCCGTATTTTGTGTTTCGAGTGCGGATAACAAAAATTACGAAAAGCACTGCCGTGAAGGCAGGAGCTTTTGTGCGCTCGTACATGCACCTTGTAGGTAGATTCGCATTTTCCAGTTTTGGAAACCAATTGAGGAAATTTTTGACAGCTTTCGAACAAATTTTCAAACTAAGGCGATAATCCAGACTTCAAGTCAGTGCTTCAGGTGACCAATCTTTTTTTCGATAATTCGCTAAAATTTTCTACGGTATCTATGGTCTCGGTGATGCGATCTGGACAAAATTTCGCACGTAGTTTGAATACATTGTTCCTCAGCTAGGTGCAAAATTTCATTCCAATCAAATCGGCAGTTTCGGAATTTTCAGGAAAAGAATATTCTGAACGGCCATAGTTACGGAACCCCTAGTCTAATTTTGCTCATTGATGAACGTGACCGTGAAATTCGCGATTCAAACCCACCCTGAAAATTTCAAGTTTCTAGGCCTTTTCCTTCGGAAGTTATAATTTTCTATGGTTTCTATGGTTCTGGTTATGCGATCTGGACAAAATGTTGCTTTAATATGTCATTCTCGTTTGAAATACAAAATTTTATCTCGATCGAATCCGTAGTTTCGAAATTATCGAGAAAACAAAATTTCAAACTACCGTATTTACGGAACCCCTAATATAATTCTGCTCATTGATAAACGTGAACGCCACATTTCAGATCTACACCTATCCTGCAAATTTCAAGTCCCTAGGCCTTTCCGTTTGAAAGTTATGATTTTCTATGGTTTCTATGGTTCTGGTCATGCGATCTAGAGAAATGTAGCTTGAATATATTATTCTCCATAAGTATACAAAATTTCGTCACGATCGAATCTGTAGTTTGAAAATTATCAGGAAAACTAAATTTCAAACAACCATATTTACGCAACCCCTAGTATAATTTTGCTTATGGATGAAAGTAATCACGACAATCGGGATCCACACCTATCCTGATAAATTTCAAGTACCTAGGCGTTTCCGTTCAAAAGTTACAATTTTCTATGGTTTCTATGGTTCTGGTGATGCGAGCTGAACAAAATTTTGCATGTAGCTTGAACACCTCATTTTCCATTAGAGTGCAAAATTTCATCTCGATCGAATCTGTAGTTTCAAAGTTATCAGGAAAACAAAATTTCGAGCGGCCATATTTACGGAACCCTTAGGCGGATTTTGTCCAATAACGAACCCAACCTCGGCATTCGAGATTCGAACCTACCCTGAAAATTTCAATTTTCTAGGACATTCCGTTCGAGAGTTATCGTGTATACGGACGGACGGACGGACAGACTCGAATTTTCCGACGGATTCGTCATCAGTGAGTCGAACTTAGTCGTTTGAGACCATTTTCGGCTCAAAATTCGAAAAATACAGACATCGTGACGAAATGATATAGCCCTCGTGTAAGTAGTACGAGCGCTCAATAAGCCAATATCGCGTGTGGGTGGATTTGTTTCCAAATAGGTAAAAAAGGGGAATTAGGTGGTTTGCAGACCAAGGTAGGAAAAGTTAGTTCAAAGTTTCGACCCCTATGAATGTGAATGGTGTTATTGTAATCTCCAATATTATTGATATCTCGATCCAAAGCTCATTTGATGTATTTTCGAATTGTACGTACGGAATTTGAATATTAGATGCACTTGATTATTTGACCCCTCGTACATTTGGATAAGTATGTTCATAAGAAGTAACAGTTCAATTGTTTGATTTAATTACGATTATGAGAAATTAGGTGAATAAACATTAGATATTCTTTTTGATGTCTATGAAAATTTCGATTTTATGTTCGCATTTTACCATCATTTTTCGTAAATTGAAAGGTTTTCTTTCCTGAATACCTGTTCCTCAGAAAATATAAGACAAAAGACTTCCTCCTCGTGCAGGGACCACGAACCTAGACCTTTTCGGAAAATATATAAGATATGGTGGCAGCGGAATAATTTAGAGTAATTATAAACAAGATAATTCCATCTTAATAGCTTGTACTATTGATAAGTGTACAAGGCATTTTTCTATCCGAACAACTCAGGTTATGGTAAATTGGTGACAGCGGAATACGATTAATAAGGGTAGAAACCCCAGGTTCAGTACAGAACGATAGAAATGTAGGATAGTCTCCAGATTTCTCTTTCCACAGAGTACCTTGTTATATTCTGCAATTCCCTGTATCGAAATCCTTCATCCACAAAAATTGCGGCACCTCCATGTCTTCAAGTTTTGCGACAAAAGGAGCTGGCTACCGTTAAATCCCCCTTTTCAATTCTACTCAACAAATCCTCTGAAAACCAATGCTCTGTAACACAGGCTATGTCTACTTTCTGGTCATTTATGAAAAAATTAAAACCGTCAATTTTATTGGTCAATGATTGTACGTTGATATTTGCAATAGTACAATATAAGGTAGTTTCGTATATTCCTTCTATTTCATCGTCTTCAGCAAAAACGAGAAACGGCGTACTGTTATTCCATTCGGCCAATTGTGACCATTATACAGGTCTTCCATCTTCCATCAGATCCATATCACCACCAATCTTGAAGGACACACTATTGGCTTCAGTTCTCATCAGTAGGGCCTCCACCACAAATGCTCTTTCTGCAGTTTAAGGTGGTCCAAAATCATATCTGGAGTCGTACCTAACTCAACCCTACCAACGTGGAGCCACACCCTCTGTTTGCTACTCGAGAATGTATTCTGTCTTTTTGTAATTTGTCCTGTTCCTCTGACAATTCTTTTACGTCCCCGATGCATATTTCCCTCATTTTCATTCCCAGCATCCGTTAAATTAGGAAATTCCAATATGTTGGTGTTTGGGTTAACAGCTGGTTAACAGTCTAATTGTGCGAATATCATTGAGATCGGTCGTCTTTCAGAAATTAACCAATAACCGATATTCTCATTCTTCGAAACGAAGTTTATGAATAATATTGATGACCTTTCATGAAAATGCGTTTTTGTTGTTATCTCCAATATTAGAATTTGAGGGAATGAAATATCAAAATCACTGACGTGGAGATTTTGAACGCTTGTTTGAATCCCTCGCTAGAGTTCTCACTCATCTAGCTACTTCGAGATTATCAAAAATGCAGGTGAATGCTCTTGCGGCGGAAAGTTAGCGTGAGCAGAGAAATTTTCTCTGATCGCCATTGCGTTCTATTGTTTGGGTAGCATGTTTGCCGCATCGAGTTTATCCTGCGCTAGCTGTACTGATGAGACATGTGTGTCAAAACCGGTCTACAGATGCAAAGGATAAATTTGATGTTCTATGGGGTTACGTTTATTGATTTGTTGGCTTGCTTTATTAGTCTATCTAGATCTAGAACAATGTTTTCTTGTTTCATGACTGTAATTGAAAACAGGTTAATGCTATGAAGTTATCGAAAGAATAAATTTGATTTTTCTCATCTAGTTTTCACCTCTAAATCAGTTATTTTCACGATATTTTCATCTGAAACTCGAAAAATTTCGAGTGAAATTCTGGAAACCTGATAAAACGAGACTATCGAAACAAAGGATATCAAACGAACCACAGATTCTGTGAACCCAGTCGCCTGTCAGTGTAACAAATAATATTTTTTTGTGTGAACTAAACCAGATATAAAATAAACTTTTAATTTAAAATTACGCACAGGTAAATATTTTGCGAAATAAATACCTCTGTAATTTTTTATGTTTATTTTGAATAAACGCATATTATTATTAGATCGGAAAAACTCAATTTTCTTTTCAAGTGGGACAGCTATCAATCTTATATATTTCATTCTGTCGATGCGCCATATGTAGAGAAAAAATGCCACTTGTACTTAATTTCAGATAAATATATATTCAAAATATTTACAACAGTTCGAGATGTACAGCAACATTCATGTCCAACAATGTACTCTAAATATCTCGGAGAATTGTCTGTCACGAGAATAACTTCTATTGATCAATTCTATTGGTCATTATTGAACGAATTCTTGAAGTATTACTGAATGTAGTAACTGAAAATATCAACCTCATCAGTGTGTATGCCCCAGACAAGAGCAGAAAAGAAACAGGGGCATGTCACGAAAATCTAGAAAATGGGCTGAGAAACATACCAATAAATGAAAAACTACTCATAATGGGCGATCTAAATGCCAGAATCGGAAATAGTGTATTACCTGGAATAAAATACAAATTTAGAGAGTGCCACATCGATGAAAACGGAGAAGCGTTAATAGACCTGTGCGCACGTTTTACACTTGAGAATAAACTACACCTTTTTAGACATATACCCCAGCACAAGATCACATGGCAGAGAACTTGAGGGCAAAAAATATTTCTTGTCTTTCGCTGAAATTTTGAATTTTATAGCTTTCTGTTCAACTCCTTTGTATTTTGAACCCACAGCACCCACTGAGTGTTGTATCACGCTGCATTAAGAAATAAGTAAAAGTATGCTCAATCGAGCTTCATCTATGTGCGAAATTTCATTCCATTCCAATCTGTAGTTTCAAGATTATCAGGAAAAAAATATTTTAAACGGCCATATTTACGAAACCCCCAGTCTAATTTCTCTCATTGATGAACTTGACCGCGACTTTCGAGATCCACACCTATCCTGAAAATTTCAAATCCCTGGGCCTTTCCGTACGTAAGTTATGGTTTCCTTTGGTTTCTATGGTTCTGGTCATGCGCTCTGGAAAAAATTTCGCATGTAGCTTGAACACGTCATTCTCCATTTGAGTGGAACATTTTATCTCGACCAAATCTGTAGTTTCGGAGTTGACCTCGTAGAATACACACAAACACAACAAATTGACGAGTCCCACTGGAAAGCCTATTTTGAACAACTGTTCGCAGATGTCCCCAAATAGAGAGCGAAGAACGTCCCGTAATACCCGAAGGAATGACTATAGATCTGGCGAAAAAGAGATTTAGAACAGGAAAGCATCTGGGTTGGATAACATACCTATCATATAGATGTCCCACGAAAACATCCACGGATGATTAGCGATACTCCCACTGGTGAATACCTCGAGAATGTTCGAATATTATCTCTACGTTTCGTACATGTACCATGACATCGTGAGGGTCTCTGTCGTCTAAATTGCCCGATGTTTGGTACGATCTCGAACCAACTAACCAATACTTATGCGATCTGGAGCGTAGGTACCTACCACAAGCGACGTTTTCTATTAAAAACAATCGCCAGTCAAAAACTATTTTTATAAATGTTCCCAGTAACCAATGAACGAATAATATTCACCCCACCACCGATTCCTTCTTGGCGTCCATATTCTCTGCAGGAACATCCACGTTGCTGAAGCTGCAGCTTCCAACTTAAAAGCGTAATTATCTGGCGAAACCATCGAAACGAGATCTATTGTTATACCCACAATGGTGAAATAAAAGTAATCACATATAGGAATTCATGTTGGTGGATGGGAAGGGTATCTTGGAATGGACTGTATTCGTTTTTCCGAACGTGTAGTGCTATACCTGAAATACACTCCATTCAGCGATCTCGAAGCGGAATAATCTCATTACGTAAACGGAACGACGGGGTCGATTGGACTGCTATTGGGAGATCTCCTGTTATTGCTGTGTACTATTGTTATATCTCGATATCAGAGTGCACTTTCCAACAAATAAAACGCCGCTACCTATACAGGGTCTTTCACGAGGAACCTCACCCATATTTATACGGGAAACTACTGAACGTATTTTCATGAAATTCAGCACTTATAAGTATTTCACGATGCTGATGAAATCTAAATATTTTCAAGGCATGAGCACCTCCGGTTTTCCGGAAATGACGTCAACTTCCGTTTTTCAAATTAGAACACCATTTTTTTATTGCAGAAATAGATTCCTTAGGAAATTTCAAGGTATTTTGATGTAACATTTTTCAGTTTTGGTTGGAAAATTCTCTCTGAGCGGGAAAATTCGAAAAAAAAATCGAAAATAGAGCTCCGCTGAAACAAGAATAACTTCGAGGTTTTTGGATGGAAAATTTTCATTTTTGAGATTTTTCAAGATGTAAGATTGATGTATCCACTTTAAAAATCGAAATCGCGATTCATGATACAGGGGGTGAAAAAATCGCTTTCAAAGTTAGGGATGACAAAATCGTGAAAAATCCATTTTTTCAAATTGGAACCCCATTTTTTTATGGCAGATATTGAATCTACGTTAAAAAATAATGTGAGTGTATGCATCACACCCTTGCCCTAAAATGGCTATTTTCTGAGTTATTCACAAAAAACTGTTTTTCGTCTTGAATTTTCAGCTATTTCTTTTCCCTTCACGCCAAAAAGATGAAATTTTCAGGAACTGTTATTTGAACCATGCTGTAGATTTTTCACCCCTTCTTGAAACCGACTTCAAGTTACTATTAGGAGAACCATGGCAAACTCTCGCAGTTATAACTAGAGAAGATGCTCAAAGTTTTGACCGTTAATTTCTAGACATTTATTTATACGTCTCAGGAATGCTTCGTGCGTTGCTCTTCTTATTTCATCGGGAGGAAGAGATCTGCAAAAGTGTTTAAAAACCAAATTGAGTTTCAAAACTATGAATCTAAAAATCTAAACAAACCTGAACGCATTTCTGACTCGTTCTATGCAGTCCTCTTTATCAGTCAGGGGAGTTGAGTAGACAATATTTTTTATCCTACCCAAGCTTAATAGTCTGAAGGAGTTAAATCGGGAGAACGTGGTGGCCAAAGATGTGGACCATTGTTCGCCAACCATCGATCTTCAAATAGCCTGTAGAGGATATTTGACACATTGAGTGAATTGTGTGGAGGCGCGCCATCTTGTTGATACCATAAGTCATTATGGTTCTGTACTAGCGGCTCAATTATTTGAGTCAATATGTCAGAATATCTATCTCCTAAGGGAGAACATTCTTCAAATAATGCAAACATGTGTAGTGTTCTATCTTACCAGTTAAAGTCTCATCATAAATGTGAACATCGAGAATTGCATTATTTTTGATGGCGCAAAAAACATTGAAACTCCAGGTCTCTTGAAAGTTCCATTGTCTGAAGTGGTGGTTGTTCTCTTCATCCCAATAATGACTGTTATGCCTATTGAAAGAACCATTCTTTCTGAATTTAGATTCATCTGTCCAAATTATACAGTCCAAAAAGTTTTCATTCTCTTGAAATCGAATCATCATAGCTTCGCAAAACTCTGTTCTCCTGACGAAATCAGTTTCCTTCAAATGCTGTACCCTATTGAATTTATATGGGTGCATTTTATGTTTTTGAGCGCTCGTACTACTTACCCGAGGGCTATATCATTTCGTCACGATGTCTGTATTTTTCGAATTTTGAGCCAAAAATGGTCTCAATCGACTATGTTCGACTCACTGATGACGAATCCGTCGGAAAATTCGAGTCTGTCCGTCCGGCCGTCCGTCCGTCCGGCCGGCCGGCCGGCCGTCAGCACGATAACTCTCGAACGGAACAACCTATAAACTTGAAATTTTCAGTGTGGGTTCAGTTTTCGAATGGCTCGGTTAAGTTCGTTAATGGGCCAAATCCCACCAGGGGTTCCGTAAATATGGCCGTTCAAAGTTTTGTTTCCCTGATTACTTGAAAACTACAGATTTGATCGAGATGAAATTTTGCAATCAAATGGATTATGAGGTGTTCAAGCTACATGTGAAATTTTGTCCAGATCGCATGACCAGAACCATAGAAACCATAGAAAATTGTAACTTTTGAACGGAAACGCCTAGGGACTTGAAATTTTCAGGATAGGTGTGGATCTTGAATGTCGTGATCACGTTCATCTATGAGCAACATTATACAAGGGGTTCCGTAAATACGGTCGTTTGAAATTTTGTTATCTCGATAAATTCGAAACTACGAAGTCGATCGGGATGAAATTTTGTATTTTAATCGAGAATGATATATTGAAGCAATATTTTGTCCAGATCGCATGACCAAAACCATAGAAACCATAGAAAATTCTAACTTTTGAACGGAAAAGCCTAGGAACTTGAAATTTCCAGGGTGGGTTTGGATCGCAAATTTCACGGTCACATTCATCAATGAGCAAAATTAGACTAGGGGTTCCGTAAATATGGCCTTTTAAAATATTTTTTTCCTGATAGTTTGGAAACTACTGATCGGATTGGAATGAAATTATGCACCTAGCTCAGGAATAATGTATTCAAACTACGTGCAAAATTTTGTCCAGATAGCATCACCAAGACCATAGATACCGTGGAAACTTCTAGCGAATTATCGGGAAAAAATTGATCAGCTGAAGCACTGACATGAAGTCTGGAGTTTTGCCTAAGTTTCAGAATTTTTTTGACAGCAGTCAAAAATTCCTTCAATTTATTTCTAAAACTGGAAAATGCGAATCTACCTACAAGGTGCATGTACGAGCGCTCAAAAGCTCCTGCCTTCACGGCAGTGCTTTTCGTAATTTTTTTAATATTCTCCAAACACTCGATTGAGATAATCCCAGATCAATCTCGGCATCTTTGAGAGAATTTTGAGGATTCACACGAAAATATGCAAGAACTGTAATTTCGTTGTTCTCATCTTCTACTACACTTTTTTCTCTGTGTATAGTTTTCTTAACAAAAGATCCGACATTTCTCAAGTTTGTCATGGTTCTGTTAATGGTATCTCTCGTTGGTCTGGGTCGGTCAGGAAACCTCTCAATGAACAGTCGAATCGTTCTATCTACAACTTTATTACATTCTCCATGAAGTAGAATGAGATTTAAATAATCTTCATTGGTAAAATTAGGCATAGTGATCGATTTTATAACTTAATACGAATTATCACCAAATTAATAGTAAACACAAAATGCTACTGAATAAAGAGGAATTTGGCAGATGTAATTAATGATATCTATCATTAAAAAAAAAGAATGTAAAACATGGTAAGTTTTTGCATATGGTTCATAAGGAATTATTTATTTATCACTGGAGAGAAAACCGATGGCCGATTAGTTGAAATAAAGAGGTTTCCGATACAAATTCGAATCCAAATTCGCCATCTATTTAGGAACAACCTGTAACTTTTATCTCTCGTATATTACGGTAGTAAAATCTAAAACATGGTTTAAGTAACAGTTCCTGAAAATTTCATCTTTTTGGCGTGAAGGGAAAAGAAATAGCTGAAAATTCAAGACGAAAAACAGTTTTTTGTGAATAACTCAGAAAATATCCATTTTAGGGCAAGGGTGTGATGCATACACTCACATTATTTTTTAACGTAGATTCAATATCTGCCATAAAAGAATGGGGTTCTAATTCGAAAAAATTGATTTTTCACGATTTTGTCATCCCTAACTTTGAAAGCGATTTTTTCATCCCCTGTATCATGAATCGCGATTTCGATTTTTAAAGTGGATACATCAATCTTACATCTTGAAAAATCCCAAAAATGAAAATTTTCCATTCAAAAACCTCGAAGTTATTCTTGTTTCAGCGGAGCTCTATTTTCGATTTTTTTTTCGAATTTTCCCGCTCGGAGAGAAATTTCCAACCAAAACTGAAAAATGTTACATCAAAATAACTTGAAATTTTCTAAGGAATCTATTTCTGCAATAAAAATTACGAAAAGCACTGCCGTGAAGGCTGGAGCTTTCGAGCGCTCGTACATGCACCTTGTAGGTAGATTTGCATTTTCCAGTTTTAGAAATAAATTGAAGGAATTTTTGACTGCTGTCAAAAAAATTCTGAAACTTAGGCAAAACTCCAGACTTCATGTCAGTGCTTCAGCTGATCAATTTTTTTCCGATAATTCGCTAGAAGTTTCCACGGTATCTATGGTCTTGGTGATGCGATCTGGACAAAATTTTGCACGTAGTTTGAATACATTATTCCTGAGCTAGGTGCATAATTTCATTCCAATCCGATCAGTAGTTTCCAAACTATCAGGAAAAAAATATTTTAAAAGGCCATATTTACGGAACCCCTAGTCTAATTTTGCTCATTGATGAACGTGACCGTGAAATTTGCGATCCAAACCCACCCTGGAAATTTCAAGTTCCTAGGCTTTTCCGTTCAAAAGTTAGAATTTTCTATGGTTTCTATGGTTTTGGTCATGCGATCTGGACAAAATATTGCTTCAATATATCATTCTCGATTAAAATACAAAATTTCATCCCGATCGACTCCGTAGTTTCGAATTTATCGAGATAACAAAATTTCAAACGACCGTATTTACGGAACCCCTTGTATAATGTTGCTCATAGATGAACGTGATCACGACATTCAAAATCCACACCTATCCTGAAAATTTCAAGTCCCTAGGCGTTTCCGTTCAAAAGTTAAAATTTTCTATGGTTTCTATGGTTCTGGTCATGCGATCTGGACAAAATTTCACATTTAGCTTGAACACCTCATAATACATTTGATTGCAAAATTTCATCTCGATCAAATCTGTAGTTTTCAAGTAATCAGGGAAACAAAACTTTGAACGGCCATATTTTCGGAACCCCTGGTGGGATTTGGCCCATTAACGAACTTAATCGAGCCATTCGGGAACTGAACCCACACTGAAAATTTCAAGTTTCTAGGTTGTTCCGTTCGAGAGTTATCGTGCTGACGGCCGGCCGGCCGGACGGACGGACGGACGGCCGGACGGACAGACCCGAATTTTCCGACGGATTCGTCATCAGTGAGTCGAACATAGTCGATTGAGACCATTTTCGGCTCAAAATTCGAAAAATACAGACATCGTGACGAAATGATATAGCCCTCGTGTAAGTAGTACGAGCGCTCAAAAAATGGTGTTGTAATTTGAAAAACGGAAGTTGACGTCATTTCCGGAAAAACCGGAGGTGCTCATGCCTTGAAAATATTTAGATTTCATCAGCATCGTGAAATACTTATAAGTACTGAATTTCATGAAAATACGTTCAGTAGTTTCCCGTATAAATATGGGTGAGGTTCCTCGTGAAAGACCCTGTATATACATCGATTGTTGAAATTCACCTGGTGTTCGTTCCCGCGTATGCCATAATATAAACTGTCGTCGTTTTGAGAAGGAATAATCCCATGGTGTATAATGAGAAATGCTACTTATTGTTTACTCAACGATAATATTGCGTGGTAGTTGATTCATTTTGATTAAGAGCTGAAGAAAATAAAGGTATATTCGAAAATTCTCATGATAGTTGGAACAGAAAAAAAAAGATTCTGAGGTAAAAACGCGAAAAACGTAAAACTGCTTAACATCCAAACATCAACAGCAAATGAAAGTAACAAAAATTACGAAAAGCACTGCCGTGAAGTCAGGAGCTTTTGAGCGCTCGTACATCACCCTTGTAGGTAGATTCGCATTTTTCAGTTTTAGAAAACAATTGAAGGGATTATCGACAGCTGTCAAATAAATTCTCAAACTTAGGCGAAACTCCAGACTTCATGTCAGTGCTTCAGCGGATCAATTTTTTTCGATAATTCGCTAGAATTTTCTACGGTATCTATGGTCTTGGTGATGCGATTTGGACAAAATTTCGCACGTAGTTCGAATACATCATTCTTCAGCTAGGTGTGAAATTTCATTCCATTCCAACCAGTACTTTCGGAATTATCAGGAACAAAATTTTTTGAACGGCCATATTTACGGAACCCCTAGTCTAAATTTGCTCCTTGAAAATTTCAAGTTTCCAGGCCTTTTCTTTCGGAAGTTATAATTTTCTATGGTTTCTATGGTTCTGGACAGAATGTTGCTTTAATATATCATTCTCGATTAAAAAACAAAATTTTATCTCGATCGAATCCGTAGTTTCGAAATTATCGAGAAAACAAAATTTCAAACGACCGTATTCACGGAACCCCTAGTCTGATTTTTCTCATTGATGAACGTAACCGCGACATTTGCGATCCAAATCTACCCTGAAAATTTCAAGTTCCTTGGCCTTTTCCTTCGGAGGTGATAAGTTTCTATGGTTTCTATGGTTCTGGTCATGCGATCTGAAGATATTCAGCTTGAATACAGGGTCTTTCACGAGGAACCTCACCCATATTTATACGGGAAACTACTGAACGTATTTTCATGAAATTCAGCACTTATAAGTATTTCACGATGCTGATGAAATCTAAAATATTTTCAAGGCATGAGCACCTCCGGTTTTTCCGGAAATGACGTCAACTTCCGTTTTTCAAATTAGAACACCATTTTTTTATTGCAGAAATAGATTCCTTAGAAAATTTCAAGTTATTTTGATGTAACATTTTTCAGTTTTGGTTGGAAAATTCTCTCTGAAGGGGAAAATTCGAAAAAAAAATCGAAAATAGAGCTCCGCTGAAACAAGAATAACTTCGAGGTTTTTGATGGAAAATTTTCATTTTTGGGATTTTTCAAGATGTAAGATTGATGTATCCACTTTAAAAATCGAAATCGCGATTCATGATACAGGGGGTGAAAAAATCGCTTTCAAAGTTAGGGATGACAAAATCGTGAAAAATCAATTTTTTCAAATTAGAACCCCATTTTTTTATGGCAGATATTGAATCTACGTTGAAAAATAATGTGAGTGTATGCATCACACCCTTGCCCTAAAATAGATATTTTCTGAGTTATTCACAAAAAACTGTTTTTCGTCTTGAATTTTCAGCTATTTCTTTTCCCTTCACGCCAAAAAGATGAAATTTTCAGGAACTGTTATTTGAACCATGCTGTAGATTTTTCACCCCTTCTTGAAACCGACTTCAAGGTACTATTAGGAGAACCATGGCAAACTCTCGCAGTTATAACTAGAGAAGATGCTCAAAGTTTTGACCGTTAATTTCTAGACATTTATTTATACGTCTCAGGAATGCTTCGTGCGTTGCTCTTCTTATTTCATCGGGAGGAAGAGATCTGCAAAAGTGTTTAAAAACCAAATTGAGTTTCAAAACTATGAATCTAAAAATCTAAACAAACCTGAACGCATTTCTGACTCGTTCTATGCAGTCCTCTTTATCAGTCAGGGGACTTGAGCAGACAATATTTTTTATCCTACCCCAAACATAATAGTCTAAAGGAGTTAAATCGGGGGAACGTGGTGGCCAAAGATGTGGACCATTGTTCGCCAACCATCGATCTTCAAATAGCCTGTAGAGGATATTTGACACATTGAGTGAATTGTGTGGAGGCGCGCCATCTTGTTGATACCATAAGTCATTATGGTTCTGTACTAGCGGCTCAATTATTTGAGTCAATATGTCAGAATATCTATCTCCTAAGGGAGAACATTCTTTAAATAATGCAAACATGTGTAGTGTTCTATCTTACCAGTTAAAGTCTCATCATAAATGTGAAAATCGAGAATTGCATTATTTTTGATGGCGCAAAAAACATTGAAACTCCAGGTCTCTTGAAAGTTCCATTGTCTGAAGTGGTGGTTGTTTTCTTCATCCCAATAATGACTGTTATGCCTATTGAAAGAGCCATTCTTTCTGAATTTAGATTCATCTGTCCAAATTATACAGTCCAAAAAGTTTTCATTCTCTTGAAATCGAATCATCATAGCTTCGCAAAACTCTGTTCTCCTGACGAAATCAGTTTCCTTCAAATGCTGTACCCTATTGAATTTATATGGGTGCATTTTATGTTTTTTTAATATTCTCCAAACACTCGATTGAGATAATCCCAGATCAATCTCGGCATCTTTGAGAGAATTTTGAGGATTCACACGAAAATATGCAAGAACTGTAATTTTGTTGTTCTCATCTTCTACTACACTTTTTTCTCTGTGTATAGTTTTCTTAACGAAAGATCAGACATTTCTCAAGTTTGTCATGGTTCTGTTAATGGTATCTCTCGTTGGTCTGGGTCGGTCTGGAAACCTCTCAATGAACAGTCGAATCGTTCTATCTACAACTTTATTACATTCTCCATGAAGTAGAATGAGATTTAAATAATCTTCATTGGTAAAATTAGGCATAGTGATCGATTTTATAACTTAATACGAATTATCACCAAATTAATAGTAAACACAAAATGCTACTGAATAAAGAGGAATTTGGCAGATGTAATTAATGATATCTATCATTAAAAAAAAAGAATGTAAAACATGGTAAGTTTTTGCATATGGTTCATAAGGAATTATTTATCTATCACTGTAAAGAGAAAACCGATGGCCGATTAGTTGAAATAAAGAGGTTTCCGATACAAATTCGAATCCAAATTCGCCATCTATTTAGGAACAACCTGTAACTTTTTTCTCTCGCATATTAGGGTAGTAAAATCTAAAACATGGTTTAAGTAACAGTTCCTGAAAATTTCATCTTTTTGGCGTGAAGGGAAAAGAAATAGCTGAAAATTCAAGACGAAAAACAGTTTTTTGTGAATAACTCAGAAAATATCCATTTTAGGGCAAGGGTGTGATGCATACACTCACATTATTTTTTAACGTAGTATCAATATCTGCCATAAAAAAATGGGGTTCTAATTTGAAAAAATTGATTTTTCACGATTTTGTCATCCCTAACTTTGAAAGCGATTTTTTCACCCCCTGTATCATGAATCGCGATTTCGATTTTCAAAGTGGATACATCAATCTTACATCTTGAAAAATTCCAAAAATGAAAATTTTCCATCCAAAAACCTCGAAGTTATTCTTGTTTCAGCGGAGCTCTATTTTCGATTTTTTTTTCGAATTTTCCCGCTCAGAGAGAATTTTCCAACCAAAACTGAAAAATGTTACATCAAAATAACTTGAAATTTTCTAAGGAATCTATTTCTGCAATAAAAAAATGGTGTTCTAATTTGAAAAACGGAAGTTGACGTCATTTCCGGAAAAAACGGAGGTGCTCATGCCTTGAAAATATTTTAGATTTCATCAGCATCGTGAAATACTTATAAGTGCTGAATTTCATGAAAATACGTTCAGTAGTTTCCCGTATAAATATGGGTGAGGTTCCTCGTGAAAGACCCTGTATATCATTCTCCATTAGTATACAAAAAAATTTCGTTATGATCGAATATGTAGTTTTGAAATTATCAAGAAAACTAAATTTCAAACAACCATATTCACGGAACCCCTAGTATAATTTTGCTCATAGACAAGCGTGATCACGACATTCGAGATCCACCCCTATCCTGAAAATTTCAAGTCCCTATGCCTTTCCGTTCGAAAGTTATGATTTTCTAAGGTTTCTATGGTTCTGGTCATGCGATCTGGAGAAATGTAGCTTGAATATATCATTCTCCCTTAGTATACAAAATTTCGTCACGATCGAATCTGTAGTTTTGAAATTATCAAGAAAACTAAATTTCAAACGACCATATTTACGGAACCCTTAGTATAATTTTGCTCATAGATGAAAGTGATCACGACACTCGAGATCCACACCTATCCTGAAAAGTCCCTAGGCGTTTCCGTTCAAAAGTTACAATTTTCTATAGTTTCTATGGTTCTGGTGATGCGATCTGGACAAAATTTCGCATGTAGCTTGAACACCTCATTCTCCAATTGAGTGCACAATTTCATCTAGATAAAATCTGTAGTTTCCAAGTAATCAGGAGAACAAAACTTTGAACGGCCATATTTACAGAACCCCTAGTGGAATTCCGCCCATCAACAAACTCAACCTAGGCATTTGGGATCCGAACCTACACTGAAAATTTCGAGTCTCAAGGTTGTTCCGTTCGAGAGTTATCGTGCTTACGGCCGGACGGACAGACTCGAACTTTCCGACGGATTTGTCATCAGTGAGTCGAACATAGACGATTGAGACCATTTTCGGCTCAAAATTCGAAAAATACAGACATCGTGACGAAGTGTTAGTAGTTCGAGCGCTCAAAAAGAAGGATAGCAGAAGTTAAAACATAACTTGAATACTATATGTCATAATACATAAATACTAGTCATATTGCCATCCTGAAAGCACCCTTGAGATGGCCGAGAGGAAGAAGAATACACACACCTTTATAACGTTTTCGGAAAATTTTTGAAAGCCTTCAAATATTTTCAAATAGTCTCTATTTTTGAGCGCTCGTACAACTTACACGAGGGCTATATCATTTCGTCACGATGTCTGTATTTTTCGAATTTTGAGCCGAAAAAGGTCTCAATCGACTATGTTCGACTCACTGATGACAAATCCGTCGGAAAATTCGAGTCTGTCCGTCCGGCCGGCCGGCCGTCCGTCCGGCCGTCCGTCCGTCCGTCCGTAAGCACGATAACTCTCGAACGGATCAACCTAGAGACTTGAAATTTTCAGTGTAGGTTCAGATCCCAAATGCCTCGGTTAAGTTCGTTAATGGGCAGAATTCCACCAGGGATTCCGTAAATATGGCCGTTCAAAATTTTGTTCTCTTGATTACTTCGAAACTACAGATTCGATCGAGTTGAAACTTTGCACTCGAATGAAGAATGAGGTGTTCAAGCTACATGTGAAATTTTGTCCAGATCGCATGACCAGAACCAACTTTTGAACGGAAACGCAATTTTCAGGATAGGTGTGGATCACGAATGTCGTGATCACGTTCATCTATGAGCAACATTATACAGAGGGTTCCGTAAATACGGTCGTTTGAAATTTTGTTTTGTCGATAAATTCGAAACTACGGATTCGATCGAGATGAAATTTTGTATTTTAATCGAGAATGATATATTGAAGCAGTATTTTGTCCAGATCGCATGACCAGAACCATAGAAACCATAAAAAATTGTAACTTTTGAACGGAAAGGCCTAGGAACTTGAAATTTTCAGGTTGGGTTTGGATCGCGAACATCGCGGTCACGTTCATCAATCAGCAAAGTTAGACAAGGGGTTCCGTGAATATGGCCGTTCAAAATATTTTTTTCCTAATAGTTTCGAAACGACTGATCGGATTGGAATGAAATCATGCACCTAGCTGAGGAATAATGTATTCAAACTACGTGCAAAATTTTGTCCAGATCGCATCACCAAGACCATAGATACCGTAGAAAATTCCAGCGACTTATCGAAAAAAAATTGATCAGCTGAAGCACTGGCATGAAGTCTGGAGTTTCGCCTAAATTTAAAAATTTTTTTGACAGCTGTCAAAAATTCCTTCAATTGATTTCTAAAACTGGAAAATGCGAATCTACCTACAAGGTGCATGTACGAGCGCTCAAAAGCTCCTGCCTTCACGGCAGTGCTTTTCTAAATTTTTGAACTGGATATTATTATAATCAACATCATGTTAAACCAGATTGTACATTTAAGAGACAAAATTTATGTTATTAGCATTATGTAAGTTTGTGAGATGAATCCGCTTTTAGAATTGACTCACTACACTAAGGACTAAGGTGTTGTATTCAAACTTGGATTTACCTTCAATCATGCATCTCGTGCATTTGCTACGTCTTCGGTATGGAATCTATGATTTTCCAATCTCAGATAATTAGATATTTTCCGTCAACCATAACAATTGATATATTGATGATGAACGCGTTTTAGCGAACGACAACATCTAGAAATTGTTTATTACTGGACCATGGTATATTTTGGTGCCTTTTTGAGCGCTCGTACTACTTACGACACGATGTCTGTATTTTCCGGATTTTGAGCCGAAAAAGGTCTCAAACGACTATGTTCGACTCACTGATGACGAATCCGTCAAAAAATTCGAGTCTATCCATCCAGCCGGCCGTCCGTACGATAACTCTCGAACGGAATGTCCTAGAAACTGGAAATTTTCAGGGTAGGTTTTAATCTCGAATGCCGCGGTTAAGTTCGTTATTGGGCAAAATTGGCTCAGAAGTTCCGTGAATATGGCCGCACGAAATGTTGTTTTCCCGATAACTTCAAAACTACAGATTCGATCGAGGTGAAATTTCGCACTCAGATGGATAATTACGTGTTCAACTTAGTAATGGAAAGGCCAATGGACTTTAAATTTTCAGGATAGGTGTGGATCCCGAATGTTGCAGTCACGTTCATCAATGAGCAAAATTAGACTATGGGTTCCGTGAATATGGTCGTTTGAAATTCAGTTTTCTTGATAATTTCGAAACTATGGATTTGATCGTGACTAAATTTTGTATTTATATTGAGATATATTCGAGCCACATTTTTTCCAGATCGCATGATCAGAACCCTAGAAACCATAAAAAATCATAACTTTACAAATGGAAAGGCCTAGGGACCGCGTATTTCGCGAACATGTTCATCAATAAGCGAAATTAGACTAGGGGTTCCTTAAATATACTCGTTCAAACTATTTTTGAGCGCTCGTACAACTTACACGAGGGCTATATCATTTCGTCACGATGTCTGTATTTTTCGAATTTTGAGCCGAAAATGGTCTCAATCGACTATGTTCGACTCACTGATGACGAATCCGTCGGAAAATTCGAGTCTGTCCGTCCGGCCGTCCGTCCGGCCGTCCGTAAGCACGATAACTCTCGAACGGATCAACCTAGAGACTCGAAATTTTCAGTGTAGGTTCAGATCCCAAATGCCTCGGTTAAGTTCGTTAATGGGCCAAATTCGCCTAGGGGTTCCGTAAATATGGCCGTTCAAAGTTTTGTTCCCCTGATTACTTGAAAACTACAGATTTGATTGAGATGAAATTTTGCACTCAAATGGAGAATGAGGTGTTCAAGCCACATGTGAAATTTTGTTCAGATCGCATGACCAGAACCATAGGAACCATAGAAAATCATAACTTTCGAACGGAAAGGCCTAGGGACTTGAAATTTTCAGGATAGATGTGGATCTGAAATGTCGCGTTCACGTTTATCAATGAACAGAATTATACCAGGGGTTCCGTAAATACGGTCGTTTGAAATTTTGGTTTCTCGATAATTTCGAAACTGCTGATTCGATCGAGATGAAATTTTGTATTTTGATCGAGAATGATATATTGAAACAATATTTTGTCCAGATCGCATGACCAGAACCATAGAAACCACAGAAAATTGTAACTTTTGAACGGAAAGGCCTAGGAACTTGAAATTCTCAAGGTGGGTTTGGATCGCAAATATCGCGATCACGTTCATCTATGAGCAAAATCAGACCAGGGGTTCCGTAAATATGGCCGTTCAAAATATTTTTTTGCTGATAGTTCCGAAAATACTGAGCGGATTGGAATGAAATCTTGCACCTAGCTGAGTAATAATGTATTCAAACTACGTGCGAAATTTGGTCCAGATCGCACCACCAAGACCATAGATACCGTAGAAAATTCTAGCGAATTACCGAAAGAAAATTGATCAGCTGAAGCACTGACATGAAGTCTGGAGTTTAGAAGTTTTTTGACAGCTGTCGAAAATTCCTTCAATTGATTTCTGAAACTGGAAAATGCGAATCTACCTACAAGGTGCATGTACGAGCGCTCAAAAGCTCCTGCCTTCACGGCAGTGCTTTTCGTAATTTTTTCCTGATAATTTCGAAACTTTTTATTGGATTGGTATGGTATGTATTCAAACTACGTGGGAAATTTTGTCCAGATCGCATTACCAGACCATAGAATATTCTAGCGAATTATCACCTAAAGCACTGACGTGAAGTCTGGATTTTCGCCTTAATTTAAAATTCTCTTCGACAGCTGTCAAAATATTTCCAATTGGTTTTTAAAACTGGAGAATGTAAATCAACCTACAAGGTGAATAAACGAGCGCTCAAATGCAAAATATAAACGAGAAAACGTTTTTAAAAGTCTGAATCTTCGCGTTAACTCCAACTCTGTCTTTTGCATCTTCAACAAGTCTTTGTTTTAATGCTTGATTCAGGATCGTTGGTCTACCAGTTTTCCGTAAATTTAGACAAAGTATACTTTCTTCACATTCGTAATAGTTTGGTGAATTGTTGAAACGGAAATATTTTGTTTTTGATAAATTTGCAGTGGTATTACGTTTTGTTATACGCGAAACTGTCAGAGTAAAAAGTAAACATAGAGGGAGCATACGTCATAATTAGTGAGCGTAATTGTGTACGAGTAATGACTCATAAAATTTGACAATTCAAAGGAAATCCAGTGGCGGAACGTAATATTCGGAAAAATGCTGAAATTGTATTATTTTTCGACGGTTGCTAGGAAAAATTAGTTCGCACCAAATCTTTCAAAAAAATTTAGTTACAAACATTAAAAATTGATCTTCGCGCGAACATTACCGACGCCTATGTATTCTACGCAAATTCATAAGACACAAACCTGTGGTAGGATATTCCACCCAAACTATCATTTCGTCCACAAAATACACACTTAATACCTTCCATAACGAATAGAATCACAATAAGTCTAGAAATAGTGAAGTAAATATCTGGAATTATCGATTATTTGCTCGAAGAATTATGAACGATCCGACGGATCAAAGGCAAACGCATAGAACACTCAGAGATGTTGTTGCCGTAACAAATTGCAATTATTCCCTCTATATTTATTTACTACTCTATGGCTAAACTGAATTATAAATTTAAGACATCTCAATGGTGAAATTTAAATTTCCACGACAACCTGATTGGACGTATTCGTAAGAATTTACCGAGAACTTTAGGACCAAGGAGAGTCGGAAGGATAAATCAATAATTGCGTTGACAAAATGCTTTCAGAAAAACAAAGAAGGATTGACAACGGATATGGAGTGAGGGCGGATTCAAATCTACAAGATCGGTTCTCACATCACTAAAACTGATAAACACGAATCAAGATACAAAGAACTGTGATACAGGTGTAAGTGTGGTCGAATAGCAATAGAAGAGACCAAACGTCACATCTAAATCAGAGTTGAAGAATACTCAAAATTGAAGAGACTAGGGCGAAGGGAAAATTGTCTCAGCATTTCTAAGAAGAAGACCACAGAGTAGATGGGAAGGAGCCTCCATAATATTCAAGGAAGAATACTCGATAGGAAGAAACCTCAAAGAAGGAGCTCGCATCGCTGAAACACAAAATCCTATCAAAACTTCCAGCCTAGAAATAAGTTTCCTGTGGATGCCGTCCATTAGAAAATAAAATCATTGATTGTGACCGGCACATACCACCATTAATTGCCAAAGAACCATATGGTCAAATTGTAATAATCAATGGGATTTTGTGATGACAAAGCTCTTCTCAGGACTACTCTGATGACTGATCAGAATATATCGCACACGTAGACGCTAAGAATACATGGAGCATGAAATCATTTAGCTTACATATACAGTGTGTTCTCAAAGGTGAGGCTTTTTTTCGACCAATGAAACACATAAATGAGCCATTCAGAGGCCAATCAACCTAAGTCCACTTTTTTCCAAATTTATTTTATAACATCATTGTGAAGAGAAAACTGTGAAGTTTTATTCACCAAGGCGCTCAAGTCACTAAGTTCACTAAAACGTAGTTAGATTTCAGGAATTGTTCAGAGGGCAATAGAACTAAGTCCAGCTCAAACACATTTTTTTGATCATTTTAGTGAATTAGAATGTGATTTCTTGGCTGTTCTGGAATAATAGCTCCTACAACCAATATTTATAACCTTTTTTATGTGAAAAGAACTAGATTCTACGAAAATAATGAGGAATGTTGGAACACTGACACGAAACTTGAATAATGCTCTCCTGTGAAATTTTGAAAAGTGGACTTAGGTTGATTGGCCTCTGAATGGCTCAAATATAAGTCATTATACCAAAAATCGTTTATATAGAATATTCACCAAGGCCGAGTATTTTGGAATCAAAATTACACCGAATCTGAGAATCTTCCAGCCCGGATCTCGGTTCGTATTGATATCTAAATGTGTAGATATTACCAGGTGTCTGAGGTCAATATACGGGAAATCGTTCATGATGCATGTGATTTTAATAAGTTTTCCGATCTCAACCTCTGTGATTTCTTTCTTTGAGGTCATTTGAGAACATTGTACAAGTACGGTGAGGTGAATACTGCATAAGAACTAAGCATTGAAAATGCTTGTGACATTACTCCTTGAGCAAACTTATGTGATAGTTGCTGCATGTAACATTCCTTATTAGGCCGGGCAAGACTTTGAGAACATCAAAACAATGGTTACCATTTCGAAAAATTTCTAGGAACAATTTGAAACAATTTCATCCTTTATGGACTCCCTAATTTTTCAATAGGACTCTTCTTTCCTCCTTAGTTTGAACTCTGAGAATAATAACGTTCAGGAAAAATTTCCTAGAAAAAAGGAGAAAGAGAATACAAAAATTGGGGATGAATTGTACTGCCTAGAAAAGATCTCGAAAGAAGTCGAACACTTCATTTACATTATGATGGCATAGTGAAATATCATGATCCACAGTCGTATCAAGATATTGATGCCCAAAATTTTTTGCACTTTTTTCAAATGGAATATTTCATATGATCAACTTCCGACGAAATTATCCTTTTTGATGAGTTCTAGCACCTGAAAAAAAACTCCACCTTAAAAAACACCATGTGTATATTTAAAGCATATATATCGGGGCCGTGGCGCAGTGGTTAGCGCAGTCGACTTTGGTGCCGGTCTCCTTGATCGGTCCCGGGTTCGAATCCTCCGATCAGGAAAGAAATTTTCTGACATGAAGCACGGTTCCACCATTCACTGTTGGGTAAACAATTAACAGTGCTGTGCCTCGGGTGGCGTAAGGACACAGTAACAAAGCCTACACAGAACACAACCGGGTCTCCTAACTCGCACAAGCTCTGAGCTTCTGAAGCTCTGAGCTTCTAAGGGGTCTCACAGGGACCTAGGAGAGTCGGGATATAAACAATATACAAACAAACAAACAATATATTACCATATTTAACCTTCAACAATAAAAAGCTAAGATAACAGAATCAGAATAAACTCCTCGGTTTCCCGAATTAAATTCTAATTAGATGAGGATTCAACACGGTAGTATTATCTATTTCCGCCTTCAATATTGGCCGAATAATGAAAATTCGATTGCCGTCCCTACTTGCATATATGTCGACATTTAGTGCATAGTCCGACACCGGAAGTGCACATATAACAGATTCAATGATACCATTCCAATAGAGCTTACGTGGTGAATGATAATAGATACGTGCGAAACGTGTACTGGATTATATCATGTTGTTGGGCTCTAATTGTACTCCGATTGCAAACTGCTATCGATTGTCGTTAAAACTAATAATTTGGAAAATAGGTATCACTTTACCACTGCTACTAAAATACCTCAAAATGAACATAATTATTTCACAGGCAATTTCAGAATTAAATGAAATGAATCTCAAAAAAAAATTACGAAAAGCACTGCCGTGAAGGCAGGAGCTTTTGAGCGCTCGTACATGCACCTTGTAGATAAATTCGCATTTTGCAGTTTTGGAAACCAATTGAGGAAATTTTTGACAGCTGTCAAACAAATTCGCAAACCAAGGCGGAACTCCAGACTTCACGTCAGTGCTTTAGCTGACCAATTTTTTTTTCGATAATTCGCAAGAATTCTCTATGGTATCTATGGTCTTGGTAATGCGCTCTGGACAAAATTTGGCACGTAGTTTGAATATATAATTCTTCAGCTAGGTGCAAAATTTCATTCCAATCAAATCGGTAGTTTCGAAAATATCAGGAACAGAATATTTTGAACGGCCATATTTACGGAACCACTAGTCTAATTTTGCTCATTGATGAACGTAACCGTGAAATTCGCGATCCAAAGCCACCCTGAAAATTTCAAGTTCCTAGGCCTTTTCCTTCGAAAGTTATAATTTTCTATGGTTTCAATGGTTCTGGTCATGCGATCTGGACAGAATGTTGCTTTAATATGTCATTCTCGTATAAAATACAAAATTTTATCTCGATCGAATCCGTAGTTTCAAAATTATCGAGAAAACAAAATTTCGAACGACCGTATTTGCGGAACCCCTGGTATAATTCTGCTCATTGACAAACGTGAACACCACATTTCAGATCTACACCTATCCTGAAAATTTAAAATCCCTATTCCTTTCCGTTCGAAAGTTATGATTTTCTATGGTTTCTATGGTTCTGGTCATGCGATTTGGAGAAATGTAGCTTGAATATATCGTTCTCCATAAGTATACAAAATTTCGTCACGATCGAATCTGTAGTTTGGAAATTATCAAGAAAACTAAATTTCAAACGACCATATTTACGGAACCCGTAGTATAATTTTGCTCACAGATGAAAGTGATCACGACAATCGAGATGCACACCTATCCTCAAAATTTCAAGTCCCTAGGCGTTTCCGTTCAAAAGTTACAATTTTCTATGGTTTCTATGGTTCTGGTGATGCGAGCTGAACAAAATTTTTCATGTAGCTCGAACACCTCATTTTCCATAAGAGTGCAAAATTTCATCTTGATCGAATCTGTAGTTTCGAAGTAATCAGGAAAACAAAATTTCGAGCGGCCATATTTACGGAACCCTAAGACGGATTTTGCCCAATAACGAACTCAACCTCGGCATTTGAGATTCGAACCTACCCTGAAAATTTCAAGTTTCTAGGACATTCCGTTCGAGAGTTATCGTGTATACGGATGGCCGGACGGACGGACAGACTCGAATTTTCCGACGGATTCGTCATCAGTGAACCGAACTTAGTCGTTTGAGACCATTTTCGGCTCAAAATTCGAAAAATACAGACATCGTGACGAAATGATATAGCCCTCGTGTAAGTAGTACGAGCGCTCAACAATGTGATATGCAACACCCTGTGCATGTAGGGAAGTAATCTGAGGTTGGTTTCAATTTTTGTTTTCTTAGAATACAGTGGTACAGGTGTGTGCATTCTGTTTCTTGTAGAGTTTTATGAAAAGTGCTCGATTTTCAAACGATAAAAAATCATCGTATTTCTAGCACCAGAAAAAAATCATTGTTCTCGAAAAATTTTACACATTGAAGTACAAAGAAATCTGATCTTTCAATAAGTTCCAAATAAGTAATAAAAAAATTTACAATATTTTAAGCTCTATTGTCATTAAACAAGTAGTATAAGAGTTTCATCAACGATAGGGATCATTTGGCCTATTGAATATGAAATATATTGAAACAATGATCAAATAACACAAGAATAGGTATACTAGCAAGAAAAATATGGAAAAATTGTCTTTAGTTAATCCTCTGTTCACTTCTGATAGGTGGTAGGTTTTCATCAATGAAGAGTTTTTGATCGGATTTGGAGATGGCTTCGATATCTATGACATCAGCGGAAATGGATCAATCACATAGGTTCTTATTTGTTATTTCTCTTGTGATATCGAGCACCAGCTTCCTTTCCATCTCTTCGGAGGGCGTCCCAATGATCTACGTGTATTTGGAATCTGTTTTGCCGCCTATTTGGCCTCCTCTCTACATGGTCTCCCTAGAACCTCCAGCGTGCTCTGCTCCATCTGACCACATCTTGCATCTCTTGCATACTCTTATGTACCGTTACTTTTTTGATGCATCTTAAAATCCTCATTTCTGTTGTTCTCTCCATTCTTTTGGTTGTAGTTGTTTCTGACCTCGTTTCGGCGGCGTATGTAAGCACTGGCCTCAAAAGGGCTTTATATATTCTAGTTTTCGCTCTTTGTCTCTGATCTTTGCGGCTTTGTGTGCTTGTGCTCTTACCTCTTCTATAACGCATCGTTTACTGGATACTTTCACTCCTAGATAGTTGAATCTTGATACCTGTTAATAACTATCTTACATCGGATAGGCTCTTTGGCGATGACCTTGGTCTTAGTTTTCTCACAGCTGATGCTCATGTTGGGATATTTCGCGGATATTTTGAACTCATTCACGAAGCTTTGTAGGTCGTCTTCGTTCTCTGCTACAAGGGAGGCGTCGTCTGCATAGCTTATAATCTTTAGACACCGATTTTCCCTTATATAGCCTGCTCTGATCTTTCTGACTCCCTCAATTATTCGATCCATTGCGAGATTAAACAGCAATGGACTTAGACCAGGGGTCGGCAACCTATGGCACGCCTGCCAGACTTGGCACGCCTGGCAGTTTGAAATTAACTTTGTAAAGTTAGGTGTATAATATTTCAATATGTCAATAATACTTATTGTAAATTCAAAATAATCTACGAAACTGCACATAAGCTCGCAACGTAGCAGGTTTTTTCCCATATGTAAATCTTTTTGAATCCCCATATCGAAGTCAGCTAATAGGCGTGAGGCGTGTATAATATTAAAAGTAACTAGCAAAGCCGAAACTCCGTTTCGCCACCAGATGGCTTCGTTTTATGTAACATTTCGTTTGGTGATTAAAAGATGAAAAAAATTTTTTTTTGTTTTTTTGTTTTTTTGGATATTGTAACGCATCGTACAAACGATGTGTCTCGTTTACACGATGCATGATATTGCTTCTTCGCTGAACGACAATGTCTCGCGATTTAGTTGGATCGCCAACAATAGTTGCAGCAACATCATTAACGGTGGGTGCATTGAATCTTCGCACATGTTCACCTGTTGGGGTACAATCCGCTCTTATGACAAATTTGTGCGTATCCGATGGCATTCGCTCCAATGCTGTTTTGAACATATTAACCACAGCATTATTAGCGTGAAAAAATGCTTGCAACTGTTCAATAATTCGTCTCTTTAACTGTTGTGTTCCCTGTATATTGCACCGCACATTCAGCTGATCCACCATCGACGAAATGAAATATATTTGCAGAAATTGATGCGGTTCATCTGGTGCTGGCACCATTGAACCATGCAAATGATATATTTGTCCTTGTATCTGTAATTGCAAACAATCATTTGTTGAAGAATACGGTGTAACTTCTGATCGTGTGATGGTGTAGTGTGTGGTGTATATGTAGTTGTTATGTATTGCAATTCATTGTGTTGGTGTGAGTGATTGGTTATGTTTGTTGTATCTTTTACCTTGCAAGTCGGCATGAAGCCGCCTTCTCGAATGATATTAGCTCCAAAGGAAGTCATGCGAAAGCAGTTATTCTTTTCAAGGATGTGTTGAAGAAAATGGCTGGAATCGGGATCACTTCCATCGAACAATGGTTTCAGTGGCTGTGGTGGTGTAAGTAATGGATCCAGTTTGACTTTTCCACTTGCGCAGCACAATCCAGCCGTTTCTCTTTTGAACTTTAACGCATTGCAATATCGGCATATAGTCGTCATTGGTCCAATATCTAAATTTTCATCATCACTGAAGTTCGCAGTCGGATCATATTGGAATGCCAAGCGATTGTATGATGCCGATGATCTTCGTGTGCTCACGCGTTGTCTCAATCGGGCATTTTCTCTTATTATATTTTGTCTTTCTTCGCTTAAGTTATGTGAATACACTTGTTGCTGGCTTGCATGTCTTGTGCGGCGGCCAATGTTCGCACGTCGTCCTCTAGGCATTTTGGGCTATGGACAGAGTGGTGAATTTAACCTCGAATGCACGATCCACATAATGTACACAGTTCAACTAACGACCTTAAAGACGAATGCCTGCTGTTGAAATTGAATAAAAATTTGCACAATATACGTTATATGTTTTTTTTACTTTTTTCTCACAATTTCACAGTGAACACAATACCGGTTTGTCACATGAAATTAACTGAGCAGAGAACAATGAGAAGCTGTCAAACAATGTATCACGCACCGCCGCCATCTACTTAAAATGTTGGTTTGTCCTGAATTTTTCCTGAATTTTCTTTGCTATAAACCTCACGGAGCCCGAGACCTTTCCAACGAATGCAAAACCGTGGAAATCGGTTCGTGCGTTCTGGAGTTATAGCGTCAGGAAGGAAAACCCGACTTATTTTTGAGCGCTCGTACTACTTACACGAGGGCTATATCATTTCGTCACGATGTCTGTATTTTTCGAATTTTGAGCCGAAAATGGTCTCAATCGACTATGTTCGACTCACTGATGACGAATCCGTCGGAAAATTCGAGTCTGTCCGTCCGGCCGTCCGTCCGGCCGTCCGTCCGGCCGGCCGGCCGTCAGCACGATAACTCTCGAACGGAACAACCTAGAAACTTGAAATTTTCAGTGTGGGTTCAGTTCCCGAATGGCTCGGTTGAGTTCGTTAATGGGCCAAATCCCACCAGGGGTTCCGTAAATATGGCCGTTCAAAGTTTTGTTTCCCTGATTACTTGAAAACTACAGATTTGATCGAGATGAAATTTTGCAATCAAATGGATTATGAGGTGTTCAAGCTACATGTGAAATTTTGTCCAGATCGCATGACCAGAACCATAGAAACCATAGAAAATTGTAACTTTTGAACGGAAACGCCTAGGGACTTGAAATTTTCAGGATAGGTGTGGATCTTGAATGTCGTGATCACGTTCATCTATGAGCAACATTATACAAGGGGTTCCGTAAATACGGTCGTTTGAAATTTTGTTATCTCGATAAATTCGAAACTACGGAGTCGATCGGGATGAAATTTTGTATTTTAATCGAGAATGATATATTGAAGCAATATTTTGTCCAGATCGCATGACCAAAACCATAGAAACCATAGAAAATTCTAACTTTTGAACGGAAAAGCCTAGGAACTTGAAATTTCCAGGGTGGGTTTGGATCGCAAATTTCACGGTCACGTTCATCAATGAGCAAAATTAGACTAGGGGTTCCGTAAATATGGCCTTTTAAAATATTTTTTTCCTGATAGTTTGGAAACTACTGATCGGATTGGAATGAAATTATGCACCTAGCTCAGGAATAATGTATTCAAACTACGTGCAAAATTTTGTCCAGATCGCATCACCAAGACCATAGATACCGTGGAAACTTCTAGCGAATTATCGGAAAAAAATTGATCAGCTGAAGCACTGACATGAAGTCTGGAGTTTTGCCTAAGTTTCAGAATTTTTTTGACAGCAGTCAAAAATTCCTTCAATTTATTTCTAAAACTGGAAAATGCGAATCTACCTACAAGGTGCATGTACGAGCGCTCAAAAGCTCCTGCCTTCACGGCAGTGCTTTTCGTAATTTTTATATAGTAGACTAGACATGAACCATGAACCAGAAATTGGAAAGCTTTCCCGAGGAATACAAGGACAAAGATCGAACTGAAAACTTTTTTAACAAAATTTTGCCTTATATAAAAACATATATTTCGTTCAACAGCCAAGTCTGTACTATGTTTAGTTTTCGATCAATATTTTTAGAAATTATGATTATCTTTTTTGGTAGCTCACGAGGGGGCTATATCATTTCGTCTGTATTTTTAGGAAATGGTCTCAATCGACAAGGTTGGACTCACTGATGATGAATCCGTCGATAAATTCTGTCCTAGGGCGACCTAGAAACTTGAAATTCTCAGGGTCGGTTAGACTCTCGAATGCCGCGGTTAAGTTCGTTATTGGGCTAAATTCAACTAGGGGTTCCGTGAATATGGCCGTTTGAAATTTTGTTCTCCTGATACCTTCAATACTACTTATTCGATCGAAATGAAATTTCGCACTCAGATGGAGAATGACGTGTTCAAGGTAGATGCAGAATTTTTTCCAGACCGCATGACCAGAACCATAGAACCCATAGAAAATTATAACTTCCGAACGGAAACGCCTAAGGAGGAAGGAATTTTCAGGATAGGTGTGAATCTCGAATGTCGTAGTCACGTTCATCAATGAGCGAAATCAGACTAGGGGTTCCGTAAATATGGACCTTTGAAATATTTTTTTCCTGATAATTTCGAAACTACTGATTGGATTGGGATGAAATTTTGCACATAGATGGAGAATAATGTATTCAAACTACGTTCGTAATTTTGTCCAGATCGCATTATCAAGACCAAAGGTATCGTAAAGAATTCTAACGAATTTTCGAAAAAAGTATTGGTCACCTAAAGCAATGACGTGAATTTTGGAGTTTGACCTTAGTTTGGAATTTTTTTTGACAGCTGTCAAAAATTTCCCCAATTGGTTTCTGAAACTGGAAAATGCGAATCTACCTACAAGGTGGATGAACGAGCGCTCAAAAGCTCTGGACCAATTACGTCTGAATCCTTGTTGTTCTTCGGAGATGTTTACTTGGTTGAAGATTTTCAGTGGTGTTATATTTCTATAGTTATTGGGGTCCTTTTAATTGCCTTTCTTAAATATTGATATTGAAATATTGTTCTTTCATTCCCGAGGTACTTATGTTGTAGAAAAGCTTCGATATATCTTGTTTTGGTGATTAACGGTTTTTGAGTTTTTCTATGGCTTCCTGAACTTCATCCATAGTAATCGTATCTCCTTCGTCATGTGGTTCCTTGGACTCATGTTGTTACTTTTTGTTACTGGTGTGATTGTCATAGAGATTCTGATAATAGGTTGTCCATTCTTCTGGTGTTTTATTGATGATTTGAATTTCCTCTGTTAAAGGCTTCTCTCTTTTCCTGAGCATATTCCATATTCTCCTTTGAAACCCATAAAGATCGTGCTCCATCTCAACTTATGTACATACATGAAAAAAACCACTTGGATCTAAATGTTAATTGATCCTATGGAACATGAGCTATTGGGACAAGGTGATGAAGAGTTGTTTCGGACCTACTCAATTTTATAGCTTACGTTGAATGCCGATCACTTGGGTTGGTACAGTTGGCAATCCATCAGAATGTGATAGATAGTCACTTGAGTATTGCATGTGGATCGTTTTCTTTCCTAGTAAGTTTTGGTGGATTGATAGACTATGGTCGATTATTAGTCTTGTCAAGGTTACTATTGGTTCATTGTAGAGTAATGGGAGAAGCATTTGTTATTTCGTGGCTCAAACTGAAGTTGGTGATGATGCCTATTACTTGTTCATTATAAATGTTCTCGCGGTCTGGTCTACTTTCTTGTTACCCTCGGTACCACAGTAGGATGGCACCCAAACTAAAAATTATAGTTCTATGTTGATTCCGAAGGAAAAAAATTGATGAAAAGCACTGCATTGAAGTTAGGAGCTTTTGAGCGCTTGTTCATCCACCTTGTAGGTCGATTCGCATTTTCCAGTTCTAGAAACCAATTGAAGAAATTCTTGACAGCTGTCAAAAATATTTTCAAACGAAGGTGACCAATTTTTTTTTATAATTCGCTAGAATTTTCTACGGTATATATGGTCTTGTTGATAAGATCTGGACAAAATTTCATTCGTAGCCAAATTAAGAACTCAACCGTGGAATTCGAGATTCGAACCTTCCCTTAAAATTTCAAGTTTCTCGGTCGTTCCGTTCGAGAATTATCGTTTATACGGCCGGACGGACAGAGTCGAATTTTTCGTCGGATTTGTCATCAGTGAGTCGAACCTTGTCAATTGAGATCCTTTTCGGCTCAAATTTTAAAAAATACAGACATCGTGACTAAATGATATAGCCCTCGTGTAAGTAGTACGAGCGCTCAAAAACGCAAAACAAGAGATTTGTTTCATTCGAGTACAATTCATTACATCTCTTATTGAAGATTCGATTTTGAGGATTTATATTCATCTCGAAATGAAACACCCTTCATAGGAAATAAGTATTGCCAGATTTTCATCTCCTGTTTCACTCTGTATGCACACCTAATCTTACCTGTCGAAGTAGTAGGAACGCAAAATTTAGTGACTTCGACTTGTTTCAACTTGAACTTACGTTGGATATCCAAATATTCATAACTGATACATCTCGAAAAACTCATTGAAATTCTATGAGTGAATATTATAAAAGTTTTCATTAAAGAAACCGTACTCTCTGCATATAAAGTAGTCATCTCCTTGCCCGAACATCATTCAATAGTTGATTTATTTATGCATTATCAACTTTCATGGAATTTTAACTCCACAAATTCAAACAAACCAATTCTACAGGAGTTCAACAGTTTTCAATTCCAACTTTCTAATTTGGGCATCTTCTCTGAATTATGATGAGCCTAACATTTTGTTCCGAAAATTTTAGTGATGATAAGAATATCAACTACAAAATCTTTTTTAGTCAGCAAGACTGTTTTTCATTACAGATGATAAATGTTATCTGTTGAAATTTTATTGATATTTCAAGTTAGATGATATTCTCTATTACAATATTGAATTATCTAGTGATGATAATCAAAAAATTAATTTCCAATGGTAACGTGGTAATTGTTTGTTTGTACAGAAGTTGAATATAGATTAAATTAAATTGCAATGGAATCGTTCAGTGTAACAGACCGAACACATTCGGCCCTCAGTGGAAATGACGGAGATGGATCTAATCCTCCTCCTCCGGCCAACATCAGTAGAACGAATTATACAATAAACGAGAACGATTAATTGTGCATTTTGATTTGATTCGATCTATTATTATTGTGATAGGCTTTCCATGAAAGAGATTTGAAAAATTTCTTCCTCTAACGATTGAACTCGCATGTGCTCATGTTAAATTCATACTTTCGAATTATTCGAAGGTGAAACGTAGTCTCCATCTCTGCAGAGATTTATTATCACCGATTGTCACCAGTTTGTGTGGGTCGTTCTCGGTTCACTGAGCAATTTAGTCTTCCCGAAGGAATTTGTCGTTGCAGTTATCTTTCATCCTGTTGTTCTTCGGGACTACGATCGCAACAGAACAGTGTTAATTCTGATCGTAAGGCCTGGCAAATAACCATAAAAAAACAGTCTGGTAACATCTTCGAATCAACGGTGATTTAAAGAAGGAAATTTTTTTGATTCAAGCTTTATTTTTTCGAAATTCGGGATGTTATGGTCTTTTGAAGTATACGTTGCACCAAAAAATACTCATAAATTTATTCAGAAAAGGCACATCACACGGTTGGTTCAGAAAAAAAAATCTCGTGGTTGAAAAGACGAATGCAAATAAAATATCGAACAAAAATTGCCACAGATATAAGCCATCGGTATTAAGCTGCTCTACATGAATGCAATATATCTGTAAGAATTCTCTGTCCTGTGAATATTTTGAAAAACAAATCCTGCACTTTACTTCGCGAGGCACGAAGAATGTGGACTCCGCCTTACAGAAAATTCACGAAGTCACTAAGTCATCCCCATAAGCCCTAAATGAAAAAGAGTCAACCGAAAACTGTGAACGGGTATATGTTACCACCGCATCTTACCTTGTCAATCAACGTAAAAAATTTCCCATGAAATATAAGTTGTGTATTATGGGACATAATGAGAAGCAATAGCAAACAGGAACCTGTTGGGAATCTACTCAGAGAAAAATGACTCACCGGAGAATGAGGCCAGATGCAACATCTAAGTTTGGCTCACCCTGTTCACGAAATGATAATACGTTACAATTTTGAAATGAAATAGAATCGACTATCGATATGAATTATTTAAAGAGTGAATGAATCGCATCTCTAATACATAACTGAAAAATTCCATTTGCCAGCACACCCCATAATTGCATTCAATTTCCATTGAAATACTACCATTCTGAAGCCTGATAGCATTCCGTGAAGCTATTCTGATAAAAACTGAAAAGTTCATGCGTCATTTAATAAATTACGAAATAGCACGCGACTCAACAATTTAAAGCAGCAGCTCAGTATAACCACAAAGTCCGGCTGCCAAAAACACAATTTGCATAGATTAACAAGTAGTGGTCGTGTCATAACCTCAAAACGAGTGAGGCAGCCGCATGTTAATCGTAAAACATGCCGAAATTATGAGATCGGGAAAGCATAAAACGCAAAAACAAGTTTATACTTTTCGCCAACGAGTGTAATCCCTGCATAAATTTGTAGACAATGGAGGCATAAAATCTCAGAAAGGTTCAGTCCGATGATAGGAGGATACTATTGAAGAGTTTGTTATATCAAGTGAGTTGGGAATACGAGAATTTGGCTTGATTAGTTGGGTTTCAAAGGCGTTCAATTAAAAAATTAAAGAATAAAATAAACGTTAAAACGCGAAATAACATCGACATGTATAATGGAGAGGAAGTCTGAACGGTTGAATGCAGAAACTTATGAGACATAATAAACAAATTGATAACGAAGGAAATTAATTACATAATTAATAACAACCAAATGGAAAACGAGAAAATTAACTACATAAAGGAAACATTCTGACAACTGTGAAACAAAAATAAGTAAAACATTTAAAACCGCATTTCGACCTAATACTAACACTAAATTGAGCATTGTTGCCAAACGATTTCACTGTATATGATTCTCACGGAAACAATTGTAGTTATAACATGAGGTTAACGCCCCGCCCCATCTGCTGGATAATTTCGTTCGCTGTCTGAAAGCCATAAAATGTAAAGCCGCGTATCCATCTGAGCATTCGCCTCGAATCTAGCATGGATACTGGATACTGGCCGAAGGAATTATCTCCGAACATCTGAGGTTCATGGTAGAAGTATCCTTCCACCATGCTGAGGTTTTTCTGATGGTTGTCGGTAAATCAAGCAATCAAACGATTGTCTGTGTCGGTCTAATTGGGACAGGGGATGCAATTGGCTCGAACCGAATAGATTGCTCTTAGTATCTATTTCAAATAGATTTTGTCGAGTTTTCATTGAAGTATTAGTAGTTTCAGACGAATGGAAAAGTTCAAATAAATATGAAAAAGAGCCATTCAATCCCACTACAGAAGCGGAGACTTGAAATGTTTTTCAACCTAAGGATAGATGGAGAAGAGATAAATAGGAAAATAAAGTAAAATATCTAAAAGTAAAACTAGATAAAAGACTTACATGGAATAACCATTCAAAATATGCAGTTATGAAACGAACTCAGCAATAAGTAGACTTCACCCACTGCTAGGAAGAAGAACCAAATGAACCAAAGCACGGTATTACGAATGATCAAGTCCATTGCAAGACCTCAACTAACATAAATGGTTCGGCGGAATGGGGCCATGAAACCAATAGCCATATAGGGAAGATTCAAGCATCAGAAATGCCGTGGTAATCAAGAGACCAACAAATCCACAGAGAATGGGAAACTCTCACAGATTTCCTAAAAAAAGAGGCCGAGAAGATATCGGAAAAAAAAACTCAACACCCAAATCATCATCGTCATCATCCTTTAGCGCTACAACCCTGGTTGGGTCTTGGCTGACTGCACTACTCTTTTCCACTCAATTCGGTCTTCCATCAATATATGGTCAAAAGGAATATTCATTTTTTGGGGGTCTGATCTAATGTTGTCTCTCCAACGCATTCTGGGACGCCCAAGTGGTCATTTTCCTGCTGGAACTCCCTCCCACACCAGTCTCACCAGTCTTTCGTCATCTAGCCTGTGTACGTGGCCTGTCCACCCAAATGATGAGCTAAAAAGACTTGTTGAATACAACCCTGCAGAAGATGTGATTAAGATACCCACCTCTCAGAAAAGACTCAGAGATCAACTACGTAGAAACAGAAACTGAGTAAGTACAATTTCATATATCGGGAAGAAGACTCTCATATTAAAGGCATAGGTAATATGATTATCACACGAGAAAGATCGTGGAAGAGATACAAGCAAATAGGTTCAAATGTCTTATTGTTCGGACTGACAAAGACTGCGCCAACCCATGCTGTCCTATGTGAACACAGTGGGTTCTTAATGGTTCATGGCGTAATAAAACGGTTGTTTGTGATCTACCGAATGTTTTTGGTTACATTCATTCATCCATTCATTCGTTCTTGGTGAACAAGCCACCCTGTCTAGCAGCCCCCCTAGAACGTGATGGCTGTAATCTTGGCTCAGCAACGGAGGCAATGTACCCAATCTTGGTAAAACCTTCGGTGTTATATTTTTGGCGACCTGAGGAACTGCAGGAGTCTTGGTCGAACCAATCCGGAAAATATTTTTTCACAACTCCCATATGATACACTAATCACGGATTTTCCAAAAAATCACTAAACTTTTCGAACAATTAACACTTTACAGACATAAATTTTGATCTTAGTCGTTGTTCCCGATAATATTTTCAAATATCCATTAGTTTTGGGACTCCAAACTAGGACGTGGGGAAAGTATGTCATCCCATCGTAACTTCCATTTTGGAACCTTGTTTTTGGTTACATTGGTTATTCAATTTTCGATTCAACATCACGAAATATTTGTTCGTTAGTTTTTTGAGTATATTTTGATATTTCTTCGAGGTGTTTTTACAAATTCAAATTTGAACATTTTATTGAGTATTAGTACGAAAAAGACTAACATATATTCAGTTTCAATTTTACCACTTCTGTGGAAACAATAAATAGAATGTCGTATGTTGACTTAGAGTAATTGCGTTGGTTTAATATTCGATTTGTGTGCTGCTCAGTGTGGAAAGCAGCAGTGGCGGGAAACATAATCAATCTGAAGAGCAATTAGTTTGGTTCATCATAATTAGACTGCATCGACTGCTATATGGTTATTAGCACCAATTTCATCTTGCATCTAACATACAATTTCACATGGTATAATAATTGAATATGTCATAATTGAAGGAGATAACTGGAAGGATAGAATTGAACATAAAAATCTGGTGTGTTTTTTTCGAATTATTGAGTGAATTGATATAAGATTGAAAATATATCGACGTGAAGATTGATGACGCATTTTCATCTTCCAGTTACAGAAAGTCTAGAAATTTGTTGGAAAAGGTCTAGGTTCGGTTCGATTACGGTAGTAGAATCGAGACAATTTTGTACAGAGGTTTTCTTCAGCATGAAAATCTCATCTTGGTCCAGGTCCAGGGTATTCATCAATTTTCCTGTTAATGATACTCTTTCGAACTACCAGAGTAAAACACATTTTATATAATAATAATAATAATTATTATAATATGGTTTATTCCGTGAAGCTACAGGTATAAACAATTATCACAGAGGCGTGAGCCTGTACGTGATCTACTATTGAACATAATATAATCACAGTAGCCAATATTCAAACTTTTCTACAAAATTCAAAGCAATACACACCTTCACAACGAGAAAAGAAAAAAGCAGAAATATATAAAAGTGCATACAACCCAACCAAGTAAAGAAAATACAACATATGTTTGATATCTTCTTTCTATACATGGCACTTTTTGGTATTTTTGTTATAATTTCTCCTTCGATAATATGAAATTCAATAAGGCGAGGAGTGAATGAAATCATTGTGGATGTATAGAATATGGGCCACGAGGGCAACAGTGGGTTATCGAAGCACGAGTTGTATCGAAGGAGAAATAGCATCTCCCTCAATGAAGTGGAGTCTGGTACTAAATTTCTGCACATACAATGTATATGCTCTGCTGATGACATTGTCAGCCAGGGACAAATTTGAAAACTTCTTGTGTGACCTCATACAAGGGAGCCCACGAGTTTTAGCGCAATGGTGTTTATCAATGAGGTTGAGCATAAACCCAACAAAAACCACATGCATACCATTTACTCAAAAGAGGAAACTTCGAACTACATGAACTCTCTTCGGGCATTAGCATGTTGGGCCATACAAGCTCTGATGGTATGCCGAAATCTTGCATGTAACTCTTGAGGCGTTAACCGAAAATTACTGCAATGGATGTAGGCTATGATTGTGAGACTGGTTATCGCATATGAGCAGTAGTCTGGTTTACAAAAAAACAGAACAATGTACCACAAGAAGAGTTCTTGAAAGAATGCAAATTATATCAACATGTTGGGGAATGTCGTGTACCTTGGGACGTTTATACCTTTGGACACTATAAATATCGGAACACTGCGTTATTTTAAAATTATTCAGAATGCACTACCCAATACATTTTTCAACCGAAAACACTGTACGTATTTATAAATAAATATGGAAAGTATATCGCTCAAAGAATTATTTCTCTGCCCTAGTTTGCATCAAATTATAACCGACTAATTTTCATTAGATATTTTTCTTCAGCTTGAAGTTTCATCTACCTTCGGATACAGATATGCTTGTGCCTCTAGCCATTACCTAGTCCTTCATCTGTTGGAGGTTCCAGCTAGAATGATGGCTCATATTGAATTGAACGTTTCTTTTGATTACTACAACATGTCCTAATTTTACTGAACTTCAGAAGATAATGACTGATATGTTACTATGTAAGAACTCATATATTACTCGTCTCTTAGTGTTCCCTGTTATGAACAAATAACTATTTTCATTCAAATATACAATAGTCATCTTATTTTGAGAATATAAGTGCGTCTAGTTAGTCTATCCAAGGTACAATATTAATCCAAAGGTACGAACTGTGTCATCCGCAGGTACAAATCAGTATTGTACCTTTGGACGAAATGCATCTTTTTTGTAAAAGCACCATTTCTTGTAAAATAGTGGACAATCCTCGTATTACATTCATTAATATTAAACAGTTCAATATTCTGAACAACCTAGCCAAAGAAGTTGATTTTAGTACTCACAGTTTTCAAAAAAAAAAATCGACAAAATTTTTCTTTTAAATGTCCAATAGCAGGTACTCGTCCTCACCCTATATGCATCACTGGAAGCATGAAAACATGCCCAACTAGGCACTAGAGATCATCACACACATCTCTACACTGAGAGATATATAGAAGAGCCCATAAGACTACTCCCAGAACATCTAGAGAAGGAATGGGAAATGAGTGAAATGAAGATCACAGACTAACACTGACCCAACACATTTCATCCGCGAACCTTCCTAGTGATGAAAGTAAGGAATATTCAGTTCTTGAAGGCGAAAACAAAGATTTGGTCAGGGATTTCACCACATACTCAGAGGGAATACCATTAAATGGCATCAAAAAAGATACAAGAGCTGAAGTATTCGAGCATGGAACGAAATACACGGAAACTATGGGTACGTATCCTTGCATTGACTGGGTCTCCTTTTTCTGGATTCACGAATACTCGGGAAATGCCGAAAACGAGGAAGCCAATATACTAGCCAAAAAAAGCTCTTCTACCCCTTTGTAGGACCAGAACCTTTCTGTGACATAGAAAGTCGAACCTATGGAGAGCAGATCGGGAAAAAAACAGGAAAACTCTCTGGGGAAATCTTGCAGGTTTGAAACATCCTAAAAAGTTCCTTCAGAATTTCACCACTAAGCAAGAATATGCCACGTCTTCCTCACAGAACACTTGTGAAAATGCTTTCAGTTGAACCATCAAGGATCAAACGGACTAAATGGGCCATGTTAACAAACCGTGAATTAATGTAACCCCCGACTACCAATATCCAGCAATCATAGTAAACTAGAAAGTATAGAATACCTACTTACACCACCAAACAACGGTCGTACTACGCTGATACAATGCGCATCCGCTAAATTCGTGCGCAACAGTAATGATTTGATTAAACTTAAATCATTCTCGATCCAAATACAGTAATCTTTGTGAATGAATATCGATTTGAATAAATGTTGATTATAATTCCTCATAACGATCATTCTATATATGGATTTTATAGATTTATTCGCAAGTTTCATATTTATATACCTACCCTATATTTGGTTGAGTGATGAATCTCGATTCCCTCGATATTGTGAAATAATACAGGTTTCTGCCTTATGCCATATCGAAAAATCACCAACTGCTATACACTTTCCTACCACCCTAAATTTTTCATTATTACCTGAGTAAAGAAATTACTTGCCCCCCAAAATCATATTTCTTCGGAGAACAGGGTTTCCAGAAAACGAGAATATCCTTTTGAGTGGAATTCAATTTTCCCACCTCTTAGAAATCAGTAGATACCTCAATGAAAGACGATATCTGAAATGCTTTTGTGGAATTGAATTCTATTTATCTGAAAATGAGATCTTTTTTTTATTGCCCACCCACATTTTTAGTTCAAGATGGAAATGAGTTCTGTTCGAATTAGGCGTCTTTCAAATATAATAATGTCGTCTTCGTTTTTCCATTATTCAACCATATGGATTTTTTTTAGGTAAACGATTCTGACAGAAAAAGCAGGATGGTAATCAAGCATGAATAATATAAAAGGCTTACTCAATGCAAAGATATCTACTATGTTATTGATTCTGGAAAATGTTTAATTATAAGAAATTTCTGAAATACAGGAATCCATCGACAAGAAGCCCAATAAGTTTCCAGAAGTCAGGAATCATTATACCAACTAATTATATCTCTCGGCCTTTGGTCTCGGAATTTGGTTATACAGGGTGTTTTCAAAGGTGAGGCTTTTTTTTTCACTAGTTACCCGCGAATCTGAGAAATAAACGGTTCGGATTTAACGGAACGTATTGAGATCTGAATGTATTTTTTAAATACGTTCAGTTAACGGAAAATCATCTGATACAGCGTATGATTTTTGTAACTTTTCCAAATTTCGTGATATGTTTTCGAATAGGTCGATTTTTTGGCCGGATCTCAACCCCTGTGATTTCTAGGTGAAATAAATGAACGACAATAGCAGTAGTTTTCTAGTAATCTATAAAAAGTTGATCGTGTAGGATTCGAATAAAGAGTAAACCGTTAATTAAGATAGTTTGTAATTTTCTCGAAGACAATTAGGTAAAGAGCTAGTTGAACGTGGGGCATTCTAAAAGAAGTTGTTCTCTGGACGACAGTATAAGTTTCTTCAATTCAGATGCGAGACGATGAAAGTTAGTACTGTTAGTTATTTAGTACGTTTAAGAATTCAATTCCGTGTATACTCCGATAATGAACATCTTGAGAAGTAGGTGAATCGAGTTCACTTCACACACCTCGAAAGAAATTTCCACTGAAAGACGACCAGAGCATTTCATATTGTGTCCCGAGACAAAAATACTCAGAATCCTACATAGATACAATTTCATCCAACCTCTGGAGTTATATTATAATCAGAGGGGGTATTATTCAATGATTACATAATATGTGACCAACTAATATAATTACCTCTCTATTAAACGATATGAGTATGCCTTCTATCTGATCTGATCTGATCTACCTGTATTTGCTTCAATATGGTTCTGTTTACATTTTCCTACAGGTATACATGTGAATGTTCATTGAGTCGCAGACTTCCTACGACTGATTACAAGTTGCTCTCATCTTTGTATAGGTACTTTATGGGAACGATGAAAGCAGAAGATACTAATTGCAAGACCAATCTGATAACCTAATTGATCTCCTGTTGCTTCATTAAAATTTCATATTTAAATGTTATGCGGACAGCGGACATTTTCTGATCAATTTAGTTGGACAATGCAAAATACGGAACAATATTGAATAGAACTAACTTCACTGTTGCTCTTACAGAAAGGTTGCATGAGCCAGAGACTTCCAAAAGGTCGAAAGTAGAAGAATTACTTAGCCCCTAGCCTAACGCGTCGATTTTCTTCGCTCAATATTTTTCATCACCCGATTTCTTCTCATCGTGCGATTTCTTTTCGGTCAATCTTCCCGATAGCATGACATTTGAACATTACTGTTCTAAATCAAATTATAGTTAACACAGCCGGATATTTTTTCAGCTCGACACTAAGATCAGTTTGGGAAATTACGTTCAGATTTCAGTCAACGACAGCGGAATCCAAATAATATTTCAAGTGGAAATGAAACAACTTCGTCATGATCTGTCTTTCCGTTCAGATCTCAAATACCTTCCAATTCGCTACTTCAGAATTAGAAAATGCATCTGCAGAACATTTAGTACGGCAATTTTTTAGATCCACACACTGAACTGAAACGCCACGGAAGAATTCGTGTGAATAATACAACTATCATAATCGATTGTGATTTACTGACTCGGAAAATCTTTGTCCAACCAGACGAAAATCATTTCAAAAGCAATGTTGCCAGAAATGCAGAATTTTCTTCAATATGCAAAATTGAAGCCTCTGAAGAGAACTAATGAAGAAAAAAAATATTTAACGAAAACCATTGAAATATGATGAATTTCTTCAAATCCACATGTTTTTGCGACTATTTTATTCATTTTGTATGCGTTCTGACATTTTTCGGTGGAATTGTTCAGCTTCGACTCGAAATTATTGGCAATTCGGCCCCGAATTGGCGCTAGCAATAGCAAAATAAAAAAAATTACGAAAAGCACTGCCGTAAAGGCAGGAGCTTTTGAGCGCTCGTACATGCACCTTGTAGGTAGATTCGCATTTTCCAGTTTTAGAAATCAACTGAAGGAATTTTTGAATGCTGTCAAAAAAATTCTGAAACTTAGGCAAAACTCCAGACTTCATGTCGGTGCTTTAGCTGATCAATTTTTTTCCGATAATTCGCTAGAATTTTCCACGGTATCTATGGTCTTGGTGATGCGATCTGGACAAAATTTTGCACGTAGTTTGAATACATTATTCCTGAGCTAGGTGCATAATTTCATTCCAATCCGATCAGTAGTTTCGAAATTATCAGGAAAAAAATATTTTGAACGGCTATATTCACGGAACCCCTAGTCTAATTTTGCTCATTGATGAACGTGACCGTGAAATTTGCGATCCAAACCCACCCTGAAAATTTCAAGTTCCTAGGCCTTTCCGTTCAAAAGTTACAATTTTCTATGGTTTCTATGGTTCTGGTCATGCGATCTGGACAAAATACTGCTTCAATATATCATTCTCGATTAAAATACAAAATTTCATTTCGATCGAATCCGTAGTTTCGAATTTATCGAGAAAACAAAATTTCAAACGACCGTATTTACGGAACCCCTTGTAAAATGTTGCTCATAGATGAACGTGATAACGACATTCAAGATCCACACCTATCCTGAAAATTTCAAGTCCCTAGGCGTTTCCGTTCAAAAGTTACAATTTTCTATGGTTTCTATGGTTCTAGTCATGCGATCTGGAAAAAATTCCACATGTAGCTTAAACACCTCATTTTTCATTTGAGTGCAAAATTTTATCTCGATCAAATCTGTAGTTTTCAAGTAATCAGGGAAACAAAAATTTGAACGGCCATATTTACGGAACCCCTGGTGGAATTTGGCCCATTAACGAACTTAACCGAGCCATTCGGGAACTGAACTCACACTGAAAATTTCAAATCTCTAGGTTGTTCCGTTCGAGAGTTATCGTGCTTACGGCCGGACGGACAGACTCGAATTTTCCGACGGATTCGTCATCAGTGAGTCGAACATAGTCGATTGAGACCATTTTCGGCTCAAAATTCGAAAAATACAGACATCGTGACGAAATGATATAGCCCTCGTGTAAGTAGTACGAGCGCTCAATAATGCAGTGTGCTACAACTTTTTTATGTAAACTAGGGAAGTCCCCAGTTTGTTTGTTTTTTGGCCTTAACAAAGTTTCCGGAATATAAATATTCATTACGTAGACTATGACCTTACTAACGGTAGGTGGGTACTCCAAAATGACGTTACACACCACTGCAGAAATATGAAGAATTTTTTTGGTTGAATTGAAGAGAATTATATTGAGGAAACTGGCAACTTCTGTTCACAAGTCCTCTGAATTCTCGCCATCACTACAGGTGTGGACCTACGACTACTGTAACAGAAATTTATAATTTGTGATTTTAATATACTTACTTATAGTTATAGTTATAGTTAGGTAAGGGGGTTACATTCCCCTGTGCTCCCCATCAGAGCTGTTTTTGAAAAAGCGCTACCTACAGCTCACCCGCCAGCTCAAAAGCTCCAATGAACTCCAGTATCTGAGAGGGCTTCAAGGAGATTGAATCCACGTTCCTTCTGTAATTCTCTTGTCCAAAACATTCGTTATGCTGGTTTGCAATGGCGAAGCATTCTGTTACCAGGTGAACAGGAGTTTCCTCCTCTTCCCCACAGAATCTGCACTCATCAGTTTCTGTTAAGCTCATTCTCATCATATGCTTTCTAAGGCGACAATGTCCTGTGAGGGAGCCAGGGAGAAGGCGTAACTTATTCTTACTTAAATCCAAATACTTTTTGGATCTTGCATCTTTCAGAGTGTTAAATTCCTGGAAGATTCCTCCAAAGTGCTTCTCTTTCAGTCTCTTCCTTCCCCAAAAACTCTTTCTTGACAATGCATTTGCCTCTGCCACAGAAAGGTTCTGGGCCACTAAGTTACGTTTGAACTCTCTTTTTGGCCAGCGTATTGGCCTCTTCGTTTCCTCTGATTCCTGGTTGACCAGGAACCCACACTAAAGAGACCTTGTTGTTCTTGCCTACTTCATTAAGTTTTCTCCGGCACTCCCATATCAGCTTTGAGTCGATGATACAGGAGTTCAGTGCTTTGATAGCAGCTTGACTATCGGAATGGTTCATACCCTTCATAGTTTTTTGTCCAGGTTTATATCTAGGTATGCATTTTTTGATTGCAGGTAATTCTGTCAGAAAAACTCTCAAGTAGGAGCCTGACGAAAGTATACACTTGGTTTTTGCCCCGTATACTCCAGAGCCTACCCCTATCGTGATTTTACTGTGCTTTCATGTCTCGGGCTGGATCAAGAGGTTCCAGTTACTTTTGGAAATCTTTCAGGAGGCTGAACGCTGTAAATTCGAAAATGTCTATACCCGAGCTTTTGAACAATGCCCAGGAATTCAATACTTATTTTCAGTCAGTTTTCACACCTCCGAATTCCCGCCCGGAGGCAACCAGCTACTATAGCTCCAATGAGTTCAACCCAAATATAAGTTTTCGTTCAGATTAGCAATCGAAGAGGAGGTTAGGGTCGTGGTGTGAAATCTTAGTTTTGAAGGCACATATATCCGCAAAAATGCTATCGTTTGGTATAATTCTACCGTATTTGACACACATTGTAAAGGTTTGTATTGAGCCCGGATATTATCCCACTGCTTGAAAGTCCTCCATAGTGAATCCATTGCCTAAGGTTCCGAATCCGGAATCTCTAACTGATTTTTGACCAATAAGTGTGCTACCAGCTTTGTCGAAGGTTCTTGAAAATATATTGTTTTTCCAGGTTTATGACTACGTCACTGAAAACAGAATACTGACAACGGTGCAGTCTGGTTTCAGAAGGGGCTACAGCACTACCACTCTTCTGTTGAATATAACTAATGATATTCTTAGAACATTAAATGGGGGGCATGCCACGATTTTGACCCTGTTAAATTTCGCCAAAGCTTTTGACACCCTTGACCACGAACTTCTTCGTGCCAAATTGAAATACTTTGGTTTTGATGACATTGCAGTGACATTTTTTAGGTCTTACCTTTTTCGGAGATGTCAGAGGGTTCGAATGCGAGGAACTTTTTCTGAGTTATGTGCAATTACGTCGGGTGTGCCACAGGGTTCCATTCTTGGTTCTCTGCTATTTTTGATATACATAGCAGACATGTATAGATAAGTCAGATTTGTGTGCATTCATTTTTATTGCGATGATGCTCAAGCTCGCCTATCTTTTCATCCCTCTTCTTTGGATCAGGCTGTAGAGGATATAAATGAAGATCTGTCGAAAATTGTGGAATATTGTCAGGGAAATAATATAAAACTAAATTCGGGCCAGTGTTCATATATATCTTTCTCTCCTGAAGCTTTTGTTGTTTCGGCTGATATCCGAATAGACGGACAATCGATTCCATCTTCCAACTCTAGCAAGAACCTCGGAATTGTCTTTGATTGCCAGTTGAGATTCAGGGAGAATGTGTCACTGATGTTGAGAAAATCTTCTCTTGCTCTGAGATATTTGTATAGGCAGAGACAATTTCTGGATTTTTCCTCGCGTAAATATCTGTGGGAGACGCTTGTATTGGCTATATTGAAGTACGGCTTGATACTTGTTTATCCTTGTCTTGATTCTGTTGCAAGATATAGATTGCAGAATACAAGATTCGTGTTGCCGTTTTTTTTTTCGGAATGAGGAGGTATGACTGGGGCGTGACGGATGCGGTAAATCGCCTTGAGTGGCTGAGGGTGGAGGGTATGTTCGCGCTGCAGATGTCTCTCCCGGTGAATCGAGTTTTGAAATTTTTTTTTTCTCTATCTGTAGGTTGGAATTAATTTCAAGTCTCCGCTTCTGTAGTAGAATAGCTTGGCTCTTTTTGCTATTTATTTGAATTTTCCATTTAATGAACCATTCTTCCAAATCTTCTAGTGCTCCTTGCAGTCTTCTGTGTATGACATCTGGTCGTCGATGTCTGAAGGCTATTCCTGTGTCGTCTGCATGAAGGGCAAGCAGATTCCTTGGATTCTTAGGAATATCGTAGATATATATGTTGTAGAGCAGAGGTCCTTAAACTGATCCTTGGGGCACTCCTGCTTCTACTTGTCTGGTGGTAGATAATGTATCGTCTACTTTGACATAAAAATTCCGGTTCCTCAGGTAGTTTCCTATTATCTTGCAGGTTTTGGTGGTGTAGCCTGCCATCATCATCTTGTAGGCAAATCCCTCGTGCCAAACTCGATCGAAGGCTCTCTCGACATCTAACAGCACTAATCCTGTGGCATGTTTATTCTGAAATCCCTCAGTGACATATTCAGTGATCCATAACAGTTGAAGTTCTGTGGAATGATTTCTTCTGAATCCAAATTGTTCCGGTGGTATCAGATTCAGCGCTTCTGTTTCTTCATTGAGTCTTTTTGCAATGATTCTTTCGACAATTTTTCCAAGTGCTGACAGTAGACTTATCGGCCTGTAGTTTTGTGAGAATTTCCTATCTTTTCCTGGCTTATTGAACACAATTACTTCTGCTGTTTTCCATCTTTCCGGATAGTATTCTGTTCTCATCACTGCGTTTGCCATATTGGTTAGCGCTGCTATTCCTTTTCTGGGCAATTTCCGTAACATAAAGTTTGTTACTTCGTCTTTTCCTGGAGCTTTTCTGTTTTTCAACCTCTTGATTATTTCTTTAATTTCCGTTGGTGTTGTTGGGTTTGGGATGGTATCGCCTTCCGGCGGTTCCAACATCAATTCTTCATTTCCTTCGACTTCTTCATCTAAGTCTTCATTGTCATCGTCTTCTCTGTAGTTGATTCTGGCTTCTCGTTCTATTGCGTCGACCAGCGCTTCGGCTTTTTCTAGCTTTGAGTAGGCCATCCCATTAGCTCCGTGTAGAGGGGGAATTTCGGTTTTCTCGCGTCGTAAGCACTTTTGCATCTTCCATGCTGAGTGGTCTATGGTGTTTAGCTCTCTAACTCTTTGGTTCCATCTGTATGTTCTCAGTTCACTCAGTGCATTTTTTAGCACTTGATTGTGTTTATTCAGCTCTTTCTTGTCTTTTTCTCGATGTGAAGTTCTGTAGTTCTTCCTAAGTTTTCTTTTCCCCTTTATAAGCTCTTTTAATGCTTTTGGAGTTCACCATGTGAATTTTTCGAGGCTGGCCTTTCGATTCTTCTGGTACTTTCCTCGTAGGCTTCTTTTATTCGGGTTTCTAATTTTTCAACTTCATCTTTTAGATATTCAGGGGTTCTTATCTGTGGAATTTCACTAATTTTCTCCTGGAGTATTTCACTGTACTGTTTCCAGTCTGTGAAGTCTTTCGTTTGAAGTTCTTCTGTTATCGGTCTTCGTCCCAATCTGAGTTCTATTGGGTTGTGGTCTGATGTACCCTCTTCTATAGTATCAAGTGTGAAATCTTGGGTAATATCTTTCATTATGACTATATCTAATACGTCCGGTAGGCCATTACTTCTGTACAGGTAGGTCGGAATTTCAGATCCTAATACTATGGCATTTAGTTTTTCGGCGTACTCCTTAAGCTTCTTCCCATTTTGGTTTTCAGTTCTGCTATTCCATTCTCTTGATTTGCAGTTCATATCGCCAATAATGATGTTCGGGTAGTTTCCTTCAAGCATATTTTTCAGATCTTCCTCTATCAAGTCATTTTGGGGTGGTTTGTAGGCTGACGTAATTTTATTTGTCCTCGATTCGTATTAACTATAATCGAGACGGCTTCTATTCGCCCATTATTCAGTACATCGTCAAAGTAGTGGTCGATGTTCCTCTCTACTATTAGGGCTACGCCCCCTCCTGTACAATTTCTGTCATTTCTGTATACTTCATGGTCGGGAAATTAAATTATATTTCTTGTAGATAGTCTCGTCTCTTGAATGGCTATAATATCCGGTTGTTTCTCGGATATTATTTCTTCTATTTCAGATCTACTCTTTCAGACCGTTTGCGTTCCATGAGACTATCTTTAGGTTGTTTTTATTTTCGTTATTCACTAGCTCCATTAATTGGGTTTAGTGAGTTTTCGGAACTTTTTGTCCATCTCTATTTCCAGGAATTTCATGAGCTTGCTCATGATATTTTTGGTGAAGGTATCTAGATCCTCGGTGGTTTCGGGTCCATTCTTGTTGGTCTCTTCTTTCTTCTTTTGGCTGCTCTTTTTGGATTTTCCATTTTTTGGGGCTTCTTTTTTCTGCTCTTGTTTGAGTGGTAGCGTTTTCTCCTTCTTATCCTCTTCCTTCTGTTCTTGTTGGACAGTAGGCATCTTTTTCTCTTCTTCTTTTCTTGCTTTGGTCGCAATCTTCTTCCAGTTTCCACTCGCTACATCCTTTGTAGCTGGCTGGGTGACCTGTTTTTTCGCAGAGCGCACAGGTAGCATTTCTCTCCTCGTTTTCTCTTGTTAGCGTACAATTTTTACTATTGTGCGCTCCAGAGCATTTAACACATCTCCATGGGAATGTGCATTTACTTTGCGCATGTCCGTAACGTTGACATCTATGACATTGGCCAGGTCCAATGCTCTTTTTCTTCGGCTCTAATACACAATTTATACCGTAGAGCTGTTTCACTTCGAATACCTTCTTATTTTGGGTTTTCACCAAGAATAAGGGCCTTTTTGGTTTTGTTGGATGTCATCCTTATGACATCCGCGTCGGTAATGCCTTGCTCGGCGAGGTCTTCTAAGATGAAGTTAATATCGGCGTCTAGTGGCAGATAACGTACCACCGCGTAGATTCTCTTCTCTTCTTCTCTTTGGAGGGTGTAGAACTCTTTATTTCTCGACTCGAGAAATTTCGTCATCTTCCTGTGGTCATCGGGGGATTGGGGAACAACACGAATGCCGTCTCTTACTGTGGTCGCTCTCAGGTATTTAATACCCTTCATTTGCATCTCTCTCGAGATTTGTGTCCAGTCGGCCGTGCCTCTTAATGTCACTGGAGGGGCTTTCCCTTTTTTCTGCTCGATTGGAGCAGGGCCTTCAATTTCTTCTGCAGTTGCAGAAATAGCTCCTTCTGGGCGTTTTCCTTCTTGCAATGCTGCAATATACGACTTCTTCGTAGGTGGCCCTCCTGCAGCTGCATCATTGGTATCGGTAGGTTTTCTCGGGTCTTCTTTCTGGATTCTGGGGGTTTACACTGTCTCCTCTGTCCCAGAGGAGAGGCCATTTTCTTTTCTCTTAGCCCGTTTCCGCGGCTTCGAGGACTGAGACATTTCTGCTCTCAAGGATTTCACCCCATCTGATAAAGTTTTAAGACTCTCCGTTATAACTTTTAGATGACACATAAGGTTGTTGATTTGGTCGTTCTGTTCTTTTATGATCCGATCTTTGTCGGATTCATCATTTAATTCTTCTTCTTCAACATCCATATCGGATATTTCTTCATCCGATAAGTATTCTGCGTCGGATTCTCTGTCTTCATTTGCAGAGTCGTATTCCGACATTTTGTCAGAGTGACTCAGCAGACAACACTTGAACACTTATTTCACTAAATTCACTTTTGTCTCTTCAAAGTAAAATAATCTGTGGAACCATCGATCTAAACCTGGACTCAACACTTGGCACACATGCGCATTTCTCAATACGTCTGCACTCCTCGAAGGTTCAATCGCTACTGAGTTTTGAAATCGTCCACTCCTCCCTATTTGATGGAAAAACTAGTTTTCAGACGGGGTGTTCATGATCAGACACGGACGAAGGCGTTGCCTTGTTTTCGTTCAGTCATGTTTTAGGCGCTGGTCTCCTCGGAAAGCATCGGTCGACAGACGACGTGCGGTGACGTCATACGCGGAGACGCCTCCGTCAATTTTCGAATTATATGCAAAATTAAACAAAGTAACTCTTTATTCATCTTCAAAACGTGTAGAAGCGCGCGTGTAGATTGCGAAATGAATTTCAGGGAGACCGTGCGCCCATTGCCAACGACTGACAGCCTTCCGTATGACGTCACCGCACGTCGTCGGTCGACCGATGCGTTTCGAGGAGACCAGCCCCTTACGGCTCGCTCACACCAAAACCGTCATCGGCCGAATTTTGCTCGGGCGACGACGGCCGAACTCGGACGATCGAATCAAACACTTGTGAATGAAAGAGAGCGCGCACACCAACCCGACCGTCATCGTCCGATGACGCCCGACAACTGCCGATTGACTGTCGAATCCGAATTTGTTGGGATTTCTCGCCCGATATCGGCCGACGTCTACAGTGCAAAATGAGTAAATAATTCATATTTTAATTCAATCGTGTTGTTATCTTTTTAAACGAGTATGGATATTGAGAAAATAATTAGTTGTGTTCATAATAGACCAACCCTGTGAGAAAATAATTAGTTGTGTTCATAATAGACCAACCCTGTGGGAAAAAACAATCAAGAAATTATAATAATCTAGATGTTTCGAAACAGTTATGTGCTGAAGTTGCATCCGCAACGCACGATGTCGGCACAAGTACACGGTTGCAGTGTGAGCACAAACATATCCGAGTTACTCGTCCGGGCAGCTCTGTCCGCCATCGGCCGACAAAATCGGTTCTGGTGTGAGCGAGCCGTTAGCGTTGATTCACTTTCAACGCTGTGAAGTTGTACAATGACATTATGCTTCTCTACACGACCTCTCTGGGCTCATCGAGGCATTTATTACTATGGCAGAATTTGTGAATGAATTTTTTGTTTTGTTTTTATAGGAAATTTTGTAAGTAAACAATTTTTTTCAAGGTTGAGTGGAGTAGCTTCAATGCTGGACCTCCCCCTTTCGTTTTAAATGTGAATAGTAGCATTCAAATAAAGACACTATTATTATTATTATTTAATGGTATTCACTTCGAGATTTTGGGTAGTGTATTCCTTTTCCCATTTTTTCTTTTTATATAGCATAGTGTTGAAGTTTTTCTCAATGCTCACTTTTTTCAATCATAACATCACTAGGCAGGTTCCCTGATGAGATATACTTGTTCAGAGAGGACCAGACTCCCTGACTTTTGAGTTTCTCATTCCCTAAACCTTCCCTAGATATTTTAAGGACATCCTCATGGGCTACCCTATGGGTGACATCAAGTGCTCTTATCGGGCACGTTCTCATAGCTCCAGTTATGCAAACACAGGCAAGCCTACATCCATCGCAGAATATTGGGTAGGGTTACAACCCGAAGTTTCACTGGATAGGCTTCTGCGCGCCATTAAAGCTCTGTCGCTTTACTAACAGTGTTTTAATTTCAATATCCTTGTGTATATTGTGATGAACGGACAATTTCCCTTCTCAAGTGATCATAGGGCAGCTATATAGCAGAGAAATATCTTGGTATATATCAAGAAAAGGGCGCATGCTTAGCTGCGATATCGAAGAGACGCTTCTATATCCTATATAAACGAGAGGAGTAGAGGTATAATGAAAATGAAAAAGAAATACATGGAAATATGACTATTAATTGAATATTAAGTCATTTTTCGTTTTGTATATAATTTGTGTATAATTTTTTTCATTTGAATAATTGGAAAAAGTTATATTTTTACTAAAATAATTCCAAAAAAAAATGAAATCATAAAATCAACAGTGATCCACACGAAAAATTTCCTGTACCTAGAAAGAGAAAACCGAGTTGAAATAAAAAAAAAATTGACACAAAGAATACAACCAAAATCATAAGAAACAGAAATATTACCAAAACAAAATATATTTCTGAAGATAACAGAAAACACGTCAGAAGAATCACATTGAAAATAACAGAAAAAAGTCAAATTGAAAAAAATAAAACTGCTCATTCTTGGTAATTATTGGTACGACTATAAACCGGAAGCTATGGAAACTATCACGAACACTTCTAACAGTTGAAATTCTTGACGGTAAAAACATTGGTTACACTTGCGTAATAGATTCAAGGCTTTACTCGTCGCGCTAAGAGGGAAGCGAGATGAAAGAGTAGCGACATTATATGATCATTGCCATTAACTGTGACTTCTGTGTATAAGAATTTTTCTATTTTCAACATGCAAAGTTGAATAAAGTTAACCCTATCATAAATAATAGTGACTATTCATACTCAAATTTTTCAATATTTGTCCAGATAACGTCTTTCTGCATGTACAAGAATTTCCTGATAGCTTTGATGAAAATAAAAATAATGCAGAACATAAAAATAAATTTTCTTCATTTTATGTATTGGAATTTGTATTTCTCATAACTGAATGAATTATATAATATTTTTTTGGACAGTTTGAACCTTCATCTGTAGGTCGGAAGAAATTAGTACATCTATCGAAAAATCGGACTCGCCTTCTTTGGACAAACATTTTCGAACCCAATGAAATATCCTTGAATCCAAATGTTCATTTCAGATTCAACCCGTGATGATTAATGTTTGAGTTTCCTCAAAATGAATATTGAAAATTTTAGTGTGGATTTATAATTTTTTTTTTGTGATTTTGATTTGAAATTTCATATTATTGTAAATAGCTTATTCGATTATGTAGGCAACTGAAATGAATTTGTAGAATATGCATGTAGAAGGAATTACGTAGTCAAGCTGCCTTCCTGATCTCAAATTGAAACATCAGGACGTGTTAGTATGACTCATTTGCTTTCATTTGAGCCATATTTATTGAAGAGAAGAATTAATCACCTAACTCCATAAATAAAATATGCTGTAATAGATGTTGAAAAAGAATTCGTATGAATTGACAGTTGGTATATGAACAAAATAATAATCAATTTTCAATAACAATTCGCCTGCAACCTTCGAACTCCACAATTTAAGTATGACAAATGTATTCCAAAAACTTGCCAAATTCCTTCTTCATTTCCTGAAAAAGTTTTCGAAGAATGCAGGGACTAGTTTCGTTACAGCAGATTTTCTAGCGCTCGTACTACTTACACGAGGGCTATATCATTTCGTCACGATAACTGTATTTTTCGAATCTTGAGCCGAAAATGGTCTCAATCGACTATGTTCGACTCACTGATGACGAATCCATCGGAAAGTTCGAGTCTGTCCGTCCGGCCGTCCATCCGTAAGCACGATAACTCTCGAACGGAACAACCTAGAGACTTGAAATTTTCAGTGTGGGTTCAGTTTCCGAATGCCTCGGTTTAGTTCGTTAATGGGCCAAATTCCACCAGGGGTTCCGTGAATATGGCCGTTCAAAGTTTTGATCCCCTGATTACTTGAAACCTACAGATTTGATCGAGATGAAATTGTGCACTCAAATGGAGAATGAGGTGTTCAAGCTACATAAGAAATTTTGTCCAGATCGCATAACCAGAACCATAGAAACCATAGAAAATTGTAACTTTTGAACGGAAACGCCTAGGAACTTGAAATTTTCAGGATAGGTGTGGATCTCGAATGTCGTGATCACGTTCATTTCTGAGGAAAATTATACTAGGGGTTCCGTAAATATGGTCGTTTGAAATTTAGTTTTCATGATAATTTCAGAACTACAGATTCGATCGTGACGAAATTTTGTATACTAATGGAGAATGACATATTCGAGCTACATTTCTCCAGATGACATGACCATAACCATAGAAATCATAGAAAATCATAACTTTTGAACGGAAAGGCCTAAAGACTTGAAATTTTCAGGATAGGTGTGGATCTGAAATGTCGCATTCACGTTCAACAGTGAGCCGAATTATATAAGGGGTTCCGTAAATACGGTTTTCTCGATAATTTCGAAACTACAGATTCGATCGAGATGATATTTTGTATTTTAATCGAGAATGATATATTAGAGCAATATTTTGTCCAAATCGCAGGACCAGAACCATAGAAACCATAGAAAATTGTAACTTTCGAACGGAAAGGCCTAGGATTTTGAAATTTTCAGGGTGGGTTTGGATCGCGAATATCGCGGTCACGATAAATTTTTGTATTTCAATCGAGAATGATATATAAAGCAACATTCTGTCCAGAACCATAGAAACCATAGAAAATTATAACTTCCGAAAAAAAAGGCCTGGAAACTTGACATTTTCAAGGAGCAAAATTAGACTATTTTTTTCCTGATAGTTGCGAAACTACTGATCGGATTGGAATGAAATTTCGCACATAGCTGAGGAATAATTTTTTCAAACTACATGCGGAATTTTGTCCAGATCGCACCAAGACCATAGATACCGTAGAAAATTCTAGCGAATTATCGAAAAAAAATTGATCAGCTGAAACACTGCATTAAGTCTGGAGTTTCGCCTAAGTTTCAGAATTTTTTTGCTGTCGAAAATTCGTTCAATTGATTTCTAAAACTGGTGAATGCGAATTTACCTACAAGGTGCATGTACGAGCGCTCAAAAGCTCCTGATTTCACGGCAGTACTTTTCGTAATTTTTTATGAACAACATTTTGAATGCCCGGGTAAAAAACAGTGATTTGGCGTTAATGTTTGGATGGGAGCAATAGCTTATCTTTTGACAGGTCCTCACTATTTTCCTGATTACTCAAACGGAGAAAATCATGAAGAATTCTGAGAACAAAGTGAAAAACATTATGTTATGGAAATTGCCCAGAAAAGGAATAGCGGCTCTAACCAATAAAGCAAACGCAGTTAAGAGATCAGAATACTATCCGGAAAGATGGAAAACAGCAGAAGTAATTGTGTTCAATAAGCCAGGAAAAGTTAAAAAATTAACACAAAACTACCGGCCGATAAGTCTACTGTCAGCACAAAAATTGTTGAGAGAGTCATTGCAAAAAGGCTCAATGAAGAAACAGAAGCGCTGAATCTAATACCACCGGAACAATTTTGATTCAGAAAGCATCATTTCACAGAACTTCAACTGTTAAGGATCACTGAATATGTCACTGAAGGATTTCAGAATAAACAAGCCACAGGATTAGTGCTATTAGATGTCGAGAGAGCCTTCGACCGAGTTTGGCACGAAGGACTTGCCTACAAGATGATGGAAGGCTGCACTCACAAAACCTGCAAGATAAGATTGTATGTATGTTATCTTCTGGGAAATAAATCTTATAATTATTATTATTATAATAAGAGACTACCTGCAGAACAGGAATTTTTATGTCAAAATAGACGACTCATCATCTTCCTCCAGACAAATAGAATTAGGAGTGCCCCAAGGATCAGTTCTAGGAACTCTACTCTATAGCATACATATCTACGATATTCCTGAAAACGCAAGAAATCATCTAGCCCTTTATGCAGACGACACTGGAATAGCCTTCAGACATCGACGACCAGGTGTCATACACAGAAGACTGCAAGAAGCACTAGAAGATTTATAAGAATGGTTCATTAAATGGAAAATTAAAATAAATAGGAAAAAGTCAAATATCTAGGAGTAGAACAAGATGAAGGGCTTGCATGGAAAAACCATATAAAATATGCCGTGAATAAAACAAACTCAGCAACGAGTAGACTTCACCCACTTCTAGAAAGAAGGAGTCAAATGAACCAAAGAACGAAGTTTCGAATGATCAAGTCAATTGCAAGACCCCAACTAACATATGGCTCGGCGGCATGAGGCCATGCAGCCAATAGTCATATGAAGAAGATTCAAGCAACATAAGATAAACTGCTAAGAGCAGCAATGAATATGCCTTGGTTCGTAAGAAACCAACCAATCTACAGAGACTTAGAATGGGAAACTGTCACAGATTTCCTGAAAAAGAAGGCCGATAAGATATTTGAAAAAGCAAATCAACACCCAAATGATGAGCTAAGAAGACAAGTTGACTACAACCCCGCAGAAGATGTGCTTAGGATACCCACCTATCACAAAAGTCCCAGAAATCAACTACGTAGAAACACAAAATCAGTAAACTCATTTCAAATATCAAGAAGAAGAGACACATATGAAATTCAAATTCATTGGTAACACAATTATCATACGATAAAGATCGTGATAGAGATGCAAACAAGAAGAGTCAAAAGATTAATAGGTGATAAATGGCCGGAATCTAAAACAGCAGGTTAGGTTTAGTTAGAGTATGTCTCGCTTCAAACGAAGTCTCACACAGTTCTATCTATCGGAGATAGTTCTTCCATGAGGATTTCCCCTGATACATTGAACAAAAAACGATCACCCCCGAATCGGAAGACAGACAACTAATCTTAAACTACACAAATTCTAAAGTTATTTTCGTTGGACGCTTTCACACTATGCTCCATTTAACACTTTCACAATGCAAGGGCTGGAGATTAATCCGCCATGCTACTATTCGAGGTTAACCTTCAGCAAGAAAACACACCTGTTTCATCGATGACGATCCCAGCCGAACCGATATAATAATACAATAATCTTATTAATACGGGGTCGTGGCGCAGTGGCTAGTGCATTCGACTTTGGTGCCGGTCTCCTTGATCGGTCCCGGGTTCGAATCCTCCCGTCGGGAAAGAAATTTTCTTACATGGAGCACGGTTCCACCATTCACTGTTGGGTAAACAATTAACAGTGCTGTGCCTCAGGTGGCGTAAGGACACAGTAACAAAGCCTACACAGAACACAACCGGGTCTCCTAACTCGCACAAGCTCTGAGCTTCTGAAGCTCTGAGCTTCTGAGGGGTCTCACAGACCTAGGAGAGTCGGGATAAAAACAATAAACAACAACAACAATCTGAATCCATAGGCGCCGAACTAACGAGGAGTTATAAACATCTACTCTTTGGTTACCTCGAAAAATATGGAATCATTTTATTCGTTTCGTTATCGTAGATTCAGAATCCTCAACTTTATATTCTACCTTTTATCTTTTATCTATGCTTTCGAAAGTGCGTTTATTACATTTCATTATTTTGTAGACTCCGTAATACCTCACACATTTGACAAATTTCAGGAAACTTAAGCTCAACGTTACGTTGTTTCACGTAATTGAACTCTGCTAAAAGGGAAGAAAAGAACGAGCATGTCAAGTGAATTTTCGCTGATACTGAAGTATGAGGTTTTCGGACTCTTCCTCTGAAGAAATGCCACGTTGCCACATGTATGTGAAATACAGACATTTCGGTGATTCGAATAAAGAGTTCGTTATACATGGGCACTTGTGCTCTTGTGCACAGGCAGTCTACGAGTACATATCCGCTTCCGAATTCACTTCTAATGCCCACGCAGAAGGGAGATCTGCGAAAATTACATAGTAACATTCCATCAGAAAAAATTACGAAAAGCACTGCCGTGAAGGCAGGAGCTTTTGAGCGCTCGTACATGCACCTTGTAGGTAGATTCGCATTTTCCAGTTTTAGAAACCAATTGAAGGAATTTTTGACAGCTGTCAAAAAAATTCTGAAACTTAGGCGAAACTCCAGACTTCATGTCGCTGCTTCAGCTGATCAATTTTGTTTCGATAATTCGCTAGAATTTTCTACGATATCTATGGTCTTGGTGATGCGGTCTGGACAACATTTTGCACGTACTTTGAATACATTATTCCTCAGCTAGATGCATAATTTCATTCCAATCCGATCAGTAGTTCCGAAACTATCAGGAAAAAAATATTTTGAACGGCCATATTTACGGAACCCCTAGTCTCATTTTGCTTATTGATGAACGTGACCGCGATATTCGCGATCCAAACCCACCCTGAAAATTTCAAGTTCCTAGGCCTTTCCGTTCAAAAGTTACAATTTTCTATGGTTTCTATGGTTCTAGTCATGCGATCTGGACAAAATATTGCTTCAATATATCATTATCGATTAAAATACAAAATTTCATCTCGATCGAATCCGAAGTTTCGAATTTATCGAGAAAACAAAAATTCAAACGACCGTATTTACGGAACCCCTTGTATTATGTTGCTCATAGATGAACGTGATCACGACATTCGAGATCCACACCTATCCTGAAATTTTCAAGTCCCTAGGCATTTCCGTTCAAAAGTTACAATTTTCTATGATTTCTATGGTTCTGGTCATGCGATCTGGACAAAATTTCGCATGGAGCTGAAACACCTCATTTTCCATCTGAGTGCAAAATTTCATCTCGATCGAATCTGTAGTTTTCAAGTAATCAGGGAAACAAAACTTTGAACGGCCATATTTACGGAATCCCTGGTGGAATTTGGCCCATTAACGGACTTAACCGAGGTATTCGGGATCTGAACCTACACTGAAAATTTCAAGTCTCTAGGTCGATCCGTTCGAGAGTTATCGTGCTGACAGACAGACAGACTCGAATTTTCCGACGGATTCGTCATCAGTGAGTCGAACATAGTCGATTGAGACCATTTTCGGCTCAAAATTCGAAAAATACAGACATCGTGACGAAATGATATAGCCCTCGTGTAAGTAGTACGAGCGCTCAAAAATAAACACCAATTAAGGATGCATTAGGGTCATACATATTCAAAAACGCAATGCATCGGACAAGCAGCGTAATCAAATTCAATCAAATATTCATTGTACAATTTGTTGCCATAGTTACGTGAAGGAAGGTGTCAAAAACTCCTGCGCAACATTCATGAAATTGTGGAACCCTAGGGATTGCTCCATGAAACTTCATATATTCAAACATCGTTTTTTCACGCGAGAACAATTTTTAACTTTGATGAGTGAAACAAACATCATGCCCGATTTCTTATAGAACTCATAACAACGAAGCGGAAAAGTTGGAAAACCAATTTAAAAAGGCACATCTCTAAACTCGAAAGTCAAACAATACTCCAACTTTTCGTGGGTGTCACAATTCACGCAGTTATCTGAAGAGAAATATAGTATCATTTTCGCTGTAATCCAATCGAATGAGATTCAGAAAAGTTTATTGTCGATTTCATTGGAGCAGTCTCCACTAATATTCAGGGTGTGGCGAAACAGACAGTGCAGTTTTGAAAGGCTATTAAGAAAAAACTACGCAACTCATAGAAATCAGATTTATTTGATTCTCTTCAGTACATCAAGCCGTTTTATATATCAAGTTTCAAAAATTACATCAGGAAGATGATGGCCGTCAGCAGCGATACTTTGATGAAGTCGATTTCTGAAGTTTTCGGCCGCAAAATACCTACTTCATTTGATTGAATGATTTGATTGCGATCAAGTTGAAATCCAGAAATAACATTCATTATTCAGAGAGAATCCAGTATGTCCATATTTGCAATACCCGTATTTATAATAGCCAAGACTTCCACTTAGTTCTTGTAGTTTGGGAAGGAGATCGGAGAGGAATGGCCGAAATATCGAGGGTCGAGTTTGTTCAATCAACTAATTAGTCGTTTGAGCTCCCATCATAAACCCAAGATTAATCACCAAATCATTTACTGGATCATTATGGTTACCTCCACTCGCACCCGTTGCCGGGTACAGTCTGAACTTACAATACTCATTAATCAACAGGATATATTATCAGGAAGGATCACGCTATCGGTTACACCTCTGAGTGGAAAATAATTAAAAGGGATAAATTCGTGCGGGATATCTTTTCATTGACATTAATTCATTTCATTTGATGAATCTGAAAATTTTCGGACGCGTGCACAACTCATTTCAATCTAGCAGAGTGTATCTCCTCAATTAACATGAAAATTCCACACATGTGATTTTCAACCAATAAGAACTTGTATTTCTGACAGATCACCATCGCAACGGATGAATTTTAGTGGAAATTTTTTACTCGTGGGTACCCAACTGCGAATTATACTGGAAATTTTTTTTGGCGTTTATAATGACAGAATATTCTGACGATGACAATCAAATTTTTTTTTGTTCACATGAGTGGAATTTTCTTACCGAATACCACACGAGGTCAAATTAAATCCGGAAATAATTTGACGTCTAGTGGTATTACTAGTAAAAATATTTGTCACCCAATATTTCCTTTCTTCGCGAATTCTCTTGGCGAATGTCGTTCAAGAAAATGTTACCGAGATTGGCAGAATTCAGAAGGGAATTCATTCTAATGGTGTTAGGTTAATATAAGTCAATTTATCATGCCGGCTTCGAAAGATTTTCCTTCATTTGTCTGTCGGGCGAAAACGACCTACTTAAAATTCCGTAGAGGATTTTCAATTTTCAATGACCTGAAAGCCCCCAGAGCAGATGGAATGTGATTTCCTTGAGAAAATCAGAAAATTGAAGAGAAGAAAACTCTTTCCCAAGAATCTCTGAGCGGAACTGTGTCGGTATTTTGTCAGCCTGCATTTAAATTCTAATCAATTCGAACAACGTTGTGAAGAGTAGTTTTATTTATCACATCCAACTATTCACTTGAATCCAGCACTTCATTGTTTACCTCTGAATGAAAATCATAAATATTCATTGACGTCGATATTTCCCATAATAGTTTGGCGGAACTGGGTATATGTATATAATTGATATCCAAAAATTGAATTAAAATGCAGAAACGAACCGTTTTGAAAATCGTGCTCCAAAAGTCGTGTTTTTGTTCTCATGCTATAACTCCCCTTCGTTCGAGTGATTAGGGAGTACAACTGTGGTTTCAACTCTGTCGGATTCTGTCATGAAGAGGGCAGCCAAGGAACTAAATTAAAGTGCAGTGAAGTGACACAAATTTGGAACCACGAAATGGAAATAAATGGGATGTCTCAGGAATTTCAATTTGTATATTCTTGTTCCCTTCTTTATTTCCTGACATAAAATCTGTAGCGGCGATATTTATGAAGCAATATAATTTTTTCGTCGACCATCAACTGAGAAGAATCAGACAGTGGTTTGGGATTTGAAATCTAACTGAAGTTTGGCTTCATCCCCGAAGTCATTAATTCTATTATTGTTTCAAATCCCTACTGACTAATCAATTCTGCATTCTGCGAGAAGTGTTATCGAGAAGTTCCGAAACTCTTCTCAACCAATTTGAAATGTTTTTTCTATAGGCCACCTGAATCTCTACAATCCAATTCAAGAGAAGACTTCGACCTGTTTCCGTCATCGATTACGAACATCAGAAATTGAAAATTATAAAAAGCACTACCGTGAAGTCAGGAACTTTTGAGCTCTCGTTCATCCACTTTGTAGGTAAATTCGCATTTCCCAGTATTAGAAACGAATTCGAAAAATTTTTGATAGCTGTCAAAAATTTTCAAACTAAAGCGAAACTCTAGTCTTCACCTCGGTGCTTTTGGTGATTTTTTTCTTCGATAATTCGCTAGAATTTTCTACGGTATCTATGGTCTTCGTGATGCGATCTGGACAAAATTTCCACATCATTCTTCATCTATGTGCAGAATTTCATTATAATCCTATGGGTAGTTTCGAAATTATCAGGAAAAAAATATTCTGAAGACCCATATTTACGGAACCCCTAGTCTTACTTTGCTCATTGATGAACGTGACCGCGAAATTTGCGATCCAAACCTACCCTAAAAAATTCAAGTCCCTAGGCCTTACCGTTCGAAAGTTCTAATTTTCTATGGTTTCTATGGTTCTAGTCAGGCGATCTGGGAAAAATGTAGCTTGAATATAGCAAAATTCGACTAGGGGTTCCGTAAATATGGTCGTTTGAAATTTTGTTCTCCTGATTACTTCGAAACCATTGATTCGATCGAGGTGAAATTTTGCACCCAGAGCTACATGCAAAATTTTGTCTAGATCGCATGAACAGTACCATAAAAAGCATAAAAAATTATAACTTCGTAATGGAAAGGCCTAGGGACTTTAAATTTTCAGGATTGGTGTGGATCTCCAATGTCGCGGTCACGTTCAACAATGAGCAAAATTAGACTAGGGGTTCCGTAGATATGGTCGTTTGAAATTTAGTTCTCTTGATTATTTGAGAACTACAGACGAAATTTTACATCCTTCTCAGGATTTTTTTTTTTAAGATCTGTGATCAATAAATTGCCAGCTGTTAAGACATCTTCAGATTTCGGAATTACGTAGCTGTACCTATTCCAGGTGTTGTTTTTGAATGCCGCCCTTCCTTCCGGTTCTTCAAAAACAAAAATATTTTTACCCATTTCACGCATCATCCACTGATTAATTATCAGCAGTTTATGTATTTCACCTAGGCAACTTGGCAATGGGATCTGACACTTAGGTTAATGTTGTAGATATTTTCACTCAAGGGGAAGCAGAAGATGTGGATGGATCAGTTTCTTCAACTGCATTATGAATGACATTTGTACTTCTGCTTGGGTAAACATTTAGTCAAAAAATGTTTTTGCGTTTTATGGGTATGGGCAAATCCCAGTTTCAGCAAAACCATGCTGTGAATTTTGAATGGTGAACATATAATGTAAATAGAAAATCGTTATAAATTATTATACCTTATTATTACTTACCTCTATTTTTCGATATCAACAATTTCCACATTCTATTATACACGGAAGGAGTAGAATAAATACACTTGAACATTCGTGTCGTTATCTTACGGATAACTATAAAGTTTCAATCCGATCGGATTGGTATTCTTCGATAATTCCGCAGATTTTGCTCATTAAGGAACTCAGCCGGCGCAGAATTCGCACGTACCTCCATAATTTCAAAACTCTCTTTCGAGAGCTATTCTGTTTACAGACGGCCAGACGGACGGACGGAATTGAATTTGACCAGTCAAACCTAAACAGTTGACAGTGTTCTGGGCTCAAAATTCAAAAATTTCAGATATTTCGGCAGAATGATATCGCTCTTGTTCATAGAAACAAGAATTAACACATAGTTAATATACAACAAAATGTGAGAAATAATAGGAACATTCACACTCATGGATGTTAACATTATTTTCCACTTTTCACAGAAAACATTCGCAACTATAAATTATTATTAGATACCTCAACGAAGTTTTGGCGCATGCACTGATCAGAACCAACTGCACCATCGACCAGAGTTTTAACAGATGTCTTATTGCGTCTAATTTTAGAGAATGCGCATTCAACAGATTACGACAATTCAACAATTACAACATACAACAAATAACGAACGTCGGCGTAGTAACATGTTATATGCCATACCATTTTGCCATATCAGACACACTTCCCCTACCTGGGTGTGATTTTAGACCAAAGACTGACATCGAAAAAACCGCAAAAGCGGCTTCAAAATAGAGCTTGGAAGGTACAGGAAGAGCTTGGGGATTAGAGGTTTACTTCGAAAATCGGGAATTATCAGCTCCTTATGGTGTAATATTTTGGGGTGCTTGTACCAGAATGAATGAATAAATTTAAATCCAAAAAAAAATTTTGATAATTATGTTCAAAATGGGATATCGTGATTCGTGTCGTGGTGTCTTCAAGAAGAATAATATACTTACATTGTATGGAATCTATATTTTGGAAAACAGGAATATCTATGTCAAAATAGATGACACATAATGTTCCACCATACAAGTAGAAGCAGTAGTTCCCCAAGGTTCAGTTCTAGGACCTCTACTCTCTCTGTAACATCTATATCTACGAAATTCCTGAAAAGTAAACTCAATTTCCCATATCAAGAAGAAGAGACTCTCCTATGAAAGTCAAAGGTAACACAATAATCATACGACAAAGATCGTGAAAAAGATACGTACAAAGAAAATCAAAAGGTAGATAGGCAATGAATGCCCGAAATCTAAAACAGCAGGTTAGGTATAGGTCCAGTAGGTCATGCATCACACGAGGTCTCCCACTGTTGTATCTATTGCAGAAAGTTCGTCTTTGAGAATTACCCTCCTTACTGAAGGAAACAAAAATTTTGGAATGTTTGAAATTTCTGTTCACAAACAGATCTGAACTTGATCTTCAAGGCGATTACAGATAACCTATAAGATTCAGGGATTTTCATCAGCAGTCTGACCGTCTGACTTCAACAGAAAAGCATCGACACTATATGTGTATGAAAGTATTTAATTATTTACCTCAGAAGCTAATAGATTTTCGTTCCTACAGTATGTATTTCCAAAACATCAAAGTTTTTTCGAAGAACTTAGAGCCATATTCTCTGAATGAATATTTCAACACATAATAATGGGAATTGTTTAATATTCTGACGTCACTCTTTTGCAGATTATGTGATAATGTTGAGTGCAATATGAAATAAATGATTTATAATAATTATTATTTTCAAACCTCAAAACTAGCCTATGGTTATATGCAAGCCTATGATTACATTAGATTTTTAGATTTACATTTTAAGGAGGGTTCCATTTAACTTCGACCTCCCTTTGAACCCCAAATTTTCAAAAATCGGGGAAAAATTATTTTTTTAATCATTTCTTCTGAAACGGCTTCTAATAACACAATTCCATAATTGTTTCACCTGAAAACCCTTTTTTTTCATTAAAATTTTGAATTATGCCATATGGCATCAATGGGCTCGAATAGGCAATTTTCGGAGGCAAATACAGTTGTTCTGACGATATCAAACACTCAATTCAATCAGTCAAAAATGGTATCATTTCTTCATTTATCGTGTATGATATAAAATGAAACAATTTCTGTATTTTTTAAGACAGCGATTTCACATTTGGTGCATTCCATTCTCGAATATGCCTAGGTACAATTTTTGCAGCGTTTTTTTGGCTCGATATGGCCAGGACAATGACCAACTCCATTTTATCGAAAATCGTTTGTTCCACCAAATGTCTGATAATTTCATCATCAAAAAAACATTTTGAACTACTCTAGAGGTGTCAACAACTCATCCTTCTTCATCCATAAGAGAAGTGTGTTCACATTTCTTTCCTGAAGCACAAAGTTCGATGAAGGAAGTAGGTTTCGGTCTGTGGGTTTCGAAAGAAAATCTTCGTTCATAGTATCCAATAATTCTCACAAATTTTCTGTCTTGTCGAGTGCGATATCCGATGTATCTCCCTCAGGATCGAAGAACGATAGTAATCATTTCTCTTCCTTTTCGGACAAACGAACTCAACTCATCTGAAAAAGAATAGTTATCACTCCCAAAACTAGGTACAAAATAAATCTTGACGCCCACTGACTCCAAATGGAATCATAGTTTTTCACACTTGTGAAAGGTAGTATATCATCAAAAAATGCCGATATAATTGATTGAATTCCTTGAAGGAACTATTGTTTATACAAGCCTTTTTGAAAAAATATGAAAAGTTACTCACCTTGACAGAAAAAAACAAACAAAAAATGGTGAATATACACTCAATAACAGTACACAATGAAATGCCTATCACTAGAAAATTGCACGTGCGAAACTAACAGCCTACTTATGTTGCTGAAACTCAAAATGACAACGAACCAAACGGCACAGAAAAGATTCGAATCGGGCTTAAGTATCCTGCGCAGTGACGGTTGAAACATCGAAATGCCATATGGCATCATCGGGCTGGAGAGGGTTAAGGTCGCCCTCATCAGACCTGTTCTCGTAGTTTACAGCTCTCTCCTCAGTTCCAAAGTTTCAATGAACTCCAGTATCTGGGATGGCTTCAGAGAGCTTACTTCCTCACTTATACAAGCCTTCTGTACAAAGCATTTTTTGCGTTGGCTAGCGATGGCGAGACATTCCGGTACCAGATGATCCGGAGTTTCTTCCTCCTCCCCACAAAAACTTCACTCGTGGTTTTCTGTTGGACTCATTCTCATTAGGTGCTTCCTGAGGCGGAAATGCCCTGTAAGGAATCTAGTGAGGAGATGTAGCATATTCTTCTTAGATCTCGCAGTATCTAAAAAACTTTTTGGAATACTCCAACTCAGGAAAATTCCGCCAGAGTGCTCCTCTTTCGGTTTTTTCCCTCTCCTGAAACTCTTCCTTGTACATTTACCCATAACACAGAAAGGTTCTGGGCCAATGAAAGGAGTGCTCCTTTCCTGGAAAGTTTTTTGGCCCCTTCAATTCCTTTGATTCCCGGCTGACCAGGAACCCAGATTCTAAAGACCTTATTATTCTGGCCTATTTCGTCGGGTTTTCTTCGGCACTCCAATACCATGTCAGACTCGATGATATGAGAGGTTCGTTATAACAAAAAAAAAAAGGAATACCAATCAGTACCCAACTAATATGGTACATGGAAGGATCGAAAACAGATGAAGGAGTCGGAACCGGAGTCTTTAGGTTATGGAGCTAACACTGCAACCTCTAACGAAATCTTATCTTCTCATCCTGAAGATCTGTTTTTTTTTACTACTCCCCTGTGAGAGTACCCAAGTTTAAGTTAGATGAGAACGATTTTTTTTCGTTATTTATATTATATTTTTCTGAAGCAATAAAATGGTCCTCCCTACTGCTCTTCTCGTTTACTTTCGCTCTACTAGATTCGACACCAGGAATGTTGTTTCTCTAATCAATTTTCGAACGAATAATATACACTTAAAATCAAAAGCAATGATATTTTTTCCTGAAAATCAATAAGTCAATTTCAGTTCAATTTTTCCATTTTTAGCCCACATCATTGAAATTGAAAAGCGCCTGTCGTCTATCAGCTTGTTAGGTGAGATTTTCCATAGCGACAATCGACCCGTACGTTGCTAGTTTGGACACTTGTCAGTCGTAATAAATCGTAGAACACCCAAGAGACATTAGAGACCTTCTTTCGCGAGCAACTGTCCTCGAAGTTAGGTAGTAAGATGAACCCTTCAGATTAATGTCGCATTTTAGCCGTTCAAAATGTGATCGTTTTCAGAAAAGGTTGGAAACTGAAAAATATATGAGGACATAATTTACGCGATGTTATTAGCCTCTTTTGGAACTGTCCTTCTGAAAAACACTTCTTTACTGTGCTATGTTGTCAGATATGTGAAAAACAAGAACTAACCTCATCGATGCAGATCGATTTGGAGAGGCTGAATGGGCATCGTAACATCGTGTCCTCGAATAGGGATGAAATATTTTTTCCGTCGACCATAGAATAAAAGCTCATTTCAACGCACTCAAAATCATCCATTAATGACCCCCTATTAATGCATGATTTCTTTGTATTAATGCATGATTATCATGGCAACCGATTATTAAATATTCAGTCGGAGCAAAGATGCATCTATGTCGGAGCACGATCGAGCTGTCAAATTTATTTATTCGCTTTCGATCAGAATCTGATTTTATCCGTTACGCTACTACATAATGAATAACGAAGAAAATATCCCTTTGACACCGCCAGATGTGACAAAAACTGCCGAAGCAGCAACTTTGAGTCTGCTTCCTGAAAAGAGCCGCCATTTATATGAGAAAACCTATGCTGAATTCAGATCTTGGTGCAAGGACAAGAAGGTTCGGAACTTTACGGAAACGGTTTTGTTGGCATACTTTACGGGTATTGAAGAAAAGGGGCATCTGGCAAATTTATGGCCAAAATATTCGTTGCTGAAATCAACACATTTTGTCCAGATCGCATGATCAGAACCATAGAAACCATATAAATTCATGACTTTCGAACGAAAAGGCCTAGGGACTTGAAATTTTCAGGATAGGTTCGGATCGCGAATTGTGCGGTCACGTTCATCAATGAGCAAAATTAGACTAGGGATTCCGTAAATATAGCCGTTCAAACTATTTTTTGCCTTATTATTTCGAAACTACTCATTGGATTGGAATGAAATTTCGCACATAGATGAAGAATAATGTATTCAAACTACGCGGGAAATTTTGTCCAGATGGCATTACCAAGACAATAGATACCGTAGGAAATTCTAGCGAAATAAAAAAAAAAAAATTGGTCACCTAAGCACTGACGTGAATTCTGGATTTTCGCTTTAGTTTGAATTTTTTTCGACAGTTGTCAAAATCTTTCCAATTGGTTTCTGAAACTGAATAATGCGAATCCACCTACAAGGTGCATGTACGAGCGCTCAAAAGCTCCTGCCTTCACGGCAGTGCTTTTCGTAATTTTTCAGCTTCGATGTGAGTTTTTCAATTTCATCTTCTGTAACTGGTTTCAAATACATAGAACTCATGGTATTGATTTTCAAATTATTTATCAGCTTTCTTGAATCTTTCAGTGAGTGTTGCACGACACTCTGTATCTGCCCTCCAACAGTAAGTAAAGTGATCATTTAAAGATTCAGCAGTTAAATTATTCCGATTGCTTCGTCTTTTTTTCCTTTTTCTTGTTTTATCAACTCCTCCAAACATAGCTGCCAAATTGAATGGTACTCCAATTTTAATTCAAAATTCGAACTATGTACACCATTCGTGAGTATTACAATATGATATTTCTCTACGGCTTTTGCAATGGAAATTTAAAAGAAGCAGTGCGAGAATATAGTCACAGATTTCTAAACAGGAGAACATCCTGTAGCATGGCCCCCAAGGTTTCCCAGATCTAACTGCTGCGGATTATTTTATGTGGGGTTATCTGAAAGAAACTGTATATGCAGTTGAAATAACTTCACGAGAGCATTCGAGGCAGAGGATAGAAAAAGCTTGCACATAATAAAAACGAAATCCCGATATGATAAGAAGGGCAATAAATAATCTAATTTCGATAGCAAGGAAATTTGTCGAGATGGAAGGACTCCATTTCGGAAATCTCTCATGATACTACCCTTTCAATTTTGTATTGTGGAATGAAATAAATAAGTTCTAAGTTTTTCGAAAAAAATAAAAAGTATTGTCTAGTTATTTGTGTTGTGAAGCGAGTACACTTACGGATAACATTTTCCAAAATGATTCTCTTCATAATTTATAAGGCTCTTAAGCTTTGAGGTTCAAAATCTCAGCAAAAGTCAAGAATTCATATCAAGAAAGGATAGAAACCAGACCCGCATTTCAAAGAAATTACAAAAAATATGAATTCGTTCGATAGCTACTCGCTGGTAACAAGTGTGCCATTCAAAGTGGACATCGAATTCCTTAGATTGAATCATGTATTTTTTTATGGCAATAACGGCATTTCTCTAAGTTATATCAAAAATATAGATTTCGATGCTCGAAAGATATACCATGATATTCTGAGTACCGCCTTGAAAATATTGATATTTCGTGAGCCATTCAAGAGGGTGTTCTAAAGTAAATTTTCGAAATTTGATCCAAATCGGACCTTATTTTTCCAAAGTTATGGCTATCGAAAATTCAGACGGCAATCCATAAATCACCCTGTATCTCCTAAACTAATAGCTTTAGGATACAAAACAAGCAACTTTTCTAAAAGACCTGAATGTCCTGCATTCACCACTAGGCTATGGCCATCCACTCATGAAACAACCTGTATAGTATAGTAAAGTATTCAAACCAGTGGTATTCTTATCTTTATCTACCCTACCATAACCATATTATTTTGTAGAAGTTAGAACCCAGTTCTCAAACAGTTCCAAATTTCTTGAGTTTTGGGAAAGACCCAGACACTTGACATCACTCCTCTACTTTAATGCTCTTTCGAGTGATCGGATGTAGTGGGGACGCGATGACCTGCCGTCGATTTGTGACCTACGTTGCCGCGTAGATAACAATCACTTTTTGTCATATATAATAAACGAATCATTTGCAATAAAAAAATTACGAAAAGCACTGCCGTGAAGGCAGGAGCTTTTGAGCGCTCGTACATACACCTTGTAGGTAGATTCGCATTTTCCAGTTTTAGAAATCAATTGAAGGAATTTTTGACAGCTGTCAAAAAAATTCTGAAACTTAGGCGAAACTCCAGACTTCATGTCAGTGCTTCAGCTGATCAATTTTTTTTCGATAATTCGCTAGAATTTTCTACGGTATCTATGGTCTTGGTGATGCGATCTGGACAAAATTTTGCACGTAGTTTGAATACATTATTCCTCAGCTAGTTGCATAATTTCATTCCAATCCGATCAGTAGTTTCGAAACTATCAGAAAAAAAATTTTTTGAACGGCCATATTTACGGAACCCCTAGTCTTATTTTGCTCATTGATGAACGTGACCGCGATATTCGCGATCCAAACCCCTGAAAATTACAAGTTCCTAGGCCTTTCCGTTCAAAGGTTACAATTTCTATGGTTTCTATGGTTCTGGTCATGCGATCTGGACAAAATATTGCTTCAATATATGATTCTCGATTAAAATACAAAATTTCATCTCGATCGAATCCGTAGTTTCGAATTTATCGAGAAAACAAAATTTCAAACGACCGTATTTACCGAACCGCTTGTACAATGTTGCTCATAGATGAACGTTATCACGACAGTCGAGATCCACACCTATCCTGAAAATTTCAAGTCCCTAGGCGTTTCCGTTCAAAAGTTACAATTTTCTATGGTTTCTATGGTTCTGGTCATGCGATCTGGACAAAATTTCACATGCAGCTTGAACACATGATTTTCCATTTGAGTGCAAAATTTTATCTCGATCAAATCTGTAGTTTTCAAGTAATCAGGGAAACAAGACTTTGAACGGCCATATTTACGGAACCCCTGGTGGAATTCTGCCCATTAACGAACTTAACCGAGGCATTTGGATCTGAACCTACACTTAAAATTTCAAGTCTCTAGGTTGATCCGTTCGAGAATTATCGTGCTTACGGCCGGACGGACGGACAGACTCGAATTTTCCGACGTATTCGTCATCAGTGAGTCGAACATAGTCGATTGAGACCATTTTCGGCTCAAAATTCGAAAAATACAGACATCGTGACATTAACTTTCCAGTTGGATCAAACAGTTTGCAAAATTTGATTGAAATCAGTTCCGTATTTTAGGACAAACCACGTAATGTTTATATATAAAGATTTGGTCGGGCGTTAATTATCCTATAGCTTTTATGCTGTCGCTAACAATGATATGTCAATTAAAAGTTACAGAAACAAAACTAGCTCAATTTCATGGAAGAATAAGTGCTGATAAACGAGGAGAGCGAGTTTATACAAGTTTACTTCTTGTGATAATGAATCAAAAAAAGCTTACACAATGATTGTAATTGATCACATTGCTAATTGCAATGAAGGAGATTTTTTTTTCTTATTCAGTTTCAACTGTATTGAGAAACGAAAAACAGGTACTCTTGATGAAACACCTTTACAACTTTATGTGATGGCCTGTGCCACTGAATCAATTTCAAGTCTATCTTGGCAGAAGAGATAACGTATTCAGAAATATCCTATATCACGAAACTATATACTATATATATATATATCGGTTTTAGAACGTTTTTCTTCGTTGTCCGATGCCTAACTTCCATTCTTTCCGGTTTTTCCATTGATCTTCCCTCAAATCTCTGGCATTCATGGCTTTCGTTACTTCCTCCTTCCAAGTTTTCTTCGGTCTCCCCCTCTTTCTGCGATTTGTTGGTATCCACTTCATAGCCATTTTGGGCAGTCGTGTTTCTTCCATCCTCTGAACATGTCCGTACCACATTAACTGTTTTCGCTCTATATCTGTCATTATCGAGCCATCTATTCCCATTCGTTGTCTCACCTCTTCGTTTCTTATTCTATCCCTTCTTGATATACCCAATGATCTTCGAAATACATCCATCTCTGTGGCCTCGAGTTTTCTTCGGTTGTGTTGGATAATTCTCCACGTTTCTGCTCCGTAAGTCAAGCTACTTTTAATGAATGCTTCGTAAATATTACGTTTTCGTTTTTTTTCGATATCGCTACTCCAGAGTATGCCATTCAGACATCCAATAGTTCTTCTGGCCTGTGTTATCCTCTTTTGTATTTCTTTATCATCTTTCCCAGACGTGTCGAATTCCACTCCGAGATAGGTGTATACGTTGCAACATGTAACTTCTTGTCCGTCTAATTGGATGTTAGATTGCTCTGCTCCTATAGGAAGATATTTCGTTTTCTGTGTGTTTAGTTCCAGTCCCCAGTTCTTATATTCTTCTTGCAGTTTTCTCGCCATATATTGTAAGTCGTCTTTATCGTTGGCTATGACAACTTGGTCATCAGCAAATTGTAGGGTGTACAAGTAGGTTTCTCCGATATCGATGCCCATTCTGCTGCATTTCCTCTTCCATTGGAATAAAGCTCGCGCTACATAGATCTTGAACAATGTGGGCGATATACAGCATCCTTGGCGTAAACCCTTATCTACCAAGAACTTCTCTGATAATTTGCTACCGACCTTTATTCTTGATGTGGTTCCCTCATATAGGTTTTTGAGAGCTCTAATGAGGGTATGGCTAATATTTGTCTGCTGTAGAACACTCCACAATTTTTTCACTGGGATAGTATCTTAGGCTTTCTTGAGGTCTATGAACATTAGGTGAGTTTCTTGATTAACTGCTGTTCGTTTCTCTATGATTTGTTTTAGACAGAATATGTTATCAGTACATGTACTATATACAATACTCGCGTTCCGAAATTACTGACCAGTACTGGCGACAGCCAGTAATTACGGAACGCTTGTCAGTAAATTTTGAAACGTCAAAACTGACGTTTAGTCGCGGCAAAAATTGACGAGCTGAAATTTTAGCGAGACTAGCGAGAGTTTCAAAGGAAATATGGAGAATTTTATAGGAGCGTTGGTGGACGATTTATCTGATTCTTCAACTGAGGAATCGATCAGTAGCAGTAGCAGTGGGGAAGACCAAGATTTCGTAATTTGTTCAGCAGAAATTTATTTCTACTATAAAAACATGCGAGGTCAGATTATCCCTCTTCCAAGGATTCAAAATCATCTAGGTTTTTAGTGCAAAATTATTCACCTAGTTTATTTAAATCTCATTTCAGTTAGTATTGCATAAAGCTTATTTATATCTGTCCTGTCCTATATGAAGAGCAATGAACCTTTTCGAGTATAAATTATGAATTACCTTTTAGACACATTCTAACATTTGTAGTGTCTTACCTGGTAGGTACATTTAATTATGTATTTGGTAACAATTTTGAAAACTGAGCTACACGAGGAAGTAGATTCAGCTGGTAGACCAGAATAACCTTTACCAATTGCTTATTGCCCTGTGGTACATGGCAACGCCCAATTCATATAGGTGAGACTCTATCTTTTCGCACACTCAGAAGAGTTGTGACTGATATTTGTCGATTGGCTCCACAAATTATTAAATGGCCAAAAGGTGAAGAAGTCAATTCAATCTGGAATGGCTTCAGAAGTAAATGGCCAATAAGCCAAATTCTAGGTGCGATAGACGAATGTCCCATTGAAATTAGAAAACCTTCCGAAGATGGCGATTCATTCATGAATAGACATCATAAGTATTCTATACAGTTACAGTTAAAATCATTACCTCGAAAGGTTATGGTATTGCATATTCCATTCTTATTGTAGTCGATTCACCCATGTGTATTTGGGTAATTGTGGATCAGTGAATGATCAAAGAGTTTTCAGACTTTCTGAATTAAATGGCTTTTTATTGAATCCAGAGAGGTATTTTCCACAGAATTCAAGTCGGTGCCTAAAATATTCATGAACACGCAATGGTTCCCTATGGGGATAATGGGCATTTAACTTCACAGCAAATCTACTTCAACCAACATCTTTCGTCTATTAGTACCGAGATTAGTACCATCATCTCGGATTGTTGAAAAATAGATTTCAGAGTTTACTCTATTGCTGTCCACTAACAGATATCCAATTTATTCCAAAATTTATAATGACTGGTTGTGTTATTCATAATATTTGTGAAATGGGAGGTGATTTTATAGATCTAGAATTAAATAATCCAGAACATCATACAGAGGAAAGTAATGTCGAACGAAATATACAGAATAATCCACATACAGTTAATGGGATAAACGAAAGGCTTCAAATAACCCGAGATATCAGGCCAGGTGAAATATAAAGATTGTATTAATTTGTTACTAGGTTTTCTTTCGAACAATTCTTCTATGAAAATGATTCAAATCAAAATATTTACGTAACCTCACTTTTTTGACGTACTGGCGCTCACACATCCTTTTTCTGGCAGTAGCCAACAGTAGATTTTTAGCCTCGCACAAGGTACATTGAAAGATGGCGGGAAAACGATGCCAGTTAAAAACTGTAATTTCGGAATGCGAAGTAGCCAATAGCAGATTTTTAGCCTCGCACGGGGTACATTGACAGATGGCGGGAAAACGATGCCAGTAAAATTCAGTAATTTCGGAACGTGTACCAGTACTGGCCAGTACTGGTCAGTAATTTCGGAACGCGAGTAATATATAGATTAATTAACTGGTTGAAATTATACTTTGTCAACTCAAACCAACCAAATAAGGCAATGGTAATATCTGAAACTTGTTGGTTGAAGTGAACTCGACATAGGCAGATTGTGGTGTGTATTCGCAAATTGTTGAGCTACTGGGTTACAGAATTTCCCATAAAGAGTTGTCACTAGAGAACAAACAAATTACGATTTGGTTGAGTTGTCGCATTCAGAACTGCTGAAGAGTTCTGAATTACGTTCTCTCCAACTTTCGACTTAATCAACAAGGAATGTGAAGTCCTTAATTTTCGCTTCCAGAATGATTTCATCTTACGAAAATCACAAGTTTCCGACGAAGTTCATCCCTGAAAAAATATAAAGGTGAATAAATCAGCCTAGTTTTGGCTTATCATCTTCAATAATAATGGAATCGTGAAGGATTCGCAGTGTTTTTGGGCGCTCGTACTACTCACACGAGGGCATTTCGTCACGATGGCTGTATTTTTCGAATTTTGAGCCGAAAATGGTCTCAATCGACTATGTTCGACTCACTGATGACGAATCCGTCGGAAAATTCGAGTCTGTCCGTCCGGCCGTCCGTCTGTCCGTCCGGCCGTAAGCACGATAACTCTCGAACGGAACAACCTATAGACTTGAAAATTTTAGTGTAGATCCCAAATGCCTAGGTTGAGTTCGTGCGTGACGAAATTTTGTATAATAATGGAGAGTGATATATTCAAGCTAAATTTCTCCAGATCGCATGATCAGAACCATAGAAACCATAAAAAATCTCAACTCTCGAATGGAAAGGCCTAAGGTCTCGAAATTTTCAGGATAGGTTGGGATCTGAAATGTAGCATTCACGTTTATCAATGAGCAGAATTTTACTAGGGGTTCCGTAAATACGGTCGTTTGAAATCTAGTTTTCTCTTTAATATCGAAACTACGGATTCGATCGAGACAAAATTTTGTATTTTAATGGAGAATGATATATTCAAGCTACATTTGGTTCAGATCGCATGACCAGAACCATAGAAACCATAGAAAATTATAACTTTAGAACGGAAAGGCCGAGAGACTTGAAATTTTCATGGTAGGTTTGGATCGCAAATTTCACAGTCACGTTCATCAATGAGCAAAATTAGACTAGGCGTTCCGTTCAAAATATTTTTCTTCTGATCATTTCGAAACTACTGATTGGATTCGAATGAAATTTTGCACATAGCTGAAGAATTATATATTCAAACTACGTGCCAAATTTTGTCCAGAGCGCAATACCGAGACCATAGATACCATAGAGAATTCTTGCGAATTATCGAAAAAAAAAATTGGTCAGCTAAAGCACTGACGTGAAGTCTGGAATTCCGCCACAGTTTGAGAATTTTTTTGTCAAAAAATTTTTCATGTTTCTGAAACTGGAAAATGCGAATCTACCTACAAGGTGGATGAACGTGCGCTCAAAAGCTCTTGACTTCACGGCAGTGCTTCTCGTCCTTTTTTTTCCTAACTGACATTCACTAAAAAGGTAAATTGTACCGATGAATTTTTTCATAAAAAGATAGAGATGACTAGACGTAAGGATCTGCAAAGCTTTTTTTTCTTGAGCTGACCGAGGTATATCATAAGTTGCAGCACATTATTCCTTTCTAGAATTCTAAACGCCGCCATTCACTGGCGGATTAGTACGGCGGATCGTTGGGGCAAAACAATCCGCCATACCAATCCGGCAGTGAATGGAGGCCTCAAGCCACACGACTTCAATTATTCGAATTAAAATTCTCTGTCGGTCTAACCCATCTACAATGTATGACCAATCGCAGATTAAGTGTGAGTCGAGTTGTTGTCGTCGGGGTATGTGAAGTAAATGCACATGAACTCCAGCACCTGAGACAGTTTCAATGAGGTTGAGTCTCCATCATTATTGATTTCGGCAATCTTTGCGTTGGTTTTCGATGGTGATGGTTTTAGTTACTAGGTGCTGAGGAGTTTTTTCCTTCCCACACAACCTTCATTTGTTATTTTCTGCTCAACCTGCTCCCACTTGAAGCTCCTGTGGCAAGAGGTAAGGAAGCCTTCAATAAGCTCTACCATGTTGTTGCTGAGATAAAGATGAGTTTCTCATTTCACAGTGCTGGAGTTCCGAAGGAAATTCTAGGAATTCTCCAATCCTTCAATCTTCCCCCAGTGGACTTTTCTGTCAATCTTCTCTCCTTTCCCGGATTGTTCTTTGAAGGTATTTCTCTTTAAGAAAGGTTCTAGTCCTACAAATTGAGCAACGGCTGTCTTGTACATTGGCCACCTTACCTCTGATTCCCGAGTGACCCGCAGTCTGGATCGAGGAAACCCTTTCATTATTTTCCAGTTTTTATAGTTCACATCCATAGGTTAAAGTGGGGTGAGATGGCCAGCCGGGAGAGATGGCCAACAGCTAAAATCTCCAGAACTGGTCGTTCTATGGCGCTGCTTTTCCTCCCCAGCGATCTTCTTCTATGTATGAGCAGGACCCTTGTGTTTTAGAACACGTCAAGGTGATATTAAAGCAGCCAGAAAATAAAAATAATATTACGAAAAGCACTGCCGTGAAGGCAGGAGCTTTTGAGCGGTCGTACATGCACCTTGTTGGTAGATTCGCATTTTCCAGTTTCAGAAATCAATTGAAGGAATTTTCGACAGCTGTCACAAAAATTCTGAAACTTAGGCGAAACTCCATGTCAGTGCTTTAGGTGACCAATTTTTTTTCGATAATTACGCTAGAATTTTTTACGGTAACTATGGTCTTGGTGGTGCGATCTGGACAAAATTTGGCACGTAGTTTGAATCCATTATTCCTAAACTAGGTGCAAAATTTCATCCCAATCCAATCAGTAGTTTCGAAATAATCAGGAAAAAAATATTTTGAACAGCCATATTTACGGAACCCCTAGTCTAATTGCGCTCATTGATGAACGTGGCCGCGAAATTCGCGATCCAAACCCACCCTGTAAATTTCAAGTTCCTAGGCCTTTCCGTTCAAAAGTTACAATTTTCTATGGTTTGTATGGTTCTGGTCATGCGATCTGGACAAGAAATTGTTTTAATATATCATTCTCGATTAAAATACAAAATTTCATCTCGATCGAATCCGTAGTTTCGAAATTATCGAGAAACCAAAATTTCAAACGAACGTATTTACGGAACCCCTAGTATAATTCTGCTCATTGATGAACGTGAACGCGACATTTCAGATCCACACCTATCCTGAAAATTTCAAGTCCCTAGGCCTTTCCGTTCGAAAGTTATGATTTTTTATGGTTTCCATGGTTCTGGTCATGTGATCTGGAGAAATGTAGCTTGAATATATTATTCTCCATTAGTATACAAAATTTCATCACGATCGAATCTTCAGTTTTGAAATTATCAAGAAAACGAAATTTCAAACGACCATATTCACGGAACCCCTAGTATAATTTTGCTCATAGATGAACGTGATGAGGACATTCGAGACCCACACCTATCCTGAAAATTTCAAGCCCCTAGGCGTTTCCGTTCAAAAGTTACAATTTTCTATGGTTAATATGGTTATGGTCATGAATTCTGGACAAAATTTCACATGTAGCTTGAACACCTCATTCTCCATTTGAGTGCACAATTTCATCTCGATCAAATCTGTAGTATTTAAGTAATCAGGGAAACAAAACTATGAACGGCCATATTTACGGAACCCCTGGTGGAATTTGGCCCATTAACGAACTCAACCGAGGCATTCGGGAACTGAACCTACACTGAAAATTTCAAGTCTCTAGGTTGTTCCGTTCGAGAGTTATCGTGCTTACGGCCGGACGGACAGACTCAAATTTTCCGACGGATTCGTCATCAGTGAGTCGAACATAGTCGATTGAGACCATTTTCGGCTGAAAATTCGAAAAATACAGACATCGTGACGAAATAATATAGCCCTCGTGTAAGTAGTACGAGCGCTCAAAATAGTATATTAAGTATCGAGAACGGTAAGGACATTTTACCGATCGAAGACAATAGTTTGGAGGAGGAGCGCAGCGACGACTCCAATTATTGTCTGAGATCGGTAGTCCTTAACGTTCGAGATACTTAAAGCGTTTTCTGCACGATAGTAAACACTTTTTACTGAAACTACAAAATAATTATCCAAAAAATTGAAATTGTCATTCGTGGCTTCAATGTCAATGGCTGTGTAGGAATATAATAGAAGGTGTTGTCTTGGTGATGAAAGCTTATTGATTGTAGATTGTCAAAGTGACAATAATTAACTGAATTAACTTCAAAAAATTACGAAAAGCACTGCCGTGAAGGCAGGAGCTTTTAAGCACTCGTACATGCACCTGGTAGGTAGATTCGCATTTTCCAGTTTCAGAAATCAATTTGGAGGAATTTTCGACAGCTGTCAAAAAAATTCTGAAACTTAGGCGAAACTCCAGACTTCATGTCAGTGCTTCAGCTGATCAATTTCGTTTCGATTATTCGCTAGAATTTGTTACGGTATCTATGGTTTTGGTGATGCGATCTGGACAAAATTTCGCACGTAGTTTGAATACCTTATTCCTCAGCTAGATGCAAAATTTCATTCCAATCAAATCGGTAGTTTTGGAATTATCAGGAACAGAATATTTTGAACGGCCATATTCACGGAACCCCTAGCTCAATTTTGCTCATTGATGAACGTGACCGTGAAATTCGCGATCCAAACCCATCCTGAAAATTTCAAGTTCATAGGCCTTTCCGTTCAAAAGTTACAATTTTCTATGGTTTCTATGGTTCTGGTCATGCGATCTGGACGAAATATTGCTTTAATATTACATTTTCGATTAAAATATGGAATTTTGTCTCGATCGAATCCGTAGTTTCGAAATTATCTTGAAACTAAAATTTCAAACGACCGTATTTACGGAACCCCTAGTATAATTCTGCTCATTGATGAACGTGAACGCGACATTTCAGATCCACACCTATCCTGAAAATTTCGAGTCCCTAGGCCTTTCCGTTCGAAAGTTATGATTTTTTTTGGTGTCTATGGTTCTGGTCATGTGATCTGGAGAAGTGTAGCTTGAATATATCATTCTTCATTAGTATAAAAAATTTCGTCACGATCGAATCTGTAGTTTTGAAATTATCAAGAAAACCAAATTTCAAACGACCATATTCACGGAACCCCTAGTATAATTTTGCTCATAGATAAAAGTTATCACGACAATCGAGATCCACACCTATCCTGCAAATTTCAAGTCCCTAGGCGATCTGGACAAAATTTCACATGTAGCTTGAACACCTCATTCTCCATTTGAGTGCAAAGTTTCATCTTGGTCGAATCTGTCGTTTCAAAGTAATCAGGAGAACAAAATTTTGAACGGCCATATTTACGGAACCCCTGGTGGAATTTTGCCCATTAACGAACTTAGCCGAGGCATTTGGGATCTGAACCTACACTGAAAATTTCAAGTCTCTAGGTTGATCCGTTCGAGAGTTATCGTGCTTACGGGCGGCCGGACGGACGGCCGGACGGACAGACTCAAATTTTCCGACATATTCGTCATCAGTGAGTTGAACTCTATCGTTTGAGACCATTTTCGGCTCAAAATTCGAAAAATACAGACATCGTGACGAAATGATATAGCCCTCGTGTAAGTTGTACAAGCGCTCAAAAATGAGCGATATCGAATCTTCTGAAGAAAACGAAATTCAAAAAGCCTGGGAAATCGGCTGTTCTGCAGTTATTCTCGAGAAATCGAAACTTCGTTACGAGGGTACATACAAGACTTTCAAGAAATGGATTCAGGGAAAAGGCAGCCAAATCAATGAAAAAGTATTGCTTGCTTATTTCGTTCGACGAATTGAAAACCTAAGATCCCCTGGAAGTCTTTGGGCTGAATATTCCATGATAAAAAGCACAATATTTTTAAACGATGGTATCGATATATCCAAGTTCGCAACTCTTATAGCATTCCTTAAAAGAAAAACTGTTGGTTACAAACCAAAAAAATCTGCCGTTTTCACTAGAGAAGAAATGTATAAATTCTTGAAAGAAGCATCGGATGATACGTTTTTAATTATTAAGCTGGGCTTCTCTTTCATTTGTATAATAGTGCTTTATAAACTAATTATGTCCTTTTAGGTGGGAATGATATTAGGTATATCAGAGGCGTGTAGAAGAGAAGAATTGTACAATATGAGCGTGAGAAGATCGGGAATCATTTTTAATCGTGAAAATTCCCAACACAAAAACCAACATTCAGCGAACATTCACAGTCATCGATCGAGATAATGATATCAATTACCTGGAAATATATAGAAAATATTTCAGCCTGCGTCCACAGAATGCGAAGAGCGAGCATTTATTTCTGAGATATTATAACGGAAAATGCAGAAATCAAGTAATAGGCGAAGGGACAATTGGAAGTTGGCCGTCAAAAATTACAATCTTTTTGAATTTAGAAATTCCTAATGCCTATACTGGCCACTCTTTTAGGCGCACGTCGGCCACATTTTTAGCTAATAAGGGAGTAGATGTATTAGGACTAAAAAGACACGGTGGATGGCGTCGACTGTTGCTGAAAGTTACGTTGAGGATTCCCTAGAAAATAAACTCGACTCTGCTGAAAATATTGTGCATACTACGGAACGTAGCGAGTTGAAACAACGAATGTTGAATTCAGCATCAGTTTCTGTGAATTCAGGTACCTCTCAAGCCAGCGGTATTTCCATCAGCAATTGTAATAATTGTACTTTCACTTTCAATATTAAATGAATTAAATTCAAATTGTTTGTGAAATATTTCATTATTTCAATGAATATTTAGTCATTCTCACTAACCGTTCGCTGAACGGTAAGTGATTCACTTACTGTTCTGTTAATCTTAGCAACCAGTAAAAATAATCTACCGATCTAGCAACAAACGCGGTAACTAACAAAAGTCGCTCTATCGGGCAAAAAAATACTAGCGCATCCTTGTGAAATTATTTAATAGTTTCTTACTGTGTTCTCCTACTGTGATTGAGTGGAAGAAAATTTATCGGTGATTTTAACGTATTATATGAGTACGATAATCAATCTATAATTCTCACCTTCAAAACTTGTTAAAAGCATGCAGTGAATTTTTTTTTTCACGTAGCCATCTCTCCCTAGCATTCGGGAGAGATGGCCACCAATCGGTAAGGGGAGGAGATTGTCGTCCCTTCGAGTTTACTGCGGAAAACAGCAGCTCCCGAAAAAAAAGACGATTAGTTGCATTTCTAGATATGCCAGATGTGGTTTCATGAAAATTGCTCTTCTTTTGTGAACACTTGTCAAAATTGTGGTAAAACCGCGTTCAAAAGAAGATAAATAATTGTTAGGGAAGAATATTTTATTTCACCCTTATAAAAAGTTTGTCATTTCAATGTGTTTTTTAGTTTGTTTTCATTTTTATTTTGTATGGCCAACTAACCCCACTGAACTGGGATAGATGGCCACATAACACTTATATTTATAAATGATAAAACAGGAATTCTAAAAGTATTTTGACTCTATTCATTTACCTACCTGTTTGGAAGATAAATAAGCTGTTGAAATAAAAATATGATATAATCCTAAACATTAGAAAAAACTTGCAGGCGCATACTTTGCAAAACGGTGGCCATCTCACCCCACTTTACTATACCATCTTTCAACTGATGGGATTGGACTTCAGGGGTCTGGCTTGAGGCACAGTATTCTATTCATCAGGAAAGTTTCAATGAAAATTCCACACATGTGATTTTTAACCAATCAGAACGTGTATTTCTGACAGATCACCATCGCAACGGATGAATTTTAGTGGAAATTTTTTCACGGTACCCAACAGCGAATTATACTGGAAATTTTTTTGACGTTTATAATGACAGAATATTATACTTGATGAAGACGAAAATTGATGTCATTGGAAATAAACGCATTTGGTGTGGAATTTTCTTACCGAATACCACACGAGGTCAAATTAAATCCGGAAATTTTTTCTCTTTCATGAATATTTTTAGAAAATTATCCCTCGTCTTCGACTCGGGATAATTTTCAAAATATTCATGAGCTCGAAAAAATTTCCGGCAATAATTTGACCTCCAGTGGTATTACTAGTGAAAATTCAATTGCAAGACAAAGTTTTCTCCCTTCATATCACCCAATCGATAGTTCTGTGTTAATGCAACAGATACAAGTCCACTTGGGCTTATGTAATAGGATCGATATGGCGGAAAATGTTGAATTATAAATTACCTAGACGAAGGAATTCTCCTGAAGGGTCGGTAATTCTACCGACCCTTCAGAGGCCTGGCTTGGGACACAGTACTCCTTTTATCAGAAACGTATCTTAACCCACAATTATCTTCATTGAAGCAGGTCTAAGCAAGGCTACATCTTGTTGAGTTTCGAGTCGACACTCGGCTCTCCATTCTGACAAGATTTTTGTTACATATAAGTTAAAGCCAGCTGGCCATAGCGAAGTCGGCACCAGGAAGAAGGTTCGAGTGCTTGATTATTTTGGCAACAACCTCATACTCATTGCCGGAGCCTAGTTTGACTCATATGGTTTTATGAAAACGCAGAATTGTTTCATCTGGGGAAATGCAAATCCAGAAGAGTTCAAGAAAATGCAATGCACCTCACACGAGTAATGGTAAGGCATTTCTGAAAAGATGAATAGGATTTGCAATGCATGTATACTGAGGACGACATTCTTTCAAGACCTCAAGATCAGTTTTCGCGAAATTAGAATGATTCCCTAGTGTCCCGCAGTCTGGATCAAGGATATCCTTTTATTATTTCCCAGTTCCCCCAGCACAGCCATACCATATTTAAACTAACGATATTGAACTTCAGCGCTGGTGTAGGTACTAATAGGTTCCAGGACCAGATATTCCTACTCTTGTAACTTAGGTTGTTTCAAAGCATTCTGTGCACCATTCATGGATTCTCCTCATAAGCACGAGTGGTAATATGCCTTCCACAGTTCCGTTATATAGTATGGGGAATATTTTGAAAGTTGCACCTAATATAAATCCGTAATCTCTAGACATATAAATGGCACAGGTTGAATGGCGCCCCCGTTTAACGTCGATAATAAACTCATTATTCCTCCGAAAATACAGCATGCCTGGCGAGATATTCAATGCCCATAGGAAGGGCGCTTCGTTCCACCGAAACTCATTCGAATCGGCTGAACTAAATCGGATTCAGTTACCGAGCAGCCCGTTTTTATAAAATAAAACACTTTGTGATAGAAAATTGTGGAATTGGTATAGAATCAATGTGATAACGAGCAGATCACGCTCGACGGAATCTGAAAGGTCTAGCTCGACTTAGAATATGGTATTCCAATGGAAATTCGAAAGGCTAAAGTCAACTCCGCACACTTGATACTTTTGGAGTAGATTCATTTGGATTTCGTGAATTATCTTCAATAAGATCACAGTTGATATTGTCTAGGTTCGTAACTTCTTGACACAATGAATCATTTCCTTTCGGAGTGCCTTGAGCATTTGAATACGAACGAAAGTTTTATATTTTACCTTTACTTTTCGAGGTTTGCATATTTTTTTCGTTGTGAATTATCAGTATCAGTTGGTTCGAAAAGGGATGTTTCGAACGAAAGTACCCAAAAAAGCATCATGGATTGTGATAGCTCTCATGTGATGAAACAGGAAGCCTAATTATTTATCGAAGAATATTGATGAAGGATTTGAAAGCTGTAGCGTTCTACACGTAAAATTCATTTATTGGCCTTTTTATTTTTCCTCAAAAGACCATTGAAGTAAGGAATGAATTGTAAATGTTGTGGTACGAATGCGTGCGTTCATAAGTGTCTGATGCAGAGAACAACTCGATCCCCTTCTTTTCTGTTCCTGATTTTATCGAGAAAAGGTTACGATTATCTTTATCTGTATTTCATTATATTCATATCTTTATTTCAATTTTATTAATTTCTCATAGTGTAAGAAAACCCTCAAATAAGGGTTTTTTTTTGGAGTTTTATTTCCTGAATTTTACGAATCCTCAACTGGGTTACCTAAAGACGTTTGACGACTTCGTCTGATCTGAAGAACGCAACCTCAACTTCGTTCTGATTGGCATACCACCAGCCTGGGATCCCATTATAACAGGGAAGTAATTGTTCTCCAGAAATATTGTACATATCTACATTTATCTTAATCTCTTTTGTATATAAAATATTCCTAGTTATTGTGATTAACTTCACGCCTTTTATATTTGTATATTGGGTAATTGTTAATATTTAATTAAGAATATTCGCTCTGGTACCAGGTCGCTTAGTTATTGTAAAAATTAATTCTAGTGAAAATAAACGAGTGGTCGTTTGACTTGAGTTTGTGTTGCTTTCATTTTGGTGGAATTGTGTGATCAGGCTCACGACCATTTTAAAAACCGACTAAGCTCGGGCATTGCAATTCGCAATTAGTATTAGTCGAAAGTTGTTACATAAATTTGTTTTTTTTTTCTGAGAGAAAAAAAAAGCCCTTTGACATCAAAGACAAATTTATGTAACAACTTTCGTCTATTACTAATTGCGAATTGCAATGCCCGAGCTTAGTCGGTTTTCAAAAGGGTCATGAGCCTGATCACACAATTCCACCAAAATGAAAGCAACACAAACTCAAGTCAAAGTTGAGGTTGCGTTCTTCAGATCAGACGAAGTCGTCAAACGTCTTCAGGTAACCCAGTTGAGGATTCGTAAAATTCAGGAAATGAAACTCCAAAAAAAAAACATAATTTCAGGGTTTTATTACACTATGAGAAAATATAGATAAAGATAATCGTAACCTTTTCTCGATGCAATCAGGAACAGAAAAAAAGGGGATCGAGTTGTTCTCCGCATCAGACACATATGATCGCACACATGGAACATTCGTACCACAACATTTGCAATTCATTTCTTCCTTCAATGGTCTTTTAAAGAAAAATAAAAAGGCCAATAATAGTAATTTTCCTAACAAGTAGCGGAGTTCGGGTAAGCAGTCGAGTGCGGGAAAGACACTTTCCGCATGAGTTAGGAACAATACTTTTTCTACAAGCGTAGGAAACAAATTCATTTTTTCAATTATTTATTCATGCAAATGGAAACAACTAACAAGAGTAACATTTTCAATCCACTGATTATTCGTAATATTTATTGTAAATGTACAATTTGATGCATTATGTAAATTTATAGCGGAAGCCAGCATATTTTTTGAAGATGGCTGATTTCCTGAAGAAGAAGGTAACTCGGGCAATACATTATCGAAAGAAATCGAATGTGCAGGCACAGGCATCAAATCGTCGCCGATCGATATAGACGTGGATGGTTCTAAAATGCACCCGGAAGACGATGTAGTGTTCAAATTGAGAATTTTGTTGGACATTTCTTTTTTTCGATTGGTGGAGTCTTCTGAAAACCCCTCTGCAAGTGAAGTCGATTTTATCCTCCTAGGCGTTTGATATTAGTTATACCCACACCACAGTCATCAGGTAAAGTGGCTGAGGAACGCCTGAAGCTGTGACCAGTGTAAAGCTCTGGATTTTGAAGGCGCAGATATACTGCCGTTTCGGAGGGTATCTTTCCTATGCTATTGATTCCTACACATTGCATAGTACATTTTCCACTTTTGTAATACAAGAATAAACGACGGTGAGGAGTTTCTTTTGGACGTAAATGTACATAATTTCTGTATACGTTCAAAAAATAACCATCATTTGCTTCTTCAGATATCACGAAGGATCTAGAGGAATGATTTTTGGAATCCTTGATATTAACAATTATCAGCTTTTCTTTGTCGTCTATGTCGTCAATGGTGAGTTTTGTCAGCTCTTCTCGTCTGCAAGCACCAGCTAATCCAAAAATTGCTACTAACTTAATCATGAGGTATATGTCGGGTGCTTCAGTCATAAATTTTGAAACGTCTTCTTGAGTGAAGATTTTGGCCTTTTTCGGTCGAAAACCGACATTCTGTCTTTTAATGAATGCAATTATTTTGTAAAATTTGCTAATATCCAAATTTTGCTTTACTTTGAATACACTCTTCAACATTGAATATCTTGCCCATAAAGTGTTCGGCTTCCATGTTTCAGACATTTCTAGAAAATAAGCCAAGAATACTTCTTCTTTATTTGGTGTTTTCACTTTTTTATTGTTGCACCATTCAATAAAACTCGTGTATTGCTTCTCATACCTTTGTTTAGATTTCGTTGGCAATAACTTTAAGTTCGCATCTGTAGCTGCTTGCACGATTTCTTGTGGAAGTTCTTCATCAGATGAATAATCCATCGTGGCAATTTCACAGAATCGAAAATTTTATATAAGTAACGCTTTGTCTGTCACTCTGACAATTACAAACAAATTTGTGTATTGATCGGCATGACAACATCAATTGTTACCTACTCGTTATCAGATCAATCAAAGCCTATATATAGGGTGATTTTCATAACAATAATTTTCTATTAATCAATATTTGCTCATTTTTTCAATAAATAGTGCAAAATGATGGATTATTTTGAACACTTAGTATTGCAACAAAAAAGCTTGAACTTTCATATTTTATCACCCACCACTTATATTTTACGAGGATATCATATAAATGTTTTTCCCGCACTAGTGTGGGAAAATGACACTTTCCAAACCGAATTGCGTGCGGGTAGAGGGTGAATCACGCACGCTTGTAGGAAAATGAATTTTACGTGTAGAACGCTACAAAGTTACATGAAAAATACTGATACATGAGAAGGTGACCAATTGGTAATGTCTTCTCCCTTCAAATCACTTAATCGATAGTTCTATGTTAATGCAACAGATGATAATGCACTTGGTATTATGTAATGAGGACCGAGTTGGCGAAAAATGTTTTATTATAAATTGCCTCGACGAAGGGAAGTTATCGAACCTTCAGGGGTCTGGCTTGAGGCGCAGTACCCTATTTATCAGGAAAGTGTCTTAACCCACAATTACCTCCATTGTAGCAGGCCTCAGCAAGGCAACATCTTGGTGAGTTTGGGTCGACAATCGGCTCTCCATTCTGACAAGATTCTAGTCACATATAAGTAGCCAGCTGACCATAGCGAAGTCGGAAACGGAAATGGGGCGAAGTCCTTGACAGCCTAGTTCGACTCATTTGGGTTTATGAAAACGCAAAGTTGTTTCATCTGAGGAAGTGAAAATCCTGAAGAGATAAGGAAACAGCAATGTACTTCACACGGGTAATTGTTAGGCATTTCTGAAAAGCTGAATAGGATTGGCAATGCATGACGGGTAATGATGACGGCATTCCTCCAAGGCCTCAAGATCGGTTCTCGCGAAAGTAGAATATTAAATTTGAAAGCACTGAGGAGAAGTCAGGAGCTTCCTCAGAAAGGAACGACATAGACGATGAAAAAAATCAAACAACCATCAAATTACACCAACGTCTGTAAAAAATTTCTCCTTATTCAGTTTCAGCTCTAGTCGAAACCAACGTTCCGTAAGACTCAATAATTAAAGACTATCGTCTCTGTTTCATTCGACTATCCCGAGTTCAAATAAACCTATTGTGATATTATATGTTTGTTCCCAGAATCTCGAGTATGCAGAACGTTTCTGTATTCAAACCTCATGACGCATTCACTTCAAGAGGTTGGGTTCAGCATGTTCCGGTGGGAGAAAAACATGTTTGCTCCAGTCTCGTGGAGATCCTCGACTCATTTAATTTCCTACTCGCTACCGAAGGATCTGCACAAAAACCCCTAGAACAAGACGGTTCACGGCATCGGATTAAACGTGTTTATAGAGTTGATTAAACGTGTCCACTTCTAACTCCAGCTGATCGTGGACAGTGACCAGCAGTCGATTTGTGATCTTCAACTCCAATTCCAGGATAATTATGTGGAAGGATTTCTCCCCTGCACGCGATTCCATTGAGGGGGTAATTACAGGAAAAATTTTTCAACTGAAATAGTTACCATGAGTCTTTCCTTTCTGGGTTTTATTCAGAGGAGTAACCATACAGTTACATGTCATATTTATTTCATGTTGAACCTATCAAGTATTTTCTTCACTTCCAATCGACTTACACAAGAATATTTGCGAATAAATTAACAACGCTAATAATAATAGAACTTATAACATTTGAAGCATTTTATTATCTTGTTTAATTGTCACGGCGATTGAGATGCGTTAGTAAGCGATTCATGACCCGCGAAGTTGCGTTTTTTTTTATTGGTGTTACAAGGAACAAAACTTCTGGATGAAGGTGACATATCTGTCTGTTGGAGCTTCTCAGAGAAAACGTTTGACTTATGTTTTTGAGCTCGCGTTCTACTTAGACGAGGGCTATATAATTTCGTCACGATGTCTGTATTTTTAGAATTTTGAGCCAGAATAGTCTCAAAACAATGACGAAAAGTCAGTAGCTTTTGAGCTCTCCTACATTGTAGGTAGATTCGCCTTTTCCAGTTCTAGAAATAAATTAAAAATTATTTTGACAGCTGTAAAAAAAAATTTCAAACTAAGGCGAAAATCCAGACTTCACGTCAGTGCTTTAGGTGACCAATTTATTTTTCGATAATTCTCTAGAATTTTCTACGGTATTTATCTAATTTTGATCATTGATGAACGTGACCGCGATAGTCGCGATCCAAACCTAACTCAAAAAAGTCCCTAGGCCTTTCCGTTCGAAAGTTTTAATATTCCATGGTTCTGGTCATAAGATCTGGAAAGAATGTAGCTTGAATATATCATTCCCCGATAAAATACAAAATTTCTTCACGATCAAATCCGTTGTTTTGAAATTGTCGAGAAAACATAATTTCAAACGACCATATTTACAGAACCCCTAGTCTAATTCCGCTCATTGATGAACGTGACCGTAACATTCGAGATCCACACCTATCCTGAAAATTTCGAGTCCCTAGGCCTTTCCATTACAAAGTTATGATTTTTTATGGTTTCTATGGTTCTGATCATGCGATCTGGACTAAATTTTGCATGTAGCTTGAACACGTTATTTTCCATCTGAGTGCAAAATTTCACCCCGATCGAATCAGTATTTCCGAAGTAATCAGGAGAACAAAATTTCGAGCGGCCATCTTTACGGAACCCCTGGTTGAATTTTGCCCAATAACGAACTCAACCGCAGCATTTGAGATTCGAACCTACCCTGAAAATTTCAAGTCTTCAAGTTGTTGCGTTCGAAAGTTATCCGGTATACGGCCGGACGGACGGACAGACTCGAATTTTCCGACGGATTCGTCATCAGTGAGTCGAACATAGTCGATTGAGACCATTTTCGGCTCAAAATTCGAAAAATACAGACATCGTGACGAAATGATATAGCCCTCGTGTAAGTAGTACGAGCGCTCAAAAACTAAGGTTCGACCACGATAAGTCTCGAACGGAACAACCTGAAGACTTGAAATTTTCAGTGCGGGTTCAGTTCCCAAATGCCGCGGTTGAGTTCTTTAATGAGTAGAATTCCACCAGGGGTTTCGCAAATATGGCAGTTCGAAATTTTGCTCTCCCGATTACTTCGAAACAACAGATTCGATCGACATGAAATTTTGCACTCAAATGGAGAATGACGTGTTCAAGCTACATGCAGAATTTTGTCCAGATCGCATCACCAAGACCATAGAAACCGTAGAAGATTCTAGCGAATTATCGAAAAAAAATACTTTTATTCCTGTAACATCTGATTCGGCATAATTGATAAATTTCTTCAATCACTTCCTGAAACTGGAAAATGCGAATCTACCTACAATGTGGATGAACGAGCGCTCAAAAGCTCCCAACTTCACGGCAGTGCTTTTTATAATTTTTTTCAAGCCATTTATGAAAATGACTTGAAGATGTCGGAAATCTCCCGTCTTGTAGTGCTTTGTGTTCCAGATCACCCTGTGTGGCTCTGTAGCTGCTAAAGCGTTCGATTAAATTCACAATGTTCACAAGAAAAATTGATTCCTTATCCGCAGTCAACTACCGATGAAAATGCCGATATGGTATTGGTCTACAGTGTTTGCAATTGAAGTGGAGATCCAGGAGCATAATGCTTTTTACAATAGAAATTTTTCTTTAATGTCTGGGTATTATTTGTGAGAAACGGAATCTATGGGAGAACAACGTTAGAAAAGTGCTGAAAGCTAGAAATGGAGATGATAAATGAACTGCAGTAGTTTTGAAGGCAGTTTAGCGAAGTCCTCATCTCATCCAATATTCCTCATCATTTATATTAATGACTTTCAAGAAAATGATCATTGGGGGGAACATGTAAGCTGATTGAATTATGCAAATTATACCAATCTACAAATAAATGGTGGAAAAATTGTGGCCGGAATTGGAAATTTTGGCTGAGGAGGTTCTACAATACTCTGAGTCATAGTTTGGCCAAAATAATCTGGTTGGAAATAAAGAAAAAACCAAGGTAGTATTATTTCATCCAACAAACTCCAGTATAATGCCACCAGAAAATATTTTACTACAAGTTACGAAATATTCCATATCAGAGTCAACTTAATTCCTTGGACTCTATATTGATCAGGAATCAAAGTGGAACCATCACATCTACGAACTTGGGAATAAAATAGGATCATCGGTATATCCATTGAAAATACTCTCCAGATATGTTGGTGATGAAACAGTCAAAACGGTATACCATGTGACTTCGGAGTCTAAGTTGAGGTTTGGAATTTTATTCTATGGAGCGGGAAATCTTTCTTCCCTGTTTGTGCTTCAAAAGAGGGCATTGGGAATACTCTGTAGACTACGATATGATGAATCTTGTCGTGGTTTATTCAAGCAGAGGGGAGTCCTAACCATCTATGAGCTATATATTCAGGAGTGCCTTTTATTTTTACACATGAATAGACATTATGTTTCAAGAACATGACAATTTAAAGCTACGATATGAGACACGAACGTTATCTTACAATTTACCTAAATGTGCCTTGTCAACAACACAGAATGAAATAATGCAGTATCGCTGTTTGAAAATGTTCAAACCAACCAAGGGGAGGTCAATAATAGACTGTTCAAAAAGAAAATATTCGAGTTGCTGTTGAATAGAATAAGAACCTTATTTTATGGGCATTATATTATACAGGGTGTTTCATTGGTAAAAGGAAAAACTTGAACAGTGAATAGAGGACACAGAGGTGGTTCTAAATATACCAATATATATTTATTTGGTCTGACTGCCTTGGTTACCGAGATGCAGGGTGATTTATGAATTTTGCTCATTTCTTTCCGAGGTCATAACAAGCTAACCGCCAAGTATATTTTCTTAATATTTGGCCCACATCTTCCTTATTTAAAACTTAAATGAATCATTTAATGATCACGAAGAAAATCCAGGTCTAGATTAACAAAAAATTATGAAACGGTTTTATCCATGAAACAACACCCTGTATATCGAAATGTTGAAAATCCGTTCTCAGATTCGAACAGAGCACAAAAACCGAACGGAAATGCGTAATTCAAATTTCCGCGTAGACAATTTTGCTACACCAATTTTCAACTTGAATGTGAAGTTTTCGAGAAATTGGTTATCAAAAAGTGGTTATAAGTCACTTTGGATAATAACTATCGATTTCTATGTTATTTTGAAATCACGTACTAGTTATTCAAGAGATTAGGTTTACTTTTTATAGCTTCAGACTAACCCTTTGAGTATTCACAATGTAGGTACTTGTTCTTTATAGAGAAAAAATATCGCCCTGTATATGTACATAATTCAACATTGGTTCTACTTAGACACGAGTAAAATAGTCTGTTCTTAGGTTTTATATTGAAATAATCGAGTTTCTATTCAACTTTTGTACAAATACATAACCATGGACCCTATAATTTACCGGCACGATTAACAGGTGAAGTGTACTTGGATTTTTTGGAAAATATGCTTCCAGTTTTACTTCATGACGAAAACGTAAATATTGCTGGCATGAATTTTCAGCACGATGGGGCGTCGCCTCATTATAGGCTCATTGTAAGAGACTTTTTGAACGATAATTTCGGTAATTCATGGATTGGTCGAGGAGGACCTCACAACTGGCCTTCCAGATCACCTGATTTGAATCCCATAAATTATTATGTCTGGGGTTATCTAAAATCTGTTTTATATTCTGCTGAGATACATACTCGGGATCAGCTAATTTCGAGAATAGAAGAAGCTAGCAGGGAAATAAAAAACAATCCCGATGTAATTCGAAAGTCAATTCGATATATCCTCAAACGAGCACAAAAATGTGTTGACCAAAATGGAGGACATTTTGAGCAGTTCATGTAGCTTCTTTACTTTTAATTTTGTATCTTTTTGTTCTTTTTAATGGCTTCTCTTATAATAATGTACATAATTGTTCAAACTTGTATTAAATCGATCTAATTCTTTTCAATTATTTCAATAAAATATTCAAGCAATCAATTTTGAATTATGTAAACCAATTTTTTTTCTTTTGATTACAAGTAGGTAGGTGTATCTTAATGGTGATTACACAATGGGTTGAAGTTATAAAAAAGGAGAGCTTATGTAATCAATAATAGTTAGTGATTTTTAAATAACATAGAAATCGATAGTTATTATCCAAAGTGACTTATAACCACTTTTTGATATCCAATTTCTCGAAAACTTCATATTCAAGTTGAAAATTGGTGCAGCAAAATTGTCTGCGCGGAAATTTGAATCACGCATTTCCGTTCGGATGTTTGTGCTCTTTTCGAATCTGAAAACGGATTTTCAAAATTTCGATATACAGGGTGTTGTTTCAAGGATAAGACCGTTTCATAATTTTTTGTTAATATGGACCTGGATTATCTTTGTGATCATTAAATGATTCATTTAAGCTCCAAATAAGGAAGACGTGTGCCAAATATTAAGAAAATATACTGGGCGGTTCGCTTGTTATGACCTCGGAAAGAAATGAGCAAAATTCATAAATCTCGGTAACCAAGGCAGTCAGACCAAATAAATGGGGTATAATTAGAACCACCTCGGTGTCCTCTATTCACTGTTCATGTTTTTCCTTTCACCAACGAAACACCCTGTATAGAATAGATTTTTTTTTCTGACACTATTTTCGTTTATATGGTGATATACAGGGTGTTTCATTGGTAAATGTACATACGTTAACCTGAGGTAGAGCTACCCTGGACGAGTCCAAAAAACATATATGTGATAGGTCTAATTAACTTCATAGCCGAGATACAGGGTGATTTATGTATTCATCAATATTTTCAATTGCTTATAACTTTTGAACTATCCAGTATAATCGATTGATATTTGGAACGTAAAACACACTTCCATGGGTGAATCGATTCATCTTTGAGTTGATCAGAAAATCCAGGTCCGTATCAGAAAAATATGGCCCTTTTCGCAAGCTGGGATTCAACACCCTGTATGAAGGAATATTAGAATTTTATCAAAATATTCGGAAAGAGCAGAAAATTTTCGATAGGCATCAGTACATTTCAGTGTCCCGCACGTTGTTTGACCCCATCAAAATTTTTGTCTAAAGATTTAATTCGATAGTAAAATTCCACTCGCTTCACAATAATGTCGTACATTGAGATTGAATTCGAAAAATTGTGTGTTGGGCTGATGGAATAATTGTATTTTCTTCATATTCGAATGAATAATTTCAAGAATTTTTCAGAAAAATATTGATTTTGAATAATTTATTCTAAATGATCAGTGGTGAAAAAATAACTAAAAAAATGAGTAAACAAGACTACATGTGGATTCTATTTAGCCCATCGATGCAAATTCCTCAAATTGAAGACTCCATCCCTCTGAAATATGGCTCTTCATGGGCGGAATAAAATCCACACACAGTCAGCTACATGAAATCCCAGTACAAATTTTCAATTAATGTATTGTGTAGAATTTATAATGATCGATTGATTTGGCCCCACATTTTGCCAAGACGTCTTACTGGTGATATTTATTTGGATTTCCTTCGAAATCATCTGCCTGTATGTGGTGGATAGAAACTACTAGTTCACTTGAATATTTCTAATTGGATTGCTTCACATTCTATCGAACTTATACTCGATCAGAATTAGTGTTCCACATTAAAAAAGTGCAAGCTTGTCATATTATTGAACAATAGCTTGAATAATGCAAACAATACATTGAACTCAGGAAATGGAATATACAGGCTCTTTAGGCTTTACATGTACTACTCGACGATACGAACATTGCAAGAATGTATTTCCATGATGGGGTTCCCTCCATTTTGGAGCTTTTGTTAGGAACTTTCTGGATCAGAACTTCCCAAATATGTGGATAGGCAGAGGTGGACCGCATGCATGGCCCTGTAGATCACCAGATTTCAATCCTATCGATTATTTCGTTCAGGGTTATTTGAAATCTTCAGTATGTGCGTTTGAGATTGAAAGTGAGGATATTCTCCTACAACGAATCGAAGTTGCCTGCAATAAGATCCGTAGTGTTCCAGAAATGATCAAAAAGGCTATAAGACGTAATTTGAGAAGAGCAAGAATGTACATGGAGCAAAACAGTGGCACTTTTGAGTAACTTTTATGATTTCTTTCAAATGTTTTACTTGTTTACTCATTTGTTTATTTATTAACTGACTGTTGATCATTTTGCATGACTGAATCAAAATCCATATTTTTCTGATAAATTCCTGAAATTATTCATTAGAATATGAAAAAAAAATACGAATATTTCATCAGTTCAACCCAACATTTTTCGAATTCAATCTCAATGTACGACATTATTCTGGAGTAAGTGAAATTTCACTATCGAATTAAATCTTTAGACGAAATTTTTGATGGGTCAAACGACGTGCGGGACACTGAAATCTACTGATCCCCATCGGAAATTTTCTGCTCTTTCCGAATATTTTAATAAAATTCCAATATTCCTACCCCTACAGTACATCCACCTTGTAGGTAGATTCGCATTATCCAGATTTAGAAACCAATTGGAAAGATTTTGACAGCTGTTAAAGAAAATATCAAACTTAGACGAAACTCTAGACTTCATGCCAGTGCTTCAGCTGACTGATTTTTTTTCGATAATTCGCTAGAATTTTCTACGGTATCTATGGTCTTGGTGATGCGATCTGGACTAAATTTCCCACGTAGTTTGAATACATTATTCTTCAGCTAGGTGTGAAATTTCATTCCAATCCAATCAGTAGTTTCGAAATTATCAGGAAAAAAATATTTTGAACGGCCATATTTACGGAACCCCCAGTCTAATTTTGCTCATTGATGAACGTGACAGCGACATTCGCGATCCAAACCTACCCTGAAAATTTCAAGTTCTTAGGCCTTCCCTTCGGAAGTTATAATTTTCTATGGTTCTGGTCATGCGATCTGGAAAAAATGTTGCTTTAATATATCATTCTCGATTAAAATACAAAATTTTATCACGATCGAATCCGTAGTTTCGAAATTATCGGAAAAAACAAAATTTCAAACGACCGTATTTACGGAAACCCTAGTATAATTTTGCTCATAGATGAACGTGAACGCGACATTTCAGATCCACAACTATCCTGAAAATTTCAAGTCCCAAGGCGTTTCCGTTCGAAAGTCAGGATTTTCTATGGTTTCTATGGTTCTGGTCATGCGATCTGGAGAAATATAGTGTAACGTACCCAGCTAGGGTAGGTTCGCTCAATCGTTATGCAGTCGAGGGATGGTGAATAATACACTAACACTCGTTAAAGGTTTATTGGTAACATCTCGGGACTCTCATCTGAAGACTTCTATCTGAAGACTTCTATCTGAAGACTTCCCCTTAGCCAAGATGTCAATAAGTTTATATATCAATAAGCTGTTATGTGTTTAATCGAATGTATCAAAATACCTTCGAGAATCGATAACATGATTGATAACATTTCATGTTATCGTAAACACATCTATTTACTATTTGATCACGCTTGCCTACACAAAACGAGGTAACAGATATTGCAACTCAAGATCGTGACCTACATACTACACCTTCCCCCGTTGAGAGAAAAAAAAATTTTTCTATACAAGTATAACAATTTTTTTTTGACTTATCTATAGCTTAATATCTATATATACGTTATACATAATTTTAATGGACTTACATATACAAAGTTTTAATACCTAATCTAAAATTTACATCAGTCTTTTAATTCTATCACTGGTTAGTAATCGTTACTCATTATGAAAAATACGGTTTCACTCTGTTCTTGTGAACTTCTTTGAGTTTGTTCCTGTCCGTTTTCACAATAATGTTCGGGTTTCGCACTTTCACTATTTCGTAGGGACCGTTAAATAAGGGGTCAAGTTTATTGTCACTGTTCTTATTATTCACGAGCACCTTATCTCCTACTTTATAGTTCATTTCATTACAATTTCGGTCGAAATTCTCTTTTCTTTTTAATTTTGTCATCACCAAGTTTTCTCTAGCATCTTTCCATGCCGTTTGCAACCTATATTTTAGTTCTAGAGGATAGTTGTCAAAATTGTAGATTGGATCTACTTGGCTTTTTAAATTTTGTGGAAATCTACTAGGTTTTCCGAAAACAAGTTCGTGAGGAGTATAGCGAGTTGAAGAGTTCACGGTATTGTTGTATGCAAAGCACCAATATGGAACCCAATTACTCCAGTTGTTACTTTCCTTAGCTGCGTACATACGAAGGAATGCTCCTAAGTGTTTATGCGAATTTTCAAGCGCACCTAGTGTTTCGTGGTGATAAGCTGTTGAATTGAATTGCTTTATTTTGAGCAATTCGCACGATTCACTAAATATTCTTGATAAGAATTCTGTGCCTTGGTCTGTAACAACTTCCGAAGGTATACCATACCTTAAAACAAAGTTTATTTATTTTTTTATTTATTTAGAGAATTGGGGATACAAACAGGTGTGGAACCCAGAAACAATATCCACAGTTGAGAAAATGGACAAAAAAAAAAAAATCTCAAAAAGTAGGTCTTACATAAAGGAATTAAAAAAAAAAAAAAAAAAAAAAAAAAAAAAAAAAAGCATCATATCAATACAAGTTATCCAAGTAGCAAACAATAAAGAACACAATCAAACTTAATGATGGATTTAAACAGTTGTAATTATTGACTTAAAATCTAAACATTTAAAAAAAAAAAAAAAAAAAAAAAAAACAACAAAAAAAAAACGAAAGAGAACAAACAATGGGTATCTAGAACTAAAACCTGGCAATAGTATTTCAATAGGCACTAATGTATGAATTTTTTAAAGTTTTTTTAATTCTTTGTGGCGAGAGGTGAAATATGTCAACTAGGTGTTGTGATCCGTTGGCGGAACGCAGCATCCTAATGAGTGGACCGTTTCTAGTGTAATTAGTCCGCTTGAATTCAACATGGAATAATTCATGTTGTCTCAGATTGAATGACGGAATGTTGATTCTTATCTTTTCAAGAATATCAGCAGACTGCAGATCACCACCCAATATTTTCGACAAGAATAAGATGTCGTTCATTCTACGTCTGTCTTCGAGAGATAATATTTGGAATTCTCTTCTTAAAAAGGGATAGCGATCTACACCATGCTGCAAAAACAGGTTTCTTCTGAGGGCAATGCGTTTCAGAAATCGGTTCTGGACTCTTTCAAGGCGTGATATATAAATGTTATACTGTGGGTTCCAGATTACTGAGGCAAAATTCAAGCGGCCAAACACGTAAGTGAAGTACACATGTAAAAGGGGTAGAATGCTTCTGAAAGGTTTACATTGCCTAAAAATATATCCGAGCATTCTACTGGCAGATGCGACAATGCTTTCAATGTGATAACTGAACAAGAGTTTTGAGTCGAATATAATCCCTAAGTCTTTTATTTTAGTAACTCGGTTCAGCACTGTTTCGCCAATTTTGTAGTCATGACAAGTTGGTAATTTATTTCTTGTAAATGTGATGACGTTGCATTTATTGATATTCAAAAAAAGATCGTTCAATGAACAGAATTTTGTGAAAGAATCCAATTCTTTCTGGATGGTTAGGCAGTCGGCCAGGTTTCTGATAAGTAGGAATATTTTTAAATCATCTGCATACATGAGAAAACGACAGAATTTGAAGACAGTATGTATACTATTAACATATATTAAAAAGAAAAGCGGACCTAGGTGCGAACCCTGGGGAACGCCAGACGTGCAATCAATATTCTCCGACATGAACTCCCCATCAACAGACACGTTTTGACCCCTTCCGAGTAGGTATGATCTCGACCAGTTCAACAGTGAGCCACCGATTCCCACATCATCCAATCTCTTCAATAAAATATCATGGTTTATTTTATCAAAACATTTCGTGAAGTCGGTATGGATAACATCAACTTGAATTTTCTCATCCAAAGCTTCATAAGTATATTCGAGGAAATTAATTAAATTAGTTTCTATAGACCTTCCCTTCAGAAAGCCGTGCTGTTCGGGTATGATAAGACTTCTGACGAGAAAGAGAATATTTTTATATACGAGTGATTCAAACAGTTTCGCAATTACACACAGTTTGCTTATAGGTCGGTAATTCTCAACAAAAGTCTTGTCCCCACCTTTGTGAATTGGTATTACAATAGCACGCTTCCAGATGTCAGGGAAGTAACCATGTTTTAACGACTTATTGAAAATTATTTCAAGAGGTATACTGAGGGAGGGACAACTATGCACAAAATGAGAGGGGATACCATCAGGACCAGATCCCTTACGTTGGTCGAGAGATCGTATGGATTTTTCTATTTCCTCTGCCGTCAATATTATTGAAGTCAAATATGGACAGTGACGCCCGTCGGAGTCGTTAATCGAAACTGTCGGTTTCTTCTTCGACTTAACAAAGGTGCTTTGAAAAAAACTCGCAAACAAATTGCATATATCTACCCCGCCAGCAGCCACCTGATCACCCAATGTCATAACAGAAGGAAATTTGCTAGTTCTGGATTTATTCTTTATCGATGTCATATTAAAAATTAACTTTGGGTCGTGTGAAGCTTGATCTTCCAGGAAGGTAACATAGTTAGAATAGTCGTTTTTTATATGTTTCTTCGACAGGACACGCAGGGATCTGTAGCGAATAAGGTCGCAGGTATTTCTATAAATTTTCCATTTTTTATGGACACGATTTTTTTGTTTGATGAGTTTAATTGTTTGTTTTGAATAAAATTTCGGGAATTTTCCGTTGACAGTTTTTCTAGGGACAAATTCATGAATAGTTTCATTAAGAATATTATACATTATTTCTACATCTTCATTGACACTATGGTTTTTCAGAAGAGTCGACCACGGAACAGATGAAAAGTGCTGATTTATTGCGTCATAATTAGCTTTTTTATAATTCAACATTGTACGTTTGTTTTTATTTTCCAATAGATGGTTATCTACTTTTAATATCAGTTCGACACAAGGATGATAATTGTCCTCTGGTACCAGAGGTTGATCACTTTTATCTAGAAAATTTATGCGGTGTTTGTTACTCAAAATCAAATCAAGGGTTTTGTTTTGATGGTTACGCAAATAGTTGAACTGCTCAAACTCACAGAAATAAAAAGCGTCTATTAAACGGGTATACTGGTTTTCAACGTCTTCGGCGTCAAGGGGATAAGGGTCAGAAGATGTTCGAGGTGTCCATCTTATCGACGAGCAGTTGAAGTCCCCACAAATGAGTACCAAGTTGTCTTCTATTTTACCTTTAATCGAATCCAACTTGCGTGAGAAGGTGTCCATGGCGAACACATCCCCAGGAGGAAGGTAAACACAGCACAAATGAACAGGAACGTTGTTAATAATCAGCTTCACCCACACATCCTCCGCGTCACTCTGGAAATCACGAACAAGGACTGCGTTAAGTACATTTTTCACCGCGATGAAAACACCTCCACCAGTTTTTTTGTGACTTGCGGTTGTACAAGTTTCACGGTCTCGTCGGAACACACTGTACACAATGGGGTCAATCACTTCATGGTCCAAAATACCACTGTGCAACCAGGACTCAGTAATAAATATTATGTCACTGTTATTAGCCAGGGAATTTAGGTTGAACTCTGTTAATTTTGTTCTAAGTCCTCGGACGTTTTGATATGTGATGTTTAGAGCCATATTGAACCGCCGTTAAAAAACACTGTGTGCTTTGAACTTATACAAGTTACTTTATATTTGTGAGGTCGCTTGCTTTACTGATATGGATGATTTTACTTGAGTCGTCTTTACGCATAAGAATGCTACCATTTTGTACCCAGGTAAATTTATAATTTCGCTCTTTGGCTGTCTCGCGGGCATCTTTGTAGAGTTGTTTGTTCATTACAGTCAAATGTTCATTTAAATATATTTTATTATTAGACAGTGATTCAATCTTCATACCAGGAGCATTCGAATCATTACGTTTGGCTTTTGATTTGGCCAAAAACTCATCACGATTCAGCCTCGACAAAAATCGTACAATTATGTTCTTTGGTTTTTCGGGGTTCATGGTAGGCACCCGCGCAACAAAATCAATATCAGACTTATCGACTGCATAACCTACGTATTTCCCAACGGTTTCCACAACATCCACAAGATTTTCGTTATTCCTCTCAGTGACACCCTGTATTTCGATGTTATTCGCCCTACTGAATTGTTCCGCATTGTTAATTTTTGTACTCAGAGTCTTCACTTCCTCCTTCAACAAACCGTTCTCCTTCTTCAGGTCTTCAGTAGTTTTATATAGATTTTTGAAGTGGTTTAACTGAGTCTCGAAATCGGAGATCTTTTCCGAGCAGAAAGTAACGCACTTCCGAAGTTCCGCAATTTCACCGCGGAGAAGGGAAATCTCGCTTCGCAGACTGCTCCCATCTTCGCCTCCGTCACTGGGAGTCCGCCGTCGAGGTAGGCTGTTACGTGGAGCACGCGACGGTGGCGGGCTAGTCTGGTCAATACGACAGCTCTTACAACGCCAATGACCACCGGGCAGGTTTACGAGTGACAGCTGATGTTTGTTTATATCCGAACATACGGAATTAGCGTGAAAGAACAATCCACAAAAACCACTGCACCGGAGACCCGGAGCTCTCTTGGAGATACCCACGTCACACACACTGCACTGATTATTCATCTTTCTTGAGAAAAAAATTATAAGAGAATAGAAAAATTTGATTAATTATAGTGATGCAATTTTCGAAATTTGGATTTATTCGAATTAGACCGTTTCTCTCTGAGCTGCACGGAGACACGTCGTACACGTACGGTTATGAACAAAAGATTTCGAAACTGTTTCTGCCTCTTTGTTTGGTAGGGGGTAACACTCTACGAATTTGGTCAAGTCGCATTGAATAGTGAGAATATACTTATTATTTCCGATATCCGTAGGTAATGGACCTACGAGATCTAAAAAAACTTTCTGAAAAGCAGACGAAGCTGTGGTGGTGATTGCCAAAGGTTCCTTTCTAGGTAAGGAATGTTTATGACGTTGACAATCGTCACACTTCTTTACAAATTTTTCAACGTCAGATCTTAAACCATTCCAGAAATACTCTCTTTTTATATTGTTGAACATGCGTTCGATACCTGCATGTCCACCGGTTGGAAGCATATGAAAGTCGTTCAGAATAATTTGCCTTAATTCTGTGTCTTCTATTCGCGTTACATCTCTTATTATGTTAATCTTTAAGGATGTTCCTAGAATTTCATTTTTACAATTTGTCAACATATTCAAAAATTTTATATTGCTAGCTAGCTTTATGAGGAACAATTCTAATATATTATTTTCTGCGCATATTTTTCCCAGTATCCTCAACGATGTACCTAGGTCTTACATTGATCGGTTTTCTGGTAAATGAAAATAATTTGTGAATTTACATTATATATTAAATTCTCATTGTAATCCTCTGAATGTTGCTTTTTCAAATTGAGAAATTCTTTTTCCGAAAGCGGTCTTAACTCAACACTTTCTACTGGACGTTTCAACACTTCGATAACAATAGGTGATCAATCCTTTTGCCATCGGAGGTTTTCGCGATAAGGCATCTGATTCTTCTCAAATAAAACGGAATTTGGTTAATCCACTAGAAGGATTAGTCAGCTAATTCAAATTCCCGTCTATATAAACAATATAAGTTATTGTTTACTCATGATTCGCGAACTGGTGACCTCGACCTTGCTCGAAATTCTTTTTCGCTGAATTGAAGTTCTAATTTCTGCGGTCACGACCTCGATATGAATGTTTATACCTTACGATTTCGATTTAAAATTTCAATTAGATCTTTCTTGAAGCGATTTCCTCGATTCTAAAATTGAATCTTCTATAATTCTTTGGTGAGGACTTAATGCTTTGAGAAAATTTGGTTCTGACTTGACAATTTCATTCAATGTGTTGAATTAATATTCAACTTGAGTTATTCTTTCAGACATTTACTAAATATTTCATTATATACCATGGATAATCAGATATAACCAAGGAGAAAAAATTTCTTACGGTTTGTTTTACACTACATCGTGGTGGCTTCTTCTGATTTCCAGCTGCACCTTCTTCTTGGGGTGCCTTGGGTAGGGCGTTGGGCTTCTTCTTGGGGTGATGGGGTTGACTTTCTTCTTGGGGTGCCTTGGGTATGGCGTTGGGCTTCTTGTTGCCTGTCTTCTTGGGTTGGCAGTGAAAACCATTGGAGCTCGACTGCATAGGACTGTTCTGCTCATCTCGGCTTGGCGGTGAAAAACCACCATCCCTCTGACTGCATAGGACTGGCAGGATCGCCATGTAACGTACCCAGCTAGGGTAGGTTCGCTCAATCGTTATGCAGTCGAGGGATGGTGAATAATACACTAACACTCGTTAAAGGTTTATTGGTAACATCTCGGGACTCTCATCTGAAGACTTCTATCTGAAGACTTCTATCTGAAGACTTCCCCTTAGCCAAGATGTCAATAAGTTTATATATCAATAAGCTGTTATGTGTTTAATCGAATGTATCAAAATACCTTCGAGAATCGATAACATGATTGATAACATTTCATGTTATCGTAAACACATCTATTTACTATTTGATCACGCTTGCCTACACAAAACGAGGTAACAGATATTGCAACTCAAGATCGTGACCTACATACTACAATAGCTTGAATATATCATTTTCCATAAGTAAACAAAATTTCGTCACGATCGAATCTGTAGTTTTGAAATTATCAAGAAAACTAAGTTTCAAACGACCATATTTACGGATCCCTCAGTATAATTTTGCTCATAGATAAACGTGATCACGACATTCGAGATCTACACCTATCCTGAAAATTTCAAGTCCCAAGGCGTTTCCGTTCGAAAGTTATGATTTTCTATGGTTTCTATGGTTCTGGTCATGCGATCTGGACAAAATTTCACGTGTAGCTCATTCTCCATTTGAGTGAAAAATATCATCTCGATCAAATCTGCAGTTTCCAATCAATCAGGAGAAGAAAACTTTGAACGGCCATATTTACGGGACCCCTGATGGAATTTGGCCCATTAACGAACTTAACCGAGGCATTCGTGAACTGAACCCACACTGAAAATTTCAAGTCTCTAGTTTATTCCTTTCGAGAGTTATCGTGCTCACGGCACATTTTCAGTTCAAAATTCGATAAATACAGCCATCGTGACGAAATGGTATAGCCCTCGTGTAAGTAGTACGAGCGCTCAATAAAAAGTATCATTATTATTATTATTATTATCTTATTACCCATTTACTATTCATTCGCAAATCCTTATATACAGGTTGAACCTTCGAACGTTCAAGATCGTCTTTTCAGGAATAAATGAAAGTTTTTTTTTCTTTAATTATGTGCCCTTAGCTGCTTCGTTTTCGAAATAGCGGGATTCAAAGTTTTCAGACGTACAGAAGTACAATGATTTGTCCCAAGGAATTTGATAATCTTGTGGAAAGCCAATGGATTAAATCATTCAATTCTTGTGATATAGGATGCCAATCAAAATAAGCCATAATATTCTTGAGAAATTCATGAAAAATACCCTTTTTGAGCACTACTTACAGGGCTATATCATTTCGTCACAATGTCTGTATTTTTCGAATTTTGGGCTGTTATATTCAATTATAACTGGCGAACGGAAAGGTCTAGGGACTTGAAATTTTCAGGCAAAACTGGACTAGGGGTTCCGTAAATACGGCCGTTCAAAATATTTTTTTCCTGGTAATTTCGAAATTACTGATTGGATTGGAATGAAATTTTGCACATAGATGAAGAATAATATATTCAAAATTCAAGTCTGTCTGTCCGTCTGTATAGACGATAACTTTCGAACGGAATTACCTAGAAACTTTAAATTTTCAGGGCAGATTCGAATTTCGAATACCGTTGTTGAGTTCGTTATTGAGCAAAATCCGACCAGGGGTTCCGTAAATATGGTCGTTTGAAATTCAGTTTTCTTGATAATTCCTGAACTACGGATTCGAACATGACGAAATTTTTTGTATTTTAATGGATAATGATAATATATTCAAGCTACATTTTTTCCAGATCGCATAACCAGAACTATTTTGAATTCCAACGAATCATTGAATAAAAATTCCTCATATTTCTGTAACAGCTGTTTAGGCATAATTGACAAAGGGCTACTGTCATTTTTCTTACAGCTGTCAAAAATTTCTTCAATTGGTTTCTAAAACTGGAAAATGCGAATCTACATACAAGGTGGATGAACGAGCGCTCAAAAGCTCCTGACTTCACGGCAGTGCTTTTTATAATTTTTTTTTTCGAATATTGACATCCTGTATCTCGAAAACAAAGCGAGTTAGGACACATGATCATGGGAAAAATCAATCCTAAAAGTTTGACGGTTTGAATCTGGGTCACCCTGTGTATAAGGTTTGTTTTTCCTTCGGGTTGGCCCCAAATCTCACGTGGATTGTAGAGGTAGATCTCCATATACACGCAGAGGCGGAGAATAAATTGATAGCTTAAATTTGTTTACCAATATATTATTTTTGAAACTTTTCATGATGAATTTTTATATTTCCTTCGATATCTGCAAAAAGAAGATAAATCAACATAATGCTTATTAATCTTTATCATTATCAAGTCCCCCAAATGTCGGTTGAAATTTGGGACACCTTGTTTTTCTATAATTGGATGAACAAACTGAAAATTTTCAACGATTCATTCTTTATCGATTGATGGAGGTTTCGTGAGCTGGAGTTCTTGTGATCTTTCCAGTCGGAAACGACTCGGAAGGTGAAATTTGGTATTATCTGCACGATTCACGGAGTACTGTCTATATTTTAGCATGTCGAGTAATGGTTTTCTAGATTACTGGAATGTGACCTGCTTCAAGAAGCACAACAGGGCGAAAGTTCAAAGGAAAGATAGTATTATATATCGAACATGATGGAAGACGAGGGGATCGGCTTTTGCCTTTGCGTTTAATTTTAACAGGAGGCCATGCAGATCGAAGAACTATTGAAATAATTTCTGATACTGCCAAGTAAAGTTACAAGGTATTGGATTCATTACTCATCTGTTAATGTGATCAAACGGTCATTTTAGTTAATTCTTACCAACGTCAGATCAAGAATAAAATATTTTCAACTTCTCCTGAGATATTCGTCCTTCGCCTTTTGGGAATGTAAAATTCGAAAGAGTGGAGGTTCGAAGTTCCACGAAAAAGGTTCGTTATCTCCACATCACTCCATTTCCTTTATTCTTTGAATATTTTATTCCTGAGAATGGCGGAATCTTCAACAACTACATCTCTTAGATTGTTATTCAAAATTGCATACTTGAAAACTTCTAAAACAAGCGCTTTTGTGAAAAAAAATATTGACAAAACACCTTATACAAACAAACGTTTTGAATTTTAAGATGATAAAAAGATTTGATTGTATTCTATTTTCGAAAATTTAGTTTAGGCAGACAATAAATGAAACCAATTAAATCCAGAACTTCAATTCGCTTGATGTCCTACAAACCAATGAGCAACATAATCCAAAGTGATTAATGGACATGTATACGCATCTGTCTGAATAAGGTAACATCTAGACAATCTGTATTCTGATTGAAGTAGACGTTAATCAAATGCCTGATAAACACACCTTGTAGGATGATAGAATTTCCAGTAGGAAGTGTCTGCGTGCCCATAAATGAAGATGGATTTTGCGGCTTGCACTGAATGGTGTACTGTAATGACAGGAATATTATGTTTTGCTGTTATCAAACAAGCATTTGGGATAATCTACATTTGGACCAAGCATCAATCCGGTGGATCGCACTCAGATATGATATTGGAGAACTGGTTTATATTGAAATGTTTCAGCAGCGTTTATGAACCATAATGACATCTATTCAGATGGCAGTAATAGTAGTATTTACTGAACTTCAACGATAAAATAAGATGGGTAGTGTTTGATGGAGATAATTTCAATACACATATTTGACCGTACAATAACTGTAATATAACTGACTCACTTCAATCCTTAATCCTCTTTTTCTTTGGCCAATATAGGTCATTGCCTAGGGCTCCTCGATTCATGGGGCTCCCTAGTTCTCGCCAGGTAATCAACCGATATCACCCATAAATATAATTATTTTTTGAGCGCTTGTTCTACTTACACGAGGGCTATAGCTACCCTTCCGTCACGATGTCTGTATTTCTAGAATTTCGATCTGAAAATGGTCTCAATTGACAGAGTTCGACACACTGATGACGAATACGTCGGAAAATTCAAGTCTTTCCTTCCAGCCGTTAACACGATAACGAACAGAACAACCTGGAGACTTGAAATTTTCAGTGTGGGTTCAGTTCCCAAATGCCGCGGTTAAGTTCGTTACTCGGCAGAATTCCACCAGGGGTTCCGTAAATATGGTTTTTTGAAATTTAGTTCCCTTGATAATTTCAGAACTACGGATTCGATCGTGACGAAACTTTGTAGTTCGATTGAAAATGACACATTCAAGCTACATTTTTTCAGGTCGCATGACCAGAATCATAGAAACCATGGAAAATTATAACTCTCGAATGGAAAGGCCTAGGGACTTGAAATGTTCAGGATAGGTGTGGATCTCGAATGTCGCGGCCACTTTTATCAAACTTCGAAAATTGAGCCGAAATGGCCTCAATCGACAAGATTTGACTCACTGATGACGAATCCGTCGAAAAATTGACACTCAGAAATGTTTCAGTTTATACAACAGGAATTCGGTTACTTGTACAGGATATCCCCCTTTTATAAGCGATAGAAGGAATATTTGTTGATTTTATGTGACAATTCCGGTCGTTTGATTCCTGTTCTTTACTGTTTAACTGTTTCAATACAAGTTTTTCATTAGTTGATGCAACCAAATTGTAGTTCGTCATTTCAACAGGAAAATAACACTGTGAAGAAAACAGGAATTTCTTGCATTTCTCATTACATTAACCACATGGTTTTGGGAGTAATGCAATTTTTTTATTATTGGTTTTTTTATTACAATATTCAGTCATCATCTCAATTTTTTACGACGCTTCCAATTTTTCAGACATTCTCAACACCCATGCCAGGATTCGAACCCAGACCTCCGTCACCCTAGTCCGGTCCGTACTCAAGAAGGCTATCGAGGCGGCCTGGTAATGAATTCTGTCTAAAGGGTGATGTTTTGACTCAGGAAATTCGCGATTAATTTCTTCGCAAAACTCCTGCCTTCGGCTACTTAAGTGGACTGTATTAAATGAAACACACCTAGCTTGCAAATGGACTATATTCCAAGTACAAACAATTATACAAAAACTTCTCACAATCGTTGATATAATAACTAGGTATGTTAACTTAACGTCTCGGCTTACATGGCGAGAATGAATATATTTTTACGGTCTAAGCCGCGACTCTTGAGGCCCTTGACAAGGGTCGGCGTTGCCAGTTCTCAATATATCAGCCAATTCATTGCGTGATACCTAACAGGTGACTTGGCGGATGGGTGTCTGGAATCGAGGGAGAATGTATATTATATTATATTTCATTCATTTATTCATTTATTCACAAGGAGCACAAACAGGTAACCCAATACCCAAAACAGTGTTCACAAATTAAAAATACAAAAAATTAACAAAAGTGCCTTATATCTAATACCTAATATATATACCTATTAACAAGTTAACAATTGGAAGAGAAAAAATAACAGATATAGAGCCAGAGGTGAGGCAGATCAACAGCGGGATAGAAAATACCTTTTGAGTGAATTTTTCAAGGTTTTTTCGCTTTGGAAAAATACATCGATTTGATCTTTTAGAATATTGCAGTGACGTAGCATTCTGGAAATTGGGGAATTTTTTGCGCTGTTGGAGTGCGCTAGGGGTAAATAGAAGGTTTCTGACCACCTAGATCTTCGAATTGGCGCATGCAAGTTAATCAACCCAGTGATGTCTTGAGAGTCCACACGATTGCTCAATAACTTATTATAAAGTATCTTAACATTTTTCTACCGAATAAGAGAGAGATTTTGCACATAGATGAAGAATATTGTATTCAAACTACGTGCGAAATTTTGTCCAGATCGCATTACCAAAACCATAGATACCGTAGGAAATTCTAGCGAATTATCGGAAAAAAATTGGTTACCTAAAAAACTGACGTGAAGTCTGTAGTTTCGCCTTAGTGCAAAAAATTTTTGATAGCTGTCAAAATTTTTTTCAATCTGTTTCTAAAACTGGAAAATGCGCTCAACAACACTCCTGATCTCACGGCAGTGCCTTTTACATTTTTTTCTGATTGAGCAATTATTTTCCATTATTTTCGATATGACATGATTGGGCTCAATTTTTTCCTCGATGTCTCAAGAGCCGACTTGTATTTTCACCTCAGACCTAATGGTCTTCTACCTGTTTGATTTGTCTACATGCTAATTTAACCATTCTAGAGTATGGAATTTAGGCAATATTTTATGAAAATTGTAACGGAAAATTTTAAAACACTTTCATCCCTGAAGATAGGGCAAATGATTTCAAGACCATCATATGATTTCGCGAAAAAGGCAGTAGGATCTTATTGAAAATAAGGCAGTTTATTTCAGCGTTCACTTGATAAGTCGAACAGTAGTTAACTGATATCCGTTAAAAATTTTGTTTTTCGGCAACCGTCACTTCCAAGACGCTTTTCCTTTGAGAAAGTAACATTTCCCGGTTCCTGGGAAGTACGTACTTCCCGGACTAGGCTGAGAAGTCTTTCCGTACAAAGAAATGTGTCTCATTGATTTGGTTATTCTACACGGTTGTCGAAAAAATATTGTATGCAACCCGTCCGAAAACAGTTTTTTTTGGATTCGCAGACTAGAATTTTGTTTACTCGTCCAAAAAACAGTATTTTCTGAAGTTTTTACGTAAATTACTATTTCTTATGATCGCTGGAAATGCATATCCAATATGACTTCGATAATTTGTTTATGAATAATTTATTTTTGGGGTCTTAAGATTTCAGTGTCAGTTATTTTATGTTATTTCTCAGAATTCCCTCACAAGTTTCAACAAAGTTCAGTACTCAACATACCAAATTCTCCAGGTTATTTGTGTTCAGTTGTCAATCTCATGTGAGAGAGTAAACGGAAAAGGAATTACCGAGGGCCAAGCTCCTTCGCCCTAGGATTTCTGGAGATTGATTTCTGTTAATCTCCGCTTTCCAAAGGACCAAACAGAAGAATGTGTGTTTTCGATAGAAATGTATAAAGAACGTTACAAGAGCTTTCATCGAGTATTGTTAGGTCTACTGGGACAAAAATGGGGATCATTTCATTTTGCGCTCTCATAAGACGTGTGTTACACGATCAGTTTAATATGAGTTCATTCCGTCAGTCTGATCAGAATAATGTGAAACTTAATAACCATTTTGAGTGGAAAACGTCATATTCCACGTTTTTTTTGAGATAGATGTCAGTTTTAATTATCGTGTAATATAATATACTCCGTTTAAGAATTATTGACATCTCGGTAGGCAGTGAAAAATCGAATTTAATAAACTATTCAGTAACATTTTGGGGTGCTGAATTCAGCTTTGATGATTTTATCGAAGATATTGGTGGATGGTTATAAAAATTAGCTCTGAATTTGAGTATTTTTTGTCTTGTGCTATTAAAATGGCTGGAATTCACCAGGATACATCAATAACTAACAAGAGAACGCCAGGCAGTTTGTCGGTGTTACTTCGAGTTTTTCAAAGATTTGGCATATATTTCCGCTAGTGTTTCAGGTAAACTGTAATTCACCAACTCAAAATGTATTCTGATTGATCAATGTGTCCCAAATTTTCAGATTTCTCCAAGCACTGTCCGTAGAATATTAGCATGTTATTACAGCCTGGAATTAGCAGTGGAAGAAAACCTGTGCGATACGATTATTCCTTCAAAGAGACATTAAATGACTTTGTTTCTGCTAGAATTGAAAACAATCCTTTTCGAACTGGCCAAAGAGCACCTAGATTTCAATTGATCAAAGTCAACATTATATTATATCATAAAAAAAATTGGATACAAATACAAAAAAGTTGATCGAAGGAAAATTCTTATTGATAAACAGAAAAATATAAAAAAATAGTACGATATTGTGATAAATACCGGGAATACATGGAACAAAACGTGATATTCATTTATCTAGATGAAACTTGGATATTCTAAAACGGTATTCAAATTCGTCAGTGGACACTAGAAAATAATCCAAAAGGTATGCCGAGTATATTCAAGGGTAAAGGCAGAAGGTGCACTATTTTGAATGCCGGAACAATGGATGGATCTGATTCTTGACAGTGGTATTAATGATAAGGATTATTATGAATGGTGAATTATTTCATAAATGGGTTATTGAAAAATTGAAACCTTCCCTGCAAAAGGATGCCCATTAATAGGGTTATGTCAGCTTATTCAATAAACACATCCAAATCACTACACTTATACGTGGATACAAAGTTTTCAATGAGATTTTCATCTTTGCTCTTGTATCATTCATAGATATTTTGAGTTTATTTATTATACTTATACTGTATGGTACCCTGTTCACATTCCCTCTGCTAATACTGCCATTGAACATATGCTATATTGTTCAAAATTCAAAAGTATACTGAATAATTGTAAAATTGCTCATCAATCATAATATTTTCAATAATTCATGGACAGTTTCAATAAATGACAATAAAAACAGACTTTCTTAAATTATTCAACACTGAGCACTTAATAATTCACAAACTGGTTTATATATTGAAAGTTACAGTACAAATTTCATATACTACATGGATTCTTAATTTTTGTTTCTTTTTGTATTAATAATGATAATAATATATGTTTAGTTCCTACAATTATTGTATTACAATAATGGGTAATAAGTCAAGTAATTTCAATGGTTACTGGTTACAAAGTAGATGTAAGGTTTAGCTTTACTAGATTCCAAATATTCAGCAAAAATTTAACTAAGTATTTTTTCAATATATCCACATTTCCTATCGAATGACACTGTTTGGGTAACGCATTGTAGATCTTCTTGCACATGTATTTTGCATTATTCTGTGCTAGTGTCAATTGTTGCCTCGGGTATATATAAGGATCAATTTTCCTAGTTGGGTTGTTGTTCAGAAACAGTTCAAATAGTTCACTGTGGCTTTGTAGGAATATAACATACCTTAGCACATATATTGCTGTTGACGTCAGGATTTTATTCCTTTTGAGAACACCTCTACAAGTATCTCTATATTTCATTCTATACATAGCTCGGATTGCTTGCTTTTGTCTTTTAAATATTTTGTTTCGTGGTGTACTGTTTCCCTAGTAAACAATGTCATATGAAAGGGTTGACTGAAAATTGGCTGTGTATAGGAGCTTCAATGTATCTTGTTGGATATGGTATTTCATACCATTGAGGGTGTAGATTATGGTGGTGAGTTCCCTGTTCAAGTTTTCTATTTGAGGGTTCCATTTCTTAATATATATAACGTTGAACCTGAATTCCCATTTTTGAACTGCAGTCGGAATATTCCGGCTTAATTAATAATTCTTCGATAATTCGTATACTGAACACTTTTCTAGGTTATATTTATGTTTGATGTTTTATTTCTATGATGAAAACAGTAACTTTTCTGTAACCAGAAATAAAGCCTCGACTGGACGTTCATGGCCTGCTTCGATGTCAATAATTCTTAAATGGACTATAGACATTCAGGCCACCAGTTTGCCATCATTCAATTTATGATCCGACTGACGGACTATACTGATGTCAAACTGATCGCGTAACACACGTCTAAAGTTTCAAACTCCAATGATTCGTAAAGACTTATAAAGGCTTTCAATTATTTGAAACTGACATTGGTTGAAAAAAATTGTAATCAAATTTCAATTTATATTTTCATACATCTGTGAAAAAACATTCGGAAAGTGACACTTTGAGAGGAATATTTCAAATAAAACATCCGCTACAATTCAAGTGCTACAAGCGCTTATATTTGAGACTACAAGTGAATAAGTGAATACCTGAACTTATAACCCAATATGCATGAGAGAATTTTTCAAATAATAGTATATTATTCTCGATTATTCTACATGTGTCGCTGCGATTAGACAGACGTACGCTCTTCACCGCCCCGATAAATTGTAAAGTAAATAATAAATTTTTGTAACGAAAAACGAGTCAATTATATAATCGAATATGGGATTCACCAGAGAAAATAAAGCAGCCATAAGAGATGTCGTCAAGGAAACCGTTATGGCTTTGCTGGATGATGAATACTTGGATAAACTAGCAGAAAGAGTAATGGAAATAATCAAGACTAAATTTCAAGACGAAATCGAAGTTCTCAAAACAAAACTGGAAGATGCCGAATTCAAAATAGAACAGTTGCAGCAAAAGGATAAAAAGGCAAACTTGGTGGCATTCGGGATTCCCGAAACAGAAAATACGGATCCGAGAGAAGATTTCATCTCCTTGTGCAGTGATAAGAACAAAACCATCAAAGAAAATGGAATAAAAACCTGTTATCGACTGGGAAGAAGAAGTGTAAATAAGACACGACCAATGTTGATTCAACTCAAGGATGAATACCAGCGAAATGAAGTTTACCTTTCTCGAAAACAATTTTCAGGAACTAAGATCATAATAAAAGAAGATTCAACAAGAAGACGAATAGAATTGTATAAGTACGCAGTAGGAAAACTTGGATATAAAAATGTTTGGACCAATGGCGGTGTTAGAAAGTCAATAACCGGAAAGGGAGTAATATCACTGAAGAATAAACATCACATTGACAATATAGCGCCAATTAACCCTGAAATACTATCAAGAAACCAGGAGATGGCACCTAACGGCCGGAGGTGACTACAGAAAACTAAATACATGGAACTTACTGTTTTTTGTTTTTCATTTGTTTGGATTTAGATTATACGGGGGAGTGAGAGTAATTATGTTATTAGTCTCATATTGATAATATATTCAAATCTGCTCATATTTCGGGTTTAGTTTTTGCTATTCCCTTTCAGTACTCTGTTTTTTTGTTTTTTTTTTGTTCTTTGGGATGGAGATTTTTGAGCCGGAGGCGGATGAGAGAACGAAAGTTTACAGTAATTTAGAGGACGTGATGAAAGAACTTGAATGTAATAAACTCTTGAATATCATACATTTCAACATACGAAGTGTACGAAAGAATTATGATGACTTGCTGTTGTACCTATATGCATTAAATTTTGATAACTTAGATGTAATTGTGTTGTCGGAGTGTTGGGAAATATGTAATGGCTCGGATTTTGGAATTCCTGGTTATAATGTTTTTTATAATGAGTCTAAATATAATAAAAACGATGGGCTATTGGTTAATGTTAGACAGTCTGTGAATGTGGAAGCTCAGGTTGTGAAATTTAGGGAAACTAATGTTCTACGACTCACTCTTGAAATTAATAAGAAAACTTATGGCACAATAGCATCATATAGGCCACCCTCTACTAACATGGGTTTTTATATCGAAGATTTGAGCGATTATCTGGTGAGTTTGCGTGGATCGGACGTGGAAATTTTTTTGGGAGATGTGAATATTAATATCGAAGACTCCACCTGTCCTAAAAGCTTGTCATACCAGACATGAATGGGACTAAATGGATATGTGTCCCAGATTGATGATGCTACTAGAGAAAATAACAGCTCAGCTACTATTATTGACCATATTTACATCAAGCTGAAAACAAAATCAGAGTGAGCCCTGGTATATTTCAGAGCTCACTCACAGATCACTGGTCTACATTTTTGTCAATCGAGTCACGAGATGGCGTTGAAGTAGTGTCGTCTACACCATCTGAAAAATTTTCATGTTTGGACTATTGCAAGCTTAATTCCTGTTTGCTTGTAGGAGAATGGCAGGGAGTATTAAATGAATCGGATCCTCAAATTACATCTAGTAGATTTCTGAAATCACTAAATGAATACATACATAAATCTTCCTACACGAGAACTATCATAAGGAAATCACTTGTGAAAAAACAACCTTGGACCACTACAGGGTTGATAACATCAATAAAGCACAGAGACTGGTTGAAATCTAGACTGAAAAATGATCATAGCATAGAAGCCCGACAGAGATTTGTTGAATACCGTAAAATGTTGAATAAACTAATCAAAGAAACTAAGAAATCGTACTATGACAATCAGTTGGGACTCGCAGGTAACGATTCTAAAGAAATTTGGAGAACTATAAATCAAGTTACTAACCGGGATCACAATGAGACTAAAAGTGATGACATAATTGATGATGAAGGTAACACAATATCTGATTCTGCGGAAAGGGCAGACACATTCAATAGATTTTTCATTAACATTGGCGAACGTCTAGCGAATAAAATACATAGACCAAATATCGACAGTTCTCCGAGACTTCCCCCGCACCCTTCGTCCATTTATCTTCGACCGGTTGATGAGAATGAAATTTTATCTTATATGGCATCATTGAAGGGCAACACCTGTCCCGGACCCGATAAAATTTCAACAATTCTCATAAAGTCTGCACATGTGCATATTCTGAAACCATTAGTGCATATTATCAACCTGTGTTTTGTAAGTGGAATTGTGCCGCCTGAATGGAAGGAATCTTATGTTGCATGTATTCTTAAATCTGGAAACAAAAGGGAAATGACTAGTTATCGGCCAATATCCCTCATGAACAATTTTTCAAAAATATTTAAAAGATCATTCTTTTTCATTCCTAAATAGGTTTTACCACAGATGCTATCCGGGAACTCACGCAGAATATCTTGAACTCCATGAATGATAACAAAAGAGTATTAGCGGTATTCCTGGATCTCAAGAAGGCGTTCGACACGGTAGATCACGGTCTACTATTGGAAAGATTGGAGACAATTGGGGTTAGAGGAGTCGCTGGGAGACTATTTCGAAATTATTTGAATTGCCGAAACCAACGTGTCAACGTTCAAAATAGACAATGTATTAAGTCAACCACTAACTATCAAAACTGGCATACCACAAGGGACAGTGCTGGGCCCAGTACTGTTCCTCATATATATAGACTGGCTGCTTCGCGTTTCAGAATTGGAAGTGATAGCATATGCCGACGACTCTGTTGTGGCGTTCAGCGGTGGAAGTTGGGTAGATACCTATGAAAAAGGCCATCATTGGTTTGAAGAAACTATCTAACCTGTTGTCTCTTTGCTTGCTGACCCTTAATCCCGAGAAGACAAAATTCATCACATTCTCCCTCACAGCGCGTGGACAACCGAGATTTTGGGAGCTTTCCATACATGGAACACTGTGTAGCCCATCTTCATGCACCTGTCCTACCATCGAGAAGACAGAATCAATCAAATATCTCGGAGTCTATGTCGATCAACATATGAAGTGGACCGAACACGCTGAATTTCTCATTGAGAGGATGAAACGTCTCTTACATGTATTTTATGGTCTCCGAAATATCCTCCCCAGAAAGACGTGTCTTCGCGTCTATGAATCATTGGTATTGTCGATATTGAGGTATGCGATTGTTATGTGGGGAGGTATGTGTGACACTCACTTGAAGGGGATTGAAATACTACAGAAAACCATGCTAAAGATCATCTTGAATGTAGGGAAAATGTATAACTCTGATAAACTATTCGTTGAATGTGAACAACTTAATATTAAACAACTTTACGTGTATGAGACAACGTTAAATCAGATTAGAAATAACGGGACACTGGTTCATCATTCTATTTTCACCAGACAGATCGGAAAGAAAAATCTTGTGTTTCCGCTCTTCCGTAAGACTGGTTTGCAACATTATTTCCTATACCACGGTCCAAAATTTTATAATTTACTTCCAGTAGACATAAGGTCAAGATTTAACTTGAAAAGTAAGATGCAGAAAAACCTTCTCAAAAATTACATAGTCAATAACTTTCGAGACTTTCAGGGAGTCCTTTCTAGATAATTAGAATACATTTTTAGATATTTTCCTGATATCGCTTCGTTCTTTCATCCTATTCGGGGCTGTCATTCTGGCAGGGAATTGGGGTTTATTATGTTTGATTGCGGTAACTAGGAATTGTTCATCAATTAATATTGCGGGATATGTCAGTATACAAGCGTGCTTAGACTGCATATCTCCGCTACTCTCATTGTTATTTTTATTTTATTGTTTTGTAAAATTTGTGATGAATAAATTGAATTGAATTGAATTGCATTATTTAGCGAGCGGTAATGTAGGTGATTACTCACGCATAACTTTCGAGACTTTCAGGGAGTCCTTTCTAGATAATTAGAATACATTTTTAGATATTTTCCTGATATATAATAATAAGGTTTATTAATCCCAATATGATACAAATATATTTTACAATTGTAAATAGACAGATATATGGAATTAAATGGCCATTACATTCAGCCTCCCAAGTCTGTGAGACTCAGGTGCTCGCTTCGTTCTTTCATCCTGTTCGGGGCTGTCATTCTGGCAGGGAATTGGGGTTTATTATGTTTGATTGCGATAACTAGAAATTGTTCATCAATTAATATTGCGGGATATGTCAGTATACAAGCGTGCTTAGACTGCATATCTCCGCTACTCTCATTGTTATTTTGATTTTATTGTTTTGTAAAATTTGTGATGAATAAATTGAATTGAATTGAATTGCATTATTTAGCGAGCGGTAATGTAGGTGATTACTCACGCATAACTTTCGAGACTTTCAGGGAGTCCTTTCTAGATAATTAGAATACATTTTTAGATATTTTCCTGATATCGCTTCGTTCTTTCATCCTGTTCGGGGCTGTCATTCTGGCAGGGAATTGGGGTTTATTATGTTTGATTGCGATAACTAGAAATTGTTCATCAATTAATATTGCGGGATATGTCAGTATACAAGCGTGCTTAGACTGCATATCTCCGCTACTCTCATTGTTATTTTTATTTTATTGTTTTGTAAAATTTGTGATGAATAAATTGAATTGAATTGAATTGCATTATTTAGCGAGCGGTAATGTAGGTGATTACTCACGCAGATGAAGTTTGAAGCACGAGCCGAAGGCGAGTGCTGTAATTCATCAAGTAAGCTATGATAGTTACCGCAAAGTGAATACTATACTTTATCTACGACTATAACAATAAATACTAAGATACAAGTAGGTACATGGAAAGAATTTCATTGAAAAATCTCAATAGTTACCTATAACAATGCATCATTTATGTTGATTGTGCTTCTCAGCATGGAGTTGAAAGTCCATAGCGGCGATGCTTTATATTTAGTGCTAAATTCAGTTAAATATGCCAAAGGAACATTCTCTGTAAACGATGACTATACCAATCTTGAAAATTGTTGTATACACCTTTATATTTGTTTTGGGATTTTTCAGGCAATAAATTCTGTGTGGTAACATTGGCTGATTTTCTTATTTCTGGAGGTGTGCATAATACTTCATCTTCACCATATAAATTCGTATTTTTCAGCAAAATATTTACAATAATGATTAGGTATCAACTTTTTGGACAAAAGTCTAATTTTGCTCATTGAATAACGTGATAAACCTACCCTGAAAACTTCAGATCCCTGACGTTTCCGTTCGAATGTTATAATATTCTATGGTTTCCATGGTTCTGGTCATAAGATATGGACAAAATGTAGATTGTATATATAATTCTACATTGAAATACAAAATTTCGATAGGCCATATTCACGGAACCCTAGTCTAATTTTGCTCATACATAAACGTGGAAAACCCACCCTGAAAATTTCAAGTCTCTAGGTATTTCCGTTCGAATGTGAAAATTTTCTATGGTTTCTATGGTTCTGGTCAGGCGATCTAGACAAAATGTAGCTCGAACATATCATTCCCTATGGAAATACAAAATTCACGATCGAATCTGTAGTTTTGAAATTATCAAGAAAACTAAAATCCAAACGACCATATTTACGGAACCCCTAGTCTCATTTTGCTCATTGATTAACGTCACCGCGACATTCGAGATCCACACCTATCCTGAAAATTTCGAGTTCCTAGGCCTTTCTGTCCGCAAGTTATAATTTTCTATGATTTCTATGGTTCTGGTAATGCGATTTGGACAAAATTCTGCGTGTAGCTTGAACACGTCATTTTCCATGTTGATGCAAAATTTCATCTCGATCGAATCAGTCAAATTAATCAGGAGAACAAAATTTCGAACGGCTATATTTACGGAACCCCTGGTCGCATGTTGCCCAGTAACGAATTTAACCGCGGCATTCGAGACTTCAATCTACCCTGAAAATTTCAAGTTTCTAAGTTGTTCCGTTCGAGAGTATACGGACGGCCGGACGGACAGACTCGATTTTTTTTCGATTGAGACCATTTTCGGCTCAAAATTCGAAAATTACAGACATCGAGACGAAATGATATAGCCCCCGTGTAAGTAGAATGAGCGCTCAAAAGAGTAAGAGCCCGTGAACCCTAGACCTTCGTTATTTCATAAAAGCAGAAACTTTGTCAGCGCATGCTCCCAATACAAGTGAGAACGATGGACCATGATGAAGTTAGGGTTTTCGTGGCTTTGGCAGGTGAGCGGTACCAAAGGCGTGTAAAATACTTTCTTCAAATAATAAAGTATTATTTTTTGGTACCTATTACCCTTAGAATATCATTAAAAATCAAGTCATTCATTGCACGACACTTAACATCGTGGCAACTCCTTGTCAGACACCATTAATGTTCATGAGATTATAATTCTACTTATTTTATAGTATAAAAGCTGATTTTGAACGCTCCTACTACTTACACGAGGGCTATATCATATCGTCACGATGTCTGTATTTTTCAAATTTTGAGCCGAAAATGATCTCGAACGACTATGTTCGACTCACTGATGACGAATCCGTCAAAAAATTCGAGTCCGTCCGTCCGTCCGTATACAAGATAACTCTCCAACGGAATGTCCTAGAAACTTGAAATTTTCAGGGTAGGTTCGAATCTCGAATGCCCCGTTATTGGGCAAAATTCGCCGAGGGGTTTCGTGAATTTGGCCGCTTGAAATTTTGTTTTTCTGATTATTTCGAAACTACTGATTCGAGCGAAGTGAAATTTCGCACTCAGATGGAGAATTGAGTGCTCAAGCCACATGCGAAATGTACATGTATTTTTCAATTCTTTTCGGGAACATATAACTTTATTCCGTTTGAAAGAACCTCATAAAAGAAATTGGCGCAGCTTCAACTTCTCTGTCACCCAGTAGAGTTGGCCAGTACCATCCAAATATATCAGATATATTTGATAGTTCTTTTCTCCGCATGCATAAGTCATTCGAAATATAAGTAAAAAGGATGTGAAATATCCAGAAAATTACTTCAATGTTTCAAGTTCATGATCCTATTCTCTGCTCAAGAATTAAGTTTGTATCGAACTCCAACCTTCTTCAATGAGTAGAATTTGACTAGGCGTTCCGTAAATATGGTCGTTTAAAATCTATTTTTATTGATAATTTTGAAACCCTACCGATTCGATTTTGACGAAATTTCGTGTTTTAATGGAGAATGATATATTGAAGTTTCATTTTGTTCAGCTCCCATGACCAGAACCATAGAAATCATAGAAAATTATAACTTTGTAATGGAAAGGCCTAGGGACTCGAAATTTTCAGGATAGGTTCGGATCGCGAATTTCGGGGTTACGTTCGGCAAAATTAGACTAGGGGTTCCGTAAATATGGCCGTTTGAAATTCGGTTTTCTTGATAATTTCAAAACTATGGATTTGATCGTGACGCAATTCTGTATTTGAATTGAGAATGATATATTCGAGCTACATTTTTTCCAGATTGCATGATCAGAACCATAGAAACCATAGAAAATCATAACTTTCGAATGTAGAGGCCTAAGGACCTGTAAGTTTCAGGATAGGTTCGGATCGCAAATTTCGCGGTCACGTTCATCAATGAACAAAATTAGACTAGGGGTTCCGTAAATATAGCCGTTCAAACTATTTTTTTCCTGATAATTTCGAAACTACTCATTGGATTGGAATGAAATTTCGCACATAGATGAAGAATAATATATTCAAACTACGTGGAAAATTTTGTCCAGATCGCATTATCAAGATCATAGATACCGTAGTAAATTCTAGCGAATTATCGAAAAAAAAACTGATCCCTAAAGCAATGACTTGAAGTCTTTATTTTTGCCCTAGTTTGAAATTTTCTTTGACAGCTGTCAAAATCTTTTCAATTGGTTTCTATAACTGTATAATGCGAATCCACTCACGAGGTGAATAAACGAGTGCTCAAAAGCTCCTGAATTCACGGCAGTGCTTTTCTAAAATATTTTATATATAACTAGCAGACTCGGAAACTTGTTGCTGTGGCTGAGGTATACGTTGAATTAAATTGTAGTGAAATATTCAATACAGTGGAATTATTATTATTATTAACCCTTACCTATTCCTAACTCAACCTTTACCTAACCCTATCCTAACCCTAACCTAACCGTATACTACCGTTACCCTAACCTGAACCTAAGCCAACCCAACTCCATACCTATCCCAAACCTTTTCATTTTTCGGGTTTTGGAGAAAAATCTGCTGCTAGATTCAACCCGTGTCGTGGGATTTGTCGGTTTGGCTTGATGATGTTGCCTTTCGACTAAAACAACCACAACTTGGGCAATGCGAGGACCACCGGAAAAGACATCCCTGTCCGTACTTCGATGATTCCCCATGCATAGTGGTCCTTTTTCTCCTTTCTCCTCATGACTTCTGTCACAAAGTCGTAAACGCCTTCCAGTATCCTTCATGCTGTATAATTTTCTCTATTATATTCTCAACTGGCGATCTTTCCAACCAGTGCGTTTCTCCCCTCCGTCCATCCTAGGCAGTGACAGAACATGTGCTTCCGCTTCGGGTCATCTTCAACGTGGCAAGCATGATACAGATAACCCCGTGTCTGTCCTATCCTCTTGGTAAAGGTACCATAAGTGCCATGCCCTGTCAAAAATTGGGTAAAATAGTCGTTTTATCACATTGGATCCACTACTCCAAATTCCTCCACGTCCAAGCGGCCTTTTTCCTTCCATCATCACATCTCTCCTGCCATTTTCTCAATGTCATCCTTCTTGCCATACATCCATTTCCCGGTAGTGCTCCTCCTATGGTTCAAAGTATAAAGGAAGCATCTTTCCGTCAACATTAGGTTAGGTTCGGTTAGGTTAGGTTAGGTTTCGGTTCCGTAAATATGGTCGTTTGAAATTTTGTTTTCTCGATAATTTCGAAACTACGGATTCGATCGAGATGAAATTTTGTATTTCAATCGAGAATGATATATTAAAGCAATATTTCGTCCAGATCGCATGACCAGAACCATAGAAACCATAGAAAATTGTAACTTTTGAACGGAAAGGCCTAGGGTCTTTAAATTCTCAGGGTGGGTTTGGATCGCGAATATCGCGGTCACATTCATCAATGAGCAAAATTAGACTAGGGCTTCCGTAAATATGGCCGTTCGAAATATTCTTTTCCTGGTAGTTTCGAAACTACTGATTGGGTTGAAATGAAATTTTGCACCTAGCTGAGGAATAATGTATTCAAACTACGTGCGAAATTTCATCACCAAGACCATGGACACGGTAGTAAATTCTAGCGAATTATCGAAAAAAAATTGGTCAGCTGAAGCACTGACATGAAGTCTGGAGTTTCGCCTGAGTTTCAGAATTTTTTGACAGCTATGGAAAATTCCTTCAATTCATTTCTAAAACTGGAAAATGCGAATCTACCTGCAAGGTTGATGTACGAGCGCTCAAAAGCTCCTGACTTCACGGCAGTGATTTTCGTAATTTTCTCTACTACATTCTCATCTGGGGGTAAGCGGCCTACCTTTCCAACCAGTGCGTTCCTTTCCTCCGTTCATCTAAGGCAGAGACAGAACATGTGCTACAGGTTATCTACAATGTGGCATGCATGACACAGATATCCCGTGTCCGTCTTATACTCTCAGTAAAGGTACCATAAGACCTATGTCCTGTCAAAAATTGAGTAAAATAATACCCGGTCGTTTTATGCTCACATTGGATCCACTACTCCAAATTTCTGATCAGCCTGCGGCATTTTGCCCTACACCATCCCATCTCTCCTGCCTTTTTCTCAGTGTCCTTCCTGCCATACGTCGATTGTCCGGTAGTGCTCCTCCTATGGTATAAAGGAAGCATCTTTTCGCCACCATTAGGTCAATTGATGGGAAGCCAGCAATCACTTGGACATCCTCGGCCGATACAGTTATGTATGCCGAAGCTACCCTCTTAAGTCCCAGCATGAATATTTGACAACCAATATATTTGTCAATCATTTTTCATTACCGATATTATTATAGATTCTTGACAATTACGAAATCTATGAACATTTTGTATTGGAAATTTTTTTTTTTATTTTTTTTCGACGATTTTCAATAGTTATGCTCTTAGTCGGGACGGAGACGAATACAACAAATCAAAAACCATGAACATCAGTCCAGCCGTTTTCGAGTCATAAGTTTTGGAAGAAACCCGGCTTTGTTTTATATATTAAGAAGATGGGTAATAATTAGATGATGTTTCCTCATTATCCAGACATTTTTGATAGTTCCAACCCCTTGCTTGCCTGACAATCATGTAAATCTTATGAAGTGATTCGTGATTAGATAACTGATTTTGATGAATCACGGCTTCAAATATTTATTAATACGTATCAGGTCTCTGATATCAATAAAGCTTTCAGCCGTAAAAAAAAACGACGAAATTTTGATGCTAGCAGTCTGCCACCGCGTAAATCCGAGCTGTTAAAATAATTTCTGCGAACCAACTATATAGGTCTAGAGCATTTGGAATAATGCAAATCAGCAAATCCAACAATTTATCAACCCGAGAATAATGATTGGGCTCTCGAAAATAATCAGTACCACTTTGAATGGTTCGAACCTTCATTTCCAAACATTCAATCCCATTATTTTTCACGTTTTCACAGAAACTGACGAAGAAGAAGGCCAATATATCGAATCGATGCAACAGTGACGAAGAAAATGATAACATTGATCGTTATGATGATAATCATCATGAAATAATATTCTCTTTTATGCTCGATAATAATAATCTGAAATGTCACTATTTTTGATTAAATCTTTTCTCAAGATCTTTTTAAAGTTTACACAGATTATTAGTTGTATAAATCTGTAACAGAAAGTTTATTTCCAATCTCTTCAAGGGGTTGGAAATATCAGAAATGTCTGGCTAATGAGGAAACATCATCTAATTATTTCCCAAGTATTATACAAGGTGTTTCATTGGGAAACGGAAATACATGATCGGATAGAGGGCACCGAATTGGTTCTAGATAAACAATATATATGGGCTCTGACTGTCTTTGTAAACGAGATACAGAATGTTTTATGAATTTTCCACATTTCTTTCTCAGGTCATAACAAACAAACCACCCGTTATATCTTCTTTATATTTGGCACACATGTTTCTTATTTAAAGCTCGAATAAATTACTCAATAACCACAAGAAAAATCCAGGTACAGGTTAACAAAAAATTATGGAATTATTGAATCGTTGAATATCGAAATTTTGAAAATTTGTTCACATATTTGAAAAGAGCATAAAAAACTTGAATTGAAACGTGGGTTTTAAATTTTGGCGCACACAGTTATACTCCACAAATTTTCAACTCAAAAGTTTTTTGAAAACGTGGATACCAAAGAGTGGTTAAAAGTGACTTTCAATAATATATTATCAGAACTATTGATCCATAGTTATTATAAAACTATTAAATCATCATTAAATACACCAGTTCTCCTCTTCATAGCTACATACCAACTCATTGTTCATTTTCCAAGTACTTGTATTTCGAAGAAAAAATTAACTGTTTGTAGATATCTAATTATCAAAATTGATATTGCTTGAATACCGTTATCGTGTATACAGCCGGACAGACGGACGGACTCGAATTTTTAGAAGGATTAGAGTCGAGTCTTGGTGCTTGAGACCATTTTCGGCTCAAAATTCGAAAAACACAGACATCGTGAAAAAATTATATAGCCCTTGTGTAAGTAGAACGAGCGCTCAAAAAGACTAGTTGACTACAACGTCTACAACCCCGCAAAAGATGTGCCTAGGAAAGACCCAGAGATCAACTACGTAGAAACAGAAAATGAGCAAACTTAATTTCAGATATCAAGAAGAAGAGACTCCAATGAAATTCATAGGTTACTAAAATAAGCAATCGAAGAAATAAGTCATTTTTATAGACAACATAGTAAAAAGGCTTAATTTAAATGTTCCAAGGTCCAAAATGAGATCTACAGGTTTTTGAGCGCTCGTCCTACTTGCATGCACTTATATCACTTCGTCACGATGTCTGTATTTTAAGAATTTCGAGACGAAAATCGACAAGGTTCGACTGAGTGATGAAGAATCCGTCGAAAAATTTGATCATGTCTGTCCGTCCGGCCGTAAGCCCGATAACTCTCAAACGGAACAACCTATAGAGTTGAAATTTTCAGTGTAGGTTCAGTTCGCAAATGCCGCAGTTTGGTTCGTTCATGGGCAAAATTCCACTAGGGGTTCCGTAAATATAGCAGTTAGAAATTTTGTTTTTCTGATTACTTCGAAACTCCAGATTTCATCGGGATGAAGATTTGCATTGAAATGGAGAATGACGTGTTCAAGCTACATGCAAATTTTGTCCAGATCGCATGATCAGAACCATATAAATCATAGAAAATTATAACTTTCGAACGGAAAGGCTTAGGGACTTGAAATTTTCAGGATAGGTGTGGATCTCGAATGTGGCGGTCACGTTTATAATGATCAGAATACGACTAGGGGTTCCGTAAATATGGTCGTTTGAAATTTAGTTTTCTTGATAATTTCGAAACTACGGATTCGATCGTTACGAAATTTTGTTTTTCAATGGATAATGATATGTTCAAACTACATTCTTTTCAGATCGCATGACCAGAACCATAGAAGCCATAGAAAATTATAACTTTCGAACGGAAAGGCCAAGGGGCTTGAAATCTTCTAGGTAGGTTTGGATCGCGAATGTTGCGGTCACGTTTATCAATGAGCAAAATAGAGGAGGGGTTCTTTGAATATGGCCGTTCAGAAAATGTTTTTCCTCATACATAATTTCGAAACTACTGATTGGATTGGAATCAAATTTTGCACATAGATGAAGAATAATTCAAAGTACGTACGAAATTTTGCCCAGATCGCATTACCAAGAATATAGATACCGTAGAAAATTCTGGCGAAATATCGAAAAAAACGCCTTTGTTTGAAATTTTTTTTGACGGCTGTCAAAAAATTTCAAGAATTTGTTTCTAAAACTGGAAAATGCGAATCTACCTACAAGGTGGATGAATGAGAGCTCAAAAGTTCCTGACTTCACGGCAGTGCTTTTCATAATTTTATCATTTGGTTCCTTGTAGGAATATGTGTAGCCTAGTGTACGAATTGGCTCGATTGTTTGATATTATGACCATTAATTTTTGGGCTTCTAGTTTTAGTTTCAATTGTTATTTTTTCTTCAATTGGGTTTTTTACGTTCAGAAAAATAGTGCTGTTCATTCAATATTATTATTCTTTTGAGAAATGCAGGTAAGTTATTATATTAACGTCTCATAATTTTATGTATTGTTCACATTTACAGCCATTTACGAGGTACTCGATATCAGAATTTGTTTGAAATTGACAGATACCTGGAACGTTTCGAAACATTCGTTTGTAATTCGGAAAATATGCACTATTGGTGTCAGAAATGAGGTAGATATGATTGGATAGATCCTCTGAAACTTTTTCACACCATTTCATTTACAGGTTAGAGGTTATAGGTATAGAAATTATTCGTTTGTTGCGAAAAAAAAACATTGCTTCAGGAATCGAAGATAGATCATATGAGGATCTAAAATCAGGTGAATGCAGTAGAGCAGGTGATGAAATTCAACCACCTTGGTTCACTAAATTCAGCAGTTGTGATAATTCAAAAGACCTTCGTAAGACTAGTTCTCATGTATGCCAGTATGCACCTCAGATTCGAGCTAAAAGTTCAAGAACAGCCAATGAGAAGTGCAGAAATGAAAACCCTGACAACCATTGAAGACGTGGAATTGCATGATCAAGTTCGTAGCGGTGCCGTAAGACAAAAATTGAAAGAGGCTGACGAAGTGGGGTGTATCAGATCTAAAAAAAGTCAATAAGAGATCATGTGCACTTGATCACGAATAGATCACGAAGTGAGCAAAATACCAGACTTCACGTCACAGATGATAATCAAAAATAATAATCGAATAATCGAAAAATAATAGAACTCACCATTTCGGCTACTGTTACTCAATAATAGTATATTATTTCATAAGGAGGAAAAGTGTCACTTTTTATGGCGAGCTTGTGTTTACCCGCCGAACAGAGTGAGTGTATTCTGTGTGTTTTTGGCTTCAAGATGGTTTGACATAAGCCGGTGGCGTACTTTGTATGAAATTTCGAGAAATGGTTGAAGAAATAATTGTGTTCTCTATTTTGGCACAAATATAAATATTTTGCATCCCTCATTGAAAACGTGCGAGATTTTGTCCAGATCGCATTACCAAGACCATAGATACCGTAGAAAATTCTAGCGAATTATCCAAAAAAAATTGGTCAGCTGAAGCACTGACAAAGTCTGGAGTTTTGTCTAAGTTTGAGAATTTTTTTGACAGCTTTCGAAAATTCCTTCCATTGATTTCTAACACTGAAAAATGCGAATCTACCTACAAGGTGGATGTACGAGCGCTCAAAAGCTCCTGACTTCACGGCAGTGCTTTTCGTAATTTTTGAGCGCTCGTACAACTTACACGAGGGCTATATCATTTCGTCACGATGTCTGTATTTTTCGAATTTTGAGCCGAACATGGTCTCAATCGAATATGTTCGACTCACTGATGACGAATCCGTCGGAAACTTCGAGTCTGTCCGTCCGGCCGTAAGCACAATAACTCTCGAACGGAACAACCTAGAGACTTGAAATTTTCAGTGTAGGTTCAGTTCCCGAATGCCTCGGTTGAGTTCGTTAATGGGCCAAATTCCACCAGGGGTTCCGTAAATATGGCCGTTCAAAGTTTTGTTTCCCTGATTACTTGAAAACTACAGATTTGATCGAGATGAAATTTTGCACTCAAATGAAAAATGAGGTGTTCAAGCTACATGTGAAATTTTGTCCGGATCGCATAACCAGAACCATAGAAACCATACAAAATTGTAACTTTTGAACGGAAAGGCCTAGGGACTTGAAATTTTCAGGATAGGTGTGGATCTCGACTGTCGTGATAACGTTCATCTATGAGCAACATAATACAAGGGGTTCGGTAAATACGGTCGTTTGAAATTTTGTTCTCTCGATAAATTCGAAACTACGGATTCGATCGAGATGAAATTTTGTATTTTAATCGAGAATGATCTATTGAAGCAATATTTTGTCCAAGGTACAAGGTGCATGTACGAGCGCTCAAAAGCTTCTTCCTTCACGGCAGTGCTTTTCGTAATTTTTATACTCACTTTCATTCAGACAAAGGCATAAATCAGTTCCGAAAAGATAGATAAATTCGGTACCGATCTATTTGATATACATTCCGCGAACGCCTAAAAATATTCTGTCTTAGTACTTATTAACTTAAGTAAGACAGTTTTTGAGATTTTGATTTACATACTTTGATACATAGCACTTTTGTAGAGTAAACGAGAAACTGTAAGAATTATAATATCCTAGACAACAGAAAAAACCTATAGGCATATACAGCTGTACTTTTCAAAAATGTGATGTGAAAACTTCACGATTGCTTTCCGAAGGAAATGAATCAAAAAGTCCATCAACAAAAACTTCTGCTAGATAACAGGCTGAGAACTCACACCTGCATATTAAGAAATCGCTAATATAAGTTAGCGCCAGCACCGTAGTGGATCCTTCGGCATTGTTGAATTTATGAATGAAAACTCTATAGTTGGTTTATCTGTATCTACATATTGAATGCTGTTTGATATCATTAACTCCGACCAGACGAACAAAAAAAAAAATTACGAAAAGCACTGCCGTGAAGGCAGGAGCTTTTGAGCGCTCGTACATGCACCTTGTAGGTAGATTCGCATTTTCCAGTTTTGGAAACAGGAAATTTTTGACAGCTGTCAAACCAATTCTAAATCTGAGGCGATAATCCAGACTGACCAATTTTTTCGATAATTCGCTAAAATTTTCTACGGTATCTAAGGTCTTGGTGATGCGATCTGAACAAAATTTCGCACGTAGTTTGAATACATTATTTCTCAGCTAGGTGCAAAATTTCATCCCATCAAATCGATAGTTTCGAAATTATCAGGAACAGAATATTTTGAACGGCCATATTTACGGAACCCCTAGTATAATTTTGCTCATAGATGAACGTGATCACGACATTCGAGATCCACACCTATCCTGAAAATTTCAAGTCCCTAGGTCTTTTCGTTCGAAAGTTATGATTTTCTATGGTTTCTATGGTTCTGGTCATGCGATCTAGAGAAATGTAGCTTGAATATATCATTCTCCATTAGTATACAGAATTTCATCACGATCGAATCTGTAGTTTGGAAATCATCAAGAAAACTAAATTTCAAACGACCATATTTACGGAACCCCTAGTATAATTTTGCTCATAGATGAAAGTAATCACGACAATCGAGATCCACACCTATCCAGAAAATTCGAAGTCCCTAGGCATTTCCGTTCAAAAGTTACAATTTTCTATGATTTCTATGGTTCTGGTGATGCGAACTGAACAAAATTTTGCATGTAGCTTGAACACCTTATTTTCCATTAGAGTGCAAAATTTCATCTTGATCGAATCTGTAGTTTCAAAGTAATCAGGAAAACAAAATTTCGAGCGGCCATATTTTCGGAACCCCTCGGCGAATTTTGCCCAATAACGAACTCAACCGCGGCATTCGAGATTTGAACCTACCCTGAAAATTTCAAGTTTCTAGGACATTCCGTTCGAGAGTTATCGTGTATACGGACGGACGGCCGGACGGACAGACTCGAATTTTTCGACGGATTCGTCATCAGAGAGTCGAACATAGTCGTTTGAGACCATTTTCGGCTCAAAATTCGAAAAATACAGACATCGTGACGAAATGATATAGCCCTCGTGTAAGTAATACGAGCGCTCAAAAAGTATGTATATATAGTTATATAATATTTAGCCTCGAACATTATTCTCCATGTATGTGTCATGGACTCACGAAGCTCTTTTGATAAACAGGCAATCATTTTAATGTTTGACTTACCCGTCCAGGAATCCTCAGAGGGGTTACGCCATAATATCATCATGAAACCATTACTACGCATTAACTGAATAATGGTTTATAATTATCAAAATAGATATCCATAATCTGACCGAGAGAAATACAAGTATCAAAAAATTACGAAAAGCACTGCCGTGAAGGCAGGAGCTTTTGAGCGCTCGTACATGCACCTTGTAGGTAGATTCGCATTTTCCAGTTTCAGAAATCAATTGAAGGAATTTTCGACAGCTGTCAAAAAAATTCTGAAACTTAGGCGGAACTCCAGACTTCATGTCAGTGCTTCAGCTGATCAATTTTTTTTCGATAATTCTCTAGAATTTTCTACGGTATCTATGGTCTTGGTGGTGCGACCTGGACAAAATTTTGCACGTAGTTTGAATACAATATTACTCAGCTAGGTGCAAAATTTCACCCCAATCCGCTCAGTATTTTCGGAACTATCAGCAAAAAAATATTTTGAACGGCCATATTTACGGAACCCCTAGTCTTATTTTGGTCATTGATGAACGTGACCGCGATATTCGCGATCCAAACCCACCCTGAAAATTTCAAGTTCCTAGGCCTTTCCGTTCAAAGGTTACAATTTTCTATGGTTTCTATGGTTCTGGTCATGCGATCTGGACAAAAAATTGTTTTAATATATCATTCTCGATTGAAGTACAAAATTTCATCTCGATCGAATCCGTAGTTTCGGAATTATCGAGTAACCAAAATTTCAAACGACCGTATTTACGGAACCCCTAGTATAATTCTGCTCATTGATAAACGTGAACGCGACATTTAAGATCCACACCTATCTTGAAAATTTCAAGTCCCTAGGCCTTTCCGTTCGAAAATTATGATTTTCTATGGTTTCTATGGTTCTGGTCATGTGATCTGGAGAAATGTAGCTTGAATATATCATTCTCCATCAGTATACAAAATTTCGTCACGATCGAATCTGTAGTTTTGAAATCATCAAGAAAACTAAATTTCAAACGACCATATTTACGGAACCCCTGATATAATTTTGCTCATAGATGAACGTGATTACGACATTCGAGATCCACACCTATCCTGAAAATTCGAAGTCCCTAGGCGTTTCCGTTCAAAAGTTACAATTTTCTATGGTTTCTATGGTTCTGCTCATGCGATCTGGACAAAAATGTAGCTTGAACACCTCATTCTCCATTGGAGTGCAAAGTTTCATCCCGATCGAATCGTTAGTTTCGAAGTTATCAGGGGAACAAAATTTTGAACGGCCATATTCACGGAACCCCTGGTGGAATTCTGCCCATTAACGAACTTAACCGAGGCATTTGGGATCTGAACCTACACTAAAAATTTCAAGTCTCTAGGTTAATCCGTTCGGGAGTTATCGTGCTTACGGTCGGCCGGACGGACGGACAGACTCGAATTTTCCGACGGATTCGTCATTAGTGAGTCGAACATAGTCGATTGAGACCATTTTCGGGTCAAAATTCGAAAAAAACAGACATCGTGACGAAATGATATAACCCTCGTGTAAATAGTACGAGCGCTCAAAAACCATGAATTGAATACACGTACATACTACTCGTAAATTTTCAATGAATGATTCAAGAAAATTATCAATCATGGAATCATATTTGAAGGCCAAAAATTATGTTTGAACCAAATTTAATAGATAAATTGAAAATGCTTGTTCATTATCCTGCTACCTCACATAATCATTGGGCATATGCATGAATAGTCGAAAATTCGATCTCTACTTTTTTTCCTTCGAAAATTCATTGATCAGATTCTCTACCCTACGATTCACAGCAAAATTCTATTTCTCGAAGTATTTTTCTATAATTTTATTTTGGGTAGTTAGGGATTACAAGTGTACTACGACCTGAAAATTGATTGTGCTTATCGTTTTTGAGCTGAAATAAGAATATCCTAAGACTACTACAGTATGCCATCCAGTTCAAGAATTCTAATGAATTCCAGCAGATAAGACGGTTTCATTACTGATTTCGTGCATTATCGGCATTGACTTCCAATGGCGAGGCATTTCATTGCTAGGTGTTCGAGCGTTTCTTCCTCTTCCCCACAGGATCTCCCTTTTCTGCTAAACCTGATCACTGTCCCGGAAGGGAGTCTGAAAAAATTTAGAAAAGCACTGCCGTGAAGGCAGGAGCTTTTGAGCGCTCGTACATGCACCTTGTAGGTAGATTCGCATTTTCCAGTTTTAGAAACCAATTGAAGGAATTTTTGACAGCTGTCAAAAAAATTCTGAAAGTTAGGTGAAACTCCAGACTTCATGTCAGTGCTTCAGCTGATCAATTTTGTTTCGATAATTCGCTAGAATTTTCTACGGTATCTATGGTCTTGGTGATGCGGTCTGGACAAAATTTTGCACGTACTTTGAATACATTATTCCTCAGCTAGATGCATAATTTCATTCCAATCCGATCAGTAGTTCCGAAACTATCTGGAAAAAAATATTTTGAACGGCCATATTTACGGAACCCCTAGTCTCATTTTGCTTATTGATGAACGTGACCGCGATATTCGCGATCCAAACCCACCCTGAAAATTTCAAGTCCCTAGCCTTTTCGTTCGAAAGTTACAATTTTCTATGGTTTCTATGGTTCTGGTCATGCGATCTGGACAAAATATTGCTTCAATATATCATTCTCGATTAAAATACAAAATTTCATCTCGATCGAATCCGAAGTTTCGAATTTATCGAGAAAACAAAATTTCAAACGATCGTATTTACGGAACCCCCTGTATAATGTTGCTCATAGATGAACGTGATCACGACATTCGAGATCCACACCTATCCTGAAAATTTCAAGTCCCTAGGCATTTCCGTTCGAAAGTTACAATTTTCTATGGTTTCTATGGTTCTGGTCATGCGATCTGGACAAAATTTCGCATGTAGCTGAAACACCTCATTTTCCATCTGAGCGCAAAATTTCATCTCGATCGAATCTGTAGTTTTCAAGTAATCAGGGAAACAAAACTTTGAACGGCCATATTTACGGAACCCCTGGTGGAATTTGGCCCATTAACGAACTTAACCGAGGCATTCGGGATCTGAACCTACACTGAAAATTTCAAGTCTCTAGGTTGATCCGTTCGAGAGTTATCGTGCTGACGGCCGGACGGCCGGACGAACAGACTCGAATTTTCCGACGGATTCGTCATCAGTGAGTCGAACATAGTCGATTGAGACCATTTTCGGCTCAAAATTCGAAGAATACAGACATCGTGACGAAATGATATAGCCCTCGTGTAAGTAGTACGAGCGCTCAAAAAGATATCAGTGCAAAAAACCCGGGGGAGTTTTTTCGGTAGATTGGTATTGGAAGATTCCCACAAAGTACTTCCCTGACAGCCTTCTCTTTATTCCCGAATTGTTTCATTAAGAGTGTTTCCCTAAGTTGCAGAAAGATTCCCAAGTGTCATCTCAAGCTTTACAATGAACTTTTCAATATCAATATGAAATATGTAACTTCCGTGAGATATCATCAGCACTTAAACTCGACGTTTTGAGAGAATCGATTGTCTATTGCCTTCGAAACATATTCAATCGAGAGAAAAGGGGGAAAATTCTTGTACCCACAAGATATTTCCATTGGGTCGGGAAGATCTGAAGTGTCTATAAATATTCAATAAGCTTCGCCTTAGATATCAAGTAGCCTATGTAAATGGAAGAACGCCTACTTCTAACTAGAGATAATATATTCCCTTCCAACTCGACGCTCGAATTCCATCACTTCGGTCGATGTCTTTTATCTTCTAGTGGCTCTTTCAGAAATATAGAGTTTCCTCGGATCGCTAGGTGGAGCGTTTTTATTCAACTTCGGAGAAGTTGGTATTTTTTTGGAGTAACAACAAGACTACCTCTGTGCTTATTTTCTTGAATGTGCAATCATTTCATTGTTCTATTTGTTTTCGATTAATTCTATACCCAGAAACATGAATCCCTAGATTCTACTGAAAATTCCGTGAAAGATTTCAATATAGAAAAAAGTGGAAAAAATTTAAACAAAAAGAATATTAAAGAATCTCACAAACCAACTCGGAAAATCCGCGCTACTTGCGAATGTTTGCACCGCATCCGATCTGAAACTTATTGTTTCTACGGCGCCTAGTAGACCAGTTCAGACCGGCGCGTTTTTTGAGCGCTCGTACTACTTACACGAGAGCTATATCATTTCGTCACGATGTCTGTATTTTTCGAATTTTGAAATTGTACTAGGAGTTCCGTAAATATGGTCGTTTGAAATTTAGTTTTCTTGATAATTTCGAAATTACAGATTCGATCGTGACGAAATTTTGTATACTAATGGATAATGATAAATTCAAGCTACATTTCTCCAGATCACATGACCAGAACCATAGAAATAATAGAAAATCATAACTTTCGAACGGAAAGGCCTAGGGACTTGAAATTTTCAAGACAGGTGTGGATCTGAAATGTCGCGTTCACGTTTAACAATGAGCAGAATTATACTAGGGGTTCCGTAAATACGGTCGTTTAAAATTTTGTTTTCTCGATAATTTCGAAACTACGGATTCGATCGAGATGAAATTTTGTATTTTAATCGAGAATGATATATTGAAGCAATATTTTGTTAACATCGCATGACCAGAACCATAGAAACTATAGAAAATTGGAACTTTCGAACGGAAAGGCCTAGAAACTTGAAATTTTCAGGGTGGGTTTGGATCGCGAATATCGCGGTCACGTTCATCGATGAGCAAAATTAGACTAGGGGTTCCGCAAATATGGTCGTTCAAAATATTTTCTTCCTGATAGTTTCGAAACTACTGATCGGATTGGAATGAAATTTTGCACCTAGCTGAGGAATAATGTTTTCAAACTACCTGCAAAATTTTGTCCAGATCGCATCACCAAGACTATAGATACCGTAGAAAATTCTAGCGAATTATCGAAATAAAATTGATCAGCTGAAACACTGACAGGAAGTCTGGAGTTTCGCCTAAGTTTCAAAATTTTTTTGACAGCTGTCGAAAATTCCTTCAATTGATTTCCAAAACTGGAAAATGCGAATCCACCTACAAGGTGCATGTACGAGCGCTCAAAAGCTCCTGCCTTCACGGCAGTGCTTTTCGTAATTTTTTTCGGTTGAGATTGCGATGGTTTGTGAACGAATATTCGCCGAGAATTTCCGTCCCGAATCTGCCGCGGAGTTATTGCGTTGGTTTGTGAGATCCTTGAAGCGACTTGCGCTTGCGAGAAGTTTCGATGTATATTTATGCTCCACGTCAGCATAAATATGCAGCGTATCACGGAATTTTACATCGTTCATCACAACATATTCCTCTCTCGCACGAAAAATTCATTAATGAACTCAATATAAACAAATCGGTAAATAACAATTAGCCATTAATGGAGTGTATCCATTTAAAAAAAATTAAAACAAAATTATAAAACGATTACCCATTCCGGAAAAACCTCATTTCATTGTTCTTGTAATGAAATGAGAGCAATATCGCGTATTGAAGAACAGATAATAGCTCAGGTGAATTCATTAAAAATACTTAATTTACGTAGAATGGATCGACCAGATGAATCGGGAGTATATAAACTAAAGAGAAAGTCCAAGTTTCTATATCGGCCAAATTGGTAGAACCTTTGAAAAGAAAATTTAGGAACAAAGAAATTTGAATTCTTATTGACTGAGAAGCATTTCTTTACTCATGATTACGAAATTCTGCATATTGGAAGAAAAGGTATGAAACTCAATTTTCTGGAAATGGAAATGGAAATCAAAAAACAATAAAGTTCACCTAATTTGCTCACTGACCAGATATAGTTGAATAATTCCCTTTTATTGAATTTGTTTATCCGCAATGACATTTTAACGAGACCTTCATAATGCAGGTAGTAGGGATATAGGGTCCAGATAACTTACCTTATCTATTTACCCCTCCACATGTACAACAATGAATTTAGTATATCTTATCATCTGAAGAAGTCATCATATGGCGAAACACGTGTCGTGGTTTAGTAAAACCCAGTGAAAATCACCGTCTAACTAAGTGAATTATGGATTTTCATCAAGTACAAGCCACATAAATTCCATGGAAGTAATTATTATTATGAAATTGTCAGCTGCCTGTCGCCGAGACGAGTTCTCTAAAATGACAATACATGATATTGAGGTCAAGGATTCTTATGAAATTGTTGAAATTCCTAATTCAAGAAAGGAAATACACAGAACAATGAACACAAATTTGATCCAGGTGAAATATTCCATAAGAACATGTAAATGCAGAAAACCATAGATTTTTCTGCATTCTTTTGCTTCATTTCTGTGAACTTTGAATGGACCGTATTTAGTTTCTACGAGAAAAATTTCAACTGCAAAAAATACACCACATCCATAATACTTATTTCTATGATGATTCTTGGTACGGAATAGCGAATGTCAGACCAAATAGACCAGTTTTGCAAATGAAACGTTGATAACTTTTTTAAAGTCCTCCCTTTTTGGAAAAATTCGACATAACTAAGCCTGTATAAGCGAATTCAAGGCAAGGAATTCCAATTTTCGGATAAATTCTGGAGCATGTACTCCAGAGGATCCTGTTTCGTAGAGTCATCTTCTATTTTCTCGGAACAATTTCCGCTGAACAAATAAAACTATATGGAATTTTATGGCACCGTGGGTTTCAATATCCAGAGATACCAGCAGAACGTAATTTATTTGGAAAATATGCGATTTTATTATCCTAACTGCAATGTTGTTTTTATTACACCAACACGGGTAAACAGTAGGTGGTTATTGGGCAGTAATATTTTTATCCTCCCCGTCCACAGCGCCTTTATGTGCTCCACATTTATCAATGTTTTATATTTCAATTTCACCACTTCATTACGGTTGGGAGTAATTTCGGTGTATTTCGAACACTTCAATATTAATCTGTCCAGTTAGGAATTATAACGAATCATTACAAATCATTCAGTATTCAACAATTGGAATTGGAAAAAAACGTGTATGGGGCAATCCGATTTCGCCACTTAAGAGTGAATGAACGTTATCAGTCAAGAAAAAAGTAACGCACTACCTGAATTCTTTTTCTTCCGAACTTTGGCAACTTTGTTACTCTAAAGAGAGCCTAAGAGTTTTGCTGGAAACTCACTTTCCTGCTTAAATTGGCGATAAAAAGCTTTCAGCTCCCAAATCTGCAGTCCTGGATGGTATATTTTTGGCCTTTCTGCAGAAAAGTGTCGCTGAGATCCTCAATGCCATCTACATATGAGGCTCCATTCCAAAAACGTGAAGGATAGGAAGGGTAGTATTCATACCCAAAATGGGACGATCGAACGATATATCTTACCTCTCTTCTACATGAAACTCAACAGTAAGCAATTTCCCTATAGTATGGGCAGATCTACTGTGGATGCCCTACACCATTTCATTAGAGAGGCTGAGAGTACCCTCAACTCTTTGGAGATTGATAACATTGATGAGAGCTAAATAAGCAGACGAATGCAAAGTGCCCTCAGAATCATTGAAGGGTGGTGCGAGGAGGAAGGACTAACTGTCAATCCCTCGAAGACAACACTAGTTCCCTTCAATAGAAGGGGGAACCTTGACCTTGAAGCTCCTATCCTAAATGGGGGAGTGTGAATATCAAGGAGTCTCCCTGGACAGTAAACTGAACTGGAAGGAACACGTAGACAAAACGATTTACAAAGCCACTGCACCCATGTGGGGAAGTGAAAGGCTCAATGGAAAAACGTTGGGGATGAAACCGGAAATGACGATATGGCTATACACAGCCGTAATATGTCCCATTGTCACATTTGCGGCATAAGCATGGTGGAAAAAAACCGAAGAGGTCACCACACAAAACCAGCTGCAGAACTGAAACGGCTGGCCTATGTTGGTGTTTCAGGAGCTGGTTATACCACTGCCACAACATCGCTCGAGATAATGTTTGACTTGCCTCCCTTACATATTCATGTGAGGAAAGGTAGCCTGCTCGATGCTATTAGAATATCCTAAAACAGGAAGTATCTGCCTGTAAATTGGGTTGGACACGAGAATTTTGAAGGAACTCGATCCAAACCTCTTGCCCAAACCATCAGATGTGATGCCAACCATCTATGGGTCCAAAATGCCATTTGAAACGATCATCTTTGACAGCTCCAGTGCAATACATTTTGTGAATTAACTAGAACAAAAGTCATCTATATGGTACACTGACGAATTTAAGTTAGAGAAATGTTCAGGCATTGGAGTTCACGGACCAAAACTGGGGATCTCTTTGCCCCTGGGAAATGAACCCTCTATACTACAGTGGCTGTTTACACTTGCGCCCAGGAATGTCTGAAAATAAACCTCGAAGGGGCGCATATCCATAAAACTATGGACAGCCAGGCCAAGCTGATGTCCCTGGAATCACACAGCCAGGGATCTCTTCTGAAATGGTAATGCCGTAATATCATGAAGCAACTGACCAGAGGCAATAAGGTGACACTATTTTGGGTGCCAGGTCAGTATAGTATCAAGGGTAATGAAAAAGCCGATGAGCTCGCAAAGAGAGCATCAAGGTTAATACCTGCTGGACCTGAGCCCTTCTGTGGTCTTGGTGGAGACCACTATAAGGCTGCAATTCAGCAATAGGAGAGCCCTCTGGAGGGACGCACGAGAGTGATGGTAGGACACTGTCGGTACAAAAACCTTTTTCACCGAATGGGAAAATCAGCAGACTCGGTATGTGGACTATGTGGCACGGGAGAGCAAGCAGCTGAACACATTGTGTACGAATGTCAGGGACTGGGTAACTCAAGAACTGTCCTAAATGGGCATAGCAGTTCTGAAACCTCACGAGGTAATAGCCAAGGCTCCTAAGGATGTTGTCGGGTTTATATAATTATTATAATAAATGAGCGTGAGGAGATGGAAGAAAAGATCCCTGTAGTCGTAGTTCTCCCGGATGGCTGTTAAGTAGCCAAACGGTCCCGGTTGCTGATAATGAAAATAAATAACCTGATAAATAAAAGAATGAAAAAATGAATAACATCTCTATTCGGAGTAAGAAGAGAAGAGAAGAAGGAGTAAATTGATGTGTGGGTAAACCTTGTTTGTTGATTATTGAACTAAAATCGATACCCTTCAGAACAAACGTCCGAAATTTGAGCGTATTGTACTCTTCCCCTCAGACGATCAGATATCAAATTCAGCAGTGGTCATCCAATACTCAATGGCTGAGCTTGATGAACAGTAGCCAGTGAGGAACCCTGTCAAAAGCCTTTGCGAAGTCAGTGTAATTTGTCTTCCATTGAAGAAATCTTTATGTTTATAAAAATTTAGTATCACGTATTTTGTCCGGGATGAACTCCTTTAATACTGAACCGATTTTAATCAAATTTTGCACACTGTGTGCAGTTTGATCCAACTTAAAAGAAAGGGTAGTTTATATCTCAATTTATAGTTGCAATATTTTTCTATTGCAAATTATTTGTTCATTGTTTATGACAAAGAGTGACAATTATGCACGTGGCAACGCGTCTGAAAATCGTCTGAAATCGACGGCAGAAAATCGCGTCCCCACTACAACCGATCACTCGACAAGAGCGATAAGGTGAAAAGAGTGATGCCAAGTTTCTTTTTCAATACTGAAGAAATTTGTAACTGTTTGAGAACTGGGTTATAACTTTCGAAGAAGCAAGGATAGGGTTAGGGTAGGGTAAATAATAATAATTCCACTGGATTGAATACTTCACTACAATATAATCAGACGTATACCTTAGCCAAAGCAACACGAGTCTGCTAGTATTTGATATATATTATTATTTATATTTGTTCATATTTACATATCAAGATTTTTTCCGAAAAAACTGACGAAGGATTCAATGACTTCCACCCTGATAAGAAGAAATCGACAAATTTCAATGTTAAGAATGACACATTAAACCTGATGCATTCAAATGTACAATATATCAGAAACAAAATTAATGACCTAGAGAGTATAATTTACTCTCAACCACATAAATACGACGTGATATACCTTTCTGAACATTGGCTTGAGAAGGAAAAGACCATGGGCCTATGTATTAAGGACTGGTTTGTAGGACATGCTTACACGAGGCAAGAATCCAGACATGGGGTAACAATGATACTGGTGGACTCGCAAGAGGTCTGTGCAGACTGTACAATTGTCGATGATATTAGACTAAAATCAATAGGAGTTCACTGCGTATTAGCTGCTGTAAAGCTACTCAAGAATAGAGTTATTATTTTGTGTATTTATTCATCAGCATCTAGAAATTTTACTATACCACCACCATCTAGAAATTACTAGACTACTAAATAGTTGTGGTTATAACAGGGACAGGGTGATAATATGTGGGGATTTCAATATTAAGCTTAGTGTGAATTGTAATGTAGATTCTGTTACATATAGGGAAGCTAAATATGTGAATGACCTACTGACTTCATATGGTTTCAAACAAAAGTTATTTGAACCCACTAGGTATAAAAATTGTATTCATAATATTTTCATTAATTTTGACACGCAGAATGAATTTGTTGGTATAGTCAGGACGGAGTTCTCAGATCATGATGCACAGGTCATACATTTGGGCGGCTTAGGCATATGCTCAAATTATGTCCATAATACAATAAGGCCTTCAACACAAAGAGGGTTTCAACATAATGCATAGTGAACTTGAGAAAATTGATTGGGATTTTATAGAGGTTGGGTCAGATTGCGATGAATGTTTCGGAAAGTTTCATAAAATCTTTTTGGATAACTTCACGATATCATTTCCTGAACAGACAAGGAGGGCAAAAATCACGAATATAGGAAAAGGATGGTTCTCCCAATAACATCGAGAAATGAGAAAAATGCTTATTCTAGTAAGGGAGTTATTGCAAAATATGAAACAATCAATCTGCTTACTATTAGAAATAGTAACAACAAATTATAGAAAAAAAATCAAAATGGCTAAAATATTATATTATGATGATACAATCAAGGTGTCCAGTAATGAATGTAGGGCTGCTTGGCAGTTAGTAAATGATTATTTACACAATAAAAAGGTCTCACCTCCACTAGTCATTGCTCCCCAAGGTTTGCCTTGATGTAACGTAGAGTTTGAGGATACATTCAGTAAACAGATCCCACACAATTTGAGATTCGAGTTGGATTTATTGCGGTTCGTGATATACTTAGTGATGAATATGAAGAATACCAACTGCACAGACTAATACGGTCTCTCGGTACGAATTATTAAGGCCAATATAAATACTATCACTCTGCCTCTCAGTCTCACCAAATGTTTGATGACAGGTATTTTCCCTGAATGCTCAAAAATATCAAAGGTGATACCTGTTTACAAATAGGAGATCGCAATAATAGTGACAACTACAGACCTATATCAATTGTTCCCGTTGTCTCTAAAATAGTTGAAAGAATAATTGCACAACAAATAGTAGAATATTTTGAGATTAATAGACTACTTTCGACCAAGCAATACGGATATAGAAAATGCAAAATACAGTAGAAGCAATTATTAATTTTGTTGATTTTGCAGTTGAGAGTTTTGAACAGGGAAAACATTGCTTAGCGTCGTTCATTGACCTGTCGAAGGCTGTTGACTGTGTAGCGGTTGATAAACTGCCCTTTAAGTTGAGAACGTATGATTTTGATGACAGTTCGGTGAGTCTTATCGGGTCATTTCTCGGTGGTAGAAGGCATGTGGTTTTTGCCGGTGGGTCGTCTTCTGGTATGACGGATGCGGCTGTCGGGGTACCACAGGGGTCTAATCTGGGACCAGTTCTATTCTTAGTCTACATTAATGATCTGCCCGATTATATACCTGAAGTGGAAACAATACAATTTGTTGGTGATACAACAGTTGAGGTTGAGTCAAAACACCTTCAGGATTTGAATGAGCGTGCGAGGATGGCTCTGTCGGGAGTCCATGAATGGTTTACGGCTAATGGAGCATGAATGAAGATAAGATACAAAGGCTAACTCTGAGTCTCAGATTGGGATGTGTGGATGGTAATGAAATTGTAAAATTTTTAGGAGTGCATCATCTAGATGCTTCCCTAACCTGGGATACTCATGTTGAAAAATTGTCAACAGCTCTCAGCAAAAATATATTTGCTCTGAGAGTTCTTTCATATTCGCTATCGGGGAACACCCTGAGATCGGTTTATTTCGCTCTGGTAGAGTCTAAACTGAAATATTGCGTTATATTATGGGGCATCAGTTTTTCGATTACAGAGACGAGCTATCAGAATTTTAGGTGGACTTGGATATAAGGAGTGTTGTAAACATGTTTTCTAAGGTTTGGTTTACTGACCTTCCCATCATTATTTATATTTGAAAACTCATTATATACACATAATAACAAAGAAAATTATCGTTTGCATTCGGATGTACACGATTATAACACAAGAAATAAATCCCTCATTAGGAAATATTTTTTAAGATCGAAAAGATCTCAAAATAGTCCAGACAATTATGTTATAATAAACTACCCGTCAAGTTTAAAAACCTGCCAATTGCAAAATTTGAAAAACAAATAAAAGAGATACTGGTTGATGGTGTCTTTTATTTTGTGGATGATTTTGAATAATTCTGCAAAATATGAATGTTTGTGTGTATTCGTTTGATCATTTATTTATTTATTTATTCATTTCATCTTTACACTCAATGTCATATTTATTATTTATTAATTTTAACTGTTAATATAATTTTAATCCATGACAGGTTATTGGAGGTCCTCTAGATTCTTAATTCAACATTGTAAATATAATTTTATCTCTACATTAGTAGTGTGTTTTTTATTATTAATTTATTTTGATTGTGCATAAGATTCTTGTCTTGGCAATGCAACTATTCACATTGGCTTCCTTATCTGTTCCAACGGTTGTGTAGTGATTTTGTTTTTTATTTCAATAATATCCATTTTCTGACATGTGAAAGCAACTCTTGTGATTGTGAGAAATGCCAATAAACTCTCTCTCTATATCCCGACTCTCCTAGGTCCCTGTGAGACCCCTCATAAGCTCAGAGCTTGTGCAAGTTAGAAGACCCGGTGGTTATATCTATAAAACATAAAAGAATCGTTTATACTGATTTACCAGCCATAAAACCGTGTTGTTCATTGATGAACTTCGTTTGAGAATGGGTGTTGTTTTATTCGTAATGATCGTATTAAGAATTTTTGAGATACCTATAAGAGTTCGTTGTCACTTACGTCGCCCGATTTGAATACTGGAGTGATATATGTAATTGAATTTCCCAAGATTTGCGTATTAATCTGTTATAATAGATACATTGAACAGGAAACATAAAGGTTTCTACAAAATCGAGTAACAACTTTTCAAAATTAAATCCGACACCTTGTCAGGTCCAAAATCGCTTTTGTCAGGTAATGAGTGCAGACTGCCGAGTCTCTCCTCGGTCTTACGGTCAATAATGAACTTCCAAAAATACTAAGGGTTGCTAGCATGAGTCAGTCTGCACCCTGCACCTATCTCTGAGCTTTTTGAACAACAGATAGTCTCCATAGTATCACCACCCTGTTTATACCTTTTAGAAACCTGTTTTTTCTCAGATATCATTTCTGAGCGCTCGTAGGTACTACTCACACGAGGGCCATATCATTTCGTCACGATGTCTGTATTTTTCAAATTTTGAGCCGAAAATGGTCTCAATGGACAGAGAGATTGGACATCAGTTGACTGATGACGAATCTGTCGGAAAATTCAAGTATGTCCGTCCGTCCGGCCGTCCTTTCGTATACACGATAACTCTCGAACGGAACGACCTAGCAATTTGGAATTTCCAGGGTAGGTTCGAATCTCGGATGTCGCAGTTGACTTCGTTATTGGGCAAAATTCGACCAGGGGTTCCATAAATATAGCCGTTGGAAATCTTGTTCTCCTGATTTCTTCGAAACTGCTGATTCGATCGAGGTGAAATTTTGCACTCAGATGGAAAATAAGGTGTTCAAGCTGTATACAGAATTTAACTATATCGCATGACCAGAACTATAGAAAGCATAGAAAATTATAACTTCGTAATGGAAAGGCCTAGGGACTTGACATTTCCAGTATAGGTCTGGACTTCGAATGCCGCAGTCACGTTCATCAATTATCAGAATTAGACTAAGGGTTCCGTAAATTTGGACGTTTCAAGATACGACCAGTTGTCAAAAATTGTCTCAATCGGTTTTCTTAAACTTGAAAATGCGAATCTACCTACAAGGTGGATGAACGAACGCTCAAAAGCTCCTGACTCACGGCAGTGCTTTTGGTGATTTCTTCCAACTCGTTCAAAAACCAACATGGAAAATTGTATTTTTTCAATTCTTTTCGGAAACATATACCTTTATTAAATCTATTTTTGAGCGCTCGTAGTACTTACACGAGGGCTATATCATTTCGTCACGATGTCTGTATTTTTCGAATTTTGAGCCGAAAATGGTTTAAATCGACTCTGTTCGACTCACTGATGACGAATCCGTCGGAAAATTTGAGTCTGTCCGTCCGGCCGTCCGTCCGTCCGGCCGTCCGTAAGCACGATAACTCTCGAACGGAACAACCTAGAGACTTGAAATTTTCAGTGTGGGTTCAGTTCCCGAATGCCTCGGATAAGTTCGTTAATGGGTCAAATTCCACCAGGGGTTCCGTAAATATGGCCGTTCAAAGTTTTGTTCCCCTGATAACTTGAAAACTATAGATTTGATTGAGATGAAATTTTGCACTCGAATGGGGAATTAGGTGTTCAAGCTACATGTGAAATTTTGTCCAGATCGTATGGCCAGAACCATAGAAACCATGGAAAATTGTAACTTTTGAACGGAAACGCCTAGGGACTTGAAATTTTCAGGATAGGTGTGGATCTCGAATGTCGTGATCACGTTCATCTATGAGCAAAATTATACTAGGGGTTCCGTAAATAGGGTCGTTTGAAATTTTGGTTTCTCGATAATTTCGAAACTACGGATTCGATCGAGATGTAATTTTGTATACTAATGGAGAATGATATATTCAAGCTACATATCTCCAGATCACATGACCGGAACCATAGAAACCATAGAAAATCATAACTTTCGAACGGAAAGGCCTAGGAACTTGAAAATTTCAGGGTGGTTTTGGATCGCGAATATCGCGGCCACGTTCATCAATGAGCGAAATTAGACTAGGGGTTCCGTAAATATGGCTGTTCAAAATATTTTTTTCCTGATAATTTCAAAACTACTGATTGGATTGGGATGAAATTTTGCACCTAGCTTAGGAATAATGTATTCAAACCACGTGGCAAATTCTGTCCAGATCGCACCACCAAGACCATAGATACCGTAGAAAATTCTAGCGAATTATCGAAAAAAAATTGGTCACCTAAAGCACTGACATGAAGTCTGGAGTTTCGCCTAAGTTTCAGAATTTTTGTGACAGCTGTCGAAAATTCCTTCAATTGATTTTTGAAACTGGAAAATACGAATCTACCTACAAGGTGCATGTACGAGCGCTCAAAAGCTCCTGCCTTCACGGCAGTGCTTTTCGTAATTTTTTTATTGATAATTTTTAAACCCTACGGATTCGATCTTGACGAAATTTTGTATTTTTGTGGAGAATGATATATTAAAGTTACATTCTGTCCAGATCGCATGACCAGAACAATAGAAACCATAGAAAACTATTACTTTCAAGCGGAAAGGTCTAAGGACTTGAAATTTGCAGGGTAGGTTTGGACCGGGTTTGGAAATGGGAATCTACCCACCAGGTAGATGAACGATCGCTCAAAAGCTCCTGACTTCACGGCAGTGCTTTTATAATTTTTTGAATAACGAGCGTACAAAGAAAACTCGAAGTCAACGAAGGTTTTCAGTCGGATATCTCAGCATTTGCGACGAGTTTCAACGCATACTTTATCGATATGAGGTAATTGAGGTAATTTTTGAACTCAGATTTATTGCTGAATTATATCTTCCTCCGTCAGTTTTCCATTATTTCTACTTTCTACTCGTAGTTGTTTCGAGGGATCGAATGTATTACGCAATCATCCAGTAACTAGTCTATGCAGGAGTTTGGTTAACTTCCAGTTTCTGGGTCGTGTTACGTTGACGGCTGCTGGCAAGCCTAAAATTAATTATGGTTGCTAGTCTTATCACCCCAACATGTAACTATGTAGTTTGAAGTTTGACGTCGAATTATCTATCACTTCTACTCTTTCAATGAATCAAACATTCGTAGAGAAAAAGCCACCAATTCATTGAAATCAGATGTTATTTGTGTGGAGAAGTAGAACGAATAGGTGATTATTTTTCTTACGAAACCTCTAGATGAAAAACCTCGAATATTTCATTACATATGAATGCTTCTCATGGTAATTCCCATTTTCCGTGAGAGGAAGTGATATAATTAAGCTTTGAGGGTATATTTCACTGACCGTCTTCTATTCATTCATAATATACAGGAACACGCCAAGAAACCCTTCCAAGGTGTGTTCTAACATTGTGTACGATAAATATTCTTCCATGTTAGTAACAGTTGAATTTCCATCATGAAAAAAAAATATATATATGATCGTGCCAGTGGTAATATTGAACTTTACTCAGTGACATTAATATCGCTATCATAGATATGCCTGAATATAAATATGTCCTAAGATGTTTATATGTAATCTGTCCTTCAAACCTTCGATCCTACCCTATGCAATTTGATTAAATATTCAAAAACAAACTCAGTGAAGAGGTATGTTAAAACTATATTCAAGGGGATATCGCTTTATTGTAGACCAAGTTTGTCTCAATAAATAGCTAGTTTTGCTCCGGACGAAATGAATATTTGAATATTTCCGTTCTGGAAATGATTGCGTGTGTCGTAAAAATAAATAAAACCTTCATTAGGAAAATGGAACAAGATGTGAAGTGAAAGGTAGAAGAAATGATATAACGATTAGGGAGAGTACCTTCATGTATTTTAAAGGGCACTGAAATAGTAATTTACGTAACAAGTCCGGAAAATACTGTTTTTTTGGACGAGTAGACAAAATTCTGCTCTGAAAGTCTGCGAGTCCAAAAAAAACTGTTTTTGGACGAGTTGCGTATAGTTCATTTGAGAATTATTGACATCGAAGCAGGCCATGAACGTCTAGTCGAGGCTTTATTTCTAGTTACAAAAAAGTTGCTGTTTTAATCATAGAAATAAAACATAAATATAACCTAGAAAAGTGTTCAGTATACGAATTATCGAATAATTATTAAATAAGCCGGAATATTTCGACTGCAGTTTAAAAATGGGAATTCAGGTTCAACGTTATATATATGAAGAAATGGAACTCCCAAATAGAAACCTTGAACAGGAAACTCACCACTATAATCTACACCCTCAATAGTATAAAATACCATATCCAACAAGATACATTGAAGCTCCTATACACAGCCAATTTTCAGTCAACCCTTTCATATGGCATTGTTTACTGGGGAAGCAGTACATCGGAAAAAAATATTTAAAACACAAAAGCAAGCAATCCGAGCTATGTGTAGAATGAAATATAGAGAGACTTGTAGAAGTGTTTTCAAAAGGAATAAAATCCTGACGTTAACAGCAATATATGTGCTGAAGTATGTTATCTTACTACAAAGCCACAGTGAACTATTTGAACCGTTTTTGAACAACAACCCAACTTGGAAAATTGATCCTTATATGTACCCGAGGCAACAATTGACACTAGCACAGAATAATGTGAAAAACATGTGCATGAAGATCTACGATGCGTTACCCAAACAAATTCATTCGATATAATATCGCACGTAGAATAAGGAGACAACTCAAAAATTGATTTTGTTGGGAAATCGTATTTGAAGTTTTGGTTTACCGAAGTTTTCGTTCTATACTTTTGTGTACTTACTCAATTTAACACGCTGAACATTCGTAATAACTGCAGCAATCCATTCGAACATTATAACTCTAGCACCCAATATTCAATTAATGCAATTTTTCCCATCGTGGTGGAATATTCCACTGTTTTTCCAAAAAATTTGAAATGTTACCTTTTTTCACGAACAGTCTCTTATGTGGCGGAGAGGCCAACTAGAGTTATTCTGATATTGCACGTAAGAAAAGGGGTACTTCCCGAGTTCAATACTGTCACTAACACAAAATGGACCTTTTTTGAGTTGCCTCCTTAGTCTACGACGGGTGCGATATATATTATCATTAAAATAAGAGAGAAACAAAAATTAAGAATATATGTAGTACATGAAGAATTTTGACATGAAATTTTACAATTATTCAGTATACTTTTGAATTGGGAACAATATAGCATGTGTATTAGCAGAGGGAATGTGGACAGGGTACTATTCAGTATAAGTATAATAAATAAACTTAAAATATCTATGAATGATACAAGGGCAAAGATAAAAATATTTAAAACTTTGTTTCCACGTAGTGTAGTGATTTGGATATGTTTATTGAATAAGCTGACATAATCCTATTGATGGGCATCCTTTTGCAGGGAAGGTTCCAATATTTCAATAACCCATTTATGAAATAATTCACCATTCATAGTGATCCTTATCATTAATACTACTGTCAAGAATCGGATCACATCCAGGTAAAAATCCATCAATTGTTCCAGCATTCAAAATAGTGCACCTTGTGCCTTTACCCTTGAATATACTCGGCATACCTTTTGGATTATTTTATAGTGTCCACTGACAAATTTGCATACCGTTTTTGAATATCCAAATTTCATCTAGATAAATGAATTTTACGTTTTGTTCCATGTATTTATCACAATATTGTACTATTATTATTATATTTTTCTGTTTATCAGTAAGAATTTTCCTTTGATCAACTTTTTTGTATTTGTATCAAATTTTTTTCATGATATAATATAATGTTGACTTTGACCAATTGAAATCTAGGTGCTCTTTGGCCAGTTCGAAAAGGATATCTAAACTGATATATTCATTGTTTTTAATTCTAGCAAAAACAAAGTCATACAATGTCTCTTTGGAGGAATAATCATATCGCACAGGTTTTCTTCCACTGCTAATTCCAGGCTATAATAACATGCTAATATTCTACGGACAGGGCTTGGTGAAATCTGAAAATTTAAGAGACATTGATCAATCAGAATACACTTTGAGTCGGTGAATAACAGTTTACCTGAAACACTAGCGGAAACTGGTGAATTCCAGCCATTTTAATAGCATAAGACAAAAAATACTCAAATTCAGAGCAAATTTTTATAATTACATAGGGTAAACACTACAGTTATTGACACCTTAAGCCAACTGTCCCAATAGAATATAAATAATTTGTTATTTGGGTATGAAATGAAAATATTTCTTTTTCGAGGTTATGTGTTGGTTTATACTCGATTCAAATTAACAACCGAAAGTGGAAAAACCCTTTCAGGAGAAGCTTTAAAACACATCGTTAACATCATGTGTCAATTTTCAGTGATTGACACTGTAAAATCTATTGTTGACACCACCTGATACAGTTATTGACATACTGTTGTCTCTCATATTTTCAATCAGCTGAACAAGGATGTGGATAGGTATAATATATAGTAATGGATCGTTCATTATAAGATTTATTTATAAGTTTTGCATTGGAAAATATTCGAAATGGAAACCTTCTCTATGAAGACATATTTCAATAAACATTAAACATGGAATTTTCATGCACAGGAAATGCATTTAATTATTTAATACCATTTAAATCCAAATTCTTTTTGCAAATAGGACACAAGCCCTGGCAGTTGGTTCTCCAGTAGCCGTTTATAGCAACTTGGTTTTCATTGTTATCACAGATTGTGTCTTCAGATGTACAATCCATGTCCATATTGGACTGTTTCATGACTGTATGAAGGATTCTTCATGAATTTCATGTTTGAAATAATTTTTTTTTATTTTTTTTGGCACATCTGTCTATTCTATCACATAATTTGAGATCTTCTTCATAGGTTAATACAGGGCAAGGTCCGTGATTTGTTGAGCGCTCGTTGGACTTACACCAGGGCTACATCATTTCGTCAAGATGTCTGTATTTTTCGAATCTTGCCGTAAGCACGATAACTTTCGAACGGAACGACCTAGAGACTTTAAATTTTCAGTGTGGGTTCAGTTTCCGACTGCCGTAGTTGAGTTGGTTAATGAGCAGAATTCCATCAGGGGTTCCGTAAATATGGCCGTTCGAAATTTTGATCTCCTGATTACTTCTAAACTACTGATTCGATCGAGATGAAATTTCGTACCCAGATGGTGCAAATGACGTGTTCAAGTTACATGCAAAATTTGTCCAAATCGCATGACCAGAAGAAAATAATAACTTTCGAACGGAGGGGCCTAGGGACAAGACATTTTCAGGATAGGTGTGGATCTCGAATATCGCGGTCACGTTCATCAATGAACAAAATTATCAATGACCAAAAGTGGATGTTCAAAGAAATTTTTTTTAGGAAGATTCTACCTACTAGGTAGATGAACGAGCGCTCAAAAGCTCCTGACTACACGTCAGTGCTTTTAATTTTTTCAACAAGTTTTCCACTCAACCAAAAAATTGTTGTAGAACGAGGAACGCCATAGGTTTGGGAGGCAAGTTTTCTGGACATTCCTTCTGATTTTACTGCTGATAAGGCAGAAATAATAGCATCCTCCGTGTAATTTTTCTTATAATTGTTTCCTTCTTTTGCTTTTGCCATGTTGTTGAGAATGAAGCGTGGAAAATCGATTCAGGGGGTAGGGACAAGAAGTAGGAACTAGTTGAACTTGCAATATAGTTATTGACACGTAGAAATTCACAGAGATTGACACTGGTGTCAACAACTATCTAGAACAAAATTAGATAAAGTTCAATCATTTTTCAGTATTCATTGAGAAATTGAGGCCTGAATAGTAGGCAATACGGACTAATTTTGCAAAATTTGAATACGACAGTTATTGACATAGTATGTCAATCACTATTCATCCACATATTTTCAAAGGCAATTATTGACACCCACAAAAAAACGCGAAACCTTCAACCAAATAGATTTTAAGTTATGAAAAAGTATTTATTGAAGAGTTTCAATGATTCAAACAAAAATTATGCCTCAGACAAAAATTAGAACAATTAAAAAAATGTTATGGACTTGAGTTAAGTACCTTGAGAAAATGGCAGTATTTTTCTAATTGCAATGATCGTCAGCACGCTGCACATTGATAAATATATGGTGAATAAGGAATGCAAACCTAACCCAAATTAATACTAACAGTCCAAACTTGAAAAATTGAAATATTTTTTTCAAAGCTCCATGTTTTTAAGGCCTCCATCCAATTCTTATAATTCAAATATGAAAATGAGGGTGTCAATCACTGATAGGGTGTCAACAACTGTACCTTTTACCCTATTTACCAATATCTTCGATAAAATCATCAAAGCAAGATTTCTATGGGTAATGTTAGTGTTATTCCTATACCAACCTGAATTCAGCAACCCAAAATATTACTTAATAGTCTATTACCAACTTAAATTCGATTTTTCACAGCCAACCGAGATGTCAATAATTCTTAAACGGAGTATACACTATTTTTTCGGCAACCGTGTAGAATACCAAATCAATGAGACACATTTCTCTATTGCGATAAATGCGACCAAAAACACTACAAACTTTCAAAAATCCAAATGGCAACTTATTTCATGTTGATATTTCGTTGCTATGGTAATGATCAATTGTATTTATCGAAATCAGACCCAAAAAATTTTTCATATATCCAATGATAAAAACGTAATAGGTGTCGTAATTTCGTTGCTACGGGAAACGGACTTTCCGGACTAGGCCGGGAAATGTTACTTTCTCAAAGGAAACGCGTCTGGGAAGTGAGTACTTCCCGGACGGTTGCCGAAAATAGTAATTTACGTCAAGGGTCCGGAAGATACTGTTTTTTTGGACGAGTAGACAAAATTCTAGGACGAGCGTTAGCGAGTCCTGGAAGTCTGCGAGTCCAAAAAAACTGTCTTTGGACGTGTTGCGTAAACTATTTGGTTGACAACCGTGTAGAATAACAAGTCAATGAGACACATTTCTTTATTGCGATAAATGTGATCAAAAACACTCCATCAAAATGGCAACTTATTTCATGTTGGTATTTCGTTGCTATGGCAATGACCAATTGTACTTATCGAAATCATACCCACCAAATGTTTCATATAGCCAATGATAACAACGTAATAGGTGTCAGTCGTACTTTCCGGCCTAGTCTGGAAAGTACGTACTTCCCAGACTAGGCCGGGAAATGTTACTTCCTCAAAGGAAAAGCGCCTGGGAAGTGAGTACTTCCCGGACGGATGCCGAAAAACATATTAACTTCAAGTTACGAACATAATATTTTCGTTATTTCCTTTTTTCCCTAGCTGAAAATTATGTTAGCTAGTCTCTATCGATTTTGTTCCAATAACAAATATGTAACTTTGGACCTCATAAAATAATAATATAATAATAATAAATGAGTTTATTCAGAATAAACAAAATACATATCACAGAGATACAGAATTCGTATCAAATTTCATATACTATGATCATGAACTGTGCCATTAAGTATTTCGTTATAATGTATTTCAATCCTGGAGCTGAAATTGAATGAAAAAAAAATAGTCGGATGTTATTGCGCGCTTGTTTGAATTCATCGCTAGAGCGGTAACTTATCAATGATCATTCGTCATGAGGTGAAACTGTATCGAGATAATTAACAGAAAAGCATATAATAAATTATCATAAAAAGCACTGCCGTGAAGTCAGGAGCTTTTGAGCGCTCGTTCATCCACCTTATAGGTAGATTCGCATTTTCCAGTTTTGAAAACAAATTGAAAACATTTTTGACGGCTCTCAAAAAAATTTTCAAACTGAGGTGGAACTCCAGAATTCACGTCAGCGCTTTAGGTGATTTTTTTAGATGATTCGCTAGAATATTCTACGGTATCTATGTTCTTGGTATGCGATCAGGACAAACTTTATCAAATTTTTACTTTGTAATGGAAAGGCCTAGGGACTTGAAATTTTCAGGATAGGTGCGGATTTCGAATGTCGCGGTCACGTTTAGCAATGAGCAAAATTAGTCAGAGGGTTCCGTAAATAAGGTCGTTTCGAATTTAGTTTTCTTGATAATTTCAAAACTACGGATTTGATCGTGACGTGATTTCTTATTTTAATGGAGAATGATATATTCAAGCTACTTTTTTCCAGATCGCAAGACCAGAACCATAGAAACCATATAAAATTATAACTTCCGAACGGAAAGACCTAAGGACTTGAAATTTTCAGGATATGTATGGATCTCGAATGTCGCGGCCACGTTCATCAATGAGCAAAATTAGACCAGGTATTCCGTATTCAAACTCAAGATGTCTGTATTTTTCCATTTTCGGAAAATTCAAGTCTGTCCGTCCGCCCGTCTGGCCGTATACACGATTACTCTCGAACGGAAAAAAATTCAAGTTTCTAGACAGTAGAAACTTGATATTTTTCAAGGTAGGTTCGAATTTCAAATGTCGTAATGGTGCAAAATTTGACCAGGGACATGGGCCGTAAATATGGTGCTTCGAAATTTTGTTTTCCTGATTACTTCGGAACTACTAATCCGATCGGAATAAAAATTTTTACTCATATTGAGAATAACGTGTTCAAGTTACATGCGAAATTTGTCCAGATCGCTCGACCAGAACTAGAAATCATAGGAAATTATTACTGTCGAACGGATAGACCTAGAGACTTGAAATTTCCAGGGTTGTTTTGGATCTTGAATGTCGAGGTCACGTTCAATAATGAGTGAAATAAAACGTGCAGTTCCGTGAATATGGCCGTTCAATTATTTTTTTCCTGACAATTTCGAAACTACTGACTTGATCTGAATGGAATTTCGCACCTAGATGAAGAATCTTGTATTCAAACTACGTCTGAAATTTTGTCCAGGTTGCATCACCAAACCATAGAAACCGTAGAATATTCCTGCGAATTATCGAAAAAAAATCCTTTTATTGCTGTAACAGCTGATTCGGCACAATTGACAAAGAGCTGCTGTAATTTTTTCGACAGAGTTAAAAAAATGTTTCCATAGAAGGTGGATGAACAACCGCTCAAAAGCTCCTGACTACACGTCGGTTTTTCTTTATGATTTTTTCCTCCTCCACTTTTCCAGTATTTCATTTCAGTTTTTTTTTATGTTTTCTTTCTTCTGCATTATTAGCTCAGCTTTCAGAAGTTATTTTCCTTCTCATAGCTTTATAGCCACTTTTCAGTTTTTTTTTGTAAAAAGAGGTTTATAACACTTCGAAATTATTATCACAGCTTGCTTCTGATCGATCTGGAAATTAATTTGGATCAGATATATTGTAGAACTCCAGCTTTATCTTCAAGAGTTTGAGAATATTTATTACAAATTTTTAGAGGAAATCCTCATTCAAAGTTCTTGTCATTTCTGGGGCACAGCTGATGGCGATGTGGATATCTCATTATTTACATCACCTGTTGCTTGAAGATGAGCTTTTTCCATGGAACATTTCTACATTCTATTAGCTTACTTAATCCAACTACTGAAACTAAGAGAGTAGGCAGAAACTTTGGGGACAAGTTCTGACAAGGCAAAATAAGAAAGGATGATCAGAAGTGTGTACAAATCTGCGCAAACCTAGTTAATATTTATTCACAGTAATCTACTTGGGATGGCACTCAGGATCGCAGAGCCCGTCCCAGAAAGAATAATCTGTTGACACAGAAGTTCTTCTGAAAAATGAAAGGAGCGTGGCTAACCTCGAAGTTGGAGGCACTCTTGGTTTTGAAGTTCGACAGTCTGGTGGTTATCTGATAGCTCATATTGTCGTGTACGTAACTCCACATTTTTCAAGAAATGGTATTTTGGTGAAATCTGTTGGACAACATAGTTACTTATATGCTTGCAAATTGACAAACTCTTAAAATGATCGGGTATATTTAAATTTTTGAAAATGAAATCTACGTATCTCCTACCGCGTTTGGGAAAAATGCGTAACTCCCGTATTTCCCAAACTAAATCAGTCATACTGACAGGTCGCGTTCTGACGTTTAAAGTGTTTTTTGTTTCTCCTGTAAAATTTTGTAACATGGAGTTACGCAATTTTCTCGTGAAGGCGAAGATATGTTGAAGGTAAAACAGGTTTGGTATGTGAGTTGGTATATCTTAAACCCTCAAGGGTGGAAGAGGTACTTGAGTTCAACACGTGAGTAACATAGTTAATTATTACGTTATGATTTTTCATATACATTATTCTCCTAACTTTCTACACACTTATTCAGCTGTTTCCATTACTGATTCCTGTATTCCCGTATTAACGATTGTTTAATCATCACCTTGTCTAATCACATCTATGTTATGCAATATTCTTTAAATAATACTTCTCGAATAACTCAATACTTTATGTAATCGTTGTCATTTTCAGCAAATATTAAGGATATTCATAACCACCTCAGTGTCACCATCATGTTCATCATCTTATCTTGGTTGAGATTTTTAGACCCACTCTTCACTCATTGTTATCAGTTATACATAATAGTTGATGGGATTACTGCCCAGGGAGACAGCTATCGTAGACGCAACTATAAACTTACTCATCGTTGGAAATAAATATAACAAGGATCTTTGGTCACCTTTCCTTCTCTTTGCACCGTGAGAGATCATAAATCGTCAATTGAAGTTGGATTCTTGTGAAGAATACCTAACAGATTTCTACAATTAAGGTTATGGAGTCATTAGTGCAGCATTTGGTTTACTCAGTCATCTTTGAACATCATATGAGAGAATTCTCACCAGTCAACCTGTTGATGTTTATGAATATCCTTTACTTGTGGATTAACGGTATTTGAACGAGATAAGGGGAACCTTCTCCAACAGCATCAATAAATATTTTGCACTTGGTTATATTCTTTTTTGTTTTATTGAAAATGACTTATACCTTTTTACCAGAAGTAAGAGATCATTTTTATTAATTCTGAACATATCTTATTCGACCATTTATTTGAATAGGCTTCTCATATCACACACACATTAAATCATTAGGAAATTGAGTTGAGGCATTATGACACTCAAATCAGGATTGGACTAAGGAAAAAATAATTCAATTTTTGTCAGCAACAAATCGATTTTTCTCCTTTCGAAAAATCAAGAGGTGAGCTTATCATTACTCAGGAATCAAGTAATTTCTACCCAGATTAACACGTAATTGAGAATTAAGTCCGGGTGCCACGCTATCAGGATTCAGGCAATGTATTTCCAGCCCTAGACTGAACGGCTACGAGCAAGAAACTCATGCTATGTTTCACCACTAATTGTTGGCACAGGCATGACACGACACATGCTTTATTGTTGTCGATGTTATATTCTGTATCGATTAAAAGCGAGGTTCAATAACATCACCGATAGTTACTTTCACTGAGAAATTCAAAAAGGTGAATATTTTTATTTTGATTTTATGTAGAACCTAACATGTTGTATGGAATCTTACTTTATTTCTCGGAATATGAATAGAGTTTGAGAGGGATTGCTTTGTAATCATGATAATAATAAAAGGTGAAATCATGAAGAAGGGCTTCTTTGAAGGGAAATATGTCACCACTGGAAAATGAAATATTTTCGAGAAATTTTTTGTGAAGGAAGGGAAAATGGATGGAAAATTTCCGAGGAGTTACTTCGAAAATGGATAGTATCTATAAACAAATGTTCAATCGGAAAATGAGAGTATCTGTAGGTGATGATCAAAGGCGCATTCTTTTTAGTTTGATTTATTCGAGAAAATGCATAATTTCGCATATTAATCGTGTCTGGAAAATGGAATGCTAGGACCATCCATGGAGGCTAAAATTATAAGGCCTTGTCTTCTTAGGTCTGCCAATCAAGGTGCTCATAAAGAAACTATTCAAGGGAATCAGTAACGTACAGAATTTCCACTACCGGGATCTAATTATTCGCAAAAGTTTGAAATTTTAGGATATTTCTAAAATATTTGTAAAATGAAGTGAAATAGTCAATAATTACCCTGCAAATAGAAGGAAAGAAGGAAGAACCTGACATACATGGGAACAGGGAGTTCGAAAAGAATTGGAACTGAGAGACCTTGTAAATAATGATCAGGAAGATAGGAACTCCTGGAGATTGAGATGTAGGATATTTCGGCAGATGTGGAACTACTTCGATATAAAAATGATATCTGATTTTGCTCGTTGATGAACGTGTCCGCGACAATCGCGATCCAATCCTACCCCCAAAAATTTCAAGTCCCTAGGCCTTTCTGTTCGGAAGTTATAATTTTCTATGGTTTCTATGGATCTGGTCATGTGATCTGGAAGTAATGTTGCTTAAATATATCATTCTCCATTGAAATACAAAATTTCGTCACTATCGAATCCGTAGTTTTGGAATTATCAAGAAAACTAAACGACAGTGGAGAGTGGAACCTTGTCGATTGAGACCAATTTCGGATCACAATTAGAAGAATACAGACATCGTTACGGAATGATAAAGTCGGGTAAGTAGAACGAGCGCTCAAAAAATGTTTATATACAAGCCGGAAGTTATGGTAAACTTATTTGAGTCAATTTCGACTCAAGCGCATGCGTGTTCTCAAAAGACGTCAAAATCCAGGTCAACCTCGAATTTACTCAGGACATCGGAACGTTACAGGATAGAAACATAAGACACCGTCATCATAATCCCGACCCACTCAGTACTCAATCAATTCATGATAATATCTGGAATTCAGCAAATAGCCTCTTCATTTCGAAAACTCAAATAGGAGCTAAGAAATGGGGCAATGGATAAATGAGGTTCGATTAGGCTCAAAATTCACTGGAATCCATCTGTGACGTGGATGATGCATAACATTCCATCCCGAGGGTTATCAGCAGGTTCATTTATCCCAAATCTATAGATGTCTAGAGACCAGGATATATGAAAATACTCATCCGAAGAGATTCCCCTGATTCATGGCGCCCCGGAACGATTTGACAAACGACTCTTCGAGAACTTTCGGGACTAGCCTTTGGAGTCACAATTCACAAATTAGTATTATGAATATTAATTATTCTGAAGGATTTGCGGTCACAAGAGTAATTCTTTTCGATAACACGTTCCGAATTCTGGGGTTATTTGGACCGGTTATTGATGACAATGGTTTTCGCTATAATTAACCGTTTTGTCATTTTATAGAGGGTGTTCCGTTGGGGGGTTTCGAATGTTAAATTGTTTTTGGTATATTATGACCTACGCTCGAATGAAACTCTGGAATTACAGATAATATTTTAGACGAACTCCTCATGTTCTGACCGACGAGTTCATTTGTCATTTGTCACATTCAATATTTCAATAACACATTATTATATAACATAAGGAAACAAACATCCACTTCTACGAAAGCTATCTCCTTATGGAGAGTGTATCAATAAGAGCACAAGATTCAAATATTTAATGAAGCATGTAGTGAAGCAGTATCAGTTTGAAGGAAAAAAATGTGACAGTTATACAGGGTGTTTCCTGAGTGGTTGGCCATACTCTAGTGGTGAATACAGGTCATCCAGGCCTTCCAGAAAATTTGCTTGTTTTGTGTCCTAAGGTTTATTAGTTTAGGAGATATAGGGTGATTTATGGATTTTGCCAAGAATTTTCGATACCATAACTTTGGAATCTGAGGTCCGATTTTGATCAAATTTCATGGATTTGTTCACTTCAGAATGTTCTTTTGAATGGCTCACAAAATATTAATATTTTCAGGGCAGTACTCAGAATATCGGGGTTCATCTTTCAAGTCTCAAAATGTATCATTCAGAAATACAAGCGAGTAGCGAACAAACGAATTCATATTTTATGTAATTTTTTTTAAATGCGGTCCCGATTTTTTGCCCTTTCGTGATAATATTATTTTCTTTTGCTGAGTTTTTGAAACTCAAAGCTTGAGAGCGTTATAACTTATGAAGTGAACCATTTTTGAAATGTTATTCGTGAGTGTATTTGCTCCACAACACAAAGAAGTAGATTTTCATATTTTGAATTTTTTTTGAAAAACTTCAGACCCATTCATTTAATTTCACAATACAAAATTGGAAGGGAAGTGTCATGAAAGATGTTCTTAATGGAGTCCTTTCACAAATTTGGCGATATTCTGTTGATGCAACATCTAATTTCGGCCCTCAATGCTTGAGTGATCGCGAGCTTGTTAGAATAAACCCGTGACTTCAGATAACCATACAACCGGTCCAAAGTCCAAAGCTATCTAATGGCAAATTTCATGTCACCACACCGAGATATGACACGATCAGGATAGAACTTCGGCAAGATCGTCGATGTTTCGCCGGTGGTATGTCCAGTCGCTGTGTCCTGCTGAAATCACTTGTGGTCGAGAACAATATTTTCCAACCGAAGCACACGAAACTGAATTATCATAGCATTATTACGTTTATCTTCCTCCGTTTCTGCGTTAATGAAGAAAAATACACCAAGAAGGGGAATGTTTTGGACGCATTGATTTGTCATGAATTCATGGGTTTTCTGAGTTGAAAATGTGGCACTTTTCCTGTTAACGAAAATATCGAGAAGAAAATGGACGCACTTCACTTTATTGATAATTTTCAACAACCGGAACGCTTCGTTCCTTTGTGTAACACTCCATGTTTACTTCTCATATATGTCATCTATGGCATATATGGCATAATCAATGTGTCATAATAGTAATGTTCTTTCATACTGGGTGAATTGATTTATGTAAGTTAAATCACATAGATCAGTTTAAGCGATCGTTCTTTCGTTTTCAATCAGTTCCCCCTCCACAACTCCAAAGTGATTGTAAGTGATTATTCTGATCGCAAAATTTCTTATTTCAATTAGATCACATTGGTAAAGTCAAAATTTGAAGTTTGTCGTTATAGAATTTTATATACATAGGAGTGAGCGCATTCTTTCGGGCTTTAAGTGAATGAATGTGTTCTGATTGCAAAATCGCTTTCACTTAAATCACATAAGTTCCATCAGTTGAATCAGTACGAAAGAACACTACTCAAATCTCGCGCTACTATTGATATACCCTTTCTCATAGTATTGATCGAGCACAAAATGAAAATTATTATAAAATACTGTGTAAATTGAGGATCAGAATTCAATAGGGAACTCGACAAATACGACAAAAAATAATCCGATAAGTCCAGAGAAAACATCTGGATAATATCTTGCAGCAATATAAATGAATCCGGGAGCTCACATATCATTGAAATACAAAAAATTCCATCTACTACCGACCTTAATTGAACATGAGATGTACAAATCACTTCAAAACAGCTTTGACAAAAATGGAATGGATACATAAATGATTGGCATGAGAAATAGTTGAAGAATCAAAATAAAACTTTATGAACATAATCCTTGAATTCAGCACTGCAGTAGGTACTGCATATTCAGAAAGCTGTCCACTGTGTTTGTGTCATAAGGTGTTTTTGTTTGTTCTTGTTTAGTCAGGAGGAATCCTCAAGGACGAAATATCTCCGATAATAAGAACAGTGTGAGACTTCGTGTCAAGCACGACCTGCTCGAACTGAACCTAACCTGCTGTTTTAGATTCAGAGAATTTATTTTCTATTGAAATTTCGACACTTTTTGTACGCATCTCGTTCACAATCTTTGTTGCGTTATTATTGTGTTACCTATGACTTTCATAGGAGAGTTTCTTCTTCTTAATATTTGAAATTGAGTTTACTCAATTTCTGTTTTTACGTAGTTGAGTTCTGGGTCTTTTGTAACAGGTGGGTATCCTAGGCACATCTTTTGCGGGGTTGTGGTCAATTAGCCTTTTCAGCTTCAATTTGGGTGTTGACTTGCTTTTAGGAATATCTTCTAGGCATTCTTTAGGAAATCTGTGACAGTTTGCCTTTCTGCGGATTTGTTGGTTTTCTACGAACCACGGCATATTCATTACTGCTCTTAGCAGGTTATTTCCTGTTGCGTGAATCTTCTTTATATGGCTATTGGCAGCACGACCTCAGGCCGCCGAAAGAATATGTTAGTTGACGTCTTGCAATTGACTTGTTCGTTCGTATTTTCGTGCTTTGGTTCACTTGGCTCCTTCTTTCTAGCAGTGGCTAAAGTCTACTTATTGCTTTCTCCATGTTGGTCTTTATTTAGTTTCAACTCCTGGATATTTGACTTCATTTTCCCATTTTATCTCTTCTCCGTCTATCCTCAGGTTGGACTGGTTGGAGGTTGGAATTCGTTTCGAGTCCACGCTTCTGTAGTAGTTTTGCTTGGCTCTTTTTGCTATTTATTCGAATTTTCCTTTGATGAACCAACTTTCTAAATCTACTAGTGCTTCTTCCAATTTTCTTTATATGACGTCTGGTCGTCGATGTCTGACGGCTATCAACGTGTCGTCTGCATATATATAGGGCTAGCAGGTTTCTTGGGTTTTTAGGAATATCGATAGATGTTGTATAGTAGAGGTCCTAGAACTGAACCTTGGGGTACTTCTGCCTCTTCCTGTCTGGTGGAAGATAATGTTTCATCTGTTTTGACATAAAAATTCCTATTCCTCAGGTAGTTTCTTACAATCTCACAAGTTTTGGTAGTGTAGCCGGCCATCTTCATCTTGTGGGCAAGTCCTTCATCCAAACTCGGTCGAAGGCTCTCTCGACATCTTATAGCACTAATCCTATGGCTTATTCATTCTGAAAACCTTCAGTGACATATTCAGTGATCCTTATCAGTTGAAATTCTGTAGAATTATTTCTTCTGAATCCAAATTGTTTAGATGGTATAAGATTCAGCGTTTCTGTTTCTACATTGAGTTTTTTTGCAATGGCTCTCTCAACTATTTTTTTCCAAGTGCTGACAGTGGACTTATCGGCCTGTAGTTCTGGAATTCTCTAAATTTTCCTGGCTTATGGAACATAATTACACCTGCTGTTTTCCATCTTTTCTGATAGTATTCTGTTCTCATCACTGCGTTTGCTATAATAGTTAGCAATGATATTTCTTTTCTGGGCATTTTCCGTAACATAAAGTTTGTTACTTTATCATCCCTGTTTCTCACTTTTCTGATGATTTATTTAATCTCCAATGTTATTATTGGGTTTGGAATGGAATCTCCACTTCTTCTTCTAAGTCTTCATTGTCGTCATCTCCTCTGTAGTTGGTTCTGGCTTCTCTCTCTATTGCGTCGTCCAGTACTTCGACTTTTTCAAACTTCGAGTAGGCCATTCCATCTGCTCCGTGAAGAGGAGGGATTTCGTTTTTCTCGCGTCGTAAGCACTTTTGCATCTTCCGTACTGTCTCTTCTCCTTAAATTGATTTTTCAGCACTCGACTATGTTTATTCAGCTCTTTCTTGTCTTCTTTTCTATGTGAAGTTCTGTAGTTTTTCCTAAGTTCTCTTTTCCTCTTCATTAGCTCTTTTAATCGGGGCTGGTCTTTCGATTCTTCTGGTACCTCGTCGTAGGTTTTTTTTTATTCGGATTTCTAATTTTTCAACTTCATCTTCTAGATCTTTGGGAGTTCTTATTTAGTCAAAGAGTACATATAAGATTACTTCCACCCTGAACAATTCACTCCTCATGGAATTAAATCCAACCGTCGACCTCACAACTTTACTCTTACGAGATCGCACTAGAGATTAACAATTCATTGACGACACTACACTGATTATCAACATCATAGAATTCCCAATAGTTGCATCAAGAAACTTCAAGTAAGACTCGAAGAAATTCATAACTTGTTCAGGAAATGGGGAATGAAAATAAGCCCAGACAAATAACACCATACAATATTTGTCCACAGAATTTTTGCATCACCAACATTACGCCAACTTATTCATTAAAATACCTAGGCATACAAATTGACAATGAACTGAATTTTCACTTTCATACAGAGACTATAAAGAAGATGACCGTTCCAATAACCGATTACTTTAATAAACTAGAACCCAAAAAATTATAAAATCACTGCCGTGAAGTCAGGAGCTTTGAGCGCTCGTACATCCACCTTATGGGTAGATTCGCAATCTCTAGTTTTAGAAATCAATTGAAAGAAATTTCGACAGCTGTCAAAAAAATTCTCAAACTTAGGCGAAACTCCAGACTTCATTTCAGTGCTTCAGCTGAAAACTTTTTGAGCGCTCGTACTACTTACACGAGGGCTATATCATTTCGTCACGATGTCTGTATTCATCGAATTTTGAACTGAAAATGTGCCGTAAGCACGATAACTCTCGAACGGAATAACCTAGAGACTTGAAATTTTCAGTGTCGGTTCAGTTCACGAATGCCTCGGTTGAGTTCGTTAATGGGCCAAATTCCACCAGGGTTTCCAAAAATATGGCCGTTCAAAGTTTTGTTCTCCTTTTTACTACAGATTTGATAGAGATGAAATTTTGCACTCAAATGGAGAATGAGCTACCTGTGAAATGTTGTCCAGAACACATGACCAGAACCATAAAAACCATAAAAAATTGTAACTTTCGAACGGAAACGCCTAGGGACTTGAAATTTTCAGGATAGGTGTGGATCTCGAATTTCGCGTTCACGTTCATCAATGAGCAGAATTATACTAGGAGTTCCGTAAATACGGTCGTTTGAAATTTTGTTTTCTCGATAATTTCGAAACTACGGATTCGATCGAGATAAAATTTTGTATTTTATTCGAGAATGATATATTAAAGCAACATTTTGTCCAGATCGCATGACCAGAACCATAGAAACCATAGAAAATTATAATCTCCGAAGGAAAAGGCCTAGGAACTTGAAATTTTCAGGGTAGGTTTGGATCGCGAATGTCGCGGCCATGTTCATCAATGAGCAGAATTAGACTGGGGGTTCCGTAAATATGGCCGTTCAAAATATTTTTTTTCTGATAGTTCTGAAACTACTGATTGGATTGGAATGGAATTTCACACCTAGCTGAAGAATAATTCATTCAAACTACGTGCGAAATTTTGTCCAGATAGCATCACCAAGACCATAGATACCGTAGAGAATTCTAGCGAAAATTCGAGAAAAAATTAGTCAGCTGAAGCACTGACATGAAGTCTAGATATTCGCCGAAGTTTGAGAATTTTTTTGACAGCTCTCGAGAATTCCTTCAATTGATTTTTAAAACTGGAAAATGCGAATCTACCTACATGTACGAGCGCTTAAAAGCTCCTGACTTCCCGGCAGTGCTTTCATAATTTTTTTTAAATAATTCGCTAGAATTTTCTACAGTATTTATGGTCTTGATGATGCAATCTGGACAAAATTTCGCACGTAGTTTGAATACATTTATCTTCTGCTAGGTGTAACAGTTCATATAAATCCAATCAGTAGTTTCGAAATTATCAGGAAAAAAATATTTTGAACGGAACCCCTAGTCTAATTTTGCTCATAGATGAACGTGATCACGACATTCGAGATCCACACCTATCCTGAAAATTTCAAGTTCATAGGCGTTTCCGTTCAAAAGTTACAATTTTCTATGGTTTCTATGGTTCTGGTCATGCGATCTGGACAAAATTTCACATGTAGCTTGAACACCTCATTCTCCATTTGAGTGCAAAATTTCATCTCGATAAAATCTGTAGTTTCCAAGTAATCAGGAGAACAAAACTTTGAATGGCCATATTTACGGAACCCCTAGTGGAATTTGGCCAATTAACGAACTTAACCGAGGCATTCGGGAACTGAACACAAATATATTTTCTCAACTTGAAAAACCGTTTTTAAAAACAAACACGTGAAGACTAAAAATGAGCTTTATTTAATTACGGGATCAAATCTATCTATCTACTAACTCGTGTTGCACATTGTTCCACAAGCTTTTATAAAGTAATTATGTCTAGTAAGCATTCGGTGGTCATTGTCACCGTCTTGAGGAGTTACATCGTCTATGATTACATCTTATGAATTACATGGTGTATGATTATATATTATCTCCACCTTTTATTGAACCGAGTTCAATCTCAATGTTTGAACTCTGTTTATCTACCATCCTTTGAAATTTTATAATTAAAATCTTATACATTATAAAGAAAATCATGATTAAACTTATTATTAATCAATATTAACTCAAACACGAAGGGGGTTTCACTAGTTTGTCTTGTGGGCACAGCATCCACTTTTCCACTTGCTGGCATTCTTCGTATAGGGACCATATGATTTCTTCTTGTCGGATGAGCAAATACTTTGGTTGATCTATTGGGTAGGTATTTAGGAAGGGAACGAATTTCAATTCAAGAGTATCATAGGGATTAGAGTTTACCAAAGGCACTTTTATAACAAATATAATCTGTGATTTTTCAACTTTTACTGATGTGAAACAGACTGAGTAAAAATCCTTCAAGTAGACTAAATTTTTCAATAAATTATCATCCTGAATATAATTCCTGAAATAAATCAACGATAATATTGACTCATGTAGTAAATGAAGTCTAGCAAAACTAACGGCTGTATTTATTTCTGAAAGAATTCTGGATATTTTGTTCTGCTCAAACTGTAGAAGGAGAACTTTATCTAAAATTTGCTGTAATTTCATGAATTTATCAATCTGTTTTATCATTATATTGGTTTGATTGTAAAATCTATCGGATATCGATTTCACTATGCTTATGACTCTATTTTGATTTATCTTCATGGTATTTGCATCATTTCGTAATGTTTGAAAATATTCCTGATAGAGAGTTTCGTCTTCATCATCTAAAGTACCAAAGAGAAATTTGGAAATTCTTCCTCCTATATTAACAAGGCCTCTTTTTTTCCTTGATTGGATTAAATCATGCAAAATTTGTTTATTCGAGAATATTTGATTTAATGTCAATTCATATAAGTATTTCGTTGCTTCATCCCTTAGTTCGTTTTTCTTGATTACATCGTTCAAAATTTCTTCATGTTTGTTAAGGATTGAAATTATTCGCGAAAGGTCATAATGATACATAAGAACGTGGTCTCTTCCTATTATGAATGTTTTAGGACCACTAAATGCAATTATGTTATTTCGTATTTCTTTTGTTTTCAGACAGAATTGGTTTTCAAGAAAAAGTAGGATTATTGTTATGCGGAAAGGGACCATTCTGAAACAGATGATTATTAATTTTTTCTTTGTTTAATTTTTTTCTTATGATACACATGTCCTTTATTTGCTTCCTTCACGAGGACATTATCCAAAATTTTGATATTTACGTTTTTAAATCGTGGTTTCAATTTGGCGTCTGCCGGTAATTTCAAAAATGCTTCTCGATTTTCATCTAAAATAACATCTTCTGATCTGTTTTCATTTTCTTTCTGCCGTCTCTTTTCATTTTTCTTGTTGTTTTCTGCTAATACTTTAGAAATTTCCTTGAGATTTTGGTTATATTGTTCAATATAATTGGTTACTTTTTCATTGACTGTGTATTCAACAGGAAGGCTATAATTCAAATCCGATTTTATAATTTGTAGAGGGCTATATTTAAGGGTGGAATGTATAGAATTGTTATAACTCAAAAGGGCTCTATTCAATTTTTCTCTTAAACTCAGATTTTTATCCTCGATTACCCTTATTTGTTCCACTAGTGTAGAGTGAAATCTTTCAACAATGGAATTCGATGTGGGATTATAATTTGTCACGTAGTGCATCTCTATATTGTGAGTGGAAGCGAATTCTTGGATTATCGCGTTCTTGAATTCCGTTCCGATATCTGTTGTAATTTTTCTCGGAGTTCCATGATGACAATTTCTACTGCCGTCTTACTTTTCAGAATGAAACATTGCCCGTGTCTTGAAAATGAATCCACTAATGTGAGACAGGGTATTTTTGAAATATTTATTGTATCGGCATATAAATGTTCGAAAGGTTCTTCACCGATTGGATTTTGTTTGAATATCAATTTATTCGGTTGACGTTCATATTTTTGACGTTGGCATATATCACAACTATTCACATAGCGTTGAACTTTCAATAACATTTTTGGAAAATAGAATTTTTTCTTAATGCTTTCCACATTCTCTTGGATACCTCTATGAGTAGTTTTTGTCTCGTGATAAAGTCTGATTTTTTCGATTGGCTCTTCTTCATCTTCTATATCTTCTAATAAAATGTTTGAAATTTTGAATTTGAAGCTTCCTGAATTGAAAAGTTTCTGTGCATACTGAATAAATGGCGTTTCAATATTTTTATCCTGGAAGAAAATTCCATATGTTTCATCCGGGGATATAAATTCTTTTAAAAATTTCGTAAATTGGTTTTCTTCAGAAATAGATAAAATTAATCTGAATTTCGATTGATTATGTAATTTAATTTTGGTTACATTGAAATTATTGCTGCTTTTTATAATGATATGGTATTGAAAAATATTAATTGCACGTTCCGTGTGAGGGATTTCCAAAATCGGGTCTTCTTGGTTCGAATGTAATGTTTCATTATCTGAGTTATCATCTACATCTATTGAAATTAATTCGTCAAATTCTTCTTGTCTCATGTCTAAATCTAAATGTGATATCTGTGGAATAACTGAATCTAGATCCGATATCAATTTTTCTTTCTCAGTAATGTTGAATTCGTCATTTTTGATTCTAGATAGAGCGTCTGCGTTATTATTCACACCTTTGCGATATTTTATTTCGAAATTGAATTCATCGAGTTTTATTCTCCAACGCATCAATCTTGAAGAGGCTTCTTTTAGTGAAAATAGCCAAGTAAGAGGTCGATGATCTGTATAAATAATGAATTTTCGGCCAAACAGATAGGGTCTAAAGTACTTTGTTGCCCAAACGATAGAAAGTAACTCTTTTTCGATAGTAGAGTAATTGATTTCTGCTTTGTTTAGTGTACGACTAGCATAAGCTATAGGCAAGTCGTTCGGTGGATTTCCTTGCGATAAAATAGCACCTATTGCATATTTCGATGCGTCTGTGGTTAAAATGAATGGTTGATTAAAATCTGGGAATCTAAGAATAGGATGATTTATTAACATATTTCTGCTAATATTGAAAGCTTCCAGATATTCTTGATTTTCTAAATTTATCTTTGCATCCTTTTTTAAACATTGAGTCAATGGTTTAGTCAGTTTGGAAAAATTGGGAATGAATTTTCGGTAATAACCAATCATGCCTAAATACGATTTTATCTCTTTTGGAGTATTCGGAATTGGAAAATTTTTTATGGCTTCAATTTTTTCAGGGTTAGGTTCAACTCCTTTATCTGAAATTTTGAATCCTAAAAACATAACTTCGTTTCTGAAAAAATATGATTTGTCTAATTGAATTTTGAAATTTTCTTCTTTCAGTACTTCCAGTACGGTTTGAATATCCGCTAAATGTTTATCGGGATCTTTGGAGAAAATTAAAATATCATCCATGTATACTACGCAAATTTTTTCTAAAAGGGGTCTTAAAACTTCATTCATTACTCTCTGAAATGTAGATGGGGCATTTTTGAGACCAAAAGGCATTCGCAAAAACTCAAAATGTCCGTCATCTGTAGCAAAAGCAGTTTTTTCTATGGATTCTTTATCAAGTTCAATTTGGTGATATCCTGATGCTAAATCTATAGTGCTGAAATATTTTGCTCCTTTTAAATTATCTAGAATTTCGTCAATATTCGGGATTGGGAATTTATCGTCAATAGTTTTTTCGTTTAGTTTTCTGTAATCAATTGCAATTCGCAACTTTTGTTTGCCTGATTTATCCGCTTTTTTGGGAACGATTACAATAGGAAAAGACCAGGGTGAGATACTTGGTCTAATTATATTTTTATTCAAGAGATCTTCAATTTGATTTTTCACTTCTTCTTTGTGAACTTCCGGGTATCTATAACGCTTAACGTAGACTGGGTTGTCATCAATAGTTCTAATATTATGTTTGATTTTACTCGTGAAACTTAGTGGTTCTTCGGGAAATTGTAACACTGATTTATTACTCTGCAAAATTTTAGTCAATTGATTTTTCAAATTTTTGTCTAGGTGATTTAAATCTAAAGGTAATTCTTCTCTCGGTTTCACCTGTTGTGAGTGAAGGTTATGAGAAATGATTCCGTTAGTTAAAACATCATTTCTCATATCCACAGTAAGTTGTAAATCTTTCATTAAATTATAACCGATAACACCATCATATTGAGGATGAAATTAATACAAGACAAATGGGTAGGATGTATCATAGCCAAATATGTCAAGAGGAAATAGCATCTTATTGTTACATGAATCTTTACCTGTAGCTGTTGTAAAATATGTGTTTTCTTTGTAAATTGAATTTGGAAAATAATTATAAGCAATTATTGGATCAATAATTGAAATCGAACTGCCTGAATCGACTAGTAGTTTACAAGGAGGATTCTGTAATTTGATATAGGGAAGACTTGCTATTCTTTCATCATTAAAATTTAGGTCATGTGTGCTTGATAAGGACTTTCCTGAAAATTTTCCTTCTCTGTTTCTGAAGATTGAAAGTCATCTGAATTCAAATATTCCGATTCATAATTTTCATCGTAGTATTCGGAAAATTGTTCCTCTGGTGGGAATTCAATTTGCTCTTCTGTGTTAGTTAATTCTTCCGATATGAAATTTGGGGTTGCTCTTGGTCTAAAAGGGTTTTCTCTAGGCTGGTAATTTGGTTTGGGTTGTCGAATACTTGATGATTCATTAGGACGTTTTTGAGGTAAAAGTCTTGTTCTTACTGACATTGGTTCTGGTTTATTGTTTGGTTTATAATTAGGATTGGGTTTGAAAACGTTTGGTGGTTTTCCAAATACTTGTTCATTTGTGAAATATTTCGGTTGACTTGTATTTTGAACTGGTTGTATACGTATTGGTTGACTTAGGAAATTCTGATTGGGAATAAAATTGGTATGTGGGCGCGTATTTTGTTTGAAAGAATTTTGATTTGGAATGGAATAATAAGAGGAATTGTTAATTTTCTCTTTACTAGTATGGGGAGATTGTGAAAATGAATTCAAATTTGGAATGAAATTTAGTTGTTGTCTCTTTATTTCTCTATTTTCCAACATTTTGCATGTTGCATCGAAATTCCTTTCGTTATTATCCAACAAATTTCTGACATTCTCATCAACATTATTGTAAATTACTCTCTGTCCAATTCTTTCAGAAATATTTCTATAAATTAAAAGTTCATTATTATTGAATCCTTGCATCTGTAGTTGATAATCGAAATGCAATTTCAGTTGTTTTATTCTTTCTAAGAAATTTAGAAGAGGTTCTCTAAAAACTCGTCTCATATTTTGGTATTCGTCTTGTAGAACATCAAAGTTAATTCTAAATCCGAATTTATCTATCAAAATCTGTTTCAATTCTATCCAATTATTTGGGATGGGGCCTGAATTAATAATTATCCTTGCTTCATCGATTATTCTCGATTTTATCATCGCGAAGCAGTAATAATCAATTCGAGCATTATCTGTGCGTCCAAATTTTGAAATATAATTTTCTATTTCTACTATGAATGATTGGAGTTCATTCGAATTACCGTTGAATTTTGGTAACAAATCTCCAAAAAGTTTCAAATCATTAATGTCAACTACGTTACTTTGACTTCCTGAAGGTTGAGTCATTTTTGTGTTTAGTTTTTGGAATTTTTCAATTAAATCGTCTATTTTGATTTTTGATTTTTCCAAAATCTGTTCCTTACAATATTTAATAAGAAAAAAAAATATATCAAGTATTCCTTTGGTCTAGGGAATAGAAAAACTAGGGGGTTAATAGATCAACTCACTTTTTACTTCCGGTCCTGGTTTGAAGGGCGCTACTCGATCAATCCACAGGGGTGTTTTCAGATGTTGATAAGCTCACAAGCAGACCTGAGAGGGTTCACCTTACACTTCTTTTCAGGGATTCAGCCTTTCGTCTTGGACTCTTGCTTACTCGTTGGTTTGTTGTTACTTCTTGATCAGTTTCACTTTTCGGATTGACGTCACAAATTTTTCACAACAGTTCTTTGGTTATTGCTTGAAGAAATGATTTTCACGTATTTTCTTTTTCGGAAAAACTAGCAATATCCCATCCTCGTCGCCAAATATATTTTCTCAACTTGAAAAACCGTTTTTAAAAACAAACACGTGAAGACTAAAAATGAGCTTTATTTAATTACGGGATCAAATCTATCTATCTACTAACTCGTGTTGCACATTGTTCCACAAGCTTTTATAAAGTAATTATGTCTAGTAAGCATTCGGTGGTCATTGTCACCGTCTTGAGGAGTTACATCGTCTATGATTACATCTTATGAATTACATGGTGTATGATTATATATTATCTCCACCTTTTATTGAACCGAGTTCAATCTCAATGTTTGAACTCTGTTTATCTACCATCCTTTGAAATTTTATAATTAAAATCTTATACATTATAAAGAAAATCATGATTAAACTTATTATTAATAGAACGAAATAAAGGGTTGAAATGTGATTGGGGTGTAAATTCCATTCATACAATTTCAAATCTGAAATGTTTGTTGCATTCAAAGGTTCCAAAATCAAATCTTGGATTTGTGAAATATTCAAATTATCCAGATGGAATTCATGATATAAATTATCAACCTTAGATAATTGAAATGTTTTCAATCCATTGGATATTATGCAATCACTATCGATTAACAAAATTTTCTTGGGTTTATGTTCATATGATAAATGTCCTGAACAGTTTTCTTTCAAAATATCATTGAACAAGGATAGGTATTGTCCATTAGGTAACACTTGTAAATCTTCAACAATAACAGTTTGTTTTCGCGTACAATTTTCACGTTTTTCTCGCACAAATGCACTCAAACACAAAGGGGGTTTCACTAGTTTGTCTTGTGGGCACAGCATCCACTTTTCCACTTGCTGGCATTCTTCGTATAGGGACCATATGATTTCTTCTTGTCGGATGAGCAAATACTTTGGTTGATCTATTGGGTAGGTATTTAGGAAGGGAACGAATTTCAATTCAAGAGTATCATAGGGATTAGAGTTTACCAAAGGCACTTTTATAACAAATATAATCTGTGCTTTTTCAACTTTTACTGATGTGAAACAGACTGAGTAAAAATCCTTCAAGTAGACTAAATTTTTCAATAAATTATCATCCTGAATATAATTCCTGAAATAAATCAACGATAATATTGACTCATGTAGTAAATGAAGTCTAGCAAAACTAACGGCTGTATTTATTTCTGAAAGAATTCTGGATATTTTGTTCTGCTCAAACTGTAGAAGGAGAACTTTATCTAAAATTTGCTGTAATTTCATGAATTTATCAATCTGTTTTATCATTATATTGGTTTGATTGTAAAATCTATCGGATATCGATTTCACTATGCTTATGACTCTATTTTGATTTATCTTCATGGTATTTGCATCATTTCGTAATGTTTGAAAATATTCCTGATAGAGAGTTTCGTCTTCATCATCTAAAGTACCAAAGAGAAATTTGGAAATTCTTCCTCCTATATTAACAAGGCCTCATTTTTTCCTTGATTGGATTAAATCATGCAAAATTTGTTTATTCGAGAATATTTGATTTAATGTCAATTCATATAAGTATTTCGTTGCTTCATCCCTTAGTTCGTTTTTCTTGATTACATCGTTCAAAATTTCTTCATGTTTGTTAAGGATTGAAATTATTCGCGAAAGGTCATAATGATACATAAGAACGTGGTCTTTTCCTATTATGAATGTTTTAGGACCACTAAATGCAATTATGTTATTTCGTATTTCTTTTGTTTTCAGACAGAATTGGGTTTCAAGAAAAAGTAGGATTATTGTTATGCGGAAAGGGACCATTCTGAAACAGATGATTATTAATTTTTTCTTTGTTTAATTTTTTTCTTATGATACACATGTCCTTTATTTGCTTCCTTCACGAGGACATTATCCAAAATTTTGATATTTACGTTTTTAAATCGTGGTTTCAATTTGGCGTCTGCCGGTAATTTCAAAAATGCTTCTCGATTTTCATCTAAAATAACATCTTCTGATCTGTTTTCATTTTCTTTCTGCCGTCTCTTTTCATTTTTCTTGTTGTTTTCTGCTAATACTTTAGAAATTTCCTTGAGATTTTGGTTATATTGTTCAATATAATTGGTTACTTTTTCATTGACTGTGTATTCAACAGGAAGGCTATAATTCAAATCCGATTTTATAATTTGTAGAGGGCTATATTTAAGGGTGGAATGTATAGAATTGTTATAACTCAAAAGGGCTCTATTCAATTTTTCTCTTAAACTCAGATTTTTATCCTCGATTACCCTTATTTGTTCCACTAGTGTAGAGTGAAATCTTTCAACAATGGAATTCGATGTGGGATTATAATTTGTCACGTAGTGCATCTCTATATTGTGAGTGGAAGCGAATTCTTGGATTATCGCGTTCTTGAATTCCGTTCCGATATCTGTTGTAATTTTTCTCGGAGTTCCATGATGACAATTTCTACTGCCGTCTTACTTTTCAGAATGAAACATTGCCCGTGTCTTGAAAATGAATCCACTAATGTGAGACAGGGTATTTTTGAAATATTTATTGTATCGGCATATAAATGTTCGAAAGGTTTTTCACCGATTGGATTTTGTTTGAATATCAATTCATTCGGTTGACGTTCATATTTTTGACGTTGGCATATATCACAACTATTCACATAGCGTTGAACTTTCAATAACATTTTTGGAAAATAGAATTTTTTCTTAATGCTTTCCACATTCTCTTGGATACCTCTATGAGTAGTTTTTGTCTCGTGATAAAGTCTGATTTTTTCGATTGGCTCTTCTTCATCTTCTATATCTTCTAATAAAATGTTTGAAATTTTGAATTTGAAGCTTCCTGAATTGAAAAGTTTCTGTGCATACTGAATAAATGGCGTTTCAATATTTTTATCCTGGAAGAAAATTCCATATGTTTCATCCGGGGATATAAATTCTTTTAAAAATTTCGTAAATTGGTTTTCTTCAGAAATAGATAAAATTAATCTGAATTTCGATTGATTATGTAATTTAATTTTGGTTACATTGAAATTATTGCTGCTTTTTATAATGATTTGGTATTGAAAAATATTAATTGCACGTTCCGTGTGAGGGATTTCCAAAATCGGGTCTTCTTGGTTCGAATGTAATGTTTCATTATCTGAGTTATCATCTACATCTATTGAAATTAATTCGTCAAATTCTTCTTGTCTCATGTCTAAATCTAAATGTGATATCTGTGGAATAACTGAATCTAGATCCGATATCAATTTTTCTTTCTCAGTAATGTTGAATTCGTCATTTTTGATTCTAGATAGAGCGTCTGCGTTATTCTTCTTCGGGAAATTGTAACACTGATTTATTACTCTGCAAAATTTTAGTCAATTGATTTTTCAAATTTTTGTCTAGGTGATTTAAATCTAAAGGTAATTCTTCTCTCGGTTTCACCTGTTGTGAGTGAAGGTTATGAGAAATGATTCCGTTAGTTAAAACATCATTTCTCATATCCACAGTAAGTTGTAAATCTTTCATTAAATTATAACCGATAACACCATCATATTGAGGATGAAATTAATACAAGACAAATGGGTAGGATGTATCATAGCCAAATATGTCAAGAGGAAATAGCATCTTATTGTTACATGAATCTTTACCTGTAGCTGTTGTAAAATATGTGTTTTCTTTGTAAATTGAATTTGGAAAATAATTATAAGCAATTATTGGATCAATAATTGAAATCGAACTGCCTGAATCGACTAGTAGTTTACAAGGAGGATTCTGTAATTTGATATAGGGAAGACTTGCTATTCTTTCATCATTAAAATTTAGGTCATGTGTGCTTGATAAGGACTTTCCTGAAAATTTTCCTTCTCTGTTTCTGAAGATTGAAAGTCATCTGAATTCAAATATTCCGATTCATAATTTTCATCGTAGTATTCGGAAAATTGTTCCTCTGGTGGGAATTCAATTTGCTCTTCTGTGTTAGTTAATTCTTCCGATATGAAATTTGGGGTTGCTCTTGGTCTAAAAGGGTTTTCTCTAGGCTGGTAATTTGGTTTGGGTTGTCGAATACTTGATGATTCATTAGGACGTTTTTGAGGTAAAAGTCTTGTTCTTACTGACATTGGTTCTGGTTTATTGTTTGGTTTATAATTAGGATTGGGTTTGAAAACGTTTGGTGGTTTTCCAAATACTTGTTCATTTGTGAAATATTTCGGTTGACTTGTATTTTGAACTGGTTGTATACGTATTGGTTGACTTAGGAAATTCTGATTGGGAATAAAATTGGTATGTGGGCGCGTATTTTGTTTGAAAGAATTTTGATTTGGAATGGAATAATAAGAGGAATTGTTAATTTTCTCTTTACTAGTATGGGGAGATTGTGAAAATGAATTCAAATTTGGAATGAAATTTAGTTGTTGTCTCTTTATTTCTCTATTTTCCAACATTTTGCATGTTGCATCGAAATTCCTTTCGTTATTATCCAACAAATTTCTGACATTCTCATCAACATTATTGTAAATTACTCTCTGTCCAATTCTTTCAGAAATATTTCTATAAATTAAAAGTTCATTATTATTGAATCCTTGCATCTGTAGTTGATAATCGAAATGCAATTTCAGTTGTTTTATTCTTTCTAAGAAATTTAGAAGAGGTTCTCTAAAAACTCGTCTCATATTTTGGTATTCGTCTTGTAGAACATCAAAGTTAATTCTAAATCCGAATTTATCTATCAAAATCTGTTTCAATTCTATCCAATTATTTGGGATGGGGCCTGAATTAATAATTATCCTTGCTTCATCGATTATTCTCGATTTTATCATCGCGAAGCAGTAATAATCAATTCGAGCATTATCTGTGCGTCCAAATTTTGAAATATAATTTTCTATTTCTACTATGAATGATTGGAGTTCATTCGAATTACCGTTGAATTTTGGTAACAAATCTCCAAAAAGTTTCAAATCATTAATGTCAACTACGTTACTTTGACTTCCTGAAGGTTGAGTCATTTTTGTGTTTAGTTTTTGGAATTTTTCAATTAAATCGTCTATTTTGATTTTTGATTTTTCCAAAATCTGTTCCTTACAATATTTAATAAGAAAAAAAAATATATCAAGTATTCCTTTGGTCTAGGGAATAGAAAAACTAGGGGGTTAATAGATCAACTCACTTTTTACTTCCGGTCCTGGTTTGAAGGGCGCTACTCGATCAATCCACAGGGGTGTTTTCAGATGTTGATAAGCTCACAAGCAGACCTGAGAGGGTTCACCTTACACTTCTTTTCAGGGATTCAGCCTTTCGTCTTGGACTCTTGCTTACTCGTTGGTTTGTTGTTACTTCTTGATCAGTTTCACTTTTCGGATTGACGTCACAAATTTTTCACAACAGTTCTTTGGTTATTGCTTGAAGAAATGATTTTCACGTATTTTCTTTTTCGGAAAAACTAGCAATATCCCATCCTCGTCGCCAAATATATTTTCTCAACTTGAAAAACCGTTTTTAAAAACAAACACGTGAAGACTAAAAATGAGCTTTATTCAATTACGGGATCAAATCTATCTATCTACTAACTCGTGTTGCACATTGTTCCACAAGCTTTTATAAAGTAATTATGTCTAGTAAGCATTCGGTGGTCATTGTCACCGTCTTGAGGAGTTACATCGTCTATGATTACATCTTATGAATTACATGGTGTATGATTATATATTAACACACAACTGGAAATTTCAAGTCTCTAGGTTGTTCCGTTCGAGAATTATCGTGCTTACGGTACATCTTCAGCTCAAAATTCGACGAATACAGACATCGTGACGAAATGATATAGCCCTCGTGTAAGTTGTGCGAGCGCTCAAAAAGGTCGGCAGATATATCGAGAGCGCATTGAAAATTTATAATATATAAGGGCACCCATTTTTTCCACCAAGCATAATCACTAGGATGAAGCACCCAAATGACATACTTTACAACACACCGAACATACTGCTGTATTTCAATAATAAAGAACAAACACTTTCAATAATGAAGAACAGGAATAAACATCCTCCTAACTAGGTTTTTTTCTAATTGTCAAAAGAATGAAGGAAATCTTTCAAGTGAAAATTCCATCCTATTTGAAATTTTCACATCGAGGGAATTTAGAATGTAGATTTCGAATACTGATTATGACTTTAACGTTATATGACTTCAAAAAATAGTTCAACAGTGAAAATATCCAATGAAAACCCCGATGATTTGTTCTGAAGCTGCCAGATACCAGACATTTCTACTAAAAGAGAAAACATTCCCTTCCTCTTTGAGTTTCAGGTTCCGGAAAACAATTGTCTCCAAATTATCGTTATTTATGAGCCTTTTTGTGCCACCTACAAACAACCGAAACAAGAGGAGCAAAGGCGAAAAGAAACGTAACAAGATCTAATGGAATTTCATGGACATTCCTTGTCTCTTACTCGTAATCTCGAAAGCAAATTCAAACCTTTTAACCTGCGATACCTTTCTGAGGTATCCAATTGGCATTTTTTCTAGGAGAATATTGTTTTTGGAGCTTCTAAAACTCTCATGGTCCTCATGTTATTACCCCGGGATAATGAATTTTTTTGTCTACAGTCACTAATGAGTCGGTATGGAAATTCAGAAAGATTGTCCTTGAAGAGCCCGTCGGAATTTTTAGCCTGTCGAATTATCTCTGAAAGTTCTATGAGTGAGCTTCCACTGTATGGTGTTGTTTGAGTAATGAATGAGAAAGGAAAATTATTCGATATTGTGTAGGTAGTGACTAAAAATAATGGAATTTTTCAAATTTGAATTAAAGTCTACAAAAAGTGTTGTCGGCATTATCTAACTGGAACTTGAAGGTTTCGAGAACTAGACAAGTTGCTCAAATGAAGATTTATCGCACATTAGAGAATTAGTATTCACTTAGTATTCACCAATCCATCACACTACGATGTTAACTACTTAGGTTTTACTAAACCACGACACGTGCTCTGCTACACAATGCCATCATCAGGAGCTGACGTAAAAACCGGGATCAGTTCGAATTTGTATTGCAATCGAATATGATTTGTATTGTATAGTCTTGACTGAAACTCATAGAATTTTTGATTTGTAAATTACCTATTATAATTACTTAAGGAGTAATTATAATAAAAATGATGGGTTTGTTGTGTACATAAATAAAAAGTTCCAATATTAATCATGTTTGATCGCTGTTGATGAGGTTTAATGTTCTTAAGGTATCCATAAAATTACATGACTTTTACACATTACTGCAGTATGTCACCAAAAATTTCAGATTTCAATTTTTTGCGTAGCTTTCATGCACATTTGAGGTTTTATTGTCGAAATGCTGATTATGATTAACATGTTGTCTTTGGCGATTTGAATATAAAAATTTTAGATAGTAACGAAAGCAGTGATATGTATATAAGTATATTGAATGGGGAAAATTTCAAATCTGTTACAAATAAACCGACGAAGGTACAATGACCTGGTTCGAGCTGCATTGATCACATTTGGGAAAAGGGCTTGTTTGATCATGCTTCTATTGCACTGAGGACAACTTTTACTAACTGCTTTTCAACGTTACTTCCCATTAAGCTCCAGCAATGTTTGATCAAGGATATGGATGGAGGTCAATTTCTCAGAGTGGATTATAACGAATTAGCACATCATTCTTGTAGATTCGACTAGAGAATTTTCTATGATATTTAGCGGACAACGCCTATAGCGGAGCAGCGTGCAAGTGAAAACTTCTCAACAAAAACTTCAAGAGCGAAAACTGGAGGACTTCTAAAATCTATCCAAGAAAGAAATAGGCTGGAAGAAAGACAAACAAGAAGAAAATAAATTATTATTATTATTATTATCAATGACTCGAACTCCCTAATGGAGTTGAACATGGAAGGGCAGATTCTCCGTTATGCGGAACATTTTTTAAACATGTGAAAATGCAGCGTTTTCTATTTCTTCACGTTATTGCTGATTGTAGGTTGAAAGTTGAAAGGATAATATTAGACAAAATGTCGTTCGGCCGTTCGACTTAGCCATAATGGCTCTTCTGCAGGAGAACCTCACTGCGCGCATGATCTGCCGAAACAGTGAAGTCTCTTGATCACTGAGATTTGACACCGTTGGACCCATTTCTTGCCATGAAGTCGGTGAACATCCCTGCAATAGGATATGTCCTATGTTAGCTCTGGCTAAGAATATAGAGGGGCTGTTCAAGATTTTCGAATTTGGTGCAAGATCAAGTATTATAAATCTTCTATTTTCTTGCTCTGGTTAAGACTAAGGTTGTTGTTCCGCCAATATCAATTGCAGTGATAGTTTTATTGATAAGCGATCATCTGAGCCCACATAAAGAGAAATACGAAGTGTCACTAATGAAAGAGAGTTATTGGGCGCTTTATAAAGAGAAGCTGTGAAAAAAGCAATGGTAGTTTGACATATTCGTATGAGCTCCATAAACCATAAATGCAGTTTTCTCCAATAGGATTGGATGGCCTATTAGATAATCTGAGGCATCTAGATCTGAGTTATAATGAAGGAAACCATAACCATTTGTGCCATTTCTTTTTTGTGAACTATTGCAGAATATTTAGAGAATGCATATCTCCAGTGTCTCCAATTGAAAGAGGCCATAACACATGTAATACTGCTAAACGTATGTTGTATGGAATAAATTTTATTTGATTCGAATAGATCGGCCGTGTAGGCCACATATGGGTATGTCCGACGAAGGAAAATTTGTAGTTGTCTGCTGACTTGAGATGAATTTACAGAATATATCTAGCTAGAGTACACCTCGAGATAGAGTTGATTTGTAAGTGTTGTGAAGAAATACCACATAATAATCGGTCCTTTCGAAGTGGACACTTCAATCGGTTGTTGCTACGGGCACAAATAAAATGCGATTCTGACAGTTACGCTGTTAATTTATAACTATTAGAACTTATCCTCTCGAAATAGCTTTCACTGATTCTCAAAATATGTCCGTTACATCTTCAGACTTCTTGTATATATCATTTTCGATTAATGACTATTGAATTTGACATAAATCCTCAAGAGTGTCATAATATAAAATGAGGGGAGTCCGATGTGACTGGTGATTATTTTATGAATTGTCCTTCCGGCAAGGCAATGAGGAAGATATAATGGATGAACGACTACACGAAAAAATATCATTCGGATGTAAAATACGCGTATATTCATACAATTGGTAATTTGCATTTCAAATGCAAGATATAACTCGAAACGGGCGATACAATCGTTACGAATGGTTTATTTCCCATTATACTTCCACCGTTATGCCGAGCAATAAAACTGGAATTTATGCCCTTACCAGAAAAACTCTTGTACAAGAACCATAAAAAAGAAATGTTGTTTTAAACGGAAAGATATAAATTTCCGGGGTACTAAATTTTTTATCTTATTAGCCGGTCTTCAAACAATTCCTTGTATGCTGTTGGGAGATTATATCTATATTTGTATCAGCTCACATGATATGAGGGTTGAGTACGTTGGCTTACATGGTTTTTCAATGATTATATCGAGGCTTAACTACAGGTTGTTCTCAGAGTTGAGACTTATGTTGGTTATAATTCATCAAAATCAAATATTTCATTGAAAATCACCTATTCAAAACTTTTGACTCTTTTTGTTTGTAAAGGAGACCTAGGGAAACAAAAAGAAGTGTTGGACGTCCGCAGGCAAGATGGAGAGCCGACATCCAGCGTCATGCGGAGAAAAACTGGATGAAGACCGCCCAAGATTGATCGACATGGAAGTCATTGGAAGAGGCCTATGTCCAGGAGTGGACGAACACAGGCTAAGAAAGATGAAGAAGATTCTGTTCACATCACTGCGGTTGCTATATTGGTTAGCGCTGCTATTCAAGTTCAAGCTATAACAAGTTTGTAACTTTGCCTTGAGGTTCCAACATCAACTTTTCATTACCTTAGACTTCTCGAAGTCTTTATTATCATATAATCCTCTGTAGTTGATTTTGGCTTTTCTTTCCATTGCGTCGACCAGTCCTTCGGTTTTCTCAAGCTTCCATTAGGACATTCCATTAGCTCCGTGTAGAGGAGGGATTTCTGTTTTCTCGCGTCGTAAGCTCTTTTGCATCTTCCATGCTGAGTGGTCTATGGTGTTCAGCTCTCTACCCTCTGGTTCCATCTGTCTTTTCTCAGTTCTCTCAATGCATTGTCAGAACTTGACTATGTTTATTCAACTCTTTCTGGTCTTGTTCTCTATGTGAATTTCTGTATTTACCTGTCCTTCTCTATACACCAAGGTTCTGAAATAAGATTTAGATCAGGAGATTTTTGAGTAACTCAGGTACATTGTCTCATTTCGTAGTGGCTTCATCCGTGAAGAAAATTAATGTGTTGACGTGTTCATTATTCGAGCCGCAGACTAAAATATCTTCGATGTTCCTTATTGAACGCTCGTTATTATACTCTTTATTTCATCTTGAATCGGATCGATCCGTTATAGCTTTTTATTTGTTCTAGTATCCTCTTCAGTGTATGTTTGGATCCCGATGACGAATGAACCATCTACGTATGTCAGCTTTTTATTTCACTCAGCGCAATCCACATGAAGGAATTTGAAAATAATATAATTGAATCCTAGGAACACGAACCGCCCGAATAATCATATGCGAAGATGAAACATTCGTCATCTGGCCATATGGACGATCATCTATTATGGATTAACGTTAACACTTCTCCTGATAACCTAACCTCATGAAAAGCTTGAGTCAGATGAAATCAGAGGACATGAATTGGCTTGGTTCCGATCATATCTCTGAAACGGATATTTAAGATCAAGTGAACATCACTCTAGGCGGCGTTCTAGGACCCACTCTATCCATATTGTTCTCGAATGACTTTGATGATATATTGGAAGACATGAAAGATAGGAGGTAATTAAATAGGAAGTGACACGAACGTCGTTGTTCAAGCCGGCAGCCCCGTCATCAAGACGAAAGTAGTAATACTCCAGGCTGTCTTCGGAGTATTTCATGTCTGAATTCTGTATATTCTGTATTCATAAATGTTAAGTCCCTCAGATTCGTTGGAATAACCAAATATAGGTTCATTTAAGGGAATTGATGAGAACACTGTGGAATCGTGTTTTCATATTACTCACTGAAATGAAAAGATGTTGTGAGGGCAGAGGATCTGTAAATGTGCAGCTGCACGCTTTTATGAGAACTTAACATCTGCCACGAAAATCTAACTATTGTGTGCTGTGTTCGCTAGAAAATAGATATTGCTCTCAAAAATGAACTGAACTCGTCATCCATTACTAGTAATGTTCTTTCGTACTGAGCGAAGTGATTTATGTGAGTTAAATCGCATGGATCAGTTTAAGCGATCGTTCTTTCGTTTTCAATCAGTTCCCCCTTCCACAACTCCAAAGTGATTGCAAATGATTATTCTGATCGCGAAATTTCTTATTTCAATTAGATCACATTTGTAAAGTCAAAATTTTGACGTTATTGAATTTTACATACATAGAAGTGTGCGCATTCTTCCGGGCTTTAAGTGAATGAATATGTTCTGATTGCAAAATCGCTTTCACTTAAATCACATAAGTTCCATCAGTTGAATCAGTACGAAAGAACACTACTGATATCGATCGCAAAAGATTTTTTCACGCAGGTAATCTTGATCAACAAAAATTGGCATTTAACAAATCATTGTTTCATTCAATAATTGTTTCATCCAATAATTGTTTCATTCAATAATAGAAAAGTTTCAACTCTGATCGGAAGAAGAATTGAAAAATAATTTCTACTGGAAAATTTAGCACGATGTTTGGGGTGATTTATTTGATGATGAAATGTGCTAATTTTTTGTTTCCTCCAGAATACCAATTTATTCATGAAGTTTGCATGAATATTCCTTGATAATCGCCCTATACTTTCCACAATTAGTGTTTGATGTTTCTAGTAGAACAGCCAACGCAAATGATTTATATTAGATTCGAGTGCCGACTCCCAAGCTGCATGCGGATAATATATTTGGCTAAGCCGTCAACTGCAACAACCCCCATGAAGTCAACGCGTAAATAATAACGCATGAATTTGAAATCTGTTGAAATTGTCGTCATTTGATTCAACCACTGGTTTCGTTTCATCCGTTGAACATCAATATAGGCTGCTACTAATTCGATTTCATCAGCATCAGTATTTGGAGAAGATTAATTGCGAAGGGACCAGTAGAGCTTTCCAAAAATAGTCTTCAATTAGAGTAGATTCAATGAGCGATTAAGAGATGTGGTTTGCAGAATACGATCATCCGATTAAGCCCAGAGATGAGCGCTCAGAGGTAATATAATTTGTGTAAACAAAATGAATGATTTGATTTGGAAAATCAGTTTAAAAAGAATCTCGGATAGAAAATGCTCTATTTGTTGTCTTTTGCAGATGCCGCAGCTGGTTCCAAAATAGCCAACTGGATGAAACTGTGCTGTCTTGAATTTCGCCTTCTTAAGAATTCGATGCACGTAGATATTTCAAGCCTAATAAAATTTCCACTTTCATCAGTCCCATTCTTCTTATCATCAGATAGCGGAGAGAAGAATATAGCCTACAACAAAGTGGAGTGGTGAAGTATTGGACAACTAAATGCCTGAGAGTACAACGATATTCTCCTGTGAACGCTTGAGCTGAAAACGTCGAAGATTAGCAGAAATCAATCTCTGGAAATCCTGCAGTATGTGGTCCGATGTTCAGTGAACCACCAATCGTCCGCTGTCCAGAATCCGGGGAAGGGAATTTGCAGTATATCTCGCATCGGAGATGAACGCTCCGGTCCGTCGTGAGGGAGATTCTCGCAGTTGAAGCGAATGGGTTTCGAACTTCCTTTCCGAGCCAATAAAATTCCTTCAGCGTATATTCTGCTACTTCAATAAATATATTCTGGAAGGATGTCATATTTATTTACCGAATTGAGGACCATCCAATATCCATGAATGTGTGAAAGAACGGGGAATTCGTTCGAATGTTCCAACCTCATTTCATAGTTATTGGTACTTTATGAAGTCAAGTGAAAAATTCCGAATTAATTTCCATTTCTTATCAAAAAATTTGAAGGTTTATTGTTTTTGGTTCTGTTGGATAAGAAAGATGCAGTTTCTGATATTTCAGAATGAAGAAAGTGACCTCGTTTATGTCGGTCCACTGAACGTTCCTTAGTAATAGCGTGTGATAATTTCAGAACACTTGGCCTTTCATTTTGAAAGTTATCGTGTTAACAGACGGACAGACATAATTGAATTTAACCGTAAATTATTCATCTATGAGTTCAACCTAACCGTTTGAGAACTTCGGAAAAAAACAGAATTGACGCTGGTGGTATGAAGTGGCGCTTGGAGCTGGTCGGCCCGGAGCTATTATAATCAGCATCATTGTTTTGTTGTTCTCTCTAGATGTAAGACTTCTACATGCCGAAAAGTCGAAAAATTTCTTCTTTTGGGTGTTACAATTTCAAAGTCTATCAGTTCATTTACGTTCAACATCCAAATGGGCTAAATTCGCCGAAGAGTTCGGTATATTTTTGAGCGCTCGTACTACTTACACGAGGGCTATATCATTTCGTCACGATGTCTGTATTTTTCGAATTTTGAGCCGAAAATGGTCTCAATCAACTATGTTCGACTCACTGATGACGAATCAGTCGGAAAATTCGAGTCTGTCCGTCCGTCCGGCCGTTCGTAAGCACGATAACTCTCGAACAGATCAACCTAGAGACTTGAAATTTTCAGTGTAGGTTCAGATCCCAAATGCCTCGGTTAAGTTCGTTAATGGGCAGAATTCCACCAGGGGTTCCGTAAATATGGCCGTTCAAAATTTTGTTCTCCTGATTACTCCGAAACTAGCTATTCGATCGAGATGAAACTTTGCACTCAAATGGAGAATGAGGTGTTCAAGCTACATGTGAAATTTTGTCCAGATCGCATGACCAGAACCATAGAAACCATAGAAAATTGTATCTTCTGAAAGGAAACGCCTAGGGACTTGAAATTTTCAGGATAGGTGAGGTTCTGGAATGTCGTGATGACGTTCATCTATGAGCAGAATTATGCTAGGGGTTCCGTAAATACGGTCGTTTGAAATTTTGTTTTCTCGATAATTTCGAAACTACGGATTCGATCAAGGTGAAATATTTTAATCGAGAATGATATATTAAAGCAATATTTTGTCCAGATCGCATGTCCAGAACCATAGAGACCATAGAAAATTGTAACTTTTGAACGGAAAGGCCTAGGAACTTGAAATTTTCAGGGTGGGTTTGGATCGCGAATATCGCGGTCACGTTCATCAATGAGCAAAATTAGACTAGGGGTTCCGTAAATATGGCCGTTCAAAATATTTTTTTCCGTATAGTTTCGAAACTACTGATCGGATTGGAATGAAATTTTGCACCTAGCTGAGGAATAATGTATTCAAACTACGTGCAATTTTGTCCAGATCGCATCACCAAGACTATAGATACCGCAGAAAATTCTAGCAGATTATCGAAAAAAAATTAGTCAGCTGAAGACATGAAGTCTGGAGTTTCGCCTAAGTTTCAGAATTTTTTTGACAGCTGTCAAAAATTCCGTCAATTGATCTCTAAAACTGGAAAATGCGAATCTACCTACAAGGTGCATGTACGAGCGCTCAAAAGCTCCTGCCTTCACGGCAGTGCTTTTCGTAATTTTTTTCTCAATAATTCCGAAAATACCAAATCGATCGATTTCTTAGGTCTTGAGTTCACCTCATTTCACCTTTAATTGATTTTTTCCATTTTTTTTCTGTTGTTCACTTAGGTACTATCTCTTGCATGGTTCTTTGCATTTCCTCTTGTCTGTGGTTCTGACTGGTATCTCAACCATACTACCAATCTCTTCATTCTCGTGTTCTTCCTTTGTTCCTGGTTTGTTTGTCAAATATTTTCTCAATTGTTGGTATTTTCAATTCTCCTGTTATTTGTTTATTGCTGACGTACCATGGAACTCCTAAAGCTATCCTTATTATTTTATTCAACGTACTTTGTAATTCTATGAAACTTTCGTCATTAAACCAGGGGACTCCTGCGTACGTTATGCTTAATATAAGAATTGTCTTAATTATCTTCATACTTTTTCCAGTGACAGTTTCCGGTTTGGATTTAGGGGCGGGTATAAATACCCGTATAGTTGCCTGGTCTTCTTTTTGATTTCTTGCATTTGTTGTCCGATCTTGTTCATTATTTATATAAATGAGGCTCATATATATTTCCATCTCTGGTTTAAATTGTTTATCTACTCCTATCGAATAATATAGCCATTACTCAAGTATTTTTGAGCAAGTAAAAGTATCTGTAAATAAACACCGTGCTCTCTTCTGTGAGTCCCTGTTTCTGTGCTTCTGAACAAGCCGATTGGCCGAAATTGAACAGTTCATTATTGGTATTGAGGGGAGGTCACATGAATAATTTTGACGTTTCAAATTGAGTTGATACCTAATTATTATTGTGAATATATCGCTGAAAAAGATTAATTCAGATAGTGAAGATGAATTATTATGTACACCTTCAGAAATAAGACAATCAGCTAATGTTACCGTACAGAATTTAATGTCCGAAAAATACCAAAACAAATATAAAGGTGTATACAACAATTTTCAATATTGGTGTAACAGTAAGAATATCAAGTCATTGTCTGCAGAGAATGTTCTTTTGGCATATTTTAATGAACTTAACACCAAATATAAAGCATCGCCCCTATGGACTTTCTACTCCATGCTAATAATCATAATCAACATAAGTAATTCGTGGTTACAGGTATAAAGATTTGTAAATGCAGTTCTTTCTCTTTACTTTGATCTTAGTATTTATTGTTATAATCGTAGATAAAGTATAGTATTCAACTTGCGGTAATGGTCATAACTCACTTGATGAATTACAGCTTCATTTTCATCTGCGTGAGTTATGACCTACATTACCGCTCGTTGAATAATATACTATTTTCTTGCGACTATGCTGATGATACAAATTTCGTAACACTTAATAAAGACCTAGATAATTTATTGGTCAATTCAGGCAACATATACAAAGCCATATCAGATTGGCTTTCAAATGAAGGTCTTTTATTGAATCAAAATAAAACTGATTGTTTATTCTTCAAAACAAAGAGAAACAGCACAGAATATCCAGATGTAATTAATTTCAATGGAATTAAATGTATGTACCGACTAATATTAATATGAACACCGAAGTGAAGCTACTAGGTCTGACGGTTGATGAGAATTTATCGTGGGGGTGTCACATTGATAAACATAACAATAAACTGAATTCTATTCGTTATACTTTAAGAATAATGTCTCCTTACTTGGGTAAAGATGGCTTGAAGACAATATATTTTTGTAATTTTCAATCTCTCGTTCGATATGGGGTAATTTTCTATGGGAGTGTCAGTGCTGTAGCAAGGCTCTTAATAACTCAGAAAAAAGCAATAAGAATTATAAACAAGCTAAGCTATAGAGCTTCTTGTAGAAGTTATTTTAGAAGAAGTGGTATATTAACTGTAGTGGCAGTTCATATTGAGGAATGCCTCATGTTTCTCGTTAAAAACCAAGAACTGTTCAGAAAAAATTTTCCCAACCATTTCTACAATTGTAGAAGCTGTTACTATCCAGCTCATAGACTAACTCTTACAGAAAAAAGTGACAAATATGTGTGTTTGAAACTGTTTAATAAATCACCCTTGAGGTTAAGACAATTGAAAAGATACTATGTTTTTAAAGTGTCTTGATTGATCTTGAGCCTTATACATTGCAAGAGTTTCTAAATGCTTCCTTTTGAATAATGTTTCTTTTCTTTTTTTGACTGTGTTTTCGTTCTGATTATGTATACATATAGTTGTATTATGTAGGATTTTCGAAAATAAACCTTTTTATTATTATTATTGATTATTTGTTTTTCTTTTTCTTCCTCTTGTTGTTCAATTTCCTCGGTGTCGATTTTATTTTCCTCATCGCTACTGAAAAGGTTGTATCTATTTGATATTGGTGTACCGTTCTCGGTAGTTGTGTTTTTGTTCGCTGTGGTTTTCCTTCAACTCGTCAGCTTTTTTGAAGCAGCTGATCTCTCCACTCGGCACACATGCGCACTGCACTATGCATCCATACTGAACAGGTAGTCGATCTCTACTGATTCGGTTGATTTCAAACTTTGTCGTTAGCTGTGAGATGACGACATGAAGATTAGTAAGGATGGGTTTTACTAGAAGATTTTCGAAAAATACTTCTTCAAAACTTCGGTATCTCAGATATGTTATGCTATATTCAGCTTTCGATTTAGTGTTGGATTCGTTGGATCTTGGGAAATACGTTCACACGTGAATATGAATGATAATACAAAGTATACTAAAAACTCTATAATCTCTCTAAGCATCTAACATCTAATAATTCTCTAATGGTGAATAGGGTTAACTCTTAATTTATACGGTCGTCTACACATTGTTTGTTCATAGAATATTCTCAACCATCGATAGGGAAGTTTGCTTCCAACAATATGGCATTCGTACACTTCATGTCCAACGGGACATGAAGTGTACGAATGCTACGTTAAGGAACGCAGTTTTAACATTTAATTGACATGAATACAATTCGTACTCATTTATTATTGCGAACGCTGCTCTTATGACTGGAAGTCTAGAGACTGGTGCATAGGTTTCTTTCAAGTCGTAATTGTTTCGGTCTTCGAAACCTCTGATAACTAGTCGTGCTTTGTATCGAGTGCTTCCATCTACTTCCAATTTCCTCTTAAATACCCATTTTGAATCTATGATATTTGCCTTTTTCCGTCTATTTGTACTTTTTCTCTGTCTACTATTTTCCATACTTTATTTTGTATCATAGAATCAATTTCTTCTTGGGCGGCCTTTTTCCAAAAGATGCCATCTTTAGAATTAATAGCATCTCTAAAATTGAGCGGTTCTTTATTTATTGTGGATATAAGGCATCTTCTTAATTCTTCTTCAGTTTCGACCTTACCAAGATCTTCCTCTAAGGTATCACTTGATAACTTTATATATCTAGCATAACTGCTATCTTCTACATACCTAACTCTAGAATTTCCATCTTCAGATCTTCTCTCATTTTGACTTCTAGTATAAGGTCTGGCAATCTTACTCTTTTTAAGTATTTCTAGCTCTTTAGTCTCCTTTCGTGGTCTTCCTCTCTTTTTCTTCTCAATATTCTCTAAGTTTTCTCTAACTTCTCCAAATTCTTTCATCCAATCCCAATCTATTTTATCTTCTCCGGCGGAGATGTTTCCTCTTAATTCAAGCTCATTCTTTTGGTAAACATCTTTATAGACAAGTTTCTCATTGAACCTCACATGTCTTCATTCAAAGAATTTTCTTGATCTGGGATGCCACATTAGATATCCAGTAGAGGTATTATTATTATACTAGCACAGACTTCAATGCACGTTCTCAAAATTTGAGATTGGGTTTTGGAATTTTCATGTATGCTATACATCCAAACCTCTTGATTTGATCAAAATGACATCTAGCATTTGATACGAATTTTGTCAAAGGTGTTTGATATTCTATCGACTTGTGTGGGGTTCGATTGTATGCATGTATTGCAGCATCAACGGCTAACTCCCACATACTCTTAGGTATTCCTGAATCAAACATATATGCCCTGACTTTTCTTTGTATGGTTCCATTAAACCTCTCGGCTATGCCATTGTGTTCTGGTGTATATGGTGAGGTGAGATCTGTTTCGATATTCTCCTTCTTCAGTACTTCTAAGAATTTTCTTCCAGTAAATTCGGTTCCTTGGTCTGATCTGATGTAACAGACCTTCTCGTTCTTACCTAAAAGGTTTCGAGTGGATATAAGAAATTTCTCTAATGCCTCTCCAGATTAATCTTCAGTTTTTAACGAGAAAGCTCTAGCTAGTCTCGAGTAATCATCTATATAAACATTTATGAATCTCTTCTGGCCAGGATAAGATGTTGGTTTAATTGGTCCCATCGTGTCTGTATATATCACCTGAAGTGGCCTATCGGCTCTTCTTCTAGTCTCCTTAAAAGGTAATTTTTGCATCTTCGACATGATACCCACTTCACATTCTAGTATGGAATCATCAAACTTCAACTTCTCTAATCTTTTATCAAGCTTTTGTAACTTCTTTAGGTAGTTTGATGAGGCATGACCTAATCTAAGGTGCCACAGCATAGCTTCATTAATTTTCTCAGAACAAGGGATATGCTCAAAAGGATTATTTATAAACAGTTCCTCTAAGTTTTGAACTGACTCTAAGTCATCTATTTTTACTGCTTCTCTTGTTAGCAGACTACAGTCCCAACTCTTTATTTCCGGCTCTGGTTCATCTACATCTTCAACTATTGTGTTGAGAGCCGTTTCCTTAGGAGTAATGAGATTACTCTCTTTCTCCCTCCCAATCGCAGACAAGTTTCGTCTCTTGGGAGATTCTCCCTCCCACTTTAACAACTCTTCCTCTTTATTGGGTAGCTGCGATTGCTCAAACATCTCATTCTCTTCGTACATTGCAGCTCTACAGCAATATACATCATACTCTATCTCATTGTTAGACTGGTTTTTATTTGTCTTTTTAATTTTAAAGTTTATGATCCAGTTTGGCTTCTCATACTCTCCCTCTAAAACAATCTTATTAGCCTCGTTATCATAAACTCTTGAAACCTTGTTATTTAAACAAATTTTGAGTCCAGAATCTGTAAACCTTCTCAGTGATAGCAGGTTTTCAGACACATCTTTAGCTGCATATACATTCAACAGTTTTATGCTTTTACTCTTTAGTGGATCTCTTTATAATAATAGATCACCTTTACCATCTATTTCTATGTCAGCAATCTGATTTTTGTTCGCACTCTTAATTGTTTTATTTTCACACCCTCTTAAAATTACTCAAAATCCAGCGATCATTTATATGATTATATGATCGGTGGCACCAGAATCGGCAATAAAACTAATATTATCTTTAGGATTGCACTCACCTGATTTCTTTGGGTTTTCTTTTTCTCTAATTCGTCTTAACCTTGGGTTTACCTGCTATTCTTCAGTACCTCTGGCATGCCTACCTCTAAGCGATTCCTGCCTCTGCCTCTACCACTAACTCCAACTCTAACTCCAACTTTTAACTTTGGCCTATTTGAAGTCCTGGCTTGTACAGTGTTTCTGTTTTCAACTGTCAGGTTTGGACATTCATCCCCCTTATGGCTTCTAATGGCCTGGCAGTTGTAGCAGAACCACTTATTGTGTACCCTCAAAAAGCATTTGGCTGATCTGTGTCCCTCTTTGTTGCATCTAAAGCATCTAATTTAAGATGAAGAGGGAGCTTGGATCCTAGCATTTTTGGGGGTTCCTCTTTATTTTCAGAGTTCTTCTCTGCTTCTAATTCTGAGATAAATGACTTAATCTCCTCTAAAGTCATCTCCTGAGCCGAGGTTTGCCTTTTTATCAAGTCTGCGTTTCGCAGTTCAGGGATCACTGGCGAAACAGCTTGATAAATAGCAGACCTTACCTTACCTCTACTCAATGACATCCTCACAGGTCTTTTATTCCCTGACGATGGAATCAAACCTGTCGCAGAAGTCATTGACTCGCTCACCTCTCCTCATCTCAATTGCATATAAGCGTGCTCGCACAGAGGTGTGAGTCACATTGCTCTCCCTCTTTCGCGAGCACCTTAGTGCTTTCAAAACCTCTATTGGGTCTCTTATATGGAGAACCTTCTTGTGGTATTTTTCCTCTAACCAGTTTATTATGATGTCACGAACCTAATTCTTCCTCTTTATTTTTGATGCCTCTGGCATTTGGGAAACTTGAATGTTGGGTTCGATGACATCTAGTAGCTCGTTGCTCGTTAGCTCAGACTTCAAATAGTCCATCCAAATGTCAAAGTTAAAGTCTTTCTTCAATCGATATTCCCTCTTTATATTAATTTTGTTGGCGAGCACTTCCTGCTCCACCAACTTCTGTCCTATCAGTCTGAAGCCTATTCATATTTTGCAGTCTGATATCCTCAATTATATTGAGGACTTTCTTCGGTCCATCCTTAAGTTCCACTTGTGACATGTACTCTTCTTTATCAGAAGAGTATTCCTCACTCACATACTCATCCTCTGTTTGCATGAATACCTCATTGGAGTTTTCAGATTCACTGCTATAGTTCTCTACTAATCCTCTTGTTCCTGCCATCTATTTCAGGTTTTTGAAACAAAAATATTTATATCATTCATTTACATCTAACATGCATTATTTGCACTCAGTTCGTCTCTAAAATCATCTAATACCAGGTATATTAATATAAATTGATTGTTTCATGCTTCTGAATCACATTGGACGCACAGCAGCCCAAAGCAATTCGAAACAGGATTTCAAGTTCTCAAGAAGCATCACCTCGCAAATGCACACCTGTCTTCAACGTATGGTACCATGCACGGCAATGAATACCTGTTGAAATAGGTTGGCCAAGCACACATGCGGGATGCAGACTGAAATTCTGTGAAGTCCCTAGCATTCGAACAAACAATGTAGCACAGCACGCATTGTATGTTTGAAGCCCCGAAATATTTATTCTTCTCTGAAGAATATATTGTTGAGCGCTCGTACTACTTACACGAGGGCTATATCATTTCGTCACGATGTCTGTATTTTTCGAATTTTGAGCCGAAAATGGTCTCAAACGACTATGTTCGACTCACTGATGACGGATACGTCGGAAAATTCGAGTCTGTCCGTCCGTCCGTATACACGATAACTCTCGAACGGAATGTCCTAGAAACTTGAAATTTTCAGGGTAGGTTCGAATCTCGAATGCCGAGGTTAATTTCGTTAACGGGCAAAATCCGCTTAAGGGTTTCGTAAATATGGCCGCTCGAAGTTTTGTTCTCCGGATTACTTTGAAACTACAGATTCGATCGAGATGAAATTTTGCACTCTATCACCCATCAAAATTTCTGTTGAAAAATTTAATTCGATAGTGAAATTCCACTTTCTCCACAATAATATCGTACATTGAGATTGAATTCGAAAAATTGTCTGTTGGATCGCTGGAATATTTGTATTTATTCTCATATTCTAAAAAATAATTTCAGGAATTCTTCAGGAAAATATGGATTCTGAATAATTTTTTCAAAATGATCAATGGTGAAAAAATAAATAAACAAATGAGTAAACAAGACTGCATGTGGATTTTATTTAGCCCATCGATGCAAATTCCTCAAATTGAAGACTCCATCTCTCGGAAATATGGCTCATCTACACAAGAACCATACACGAAAAGTCGAACAACATATCCGCATATTAATTTGTGTTGAATACCACTAGTTTTCGTTCAAATAGGCTACAACAGTTTTAAGACAATAAATTTTGAATACTGGTTTCGACAGTTTTGTGGTCATATACCTCATTTTTTGAAATAGTTCATAATTTTTAATAATAATGCCTCACAGATTCCCGAATCGAGAATATGCTGATATGTTGTTCGTGTATGGTTTTTGTGACGGTAATGGTAGAAAGGCTGTACGGGAACATCAATCAAGATTCCCTAATAGAAGATTACCACATCATAAAACTTTCTCTACAGTCTTTGATTATATTCGTGAAAATGGCCGCCAAGATACTGAAGGAGTAATTTTTGAAACGATAGAGGCACATCAAGAATACAGCACTTGAACAATTTCCCATGTTATGAATGTGCCGCATGTAACTGTATGGCGTAGATTGAAGAAGAACAATCTCTACTCCTTCATCTCCAAAAGATTCAAAGATTAGAACCAGGTGATGACATTCGTAGAATTCGTTCTTTCTGGATCAGAACTTTCCAAATATGTATGTGAATAGGCAGAGTTGGCCGCATGCATGGCCTCTTAGATCACCAGATCTCAATTCTATCGATTATTTCGTTTGGGGATATTTGAAATCTTAAGTGGAGTGAGATTGGAAGTGAGGATATTCTCCTACATGGAATCGAAATTGCCTGCAATAAGATCCGCAATGATCCACAAATGATCGAAAAGGCTATAAGACATAATTTGAAAAGTGGAAGAATGTGCATCGAGCAAAACGGTGGCACTCTTGAGCAACTTTTATGATTTCTTTCGAATGTTTTACTTGTTTACTCATTTGTTTATTTATTCTTTCACCGTTGATCATTTTGAAGAAATTATTCAGAATCCATATTTTTCTGAAGCTCCTGAAATTATTTATTAGGATATGAGAAGGAATACAACTATTCCATCAATCCAACATACAGTTTTTCGAATTCAATCTCAATGTACGACATTATTGTGAAGGAAGTGGAATTTTAATATCGAATTAAATTTTTCGACAAAAATTTTGATGGGTAAAACGTCGTGCGGGACACTGAAATCTACTGATCCTCATTGAAAATTTTCTGCTCTTTCCGAATATTCTAATCAAATTCCAATATTCCTTCATACAGGGTGTTGAATATCAGCTTGCGAAAAGAATCATATTTTTATAATACGGACCTGGATTTTTTGACCAATTCAAGAATGGATCGATTCACCTATGGAAGTGTGTTTTACGTTCCAAATATCAATTGATTATACTGGATTGTTCAAAAGTTATAAGCAATTGAAAATACTGACGAATACACAAATCAGCCTGTATCTCGGCTATGAAGATGATTAGACCTATCACATATAGGTTTTTTGTACCCGTCTAGCTCTACCTTAGGTTAACGTTTGTACATTTACCAATGAAACACCCTGTATATCAATCTAATCATCTTGATTTGTGGTAATATTCGTCTAAGCATCTAAGTTTGTGGAAATATTCATCTAAGTTTGTTGAAATATTTTTCCAAGCATCTAAGTTTGTGGAATTATTCCTCTAAGCATCTAGATTTGTTGAAATATTCCTCTGAACATCTTCATTGTTAAGCTTCTTAACTCTAGTACGTACTGTGAGGAAAGCATCTAATATTTCTCTCACAGAGCATCTAACTTCATTGCAACTTCTAAATAAAAGATTGTAACTCACGTTGTAGTTCAATCTAAAGATATTTTCTTCACACAACAAAAACGTGTATTCTTATCAAGTTTTGTTTATTGTTTATTTAAGCGCTGTGGGAACGTGCACTGGGTCACTAAAACCTCTTGGATTCGTTGGATCTTGGGAAATACGTTCACACGTGAATATGAATGACAATACAAAGTATACTCAAAACTATAATCTCTCTAAGCTCTAAGCATCTAACATCTAACATCTAATAATTCTCTAGATATAATATCTTTCGAATCTTCGAATGGTGAATAGGGTTAACTCTTAATTTCAACGGTCGTCTACACATAGTTTGTTCATAGAATATTCTCAACCATCGATAGGGAATTTTGCTTCCAACAATATGGCATTCGTACACTTCATGTCCAACGGGACATGAAGAGTGTATTGTTGGTTATCGTCTAATTTCCAATCAGGCGGAGCTTACATCTAACATTTAGTTATTCTGATATGTTTTCGAGAATATTCGGTGATTCCATCAAATATACGGGGTATTTTCAGAAGTTTTTTTTTTGACCAACAATAGAACTTATCAAAATATGTCAATATACCAAAAATCCTTCTTATAGAAGATTCACCAGGGCCGAGTATTTCGAAATCAAAGTTACCCGCGAATCTGAAAAATTAGCAGCACGGATCCGACTTAGGTACCTACATATTGAGATATGAACGTGTTGTTATTACCAGCTGTCTGAGGAAATCATCTATGATGCGTTTGATTTTGTAAGTTTTCATATCCCAACCCCCTCATTCCTTTGGGGTCATTTAAAAACATTAGTCTATAATAGACGGTGAGGTGAATAGTGCGAAAGAACTAAGACAACGCATTGAAAATGCTTGTGACATTATTCCGTGAGCAACTGATATATTTGCTTTGTAACTATTCGTTATTACGCCGGGAAACTTTGCGCACATCAAAAGTTGTTGGTTACCATTTCGAACAATTTCTGTGAACAATTTGGATCAATTTTATCGGTGGTTTGTGAACTTTGAATTTTTTTTTATAGAACCTTTTCAATCAGTTATATTTCCTCTCCTTAGTTGAAACTTCAAGAATTCTACCGCTCAGGAAGAAAGTCGAACACTTTATTTACATTATGAGGGAAGATGAGTGAGATAAAACGGTCCAGAGTTGTATTGAGATATTGATGCCCAAGATTTTTTGATTTTTTTCAAATTGAATATTTTAACGATCAACTTCCGGCGAAATGATTCCTTTTTATGAGTTCTAATACCTGTCAAAAAAGACTCACCTTATAAAGCACCCTGTTTGTCACATGGATGGTTCTCTATTTCCGCTATAGTTATGTGTGTTGAATGAGATAGTGAACTATCAACAGTATCAACACACTTATATTTAATTCCCAAAACTCATTACTGTATAGATGCCACGATTGGAAATAAATAGGTCACGGGAATACTGAGTAGGTGAGTAGGAGAATAGATGAGAACTCAGAAGTTCTGCTGTTCGTGTTGTTTCCGTGAGCAGAAAGTAGAATCCCGAATCCGAATCGCAAGGAGGCTTGGAGATTTGACGTCGACGGTATCGTTGGATTCTTGATCATAAACAAACCTGATTCCTGAACACTGAATAGAAAATACGATTCTTTTGACTTGGTAAATCGTTTCACAATTTCGGTTCAAAAGATTATAATCAGTGATCAGATGGTGTTTGGGCGGAAAGACGCAGTTCTGAATCCTGATATTTAGTAGGGTTCTGTGCTACTGTGTCATTACATTTCAAATGATAATAGAAAGTTATGAGCCAATCTCGCGATTGATGGAAACAAGCGCCCAAAAGCACAGTGTTTTTGAGCGCTCGTACTACTTACACGAGGGCTATATCATTTCATATCGATTTTTGAGCCGAAAATGGTCTCAATCGACTATGTTCGACTCACTGATGACGAATCCGTCGGAAAATTCGAGTCTGTCCGTCCGGCCTTCCGTCCGGCCGTCCGTCCGTAAGCACGATTACTCTCGAACGGAGCAACCTAGAGATTTGAAATTTTCAGTGTGGGTTTAGTTCCCGAATGTCTCGGCTAAGTTCGTTAATGGGCAAAATTCCACCAGGGGTTCCGTAAATATGGCCGTTCAAAGTTTTGTTCCCCTGATTACTTGAAAACTACAGATTTGATCGAGATGAAATTTCGCACTCAAATGGAGAATGGGGTGTTCAAGCTACATGTGAAATTTTGTCCAGATCACATGACCAGAATCATAGAAACCATAGAAAATTGTAACTTTTGAAGGGGAACGCCTAAGGACTTGAAATTTTCAGGATAGGTGTGGATCACGACTGTCGTGATCACGTTCATCTATGAGCAAAATTATACTAGGGTTTCCGTAAATATGGTCGTTTGAACTTTAGTTTTCTTGATAATTTCAAAATTACAGATTTGATCGTGACGAAATTTTGTAAACTAATGGATAATGATATATTCAATCTACATTTCTCCAGATCACATGACCAGAACCATAGAAACCATAGAAAATCATAACTTTCGAACGGAAAGGCCTAGGGTCTTGAAAGTTTCAGGATTGGTGTGGATCTGAAATGTCAGGTTCACGTTCAACAATGAGCAGAATTATACTAGGGGTTCCGTAAATACGGTCGTTTGAAATTTTGTTTTCTCGATAATTTCGAAACTACGGATTCGATCGAGATGAAATTTCGTATTTTAATCGAGAATGATATATTAAAGCAATATTTTGTCCACATCGCATGACCAGAACCATAGAAACCATAGAAAATTGTAACTTTCGAACGGAAAGGCCTAGGAACTTGAAATTTTCAGGGTGGGTTTGGATCGCGAATGTCACGTTCATCAATGAGCAAAATTAGACTAAGGGTTCCGTAAATATGGCCGTTCAAAATATTTTTTTCCAGGTAGTTTCGAAACAACTGATCGGATTGGAATGAAATTTTGCACCCAGCTGAGGAATAATGTTTTCAAACTACGTGCAAAATTTTGTCCAGATCGCATCACCAAGACTATAGATACCGTAGGAAATTCTGGCGAATTATCGAAATAAAATTGATCAGCTGAAGCACTGACAGGAAGTCTGGAGTTTCGCCTAAGTTTCAGAATTTTTTTGACAGCTGTCGAAAATTCCTTCAATTGATTTCCATAACTGGAAAATGCGAATCCACCTACAAGGTGCATGTACGAGCGCTCAAAAGCTCCTGCCTTCACAGCAGTGCGTTTCGTAATTTTTTTTTGATAATTTCGAAACTACTGATGGGATTCGAATGAAATTTTGCACATAGCTGAAGAATAATTCAAACTACGTGCCAAATTTTGTTCAGATCACATCACCAAGATCATAGATACCATAGAGAATTTTAGCGAATTATCGAAAAAAAAATGTTCAGCTGAAGCACTGAAGTTTTGCCTTAGTTTGAGAATTTTTTTGACAGCTGTCGAAAAATTCTTCATTTTGTGCCTGAAACTGGAAAATGCGAATCTACCTACAAGTGACTTCACGGCAGTGCTTCTCGTAATTTTTTTATTCATTGAAAGTTCCATACCAAATTAAAAACCATGGCTTCTTCTGAAAATTCGGTACTGGCGCTGCAAATAGAGATTTCCGATTTATTCCCTGAAGCAGTTCTGGTAGATTCGCAAAAAATCATTTGTGATTATAACTCAATTCCTTAATTTGAACCATATAATAAAACAATAACAGTTGGTATTATAGAAATATAATGAAAACTCACCGAACGCGTCGGAAATCTACCGTTGGCCACTTCTCAGTGAAGAGTCTCCTGAAAGCTCATTTCCTCCCTGTTTTTCAACCAAATACAGGATGATAACGTATTCGCAGTAGCCTCGTAACACGAGAAAAATATTGTCGTAACCTACGTGTTGCCTCAAATTTCGGAGTCATCGGAAGTGAATTATTATCGATCTCAGTATTGCGAACGGAATTGGACACGTTTTTGGTATCTCCTACATCGGCCATTTCCACAGACGACTAGTTCTGGACCCGCATCAATGTGGGGCGAAATTTTCTTTCTTCTATTTGTTATCCGAGTGAAAATCCCATTATATATTTATTGGACAGTCCGATTGCGTTTCTGAAACTCAGGTGCCACTTTATCGAAAACTTCCACGATGCATTCTGTAAAGTTGCGAAGCTCTAGAGATTATAACATGGAGGCAACTCAAATATCCATACGATGTAGATCCACATAAGAAGAATTTCAAGTTCGGTAGATAGAATAAACCCAAACAGATGTAGTATTTCCTATAACGAGTTACTGAACTTGGGAAACCAATTTGAAAAAGCACGTCTGTGAGTTTAAAAGTCAAATAATCATAAAACTTTCCCCAAGTTCCACAATTCGCAGAATATTGAGAGATGAAATATTGCCCCATTTTGTCGCGGAAGAGAGAAAATTGTACACTTAAATACAAGGGGATAAAATGCATTTGAATTTCAATCAATTTTGAATTTGCTCCAGTCAATAAAACTTATTATTATAATTCGACTTTGTCACTTACCTTTCAAGCAAAATACACGAATAAAACAAAGAAAACTTGTGGTCTGTTAAAAATACTAGAGAAGCCGAAAGGAACCAGGATAAGATCTAAGAAGTTAAACACCAGCTGACAACTGAATATGTGCGACTGACCTCTGACAGCTGGTTCCTCCCTCTCCATCAATTAATCTAAAGATCAATATCTCCAATCAAATGCCACAAAAACTATTCAATAAAATAATCGAAGCTCCAGCTTCTTGGGCAACACAAATTGTGGAAATCAAGAAGAAACTCACAGTGGCTCTATATTCCATTGTAATTATTACTAGATTTTCTACTAGACAGGCAGCCCTCAATTCCAACTTCGCCAATGTCATTCCATTGCTTCATATGGAATTCTCCTGTGGGGTAGGTATATCAGTTCATGCTAAAGATTCCGTGATTGTCCAAAAAAGGGCAGTTAGAACAATAATATGCAACTTGGAACATACAGGCAGCTGTAGAGAACCTTTCAAAATCCTCAAGATACTTACCATACTAGCAATTTATATTTTGGAATGTGCCACATATGTTCACAAAAATTTGGACAACTTTCCTGCCAATAGGGACCTTTACACTTACGCTCCAGTCGCGCGCGATAGTCGCGCGCGAAAATCGCGAGTGATTTTCGCGCGCGACTGGAGCGTGTAAAAAATTGCCTTCACACTACGCCGTCGCGCGCGAATTTGGTCGAGCCATTCCAGTCGCGCGCGACTGGAGCGTGTGAAAAATTGCGTTCACACTACGCCGTCGCGCGCGAATTTGGTCGAGCCGTTCCAGTCGCGCGCGACTGGAACGTTAGTGTAAAGGTCCCTATTGGTTTGTTCCATCACTTCAACACAGGAGTAGAGATAAATTAATCATCTCTTGTCATCATAGAAAATTCATTCAACAAGGAATCGATTAATGAGGCCGAAAAATTCGAAATGAACTTCTTGATGCCATGAAGCAGCTCAACAGAAAAAAAAAACTTTGAAACAATTTGAAAAACATTATACTTAAAAATACCTTATACTCTTCAAAAGGGTTTCTGAGCGCTCGTGTTACTTACACGAGGGCTTTACCATTTCGTCAAGATGTCTGTATTTTTCGAATTTTGAGCCGAAAATGGTCTCATTCGACAAAGTTCGACTCCTTCGAAAAATTCGGGTCTGTCCGTCCGGCCGTATAAACGATAACTCTCGAAGGGACCGACCTAAAAACTTGAAATTTTCAGGGTAGGTTCGAATCTTGAATGCAGCAGTTGACTTTGTTTTCGGGAAAAATTCAACCAGGGGTTCCGTAAATATGGCCGTTCGAAATTTTGATCGATATGAAATATTGCACTCATAGAAAATTATAACATTCGAACGGCCTAGGGATAGGTGTGGATTTCGAAGAACAATTGGACACCTCGAACACTGACGTGAAGTCTGGAGTTCCGCCTCAGTCGGAATTTTTTTTCTTTTCTGACGTGACTTTTGATGTTTTGATGTTTTAATAAAATACTAGTAAACCAGTAGATCCACATGATAAATAGATCCACAAACAGGCAGATCAACATAAAAAGTAGATCCACGAACAGGCAGATCCACATAATGAGTAGTTCTTCAAAATAAATCCACAGAAAGGGTAATAATAGGATCACATTGAAAGTCTTCTTAATTATCCATTTCTATTATGGAAGTTGATCATCTTTGTTGGGATATTGTTATATTTTATTCGAAGAGATAGTATTATGAAGGTGACATAATGAGGAAAATTAAAATGGGTTAACTTCCATTTTGTGATGTTGATACGGATACACCCATTTCTTGATGAATAAATATATTTTGTTAACGAAAACAATGAAATTAAACATGGGGAAATTATATTAATTTTTTTAAGATTCAAAATGAAAGGTTTGCCGATTGATCGGTTATTCAGAAAACAATCGAAGATACATATGATTTAATTTGATTTCGAGGGAAAAAAAACCATCGTATTTTAACGGTCTCAATCGCTATTCCGTTCTTTTTCTATATCCGCGTTCGCGTGGTTCATGCAATATTGTGTATTCATGAATTCAATATTAAAATTGTCTTTAACACGGTCCCTACTCAATCTTGCTTAACCCAACCTATTTATTAATTCATTTCAAGAATTATTTTCAACACTGCCATAACTTGAGCTAACCTAACCTAAATGATAATTAATTTCAAGAATTGTTTCAACACTATCAGATCAGAACCAACCTAACCTAAATATCAATTTTTTTTGAGATTTGTTTCAACACTGTCCTAACTCCAGCCAACCTAACCCAACCTAAATATTGATTCATTTCGAGAACTGTCTCAACACTGTCATAACTCCAGCCAACCTAACCCAACCTAAATATTGATTCATTTCGAGAATTGTTTCAACACTGTCCTAACTCCAGCCAACCTAACCCAACCTAAATATTGATTCATTTCGAGAATTTCCTCAACACTGACCTAACTCCAGCCAACCTAACCCAACCTAAATATTGATTCATTTTGAGAATTGTCTCAACACTGTCCTGACTCCAACCAACCTAACCCAACCTAAATATTGATTCATTTTGAGAATTGTTTCAACACTGCCCTAACTCCAGCCAACCTAACCCAACCTAAATATTGATTCATTTCGAGAATTGTCTCAACACTGTCCTAACTCCAGCCAACCTAACCCAACCTAAATATTGATTAATTTCGAGAATTGTCTCAACACTGTTCTAACTCCAGCCAACCTAACACAACCTAAATATTGATTCATTTCGAGAATTGTCTCAACACTGTCCCAACTCCAGCCAACCTAACCCAACCTGAATATTGATTCATTTCGAGAATGGTCTCAACACTGTCCTGACTCCAGCCAACCTAACCCAACCTAAATATTGATTCATTTTGAGAATTGTTTCAACACTGTCCTTACTTAACCCTTTCAGCCCTGACTTTTTGATTTTATGATTAGTGTTATTATTATTATCATAAGTTTATTAACTATTAATTTACAGCCTTTTTTATATCTTATATAAAAATGATTTTTTTTTATAAATTTGCTTACAAGGAACCTTGTAGCAATTTTCTAAACAAATATGAGGTATTTTTCAGTATTCGTATGGGAACTATGAAGTAGTGGCAAATTACACCGCCAGGTCTTCAACTGAACTTGCTAGGTGTATGTTGAACTTTGTGAAGTCAGTGGTGGCAAATGCCACCGTCAGGGCCGAAAGGGTTAAGCTAACCTAACCCAACCTAACCTAAATATTGATTTATTTAGAGAATTGTCTCAACACTGTCCTAACTCCAGCCAACCTAACCCAACCTAAATATTGATTCATTGTGAGAATTGTCTCAACACTGTACTAACTCCAGCCAACCTAACCCAACCTAAATATTGATTCATTTTGAGAATTGTTTCAACACTGTCACAAGATTTAAAATGAAAGGTTTGCCGATTGATCGGTTATTCAGAAAACAATTGAAGATAGATATGATTTTATTTGATTTCGAGGAAAAAAAAAACCATCGTATTTAAACGGTCATAATCGCTATTCCGTTCTTTTTCTATATCCGCGTTCGCGTGGTTCATGCAATAGTGTGTATTCATGAATTCAATATGAAAATTGTATTTAACACTGTCCCTACTCAATCTTGCTTAACCCAACCTATTTATTAATTCATTTCAAGAATTATTTTCAACACTGCCATAACTTAAGCTAACCTAACCTAAATGATAATTGAATTCAAGAATTGTTTCAACACTGTCAGATCAGATCAGATCCAACCTTACCTAAATATCAATTTTTTATGGGATTTGTTTCAACACTGTCCTAACTCCAGCCGACCTAACCCAACCTAAATATTGATTAAATTCGAGAATTGTCTTAACACTGTCCTAACTTCAGCCAACCTAACCCAACCTAAATATTGATTCATTTTGAGAATTGTCTCAACACTGTCCTAACTCCAGCCAACCTAACGCAACCTAAATATTGATTCATTTTGAGAATTGTTTCAACACTGTCCTTACTTAAGCTAACCTTACCCAACCTAACCTAAATATTGATTTATTTCGAGAATTGTTTCAACATTGTCCTTACTTAAGCTAACCTAACCCAACCTAACCTAAATATTGATTTATTTCGAGAATTGTTTCAACACTGTCCAAACTCCAGCCAACCTAACCCAACCTGAATATTGATTCATTTCGAGAATTGTCTCAACACTGTCCTAACAACTCCAGCCAACATAACCCAACCTAAATATTGATTCATTTTGAGAATTGTTTCAACACTGTCCTAACTTAAGCTAACCTAACCCAACCCAACCTAAATATTGATTCATTTCAAGAATTGTCTCAACACTGTCCTAACTCCAGCCAACCTAACCCAACCTGAATATTGATTCATTTTGAGAATTGTCTCAATACTGTCCTAACTCCAGCCAACATAACGCAACCTTTATATTGATTCATTTTGAGAATTGTTTCAACACTGTCCTTACTTAAGCTAACCTAACCCAACCTAACCTAAATATTGATTTATTTCGAGAATTGTTTCAACATTGTCTTTACTTAAGCTAACCTAACCAAACCTAACCTAAATATTGATTTATTTCGAGAATTGTTTCAACACTGTCCAAACTCCAGCCAACCTAACCCAACCTGAATATTGATTCATTTTGAGAATTGTCTCAACACTGTCCTAACAACTCCAGCCAACATAACCCAACCTACATATTGATTCATTTTGAGAATTGTTTCAACACTGTCCTAACTTAAGCTAACCTAACCCAACCCAACCTAAATATTGATTCATTTCGAGAATTGTCTCAACACTGTCCTAACTCCAGCCAACATAACGCAACCTAAATATTGATTCATTTTGAGAATTGTATCAACACTGTCCATTACTCAAGCTGACCTAACCTAAATATTAATTCATTTTCAGAATTTCTTCATTTAATACCTTGCCTTCTTTTTCACTTGCCTTCCACTATTTTCCCACTAAACATACACCACTTCGAGTCAGTTATTTCTGAATTTTTTGGTGGCTTTCAGGTTATTTCTTCTCTTAAAGCAATTAACTCTTCCTCAATTACACTTTTCCATCCATGACCTTACTCAATTGCTCCTGAATAGGACTTCAGCGAACAAATTTTGAGGTTCAAGTGCTGCAAAGAAATTCATGTCATCATCTTCTTGTTCTATTGTTCCCCATATATTTCGGTGTCTCTATTTCCTCTCATTTTCTTCCTCTGCTCGTATATTTTCAGGTTCATTTTTGTCATTCTCGTTAGTCATGGGTATAATCTCGAGTATAATCTGGTTGTTTATTTCCCTCTCTTTTTCTTATTCCTTCCATGTACAATCTTCTTTCCTTCTTGTTCGTTCCATAACCTATATCCATTATCGGCATACTTAACCATCATCATCTTCTCTGATCTAGGATCTAATTTTGACTTTCTCATTCCTCGCAAGATTAAATTATATGCAGAACATTCAAATGTCTAAATTTTTTCCAAATAGGGTTCCTCGTTATACCAAACTTCTCCGCGTTCTACTTCACAAGCCTAGTGCGGGGAACTGGTCAAACTTGTTTAGGTATTTCTATTCAATTTCAATTTGACAATATACAATTTTCCCTGCACCATTTTCCATTCCATTATGCCAACTTTTGCATAGCTGAATAATGTAGACCATTTTGTTTTAATTTTTCAACAGACATTAATTAATGAATTATATTATCCATACAGCTTTGATTGTCACCGTTCTTCTGGTATCTGTCTGTAATTGGCCGTGGCGCAGTGGATAGCGCATTCAACTTTGGTGCCGGTCTCCTTGATCGGTCCCTGGTTCGAATCCTTCGGTCGGGAAAGAAATTTTCTCACATGGAGCACGGTTCCACCATTCACGGTTGGGTAAACAATTAACACTGCTGTGCCTCAGGTGGCGTAAGGACACAGTAACAAAGCCTACACAGAACACAACCGGGTCTCCTAACTCGCACAAGCTCTGAGCTTCTGAAGCTCTGAGCTTCTGAGGGGTCTCACAGAGACCTAGGAGAGTCGGGATATAAACAATATACAATATACAATTCCAGATTTCCCTGTTTTTGAGCGCTCGTACTACTTACACGAGGGCTATATCATTTCGTCACGATGTCTGTATTTTTCGAATTTTGAGCCGAAAATGGTCTCAATCGACTATGTTCGACTCACTCCGTCGGAAAATTCGAGTCTGTCCGTCCGACCGTAAGCACGATAACTCTCGAACGGAACAACCTAGAGACTTGAAATTTTCAGTGTGGGTTCAGTTCCCGAATGCCTCGGTTAAGTTCGTTAATGGGCCAAATTCCACCAGGGGTTCCGTAAATATGGCCGTCCAAAGTTTTGTTTCCCTGATTACTTGAAAACTACAGATTTGATCGAGATGAAATTTTGCACTCAAATGGAAAATGAGGTGTTTGAGCTACATGTGGAATTTTGTCCAGATCGCATGACCAGAACCATAGAAACCATAGAAAATTGTAACTTTTTAACGGAAACGCCTAGGGACTTGAAATTTTCAGGATAGGTGTGGATCTTGAATGTCGTTATCACGTTCATCTATGAGCAACATTATACAAGGGGTTCCGTAAATACGGTCGTTTGAAATTTTGTTTTCTCGATAAATTCGAAACTACGGATTCGATCGAGATGAAATTTTGTGTTTTAATCGAGAATGATATATTGAAGCAATATTTTGTCCAGATCGCATGACCAGAACCATGGAAACCATGGAAAATTCTAACTTTTGAACGGAAATACCTAGGAACTCGAAATTTTCAGGGTGGGTTTGGATCGCAAATTTCACGGTCACGTTCACCAATGAGCAAAATTAGACTAGGGGTTCCGAAAATATAGCCGTTCAAAATATTTTTTTCCTGATAGTTTCCTGATCAGTAAACTACTGATCGGATTGGAATGAAATTATGCACCTAGCTCAGGAATAATGTATTCAAACTACGTGCAAAATTTTGTCCAGATCGCATCACCAAGACCATAGATAGCATCGACATGAAGTCTGGAGTTTTGCCTAAGTTTCAGAATTTTTTTGACAGCAGTCAAAAATTCCTTCAATTGATTTCTAAAACTGGAAAATGCGAATCTACCTACAAGGTGCATGTACGAGCGCTCAAAAGCTCCTGCCTTCACGGCAGTGCTTTTCGTAATTTTTTTTACCTAAACTCTGCAGTCTACAACAGAACATATATTTTCATTCGATGAGTTTCAACTTGTGAAAAAAAAAATGAGACATGTCCTTCCTCATTCTCCAGTGCATTGTTGAAATTGTTTTTTCCTCTGTGAAAACTTCCTCCATAACCTCCACCAAAACCACCTCTTCATAGGACATTCTGCCTTGCTACCTGACTGGTACTATAGATATACTTGAACTTGCATTACTTCCACCTCTAAAATTTCCTCTAATTTTTTTCGCTTAAGTTCCTTGACACGAATGCCATTCCTGGTTTTTCTCAATTAAGAATATATTACATACAATAATATATAGGTAGTGAGAATCTGTATATTATTATGACCATACTGGACAATTTATTTTTCTCGAATACCTTCGAAGTAACCAACACGATGTTATATATTATCGAGGTACAATTTTGTTCGAAAAGTCTTTGTAATTGTTGAGGTATGATCGATGAATTGACCTATTAGCGATCTATTACAATTGAATTCGAACATATATCTATATATGTAATAAGTTCTATTTTATTTAAGTTGAGTTGAAGGATTAAATAAAAACTCAGCTGCGTTTCATCTGTAGAAACAAAAGTTTTATTTACATTATGTACAACAATATTATAATTTAATCATACCTGTAGAAACAGAAGAAACAACATTTAAAGCTTCTATTTAGGTATGATCTTTCATTCAAATCAATTTCAATAATTAAATCACAGTTTAATTTTATGGAGCTATCTTTTCTATTCTGACAGTCACTCTGTCATTCTGACAACACACAAAATTAAAGAAAAACAACGACATAGTAATATGTCTTATTCTTCTTCACATCTCCATTCCTGCAAGTGAACAATTACAATACATTGTGATTGGTTACGAGTCCCCCAGAACTGGTGTTAGTTTTGTGACATGGAATAAGTTAGATTCTTTCTTTTTGTGGCCTGTATCTATCTCGTAAATTGAATTCGAAATCTTCTTAATTATTTCGTATGGCCCGCTTCTAATTTCATCTAGTTTCTTCCTATTTAGCTTATTTCCATTCTCCACATAAACTTTGTCTCCAACTTCAAAGTCTGGTTCTTTTCGTCTTAAATCAAATTTTGTTTTGTTGTAATTGTGTGATTTGATGGTGTTTTCCAAAGCGATTTTTCTATCATTTTCAATATCATCAGATGTGTGTTCAACCCTGAATTCTTGAGGTAAAATGTTTTCATTTTTTCCATCTAGTAAGTATATTGGAGCAAATCCAGTAACCGTATGTTCCGTTTTGTTGTATGCATCAACACATCTTTGAGCGATGGTCGTCCAAGCTGATTTTTTTTCATTTTTATTGGTCTCACAGCGAATCTTGTTAACCAAGGTCTGGTTTAGTCTTTCGTTAAGACCATTCGAAAATGCGGCGTCAACAGCTGTAAACACCATTTTTATGTTCTTTTCTTTAAAAAATTTTTTGTACTCATTTGAGTTGATTCCAGGATATTGATCTGTTAGTACCAACTCCACTTCGTGATGCCGTGTGACGCACTCTGTTAGTTTTATAAAGTCCTTATAGTTTTGGTTCTTCGAAGTTAAGATGTAAGCATACCTGGTAAAATGATCAACCAGCAAGTGTAGGTATTTTTTTGTAGAGCGAGATCCCCCAAATCCACCGATAGTATCAACAGAAACAATTTCAAAGGGGTATGTTGCTGGACCCAAATGCGACATCAATCCATATTTTGGTTTTCTCCGTGACTTATTTTTAATGCAGACTTCACAATTTTCACAAGTCTTTTTTATGTTTGTCACAAGGTTTTTAGCTGTATAGAAAGGTGTAATTTTCCTAATCATCTGAGTTTGCCCAATATGACAGTACAAGTTGTGTACATCTTCGATTAATTTTTTGCTTAGATCTTCTGTTAGAATGATTTTATCTCTTTTATTTATCTTTTTCAGGTAGATTTCATCCCTTTTGACTAATTTATCGGCTCTTTTAGTAACTTCTAGGTTTCTCTTTTGATCATTCTTTATATCTTGAAGGCTTATTAAATTAACTGTCTTAAGGAAATCATCAGTATTTTCATGTGGTTCTAAGACCGGGTTTCTGCTCAGGCAGTCTGCTTCCTGGTTTTATTTTCCAGGGTAGTATTTTATTTTTAAGTTATACTGTGATAAATAAAGTGTTAAATCACCAAGCTCTTCATCAGGTCTAGCTTTAATGTTTAGATCCGCTAGAGGTTTATGGTCCGAAAATACCAAAAATTCTTTTTCCATTAGCCAATGTTGCCAGTATTTTACGGCTTCTTTGACTGCTAAACATTCTAGATATATTGGTTTTTTTTTCTTTTGTGCATCTGCCAATTTTTTTGAAAAATATGCTACTGGTTTCTTGTGACCATTTTCATCTTTTTGTTTCAGCATTGCTCCAACACCTTTGATGCTTGCGTCTGTATAAATCTCTATTGGTATATCAGGATCAAAAATTTTCAGCACTGGCTCCGAGCACATTAATCTTTTTACCTTTTCAAAGGAATCTTGACACTCTTTGGACCAACAAAATTTCACGTCTTTCCTCAAGAGGTTATGTAAAGGATCTAAAATAGTTGCACTGTTGGGTATAAAATTATGATGGAAATTTATTTTTCCCAGAAACTGTCTAACATTTTTCCTGGTTTCCGGCGCTGGAAATTGTTTTACTGCAATTAAGTAGTCTTTAAGAGGTTTTACGGAATATTCTGTGACCCAAATATTCTGCATAACTATTAGCGAAGCTGCACTTTGAAAACTTAATGAATCCTTCTTTAGTAATTGCTTCTAGCAATTCTGATACATGTGTTATATGTTCTTCGAAAGTTTTTGAAAAAATAAGGATATCATCTATAAAGTTTACAGCAAAGTTCGTTAAATTATGTTTTCTTATAATATTGCTCAGTATTCTCTGAAAAATTGCTGGAGCAGTTTTTAGTCCAAATGGGAGACAAGTCCATTGGAAGTGTCCTTCTTGTGTTATGAATCCAGTCTTATGTCGGTCTTGGACTTTTAGAGGGATTGACCAAAATGCAGAATTTATATCCAATGTTGTAAAATATCTACTGTTTACTGTCTTTACCATTAGATCCTCTATTAGTGGGAATGGTTGAGATTGAGGTACAATCAATTTGTTCAAATCCCTAAAGTCTATACACAGTCTTGACTTTTTTTTTTCTTCTTTCTTGTAAGCCAAAGTAACAGGGGCTGCGAATGGACTGTAGGATTCTTCAATTAGCTTTTTGTTCAACAGTTTTCTTATTTGGTCTTCTATTTCTCTTCGATCTTCCACAGTACATCTGTATGGACGTTTATAACAATATTTGTCCTCTATCAGGTCAATGTGTGCCTCATAATCTTTCACAGTCCCAACATCATACTTGTCTTTTGCAAATACTGTGTTATATTTTTTTATTAATTCATCAATTTCCAGTTTTGATTTACTTGCAAGTGATTTGTGAGACATGTGAAATTTTTTGTATTTAAATATTCGTTGAAATTAATTTCTCTCCACGAGTTTATTTTTTCTACTCTAGGAGTATTTTTCAAGTTTTCTATTTTGTCACCTAGTACATCAGGAATTTCGACATTTTTTGTTTTATTTTTTTCACTTTGAGTGATTTCTAAATTTTCGTCCTGAATTAATTGAAAATTTTTTATACAATCTAATCCAATTAAAAAATTATATCTAAAATTCTCATTGTTCACAATGAAAACATCCATATATTTTTCAATATCAAAAATCCTAATTTTCATTTTTAGTGCTCCCTGTGCTTTATTCACACCATTAATAGTTTTTGAGTTTACTGTTGGATTATTATTTTCTAATTTTTGAGTTGAAAATTTACTATTTCTCTCCTTATACCAACAAGCTGATTCAAGCTGGTAACGTTTACCTTTGTTTTCTTTTTCACAAATTGCGCATGGAGTTTTATCTTGAGTTTTGCTGGTTTTTCTTCCAAAGTCTTGTTTAAATTTTTTATCTGTTTTATTTTGAACAAGATGTTCTAACCGGCCAATTTCATTATATAAATCTTCAATGTTATTCAATGTTTCTCTGTCAATTTTGTCAGAGACAGAGTTGGGCAGACCCACTGCTATCATATCTATTAGAGTATCAGAATCTATTGATTTTCTGACCTCTAGTAACAATTTTTCTTTTTTCAGGGCATATTCAAGCAAAGATCCTGCTTGATACTTAAAAGCAAATGCATATCTTATTGGCGACCAACCTTTATTACCAAAAGTTTCAGAAAAACTTTTTTTCCATCTATTCCATTCTGATTCAACTGAAAATCATACTGCTATACCAGTCTGCACTAGCTTTCTCCAAAAAAAAATTTAAAATTTCAATTTTCTTCCTGTCTTCTGATACTAGGCATCTTTCACACTCTTTTTCAAATTCTTGGATCCATTGGTGTGCATTTAAACTTCTTCCATCAAATTTTTCTATCATAAAATCTTTGGCTATTTTCCCTAAGTTTTGAACTTCAGATTTTTTTTCTTTTTCAATTACCAACATTTCTAACAACTTTTTTAATGAATCATCTGGTTCATTTTTTGTGACTTGAATATTATCATCAATTTCCTCTAAAATATAATCTTGAAATTGCAAGTTTTCTTCTTCATCTAGATACACCTTAGCAATATTGGCAGATACATTAATCCAAACTTTCCTGTATTGACCTTTTTTTGTTATTGATCTTTTTATTTTAGGAAAAATGTTTGTTGTTATCAATTCTGTATGCAGTGTTGTTGGCTGGTACTCATCTGGGAGGCTAAATGTACGCCCCTCTGGCGTGCCAATTGAGGTTACGCATAGGATATTTGTTTTTCCGTCCGCCTTGCACTTCATCATAAAGTCAAATCTTAATTTTTCCATTTTAAGATTCGAGCAAAAATGTTGTTTTGTCATAAGTTCTATTTTATTTAAGGATTAAATAAAAACTCAGCTGCGTTTCATCTGTAGAAACAAAAGTTTTATTTACATTATGTACAACAATATTATAATTTAATCATACCTGTAGAAACAAAAGAAACAACATTTAAAGCTTCTATTTAGGTATGATCTTTCATTCAAATCAATTTCAATAATTAAATCACAGTTTAATTTTATGGAGCTATCTTCTCTATTCTGACAGTCACTCTGTCATTCTGACAACACTCAAAATTAAAGAAAAACAACGACATAGTAATATGTCTTATTCTTCTTTACATATATATAAAAGAAAGTCGTGTTAGTTACACCACTTATAACTCAAGAACGGCAGAACAGATTTGGGTGAAAATTGGTATGGAGGTAGCTTAGAGCCAGGAGACGGAGATACTTTTTATCCCGTTCGACAGCGAAAAAATACAATAAAAGAAAGAAAATTTTCCAATAAAAAATGTTCATAGATTTCGTAACTGTCAAGAATAATGTCATAATGCAAAATGAGTGACATATATATTGGTTGTCAAATATTTGTGCGATTGATTTCACTGAATGATTCGAGATTATTCCGTAAATCCATTCAGAGTCAGTATATATTTACTTCGTGAAAGTGATTAATGTTGACTGTGATTTGTTTTGATGGGTGACAGCTCAGATCAGATCAGATCAGTTCAGATCAGTTCAATTCAGATCAGTTCAGATCAGTTCAGATCCGTTCAGTTCAGATCAGAACAGTTCAGATCAGTTCAGTTCAGATCAGTTCAGATCAGATCAGTTCAGATCAGTTCAGATCAGTTCAGTTCAGTTCAGTTCAGTTCAGATCAGTTCAGATCAGTTCAGATCAGTTCAGTTCAGATCAGTTCAGTTCAGATCAGTTCAGTTCAGATCAGTTCAGATCAGTTCAGTTCAGTTCAGGTCAGTTCAGATCAGTTCAGTTCAGATCAGTTCAGATAGGGTTAGGTTAGGGTTAGGATAGCGTTAGTCTAAGGTTAAGTTAGGGATAGGTAAGGCCACAGGAACGCGTGCCGGGTCTGCTAGTTATTAATATACTTCGAATAAAGGTAAATATCACTCCTTCCTTTCATAAGTTTGACTTTCTGTACAGTCAGTTGCCTCTGTCACTGGCGGATGGCATATTATTATAGGTGCTTTCGATTTGGGTTTTCGTGCTCCGGAGGGCTCGTTTTGTTATTTCTTTTCGAAGCAAATCGAATGCGCGAATTAATATTTCGTGCAATGGGGGCCTCGATTTTGTTTTTCGAGCAAGTTTTCGAAGTAAATCGAATGTGCGAATGTCATATTTCGTGCAATGGTGTTGCTCAGATAGCCAAATCGAAAGCTGCAAATGAAGGAGACGCCTACTGGGCGTGTTTATATTGCGATATTTGACATTTCTTCCTTTTTTTTTACGTAAAGTACCATATTCAAAAGCATATCTTGCAAAAATGGTGAATAGTGTGAAAAAGCCATAAAGCCTATCTGAACCTATTGTTCTTCGAGATTCGATTCCAACTTGATTCATTCCACAAGATGGAAATGGAAAAATTTGCATACATTTCTTGAAGACTCCTTTTATGGTTTCATCGATTTTGGCCATTTCCGAACATCATTTTAAAATACTTCAAGATTGTTTGGACATCGTTGGAAAGCCCGTTTCTTCTTGTAAAAAACACTTGGGGTTATAGGTCACTCAACGACCGCTGGGGGGTCTTATTTTTCAGTATCCTAACGTGCCATTTACGAGTTCAAACGGTAGGCGGAGATCTGTCTATCTGATTCTATGCGTCCTTGAAGCTTTAAGTGTTTGTACCGATTATTCTTATTGGTTATTATGTACACACATCGGACAAGTCTAGGGAATTCGTACAAAGTCATGCAAGCGTCAAGAGAAATTTTTTTATCGTTTGAATTACAACTTACTGATCGGCTCATTTGCCCCGTTTGAATATGCCTTTTTTTGAAAAAAATGTGGAAATTATAATGAAAAAACTACGAAAAGCACTGCCATGAAGTCAGGAGCTTTTGAGCGCTCGTTCATCCACTTTGTAGGTAGATTCGCATTCTCCAGTTTTAGGAACCAATTGGGAAGATTTTGACAACTGTCAAAGAATATTTCAAACTAGGGCGAAAATCCAGACTTCACGACAGTGCTTTAGGTGACCAATTTTTTTTTCGATAATTCGCTAGAATTTTCTATGGTATCTACAGTCTTGGTAATGCGATCTGGACAAAATTTCCCACGTAGTTTGAATACATTATTCTTCATCTATGTGCAAAATTTCATTCCAATCCAACGGGTAGTTTCGAAATTATCATGAAAAAAATATTTTGAACGGCCATATTTACGGAACCCCTAGTCTAATTTTGCTCATTGATGAAGATGATCGCGAAATTAGCGGTCCGAACCTACCCTGAAAATTTTAAGTCCCTAGGCCCTTCCCTTCGAAAGTTATAATTTTCTATGGTTTCTATGGTTCTGATCATGCGATCTGGAAAAAATGTAGCTTGAATATATCATTCCCTATTAAAATACAAAATTTCGTGACGATCAAATCCATAGTTTTGAAATTCTCAAGAAAACTGAATTTCGAACGGCCATATTTACGGAACCCCTAGTCTAATTTTGCTCATTGATGAACGTGACCGCAATATTCAATCCTGAAAATTCCAAGTCCCTAGGCGTTTCCGTTCAAAAGTTACAATTTTCTATGGTTTCTATGGTTCTGGTCATGCGAGCTGAACAAAATTTTGCATGTAGCTTGAACACGTCATTCATCATCTGAGTGCGAAATTTCACTCCGATCGAATCAGTAGTTTCGAAGTGATCAGGAGAACAAAATTTTGAGCGGCCATATTTACGGAACCCCTTGGCGGATTTCGCCCAATAACGAACTCAACCGCGGCATTCGAGAATGCGAAACTACCCTTAAAATGTCAAGTTTCTAGGTCGTTCCGTTCGAGTATACGGACGGACGGACAGACTCGAATTTTTCGATTCGTCATCAGTGAGTCGAACTCTATCGATTGAGACCATTTTTGGCTCCGAATTTGAAAAAAACCAGACATCGTGACGAAATGATATAACCCTCGTGTAAGTAGTACGAGCGCTCAAAAACTTGACAAACATGATAGATGTAAAAAGTAAATTCTACAAGAACTCAGTATTTCGATTTAATTATGTCTATAGTGTTCTTCAATAGTATTGTTACATTGAGAATATTGTGTTTTACTATGGAACGACGACCTTTGTCTTCAGACGAGATGAATCTAGCAGTGGGCCTTCTTCAAGCTGGCCTGCGACAAGCCGAAGTAGCTGAGCGGATGGGTGTTTCCCAAAGAGTCATAAGTCGTTCATGGAGGCATTTCAGGGAAACTGGAACTCCGGCTGAACAACACCTAGGATGTAGACGCTGGACAATGGCAAGTCAGGGTAGATTTTTAATACTGCTAAGTGTTAGAATCACAGCTCATGAATTGGTTATGGATAGTCCAGCGAGCGCATAACATAACCGTTGGGCGAGATTATGTGAGAAATCGTCTCCACGAAGCCAATCTTCATATTCGAAGACCAATTTTATGTCCATCTCTTTTTAGAGGCAATCGCGCTGCCAGACTAGACTCGTGCGAAAAATATCAAAATTGGGATGCAGATGATTGGCCAACTGTTTTGTTCGCTGATGAATTCAGATTTGGATTTCATCCAGATTCTCGTCGGACACCAGTGTGGAGGCGATCCGGGAACATGGAACGTTTAAGAAATCTTCAGGAAGTTCACAAGTACAGAGGCGGTACAATAATGGTATGGGGCGGAATAATTATAAGCGGCAGAACCGACCTCGTTTTTCCCAAAGGTTTCCTGACAGGTCAGCGATATGTGGATAATATTCTTCAACCCATTGTGCCTTTATTTGCTGGTGCTGTTGGTGCAAACTTTCGCCTAATGCATAATAATGCTCGTCCCCATACCGCTGCGATTGTGACGAACGTGTTGGAAAACGAGGGAATTGATATATTGCCATGGCCCGCAATATCTGAAATGCTCTTCAATTCCGAGAGCTTCTAACAACAGAATAGGCGAGTATACCTCAATCGGACATTGACAATGTCATTTTGACTATGAAAATAGATGTAGGGCTGTTCGGAATCAAGGTGGGGGTCATACTCACCATTCAGTTAATTTTTTTCATACTTGATCATTTTTTTGTATAGCTCGTGAAATTATGCTTTATACTTTATTTTTTTCTTGAAATATTGTGTTCGTTTCAAGCAAAAAATAAATTTAATGACATATTGAACATTTTCTCTTTACTCTATAATTCTAGTTACCCCCTCAATCAACCGAAAAATTAAAAAACGCCTATTTATACAAATATCTCTAGATTTTTCCGATGTGTGTTTGTTGAAAGGCCGATTTACATCAGACGAGCGAATGCTCATTCTAACCCCACTCTATCAAATTCTTCTAGTTTAAACAGACGTGGAACATTCGTTCGTCATTCTATCAGTGTTCTAAAAGATTCTATAGATATAGAACATTTTGAGAATGCTCGATCGCCTAATGTGAACGGCACTAGAGCGCATGATCAGTTCCTTAGAGCGTTCTTTTGTGTTCAAGGTGGGTTTAAACGAACAAAGAGCAAGAGCTAGAACAAAAACATTCTTTGTTGATCTTTTAGTGTGAACGAAAGCTCGATATTTACACCAAAATATCTGCGAGCAAAAACGAGAACAAAGAGCTAGAATACTAGAACGCTTTGAAGAGACCGCTCCGGGAAGCGAGCGCGTCTCAACACGGAAAAACGCTCTAAGAAACTGATCATGCGCTCTAGTGCCGTTTAATTAAGCGATCGAGCATTCTTAAAATGTTCTATAGAATCTTTTAGAACACTGATAGAATGACGAAAGAATGTTCCACGTCTGTTTAAAAGTTTAAACTAAAAGATCAACAAAGAATATTCTTGTTCTAGCTCTTGCTCTTTGTTCGTTTGGTTTAAACCCACCTGAAGACAAATGGTGAATATAGGATATTCAGTAGAGGAAAAAGCATAAAATAAGTGGTGAGTACGATGCACGACCATGTGGGATGTTTGAATTTTTTCCATTAATTCCGTTCCTAATCGGAATTAATTTGATTTATTTCAAATAGATAGGGTAAACACTACAGTTATTGACACCTTAAGCCAACTGTCCCAATAGAATATAAATAATTTGTTATTTGGGTATGAAATGAAAATATTTCTTTTCGAGGTTATGTGTTGGTTTATACTCGATTCAAATTAACAACCGAAAGTGGAAAAACCTCTTCAGAAGAAGCTTTAAAACACATCGTTAACATCATGTGTCAATTTTCAGTGATTGACACTGTAAAATCTATTGTTGACACCACCTGATACAGTTATTGACATACTGTTGTCTCTCATATTTTCAATCAGCTGAACAAGGATGTGGATAGGTATAATATATAGTAATGGATCGTTCATTATAAGATTTATTTATAAGTTTTGCATTGAAAAATATTCGAAATGGAAACCTTCTCTATGAAGACATATTTCAATAAACATTAAACATGGAATTTTCATGCACAGGAAATGCATTTAATTATTCAATACCATTTAAATCCAAATTCTTTTTGCAAGGAAACAAACCCTGGCAGTTGGTTCTCCGGTAGCCGTTTATAGCAACTTGGTTTTCATTGTTATCACAGATTGTGTCTTCAGATGTACAATCCATGTCCATATTGGACTGTTTCATGACTGTTGAAGGATTCTTCATGAATTTCATCATCAAGCTTTATGTTTGAAATAATTTTTTTTTAATTTTTTTTGGCACGCCCGTCTATTCTATCACATAATTTGAGATCTTCTTCATAGGTTAATACAGGGCAAGGTACGTGATTTGTTGAGCGCTCGTTGGACTTGCACCAGGGCTACATCATTTCGTCAAGATGTCTGTATTTTTCGAATCTTGCCGTAAGCACGATAACTTTCGAACGGAACGACCTAGAGACTTTAAATTTTCAGTGTGGGTTCAGTATCCGACTGCCGTAGTTGAGTTGGTTAATGAGCAGAATTCCATCAGGGGTTCCGTAAATATGGCCGTTCGAAATTTTGATCTACTGATTCGATCGAGATGAAATTTCGCACCCAGATGGTGCGAATGACGTGTTCAAGTAACATGCAAAATTTGTCCAATCGCATGACCAGAAGAAAATAATAACTTTCGAACGGAGGGGCCTAGGGACTAGACATTTTCAGGATGGGTGTGGATCTCGAATATCGCGGTCACGTTTATCAATGAACAAAATTATCAATGACCAAAAGTGGATGTTCAAAGAAATTTTTTTTAGGAAGATTCTACCTACTAGGTAGATGAACGAGCGCTCAAAAGCTCCTGACCACACTTCATTGCTTTTCATTTTTTCAACAAGTTTTCCACTCAACCAAAAAATTATTGTAGAACGAGGAACGCCATAGGTTTGGGAGGCAAGTTTTCTGGACATTCCTTCTGATTTTACTGCTGATAAGGCAGAAATAATAGCATCCTCCGTGTAATTTTTCTTATAATTGCTTCCTTCTTTTGCTTTTGCCATGTTGTTGAGAATGAAGCGTGGAAAATCGATTCAGGGGGTAGGGACAAGAAGTAGGAACTAGTTGAACTTGCAATATAGTTATTGACACGTGGAAATTCACAGAGATTGACACTGGTGTCAACAACTTTCTAGAACAAAATTAGATAAAGTTCAATCATTTTTCAGTATTCATTGAGAAATTGAGGCCTGAATAGTAGGAAATACGGACTAATTTTGCAAAATTTGAATACGACAGTTATTGACATAGTATGTCAATCACTATTCATCCAACTATTTTCAAAGGCAATTATTGACACCCACAAAAAAACGCGAAACCTTCAACCAAATAGATTTTAACTAATGAAAAAGTATTTATTGAAGAGTTTCAATAATTCGAACAAAAATTATGCTTCAGACAAAAATTAGAACCATTAAAAAAATGTTATGAACTTCAGTTAAGTACCTTGAGAAAATGGCAGTATTTTTCTAATTGCAATGATCGTCAGCACGCTGCACATTGATAAATATATGGTGAATTAGGAATGCAAACCTAACCCAAATCAATACTAACAGTCCAAACTTGAAAAATTGAAATATTTTTTTCAAAGCTCCATGTTTTTAAGGCCTCCATCCAATTCTTATAATTCAAATATGAAAATGAGGGTGTCAATCACTGATAGGGTGTCAACAACTGTACCTTTTACCCTATATCTACTAGCAGGTGAATTATGATAGAGGTCCAACATATTCTCACATAACGAAATATTAAATGTGCTCAGTGTGGTATCCGGTGAATATCCGATAGTGGTTGCTGCTGGCTCATGAAATAATTTCCTTTCATCCGGTAGGTAAATAGAAAATCAATCATCAGTCGCAATGGAAACTATCAACTGTTCTGATTGCAACCGATTTGAACCCATCAATCAAAGCCGAATGTGCGTGCAGTGGCAATATCCTGATCGGTAAAGTGAGGTGTGAAGGTATCATGACACGGAAAATCTTCCACGATGAAACCGCCCCACCTGAATATTTAGTTTTTCATTTTCCAGGATACCAACGCATCACTTCTTCACACTCATGCTGGCATATCGATGTTTTTCATAAAAATAAGGTTATCTAAGGAATGGAGAAAGAGGAAAATTTTGTCGACAAAATCTATTTTCTGTATAAAAGCCACCAGAATACATAGTTGTGAACCGAATAGTAATTGAAATGGAGGAAACTTGAAAAATTCAACACAAACGTTTTTTTCCACCTCAATTTTTATGCCATTGAATTCTATGCCCCCCAGCTTCTACCCATGCTGAAGTAAGTGGAGTGTGCTTATTTTTATAAGTTTACTCCGAATCTTAAAAGAATAAAGATAACGCAATGAAGAACACAATGAAAAGACCATGCTTAATCAAAATACTACAAAATGAAGAAACATTTTGACTTATCTTTCATTAGTCTGTGGGCATGCGAGGTATTAGCTTTGAGTTAGCTGTTCGTTCGTCTTGTTACAAAGTCTACCTGTTTGTTACCTGGTTTTAACTGTAGATAACCTGTCATCGCACATGATTCTCTTCTTTTTCCATTTTGGTGGGTGACAAGGTTCATCTAAATAAGTTCCTAACATTGCGCAGTCGTGACTTACCTCTGCAGCAAAGAGCCTAAATAGACAATCTCAACTATAGCTAATCACAAATTGACTAATAAGAATTTATACAACCTTGAAGATTGAAATAAAAAATGTACACGAGGGCAAAACAGATACATAGATCAAATGAATTCGAAGAAGACATAGCCAAAAGCCCTCCGCGTCCCTCACGGGTCTATTTATCAACTTTTGAAGTATTTGAATTAATTTACATAGCTGTCTGCAATGTAAAATGCTATATACTATACTTGGGTTACAGAGAATCATGCAGAGGACAGTTCAAAACACAACATCCTTAAACTGCATGGCCTTTATATTTGTAGAGTAGGTACTTTTGTTTATGAACCAACACAGTTATTGTTTCAAACATTGCAGAACTATAGAAAAAAAATTACGAAAAGAACTGCCGTGAAGGCAGGAGCTTTTGAGCGTTCGTACATGCACCTTGTAGGTAGATTCGCATTTTCCAGTTTCAGAAACCAATTGGAAAGATTTTGACAGCTGTCTAAGAAAATTTCAAACCAACGCGAAAATCCAGACTTCACGTCAGTGCTTTGGTGACCATTTTCTTTTTCGATAATTCGCTAGAATTTTCTACGGTATTTATGGTCTTGGTAATGCGATCTGGACAAAATTATACATTATTCTTCATATATGTGCGAAATTTCATTTCAATCCAATAAGTATTTTCGAAATTATCAGAAAAAATATAGTTTGAACGGCAATATTTAAGGAACCCCTAGTCTAATTTAGCTCATGAAAGTGATCGCGAAATTCGCGATCCGAACCTATCCTGAAAATTTCAAGTCCCTATAATATTATTATTATTCCTCCTGTCAAAACCTGCATGAATCGTGATCTGCTAGACCTATATTCTGAATATTTCTTGTCGATAACTCGAAAAACACACATTCGATCGCATTGCAACTTCACAGACAGATATCAAATGGACAAGAATTTTCATGTTAAATTTCGTAGGAATCGTGTCACTAGAAAATTCTTCTTGAAAACTTCGGTATCTCAGAAACCATCTACCATAATATGCTGCTGAAATTGTGTGTAAATATAAATTCAGCTTTGAAGCTGTTTCATGTGAAAAAAATTGAGTTCCTTCAGAACCGGTGTAGACAAAAATATATTTCATATTCGGTGAATCCATCACTCGAAGATTCGATTTTATTAAATGACTTTATTTGTCACAGAGGTGGCTGATTTGGTTCGTTTCATAACCTTTGGTTAGATAGTCCCGCTACAGTTTTACCTAAGGTAGAAAACTGGGGTCAATTTGAGGACATCAAGCAGCGTTACTCGGTACCTGCATGGGTGACCGTTCTGGCGATGAATTCGAACAAGCGCGCAATAGTTCTTGACTTCTCGTCAGTGCTTCTCTCGAACCTCTCAATTGTAGAGGTTATTGTTCACCTTCCTACTATATGATGCAAATAAGATTTTTCAAAATTCCCCAAAAACTTAAATTGACCTGTTTTAGATTTTTTTTCATCAACTATATCTAGCGTGATTTAACGTCGGTGCTTTTCATTTTTTTCATGTTGTTTTAAGTTCCTTGAATCCTGTGCTGAAGTTAAATGACCTATTCTTCACTCGATTGTTTCAGTCCTTTTCAGATTATCGAGTTTTTCACAATGTTGAAGAGATTTTACGAATGAATTTTTCAAATTTCATTATCCCCATTTTTGCCTTCGAAATTTCTGGACTAGATTATCAAGCCATCAGGTTGTTTTACTCATTAATGAGACGCTAACGACGTCAGCCCTAAACATAAACTATGAATTTTCAAGACATTTCTTCCCTAAAACATTATAGAGGTTTATTATTGGTAATAGTTAACCAATATGCTCCCATACTCTGAAATCGATATGTGTAATGAATTAGCAATTTGTATCAGACGATCGAAGTAAAGAATTGGTGAACATTCGTCGTGTAATAGGAATTAATATGCCGCAATGAGGAACCGAATTGTCCAAATAAAGAAAGGTTTCATGGGAAGTTATTTGTTCTTTTTCCATCGTCTATGCAATTTCTACGTTCCAACATTTCGGTCTGATTATTCGATGCAGGGAGAATAAGGGAATATTTACCCTTCCTACCTTTCTATATGTACTGACAAAAAAAAAACAATGGAAGTCCCATTACAGTATTCAGGAAACCATCAACATCAGATGAAAGTTGAGTAGCTAGCAAGATGCCCATTCGAGAAAGTCGGGATAATCTGCTTCAACTGGGAAGATTGAATTAAATGCTAACATAACATCAAAGAATGAAAATTTTCTAGTCAAGTTTTCTTTGGACCATCCTGTATCTATGTAACATCTGTTCTGTTGAACTTCTCACGCTATGTCAAGAAAATTGCAATCAATTCAGCACACAGAGCCGTCTCTGATATGGACGTCAATTCCCTTGGTAATGTATATATTCATGTGTAAATTTTTATACTGACTCACTTCCTACATTCTACCATCATCCATCATCCTAATCGATGAAGTGATCTTTCGGAGAATTCCCTCCTTTTTCGACTCTTAAATATCAATGGAATGAAATCCTCTGGATAGTCAATTCGGAATGGCAATTTCCAGCTCCAATCAACGGCAAATCATTCAGTGGTGGAAAGATTCATCAAATAGGCACGATCCCAACTGACATAATAGCGATTCGTGTATTAAATGATATATTGTCGATTGAAAGAGACGGTTGCAGCGCGACGAAATCGACAATGAATTTGCGCTCGAATTACACGCAAGATTTTTCTACAATCCAGCAGTTCACATATTTCCAAAACTTTATTTAATTTGATGAATGGAAATTGAAAGTACAGTTTATACAATTTTTCATGGCAATTCCAGACACTGAAGAAAGTCTAGATGAATTTGTAATTGTATGTTCCGCCATTGTTACTGATTCAACAATTTGCACTTCACATGATGAAAATTGAAGTTCTTCACTATTAGTAACAGAAAGACACGACTTTTTCTTGTTTTTGATTCATACATTTTTACTATTAATAGAGAATCTTTGGCTTCAATGTCTTCCATATTCATTTTCACCATTATTATTTTTGAATTTTTCCACTCAAATGAAAGATCTCATTTTCTCATTGTCATTGGATACTCTGAACAATGCATATTTGATTTATAGTTGTTAATAATTGGGAGAGCGAGCGTTTTTTGAGCGCTCGTTCTTATTACAGGAGGGCTATATAATTTCGTCACGATGTATGTATTTCTCGAATTTCGAGCGCAAAATAATGATCACAATCGATAAGGTTCGATTCACTGATGACGAATCCGACTGAAAATTCAAGTCTGTCCGTCGTAAGCACGATAACTCTCGGAATGAAATTTTCCACATAGATGGAGAATAATGTAGGTATTTAAACTACGTGCTAAATTTTGTCCAGATCGCATAACCAAGACCATAGAAACCGTAAAAGATTTTAGCGAATTATCGAATAATAAATACTCATATTCCTGTAATAGCTGATTCGGCATAATTGACAAGAAGCTGCTGTAATTCTTTTGACCGCTGTCAAAAACCTTTTCAATAGAAGGTCTCTGAACGAGCGCTCACAAGCTTCTGACTAAAATTCAGTGCTTTTTATAATTTTTCTATTTTGTCGCTTATAAGCGACAAAGTGACATTCCACGAAACAGATGACTTTTTTGTGGTCAAATACGAGCGCAAATGCCAACTTTGGATTTCGATTGTAGAAAAAAAAATTATATTCTGTCGTTTATTTTAAACTAGCTTTGACCTTCGTCCGACCGGCCTGACATTATTGTATTATGTATTGTATTATTGTATAATATTCATATTATTTGTGTCATCAGAGAACTATTTGGGTGGCGCACAGGCATGAAATACCTTTTTTGCACGATAGAGCGACTTTTGTTAGTTACCGCGTTTGTTGCTAGATCGGTAGATTATTTTTACTGGTTGCTAAGATAAACAGAACAGTAAGTGAATCACTTACCGTTCAGCGAACGGTAAGTAGGAATGACTAAATATTCATTGAAATAATGAAATAATTCACAAACGATTTGAATTTGATTCATTCGATATTGAAAGTGAAAGTACAATTATTACAATTGCTGATGGAAAAACCGCTAGCTTGAGAAGTAGCTGAATTCACAGAAATTGCTGCTCAATTCAACATTTGTTGTTTCAACTCGCCACGTTCCGTCGAGTTTATTTTCTAGGGAATCCTCAACGTAACTTTCAGCAACAGTCGAGGACCGCCATCCACCGTGTCTTTTCAGTTCACATCTACTACTTTATTAGCTGAAAATGTGGCCAGTATAGACATTAGGAGTTTCTAAATTCAAAAAGGTTGACGGCCCACTTCCAATTGTCCCTTTGCCTATTACTTAAAATGTATCATCCGATGCTTCTTTCAAGAATTTATTCATTTCTTCTCTAGTGAAAACGGCAGATTTTTTGGGTTTGTGACCAACAGTTTTTTTCTTGAGGAATGCTATAAGAGCTGTGAACTTGGATATATCGATACCATCGTTTGAAAATATTGTGCCTTTCAACATGGAGTATTCAGCCCAAAGACTTCCAGGAGATCTTAGGTTTTCAATTCGTCAAACGAAATAAGCAAGCAGTACTTTTTCATTGTTTTGGCTGCCTTTTCCCTGAATCCATTTCTTGAAAGTATGTACGCTCGTTAGGAAATTTCGATTTCTCGGGAATAACTACAGAACAGCCGATTTTCCAGGCTTTTTGAATTTCGTTTTCTTCAGAAGATTCAAAATCGCTCATTTTTGAAGTGAATTCAGTTGATTATTGTCACTTTGACAATTTACAATCAATAAGCTTTCATCACCAAGACAACGCCTTCTATTATATTCCTACACAGGACTATACTCCGTTTAAGAATTATTGACATCTCGGTTGGCTGTGAAAAATCGAATTTAAGTTGGTAACAGACTATTCAGTGATATTTTGGGTTGAATTCAGGTTGGTATAGGAATAACACTAACCTTACCCATAGAAATCTTGCTTTGATGATTTTATCGAAGATATTGGTGAATATGTAATTATAAAAATTTGCTCTGAATTTGAGTATTTTTTGTCTTATGCTATTAAAATGGCTGGAATTGACCAGGATACATCGCGCCTAACAAAAGAACGCCAGGCAGTTTGTCGGTGTTACTTCGAGTTTTTCAAAGATTTGGCATATATTTCCGCTAGTGTTTCAGGTAAACTGTTATTCACCGACTCAAAGTGTATTCTGATTGATCAATGTCTCTTAAATTTTCAGATTTCACCAAGCCCTGTCCGTAGAATATTAGCATGTTATTATAGCCTGGAATTAGCAGTGGAAGAAAACCTGTGCGATACGATTATTCCTTCAAAGAGACATTGAATGACTTTGTTTTTGCTAGAATTAAAAACAATGAATATATCAGTTTAGATATCCTTTTCGAACTGGCCAAAGAGCACCTAGATTTCAATTGATCGAAGTCAACATCATATTATATCATAAAAAAAATTGGATACAAATACAAAAAAGTTGATCGAAGGAAAATTCTTACTGATAAACAGAAAAATATAATAAAAATAATATGATATTGTGATAAATACCGAGAATACATGGAACAAAACGTAAAATTCATTTATCTAGATGAAATTTGGATATTCGAAAACGGTATTCAAATTCGTCAGTGGACACTAGAAAATAATCCAAAAGGTATGACGGTATATTCAAGGGTAAAGGCAGAAGGTGCACTATTTTGAATGCTGGAACAATTGATGGATTTTTACCTGGATGTGATTCTATTCTTGACAGTGGTATTAATGATAAGGATTACAAGAATGGTGAATTATTTCATAAATGAGTTATTGAAAAATTGAAACCTTCCCTGCAAAAGGATGCCCATCAATAGGATTATGTCAGCTTATTCAATAAACACATCCAAATCAGTACACTACGTGGAAACAAAGTTTCCAATGATATTTTTATCTCTGCTCTTGTATTATTCATAGATATTTTAAATTTATTTATTATACTTATACTGTATGGTACCCTGTTCACATTCCCTCTGCTAATACACATGCTATATTGTTCCCAATTCAAACGTATACTGAATAATTGTAAAATTGCTCATCAATTATAATATTTTCAATAATTCATGGACAGTTTTGATGAATGAAAATAAAAATTGACTGTCTCAAAGTATTCAACACCGAGCAATAAATAATTCACAAATTGGTTCATAAAATGATAGTTCGGTACATATTCATGTCAAAATTCTTCATGTACTACATAAATTCTTAATTTTTGTTTCTCTCTTATTTCTCAATACATTATAACGTTTTTTCCAATCCATTCTTTTGGCCCTGTGCTTGCGAAGTATCCAAAAATTTTTTTCTGTTGCACCTGCTAGAAATCCATCAATCATCCTTCTTGAATCCTGACATAAAATGGTACTCTTAGAATTTTGCGAGATTTCCAATACCATTAAATATTGCATGGTCCTGAGTGAAAATAAATATTTATTTGAATGATCTTCTATTTTCCATGGTTGACTTTTGTATGAACGATAAGTTCAGATAATTTCATATGAAAGCATTCCACGATATTTTTGCGCTTTCAAACCTGAATTCCCATGTTTGAACTGCAATCGAAATATTCCGGCATTATTATTCGATAATTCCGATAATTCGTATACTCAACACTTTTCTAGGTTATATTTATGTTTTATTTCTATGATTAAAACAGTAACTTTTTTTTAACTAGAAATAAAGCTCCGACTGGACGTTCATGGCCTGCTTCGATGTCAATAATTCTTAAATGGACTATACACATATTTTGTAGTTTAAGTAAAAAATGTGTCTATCGTGCAAAAACGCTATAAGTATCTCGAACGTTAAGGACTACCGATCTCAGACAATAATTGGAGTCGTCGCTGCGCTCCTCCTCCAAACTATTGTCTTCGATCGGTAAAATGTCCTTACCGTTCTCGATACTTAATATACTATTATTCGAAAATAAAATGATTCTCTCTACAAATGGGATAAGAATTATTCTCAGTGTGAGATTGAGGAGACCTGCTGTACCTTCGGTATATCCAACAGAGGTTTGTTTCATTTGGGATCAGAAACTTCGTGAAAAATTATAAGGATTACATTCTGCTCCAAATTCACAATGCAGAGTTTACATTTATTCCTTGGTTGTTTGAGAATCGTGTGTTTGACTCTCCTTGCGAGGTTCTGTTTGCTGTTTCTATCACGAGTAAGTATTCTGAAGTTAAGATATACTCACCTTGAATATATTTTCTTTGTTCTCGTGAATGGAGTTCATTTGATGTTGTGCTGCTAATATTGAAACGCCATGCTTTAAAGATTCCTGATCGGTTTTTTTCTTTCGGAATGAAATAGAGGTTATAAATACAGGTATCCGGTAAATCTTGCACAATATTAGAACTAGTGATAGACTAAGCCATCACTGTTCACAATAGCAGAGTATTACCGAAAAATCTCACATATTTGAAGATAATGGAAATTTCTGAAACCTCTGTTTTATAGGTACCCAGTGATCAAATTAAGACCCATGCTGCCGAAGGTAACTGTTAATGGGTGATTCAATTTTTCAATGGTAGTATCACTCCTTCCATGAATAATTATTACCTATGTAACTTATACATATTATTTTAAAGTATGAGTTATGGTTTTTGTCACATCCAATTCTCGAATATTTCAACAATTTTTGTTTCCCATTTCAGTTTTCAACTGGTTTCTATCTATTTTCAGTAAACGTACTTGGCGTTGGAGCTGAGCTGGGTCAATTAACTTTCATTTGAATTGTGGAATCGACCTATTTGTATTGATAAGTTCGAGCGAATTAAAATAGTTCATATGGCTTATGAGTTTGAACTACTGGAATATTTCGTTGGTAATTGTTTGTTTGTTTTTTTTTTGGCTCCAAGCAAGCCCTCAGATTTCGTATTTATCTCTCAGTTCGTATTGAGATCATTTTTATTCTCTCATTCTAGTAGTAGGAATTCATCATTTTTTCATGAAATTCAATTGAAAACCGAAAGATAGATTGTAGGGCTCTAATGAAACAATGACCGAGTTAATCCGATCACCTGGATGAAAGATCTGATCGTTTGGAAAGTAACCTGACAAATGACATATCGTCGCCCTAACTCGTCAACCTGCATTTGCTCCATTCCGCATAGTTTACAGGAGTGAGAAAAAATTGAAAGATATCTTTTCTGTTTTACATATAAAGATTCTGAAAATTCCTTTGGTTCCTACAATAATTTTAGTTATTGATATCAACAGTATTTTTTATGCCATAAAGTAGGTAATCATCTAAAATTTATGACCAGCTTGAAAAGTAAGATTGATCAAAAAATGAACTTAGCAGGTAAACGAATTAGGCCGACGATATGACAAATGACGAAAAGCTTGATTTCATCTTATTACTTCAATTTTCAGTGATCGCGCTTTCTCTCCTCATGTAGAGGCTATTAGATATTTCTTCATAAAGTAAAGCAAATTTTCTAGTTATCCGACAATTGATAGGAAAAAGTTCACAGCTGAGCCAAATATACCCGAGGCACCGTGACCATTTTTTTTTCAAACATAAAGTGAAGTTTAATATATTCAAGCAATTCAAGTATCTCTGTGTCAACTTGTTAAAACTGAATATAGAGGCCTGCAGAAAATCTATATTATTTTAATAATATCAAACAGCACTCTTAAATCCCAAACCATTCTCAACATCCTCCCCGCCAAATGAAAATCTGAAATCTTAAAAAGTATTGGAAATTTTAATTCTTCACAGTCTTCCCCTAGAATCAATCTGGTTTTTAATCTTAGAATTCCATAATTATCCAGAAAAACTTATTGTGCATATTTTAAAGAGCTGAAATTATCACCAAAACCCTCGGTTTGTACAATTTTTTGAGGACAACCCTCAGCTCGAAAAAATTCATCTAATTTTAAATCACCAGTATTTCTTCGAGTTGAAATAAAAATCCAACCGATTGATCTAACAAACTCATTATAATTTGAAAAATGATCGAAATCGCCAGATAAATATTCTTTTCAGTCACGAAACTCGAACAAAAAATTTTCTTCTTTTCTTCCTGGAACAATCTGACTTCTAGGTCAATTATCCCTTACGCAAGATTGTTTCAGTGATGTGCTAATCCATTTGGACTTGTCTCCCTTCGACTCTTCGGGGCATGGGTCGAATAACTAGATGTACATTTATCTTCTTTTGACATCCTCTTGTGCCTCTTACATTCTGAATCATCAAGTTGCGAAAATTGTGTAAAGGAAATTATCTGATACGTGTTTTCTTTTTTCACTGTTGGAATTATTGCATGTGCCGAAGACGAATGCGCCAAATTTTTCGTTAATGGAAATGGAAAAATTCGGAGTTTGAAACTTTCGACAAGAGACCGTCCTACAGCCAGTTTCACAAATTTTTTAGGGGGTCCAATTTCTGATATTCAACGAGTCATATCAATGCATCAAGGTTATACAGAGCAGAATACTCATCTGAATCGAAAGCTTCGAGTTTAGGTGGTTGATTTGTTCCAACTGAGGTTGAATCTTTAATTACACCAACGATTAAAATCTGCAGAGTTGATTATATCGAAATGGTGCCATATAATGCTTTCATGTCGGACTGCTATTGTGTGCAGGTATTAATTAAGTTGATTCGCATTTCAGATTTCTTAATGATAGAGATATTTTGTGTCGCTGAGGTTATTACAATTCTTGGTTGTAATGCAACTGAGGTATCAAGAAATTCAAGGTAATAGCACATATTATTTCAGAATTATGACATACTTACACTTGGGTGCAATGAAATCGGCCCACCTAAAATTCGATCCAATTTCAAATAATTATTTCTCGGAATCCGCTAGTCGGATTTCGATAATTTTTTTTTAAATTGTAGGTCAACAGTCTGTGATGATGTTGTGTTAAGGTACTTTTGTTCGCAATTGAATTTCAGCATATACGGGGTGCAAGATTGAAAAAAAGATTTATTCCTCAACTTTGACACACCCTGTGGATAAAAGGAACAGCAGCAACGAATGCCGAATGGAATCGGACTGAAGTACAATCTCTTCTGGTCGTTTTGTTTTTTCAATCATGTATTTATCTCTATTATTACGGAAATTACAGTGTTTCGAAACTGAGCTGATACCTTGGAAGCCCAGTGAAAAACATTGAAAACAACAGGTTTTTCCTAAAACTGGATTATTGCAATATCGGGTATGACCTAATAACATCCCGCATACGATTAGGCATACCTCTAATGAAAATCACTATTGTTTCTTGTGAGATGTTTCGCCACTCTTTCTCTACTGCAACACAAAGCTCCGAGATCGACGCTGGAAAAGGCTCGTAGTACTCTTCGTTTTAGTTAATTCCACAAATTCTCAATGAGGTTTAGGTCAGGACTGCACGGTGGCCACACCATGACTCGGAAGTCGACTGCTGCAATGTAGTCTCTGACAATTCTCGAAGAATGTGTACTTTTTGTAAGTTTGGTCTAAAGTTTACCCCCAGGCAGAAATAATAGAGATAAACACATGATTAAAAAACCAAATAACCAGAAAAGATGGGACTTCAGTTTGACTCTTTTGGCTATTCGTTGCTGCAGCTACTTGTATCCACAGGGTGTGTCAAAGTTGAAGGAAAAATCTTCTCATCAATCTTGCACCTCGTATATACTGAAATTAAAACGTAGACAAAAATATTTTAAGATAACATTTTTATAGAAGGTTTAACCCAAAATTAAAAAAAAAAGAACATCAATATCCCACTAGCGGCTCGCGAGATATCCATGTTTGAAATTGTGTCAAATTTAAGGTGGGCGGATGTCATTGCTCCAAAGTGTATGATTATAAGGGGGGTACCTTATAGTTGATCAGAGAATATGCAACGAATCGGATCAATGAACCATCAGTCAGTTTATATGATTTATTTGCGTTTATTTGTTATTTTTATTAAATTTATGATCATAAAGGGCGTAACTTATAGTTGATCAGAGAATATGCAACGAAACGGTAGATGGTATGATCTGTATCATTCCCAGTTTTCCAGATTATCTGATCAATGAACCATCAGACTGTTTTTTATGATTTATTTGCGTTTATTTGTTATTTTTATTAAAATCTCATGAAATTATTTGGAAGGGGGTTATTTTTTCACGTAAACATATTCGTTTTCAATGTCTTTAAGGGCAATCAGGACGTTTATGGGTACGTGATATGCCCATGAAGTTTGAACAAATGGCGGAGCGTTTAATGCCTGATTTCCTTCAAGGGCATGGAGTTAAGCAACCCTTGGTGGACTTGTAGGAAATCGTTGCTAGCGGTTCCCCATAAGCAAGACCATTGCTGAAAGACCTCCACTAGAGTGGATCCAGAGTATTTCCTAGACACTGGGGGAATTGTTGTGGGTATCAGGCTGGCGAGGTTGAAGTAAACTTCGACTAGTCACTTTCGGAAGAGGTAATACCTCTGCTCTTCAAAGTTCAAAGTTAACTTTTATATCAGCCAATTTTTACATTTCTGAAGATATTATACGCGATATCATGAATAAAATGGCGAAACAATGAAGATTTTCCTGTAACGTCAAAAATTGGTACAATTATTACCACCTACTGTACTGTCGCATTCGGCGCAACATTTAATGCGGCACATATTTTAGTTCAACGTGACGGAAAAGTTTGTATATTTTAGGAGATATAAGCTGAAGACCGCATTTGTACCCACAATTTCCCCTCCTTCTACAACGCCGTAATCGGCGAGGAAGAACACTTGAAGATTTATATTGGACCCTAACTAAGGTCAATTCATTCCAACAATTTCTGGCTGGTTATATTTCAGATATCTCCGATTTTAATCTAATTTTCTAGGCCTACTAATGAAGCTCGAATAGTTGGACCTCAAAATCTGCGGTAGCTGGCATTCGACGCAGAATGCAATGCCCTACAATTATTATAATATACATTTCCATAAAAAGTATGTTAGTTTGTGAGATATGAGCAGAAACCTGCAAAGTCACCCCTTTTGACCTACATTCCCCCTGCCCTGTTAAACTACGTTCGGCGGGTAAACCCAAGCTCGCCATGAAAAGTGACCTTTTCTCCTCATGAAATAATATACTATTGAATCGGATATCCAATGGACATGAAATAATCGTTTATGTCATTGGCCAAAACTGCCTCATCAGATCAGGCAGTCTTGTTTTTCTTTTTAGACTCTCCTCTGATAATATTCCATATTGTCCCATATTCATTGGTAGTCTTCTTTATTTCATTCACATTTTGTGCTCGAATATTGCGCTAGATTAATTCTCTATTATTTTGTTTTTAGTTGCAAAGCGATGTCAACATTCTCCTCATTGTCATTACCGTTTGAGAAGCTGCTATTCGATTCTTCAGAGTTTGCATTTCTCTCTCTATTGTATGTCCATAGTCCAATAAAGGTCTGCATATCATTTTGTATATCATACTGGCCTTTTTGCTGTTGATTGCCCTGTTTTTATAAGTTAGAGACTTAAAGTTCCCCGCTCGTGTGAAAGCTGCCTTCTTTTGGTGACTCAAGTGTGCTCTGAATTTCATCTTGCTGTCAATCTGTATGCCCAGGTATTTGCATGAATGTGTTGGAGTAATTGTGACACTTCCAAGTTTTATATTAGAAGTGTGATCGGCATGTAGTTCTCTATGTTGAAATGATTTGTTTTTGCCTTGGAGACTGTAATCAGAATGCCTTTTTGAGCGCTCGTACTACTTACACGAGGGCTATATCATTTCATCACGATGTCTGTATTTATCCAATTTTGAGCTGAAAATATGCCGTTAGCAGGAGAACTCTCGAACGGAACAACCTAGAGACTTGAAATTTTTAGTGTGGGTTCAGTTCCCGAATGCCTCGATTAAGTTCGTCAATGGGCCAAATTCCACTAAGGGTTCCGTAAATATGGCCGTTCAAAGTTTTGTTATCCTGATAACTTGAAAACTACAGATTTGATCGAGATGAAATTTTGCACTCAAATGGAGATTGAGGTGTTCAAGCTACATATGAAATTTTGTCCAGATCGTTTGACCAGAACCATAGAAATCATAGAAAATTGTAACTTTTAAACGGAAACGCCTTGGGACTTGAAATTTTCAGGATAGGTGTGGATCTGAAATGTCGCGTTCACGTTTATCAATGAGCAGAATCATACTAGGGGTTCCGTAAATACGGTCGTTTGAAATTTTGTTTTCTAGATAATTCCGAAACTACGGATTCGATCGAAATGAAATTTTGTATTTTAATCGAGAAGTATATATCAAAGCAATTTTTTGTCCAGATCGTATGACCAGAACCATAGAAAATTGTAACTTTTGAACGGAAAGGCCTAGGAACTTGAAATTTTCAGGGTGGGTTTGGATCGCGAATATCGCGGCCACGTTCATCAATGAGCAAAATTAGACTGGGGGTTCCGTAAATATGGCTGTTCAAAATTTTTTTCCTGATAATTTCGAAGCTACTGATTGGATTGGAATGAAATTTTGCACCTAGCTAGTAAGTAATTGGATACTTCGAGAACTAAGCCCTAAGCCTTTTTTTAAGAACTGTGGAAGTGGGGTTATTTCAGTCGTAAGAAAAGTTGTACCCATTTAGCTGAGTTGTTTAATGATCTGTGAGATTACTGACAGGTCGGAAAATATGTATAAACTGTCCCGAATTCGATGCTCACTTTGAACATGTCGATAACTATAAGTGTTGGAAAAAAATTTTCAAGGACTCCGGATTGGTTGAAATAATATGTATTCATAAATATATCGATTCGTGTTCACTGGACGGAATATCGATACTAGATCTTTCAAATCTACCAAAGCGTCGGCGTCGATCGCATATGTGTTACGACAAGATTGGAGAAGGGCTTCTTAGTGCTTAGTAATCCGCACTTCAGTGCTCCCAAGCACTTTGAGGATTACAAAGCACTAAGCCTTTTGCTGAAGTGCTTCAATTACTAAGCACTAAGCACTGCTTTTAAAAAGGGCTCGGGAGCACAGTGCTTGGGAGCATAAAAGGGCTTCAAGTGCTTTCACAAGCACCAAAAACAATGTTTTGGCACAGCTCTGTAGCTGAGGAATAATTTATTCCAACTACGTGCCAAATTTTGTCCAGATCGCATAACCAAGACCATAGATACCGTAGGAAATTCTAGCGAATTATCGAAAAAAAATTGGTCACCTAAAGCACTGACATGAATTCTGGAGTTTCGCCTAAGTTTCAGAATTTTTCTGACAGCTGTCGAAAATTCCTTCAATTGATTTCTAAAACTGGAAAATGCGAATCTACCTACAAGGTGGATATACGAGCGCTCAAAAGCTCCTGACTTCACGGCAGTGCTTTTCGTAATTTTTTCCATTCATTTGGAAACAAAGCGTGGAAGAGGCAGTAGTTATGGATTCTGATTATAACATTGTGGATTGCTGGGTCTAATTTTCTTATGTTGTTATAGCCGGGTGTTGTGTTCTTGCCATGGTTAAGTGCAGTATAATATTCTTCCTTTAATATGGGCTCAAATATATTCTCGGCGGAATGTGTAGGCCATTCGCATAGGTACTAATTCTCCATTTGTTTTATATGCTCCGCATCAAATTCTTTGTTTGTAGATCTTCTGAAAAACCTTACAAAATGTTCTGCGAAAGCATCAGCAATGTCTTTATCCCCGGTAAGAGTTTTCCCATTGGTTCGAATTGGATTTGAATGTTGGTAGGATATGTACTTGGCAAGTTTTTTAATCGTTCTCCAGTATGTCCTGTCTTTTTGGTTTTCTATTTCTTTGCAGGCCTCTAGATATTCATTGGATCTGAATTCGTAGATCATGGTATGAATATCCTTATTCAGTTTGTTGAATTTTCTTTTGGCTTGGTTCTTGGTTACTCTGATATTCACGATACACGTGTTTTTTTACTCTTATCAACTTTATGATGTAGGGAGGGAGCGTTTGACTGAAGTATTGTTTTTTGAGTGAGGTGTTTCCTCTGTCATTATTCTTGATAGAATGTTGTGGAAAAGAGTAATGTATTCCGGAGAGATTTCAATTTGAGGTTCTATCAATTCAAGCATTCTTCTATTCACTTCTTCAGTGTTGCACTTATCATTAAGTAATTTTGTTACTTGTATGTATACTTCAGGTTCTTTTCCTGTATCCAATGAGAATTCAATTCCAAGGTGGTCTGATCCTAAGTCTGGGGCTAAAGTTATGAATGTTTTGAATGTTGTCTTTTATATTTCTTGTACACATTAGTAAATCTGGTGTAGAGTCTGGGGTATTTTCCATTAGGAATGTCTTCCGGTTGTTAACATTGAAATCTCCCAGAATGATACAATACTTATATTGAGACGCTTTCACCAACAAATTTCCTTCAACAAATCGGCTAGAGTGATGTATGTAGACTAGAAATATGTGGATTTTTTCGTTATTGAAGGGGGCAGTGAAGTGCAGGACATCGTTCCATGGGTTATTGAAGTGGAGCGGGTTGTTTTTACCAATTTTTACTTTATCATCAGCCTGCACTAATGCACCTCCTCTCGTGTTTTGGTTCAATATACTTCCAGCTTCCGCATCTTCTTAGTGCAGGCTTTTCCAGTTAACAGTCCTGATTAATCGGATGAAGTAGTCAATGTTTCTCCTATCAATCGGTCGAATCATCCTATAGTGATTTCCATCCTCAACCGCACAGGTTTTCTGGACCTTCAGAATTTGAGCTCGATCACAACACAAGTTTGGTTCACATGTAGGTTGTTCAAATTGATTTCTCGGAACATTTGAAAATATGTTATCAATCCATGTGCTTGAATATATATCATCTCTGGAAGGATCTTGAAATATATGATGCATATTGAAAGTTTCAAAGATTTCCACCAGCATTTCTTTATTATTTGAATATTTTATTATAGGTATCTATATTAAAGCCTCCAGAGAATAATATTTGATCACCGGAGAACTTCTTTACAGAGGTGCCAACTAACTTTTTCATTCAAATAGAGATTTCATCAGAGGAAAGAAAAATTGGATATAGGCAAAAAATCCACATTGAAATTATATGGGCTAATCAGAGAATCGCGATCCAATTTATTTTTCAATTTTTCATGCAGTTTATTTCTTATTTTGTTGTTCGAATTGATCGGAAAAGCAAAAAGTTGGTTGTATTATCTGGAAGTCATTCAAGAAAATCAAAGAGTCTTTGCTCAATTCATGCGAGAACAATGTCATATTCAGAAACTTTTCCTGGGTTAGACAGAAAAAGTCGCAGACATTTTGTCTTGATTGAAAATCATTTCTTATCAGTAGATACATTAAAACTTCGCAGAAAAAGAAAAGTTTTATGACTTCGCTAACTTTTTATCACCTTTCGTTTGTGGATACTGCGGAAAATTGTGGTTGCAAATTAGTTCCTTTCGAGCCAGGTGTATGCAATACGAGCTGTAATATTTGAAAGTTCGTGAGCAAGTTGGAATTTAATAATACCGAGTTCCACGATGCTAGAGTTTCATTTCAATGATATCTCATTCGAGGAGAATATAGAAATAGAACGGTGATGTTGGGTGTTCCAAATTTTAATTGTTTCCATTTAGTTTCATGATAATAGAAATATTTTGATTGACCATCGAAAGATAATAACATTCATGCTATTATTCAAGAAATTTTCTCTATAAGATGGTTCATTCGTCCAATTTTCGCAAGAATATTTTACTAAGTATTATAAATATGTTATATTGACCTAATTATTGGCGCTTCTGGATGTTTGTATGTTTTTACTTTACACCAATAACGGCTGGGTTTTAAATTTCAATTAGGTGAATTCACCATTCCTTAGTCTCTGATCGATATACAGGGTGTTTTTTAGAGTGATCTTTTTTCACAGGTGCTAGAACTAATCAAAGGAGATCATTTTGAGGGAAGTTGGTCATATAAAATATTCAATTTGAGAAAGGTGCAAAAAACCTTGGGTGTAAGGATTTTAAGACCACTATATCGTGTTATTTGTCTCTTAGAATATCGCAAATTAGTATATTCTCTTTCTACTTTTAATAGAATATTTTTCCTGAACGGTATAATGCTTGAAGTTCAAACAAAGGAGAGGAAAAATTACTGATTGAAAAGGTCCTATACAAAAAATTAGGAAGTTTCCAAACTCACTGATAAAATGGATTTTTTACAGAAATCGTTCGAATTGGTAACCATTGGTTTGATCTGATTGCACAGAATCTTGCCCGGCGTATTGATGTGATAGTAGCTGCATGTGACATTCGTTTTACATGCAATTATCACATCAGTTTTGACACGGAATAATTTACCAAGCCTTTTTTATGCTTAGTTCTTTCGCACTATTCACCTAACCTTACTAAACTAAACACCAATGTTTTCAAATGACCGCAAACGAAGAAATCACAGGGGTTGAGATCGGAAACTTACAAAAATCATATACATCATAGGTGACTTCCCGTATACTGAAATCGAACAGCTGGAAATGCTACACACATAGATATCAATAAGAACCAGATCTGGACAGAGAACTACTCAGATTATCGGGTAACTTTTATTTCGAGATACTCGTCCTGGTGAATATTTTATATGAACGATTTTTGGTATAATGACTTATTTCGATGAGTTATGTCACCTGTCAAAAAAAAATTCACTTTTGAAAACACCTTGTATACCTGTCTTAAGCCTCTGCCGAGCAGGACGCGTTATAACGCGACGTTCAGGTAACGAGCGTTTTCCTTGTATTGGCGCTCGGCAATATAACGTAATCACAAAAAAAATAGAAGCACTGCCGTGAAGTCAAGAGCTTTTGAGCGCTCGTTTATCCACCTTAGTTTCGCATTTTCGTATTTTTTAGTATTTAGAAATCAATTGAAGAAATTTTCGACATCTCTCGAAAAATTGATAGCTGCTCTTTGTTAATTATGCCGAATCCGCTGTTTCTAGTTTCGAGGTTCTAGCTCCTTCTGTTCGAGAGTTATCGTGTATACGGACGGACGGACAGATTTGAATTAGTTTGAATTTATAATTTTTCATCTATGTGCAAAATTTCATTCCAATCCAATCAGTAGTTTCGAAATTATCAGGAAAGGCTATATTTACGGAACTCCTAGTCTTATTCCGCTCATTGATAGACGTGATCGCAACATTCGAGATAGACACCTATCCTGGAAATTTCAAGTCCCTATTCCGTTCCGTCCGAAAGTTATAATTTTCTATGGTTTCAAATTCAGTAATGAAATTAGAAAACTCATACTAGATGAACTTATAGCAAGCCAACAAAACGATCCATGTATTCCAGAGAGCACCAAATTGATCATTTGCACCTGTAGACTGGTTTTGATCCATATCAGATCTCTTCAGTACAGTTAGCAAAATGACAAACTCGATGTGAGTAACAGAAAACCTTTAAAACATAAGGCAACGGTGATCAGAGAAAATTTCACAAATCACGCCACCTGTCCGTTCCAACTGTCTCAAATATAAATATGGTGGTCTCTGGGATGCAATTGTTTTGTTGACTTGCTATTAGATTATCCAGTATAGTTTTTCTAATTTCATTACTGAATATGATAATTTTGATAAACAGCCATTATAATTTTTCAAATGATTATTCAGACGAATAAGGTTGAAGCTTGAACGCGTAATTTACATGTGTGACCATATGCTTGTAATGTTTACGGTGGTTCACACATGTGTCTTTGTCTTGGGGAGTTGGGAAGGTGATTCATGATCTACAGATATTTGAGACAGTTACTTTTGGGACGGACAGGTGGCCTGATTTGGGAAATTTTCTCTGATCACCATTGACTTATGTTTTGAAGGTTTTCGGTTTCTCACATCGAATTTGTCATTTTGCTAACTTTACTGGCGAGATCTGATATGGATCGAAAACAATGATAAATTTGATGGTCTCTGGGATACATGAATTGTTTTGTTGGCTTGCTTTTAGTTTATCTAGTAAAATTTTTCTGATTTCATTAGTGAATTTGATAATTTCAGTTAAATAGCCATTATTTTATTCTATGGTTTCTATGGTTTCGGTCATGCGATCTGAACAAAATTTTGCATGTGGCTTGAATATATAATTTTTCATAAATATACAAAATTTCGTCACGTTCGAATCTGACCCTGAAAATTTCAAGTTTTTGGGTAGTTTCTTTCGAGAGTTATCGTGTATACGGCCTGCCGGACCGACGGACAGACTCGGCTCAAAATTCGAAAAATACAGACATCGTGACGGAAGCATATATCTTTCGTGTAAGTAGAACGAGCGCTCAAAAAGCGTTATCTTCCAAAGAGCAGGTTCGCAGAATTTTCGAGCCTTGGATATTTTATTAATTGTTGTTTCTGTACAATAATTGTATAGTACTTCGTACTTCCCTTATTTCAGTAATTCAGTAATTCGACTCCAAGATTTGGAATTTGAAATTGATAATCCTCAAATCTAATCTTATAAAACGAGTAGGGTAGGGGAGTAGGGGTGAATGATACCTTTCGAGCTAAGGATTAAGGGTTCGACAAACAAGATAACATGGAGCTTTGCACATATATTTCCAACATTTATTTACCACAGAACTTACCGGCTTTTCGAAGAAGCGGTTCCTATTGAATATTTCATTGAGTGTTAAATCGACTCTACAGAGATGGAGAAATAGCCCATTGGAAACCGATTTTCGATTTCACTGAGGTAATATGACGAGGTCTGTTTTTGATCAGTCAAATTTCAAATGGTTCCTACGTGGAACAGGCTGTAATATTCACTTTCACTCGATGACACACAGTCATGGGGTTTTCGTAAGTTTATATGCACACTCATACATAAAACAATTCAATGCTGGCATTCAACCCTTCAGTGCTAAAATGATTTCGGTAACATCAAAACTAAGATCGATCTTTGAGACCGAAACTATGAAATTCTATTTTCATTCTTTCTGAGCGCTGGTTCTATTTACACGAGGGCATTATCATTTCGCCACGATGTCTTCATTATTCGAATTCTGAGCCAAAAATGGTCTCCATCGACAAAGTTCGACTGCGTCGAAAAATTGAAGTCTGTCCGTCCGTACGTATACACGATAACTCTCGAACGGAACGACCTAAAAATTTGAAATTTTCAAATCTCTAATGCCACGGTGAAGTTCATTATTGGGCAATATTCGATCAGGGGTTCCGTAAATATGGCTGTTCGAAACTTGGTTTTCCCTATTTCTTCGAAACTACTGATTCGATCGAAATGACATTTTGCACTGGGATGGACAAAGACGTGCTCGAGCTCCATGCGAAATTTTTCCAGATCGTTTGACCAGAACCACAGAAATCATAAGAAATTATAACGAAAAGACCTGGAGACTTGAAATTATATAGGATATATTCAAGCTACATTTTTTCCAGGTCGCATGACCAGAACCATAGAAAATTATAAATTTCGAACGGAAAGGCCTTGGGACTTGAAATTTTCAGGATAGGTGTAGATCTCGAATGTCGCGTTCACGTTTATCAATGAGCAAAATTAGACTACATAAAGGTTCCGTAAATATGGTCGTTTAGAATTTAATTTTCTCGATAATTTCTAAACAACGGATTCGATCGTGACCATTTTTTGTATTTTGATGGAGAATGATATGTTCAAGCTACATTTTGTCCAGATCGCATGACCAGAACCATACAAAATGATAACTTTCGAACGGACAGGCCTAGGTACTCGAAATTTTCAGGGTAGGTTTGGATCTCGAGTTTCGCAGTCACGTTTATCGATGAGCAAATTCAGACTTGGGGTTCCGTAAGTATGGCCGTTCAAAATATCTGTTTCCTGATAATTTCGAAACTACTGATTGGATTTGATTGGAATGAAATTTTGCACATATATGAAGAATAATTTATTCAAACTACGTGAGTTATTTCGTCTAGATCGCATCACCCATTACCAAGACCATAGATACCGTAGAAAATTCTAGCGAATAAACGAAAAAAAAATTTTTTTTGACAACCGGTTCAATTGGTTTCTAAAACTTGAAATTGCGAATCTACCTACAAAGTGGATGAACGAGCGCTCAAAATCTCCTGACTTCACAGCAGTGCTTTTCTCGATTTTTTTGATCAGATGTAGTGTACCGGAAATGAATATTATAACTATCTTTATGTTAGCGTTTCGGTTTCAATTTTACCGAGCGCAAGGAGTGTATTGCCAAACCAAGCATTCGACAACGTAACTGATGAGAGAAATACCTCAAGTGAAATGATTTCGAAGGCATTCAAACTACAAATATATTATTTCAAGTTTCGAGAGTTTGGGTGGATTATTCCTATAAGGGTAGAAAGGGATAAACAAAGGGATTCAATGAACAGAGTTACCGCTCCAGTGAAAATTAAACGGTTTCGGGGTATTTTGTTTTGTTCAAGTTCTGCCATATGTTTGAGACAACACAGAAGATCAGTGGTGGAGAAATCTGAATTCTTCTTGATGTTGAGAACTCTAAGAGAATGTGAAGGAGGCCTATTATGTAGGTGATATCATTGAACAGTTGGTTTTAACTTCTTTTCGAGAGAAAAATAGATTGGGCATTATTGCTGTTTTATTCTAGTAATACATTTTCGTTATTATTCTGTAACATTCTATTCGATAATTTCAGCAGGGAGAATTATTTTGGAATATCTCACCATTCCTGTGAAACAGGACAATCAGACGGTCCCTTGAATTTGTTTGAGAGGTAGCGTAAACGAATTTCGCTTAACATCATCCATTATCACGGTTTGACAGTGTAATATTGTTTCGCTAATTGAATTATGGTGAATATCACGCAGAACCTATCATTTCATTTGATCCCAAATAATGGACTTTTACAGATATGCGCTAATTTTCTTCGATTTTCGTCAGTAAAAATGGATTGGAACCACCCTCGGGTGAACCTACGATGAATTGAACACTAGCAATGCAAAGCAAAGTACTTGCCCCAAGAGGGTGTGAACGGAGTCTGGGCTAACCACCACAGGCTAATGCTGAAATAGGGTTAAAGGAGAGGAAGAAGAGGACCCACGATCGGCCCCGTTCTGGGGTTGTTCTGAGAAGCAGAAGAAAAGCACTCAACTCAAAGTTGTTCAATGTCACTTTTTACAGAACTTTTAACAGAATAAGTGACAGTTTTATTTGAAGCTCGGTTTATTCGACGTATGTGTTTGAAATTCGAGGTCCATTTCAATCATAGGTATGATGTGGAATCCATCCTTTTATTATTCATTCTAGATTATTCAAAAAAACAAAATCCATATATCGAAGGAACGAAATGTAAAATAATCGAATCTCGAATTCCAATTGATTGACAGACTCCTTTTCAATTCAGGTTTCAAAAAAAATGATGAAAATTTAGTTGAAATAGTTCTAGAAGAAATTATTTGATAAAAATTCAATGAAGTGTTTCATTATTTGATATAAAATATTAGTGTATGGAAAAATTATCATTAAAAATTCAGTTCCTTTTATTAGATTACAAATTTCTTTGTATAGGTACACAACCTCAATAGTTCTTCCATCCAATTAAAGTTCCAAATTCATGATCTCCAACAAATACCCTTATCTAAATCTTCGACGATTCGAAATTAGAATTTTGCCAGGATCTCTCCTCTTTTTTTTCAGAATTTCTCAATTTTCAACATATATGATTTGATTCACATTTATTGGTAGAATTTGAATTTACATTTTTCCGATGTTTTCTTCTGCTTTTCTATCCAACTAACCCAACCTAACTTAACTCAATTTTGTCTATCAATCTATCATTGTTTCCTTATTTTCTATAGCAACAACTTTTCTAGCTATAGGTATGGACCGAGCAATGATATCAATATCTGACACTCTAAAATACTTATATATGTTATTCACAATTCACTGCTCGCATTTTCAATAAACGTAAATTTGTGAATTTATATATTGTTATATTTAGACCATTTATAAAACAAAGCTTTTGATTGTTTGAATTCAGTAAAATTGTTTTCGTATGTTCACTATTAATTTTGAATTCATATGAGGGCTATATAATTAAAGCATCAAATGTTTCTTCAAGAAGCAAGCGTCGATGCTTTTCCGTGGCCACCCCGTTCACCGGATTTAAATAATATCGAACATGTTTGGGATATGATTAGGCGGAAGGAGATTGTCCACACTGCACCATCCCCCACATACTTCGACACAGTTAATCCAAGTTCAAGTTGCTGTGAGGTGCCACATGACCCGATCAGAGATCGACCATCTTATTTTGTCTTTGTCTGGACGTGTACAGAAAAGTGTTCTCACTGAGAACACTTCTGTACTGTATTGGTACTTTTAAGGGATAAAACTATTACTGGCATTACAGTTTTTTATTGAAAACCGAAAAGAACTAGAACTCTACCTGAAATGAGTTCTCTTCAACGTGAAAATATTACTCTAGATAATCTTTGGCCAAGATCGTGATCGTATAGTGGTTTGAGGACTCTACATTGTGTATGCAACCCAAATTACGCTCGATTCAATAGGAGAGATCGATGGCAAAAGAGGAAATTCAAAACACATATTTTTAGCACTCAAAATAACAAGTTTATTCATTTGTGCTATTGGGGACGGTTCTCCAACTTCATGTCAGAGAATAAGGAAAGCCCTGCAAAAAAACCTGTTCTGTACAATGAATAGCAAAAGGTAGACTGTAAAGTTAAAACCCAGAGACCTCTTTCTTCACCTCGTTCAAATACCGTCAACCCATAAGTAAAAAATACTCATAAACAGCAACAGGTTGACTGGTGAGAATTTTCTCATATGATGTTCAAAGATGATTGAGTGAATTAAATGCTGCACTAATGACTCCTCAACCTTAATAGGCGATTATGTGAGAAATCTGTTAGGTATTCTTCGCTGGAATCCAACTATCATTTGACGATTAATGATCTCCCACGGTGCAAGGAAAGGGGAATGCGACCAAAGATTCTTGTTATATATATTTCCAACGATGGGCAAGTTTTTAGTTAGGTTGCGTCTACGATAGTTCTGGTCAGTAGTACCATCAAGTATTATGTAAACAATGTAAACAGTAAACAATAAACAAACAATAACGGATAATAATGAGTGAAGAGTCTATTTAGAGTTCTCAATCAAGATAAGATGATGAAACATAATGCTGACACTGGTGCTCATGAATATCCTCAATATTTGCTCAAAACTAAAACGATAACATATAGTATTATTCAAAGAATATTGCACAACCCAGATATGATTAGAGAAGATGATGATTAAACAATCGTTAATACAAGAAGTTCTTGTGGGGGGCAATTAAAAATTTAATACACATGGTATGAAAAATAGATACAAAACAAAGAACAAGAAGCAAATAAACATGGTAAAATACGTTATCCAGTGAATACCAATAGTTCCTCAGTTAGGAACATTAACTAACGTTGAGTAGAAGCAAATAAAGGCCTTTTGAATCAAAGATAATTGCATGAGATAACGCATGGGGTAAGTAATGGAAACCGTTGAATAAAAGTGTAGAAAGTTAGGAGAAGCCTGTATATTAATAATGATAACGTTGTAATTATAAATATGTTGTTACTCACATGTTAAACTCGAAGTATCTCTTCCACCCTCGAGGGTTCAAGATCAACCAACTCAAAAACCAAACCTGTTTTACCTTTCATAGTTCTGCGTTGCGCAGAAGTCAGATTTGTACAGTCGCCTCTTTGGAGCTTCATTTCGAGGACCAAATTAGGAGGAAAAATGGAGCTTCAACACATTCCTGGCATCTGGGTAGGTGTTTTTGATTATTTTGGTGGTTGGTATAGTCTATCGGTTTGCTGCTTGCCAATCCTGGCGAGAGACTGAGGGTTTAAGTCGATTAGCTGATAGAGACAGCCAATATTCGTTTAGTTGTAACGTCAAATGGATCTGTGTCCATTGATAAGGTGACGCCCCCAGTTTTGACAGTTTTACTGTCTACTCAATACCACTGGGCTCTTAGCAGACCTCGTTCAGGGGTATGGGTAAGCACATAGTACTCCTCCAAAGTATTTATAAAGTTCAGACAAGTTACTGAGAAAGATGTACTATCGGCTTGGTAAAAATTAAAGAATAAAGATAGTTGTGGTTTAGATGGTATCTCCAATAAACTCCGTGAGCTCCCTAGACTCAATAGTTCAAACAAATAGTTACATATATTATCAACAATATTCAAACGTATGAAATATTCCCAGAGCAATTAAAACAAGCAAGGGTAAATCCAATTTATAAAAGGAGACTAATGAGACGTCGAATTATAGACTGAATTGATAAAAGCAGATCAACTAATGGAATGTCTCTTGGAACAGAATATATTAGCATCCTCGCAACATGGATATGCCAAAGGGACACCAAATCGTTCTACCATTTATGATTTCACAATAGGAATGGTGGAGGCGTTTGAAGGAAAAAGATCTGACTATGGGCATTTTCCGAGACCTAACAAAGGCCATTGATCGCCTATCCTATGAACATCTATTACATAAAATGGAAGAAATGGAAGTGAGAGATTAGTTACCAGATCTTGATAAGATCATATTTACACAATGGGAAACTGTATATCCATAAAGAGGAATCTGAAGAATTGTCAGGTGCTAATGAACTTTTACCATAAGGAAATATTATGGTACCACTGTAATTCATTGTCTGCATAAAAGACATTTGAAAGTTTTATCAAGAATAATAACTTTGCATCCTCAATAAATTATGCAGATGAAAACATTTTCTTATTAAAGCAAAAGAAAACAATGAAAAACATCGGCAGTGTTGGAAAATTTCAAAGAATGTTTATTGAAAAACAAACTTTTTTTGGATGCTGGAGAAACTAATGCTATACTATTTAGGTCTGCATATCTGATATTTGAGACTCCTAAGGAAGTTCTGACATCAGCAAGAGTACAAGAACTTACTCTGTTTATAAAGTTATAAGCCATTGGTGCAGATGATACACTACAATGGGAAGAACATATGTATTTCAAAACTGGGAGGCAGCTTGACCTCAGTCGGCTATTCTTGGAGTGTACTGACGAGACATCTGGATAAATTCTCTATGAAAACCACCGACCATGCAGTATTTGAATTGAAAGCAAAGTATGGAAGTATGTCCCCACTTTCCATAAGAAACACAAATATGCAACCTCCAAAGATCGAGGCACTCCGAATCATTCGCAAATGAGAATACAGCGCAACATGCAGAGGAGAGTTTAGAAAAAATGGAATATTGACTGTCACAACAATAAACATACAGGAACGTCTGATTTTTCAATAGAAAAAAGACAGATTCGAATTTAATTTATCCAATATATATAACCCAAGGAAAACCCACCTAAAATATCTCATTTACAGAGAAAGGAGCCAAATGCATCTGTATTCAATATGTCAACACCACGTTGGACACGATAATAAAAGTCACTTGCCCGAAACTTATAATGAGCCACTATACAGGATGCTGCATAGCATAGAACCCTACAATGTTAAAGAATTTTTGAATGGAGCTAAAACCTAGAAGGAACCTACATTTGGAAAACCCAGCCTTTGCTCTCGACTTTTCATGTCTTATTTTTGACGTAATTTCATTTCACAGACTACTTATATTGTAACAATGTACCTGTAATCTGAAATAAACCTTGTCTTATCTTATCTGAAACCTTGCAGAGTGATACGCTCTGTACTTAGAAAGGGTTAAGCTGGACTATCATTGATACAAGTCAGGTGTATCTGATCCTAAGCTGGGTGTAACGAAGGGTCCAAGCAACTCGTGGGGTAACTAGTCTGCTGGTCCTGGATCATGTTGTCAGAGTAGCACTTCGCCCCTATGTCTGAGACTTCGCCCATAGTCTCTTGTTCGTTCTGATGCTCATTAACCATAGTCCTTTTCTATTCTATCTGAACCAGGAGTATCGGCAGATTAACTGTTCACAACAAAAACATGCAGAAGAAAACAATGATCATTAAATCAACAAAACCTTCCAACTACAAAACCGACTTAAATGCATTTTGAATTTCCTATTTTCCACCTTCTATTCTCATCAAACATCCTGGTATTAACGGTTCCACTCTGTACTGTATTCTAGCATTCTAGTTGATGAAAGCACAGATTTAAGTATGGATAAATACTCATGTATTTTGGTTCGATATGTTTGTCCAGAATCAGTTGATTGAATGACTTAATTACTGAAAATGTTAAAATTAGATGCAACTGATACCACAGCAGAAAATATATACATATATAGTCAATTCCAACAATATTTTGTAGCATGCGATATTCCTTTAACTAACATTATTATTATTATTATTGGGTCAGCTTCTGACGAAGTCAATGTAGGTAAAAACAACTCTTTTATGACGATACTAATGGCGGATACAAAAGTATTAATTGTAATAAAATGTATTTGCCATAGTGCAGCTATAATAGCAAGTATTGCATGCAAAGTTTTACCTGCAGCTCCTGAGGATTTATTACGCGCCTTGAGCTCATATGTATCCGCAAGTGGTAAACGATCTGTTCAGCTAGCCAAATTACAGGAGTATATAATGATTCTAAAAAAAAATTCTAAAACTGTCTTCTACAAGGTGGCTGTGTCTGCATCAGTGCATTGAAAGAGTTTTAGAAATGTGGTCTAAATTACAGCATTTTTTCTTACTGGCCTCTACTGAGGACCATCTTAAACAGACACAATTTATTCTAGATGCTTAAAATTGTAGCGAGACCAAGGCCTACCTATTATTTCTGAAATATGTTTCAAATTTTCTCAATTCCTTCAATGCGCTCTTTCAGTCGAAAACAGTTCTAATTCATCAATTAGCAGCAGAAAGCAGACGTATATTCTTCAAATTTTGTAATAACTTCATTAAAACAAAGGAACTTATGATTAATGTTAACTGAAATCTGCCCAGTAATTTTGTTGATGTATGGAAAATTTATTTAGGGCCTGACTGTGAAAAATTCATTTTAAATTCAGAACAAAATTTACAAAATAAAAATTACGAAAAGCACTGCCGTGAAGGCAGGAGCTTTTGAGCGCTCGTACATGCACCTTCTAGATGGATTCGCATTTTCCAGTTTTAGAAATCCAATGAAGGAATTTTCGACAGCTGTCAAAAAAATTCTGGAACTCCAGACTTCATGTCAGTGCTTCAGCTGATCAATTTTTTTTCGATAATTCGCTAGAATTTTCTACGGTATCTATGGTCGTAGTTTGAGAACATTATTCCTCAGCTAGGGGCAAAATTTCATTCCAATCCGATCAGTATTTTCGAAACTATCAGGAAAAAAATATGTTGAACGGCCATATTTACGGAACCCCGCCTAGACTAATTTTGCTCATTGATGAACGTGACTGCGATATTCGCGATCCAAACCCACCCTGAAAATTTCAAGTTCCTAGGCCTTTCCGTTAAGAAGTCACAATTTTCTATGGTTTCTATGGTTCTGGTCATGCGATCTGGAAAAAATATTGCTTTGATATATCATTCTCGATTAAAATACGAAATTTCATCTCGGTCGAATCCGTAGTTTCGAAATTATCGAGTAAACAAAATTCCAAACGACCGTATTCACGGAACCCCTAGTTTAATTCTGCTCATTGTTGAACGTGAACGCCACATTTCAGATCTACACCTATCCTGAAAAAGTCCCTAGGCCTTTTCGTTCGAAAGTTATGATTTTCTATGGTTTCTATGGTTCTAATCATGTGATCTGGAGAAATGTAGCTTGAATATATCATTCTCCATTTAAATACAAAATTTAGTTAGTTTTGAAATTATCAAGAAAACTAAATTTCTAACGACCATATTTACGGAACCCCTAAAATAATTTTGCTCATAGATTAACGTCATCACGACATTGCAGAACCTCACCTATCCTGAAAATTTCAAGTCCCTAGCCGTTTCCGTTCAAAAGTTACAACTTTCTATGGTTTCTATGGTTCTGGTCATGCTATCTGAACAAAATTTCACATGTAGCTTGAACACCTCATTCTCCATTTGAGTGCAAAGTTTCATCTCGATCGAATCTGTAGTTTCGGAGTAATCAGGAGAACAAAATTTTGAAGACTCAACCGAGTCATTTGAGTTCTGAACCTACACTGAAAATTTCAAGTCTCTAGGTTGATACGTTCGAGAGTTATCGTGCTTACGGATGGCCGGACGGACAGACTCGAATTTTCCGACGGATTCGTCATCAGTGAGTCGATTGAGACCATTTCCGGCTCAAAATTCGAAAAATGCAGACATCGTGACGAAATGATATAGCCCTCGTGTAAGTAGAACGAGCGCTCAAAAATGAAATTGAAACAGAGGGGTGAAATATTCAATTCCACTACAGTGATGTAAAGTAGCTTGAATTATTGTAGTTGCCATAAAATAAGAGATACCAAAGATTTTAAGGACGAGAGTTTGTTCATTAATATTGGCACATTGGCAATGCTTGTACTTTCGTTGTTTTCAATTATGAACGATGTGAAAACAGAAAAACGGAACAGGCTTCAAGAAAATACACTGAATTCTCTGTGCGTATTGCGTAGCCATTTTCAAGAGACGGGTACAAATTCTTCAAAAATGCCCGTCACTGAAAAACCTCTGAAATTGATGAAATCAAATAATTTATACTCATAATTAGGTAGTATGGTGTAATATTGTACACTTTATGTTCTAATGTTGTTCGTTTTTTGAGCGCTCGTACAACTTACACGAGGGCTATATCATTTCGTCACGATGTCTGTATTTTTCGAATTTTGAGCCGAAAATGGTCTCAATCGACTATGTTCGACTCACTGATGACGAATCCGTCGAAAAATTCGAGTCTGTCCGTCCGGCCGTCCGGCCGTATACACGATAACTCTCGAACGGAATATCCTAGAAACTTGAAATTTTCAGGGTAGGTTCCAATCTCAAATGCTGCGGTTAAGTTCGTTATTGGGCAAAATTCGTCAAGGGGTTCCGTAAATATGGCTCGAAATTTTGTTTTCCTGATTACTCCGAAACTACTGATTCGATCGAGGTGAAATTTTGCACTGGGATGGATAATTACGTACTCAAGCTACATGCAGAATTTTGTTCAGCTCGCATGACCAGAACCATAGAAACCATAGAAAATTATAACTTTGTAATGGAAAGGCCTAGAGACTTGAAATTTTCAGGATAGGTGTGGATCGTAAATGTAGCGTTCACGTGTATCAATGAGCAAAATAAAACTAGGGGTTCCATAAATATGGCCGTTTGAAATTCAGTTTTCTTGATCATTTCAAAATTATGGATTCGATCTCGACGAAATTTTGAATTTAAATTGAGAATTATATATTCGAGCTACATTTCTTCCAGATCGTATGATCAGAATCATAGAAACCATAGAAAATCATAACTTTCGAACAAAAAGGCCTAGTGACTTGAAATTTTCAGGATAGGTTCGGATCGCGAATTTCGCGATCCTTTTCATCAATGAGCCAAATTAGACTAGGGGTTCCGTAAATATTGCCGTTCACACTATATTTTTGAGCGCTCGTACTACTTACACGAGGGCTATATCATTTCGTCACGATGTCTGTATTTTTCGAATTTTGAGCCGAAAATGGTCCCAAACGACAAGGTTCGACTCACTGATGACAAATTCGTCGAAAAATTCGAGTCTGTCCGTCCGGCCGGCCGGCCGTATACACGATAACTCTCGAACGGAATGACCTAGAAACTTGAAATTTTCAGAGTAGGTTCGAATCTCGAATACCGTGGTTAAGTTCGTTATTGGGCAAAATTCGACCAGGTGTTCCATCAATATGGCCGTTCGAAATTTTGTTTTTCTGATTACTTCGGAACTACTCATTCGACCGGAATGAAATGTTGCATTCAGATTGAGAATGAAATTTTAAAGTAACATGCAAAATTTTGTCCAGATCGCATGACCAAAAGCGTAGAAACCATAGAAAATTATAACTTTCGAACGGAAAGGCCTAGGGACTTGAAACTTTCAGAATAGGTTTGAATTTCTAATGCCGCAGTTAAATTCGTTATCGGGCAATATTCGCCCAAGGGTTCCGTAAATATGGCCGTTCGAAATGTTGTCTTCCTCATTACTTTGAAACTACTGATTCGATCAGAATCAAATTTCACATTCAGATGAAGAATGAAATTTTCAAGTAACACGCAAAATTTTATCCAGATCGCATCACCAGAACAATAAAAAATTATAACTTTCGAATGGAGAGGCCTAGCGACTTGAAATTTCCAGAGTAGGTTTGAATCTCGAATGCTGCGGTTGAGTTCGTAATTGGGCAAAATTCGACAAGGGGTTCCGTAAATATGGCAGTTCGAAATTTTGTTTTCCTGATTACTCCGAAACTACAAAGTTGATCGAAATGAAATTTTGCATTCAGATGTAGAATGAAAATTTCAGGTAACATGCAAAGTTTTGTCCAGATCGCATTTCCAGAACCATAGAAAATCATAACTTTCGAACAGAAACGCCTAGGGACCTGAAATTTTCAGAGTAGGTTCGAATCTCGAATGCTGCGGTTGATTTCGTTATTGGGCAAAATTCGACCAGGGGTTCCGTAAATATGGCCGTTCGAAATATATATATGATTCGATGCAAATGAAATTTTGCATTCAGATGGAAAATGAAATTTTGCATTCAGATGGAGAATGAAATTTTCAAGTTACATGCAAAATTTTGTTCAGATCGCATGACCAGAATCTTAGAAAATTATAACTTTCGAATGGAAACGCCGAAGGACCTGAAATTTTCAGAGTAGGTTCGTTATTGGGCAAAATTCGACCAGGAGTTCCAGAAATATGGTCGTTTGAAATTTTGTTTTTTGGATAACTTTAAAATTACGGATTCGATCGTGACGAAATACTGTATTTTAATGGAGAATGATACATTCAAGCTACATGTAAAAAAAATTTCAGATCGCATAACCAGAACCGTTTTAAATTTCAACGAATTATAGAATAAAAAATTCCCAATATTTCTGTTACAACAGATACGATCGGGATGAAATTCAATTTGTATACGCAAAATAATGAGGTGACAATTTAGATAGGATCTAACCGATCTTATGTAACCGATAACAATGACATCTAAGTAAATGCCATCCAAAGATATATTGTTCATTCCATATCCAATCTCTAAAGGAGTGATATGAAAAAAAAAAAAGGTTGAGGGGAGAAAAGTCACAAAGAAGGTTTCTCACAAAGCTAAAACTATAGGGAAAAATCATGTACCGCTGAAAAAAAATTAACAATATATATACAATATATGGCGCTGAAAATCAGAAGATGTCGGGCCGAATGATGGTCATAATTATTCTGTCATTTCTGTCTTTCATAACAAGTAAATCAAATATTTTTTTATAAGATTGCGGAATGGATAATAATGCCTGTGAAAGTCGAGATAACCACTTCGGACATTTTTGATTATGTGGGTGAACGTGAATGTGATAACAAATGACCACTATATAATTGAAAATTATTGAACTTACGATAAAAAAATCATCATGCAGGAAGTGCTTGCTGCAAAGTAACAACATCTTTGATATACGTTTCCCAATCTTCAAAATTGTCTGCCTTTTTGAGCGCTCGTACAACTTACACGAGGGCTATATCATTTCGTCACGATGTCTGTATTTTTCGAATTTTGAGCCGAAAATGGTCTCAATCGACTATGTTCGACTCACTGATGACGAATCCGTCGAAAAATTCGAGTCTGTCCGTCCGGCCGGCCGGCCGGCCGGCCGTCCGTATACACGATAACTCTCGAACGGAACAACTTAGAGACTTGAAATTTTCAGTGTAGGTTCAGTTCCCGAATGGCTCGGCTAAGTTCGTTAATGGGCCAAATTCCACCAGGGGTTCCGTAAATATGGCCGTTCAAAGTTTTGTTTCCCTGATTACTTGAAAACTACAAATTTGATCGAGATGAAACTTTGCACTCAAATGGAAAATGAGGTGTTTCAGCTACATGCGAAATTTTGTCCAGATCGCATGACCAGAACCATAGAAACCATAGAAAATTGTAACTTTTGAACGGAAATGCCTAGGGTCTTGAAATTTTCAGGATAGGTGTGGTTCTCGAATGTCGTGATCACGTTCATCTACGAGCAATATTTTACAAGGGGTTCCGTAAATACGAGCGTTTGAAATTTTGTTTTCTCGATAAATTCGAAACTACGGATTCGATCGAGATGAAATTTTGTATTTTAATCGAGAATGATATATTGAAGCAATATTTTGTCCAGATCGCATGACCAGAACCATAGAAACCATAGAAAATTGTAACTTTTGAACAGAAAGGCCTAGGAACTTGAAATTTTCAGGGAGGGTTTGGATCGCGAATATCGCGGTCACGTTCATCAATGAGCAAAATGAGACTAGGGGTTCCGTAAATATGGCCGTTCAAAATATTTTCTTCCAGATAGTTTCGGAACTACTGATCGGATTGGAATGAAATTATGCACCTAGCTGAAGAATAATGTGTTCAAACTACGTGCAAAATTTTGTCCAGACCGCATCACCAAGACCATAGATACCGTAGAAAATTCTAGCGAATTATCGAAACAAAATCGATCAGCTGGAGCACTGACATGAAGTCTGGAGTTTCGCCTAAGTTTCAGAATTTTTTTGACAGCTGTCAAAAATTCCTTCAATTGGTTTCTAAAACTGGAAAAAGCGAATCTACCTACAAGGTGCATGTACGAGCGCTCAAAAGCTCCTGCCTTCACGGCAGTGCTTTTCGTAATTTTTTTGTTTGTTATTAAAGTTAATTATTTTTGAATTTTTTAAGCTTTTAAGTTATTAACCTACCTACTTCACTTAGGAGATTTTTGTTTTTTTTTTTGGCCTTACTAAAGTTCTAGGAATATAAAATATTTATTACGTAGACTTCGGCCTTACTAACGGTGGCTGGGTACTCCAAAATGACGTCACACACCACTCCAGAAATATGAAGAAAATTAAATTAAATTAAAGAAAATTTATATAAATAATCTGGCAACACTGGTTCTCAGCCACAGGGTCGCCAAACAAAAAACAATATATTTTGAATTTAAAAAGAGAACTACATTGTCAAAAAATCAAGTTCGAAAATTTGTGAAGCGGAACCTCAACAAACGAAAATGAACAAATACTTCTGTTTCACACACTGTGGAGCGAATACTATAGTTTCGATTCTGACATGAATAACTTGAATTTTTAGCTCCACCCCTGATATTATGTATTGGGATTACTTCCTCGGGTTGAGATAATTCGATTACATCAACAGCGGAGAGTGAAAATCTTGGTGCTCACCTAAATAAATATTGAAACTTCTCGAGCGAGCCATTGATCAGCCTTGGACAAACAGATCTGAAAATGTTTGCCCTATAGATGTTTTTAACACGGAGCATCTTGCTGGAGTTCCTGGATTTCTTTCAGTTCTCACTTCCTTGGATGATATAATATTTGTTTCTCCGTTCAGTTCGAATAAATAGCATTCGTGAATATGTATCCTGTGTTCTGATAATAATAATGAACCTTTGGAATCGTTCGAGGAAAAAAATTCCCCCACCTTTCCGGAAATTTTCATACTTCACCTTTTGGGTACCTACCTCAAACAAAAGATTTTCTCGGAAACTATACGTACACATCAAATGAAATTTGGTACAAAGTCGGTTGGGGACAGTGCGAAAATATTCAAATTCATAAAAAAAAATTATAAAAGCACTGCCGTGAAGTATGCGGACAGAAACGTGTTCCGTCTCTTGAAATTTATGAAAATAAAATTTAGAAAAGCACTGCCGTGAAGGCAGGAGCTTTTGAGCGCTCGTACATCCACCTTGTAGGTAGATTCGCATTTTCCAGTGTAAGAAATCAATCGGAGGAATTTTCGACAGCTATCAAAAAAATTCTGAAACTTAGGCGAAACTTCAGACTTCATGTCAGTGCTTCAGCTAACCAATTTCTTTTCGATAATTCGCTAGAATTTTTTACGGTATCTATGGTCTTGGTGATGCGATCTGGACAAAACTTCGAACGTAGTTTGAATACATTATTCCTCAGCAGGTGCAGAATTGCATTTCAATCCAATCAGTAGTTTCGAAACTATCAAGAAAAAAATTTTTTGAGGGACATATTTACGGAACCCACCCTGGAAATTTCAAGTTCCTAGGCCTTTCCCTCCGGAAGTTATAATTTTCTATGGTTTCTATGGTTCTGGTCATGCGATCTGGACAAAATGTTGCGTATATCATTCTCGATTTAAATACAAAATTTTATCTCGATCGAATCCGTTCTTTCGAAATTATCGAGAAAACAAAATCTCAAACGACCGTATTTACGGAACCCCTAGTATAATTCTGCTCATTGATAAACGTGAACGCGAAATTTCAGATCCACACCTATTCTGAGAATTTCAAGTCCCTAGGCCTTTCCGTTCGAAAGTTATGATTTTTAATCGTTTCTATGGTTCTGGTCATGTGGTTTGGAGAAATGTAGCTTGAATATATCATTCTCCAATTGTATACAAAATTTCGTCACGATCGAACCTGTAGTTTTGAAATGATCAAGAAAACTAAATTTCAAACGACCGTATTCACGTAACCCCTATTATAATTTTGCTCATAGATAAACGTCATCACGACATTCGAGATACAAACCTATCCTGAAAATTTCAAGTCCCCAGCCGTTTCCGTTCAAAAGTTACAATTTTCTATGGTTTCTTTGATTCTGGTTATGCGATCTGGACAAAATTTCACATGTAGCTTGAACACCTCATTATCCATTTGAATGCAAAATTACATCTCGATCTAATCTGTAGTTTTCATGTAATCAGGGAAACAAAACTTTGAACGGTCATATTTACGGAACCCCTGGTGGAATTTGGCCAATTAACGAAATCAACTGAGGCATTCGGGAACTGAACCCACACTGAAAATTTCAAGACTCTAGGTTGTTCCGTTCGAGAGTTATCGTGCCTACGACCGGACGGACGGACAGACTCGAATTTTCCGAGGGATTCGTCATCAGTGTGTCGAACATAGTCGATTGAAACCATTTTCGGCTCAAAATTCGAAAAATACAGACATCGTAACAAAATGATATAGCCCTCGTGTAAGTAGTACGAGCGCTCAAAAAGGAATTATTCAATTATCAACAATATCAACATACAATTATAATTCGGGATGTGTAACAAATTTTGATAGATACACAAAATTTGGATTGCAATCAGGCGTATGTGATAGTGTTGTGTACCAGGAGCCTTATAAATTATATTCAGAACACCAACTGACATAATAAGAAGAATATTCATTGAAAATTATTGTTTTTTTTCAAAACATTTCTCTTTATATATTTATTGAATTGAAATAAGTATATGACCGTAATTTGCGAAATATTGGATTAGAACCCAACAAAAAATATAAAGGGTTTGCTCTGCCAAGATGCGCTATGCCACTATTCTGGGGTCGGGTGTGATCTGAAATATACCAAAGAAAAAACAATCCATTGTGACGTTATACAATAAATCGTTATGGTTCGTTCCAGATATAAATATTGAGTTTTGAAATTTACGAAAAAAAAACCACTATAATTTTTCAAAGAATTTTGTTTCAATTTATAATTTTCCTGTGACTATTTTTCGAGGTGGTTTCTAAAGGTTCACAAAGAAAAGAAATTTTTGTTCACAACAAATAAATTCTATAAAACAACCCCAACTATCAAAAGAACCTAAAACTAATATAATATCTAAACTCTAAAACAATGTTCAACTTTTCCTCTTCTAAACAGCAAATAGTTCCACCTCCATTGTGGGGCTGCTCTTTCTCAGTCCCTGAGGGCTTATATTAACTCCCAAGTACCGCCACTCTTTCGTAGGGCCGAGTTGGCGGATGGGGTCGCCATGTTGTAATAGGAACTGTGCCCGGGTGAGAACTTTGATTTTCTGTACTCTCCCTGATGGTACTAATGAAGTCGCTTCACACTTATTAGGGTTGAAACTAAACCCTTGTTGTAAGGCGACGCGATCGGCATCTTCGAGCGCCGTAGTCATACCTACCTTTGATGTGTTAAAAGGCAAATGTCGTCAAAACGTGACGTGAAGTCTGACTTCACGGCAGTGCTTTTTATAATTTTTTTTTATTGATTAAACTTGCTAATATTCCTTAAAAGCTTGACAAAATTCTTCATCGGATTCAATTCTGTATTATAATCCCTCCCTTAGTAACCATATTGTCATTAATTAAAATTTTCCTCTGTCCCAGAAGTTCTAGAAACGATGACTCTCAAATTTACCACTGGCGGAGCGAATGATTCGCATCCACTCGAAATTAACTGACTCGAAGAGATTCGAGAATGTTGAGGCGGCGACTTTAACGGATCCGGTTCGATAATTCTAGGATAATTCAATTTATTGTCCTGATCCCCTCAAAATTGGAAAGTTTTGGAATGAACTTGAATGAGCAACAATTAGCCTGTTCAAGCAGATAGTCCTAGATGGCTGGTAGTTGTGCAAGTTGCCCAAAAATGATTTAAAGGGTAAATGGAAAAAAAAAAGTTGAGTGAATATCTTGCAATAATCGAACCTCAGACCCTGCGGCCTAGTTATATACCGGGTGTTCCTTAATTGGGTCTACCAAGGATCAAGAATGAAAGTCCTATAAAAGGGGGCCCGCAAAAACTTCCACTTTCATAGAAAAACCATATAAAATATGCAGCGAATTAAATGAACTCGGCAATGAGACTCTACCCACTGCTAGGAAGAAGGAGCCAAATGAACCAAAGCACGAAGCTACGAATGATGAAGTCAATTGCAAGACCTTAACTCATTAATGGCTCGGCGGCATGGGACCATACAGCCAAAAGCCATATAAAGAAGATTCAAGCAACAGAAAATCAACTGCTAACAGCAGCAAAGAATATGCTATATAAAAATGATGAAAAACACTTCCGCAAAGTCAGGAGCTTTTGACCGCTCGTTCATTTACCTTGTAGACAGATTCGCAATCTCTAGTTTGAGAAATCAATTGAGAAAATTTTGACAGCTGCCAAAAAAAATTTCAAACTTAGGAGAAAATCCAGATTTCACGTCAGTGCTTTAGGTGACCAATTTTTTTTTCGATAAGCCGCTAGAATTTTCTACGGTTTCCATGGTCTTGTTGATGTGATCTGGACAAAATTTCCCAAGTAGTTTGCATACATTATTCTCGAACTATGTGCAAAATTTCATTCCAATCCAATGAGTAGTTTCGAAATGATCAGGATAAAAATATTTTGAACGGCCATTTTTACGCCCTAGTCTAATGATCATTGATGAACGTGAACGCGAAATTCGCGATACGAACCTACCCTGAAAATTTCAAAACCCTAAGCCTTTCCGTTCGAAAACTATAATTTTCTATGGTTTCTATGGTTCTGGTCATGCGATCTGAAAAAAATGCCGCTTGAATATATCATTCTCCATCAAAATAAAAAATTTCGTCAAGATCGAATCCGTAGTTTTGAAATTATCAAGTAAACCAAATTTCAAACGACCATATTCACGGAACCCCAAGTCTAATTTTGCTCATTGATGAACGTGACCGCGACATTTGAGATCCACACCTATCCTGAAAATTTCAAGTCCCTAGGCCTTTCCATAACAAAGTTATAATTTTTTATGGTTCTGGTCTTGCGATCTTGACAAAATTTTGTGAGTATCTTGAACATGACATTTTCCATCTGAGTGCAAAATTTAATCTCGTTCGAATGTGTAGTTTCGGAGTAATCAGAAAAACAAAACTTCGATCGGTCATATTTACGGAACCCCTGGTGGAATTCTGCTCATTAACGAACTCAACCGAGGCATTGGGGATCTGAACCTACACTGAAAATTTCAAGTCTCTAGGTTGATCCGTTCGAGAGTTATCGTGCTTACGGACGGCCGGACGGACGGACAGACTCGAATTTTCCGACGAATTCGTCATCAGTGAGTCGAACATAGTCGATCGAGACCATTTTCGGCTCAAAATTCGAAAAATATAGACATCGTGACGAAATGATATAGCCCTCGTGTAAATAGTACGAGCGCTCAAAAAGACAGATTCGAATTGAATTTATCCAATATATATATAACCCAAGGAAAACCCACCTAAAATATCCCATTTACAGAGAAAGGAGCCAAATGCATCTGTATCCGATATGTCAACACCACGTTGGACACGATAAAGAATGTCACTTGCCCGAAACTTATAATAAGCCTCTATACAGGATGCTGCATAGCATAGAACCCTACAACGAACCCTATACGAACTTAACCTCGGAATTTGGGAACTGAACCCACACTGAAAATTTCAAGTCTCTAGGACGTCCCCTTCGAGAGTTATCGTGTATACGGCACATTTTCAGCTCAAAATTCGATAAATACAGATATCGTGACGAAATGATATAGCCCTCGTGTAAGTTGTACGAGCGCCCTGAAAAAGAAAAAGTAATCAATGAGTTTTCCATAATATTGATTCGAAATTAGCGACTCATTTCAAGAAAGAATTATCTTAAACTGAATGAATGGCTTCGAAGCCATCTTTGAATATATATTTAGAACAACTAAGTAGTCACCACTACCACAGATCGAGAAAATAGCCAAGAAAAACTTGTTGGGGAATCTTGATTTCATCCAAATATGTCGGAGCCTAAAGACTTTGTAATTTCGATTTTCCTGACCTAGATAGAAATGTTCAACTCGAAAACTTGCGTTCATAGTACTCAACTTGCTATTTCAAACCGTCTTATTATAATTTAACCTTATATTTACCAATTATGTCCTTATGTTTGCACTTTATTTACAAAGGGAGTGATTTTCGTAATGGTCTAGTCACTAGTGGCAACAATTATGTGACTCAAAACCAAAACATCACATTTGGCCTTCTGTACGAAATATTGATTCAATGCATCGTGAATTCATGCCCTTAGGTAATATATAAATATCCAGGAGATGTAGACATTGAATTCGCCAAGCACCACGGAAGTTTTGCTGCAGTGAGAAAACTCAGACCTCATTAATACTCGTATACTCCTTCGGAATAAACTCCCGGCGTTATTGTTGTTTATTTTATCTCTGGGATTTGGATGACATAAATTATTTCGAATTATACATAGAATATTTCTTCAGTTGGGTACAGTGTTACAAGATATTTGTTTTTTTGTAGCGGATTCATCACAAAAATTCACAAAGTGATTTAAATTTAGTTTTGGCTGAATGAATAATTCCATGAAGCCTATGTTCAATATTGTTTTGTGAATAATGTTGCTCGTATTGAACTGAACGATTCTAATTTATACATCTCAGTATGAAAATTACCAAAGCGTGTTCACCTAATTATTTACCCTCAAACAAGGAATGAAAAAGCCCAGATATCGAAAAACGAACTCAATTCTAGTCCTCAAAAACGAATCCGGTTTTCCATTGCTGAATCTTCTAAAACATCAAGGCAAATAAGGTCATTCAAAATTAAATTCTAACGACAGTTGAAGTTGAACTTCAAGAATAATTCTTTTATACAAATTTCATTGAACCACCTCGAATTCTCACAAACCCTACTTCTAATTCTCTTGCCATGCATGGGATATTCAGAAACAAAACAGTTCAATATTGCGTAGGTACCGTTCCGAATGCTGAATAAAACGAGGAAAACATAGATAAGAAACAGTTGTTCTGAATGAGTGAACGAATGTTTTCAAGCAGATAAAATACCAGGGGGTTTATGAACTGGAAACAGAAGGAGTCTGTATCATAAAGAGACAGAAAAATTATCAATTCAGAATGAATACTCAAATTAGCTCACGAAGAGAGAGCAGGAAAGATAATTTGATTCAATGGAGAGCACTAAGACATTGCGCGTACATCGTGGGAGAACGAGACATGTACCTAACTTTATCATGAGAGGATAATATATATCCTTCTATAAGTTTTTCGAGTGGAATCAGACATATACAATACCTTGAAGTGAAATAACTCGGCTATGGTTCAAGAAAATGGCGAGAGAAATGAAACTATAGCTCGACCTGTGAATTTTACAATTTGCTCTCTGGTGTACGGATATACGGAAATCTGACGCTGAATGGAACTCTATCTGCCTGGACGATCAGTCGATAGGGTGTTCCAGAATTAGAATCTGATCCTTAAGGGTGTGAATCTATAAGTGATGTTATGAATAGTAGATCTAATATATCTATGTCTTGAACTTCTTCGTTTCGACATGATAAGCCAACGTGGACAGCACTGGTGAAACAAGAAAGTTGATTTTAATCCAGAGATCTTGAGTATTCATCCAAATCCAACAAAATAACTGAAGCAGTTCAAATGAAATGAAAATAATACAAAATAATAGACAGGTGATCACTTTCATCGTTTCATTTTTCAAGCGAAAATCGCATGTCGACCGGAAAATGGTCACGAACTTGAATTCGCCCCACAATAAATAGGGATTTCGAAAATATTCTTTATTTCATAAAAACGCAGAATACAAATACAAATATGTTTTTTCTTCAAAACTATCTAGTCCGTAAGGACGTCACTGGTTGGAACATTGAGAAATTGTCTACATCGAAATGTGGCTATTGATGCGCAGAGTACTTATGGCCAACTTCATTAACATATCTTCAAAGGTAGATATTAAAGTTATCATAAAAAACGATTTTTTTTCAAGATTTTATTACCGAGTAGCACAAAAGCTTGGGTTAGGACATAAGTTTTTTCAAACTTGTGAAACACCTCGTATATTTTGTCTGGATAGTGACGACAGAGTAGAAAATACAGACTTTTCTAAGGTGAAAGGCTTAAACGCTATATTGAATTTGAAGGTATTCAGCACAGACATCAGGCGTCAGGTGTAAGGTGTATGAGATGAAGTATCTTTGGCAAGGTAGGTGGCAACCTTCATGAGAATCTGACAATTTTTTTTGCATATGTTCGTATTATGAAATATATTCGATACAAAATGAGTAATAATATTAGTTATTTATTCAAGAATATCAAGATTTAGGTGATATGTAGAAATAAAATTATAAAGTGTGAATGTTCGATGTTACTAGAAGTTTCAAAAAGTTTTGAATATAGTTCAATTGAATGCAAATGCATAATAAAATACATATGAAAAATCTTTTCAGCAGTTTTTTTATATCGATAGCAATTATGGAGATGCTAAAAAAAATTAAAATCAAATAAAATATCACTTTTATTCAGTTCGATAGTTTAAAAAGTTAGGTTTTCCTACTCGTGTCGAAATCTATCTGAAGCTGCTAAATTTTCACAGAAACTATGAATTCAAGAGATAATTATTTTTGGGGCCAGTGTAAAGTTGTTCCTAAGCATAAATATTAGATTACTTTCAATTATTGACGATTTGATCATCTTCAGAGGTGTTCATAACCAAATCTCATCTGAAACTTCTAGAAGGAAAACAACAAACAATGAACACCTGCACTTGTGAGTCATTGGTAAATTCAAAGCTGATCAAAATTATACATAGTAATATAGACCTCGAATGAATAATTGATAAAGAGTTCATCTGAAATATACAGGGTTGGGATTATGTAATTCCCCCCACCTTGGATAAAGGTATCACCTGTAGTAGGTGTAGCTTCACCAAAAATATATATTTTTAAATACTTCAAAACAAAATAAACAATCATCAATGAAATGATTTTCATAAAAATAAACAATAACGTAAATCTTGAAGACTGCAGGTTCCATTGGTCCAGTTCTTCTATCTTGATATCCGGGACATCTTCTTTCCGGGATTCAGCCTTCAGCAATCGTATAAATTTGGTTAATCAAAGTCATTTTGGGTAAATTCACATATCTTTCTTCGTTTAACGTAGTATTTGGCACGATTTCTTTTCTGGTGTTGCTCACAGCACATTTAGTTCGTAGAATTGTCATGGGAATCACAAAATAATGTCTCATTTGTTGGGGACATTTTTCGAAAATGTTTTTGTTTTCGATTGAGAGGATATTTTCATCTTCTAATAATTTCAAATCTGAAGAAAGTACCGTTGTCGTTCTGGGACACTTTTCGGTGTGGGTTTTCAAAATTTTTTGAGTCCTGTTGGTGATTCAGCCAAGGATTCTTGATCGCATAAATAATCATCTTCTACTGGATGGCAATACTTTGTTGACCATTTCAATATTTCTCCTTGTGAGAGTAGATAAGGATCAGTATATGGAAGGGATAAATTGTTTTGGGGTAGATAGTTAAACTTGTATGAATCATAATTTTCTTCGTATACCATAGGGATTGGTATTAAAAACAATGAAGCTTTGGTTCGGAAAATAACTTTTGTATGACATAACTGATAATAATATTTCAGATGATGTGAAGGTATTATAGTTACATTTTTCAATAATTCAAGGAATTTCGAATAAGGTAATATTGATTCATGTAATTAATGTAATCTTGCAAAATTCACTGCTGTTGCAATTCCATCTGAAATATTCTTGATATCTTCAAGTTCAAATGTCAAGAGCATGTGTTGTATTTCTTGTATTGATGGTATAATTTGAAGCAATTTAGGATTTTCGGACATTTTCTGAAATTTCTCAATATACTTATTTTTAAGATCATTTACGACTGTTGCGATCTGGTTTTGATTTCTTATTAAAAACTCCCTCATTATTCTGAATGCTATCAAAATAATTTTTATAAAGTTCTTCGTCAGCGGAATCTGATGTTCTGAATACAAGTTGATATAATCCTCTCTCAATATTATTAAGTGGATATTTCTCATTCAAAACTTCTTCCATGCTATTAATTTTTTTTATCAATTGTATATTGTATGAAATTTGCTGTTCCAGCAAAATTCGATTTTGAGTTTCTTCATTTTTGAGCGCTCGTACAACTTACACGAGGGCTATATCATTTCGTCACGATGTCTGTAATTTTTCGAATTTTGAGCCGAAAATGGTCTCAATCGACTATGTTCGACCCACTGATGACGAATCCGTCGAGAAATTCGAGTCCGTCCGTCCGTCCGTCCGGCCGGCCGTCCGTATACACGATAACTCTCAAACCAAATGTCCTAGAAACTTGAAATTTTCAGGGTAGGTTCGAATCCCAAATGCCGCGGTTGAGTTCGTTATTGGGCAAAATTCGCCGAGGGGTTCCGTGAATATGGCCGCTCGAAATTTTGTTTTTCTGATTACTCCGAAACTACTGATTCGGTCGAGGTGAAATTTTGCACTCAGATGGATAATTACGTACTCAAGCTACATGCAGAATTTTGTCCAGCTCGCATGACCAGAACCATAGAAACCATAGAAAATTATAACTTTGTAATAGAAAGGCCTAGAGACTTGAAATTTTCAGGATAGGTGTGGATCGTGAATGTTGCGTTCACGTTTATCAATGAGCAAAATAAAACTAGGAGTTCCGTAAATATGGCCGTTTGAAATTCAGTTTTCTTGATCATTTCAAAATTATGGATTCGATCTCGACGAAATTTTGAATTTAAATTGAGAATTATATATTCGAGCTACATTTCTTCCAGATCGTATGATCAGAATCATAGAAACCATAGAAAATCATAACTTTCGAACAAAAAGGCCTAGTGACTTGAAATTTTCAGGATAGGTTCGGATCGCGAATTTCAAACTATATTTTTTCTGATAATTTCGAAAATACTTATTGGATTGAAATGAAATTTCGCACATATATGAAGAATAATGTATAATTTTGTCCAGATTGCATTACCAAGACCATAGATACCGTAGAAAATTCTAGCGAATTATCGAAAAAATGGACCCAAAGCACTGACGTGAAGTCTGGATTTTCGCGTTGGTTTGAAATTTTCTTTGACAGCTGTCAAAATCTTTCCAATTGGTTTGTAAAACTGGAGAATGCGAATCTACCTACAAGGTGCATGTACGAGCGCTCAAAAGCTCCTGCCTTCACGGCAGTGCTTTTCGAAATTTTTTTTCGATAATTCGAAATTAATTCTCATATAAATTTAATTCGATTGGTAACATATTGTTTTCTATTGGAATTATATCCATAAATGACATGATAATTATTTTCAAGGGATGAAGAAGTAAGTCTACTTAAGACTTGTGAATTTTTGAATTAAAGCTTTTTCTATTGAAGAGTAACTCAATAGAGTGACATTAAAATCAGGGGGCTTTTCAATTCTTAAAATATGTAGATTACAAAACTTTGAACATCTTTATTCATGTTCATAATATTTTCGTTTCAAACAGATTAAATTCTCTCGTAATCAATGGAGTTTATCTCGTATCATTTTAATCAGGTTCTTTTCAATTTCTGAAATATGAAATAAGGTGTATAAAGCATAGTTGTTCAAAACATGCTCAAGAGTAAACACTATTTTTTTTTAATGTTTTTTTTTCCAATTGCTAAGCAAGGAATAATGATGATTATCAATAATATGAAATAAGGGTTTGAACTACCGTTGTTCAAAGAATGTTTCAAGGAGAATAGAATAATCCTTTTAATGTTCCGGTCAATGAGACAAAATGAACAATCTACTATAAATTAAAAGTTTATATCTGGGGTTGAGGAATTCGATATAGGGAAGTTGATTCGTGTTATCTAACGTATTATAATTCAATGAATAGACACAATATTAGTTGATTATTCAATTGTTATAATATTAGTATTGGGATGATTATTGAAATATTGTCTTTGGGGATTTTGTTGATATTGGATACAATAATTCGTTCGTTTTTGAGCGCTCGTACTACTTACACGAGGGCTATATCATTTCGTCACGATGTCTGTATTTTTCGAATTTTGAGCCGAAAATGGTCTCAATCGATAGGGTTCGACTCACTGATGACGAATCCGTCGGAAAATTTGAGTCTGTCCGTCTGTCCGTCCGGCCGTCCGTAAGCACGATAACTCTCGAACGGAACAACCTAGAGACTTGAAATTTTCAGTGTGCGTTCACTTCCCGAATGCCTCGGTTGAGTTCGTTAATAAGCCGAATTCCACAAGGGGTTCCGTGAATATGGTCGTTCAAAGTTTTGTTCCCCTGATTACTTGAAAACTACAGATTTGATTGAAATGAAATTTTGCTCTCAAATGGATAATAAGGTGTTCAAGCTTCATGTGAAATTTTGTCCAGATCGCATGACCCGAACCATAGAAACCATAGAAAATCATAACTTTTGAACGGAAACGCCTAGGGACTTGAAATTTTCAGGATAGGTGTGGATCTCGAATGTCGTGATCACGTTCATCTATGAGCTAAATTATACTAGGGGTTCCGTGAATATGGTTGTTTGAAATTTAGTTTTCTTGATCATTTCAAAACTACAGATTCGATCGAGATGCAATTTCGTATTTAATCGAGAATTATATATTAAAACAATATTTTGTCCAGATCGCATGACCAGAATCATAGAAACCATACAAAATTGTAACTCTTGAACGGAAAGGCCTAGGAACTTAAAATTTTCAGGGTGGGTTTGGATCGCGAATATCGCGGCCACGTTCATCAATGAGCAAAATTAGACTAGGGGTTCCGTAAATATGGCTGTTAAAATTACTTTTTCCTGATAATTTCGAAACTACTGATTGGATTGGGATGAAATTCTGCACCTAGCTTAGGAATAGTGTATTCAAACTACGTGCCAAATTTTGTCCAGATCGCACCACAAAGACCATAGATACCGTAGAAATTTCTAGGAATTATCGCAAAAAAGCACTGACATGAAGTCTGGAGTTTCGCCTTAGTTTCAGAATTTTTGTGACAGCTGTCGAAAATTCCTTCAATTGATTTCTAAAACTGGAAAATGCGAATCTACCTACAAGGTGCATGTACGAGCGCTTATAAGCTCCTGCGTTCACGGCAGTGCTTTTCTCAATTTTTAGGGATAGTTTCTTGTTGAATGGACATTTCTTCTGGGGAAGTTGATATTCTTCGATTGGGTAGAGGTTTAAAAAAATTTTTACGTTCATTATTAGAAGTCGTATTTGAATAATTTTCGAAAACTTGACGATTTGTCGGGAAATTGGTTTTTACTTGTCTTTGTTGAAAATTAATGGGTTGAGACGGGAATCTCTGTTGAGAATTATTTGGGTAAACATTTCTTTGAGTATTCTGACTAGATTGGGAAAACTTATATTGATTATTGGGAACAAAATTTCTATAATTATTATTTAGGTAGTTTGTTCGATCATTACTTGGGAAATAAGTTTTATTATTTTGAGGGAAAATTTTTTAATTTTGTCGAGGAAAGTTCCTCTGATTATTTTGTGATTCATAATGCATATAGGGTTGTTGATTAAAATAAAAATCTTGACGAAAGAAATTTACTATGTCGTCGTAATTCATCATTTCGTGACCTCTAAGGGCTGTTCTCAACTCGGGAATAATATTATATAACAAAACTCTAGAAGCTACGCGCAATCCTATATTCTGCTCTTGATCTTTTCCTAGAAAAGGTAAATTCAATATTTCGACTTGCGAATCATATTGGTCTTTAAAATATAATATTTTTTCTAGAAAATCTAAATCATTTTCGTCACCAATTCGTTGGGCATTCTGGAGATCCCAAAATAATACTGTTCAACTAATTTCCTCTTCAAATCTTAGCTTCAAAAATTCTTTCAAATTATTCTAGTTATCAGTAATTCTTTCATTAGAACTTCAATTCCACTTGCATTCCCTATTTACTCTTTATGATATCGATAATCGCTTTATTCATTAACGCATCGGCTGACCTGAATCTCTCTTGAAATCTCCCACAGTGATTTATGAATCGAGCGAGATTTTCAGCATTACCATCAAATGGTACAATCGATTTTGAAAATAAATCTTATAAGTGTGAGTCTATCAAACATATTAGCTTCTGGTGCGACTGCCATTTTTATATTCGTATTCTTACGACCTTTAAAATGTTTTACGGAAGTAATCTTGAAAAATTATCATAACACTTAAAAAATAATCGTATTCGGTTTTTTATTTTATGAGAAACCTAGGAAAAATTTTGGTAATCGGCTTTTTTGTTTCAAGAAAACTAGGAAAAACTCGGTAATCGGTTTTTTCACGAGAAACCTAGAGAAAACTTACACAAGTTTTACGCTCAAAACCGTGGGTAAAGATTGGGTTAACTTTTGGCAAGGTGAATGACTTGAAATAAAAAAATTACGAAAAGCACTGCCTTGAAGGCAGGAGCTTTTGAGCGCTCGTACATGCACCTTGTAGGTAGATTTGCATTTTCCAGTTTTGGAAACCAATTGAGGAAATTTTTGACAGCTATCGAACAAATTTTCAAACTAAGGCGAAACTCCAGACTTCATGTCAGTGCTTCAGCTGATCGATTTTTTTTTGATTATTCGCAAGAAATTTCTACGTTCTCTATGGTCTCGGTGGTGCGATCTGGACAAAATTTTGCACGTAGTTAGAATACATCATTCCCCAGCTAGGTGAAATTTCATTCCAATCAAATCAGTAGTTTCGAAATTATCAGGATCAGAATATTTTGAACGGCCATTCCAATCCGCTCAGTATTTTCGAAACTATCAGGAAAAAAATATTTCGAACGGCCATATTTACGGAACCCCTAGTCTAATGTTGCTCATTGATGAACGTGACTGCGATATTTGCGATCCAAACCCACCCTGAAAATTTCAAGTTCCTAGGCCTTTTCGTTCAAAAGTTACAGTTTTCCATGGTTTCTATGGTTCTGGTCATACGATCTGGACAAAATATTGTTTTAATATATCATTCTCGATTAAAACACAGAATTTCATCTCGATCGAATCCGTAGTTTCGAAATAATCGAGAGACCAGAATTTCAAAAAACCGTACTTACGGAACCCCTAGTATAATTCTGCTCATTGATAAACGTGAATGCGACATTTCAGATCCACACCTATCCTGAAAATTTCAAGTCCCTAGGCCTTTCCGTTCGAAAGTTATGATTTTCTATGGTTTCTATGGTTCTGGTCAGGTGATCTGGAGAAATGTAGCTTGAATATATCATTCTCCATTAGTATACAAAATTTCGTCACGATCGAATCTGTAGTTTTGAAATTATCAAGAAAACTTAATTTCAAACGACCATATTTACGGAACCCCTAGTATAATTTTGCTCATAGATGAACGTGATCACAACATTCGAGATCCACACCTATCCTGAAAATTTCAAGTCCCTAGGCGTTTCCGTTCAAAAGTTACAATTTTCTATGATTTCTATGGTTCTGGTTATGCGATCTGGACAAAATTTCACATGTAGCTTGAACACCTCATTTTTTATTTGAGTGCAAAATTTCATCTCAATCAAATCTGTAGTTCTGTAGGGAAACAAAACTTTGAACGACCATATTCACGGAACCCCTTGTGGAATTCGGCTTATTAACGAACTCAACCGAGGCATTCGGGAAGTGAACGCACACTGAAAATTTCAAGTCTGTAGGTTGTTCCGTTATCGTGCTTACGGCTGGACGGACAGACTCGAATTTTTCGACGGATTCGTCATCAGTGAGTCGAACATGGTCGATTGAGACCATTTTCGGCTCAAAATTCGAAAAATACAGACATCGTGACGAAATGATATAGCCCTTGTGTAAGTTGTACGAGCGCTCAAAAAGTGTTTTTAGGAAGGATTCTCACCACGTTGAATTTCGAAGTCGTCGAAGGGCGCTACACAATCGATCAGGGGGTCTGACTTTCTTCGTTGTTGTTGGATGCACCTTAACAGTTGAAACTGAAAGTTTTGGGAGTTCTTTCGCGGGCGATAACTTGTTGTTCACGCAACAAATTCGAAACACTTTCTTCACGAAAACCGGCACAATCCCATCCGCGTCGCCAATTATATTTTGAAATCGAAAGCCTTGTTTTGAAAAAAACAGTCTTTATTTACAACGGACTATTATCCGACCTATCTAGCATACAGTTAGAAAGAAACTACATACTTTTAATTATTGACGATTTGATGATTTCAGAGGTATTCATAACCTTATCTTATCTGAAATTTCTAGAAGGAAAACAACAAACAAAGAACACTCGCACTTGTGCGTCATTGGTAAATTCAAAGTCAATCAAAATTATACATATGTAGTAATATAGATCTCGAATGAATAATAGATAAATAGATCATCTGAAACATACAGGATTGGAATTATGTTATTATATATAAGATGAATAAAATGACTTTTTATAATTATGTACATAAATATTGATATCATGAAAATAATTATTGATAATTTTTAATTCTCAACTATAATGGGATGAAAATTTCAAAAATTCAATGGGGCAAACATAATGACATACACCTCAGAAGCATGAGATGTGTTGTAAAGTGACAAAAAAAAACGAAGTTTGATCGTATATGAAAAATATAATACAATATGCCAACTAAAGAATTCGCAGACGAAAAAAAAAAAATAATATACGAAGTCGAAAACTATCATAACAACCATCAGAGGGGATGAAACATCAGATAAAAAAATGTTGGCACAATACAAGCTTCCTGTTTCCTGAGTGGTTGGCCATACTCTAGTGGTGAATGCAGGTCATCCAGGCCTTTCAGTAAAGTTGCTTATTTTGTGTCCTAAGGCTATTATTTTAGGGGATACAGGGTGATTTATGGATTTTGGCAAGAATTTTCGATAGCCATAACTTTGGAATCTGTGGTCCGATTTCGATCAAATTTCAATTTCACTTCATAATGTTCTTTCGAATGGCTCACAAAATATCAATATTTCCAGGGCATTACTCAGAATATCGGGGTTTAACTTTCAAGCCTCAAAATGTATTTTCACATCGCTTGAAGAAATGTCGTTATTGCCATGAAAAAATACATAATTCAATCTGAAGAATTCAATTTTCACTTTTGATGGCACACTTGTTACAAGCGAGTAGCGAACGAACGAATTCATATTTTATGTAATTTTTTTGAAATGCGGTCTTGATTTTTAAGATAATTTTTCTTGTCTTCTGCTGAAATTTTGAATTTCATAACTTCCTGTGCAACTTCTTTGTTTTCTTAACCCCCATCACCCACTTACTGTCGTAACAAGCTGCGTGAAGAAGTAAGCAGTATGCATGGCCAAGCTCTGAGTTCTTTTGAAAAAACAAAATGAATTTTGGTACAAATGGCGTAAATCCTCTTGAAACATGTAATCAATGAGTGCATATGCTTCAAAACAACAAAATATTGACTTGTTTTCTTCAGGAAATTCGCTAGATATCGCTTTCTTTACACATTGAATATTTGTGTTACATGAATTCAAGGAATGATATTCTTTGCCTCCAAAAATAGCTGACAAATTCAAAGTAACTTCAACTTTCATTCAAAATTAGAGAATTATGTATAGCAATTGTGAGTATTTTAGATTCAGAGAAGTTACACAACATCTGAATGACAAGTATCCAAATAGATGGATAGGGGATGGTGGCCCTGTAACATGGCCCCCAAGGTCCCCAGATCTAACTCTTATGGATTATTTTCTGTGGAGTTATCTGAAAGAAAATGTATATGCCGTTGAAATAACTTTACGAGACCATTTGAGGCAGAGGATAGAAGAAGCTTGCACAGAATTGAAACGAAATCCCGATATGATAAGAAGGACAATAAATAATCTGATTTTGTGACCTAGGAACTGTGTCGAGATGGAAGGACTCCATTTCGAACATCTTTTATGACACTTTCCTTTCAATTCTGTATTGTGAAACTAAACAAATAGGTTTGAAGTTTCTCGAAAAAAAATAAAAATATTGATATCTACTCATCTGTAGGAGCGAATACACTCACGAATTACATTTCAAAAATGGTACACTCTCACGCTCTCAAGCTTTGAGATTCAAAAACTCAGGAAAGGACAAGAATATTATCACGCAAGGGCCTAAAATCAGGACCGCATTCCAAAAAAGTTACATAAAATGTGCATTCGTTCTTGCTCTACTCGCTTTTTAACAAGTGTGTCATTCAAAGTGAAAATTTAATTCTCCAGATTAAATTATGTATTTTTGAGCGATCGTACTACTTACACTAGGGCTATATCATTTCGTCACGATGTCTGTATTTTTCGAATTTTGAGCCAAAAATGGTCTCAAACGACTATGTCCGAATCCGTCAAAAAATTCGAGTCTGTCCGTCCATCCGTCCGGCCGTATACACGATAACTCTCAAAGTGTCCTAGAAACTTGAAATTTTCAGGAAAGGTTCGAATCTCAAATGCCGCGGTTAAGTTCGTTAATGCGCAGAATTCCACCAGGGGTTCCGTAAATATGGCCGCTCGAAATTTTGTCTTTCTGATTACTTTGATACTACTAGTTCGATCGAGATGAAATTTTGCACTCAGATGGAGAATTACGTACTCAAGCTACATGCAAAATTTTGTCTAGCTTGCATGACCAGAACCATAGGAACCATAGAAAATTATAACTTTGTAATGGAAAGGCCTAGGAACTTGAAATTTTCAGGATAGGTGTGAATCTCGAATGTCGCGGTGGCGTTCATCAATGATCAAAATTAGACTTGGGGTTCCGTAACTATGGCCGGTTGAAATTCAGTTTTCTTGATAATTTCAAAACTATGGATTTGATCGTGACGAAATTTTGCATTTCAATTGAGAATGATATATTCGAGCTACATTTTTTCCAGGTCGAATGATCGGGACCATAGAAACCATAGAAAATAATAACTTTCGAACGGAAAGGCCTAGGGACTTGAAATTTTCAAGATAGGTTCGGATCGCGAATTTCGCCGTTCTTTTTCATCAATGAGCAAAATTAGACTAGGGATTCCGTAAATATAGCCGTTCAAACTATATTTTTCCTGATAATTTCGAAAATTCCTATTGGATTGAAATAGAATTTCGCACATATATGGAGAATAATGTATTCAAACTACGTGAGAAATTTTGACCAGATCGCATTACCAAGACCATATATACCGTAGAAAATTCTAGTGAATTATCGAAAGAAAAAAATGGTCACCAAAGCACTGACGTGAAATCTGAATTGTCGCGTAAGTTTGAAATTTTCTTTGACAGCTGTCAAAATCTTTCCAATTGGTTTCTAAAACTGGAGGATGTGAATCTACCAACAAGGTGCATGTACGAGCGCTCAAAAGCTCCTGCCTTCACGGCAGTGCTTTTCGTAATTTTTTTCATGGCAATAACAGCATTTCTCTATGTAAAAAATATACATTTTGAGGCTTGATAGATAAACCCCGATATTCTGAGTACTACTATAAAAATATTGATATTTTGAAAGGAAATTCTAAAGTGAAAAAAACCCATGAAATTCGATCAAATGGGACCTCAGATTCCAAAGTTAGGGCTATCGAAAATTCCTGCCAAAATCCATAAATCACCCTGTATCTCCTGAACTATCAGCCTTAGGACACAAAACGAGCAACTTTTTTGAAAGGCCTGGATGACCTGCATTCACCACTGGCCAACCACTCAGGAAACACCCTGTATATCCCAAAAACAAGAATGTATTTCTTTAGCATTGCCTTTTCGTGAAAATTTCTCTATAAAAAGTGAAACACAAATATCCCGAAATTTCAAACTATCTTTTGAGAATGAAAATAATCATAAGTTTAAGTGATCCTGGTTTGTGAAAAATCAATAACTGTGTTTTCTTAACACACACACATAAGGTCGTTTAAAATTCCAACTGTTGTGGAAGGAAGTAATTGTTCAATTCTGAGTCAGACTCGATCCCCTTCCTTCGCATTAGAATTTTACGTTCCTGTAATGGTTAACTGAAATTGCAACATGGCGATAAAACGGCACCGACGTATAAACATGAATTGCGCTATTCGCCCGCAGGTCTGCACAATCAATTATTGGTTTCGATTGATCGACGACAGAAAAACTGATCGAAATAAATTCAAGAATTAAGGTTTCAACTGAATTATGGAACTTCTGTTGTGGTTCATTTTATATGGATACGTCGCGGTTTTCTCACAGATTATTTTGAACTATCATTACTTTCAAAAAAAGTATGACCATTTGGAGAATTTCACTGAAATATAACCAAACTTCTCGAATTGGTTCAATGGGACGTCTAGTACATGGTCAGTGAGGTACAGAGATAACGAATAAATTGACCAAAAAATTCCAGAAAAGCACTGACGTGGAGTCAGGAGCTTCTGGGCCCTATTTGAATGGATCATCAGAATGGTAACCTATCCATGTACTGAACCCGCAAAATGCTGATTGGCTTCGAACTTCATCAAACGCACCCCAGTTTCTGAAAGACTGATCAAACCGTATTTCAACTGACATAACATTCATACACGACATCGATGTCGAAACAATTTTGTTCAGTGGAAAATTAACTATTCTACGATCATTTTGATCTCTGCCTATCTACATGGTGAGTTTGATCCAAAATGTTTGCTGAAAATTACTCTAAAATGAGGTGGAGTGTTCGTACAGTCGAGTAGTAGGTACAGGCAGAACATTTTTGATCAGAAATTACCATGTAGATAGGCAGAGGTGGACCGCATGCATGTCCCCCAGATCACCAGATTTCAATCTTACCGATTATTTCGTCTACATCTCTTCTCTCATCTTCGAATCGATCAGCTGAAACGATTACAATCTCTTTCAGACCATGAACTGGAAGTCAGATAGCTCTAAAATGAAAGCTGATATAATGCGTTCCTTGACTTCTCCACTACCATAGTTAAAACTCAACAAGACTCACGGCTGGAATACCCACCGGCTGTTCCTACATGTTGGAACCCCAATTTATTTTTATTATACCTAATTTTTCCAGAAGACAGGGGAAACACACGGGCTCATTCAATATTCAAGAGTCCAAGAAGTAAGGAAGATCAAGCTAAGCTTTTCACCGGAATGAATCATAACTCATAACAATAAACAGATACAGGGCGCATGCGGGAGCCGGCAATTTCGCTGGACAGGTTCACATTTGAATCCTGGCTGCAGTTGAGCGCGAAGCGGACAGAGTGCGAGGTAGTAGATCGGAAAATTCCTAAACCAGTGCGAAACGTTTATACGATATTTTACGTACACGAAGGTGTAGATTGAAACCAAATGTTAGATATTGGACGATTTGAGTGTGTATCTGGAATGTATCGAGGAATTGATGTATTTCTGAAGTGAGTGGGGAGAGAACCATTTCTAGCTTTTCAGTTTGAGATAACTATCGATCTGCAGGATATTGGTGTCACTCAACTTTTGGACGAAAACCGTCCTATATACTAATGCGAATAGGTGCATATATTGAATGAAGGAACGGGGATTTATTAGAAAGTGGAATAAGACGAGAAGGTCTTGAACATTGGCCAGCTCGGTCAACCAAGATCTATCAGTTCTAGTTTTTGTTTGCGGTTTCCGCAAATCGCGCTTGTATAATGGTGGTGGAAAACTGCTTACAACCAAAGAACCAGCTATTACAATATAGTTAGGAATCATTCAAAAATGAATTGAAGAAATTTCCTTGTTGAATGGGTGGCTGCATGTTTGAACTTCTGAAGAATGGTGTAATATTGTTTAACCAATGGTGGGTACTCCTGTATGTAGAAGACGGAAGATACAGTCTAATCAAGGTACATTTTTTTCAATCAATATCATAAAAACTCACCATCTTACAACAGTAAAACTTCGCGATAGAAGTTTTCGTGTAATTAGCAATTACTTCGTCCCTCACTTCATCAAGTACTATCCAAGTGAATTTTCATTTGGGGAAATTCCCAGATATTCGACCTCCTTGGAATTCGGACTGTCTTTATTACTGGAGCCGCGAAGTCAGCCTAGGTACCTCGGAATGTGAACACAAATCATATCCTTAGTTTTGGTAGGTCCAAAAACTATTGAATGTTGTGCTAATGCAGTTTTGGAACGAAAACAAAGTCGTCTCATCGGGTCTAACCCTTAATTTTCTTCAGAGAAATTTTCCTTATGTCGGCAACGTTTTTACGTCAATCGTCCACAAAAATTTGCAACTGATTTCGTTCAGCGCATTCGCCATTTCGCAACAAATCAGAAACGAAATTTGTCCTATACGGAAAAATAACCATAACAAAGTTGTACTCTAAGATGAATAATTGCTGTTCTCTTGAAATGTCTGCTTGATTTTCATATACAATGCTCTGCTTTGGCTGAAATGTCACTCAAAGGTGGAAAAGAAATTTCGCATTATTCCACAAAAACTTCCTAAAACACTAATTTCGAATCGAAGAAGATTGTTGAAAAAAATCGAAGGAAAGTCTGGAACGTTGATCAGAGATTTTCAACTTTATTATTGAATATCAATTTTGGGTGAGAAATATTCGGTTGGATTATAGGATACGAAGAAAACTCATTTCACCAACCCCAATTTTCAGCCCCCAAAAAACGTCGATTAAATTTTCGAGGAGAGAAATCGTGTGAGCCGAATTTCATGGAATTAACTCTCATATTTTTCGGGAAAAGCTTTGAGAAGGAGGCGAACTGCTTTTTATTGGTTATCATTTTCAATGATAAAGAAGACATAGCACATAGCCTAACTCATTTTTCAGGAAATTCTTCATCATATTGATTGAAATGGGCGCAAATACAAAATTTTCCTTACAAATTTTGAATGACCTTTTTTTTACCAGGTATAAAATATTCGGTTTGTCGTTGGCGGCACTGGGATATTTCTGGATGAAAAACATCGATACGACCATAATCAGAAATCTATTATAAAAAAATTACGAAAAGCACTGCCGTGAAGGCAGGAGCTTTTGAGCGCTCGTACATGCACCTTGTAGGTAGATTCGCATTTTCCAGTTTTAAAAATAAATTGAAGGAATTTTTGACTGCTGTCAAAAAAATTCTGAAACTAACGGCTCGCTCACACCAAAACCGTCATCGGCCGAATTTTGCTCGGGCGACGACGGCCGAACTCGGACGATCGAATCAAACACTCGTGAATGAAAGAGAGCGCGCACACCAACCCGACCGTCATCGTCCGATGACGCCCGACAACGGCCGATTGACTGTCGAATCCGAATTTGTTGGGATTTCTCGCCCGATATCGGCCGACGTCTACAGTGCAAATTGAGTAAATAATTCATATTTCAATTCAATCGTGTTGTTATCTTTTCAAACGAGTATGGATATTGAAAAAGTAATGAGTTGTGCTCATAATAGACCAACCCTGTGGGATAAACATCCAAGAAATTAAAATAATCTAGATGTTTCGAAACGGTTATAGGCTGAAGTTGCATCGGCAACGCACGATGTCGGCACAAGTATGCGGTTGCAGTGTGAGCACATACATATCCGAGTTACTCGTCCGGGCAGTTCTGTCCACCATCGGCCGACAAAATCGGTTTTGGTGTGAGCGAGCCGTTAGGCAAAACTCCAGACTTCATGTCAGTGCTTCAACTGATCAATTTTTTTCCGATAATTCGCTAGAAGTTTCCACGGTATCTATGGTCTTGGTGATGCGATCTGGACAAAATTTTGCACGTAGTTTGAATACATTATTCCTGAGCTAGGTGCATAATTTCACTCCAATCCGATCAGTAGTTTCCAAACTATCAGGAAAAAAATATTTTAAAAGGCCATATTTACGGAACCCCTAGTCTAATTTTGCTCATTGATGAACGTGACCGTGAAATTTGCGATCCAAACCCACCCTGGAAATTTCAAGTTCCTAGGCTTTTCCGTTCAAAAGTTAGAATTTTCTATGGTTTCTATGGTTCTGGTCATGCGATCTGGACAAAATGTTGCTTCAATATATCATTCTCGATTAAAATACAAAATTTCATCCCGATCGACTCCGTAGTTTCGAATTTATCGAGATAACAAAATTTCAAACGACCGTATTTACGGAACCCCTTGTATAATGTTGCTCATAGATGAACGTGATCACGACATTCAGAATCCACACCTATCCAGAAAATTTCAAGTCCCTAGGCGTTTCCGTTCAAAAGTTACAATTTTCTATGGTTTCTATGGTTCTGGTCATGCGATCTGGACAAAATTTCACATGTACCTTGAACACCTCATTCTTCATTTGAGTGCAAAGTTTCAACTCGATCGAATCTGTAGTTTCGAAGTAATCAGGGAAACAAAACTTTGAACGGCCATATTTACGGAACCCCTGGTGGGATTTGGCCCATTAACGAACTTAACCGAGGCATTCGGGATCTGAACCTACACTGAAAATTTCAAGTCTCTAGGTTGATCCGTTCGAGAGTAATCGTGCTGACGGCCGGCCGGCCGGACGGACGGACGGCCGGACGGACAGACTCGAATTTTCCGACGGATTCGTCATCAGTGAGTCGAACATAGTCGATTGAGACCATTTTCGGCTCAAAATTCGAAAAATACAGACATCGTGACGAAATGATATAGCCCTCGTGTAAGTAGTACGAGCGCTCAAAAAGGAGAATTGTTATTCATCTGATGATATAAAAATGTAATGAAAAACTGATGCTTTTTGCGCACTTGAATGAGAGCATTATCATTTGGCCCAAATGTCTGATATTTTAATTTCGTGCAAACAATGGTCTCAAGCGATAAGGTTGGGCTCATAGACGAAGAATTTGAGATCGAATTCAATTCTGCCCGTCCGTCCGTTGGTCCGTTCGTCCGTTTGTCTGTCCGCCCATCCGAAAACACGATAAGTTTCGAAAGAAAATGCTCAGACTTTGAAATTTCCATTTTACGCTGGTTTAGTTAATAAATGGACAAAAACCGAAAGGTTCCCACTAGACCTTTGTTTTCAGATATTCGAAAAAAAAACCGATTCGATCAAATTGAAACTTCGCAGTTATTTATAAGATAACGACACAAAGTTTCTTAGCGTTCGTATCTCTGAAATATTGAAAAAAAAACTTTCGGTATCTCCAAAACTATTTGCCATATCCTGCTGAAATGAGTTAAGTAATAATCCAGATTTTCAGTTGTTCCACTTGAAAATAATATTGAGTTTTATATTGCGTGATTCCATATCCTGACGTTCATGAAAATGTAATGGAGTTGTTCGTCATATTGTGGTGTGTTTCATGGTTTTTGTGTTGAATAGTCTCTGGCGATGAAACAGGCAGGCTAAGCTGACTTCACGTCAGTGGTGTGCAACAAAATTTTATATTCTTTCTGATAGTTTTGCTGCATTTTAATTAGGTAAATATTCCATTCAGGGGTATCTCTTGTTCGTTCAATAGATAATTTTGATATGGCTGGAGCTACCTTGTGTCGCTGATTATGCACTGCAAGGTGAATAAAAAAACCAACTGCATTTACAAGTAAAAACAATATATTTAAATTTATCTCAAATTATTATAAGTATACAAATTTCAAAGAAATTCATCCACTAAAGTTCAATAAGGAGCACTTTCAAAACAAGGAAAAAGATGGAGTCCTTTAGAGTTGAAGGTTGGGTGTCTTTACTTTTTTTCGGTAATTTTATAACGGAGTTTGAGTAAAACAATGAAATTTTCTGGCCCTGATGTCCTGAACTTGATAACAAGAAACAGCCTTGCTTCAATTGTACAGGTCCAACAGAAAACGACTAAACTTCGTAGATAGACCAATCTGGATTGAAAGTTTCCTTTGGCTGCTTCGGGAATTTTGTAGGACACAGCTACCAACAATACTTAACTGGGGGTACTGACTGTCCCTGATTTTAGATTTTGAAGAGAAGAATGAAGTAGGACTTCAGAAATAACGTAAGGTACGTACGAGAACTGTGCGTAATTGACTAACGCATTCCTTGGATGAAGGATTACAATTTTTTGGCGTATTTGACTAACGCATTCCTCCGACGATGGAACGGAACTAAGTAACTAACTATGATCGTAAAATCGGTAAAAAATATAACATTATAAACATAAGCAAAACGGGGAAAGACGGCAGGGGCAGGTGCAGGTGGCCGCACTCGAAATAGGGAACCACGTCATGTGAACAAGTGGTGATATACGGAGAAATTCTAGCTTAGAAACTGGATTTTGTTAATCTCTCCTAGTTGCATTGATTTTAACGCAACACCAATAAAATGTGAGCTTTGAAATATAAACTGACTTATGGTAAGACAGAAAATAAACGGAACCTTGTACTTCATTAAGAGATTCCATATAGAAAAATAATTATACTCGTAATTGTATCTGCAGTAAAACATAGTTCTGCGTTAGTAGGTACCAACATTAAAAATTCCACCAAAACAGTGTCAATAATCTCTAAAGATATATCTTGATGACAGTCAGCTGGTATTCAGTTCTTGCGACAACTCGAGGTTTTTCAAGTTGTTTGGTTAGATGAATAATATTACGGAAACAAAGGCATTCTACTATTTATAAAGGTTATTCGTTTTCTGTATGGAATTTATAGCATAAAAATTCTTTCTCGATATATTTTCTCATTCCTCATTGTTCTGAAGAAACAAGATCTGTTTTATTCAGTAACACAAGTCCACTGGTCTTGTATTATTTTTCTCGAAATTTATGATTTTTAGCTTCGATAGCCAAAATGGTGGATTTCGAAGGATATTATGATGATTCTATTCCTTCCTTTCCACGATTATGTGAAGCGAATGAAACCCGAAGAAAATTCTATCAAAATGGTCTGTACGGAGAGCAAGAATAAACAAGGATCTAACGATACCTCAATAATACTCCAAACGGTTCGAATAACGCGAAGTGATAGCGCTTCAGATCTTGGTTTATGTAAAACACTGCTCTCGACGAAAAATAATTCCTTCAACGATATTTATGATGCGGAAGGCCCGACACTAATTGTATTGCTGTCAGCAAATTGCGGATTTGAAATTCAAATTATTCGTGGCTAGAGCGTAGGCATCTCTTACAATGTTTCATCATTTTTCCTTTCAGAGAGTAATTGAATTTCCGATGGGAAGACGGAGATGTTCACTGAATTCCTATCCCGATATATATCTCATCTCAAGGAAAGTATCAGATTCCGCTCTTGATAGTACGGTCCCTAAAGCAGCTCTGTCTGGCCGAGTCTCTTCTGATTATAATTCTGAAATAAGTAGAATGCTGTGGTGGGCTGTCCTGGGGTCCACAGAACCAATTTTTCAATATGAGATTTTGAACTGAGGTACTTGAATTGATCTCTGTTCAATTCTATACAAGCTTATCCACGCAGTATTCACCAAACAGTACCTACTGAATATTTAGGAGTATTGAAGTTTACATTTAGTTGTACCTGACGGTACTAAATGTTGTCTTCGATTTATCATTTCATTTCAGAGTAACATCAGCTAAAGGCTATGAATGAAACTTGCTTCAATCCCAGAGACGTTCACTCACGAAGTACGGAAGAGTACATGATATTATGATATTCAGCAGAATCAACTTTTACAATGTGAGGAACATCTGAAGAAACCACTTAGTTCCATCTCCATTTTTTTTATTTTTTTTTCAGTCAGGATGAATCCTCATGGAAGAACTATCTCCGATAGATAGAACAGTGTGAGACTTCGTGTGAAGCACGACCTACTCTAACTAACTCTAACCTGCTGTTTTAGATTCCGGGCATTCATTACCTATTAACCTTTTGACTCTTCTTGTTCGTATCTCTATCACGATCTTTGTCGTGTGATAAGTGTGTTACCTATGAATTTGAATTTCATAGGAGTCTCTTCATCTGGATAATTCAAATTGAGATTACTCAATTTCTGTTTCTACGTAGTTGATCTCTGGGTCTTTTGTGATAGGTGGGTATCCTAACCACATCTTCTGCGGGGTTGTAGTCAACTAGTCTTCTTAGCTCATCATTTGGGTGTTGCTTTTTCAAATATCTTCTCTACCTTCTTTTTCAGGAAATCTGTGACAGTTTCCCATTCTAAGTCTCTGTGGATTTGTTGGTTTCTTACGAACCACGGCATAGGCATATTCATTGCTGCTCTGAGCAGTTTATTCTCTGTTACTTGAATCTTCTTTATATGGCTATTGGCTGCATGGCCCCATGCCGCCGAGCCATATGTTAGTTGGGGTCTTGCAATTGACTTGATCATTCGTAGCTTCGTGCTTTGGTTCATTTGGCTTCTTCTTCCTAGCAGTGGGTAAAGTATACTCATTGCTGAGTTTGTTTTATCCACTGCATATTTTATATGGTTTTTCCATGTTAGCCCTTTATCTAGTTTTACTCCTAGATATTTGACTTCATTTTCCCATTTTATCTCTTCTCCATCTATATGTAGGTTGGAATTAATTTATCTATCTACAATTGATTACATTTTCTTAATATATACTTAAAACAAAGTGGGGTTTGTTCCACCACTTATAACTTGAGAACGGCTGGACCGATGTTCATGGTTTTTGATTTGTTGTATTCGTCTCCGTCCAGAATAGGAGAATAACGATTGAAAACATTGAAAAATTGCCGAGAAAATAAAATGAAAGCAACAAAATTTTCCAATACAAAAAAAAAAGAATGTAGAATAACGTCAGTAATGAAAAATGATGGTTGTCAAATATTTATGTGCTCGGTTTCACTGAAAGATTTTCGATTATTTTGTTAATCTTAGTCAGTATATTAGGTATATAATTATTCACGTCGCGAAAGTGTTCAATTAATGTTGATTTGTTTTGAAGTGTATCATTGTTAATGCCGCGGCCAAAAAGATTTAATATGCGGCGCCAGAATGGAAAAAAGCGCTGGAAGGCAATGTAATGCCTCTGGGAAGAATTCTGCACAGAGACTGGGACTCTTAAGGGTAGCTTCGGCATACAGAACTGTGTCGGCGGAGGCTGTCCAAGTGATTGCTGGCTCCCCACCAATTGACCTAATGGTGGCGGAAAGATGCTTCCTTTATACTAAAAGAGGAGCTCTACCGGGCAGGAAGGGTGACCTTTTGAAATTACAGGAGAAAGGGGATGATGGAGGGTAAAATGCTGCTTGGACCCGTAGGCTGATCAGGAATTTGGAGCAGTGTATCCAATGTGTAAAACGATAGGGATGTATTTTCCGGTGGTCCCCGCATTTCCCCAAGTTGTTTTTTTTTTGGTCGGCCGGCAACATCAAGCCAAACCGACATATCCCACGACACGGGTCGTGGTTGAATCTAGCAGAATATTTTTCCCACAACCCGAAATAAAGAGGTTAGGGATTGCGTTGAGTTGGGTTAGGTTTAGGTTAGGGTCACGATAGGGTTAGCTTAGGGTTAGGATAGGGTTAGGTTAGAATTGAGTTAGGGATAAGTTAGGGTTATTTATAATGATTCCACTGTATTGAATATTTCACTACAATTCAATTAAAGTATACCTTAGCCACAGCAACGCGTGGCCGGGTCTGCTAGTAACGAATAAAAGCAAATATAATCTTATAATCGAGAATTTTCTTGATCCGTCTATCTCAAAGTTTCACTTACAGTAATAAAACAAGGATAATTGTTCTAGACAGACTAATGAAGCAAGCTAACAAATCAATAAACGTAACCCCATAGAACACCAAATCCATCCTTTGCATCTGTAGACCAGGGTGACATAAAACATGTCTCATCAGTAGAGCTAGCGTAGGATGAACTCGATGGAATAAACAAGCTACCCAAATAACGAAACGCAACGGCGATCGTGAGTTTTCTCCGGTCTACAGATGCAAACGACGGATTCGGTGTTCTATGAGGTTACGTGTATTGGTTTGTTCGCTTGCTTTATTAGCATATCCAAAACAATTTTTCTTGTTCTATTACTTCAATTGAAAACTTTAAATGGACAACCAATATATATCGAAGTTTCACGCTTTCCTCTGACACTAGGTGATCAAATATTTATTTTTGAGTGAAAACGTATTGAATCAGTTTTCTTTCCTTTGATAACCTGGGCACGAACCTCCCCAACCAACTGGGCCCTATAGATTTTTTTGGTCTAGACTTTTCCAGTATTTGTAACAAACTCTCTTGCACAACACGACAAAAAATTGTGTCGCTAGCTACATTAGCGTATGAGGAACAGGTGACGAAAAACACGTTACTTTCTTCTTCCTCTTTGCGGAAGCGTTAAGGCTTGTTATACCCATTCATTTGTCCCTCCTGGGATGCCGACGACCAGCTATTCTTCTATCTCTTGGGAGGCCTGCCTGGTGGTTGCCGGATGCAGGTTATTCATTTCTGAAATTTTTTTCCAGCCTATGGTTCTCCATCCTGGATATGGCTCGTTCCAGAAGCGTCTCCTCACGCGTGTCTATCTAACCTTCTTCCCTAATTCAGTGATTTTTCACAGGTTTCTAGGTCAAGGATTTTATTCACAAAACCAGCTTTTTGGAAAAGAAGGCAACTAGTTTCAGCTTCATTTCAAAGTCTTCATCATGGTTTTGAAATGGAACAACAATAACTACAAAACAATTTAGATGTTTGAAAAATTAACATCAAAATGCTAAAAGCCTTATTTTTAAAAATCACACATACAAACTTATAAGTGAGGAAACAGGTTCGGAAAATATCCCTAATTTCGTTACTCCTCCTGTGATCCCAAAGTCTGTTCCCTGTGATCTTTCTTAGTATTCTCATCTCATTGGTTCGTGCCATCCTTTTTGACTCCGCTCTGTCAGCTCGTGTTTCTGCCGTGTATATCATCACGCCTTATATATTCTAAATTTGGTCGGGATTGATATGCATGTATTTTTCCATATGGTTGTTCGTAAAGCTCTCGATATCCTGGCTTTCTTGATGACCTGGTTCCGTACGCTATTCTTGAGTTCACCATATGGTGATATTGTTATTCCAAGATAGTTTGATTCAAAAAGCTGAAGTCCGTGTCCGCGAATAGTGTTACGTCGTCTGTGTAGCTTATTATTATATTATCGTTATTTTCGGGTTAGAGGAAATCACATGTTTCTGAATTTTGCCGGTTTCCAAAATTGTTATCAAAACGATAACGCTCATTCTTTGAGAATTCATTTAACTGCTGCACGTTCCTGGAATGAGTTGAAATCATATACAAAAACTACTAGAAAGACCTGCATAGAAAAATGAAAATGAACCCATGAACCTCCTTGAGTTCTTATTTTGACTTACAGATACTGATAAAAAAGTTTCTCTCCAGGAAATCCAGAAGATATCAGATCAATTCGTGAAAATATAGTTGTCCGAGTAGGGTTAATAATCTATTGACGAGGTACCTATTATATTTTCATTGGTATTCCATTCCTTTCTGCAAACTGGAATATTTCATGGTACCGTGTTGGAGACATCCAAATTGATTTATCTCAAGAATCTTTACTAACCTCAATTTCTCATTGAAAATTCTTATTGAAATTTCCCTGGAAAACCAACTATTATTTCATAATTATAAATTGATCGATTTTCTCTGACTACTGTTTTTCGATCAGAAAAGAGTGCATGGGGAACATAAATTATGAGTGAAGTATTTCGATTAAGGAATTACTCCATCAACTATTCTTCATTTTCCGTGGAACTTTTCGAATTCCCGATGGAATAAGAGCCTTATCGGCATCTGAGAGCATTTCCAGCTCGGAAAAGCTCTCGAATCGTGTTGCATTCACCGCTTTTAAAATTTTGAAGGGTCGTCGAGAATCGATAGCGTGAAAATGCAAATTTTCCAACGGGTTCAACCAGTAACCAATCTTTCAATTCCTCTGATCTTCGGAATCACTCGGAAACTAATTTTCATTTCGTATACCGTGCGTCCGGATAATGTAATGGGGTGGAAATGGTATGGCCTTACAGGCCAGAGAAAGAAATCCTTGAAACTAAAGTCGAAACAAGCAATGCCAAAAAATTATTTTGAAGTTTGTAATTCGACCGCTACTATGAATCGAACCAAAACCGTCAATGTGACAAATAATTCCATTTTTGAGCGCTCGTACTACTTACACAAAGGCTATATCATTTCGTCACGATGTCTGAATTTTTCGAATTTTGAGCCGAAAAAGGTCTCAATCGACTATGTTCGACTCACTGATGACGAATCCGTCGGAAAATTCGAGTCTGTCCGTCCGTCCCTGAGCACGATAACTCTCGAACGGATCAACCTAGAGACTTGAAACTTTCATTGTGGGTTCAGTTCCCAAATGCTAATGGTAATGTTAATTTCGTTAATGGGCTTAATTCCACCAGGGGTTCCGTAAATATGGCCGTTGTTTCCCTGATTACTTGAAAACTACAGATTTGATGAAAGATGAAATTTTGCACCCAAATGGAAAATAAGGTGTTCAAGCTACATGTGAAATTTTGTCCAGATCTCATGACCAGAACCAAAGAAATCATAGAAAATTGTAACTTTTGAACGGAAACGCCTAGGGACTTGAAATTTTCAGGATAGGTGTGGATCTCGAATGTCGTGATCACGTTCATCTATGAGCAACATTATTCTAGGGGTTCCGTAAATATGGTCGTTTGAAATTTAGTTTTCTCGATCATTTCAAAACTACAGATTCGATCGTGACGAAATTTTGTATACTAATGAAGAAATATTTTTTCCAGATCGCATGACCAGAACCATAGAAACCATAGAAAATCATAACTTTCGAACGGAAAGGCCTAGGGACTTTTCAGGATAGGTGTGAATCTAAAATGTCGCGATCACGTTTATCAATGAGCAGAATTATAATAGGGGTTTCGTAAATACGGTCGTTTGAAATTTTGTTTTCTCGATAATTTCGAAACTACGGATTCGATCGAGATGAAATTTTGTATTTTAATCGAGAATGATATATTGAAGCAATATTGTAAATTTTGAACGGATAGGTCTAGGAACTTGAAATTTTCAGGGTGGGTTTGGATCGCGAATATCGCGGTCACGTTCATCAATGAGCAAAATTAGACTAGGGGTTCCGTAATTATGGCCGTTCAAAATATTTTTTTCCTGATAATTTCGAAACTACTGATCGGATTGGAATGAAATTATGCAAGTATCTGGGGAATAATGTATTCAAACTACGTGCAAAATTTTGTCCAGATCACATCACCAAGACCATAGATACCGTAGAAAATTCTTGCGAATTATCGAAAAAAAATTGACCAGCTGAAGCACTGACATGAAGTCTGGAGTTTCGCCCAAGTTTCAGAATTTTTTTGACAGCTGTCGAAAATTCCTTCAATTGATTTCTAAAACTGGAAAATGCGAATCTACCTACAAGGTGCATGTACGAGCGCTCAAAAGCTCCTGCCTTCACGGCAGTGCTCTTCTAAATTTTATTTTTATAAATTTCAAGAGACGGAACACGTTTCTGTCCGCATACAAAAAGAATATGAACGGTTGTTGAGATTGGTCAAAACCGCGAATTTCTGAACATTAAACTGAGAAATTGGTTTGCGACTCGTTTGTTCTATCGCATTTACATTATGCAGATGTTTTGTACGATCCTTGCTTGAATGCTTTCGATAAACAAAGAATCCCAAAATTACAAAATTCAAGTCTAGGTCTGATTTTCGGAATAAAGAAATATGAAAGAATCAGTTACACATTTCGCATCGTCAACTGGCTTATTATAAAAAATAAAAGTATTTTTCACTGCTCTGCTTTGTTCATGAAAATTATCAACACTAACACCCCTCCATACCTATAAAATAAAATCACTAATCGTTTTGAGGTCCACAATTTGACATTCAATTCAATTTCAAGCGTAGGTACCTTGATGCCACCTGTTTATTTTTCAGAATTATTTGAACGATCTTTTTTATATTACATAGTGCAGGCCGAGAAGATATTCGAGAAAAAGAGTCAACATCCAAATGATAAGCTACAAATGATAAGCTACAACCCTGCAAAAGGTGTGATTGAGTAAACTCAATTTCAAATATCAAGAAGAAGAGACTCTCCTATAAAAGTCATAGTAAACACGACAAGGATCGTGAACGAGATGCAAACAAAAAGAGTCGAAAGGTTAATAGCAATCGATGCATTCAGACTTCGATCTTACCCTAAAAATATCAAAATCCTTGGCCATCTCTATCGAGTTAAGGGTAAGCCGCACGGCCAGATGGACGGACATAATTGAATTTATTCACGAATTCTTCATCTTTGAATCCAACCTTTTCATTTAAGACCATTGGCGGCTCAAAATTCGAAAATTACAGACATTTGGACAAAATGATGACGGTCTTGTTCTTATCATCAAGCGCGCGAAAATATGAAACTCATTTATGGTCAATAATCTCCGAGAAGAATAGCTGTGACACACGGACACACCAGCAGGCATTAGGCAGACAGTAAGACTATAAGGATATCGTTTGTGTCATTTTGGCTACCCTAAAAAGTTTACGCTGGCAGCACTCCGACATTGATCCGAAAACGTTTGACAGTGATCGAACCATATCAGGGTCAGTGTCTCCGTAAAGCCCGGCAATATACAAAATAAATGTCATGTAAAAACCGCGAACAAACCTAAAAGGATGTAAAAAAAATTACGAAAAGCACTGCCGTGAAGGCAGGAGCTTTTGAGCGCTCGTACATGCACCTTGTAGGTAGATTCGCATTTTCCAGTTTCAGAAATGAATTGAAGGAATTTTCGACAGCTGTCTGAATTCTGAAACTTAGGCGAAACTCCATGTCAGTGCTTTAGGTGACCAATTGTTTTTCCATAATTCGCTAGAATTTTCTACGGTATCTATGGTCTTGGTGGTGCGATCTGGACAAAATTTGGCACGTAGTTTGAATTCATTATTCCTAAGCTAGGTGCAAAATTTCATCCCAATCTAATCAGTAGTTTCGAAATAATCAGGAAAAAAATATTTTGAACAGCCATATTTACGGAACCCCTAGTCTAATTTTGCTCATTGATGAACGTGGCCGCGAAATTCGCGATCCAAACCCACCCTGAAAATTTCAAGTTCCTAGGCCTTTCCGTTGAAAAGTTTCAATTTTTTATGGTTTCTATGGTTCTGGTCATGCGATCTGGACAAAATTTTGTTTTAATATATCATTCTCGATTAAAATACAAAATTTCATCTCGATCGAATCCGTAGTTTCGAAATTATCGAGAAACCAAAATTTCAAACGACCGTATTTAAGGAACCCCTAGTAAAATTCTGCTCATTGATAAACGTGAATTTCACATGTAGCTTGAACACCTCATTTTCCATTCGAGTGCAAAGTTTCATCTTGATCAAATCTGTAGTTTCGAAGTAATCAGGAGAACAAAATTTTGAACGGCCATATTAACGGAACCCCTGGTGGAATTTGGCCCATGAACGAACTTAACCGAGGCATTAGGGATCTGAACCTACACTGAAAATTTCAAGTCTCTAGGTTGATCCGTTCGAGAGTTATCGTGCTTACGGACGGCCGGACGGACAGACTCGGATTCGTCATCAGTGAGTCGAACATAGTCGATTGAGACCATTTTCGGCTCAAAATTCGAAAAATACAGACATCGTGACGAAATGATATAGCCCTCGTGTAAGTAGTACGAGCGCTCAAAAACGGTACGTATATCAGTGATCAGGTACTTTCATTTCAAAAGGAATATTCTTGGTGTATAAACAATCATATTCTGTTGTATTTACAAGCCACGACTGTGAAACATACGTAGGTCGTAAATTTCACAGGAATATCTAGTGAAAGATAATAGTTTCGTAAATATAACTCAACAATATTTTTACGACTATCGGTATGGATACATCAAATTCAACAGGAATGTTTGGTATTTCCCACAGAAATTCAGATTTTTCTACCGCTCGTGCTGCAAACTTCATCTGCGTGAGTTATGACCTACATTACCGCTCGTTAAATAATATACTATTAGCTAACAGTATATTAACCCATGTTGTTCATATACTGTAGTTGTTTGGAATAAAATATGGGTTTCCGATAAAGGAACGAACATGATGAAACAGCGTTCGATAATCATTTCGATGATTTGCCATTTTTAATGCTTAATCTAGCATATTTTTGTCTTAGTCAGCATGTAAAATTCGAGTTTAGCATATTGCATGTTTTCAGCATTTGTTTTTGGCCTCCTCCTTAGAAATAAATTTTTTCGATTGATACTAACTCTTGAATAACTTTACAAAAAAAAAGCAAAGAGGGTTAGTATAGGATTGAGAAACATAGTGTATTCTGGATGAAAAACTGAATTTCATCGAGCATATAGACAACATCGTGTCATCGGCGAATAAAATGCTTGGTTTCGTCCTTCGTCATAGTAAGATGTTAAAAAAAAATGAAACTTTGTTGACGATGTATTTTTCTTTGGTTTGTAATAGGCTGAATTTTTCATCTCCAGTTTGAAATCCTCACTATGGGTGTCACGTGGGACAGTTAGAACGCGTACAGCACATGTTTCTCCGATGTATGTCATATCGGAATAACTTCCGAATTGAAAACCATGAATACTCCGAAGCTCTCAAGAGGTTTAATATGCTCACCTTAGAAAACCGCAGGAAAGTAACGACATGTGTCTGCTATTCAAAGTGGTGAACGGCGTCCTTTCGGTCCCTTCTCTTCTCCAATCTGTACATTTTAAGGTACCTGAAAGGAGGCTCAGATCGGCTGAATTGTTTGCCGTTCCTTTTCGTAGATTGAATATTACAAAACATTCACCAATATGCCGAATTTTGAGTGAGTTCAACTCGAGCTCTTTCGATTTAGACCCCTTCAATATCCCCTTTATGTGCTATAAGAAGTTGTTGAAACATCAATATTATCATTATTTTGTACAAGATTGATTTTTTCCTGATTCCTTTTTGATTTCTTTTTGCTTCTTTCTAACTAATGGTTGCTCTTAGTCCAGTGTTTCGGTAGATTTTTTCTCTGTTTGCACTAAGTTAAAGTTCTTGCCTAAAGATTGTATATTTTTTACTTTGAGCGCTCGTACTACTTTCACGAGGGCTATATCATTTCGTCACGATGTCTGTATTTTTCGAATTTTGAGCCGAAAATAGTCTTAAACGACTATGTTTGACTCACTGATGACGAATCCGTCGGAAAATTCGAGTCTGTTCGTCCGTCCGGAGTCCGTATACACGATAACTCACGAACGGAATGTCCTAGAAATTTTCAGGGTACATTCAAATCTCGAATGCCGCGGTTGAGTCCGTTATCGGGCAATATTCGCCCAATGTACATATCCGTAAATATGGCTGCTCGAAATTTTGTTTTCCTGATTATTTCGAAACAACAGATTCGATCGAGGTGAAATTTTGTACTCAGATGGAGAATAACGTGTTCAAGCTACATGCGAAATTTTGTCCAGCTCGCATGATCAGAACCATAGGAACCATAGAAAATTATAACTTTCGAACAGAAAGGCCTAGAGACTTGAAACTTTCAGGATAGGTATAGATCTCGAATGTTGCGGTCACTTTCATCAATGAGCGAAATTAAACTATGGGTTCCGTAAATATGGTCGTTTGTAATTCAGTTTTCTTGATAATTTCAAAACTTTGTATTTGATCGTGACGAAAATTTATATTTAAATTGAGAATGATATATTCGAGCTACATTTTGTCCAGATCGCATGATCAGAACCATAGAAACCATAGAAAATCATAACTTCCGAACGGAAAGGCCTAGGGAATTGAAATTTTCAGGATAGGTTCGGATCGCGAATTGTGTGTTTTTCTTGATAATTTCCAAAGTATGGATTGGTCGTGACGAAATTTTGTATTCGAATTGGGAATGGTATATTTGAGCTACATTTTCGTCATCAGTGAGTTGAACTCTATCGTTTGAGGTCATTTTCGGCTCAAAATTCGAAAAATACAGACATCGTGACGAAATGATATAGCCCTCGTGTAAGTTGTACGAGCGCTCAAAAACAAATAAATAGTGTAGAAGGAGACAGGGAAATAGGGGTTAAACAGGGAAATAGAGGTTTATCGGGAACACAGATATTAAAGTCAGGTTAGATCAAAGGAAGGAAGTAAGATTATATCTGTGGCGATCTGCACCGTCATCCCAACATTTATCGTACCGCTCAACAGAGGGTGCCACCGAATAGACAAAACTCGGAAAATACTACTCGAAGAATTGAAAAGCGACAGAAAAGGTGTGAACATTTGTAGATACTGTAAACAGTTATTTCGCTAATATTTGTCAGGAATCAGGAAAAATATTTCTCTATAAGTGTAGTGGAAACTCTCATTACTAGTATTCAATGGATGTCTCTCCAATTCGTTATAATAATGTAAAGATACTCTCCAATGAATAAAATATAATATACATTCTTCCTATTCTAGACACCTATTCCCAAAGTCACACTTTAGACAGACTGCATTACTACAGAAACTTCCTGTAAAGGCTCAAGTTATAAGCTTCGAATACATCTAACTACATGTAATACATCTAACTACATGTAATACATGAACGATAATTCTTTCATTCAACGGGAAATCGATAGGGTTAAATCGATACTACAGTTCCATTATAAGCAAAGTAATTCCTGGTTTAGTTTAGTGTTCATTACTGGAAATTCTTGTAGAAACTGAAGTTTAAAGCTTGGAGTACTTCTATTTAGTTTATTGAAAAGGAAATTCCTGTAAATTGTCACGTGTATTCTGGTTTTCGTCACAGTATTATTTTTCTGTTGAAATGACAAACTGCAATTTGGCCGGATCAACTAATGTAAAACTTGTTATTTCTAGAGGAATTAAACGACCGGAATTGTCACGTAGAATCAACAAATGTTCCTGCTGTCGTTTTTATAGGGGGAATTCCCTGTAGAAGTAACCGAATTTCTGTTGTATATCCTGGAAAATTTCTTTTAGTGAATCGTCCGTGGTCTCGAGGAATCCGGAGGTGAATTTCTAGGAAAATCGACCGAATTAGGTATAAATGGAGTATATAAGAGTATGAGGTATTATCGCATGTTCTTTCAACTACATGAACCCATTTTCCGATGTTCTTGAAAATCATTCTGAACGAAACTATGATCTGTCATGAGAATAGTTGTATCTTCAACATTTATACGAATAAATTAAATAAATTAAGAAAACTATCCAAAAGAAGAATAGAAGTGTAGCTAAAAATAAAATTTCCTCTTCTCTTAACGTATTTTGATTTCAAAATTCATTTCTATTGGGTACACAAAATTTACTGTGAAATTGCAGATTGCAGAAGGAAACTTCATTTCACCAAGTACCAGAAGTTGTGGAGAATCTCCTACATTACAACATTACATAAAAAAGGCGATAAAAGCAAATGTGACAATTATCGCGGAATATCTGTAATGAACTCCATTGGGAGAATATATGGAAAAATATTGAAACAACGTATCGAGAATGAATACAGCGAAATGGAGGAAAAGATCAGGCCGGATTCAGGGCAGGAAGGTCGACAATTGATCACTTGTTCACTATAACCCAGATATTGAAGAAAAAGAATGGCGTACAACCAAGAGGTCCATCTACTTTACGCGGATCTGAAAAAAGCTTACGATAGTGTTCCTTTGATGAAACTTTGGGAAACTTCACAGAATACGAACATTAATATAGAACTTATTAGAGCAGTGAAGTCGTTATATGCAGATGCAAGCTCTAGAGTGAAAACGCAAACTGATCTCACTAATGGGTTCAAAATCACTAAGGTCTGAAACAGGGATGCTGTTTGTCACCGACGTTGTTTAAGGTGTACTTAAAGCAGGCTTTGAAGGTTTAGAAGAGCAAATGTCATAGCATGGGATTACCACTTGGCGATAGCACTACGCTATTTAATTTTTCCTTTGCGGATGATCAGGTTGTTGTTGCTCAGGATATTGACGACCTGAACTACATGACCCGCAAGCTAATTGACGAATATAAGATTTGGGGCCTTGAAGTGAACGTCCAGAAGACAAAGTATATGTGTGTGGGAGGTCCGCAACAGGATTTGGTGCTGTCAGACGGAAGAAAAATTGAACACTGTGAGGTGTACAAATATTTGTATTTGAGAATTTCCAACGACGGAACAGTAGATGAAACAATCCGCGAAAGAAACGTACAAGGAAAGAGAGCGATCTCAATGTTGAACAGCATTCTGTGGGATAAACATATAACGAAAGAAAATAAAAAGAGAATCATCTCAAAAACACCATAGTAAAAAACATAATAACCTACAGCTGCGAGGTTTGGCCATTGAAAGACCGAACGCTCAGGATGCTTAGGGCCACAGAAATGGATTTCTGGAGAAGGGCGACTGGAAGATCCAGGTTGGATAGAATAATGAATACCCGAATAAAAGAAATAATGGGAATGCAACACGACATCGTTGACGACATAAAAACAATACAACTCATATGGTTTGGGCACGTCCAGAGAATGTCAGATGAGAGGCTACCCAAGAAGACCATACAGTGGACCCCACAAGGAAGAAGAAGACGAGGTCGACCCCAAAAAAGCTGGAGGAAAGGCATAGATGGCGAGATCAGAGAAAGAGGACTATCAGATAACTTGTGGCGGATAGAGAAGAGTAGAGATTAGGAATCGGAAGACGGAGTAGAACGTTATGAACCGATTAGTATATATAACTTCATTATAACTAATTATATAGGTATCAAAAATGTGTTCCATTCAGGGAGTGAAACCTACTCCTGAAATAACCTGTGTTAAAAAAGACGAGGTCGAAGCAAGCCTTCAGATTTCGAATGCGTGTCTCAGCTTAAACAATTGGGATATATTTCGGATAGGGGAACATAAAAGGTACCGAACCGAAAACGCATCAGATAACAAACAAATGACATAAAAATTATAAAAAGCTCTGCCGTGAAGTCAGGAGCTTTTGAGCGCTTGTTCATCCACCTTGTAGGTAGATTCGCCATTTCCAGAAGAAATTTCTGACAGCTGTCAAAAAAATTTTCGAACTTTGGCAAAAATCCAGACTTCACGTCAGTACTTTAGGTGAGCAATTTATTTTTCTATAATTCACTAGAATTTTCTACGCTATCTATGTTCTTGGAAATGCGGTCTGGACAAAATTTCACACGTGGTTTGAAAACATCATTCTTCATCTATGTGCAGAATTTCATTCCAATCCAATCAAAAGTTTCAAAACTATACGAAAAAATTTTTTGAACGGTCATTTTTACGGAACCCCTAGTCTTTATTTGCTCATTGATGAATATGACCACGACATTTGCGATCCAAACCTACCCTGAAAATTTCCATAGTCCATAGGCCTTTCTGTTCGGAAGCTATGATTTTCTATGGTTCTGGTCATGCGATCTGGAAAAATGACGAAAAGTCAGGAGCTTTTGAGCGCTCCTAATCCACCTTGATTCGCATTCTCCAGTTTTAGAAACCAATTGGAAAGATTTTGACAACTGTCAGAGAATATTTCAAACTAAGGCGAAAATCCAGACTTCACGTCAGTGCTTAAGAGGTGACCAATTTTTTTTCAATTTTTCGCTAGAATTTTCAATGGTATCTATGGTCTTGGTAATTCGATCTGGAAAAAATTTCTCACGTAGTTTGAATACATTATTCTTCATTTATGTGCGAAATTTCATTCCAATCCGGTAGGTAGTTTCGAAATAATCAGGAAAAAAATAGTTTGAAGGGGCATATTTCCGGAACCCCTAGTCCAATTTTGCTCATTGATGAACATGATCGCGGAATTCGCGATCCGAACCTACCTTGGAAATTTCGAGTCTCTAGGCCTTTCCTTTCGAAAGTTATAATTTTCTATGATTTCTATGGTTCTAGTCATGCGATCTGAAAAAAATGTAGCTCAAATATACCATTCCCAATTCGAATACAAAATTTCGTCACGACCAATCCATACTTTGGAAATTATCAAGAAAAATTAATTTCGAACGGCCTTATTTACGGAACCCTTAGTCTAATTTTGCTCATTGATGAACGTGACCGCAACATTCAAGATCCACCCCACCCATCCTGAAAATTTAAAGTCCCTAGGCCTTTCCATAACAAAGTTATAATTTTCTAGGTTTTCTATCGTTCTGGTCTTGCGGGCTAAACAAAATTTCGCATGTAGCTTGAAAACGTCATTCTTCATCTGAGTGAAAAATTTCACTCCGATCGAATCGGTAGTTTCGAAGTGATCAGGAGAACAAAATTTCGAGTGGCCATATTCACGGAACCCTTTGGCGGATTTCGCCCATTAACGAACTTAACCGCGGCATTCGAGAAGCGAACCACCCTGAAAATTTCGAGTTTCTAGGTCATTTCGTTCGAGAGTTATCGTGTATACGGCCAGACGGACGGACAGACTCGAATTTTTCGACGGATCCGTCATCAGTGAGTCGAACTCTATCGATTGAGACCATTTTCGGCTCAAATTTCGAAAAATACTGACATCGTGACGAAATGATATAGGCCTCGTGTAATTAGTACAAGCGCTCAAAAAAGGTAGCTTGAATATTTCCTTCCCCATTAGTATACAAAATTCCATCACGATCGAATTTGTTGTTTTGAAATTATCAAGAAAACTGAATTTCGAACGACCATATTTATGGAACTCCTAGTCTAATTTTGCTCATTAATGGACGTGACCGCGACATTCAAGATCCACTCCTATCCTGAAAATTTCCCTAGGCCTTCCCCTTCGAAAGTTATAATTTTCTATGGTTTCTATGGTTATGGTCATGCTATCTGGACAAAATTCCGCATGTAGCTTGAACACGTCATTTTCCATTTCAGTGCAAAGTTTCATCTCGATCGAATCTGTTGTTTCGAAATGATCAGATGAACAAAATTTCGGACGGCTATATTTACGGAACCCCTGGTGGAATTTTGCCCATTAACGAACTTAACCGCGGCATTTGGGAACTGTATCCACACTGACAAATTCAAGTCTCTATGTTGTTCCGTTCGAGAGTAATCGTGCTTACGGTTGGACGAACGGCCAGTTGGACAGACTCGATTTTTTTGAACGGATTCGTCATTAGTGAGTCGAACTCTGTCGATTGAGACTATTTTCGGCTCAAAATTCGAAAAATACAAACATCGTGACGAAATGATATATTACACAACCGGGTCTCCTAACTCGCACAAGCTCTGAGCTTCTGAAGCTCTGAGCTTCTGAGGGGTCTCACAGAGACCTAGGAGAGTCGGGATATAAACAATATACAATATACAATTATGTAGTCCTTGTGTAAATAGTACGAGCCCTCAAAAATATTGTACCTATTCTGTAGTGTGATATTTCCTTTGTCATATTCGGTATTATGCATAATTTCTGTCATTTCAGTTATATTTTCTTTTATTTGCAGGATCACACAGACACTTACTATAGTTCCGATGTGAAAGCAGCAGAAAAATTTAATTCTAACAACAAAGGATTAGCTCGCAGCAATTTACCGCAGTTGAAGCAGAATCCTCGTGAATAGGCGGTCGCGAAATAAAACAGCGATGGAATGAAACTGCTGAAAAAGACAAATGTGAAAATATTTCCATATTCAGAGTGAAGAAGCATAATGAATGTGAATGGAAATGATATATCTTCGGAGAATGAATATGAACTGCAAAGTTTTGAGTGTACATAAGTTTCGCTGAATTAGAACATGGTTATAATGGTGTCTGCTTTTAGTCTTCTTCTCTTCTGCACGACATTCTTCGGATTCGTCATTCACGGTGAGTTTTTTGTTGGAGCGAAAAAGGTCATCCATTTCAAAGTTACCAGAAAATATTTAATCAGAAATGAATCTTCTCGAAATTGCTTTCCTTTCAGTTTGAAGCAATTTTTCGGAGTTATAGTGTTCATTAATGAACGCAACTATTGTTTCATTTTGCTTTTTTATAACGGCATCTCCCTTCGCCTGGAGATTTTGCAGGCCAATTAATCGACTATGATTATGAAAAATCTGTATGAATGGGTAAGACAAGATTGAAAATTTCAATTCGGTCAGTTGTGATGAATTTTTTTTATCCAAATCGGTTCAGAATTATGAACGTAATACCTACATATTTTTTTTGTGTGATGACGCATACGATCGTCATGATGTAGAAGTCATCGACCAACACGTCATTATTGAAAGCCAAAGAAATTAACGATTATTCCATGAATGCGCTCCACACAAGTAGAAATAGTAATGAGCAATCATACAAAGGAAATGTCAACCGAAACAGAAATGCGGATAATCCGTTACATTTCGGAAGTGAACTGCTAATTTCAAGCTTTGTGTGGAGCAACGAAGTGGGTAAGCCTACTCCAATACGTCATTAATTGGATGCCCTTACCCTTTCTCCTTCATATCCTGATTCAGAAACTCTAACGATCCTAGTGTTTGCTATCTGAAATGTTTACTTTAATTATTTCTGCATCATATACAAGCAGAAACCATGAATACCTACTTCAGATTAGAACCTTTGTTAATTGGAGTACTCTGATATCACACTGTTTTGAATTGAAAAACGAATAATCGAATCTTACTGGAGCAGTAAAGTAAAATTATCGTTTGAGAGATAATAATTTCATTGTGAACTATTCAAAATTTATTCATAAAAATCGATAAAAGTGCTACCATGAAGTCAGGAGCTTTTGAGCGCTAGTAGGTAGATCCGAATTTTCCAGTTTGAGAAACCAATTGAAGAAATTTTTGACAGCTGTTGAAAAGACCAATTTTTCCAAGATGTCCATTTAGCTGCTTCGGATGGCTTTTATGAATTCTTCAGCGTTCAGGCGATCGGGAAGTATTACATGTCAAAAAGTTCACCTCTCATGACTCCCAACGCCGGAATTCGAGGGACATGATGAATGAAGATTTAGGGGTGCAATGGATTGGGAGGTACAGCCCGGTAAGATGGCCACCAAGGAGCCCCGACCATACGCATTTGGATTTTTATGTCTCGAACACCTTGGAAGAGAAGGTATATCAAATTCGCGTTCAGAACCGAGAGGATCTGATCGAAAGAATAAATTTGTGTTGTGCAGAAGTGCGTCTGAGACATTGTGAAATTCGCAGGATTGTAGATTCAAGGCGGTGGAGATTTTGAACAATTCTTCAAGTAGTAGTAGAAGTCTGTTTTCTTCACACGTTTTCGTAAAATCTGTATTATTGAAATTTGGTGTATCCCTACAAATTATTCTCAATCGACTGATAAATTCATGATTTCCATGAGAATTACTTCAATATTCCATCATAAAGAGCTTCAAAATAGAGAAATTTAGGTTTGAAATATTTCGACTTATTCGTTGTTATCTTGTTAGCCATAATATTAGGGCAGAAGGTAAGCAGCAAGCACAAAAGTTGATAGGTCATTCGGAAGCACACCAAATGGGGTATTTTTTGCTGGAAAGAAAATAATTTATGATTTTCCATCGATAAAACCATTGGGAAAATAAGACTGCTTTTGTTCCTTCAGAACCGTGATATTCAACTACTTACCACTCCCGCAATAAAGAAAATTTTGAAACACAGAACTTCTTATCATGTAGCAACTTTATTGTTGTTTCCAGATATGTGGTCAACTTTGATGAGGCTACAAGGATAACTGAAGGATAATTGATTTCATGGAAAAACTTGAAATATTTCGTGAAATCAAGAAATGTTAAATTGAAGAATAATCGTCAACATTTCGGCCATGTGTTATATGACATTTATTGTTGCAAATTTCATGTATGATCTTCCACTGAAGTTTGACCCTTTTAGAAGTTGACACTCTGTATATGACGAAAAGTGGTAATTATCTACGCGGCAACCTGGGTCTCACATCGACAGCAGGATATCGCGTCCCCACTCCATCCGATGACATGACAAGAGTAAACTCAATTTCAAATATCAAGAAGAAGAGACTCTCCTATGAAAGTCCAGGAATCTAAAACGCCAGGTTAGGTTTAGTTCGATCAGGTCGTGCTACACATGAAGTCTCACACTGTTGTTTTTATCGGAGATAGTTCATCCATATTTGAAAAAGCAAGTCAACACCCAAATGATGAGCTAATAAGACTAGTTGACTACAACCCCGCAGAAGATGTGCTTGCCTTCCTATCACGAAAGACCCGAAAATCAACTACGTAGAAACAGAAATTGAGTGAACTCAGTTTCAAATATCAACAAGAAGAGACCTATGAAATTCAAATTCATAAGGAACACAATTATCACACGACAAAGATCGTGGAAGATTTAAAAAAAATTACGAAAAGCACTGCCGTGAAGTCAGGAGCTTTTGAGCGCTCGTTCACCCACCTTGTAGGTAGATTCGCATTTTCCAGTTTCAGAAAGAAAATGAAAAATTTATTGACAGCTGTCAAAAAAATTCTCAGACTAAGGCGAAACTCCAGACTTCACGTCAGTGCTTTAGCTGGCCAATTTTTTTTTGATAATTCGCTAGAACTCTTTATGGTATCTATGGTCTTGGTGATGCGATCTGGAAAAAATTTGGTCAGGAAAAAAATATTTTGAACGGCCATATTTACGGAACGCCTAGTCTAATTTTGCTCATTGATTGAAACATAGTCGATTGAGACCATTTTCGGCTCAAAATTCGAAAAAGACAGACATCGTGACGAAATGATATAGCCCTCGTGTAGGTAGTACGAGCGCTCAAAGAGTACAGGAATTGACTTCATATCTGTCAGATTGGTTGAATTTCTTTCTGAGTTCATTGAGGTCCACCTTGCCGATCTGAAAAATGATTCTGTCTGCTCTGGAGTTTTTCCGAATATCCTGAAAAGAGTTACTGTTTTGCCTGTTTTGAAAAAGAAAAATTACGAAAAGCACTGCCTTGAAATCAGGAGCTTTTGAGCGCTCGTTCATCCACCTTGTAGGTAGATTCGCATTCCCTAGTTTTAGAAACCAATTGGAAAGATTTTGACAGCTGTCGAAGAAAATTTCAAACTAAGGCGAAAATCCAGACAGTGCTTTAGGTGACTATTTTTTTTTCGATAATTCGCTAGAATTTTCTACGGTATCTATGGTCTTGGTGATGCGATCTGCGTTCTGGACAAAATTTCCCACGTAGTTTGAATACATTATTCTTCATCTATGTGCGAAGTTTCATTCCAATCCAATAAGTAGTTCCGAAATTATCAGGAAAAAAATAGTTTGAACGGCTATATTTACGGAACACCTAGTCTAATTTTGCTCATTGATGAACGTGACCACGAAATTCGCGATCCGAACCAATCCTGGAAAATTTCAAGTCCCTGAGCCATTCCGTTCGAAAGTTAGGATTTTCTATGGTTTCTATGGTTCTGGTCATGCGATCTGGAAAAAATATAGCTCGAATATATCATTCTCAATTTAAATACAAAATTTCATCACGATCAAATACATAGTTTAGAAATTTTCAAGAAAACTGAATTTCAAACGACCATATTTTCGGAACCACTCATAAATTACGGACTTCTATCAGGCCCGACCGACATCTGTTATATTATTACTGATGGGTCCAAATCCGAGGGAAATCCCAGAGTAATTATTCTCACAGCTGGGCTATTGAAAATAGTTAAAGCTTCAAGTAAACAACTAACAGGTTAGTTTTTTTTTTTCGATTTATGTGCGTGCGGAAGGGCAAAGCTTTCAACTAGTGCCTGAAAACAATTTCGTTAAATAGATTTCATATTACGTCGAATATACTCCAATTATCACTAAAATGAGTGTCAGTGTAGTTTATAAAGGGAATGAAGGCTCAAGTTCAGTTTGGAATCATTTCTTAAAATTCGAAGATCGTTTTACAGCTAAATGTAAGTTATGCCCTAGCATTATTAAAATCTGTGCTAGTTCTACCACATCCACTTACAAACGAATCATAACATGAACTTGAAAACCGTTTCCAGCCGCAGGATATATTTGCAAATAGCTTAGATCGAATTTAAAAGATGGGACCTTAGATATGCCATCGTTTCTCCGAAAATATTTCCAAAATCAATGTGACCTGACCTGACCTGTATATGAAATAAATTTTTATTCTACTACTATAGTATATTTTTAATTGCATAAGACCTTTTATTAGCATGTTTAATAGGTTGAGTATACAGGGTCTTTCACGAGGAACCTCACCCATATTTATACGGGAAACTACTGAACGTATTTTCATGAAATTCAGCACTTATAAGTATTTCACGATGCTGATGAAATCTAAAATATTTTCGAGGCATGAGCACCTCCGGTTTTTCCGGAAATGACGTCAACTTCCGTTTTTCAAATTAGAACACCATTTTTTTATTGCAGAAATAGATTCCTTAGAAAATTTCAAGTTATTCTGATGTAACATTTTTCAGTTTTGGTTGGAAAATTCTCTCTGAGCGGGAAAATTCGAAAAAAAAAATCGAAAATAGAGCTCCGCTGAAACAAGAATAACTTCGAGGTTTTTGGATGAAAAATTTTCATTTTTGGGATTTTTCAAGATGTAAGATTGATGTATCCACTTTGAAAATCGAAATCGCGATTCATGATACAGGGGGTGAAAAAATCGCTTTCAAAGTTAGGGATGACAAAATCGTGAAAAATCAATTTTTTCAAATCAGAACCCAATTTTTTTATGGCAGATATTGAATCTACGTTAAAAAATAATGTGAGTGTATGCATCACACCCTTGCCCTAAAATGGATATTTTCTGAGTTATTCACAAAAAACTGTTTTTCGTCTTGAATTTTCAGCTATTTCTTTTCCCTTCACGCCAAAAAGATGAAATTTTCAGGAACTGTTATTTGAACCGTGCTGTAGATTTCTCACCCCTTCTTGAAACCGACTTCAAGTTACTATTAGGAGAACCATGGCAAACTCTCGCAGTTATAACTAGAGAAGATGCTCAAAGTTTTGACCGTTAATTTCTAGACATTTATTTATACGTCTCAGGAATGCTTCGTGCGTTGCTCTTCTTATTTCATCGGGAGGAAGAGACCTGCAAAAGTGTTCAAAAACCAAATTGAGTTTCAAAACTATGAATCTAAAAATCTAAACAAACCTGAACGCATTTCTGACTCGTTCTATGCAGTCCTCTTTATCAGTCAGGGGAGTTGAGTAGACAATATTTTTTATCCTACCCCAAACATAATAGTCTAAAGGAGTTAAATCGGGAGAACGTGGTGGCCAAAGATGTGGACCATTGTTCGCCAACCATCGATCTTCAAATAGCCTGTAGAGGATATTTGACACATTGAGTGAATTGTGTGGAGGCGCGCCATCTTGTTGATACCATAAGTCATTATGGTTCTGTACTAGCGGCTCAATTATTTGAGTCAATATGTCAGAATATCTATCTCCTAAGGGAGAACATTCTTTAAATAATGCAAACATGTGTAGTGTTCTATCTTACCAGTTAAAGTCTCATCATAAATGTGAACATCGAGAATTGCATTATTTTTGATGGCGCAAAAAACATTGAAACTCCAGGTCTCTTGAAAGTTCCATTGTCTGAAGTGGTGGTTGTTCTCTTCATCCCAATAATGACTGTTATGCCTATTGAAAGAACCATTCTTTCTGAATTTAGATTCATCTGTCCAAATTATACAGTCCAAAAAGTTTTCATTCTCTTGAAATCGAATCATCATAGCTTCGCAAAACTCTGTTCTCCTGACGAAATCAGTTTCCTTCAAATGCTGTACCCTATTGAATTTATATGGGTGCATTTTATGTTTTTTTAATATTCTCCAAACACTCGATTGAGATAATCCCAGATCAATCTCGGCATCTTTGAGAGAATTTTGAGGATTCACACGAAAATATGCAAGAACTGTAATTTCGTTGTTCTCATCTTCTACTACACTTTTTTCTCTGTGTATAGTTTTCTTAACGAAAGATCCGACATTTCTCAAGTTTGTCATGGTTCTGTTAATGGTATCTCTCGTTGGTCTGGGTCGGTCAGGAAACCTCTCAATGAACAGTCGAATCGTCCTATCTACAACTCTATTACATTCTCCATGAAGTAGAATGAGATTTAAATAATCTTCATTGGTAAAATTAGGCATAGTGATCGATTTTATAACTTAATACGAATTATCACCAAATTAATAGTAAACACAAAATGCTACTGAATAAAGAGGAATTTGGCAGATGTAATTAATGATATATATCATTAAAAAAAAAGAATGTAAAACATGGTAAGTTTTTGCATATGGTTCATAAGGAATTATTTATTTATCACTGGAGAGAAAACCGATGGCCGATTAGTTGAAATAAAGAGGTTTCCGATACAAATTCGAATCCAAATTCGCCATCTATTTAGGAACAACCTGTAACTTTTTTCTCTCGCATATTAGGGTAGTAAAATCTAAAACATGGTTTAAGTAACAGTTCCTGAAAATTTCATCTTTTTGGCGTGAAGGGAAAAGAAATAGCTGAAAATTCAAGACGAAAAACAGTTTTTTGTGAATAACTCAGAAAATATCCATTTTAGGGCAAGGGTGTGATGCATACACTCACATTATTTTTTAACGTAGATTCAATATCTGCCATAAAAAAATGGGGTTCTAATTTGAAAAAATTGATTTTTCACGATTTTGTCATCCCTAACTTTGAAAGCGATTTTTTCACCCCCTGTATCATGAATCGCGATTTCGATTTCCAAAGTGGATACATCAATCTTACATCTTGAAAAATCCCAAAAATGAAAATTTCCCATCCACAAACCTCGAAGTTATTCTTGTTTCAGCGGAGCTCTATTTTCGATTTTTTTTTCGAATTTTCCCGCTCAGAGAGAATTTTCCAACCGAAACTGAAAAATGTTACATCAAAATAACTTGAAATTTCCTAAGGAATCTATTTCTGCAATAAAAAAATGGTGTTCTAATTTGAAAAACGGAAGTTGACGTCATTTCCGGAAAAACCGGAGGTGCTCATGCCTTGAAAATATTTTAGATTTCATCAGCATCGTGAAATACTTATAAGTGCTGAATTTCATGAAAATACGTTCAGTAGTTTCCCGTATAAATATGGGTGAGGTTCCTCGTGAAAGACCCTGTATATTGTCAACAATCCCGCATTCTTGCGGATCCGTGGGATTGATTATTTCAATCCCGCGGGTTTGCGGGATTGAGGTTTTGGTGCGGGATTGGATTCCTCCTAATAACAGATAGTCAACAAGGCTTCAGAGCTGGACGATCAACTGGGTCTGCTGTCATGGACTTTGTTCATTCGGTACAGTCTGCATTGGATAGGGGATTGTTTGCTGTGGGAATATTTTTCGACCTATCAGGTGCTTTTGATACGATAACACCTGAGTTCTCAACCAGCCAAATGTATAATCTTGGTTTTCGGAGAGTATTCTTGGATTGAGTAAGGAGCTATGTATAAAACAGAAAACTACATGTAAAGATTGATGATGTTTACTCTGACGATTACGAGGTGCATCTAGGTGTTACCCGGGGATCAGTGTTGGGACCTCTCCTCTTAATTATTTTCATTAATGATTTGCCGCACCACATAAGAATCAGAGTTACAATATTCGTCGGTGATACAACATTCTTGATTATAGCGGAGGCATTGGAGGAACTAGTTGATGTATCTCATTGGCTCTTACAGCCTTTGATGAATAGTGTAGGATTCTAAATATGAATAAAACTGTGGTCATCAAGTTTGGACTGAGGGAGGGGAATCCATCAGTTCTCAAACACGGTAGAAATAATCTGACTTCAAGTAACTCGACTAAGTTCCTAGGTGTTAATGTTGATAGCTGCTTGAGATGGTCTGATCATGTCACCTATGTCAGTAAAAAACTGAGTTCCTCGTTTTATGCGATACGACGAGTCAAGAATTCTCTCCCGCTAGCAGGTGTTCTCAATGTTAATTAAAGATTAGTTTACATTGACCTTGCATACAATTTCGTAATTTGGGGCTGCTTTGTAGATTTCAACAGAGTATTCATTGCTCAGAAACGCATATTGTGAATGATATTTGGACTTGATTAGATAGATCAGTCTTTGTGGAGTATGGAATATTGACTGCTTCTTTTATATATTTGTGTAAATGTCTGTTGCTCATAAAGAAAAATGAAAAAAACAATACTTATCTTTCAAGCTTTCACAATTATGGCACTAGAAATAGTAGAACCATCTTAGTTCTTGAACATAGAACAGCTAAGTATGAAACATCAGCAAAATATCACGGTATTATCCTGTACAATCATCTACCTGCTTTGATGAAGTCTTCGAATGTATCAAGTTTCTCGAGAAGTATTAAATCTGTATTGTTGAGCAAATGTTATTATAGTGTTAGTAAATTTCTTGATGATAGTTGTATTTGTTGATTGATTTAAGAATAGTCCTTAACACTTATCTGTGTCTCATTATTGGATGAATAAATATTATTATTATTATAAATAAGATAAAATTTCTGTAGGCTTTCAAAACAAGCAGATAAGTTCCTCTTATTTGGCCACATGATGAAATATTCCTAATTCAACCGTTGGTAAAGATGAAAACTGAAAATGAAGAACTTTTCGCAGTACAGCTCAATTCTAAATTGCTTTCAGTTTTTTTATGGAGAATTAAGAAGTTCCTACTTTTCCAATATGAAAGTTTATGAGCCATTCTCTTCTATAATTAGACTAAAGAAAAATTTTCGATAAAAAACCGTAAAATATCCTTCAGAAACCTCTTTTCGTGTTACTAAAACGAATAGAATCTAACTACATATGCATACATAAGGACGGAATAAGTCAGGGCATGCGGTCAGATTCCAGTTGAATGCGCTGTCAATTAGTTTGTTGTAAGATTCAATACCATTATCTGATGTTTCCCAAATGACTTCATATTTCATATTGCTCTATTTATACCACATATTAGCAGCCATGGAAGGCCGAGGACTAGAACAATTGATGTCAATGAATTGAAATCAGGAGATGCATTCAGAATGAACATTTTGAAACGCCCCCACAGTAATTACCCGGCTATTCTTCTGAATATAATGTATCTCACTCGCCCGTCACAGCGCTGAAGAGCCTACCCGTCATAATGCGGATAGGACTTGTACAACGCAAATAAGTTGTACAACTAGCCCGTCGAAACCCAGCGCAGTGGACGACTCGGCGAGTGAATTCATAAAACGCCTCCGATCCTTTCCCAGCGAAAACGATGAAGGATTGTCTTGCTCTCAGGTCATGCTGTCATCATGCAAGAGCGTAGTGGGCGCGCCGCCGGCCAGCGATCCGCATTACCAACTCATCCAAACCTGTGGATACGTCTTTCATTCCGCGATTGTTCATAATATGAACAAATGTCTGTTGTTTTCAATTTTGGCTCCAATCAAATCGTTTAAGATTTGATTGGACTCAGATGAGGAAGGAATTCGTGGTTGAATTCGATCCTGTCCGTCCCTTCGGCGGTAAACACGGTACCTATACACGATACCTCAGAAAAAAATTTGAAAGCACTGCCGTGAAATCAGGAGATTTTGAGCGCTCGTTCATGCATCTTGTAGGTAGATTGTAGGTCAAAAAAATTTCAAACAAAAGCGGAATTCCAGACTTCACGTCAGTGCTTTAGGTGACAATTTTTTTTTTTCGATAATTCACTAGAATATTTAACGGTATCTATGGTCATGGTATGCGATCTGCACAAAATTTTCCTCGTAGTTTGAGTACATTGTTCTCATCGATCTAGGTGCGAAATTTTATTTCAATTCAATCAGTAGTTTCGGAATTACCAGGAAAAAATATTTTGAACGGCCATATTTACGGAACCCCTAGTTTAATTTTCAATTTTGATGAACGTGACTGCAAAATTCGCGATCCGAACCTACCCTAAAAAAGTCCCCCGGCCTTTTTGTTCGAAAGTTATAATTTTTTATGGTTTCTATGGTACTGATCATGCGAAAATATGTAGCTTGAATATATGTACCATTCTCCATTGAAATACAGAATTTCGTCACTATCGAATCCGAAGTTCTGAAATTATCAAGAAATCTAAATTTCAAACGATCAGATTTACGGAACCCCTAGTCTAATTCTGCTCATCGATAAACGTGACCGCGACAATCGAGATCCAGACCTGTCCTGAAAATTTCAAGTCCTTAGGCCTTTTCTTCCGAAAGTTATAATTTTCTATGGTTCTGGTAATATGATGTGGAAAAAATGTAGCTTGAATATATAATTCTGCATTAATACCAAATTTTGTTATGATCAAATCGCGGCATTCGTGATTCAGACCTACCCTAAAAATTTCAAATTTCTAGGTCTTTCCGTTCGAGAGTAATCGTGTATACGGACGGACGGACAGAATCGAATTTTTCGACGGATTCGTCATGAGTGAGTCGAACCCTGTCGATTGAGACCCTTTTCAGCTCAAAATTCGAAAAACACAGACATCGTGACGAAATGATATAGCCCTTGTGTAAGTAGTACGAGTGCTCAATGATGAAACTACACTTATTTTTGAGCGCTCGTACTACTTACACGAGGGCTATATCATTTCGTCACGATGTCTGTATTTTTCGAATTTAGAGCCGAAAATGGTCTCAATCGACTATGATGACTCAATGATGACGAATCCGTCGGAAAATTCGAGTCTGACCGTCCGGCCGTCTGTCCGTAAGCACGATAACTCTCGAACGGAACAATCTAGAGACTTGAATCTTGAATAATTTCGAAACTACGAATTCGATCGAGATGAAATTTTGTATTTTAATCGAGATTGATATATTAAAGCAATATTTTGTCCAGATCGCATCACCAGAACCATAGAAACCATAGAAAATTGTATCTTTTGAATGGAAAGGCCTAGGAACTTGAAATTTTCAGGGTGGGTTTGGATCGCGAATATCGCGGTCACCTTCATCAATGAGCAAAATTAGACTAGGGGTTCCGTAAATATGGCCGTTCAAAATATTATTTTCCTGATTGTTTCGAAACTACTGATCGGATTGGAATAAAATTATGCACCTAGCTGAGGAATAATGTATTCAAACTACGTGCAAAATTTTGTCCAGATCCCATCACCAAGACCATAAATACTATAAAAAATTCTAGCGAATTATTGAAAAAAAATTGGTCACCCAAAGCACTGACGTGAATTCTGGATTTTCGCCTCAGTTTGACTTTTTTTTGACAGATGTCAGAATCTTTCCAATTTGTTTCTAAAACTGAATAATGCGAATCTACAAACAAGGTGCATATACGAGCGCTCAAAAGTTCCTGCCTTCACGGCAGTGCGATTCGTAGGTGGAAATTTGGTCTATGATTTTTTTTGCGTCAGCTCGTGTAGCTCCCAAACATCGAGCTTTTTTTTGATCCAGTGTTCTGCAAATGGTTCAAAACGGTTTTATGATCGATGTTCAGCTCCTGGGCGATGCTACGACAACTAACATGACGGTCGATCTCGATATTTGCCATGATTTTATCTACATTTTCGACGACAGGCCTGCCAGTGCATGGTGCATTTTTCACACCCACTACACCAGCACGGAATCGCTCGGACCACTGTTTTGCTACAAGAACCGAAAGAGTATCGGCCCCGTATACATGGCAAATTGTTTTGGTCGCTTTGGACGCGTTTTCCCTCTCAGGTAGTAAAAATGTAAAATATGGCGAATTTTTTTCTTTGAAACCTTCATACTCGACACACGATCGTCCGCGATTGAACCGATCAAGCGCAAAACTGTAAGAGAAGCATTTGTAGTATAGAACCACACCTTCACAACGCCGTATCGTAAGACGCGATGAGACCAAAAACGAACGAGATATATTTAGTTGAGTAAAAAGGGCGCAAAATACGAAATTACTTTTTCTACAACCTAATATTTCATTTGGTTAATCATTCTGCTTGCTATGATTTTATTATTTTTTTTTCTTTCGTTCTATATTTTATAATTCATACATAGTTGTAATATTTTTGTTGAAATCATATTCATATTTCTGCAATTTTTTTTTTATTTCGGCCTTCACAAATACACTTTTTGGTTAATCATCGTTCTGTAATTTTTTTTATTTTAGTTGAGAATATTTTGATAAAGGAAATATTCTTCAATGTCTTCAATGAAGAAACATACTTGTTTTTTGTACAAGACGACAAAAAATATTCATAGATATGATTGAATAAAAGGACATATCTGAAAGGTATCTCTGCTAGATTTAGAATCAGTTTAGAGGTGCTATCTAAAAAGTGAAAAGATGGATTTTCCTCGTAGCTTTTTGTCCCACTCATTTCACTTTTTGGGCGCTCGTACTACTTACACGAGAGCTATATAATTTCGCCACGATGTCTGTATTTTTCGAATTTTGAGCCTCAATCGACTATGTTCGACTCACTGATGACGAATCCTTCGGAAAATTCGAGTCTGTCCGTCTGGGGCGTCCGTCCGTCCGTGAGCACGATAACTCTCGAACGGAACCACCTAGAGACTTGAAATTTTTAATGTGAGTTAAGTTGCAGAATGCCTCGGTTGAGTTCGTAAATGGGCCAAATTCCACGAGGGGTTCCGTAAATATGGCCGTTCAAAGTTTTGTTCTCCTGATTACTTGAAAACTACAGATAAAATTTTGCACTCAAATGGAGAATGAGGTGTTCAAGCTACATGTGAAGTTTTGTTCAGATCGCATGACCAGAACCATAGGAAACATAGAAAATTGTAACTTTTGAACGGAAACGCCTAGGGACTTGAAATTTTCAGGATAGGTGTGGATCTCAAATTTCGTGATCACGTTTATCTATGAGCGAAATTATAGTAGGGGTTCTGTAAATATTGTCGTTTGAAATTTTGTTTTCGTGATCATTTCAAAACTACAAATTCGATCGTGACGAAATTCTGTATACTAATGGACAATGATATATTCAAGCTCCATTTCTCCAGATCGCACGATCAGAACCATAGAAACCATAGAAGATCATAACTTTCGAACAGAAAGGCCTAGGGACTTGAAATTTTCAGGATAGGTGTGGATCTGAAATCTCGCGTTCACGTTTATCAATGAGCAGAATTATACTAGGGGTTCCGTAAAGACGGTCGTTTGAAACTTTTTTTTTCTCGGTAATTTCGAAACTACGGATTCGATCGAGATAAAATTTTGTATTTTAATCGAGATTGATACATTAAAGCAACATTTTGCCAAATCGCATGATCAGAACCATAGAAACCATAGAAAATTATAACTTCCGGAGGGAAAGACCTAGGAATTCGAAATTTTCAGGGTAGGTTTGGATCGCGAATGTCGCAAATACGTTCATCAATGAGCAAAATTACACTAGGGGTTCCGTAAATATGGCCGCTCAAAATATTTTTTACCTGGTCATTCCAAAACTTCTGATTGGATTGGAATCAAATTTTGCACCTAGCTGAAGATTAATGTATTCAAACTACGTGCAGATCGCAACACCAAGACCATAGATACCGTAAATAATTCTAGCGAACTATCGAAAAAAAAATTGGTCAGCTGAATTACTGACATGAAGTTTGGCCTAAGTTTCAGAATTTTCTTGACAGCTGTCGAAAATTGCCTCAATTGATTTCTGAAGTTGGAAAATGCGAATCTTCCTACGAGGTGGATGTACGAGCGCTCAAAAGCTCCTGACTTCACGGCAGTGCTTTTATAATTTTTTATGGGACTTCGAATCACATTTCATGATAATACAGGTCCGTAGTATAGTGGTAAGCGCGTTTGGCTATTTCGATCGAAATATTCCGGGTTCGAATCTTCCAGTCATAAAAGGATCATTCTGAACTGCAATACGGTTCCACCATTCACTGTTGGGTAAACAATTGAGAGTGCTGTGTCTCAAGTGGCGTAAGGACACAATAACAAATCATTTACAGAACACAACTGGGTCTTCTCGCTACTCGCACAAGTTCTGGGTTTATGAGGGGTCTCACAGGTAAACATTAAACATAAACACATAGGTATATTTTTCTTCTTGCCTCACTAGTTCGTTAGATGTGAAGACCTAATGCTCAGGGGAGATAGAAAACGAATAGCTTTCGGAGAACGAACGAAGGTCAAGTCGCATTCTTCAGCTGGTTCTAGTTGTCTCCAACATACCGATTTCAACTTCAACGAAAAAGCTACTACGCGTTCTGGCCTAAATCATGAAATCCACGACACGAATTTTGCTTTGTGGTCTCGTTGATTTTGCTACATCGGCGTTGCGTTCTGCCTGCTTTTGCGAGTGCCACGATGCGTCATGACCAGCCAGAACGCGGTCTGCATGATTCGAGAAAGTCACGACGTGTTGTGGTCGGTTTTTTTTTTCGCTCGATGAGCATTTTCGTCCTTTGAGCCTAACATATATCATCTCGGAAACGGCTATACCGATTTGGATGAAGATTTGAATTCAGATACAGTATTGCTTTCGGAGTTTAACCATATAGTTGTATTTTCTCATAAAATGACACAATAAATTTGATGGTGCTATATGCTATACTTACCTATACGTGCTACAAAAGAACGTTGCATAGAAAATTCCACACATGTGATTTTTAACCAATCAGAACGTGTATTTCTGACAGATCACCATCGCAACGGATGAATTTTAGTGGAAATTTTTTCCTCGTGGGTACCCAAGAGCGAATTATACTGGAAATTTTTTTTGGCGTTTATAATGACAGAATATTCTTTTTGACAATCAAATTTTTTTTGTTCACATGAGTGGAATTTTCTTACCGAATACCACACGAGGTCAAATTAAATCCGGGAATTTTTTCTCGCTCATGAATATTTTTAAAAAATTATCCCTCGTCTTCGACTCGGGACAATTTTCAAAATATTCATGAGCTCGAAAAAATTTCCGGAAATAATTTGACCTCTAGTGGTATTACTAGTGAAAATTTATCAGTAAAGAAAAACGAACTCGTGTGCTACGTTCGGAAGATCTCAGAGGGCGTGCTTCGCAACGTAGGGTTGCTGCAACGTGAGCGACGTTTACAAAACGATCGACAACGTGCGTCACAGCGCTCAGCCACTGAAATCAGTGAAGAACGAAAGCATGGGTTGAAAGAAAAAAAATTACCAACATATTGAAGCGCTATTAATGCGAATGTTACATAATACACTTTAGGACCATTTTGTGTCTCACATATAGTAAGGTTTTAATGGTGAATTGAAACCTGGAACTACATTTGTTGATTTTCCGAAACTCGAGTCTGGGATGGACAAGTAAAGAAGGTTGACCCCTTTCCTCAAGATAGGGAGTTCCGTTCAGTGATCCCCCATAAGATCAAACCACAATTGGGAAACCTCGAACACTCGACTCCTCCCGAGAAACGGTGAAGTATTAATTCAACAATAACTCCACCCTCGAGGTATTGGAAATGCTTGGCCGGGAAAGTGGAGTGAAATAAGTATGGTGGTGGAGCCAGGATCCAATGTGGCGCATCCATCAAAAAAGTAAACTCGGTTCTAGAAAGGACAAATAAAGAAGATGAACGCTTTTCCTCAAGATATGGAGTTCCGTTCAGTGGTCCCCCATAAGATCAAACAACAATAGGGAACCTTCGAGCAGACTCCTCTTGAGAGACGATAAAGTATTAACTCAATAATAACTCCACCCTCGAGTAACCCGTAATATTCGACCGAGAAAGTAAAATTACTCGGGCCAAATCTCAGGCCGACGGCAACCGACTGTCGACTCTGCGAAATAATTTCTCCGCGGACGAATGAATATAAAATTGAGATCGGGATTTTAATATGCGATTGCGGAAAACAAAAAGATTCACCAACGGTACCAACAGGTAAAAAAACGGGTCTTACCATCTCTAAGACTACCAACTTCACTACATACACCCAAGTTTTGTGCACTTCGGGAACAAGAAAACGAACTAGAGTCACTTCCTCGAGTAACTGTACTTCACAACCCACGTCGGTTATTGAACACCGTTGAAATGAGTACTAGCAGAAAACTTAGATTTCGAAATTAAATGATTCGCTCGGAAGAAAATCGCGAAAGAAACTCCCTTACAACGTAAAGACACGGATGCTCAGTCAGAATTGTCCTCTTTTCCTCAAACACAGCCTCATATAACCTCGGTTAGAAGGCGAACATTTTGAAATTCGAAAACGGTGTCGTTTTCCAAAAAGAACCCGTCGTCAACATGCAAAAATAGCATGTGCAGAAGATAAAATTCTCGCATCTTAATACATAGGATGAATTTCCAAATCGACACGTTAGATTTTCTCGATATGAAAACACGGAAATATTCGAATGAATATTCCAAATGATGCGAAATATACCGGATGAATTACGTAACGACATTAACTTCGTTACAACAGTAGTAATTTCAAAACTTTGAATAATGGTCTTCATTGAAGTTTCAGCAACTCTTCTATTGCATTTTTATTTGTGTGATATTATATATGATTTGTGCTACCTCTCATGAAAAATTCATATATGCCGATGATATTAGCCTGTCATTTTCATTTTCAAAGCATTCAAAGTAACCTCTCTGCAAATTCGTAAATTCTAAAAAATTCCTTTTTTGAGTGGCGTTTGTGTTCGTACTCGAATAAAACCGAGGTTTCTTGTTTTCATTTGAATGGTTAATCGTCTAAAATAACAGCTCCCGGTCATTCTTTCTTGTTACATAATTTTAATCCCAAATATCTAGAGTTGAACTTCCTTGCATCCTCTCTGAATTTCAAGGCCCATTTGGTTGATTTACTAAAGTGACTAGAAATAATAACTTACAAAATTAGCTCGTGTAAGGAGTACGAGCGCTCAACAAGTAGCATAAACGCATCTTTTGTTTGGATTTCATTAACGTGAAAGATGACAGAATAATAAATAGCCACGGTATTCATTTGAATAACCAGTTGATATGTAGGAAAGTTCGAAAAATAATCGAATTTAATCAGTGTCTGATTCGCCCAAATATTGACACATTGAAATGAGCGTTCTCGGAAAAATGATACATCAAATTGATTGGCAATTCAAATATTCGAGGAAAATTCGAATGAACTAATGTGATATCGATAAATCGAAAAGTGGATAACCGAAAACTGTACCTCTAAATAAATTGCTACTGTAAGTGACTCTGCGGTGCTTAACGTCGCACAACTCGAGAAAACATGAAATTTTTGCGGTCATTTGGCTTAGTTTTATGACTGAATATTTAAGTCACATTTGGTTATCTTCAGCAAGGCAGTGCTATTTGTCGCAGAACTCGAGGAAAAATTACATTTTTTTGTTTTTTTTTATCTAAGTGGCTGATATCAATCACTTCTATGTATTAGAATTAGAGGTGGTCGATTGGCCTCGACAGAGCCTTTCTGCACCAGACAATATGATTTTTTGTACGTTGTAATGTGGTATTGGATCTTTCTTCGAATTCGAAACAAAGCTACGAGACGTGTCCCAAAAGTGAGTTATTCATGTTCCTAGCACCCGAAATAAATGAGTAGGTCGTTCGCTTTCCGAAAAGAGGCAGCTCGTCTTGATCTGATGGTTATGTAGCGATGATTTACGCTCATCGAAGACAGATTTCTTCATCAGCCTCCGCCATTTCCCTGTCCATGTACAGAGAAGGAGTTTTTATGATCGTTTTGTTAGACTCTGAAAAAACTTTACAGAGCCATCCAAACCCAAGATGAGGCATGCTACGAAATATATATGCAGTATACGCATGTGGTACATTTTTTGGATACTCGTTTTATAACTATAGACACCATTCTTTCGAGACCAGCCCCGTAAAACATTTTTTTATTCGTTTATGTTTACTCCTCCAATTGATAAAGTTCAACTGATCAATGAAATATTTTTGCAGAAGCTTTCTCGGCGAATGGTCTGAAGTGGGTTCGTGTGAACATTCCCCAGTTCAGGATGCCAGGGGAATCAGCTGTTCTTCACTGCGATTACGATTTGGGTGGAGATGCTCTCTACGCCGTCAAGTGGTACAAAGAGCACGAAGAATTTTACAGATACGTCCCAAGAGCTAATCCACAAGCTACTTCGTATAAAGTAGAGGGCGTTCATGTAGATGTAAGTTCAATATTATACGAAAGATGAGATTTTACGCTTACGATGCAAAATAAAACAAAAGCTCATTTTGTTTGGGATGACATGCATTGAATATTTCGAAAGAAGAATGAGGATGGTTAAGTATTTCACGTATATATTTTGCAGGTATATCCTGTATCGTAAAGTACCCACAGAGTGGTGTCTCTGCCATTTAGGGAGGCAACAAAATACATGTAGATCACGGAAAATTTCACTAGGAAGTGTTGTTTCCTTCATATATGAAATATAATCCAGAAAATTTTTGAGAAACTGGATTGATAGTCTGAGTGCTATATCATTTTCATAAAAAGTGGAACATACGGTGCCATATGTTTTTGATTATTCTTATTATCTCCTTGTGAAACCAATTGTGAGTTATAATTTCTGATGATGCGATGAAGTAAATGCAAACTTAATTGAAGTTTCTGGTTTCGGACCCTCTGAACCTGAATCAACTCATTTTATTTCAGCATTCAAAGTCAGATAGCATAAAAGTTACCCTACACTCTGTTGGTTGGAAAACGAGCGGTCTCTTCAGATGCGAGGTGTCAGCAGAAAAGCCCTCATTCGCTTCAGCTCAGAGTGAGGCGAGAATGGAAGTTGTGTGTAAGTCAATAAATACATATTTATGTGAAATGTTAAGTTGAAACGTCTTTCAATTATAGAGCATGCTACCAATTATTTTCAGGGTTCTCCTTCAATACGGAAAGAAAGTAATTCAACTATATTGGTAGAGATTTTTGGATGGTGGAAAGTAGGATGTTTTTCGAAAGCAGTGGTCGTTATTTCATCAACTACAAGTCAGGCATAGAATCTGAATTCGGTTTTTATTACAAAGTACCGATGAAAATATAATGACTTCATGGATCTTAGTTTTTGATAATCAAACACGGTTTTTGACTCGATATAATTCAATGAATTTTGTTGGTATCGGTATTATCAGGGCCGGTTCTAGTGTATACAGCGCCCCGATGCAAAATAAAATTTTGGCGCCCTATTTGTTGAAATATATTTTTTTGATGCGCAAAGTTCAATTATATAAAGAACATATCACCGAAATGAATCAGTTATAAGATTAAGGACAAAAAAAATTACAAAAGACTCATTTTAAATAAATTATTCGCATTCACATAAGAGTGGTTATTATAATAAAAAACCAAGGGAACTGAGAAGTTTTCGACTATTTGTATAACATAAAAAACGTCGACTTAACATCCCCCTAGCGACCAAAATATAAATAAAAATTTTAATAAAAATATGTTTAAAGATATAAACAAGTCACAAAATAAAAGAAAACGGTATTCACCTACCAATTCACAATTATCTTAAGCTTTTTCACACTTTTTTGTGCTTTACGACATATGGTCGCTGCGTGGGTAAAATTTAAAAAAATCAGTGTCACAATCAACGGACCGCAATTGAGAACCAAAACATCATAAACACATGGAGAATAATTGGCATGGTTGGTGTTTTTTGCTGGGTTACGACATTCTTTTGCAAAATGGTTGGCTATGTGACTGAAAGTCAATGTCTAGGTTCGACGAAAAAATATACATATAATATAAATATATGATGTTTATACAGGGTGTCTACTTTTGAAAGGGTGTCTACTTTTAAAAGGGTAAGATCAAGGAGAGATCATACATGTGATTTGCAACAAAATATGTCATACCCCTGCCAAAATGTCTCATAGAAACTGATAGAAAATTGTCTAAGAGAACTTATGAGATCCAAATTGGATAGCGAAACCGCAAAGCTGTATAGAACTGTATACGATATTCATAAGTATTTAATGGAGATTGCAGATACATATTGCTTCAGTTTCTAATGGCATTCCCTAACGTGATTCCTATCCATTTCTATCAGCTATTCCTGGGATGAATGCTTTATGTTTCTATAAGGACATGCAGTTTGAAAATTAATGATAATGTATGAGATTCCATAGAAGTTACTTATAAGAGTCTATGGTTTTCAATTGTGGTTCTCACATATAACACCTATCTGTTCCTGATGGAAATTCCCAGAATGATTGCTATATGGTTTGTATGTGTTTAAACACATACAAATGAAAATGTGAAGAATATAAAAAATAAGTACATTCTACATAAAAATTCACCAAAACTACTCAGTGATTTTTATCAAAATGAAACAGTTTTACGAGTTTGATATATCTTTTATTCAGAAACAAAAGGATCTTGAAAAGTATAAACTGAAAAATTCAAGTTTAGAATTCCTACAGTGTCTTTTAATTGCTGCTATCTGATTTATCCAATAATATAATAATACTTCAGCTATTTCCCTCTCTTTTGGATTGCTGCTTCCTTCCTATGATATTTGCTCCTCCGAAGCCTTCACACTACTTGACTTCGTCCCTAATAAAATATAACCTAACTTCAAAATGCCCCTCCCTTGGAAGCCCTTCTCCCTATTGGCGAAAAACTCAGACAACCAATTTTTACTTGTAGTCCAGGATCCCTGGTACATTTTTGCACTTGATTACTATCAAGCTAATTTTTCGTGAGTAGCTTCATTTTGATGAGACGCCCAACAATTTTCTGTACGAAAGTCTCAAGTGTGGCAGCTAACAGAGGTAGCAAGGATGAAATATGTCAATTTGATGATTCTCAAAAATTTATTACTAACTGATTTTTTTGTTGTTAAATCTCAAGATAATTATCTAAATTATTCGAAAAAATATTTGTCTTACAAAATCTATGGTTTGATCAAAGAGTCCCCTCCTTCCAACATGTATTGATAACGAGGTTATCATAAATGATTACTAACCAGCCCAATTATTTTTTTACTTAGTTAATATTAATATAATTAATCAGTTATATTGTCCTACAAATAACGTGGTACGTTATCCCGGTCTTACGCTCAAAGGTAGTTGTACAGATCCTTGATGTAAAGATAATTACTACCAAGCTGAATCTTCGTGAATAGCTTCATTTTGATGAGACGCCAAACAATTTCCAGTACGAAACTCTTGAGTGTGGTAGCTAACAGAGGTAGCAACGATAAAATATGTCAATTTGATGATTCTCAAAAATTTATTACTAACAGAATTTTTTTTTGTTAAATCTCAAGATAATAATCTAAATTATTCGAAAAAATATTTGTCCTACAAAATCTAGGGTATGGTCAAAGAGTCCCCTTCTTCCAACATGTATTGATAACCGAGGTTATCAAAAATGATTACTAACCAGCCCCCTTTTTTTTAAACTTAGTTAATATTCATATAATTTAACAGTCATATTGTCCTACAAATTAAGTGGTATGTTATCCCGGTCCTACGCTCAAAAGTAGTAGTACAGATCCTTGATGTAGAAATAATTACTATCAAGCTGAATCTTCGTGAATAGCTTCGTTTCGATGAGACGCCCAACAAATTCCTGTGCGAAAATTCTCGATTGTGGTAGCCAAAAGAGGTAGCAATGATAAAATATGTCGATTTGATGATTCTCAAAAATTTATTACTAACTGATTTTTTCATTGTTAAATCCCGAGATAATTAATCAAATGATTACAACCCTGCTTTCTTTCGTAAAGGAAAAAAGAGACCTTTCAATATTTCAAAGAAAAATGAACATTTTCAAGAGGCTTTTATTCAACTCCTACGAATTGGAAATACAAAATTAACAACATCGAATAAGATGTTATGAAGATGAATCTGATGAAGATTAATTTTTTTTTTGTTTAAATACACAAATTTTTGAACCTAGTTTACTAAATAATAAAGTTATTTCAATTTTCAAAGGAATTTCTTCACTGTATCTTATGTTAAAAATAGGAAAACGAAAAAATGACAATTCTTGTCGCACTAGTGATACATACCTGTTTTCTTGTAGGACATTGTTTCATTTGGGCAGAGAACACACTAACCTATTATGTAATATTTTTGTCCTACAGTTAGTAATGAGAAAAATGGTCTTGTGGTATTTACAATTTCTGAGCGTAGGACCGGGATAACGTACCACACAATTTGTAGGACAATATAACTGATAAATTATATTAATATTAACTAAGTAAAAAAAAAAAAATTGGGCTGGTTAGAAATCATTCAAGATAACCTCGTTATCAATACATGTTGGAAGGAGGGGACTCTTTGACCAAACCATAGATTTTGTAGAACAAATATTTTTTCGAATAATTTAGATAATTATCTGGGATTTAACAGAAAAAAAATCAGTTACTAATAAATTTTTGAGAATCATCAAATTGGAATATTTTATTCTTGCTACCTCTGTTAGCTACCACACTCGAGAGTTTCGTACAGAAAATTGTTGGGCGTCTCATCAAAATGAAGCTACTCACGGAAAATTAGCTTGATAGTAATCAAGTGCAAAAATGTACCAGGGATCCTGGACTATTGCCCTCATTGAGGCCAAATTTTTACCTCTGAGCGCGTTGGACTGGAACAGGTAGTGAACGCTTGGTGCCAGGTCCGGACTATAGGTTGGATGCATAAGAACTTCCCATCCCTGCTCCCGAAGCTAATGGCGCATCATCAAAGATGTGTGCGTCCTGACGTTGTCCTGATTAAACACTATTCTGTTCCTATTCACCAATGCTGGCCGCTTCAGTTCGATCACCAACTTCCAACAGTTGAGTTGTTCACAGTAGAGGGCAGAATTGAGCGTTTAGCCATAGGGGAGCAGCTCATAGTAGAGCACTCTCTGCCATCCACCAAACAAACAGTAAAACCTTCCTAGCCGTCAATGCCTGGTCTGGGCCACTTCGTTGGATTTCGACCACGATCTCTGTCGCAGGACATTGTTGTAAGTAACCCATTTTCCACCAGTCACTATCCGCTTCAGAAATGGGTCGATTTGTTGCAATTCAGCAGCGATTCGCAAATAGAACTTGGTCTGTGATGTTTTTTTGCGTCAGTTCGTGTAGCTCCCAAACATCGAGCTTGTTTTCAATCCAGTCTTCTGCAAATGGTTCAAAACGGTTTTTATGATCGATGGTCAGCTACAGGGCGATGCCACGACGACTAACATGACGGTCGACCTCGATACTTACCATGATTTCATCCACATTTTCGACGACAGGCCTGCCAGTGCGTGGTGCATTTTTCACCTCCACCACACCAGCACGGAATCGCTCGAACCATTGTTTTGCTACAAGAACCGAAAGAGTATCGGCCCCGTTTACATGACATGGCAATTTCTTTTGGTCGCTCTTGACGCATTTTTCCCTTTCAGGTAGCAAAAATGTAGAAAATCGCGAATTTCTTTCTTTGAAATCTTGGGGGGTGTTACTGGGGGTAATCAATTAAAACCTCATCGAATCTCATAGACTCCTAAGTAGAAGCAGGAGTGCCCCAAGGATCAGTTCTAGGACCTCTGCTCTACAACATATATATCTACGATATTCCTAAGAAACCAAGGAATCAACTAGCCCTTTATGCAGACGACACGGGAATAGCCTTCAGACATCGACGACCAGATGTCATACACAAAAGACTGCAAGAAGCACTAGGAAATTTAGAAGAATGGTTCATCAAATGGAAAATTCAAATAAATAGCAAAAAGATCCAAGCTATTCTACTACAGAGGCGGAGACTTGAAATTAATTCCAACCTACAGATAGATAGAGAAGAGATAAAATGGGAAAATTAAGTCAAATATCTAGGAGTAAAACTAGATAAAGGGCTCACATGGAAATACCAAATAAAATATGCAGTAGATAAAACAAACTCAGCAATGAGCAGACTTTACCCACTGCTAGGAAGAAGAAGCCAAATGAACCAAAGTACGAAGCTACGAATGATCAAGTCAATTGCAAGACCTCAACTAACATATGGCTCGGCGGCATGGGGCCATGCAGCCAATAGCCATATAAAGAAGATTCAAGCAACAGAAAATAAACTGCTCAGAGCAGCAATAAATATGCCGTGGTTCATAAGAAACCAACAATTCCACAGAGACTTAGAATGGGAAACTGTCACAGATTTCCTGGAAAAGAAGGCCGAGAAGATATTTGAAAAAGCAAGTCAACACCCATTTGATGAGCTAAGAAGACATGTTGACTACAACCCCGCAGAAGATGTGGTTAGGATACCCACCTATCACAAAAGACCCAGAGATCAACTAAGTAGAAAAAGAAATTGAGTAATCTCAATTCAAATTATGCAGAAGAAGAGACTCCTATGAAATTCAAATTCATAGGTAACAATCTTCACACGAAGTCTCACACTTTTCTATCTATCGGATAAAGGTCGTCCATGAGGATTCCCCCTGACTAAACAAAGAAAAAAAAATGACTCCTTTAAGCACCAATGCCTGATATAAGCTTGTATACCATGTATTCGGATATGCTTATGAATAACATCTACTTATGAATTCTCATGAAACCTTATAAAAAGTTCATGTGTCACGGATAACGTCCGCATAGTTTACAGACTCTCCTCATAGATCCTTATAGACTCCCATAAATTTTCTATATTGTTTCATGAGATTTCATGTGGTATTTTTGGCACGGATAACACATGGTCGGACTATTGACGGTTATTCTTCAATTTAAAATTTCTTTATTTCAAATATTTCAAGTATTACATAAAATCAATTATACTTCTGTTATCAGTTATATTTCGTTGTTATCTTGTTAGTCATGATATTAGGGCTGAAGACAAGCAGCAAGCACAAAAGTTGATGTGTCATTTGAAAGCACACTGAATAGGGTATTTTTCGCTGAAGAGAAAATATGTCCATAATTAATTTTTTTTCATAGGTGAAACCATTGGAAAAATATGACTGATTTTGTTCACTTCAGAATCTTGATATTCATCTCCTTACCACGCCAGCAATAAGAATTTTTTGGCACACAGAAATTCTTATTTTGTGGCAAATTTAATATTGTTTTCAGATATTTAGTCAAATTTGATAAGGCTCCAAGGATAACTGAAGTATAATTGATTTTTTGGATAAACTTGAAATATTTCGCGAAATCAAAAAATGTTAAATTGAAAAATAACCGTCACTATTTCGACCATGTTTTATATGTATTTTTGTTGCAAATATCATGTTTGATCTCCCCCTGAAGTTTAGCCTATTTAAAAGTAGACATCCCCTATAGTAACGAACAAAATGAAGAGACAAAAACATTTTAAATAATTTCAAAATATATCAACTCTCAGCTTTTAAGCTAGCAAATTCATCAATTATTTCTTTATTGTCTATTGTATTACATAAATCACTCTCAATTGATATAATTGATAATCATAAAAATCATAAATCAATCATAAAAAAATATCATAAAATGCGTATAGTCGAGAATTCACTTCACTTACATTTATAAATTATTTACTATATTTACTTACTAACCAATTTTACCAGTCAAAGATTTGGATTGAATAGTAGATATTCCGAATGTTATGATTTTTAAATTTTCCACCGCCTTCAATTTTATTTTTATTGAAAATTATTCAGAGACAGCTACTACGTGAAAATACTATTTTTATTTCCAATTCTTCAGCTTTTTGACCTTAGATGAATACTATAGGGGGTGACTAAAACTTCGACTTGAACCTTGAAAGACGTGTTAGTATGAATCATTTGCTGTCATTTGAGCCATATTTATTGATATCTGAAAATCAACAGTTTACCAGTTATTTGAGTTTTTGTGTTTTTTGAGAAATTACTCACCTTACTCCATTTTTCATAAATTTTCAACTTTGAGCATGTTTGATTATAATTTTGGATTATTTTCATCAGAGAAGGATATGATTTGTATGAAAAAAGCGAAAATATGCTGTAATAGATGTTGAAAAAGAATTCGTATGCTTTGAAAATTGTTGTATGAAGAGAAGAATAGTCAATGTCTAATATCAATTCGCCTGCAACCAGTGGCGGATTAACCGGTACGCTTAGTACGCTTAAGCGTAGGGCCCCGAGGTCCACAGGGGCCCCCGATCGGAATCAAATTTTCTTCAGAATGAATTCGTCTTGCAAGTGAATATGAATAATAATGAAGAATAACGTCTAAATTTTCAGTCACACGAAACGCAACCAGACCTAGAGCAAAATTCAGCTGTCAGTAAAAGAATAACATCAAATCAAAGGTTAAGCATCCGCATGTTTTCTCCAATTATTCTTATCAGCCTGCAATAAATTCCTTCAACGGTGGCAGTAAAGTTGTCGGCATCCCTTTGAAATATAGGTACATACCACCGTCGATTTTAGAGGGATGCAGGACACTTGTTTTGCATTTCTTACAGAAGATTTTTCATATTTACAAAATTGCAACCATGATAACAATTATTCTCGACCTGAAATACTATTCGGGAAGCAAGAAGCAAAAAATTACGAAAAGCACTGCCGTGAAGGCAGGAGCTTTTGAGCGCTCGTACATGCACCTTGTAGGTGGATTCGCATTTTTCAGTTTTAGAAATCAATTGAAGGAATTTTCGACGGCTGTTAAAAAAATTCTGAAACTTAGGCGAAACTCCAGACTTCCTGTCAGTGCTTCAGCTGATCAATTTTATTTCGATAATTCGCTAGAATTTTCTACGGTATCTACAGTCTTGGTGATGCGATCTGGACAAAATTTTGCACGTAGTTTGAAAACATTATTCCTCAGCTAGGTGCAAAATTTCATTCCAATTCGATCAGTAGTTTCGAAACTATCAGAAAAAAAATATTTTGAACGGCCATATTTACGGAACCCCTAGTCAAATTTTGCTCATTGATGAACGTGACCGCGATATTCGCGATCCAAACCCACCCTGAAAATTTCAAGTTCCTAGGCCTTTCCGTTCGAAAGTAACAATTTTCTATGGTTTCTATGGTTCTGGTCATGCGATGTGGACAAAATATTGCTTAAATATATCATTCTCGATTAAAATACAAAATTTCATCTCGATCGAATCCGTAGTTTCAAAATTATCGAGAAAACAAAATTTCAAACGACCGTATTTACGGAACCCCTAGTATAATTCTGCTCATTGTTGAACGTGAACGCGACATTTCAGATCCACACCTATCCTGAAAATTTCAAGTCCCTAGGCATTTCCGTTCGAAAGTTATGATTTTCTATGGTTTCTATGGTTCTGGTCATGTGATCTGGAGAAATGTAGCTTGAATATATCATTATCCATTAGTATACAAAATTTCGTCACGATCGAATCTGTAATTTTGAAATTATCGAGAAAACTAAATTTCAAACGACCATATTTACGGAACCCCTAGTATAATTTTGCTCATAGATGAACGTGATCACGACATTCGTGATCCACACCTATCCTGAAAATTTCAAGTCCCTAGGCGTTACCGTTCAAAAGTTACAATTTTCTATGGTTTCTATGTTTCTGGTCATGCGATCTGGACAAAATTTTACATGTAGCTTGAACAACCCATTCTCCATTTGAAAGCAAAATTTCATCTGGATCAAATTTGTAGTTTTCAAGTAACCAGGGGAACAAAACTTTGAACGGCCATATTCACGGAACCCCTGGTGGAATTTGGCCCATTAACGAACTCAACCGAGGCATTTGGGAACTGAACCCACACTGAAAATTTCAAGTCTCTAGGTTGCTCCGTTCGAGAGTTATCGTGCTTACGGACGGCCGGACGGACGGACAGACTCGAATTTTCCGACGGATTCGTCATCAGTGAGTCGAACATAGTCGATTGAGACCATTTTCGGCTCAAAATTCGAAAAATACAGACATAGTGACGAAATGATATAGCCCTCGTGTAAGTAGTACGAGCGCTCAAAAAGATATTTCAATAATTCCTGTTTCATAGAACCCTTAAAAACGGGCAAAAGCTAAAAAGGCATTCGCTTTGCTACTCACCAAGTAGTGGAATGGTTTATTGTATTGCTTGTAAACTGTTTTCCTCAGTAGAATCAAAATTTAAAACCGGAGTGAACGATTGGTCTAACATTACAGTCATAACACGATTATTAGATATGCACCAAGAAAGTAAAAATTACGAAAAGCACTGCCGTGAAGGCAGGAGCTTTTGAGCGCTCGTACATGCACCTTGTAGGTAGATTCGCATTTTCCAGTTTTAGAAATCAATTGAAGGAATTTTTGTCAACTGTCAAAAAAATTCTGAAACTTAGGCGAAACTCCAGACTTCATGTCAGTGCTTCAGCTGATCAATTTTTTTTCGATAATTCGCTAGATCTTTCTACGGTATCTTGGTGATGCGATCTGGACAAAATTTTTCACGTAGTTTGAATACGTTATTCCTCAGCTAAGTGCAAAATTTCATTCAAATCAAATCGGTAGTTTCGAAATTATCAGGAACAGAATATTTCGAACGGCCATATTTACGGAACCCCAAGTCTAAGTTTGCTCATTGATGAAGGTGACCGTGAAATTCGCGATTCAAACCCACCCTGAAAATTTCAAGTTCCTAGGCCTTCTCCTTCGGAAGTTATAATTTTCTATGGTTTCGATGGTTCTAGATAAGCGATTTGGACAAAATATTGCTTTAATATGTCATTCTCGTTTAAAATACAGAATTTTATCTCGATCGAATCCGTAGTTTCGAAATTATCGAGAAAACAAAATTTTGAACGACCGTATTTACGGAACCCCTAGTATAATTCTGCTCATTGGTAAACGTGAACGCCACATTTCAGATCTACACCTATTCTGAAAATTTCAAGTCCCTAGGCCTTTCCGTTCGAAAGTTATGATTTTCTATGGTCTCTATGGTTCTGGTCATGCAATCTAGAGAAATGTAGCTTGAATATATCATTCTCCATAAGTATACAAAATTTCGTCACGATCGAATCTGTAGTTTGGAAATTATCAAGAAAACTAAATTTCAAACAACTATATTTACGGAACCCCTAGTATAATTCTGCTCATAGATCAAAGTGATCACGACAATCGAGATCCACACCTATCCTGAAAATTTCAAGTCCCTAGGCGTTTCCGTTCAAAAGTTACAACTTTCTATGGTTTCTATGGTTGTGGTCATGCGAGCTGAACAAAATTTTGCAAGTATTTTGAACACCTCATTTTCCAGTAGAATGCAAAATTCCATCTCGATCGAATCTGTAGTTTCAAAGTAATCACGAAAACAAAATTTCGAGCGGCCATATTCAAGGAACCCTTAAGCGGATTTTGCCCAATAACGAACTTAACCGAGGCATTTGGGATCTGAACCTACACTGAAAATTTCAAGTCTCTAGGTTGATCCGTTCGAGAGTTATCGTGCTTACGGACGGCCGGACGGACAGACTCGAATTTTCCGACGGATTCGTCATCAGTGAGTCGAACATAGTCGATTGAGACCATTTTCGGCTCAAAATTCGAAAAATACAGACATCGTGACGAAATGATATAGCCTTCGTGTAAGTAGTACGAGCGCTCAAAAATCACAAGCAGTTAATGTTAATATCGTTTGCTAGAAAGGAAAATAAGAACACCATTGACAAACAAATTGAGCAGCAAACCAAAAAGGAAGTCGCCTACTTTTACAAAGTATTGCAAAGGGTTGTAGCAGTTTTAAAATTTTTGTGTCAGAGAGGCTCGGCATTAAGAGGGCATGAAGAAAAACGGGGCTCACCCAACAATGGCAATTTTATGGGAATTATCGAGTTAATTCCAGAATTTGATCCGTTCCTTCAGGAACATTTGGAAAAATGCCAATCTGATTCAAAAATATCAATTTCCAATTTGTCTAAAACTATCTATGAAGAAATAGTTGCCATAATGGGAAAGCAAGTACCGAGTACAATTGTCAATCAAATAAATGAAGTCGATTCAGTATTATTCAATAATTATTGATTCTACACCAGATATGGCACACATTGATCAACTAGCTATAGTTTTGAGATACTGCTATCAAAGATTGTCTTATGAAAGGTTTTTGACATTCCTTCCAATTGAGAGACATACCCCTGAATATTTGTTCGAACAAATATTCACTGTTGGGTAAACAATTAACAGTGCTGTGTCTCAGGTGGCGTAAGGACACAGTAACATAGCCTACACAGAACACAACCGGGTCTCCTAACTCGCACAAGCTCTGAGCTTCTGGGGGGTCTCACAGAGACCTAGGAGAGTCGGGATATAAACAATATACAATACAATATCTACTTTTTGACTAGTACTGGCCCTCCCTTAGAAAACATCCGAGGACAACGCACCCAAAATGAGTGGCCGATATAGTGGAGTGCAAGCTCGTTTCAAGTCCATCAATAGATTTGCTGATTTCATTCCTTGTTCGGCACATTCATTGAACCTTGTGGGAGCTGAAGCTGTTAAGTTGATTCCAGAAGTCTTAGATTATTTCGGTATCTTACAGTGTTGTAATTTTTTTTCTCTGCATCACCGCATGAAGCTGTTAAAGCATTGAAGTTTGGGTATAAGGATATTTTAATGGCTTTGAAGCATATTTACATGGATGAAATAGAGAAGACAAAAATATATTCAAAAAGCTAATAAAGTTAGAATACGCTATGTCTACAGTTATTTGGGAAACAATTCTAGAACGCTTTGAGAAAGTTTCTTTTAAACTTCAAACACCTCATTTGGATTTGCAATGTGGATAACATTTATTGGAATTTTTAAAGTCATTTTTAGAGGAAATGCGGACAAAAACTGATTCACAAACGGACCAGATAGAGGCACAAGCTAAAGAAATAAGTAATAATAATGAACAAGAATACTCCCTCCCAGGATGAGTCCAATAAACAACACATTAGAAAAAAATTGCTCACGAATAGGGAAACTCAAATGCCAATTTTTTTTGAAAAAGATAAATTCAGGGTCGAGATCTTGAATAGACTTAGATTTCCTGGTTGCCGACTTGGACAGTCGAAGTTCCGTCTATCGAGATATAACAACTGTGCAATTTAAATGTATATTCGAAATATAGGGGATCTTTCGCAAGACATTGAAACGGACAGTTTCAAAGCGCTCTTGGAGAATTATGAAGACGATCTTGATGAAGGAATTATCAGTGAAGCATCTCAGTTCAAAGAATATCTAAAACTCTTAAAACATGAAAAAAAAACGAGTTTTCGCAGATGTTAAAAATAATCTATGATAAGGGAATGATAGGTTGATTTTCGAACCTATATATAGCTCTGAAATTATTTTTAACATTGCCGATAACGAGTTGCGAAGCAGAGCGTTCATTTTCCAAGTTATCCATAATAAAAAATAAATATAGAAAAGTTATGAAGGAAAACAAACTGCAGTTCTTAGGAATACTTTCGATTGAAAGTGATATAACGAAGAGTCTGGATTATGATGCTGCAATAAAAGAATTTGCAGACATGAAAATAAGGAAAAAAAGTTTACTTGATTAGTTTTTCGGCATTTCATATTATTCTTCAATTTCCAATAATTTTTCATGTTCATGTTTATTTGTTTCTTTGTGAAAAGAAATATTGATTTCTATTTTGTACCTGATATACTTTTTTGAGTTGTTCACATTGTGTTGATTTCAATTCATTTGTTTTATTTATATTGATGTATCTTATATATTATCGATAAAATTTATGTTTGTTTTGAAAAAACCGAATTCGATTTGAAAAATATTTTTGAAAGAAAAAGTAGAGTGGGGGCCCCGACAGTTTTCAAGCGTAGGGCCCCGGAAATCGTCGATCCGCCTCTGCCTGCAACTTTCGAACCTCACAATTTGTGTATGGCAAAAGTATTTCAAAAACTTGCCAAATTTTTCGTTAGAATTCAAGCAATAGTTTCGTAAAAGCAGATTTTGATTTGAAAGGGGATATAAGCGAAGAAAGAAAGGTAACGAATTGAATATTTTTTATTGCAATTGAACTCAAAATTGTATTAAAACATTTATTCATGAATTATACAAGCACGTGTCCTCTTTCTAATTTCTTCAGTCCTGAAATTTACCCTCAATCTTCTCACTGCTTCGTCTATTCTCTCCACAAGTTGTGCACGTGTATGTATTTCCCTTTCATATACTATTCCTTTTAAACATTTAATTTTTTTCATCAGAGAAGGATATTATATGTATAAAAAAACTGTAATAGATGTTGAAAAGGAATTCGTATGATTTGAAAGTTGGTATATGAGGAAAAGAATAGTCAATTTTCAATATCAATTCGCCTGCAACTTTCGAACTCCACAATTTATGTATGACAAAAGTATTTTAAAAACTTGCCAAATTCCTTCGTTATTTCCCGAAAAAGTTTTGCGTTAGAATGCAGGCACTATTTTCGTTTCAGCAGGTTTTTGAGCGCTCGTACAACTAACACGAGGGCTATATCATTTCGTCACGATGTCTGTATTTTTCGAATTTTGAGCCGAAAATGGTCTCAATCGACTATGTTCGACTCACTGATGACGAATCCGTCGAAAAATTCGAGTCTGTCCGTCCGGCCGGCCGGCCGTCCGTATACACGATAACTCTCGAACGGAATGTCCTAGAAACTTGAAATTTTCAGGATAGGTTCGAATCTCGAATGCCGCGGTTGAGTTCGTTATTGGGCAAAATTCGCCAAGGGGTTCCGTAAATATGGCCGCTCGAAATTTTGTTTTCCTGATTACTTTGAAACTACAAAATCGATCGAGATTAAATTTTGCAATCTAATGGAAAAGTAGGTGTTCAAGCTACATGCAAAATTTTGTTCAGTTCGCATCACCAGAACCATAGAAACCATAGAAAATTGTAACTTTTGAACGGAACCGCCTAGGGACTTAAAATTTTCAGGATAGGTGTGGATCTCGATTGTCGTGATCAGTTTCATCTATGAGCAAAATTATACTAGGGGTTCCGTAAATATGGTCGTTTGAAATTTAGTTTTCTTGATAATTTCTAAACTACAGATTCGATCGTGACGAAATTCGGTGTACTAATGGAGAATGATATATTCAAGCTACATTTCTCTAGATCGCATGACCAGAACCATAGAAACCATAGAAAATCATAACTTTCTGACGAAAAAGCCTAGGGATTTGAAATTTTCAGAATAGGTGTGGATTTCGAATGTCGTGATCACATTCATCTATGAGCAAAATTATACTAGGGGTTCCGTAAATATGACCGTTCCTGATAATTTCGAAACTACCGATTTGATTGGAATGCAATTTTGCACCTAGCTGAGGAATAATGTATTCAAACTACGTGCGAAATTTTGTCCAATTCGCATCACCAAGACCGAATTATCGAAAAAAAATTGGTCACCTAAAGCACTGACTTGAAGTCTGGATTATCGCCTCAGTTTGAAAATTTGTTTGACAGCTGTCAAAAATTTCCTGTTTCTAAAACTGGAAAATGCGAATCTACCTACAAGGTGAATGTACGAGCGCTCAAAAGCTCCTGCCTTCACGGCAGTGCTTTTCGTAATTTTTTTATAAACAACCTTTTGAATGTCCGGCATGAAAAATAGTGATTTGGCGTTAATGTTTGGATGAGAGCAATAGCTAATCTTTTGATGGGACCTTACTATCTACCTAACAATTTGAATGGAGAAAACTATGAAGAATTTTTGAGAACAAATATGGACAGTTTTTTGAACGAGCTTTCCCTGATTGCTTGACTTACTCAACATAGAAAAAATTGACGCAATATGGAGTGAGGTGAGTAGTTTTTCAAAAAACACAAAAACTCAAATGACTCGTAAACTGTTGATTTTTGGATATCAATAAATATGGCTCAAATGACAGCAAATGAGTCATACTAACACGTCGCTCAAGGTATATTATATTTGTAGTCACCAGAGGATGCTATCATTATAGCACGTATAGTAGCTTTATGAACTCTTCTTCTTCTTCTTCCACTTTTGAATAGTGTGTCCTGTGTTTTCTGCTTTCTGCCTATTATTGGCTTGTTTCCTGGGACATCGAGTTCCAGCTCTCTTTCCAACGCTTTGGGGGGCGCCCCAACTGAACTCTATTTGGTCATAATCATGTTATTCAGTATAAGGGGTTTTTTATGATGAGGTTTTTTTCAACAGATGCTAGATCGAAAGAGATCATATCGCCGCAAGTTGATCATATAGAATATTAAATTTGAAGGAAATTTAAATCTTGGGCATTAAGATTTAAGACGACACTGTTAGAAGATCTGCCATGAATCACGGTGCCATATGCATTCAAGAAAGTAGATAAAGTGCTGGATTTTATCGCAAATTTCTATAATCTCTCTCAACTTTTATTAGAAGATATTTCCTGAACGGTATAATTCTTAAAGTTCAAACTAAGGAGATGAAAAATTACTGATTGAAAAGGTCCTTCAAAAAAAAATAGGTTCACAAGCTTACCGTTTAAATTAATCCAAATTGTTAACAGAAATTGTTCGAAATGGTAACCATTCGTTTGATGTGCACAAAATTTCGCCCGGCGTAATTACGAATTATTACCTACCTGCAGCAACTCTCACATCAAAATTTTTGGAATTTTGACTTATTTTGATAAGTTCTAGCGCCTTTGAAAAAAAAGCCGCTCCTTTGAAAACACCCTGTATAAAAGTTCAATTATGAATTTTCATCAATTATTGACCACGTTCATTCGATAGTCGAAATTATCATATCTTTCGATACCAGTTTTGAAACAGCTAAAGAAAAATTTGACACCACTATTACTGTTCACCGATGGGGAAGATGATTCAAGGAAGAGTAATATGAATAATATATTTTTTTCATCCGAAATGATGTGTTCGCAAATTATATCATGGAAAATAAAATAAAAACATTCTAAATTTATTCTGAAAAAGTGCGAAGATTGTATTTCCTGAAACTACTTTTAAAAATTCAACATATCAAAATTCTATGTTTCCTTTGGGTTATCTGAATGTACTATGATGAATATTGAGGGTGAAGAATTCGAATTAATCTTTCTGTTTCATCAAGAAGCTCTAATTCTTCAACTCCTTTGTTTACAAAGTCACTTTGTCAGCAATTATAATGTAGAAGGCGATTTTTAGTACCCATGAATATTCATGCTGGAATGATTCCCCATCACAGCGTCTGCCAATAATTAATTTCAAGAGAATTAAGACTGCCTGGGAGTAACCTGGAGTACTTCAGAATTCATCATCGGAAATTTGCCAGAACGATCCCGCTCCTTCAAGTGTATGCTAACATTAAATATTCAAACTTCATTTGAATAAGGTTTAGTACATGATATGTCGCGTGAGTGCTGACTTAAGGACTTATCTCGATACTCCATAGTCATCTATGAGGAATTAAGGCTTACATAAATTCGCCTGTATGAAAAACCGTTACATCCTTACATCTGCTCAACATGTTTGAGCATGCCTGAAGTTTGAATATTCCAGTCACCTGTGAAATCCGTGTAAAAACCAGTGAAGCTGGAAATAAACTGCTCCACATGAGTAAGGGATATTGACTTAAAGTCCAAAAAAATTCAGTTGAAATAAGATTTTTGTGATGAAAATTCATATTAATATGATTTCAAGTTGCAAATTAATTTTAGCCTGTAGGTCTGCAGCGTATACAGGGTGGTTAAGTAAAATCGAGTAAAATAACGAAATTTAATTCACAGAGAATTCAAGCATTTTAAGACTATCAATACAATGTATGGCCTCCACGGGCATCAATAACAGCTTGACATCTTCTTTGCATACTACACACGAGGTTGTTGAACATTTCTTGAGGAATTTGGTTCCATAAACGGGGCAAAAGCTCTCTCAGATCATTTAAAGATTCTGGGATAGCTTGATGATTATCTAATCTTCTTTGGAGCATATCCCATGCATGTTATATGCAATTCAAATCTGGTGAGTGCGGAGGTATTGGTAAATGTGGAATACCAAGCTCCTCGCGCGCATTCTCAACTATGGCTGCACGGTGCGGTCTAGCGTTATCGTCTAGAAATTGAAAAGTTTCACCAATAGCAGCGTGAAAATTTGGCACAACATTGTCAATGACATGCTGCCTATAGTGTAAGGCGGTCATATTCCCAGGACAAAATTGCATATCTGTGCGCCCGTTGAAACATATCCCGGCCCATACCATAACACTACCTCCTCGGAATGGATGGACTTCTTGGACTTAGCGACGATTACGGGGTATACGTGGGATTGTCAATACCCTTATTCTTCGAGAATCTGGAAATCGTCCATATCTGAATTCATCAGTGAAAAGGACACTACGCCATTGATCGTTCCAATTGATATGTTGCCTTGCCCATTCCAGTATTTGAAGCTTATGGTCACGTGTTAATGGAACTCCCCTTAATGGACGTCTAGAACCTAGATTCACCTCTCTCAAACGTCGTCTGATAGTTTCGATGGAAACTTGGACCCCATCTGCATTTTGAAGAGTATTCCGTAGCATTCTACACGTAGATGTAGGGTTTCTTCTCGCCGAAACGGTGATGAAACGATCCTGAGCAGGTGTTGTTTTTCGTCGCCCACCTTGGTCTTTCCAACACGGAACCTGTCTCCCTGAACCTATTCCAAAGTCGAGATATCACACTTTGAACGACTTGGAGCCTTTTCGTTACAACAACCTGAGTTAGGCCACCCTGTAGCATTCCGATAGCCCTATTGGCCTCAGCGTTTGTTGATTTACGTCTTGGCATTTTCAGAAAACTCGTTTCAAATCGAAGCCGTTGATAAACTGACTTCATTTCAAAATAAGAACATTCATGAAGCATATGCAAAGAACCAAACTTCAGAAAAAAGGCGACCAGATTGACGAAATGTCTCATACTGTTATTGTTGTTATTGAGTTTTAAATGATTTTACAGCGATTTTCTCGAAGATTACATACTTTTAAAAACGATTGAATACGATATCCCTAACTCTTGTGGAGCTGTATATTTCCCAGGTGATAAACCGAAATGACTCAATTATTCTTCTTCAGTAGATATACCTTCTGAAGAATTATTCATGATCTATAATAATTCAGGAATTTGAAAAATATTAGTGAAAAATATTTTTGTTGAATGTCATATAATCGCAACCTTAACTGTATGTGCTTTTTGATTATTGAATGAAATACGCGGCGATTTTACACAAAGATTTCCATTTCCACATCAACTTATTTTCAGCAAGCTATAAATGTCGGGTGCTTTCCACAATTTTATAATAGCCTGAAAAGATATCGTCGTGGATGTAATCTTTATCTCTAGAAAATCAAGCAGAGCGGCTGCAGATTTTGGTTGTCGCGTCTACATAAATAAGAATAAATTTATATGTAACTACCTCATTTCCTTGATTGATCAGAAACGAATCAGAAGTCTACGCTTTATCTGGCCCCATGTGGATAGATGAGTTAGTAATGCATCAAACTTTCCCTTTCGCTAGCAATGTATTTGAAAATTTCAAGTCCCTTGACCTTTCCGTTCAAAAGATATAATTTTCTATGGCTTCTATGGTTCTGGTCATTCGATCTGAAGATAATCATTCGAATCCAATGAGTAGATTCGGAATTATAAGGAAGAAAATATTTTGAACGGCCAATTGTCCCTAGTCTAATTTTGCTCATTGATGAACGTGATCGCAAAATTCGCCATCCTAACCTACCCTAAAAATTATAGCAATATTTTGTTCAGATCGAACGGAAAGGCCTAGGAACATGAAATTTTCAGGGTGGGTTTGGATCGCGAATATCGCGGTCACGTTCATCAATGAGCAAAATGAGACTAGAGGTTCCGTAAATATGGCCGTTCAAAATGTTTTTTTCCTGATAGTTTCGGAACCACTGATCGGATTGGAATGACATTCTGCACCTAGCTGGGGAATAATGTATTCAAACTACGTGCAAAATTTTGTCCAGATCGCATCACCGAGACCATAGATACCGTTGAAAATTCTAGCGAATTATCGGAAAAAAATTGGTCAGCTGAAGCACTGACATGAAGTCTGGAGTTTCGCCTAAGTTTCAGAATTTTTTTGACAGCTGTCGAAAATTCCTTCAATTGATTTCTAAAACTGGAAAATGCGAATCTACCTACAAGGTGCATGTACGAGCGCTCAAAAGCTCCTGACCTCACGGCAGTGCTTTTCGTAATTTTTGAATAAGCGGTTGAATCAACTTTCCTTCACCGTTAGTCGGGTTTTGTATTTTTGAGCTCTCGTACTACTTACACGACGGCCATATCATTTCGTCACGATGTCTGTGGTTTTCGAATTTTGAGCCGAAAATGGGCTCAATCGATAGAGTTCGACTCATTGATGACGAATCCGTCGAAAAATTCGAGTCTGCCCGTCCGAACGGCCGTATACACGATAACTCTCGAACCAGAAGACCTAGAAACTTGAAATTTTCTGTACTGGCAAAATTCGCCCTGGGGTTCCGTAAATATGGCCGCTCGAAATTTTGTTTTCCTGATTATTTCGAAACTACAGATTCGATCGAGGTGAAATTTTTTACTCAGATGGAGGAAAACGTTTTCAAGCTACATGCAAAACTGTCCAGCTCGCAAGACCAGAACCATAGAAACCATAGAAAATTAAAACTTTCGAACGGAAAGGCCTAGAGACTTGAAATTTTCAGGATAGGTGTAGATCTCGAATGTTGCGGTCACGTTCATCAATGAGCAAAATTAGACTATGGGTTCCGTAAATATGGTCGTTCAGTTTTCTTGATAATTTCAAAACTATGTATTTGATCGTGACAAAAATTAGTATTTAAATTGAGGATGATATATTAGAGCTACATTTGTCCAGATCGCATGATCAGAACCATAGAAACCATAGAAACCATAGAAAGTCATAACTTCCGAACGGAAAGGCCTCGGGACTTGACCTTGACCAGGATAGGTTCGGATCGCGAATTGTGCGGTCACGTTCATCAATGAGCAAAATTAGACTAAGGGTTCCGTGAATATAGCAGTTCAAACTATTCTTTTCCTGATAATTTCGAAACTACTCATTGGATTGGGATGAAATTTCGCACATAGATGAAGAATAATGTATTCAAACTACGTGGAAAATTTTGTCCAGATCGCATTAGGGACCTTTACACTTACGCTCCAGTCGCGCGCGACTGCAGCGTGTGAAAAATTGCCTTCACACTACGCCGTCGCGCGCTAATTTGGTCGAGCCGTTCCAGTCGCGCGCGACTGGAGCGTTAGTGTAAAGGTCCCTATTGCCAAGACAATAGATACCGTAGAAAATTCAAGCGAAATATTGGAAAAAAAATTGGTAACCTAAAGCACTGACGTGAAGTCTGGTTTTTAGCCTTAGTTTGAATTTTTTTTGACAGCTGTCAAAATCTTTTCAATTGGTTTCTAAAACTGAAGAATGCGAATCAACCTACAAGGTGCATGTACGAGCGCTCAAAAGCTACTGCCTTCACGGCAGTGCTTTTCTCAATTTTTTAAATGGAGAAAAGTAGCGAAACCATCAGGGTAGCTGCAAAGTCGGAGACAGAGTTCGGTTTATCTGCGATGGTAGCTATAATAAGAAATATTTCAAATTCGCATTTCACTAAGGCATTGACTCTATGAATCCCTTACGGTCATTACATACAGGAGAACATACAGATAAAGTTGCCTCCAAATGCAATAGGATATCTGGTAAAGACAGGGCACATGCCAGAAAAATCGTAACTCTTAATCGTGCCACGAAAGCACGTTTTTGGACGATATTTCACATAACGAGCAAAGTCCGAGATATATATGGATAACAAGAGTGGGCCAAGGATCGAACCCTGTGGCACCCCAAACCTTACTGGCAATGACCCAGAAATGTAAGAGCCAACCACAACATATTGGCCTCGTTCAGAAAAGTAGTTCAATATGAGGGAAGCTGCCCTCTGCGAAAAAACAAAATATAATACTTGTTTATAAAGAATCTGGTGGTCCATGGTATCGAATGCCTTGCTATAATCGAAGAGTACAAGACAAGTCAGCTTTCTCTCATTCACCGCACGATAGACCGTCACTCAATTTCAAAAGAGCCGTGGTGGTACTTCGCGATCTTCGAAATCCAGACTTAGTAGAAGCTATTATACCGCACTCACAGACGATTTGATCCCTCAGAATGCTCTCAAAAACCTTGGATAGGGTGTGAAGAATACCAATTGGTAATTCGGTGCTTTACACATTGGAATTGGCCTCATTTTAGCATTTTTTCAAGCTTTAGGAAAGGTACTGATGGCAATAGTTTTAGTAAAAATAAAAGTTATATGGTCAAGAAGGATGTAATCGACATATCTAATCATTCTCAAGGACAAAGGATCTGAACCTGTTGCATTAATTTTAACATTATTGAGATAATGTCTCAAATTCTCTCTAATCACATTGAAAAAAATCAAAGACACGATGACCAGCGGAAGTATATATATATCCAGAAACGCAAGCTTTTCAGGCGTCCCACCGGCATAGTTAATTCTCAGGAAATGATTACCGATAGCTAACGCATCCCCAAGGACTGTCGGAAGTTCAGAGCTTGAACTTTTAAGAACATCGAGGGATCGAAGAGCGTTCCATTTTGACCTTGTGTTCCCGTTTCTCAGGATGAACTGGAGGTAGGCGTTCTTTTCGCAACGAATGGCAGCAGTTTGGATTTTTCGTCTTCACGAATTTTAGAGATTTTTTATCACTTCCATTCTGCCTTTGTGTTTCTAATTAGGTAGAAGCTTCATGTATACTTGAGATCATACCATTATAGGTTTCTGAGAAATGTGAGATCTGAGTTCGATGTGAGCTTATTGTTCAGGCTTTGTTGCTTTACATATTTGCATTGCACTGTCATGTAGGAAGCTATCAAGATTACATTTTACATTTGATACTTCTCGCAAGCCAGTAGTTGTTTGGTTGTATTCACCTTGTACTTGGGCAAGGGCAAATGACAACAATATGCGAACATCGCAATAACAACTCGTTCCAAGTGAGCATGTGTACCTACTTGCATTCACCTATTCCGATCAGATATATGATACGATAATATGTGAAATATTCATGTATTACAATGACAAATTCACGAAGTCATACAATTATTCTTAGAAGTAAATGATTCTGCAGCAAGCTGCTCAGGAAGACAATCTGGGTTAACTGAGAGAATATCAGAATCGTCGATTGAAACTCCATACCTTGGTTTCCGGCTTATTGGCCCATTTTTTGGCTGGGCTAATAAGCAGTGCTTCATTTCTTATGTCTGTGAACATACAAGTGTTTTACATATTATATCGTAGGATGGAATAAAAATATTGGGTCGACATTTTTCCGCTCGAACGATTCAAAATGTTTGTCACTGGAAATGATAAAACAAGCCGACTTGAAAAACTTTGTTTGTATTTTTTGTGTTTTATTGAAAATAGTCATGTTTTTGAGTTTTCTGAATGACCCGATAGTTGATACCTAATTATCGATGTTATCCATTAAATATGAACAAGGCGTGTTCCAACTTGTTCAATTTCTAACAAGAGCCCTTGAAATCACAATCTCAAGTGGGTAGTTGGCCTATATGTGTAGCATCTGCGAGAACATTGAATGGGGTAATCAGTTTTTGTTGAACTCGGGGGAACCTTTGAAATTACCAGATGGTCCCTTTCTGCTAGAACATTTTTCACTTATCGGCTTAATCAACCGAGCTGCCCAATGTGAATTCAGCTGCAAAATCCGCAGGTGATTCAAGAAAAGTTATAGACTTGAAACAGGAAATCCTCAGATCAAGTTGAATTTATTGCTTACCCTTTCTGTCTGAAACTTGGAATGCCGGTCTATGTTGAACAGCGATCTTGTGCCAAAATCTGATATATCGCAAAGCCTCAATTTTAAAGTGACAGAAGCCGTTTTTTCCGTATATATTACTTCGTATACTCAACCGAATTGAATAAATAAGAAACTTCAATCGGAATTTCTCTTTCGACTTATATATGTCGATTATTGTTGAGATTCGAGCATGACCTAGAAGTGACAGATAAAAAAAAAATGCTGGAATATAGAAGGAGGGTCTAACTGAAAATATCCAATGTCCCAAAAACTACCCAACATGAGGGATTCAAAACAGTTTTTGCAAAATTTGTTTCTTGAAATATACAATCTAGAAATTCTTCAGAATTTGTCAATTATCGATTCACCTAACCAAAAAAAAATTCTGAAATATCCATACAATTCTTGAAAACCTATCAAACGATCACACTCTTACGTAGGTACAAAATTAACCTTTCAACTTGAGAATGCGATCGATGATTTTTGAAGACAACAAAACGAGAAAAAAAATTTTTGGAAATTAATTGCGGATAATCTATTCAACAAATAATAATGAAATATGTGGCGATAGTATCATGTTACTCAATCGAATATCCTTCACCGAAAACAAACTGTATAATGACATTTTGAATATCATTTCGGAATTGCAGTAACGTTTCTGGAGCTCCCTTGGGACATAAATCTTCGTTCTGTGAATATTAACACTATTTTAATTTGTTAATGACCTGAGAAATTCTTCAAATCGGGAGAAAAAATTGTTGAAGTATGCAATGTAAAGAAATTTTTTATTTATGTTCTGTGTTCATAGTTGTTCTCTATGATACGAATGTAAACCTAATTTTCAAGTATAGATTAATGTTTGAAAACCTTGAACATTGATTCCTTCTGAATATGTAAACACACGATGTCCATGATGAAATTTATAATAAAAAATTTCAAAAGCACTGCCGTGAAGTCTTGAGCGCTCGTTCATCCACCTTGTAGGTAGATTCGCATTTTCCAGTTTTAGAATCAAATTGAAAAAATTTTTGACAACTAAGGCGGAACTCCAGACTTCACGTCAGGCTTTACGTGATTTTTTTTCGATAATTCGCTAGAATTTTTCAAGATATCTATGGTAATTCGTAGCGTAGTTTGAATACAATATTCTCCATCTATGTGCAGAATTTCATTTCAATCCAATGAGTTATTTCGAAATTATCAGGAAAAAAATAATTTGAACGGCCATATTTACGGAACCCCTGATCTAATTTTGATCATTGATGAACGCGACCGCGAAATTCGAAATTCTCGATCCAAACCCACCCTGAAAATTCCCTAGGCCTTTCCGTTCGACAGTTAAAATTTTTATATTTTCTATGGTTCTGGTCATGCGATCTGGAAAAAATGTAGCTCGAATATATCATTCTTCATTGAAATACACAATTTCGTCACGATCAAATCCGTAGTTTTGAAATGATCAAGAAAACTAAATTTCAAACGACCATATTTATGGAACCCCTAGTCTAATTTTGCTCATTGATAAACTTGACCGCGACATTTGAAATCCACCCCTATTCTGAAGTCTCTAGGCCTTTTCATTACAAAGTTATAATTTTCTATGGTTTCTATGGTTCTGGTCATGCGATCTAGACAAAATTTCGTGAGTTTCTTGTACACGACATTTTTCATCTGAGTGCAAAATTTCAACTCGGTCGAATGTGTTGTTTCGGATTAATCAGAAAACAAAACTTTGAACGGCCATATTCACAGAACCCCTGGTGGAATTCTGCCTATTAACGAACTCAACCTCGACATTTGGAAACTGAACCCGCACTGAAAATTTCAAGTTTCTAGGACGTTCTGTTCGAGAGTTATCGTGTATACGGCGCATTTTCAGTTCAAAATTCGATAAATACAGACATGGACAGGAAATGATTTAGCACTCGTGTAGGCAGTACGAGCGCTCAAAAATCTACTAATCTAGTATCAAGTACTATTGTCAACAGGTTATGGGTCCATACTCTTTGTTAGATGTTTTCATTGTAATATTCCAACAGTGGAAGAGAGAACAGAACCATTGTTGAGTTGGCTTGTAGGTACTCAAATTTTGAAGTTCAGTTCCCACAAGCAATTTAAGCAGATCTTTTCCTTTATGTTTGATCAGGGGAATCATCGAGGACGAACTATCCTCGATAGATAGAAACAGTGTGAGACTTCGTGTGAAACGGAACCAGTTCGAACTAAACCTAATCTGCTGTTTTAGATTCCGGGCATTCATTGCCTATTAACCTTTTGACTCTTTTTGTAAGTATCTCTTTCACGATCTTTGTCGGGTGATTATTGTGTTACCTATGACTTTCATAGAGGAGTCTCTTCTTTTTGATATTTGAATTTGAGTTTACTCAACCAAATTGTTCCGATGGTATCAGATTCAGCACTTCTGTTTCTTCATTGAGTCTTTTGGTAATGACTCTCTATACTTTTCCTAAGTGCTGACAGACTTATCGGTCTGTAGTTTTGTGGGAATTTCACATATTTTCCTGAATTATCGAACACAAATACTTCTGCTCTTTTCCATCTTTTTGGAAAGTATTCTGTTCTCATCACTGCGTTTGCTATATTAGTAAGCGCTGCTATTCTTTTTCTGGGCATTTTCCGTAACGTAAAGTTTGTAGCCTTAACTTTTCCTGAAGCTTTCCTGTGATTCCTTAAATCTCCGTTAGTGTTGTTGTGTGTTGTTTATTCAGCTCTTCCTTGTCTTTTTCTCTATATAAATTTCTGTAATCTTTTCTGAGATTTCTATTTCTCTTTATGTGCTCTTTTATTGCTAGGTGGCCAAAAAGCTGGTGTAGCTTGTTTCAAAATTCTAATAGATTTAGCCGATCCTTGATAGAAATCCATAATCAAACTTACAATAGAATAACCAATATGAAGTGGTTAGTCTTAACCACCTGAAGATGACCCAATGTACATACATTGAGATTGAATTCGATAAATTTTCTGTTGTATTGATGGAAAATTTGTTTTTTTTTTATATTTTAGTACTTAAATAATTTCAAGAATTTTTCAGAAAAATATGGATTTCGGATAATTTAGTCAAAATGACTGACAGTGGAAAAATAAATGAACAAATCATCACATCAATTGATTATACTGGATGGTTCAAAATTTATAATGAAAATAATTGGGGAATACATAAATCACCCTGTATCTAGGCTATGAAGTTCATTAGACTTATCATAATAATATATAGGTTGTTTGGACTTGTTTAGGGTACCTCTACCTCAGGTTAACGTATTACCATTTACCAATGAAACACCCTGTATAATTCCTCCACGACCAAAGCTATCGAAACACTTCCGAAAAACGAAGAGGTTTTCATTGAACTCTTCTAGTTCATGAACAAATTGGAGCCAACTTGGTATTCTCCATAATCCATGTAGTAGTCAAATTCAATTATCTATCACTAGAAACTTTCACAACAACAATTTTTCAGATTAACTTCGTATAATTTCTGATTTTTGTGAACTTCTGACAACTCGTCTTATTTTGCTTCAATTCAGCATTAAAAATCGAGAATTTCGAAGAATATATTTTATTTATAATGGATAATAGTTGATTGAAATGAACTCGATCTGTTTAACAACCATATCAAAATATCTATAGGGAAAAGACGTGTACCTTAGGACGTTTGTACTTTTGGACGCACTTTTCGTTTTGAAATCCTATCTGTGACTTTGGGCTACACCTACATCAACAATATGACAGAAGCACAGTTGTGAAAAAAGTATTGGAGAGTGCATTCTTAATAGTTTTGATCTAACGCAGTTAGATATTTATACCTAGTGTCCAAAGATACAAACGTCCTAAGGTACAAGTCTTTCCCCTATATGTCTATATCTACGAAACCTTCCCGGCGGATTCCGTCTGTTTACGAACTCAACCGACACATTGAAACCTCGAACGAACCCTGAAAATTTAGAACTTCTCTTTCGCAATAAATCAGATTTATGGCCGCACAGAAGGAGATAATTGAATTTGACCACGAATTCTTCATCTGTCAGTCCAACCTAATAATTTAATCCGACTCTTGGCTGAAAATTCGGAAATTATAAACATTTGAGCAAAATGGTGGATCCCTTGTTCATAGAAACGAGCGCGCAAAAGGTCTGTAAAATTGGCCTACTTCCTTGATCGATAAAGGAGCAAAAATTGACATATTTCCATATGGTCGTCGAAAAAAGAAATTTCGCCCACAAGGATATTTCATACTATTAATAATTCAATATTTCCCCCTGGTAGCGTACCCGCATTCGCACGTTGAAATCGATTAACGACTTGCCTTCGTTATGCGACCAGACGCAATGGAAGAATGCTTTTCCGTAATGTTATGACTGAATACTCGAATATTCGAATGACCATAATGTCCACATTTTGTTTCAAAATTTCAACCTCAGATAATAAATATCTGAGTTTGCGGCCACATGGCTGCTCAGAAAAAAGACTATTTTTAAACTACAGGCAAGGCCGCTGTACTGTACAACCTGTTGGAAAAAATATATTTGGGAAAATTCCCTGTATTATTGCAAAATATTTGGGTCTGAATAACCCCGAGAAGTACACTGGTCATTGTTTACGTCGAACGTCAGCAACTCTTTTAGCAGAAGCTGAAGCAAGTATGACTACGTTGAAGCGCCATGGTGGATGGAAGAGTATCACTGTTGCTGAAGGATATTTAGAAGACAGCATATCCTCAAAAAATCAGGTTTCTAGGATGTTGGCAGGCGTACCTTCTGGATCTCGCATTTCCTCACAGAAACTAAAGACCCAGACAATGAATCATGAGTCAACCTTTGCTGCAGGAAATTTGGCTATCAGTGGAACCTTCCAGAATTGCCAATTCTATGTCAATACAAACAAATAATATAAAATGTAAATTCATATTTTGTTAATGAAGAATAAGTTAATCGAAAACTGTTTATTGCCCGCGCGGGCCATAATGTGTACTTTATGCCCGGACGGGCATAAAGTAATTCATTATGTAGATTGAATCTAAGGTATAAAAACACAATAATGTACTGGTATGACATAAAATCTATTAAATTTACTCGTTTGAGCGAAATATGTCATATTTCGCTCAAATAAGTCAATTTGTCCCGGATAATTCGATTTTGCTTCAGTAGTTAGCGGAATGCCCTTCAGGTTGTCCACTCTTATTGCATAGAATTAGTCCTAATCAGATATTGCAAAATAACCCGACATCAAAATGAAGATGACAGCGGGACGAATTATCGTTAGACGGGTTTTTTGTATTCGAATGATAGTTTATAAACTTATGGACATTATCTCGCTCTTTCCTTGAGAAAGCAACTTGATCTTGCGCCTATCGAGCATATTTGGGGCATTATGGGAAGAAGACGAAGGAACTTGCTACATCCTCCGCAGACCCTACAAATAGCAATATTCTGTTTTTTCTTTTCTTTAATCAATTCTTACATTTTCCCTCCGTTCGTGGTGTTTCTAAATCCATGTCACTGAGTATAGGTAGTGCAGCAAACGTCTCAAAAGAAAATTCAAATATTTATTCAAAGCTATAGTAAGAGTGAATTCTGATATTTGAATTGATTCAAGAGAACCTTTTGTTGTTAAATCCATATTAGTATGGTTTCTGCCAACCAAATTCCTTTATCAAAATGTAGCTGTCACAATATATCCCAAATTCAATTATTCGGGAACAAACAAGAAACAGTCGACAATAAGGAATATATGTGTTTGGAGCGGGGATTATCAGGCTCACGTTGGAGTCCATCCAGGAGCCCGATAGGAAGGAAATCGAATTAAGGGCTTCGGTGATCTAGAAGTTATCTGGAAGATTGTGACGATTCGAAGGGGGGAAATTTTCCACTTAGAGTTCGCAAATGAATCATGAAATCCCTCAGGCTATCTTGAGTTAATGTTTCGTATAGGTTCCCAGGAGATCTCAATCAAAATTTGATTGAATGATTTTCAAGCTGAATTTATGCAGACATCGAGAAGAAAAATTACAAGCAGAATAAACGAGCAGCGTTCTTACAAAATAAAATCAAATAAGGCAAAACAGCTTCGCCAAAAGCATATTATTGTTGTAATTGAGCCACTAGTACCTCTAGAACGCATTTCAATTTGGGTCAATATCAGATACCTATTACCTGAATCGATTAATTTTGAATTAGAAAAGCCTATAAGGATATGCCTGTTTCTGATAGGGATTATCATAAATGGAATGAAAGGTTTCATTTGGGTTATTTAGGGTAAAAGGTACAGTTGTTGACACCCTATCAGTGATTGACACCCTCATTTTCATATTTGAATTATAAGAATTGGATGGAGGCCTTAAAAACATGGAGCTTTGAAAAAAATATTTCAATTTTTCAAGTTTGGACTGTTAGTATTAATTTGGGTTAGGTTTGCATTCCTAATTTACCATATATTTATCAATGTGCAGCGTGCTGACGATCATTGCAATTAGAAAAATACTGCCATTTTCTCAAGGTACTTAACTCAAGTTCATAACATTTTTTTAATTGTTCCAATTTTTGTCTGAAGCATAATTTTTGTTTGAATTATTGAAACTATTCAATAAATACTTTTTCATAACTTAAAATCTATTTGGTTGAAGGTTTCGCGTTTTTTTGTGGGTGTCAATAATTGCCTTTGAAAATTCGTGGATGAATAGTGATTGACATACTATGTCAATAACTGTCGTATTCAAATTTTGCAAAATTAGTCCGTATTGCCTACTATTCAGGCCTCAATTTCTCAATGAATACTGAAAAATGATTGAACTTTATCTAATTTTGTTCTAGATAGTTGTTGACACCAGTGTCAATCTCTGTGAATTTGCACATGTCAATAACTATATTGCAAGTTCAACTAGTTCCTACTTCTTGTCCCTACCCCCTGAATCGATTTTCCACGCTTCATTCTCAACAACATGGCAGAAGCAAAAGAAGGAAGCAATTATAAGAAAAATTACACGGAGGATGCTATTATTTCTGCCTTATCAGCAGTAAAATCAGAAGGAATGTCCAGAAAACTTGCCTCCCAAACCTATGGCGTTCCTCATTCTACAATAATTTTTTGGTTGAGTGGAAAACTTGTTGAAAAAATGAAAAGCACTGACGTGTAGTCAAGAGCTTTTGAGCGCTCGTTCATCTACCTAGTAGGTAGAATCTTCCTAAAAAAAATTTCTTTGAACATCCACTTTTGGTCATTGATAATTTTGTTCATTGATAAACGTGTCCCCGATATTCGAGATCCACACCTATCCTGAAAATGTCTAGTCCCTAGGCCCCTCCGTTCGAAAGTTATTATTTTCTTCTGGTCATGCGATTTGGACAAATTTTGCATGTAACTTGAACACGTCATTAGCACCATCTGGGTGCGAAATTTCATCTCGATCGAATCAGTAGTTTAGAAGTAATCAGGAGATCAAAATTTCGAACGGCCATATTTACGGAACCCCTGATGGAATTCTGCTCATTAACCAACTCAACTACGGCAGTCGGAAACTGAACCCACACTGAAAATTTAAAGTCTCTAGGTCGTTCCGTTCGAAAGTTATCGTGCTTAGGGCAAGATTCGAAAAATACAGACATCTTGACGAAATGATGTAGCCCTGGTGTAAGTCCAACGAGCGCTCAACAAATCACGGACCTTGCCCTGTATTAACCTATGAAGAAGATCTCAAATTATGTGATAGAATAGACGGGTGTTCCAAAAAAAAAAAAAAAAAAAGTTATTTCAAACATAAAGCTTGATGATGAAATTCATGAAGAATCCTTTATACAGTCATAAAACAGTCCAATATGGACATGGATTGTACATCTGAAGTCACAATCTGTGATAACAATGAAAACCAAGTTGCTATAAACGGCTACTGGAGAACCAATTGCCAGGGCTTGTGTCCTATTTGCAAAAAGAATTTGGATTTAAATGGTATTAAATAATTAAATGCATCTCCTGTGCATGAAAATTCCATGTTAAATGTTTATTGAAATATGTCTTCATAGAGAAGGTTTCCATTTCCAATATTTTTCAATGCAAAACTTATAAATAAATCTTATAATGAACGATCCATTACTATATATTATACCTATCCACATCCTTGTTCAGCTGATTGAAAATATGAGAGACAACAGTATGTCAATAACTGTATCAGGTGGTGTCAACAATAGATTTTACAGTTTCAATCACTGAAAATTGACACATGATGTTAACGATGTGTTTTAAAGCTTCTTCTGAAAAGGTTTTTCCACTTTCGATTGTTAATTTGAATCGAGTATGAACCAACACATAACCTCGAAAAAGAAATATTTTCATTTCATACCCAAATAACAAATTATTTATATTCTATTGGGACAGTTGGCTTAAGGTGTCAATAACTGTAGTGTTTACCCTATGTATAAGTATGTCAAAGCTGATGACAAAACTGATAATATACTTTATTGAATGTGTGGAGATAATAACTTATACTTGATTCGAATGTGATCGATGCAGTTTCAGTGAATGCTTTCTACAAGTGTACAGTGTACATCATCAACCTTCTTTCCAATAATTATTTTCGAGTTAAGTGAATTTCTGAAATTTTTTTGTCATTAGTGGCCATTTTATCATCGAAATTTTTTGAATTTGTAGAATAAACTCGGCAATTATAATTTCAGTTATAGTCCTAAAAAAATTAGAAAAGCACTGCCGTGAAGTCAGGAGCTTTTGAGCTCTCGTTTATCCACCTCGTAGGTAGATTCGCATTCTCCAGTTTTAGAAACCAATTGGAAAGATTTTGACAGCTGTCGAAGAAAATTATAAACTAAGGCAAAAATCCAGACTTCAAGTCAGTGCTTTAGGTGACCAATTTTTTTTTCGATAATTCGTTAGAATTCACTACGATCTTGGTAATGCGATCTGGACAAAATTTCCCACGTAGTTTGAATATATTATTCTTCATCTATGTGCGAAATTTTATTTCAAGCTAATAAGTTGTTTCGAAATTATCAGGAAAAAAAATTTCGAAAAGCACTGCCGTGAAGGCAGGAGCTTTTGAGCGCTCGTACATGCATCTTGTAGGTAGATTCGCATTTTCCAGTTTTATAAATCAATTGAAGGAATTTTCGACAGCTGTCACAAAAATTCTGAAACTTAGGTCAAACTCCAGACTTCATGTCAGTGCTTTAGGTGACCAATTTTTTTTTCGATAATTCGCTAGAATTTTCTACGGTATCTATGGTCTTGGTGATGCGGTCTGGACCAAATTTTGCACGTACTTTGAATTCATTATTCCTCAGCTAGATGCATAATTTCATTCCAATCCGATCAGTAGTTCCGAAACTGTCTGGAAAAAAATATTTTGAACGGCCATATTTACGGAACCCCTAGTCTCATTTTGCTTATTGATGAACGTGACCGCGATATTCGCGATCCAAACCCACCCTGAAAATTTCAAGTTCCTAGGCCTTTCCGTTCAAAAGTTACAATTTTCTATGGTTTCTATGGTTCTGGTCATGCGATCTGGACAAAATATTGCTTCAATATATCATTCTCGATTAAAATACAAAATTTCATCTCGATCGAATCCGAAGTTTCGAATTTATCGAGAAAACAAAATTTCAAACGACCGTATTAACGGAACCCCTTGTATAATGTTGCTCATAGATAAACGTGATCACGACATTCGAGATCCACACCTATCCTGAAAATTTCAAGTCCCTAGGCATTTCCGTTCAAAAGTTACAATTTTCTATGGTTTCTATGGTTCTGGTCATGCGATCTGGACAAAATTTCGCATGTAGCTAAAACACCTCATTTTCCATTAGAGTGCAAAATTTCATCTCGATCGAATCTGTAGTTTTCAAGTAATCAGGGAAACAAAACTTTGAACGGCCATATTTACGGAACCCCTGGTGGAATTTGGCCTACTAACGAACTTAACCGAGGCATTCGGGATCTGAACCTACACTGGAAATTTCAAGTCTCTAAGTTGATCCGTTCGAGAGTTATCGTGCTGACGGACGGACGGCCGGACGGACGGCCGGACGGCCGGACGGACAGACTCGAATTTTTTGACGGATTCGTCATCAGTGAGTCGAACATAGTCGATTGAGACCATTTTCGGCTCAAAATTCGAAATATACAGACATCGTGACGAAATGATATAGCCCTCGTGTAAGTAGTACGAGCGCTCAAAAATAGTTTGAACGGCTATAATTACGGAACCCCTGGTCTAATTTCGCTCATTGATGAATGTGACCGCGAAATTCGCGATCCGAATCTATCTTCAAACTTTCAAGTCCTTAGGCTTTTCCGTTCGAAAGTTATGATTTTATATGGTTTCTATGGTTCTGATCATCCATTCTGATCTCGAGAAAACGTAGCTCGAATATGTCATTCTCAATTCAAATACAAAATTTTGTCACGATCAAATCCATAGGTTTGGAATTATCAAGAAAACCGATTTTCAAACGGCCATATTAACGGATCCCCTTGTCTAATTCTGCTCATTGATAAACATAACCCCGGAATTGGCGATCCGAACCTATCCAGAAAATTTCAAATCCCTAGGCCTTTCCGTTCGAAAGTTCTGATATTCTATGGTCCTGATCATGTGATCTGGAAAAAATGTAGCTCGAATATATCATTCTCAATTCAAATACAAAATTTCGTCACGATCAAATCCATAGTTATGAAATTATCAAGAAAACTGAATTTCGAACGGCTATATTTACGGAAACCCTAGTCTAATTTTGCTCATTGATGAACGCGACCGCGAAATTCAAGATCCACACCTATCCTGAAACTTTCAAGTCCCTAGGCCTTTCCATTACAAAGTTATAATTTTCTATGGTTTCTATGGTTCTGGTCATGCGAGCTTGACAAAATTTCGCATGTGGCTTGATCACTTAATTCTTCATCTGAGTTGAAAATTTCACCTCGATCGAATCAGTAGTTTCGAAGTAACCAGAAAAACAAAATTTCGAGCGGCTATATTTACGCAACCCCTGGGCGAATTTAGCCCAATAACGAACTCAACCGCAGTATTCGAAATTCAAACCTACCCTGAAAATTTCAAGTTTCTAGGACATTCCGTTCGAGAGTTATCGTGTATACGGACGGCCGGACGGACGGACAGACTCGAATTTTTTGACGGATTCGTCATCAGTGAGTCGAACATGATCGTTTGAGACCAATTTCGGCTCAAAATTCGAAAAATACAGACATCGTGACGAAATGATATAGCCCTCGTGTAAGTAGTACGAGCGCTCAAAAATATGTGAATTATGTGAATATAATTACAAACATGTGTGGATGAAAGTGGTTTTACATCAGATTCAGGGATTTTTATTCGGACTAAGAAGCAGCTCATTTTCTGTTGCTTGAATCTTCTTTATATGGCTATTGGCTGCAGGGTTCCATGCCGACGAACCATATGTTAGTTGAGGTCTTGCAATTGACCTGATCATTCGTAGTTTCGTGCTTTGGTTCAATTGCTTTTTTCTTCCTATCAGTGGGCGAAGTCTACTCATTGCTGAGTTTGTTTTATTCACTTCATATTTTATTTGATTTTTTCATGTAATAGAGTTCTACTCCTAGATTTTCAACTTCATTTCTCCAAATTAAGTGAGAAATTAGAAAAATTATACTAGATGAACTAATAGCAAGCCAAAAAAACAATTAAGGTTACCCCAGAGATCACCAAATGCATCATTTGCACCTATAGACCGGTTTCGATTCATATCAAATCTCATCAGTACAGTTAGCAAAATGATAAATTCGATATGAGAAACAGAAAACCTTCAAAACATAACGCAACGGTGATCGTAGAAAGTTTTTTCAATCACGCCACCTGTCCGTTCCAAAAGCAACTGTCTCAAATATCTGCAGTCCATGAATCGCTTTCCCAATCTTCTAGATGAAAACACGTATTATGTGACCCGAAGTATAAATTACGAGCATCTTCTCGCACATGGTAATTACGGGTTCCAGTTTCAACCTTATTTGTCTGAATAATTGACTAAAACAATATAATGGCTGTTTATCTGAAATTATCGAATTTAGTAATGAAATAAGAAAAATTATACTAGATTAACTAATAGCAAGCCAACAAAACAATTCATGTTACAACATGTGTAACATGAATTGTTTTGTTGGCTATCTATCCTTAGGTTGGAATCCATTCTTGTTGCTTCTATAGTTGTGGTATAACTCGGCTCTTTTTGCTTTTTATTTGTATATTCCATTCAATGCACCGTTCTTCAGAAACTTCTAGTTCTCCTTGCAATCTTCTGCATATGACGTCGGGTCATCGATGTCTGAAGGCTATTCCCGTGTCGTCTGCATAAAGGGCTAGCAGATTTCTTGGGTTTTCAGGAATATTGAAGTTATAGAAGTTGTAGAGTAGTGGTCCTATAACTGAGCTTTGAGGCACTCCTGCTTCTTCTTGTCTGGTGGAAGATAATGTGTCATCAATTTTGACATAAGAATTCCTGTTCCTCGGGTAGTTTCTCATTATCTCGCAGGTTTGGGTAGTGTGGCCTGTCATAGTCATCTTGTAGGCGAGACCTTCGTGCCAAACGCGGTCGATGGCTCATTTAATAGCACTAATTCTGTGGGTAGCAGTATATTTTGAAATCCTTCAGTAACATATACAGTGATCCTCAACAGTTGAGGTTGTGGATTGATCTCTTCTGGATCTAAATTGTAACGTTGGTATCTTATTGAGTGCTTCTGTTTCTTCATTGAGTCTTTTTGCGATATATTTCTCAACTATTCAACTATTTTTTCAAGTCCTGACAATAGACTTATCGGCCTATAGTTTTGTGGGAATTTTCTATTTTTTCCTGGCTCACGAAACACAATAACTTTTGCTGTTTTCCATCTTTTTGAGCGCTCGTACTACTTACACGAGGGCTATATCATTTCGTCACGATGTCTGTATTTTTCGAATTTTGAGCCGAAAATGGTCTCAATCGACTATGATCGACTCACTGATGACGAATCCGTCGGAAAATTCGAGTCTGTCCGGCCGTCAGTCCGGCCGTCCGTCCGTCCGTAAGCACGATAACTCTCGAACGGATCAACCGAGAGACTTGAAATTTTCAGTGTAGGTTCAGATCCCAAATGCCTCGGATAAGTTCGTTAATGGGCAGAATTCCACCAGGGGTTCCGTGAATATGGCCGTTCACAATTTTTTTCTCCTGATTACTTCGAAACTACAGATTTGATCGAGATGAAATTTTGCAATCGAATGGAAATTGAGGTGTTCAAGCTACATGTGGAATTTTGTCCAGATCGCATGACCAGAACCATAGAAACCATAGAAAATTGTAACTTTCGAACGGAAACGCCTAGGGACTTGAAATTTTCAGCATAGGTGTGGATCTTGAATGTCGTAATCACGTTCATCTATGAGCAACATTATACAAGGGGTTCCGTAAATACGGTCGTTTGAAATTTTGTTTTTTTGATAAATTCGAAACTACGGATTCGATCGAGATGAAATTTTGTATTTTAATCGAGAATGATATATTGAAGCTATATTTTGTCCAGATCGCATGACCAGAACCATAGAAACCACAGAAAATTCTAACTTTTGAACGGAAAGGCCTAGGAACTTGAAATTTTCAGGGTGGGTTTGGATCGCGAATATCGCGGTCACGTTCATCAATAAGCAAAATGAGACTAGGGGTTCCGTAAATATGGCCGTTCAAGATATTTCTTTCCTGATAGTTTCGAAACTACTGATCGGATTGGAATAAAATTATGCACCTAGCTCAGGAATAATGTATTCAAACTACGTGCAAAATTTTGTCCAGATCGCATCACTAAGACCATAGATACCGTGGAAAATTCTAGCGAATTATCGGAAAAAAATTGATCAGCTGAAGCACCGACATGAAGTCTGGAGTTTTGCCTAAGTTTCAGGATTTTTTTGACAGCAATCAAACATTCCTTCAATTGATTTATAAAACTGGAAAATGCGAATCTACCTACAAGGTGCATGTACGAGCGCTCAAAAGCTCCTGCATTCACAGCAGTGCTTTTCGAAATTTTTTGTATTTCTTTTTTGGTCATTTCCCGAAACATAAAGTTTGTTACTTTGTCTTTTATTGGAGCTTTGCGGTTTTTCAATTTCTTGTTGATTTCTTTAATCTCTAGAGGTTACAACGTCAATTCTTTATTTCCTTCGACTTCTTCTTCTTAGTTTTCATTGTCATCGTCTTCTCTGTAGTTCTGGCTACTCTTTTTATTGCGTCGACCAGTGCTTCGGCTTTTTCGAGCTTTGGGTAGGCCATCCCGTTTGCTCTGTATCCAATTCGTTCGAGATTGATTCGAAGCAGCAATGAGCAAATGGAAGTGTTCTGTGAAGTATGATTAGAGCCAAATAACTAGCACGTGGACATGAGGACTGCCCGAATCGCCAAAGCCCTCGCAGCTTCACTGGACTTACTCCGAACCACCCCGTACTGCAGTTATCCACCAATATGTTGCATTTTCTGGCACCAAAGTCTACTTGTTCTCAAATATGCTCGTACATTGCTGGTTTTCTGCCCTTGTTCGTGCCTTTGCCTGGAAACATAGACCTTGGGAAAAAAGCTAGCTGAATCGCTGAGGTCGTCCTCAATGTAACGGAGATTGGAATGTTGGAATAAATTACTCGAAATATAAAAAAATTACGAAAAGCACTGCCGTGAATTCAGGAGCTTTTGAGCGCTCGTACATCCACAGATTCGCATTTTTCAGTTTTGAAAATTAATTGAAGGAATTTTCGACAGCTGTCAAAAAAATTCTCAAACTTAGGCGAAACTCCAGACTTCATGTCAGTGCTTCAGCTGACCAATTTTTTTTTCGATAATTCGCTAGAATTTTCTACGGTATCTATGGTCTTGGTGATGCGATCTGGACAAAATTTCGCACGTAGTTTGAATACATTATTTCTCAGCTAGGTGCAAAATTTCATTCTAATCCAAACAGTGGTTTCGAAACTATCTGGAAAAAAATATTTTGAACGGCCATATCTACGGATCTCCTGGTCTTATTTTGCTCATAGATGAACGTGATCGCGATATTTGCGATCCAAACCCACCTTGAGAATTTCAAGTTCCTAGGCCTTTCCCTTCAAAAGTCACAATTTTCTATGGTTTCTATGGTTCTGGTCATGCGATCTGGACAAAATGTTGCTTTAATATATCATTCTCGATTAAAATACAAAATTTCAACTCGACCGGATCGGTAGTTCCGAAATGATCGGGAAAACAAAATTTCAAACGACCGTATTTACGGAACCCCTAGTATAATTCTGCTCATTAATAAACGTGAACGCGACATTTCAGATACACACCAATCCTGAAAATTTCAAGTCCCTAGGCCTTTCTGTTCGAAAGTTATGATTTTCTATGGTTTCTATGGTTCTGGTCATGTGATCTGGAGAAATGTAGCTTGAATATATCATTCTCCAATAGTATACGAAACTTTATCACGATCGAATCTGTAGTTTTGAAATTATCGAGAAAACTAAATTTCAAACGACCATATTACGGAACCCCTAGTATAATTTTGCTCATAGATGAACGTGATCACGACATTCGAGATCCACACCTATCCTGAAAATTTCAAGTCCCTAGGCGTTTCCGTTCAAAAGTTACAATTTTCTATGGTTTCTATGGTTCTGGTCATGCGATCTGGACAAAATTTCATATATAGCTTGAACACCTCATTCTCCATTTGAGTGCAAAATTTCAGCTCGATCAGATCTGTAGTTTTCAAGTAATCAGGGGAACAAAACTTTGAACGGCCATTTTTACGGAACGAATTACTGGTGGAATTTGGTCCATTAACAAACCTAACCGAGGCATTCGGAAACTGAACCCACACTGAAATTTTCAAGTCTCTAGGTTGTTCCGTTCGAAAGTTATCGTGCTTACGGACGGACGGACAGACTCGAATTTTCCGACGGATTCGTCATCAGTGAGTCGAACATAGTCGATTGAGACCATTTTCGGCTCAAAATTCGAAAAATACAGACATCGTTGCGAAATTATATAGCCCTCGTGTAAGTAGTACGAGCGCTCAAAAAGAAGGGGTTTGGCCTCGTAGCTTCAATGGACTTACTCCGAACAACCCTCATTGCAGTTATCCACCATCAATATGTTGCATTTTCTGGAACCAAAGTCTACTTGTTTTCAAATATGCCTTCGCCTGAAAACAGAGACCTTGGAAAAGTAGCTAGCTGAATTTCTGAGGTCGTCCTCTATTTGCTATTGGAAGTAAATTTTTCAACTTTGATTTCAGGAAATAAATGGGAGTGTGAGCATTTTTTCGCTTAAACTTCAAATCCTCAAAGTTCCTTTTCTCCAAACAAGTTATACCAATCGTTCAGGTAATGTAGCAGTTCACATTTTCAGGAACGAGAGCCTCTGAGCTGAGTGACATGAGAGCTCTCAAGTCATAAGAAATGGTGCCAACAAATCGGTGTGTTTCTTGAGATTTTATAAGTAATTTTTTTTTATTTAGAGTAATCTATTCCAACTTTCGAATCTTTAGTCAAAAAATTTAGAAAAGCACTGCCGTGAAGGCAGGAGCTTTTGAGCGCTCGTACATGCACCTTGTAGGTAGATTCGCATTTTCCAGTTTTAGAAATCAATTGAAGGAATTTTTGACAGCTGTCAAAAAAATTCTGAAACTTAGGCGAAACTCCAGACTTCATGTCGGTGCTTCAGCTGATCAATTTTTTCCGATAATTCGCTAGAATTTTCCACGATATCTATGGTCTTGGTGATGCGATCTGGACAAAATTTTGCACGTAGTTTGAATACATTATTCCTGAGCTAGGTGCATAATTTCATTCCAAGCCGATCAGTAGTTCCGAAACTATCTGGAGAAAAATATTTTGAACGGCCATATTTACGGAACCCCTAGTCTAATTTTGCTCATAGATGAACGTAACCGCGATATTTGCGATTCAAACCCACCCTGAAAATTTTAAGTTCCTAGGCCTTTTCGTTCAAAAGTTTCAATTTTCTATGGTTTCTATGGTTATTGTCATGCGATCTGGACAAAATTTCACATGTAGCTTGAACACCTAATTTTCCATTTGAGTGCTAAATTTCATCTCGATCAAATCTGTAGTTTTTAAGTAATAATCAGGGAAACAAAACTTTGAACGACCATATTCACGGAACCCCTGGTGGAATTTGGCCCATTAACGAACTTAAGAGAGGAATTCGGGAACTGAACTCACACCGAAAATTTCAAGTCCCTAGGTTGTTCCGTTCGAGAGTTATCGTACTTATGGACGACCGGACGAACTCGAATTTTGTGACGGATTCGTCATCAGTGAGTCGAACATAGTCGATTGAGACCATTCGGCTCAAAATTCGAAAAATACAGACATCGTGTCGAAATGATATAGTCCTCTTGTAAGAAGAACGCGCCTTCAAAAATATATTATATACCTTCGGATTCGTGTTCATCATAAACGAATGCACACGACCTGCAGGAAAGGTCACTAAGGAATGAGCAAAATAATATTGAGAACAATTTTTTATTTTATACAAAAAAACAAATTAATTTTCCTCTTCTTTTTTTTTTTTCTGTTCTAGATCTTTTTTTTTTTTTCTTGTTCTTCTCTTCTTTCCCTTTCTTCAGTTTCTCTTCTTTCTCTTTCCCTTTCTGCTACTTCTAATCTCTCCCTTTCTATTTCTTCTTCCTCTTCCCTTCTTCTTCTTTCTCTTTCTTCTTCCTCTTCCCTTCCTCTTCTTTCTCTCCCTCCTCTACCCCTTCCCCCTCTTCCCCTTCCTCTTCTTCCTCTTCCCCTTCCTCCTCTTCTCATTCCTCCTCTTCCTCTTCCACCTCTTCCCCTTCCTCCTCTTCCCATTCTTCCTATACCCCTCCCAGTAATGCAATCTAGAGTTCGTAGGGATTGGTTCTTGGAAGAAACAAAAAAAATGTTACTAAATATATAAATAATAACAAAGTTAATGTTATTTTTTCATCTATTTTGAGCTGAGAATGAGAATGCGGTTTGTAAGTATGTTTGTTTGTTTGTCCACTAAAAACTCTCGAATGAAATTGCTGAATGTTTTATTTGTTTGTATACAGGAAGAAGAGATAATAGAAAACGTATTTATCGTGATACATTGTGTTTCATTGGTAAGTGTACATACGTTGACCTGAGACAGAGCTATCCAAGAAGTGTTCAGAAAAGCCATATGTGATAGGTCTAATAATTGACTTCATAGCCGAGATACAAGGTTCTTTATATATTCGTAAATATTTTCAATTGCTTATAACTTTTGAACCATCTAGTATAATCATTTGATATGTGAAACATACTTCCGGAAAATTCTCTGAACTAACCAAAAAATTCAGGTCCATATCAGAAAAAAATATGGGACTTTTCGCAAGCTGAGATTCTTAACGCCCTGTATGATGGAATAATGGAATTTGATTAGAATATTTGGAAAGTACAGGAAATGCAATTGAATTCTTAAACGGAGTATAATTCGATAGTGAAATTCTTCTACAACGTATCGAAGTTGCCTGCAATAAAATCCGTAATGATCCAGAAAAGATCAAGAAGGCATTAGACTTAGTTTGGAAACTGCAATAATGTGCATCGAACACATTATTATTATTTTTATTATGTTTGTACATTTACCAATGAAACACCCTGTATGAAAGTATTAAATAGGATTATTAAAGTTAGGGTATACTTACCATTCCTCTCCCCACCTCCATTAACCCTTGTTGGGCTCTCTGTATCATTCTTATCTTAAAAAGAATTATACAAAATTAATTTTACAGACGATTACCTACTCTATGGCATAAGAAATAAGGTCGATATCAATATTCAATGTTGTAGAAAAGTCGTGCAAAATCACACTGGAAATTTGTCAAATGGGTAAAAACACTCTCAATAGAAAGAGAATCCTACAATTTGAAGAAGTTTTTCAATATGTTTTTTTTTTGTCTAGGAAGTAACTTGTATTAATATTCGAAGATGTAATATTTGACGTTATTTTGTTCGATGATTAGGTGTAGCTTTGATGTTATATGTGGAAGATCATTCAAAATAAAGCTTATAATTATTATTAATTAGGCCGACAATGTTCATTTCTTATAAATTTTCAATTTAAATAAAATTTATACTTACATATAAATAATTCTCCATTTCTTTTGAATTAAATAATCAATAACACCTACAACAACAATAACAAATAAACAACAATAACAAATAAACTAAACTTAATAAAAAACTAATGAAAACACAACAATAATTCTAATTTAATGAGAAAACCGGTTTTTCGCTACTGAAAATATGTCACTGAAGAAATAAATTCCAGTAACTTTCAATTGTTTTTATAACTTTCAATTGTATTTATTTATCAGAAATCGAAACAGCCGCGAACAGAAAATTCTTTGGTTGTATTGTTCTGTGTTCTATGAAGTGTCAATGAAAATACATTTCTACTGTTTATACATTATATAGGTTAGGTATCTCTTGTTTATCGATTCATCCAAATAATAATCATTATAGTTATTTGTTACAGACATCGCTTTATTCATAGTATTGGTAAAAAAAAGAATATTTAATTTATCAAGTATTTGATCACTAGGATAGTACAATCTTCTCCCACTGAAAGTATAGGAGATGGGGACTGTATAAGACATATCGCAGGACTTTTTGTAGAAATGAGCCAGGACAGACAATATGTATGTATCATTTTCCATAACTTGAAACTGCGCAATATTACATTATTCAAATTTTCAGACCTAATACATTGTGACTTATAGACAGCAACAAATGGATAATATTATTTCAAGACTGGTGTGATGTTACAATCATTTATAAAGACCTGGTATTATTTGTACATGAAAATATAAGAAATATTTTTCCTACTGGGTTCACTTACTGATCTATTTTCAATCTTTTGAACTATCCGAGTGATGAACAACAAACTAACGTGTGTGTGTTTATATGGGAAAAGTGTGGAATATTTGTATGATTTCAAGTCATTTATGTCTCGAAAGTGATATAATTAGATGATAATTTATGTAGGATTGTTTCAAATAAACTGTATACGAGTTGAAAATGCAGCGGATTGTAAGAGGAAATGTGGGAATAAGACCACAAACAAAAAATGTGCTCTGAAATTTCTTTGCATAAATTCCCGTTGAATCCCAAGTCAGTTAAAAAATGGAAGACAATCTTGAAGATTGGGAAACGTATCTCAGAGAATATGTTTCTTTGCAGCAAGCATTTCCTGAAGCATGATTTTTCTTATCGTAAGTTCATAATTTTCTTTAATATAGTGGTTATTTGCTATCACATTTCCGTTAACACACATAATCGAAAATGTCCAAAGTGGTTATCTAGACTTTCACAGGTATTATTATTAATTCCGCAATCTTATAAAAAATATTCGATTTACTTGTTAGGAAAGAGAGAAATGACAAAATAATTTTGACCATCATTCGGCCCGACATCTTGTAATTTTCAGCGCCATGTAGCGGTACGTGATTTTTCCCTATAAAGGAAGTCTGTTACCTGTTTGTTATTTCGACTATTATCTTTAGATGTAGTGGAAAAGTTGACGACTTATGTATCTTGTTAGAAATGTAAATAAAACAAGGAAATGATTTTTTCAACATTTACGTGTAATATTCTTTATATATTCAAAACGTATGTAGAACAATAGGAAGTTCATTGAGAGATCATGAAAATCAATTTTTATTATCCTTCGAGTATTATTAATTTTCTGAAGCTGTGTTAAACAGCTCAGTGTAACTAAGTAGAAACAAAATTAAGTGCAACAATTAATATTTGATTAAATGTAAGTTATATTTTTAGTGGGGGAAATCAACATAAATATGGTACAGTTTAAAATGTGATATATTTTAAAAATCAATAAAAGAATAGAGTTTAATAGAAGAAATCATTTCTTGATAAATACCAGATTATAATAAATGAAGATAATCATAAAAATTTAATATGTGTAGGTTGAATCCTCATTAAGATAACATGTATTATGAATTGACGTATGAATTCGTGTAGAAATATTTACAGCTTTTTGTTTAGTATAACAGTTTTCTTCGTATTAGAATAAATATAATCAATGAATTAATAGCAGCAAAAAATTTGAAAGTAATAGACAGGACAATGAAATACCAATGAAGAGAACAGGGAAAGATCTCCGTCATACACATGTTGGGATAAAATGTAAAACAGTCCTCAAGTGGTTTCTGAAGGATTATGAGGAGAATCCTATGATACAATTAGATTTGAAAAATAATCCCTTTATATCATCCTAGAAAGTGGTTGAATATTAGCTGTACTGCGCAAGAAGCCCGTCATCGACATCTTTAATAGAGAACTTTGGGGTAGTGAATCTGTGTAAACCCTATTCATATATAGACTATGAAGTCTTTATACAATACCCAACAAAGCAGCGCGTATGCATTTTTCTAGTTACCATTAGTTAGTAAACTTTAAAATTATTTTAACTCAAAACCAGCTTTCTGCCTATAACGGGGGTTTTTCCCTGGACTCTTCAAATGTGAATGATACATACAATCCAATAATATTCGAATTGAAATGTTTACAACTTTCTAAATATCAATTTTTATAACAAGAATATTCTTATAATTCATATACAAAAGGGGAAAAGACATTTCAAATTAATAGATAAAGGGCCAAAATATACTAGGAACAGGTTTTTATAGAAATTATGTCTTTAATGTGCATTTAATTGTTTCCATTCAATTGTTTATGCTTGTAAATGCCATCTTTTCAGTTTATTGAAATTACTGAAAGGTATAATAATCCAACAAAATCCAAAACATTTTGTTTTTTGAATGAAAACTAATATATACAAATTCTCTCTAACGAAAACAACATCAATTTCGATGAAATTACGGCTTGGTTTACATATACATATAAATTTTTCTTCATTTGAGATACATGAATAAATGTTGCAATCCTTTGTGGACTGTTACTATATTATTATAGTTCGTTTGTAGGGTCATCTGTAACTTTGTTTAATCCAATAACGGAAGAACTTTTCTGACCATAATTTTTTATTGAACTGAACTTGAACTTCAAAACATCCACGGCATGAATGAACGAATGTTTCAACATATCAGAAGATCAACTATAATGAAATATTCCATTTTCCAGAATTAGATTAATTGTATTCCGAAGTTTCTTGTGGCTGAGCATTCTTGTATTATTATTCCTGGAAATACATGCGTGCATTAAGAGAAACAATTGCAAGAATCGGGATTAAATTTCAAGTTGATACTATAGCAAATAATTGGAAAATAATATAAACACTTAGTAATCTATATTATGATAATCAGATATAGAATATAATAATACAAATAATAAAAGTCTTGTACTTACCAATGGCTGAAGAACTTTGGTCGATGGCTCTCCGTAACTTATTACAATAAATGTCTATCTTTCTTTCCATATAACTCTAGTATTTATGAAATTTTTAATGTTCATCTCATCCATTCTCTTTTCTCCAATATGAAAAGATATACATTTGGGGCAATATAATATAGTAGATGAGTAGTCCTCTTCTTAAATAGTATTAATACTGAAATAATAATTACTTAAAATAATATTGTGAAATATTTCAATCGAAAGAAACATTTTTGAAGTAATGATACATTTTATGAAGATTCATTTAATTCGAATCAAAATTAGGTATATTCTTCGATGATTAATGATTTTTCTCAACTTGTATTCCAGAAAAATATTCTTTTGAATATTTATTTTTTTGATGAAATGAAAATGTGTTCTCTAGCAATAGAAATAATTTTCCAAATGTATATTTACCTGAAGATTTTTGATTGAGTGTTTATGGACGATTTTTGATTTCAAGAATGATTGCATGAATATAAGTTTCGTTGATCACCGTAATTATTCCGTCATTTTTTTTCTATGGTAAACTGACATATTTTGAATACATCTTATAGGTAGGTGCCTCCAACTCCAACATATAGACAAAACTGAAAAATGTCATGAGAATTATCTTTTCTGGTACCAAAAATTGGTTGCAAAGTAGGTACCTTCGGCAATATTGTTGCTTCGTCGAAGTTTATCTTGAAAATTATTAATCTTCTATCTTCAACATTCTATAAATTGTATTTTGGCAATTACTTCTTGTTTATGGAAATAATTTTCGTTGAACTTTTCTAATGTTGTTTATTTTATTTTCACACATTCATCGCCTGAATAAATGTTGTATTCTTTTATGCGATGTCATTGTGTATGATCCCAAATGGTTAGTTGTAGATTTTTTTCTCCAAGCCTTTTTGTAAGCTATTTTGGCAATATTTTTGCTCTAGTGAAATTTGATCTGACCATAATTAATATTCTATATTTTCCTTCATATTTCTCATAGAATTTTTTTGGCATTGTATTCAATTTGTCTCATTGGGATGTTTTTCTTTCAGTCATCAATAGGAATATAAATGGATTCGGACAAAGTATGCGTCAATTCTGTTGGTCATTGAAATTGTCTTCGAGTATTATTGGCATCTTCTTTGTTAATGAATTGTTTCCTTCAGAGTATATCCATAAAAATTTCAGCATAAAATAGAAATGGTTTTAAAATGTTCTTGGACGGCATTATTCCAGTAGTTCTTCGATATTATTCTTGAGGGAGTACCTAAAGAAATTTGATTTAACATGATGTGTTTGATTTCAATTAATGATTTCGATTAATTCATTATGAATCAAATTTAAAAATTCAGATGTTTTATTTTTATAACTTTATTATTTGTATTGTCCTAAGTACTCACCATTTAAAATGTTTCTGAAATTTGTATTTCCTTATCTATATAAAATGAAATTGGTATTTCCTTATCTATATAAAAAAATATATATTTCGCCTTTTGGCGAATTCGTTTATCAAACTATGAATTCATAGATACGCTGCATGATCGGACCAAAGGTCTGACCAGGCACGGAGGTAAGATACGGAGAGTAAAAGAATAAGAATAAGAAATCTCCTCTAGGAACTTCCCACTAGCAGCAGAAAAGCTGACTACTCTAGATGCCCATTTACCTTCCCTCAAGAGTTGGAAACTCGTAGATATGAATCATATCTACGATAATGGCATATGTTTATTGTCCATTTAGACATTTTGGTTGACAAATTACAACTTATTTATGAACGTTTTCATGAATTGTCTATGAAGTTTGTTTGCCATAATGGATTTATTATTAACCATGAATTTGAAATTACTTGTGAAATTTGGAAAACATCGGATTCTATTATTTTTATAGCCATTTAATGGCTAATTAGAGAGCTGTATATTATAGGTGAGGTGGGAGGTGATATACCTACTCCCGATATTTTATCGAAGTCTCCAACCCTTGTAGGAGGGTAAATCAGCATCTGTAGCCAACTTTTCCACTGCTAATGAGAAGTTTCGAAAAGCTCAAGGGGTATGCACCGGGTACCCCTTTTTGACCTCCCACCTCAGCGACCTATGCTCTTAATTTATGAATATTTTAACCCATTTCAAGTCGGGGGTCGTATAAGACCCTTGGCTCTTTGTAATATTTTTTTTACCAGAAAAAAGTATTTTCGTAAATGGATGACGTTTAGCATCGAATGAGAGCATCCTGTGAAATGTAAAATAATCTGCACAAAAGCAATCGTATGATATAAGACTGTATATTTTTTGGGTTAAGTTTCATTTTTCATAAATGATGGGTGAACAAATGATTAGTAGTTAATAAGGAAATATCCTGGATACTTCTTTCTTACAATCAACATGTGATTGTTAGATATTTATAAATTTTAATATTTACCTAATCATTGTATTTCTCCAGAAGAATGATATATACGTCATCTAAAGTGGAATCAAAAACATCCAATGTACATATATTATTATCATTGCATTCAATCCATTGATCTCTTTGTCTGATTATGGATATATAATGACCACTTGATACTTGATTACCTAAATGTTTAATGGTACATTTAATTTTGAATTTGTGACCATTTATTTGTACCATATTTGGATCTAAATCTCTTATTTTTGTTCTCAATTTTTTAACGGGAGTAATTTGTCTCCAGAGAACCAAAAAAACATATCGGTTAACCTGTTGAAATTTTTTACGTATTTCCACAATTCTTTTGCATCTATTGCAAACATCTTGAGATTGGTATACCATTAAATCCCTAAAAGATATTTCAGGTATATCTGGAATTTTCATTCCATAAAAATTCCCAGTCATTGTGGAACTCGAATGGGGACAAAAATCACACATGATATTTTCATCAATTGTGAATTCTATAGTGGAAGTAAAATCTCTATCTAATTTTAATAATAGTTCCTGTAGAAATTCCTGAGCATCTTGTTGTTCTTGAACGCTGAATCTATTATCAACTATCATTCGTATGGCTTCTGTGGTTTTTTTTTTTTTATCCATAACTTGGAAGATGCTCTTATTGATATTGGAATTTTTTTTGTCTATCGATCTTCTGAATTCCGAGATAGAAAATAGACACTGTATAGAGGAATTAGAATAACATGACACTCCATCTGAATTCAATAAACCTTCATGTAAATATTCAACTCCGTCGTGGTTAGATATATATTTACTTTCTTTGTTCAACCTTTCATTTTCTTCGCGATTATTCGTATTGGTTTTTTTGTCACCTATATTGATGATTTGATCAACAGGTATTGTTGGTTTCACATTTGGATGTCTTTTCGATTTCTGCTTTGTATTTGGCTTTCGGCTCGTTTCGAGACTTTCAACCATATTGAGATTTTTGTGTGATGTTAATTTTATATCTTGAATGCCTGATAGCATTACACAAAGTAGCTTGTGATAACTGAATGTCGAACCATACGAAATGGTTCGTAAATTGGTTAGATTAGAAAAACACCAATCAATGTTAGTTCCCCCGTAAGTTGTTTGGATATTTTTCGGAGTTTCACATCGTAAATTACAAATCTGGAACAGGTCAATGTATTTATTGTTTTTGTTCAAATCGATGTTCATGTCGCCAATAAACATTTTTTTCGAACATGAATTTTGAAGTGCTTCCTTGATCACCCTTTCAGTTAGATTGAAAGAAGCTTGTGGTGAATTGTAAAAGGCAAAATAAGAAACATTGTCAAGGTCGAAACGAATCATCTCTATATGACCTTTTCCTTCTATTTGAGAGAATTTTGTTATATTGGAAATTTTGTCATTTATTTTTTTCGACGCAGCAATGAATACACCACCGGCAGTTCGCGTTTGGCTGCAATCGATTCTGGAGATTTCTTGTAAATTCATGGGTAGTTCATAAACATCAGTAGAAAGTGTCCAAGTTTCAACCAGAAGAATTAAATCAGCTGTAGAAAAAACTGAATCACAAAATAAATCGTTGAAATGCTTATGTAGACTTTGAACATTATGATACATGATTCTGCATCCCGAAGTTTTTTGTAAATTTTCGAATCTTGTACACAGTTTTGCGGTTGTTTCCAACCTTTGAATTTCTTCGAAAACTAAATGATCGTCATGTGAGCTTTTCAATGCTTTTTTCGGGGGCACAAATTTACCATGAATCGATAAACCCTCTGCTTTTGTAGCTCGGCTGCAAGCAACATATAAAGCAGCTCTGGAGAGACCTCTAGGTCCAATCGTGACAACAACGTTTTCATAAGTGCTACCTTGACTTTTATGAATAGTTATACCTTCTGCCACAGTTAATGGAAACTGACGTCTTTCTAACTGTAGGCTCGAATTTTTATTGTTTGCAATAATTTTTTTCATTGTGTTGATAGGTGTTAGGTTCGACATCAAGCTTCGATTCGTCATCAACAGTTTATGTTCGTTGCGAACTTCTTGACCTACGCGACTTTCGTCGAATTCAATCCATACGCGCATGGGAATTTTTACACCCGTTTTGGTATTCGTACCATAATCAATTGACCTTAAAACACCTGTAGCGCCGTTTACGAGACCATCACTAGTATTGATATTATTAGTCATCATATAACGAGCGCCAACTTTCAACGTTAACCGTAGGCATAAGCCATACGTATCTGATGTTTTTTTTTCACTTACTGATTTCAGCATTTGATTTTTGGCCGATTCAGTACCGTTTCCATAAATCTTGTCGAAAGCGGTTGATATAGTACATTCAGAATTTATCTTGCCAAGTCTGAAGTCGTTAAATGTGTTGACTTCATTGTTGGTGAAAAATAAATAAACTGTTTTATTGACATGGGGAGGTGGTTCAGATATCACCCTACTTTGAAATAATGCTATATTTTGTGTCGTCAACGTACATGATGCCATATTATTCAAAGCTTGCGCAAACGCCAAATCATTTTTTTGACGCATAATTTCGGTTAATTGGAACATTTTGAACATATCCCATAAATGAGTGCCTTGAAACACAGCATAGGGATCTTTAGAAGTTTTTTTTCTTTCTTTGAAAATTTTACAGTCTCCAACTGGAGATAATTGTCTCAAATCTCCAACAAGTAAAACTGATATCCCACCGAAATTTTCTTTTCTTCCAAATATTTGTTGTAAACGAGAACTAATTTGTGCTAACATTCTTCCTCCAACCATCGAAACTTCGTCAATTATTAATAGTTTTAGGTCAGAATATTTGATACTTAAGGTATGTAACGTTTCGTTGTTGAGTAAAGTCATTTCGTATCCTGCTTGATTGACGGGCAAGCTAAGTGCTTGATGAAGTGTTACACCATTAACATTGAATGCAGCTTTTCCAGTCGGTGCACAAATCAAAACTTTAATTTTCGATGGATCACATCCTACAAATTGATTGAAATATTTGGTAAGTGTCTGATAAATTACTTGAATCAAACGACTTTTTCCAACGCCAGCCCCTCCGCTAATAAATTCGTAGAGTGGCGAAGAAAAGTTCTCACAAAAATGCCATTTTATATGCATGAGATATTGTCGCTGTTTATCATTCAGAGATCGACATAACCGATTATATTCATCCATTGGTAGATCGTTGGGAAGAAGAAAACTTTGAGCTACCTGATCGTTACCACGTGTAGGTATACCTCCACCTTGTATCATAATATCAAAGTCGGGTTGATCTAAAGCATAAGCGGCAAATTCGTCATCTATTTTGCTTGTATGCTCATCATTTTCTTCGGTATCGTCGATATTATTTTCAGCTTTATTCAATAAATTTTCAATGTAATGATCATCGAAAAAGCAATGAAATTTTTTCCGCTCATTTTCAATTTGCTCTCGATACTTTTTGTATATGTCTTGACAATTTACATCGAGCAATTCCTTCTTCTCATTTCTCCACGGAAAAAACAGCATTATTTGTTCTCTAAAATAGTTCGTTGGATCTTTATGAACATCATATCGTCTATAGCGTAAGATGCAAGATTTTTTACGGAGTTTATAGCACTTACGCTTGCATTTGAGAATTTCGACACCTTCATCGTTTTCCACACTATGATCACTGTCATCCTTGTTATCTGCATTTGTTTGACGATTTTCAATAATAATATCAGCTGCATAAGAAGCTAAAGAATAGCTTTCGTGTTCTAACGGACGTTCCACATATTTGTCGACAATGTTCGTGACAAAAATATCGTTTGAGTCCGGTTCTAATTTTCGAAGATCTTTTTCGAATTTTAACATTTTTACCCGTTCTTCTGGTAGAGATGTATTAATATAAAGATGACTTCTACTGCTTTTTGATAAAGGCATTCCTAATACGTGGTAAGCAGCTTCTTGGGCTGATATTTCAGATGCATTTACAAATTTATTGCCGATAACTCGAAGTTTTTCTTTCATGGTTAGATTTCCTGAAGCAAGCTCTTTTTCCATGTCATTCAATAGTTTAGACATGCCTCGATTGGACTTATTGATGTAATTAACGATATATTGAACCAAGCTGTAAGGATCTAGAATGTATTGAAGGTCGATGTTTGCTCGATGCGTTGATAAAATTTTAACATTGAATCCATTCACCATACAATCTAGAGGTCTTCGTTTTAAGAAAACAGTTGTACGTTTCAATCCAGCACGAATGGCCAATATATAAGTCTCATAAGAAATATCAAGTTTGACCAAAAATTGGTCAAATGTCAAGTCATTTTCATCTTGAATTGTTTCCGCTAATGTGTCAGATATTTTTTGTCGAATATCTGAAAATTTTTTGCTTTCATCCTTGGATATTTCCTCTAAACCATACAAAATGGAAGTTTCTTTCATTGGAGGATACGGAATATTGAATCTACATTTTTTATTCTTTCTTTTATCGATGTGACATGTTGTGGTATGGCGATGGGTTTGGAGATATATCAAGTGTGATACCGAATCATTTTTGCCATCACATGTAATGAATTTATCGATGAATTCAATCACCGTTGAATTATCATGTTGATCTTCATGAAATTGTGGTGCATTTTCTAACCATAACAGTCCATGAATATGCGGCGAACCCCGCTGTTGAAATTCAACACGTTGATAAAAATCTAAAATTCTGTAGTTTTCGAAAGGTCCTGATTTTAATTTCCATGTTTTGAAAAGACAACGTGTTCTGTAATCGAAATATCTGGCACAAGTTATAGGATCCGTTCTAATCAAACGTGCTTTTTCTAAATAATCCACATTTAGTGCATCTTCTTCAGATATGATTTTGTTATCGACTATTTTATATAACATACTCAAAAGTTCACCCCATTTTGATTCTGCTGCCGATAAAGTAAAGAAAAATGTTGGAATGCCGAGTTGACGAATCATGGCCATTAATTTTTTCTTTTCTTTCTCCCAAAATGCAGGTGAACTTCGAACACCTTGTAATATTCGATATCCATCGTTATGAATCAGTAAATTGCTTATGAAATTTGTATCAAGAACTTGTGCTGCGCAAAAACTATCTACACCCTGTTTTCGTTTTCTCAAACAAACAGCAATAGCATTAGAAATTTTGATGATTTCTTGTTTCTTGTAAGCATAAAGAAGATGACAAACGACGGCTGCTCTTCTGTCAAAACGTCTCATTTCCGACTTAACAATATTATTGTAGGTTAAACGCACTGTAGGACATCTCGCATAACCACAATAAATTGTTGGAAAAGACATTTCTTCTGATTTACTGTCCAAAAGGAGACCAATGGGACGTTGTCCTTCTCCTGGTGCTATTGCCAAATTTTCAATTTCGTTCTCATTTTGAATAAGAGTTTCTTGACCACCTGGATTTAATGGTTCAAGATCAGTATTTTCGTCCAAATCTTCTAGAACGTTGAAGTGATTCTGTTCGTTTTCATTCGGATCTGGCAACGACTTATCATCAGGAAATTTGGACGATAGGTCTTTCTTGTCAACTACATATTCTTCTGTTTCAGGCAAATTTTCATTATTTTCTTCTAAAATAATACCTTCGCTTATATATAAGGGCGTTGTCACTAGGTACTCACATGCCTGTCTTACCTTATTTGGACGGATGGTTTCTATCATGTAATGGTGCTTGAATGAAAGTTTACGTTTCAATTTTACCTGAATTGTTAAGGTATTGTCAAAACTACGTGGTAGAACCGAAACAGTTGAATCAATTGAAATTGGTACATTAACAACATTACCACGTAGGGCACATTGGCGTTCGTGACCTAAACTTCTGATTTGCATGAAAGGTAAACGAATAGCGCATAATCTTTCTTCTAAAACCGTCAAGTCTTTTAGAATTTCGGGAATTTCAGGAAAATCTAGACCGTTTCCCAAACAAAGTTTAGGTATTTGTGATTTTTTAATATATTTATAGCAAGTACCACAAAAGGAGTTCAACTTTTTGAAGTTTTCTAATCTATGTAAATAATAAGCTTGACTTACGAAATCATCAGATATATTATGTGCCCGCAGAACTTCTGGTTTCAAAGATTTGATTGAACTGGCAAACCATAAACCTCCACAACAAATACATACCTCTGTTGGTCCTAGTTTAACTTCTGAATTAAACTTGTTAAGAATTCGTTGCCAGTTCGAAACATTCGAACAACCCACAATGTCAATTTGACTGAGTCTCGCTATTTGACGAGCCTGGCGATCCTGAACTCTTTCATGTTCACGAAATTCGGGAATTGTCCGAAGTTGACTCATTCCTTCATTATTTTTAAGCTGGACTAATTTAGCATCTTCAATTCTTGCCTTTTTAGAAGCTAAATTTGACAGATTTTCCGAGTTTCGGAAAGACTCATCTGAACGCAACAGATTCAATTTACGTTTCCTACATTCATTCTCGTTCAATAGGAATTCATCACTGTCAGAACGTCGTTGGGTTTTCAATTGTACTCTTCTTTTTTTATTTTCTTCGTTTCGAAACTCGACATCATTTTCACGTCGTGCCTTAAGTACCTGCTTTCGCTCAGCATTTTCGTTGTTTCGAAACTCTATATCATTTTCACGTCGTGCCTTAAGTACCTGCTTTCGCTCAGCATTTTCGTTGTTTCGAAACTCTATATCATTTTCACGTCGTGCCTTAAGTACCTGCTTTCGCTCAGCATTTTCGTTGTTTCGAAACTCTATATCATTTTCACGTCGTGCCTTGATTACCTGTTTTCGCTCAGCATTTTCGTTGTTTCGAAATTCGACATCATTTTCACGCTGAGTCACGTGTTTTTGTTTTCGCTGAGCATTTTCTTTGTTTCGAAACTCTATATCATTTTCACGTCGTGCCTTGAGTACATGTTTTCGCTCAGCATTTTCGTTGTTTCGAAATTCGACATCATTTTCACGCTGAGTCGCGTGTTTTTGTTTTCGCTGAGCATTTTCGTTGTTTCGAAATTCGACATCATTTTCACGCTGAGTCACGTGTTTTTGTTTTCGCTGAGCATTTTCTTTGTTTCGAAACTCGACATCATTTTCACGCTGAGTCACGTGTTTTTGTTTTCGCTTAGCATTTTCTTTGTTTCGGAACTCTTTATCATTTTCACGCTGTGCCTTGAGTACCTGTTTTCGCTCAGAATTTTCTTTGTTTCGAAATTCGGCATCTAGACGTTTCTCATAAATGATATCGTTCACTTGTTTTGAGCGTTGAGTTGCTGATTTCTTCTTCAACTTAGGCATTTTTCAATCTGAAAATTCCGAAAACTATTTTTGATATCTATTTCACGAACAATATGAACCAGAGCCATATCTAGGTACTATTGCGCCTGTGGCAATATATTAGACAGCCCCCCCCCCATTTGCATATATTTCCATCTATATATTTTCGTATTAGTTTTTTTTTTTCATAATTTTAGTCATATATTTCCGTTACAGTTTCAAAATAATACACAATATTATAGATTTTCACTTATTTTTATTGAAAACATTGAAAAACACATTTCAAATAAAATGCATAGAAATAAAACGAATCCTTGAAAACAAAACATACATATTCTTATAGTAAATACGTTTGTCTTAGATTATATGTTCCACTGATTAAAAAATTCAAAAAATTTGCAAACGTAAATAAAATTTTTTTTTTGGATATTTAGGTACGTTTTATGTATAGTTGTTCAAAATCACACTTTTCTTGATTTTAATTCGGCAAACATATAAACTAATTCAGAGTAATCTATGGTATATGTCACTTCTTTGTCGATGGCGAGGATTGGCATTTTTGATAATCGCTCTTGACCCAAGGAGGAACGAAGATACGACACTATCGGTGGGTTTCACAAAGCGATTGTTGAATTAACTACCGTCGATTGGCAAACAAGGGCAAAAAAAAAGAAATGGGTTTCAGAAAGCTTTCTTGCTATTTGATTGGCCGATCACCGTCCTCTGATGGACGGAAATTCCTAAGCAGAAATCATTGAAATATAGAGAATATCCCCGTTTTTGGTTTTAATGGAAAAAAAATAACACACGTCGGTTTCGATTGATCAAAGAAACAGTGATGAAATTCTTGAAAAATGTTATGAATTAATTTATCGATGATGTCCTCATTTTCTACACAACATGATACTCATTTCCCAGACAGAATTCATTGAAATATAGGAAATAATAATAATATTTATTTATCCTCGTTTTTGGTTTTATTGGAAAATAAATCACACACGTCGGTTTCGATTGATTGAGGAAATGGTGATGATATTTTTGAATAAAAAATTGGATCCAATATAGCTAAAAAAAAATTGATCTATTATTGAAATAGAACAAACAGGAGAAGAGCACAATAAAATATCAACTGAAATTGCTTTATATTATTGCCTCAATATGTATCCATATCCTAATCCATTTTCTAGAATAGTTAACCAAATCAGAAGGTTGCAGCAGTTTCGTGAAATTCCAATTCAGGATATCTGTTTTTACACCCAGAAAACTAAATTATTAGTAATACCCACAGTGAGCAATATAGAATCAATTTTACGATTCATAATTGATTGATCGCTCAACTAGAATGAAGTCTGAAAGGAAACGTCTGCTTATTGATGCACATCAAAAATCATTGAAAACAGTTTCTGCAATATAATCCAGAAATGAATTGAACGTGACATTACTGTTTTGTAATCAGCACTGGACTTCTCAAGTTTGCTCTACAAAACAATGGGTCATAATAAAAATGAGGTACAATACTGATGCTAGAAGCATTGGCATTTGCCACATACGAGATACTTCAGAACTGAAAAGGAACTGCATTTTAAAGTAGATACTTTTAATTTTTCCGGAATCTACTATACCAAGTAGCACTCTCGTGGAAATAACTAAGTATTTAATACACTTTGAAGTACCGACTTCTTACAGCAGCTACTTCGATTCAAGAAGAAATTTGTAGTTTATATTGGACGTCTGCAAAGTTGGTGTAATAGCAGCTCCACTGGGCATTCTACAGTTTATTCTATTGCAAAATGGACAAAAAAAATAAACAGTGTGTATTGGTGTTTTAAGTGTGAGTTAGTTCTTCGTATTTTGCAGACTTATTGGCAGGTGTCATCTTTTTATCCAAAAATATCTTATAATCTTGTAGCATCATCACAAATGCTAATTGTATGTTTTTCGTATGACACTCTTCTTCCTGGGGCAGTTCTTCGTCTGATGACATTTTTACAGAACCATGAATAGCCTACCACTTTAATACCAACTTGTAAGATGACAAGCACGATCAATTTTAGATGATTTCCAGGCTGACTTTTTGTGTAACAATAACGATGGAACATGAAATCTAAAAAACTTGTTACATTGTTACATTGCCTTTCCAACGCTGACGGAGTGGGATAGATGCTATCCATGTTGGAACATAATACTACAGACGCAAAGTCAATACTAGAAGTACTGTAGTAAATACTTCGACATTAAGCGACCAATACCGTTACCAATTAGGTGCTTTGTGATAGAGTAAATACTTCGAAGTAGATAATACTAAAGTAAGAAAATTCAGGTTAGAGAGTCAAGAGAAGATTATTTCAAGGTTGCTTAGAGAATTCAGAATGACTGAATGTCGAACCGTTGCAACTCTGATGGAAAAGAACTTTCAAAATGATGATGGAGAACCCATTATGGAAAATATTCCATACAGAAGACTGATTTGCTCTTTGATGTATTTGGCTATGGTCAGTAGACCTGATATTGCTTTCAGTGTTTCATTACTTAGTCGTTATCTTGACACACCCACCATGCAACTTTGGAAGGCCGCACAAAAATGTTTAAGATATCTGAATACAACAAAGGAGTGTGGTTTAACTTCCATAAAAGGAAACACTGGTAAAAGGAAACATTGGTAACAAGGGGATATTAGAGATATTATTTGATGCAGTGTAAAAGAGCCCTTAGATCAATTCTGTGGATTTATTGACATGGATAGTTAGATTTAAATTCTGTGATCAATAACCAAATAACCGAAGAATTGTATCGAAGCATGTTGAAGATTGATTACAAGTGAGAATAAATATAGGCTAAAAATCATAATTGATCTTTTCAATCATACCTTGAAATAATAAATATTACATGAAGTACTTATGGAATGGATCTTAAAAACTCTAAATAGCCCAGAATGGACAATGGTAATGAAAGTATCCAATATTCTACGGATCTCACTTTGACATACACAATTAATCACCACAAAAGAAATCATGATACACTTGAAATCAAACGAAAATTTAGCTTCAGTAACTAACCAGGATATTCATTTCCACTGTCTTGAAAAACCATCCAGTATCGTAAGGCCTCTTGTAATTATCGGTTGAATGTATAAGATTTATTTATCTGTAGCTGCAGCTAATATTCCTCCATGATATGTGGAAACATATTTCTCTTGATTTAATCATGAATTTTTCCATAAAATAGTTTGTTTTCTCAATTGAAATGTGGAAATCTGTAAATTGCAAAATTAAGAAATGAGAATTCTTGATATGTACCTACCTACACTTCAATTCTGAATATCAATTATGTATTAATTTCTCAGGTACTCTAGCAATCCTCATCCTCAAGATTCTTCTCCTTACATTTTATCCTGTTTCAATAACTAAAATAGAAAATATAGCAATATTTATGATTGAGGTTATCAATATTTCGCATTGAAATTGTTTTATTTAATACTTACGATTTCTGCATTTTTCGTCGATAATTTTCACTACATGAACTTCAAATATTATTTATCTCTCATAACATTATTTTTAATAAAATCCGTACGCCGATCGTCGATGATTGACATATAATACTCGATCATCAATTGTCAACAGTCAGATGAATAAAGAACTTTATTCTTATTCAATATTTGTAATAGTCCCATTTCAATAAAGTTGTCTGAAATCATGTTACTTCGAAATGTAAAACTTTCAATTTCCATTCATATCGTTGCGAGACGTCTACATAAAAACCGTGTTGTGATCTTCCGAATATTTTTTTTTATTTATTGATATTTTGCGCCCCTGCAGACTTTGCACCTGTGGTCAGTGTCACCTTTGCCACGACCTAGATACGGCCCTGATATGCACAATTATAAGTCAATAATCGAAAACAAATTCAATAATTATTCACACCGTAGTGATTACTTGTACGCTGCATGAATTATTATTTATCTGATTTGAATAATACTAAAGAATCACCAAATTGAGGTACCAAACTCTGAAGGTAAGAATCAGAAAAAAAAATAAATACATATTAGCGACTTACCAATAACACCTACAACTGACCACTAAACTAAATAAAAAACTAATGATATACACTAAGCCTAATTTAAATTAAATATGGAAAAACCGCTTTTTCGCTACTGAAAAATATTACACTAAAGAAATAAATTCCAGTAACTATCAATTGTTTTTATAACTATCAATTGTATTTATTTATCAGAAATCGAAACAGCCGCGAACAGAAAATTCTTTGGTTGTATTGTTCTGTGTTCTATGAAGTGTCAATGAAAATACATTAGGTTTGTTCGCGTCGCTGTTCTCTTGTTATTCTGGGTTCAGGGGGAACTTGGTTCCAAAACTCGTGGAACTGTCAAAAAGTGTTCTGTGACACGAACGGTTGGGAACAGATAATTTCAAAATTATTCCGTTAAACTCAATTAAACTATATAAGATCATTAACATGGAAGATAAAATTGTAAATGTGGTAGAATTTAATTTCAAGATGAACACGATTACGGATTTAGTTGATTCTTCTTCAGATGAAGAAGATGTTTTACCATTTTTCAAGTTTGGGGATATGGAAGAGGAGCAAGGTAGGAATATAATTCTTATTTGCCTTCATACATAAATTTTTTTAATTTGTTTTACAGAACTCGGTGCTCATCTTCTGCAACATGTTGTTGATTTAGTTCAAGCAGAACATATTCCCAAAATTGATAATTATATAGAGAAAATTGTTCCTCAATATTCGGATGACCAATTCACCATGCATTTTCGAATACAGAAGGGAATGTTTCGAAATCTTGTTCTAAGGTTTCAGAATTCTAATATTTTCCAGACACTATTGGGACATGGTGGAATGGAAGCTTTTACTCCAGAAAAACATATATTGGTGTTTTTGTGGTTCGCTGGCCATCAAACAGCATCTTATAGAGATGTGGCAGATCGTTTAGATCTCAGTTTAGCTATCAGTTATTCGATCTCCAAATTTTGAGAGAAAGCAGCAAACGAAAGAATTTTATTTAAGGGAAAAAAATTTTCCGGGTGTTATTGCTTCGATAGATGCAACTGATATAAGAATTGATAGACCAAAAAATGATTCAGACGCATATATAAACAGAAAGAGATTCTTCTCACTTAAGCTGCAAGGACTTTTTGATGAAAGAAGAAAGTTTGTGGATGTTGTGGTTGGCTGGCCAGGATCAGTGCATGATGCACGAGTTTTAACAAACTCTCCTACAAAGGATTTAATAGAGAATTTATGTCATCCAGGAGAATATGTGTTAGGGGATAGTGCTTATCCTTGTTTACCATTTCTCATAACACCTTATCGAGACAATGGGCATTTGAATCGTGCACAAAAAAATTTCAACAAATCTTTAAGTTCCTGTGGAACATTGCTTTGGTATTTTGAAGCAAAGATTCACGCAAACAATTTTGTTTAGGAATGCGTAATTTAAATTCTGTTAATTTGTAATGTATTATTGATATATTTTGTTTAACAATAAAACCAATGTTGTAGAAAATAGATACTTTCATTTCTTTCAATAATCCCTATGCTAGTCATAATAATAACTGGAATTAATAGTTTATATGATAATGCTCTGGAGGGTTTGTAGATCATTCAGAGGTATATTTCGAAGATTATCATGAGGGTTGATAGAACATATAGAACTGAATTATTGTTCAGTGAATGCAACAAAATGAACATAAGACAATTATATATTTATGAGAGAATAGGTCATCAGTTGAGAACTTGTATACTAGATATCGATGTGTGCAATCACTTCAGATTCCATTTGTTTGCAAGAGTCATTTACAGCGTTTTTTAGGATATTTAGGACCATGATTTCTCTGTGTTGGAGTCTTGCTGGACTCTGCGCATAGTCCTGATATTATCCTTGTGTGTCGAAATTCGGGACATCGGCGGCTGGTGGCCGATTCGAACGAGAACTGTTTCAACAAAATTTCAAACTAAGGCAAAACTCCAAACTTCACGACAATGCTTCATGTCCCCATGTTCTGGAGAAAACTACGTAACTCCATATTTTTCAGGAATTGGTATTTTAGTGCAATTTGTTCGGCAACATGGTTAATAATATGAGTTTTTTGAAAAAACCCCTTTTCCTCTTTAAATAAATAAATAAATAAAATTAGGTACATATATTTGAATAAGTCAACACAAACAATGTTTGGCTAGAATTTTCTACGGATCTATGGTCTTGATAATGCAATCTGCAAGTAGTTTGAATACATTATTCTTCATCTATGTGCAATTAGCAGGAAAGAAACCATTTGAACGGTCATATTTACGGAACCCCTAGTGTAATTTTGCTCATTGATGAAAGTGATAGCGATATTCGAGATCCACACCTATCTTGAAAATTTCAAGTCCCTAGGCGTTTCCGTTCAAAAGTTACAATTTTCTATGGTTCTGGTTATGCGATCTGGACAAAATTTTGCAAGTAGCTTGAATACATTATTCCTGAGCTAGGTGCATAATTTCATTCCAATCCGATCAGTAGTTTCGAAACTATCAGGAAAAAAATATTTTGAACGGCTATATTTACGGAACCCCTAGTCTAATTTTGCTCATTGATGAACGTGACCGTGAAATTTGCGATCCAAACCCACCCTGAGAATTTCAAGTTCCTAGGCCTTTCCGTTCAAAAGTTACAATTTTCTATGGTTTCTATGGTTCTGGTCATGCGATCTGGACAAAATATTGCTTCAATATATCATTCTCGATTAAAATACTAAATTTCATCTCGATCGAATCCGTAGTTTCAAATTAATCGAGAAAACAAAATTTCAAACGACCGTATTTACGGAACCCCTTGTATAATGTTGCTCATAGATGAACGTGATAACGACATTCAAGATCCACACCTATCCTGAAAATTTCAAGTCCCTAGGCGTTTCCGTTCAAAAGTTACAATTTTCTATGGTTTCTATGGTTCTGGTCATGCGATCTGAACAAAATTTCACATGTAGCTTAAACACCTCATTTTCCATTTGAGTGCAAAATTTCATCTCGATCAAATTTGTAGTTTTCAAGTAATCAGGGAAACAAAACTTTGAACGGCCATATTTACGGAACCCCTGGTGGAATTTGGCCCATTAACGAACTTAACCGAGCCATTCGGGAACTGAACCCACACTGAAAATTTCAAGTCTCTAGGTTGTTCCGTTCGAGAGTTATCGTGCTTACGGACGGCCGGCCGGCCGGACGGCCGGACGGACGGACAGACTCGAATTTTCCGACGGATTCGTCATCAGTGAGTCGAACATAGTCGATTGAGACCATTTTCGGCTCAAAATTCGAAAAATACAGACATCGTGACGAAATGATATAGCCCTCGTGTAATTAGTACGAGCGCTCAAAAATGAGTTCAACTAGGAGAATTTGAAGGAAATTCAATGCTCTATAACTTTGTGATGCAATAACGAGATAATAAACTGACATATACTCAACATAATACATTTTTTTCATGAAGTGAACCGTCAATCCTAATCACCAGGGTTGAATTCCTTATTGAAACATTAAATTTGGCCACCCATAAAAAATGTATGATTTGTGAAAATAAAGAAACAATTTTCTCCATAATGTTACTTGATGAAACTTATATGTGAAGAGAAGCACGCAACTTTTGAAAATATGTATATTGTGTAGGTACAGCTTTTTATCCGAGAAGTCTGCCCTTCAGTGCTGGAATGAAATAGCGCATAGCAAACAATTGTTCGCGTGTGAAGGGTGTTTTGTCACGACTGGCCGGACTGGCCGTTTGTAACCTTGAGTGTGACCGATCGTTTTACCCCAAGTTTAATATTTTTAATCATGCAATGTCTAGGGTGAATTCTGATAATCATTTCATTTTCTGGAAACTTAACTGAACAATAATATATTTCAAGGTCATTTTTGAGCGCTCGTACTACTTACACGAGGGCTATATCATTTCGTCACGATGTCTGTATTTTTCGAATTTTGAGCCGAAAATGGTCTCAATCGACTATGTTCGACTCACTGATGACGAATCCGTCAGAAAATTCGAGTCTGTCCGTCCGGCCGTCCGTCCGTCCGTCCGTCAGCACGATAACTCTCGAACGGATCAACCTAGAGACTTGAAATTTTCAGTGTAGGTTCAGATCCCGAATGCCGCGGTTAAGTTCGTTATTGGGCAAAATTCGCCCAGGGGTTCCGTAAATATGGCCGTTCAAAGTTTTGTTTCCCTGATTACATGAAAACTACAGATTCGATCGAGATGAAATTTTGCACTCAGATGGAAAATGAGGTGTTTTAGCTACATGCGAAATTTTGTCCAGATCGCATGACCAGAACAATAGAAACCATAGAAAATTGTAACTTTTGAACGGAAATGCCTAGGGACTTGAAATTTTCAGGATAGGTGTGGATCTCGAATGTCGTGATCACGTTCATCTATGAGCAACATTATACAAGGGGTTCCGTAAATACGGTCGTTTGAAATTTTGTTTTCTCGATAAATTCGAAACTATGGATTTGATCGTGACGAAATTTTGTATTTAAATCAAGAATGATATATTCGAGCTACATTGTTTCCAGATCGCATGATCAGAACCATAGAAACCATAGAAAATCATAACTTTTGAACGGAAAGGCCTAGGGACTTGAAATTTTCAGGATAGGTTCGGATCGCGAATTTCGCGATCACTATCATCAATGAGCAAAATTAGACTAGGGGTTCCGTAAATATAGCCGTTCAAACTATATTTTTCCTGATAATTTCGAAAATACTTATTGGATTGAAATGAAATTTTGCTCATATATGAAGAATAATGTATTCAAACTACGTGAGAAATTTTGTCCAGATCGCATTACCAAGACCATAGATACCGTAGGAAATACTAGCGAGTTATCGAAAAAAAAAAATGGTCACCAAAGCACAGACGTGAAGTCTGGATTTTCGCGTTAGTTTGAAATTTTATTTGACAGTTGTCAAAATCTTTCCAATTGGTTTTTAAAACTGGAGCATGCAAATCTACCTGCAAGGTGCATGTACGAGCGCTCAAAAGCTCCTGCCTTCACGGCAGTGCTTTTCGTAATTTTTTTATCACCAAGTGTCCGGTTGGATAGTGTAAGGAAAAATAAAAGAATACATTTTGGATGGTTATAGTACAAAATATTGAAGATGTTCTAGCTATTATTTGTTCGAACAGGACATTACTAGGTCAACCAAGCGTTGTTTCGTAGAGTAATTCGTGTCCGAAAGTTACGAATGGGTTTCACGAGGGAACCGGCATTGATGTCGATGGTAGAATTTTCGAGTTTATTTATTAACCAAAGAGAAGGCATGTTTGTCAAATATGCTTCTTTTTTGAGCGCTCGTACTAATTACACGAGGGCTATATCATTTCGTCACGATGTCTGTATTTTTCGAATTTTGAGCCGAAAATGGTCTCAATCGACTATGTTCGACTCACTGATGACGAATCCGTCGGAAAATTCGAGTCTGTCCGTCCGTCCGTCCGTCCGTCCGTCCGTCCGGCCGTCCGGCCGGCCGGCCGTCCGTAAGCACGATAACTCTCGAACGGAACAACCTAGAGACTTGAAATTTTCAGTGTGGGTTCAGTTCCCGAATGGCTCGGTTGAGTTCGTTAATGGGCCAAATTCCACCAGGGGTTCCGTAAATATGGCCGTTCAAAGTTTTGTTTCCCTGATTACTTGAAAACTACAAATTTGATCGAGATGAAATTTTGCACTCAAATGGAAAATGAGGTGTTTAAGCTACATGTGAAATTTTGTTCAGATCGCATGACCAGAACCACAGAAACCATAGAAAATTGTAACTTTTGAACGGAAACGCCTAGGGACTTGAAATTTTCAGGATAGGTGTGGATCTTGAATGTCGTTATCACGTTCATCTATGAGCAACATTATACAAGGGGTTCCGTAAATACGGTCGTTTGAAATTTTGTTTTCTCGATTAATTTGAAACTACGGATTTGATCGAGATGAAATTTAGTATTTTAATCGAGAATGATATATTGAAGCAATATTTCGTCCAGATCGCATGACCAGAACCATAGAAACCATAGAAAATTGTAACTTTTGAACGGAAAGACCTAGGAACTTGAAATTCTCAGGGTGGGTTTGGATCGCAAATTTCACGGTCACGTTCATCAATGAGCAAAGTTAGACTAGGGGTTCCGTGAATATGGCCGTTCAAAATATTTTTTTCCTGATAGTTTCGAAACTACTGATCGGATTGGGATGAAATTATGCACCTGGCTCAGGAATAATGTATTCAAACTACGTGCAAAATTTTGTCCAGATCGCACCACCAAGACCATAGATACCGTAGAAAATTATAGCGAATTATCGAAAAAAAATAGATCAGCTGAAGCACTGACATGAAGTCTGGAGTTTCGCCTAAGTTTCAGAATTTTTTTGACAGCAGTCAAAAATTCCTTCAATTGATTTCCAAAACTGGAAAATGCGAATCTACCTACAAGGTGCATGTACGAGCGCTCAAAAGCTCCTGCCTTCACGGCAGTGCTTTTCGTAATTTTTTCATCTCTTGTTGGGATATAGGCTTCCCGAAGGGTGAGATAATTTGATAGTTCTCATTTTTCTTCTCATAAACGAATACCTAATGGAAGTAAATTAAAATTTGGAAGAAATACTCATAAACAATGTTTTCCTTCAAGGGTTCAAATTATGCAAACCCTCATTTTTGAGCGCTCGTACTACTTACACGAGGGCTATATCATTTCGTCACGATATCTGTATTTTTCGAATTTTTAGTTGAAAATGGTCTCAAACGACTAAGTTCGACTCACTGATGACGAATCCGTCGAAAAATTCGAGTCTGTCCGTCCGTCCGGCCGGCCGTCCGTATACACGATAACTCTCGAACGAAATGTCCTAGAAACTTGAAATTTTCAGGGTAGGTCCGAATCTCAAATGCCGCGGTTTAGTTCGTTATTGGGCAAAATCCGCCTAGGGGTTCCGTAAATAAGGCCGCTCAAAATTTTGTTTTTCTGATTGCTTCGAAACTACTTATTCGATCAAGGTAAAATGTTGCACTCAGATGGATAATCACGAACTTAAGTTACATGCAGAACTTTGTTCAGCTCACATGACCAGAACCATAGAAACCATAGAAAATTATAACTTTATAATGGAAAGGCCTAGGGACTTTAAATTTTCAGGATAGGTGTGGATCGTGAATGTTGCGTTCACGTGTATTCATGAGCAAAAGTAGGCTAGGGGATTCGTAAATATGGCCGTTTGAAATTCAGTTTTCTTGATCATTTAAAAATTATGGATTTGATCGTGTAGAAATTTTGTATTTGAATTGAAAATGATCTATTCGAGCTACATTTTTTCCAGATCGCATGATCAGGACCATAGAAACCATAGAAAATTATAACTTTCGAACGGAAAGGTTCGGATCGCGAATTTCGCGCTCACGTTAATTGATGAGCAAAATTAGACTAGGGGTTCCGTGAATATGGCCGTTTGAAATTCGGTTTTCTTGATAATTTCAAAACTATCGATTCAATCCTGACGAAATTTTGTATTTTAATCGAGAATGATATATTCGAGCTACATTTTTTCCAGATCGTATGATCAGAACCATAGAAACCATAAAAATCATAACTTTCGAACGAAAAGGCCTAGGGACTTGAAATTTTAAGGATAGGTTCGGATCGCGAATTTCGCGATCACTTTTTATCAATGAGCCAAATTAGACTAGGAGTTCCGTAAATATTGCCGTTCAAACTATATTTTTGAGCGCTCGTACTACTCACACGAGAGCTATATCATTTCGTCACGATGTCTGTATTTTTCGAATTTTGAGCCGAAAATGGTCTCAATCGACTATGTTCGACTCACTGATGACGAATCCGTCGGAAAATTCGAGTCTGTCCGTCCGGCCGTCAGCACGATAACTCTCGAACGGAATGTCCTAGAAACTTGAAATTTTCAGGGTAGTTTCGAATCTCGGATGCCGCGGTTAAGTTCGTTATTGGGCAAAATTCGCCGAGGGGTTCCGTAAATATGGACGCTCGAAATTTTGTTTTCCTGATTCCTTTGAAACTACAGATTCGATCGAGATGAAATTTTGCACTATAATGGAAAATGAGGTGTTCAAGCTACATGCAGAATTTTGTTCAGTTCGCATCACCAGAACCATAGAAACCATAGAAAATTGTAACTTTTGAACGGAAACGCCTAGGGACTTGAAATTTTCAGGATAGGTGTGGATCTCGAATGTCGTGATCACTTTCATTTATGAGCAAAATTATACCAGGGGTTCCGTGAATATGGTCGTTTGAAATTTAGTGTTCTTGATAATTTCCAAACTACAGATTCGATCGGGACGAAATTCTGTATACTAATGGAGAATGTTATATTCGAGCTACATTTCTCTAGATCGCATGACCAAAACCATAGAAACCATAGAAAATTATAACTTTCGAACGGAAAGGCTAGGGACTTGAAATTTTCAGGGTGGGTTTGGATCGCGAATTTCACGGTCACGTTCATCAATGAGCAAAATAAGACTAGGGGTTCCGTAAATATGGCCGTTCAAACTATTTTTTTCCTGATAGTTTCGAAACTACTGATCGGATCGGAATGAAATTTTTTCATCTAGCTGAGGAATAATGTTTTCAAACTACTTGCAAAATTTTGTCCAGATCGCATCACCAAGACCATAGATACCGTAGAAAATTCTAGCGAGTTATCGAAAAAAATTGATCCGCTGAAGCACTGACATGAAGTCTGGAATTTCGCCTAAGTTTCAGATTTTTTCGACAGCTGTCGAAAATTCCTTCAATTGATTTCTAAAACTGGAAAATGCGAATCTACCTACAAGGTGCATGTACGAGCGCTCAAAAGCTCCTGCCTTCACGGCAGTGCTTTTCGTAATTTTTCTCGTTAGTTTTTGGTAAATGATCATAACGAAAAAATATTATATCTGCACGGCCTCAGGTGGCGTCAGGGCATAGTAACAGCCTACACAGAACACAACCGGGTCTCCTAACTCGCACAAACTCTGAGCTTATGAGGGGTCTCACAGAGACCTAAGAGATTTCCTTAGGGAAATCGAGATAGAATGAAGTTGCGTTTTACAGAGCTAGAAGGAGTCTGTAACTGCGACCATCTGATTCTTCGTGCGTTACCATCACACCACTGATTCCCGATTCATTACAGAAGTCAATGATTTCTCTTGAGGACTTGTGTCTGAACTTACGAAGAATTGAACTCTATTTAGTCTCTTCGCTCATTTTCTGTAGATGGTATATGATAGCTCAATGGCCAATGAGTCGATCTGTAGGAACTCTCAATTCATCTTCTTGAGAGAATAAGATGCAAGTTCTTTAGCTTGTTTGAGTACTGAGATACTTAACCAGAAATAATTTGTTTGCCCTGCTTTGCGCGCTTTCTTGCTCTAACTCCTCAGTTAGTTTTGTGATAACGACGAGAAGATTAATGTGAAATTGGTTCAGGATTGTTTCACTGGGAGAATCTTCAAAAATTCTTTTTCAAAACTTTGGTATCTTCGCCATTACCTGCAAAAGATTTTATGCTCACATAATGAGGCATCGATTAAATGAGCTTTTCCGCTGTTTCATGTGGAAAAAAAAACTCGAGTTGAAAATTTAACATGTTTGCGGAAAGTCCGAAGATGCGGCAATAATTTCGAACTTTCGAACTAATTCCTCTCAAAACACGAGCGGATTTTCGCAAAAATGGACCGATGCGTGGACTGAGACGAAAAAAAGAAATCCTCATATCGTCGGCCTAATTCGTTAACCTGCTAAGTCCATTTTGGCATAGTTTACAGGAGAGAGAAAAAACTGAAAGAAATTTTTTCTATTTTACATGTAAAGATTCTGAAAATCCCTTTGGCTCCTATAATGATTCTTGTTATTTTGTAATTTTGGAATATCTTGAGCACAGTTCGAAAAAATCAGGAAAATAATCACTTAGCAGCTTTTCGTTATGAAGTTTACATTCGATTGAGGATATAGCAGTTTTTCCGAAGAGTGATTTTGCGTCGATTTTGGTGCAATTGCGTTAAATCACTAGTCTTACAAAGATGAAATCATGAAGACCTCCTCTGCGGTGAAAGTTGCCAGTCATCCTTATAAAAATAAAAAGTTAAAAAAAGTAAAAGTTTTATAGAGAATAGATCCATTGCTTTCATAACGTAACACTGAATGAAAATATACCCACGTGCGTAGTTTCCTTATTTTTAGTTCATTTTTTAACATTTTTTCAGCAAACTGTAGATACAATTATTAATTTCAACTAGCTCATTCGGTCTTTTGTAAAATGTTGGCTTATTAGTTATTATAAAGGGTTGATTAAAAGTTTGTTGTTAAATCCTAATTTCAAAACATCCTGTCGAATAATTTCGCGGTCAAATTCTTTAAAAATACCAATTCAGGTTAAGAACCAGTCATTTTCAACATTTTGTTTTTTGGTTCATGTCTTCAGGTGCACCTAGTTGATTTTCAAGAGGGAAATGAACTCCGAATACCCAATTTTAAGAAAAAAAAAAACTTTCTCCGTTCCTTCTCCATACTCTTTTTCATCCATCTGGAGAATGTGAATCTGGATTCGTCAGTGAAAAGAACATTGCTTCGTTGCCGTAAGTCCAATGTGAATGTTCAGTAAAGCTACTCGATGACGCTGAAGTAATTTGGGTCCAGTTACTGGTCTGCAAGCTTCGACTACTCTTTTGACGGTAGAGCGATGAACATGAAGAATTCTTGCAACATATTTATAATTACGTTCATCTTCAACAAGAGCAACAGGCTTTGTGCAATTTTCCTCCCCCAATTCACCTCTTCAAAAAATCACAATTCTTGAAGTAAACCGTTGATGACAAGTTCATTTCGTTCTTGAAAATGAACTAGAGCACTCAAAGGCATGAATCAAAAAAAAAATGTTGGAAAGGAATAGTTCCCAACAAAAATTGGTATTTTGAAAGAATTTGACCACGAAATTATTCCACACGATGTTTCAAAATTAGGGTTCAACAACAAACTTCTAATTAACACTGTACAATGACTTATAAGCCAGCTTTCAACAAAAGAATGAATGACCAAGATGAAATTGATTAATTTATCTACAGTTTGCTGAAAAAATTTGAAAATTGGGTTAAAAATGAAGAAACTACGAGACCTCAAATTTCACAAAAAATTATTAACTTGTTGTTTTTTTTCTCGCACGGGAGTGTATATCTTAAATGATAGAACAAAAGAGACTTGACTTGTCTATAATTTTGGCCTTCACTAACATTATGCAAATGAAAACTCGATCAAAACATTGTCTAACTTCGAGCGCCAGTACAAAACTGAGTCCCCTATGGGATTTAGCAGGTTTTCTACGTGTATATTTGCTATTGGGTACAAAGCAGTTTTTCATGCACGGCTTTTTTACCACATTGAATACTGATATCGACCTATTTCTTATGCCATAAGGTAGGTAATCGTCTGAACTTTATGATCAGCTCAAAAAGTAAAATTGACCAAAAAATCGACTTAGCAGGTTAACGAATTAGGCCGACGATATGTTTCTTCAACAACCACGTGATTCGGGATATAAACAAACTAACAAACAAATCTTGGTGAGTCCTAAACGTTAATCCAATGACAGTCCATTCATTTTTCTCATTCGTCCACGATGCAGTCGACATTGATGATATCGAAAATGCGGAAAAATTAATTTTTTTCGAGAAAAATAAGAGTGAAAAATTGGTTTTGCAAGTAAAACAGAGTTGAAGAAAAAATAGGGATATTCACACTTGAAAATGAAAGAAAGTGGTTTTTCAAAGATTCATCAGCCCCACGATACGTTTTTGAGCGCTCGTTCTACTTACACTAGGGCTATATCATTTCGTCACGATGTCTGTATTTTCCGCGTTTTGAGCCGAAAATGATCTCAATCGAACAAGTTTGACTCACTGATGACGAATCCGTTGGAAAATTCAAGTCTGTCCGTCCGTGCGGCCGTCCGTAAGCACGATAACTCTCGAACCGAAAAACCTAGAGACTTGAAATTTTCAGTGTGTGTTCAGTTCCCAAATACCTTGGTTGAGTTCGTTAATGGGCAGCTTTCGATTTCTCCGAAACAACACATTCGATCGAAATGAAATTTTGCACTTATATGGAGAAAGGGAGCTACATGCAGAAAATTCCAGACCGCATGACCAGAAACATTGAACCCATAGAAAATCATAACTTACGAACGGAGAGCTAAGGGACTTGAAATTTTCGAGAAAGGTGTGGATCTCGAATGTCGCGGGCATGTCCATCATGAGCAGAATTAGACTAGGGGTTCCGTAAATATGGCCGATCGAAATATTTTATTCCTGATAATTTCAAAACTTCGGATTCGATCGTGACGCAATTTTGTATTCTTATGGAGAATAATATTTAAGCTACATTTTGTCCAGATCGGATGTGACTAGAGCCATATAAACCATCGAAAATTATAACTTTCAAACGGAAAGGCCTAGGGACTTGAAATTTTTAGGGTAGGTTTGGATCGCGAATGTCGCGATCACGTTCATCAATGAGCAAAATTAGACTACGGGTTCCGTGAATATGGCCCTTCAAAATATTTTTTCCTGATACTGATTGAATTGAAATTCTGCACATAGAGAAAGAATAATGTACTCAAACTACGTGAGAAATTTTGTCCAGATCGCATTACCAAAACCATAGATACCGAAAAAATTCTAGCGAACTATCGAGAAAAATTTTTGTCGCATAACGCACTGACGTGGAGTTTCCAATCAGTAGTTCCGAAATTATCAGAAAATAAAAATTTTTAACGGCCATACTTACGGAACCCCTTAGTTTGATTCTGCTCATTGATGAACGTGACCTCGACATTCGAGATCCACATCTATCCTGAAAATTTGAAGTCTCTTGGCCTTTCCGTTCGAATGTTATAATTTTTTATGGTTTCTATGGTTCTGGTGATGCCATCTGGAAACATTTTCCCACCTAGCTTCAACACGTCATTCTCCATCTGAGTGCGAAATTTCATCTCGATCGAATCAGTATTTTCGATCGAATCAGTAGTTTCGAAGTAATCAGGACAACAAAATTTTCAACGACCATATGTACGGAACCTCTGGTGAAATTCTGCGCATTAACGAACTTCAGTGCGGCATTCGGGAACTGAACCCACACTGAAAATCTGAAGTTTCTAGGTAGTTTCATTCGAAAGATTTCGTGCTCACGGTTGGCCGGACGGCCCGAATTTTTTGACGGATTCGTCATCAATAAGTTGAACGTGACAAAGTGACGAAATGATATAGCCCTGTCAGTAGAACGAGCGCTCAAAAATGTGTGACCTATGACCTATAAATATAGTACCCATACCTTATATTCTTTCATTATAAACCATTAAACATTTGTTCAAGAGAAAACAATAACAACTATTAAATCACTCAACCCTCTTTGAGAGGGGGTAAATTCCAACATGGAATGAAAATCCTGATAACGTGTGTTTTAGAAACTCGTCTGGTTTTTTGTTGAGGAACCGGCTCATGAAATCAGGTGACGTTATTATAGATCACCCTATATAGTCACAAATCTCTTTGGTCGTGAAGCAACAGACATAAATTCAACGAGTTCACAATTTGGAAATGGTTCTTTTGTAACGTTATATTATATATGAAGTCGACCCTTCGAGCTATGTGGTGAAGTGGACATCGTTACTACATTGAATTCCTGAAATTTAACAGTGTTACTCTGCTCATGACGTCAGGCCAGTGTAAGCCTCTGGTGAACCTTGTAACTCTGAGCTCAAGTTCATTTGATACTCCCTCAGTTAAGACTTTCCAGTTCAGCTGCTACATTGGAAGTTATCAAAGTTAATTCCGAACTTCGTGATAATACAGGATCAAAACTGGAGTCTCCATTGAATGGAAATTCATGGACATATACTCCGTTTAAGAATTATTGACATCTCGGTAGGCTGTGAAAAATCGAATTCAAGTTGGTAATAGACTATTCAGTAATATTTTGGGTTGCTGTATTCGGGGTATAGGAATAACACTAACATAACCCATAGAGACCTTGCATTGATGATTTTATCGAATATATTGGTGAATAATTATAAAAATTACCTCTGAATTTGAGTATTTTTTGTCTTATGCTATTAAAATGGCTGGAATTGACCAGGATACATCGCGGCTGACAAGAGAACGCCAGGCAGTTTGTCGGTGTTACTTCGAGTCATCCAAAGATTTGACATATATTAGGTTGGGGAAAAAGTAATTTCGTATTTTGCGCCAGGAAGGTGTTTGGTGTATAGGCAGAGAGTGCTTAACTATGAACTGCTCCTCTATGGTCAAACGCTCAATTCTGCTCTCTACTCTAAATTACTCAAGTGTTTGAAGCTGGTGATCGGACAGAAGCGGACGGCATCGGTGGATAGGGACAGAATGTGTTCAATCAGGACAACGACAGGCCGCACACATCTTTGATGACTTCTCAGTAGCTTCGGGAGCTAGGATGGAAAGTTTTTATTCATCTACTCTATAGTCCGGACCTGGCACCAAGTGTCTACCACCTGTTCCTGTCGATGGCCAACGCGCTTAGAGGTAAAAATTTGGCCTCAATAGGGGCCTGTAAAAATTGGTTGTCTGAGTTTTTTGCGAATAGGGATAAGGGCTTGTGAGGGAGGGGCATTATGAAGTTAGATTCTGGTTGGCAACAAGTTTTCGAACAGAATGGCGCATATTTGACTGAAATCGGATGATTGCAACACTTTTTTTGAAGCATTGAAATGAAGTGAAAAATACGACATTACTTTTCCCCAACCTAATATTTCCGCTAGCATTTATCGAGTTTCGCTAGTGTTTCAGGTAAACTGTTATTCACCTTCTCAAAGTGTATTCTGATTGATCAATGTCTCTCAAATTCACAGATTTCTCCAAGCACTGTCTGTAGAATATAAGCATGTTATTACAGCCTCGAATTAGCAGTAGGAGAAAACCTGTGCAATATGATTATTCCTTCAAAGAGACATTGAATGACTTTGTTTTTGCTGAAATTGAAACCAATGAATATATATCTGTTTAGATATCCTTTTTAAACTAGCCAAAGAGCACCTAAATTTCAATCGATCGAAGTCAACATTATATTATATCATGAAAAAAATTGGATACAAACACAAAAAAGTTGATCGAAGGAAAATTCTCAGTGATAAACAAGAAAATATAATAAAAATAGTAAGATATTGTGATAAATACCGAGAATACATGGAACAAAACGTAACATTCATTCATCTAGATGAAACTTGGATATTCGAAAACGGTAGTCAAATTCGTCAGTGGACACACTAGAAAATAATCCAAAAGGTATGCCGAGTATATTCAAGGGTAAAGGCAGAAGGTGCACTATTTTGAATGCTGGAACAGTTGATGGATTTTCACCTGGATGCGGTCTGATTCTTGACAGTGGTATTAATGATAAGGATTACTATGAATGGTGAATTATTTCATGAATGGGTTATTGAAAAATGGAAACCTTCCCTGCAAAAGGAAGCCCATCAAAAGGATTAGGTCAGCTTATTCAATAAACACATCCAAATCACTACACTACGTGGAAACAAAGTTTTAAATGAGATTTTTATCTTTTCTCTTGTATCATTCATAGATATTTTAAGTTTATTTATTATACTTATACTGTTTGGTACCCTGTTCACATTCCCTCTGCTCATACTGAGATTGAACACATGCTATATTGTCCATAATTCAAAAATATACTGAATATTTGTAAAATTGCTCATCAATTATAATATTTTCAATAAATCATGGACAGTTTTAATGAATGAAAATAAAAATAGACTTTCTTAAAGTAGTCAACACCGAGCAATAAATAATTCACAAATTGGTTCATATATTGATAGTCACGGTACAAATTTCATGTCGAAATTCTTCATGTACTACATAGATTCTTAATTTTTGTTTCTCTCTTATTTCTTAATACATACTTATAACGTTTCTTCCAACCCATTCTCTTGGCCCTGTACTTGCGAAGTATCGAAAAATGTTTTCTTTTGCACCACTAGCTACCTGCTAGTATTCCATTAATTATCCTTCTTGAATCCTGACATAAAATGGTTGTCTTAAAGTAATATGGTTAGAATTTTGCAAGATTTCCAATACCAATAAATATTGCATAGTCCTGAGTGAAAATTAATATTTGTTTGAATGATCTTCCATTGCTCATTAAATGAACTATAACTCTAATGTGGATAATTCCCAGCTTCATCGATTGATTGAATTAGATAATAGTATTTGCCTTGGCTATTTATTTGATGACGACAGAAGTTATCTAGTATATAAAAATAAGTCGGGTTTTCCTTCCTGACGCTATAACTCCAGAACGCACGAACCGATTTCCACGGTTTTGCATTCGTTGGAAAGGTCTCGGGCTCCGTGAGGTTTATAGCAAAAAAAAATTCAGGAAAAATTCAGGACAAACCAACATTTTAAGTAGATGGCGCCGGTGCGTGATACATTGTTTGACAGCTACTCATTGTTCTCTGCTCAGTTAATTTCATGTGACAAACCGGTATTGTGTTCACTGTGAAATTGTGAAAAAAAAGTAAGAAAAACATATAACGTATATTGTGCAAATTTTTATTCAATTTCAACAGCAGGCATTTGTCTTTAAGGTCGTAAGTTGAACTGTGTAAATTATATGGATCGTGCATTCGAGGTTAAATTCACCGCTCTGTCCATAGCCCAAAATGCCTAGAGGACGACGTGCGAACATCGGCCGCCGCACAAGACATGCAAGCCAGCAACAAGTGTATTCACAGAACTTAAGCGAAGAAAGACAAAATATAATAAGAGAAAATGCCCGATTGAGACAACGCGTGAGCACACGAAGATCATCGGCATCATACAATCGCTTGGCATTTCAATATGATCCCACTGCGAACTACAGTGATGATGAAAATTTAGATATTGGACCAATGACGACTATATGCCGATATTGCAATGCGTTAAAGTTCAAAAGAGAAACGGCTGGATTGTGCTGCGCAAGTGGAAAAGTCAAACTGGATCCATTACTTACACCACCACAGCCACTGAAACCATTGTTCGATGGAAGTGATCCCGATTCCAGCCATTCTCTTCAACACATCCTTGAATACAATAACTGCTTTCGCATGACTTCCTTTGGAGCTAATATCATTCGAGAAGGCGGCTTCATGCCGACTTGCAAGGTAAAAGATACAACACACATAACCAATCACTCACACCAACACAATGAATTGCAATACATAACAACTACATATACACCACACACTACACCATCACACGATCAGAGGTTACACCGTATTCTTCAACAAATGATTGTTTGCAATTACAGATACAAGGACAAATATATCATTTGCATGGTTCAATGGTGCCAGCACCAGATGACCAAGCATCAATTTCTGCAAATATATTTCATTTCGTCGATGGTGGATCAGCTGAATGTGCGGTGCAATATACAGGAAACACAACAGTTAAAGAGACGAATTATTGAACAGTTGCAAGCATTTTTTCACGCTAATAATGCTGAGGAAATAGAACAAAAGCAACTCTCCTGGTATGGCCATGTGCATCGAATGCCGGATCACAGACTGCCGAAACAGGCAATGAATTGGATACCACACCACAAACGTAAAAGGGGAAGACCGAAAATTTCATGGAGCCAGGGAATACAGAAGGCACTGAGTGCCAGGAGCTTGCGTGAAGGCCAGTTGGAAGACCGGAGACAGTGGCGTCTGGATATCAGACAACGTCGAGGAACGTTTTGAACCGAGTTTATATATATAATGCTGTGGTTAATATGTTCAAAACAGCATTGGAGCGAATGTCATCGGATACGCACAAATTTGTCATAAGAGCGGATTGTACCCCAACAGGTGAACATGTGCGAAGATTCAATGCACCCACCGTTAATGATGTTGCTGCAATTATTGTTGGCGATCCAACTAAATCGCGAGACATTGTCGTTCAGCGAAGAAGCAATATCATGCATCGTGTAAACGAGACACATCGTTTGTACGATGCGTTACAATATCCAAAAAAAAACAAAAAAACAAAAAAAAAATTTTCTTCATCTTTTAATCACCAAACGAAATGTTACATAAAACGAAGCCATCTGGTGGCGAAACGGAGTTCGCCGGGTTTGCTAGTTATGTATAACTATTCATTTTCCCTTCATATTTTCTGCCGCCCTGGGCAAAATAATATTCGCCGCCTTCAATAATATTTGGGTTAACTGCTGCGTATGAGCCTCTCCTAGCCCTTGTGCCATATTTTTCAGGGGAAAATCATGTCTACGTGTGACTATTTCAACAATAAATATATTTCATCAAAATCGTTACAATATTTAAGAGGTTTTTACGTTAAGAGTAAAGAAATCACTAGAAAGGGTTTGTTTCAATTTTTAATTAAAATAAAAAATCACTTAGTTATATACCGCTACAAAACTCATCAACTATATTGAACAAAAATAAAAAATATAAAACATAAAAATTAAATAATTGAATGAATTGAATAAAGATTTATTCAGAGCACAACATACAACATACTTATATCTCACACTAGGTAAAAGTGTATAAAGGACATAGTTGTCTAGCATTTAACTCATATTATTATGCTCGCACATATTGAGCCCTACCTTATGATTGAAATAAGTTTCTTAGCAATTTTTGATCTGCATAAATAATTTCAGACAAATTTATACTGTCGCAAATTTTATGCTCTATTGCAATCATAGCTAATCCAGGTAATCTATTCTGTGTCATGTTGGATCTCAGATAATTTTAATAATTTTTCATCAAGAAGTTTTTTTTCCCCACTCGCAACGGTAAAGTACTAATAATTCTTCAGCTCATGTCATATTCTCAAGGCGACCAGCAAAAATTCAGGGATTATTATATCCTAATGGGAAAACCGACAGGCAATAGCCCTCAATTATGTGATCCTCATTTTTGCCGCTCTAGGCAGTTGCCCGGTTTGCCCCACCATAGGTCGGGTCCTGTGTTTTATTTGTTCATTTACGAAGTGTTATGAGACAATAAATTCAAATTTCTACAAAATTAGTGTAACCTTCATGTATTTATATTTTAATTAACACATGGTCGAAATGTTGACGGTTATTCTTCTATTCAATATTTCTTTATTTCACGAAATATTACAAGTTTTTCCATAAAACCAATTATACTTGCTTTGCTACAAGATAAGAATTTCTGTGTGCCAAATAAATTCTTATTGCGGGCGTGGTAAGGAAATGAATATCACCATTCTGAAGTGAACAAAATCAGTCATATTTTTCCAATGGTTTCATCGATGAAAAATCATCAATTAAGCGATCCTTACACGGTCAATATTATTGACGCAATATAATAATATGTCGAAAGAATTGTTGCCCTCAATATTATTGTTCAAATATATTCCTCACACGTTCAATATATTGATCGATATCGATGTTGCTTCAATAATATTGATCGCTTTATGGATATGTTTTTTCAATAATACAGATTATATGAAAACTGTGAAGAAAACAGAACCGTGCTTCTTATAGCAATTGTTCGAAATGTCCAATATTTAAGAATCTTTTTCGCACTGAATATACAAATCTGCAAAGTTTTAAACGTTTCTGACCCATTTCTGCACAATACAAATTTATTCGTTCGATCAGGTCCTCTCGAGTCTGAACGCGAATTTGATATACTTTTTCTTTCGAGGTGTTTCAGACATAAAAATTCGAAGGCGTAAGGTCGAAGCTCATCGGTGGCCATCTTATCGGAGGTATCTTCCAATCAATTGCACCCCTAAATCTTCATTTATCAAGTTCTGTTCATTCCGGCTTTTATGAGCTGGGCAGCATTTGAAACCAGACGTTTTGTCTTTTAGCCAGGGGCATTCTAATCAATATGTCTGTTAAGCTGCTTTGGATTTATGTAATGAATTCTTCAGCGTTGAGGCGATCGGAAAGTATTACTGGTCCGAAAAGTTCACCTCTCATGATTCCTAACGCCAGAACGTCCTGGATTGGAAGGTACGATCCGATAAAATGGCCACCAAGGAGCCCCGACCTTACAACTCTGGATTTGTATGTCTGGAACACCTTGAAATGAAAAGTATGTCAAATTCGCGTTCAGACTCGAGAGGATCTGAGCGAAAGAATAAATTTGTGTTGTGCAGAAATGCGTCAGACACGTTGTGAATTTCGCAAGTTTGTAGATTCAGTGCGAAAACGATATGTAAAAGCACATATTGGACATTTCCAACAATTTCATTAAGTAGCATGGTTCTGTTTTCTTCACAGTTTCATGGAAATTACTTTGATATTCAATCATAAAGAGCTTCAAAATAAAACCAATTTAGGTTTGAAATATTGCGATCCATGATATTAGGGCAGAAGACAAGCAGCGAGCACAAAAGTTGATATGTCATTTGAAAGCACACTAAATGGGGGATTTTTTGCTGAAATGAAAACATGTCCATAATTGATGACTTTTCAACGATTATTTTCTTCTTATTAATTTTGACCAATCGCTATCAAGAATTGGTATGTCAAATATAAATTTCAAGTGGAAAAATTACTCAACAATTGTCAACTTAGCTGTCAGCAGTTTTTCCGGAAAAAAAATTGAAAAAATTTCATGCAAGTTTGACAAGTTGCTTACGAATTTATCAATTTTTCAACTGAAACTCAAAATGAATCGGTTTGGAAATGTTTCCGAGAGCAAAATTAATGAGGCTGTTGAAAAAAGTGTTCCACTAAATACTCAGAAAATTCACACATAAAATGTTCATTTAACTCAGGAATAATCTTACCAGATATCCCTTGGGCATTCAATTTTTCCTGTGGAAAAATTGGAACACTCGTTTCTAAGTGATCTGTTTTAACAAATAGCATTCGCGAAAGTGGAAAAATCTTCGTCTTCGACTCGGATTTTTGAAACCACTCTCGCTTATGCTATTTGTTAAAACAAATTACTTAGAAACTCGTTTTTCCAAATTTTTCCGGAAAAATTAAATGCACTAGGGATATTACCCCCGATAAAACCATTGGAAAAATATGACTGATTTTGTTCATTCCGGAATGGTGATATTAATCTCCCTACCACTCCTGCAATAAGAATTTTTTTTGGCACACCGAAATTCTCATCTTGTATCAAATTCAACCATGTTTCCAGATATATGGTCAAATTTGATGAAGCTACAAGAATAACTGAAGTATAATTGATTTCATGGAAAAACTTGAAATATTTCGTGAAATCAAGAAATGTTGAATTGAAGAAGAACCGTCAACATTTGGACCATGTGTCATTTGTTGAAAATCACATGTATGATCCCCCTTTGAAGTTTTGCCCTTTCAAAAGTAGACACCTTGTATAAAATTGAATGCTCCTGAAGGTGGCATATGCTTTTTTAACTGACAAAGATTTTTCAGATACACTGAAAGGTAGATAAAATTTTCATGTTTAGTTATAGACCAAATTTCAAGTATTTATCTCCCAGTTCTTCAAGAACTCCCTATGTGCCATCGAGTTTGGAATACCCTATGAGTATATTAATCGGTCTCTGTACACTAAGTTCGTCATCATATCAGTCATATATGTCGAACATTCGATCACTTCGACCTATTCTATCAAAATTCCATTTGAATATATTTATTGCTTTTCATTTCAATTGTAATCTAATGTCTTATCAAAATTTTGTTCATGAATTTCTCGAAAATCGCAGAAAGGTATAGAAAAGTATTATACAAAAATTACGAAAAGCACTGCCGTGAAGGCAGGAGCTTTTGAGCGCTCGTACTTGCACCTGCTAGGTAGATTCGCATTTTCCAGTTTCAGAAATGAATTAGAGGAATTTTCGACAGCTGACAAAAAAATTCTGAAACTTAGGCAAAATCCAGACTTCATGTCAGTGCTTCAGCTGATCAATTTTGTTTCAATAATTCGCTAGAATTTTCTACGGTATCTATGGTCTTGGTGATGCGATCTGGACAAAATTCCGCACGTAGTTTGAATACATTATTCCTCAGCTAGGTGCAGAATTTCATTCCGATCAAATCGGTAGTTTCGAAATTATCAGGAACAGAATATTTTGAACGGCCATATTTACGGAACCCCTAGTCTAATTTTGCTCATTGATGAACGTGACCGTGAAATTCGCGATCAAAACCCACCCTGAAAATTTCAAGTTCCTAGGCCTTTCCGTTCAGAAATTACAATTTTTTATGGTTTCTATGGTACTGGTCATGCAATCTGGACAAAATATTGCTCTTATATATCATTCTCGATTAAAATATGGAATTTTATCTCGATCGAATCCGTAGTTTCGAAATTATCGAGAAACCAAAATTTCAAACGACCGTATTTACGGAACCCCTAGTATAATTCTGCTCATTGATGAACGTGAACGCGACATTTCAGATCCACACCTATCCTGAAAATTTCAAGTCCCTAGGCCTTACCGTTCGAAAGTTATGATTTTCTATGGTTTCCATGGTTCTGGTCATGTAATCTGGAGAAGTGTAGCTTAAATATATCATTCTTCATTAGTATACAAAAATTCGTCACGATCGAATCTGTAGTTTCGAAATTATCAAGAAAACCAAATTTCAAACGACCATATTTAAGGAACCCCTAGTATAATTTTGCTCATAGATGAAAGTGATCACGACAATCGAGATGCACACCTATCCTGCAAATTTCAAGTCCCTCGGCGTTTCCGTTCAAAAGTTACAATTTTCTATGGTTTCTATGGTTCTGGTCATGCGATCTGGACAAAATTTCACATGTAGCTTGAACACCTCATTCTCCATTTGAGTGCAAAGTTTCATCTTGATCGAATCTGCAGTTCCAAAGTAATCAGGAGAACAAAATTTTGAACGGCCATATTTACGGAACCCCTCGTGGAATTCTGCCCATTAACGAACTCAACCGAGGCATTTGGGATCTGAACCTACACTGAAAATTTCAAGTCTTTAGGTTGATCCGTTCGAGAGTTATCGTGCTTACGGACGGCCGGACGGGCAGACTCAAATTTTCCGACGGATTCGTCATCAGTGAGTTGAACTCTATCGTTTGAGACCATTTTCGGCTCAAAATTCGAAAAATTCAGACATCGTGACGAAATGATATAGCCCTAGTGTAAGTAGAACGAGCGCTCAAAAATAATCCGAAGGCAATAGCAAAGCAAAATATACAACGCTCTACAATTGCCTCATTTGAAATGACTAATTTTCGTTTCTTTTCAATATAAGTGGCAATGCAGAAGCCGTAGCAGAATCAAGTTCGGAACATTCTGTATATGACACTATTACACGGGTTCAGCGAAGAAGTTATATTTTCAAGATTCATTCATATTGTCGTTATGACTTTGAAATTTTTGAGCGCTCGTACTACTTACACGAGGGCTATTATCATTCCGTCACGATGTCTGTATTTATCGAATTTTGAGCCGAAAATGATCTCAATCGACAGAGTTCGACTCACTGATGACGAATCCGTCGAAAAATTCGAGTCTGTCCGTCCGGCTGTATACACGATAACTCTCGAACGGAACGTCCTAGAAACTTGAAATTTTCAGGGTAGGTTCGAATCTCGAATGCCGCGGTTAAGTTCGTTATTGGGCAAAATTTGACCAGGATTCTGTATATATGGCTGTTCGAAATTTTGTTCTCCTGATTACTTCTAAAGAGGTAAAATTTTGCACTGAGATAGAAAATAACGTGTTCAAGAAACATGCAAAATTTTGTTCATTTCGCATGACCAGAACCATAGAAACCGTAAAAAATTATAACTTTGTAATGGAGAGGCCTAGGGACTCGAAATTTTCAGGATAGGTGTGGATCTCAAATGTCGCGGTCACGTTCATAAATAACCAAAATTAGACTAGGGGTAAATATGGTCGTTAGAAATTCAGTTTTCTTGATAATTGCAAAACTACGGATTCGATCATGACGAAATTTTGTATTTCAATGGAGAAAGATATATTCAAGCTAAATTTTATCCAGATCGCATGACTAGAACCATAGAAACCATAGAAAATTATAAGTTTCGAAAGGCCTAGGGCCCTGAAATTTTTAGGGTAGGTTCGGATCACGAATTTCGCGCTCACGTTCATCAATGAGCAAAATTAGAATAGGGGTTCCGTAAATTTGGCCGTTCAAAATATTCTTGATATTTCAGAAACTACTCATTGGATTGGAATGAAATTTTTCACATATATGAAGAATAATGTATTCAAATAACGTGGTAAATTTTGTCCAGATCGCATTGCCAAGACCATAGATAACGTAGAAAAGTCTAGCGAATTATCGGAAAAAAAATTACCTAAAGCACTGACGTGAAGTCTGGAGTTCCGCCTTAATTTGAACATTTTTTTGACAGCTGTCAGAATTTTTCTCATTTGATTAATTTATCTGAAACTGGAAAATGCGAATCTACCTACAAAGTGGATGAACGAGCGCTTACAAGCTCCTGACTTCACGGCAGTGCTTTTCATAATTTTTCAGGTAATTCAGGCTATTGAATTCTAGAAGTAACCCTTTTTTTTTGACATTGATAAACGCCGTTTACATAATAGAACTATCGGAAATGAAACTATTAAACTAAACTATTAACTATTGAAGTGCCTTTTCTGATTCGTATTATCTGCCAATTGTATATTCTCAAATTTTTTAACTTTTTGTAGGTTATGATTGCCAAGAGACATACTATATATTTTATCAATAACCATAATTCAAACCGTTTCCCTTCCCACTGCATTCATCAAGATTTAATCATTGGTATCTGCAATGTTCTCATTCTCATACGGTCAAATTAACAACGGAAATTGGTTTGTTTCAGCACTTCCGCAGGAGGACCCAGTGATAACAGGGGTGGAACCTCAGTATCAAATTGGGGACGAGATAAATCTGAACTGCACGTCAGGCAGGAGCTATCCAGCGTCCATTCTGCATTGGTACATAAACGAACAACAGGTCTGTACTAATTGATACGAATATTTCAGCTATCTATGCGTTTTCTGATGTGTAGGTTTATGTTTATAAGATCCTATTTGCATAGTTTCATTCAACTAATCCAACCTTGGAATTATGAACAATTTAGTTACATTTCACCACAGGTTTTTCAAAATAAATAATAATTTCCATAATAAAAAATTACGAAAAGCACTGCCGTGAAGGCAGGAGCTTTTGAGCGCTCGTACATGCACCTTGTAGGTAGATTCGCATTTTCCAGTTTCAGAAATCAATTGAAAGAAATTTCGACAGCTGTCGAAAAAATTTCGAAAATCCAGACTTCATGTCAGTGCTTCAGCTGACCAATTTTTTTTTGATAATTCGCTAGAATTTTCTACGGTATCTATGGTCTTGGTGGTGCGATCTGGACAAAATTTTGCACGTAGTTTAAATACATTATTACTCAGCTAGGTGCAAAATTTCATCCCAATCCGCTCAGTATTTTCGGAACTATCAGCAAAAAAATATTTTGAACGGCCATATTTACGGAACCCCTAGTCTGATTTTGCTCATAGATGAACGTGATCGCGATATTTGCGATCCAAACCCACCTTGAGAATTTCAAGTTCCTAGACCTTTCCGTTCAAAAGTTACAATTTTCTATGGTTTCTATGGTTCTGGTCATGCGATCTGGACAAAATATTGCTTTAATATATCATTCTCGATTAAAATACAAAATTTCATCTCGATCGAATCCGCAGTTTCGAAATTATCCAGAAACCAAAATTTCAAACGACCGTATTTACGGAACCCCTGGTATAATTCTGTTCATTGATAAACGTGAACGCGACATTTCAGATCCACACCTATCCTGAAAATTTCAAGTCCCTAGGCCTTTCCGTTCGAAAGTTATGATTTTCTATGGTTTCTATGGTTCTGGTCATGTGATCTGGACAAATGTAGCTTGAATATATCATGCTCCATTAGTATACAAAATTTCGTCACGATCGAATCTGTAGTTTTGAAATTTTCAAGAAAACTAAATTTCAAACGACCATATTTACGGAACCCCTAGTATAATTTTGCTCATAGATGAACGTGATCACGACATTCGAGATCCACACCTATCCTGAAAATTTCAAGTCCCTAGGCGTTTCCGTTCAAAAGTTACAATTTTCTATGGTTTCTATGGTTCTGGTCATGCGATCTGAACAAAATTTCACATGTAGCTTGAACACCTCATTCTCCATTTGAGTGCAAAATTTCATCTCAATCAAATCTGTAGTTTTCAAGTAATCAGGGGAACAAAACTTTGAACGGCCATATTTACGGAACCCTTAGGCGAATTTGGCCCATTAACGAACTTAACCGAGGCATTTGGGATCTGAACCTACACTGAAAATTTCAAGTCTCTAGGTTGATCCGTTCGAGAGTTATCGTGCTTACGGACGGCCGGCCGGCCGGACGGCCGGACGGACGGACGGACGGACGGACAGACTCGAATTTTCCGACGGATTCGTCATCAGTGAGTCGAACATAGTCGATTGAGACCATTTTCGGCTCAAAATTCGAAAAATACAGACATCGTGACGAAATGATATAGCCCTCGTGTAAGTTGTACGAGCGCTCAAAAAACAGGGTGGATTCCTAGTCTATCCGAGAAAATGAAACACCGGTATGAAATCCGCAGGCGTTATGAACCATAAAACCACTGATTAAACCCTAAGACATTATGATTGTATAATATACTATGGTATCCAAGGTACAACCAACACATAATAAACTCACGGAAATACGAAAATATTATACGATTTTAGTCGCATGAACGCTACTGGGGAATCCTCTGCTGGAAAGTTATTATTTTATACATTTATATGAAGTAATTCCATACAGCAGCAGTGATTTCATCAAGTGAAAGCTTTCGAAACCAAGCAGATAGTTCACTCAAAAAAAATCCCTCATATTCCATTGTCTTCCTAGTATTTTTTCAATAAATTATTCATCAGTTACATCAACAAACATTAAATATAATGAAAAATTTGGCGTTACTATACCTTGATTGATTGTCTAAATCGCATTTATCGTCATGTTAACTGGTGATATATGAATTCAAATCGGTTTCGATTGTGAAAAATTCAGCATCCAGTATCGACAAGGTTGTATATTTTCCGTCTAACTATTTAAAATTTGTTCGCAATCAACCCAACTTTATCAAGCCAACGGTTGAAACTCACTCTAAACAAAAACTTGTCTGTGACTGCATTGTACTGGGAGAAGAAATGCTCACGATTTCTCACTTTCTCTTTCGCCTTATCTCAGGGAACCACGGTCTTGAGACAAGCCAGCTCAGAGTCAAGTGCCATTTCTAAGATTCATAACAAAAGATTGCTGCGATGTTCCTATGGAGTACTCATACTACCTCAAACAGCAACGTTATGGAATAAATTTCCTGGATAAAGCTGATAATATGTTGAATGTGTCCCTAATCGAAACGTTGCTGAGCTCTACAGAAATTAGACGTGCACGAGTAGAATATACTCGATAATATAGGAGCGTCTCTGTTACATCGCAGCTATGTAGGTATCTGCGCTCTCAACCTGGAACTGATCTCCTGGAAGGAAGACATTGTTAAATTTCCAACTTCGCCAATTCAAAACGGAAATGTCTCATTTTTCTCAAGAGTATATCGCTTTCCACAGTAGTGGACAAAATGCATAAATCTGCGAAGTACCGCGAAGCTTAAATTTTTTAGAGAATCCAAGACCTGGTACGGTCTCAGACCTAAAAGAATTATGCGATCTAAAACGTACCATACGCGATTAAATATATTTACTGTAATAAAAATAAATAAATAAATAACTGTATTTAAGGCCATTGACCTAAGTCCTTCAGCCCTCTAGTTTAAAACAGTTACAATTGGTTACAAAAAAAAATCATATATATGTATGTAAATGTCTACACTTGTTGGTTTCTTAGTTTTTCTAGAAGAGTGCAGGTAGGGAACTTTCGATGTAAATGTCCAACTGGCTCGTGATGGAATTGCCCAAGAACATCTTCTGCATCCTCTAATTTCTTCCGGAATCTTTCATTCAACTTCTTGATGCGTTCTCTAATCGGTTCTACTTTTGTGAGCTCATAAAGAAGATTATTTGGCGGATTATGTAGGCGGTTTCTTGGATTTCTCAACTTCGTTATCGTGATGATGTTTCAGCCACTTTTATTATTTTCCACAAGGATTCTTCGCAATTTGCATATAGGGGATTCAATTATTGGTCTACATATCGTTTTGTATATTGTCGTTGCCGTTTTCATGTCAATGCCTTGGTCCTTATATGTTAGACATTTGAATTGCTTAGCTCTAGTGGTGGCTTTTTTCTTTATGATGTTGGCATGCAGTTATGGGCTGGCTTTGTTGTCTAGATGAATTCCCAGGTATTTTATTGATGGAGAAGGTTTAACTTTTTTCTTGTTTATGGAAATAGATGGAGAGTTCTCATGGATGTTGTGATTGAATATTATAAATTTTGATTTCGCTGGGTTTACTTTTAGTCTCCATCTAGCCAACCATGCTGTGATTTCATCTATATGAAGTTGCAATTTTTCTATGCAGCACTGAAGTGTCTTCTCATGCGAAATTGCCATAGTGTCATCGGCATATTGTAGAGTGTATTGCCTGCTATTTGGTGTTGTTCCAATGTCACTACAATATATATTGAATAGGAGTGGAGATAAAGGTGATCCTTGAGGTGTACCTTGCATGGGAGTGAAGAATTCTGAAAATGTATTATTTATTTTTACTCTCAGTTTTCTGTCCTCTGGGTAAGCTTCAATGATATGGATAAGATAAGTAGGGGTGTTTTTCTTGTGCAATTTGTAGAGCAGACCCTTTGTCCATACACTATCAAACGCTTTTTTAAAATATATGCTTACTGCGGCTGTTTTTCTTTTGTTCAACTGAGCATTCTGTAGATTAGAGATTAATATTGTGAGAGGGTGAACTGTTGATTTATTTCTGCGAAAGCCGAATTGATGGTTAGGTATATGCTTATCAAGATGTTTTTCAAGTTTTTTTTTTATTATTTTTTCAAATAATTTTCCTAGGACAGGTAGAAGGGTAATGGGCCTGTAGTTTTCTACTCTGGATATCTCTGTGTTATCTTTTGTTATTAGGATAACTGTTCCTGTTTTCCAACATTGAGGAAATATATAGTTATTCAGACACCATTCGTACAACTCCATTATATATGAATGAATGTTATGTTCCAACTTCTTAACGATGTTCCAAGGTATGTTATCTATTCCTGGGGAGCTGTTTCTTGAATTATGTAGTAGTTCATAATATGTGTCCTCATCTAATTTTATGGGTGTGTCATTCTTAGCCTTTTTGGAGAAGTAGCCATTGTACCACTTGCTTTTCCATTACTGTGTCGAAGTTTTGATCTCTGTCATATTGATTGATTTGGTTTAGGTGGCCAGCAAAAATTTTAGTCTTTTCTTCATCGGTCTTATGTTCTTTATTATTTGCAAGGATTGTAATAATATATTCATTAGAATCGGAAACCTATACCATGTCTTATATGAAATGTTAGTTTCTTGTTTAAAATATGGATATTCTTCAGGTGGTCACACCGGCTTCATTGGTCCGATATCCACACACCCATCTCAAGCATGGACTCATATCAGTAACTCTAGGGCTGAGGTTCACCCTAAGCAATCGACATTTTTTAGGCGGTTCCATGAGAGTGAAGTGCATTGCTTCGATGTCTCCGGAACTGTGGAGGGGAGACAGGGAGAGTGTGGTACAAAGCATGCCCGTGAAGGATATGAGGGAGGCACTTCTACTAGGTAAGTGAACTTAACTGAAAATTGAGGATGTATCTCAATATGGCACTGTTTTGCTTTGCTCAATGGATTATTTCGAAATACTTATATTGCCGGACTAAAATGGTTTCATTGAGAAGCTGTAACTTGTGAGCTTGCTAATGTTGCCAAACTTTCAAAGCATAAACACGAAACAAATTAACAGAAGGGTGTAGGGCAGTGATCCATTTCAATCGTTTTTGAAAACATAGTGCCCATCAACGAACACAACTCTCTAATGCGAATGGATCCGGTCCCAAATCTTACTCTATTTCTGTAAACTGTGTTTCAGAAACCTGCATCTACCCACCGTCTAGTTCTAATCAAGTGTTTTTCTTCTCATTTCCAGTGAAAAGCTCGAGCAGTAATGTTTTCAATCCAACATGCATTCTCATACTTCTGTCTTGTGGAATAGTTTTCTGGAATCTAAATTGAGCACCTATAGGACAGAGAGCTGAAAACCATGAAATTATGTAGCAAGTACTGGTCAACTTGTATTTTTGTGATAAATATGAAAATTTGAATAGATCAGATAACCAGCATAACTTTCGAAAGTGCTGTGAAGTGAATATTTTGAAAACACTATCCTGTGATTTTTCTGATGAAATATTTTGTTTATTGTCAATGACATTGTAAATAATCCATCTGTTAATTTTTTCATTAAACATAATATTTTTCTCTCGAACAGATGGTTTGTTTCTGTGAAAAAAAAGAACTAATTCGTTATATGAATGAAGGATTCATCAATAAAATGATGAATTCAACCACTTCAACTCAGAATTAGAGTCGATAACTCTTCTGGTTATTCAAAATTATTCGACTAAATTATAAACAGGAGTGGTGAATCGAATTGCCGAGCTCAAAAATGCCATAAAAGTTTTAGTATAAATATTGAAAAATATCGAAAAAAACACTGGAAGCGTGTGGTATTTATACATCGAAATAACCCTACTTAAGGAAAAACGTAGGAACTTCACAACATAACGGAACTTGAGACCAGTCACATCAAAGGTTTTAAAAATTACCCATTTGGGTAACTGGTAACTACCCACAGATATTCAGTTCTGACATTTTATTTGAGCAAATGTTGTTGAATTCTGGTTATCCTAATCTTTCGAATAATATTCCAATGAAAAACCATTTATTATACGATAAAACATATCAAACGTCATCAATAACCTACGAAAATATAACTGAATGACAATCATTTGGCGTTCGCCTCATGAGCAAACAGCGCAACAGATTAAAGTTAGTCAGCCAGCAGCCAGCTGCTTATTCTTGACTTACGTTATGTGCTTTCAAACTTCATTTATTCCTTTCACGATATTTCTTGAGGTTCATATGTTTTGTATGCGTATGAATTTAACTAATGTTTGCATCTTCATTTTAAAAAGATCTCCCAAGATGTATTGAAATGGGTAAAGCGCATTTGATTCACCTCTCCAAATTATGTATGCTATCCTGATAACTTTGTAAGACTTGAATTGTTGTGAAAATTATAAGAACGCGCGAAAATATATGGAAATATGCCCAGTAAATGAGGAAAGTTTTTCATGTGGTGGAGTAATAGGTAATGAAACGTATTTTTTATACAAAACATTGGGAAATTTCGCTTTATGGTCCTTCTTCCTTGGGTTAAATTGTATACCACTATTCGAAAACAATATCTCTCTTTTTAGTTACAAGCATACAAAGCTTATCAGGATACTGATCTTCAATTGATTTGTATAGATTCTACCCATCTTGTGATAAACTTGTAAATTTCCTGCGAAAATCCCATCAATGTATCTGAATAATTTGTACAGCCTTGCTTGTTGTGTAAATTTGCTGAATATTTTCTCTGTTAATAGAAATAGTACCTATATTGATTGAAAATAACTTAGGGAAATATGTCATAGCGATATGTCAGCTTGGAAATATATTTTGGAATGAACATACAAAATATGCATTCTACTCTGATGGTTTTTGGGAAAACAAATTTGAAATAAATGGTTTCGAAAAAGTATTTTCTTTATGCAATCCTAAAAAGACCAGACAATATCCTATTCAAAAAATTGACTGTCCTTAACGAAGTAGTGTGATACCTTTATCCCAAAAAATGTTCTAGGTACGATAACTGATTTATTCAAATAACATGTAGTGAAACAAAAGAAAAATTTTCCTGGATAAACTAATAAGCAAGCCAACAAATCATTCCGTTTAACCTCAGAGAACACCAAATCCATCATTCGCAACTGTAGACCGGTTTCGACTTACTCGAGTCTCATCAGTACAGTTCAGTGAAGATGGATTCGATGCAGAAAACGAAATACTTTAAAACGGAACGCAGCGGCGATCTCAAATAATTTCCTCATTCACGCCACCCGTCCGCTCTAAAAGCAAACGTTTCCCAATCTCTGTAGGCAAACGAAACGACTTCTAGCTCCCCGTCAAAAAACCATCATATATACCAGCCGCAAACATTGCGGCATAATTGTCACATGTGGAAATATGGGTTCAAGCTATTCAACCTTATTCGTTCAAATAATTATTAACAAGAATGATACAGGCATTGGCCGTTTTTCTGAAGATTCAAATCACATGTAGTAAAACAAAAGAAAACGTGTTCCAGATAAACTAATAAGCTAGCTGACAAATCATTCCGTTTAACCCCAGAGAACACCAAATCCATCATTCGCATCTGTAGACCGGTTTCGACTTACTCGAGTCTCATCAGTACAGTTCAGTGAAGATGGATTCGATGCAGAAAACGAAATATTTTAAAACGGAACGCAGCGGCGATCTCAAATAATTTCCTCATTCACGCCACCCGTCCGCTCTAAAAGCAAACGTTTCCCAATCTCTGTAGGCAAACGAAACGACTTCCTAGCTCCCCGTCAAAAAATCATCATATGTACCAACCGCAAACATTGCGGCATAATTGTCACATGTGGAAATATGGGTTCAAGCTATTCAACCTTATTCGTTCAAATAATTATTAACAAGAATGATACAGGCATTGGCCGTTTTTCTGAAGATTCAAATCACATGTAGTAAAACAAAAGAAAACGTGTTCCAGATAAACTAATAAGCTAGCTGACAAATCATTCCGTTTAACCCCAGAGAACACCAAATCCATCATTCGCATCTGTAGACCGGTTTCGACCTACTCAGGTCTCATCAGTACAGTTTGGCGAAGATGGATTCGATGCAGAAAACAAAACACTTTGAAACGAAACGCAGCGGCGATCTGAGAAAATTCCCCCCATTCACGCCACCCGTCCGCTCCAAAAGCGGTATTTTCTGGGTTCAAACGGAATGATTTGTTGGCTTGCTTATTGATTTATCTAGAACAATTTTTCTTTCGTTTCACTACATGTAATTTGAATCTTCAGATGAACGGCCAACCTATATTATTCCTGATTTATTTGAGTTTATTCGTATGTTACATCATGTATTATCATTCTTTCGGGATGATTAGTGAGTAAATAAGCATCTTGAAATGGAGGTATATAAGGAAAGAGGATTTCTTAACGGTAACATATTTTCTATGAGTAGTTTGAGATACCTCCATTCACCAACGAATCAGTTTGAATACTACGAAGGAAATTAAATAGAGGCATAGTTTTTCACTTTCGGAAAATGCCGCGGAGAAATGTTTGCTGCCAAAAATTACACAAATAAGGTAATATATATCAAGTATAAGTTGAAGTTCCTATTTTTATGTGACAGTTTCTTTGCAGCTAAGAAACAGAAAAGACAACAAGTGAGAAGAGGGCTAACTTTGAACTTTCTACGATAATTGAACGAGATTTACCTATTTATTGCTATTTCTTACGTGATATTTGTTATTTTGGGTTGATGAAATATTCATTTCAGGTTCAATTTTCGCAATTTATCTGCATAATGCTGAACCTAGTGGATAGTTATTACAATTTGGATTATTCAAGATATCCTCGACCTCCTGAGAATCATCTGTTTGAAACATTATGAAATAAAAAATACGAAAAGCACTGCCGTGAAGGCAGGAGCTTTTGAGCGCTCGTACATGCGATTGTAGATAGATTCGCATTTCCCATTTTTAGAAATCAGTTGAAGAAATTATCGACAGCTGTCAAAAAAATTCTGAAACTTAGGAGAAACTCCAGACTTCATATCAGTGCTTCAGATGATCAATTTTTTTTCGATAATTCGCTTGAATTTGTTACGGTATCTATGGTCTTGGTGATGCGATCTGGACAAAATATTGCTTTAATATATCATTCTCGATTGAAATACAAAATTTCATCTCGATCGAATCCGTAGTTTCGAAATTATCGAGAAAACAAAATTTCGAACCACCGTATTTACGGAACCCCCAGTATAATGCTGCTCAATGATAAACGTGGACGCGACATTTCAGATCCACATCTATCCTGAAAATTTCAAGTCCCTAGGCCTTTCCGTTCAAAAGTTACAATTTTCTATCTCTCTCTCATTCTCCATTTGATTGCAAAATTTCATTTCGATCAAATCTGTAGTTTTCAAGTAATCAGGGTAACAAAACTTTGAACGGCCATATTTACGGAACCCCTGGTGGAATTTGGCCCATTAACGAACTCAACCGAGGCATTCGGGAACTGAAACGACACTGAAAATTTCAAGTCTCAAGGTTGTTCTGTCCGATAGTTATCGTGCTTACGGCCGGACGGACATACTCGAATTTTCTGACAGATTCGTCATCAGTGAGTCGAACATAGTCGATTGAGACCATTTACGCCTCAAAATTCGAAAAATACAGACATCGTGACAAAATGATATAGCCCTCGTGTAAGTAGTACGAGCGCTCAAAAATTGAACAGCTCTGTCGTGATGCCAGGAGCTTTTGAGCACGTTCACCCACCTTGTAGGTAGATTCGCATTTTCCAGTTGAAACCCCTCGTGTAAGTAGGACGAGTGCTCGCAATTCCCAAACTAAGGGGAAACTCCAGACTTGACGTCAGTGAGTTAGGTGACCAATTTTTTTCGATAATTCGCTGGAATTTTCTACGGTATCTATGGTCTTGATAATGCAATCTGGATTGTTAAATGTTTTTCGCACGTAGTTTGAATACATTATTCTTCTTCTATGTGCAATTTAATCCCAATCCAATCAGTAGTCGAAATTATCAGGAAGAACCTATTTTAACGGCCATATTGACGGAGCCCCTAGTCTAATCTCGCACATTACTAAACGTGACCTAGACATTCGAGATATACACGTATCTTTTCAAGTCCCTAGGCTTCTCGGTTTGAAAGTTATAATTTTATTTTGTTTCTATGGTTCTGGTCATGCGATCTGGACAGAATTTTGCATTAAGATTTAATCTTTTTCCATCTGAGTGCAAAATTTCATCTCGATCGAATTAGTGGTATTGAAGCTATCAGGAGAACAAAATTTCGAACGGCCATAATTACGGAACCCCTGGTGAAATTCTGCCCATCAACGAACTCAACTTCGGCATTCGTGAACTGTACCCTGAAAATTTCAAGTCGTCAAGTTATCGTCCTTACGGCACATTTTCGGCAGAAAATTCAAAAAATACAGGCATCGTGTACCCCCTCGTAGGAGTAGAAAGGGCGCTCAGATATATAGTCGCTAACAAAACGAACTAGCGTAAGTCGAAAATAGACATTTTTCAGTATGATGTTGGAAAGATTATTTCTGCCCAATGCGATCAAGTATTACAGATTTATTTATTGAGTTGCAATGAATCATATTGCGACTCAATAACTCAGTAAATAAATCTGTAATACTTGATCGCATTGGGAAGAAATAATCATTTCAACATCGAACTGAAAAATGTCTATTTTCGACTTACACCAGTTCATCTTGTTAGCGACGATATATCGAGCCTTCTATGAAATAATTTGAAAAGCACTGCGTGTCTTCAGAAATTTTTGCGCGCTTGTTTCTGTGTATCAAAATTGGCTTCAGTGTTCATTGTCAGGATGACAAATACTGTCATTTTATTTCTATAAACCTCCAAAGATGGAATATCCGAATTATATTGAGTATATCAGAAAAACTGATTCTTTTTTCTTTGTGCCCAAGTGGCCTTCAGTGTTCAATGCCCATATGGCGACTATGGTTGTGTTATATTTATAAACTTCAATAAATGGAATCACCAAATTTTATTGATTGTATCAGAAAAACTAAATTTTTTTGTCTGTGTACCAAAACAGCCTTCAGTAGATATTTATTTTTGAGCGCTCGTACTACTTACACGGGGGCTATATCATTTCGTCACGATGTCTGTATTTTTCGAATTTTGAGCCAAAATGGTCTCAATCGACAGAGTTCGACTCACTGATGACGAATCGGTCGGAAAATTCGTTTCTGTCCGTCCGTCCGGCCGTATACACGATAACTCTCGAACAGAACGACCCAGAAACTCAAAATTGTCAGGTTAGGTTCGAATCTCGAAGCCGCGGTTAAGTTCGTTATTGGGCAAAATTCGACCAGAGGTTCCGTAAATATGGCCGTTCGAAATTTTATTCTCTGGAATTTTCTCCTTTAGAACATGGAATTTGGTTGGCTTTGTGTTTTTTGTTCCCTATGGATTCGTCCACATATGGTTCTGCATATTTTGTGGTTTGCCATGCCCCGAGACTTTTCAAATTAGTAATATCCACTCCAGCATCGGCCAACATAGTAGCCGAGGAGCGTCTATAACAGTGTCCAGTAAAAGTCTCTGAATTTGGAAGTCTCAAAAAAGCAGCCAAGTTCGATGGCATCTTACAAAACTTATTGATGCCAACAGTTTCAGGAGTACATTTACCTTTTTGGAAATTGACGAAAAACCTTTGACGCGGTGTACCTACTTTTGAGACGGAGAGACATGTACTTTATGATGAAATTAAGATTTTTTCTTCAGTTATAACAAAGCTTCTACTCTGGTGAGTCTTGTTATCTGGTATTTTCAACAGAAACAAATCTTCTTGTTTGACTACGTTTTCACACAACAGATAAGTTAATTCTTCACGCCTACAGGCTCCAGCGATTCCAATTATAGTTGCGACTTTGATTAGTAAATAAGACTTATCAGGCGCAGAGATCAAAAATTGTTCAACATGTTTGTGGTTAAAAACTTCAGACTTTTTGAGCGCTCGTACTACTTACACGAGGGCTATATCATTTCGTCACGATGTCTGTATTCGACGGATTCGTCATCAGTGAGTCGAACATAGTCGATTGAGACCATTTTCGGCTCTTAGTCTGAAACCTACCATTTTTTTTTTTGAAAAAGCGATTAACTCAAAATGCCTGCTAATATCAACGTTGTCCTTAATTTTCAACATGGATTTCACCATTGAGTATCTGCACCACATTGTAGAAGATTGAAAATTCTTTGAAATTTCTTGAAAGTAAACTAGAAGCCCCTCTACTTTACTAATGTTGCTTTCTTTCTTGTTGGCACACCATTTGATGAACTTTTCATATTCTTGCATTTTGGCAAATCCAATGATGACGAATCCGTCCAAAAATTCGGGTCTGTCCATCCGTCCGTCCGGCCGTATACACGATAACTCTCGAACGGATTGTCCTAGAAACTTCAGATTTTCAGGGTAGGTTCGAATCTCGAATGCTGCGGTTGAGTTCGTTATTGGGCAAAATTTGACCATGGGTTCCGTAAATATGGCCGTTCGAGATTCTGCACTCAGATGGAGAATGACGTGTTCAAGATACATGAAAAATTTTGTCTAGATAACATGACCAATTTTTCGAATTTGTTCCTAAAACTGGAAAATGCCAATTTACCTACAAGGTGAATGAACCACCGCTCGAAAGCTCCTGACTTCACGGCAGTGCTTTTCATAATTTTTTTAAAACAAAATTTCAACATGATGAATTGAAGATAAACAAAATTCCTATTGTGAAACATGACAAAGATGGTATTTTACGTTTTGAATTTTGATGTGCCTAGCATCTCATAGGAATCCCACGCATGCCATTTATTTCACACATATCCCTCTTCCCATTTTCCGTCAGGAATAGAGCTCGAATCCACGATTTATGGCAGGAACTGGAGTGAAAGGGCCAATTACCATTACAATATCTACTTCAAACGATCGCATCCGATTCAGCATGATTCGAAGTTATAAGGCAGCAATTTTCAAGATCTGGTTTTATACATCCTGAGCACTGTAACATTACCATAAATTCGGGAAAGATGAAAGGGGAGTTATCATATATTATAATGATTTATTGAAGAAACGAGATATTTCAAAATAAAGGGATTTTTCACATGAATAGTCGCTCTGATGAGGATTTGAATTCACCCCACTCTGATCCCGAAGAACAGTTCGAGTAAACAGTCAGAAAAAAGGATATTCAGGATAGGTGTGGATCTGGAATGTCGCGGTCACGTTTATAAATGAGCGAAATTAGACTAGGGGTTCCGTAAATATAGTCGTTTGAAATCTAGTTTTTTTGATAATTCCAAAACTAAGGATTCGATCGTGACGAAATTTCGTATTTTAGTGGAGAATTCATATCAAGCTACATAGAACCATAGAAACCATTGGGAATTATGGAGAATGATATATTCAAGCTACATTTCTCCGGATCACATGACTCGAACCATAGAAAATCATAACTTTCGAACGGAAAGGCCTAGGGACTTGAAATTTTCAGGATAGGTGTGGATCTCGATTGTCGTGATCACTTTCATCTATGAGCAAAATTATACTAAGGGTTCCGTAAATACGGTCGTTTGAAATGTTGGTTTCTCGATAATTTCGAAACTACGGATTCGATCGAGATGAAGTTTTGTATTTTAATCGAGAATGATATATTAAAATAATATTTTGTCCAGATCTCATGACCAGAACCATAGAAACCATAGAAAATTGTAACTTTCGAACGGAAAGGCCTAGGAACTTGAAATTCTCAGGGTCGGTTTGGATCGCGAATATCGCGATCATGTTCATCAATGAGCAAAATTAGACTAGGGGTTCAGTAAATATGGCCGTTCAAAATATTTGTTTGCTGATAGTTCCGAGAATACTGAGCGGATTGGGATAAAATTCTGCACCTTGCTGAGTAATAATGTATTCAAACTACGTGCAAAATTTTGTCCAGATCGCACCACCAAGACCATAGATACCGTAGAAAATTCTAGCGAATTATCGAAAAAAAATTGATCAGCTGAAGCACTGACATGAATTCTGGAGTTTCGCCCAAGTTTCAGAATTTTTTTGACAGCTGTCGAAAATTCCTTCAATTGATTTCTGAAACTGGAAAATGCGAATCTACCTACAAGGTGCATGTACGAGCGCTCAAAAGCTCCTGCCTTCACGGCAGTGCTTTTCGTAATTTTATTGAATTCGTTTCATTTTTTGACTGTACATTCAGGCGTGTATGCAAAAGACTTTCTTCGAAAGTTTTCGAAAAAAATTCAATATTTTTGTGTGTAATCCAATCCATCCAAGGCGGATAATTTGAACCAACTTTAACAATTACTGGCGATAAAATGAAGAAAATTGATAATGGATATTTCTTTCAATATAAGAAAGTTGTTCTGGTCGATTCCTTAATTTGATTTTGATCTATCACCTCTCAATATGTTTATGTATAAATATTCGAAAGGTTATGGATTAAAATCAAATTAACAAATTGATAGCTAATAAGAACAACTTTTTGATAAAGAAAGAAATTTCAATTTTTCTCTTTTCCATCGCCAGTAATTGTTGAAGTATGTTTGAATTATCTGCCTGAGATGGATTGGATTACACGTAAATATATTGAATTTTTATCGAAAACGTTCGAGGAAAGTCTTGATAATACACGCCTGAATGTACATTCAAAAAATTTAAAGAGTTCAACATGCCGTTTATGAGAATTCATTGAAATAATAATTGTGAAGCAATGAAAGTAGTGTACCCTCAAGTAATTTTCCGAAAACCTGAGCTTGTTCAATCGGGAAACTTTCTCTGATAGACTTAAATTTTTTCTAGTGGCACTATTTTTTCTGTTTTGAACGGATGCTTCACAGTTTCACACACGGATTAGTGGACGGTTCCGTTAGGTTCTTCAATTTTCTATTTATTAATATGAATATTTCAATTCTGGGTGAATAAAAATAATTTGGCAGTATAATGAAGTTGAATTACAACAAGACTCGCGATCAGAATTGAAGCTCTACATCTGGAAAAATAAAGGCACTCGATAACGAAAATCGACGTCTCGAAATCCGGTGACTATCGAAATTAATATTTCATAAGTTCATAAGTCATAGTTTGGTAGAACTATTTTTTTTCTCTTTCTTTTTTTTTATAATTTGATTGTGAGTGAAATTTACTATGTATATATTTTTTTTTTCATGTAAGGTAGCTTATTGGTTGATAGGTAAAAATGTAAGAATAGCTTAGGCTAAACTTTCACCTAATAAAGACGTTTATTATTATTATTATTATAAGGGCAACATACACGGGCGGATTATTCTTATAGTTCTGATGCGTAGTGATCTGATTCGACAGATCCAGATGTGGCATTTAACACCAAAAACGGACGGATTTGATACCACACACGCACTGATATATGTACGAATTTGGCTCGCCACGAATCAGATATGACAGATATTAGGGACCTTCACACTAACGTTCCAGTCGCGCGCGACTGGAACGGCTCGACCAAATTCGCGCGCGACGGCGTAGTGTGAAGGCAATTTTTCACACGCTCCAGTCGCGCGCGAAAATCACTCGCGATTTTCGCGCGCGACTATCGCGCGCGACTGGAGCGTAAGTGTAAAGGTCCCTAATGCTCCCCTGTATGTCGCCCCATTCCACAAATAAGCAGCTCACTTCATACAGGTTGTCTCTAAATTAATTGAACATAGTCTTCCCAGAGTTAGAGTAGGACTTGTTAAGTTCAAATTGACAGTAAAAAATTGATTTCGGGCTTTCCTCAAAAATATATAGGGTTATTTTTCGAATTCATGGAGATACTATGACTATCATTAAAACAAAACTGATCGACGTAATTTCACTCATATGAAAGTCTCGTGAATGAAAAGTTAAAACGAGAAATTTTTCACAACAAACTATAAAAACGGCCAAGATAATCGTAGGTAGGTACCTACTATGTTATTCCCGACAATCATTCAGAGAGTCAGGAGCAAACTTCAGCAAACTTCTCGAATAATCAATAACAACAAAATAAATACACAAAAAAATTGAAAAGCACTGCCGTGAAGTCAGGAGCTTTTGAGCGCTCGTTCATCCGCCTTGTAGGTGGATTCGCATTTTCCAGTTTCAGAAACCAATTGAAAAAATTTTTGACAGCTATAAAATGACAGCAGCTATTTGTCAATTATGCCGAATCAGCTATTACAGAAATACAATAAGGATTTTTCATTCAATAATTCGTTGGAATTCAAAATGGTTCTGGTTATGAGATCTGGAAAAAATGTAGCTTGAATATATCATTCTCCATTGAAATACAAAATTTCGTCATGATCGAATCCGTAGATTTGAAATTATCAAGAGAACTCAATTTAAAACGACAATATTCGAGGAACCCCTGGTCGAATTTTGTCCAATAGCGAGCTCAACCGCGGAATTCTAAATTCGAACCTACCAAGTAAATTTCAAGTTTCTAGGTCGTTTCGTTATCCTGTATACGGACGGAGGGCCGGACGGAAAGACTTGAATTTTTCGACGGATTCCTCATCAGTGGGACGAACCTTGTCGATTAAGACCATTTTCGGCTCAATATATCCATATTATTTGGAATGAATTCGGCTTAGGCTGATCAGCCAATCAGATTGCAGTATTTGTGAATCCTTGAATTGACTAAACAAATGGACATTGTAAAATCACGCAAATATGTGAATTCAGCCTAACGGCTCGCTCACCAAAAACGATTTTGTCGACCGGACGAATAACTCGGATATGTATGTGATCACACTGAAACCGTGTACTTGTGCCGACATCGTGCGTTGCCGATGCAACTTCAGCCTATAACCGTTTCGAAACATCTAGATTATTATGATTTTTTGGATGTTTATCTCACAGGGTTGGTCTGTTATAGCCCGCTCCACACTCATGCCGTGAACGTCCGCGAACCTGCGAACCCGCCAAACGCGAGTGTGGATGGGATCTTGGTGTTCACGTTCGCGCTTCGCACCTTTCCCCGATCCGAGTCGGTTTTCTATACCGCGACAAAGCAATCCCGGAAAGCGAAGAAGGTACTGTACCGAAACCAATGTGATCATTGCTTGGTACCGCTTGGTACCTAATTGCGTAAACCGGGTATGTTGTGCTGCCTACCACTAGGCGATGTATTGCGTCTCAATTATTTGATGTTAGGCATATTCGTTTACCTTTTTTTTGTCGGTTCTTATCTGCGTCGTGTGCGAATGGGGCGAATTATTAAATTGATTTTGCTTGTAATGAAGGTTGATTTCTTCAGCGTGAACCAGAAAGAATATAACCGATTATCATAAATTTTATAAGTTTATTGAGATTGGATTCAGGTCATTCCTTTAGGTATGTTTATGTTTCCTTTTCTTATTTGTCATTCTTTTGGAAATAAATCTTTGAATCCAACATTATTGAATTCCTTCATCCATTTGGCCAACTCCGACGACCCTGATTAAGATTACAGTACAGTACCATCCACATTCATGGCCTTTTGCGGTACCTGCGCAGTAGGATTTGATGTCCGTCGGGTACTTTGGATATAATCAGCGTTGCCAAAGCTACCACGATCGGAGTAGATCTACTCCCTTTCATATAATATTTTTATACTCCGCTACTCCAAAATATAAAAACTCCGGTCAGAGCGGTCAAATGTACGCATGCATATTTATGTAAATCCATGTTTGAAAGGAGCTCATTTTGGAAAGTAGTAAAAAGGTAACTGGCAATTAAAATGACCAAATAATGACTTGTCAGAAACAGAATGCCAGATTTCCGATTTGGTACGAATGACCTTCTGTTTCCTGTAGCAAGATAAAATCAGAAAGAGTGCAAAATTCTCACTATAATCGATATCAGAAAAACTTTCTATGGACTGGGAATGTAGAGCAAGGATTTGAAAGTGTTATGGACACCAAAGAATTTCATACGATTTTCTTAACCGTTCATATCAATACGAAAACATTTCAATATATCGATATTTTCGATACATCGACTTATTATTCCCATACTCCGCTTTGGCCAAAATCTACTCCACATCTACTCGAATCTACTACGATTTTTTGGCCGGCTGTGGCAGTGGCAACCTTGGCGATAATAATTCTCGTTGAGAGCGCGAACCAAACTGCGAATATTCCTGTGAGTGTAGATGGCTTATACATATACACGCGAAGTTCACGCCAAGATTCGGGGCAAGAATTCTTGCCGTTATTCGCGGCATGAGTATGGAGCGGGCTTATGAACACAACTAATTATTTTTTCAATATCCATACTCATTTAGGAAGATATCAACAGGATTGAATTAAACAATAAATTATTTACTCAATCTGCACTGTAGAGGTCGGCCGATATCGGCGAGAAATCCCAACAAGTTCGGATTCGACGGTTAATCGGCCGTTTTCGGGCCTCATCGGACGATGGCGGTCGGGTTGGTGCGCGCGCTCTCTTTCTTTCACAAGTGTTTGATTCGATCGTCCGATATCGGCTGTCGTCGCCCGAGCAAAATTCGGCCGATGACGGTTTTGGTATGAGCGAGCCGTTAGGAGAATTAGCGTCTAGCGATGATGAGATCATCACAAACTTACAGTGTTGCCAAATGTCGGACAATTCTGTATTACTTCGATAAAAACAACTTATGTTACAATTTTTTTCATTTCTTCAAAGTAAATAATAATAATAATAATAATAATAATAATATCCTTTTATTGTTACAACAATGGTACACTGTTGGTAACAACAGGCATTAAGCTTCAGATTTCATACAAAGGAATCTGTTACAGCCTGCCACGGTATATTATTCTTTATAAGCACTTAGGACTCAAAATCTCGCTTATATGCTGGATGGTCCCAAAGCTCAGTTGAAGATGGGAGTGGGTTATACAAAAACGATATATTAAGGGGGCGCCAAGTGATTTAATATTCACATCCAGCACACTTGCTCTAGTTTCCGAAAAATCACTAAATAAATCTAGATAAATGATCTCTAATAATAAATCTAAAGGGGGAGTAATTACCTCGAGGTCCTTATATAGCGCTATATATGGCTCACACTGTATACATAAATAGATCATACAACAATAGCAAATTATGTGCGAAATCAGGCACAGAAACCTTATAAGGTTCCTATCAAAATAGCTTAAATAGGTCTCATACGTTAACCTATTATTGATGATACTAAATAATAATGCAAATATTATCTGACTGAAACTTAATAAATACAGCTCGATATTAGCGCTGACAAATTCCAGAAATTGATGATACAACCTTTAATGAAGTTCCTCGATCCAAAGGGGAAAGGTAGTGACGATTTAGAACCTCCACGATGTTGAAATCACCAAAAGGTAACTGATGGCAGCAGTACTGATTTTCCTGGGGCTGATTCGACCCGGTGACTTATAAATCGACAATTGATGTTGCAGATATTCCAGCGAAACCACTGAAATGTCTCAGAACAAGGACCCTATGGACACAAATTCAAAGAAATCAAAATGGCGAACTCGCCAGTCAGAAATTCCTACCTCTTTCAGAGGGTTCTGTCAGTACCAAATTAGGTACGGTTTCCTCAATGATTATAAATGAGAATGCTTCACCGAAATAGAGTTCCAGCAGAATATTGATCCTAGTTCTAAAATAGAAAGCACAAGTTGCACGAGGCAGAATTGAAGGAATGGTTAATCTCACCTCTCAATATGGTAAATCCCCTTTCAGGTACACAGTAAGATTTCACAAAATCCTCCAAATAAGCTCTGAAGCTAAACGAAAATAATCCCACTGTATATAACTTTTTCGAAATTCAAATCCCTCAATCAGGTAAGTATTAAAACTCCTTGACTTTCGAAAAACCACCATCTAACTGAAGAATGCGCAGAAAACAACCATCCCAAGTCCTCACGTGAGTTAAATCTCCCTAACACCGTATTTCAGTTTCGACAACCTCAAATAAAATCACGAAACAACATATCCTCATCCTTGTCCCACAATTCGAAATTTCCAAAATCCATCTCGTTCCCACACCGCAGGCGATACAACAGACAATAAAACATATTCCCCCAATCCCGTCGTATAACAGTGGCGTGACCACGATCAGGGATCGGAAAACTAGCGTTCGCCAATTCCGGACATAACAGGCCCTAAATCTAATATCACATATATATATGGTCGTAGCGCAAAATATACATCAATAGACAATTTATATAAATATTGTTTCAAAGGCGAAGGGTGAGGAGAAGAAAGGATGATAGGAGATTACTGCCTCTATATCACTTGAAAAAATAACTACAGCCCAAGAGCAACACCTAGTGAAAACTTATCGCTGCAGCCGAAGCAAATGTTTCCCACGGCGATTTCTGAAGGAGAGGATAGTTTCGTGGATGTCCAAATATACCAGAGAATTGAGCGAATCCGAAACAGTATAAGAAAACGACCTCCAAACTCCTACCATCACCAAACACCGCAACACTGCATTTACTCGGATTCAGTTTCAGAAAGTGATCGTTAGCCATCGTGTAAAAGCAATCTAAATCCGAATTTATGAGATTCGTATCCAAAGAAATCTTTTTCAAATGAAAGGTAGAGTTGGGTATCATCAGCATAACAATTAGTTCTGCAGTACTTCAGGTGCTTTTGGAAGTTGAAGGTGTATACAGGGTGTCTACTTTTAAAAGGGCCAAACTTCAAGGGAAGATCATACATAAGCTTTGCAACGAAAAATGTAATACATGGTCGGAATGTTGACGGTTTTTCTTCAATTTAATATTTCTAGATTTCACGGAATATTTTAAGTTTTTCCATAAAATCAATTATACTTCAGTTATCCTTGGGGCCTCATCAGATTTGACCACATATTTGGAAACGGAATTAAATTTTGTACAAGATAAAATTTCTGTCTGTCAAAAAAATTCTTGATGCGGGCGTGGTAAGGAGATGAATGTCAGGATTCTGAAGTGAACAAAACCAGTCATATTTTTCCAATGGTTTTATCGATGAAAAATCATCGATTATGGACATGTTTTCTTTTCAGCAAAAACTACCTCATTTAGTGTGCTTTCGAATAACATATCAACTTTTGTGTTTGCTGCTTCTCTTCTGCCCTAATATCATGGCTAACAAGATAACAACGAATAAGTCGAAATATTCCAAACCTAAATTTGCTCTATTTTGAAGCTCTTTATGATTGAATATTGTAGTTATATTCATGAAAATTATGAATTCATCTGTGGAATCAAAATAACTTGAAGGAAAATTCGAGTCTGTACGTCCGTCTGTTCGGTCGTGAGCATAATAATTCTCGAACGAAACGACCTAGAGACTCGGAATGTTCAGTGTGGGTTCAGTTCCCGAATGCCGCAGTGAAGTTTGTTAAAGGAGAAAATTCTACCAGGGGTTCCGTAAATATGGCCGTTCGGAATTTATTTCCCTGATTACTTCAAAACTGCTGTTTCGTTCGAGATGAAATTGCACTCACTGAGACCTAGGAGAGTCGGGATATAAACAATATACAATACAATAAACAATACAATACTCAGATAGAGAATGACCTGTTCGAGCTGCATTCAATTTCGCCATGATCGCATGATCAGAACCATAGAAACCATGGAGAATTATAACTTTCGATGGGAAAGGCCTAGAGACTTGAAATTTTCAGGATAGTGTAACAAGGTTTTCTCCGCCATTTTGTACACATCTGAAAATTTCGAAATAACCAAAATGAATTCGCTTTCGGGCGCCAGCAATCTTTTTCAAAATGGAAAAGTATAGCGAACCACCAGGGTAGCTGCTAAGCCGGATACAGAGTTTCGTTTATCTGCGGTGAAAGCGATAATATTGAATTTTCCAAAAAAGAAATTTAATTAAGTACAACGAGGAAATTAACTAAATGTATATTAAGAGAAAAACAAGATTTCTACAGCTTACACTAATTATGGGGGTTATATACAGTCGGGAATGCCAGAAAAATTATATTAATTTATATACAACGGCGAAATAGCCAGAAAACACGGTATGATCGGGCTGGGTGATCTCGAGTTGATACCGTACGGATATTTCAGCCAGGCAAGAAAAGAAATCGGCGGGATTCAGTCTTCTGTTGAATTCTTTATTGAACGGCCAACAAGAAGAATGAACCAACGGAGTACAGTGGCCTATTTACGGGATTATGGCTACAGAATTTTAGGTGGTTTACCGTCAGTATCCACAATAATTGAAATTAACCTCAAATTCACACGATGCTTTCTCGCTTATCACACGGGTTTTCTCACGTACTTCTTCCAAACTCTCAACACGATTCATTAGTTCGGGGGGATCATCTTCATATATTTCTTCTCACGGCATATGGGTCGAGGAAAACGCCGCACTGGTTTCTTTCGAAACTCATCGCGCTGATAAGAAAAAAACTCGAAAATATTACGGCGGTGTATTTTCGGTTGCGGGTCTACAGGCGTTCTGAATAGACCTCTAGATGAATTCTGACCATAAATCAAACTATTACAATAGGTTTGGATTTCGAATTCCGCGGTCACGTTTACCAATGAGCAAAATAAGACTAGGGGTTTAGTGAATATGGTCGTTCGAAATATTTTTTGTCTGAAAATTTCGAGAGTACTTATTCAATCGGAATGGAATCGCACATAGATGGAGAATAATGTATTCAAACTGCTTGCGAAATTTTGACCAGATCGCGTTATCAAGACCATAGAAGACGTTGAAGATTTTAGCGAATTATCGAAAAAAAACACCTTATATTCCTGTAACAGCTGATTCGGCATAATTGACAAAGAGCTACTGCCATTTTTTGTCGAGAAGCTGTCAATAGAACGTGGATTAACGGGCGGTCAAAAGCTCCTGACTACACGTCAGTGCTTTTTGAGCGCTCGTACTACTTACACGAGGGCTATATTATTTCATCACGATGTCTGTATTTTTCGAATTTTGAGCCGAAAATGGTTTCAATCGATTGAGTTCGACTCACTGATGACGTATTCGAAGAAAAATTTGAGTTTGTCCGTCTGTCCGTCTGTCCGTATACACGATAACTCTCGAACGGAATGACCTATAAACTTGAATTTTTCAGGGTAGGTTCGAATCTCGAATGCCGTGGTTGAGTTTGTTATTGGACAAAATTCGACCAGGGGTTCCGTGAATATGGCCGTTTGAAATTTTGCTTTCCTGATTACCTCGAAACTACGTATTCAATCGAGGTGAAATTTTGCACTCAAATGAAGAATGACGTGTTCGTTTTGTCCAGATCGCATGACCAGCACAAAATTATAACTTCGTAATGGAAAGGCCTAGGGACTTGAAATTTCCCGATAGGTGTGGATCTCGAATGTTGCGGTCACGTTTATCAATGAGCAAAATAAGACTAGGGGTTCCGTAAATATGGTCGTTTGAAATTTAGTTTTCTTGATAATTTCGAAACTACGGATTCGATCGTGAAGAAATTTTTTATTTCAATGAAGAATGATATATTCAAGCGATATTTTTCCCAGATCGCATGTCTAGAACCATAGAAACCATAGAATATTTTAATTTTCGAACGGAAAGGCCTAGGGACTTTTAAATTTTTATGGTAGGTTCGGATCGCGAACATCGCGGTCACGTTCATCAATGAGCTGAATTAGACTAGGGGTTCCGTGAATATGGTTGCTAAAAATATTTTTTTCCTGATAATTTCGAAACTACTCATTGTATTGAAATGAAAATTTGCACAAAGATAAAGAATTATGTATTAAAACTACGTGGGAAATTCTGTCTAGATCGCATTACCAAGACCGTAGAAAATTCTAGCGTATTATCAAAAAAAAAATCACTTAAAGCACTGACGTGAAGTCTGAGTTTCGCCTTAGTTTAAAAAATTTTTTTACAGCGGTCAAAAAAGCTCCTGACTTCAATGCAGTGCTTTCATAATTTTTTTCGATTCGAACGGGAACTTTTCCTAAAATAATTCAAATTAAGGCGGAACTCCATACTTCACGTCAGAGCTTTAGGTGACAATTTTTTTTTCAATAATTCTCTATAATTTTATACGGTATCTATGATCTTGGTGATGCGATTCATTCAAAAATCCCCCGTAGTTTGAACACATTATTCTTCATCTAAGTGCAAAATTTGATCCCGATCGAATCAGAAGTTTCGAAATTATCAGGAAAAAAATAATTTCAACGGCCATATTTCCGGAACTCCTAGTCTAATTTTGCTTATTGATGAACGTGGCTGGACGGGCAGACCAGAATTTTTCAATGGATTTGTCATAAGTGGGTCGAAACTTGTAGATTAAGACCATTTTCGTCCCAAAATTCGAAAAATACAGACATCGTGACGAAATGATGTAGCCCTCATGTAAGTAGAACGAGCGCTCGGAATTGAAATATTATAACAGAAATGAAAAGAGAGTGAATTAATTGGCCATATTGAAATTCAGTTATTTCGAAAATTGTTCGAAATTAGAGCCTTTTTCTTGAATATATTTTTCTTGTTGAATTCTCAGATGTAATTTATAGCCTTCTGGATCAAATCGCTATTGTTTCTCAATACATCACAAGCGTTTTTTATTCTGTTTATCAATTGTTCTCTCTATTAGATGTCCTCAGCATAAACCATATCTATCAATTTTCCCCAAAGAAAATGGACTACTGGATTCATATCTCGAGATGAAACCGGAACTCCTTGTCCTATATATCTATTAAGATAAGTATTGTTGTCCCTTCTAAGCCAAAATGAAGTCCAACTGCTCACATTTTGAGAAGCTTCGAAAGAGACAATCACTGAAAATCAAATTTTGTTGTTGTTATGAGGAATTAATCTTTTTGTCTTGGACCCAATTCTCCTATTTATTGTTGTTTCAATTTTCAATTAATTTTTCATATTTCAGAAAATTCTTATTATTGCCAGAAATTCAGTAAGTTTATTACGGAAAATTTCACGTATAATATTCATTCACTGGATATTTCATTCCTGCTCATATCGTTGGATTCAATTCATCAGAATTCATCAAAAATAAACTATAGCTCAGTTGTGACAACTTTGAATGATACCTCATACGGGAGCTGCATTTAAGCTCTTCTTGAAAGGTAAAATAATAACTTGAAATTCGACATACAAAGGTTTGTTTTTACCCTGAACTAGTTGAATGAGGAATAATGGGTTCGGTCGTGGAGTATTGAAATAATTAATACCCCGTTCTCTTGATCTCAACATGTGTCAAAAATGTCCTATGTTTTGATAAATTTCGTCTACTAGTTTGGTGTTGATGAGAGTCATAGTATTTCCATGAATTCGAAATATCACCCTGTAGATTTCTGAGGAAAGTCTACCTCAAGTAAGAGTATGTACAGTTACTCCCGGGACACCCTGTATATTAGGAAAGTGTCAGCTATACTTCCTAGTATGTATTTTACCCCTTAGGTGATGAGATTCAAACGTGAACGTGTATTACGTTTTTCCAGCCTCCTATATATCGGTTTCTGAAAAGATGGCTTCAGTGTTATTCATTACTCTCCGGGGACCTTCAGGAAATGTGGGTAGCTCTTCATTCATAATGGTGTATCAGAAAATTACCTCCTGTTCTTCTATACGAGCTGAAATTTTTGTCCTCTTGAGGAAAGATGATACTAGAACTGTACTCTTCTGACAAAGAATGGGTCATGATTTAAGATAGGTAATCGAAAACTGAATGAAGATTCATCACCAGCGTAGGTTCTATGAATATTGCATTATTCTAGTAGAAAGGTTTGTCCTCTTTGAGATTATGCGAAAAATAATTCATAATTCAGGGTTAGGGATTGATAGTGCACTACGTCATGAAAATCTTATGTGCTTCTCTTCATTGAGCTGACCGAAGTATATCCTAACTTACAGGATACCATCCACTTCTGGAATGCTAATAAACTCTAGTTGCTGATACGACTTCAAGGAGAATATGTATTCAACATAATTGATTTTAATGGCCCAAGTGTTTTTCCCATTTCCCCACATAATATCCATATTCATTTTCTGCTGAACTTAATATCATGAAACTGGGGTGAAAGTGCCCCGTGAGGGAGCCTCTGAGAAAATTGAGCATATTTCTGAATTATTGGCTCAGTTTTTCAGCACGGTGTTTGTCCATGAAGAAATTGTCCCTCCCCCAATGGATATTCCGGAGTCTGTTGATCTTAATGCATTGCCATTTTCCCTAGCTGTGTTGTTTGGTGGCATATCAGAGCAGAAGTGTTCTTACTCCTTTGGACCTAACAATATCCCATATTTCTTATTGAAGAAGTGTATTTTTGGTTTATTTGCGCCTTTGTGCAATCTATTCAATGCTTCCTTGAGTACTGGATTGTTCGCTTCCATCTGGAAGGACAGTTACATTCTACCCATTTTCAAGTCGGGAGATAGGCAGGTTGTATCGAATTACAGGGAGATTTGCATACCTTTTGTTATACCTGAACTTTTTGAAGAGTTTTTTGCTTCTCTCTAACTTGGAAGTGTTCCGCCCCAATTGTCGCTGAACAGCACGGTTTTATCAAGTCTAGATCCACTGCTACTAACTCGTTATTATTTGTTGATAGTGTCACATCTTCTATGGAGGGTGGTGGTAGTGTTGATTGCATTAACACAGATTTTCCGGAGGCCTTTGATAGAGTTAATCATAGCTTATTGTTGAGTAAGCTCCACCTCATGGGTAATTTTCACAAGTGGATAGAGAGTTTTTTGCGTGACCGTCGATATTCTGTTCGGTTCTGTCACTCTTTTTCTTTGTTTTTTTCTGCTTCTTCCGTAGTGCCTTAGGGCAGTCACTTGGACCTATACTATTTCTTCTCTTTATTAATGACGTCGCTTCTGTTTTCTCGTATTGTCTGTTCTTGCTGTTTGCTGATGATGTGAAGATTTTTAGGTCTATCCCTGAGGCAGATGCTTTGCAACATGCTCTCAACTCGTTTTTCATTTGGTGCGAACAATAGATTGATGTTGAATACCGACAAATTCCATGTTATATCATTTCATCGCGGCCTTGCACTGAATCATAATTATTATATTGGCGACTGTTGTCTGCATAGGGTGAGTGAGGTTAGTGACCTCGGTGTGTTGTTGGACTCCAAATTAACCTTTGACAATCATATGTTCGAGGTGAAAAAGAGGTCCTGAAATTGCTAGGTTTCATTAAGCGAAATAGCAGGTTCTTTACTGTTCAAACGTTAAGGGTGATATACTGGTCATTTGTTAGGAGCATTGTTGAATATGCTTCAACTTCATCTTATATCACTCACATCGCAGTTCTCGAGAGGGTTCAGAATAGGTTCATACGTATGTGCGCATTCAAACCTGGTATTCCAACTCGGCGCATTGACTATGTTGCTTTGAGGTCTTTTCTTCGATTGCCCTCTTTGGAATCCAGGAGATCTCACTTGGATCTTTTGTTCGTCTACAAGGTGTTTAGGGCATGATCGATTGTCCCAATTCGTTATGCAGATTCAATCTGGGTGTTCCCGTGGTCGGCACTCGTAGTCGGTTTATTTTCTACCAGGGGACACCTCGTACAAATTACCGTAAACATTTTTATTTACATCACGTTACGGAGCTTTTCAACGATTTCTCCTCTGTCTTGGACTTGTTTGGATTGCAATTGATTGATTCGTATAGTTGGTTAATTAATTGTTGCCTCAGTTTGTGCTTTATGGTTTTAGTTTAAGATTTATTATTGTAATTCTTTGTTTGTTAATAATTTGTTATAATCTCGTTTTTTATTATATTTTGTTGTAGTTAAGTGTACAGAGCAAGGCTTAGCTCAATAAATAAATAAATAAATTCTGCACGCCCGTCTGTCTGTCTGTCCGTAAACACGATAACTTTCGAGAGAAGAGGCCTATAGTTTTGAAATTTTCAGGGTACGTTCGAGGTCTGAATTTGTCAGTTAAGTTTGCGAAATTCGTCGAAGGGTTTATTGGATACACCCATTTGATATTTTCTTTGAAAAATTCAAAATATACCAATCCGATCGAATTGATGCTTTGTAGATCATTGGGCTGCAGTTTACAAGACAATTTTCAATAATAATGAATTCTTGGGCATATTCTGAACTTTCATCTTCGGTGAACAATTCTTCTACTATACTTTACTCCGACTAAAATTCTTCCTCATAAACAATTCGCCGTTTCAAATGAGCTTCCCTAGTTCTCATCGAAGATAAGAGCAAATTTTTTGGAGGAATCCTGTGCCTATAACAATATTGAGCCCAAATGAAAGATCATGTTTATGTAATGATTGGAACGTACCTGTTCCAAAATGTTATACGTTTTTTATCAACGAATTTTCGAAACGCTCGTGGCATAATCTGCTGTGAAATCCCACGTGATATAATTTAATGAACCCATGAATTTTAAATTCTATATCAGACCTAAGATTCTAGTTTGATAATATCGTATATGAAAACAAGGGGGGGATCCCAGACTCGAAGGGGAATATTTGAACCGAAGCTTTTGTGTACCTATATAAATTCTGGTTGAAGTATGTCTGTACATCGTAACTGTTTCGAATGAAACTCATCAAGAAATGGTTGGATTACGAAATAGTTACTTTGTTAGCAAGTGTGCTAAGTGTAACTTCTCCGCACGCAGAAAATACAGTGAGAAGAACGGCGTGGAGCTTATAACTATTGTTTTTTTTTCTGTGAAAAATACATTCCATGAGTTATAAGTGAGTTATAAGATAAAAACTCCCAGCAAGTTTTTTTCACGTTCCACACAAGATGGGGCATAATTGGTGGATCCAATGTCTCAAGATATTCAGTCGCATTACTTTGAAGACCACTTCAATGCGAGTATTTGATTTGGGTGTTATATTTTTCGATAGTTTATTCGATTCAAGTTATTTATTATCTTTCGATTCGAATTTTATGTTTTACTACGAAATATATTTTATATATTTAAAGAGGTTCATAGGTTAAGTGTGAAAAAATAACTAGAAATGGATAGTTTCAAATTTTTATGAAAATGAAAAAGTACTCAGTTATTATAAACCACAATAATAATTAGGAGAGAAAATAAAGATTCATTCAGCATATAATTATTTACAAAATATGTCTCGCACAAAGTAAATCATTGTATATAGGACATTTCTTCGCACTTTATGGTTTGCAAAATCTTCAATAATTTCATACAAATTTATACTGTCACAAACCTTATGCTCTATTGCAATCATGGCCAATCCAGATAATCTTTTCTATGTTATGGTGGACTGCAAATGAATATTGATTATTTTTAATTCAGCAAAGCTGATTCTGAACTAGAATCAAGAAAGCTTGATGAGATGTAGTGTTAAAAACGCAAGAAAGGGCCGTGCAGGGAATCGCATTCGAACAGTACGGCACCTTCGAAATTTTTTCATAATAATTTGACGATATATCTCACTTTTTTGAGCGCTCGTACTACTTACACGAGGGCTATATCATTTCGTCACGATGTCTGTATTTTTCGAATTTTGAGCCGAAAATGGTCTCAATCGACTATGTTCGACTCACTGATGACGAATCCGTCGGAAAATTCGAGTCTGTCCGTCCGGCCGTCCGTCCGTCCGGCCGTCCGTCCGTCCGTCAGCACGATAACTCTCGAACAAAACAACCTAGAGACTTGAAATTTTCAGTGTGGGTTCAGTTCCCAAATGGCTCGGTTGAGTTCGTTAATGGGCCAAATTCCACCAGGGGTTCCGTAAATATGGCCGTTCAAAGTTTTGTTTCCCTGATTACTTGAAAACTACAGATTTGATCGAGATGAAATATTGCACTCAAATGGAAAATGAGGTGTTCAAGCTACATGTGAAATTTTGTCCAGATCGCATGACCAGAACCATAGAAACCATAAAAAATTGTAACTTTTGAACGGAAAGGCCTAGGGACTTGAAATTTTTAGGATAGGTGTGGATCTCGAATGTCGTGATCACGCTCATCTATGAGCAACATTATACAAGGGGTTCCGTGAATGCGGTCGTTTGAAATTTTGTTTTCTCGATAAATTCGAAACTGCGGATTCGATCGAGATGAAATTTTGTATTTTAATCGAGAATGATATATTGAAGCAATATTTTGTCCAGATCGCATGACCAGAACCATAGAAACCATAGAAAATTCTAACTTTTGAACGGAAAGGCCTAGGAACTTGAAATTTTCAGGGTGGGTTTGGATCGCAAATTTCACGGTCACGTTCATCAATGAGCAAAATTAGACTAGGGGTTCCGTAAATATGGCCGTTCAAAATATTTTTTTCCTGATAGTTTCGAAACTACCGATCGGATTTGAATGAAATTATGCACCTAGCTCAGGAATAATGTATTCAAACTACGTGCAAAATTTTGTCCAGATCGCATCACCAAGACCATAGATACCGTGGAAAATTCTAGCGAATTATCGGAAAAAAATTGTTCAGCTGAAGCACCGACATGAAGTCTGGAGTTTCGCCTAAGTTTCAGAATTTTTTTGACAGCTGTCAAAAATTCCTTCAATTGATTTCTAAAACTGTAGAATGCGAATCTACCTACAAGGTGCATGTACGAGCGCTCAAAAGCTCCTGCCTTCACGGCAGTGCTTTTCGTAATTTTCATTATGTACTTCGAATATTTACGTTCCGAAAAGTTGAGATCAAAAACGGTATGTTTGATACTTTTCCAGGCCATTCTCATTCACGTATAATGTAGTATTGTCATTTTCAAGCTTATGTCATATTTCAAATCCATAAGAAAAAAATCAGGAATCCTAGTGTTAAAACTGAGAGGCAACAGGCAACAGGCAACCGCCCTCAATTTTGAGACCCTCATTTTTGCCGCTCTGGTAAACTACCCTTCATAAAACCAAAATCATTGGAAAATAAGTTTTAACGATAGTTTCGATTATTATTTTCAGCACAGATGAAAAGCGTTTTGAAGAATATTATCCTCAAGTTATTTCTTGTTAACAAATTGATAGTAGGAGTAGGGAGTAATCACTTCCCAGACGCTTTTCCTTTGAGAAAGTAACATTTCCCGGCCTAGTTCGGAAAGTACGTTTCCCATCATTGGCTGTATGAAAATCTTGGTGGGCCGATTTCGATAAATACAATTGATCATTACCATAGCAACGAAATACCAACATGAAATTAGTTGCCATTTTGATTTTTGAAAGTTTGGAGTGTTTTTGGTCGCATTTATCGCAATAAAGAAATGTGTCCCATTGATTTATTATTCTACACGGTCGCAGACTTCCAGGAGTCGCTGACGCTCGTCCTAGAATTTTGTCTACTCGTCCAAAAAAACAGTTTTTTCCGGACTTGTTACGTAAATAACTATTTACACTCAAACGGTATAATATTCTCAGTATATGCGCTTCTCCTCGTTGCTCAAGTAGTACAAGCTAAGTATTTTAATTCTTTTTTTTTTTGCAATTCATTTGTAATATGATTGGGATGTTTATTTCTTTATACGATCACTTGAAATTAAGAGATTATTTTCTAGTTCACGATTCCTACCCTAAGTAGGACTTAGGCTACAGGTGATACGATTCGAACGACCAAATGGTCGAATCGTACGGAAAGTACTTTCTTGGAAAAATATGAAAAAAAAGTATATAATTTATAATGGATATTCCGTTTCATTTGAATTTCACTGAAAGTTGCATTATCATTTCCCTAGGAGGTAAAACCTTACCCTACTATCACCGGATATTCTGATCATCTCTGAAGTTTGTGTGTTTCGTTATATTTTACAATTCCGCAATGCCGAGAATATTTGCTATAAAATTCCACAGATTGAAACACAAACTGGCGGAAATGAAAGAATTTACTCGAATTCTAAAAATTTATTTTGAATTACAGCACTTCTAACCTCCTAACCTATACATATACATTTTTTATTGGACTTCTATAGTGGACAATTGAATTTCAGCTATCATTCCACAATTCTTCTTCTTCTTTTAAAGTGTGACTTAATTCACATAACGCAGATTGACTTGAGCATCTACAATCTCGTTTATTTCGGTTTTCATAAATGTCATTCATATATTTTGTGGCCAAACGACTTGTTTTAAAGTAATATAATGAAGTATTAATATGTTAAATAGCTTCTCATAGTCTACACATACATAATATTTACTCAATACTTCATAAAATTAGATTGTAAATTACAATAAAAGCGATAAAAAAAAAAACATATTTTGTGAAGCCGCCATCCTGTCCGATATTTCGTATGTTATCAGGCAAACGAAATCAGCGCCAGTCCTCAAAAGCTAGTAAATTTGTGTTGGAAATTTTAACTTTACTGTCAATCCATTCTTTGTTTTCATCCCAGGAATCTCCGTCTGATTCGGAGTTTTCACTTTCAATTTCATATTGTGGTGTCAAAGAGGCTGATAATAATACATATTCACGTGGTTCTTCTTCTCTCTTCAAGTTTTTCAGTTTTTTTTCAGTAAGTTCAATTATATCTTGACATTTTATTATTCTTCTTTTTTGAACCTGTGAACATATATTTAATAAATAAATATTCAAACCATTATGTTTATTGTAAATGTCAACCTCCTAGTGTGATGTCAAATTAAAATCACCTCAGGCATTGCAAGTCCATTGAGAAATATATCTTTAACGTTCATACAAAAAATTACGAAAAGCACTGCCGTGAAGTCAGGAGCTTTTGAGCGCTTGTTTATCCACCTTGTAGGTAGATTCGCATTCTTCAGTTCTAGAAACCAATTGGAAAGATTTCGACAGCTGTCGAAGAAAATTTCAAACTAAGGGAAAAATCCAGACTTCAAGTCAGTGCTATAGGTGACGATTTTTTTTTTCGATAATTCGCTAGAATTTTCTATGGTATCTATAGTCTTGGTAATGCGATCTGGACAAAATTTCCCACGTAGTTTGAATACATTATTCTTCATCTATGTGCGAAATTTCATTCCAATCCAACAAGTAGTTTCGAACTTAACAGGAAAAAAATTGTTTGAACGTCTATATTTACGGAACCCCTAGTCTAATTTTGCTCATTCATGAACGTGACTGCGAAATTTGCGATCCAAACCTATCCTGAAAATTTCAAGTCCCTAGGCCTTTCCGTTCGAAAGTTATAATTTTTTATGGTTTTTATGGTTCTAGTCATGCGATATGGAAAAAATGTAGCTTGAATATATCATTCTCCATCAGAATACAAACTTTCGTCACGATCGAATCCGAAATTATCAAGAAAACTGAATTTCAAACAACCATATTTACGGAACCCCTAGTCTAATTTTGCTCATTTATAAACGCAACCACCACATTCGTGATCCACACCTATCCTGAAAATTTCAAGTCCTTAGGCCTCATCATTACAAAGTTATAATTTTCTATGGTTTCTAGGATTCTGGTCATGTGTCTAATTTTTTTGTCTGCAACAAAGTGTGATACGAAAGTTATGCAAGGAACAGAAAAATTTAAATTTACGTTATTGAATCCTACAAAATTACAAAGATTCTCAACAATGCAGTTTTGGCCCAGAAAGGCACCCCAACAGAAATACATACGTTTCATTGGATGTGATAAGAAACAAACAAATTCTGTCGGATTCAATAACATAAACTAAAACTTTTTTGTTCCTTGAATAACTTTCGTATCACACTTTGTTGCAGACAAAAAAAATTGGAATTCATGATTCTTTTTAATAGAAATAAAGAAGTTACTTCTTTTATTATTTTGTTTTTCGAAAACGGTTCATTTTATCGACAATGAACAAGAGTACCTTCTCTTAAGCTCAATGTTCAAGGTATCCAAATTTGTTTTTTTTAACTCCTTATCATACAGGGTGTTGAAAATGTAAGCATTAAAACGTACTACCTAGTCCGTCCCTTGTAAACTAAACGAGCTAATTTGAATTAAAGTCTCCGTAGGGAGGACCGCTAGGAAAAAAAATTATGGGAACTTGTCATCTTATTCTTTTATGTTTCATCCGAATCCGAGAGATTTCTCAAATTTTCCCGGACACCCTGTATATATATATATATATATTTTTCATGGCAAAAAATGAATCGGTTGCGGATAAAATCATAGGCCATAGCTTGAAATATTTCTTTAGACTATGTGACGTTAACTTCGAGGGAGCTGGTCACAAGGCAATTAGGCTCGCGGCTACACTCAGGGAAGATGGGAGTGAGTAAATAAGGAAATGGAAAAGGGCGCCAGGTAGAGATATGCCTGCCTATTGGAGATAAAACAAAGCTGCGTACCCCTCTACCAGAGTAGCAGTAAACAGAATACTCAAAGGTTTAATTTTAATGGTTTAATAAAAATAAAATGCAGTGGTTGATGAGTGCAAGGCGCAGAAAAGGAAATAAACAATGCAACTCTCGATCACTACCCTAATACCTACACTAACTTGCACCTAAATCGGTAATGACGAAACTTTAATCAGCCTAACTTGGATAAGTTCAACTATAAGTCTCTGTTACTATGGCAGACCAATAACGGTAGTTCAATAACACAATATAACCAAAAGAATTGGTTAACAACGACTATACTCTAAAAAATCCTGAAGGGATACACTGGTACCGTTGTTGGTACCCAAACGCAATTTGTGAAGTGCACCCCACTATAACTGCTAACAAGCTTACAACAGCTATAACCAACCAACAAAAATTATATCACTTGATTATAAGTTATCAACCGATATGCGGTATGATCTCCAAGTCACTAAATACCTTAATTATACGTTATTGATAGATACAGTCAATGATCTTAATGCCAGTGCGGAGCCCCGGTTACCTTAACCCATAAGCAAGATCCCATGTGGAATTCACAGTGCAGTGCCAGCACCCAAACAATGCTTGTACGAAAATGGACTCGAAATAGAGACGCTTGGATACTCGGAAGGCAGTCGTATACTTGAACAGCTAACACTTGAAATACAGCCTCCGCCATATACTTAAACCCATATACTTGAATGCCGTATACTTGAACCACAGCTTCCGCCGTATACGTGAACCCTAATAATGAAATATAAGACATGGTTCTTACTATAAAAATTACGAAAAGCACTGCCGTGAAGGCATGAGCTTTTGAGCGCTCGTACATGCACCTTGTAGGTAGATTCGCCTATTCCCGTTCTGGAAACCAATCGAGGAAATTTTTGACAGCTGTCAAACAAATTTTCAAACTATGGCGAAAATCCAGACTCCAAGTCAGTGCTTCAGGTGACCAATTTTTTTTTAGATAATTCGCTAGAATTTTCTACGATATCTATGGTCTTGGTAATGCGATCTGGACACAATTTCCTACGTAGTTTGAATATATTATTCTTCATCTATGTGAGAAAATTCATTTCAATCCAATAAGTTGTTTCGAAATTATCAGGAAAAAAATAGTTTGAACGGCTATATTTACGGAACTCCTAGTCAATTTTGCTCATTGATTAACGCAACTGCGAAATTCGCGATCCAAACCTATCCTGAAAATTTCAAATCCCTAGGCCTTCACGTTCGAAAGTTATGATTTTCTATGTTTTCTATGGTCCTGATCATGCGATCCGGAAAAAATGTAGCTCGAATAGGGTAATAGATACTGTTGTTGACACTCTTTCTGTTATTGACATCCTCATTTCCATATTTGAATAATAAGAATTGGATGGTTGCCTTAAAATCATGGAGCTTTGAAAAGGAAACTTCAATTTTTCAAGTTTCGACTGTTAGTTTCAATTTGGGTGAGTTTGGCATTACTAATTCACCATATAATTATCAATGTGCAGCGTGCTGACGATCATTGGAATTAGCAAAATACCGTCATTTTCTTAAGGTACCAAACTCAAGTTCATAACGTTTTTTTAATAGTTCTAATTTTGGTCTGAAGCATACATTTTGTTTGAATTATTGAAACTCTTCAATAAGTACTGCTTCAAAACCTAAAATCTATTTGGTTGAAGGTTTCGCGTTTTTTTGTGGGTGTCAATAATAGCCTTTAAAAATATGGGGATGAATAGTGATTGACATACTATGTCAACAACTGTCGTGGTAAATTTTTGCAAAATTAGTCGGTATTGCGTTCTAATCAGGCCAGAATTTCGCAATAAATACTGAAAAATGATTCAAATTTATCTAATTTTGTTCGAGAGCTAGTTGCTGACACCGGTGTCAATTGCTGTGAATTCCAACGTGTCAATAACTATATTGCAAGATAATAAACTAGTCCCTACCTCCTGTCCCTACTCCCTGAATCGAATTCATTCCCAACAACATGCCAAAGGCGAAAGAAGGAAGCCATTATAAAAAAAATTACACAGAGGAAGCTATTAATTCTGCCGTATCAGCAGTTACATCAGGAAGAATGTCGAGAAAACTTGCCTCCAAAACCTATGGTGTGCCACGTTCTACAGTAATTTTTCGATTGAGTGACAAATTTGTAAAAACAAATCACGGACCTTGCCATATATTAACCTCTGAAGAAGAGCTCAAATTATGTGATTGGATAAATGTGTGTGCCAAAAAAGGTTTTCCACGGCGCAAAGAAGATAACTTTAGTAGTGTGAAAGATTTTTTGGACATAAGACCAAGGAATAATCCGTTCAAAAATAATACACCGGGAGATGAATGGTTCAAGACATTTTGCCGGCGTCACCCTAGAGTTACATTGAGGACTCCAGAAGCGGTTACGGCTGCGAGTTCGTCAGTTAGTGAATCTGATATAAAAAAATGGTTTACTTCTATTTCCGAATACCTCAGTGAAGAAGGTTTCATAGATATCTTGCATGATCCATCACGCATCATTAATGGCGATGAAAGTAATTTTCAACTTTGTCCAAAAGGATAAAAAGTTGTTGCCGTAAAAGGTTCCCGAAATGTTTATGAAGTTGATATTGGCCAGGCAAAATCTACTCTAACCGTAATGTTTACGTTTTTCGCAAACGGTGAAACAACTCCACCAATGGTGATTTATCCTAATAAAAGAAGATCAGCAGATATAGCAAAAAGCATACCTAGCAACTGGGGCTACGGAATAAGCGATAATGGTTGGATGAAGGCCGTAGTTTTTTTCGAGTACATCTCAAATGTCCTTTATCCACACCTGAAAAGCAAGGGAACAAAGTTCCCGATAATATTACTCGTAGATGGGCATGCTACACATATGACATATGCCTTGAGTACCTTATGTTCAAAGCTAGAAATAATACTTATTGCTCTTTACCCGAATGCGACAAGAATACTTCAACCAGCTGATGTGGCAGCATTCAAACCTCTGAAAACTGGCTGGAAAAAGGGAGTAGCAGATTGGAGACGAGATAATCCCTCGGAAGCTCTGACAAAAGAAAAATTTGCCCAAAATATTGAAAATTGCTATCGATAAGTATCTTAATGAGAATGGATTACGTGCCTGTGGTATATTTCCATGGAATCCAGAAGCATTGGACTATACGAAATGTTTAGGCAAATGCATTCAAAGTAAGAAAATTGAGCCAACAGTAAAGATGAATTATCAAATATTCAAGAATATTGTTGGTGAAAACATATTTTCTAAGTTTGAATGCTATGATCGGAATATGGAAGATGATAATTTCCAGAAACTTTATGAAATTTGGAAATACTTTCAAAATGACACGGCCGATCAAGTGGAAAACCTAGGTCCTCCAGTTGAGAATTGCGAGAACGATGATGTGGTCGAAGAGTACATTAAGCGGAATCAAGAAAACGATTTACTGGAACCATTCGACATCTCCAACATGCCATTTTATATGGGAGAAAACTCGGGAACATCCACCTCGCAGTCATTATTAGTCAAAAAAGTAGAAGAGAACCCCCCTTGCACGACAATATCAATATCGAGTTCAAATAGTGAGCTTGATTATATCGATAATATTGTTTCAACAGAGCCGAAAAACGAGGATAGAAATTTTCAATCAGATGAGTCGTTAGATCAAAAGAGAGAATCTTTAATACCTACCTTATGTTGGAACCAATGAAAATAATGAAGGTTCCAGATAATTAATTACGCCTATCAAAACCATATCGAATGTTCCAATAGATGATATTTTATTTTGGTCACAAACGCCCGAACGGAAAGGAAAGCGTAATATTGACCAGGTTCCATTCGTTATTACTTCTTCTAAATGGCAGGAAATTCAAAGAAGTTAAATTTCATTCAGAGAAGAAAAGGTAAAAAAAGCAGAAGAACAAAGAAAGAAGAGACTAGAAAAAAAAGAAGCAATTGCAATGAAGGCACAAAATTCTGAACAAATGCAAAAAAAGAAGGAGGCTGACAAGATTAATAAGAAATCGGTTATCAAGGCCAGAGAAAAAAAAAATAAAACAGAAAATACAACCAAGAAGAGAAGAATGGAATCAAGAGCCACAACATCAACTGCTACATATTCAGATGCAGGAAGCATCAAAATAATTTCATAAGACTTGATAATAATGAAATTCTTGAGGAATCATTTTTGAATACGGTCGTGAAAGAGTCCAATATGGACATGGCTTATACATCTGAAGCCTCAATATGATGAAAACCAAATTGCGAATTTGAAAAAACTGCTACTAGAAAACTAAATGGACTGCCAGGGCTTGTGTCACATTTGCACAAATAATCTGGATTCAAATGGTATTAAATGCATTTCCTGTGCAAGAAATTTCATACTGAATGTCTATTGAAATAATACTTCATAGAGGAGCTTTTCATTTCAAATATTTTTCAATGCAAAACTTGTCAATAAATATTATAGTGAACAATCCATCATTATATATTATAGACTAGAATAATATGATGGCGGTTTATCTGAAATAATCAAATTCAGTAATGAAATAAGAAAAATTATTCTAGATAAACTAATAGCAAGCCAACAAAACAATTCATATTACTCCAGAGACCACCAAATTTATGGTTTGCACCTGTAGACCGGTTCGATTCATATCAAATCTCATCAGTACAGTTACCAAAATGATAAATTCGATGTAAGAGAAACAGAAAACCTTTAAAACATAATCTGAGAAAATTTCTCCAATCACGCCACCGGTTCCAAAAGCTGTCTGAAAAATCTGCAGGCCATGAAGAGTTTTTCAAACTCCCCTAGACAAAGACGCATGTGTGACGCGCCGTTAACATTACAAGCATATTGACCGACTCGAATTTTTTGACGGATTCATCATCAGTGAGTCGAACATAGTCAGTTGAGACCATTTTCGGCTCAAAATTCGACAAATACAGACGTCGTGACGAAATGATATAGCCCTCGTGTATGTAGTACGAGCGCTTAAAAATGATTTCATACCTCTAAGTTGTTGTTCGAGGAAATTGAAGTAAGATGTATAAAGTTCTTCGTGGAAAGTCCAACAGAAAATTCTTTCTCAACAACAATTGTCGCAATCTAAACCTAATAAAAGATGTTCAGACAGTGGTTCAAGGAACAAAAGGATATTCATACCTCTTAGATGTCCAAAAGTTGATTTGTGAGAATAGCGGTCCTCGTTGGAAAAATATAAAACGTTACTCCCAGAAATATTTCAGTAAACCTCACAGGGAATTCTTCAAATTGAAGTAATAATCGCCTATAACAAGGATGATCCTAGATCACAATTTCTTCAATTCAAAAACCTTCTCCACGTTTTTAATATACTCAACAACAGGCCGGATATGACTGTCACACAGAATATCCCATTGACACCCAATTACCAAAGTTCACATAGAGATACCAACTGTGAAACAGAAATTTGACAACCAAGAAAAAGAATAAAAAGAAATCGAAAATTATTTGATAATGCTATTCGGCAATTCCCATTGAGATGTTCTACCTTGTATACACTAAATAAGGCATTCTGTAAATTCAAATCCATGGTAACGGCTATAAGTCCGGAAATCATACGTAGAGGCCAAAAAGATCTTACCCGTAACATAAAAGGCTAACGAAATGACAATGACGGCCTCTAAAGTTAACCTCACAAATTCCAAAACAAAACAAACAGAAGGAACGAATTTCACCAATTCAAGCACGGAGATTCAGGAAATATCACATTACATTAGCGAGATGATAAATATATAACGTACCAAAGAGGAAGGAATTCAAACATTGAAAATAGAAACGATAGCGTTAGGTGGAATTTCACAATTTTCCATAGTGCATGGTATAAATGAACAATGATGTGAAATTATAACGTTACAACTAGAAGAGACTTTATTTCTCGTAATTGTAGATGGATTAAGAATATTTCAGTTTTTTTTCTAGTTTCAAATTATAATTGAATTAGTAGGCCCTGGTGCCAGTAATATTCTACTGTTTGAAGGGGACCAATAAAGATTACTATTATTATTTTTATTATTACATATTTTTTTTCAATGACGGCAGTGGCTGAATTTTCTTATGGGAAACCAATCGTCTTCTGTGTTTTCTGATGTACCTGGGGATCAACTTACCTATAAAATATCAAAGGCGTTAAATACTACGATCTAGGAGGTCAGTTGATGTCGGCAGAACGAGAACACCATTATACAACGAGAAGAAGATACGAAAAGAGTCTAAATGCGACCATTCCGCGCATGACGTAACGTGGAGAGTTGTCTCTAGTGCGTTAGATAGAAATAACGAAGATTATGAGCTATTTTGATCAAATCAGAGTTCAATTTAATGCGAATTGGAAATGCTGCTTTTCGACCCAACTTTTGAAACGAGCAATATTAAAATCGGTGATTATAAACTGTAAATAGAATCATTTCTGATTCATAGTGTGTATTCAATTGCTGATTCATTCAATGAGTTAACAGACCAAAACATATAATAGGAATGTTATATTTATTTTCAATTCAATAGGTAGGTATACAGTGTGTCAAAAAAATGAAGATGAGCAGCATGGGGATCTCGGTTACCGTGAAAGTTACACATTAGGTCAAATAGATGATAAAAAATCTCGAAAATGTCGTTTACGATATTCAGAAGAAACCGATTTTGGCAATTTCGTTTTTATCTTTTTCTGAAGTTAATTGAAGAGTTCCGAAAAAACAGAAGGCACTTTCTCACTGCCACCTCTTAACCTCTACAAAATAGCTTCCACAATATCTCCGTACAACGTTTCGTTTGGAAGGAAACATTGAATCAACTTTGTTTTTTTATATGGCACGAAAAAAATGTATGACATAGCATTTTTTGAGCGCTCGTACTACTTACACGAGGGCTATATCATTTCGTCACGATGTCTGTATTTTTCGAATTTTGAGCCGAAAATGGTCTCAATCGACTATGTTCGACTCACTGATGACGAATCCGTCGGAAAATTCGAGTCTGTCCGTCCGGCCGTCCGTCAGCACGATAACTCTCGAACAAAACAACCTAGAGACTTGAAATTTTCAGTGTGGGTTCAGTTCCCGAATGGCTCGGTTGAGTTCGTTAATGGGCCAAATTCCACCAGGGGTTCCGTAAATATGGCCGTTCAAAGTTTTGTTTCCCTGATTACTTGAAAACTACAGATTTGATCGAGATGAAATTTTGCACTCAAATGGAAAATGAGGTGTTCAAGCTACATGTGAAATTTTGTCCAGATCGCATGACCAGAACCATAGAAACCATAGAAAATTGTAACTTTTGAACGGAAAGGCCTAGGGACTTGAAATTTTCAGGATAGGTGTGGATCTCGAATGTCGTGATCACGTTCATCTATGAGCAACATTATACAAGGGGTTCCGTGAATGCGGTCGTTTGAAATTTTGTTTTCTCGATAAATTCGAAACTGCGGATTCGATCGAGATGAAATTTTGTATTTTAATCGAGAATGATATATTGAAGCAATATTTTGTCCAGATCGCATGACCAGAACCATAGAAACCATAGAAAATTATAACTTTTGAACGGAAAGGCCTAGGAACTTGAAATTTTCAGGGTGGGTTTGGATCGCAAATTTCACGGTCATGTTCATCAATGAGCAAAATTAGACTAGGGGTTCCGTAAATATGGCCGTTCAAAATATTTTTTTCCTGATAGTTTCGAAACTACCGATCGGATTTGAATGAAATTATGCACCTAGCTCAGGAATAATGTATTCAAACTACGTGCAAAATTTTGTCCAGATCGCATCACCAAGACCATAGATACCGTGGAAAATTCTAGCGAATTATCGGAAAAAAATTGTTCAGCTGAAGCACCGACATGAAGTCTGGAGTTTCGCCTAAGTTTCAGAATTTTTTTGACAGCTGTCAAAAATTCCTTCAATTGATTTCTAAAACTGGAGAATGCGAATCTACCTACAAGGTGCATGTACGAGCGCTTAAAAGCTCCTGCCTTCACGGCAGTGCTTTTCGTAATTTTTTAATTTCGTCTTTCATAAAACATTCTTTGTACACATAGGCGGCTTAGAAACAATCCATGACAACATTTCAGCTGTCAATTTCCATAAACAATTTTCGTCTTCAATGAGTATTTCATTGTTGTTTTTATTGCATACGTTTCTTCTACAAATGAAGGGAGGTAATTACGACAAGATCTGGAAGATGCATTGGATAATTTGCCATTGGACGCTGTGCATAATTGCTGGGTTCAACAAGATGGTGCACCAGCTCATAATTCCATAGCTGTTTGCCATTATCTGTGTGAGCGATTCCCAAGAAAATGAATTGATACGCTCTGGCCAGCAAGGTCTCCAGACACCCACTTTTTTTGGGGGGCCATTTGAAGAACGAGGTATACAAAGGAAATTTTGAAAACGAGGGACACTAACTTCGCTGAGTAAGATCAGCATTTGATAGAATTACCCCTGAAATGTTGAATCGTGTTATAGATTCCACAGTGAGACGGGCATACTTATTTCGACAAGCTGGAGGTTATCTGTTTGAACATATGCTAAAGCACTTGACTTCTGAGTGCGAAATTATTTTAGTTATGTTGAAAAACTATTCAGAAGCATTTTTTCTGAATAAAAACATAGTAAAACAGAGTATGCCGTACATCGTTGCATCCGCGATAAAAAAAATGCTATGTCATACAGTACATTTGTTTCGTGCCATTATGAAAAAAAAGGTTGATGATGATTTCTTTCAAACGAAACGTTGTACGGAGGTTTTGTGAAGGCCATTTTGTAGAGGTTGAAAAGTGTCAACGAGAAAATGTCTTTTTTTCGAAACTTCTCGAATAACTTCAGAAAAAATAAAAACGAAATCGCCAAATTTCGGGTTTTTCCGATTATCTACGGAAGTAACGGAATTTTTGGGATTTCTCAACATTTCTTTATTGACCCCTATATTGCGCAACTTCTTAGCCATTTGCTTATGTGTAACTCTTGTGGTTAATGAGATCCCCATGCTATTCCTCCTTGCCTTGGGGCATATATGTTTATTCAAACAAACATTAAATTATGTACTACCTTTGGAACAAATTTATTGCAAATCTAACATTCTTATAGAATTGTAAATTGAATATCATCAATGATACAATAAAATCATGGAATAATACCCAAATTCATCATATTATGATGAATAAATAATATTGGGTTCAATTCAAAATTCTGATTTTGAAAATAGCAACTGGAAACAGTTCAATTTACTTTAAAATCAATTGAATAGGCCAGACAAAGTAGTTGATATATTTGCTGGGTGAGTGAAAATGGATCTCAGTTTTAGCATAAGAAAGGGGGAAAAATAAAAAAAAAATTTGAAAAGAGTTTTATTATCACTTATTATTATTTACATAATGATGAATAATTTCATTTTCAGTTTTTGATTGATCTGAGGTATCTAGGTATCTAGTTTCACCACCATGTACAATAGCTATACTCCGTTTTAGAATTATTGACATCTCGGTAGGCTGTGGAAAATCGAATTTAAGTTGGTAATAGGCTATTCAGTAATATTTTGGGTTGCTGAATTCAGGTTGGTATAGGAATAACCCTAACATAACACATAGAGACCTTGCTTTGATGATTTTATTGAAGATATTGGTGAATAATTATGAAAATTAGCCCTGAATTTGAGTACTTTTTTGTGCTATTGAAATGGCTGGAATTGACCAGGATAACAAGAGAACGCCATGCAGTTTGTCAGTGTTACTTCGAGTTTTTCGAAGATTCGGCATATATTTCCGCTAGCAGCTAGTTTAGCTAGTTTAGCTAGTGTTCCAGGTAAACTGTTATTCGCCTACTCAAAGTGTATTCTGATTGATCAGTGGGTCTTAAATCTTCAGTTTTCTTCGAGCACTGTTCGAAGAATATTAGCGAAAAAAGAAGAAGGCATGTCATTACTGCCTGGAATAAGCAGTGGAAGAAAACCTGTGCAATATGATTATTCCTTCGAAGAGACATTGAATGACTTTTTTCTGCTAAAATAAAAGATGAATATATCATTTTGGATATCCTTTTCTAAGGAGCACCTAGATTTCAATCAGTCGAAGTCAACATTATATCATATAATGAAAAAAATTGGATACAAATACAAAAAAGTTGATCGAAGGAAAATTCTTATTGATAAACAGAATAACATAATAAATAAAATACAATTTTGTAGTAAATACCGAGAATACAAGGAACAAAACGTAAACTTCATTTATCTAGATGAAATTTGGATATTTGAAAACGGTATTCAAATTTTTCAGTGGACACTAGGAGGTAATCCAGAAGGTATGCTGAATATATTCGAGGGTAAACGCAGAAGGTACACTATTTTGAATGCTGGAACAATTGATGGATTTTTATCTGGATATGACCTGATTGTTGACAGTGGTATTAATGATGAGGATTACCATAAAACTATGAATGGTGAATTAATTCATAAATGAGTTATTGAAAAATTGAAACCTTCTCTGCAAAAGGATGCCAATCGATAGGATTATGTCAGCTTATTCAATAAACACACCCAAATCAGTACACTTATACGCGGAAACAAAGTTTTCAATGAGTATCATTCGTAGATATTTCAAGTTCATTTATTATACTTATACTGTATGGAACCCTGTTTACATTCCCTCTGCTAATACTACTATTGAACACATGCTATATTGTTCCAATTCAAAAGTATTCTGAATAATTGTAGAATTCCTCATCAATTATAATATTTTCAATAATTCATGGACAGTTTTAATGAATGAAAATAAAAATTTACTTTTTTAAAATATTCAACACCAAGCACTTATTAATTCATTAATTGGTTCATATATTGATAGTAACAGTACAGATTTCATGTCAAAATTCTTCATGTACTACATAGATTCCTAATTTTTGTTTCTCTCTTATTTCTATAATAATAGTAATATTTATTTAGTTCCTACAATTATTGTAATACGATAATGGGGAATAGGTCAAATGATTTCAATGGTAACTGGTTACAAAGTTGATGTAGTTTTAGCTTCACAAGATTCAAAATATTCTAGCAAGTTGTATGGTTTAATATTCAGCAACAATTTAACTGATTCTTTTTTCAATATATTAACATTTTTTATCGAATGAAACTGTTTGGGTAACGCATTGTAGATCTTCATGCACATGTATTTTGCATCATTCTGTGCTAGTGTCAATTGTTATCTCGGAGCATCAATTTTCCTAGTTGGGTTGTTGTTCAGAAACGGTTCAAATAATTTACTGTGGCTTTGTAGGAAGATAACATACTTTAGCACATATATTACTGTTGACGTCAGGATTCTATTCCTTTTGAAAACACCTCTATATTTCATTCTATACATAGCTCGAATTGTTTGCTTTTGTGTTTTGAATATTTTGATCCGTGATGTACTGTTTCCCCAGTAAACAATGCCATATGAAAGGGTTGACTGAAAATTGGCTGTGTATAGGAGCTTCAATGTATCTTGTTGGATATGGTATTTCATAAGATTGAGGGTGTAGATTATATTGCTGAGTTTCCTGTTCAAGTTTTCTATTTGGAGGTTCCATTCCTTAATATAAATATATTTTCTCAACTCGAAAAACCGTTTTTAAAAACAAACACGGGAAGACTTAAAATGAGCTTTATTTAATTACGGGATCAAATCTTTCTATCTACTAACTCGTGTTGCACATTGTTCCACAAGCTTTTATAAAGTAATTATGTCTAGTTGTTTTGCCATATCTCTCCCTTTTTTCGCAATTTCAAAATTGCTCGAGGCCTTCGGCCCCTCTTACCTTAGGAAAGCCCGTTTCTCCCTCTCGAAAACGCGGGGGGCGCTTCGCGCCCCCGGTCTCTCCCTTTTTTCGCAATTTCAAAATTGCTCGAGGCCTTCGGCCTCTCGTCTCAAAATAACCTAACCTAAACCTAACCTAACCTAACCTAGCTGACCCGGCAAACGTTGTTTTGCCATATCTCTCCCTTTTTTCGCAACTTCAAAATTGCTCGAGGCCTTCGGCCCCTCGTTGTTCTGGCTATTAAAAAATAAGGGTTGATCGTAGAAGGGTGAAAATTGGGGATTGTATGTATTTTTGTATGTTGTATCATAAAAAAATAGAAATTAGAAATTTTGTCCAAAAAATAAAAAAAAAAAATTTAGGGGTGGACTACCCCTAAAATTTAGGGGGATGAAAAATAGATGTTGGCCGATTCTGATAGATACCGGATAAGCACAAAAAATTTCATCAAAATCGGTTAAGCCGTTTCGGAGGAGTATGGCAACGAACACTGTGGACACGAGAATTTTATATATTAGATAAAGAAAATCATGATTAAACTCATTATAAATAGAATGAAATAACGGGTTGAAATGTGATTGGGGTGTAAATTCCATTCATACAATTTCAAATCTGAAATGTTTGTTGCATTCAAAGGTTCCAAAATCAAATCTTGGATTTGTGAAATATTCAAATTATCCAGATGGAATTCATGATATAAATTATCAACCTTAGATAATTGAAATGTTTTCAATCCATTGGCTATTATGCAATCACAATCGATTAACAAAATTTTCTTGGGTTCATGTTCATATGATAAATGTCCTGAACAGTTTTCTTTCAAAATATCATTGAACAAGGATAGGTATTGTCCATTAGGTAACACTTGTAAATCTTCAACAATAACAGTTTGTTTTCGCGTACAATTTTAACGTGTTTCTCGCACAAATGCACTCAAACACAAAGGGGGTTTCACTAGTTTGTCTTGTGGGCACAGCATCCACTTTTCCACTTGCTGGCATTCTTCGTATAGGGACCATATGATTTCTTCTTGTCGGATGAGCAAATACTTTGGTTGATCTATTGGGTAGGTATTTAGGAAGAGAACGAATTTCAATTCAAGAGTATCATAGGGATTAGGGTTTACCAAAGGCACTTTTATAACAAATATAATCTGTGATTTTTCAACTTTTACTGATGTGAAACAGACTGAGTAAAAATCCTTCAAGTAGACTAAATTTTTCAATAAATTATCATCCTGAATATAATTCCTGAAATAATTCAACGATAATATTGACTCATGTAGTAAATGAAGTCTAGCAGAACTAACGGCTGTATTTATTTCTGAAAGAATTCTGGATATTTTGTTCTGCTCAAACTGTAGAAGGAGAACTTTATCTAAAATTTGCTGTAATTTCATGAATTTATCAATCTGTTTTATCATTATATTGGTTTGATTGTAAAATCTATCAGATATCGATTTCACTATGCTTATGACTCTATTTTGATTTATCTTCATGGTATTTGCATCATTTCGTAATGTTTGAAAATATTCCTGATAGAGAGTTTCGTCTCCATCATCTAAAGTACCAAAGAGAAATTTGGAAATTCTTCCTCCTATATTAACAAGGCCTCTTTTTTTCCTTGATTGGATTAAATCATGCAAAATTTGTTTATTCGAGAATATTTGATTCAATGTCAACTCATATAAGTATTTCGTTGCTTCATCCCTTAGTTCGTTTTTCTTGATTACATCGTTCAAAATTTCTTCATGTTTGTTAAGGATTGAAATTATTCGCGAAAGGTCATAATGATACATAAGAACGTGGTCTTGTTCTATTATGAATGTTTTAGGACCACTAAATGCAATTATGTTATTTCGTATTTCTTTCGTTTTCAGACAGAATTGGGTTTCAAGAAAAAGTAGGATTATTGTTATGCGGAAAGGGACCATTCTGAAACAGATGATTATTAATTTTTTCTTTGTTTAATTTTTTTCTCATGATACACATGTCCTTTATTTGCTTCCTTCACGAGGACATTATCCAAAATTTTGATATCTACGTTTTTAAATCGTGGTTTCAATTTGGCTTCTGCCGGTAATTTCAAAAATGCTTTACGATTTTCATCTAAAATAACATCTTCTGATCTGTTTTCATTTTCCTTCTGCCGTCTCTTTTCATTTTTCTTGTTGTTTTCTGCTAATACTTTAGAAATTTCCTTGAGATTTTGGTTATATTGTTCGATATAATTGGTTACTTTTTCATTCACTGTGTATTCAACAGGAAGGCTATAATTCAAATCCGATTTTATAATTTGTAGAGGGCTATATTTAAGGGTGGAATGTATAGAATTGTTATAACTCAAAAGGGCTCTATTCAAATTTTCTCTTAAACTCAGATTTTTATCCTCGATTACCCTTATTTGTTCCACTAGTGTAGAGTGAAATCTTTCAACACTGGAATTCGATGTGGGATTATAATTTGTCACGTAGTGAATCTCTATATTGTGAGTGCAAGCGAATTCTTGGATTATCGCGTTCTTGAATTCCGTTCCGTTATCTGTTGTTATTTTTCTAGGAGTTCCATGGTTCGAGAAATAACGAATAAGCGATTCTACAATTTCTACTGCCGTCTTACTTTTCAGAATGAAACATTGCCCGTGTCTTGAAAATGAATCCACTAATGTGAGACAGGGTATTTTTGAAATATTTATTGTATCGGCATATAAATGTTCGAAAGGTTTTTCACCGATTGGATTTTGTTTGAATATCAATTTATTCGGTTGACGTTCATATTTTTGACGTTGGCATATATCACAACTATTCACATAGCGTTGAACTTTCAATAACATTTTTGGAAAATAGAATTTTTTCTTAATGCTTTCCACATTCTCTTGAATACCTCTATGAGTAGTTTTTGTCTCGTGATAAAGTCTGATTTTTTCGATTTGCTCTTCTTAATCTTCTATATCTTCTAATAAAATGTTTGAAATTTTGAATTTGAAGCTTCCTGAATTGAAAAGTTTCTGTGCATACTGAATGAATGGCGTTTCAATATTTTTATCCCTGAAGAAAATTCCATATGTTTTATCCGGGGATATAAATTCTTTTAAAAATTTCGTAAATTGGTTTTCTTCAGAAATAGATAAAATTAATCTGAATTTCGATTGATTATGTAATTTTATTTTGGTAACATTGAAATTATTGCTGCTTTTTATAATGATTTGGTATTGAAAAATATTAATTGCTCGTTCCGTGTGAGGGATTTCCAAAATTGGGTCTTCTTGGTTCGAATGTAATGTTTCATTATCTGAGTTATCATCTACATCTATTGAAATTAATTCGTCAAATTCTTCTTGTCTCATGTCTAAATCTAAATGTGATATCTGTGGAATAACTGAATCTAGATCCGATATCAATTTTTCTTTCTCAGTAATGTTGAATTCGTCATTTTTGATTCTAGATAGAGCGTCTGCGTTATTATTCACACCTTTGCGATATTTTATTTCGAAATTGAATTCATCGAGTTTTATTCTCCAACGCATCAATCTTGAAGAGGCTTCTTTTAGTGAAAATAGCCAAGTAAGAGGTCGATGATCTGTATAAATAATGAATTTTCGGCCAAACAGATAGGGTCTAAAGTACTTTGTTGCCCAAACGATAGAAAGTAACTCTTTTTCGATAGTAGAGTGTATTGATTTCTGCTTTGTTTAGTGTACGACTAGCATAAGCTATAGGCAAGTCGTTCGGTGGATTTCCTTGCGATAAAATAGCACCTATTGCATATTTCGACGCGTCCGTGGTTAAAATGAATGGTTGATTAAAATCTGGGAATCTAAGAATAGGATGATTTATTAACATATTTCTGCTAATATTGAAAGCTTCCAGATATTCTTGATTTTCCAAATTTATCTTTGCATCCTTTTTCAAACATTGAGTCAATGGTTTAGTCAGTTTGGAAAAATTGGGAATGAATTTTCGGTAATAACCAATCATGCCTAAATAGGATTCTATTTCTTTTGGGGTTTTCGGAATTGGAAAATTTTTTATGGCTTCTATTTTTTCAGGGTTAGGTTCAACTTCTTTATTTGAAATTTTGGATCCTAAAAACATAACTTCGTTTCTGAAAAAATATGATTTGTCTAATTGAATTTTGAAATTTTCTTCTTTCAGTACTTCCAGTACGGTTTGAATATCCGCTAAATGTTTATCGGGGTCTTTGGAGAATATTAAAATATCATCCATGTATACTACGCAAATTTTTCCTAAAAGGGGTCTAAAACTTCATTCATTACTCTCTGAAATGTAGATGGGGCATTTTTGAGACCAAAAGGCATTCGCAAAAACTCAAAATGTCCGTCATCTGTAGCAAAAGCAGTTTTTTCTATGGATTCTTTATCAAGTTCAATTTGGTGATATCCTGATGCTAAATCTATAGTGCTGAAATATTTTGCTCCTTTTAAATTATCTAGAATTTCGTCAATATTCGGGATTGGAAATTTGTCATCAATAGTTTTTTCGTTGAGTTTTCTGTAATCAATTGCAATTCGCCACTTTTGTTTGCCTGATTTATCCGCTTTTTTGGGAACGATTACAATAGGAAAAGACCAGGGTGAGATACTTGGTCTAATTATATTTTTATTCAAAAGATCTTCAATTTGATTTTTCACTTCTTCTTTGTGAACTTCCGGGTATCTATAACGCTTAACGTAGACTGGGTTGTCATCAATAGTTCTAATATTATGTTTGATTTTACTTGTGAAACTTAGTAGTTCTTCGGGAAATTGTAACACTGACTTATTACTCTGCAAAATTTTAGTCAATTGATTTTTCAAATTTTTTTTCTAGGTGATTTAAATCTAAAGGTAATTCTTCTCTCGGTTTAACCTGTTGTAAGTGAAGGTTATGGGAAATGATTCCGTTAGTTAAAACATTATTTTTCATATCCACAGTAAGTTGTAAATCTTTCATTAAATTATAACCGATAACACCATCATATTAGGGATGAAAATTATACACTACAAATGGGTAGGATGTATCATAGCCAAATATGTCGAGAGGAAATAGCATTTTATTGTTACATGAATCTTTACCAGTAGCTGTTGTAAAATATGTGTTTTCTTTATAAATTGCATTTGGAAAATAATTATAAGCAATAATTGGATCAATGATTGAAATTGAACTGCCTGAATCGACTAGTAGTTTACAAGGAGGATTCTGTAATTTGATATAGGGAAGACTTGCTATTCTTTCATCATTAAAATTTAGGTCATGTGTGCTTGATAGGGACTTTCCTGAAAATTTTCCTTCTCTGTTTCTGAAGATTGAAACTCATGTGAATTTAAATATTCCGATTCATAATTTTCATCGTAGTATTCGGAAAATTGTTCCTCTGGTGGGAATTCAATTTGCTCTTCTGTGTTAGTTAATTCTTCTGATATGAAATTTGGGGTTGCTCTTGGTCTAAAAGGGTTTTCTCTAGGCTGGTAATTTGGTTTGGGTTGTCGAATACTTGATGATTCATTAGGACGTTTTTGAGGTAAAAGTCTTGTTCTTACTGACATTGGTTCTGGTTTATTGTTTGGTTTATAATTAGGATTGGGTTTGAAAACGTTTGGTGGTTTTCCAAATACTTGTTCATTTGTGAAATATTTCGGTTGACTTGTATTTTGAACTGGTTGTATGCGTATTGGTTGACTTGGGAAATTCTGATTGGGAATAAAATTGGTATGTGGGCGCGTATTTTGTTTGAAAGAATTTTGATTTGGAATGGAATAAAAAGAGAAATTGTTAATTTTCTCTTTACTAGTATGGGGAGATTGTGAAAATGAATTCAAATTTGGAATGAAATTTAGTTTTTGTCTCTTTATTTCTCTATTTTCCAACATTTTGCATGTTGCATCGAAATTCCTTTCGTTATTATCCAACAAATTTCTGACATTCTCATCAACATTATTGTAAATTACTCTCTGCCCAATTCTTTCAGAAATATTTCTATAAATTAAAAGTTCATTATTATTGATTCCTTGCATCTGTAGTTGATAATCGAAATGCAATTTCAGTTGTTTTATTCTTTCTAAGAAATTCAGAAGAGGTTCTCTATAAGCTCGTCTCATATTTTGGTATTCGTCTTGTAGAACATCAAAGTTAATTCTAAATCCGAATTTATCTATCAAAATCTGTTTCAATTCTATCCAATTATTTAGGATGGGGCCTGAATTAATAATTATCCGTGCTTCATCGATTATTCTTGATTTTATCATCGCGAAGCAGTAATAATCAATTCGAGCATTATCTGTGCGTCCAAATTTTGAAATATAATTTTCTATTTCTACTATGAATGATTAGAGTTCATTCGAATTACCGTTGAATTTTGGTAACAAATCTCCAAAAAGTTTTAAATCATTAATGTCAACTACGTTACTTTGACTTCCTGAAGGTTGAGTCATTTTTATGTTTAGTTTTTGGAATTTTTCAATTAAATCGTCTATTTCGATTTTTGATTTTTCCAAAATCTGTTCCTTACAATATTTAATAAGAAAAAAAATATGTCAAGTATTCCTTTGGTCTAGGGAATAGAAAAACTAGGGGGTTAATAGATCAACTCACTTTTTACTTCCGGTCCTGGTTTGAAGGGCACTACTCGATCAATCCACAGGGGTGTTTTCAGATGTTGATAAGCTCACAAGCAGACCTGAGAGGGTTCACCTTACACTTCTTTTCAGGGATTCAGCCTTTCGTCTTGGACTCTTGCTTACTCGTTGGTTCGTTGTTACTTCTTGATCGGTTTCACTTTTCGGATTGACGTCACAAACTTTTCACAACAGTTCTTTGGTTATTGCTTAAAGAAATGATTTTCACGTATTTTCTTTTTCGGAAAAACTAGCAATATCCCATCCTCGTCGCCAAATATATTTTCTCAACTCGAAAAACCGTTTTTAAAAACAAACACGGGAAGACTTAAAATGAGCTTTATTTAATTACGGGATCAAATCTATCTATCTACTAACTCGCGTTGCACATTGTTCCACAAGCTTTTATAAAGTAATTATGTCTAGTAAGCATTCGGTGTTCATTGTCACCGTCTTGAGGAGTTACATCGTCTATGATTACATCTTATGAATTACATGGTGTATGATTATATATTAATATATATAACGTTTTTTCCAATCCATTCATCACTTGGCCCTGTGCATGCGAAGTATCAAAAATTCCACGATATTTTTGCGCTTTCAAATTTGAATTCCCATGTTTAAACAGCAGTCTGAATATTCCGGCTTAATTATAGGTTATATTTATGTTTTATTTCTATGATGAAATTTAGTTACTTTTTGTAACCAGAAATAAAGCCTCGACTGCACGTTAATGGCCTGCTTCGATGTCAATAATTCTCAAATGGACTATATTTGTGTATTGAAAGCGCGAAATGATATATTGTCGATTGAAAGAGACAGTTGCCGCGTGACGTAGGAACGCGGCTCCTTTATTTTTATTTCGATTCCAAAAAAAATCAGTTATAGGGATGATTGGTTAAGATTTGAAAAATATTGAATTGAAGATATTCAATTTTTAGCATGAAGTTCTATAATTCTTTTTTTTTATAAATACATTCATAATATATATAAACATTTGAAGGTATTTCCATGACATGGCAGACAGAAAGATGTTGAATGAATTCCGTAAAAAACTTTCTCCCCAGGCGAGATTTGAACTCACGTCTCCAGAATAACGGTCTGGTACTTTCCCATCTAAGCCAAATTGAATAAAATCAAGAATTTTCACGTCTGTAATTATATATTTATAAATACAATATAATAATTTTATATTCAAATTCTAATTGTTATTATACTCAGAAACAAATGATATTCACAAATTTAATTTTGATTACATATTTATTTATCAATAATTATCAAATTCAATTTATATTTCAATGAAATTTATTTAGGAATAAGTTATGTAGTATTTTTATTTTTGATAGGTTGAAGTTTGCCGTGGAAAAGTCTTTAGGTAATTTAATTAATTTAAAAATATTTGAATTTGTCAAATAACCCAGTTAAGATTTGAAAAATATATAATAATATTTATATTACCGGATAACGAAGAGGTTTGAATAACTTATCTGACACTCGGAAGTTGATCACATGGTATAAATCAACCAATCGGAGTTGTCGTCAGGCTTTCCTTTCTTTATATAATACCAAACCGAACAAAACCATCGTTTTGTCACGTTATCGCTTCGCTTTGCTCTTATGAAATCCCACCTCAGGCCTCAAATTTTTCAGTTCAGGACAAACTCATGGATGCAAGGAATTTAATAAATTATTATCTGTTGCAGTACTGGCCGACTAAAAAGGAATATCTAAAATTTTATGAAACCAACTTGTTCAATTCAGTTACAAGTTCTACATTTTCTTTCTGCGACACTCTAGGCAAGTTCAGTATGGAAACAACAAACGTGTATTTCTAGGCGGATAATTCAGTAGCTTATGAGTGGAACCTCAATGAATAGAACACACAATTGCTAGAGGTGAAATTTTCATTAAATTACAAGGAAAGGACATTGTTTTGATGTTTCCATAAACATAACTTCAAAATGTACAAAAATAATAATTTCTATACTCTGTGGGGTAATATTGGCTATTTTTTCAGTTACTTACCATTCGCGGTCCTTCCTACGGCATGCAACAATCCATTGCTTAGCCAAATCTTTATTTTTTGGGAATTCAAAGTATTCGTATTTATACACGTCGCTACAGCACAATTCGGCATTATTTCTTCTTCAAACGTATAATATAAAGTTAATGTAACACGAAAAACACAACATTGGAACTAAACGGTTCGAGAAACAATAATAAAAAAAGTACAAATTTCATCTGTTTTGGCGCGAAAGTGGCGTCAAGCGCGCGACCAAAATAAGGAAAGTTAGAAGCATACCTGTATTCTTATCATGGTGGAAGCGACATACTGATGATATCCATCCCAGAGTGAGTCATAAAAAAAATTGAATTCCCTCCATACTGAACATCCAAATTTAGCGACCCTACGCAAATCGCTTCTAAGATAAAATATCCGAACGGTTCTGTTACGTTAAACCTCTGAGAGCTTGCCGCAATATCCATCTTCGTGTTGGCAACTAATCGCATCCTGATGCAAATCCCCTCATCGTATTCCTATAAGGCGTAATTATGACCCAATTACTCTATCAATTACGCAAAATAATTCCTTCACTATAACTTGGCGGAACCCTTCAGATCCAAAAGCACAACGTTTCTAATCTAAAGTGTAATAACCGTACACAAAAAGTAAAATTCGTCACCACATTGACCTATATGGAAAAAAATTACGGGCCAACCCAAGCTAAATGAAGGATTCCATAGTGCATCTTTATTCTTTGTTCTGACCTGCGGGGTTGGAGCTTGGAGCATGGTGCACGTTATCTTCACTTAAATAAGGTTGTTTATTTTTGAGTTATATCCATTTGTTATTCAATAAGTGACGATAATTGACTTTTCTTCGAAAATAGTTTTACCGCAAGTCAAGATAGTTCGATCGCATTCGCTATATTCTTTCGTGTCTGAATATTTCTTCTCTCTACCGACTTTTCCTTTGTTGCTTCTAGCTATCATCTCAAACCTCAATAAATAGTCGAAGGTTTGGTTGTCATTTAACTTTCTTTAGTATTTGCTCGTTACATACCTTCTTCATAACCGTTAAAGCTTCACGCAGAATCTCCATTCCTTCCTAGAAATATTTTCGCTCAAAAGTTCAGAGTAGGTACTGCTTACTGATTTACTGTAGGAATTGATGTATCGGTGTGAAATTTCTGTTCTGAGGCCGATAAAAGTAGTGTACAAGCAAGTGAGCTCAATTCGGAGTGTTTATTCATATAAATTTGTGACAATATTTTGATAGTTTTTCAATTATGGATGAGCCAGATCTTATCATCCCAGAATATCCAGATATATTTTGGTATGAAAAACCGTTTCGAATACGAAACCAGAAAACAGTCTTCAGTGAGTAAAATAATCTAGGTCTCAAATAATATTCTGGATCATTTAGTTTATTCTCGTTCTTCCAGTTGCATTTAATAAGCAAAATATTTCCATTAAATGATTCCAACCATTTAATTGATAATTCAAATCTGAAATTTCATACTCGTATCCACTTTAATCTCGCAACTGAGGTTCCTCTTCCCCTCAATTCAATGCAAATTTTCCTGTACCATCCTATATTATTCACCCCAATAATTAAGTAAAGAGACCTTCCCAAATTGCCTCGAATATCAAGATGTGAAAAATAGTGAATACTGCTTGGTAGAAGCTATCATGTAATAAGAAATACCGTAAACTGTTAAAAGCATGTATTATGATAAGACTTAATAAACGTTGATTCGATTTGATCTGAGTGCAAATTTTAGAAAATTGTTAGCCCTCTACATTACTGAAAGAAATGAAACAACTTGGTCAAACCCATTTAAAACGAATTTTGTATCACAATGCCTCTGAATATACCTGACAAAAAACGCAGAAGTTTGGCCAGATGATTCACCTACCTGTCAAAAGCGATATAAAATATGCAGGTTATATCTATCGATATTCTGGTTTTGTTGGTTCACAGTATTCAATGATTCATCAATATATTTTCGTCATCATTATTCTGATTTTTCTTTCATAATATTTTGTACAAATAAAAATTCGAGATCGCAGGTTAGGTTTTTTCTTACCGAAAGCATAATGTTTCAGATTAGTTTCTCCTCTTGTCAATAGACCTAGTCTGCGTTGAAAGACATTTTCAAAAACTTTTTTTTTTCATGATTTTAAATCGGTTTTGTATGCCATTTTAATGATCTCTGTAGTATAATACACCATTCAGAAGAAATTCCAAAACGAAATTGGGTAGAAGATAAGTTATTACAACCCATACACCTTATCAATTGAATAGGATTTCGAAACGGGACTCTTATCTCTATATATCTCTCTATCTAGTATGATTTGATTGGAAATTTCCATTAATATTCAGTACTTTGTCTTTTTTCCACAGGTAATAAATTGAAGACGAGAAAAATGAAGGCCAAATTGATTGAAATGAAAGATAGAAAATTAGAGAAATGTGACGAAACCCAGGACCTCTATAGATATACTTTGCTGCTCAATTTTTTGAAACCAAAATATTGTCTGAATGAAGAATCAAAACAAGATACCCAAAAAGATTTATTATGATGCGCATGACTGAAAATCTACTCCATATAGAGTTGTCAGCAAGGAATGAAGTTCAAAATGGTCATAACTCAGATACTTTATGTACAAATGTTACTCATTACTGAGTCTGCTCAGTCGAACCCATTCGAACATTCACTTTGTGAATTTTCAAATTTGTTATCATCTAGCATCGGTTATTTCCATAAGCCATTATATTCATATCACCATTTGCGTAGTTTTACGGCGCCTACAACATTTTAGATCGATAGGTTAGAATGTATTTTATTTTTTATTTTATTGTACCTTGGATATTCTGTTATGAAATTAATATATTGAAAAATTTAATTGATAATCTTTACTTGAAACTTCCTATATATTTTTTTAATTTGGATGATATTTCAATGATGATAGTTATCTCTCAGAATAAGAATGCATAAATCATTTTCTAAGAATTTCATAGAGTAGGTGGTTCGAAAATGCTGAGACTAAAATATAACGATTCGCCCAAACCTTCAAAATATGCTTCAGTTTCGACGATCACTTCTTCATTCTTATGAAGAATTACTTCCCGGATAGCATTTTTTGACATTGCGAACGGGCTATATCAGGTGGGGTCCGAATCCGGAGAATGGATGGATATGGAAGCACTTCGAAGTTGAATTCAAGAAGTATTTCCATCGACTTGTGATACGGTGCATTGTTTGGGTATGGTGAAAGATTTCTATATTTGTGGCAGGATCTGGCAATTTCTAGCTTCACTTGAAACGTCATTTAAATTTCCCCTTTTGCAAGATGGTTTTCTAATATTGATCCTGGCGTATCTTCAAAACAATTATAAAAAGCACTGCCGTGAAGTCAGGAGCTTTTGCGCGCTCATTCATGCACCTTATAGGTAGATTTGCATTTTCCAGTTTAAGAAACCAATTGAAAACATTTTTGACAGCTGTCGAAAAAAATTTCAAACTAAGGCAAAACTCCAGACTTCACGTCATTGCTAAGTGATGAACCTTGTTTTAGATAATTCTCTAGAATTTTCTACGGTATCTATGGTCTTGGTAATGCGATCTGGACATCGCACGTAGTTTGAATACATAATTCTTTTCTATGTGCAAAATTTCATTCCAATCTAATCGGCAGTTTCGAAATTACCAGGAGAAAAATATTTCGGAGGGCCATATTCACGGAACCCCTAGTCTAATTTTGCTCATTGATGAACGTGACCGCGACATTCAAGATCTAAACCCACCCTGAAAATTTCATGTTCCTAGGCCTTTTCGTTCGAAAGTTATAATTTTATATGGTTTCTATGGTTCCTATGCGATCTGGAAAAATGTTGCTTGGATATATCATTCTCCATTGAAATACAAAATTTCGCCAAGATCGAATGCGTAGTTTTGGAATGATCAAGAAAACCAAATTTCAAACGACCATATTTACGGAACCCCCAGTCTAATTTTGCCCATTGATAAATTTGACCGCGACATCCGAGATCTACTCTTATCCTGAAGTCTCTAGGACAGAAGTGATATATAGCCCTCATGAAAGTGGAACGAGCGCTCAAAATCAGTACAACAAAATAGAAGTAGTGATATGAGTCGTCCGTTTTGTCGGTTAGGTTTCCGCTTTGAGCATAGAATAACAGGAGGGAGCAAAAGACCTGAAATTGGGAATCGGGAAGGTGCTCGCATAAAGCCGACTCCTGTTTGCGTAAGCAGTGTCGCAGTAGGGCAGCAACTTAATTTTCAAGAATAAAGAATGTCAGTATCGAATATCAAAGTAGATATAGTGACTCAGTGACTCAGTGACGTCAGTCAACTTAATGTAAAACTGAGGCGAAACTCCAGACTTCACGTCAGTGCTTAAAGTGAGCACTCTCTTCTTCGATAATTCGCTAGATTTCTCTACAGTATCTATGGTCTTGGTAATGCGATCTGGACAAAATTTCGCACGTAATTTGAATACATTATTCTTCATCTATGTGCAGAATTTCAAGTAGTTTCCAGTACAATCAAAAGTTTCGAAATTATCAGGAAACATTTTTTTCTAACAGCCATATTCACGGAACCACTAGTCTGATTTTGCTTATTGATAACCTGTGGCGCGACATTCGCAATCTGGACAAAATGTAGCTTTGATATATCATTCTACATAAAAATACAAAATTTTGTCACGATCGAATCCGTAGTTTCGAAATTATCGAAAAAACTAAATTTCAAACGACCATAATTGCGGAACCCCTGGTCTAAATTCGTTCATAGATAAACGTGACCACGACATTCAAAATTCAAATCTATTCTGGAAATTTTAAGTCCCTAGGCCTTTCCGTTCGAAAGATATAATTTTCTATGGTTTCTATAGTTCTGGTCATGCGATCTAGACAAAATTCTGCGTATAGCTTGAACACCCCATTCTCCATTCGAATGCAGAATTTAATCTCGATTGAATCTATAGTTTCGAAGTGATCAGGAGAACCGAATTTCAAACGGCCATATTTACGGAACCCCTGTTCGAATTTCGCCCAATAACGAACTAAACCGCGGCCTCCAAGATTCGAACCTACCCTGAAAATTTCCATTTTCTAGGTCGTTCCGTTCGAGAGTAATCGTGTATACGGCTAGCCGGATTTCCGGACGGACAGTGAGTCGAACTCATTCGACCATTTTTGGCTCAAAATTCGAAACATACAGACATCGTGACGAAATGATATAGCCCTCGTGTAAGTAGTACGAGCGCTCAAAAAAGGGAGATGAGGTTGGGCTGATATCATAAAGAAGGATTATGCAGTCCAGAAAAACAATTTCACGTAAAATAACGCTAAAATGAATGCCATTTATGGTTTTCAAAAATCAGTAATATGAATTAAAATACAAGTAGAATGGATGGGCGATCATTAAATGTGTACTTGATTTTCAAAATGATTAAATGATCCACTTCAATTGTTGGACTAGCATTTGGACGTAGTTTCATTGAAACTTTAGATGTTCGATCGAAACAATCTTCAGAAAAATGATGAGAGCACAAAAAACTAGTAGTTTTAGAGATATATTCGAGTTTATTCACAAACTGAGAACAAAAGTGTCTTCCCTTTTTTTCTTCTTTGGAAAATCTGGAATGGAGGAAAATATCAACGAGGTGAAATTAAGATAAAGTAAAAAACAATTGTTCACACGATGATGGTTAATATGAATGTTTCCTCATAATGTTACATTCAGGTTGGACATCACGTTAATACCAATATTTTTTTCAGTATAATAAAATGAACTCAAATAACACACATAACACGGGGTCGTGGCGCAGTGGCTAGTGCATTCGACTTTGGTGCCGGTCTCCTTGATCGGTCCCGGGTTCGAATCCTCCGGTCGGGAAAGAAATTTTCTGACATGGAGCACGGTTCCACCATTCACTGTTGGGTAAACAATTAACAGTGCTGTGCCTCAGGTGGCGTAAGGACACAGTAACAAAGCCTACACAGAACACAACCGGGTCACCTAACTCGCACAAGCTCTGAGCTTCTGAGGGGTCTCACAGAGACCTAGGAGAGTCGGGATATAAACAATAAACGAACAAATAAACAAACAAACACGAAAATAAAAAAATATAACGGAAAAAAATCTCGACCTTACTTATGTTAGGCCAATGCATACAACTTTGACAGCAATGCACACAAATGTTGATAAATAAGTTGAAAATAACTAACTGATAAGTCATGCAAGGTGCTGCAATATGGCCGTTTCCGTTCGCAAGCTTTTCTAAGGAAGAGCCTGGTATGCTCCTTCCTGGTATTCCATATTCTATGGGTTTCCGTAACCAGAAAGGTAAATAAAAACTAAATTCTAATAATTTCATTCCGTCCGCCATTCCGTATGTTGCAGTGCTTGCACACAAAGACTGTTGGCTAAAGATGAAATTTGGAAGACAGTGAACCATGAACTGCTATGAAATGGTTACAAAAAATTATGAAAAGCACTGCCGTGAAGGCAGGAGCTTTTGAGCGCTCGTACATGCACCTTGTAGGTAGATTCGCATTTTCCAGTCTTAGTAATCAATTGAAGGAATTTTCGACAGCTGTCAAAAAAATTCTGAAACTTAGGCGAAACTCCAGACTTCATGTCAGTGATTCAGCTGATCAATTTTTTTTCGATACTTCGCTAGAATTTCCTACGGTATCTATGGTCTTGGTGATGCGATCTAGACAAAATTTTGCACGTAGTTTGAATACATTATTCCTCAGCTAGGTGCAAACTTACATTCCAATCCGATCAGTAGTTTCGAAACTCTCAGGAAAAAAATATTTCGAATGGCCATATTTATGGAACCTCAAGTCTAATTTTGGTCATTGATGAACGTGACCGCGATATTTGCGATCCAAACCTACCCTGAAAATTTCGAGTTCCTAGGCCTTTCCGTTCAAAAGTTACAATTTTCTATGGTTTCTTTGGTTCTGGTCATGCGATCTGGACAAAATATTGCTTCAATATATCATTCATTAAAATACAAAATTTCATCTCGATCGAATACGTAGTTCAGAAATGATCGAGGAAACAAAATTTCAAATTACCGTATTTACGGAACCCTTAGTATAATTCTGCTCATTGACAAACGTGAACGCGACATTTCAGATCCGAACCTATCCTGAAAATTTCAAGTCCCTAGGCCTTTTCGTTCGAAAGTTATGATTTTCTATGGTTTCTATGGTTCTGATCATGTGATCTGGAAAAATGTAGCTTGAATATATCATTCTCCATTAGTATACAAAATTTCGTCACGATCGAATCTGTTGTTTTGAAATTATCAAGAAAACTTAATTTCAAACGACAATATTTACGGAACCCCTGGTATAACTTTGCTCATAGATGAACGTGAGCACGACATTCGAGATCCACACCTATCCTGAAAATTTCAAGTCCCTAGGCGTTTCCGTTCAAAAGTTACAATTTTCCATGTTTTCTATGGTTCTGGTCATGCGATCTGGACAAAATTTCACATGTAGCTTGAACACCTCATTTTCCATTTGAGTTCGAAATTTCATCTCGATCAAATCTGTAGTTTTCAATTAATTAGGGGAACAAAACTTCAAACGGCCATATTTACGGAACCCCTGGTGGAATTTGGCCGATTAACAAACTTAACCGAGGCATTTGGGAACTGAACCCACACTGAAAATTTCAAGTCTCTAAGTTAATCCGTTCGAGAGTTATCGTGCTTACGGACGGACGGACAGACTCGAATTTTTCGACGGATTCGTCATCAGTGAGTCGAACATAGTCGATTGAGACCATTTTCGGCTCAAAATTCGAAAAATACAGACATCGTGACGAATTGATATAGCCCTCGTGTAAGTAGTACGAGCGCTCAAGAAGAATTAGTAAAGGCACTCGCTACACATGTAACCGAATGAAAAAAAAACTCACTGCAAATAAGCGTGTGGGCTATCATTAGATAGGTATTTCAGCCTTATCTACTCAGATAGTCTATTGTAGTTGAGATAAGAACTCCCAAAGTCGGCAAACATTTGTCCCTCCTGTAATCTTCCAACTATTGGGTCGGAAAAAGCTTCAGGATAGTAGGACTTAATAATTAATTCCGAGAATCCCCAAAATCAGAACAAATAATATGAAGAGAGCTGTCGTGAAGTCCTAGGCGTGAATTCGCGCTTTTGCGCGATCGTTTAAATCGTTTAGATTCATTGGTTGGTATAAGAGGCAAAGCCCTGGGTTTTTTGAGAGGACCCCTTACAAATAGATCTCAGGTTGTTAAAATAGGGCATGCAATCAGTTCCCCTGAGTTGGTTAAGTATGAAGTACCTCAAGGTACTGTGCTGGGCCCTTCACTTTTTTTGGTGTATGTGAACAATTTACTCCAGGTTGACAGTTCTGGTGAAGCTGAAGGAGATCTGAGCAAAATATTTGACCATTTTAGCCACAAAGTGTCAACGGTCGATATAATTTAAACGTTTTTTGTACCTTTCGCTTGTAACAAGACAGGTCTTCCAGCTTTTAATAAACGTGAAATTATCAACCAAGAACAAAAGATTCAAGTTGGCCTGAAAACTTCGATAAAAGACATGGGTATAACAATAGACTCCCATCTGCGCTGGAATGAGCATATCGATAACGCCACGAAAACATTGAGATTCCATTTACATAAATTCGAATACTCGAGAAAAATAATAGATATAACAAGCTTAATAATCTTGTACTATGCATTGGTGGAGTCTAGGATGCAATATGGAATGCTTTGTTACCAACTTATATGAGGAGATTGGAAGTTTTGCAGAGACGCATTATAAAACTAATTTATTTTGAAGCGTTTACATACTCCTCAGATAGACTTTACGAAGAATCAAAACAATTGACCCAAGACAGTTGTATGTGTATAATGTAATGGTATATATAAATAAAAATAGAGGAATTATTGGTACAGTGAGTCATCAATATGGAACAAGGACAGCTAGGCAGGATACAGGAGTACACAGGATGAAAAAATCTATCGGTCAGCGTTGTCTTACATATCGCTTAGGAAAAATTTTCAATTCTCTCCTTAGTACAAGACGTATGTAATGCAAGTGCATTCGGCTCGGATGATCAAAAAGCTGAGCAAGACTCAGACGGTTCATCCACTCACTTGTTGTTTGTCATGGTGTGTGATATTGTGCACTAGATCCATGTGATCATGACTTTTTATAGAAGGATTCGTGTATTTTTTTTTCACTTTATCTACTGTGCAAGTTGGAAATATTGCAAAGTACTGCCCACGCACAAGTGAAAACTTATGTGGGAAACAAAAACGTTTATTTATTTAGCAGTATAAAAAAGGGTCATTTTTATTCATAGTTAGGATTTTGTTTTCTTTTTGGTCTATTTATATTAACTATGGCATATTGTAATTTGGTTTATTGTGGTAAATAAACGATATAAGAATTATTATTATTTCGTTGTTGGTGCTACCAAACTCAGCTCAAAGCTGGTATCGTTGGCCTATCCCGGGTACGAAGTAGGTACCAAAGAGATTAGACCTGATTTACATTGTGAACTTCCGTACTGTATGACAGGTGTTCAATATAACAGCCTTTTGGATGTCTGAATAGGTGTTTTTAGGTAGTCCTAGTTTATCGATACTTTCGTGCAGAGTCTTGGGCACCACTCCGGTTGATGATATTATCACTGGAACGATTTCCACTTTCTTGCAATGCCACATTTGTTTGATTTCGATGGCGAGATCCGCATACTTAGCCATCTTCTCCTGATATTTATTGATAATGTTGTGAGTGTTCGGAACCGCTACATCAACGAGGAAGACCGAGTTGACTCTTCTATCCAATACCACAATATCTGGTCTGTTATTCGTCACCTGTCTATCGGTGATAATGGACCTATCGTAGTGAAGTCTAAAATTGTCATTCTCAAGAACCATCTGTGGCTGATACTTATAGTATGGTGTATAGGTGTTGAGAAGACCGAACTTGTTCGCCAGTTTCTGGAGGACGATGTTGCACACTTGATTATGTCTATGCAGGTAATCAGTATTAGCCAGCGCGCTACAGCCAGATGTTATATGCTGAATAGTCTCTGATTTTTGTTGACACTTCCTGCATTTGTCGGATTGGGTATACGGATCCTTAATGATAAACTTCTTGTAATTATTCGTATTGATGATCGGATCTTGAATAGGGATCATAAATCCCTCAGTTTCTGGAAATAAGTTTCCGCTAGTGAGCCATCTATTTGAAGCCTCCTTGTCAATGTTCTGCTGGTTGAGTTCGTGGTCGTGTCGGCCATGCAATGCCTTTTGCGACCATTGTTCTTGTTTCTCCACATCTGAAACTACTCCAAAATCTGCCTCCAGCAACGCGAGGTTCAGGGGCGTGTAACCCTTATCCGCTCTAGTTACAGTCCGATGAAGATTGGAGGTTTCGGCCTTCTCATAGAAGAACGCGCGTAATTTCTGGCCCTGTCGATTGTGCAGATTGATGAGGTCAATAAACCGCCTTCCTCGTTCCTTCCGAGGTAGTGTCGTTCTGATAGTGGATGACTTTGGATAGTGGTTGTAGGTTTTTGTCATCATTGTTCTTGTCGACCTCTGAATAGCATCCAACTCACTTTTTGTCCATTTGAGTATTCCGAAAGAGAATGTTAAAACTGGTATGGCATATGTGTTGATTGCCTGTACTAAGTGACCTGCATTCAGCTCAGACTTCATCAGTGCTTCTTCTCTTCTGGTGTATTGCTCCTGAATTCTTACTTTGACCTGCTTGTGTTCCAGCAACCTGGCTTGTTGGAATCCCAGGTATTTGTGAGATTCTCCCTTTTCCATTGCCTCTATGATATCTCCGTTTGGAAGTTTTATGTCTCCGTCTATGACAATGCCCTTTTCGATATGAAGGATTTTGCTTTTGGATAGACCAAATTCCATATAAATATCACTGGAGAATCCATGCGCTATCTCTAGAAGACGTTCAATTTGACGCTGGTTCGCCGCATATAGCTTAAGATAATCCATGAATAGAAGGTGGGAAATTATAAAATTCATATTTTTATTAGCTTTGACGTTGAAGCCGGATTTCGTCCTATTGAGCATAGTGGAGAGGGGATTCGTTGCGAGGCATAACCATAGTGGGCTCAAGGAGTCACACTGGAAGATTCCCCTAAGGATCGGTACTTCTTCGGTGTTAATTGAGTATTGACCGAGATGCACATGCAAGTTTGTTCGCCAATCTTTCATTGTTGTTGAAAGAAAACCTATAATAGTCGGGTTGACTTTGTAGATTTTCAACACCTCGAGAAGCCAAGAATGGGGTACACTCTCAAATACTTTCTTGTAATTGACAAAAGCTGCGTGTATATTCTGGTGACCTTTCTGGGCTTGCATTATTATTATCATTATGCAACCCACCCAGGTACGAAGCAGGCTCCTTCAATGTTTCGAGTCGATCAAATTGATTTTTCGAATGATTGAGACAACAAATTCAGATTACTTCATCTACGGAATCCCTTGGCGAATTATGCCAATTAACGAACATAACCGGCGGATTCAGACCTCAAGCGTTTTCTGAGAATTCTAGAACTCTAGGCTTTTTTTCTGAGTTATCATGTTGACGAAGCGATAAACAGACATACCAGAAATAAATCACGAATTTCACATCTGTGAATCCAACCTGATCCTTTGGGACCATTGTCGGTTCAAAATTCGAAAATAATAGATATTTGGGTAAATTGATAACGCTCTTGTTAATATGCTACGCCGACCGATTCGTCTTGGAAATGAATTTTCAGATGTGTCGGCGGGCGAGTTGGTAGTACCGGATCGCGCGTAGCCATCCCCTATTCAATGGCGAATTGAAGATTCCATTAGAATTCAGAAAACCACTCACAAATGGTTGCTTTCTACAATTCCTTACAACACTTATTCGTCCATTCCGGAGTTTTAATGATGTTTTTCCTATTCCTATTTTCTTGTCACATCAAACATTTCCCATTGTCTCAAAAAGAAGCGAAACTTCAAAGCTTTAGGTATATGTATGGCTTCAGAGACGCCATCTTCCGTCTCGAGAGTTTTCGAAACACTCAGATATTGATTGTATTTGGTTCATTCTAAATAAACTCATTTATTATTATATTGTTAATCGGAAATCACATTATCGTCTTTCCAAAGTTAGAAATAATTTGAGTATCATTCTCAGATTTCCGAAATGAAATTGAGATTTTTGAGAAAAAAATTGGAAATTCTTGTAATTGAGTCTTTTCCCTTTTTCCTATTTGGAAAGTCCCAGAATATACGATTCCAGCATCTCTCCGATAAATTCTGCGGAATACTCGTACATTCGCCGTTCCCTAGAAATCGCTTTTGTGCAGTAAAAATTAATGAGAACTATTGACAGTGTGGTGGAGGCGTTAGGAACCGAGCCATCATGAATATTGAAGAAAGGTTTCTGAGGTTAGACTCGTAAACTTGGGGAAAGAAAAACAAGTTCAACAAAACTTCCACATGAGTGAATTTAACAATTCAGTGCATCGATACATTGTTGATTTTGCCTCTATTGAACTTGTTGTTCCAATTTTTTTGATGTTTTTCTGTATAAAAAACAAAAATAAATAAATAAATTAGGAGAACCTCTCATTATTGGATGCATGCATAGAATAAGAATCTCAACAATACGAATTTATTGAGAATTCTGAATCACTGAATCATATTATCCAATGTTTGGTTTGGTTTCGTGTGTAGCGGAAATTTGTATCACGATTATTGTTTCAATGAGTTCCCATAAACGGCATCTTGAATTCTTTTCATTTTTTGAATGTACATTCTGGAGTGTATGCAAAAGACTTTTCTCGAAAGTTTTCGAAAAAAAATTCAATATTTTTGCGTGTAATCCACTCCATCCAAGGCGGATAATTTAAACTGACTTCAACAATTACTGGCGATGAAAAAGAAAGGAATTGAAAATTGATATTTTTTTCAATATCAGAAAGTTTTTTTCCTCACTTCCTTAATTTGATTTTAATCCATCACCTTTCAAATCGAATATATATTCATGTTTAAATATTGGAAAAGTTTTAGATTGAAATCAAATTAAAAAATCGATGGCTAATGAGAACAACTTTTTGATATTGAAAGAAATTTAATTTTTTTTTTTCATCGCCAGTGATTGTTGAAGTAAGTTTGAATTATCCGCCTAGGATGGATCTGATTACACGGAAAAATATTGAATTTTTATTCGAAAACGTTCGAGGAAATCCTTGTGCATACACGCCTGAATATACATTCAAAAAATTTAAAGAATTCAACATGCCGTTTATGAGAAATCATTGAAATTATTTTGAAGCAATGAAAGTAGTGTACACCCTTAAGGCCGGCTTTTTTCATGGCTTACAAATCTGTTTTTATAAAAGGAACCACATAGGCCGTTAAAAACGTTTGAGGCCTGAATACTTTGGCTAAGTTCGGGCCAAATCCTTCTGAATTTTTCTCCTCAATAATTCGAAAAATACCGATCCGATCGAATTGAAACTTTTCACTTAGTTGTGAGATAACCACACAAAGGTCTATTTTGTGCCTTCATATGAGGCATCGATTGAATGAGTTATGTGGAAATTGATCTTTGTAGCTGAAGCTTGAAAATAATACAATTATTATAAAAAGCACTGCCGTGAAGTTCTTCAAGCGCTTGTTCATCCACCTTGTAGGTAGATTCGCTCAAGGTGACCAATTTTTTTCGATAATTCGCTAGAATTTTCTACGGTATCTCTGGTCTTGGTGATGCGATCTGAACAAAACTTCGCACGTAGTTTGAATACATTATTCTCCATCTATGTGCAGAATTCATTTCAATCCAATCAATAGTTTTGAAATTATCAGGAAAAAATATTCTGAACAGCCATGTTAACGGAACCCCTTGTCTTATTGGGCTCATTGATAAACGTGACCACAAAATTCGAGATCTAAACTACACTGAAAATTTCAAGTCTCTAGGCCTTTCTGTTCGAAAGTAATGATTTTTTATGGTTTCTATGGTTCTGGATAAAATGGAGCTTAAATATATCATTCTCCATTGAAATACAAAATTTCGTCACGATCGAATCCGTAGTTTTGAAATTATCGAGAAAACCAAATTTCAAAAGACCATATTCACAGAACCCCTAGTCTAATCCTGCTCATTAGTAAACGTGAGCGCGAAATTCGGGATCCAAACCTACCCTGAAAATTCCAAGTCCCTAGGCCTTTCTGTTCGAGAGTTATAATTTTCTATGGTTTCTATGGTTCTCGTCATGCAATCTGAAAAAAGTCGCTTGAATATATTATTCTCCATTAAAGTACAAAATTTCATCAAGATCGAACCCGTGGTTTTGAAATTATCGAGAAAACCAAATTTCAAACGACCATATTCACGGAACCCCTATTCTAATTTTGCTCATGGATGAACGTGATCGCGTCGTTGGAGATACACACCTATCCTGAAAATTTCAAGTCCCTAGGCCTTTCATTAAGATCGAATCTTTAGTCTCGAAGTAGGTAATCAAGAAGACAAAATTTCGAACGGCCATATTAACGGAACCCCTGGACGAATTTTGCCCAATTATGAATTCAACCGCGGCATTCGAAATTCGAACTTACTCTGAAAATTTCAAGTTTCTAGGTCGTTCCGTTCGAATGTTATCGGCCGGACAGACTCGAATATTTTTTGACGGTTTTGTCATCAGTGAGTCGAATCTTGTCGATTGAGACCATTTTCGGCTCAGAATTCGAAGAATACAGACATCGTGACGAAATGATATAACCCTCGTGTAAGTAGAACGAGCTCTCAAAAACGTATCGTGTAGCTTGGAAATCTTTGAAAATCATAACTTCCTCCAACTTTCAACTAAAAATATTCATATTTTTCCTTCAAATCCCATTCAATAGGCCTCGTGTGAGTAGGACGAACGCTAAAAAGGATCTAATTAAAAATTTACTATTCTTGACAAATATAAACAAATCCGAAAAAAACACAGATTTCCTTGGACGTTTCCCTCGAAAATTATTTCAAAATTTCACGGGGTCATCATTTCTCTCAAAACTTCGGATTTCAGAGAAAATACACTGATTTGTCGGCTGAAACGAATAATTATACGTTTTTGAGCGCCCGTACTACTTACACGAGGGCTATATCATCTCGTCACGATGTCTGTATTTTTCGAATTTTCCCAAATCGGGACTGCAATGAAACCAAATGATTTAATCAATTTAATTCGATGATTCCATCTCTTGAAGATAATAAAAATAAAATGACAATATTTGCCATACACTGACCATGAACAAGGAAGTCCGTTTTTGTGAACAGAAGAAAACTTCAGTTTTCTTATATATCCGATATAGTTCGGTGATCCCATCTTTTGAAGTTCATACAGTGTGGTCAGAAGTGTTCACAATGCATTGTCATCTCTCATTTATATGATCCTCAAAGTAATATAGGTTTTTCCTTTGAAAGAATAATAATTATTATTTATGAAAACTTTTAGCCTGAGATTATGGAACCATCAGTTAAATAGAAGAAAAATATCATTCATAAGGTATGTAATGCTGATTCATGCTAGACCGTGCCGTGGGCGGGCATGGCACGGCCAGGGCCCAGTGAAAGAATCATACGAGCAAATTCTATTGACTCGTCACGCTGCACATAGTGGAACACGTGCCGCGCTGATGTCCTCAGTGTGACACGGCGAGAAATGGAGCTGGATATTGTTAGCACGGCCGGGCCTGGCTTCCGGTTGTTTCATACGCGCAGAATTTTCAGATGGATGACTACCTTCTTTTCGGCATTCAACGAAAAATAATAATCATTATCCCCCCAACTCCTTGTAGTCCAGCAACTTGTAATCCCCTTCCTTCTTCATCAAGTGCAATTGCAATCGCTGATAATTTTTTTCCAGAAAAGTCAATCCCGAAATCACAATTGCGACACACAGTCGGCCAAGGCCCGGTCAGAACTCTCAACCCGGTTGCAACAGCCCGGTGGTGGCCCCGGCCCACGGCACAGTCTAGCATGAATTAGCCTTTATTCATGGCCTATGAAAAGGTGAAAGCAAACAAATGAATAAATGAATAAATAAGATGTGATGAAGTAAAAAAAATAGTTTTCACAAAATATCTGGAATCATTGGATTCAGTTTCTGTTGGCCTCTGTAGGACGACCCGGAGGCACATGCTAATGAGTGTTAAAACAAATATTCTAGTGCAACATTAAATGTATATATAAATATCAGTTGACGAGTGATGATGCCAAATGATATATTTGCGAAATAATAAAAACATGCGGACGCTGTGGATAGAAAGAGCTAGTAGATACGTGATATTCCAAGAAGAAGAAATGTTTTCAACCACATACCGGTAAGAGGTAAATTTGAGGGTTCCCTCTGTGATTTGCTGCAGAGGGGCCTCAAAATTATCGAGCAGTGGTGCTTGTCAGTGGGGCTCAACATCAACCCAGCCAAGACCACAGTGGTTCCTTTTACCCGGAAAAGAAACCTTCCATCCATGAAGCCTATCTCGGTGAACGGAGATAACGTAGAATGGACTTATGAAGTCAAATATCTGGGAATTACCCTAGACAATAAGCTTCTATGGAATAAGCATGTTAAAAACACTGCTAGTAAAGCGACAAGAGCTCTAATGGCGTGCAGAAACCTATCCGGTAAAACCTGGGGCTGTAACCCTAAAATACTGCGATGGATGTATGTCATGATTGTGAGACCAATAATAACTTATGGGGCAGTAGTCTGGTCTGCTAAGACAGGGCAGACAAGCACGAGGAAAATACTCGACAAGATACAAAGGCTTGCCTGCGTTTGCATCACTGGAGCTATGAGAACGTGCCCGACAAGAGCACTTGAGGTCATCACTGATCTCACTCCATTACATCTAGTGATCAACAGAGTAGCCCATGAGGCTATCCTTAGAATATCTAGGGAAGGTACAGGGAATGAGAGAATTAAAAGTCAATGAGCATGGTCCTCTCTGAACAAGTACATCTCATCAGCGAACCTGCCTAGTGATGTTATGATTAAAAGAGTAAGCATTGAGAAGAACTTCAACACTATGCTATGTAAAAAGGAAGAATGGGAAGAGGAATACACTACCCAAAACTTCAAAGTGAATACCATTAAATGGTATACAGATGGTTCCAAAACCACGATGGGGGCCGGCGCTGGAGTATACGGGGCAAGAACCAAGTGTACACTATCGCTAGGCTCCTACTCGAGTGCCTTTCAGGCAGAAATACTTGCAATCGAAAGATGCATAGATATAAACCTGGAAAGAAACTATCAAGGGTGTGACATTGTGATCCACTCGGATAGTCAAGCTGCTATCAAAGCACTGAACTCCTATATCATCGACTCAAAGCTGATATGGGAGTGCCGGAGGAAACCTAATGAAGTAGGCATGAAAAATAAGGTCTCTTTAGTCTGGGTTCCTGGTCACTCAGGAATCAAAGGAAACGAAGAGGCCAATACACTTGCCAGAAAGGGAGCACAAACGCCACTTACTGGCCCAGAACCCTTATGTGGCATAGGTAAACACACCTATAAGAAAGAGTTTCTGGAGAAGGAAGAGACCGAAAGAGAAGCACTCTGGAGGAACCTTCCAGGAATGGACCACTCTAAAAGGTTCATTCGAAACTATGAAAGTTCAAGATCCAAAAAGTATTTGGATCTCAGTAAGAACAAGTTACGTCTACTCACTGGCTTCCTCACAGGGCATTGTCGCCTTAGGAAGCATATGATGAGAATGAGCTTGACAGAAACAGACGAGTGTAGATTCTGTGGTGAAGAGGAGGAGACTCCTGTTCACCTGGTTACAGAATGCCTCGCCATTGCAAACCAGCGCAAAGAATGTCTTGGACAAGAGAATTACAGGAGGAATGAGGATCTAACCTCCTTGAAGCCCTCTCAGATACTGGAGTTCATTGGAGCTCTGGAGCTGGAGGGCGAGCTGTAGGTAGCGCATTTGCGAATACGGCTCTGATGGGGGGCACAATAGACCTTGAGGTCGCAGTGGAACGTAACCCCTTCCTAACTATAAACTATAAACTATAACCACATACCGATTTAAATTATTCATCTATTGGCAGACATAGGTATGAAAAAAAAACGATAACAACGGATATTTGGTGTTGAATAGCTTTCTATAAATTTACTTATAACTTAAGGTTTATTCCAGATGAATTATCCTAACAGCAAAACCTGTTAACTTTACATAGATGAAACTAGCAACGGTGGCATGAAATAGCAATGGTTATTATAAATGAAGTAAACAGACCCTCAACGTTATGATGAATGGGTTCGCTGAAGAGCTGAATCGATTTTTCAATTACAATAGTTTTGATTAATCGGTCCTCCTCATTTCTCGGTTCGAAAGCCTGTCTAACTATGAGAAGGGTTGTGCTAGCATTGAACAATATCCGGCAATGTGTTAGCGTGAATTAACACTTTACATATTCGAAAAAACGTTGGAGAGGTTCACCATTTCTACGTCACTTCGTTTTTTTCGTCCCATGAATTTCGACACAATATCACTGGAAAATTTAGCGGGGTAAAGAGCATTATCCTTCGAACGATTCCTGAAGTATTTTTATTGGACCGAACCCGAATAATACCTACATGGTTGTGTGTTTCTTGTTAAAAAGAATTGACAGAATTTCGAATAATGTTCGGAGTTCCATAATATCGATACATTTTTGCCAAAGTATCGTGAGCCGCAAAGTACTACGTTGAGGCTTACGATAATTTGGCAAAAATGTATCGATATATTGACGGAGCTAGCTGTCGACAGTTAGGAATACTATAAATTGAATAAATGTAACACTTCTTTGAGTTTTCCAATGTTTATTCAAAAAACTCATTTCTCCTATATGTTTCCTGAGATTGAAGTGGTAAAAATCGATTTTTTCCCAACTTTCACCTAAGAAAAAATCGACAAGAAAATCTGAACTGAATTTTATGAAACAACAGAATAATCTGCTCATATTTTAAGCAATGATGTCCTGTTACGCATCATCAACGTGAAACAGAAATTGTTTCGAGAAGGTGTTACGTTACGACATTCTATTGAGATACGTATAGATATGCAACAGAACTCCGCACACGTACACACATAAATTTTAGCTACGCATTGAAGATACCTTATTCAGAGATTTGAGCGTAACCGAACATCGTTGTGTTAAGGCCGATTTACATCAGACGAGCGAATGCTCATTCTAACCCCACTTTATCAAATTCTTCTAGTTTAAACAGACGTGGAACATTCTTTCGTCATTCTATCAGTGTTCTAAAAGATTCTATAGATATAGAACATTTTGAGAATGCTCGATCGCTTAATGTAAACGGCACTAGAGCTCATGATCAGTTCCTTAGAGCGTTCTTTCGTGTTCAAGGTAGGTTTAAACCAAACGAACAAACAGCAACAGCTAGAACAAGAACATTCTTTGTTGATCTTTTATTGTGAACGAAAGCTTGTTTTCAGCGTTTACACCAAAATATCTGCGAGCAAAAACGAAAACAAAGAGCTAGAACACTAGAACGCCTTGAAGAGACCGCTCTGGGAAGCGAGCGCGTCTGAGCACGAAAGAACGCTCTAAGGAACTGATCATGCGCTCTAGTGCCGTTTACATTAAGCGATCGAGCATTCTTAAAATGTTCTATAGAATCTTTTAGAACACTGATAGAATGACAAAAGAATGTTTCACGTCTGTTTAAACTAGAAGAGTTTGATAGAGTGGGGTTAAAATGAGCATTCGCTCGTCTGATGTAAATCGGCCTAAAGACGCGCTCGCTTCCCGGAGCAGTCTCTTCAAAGCGATCTAGTGTTCTAGCTCTTAGTTCTCGTTTTTACTCGCAGATATTTTGGTGTAAACGCTGAAAACGAGCTTTCGTTTACACTAAAAGATCATCAAAGAATGTTCTTGTTCTAGCTCTTGCTCTTTGTTCGTTTGGTTTAAACCCACCTTAACATATGAACTGATCATTCTATCCTTCCATAAAATTTATTTGGATTGAGCCAGATTATGTCGTAGATTTTTTTCTCAGGCGAAGTTTGGGAAAAAATGTATTATTACCACTTTCAATCTTGGAGAATGCGTAATGCAGGAGATAAGACCTCTCGTAATCGAAATGAAAACATGTAAGAATGTGATAGAAGGACACCTAGGTTCGCCAATAAATTTTGCATTGAATTAACCATCAATATGAAGCGTTAAATGATGCTATTTGTCATTATTTTTTTCGAAATTTTAACTTCCAAATACTCTTCGAAGGTTAACCCGGTGGAAATTTGGAAGCGTTAAACAGAACCTTGTCAGTTCAAGGTAAGGATTCCAAATTAGGGAAGAGTTGACAATTTAAAAAATGAGATAACATTCATATTCTCTAGGCAACATTCATTGAATGGATAATTTCAGCAAAATTCCACAATAATTGGTTGGAGTTGGTAGTTGGAATGATGGGAGGTTGAACATAATTCTCGAATTGAATCAATACTTTGATATATTTATCTTCACGCTATGATAGATACAGTTCAATATGAACAGATAACATATTCATTCAATTAAAGATGTTGAATTGAATTTGAATATTTGCTCCATAAATATTTTAATTATACGAATCAGATTTTGGATCAAAGAGCAACTATAGTCGAATCGTAATAATTATAAATTGAATCTTGAATATGTATAACTTTGAATGTTAACATAGTTAATCCAAACGAGGGCGAAACATTCTTGATGCAATAAGTACAACAAAAATTCCAATAATGAAACACGTAGTGCAAAATCACTGCGTATAGTTCCTTGGCTGTGACGCTTGATTACGGACAACCGGAGAGACGCTTCTATGCTGACTGCAATGTTACATTGTTACACAGTGACGTTCACGCTGATTGCGCGACGGTATTATACTCCGTTCTAGAATAATTGACATCTCAGGAGGCTGTGGAAAATCGAAATTAAGTTGGAAATGGACTATTCAGTAATATTTTGCTGAATACAGGTTGGTTTAGGAAAAACACTAACTCATAGAGACCTTGATTTGGTGATTTTATCAAACAAATTCTAAAAAAATTGTATTTATTCTGAATGCTTATTCATTTGTTCTGAATTCCAAGTATTTCTTCAGTCTTGTGCCTCGTGCTATTAAAATGGCTGGAATTGATCAGGCTATCTTGCGCCTAACATCAAGGGGACGTGAGGCAGGGTCTTCATAGATTCAGCAGATATTTCCGCTAGTTCTTCAGGTAACCTATTATAAATCTATACTACTCAAATTGATAAATGGGATGAATTTCAAAATTCTGAATTTCAGTACTATTCGAAGAATTTTGGTGAAAAAAGAAGGCAAGACATTACAGTCTGGAATTAGCAGTGAAAGAAAACCTGTACAATACGATTATTCCTTCAAAGCGACATTAAATGAATTTATTTTGCTGCAATTAAAAAAATGAATATTTCATTGTAGATTTACTTTCTAAACTGACCAAAAATCACCTAAATTTCAATCAAAGTCAACATTATGTAATATCTTGAACAAAAACGTTGATTCTGAATAATTAATAATCGTTGTGATGTGTCAAGAAGTTCTCAGTTCGTTTTCCCTTTTCGTTGATTCCATATCAATAATAATTCAAATCTATGAGACATGATCCCCCAATATTAGGGCCTTATAGCGTTCCTCTAACACCTGAGGTTTCGGAGAATGATCGCTGGTAAGACCAGTCCTAGGGTAAATGACCCTCCAGATCAATACAAAACACAATTATTTTGGAAAATTTGATATTCATTAATGAAAAGGGAGAATAACTTTCGTTACAATGAGAAAAATTGCCCTTATCCAGAGAGACATTGTTTTTGCTAACATTTCTATCTGTATCATACGTAGATGTATGGTACCCCATTCAAATTCCCTCTACTAATCTTAAGATTGGAAACGAGCTATATTGTTCACTTTTCAAAGGTATTCTGGATAATTGTAATATTTCTCATAAATAATTATACTTTCATACAAGTTTATAATTCAGGACATAGACAGTTTTGATGAATACAAATAAAAAGTGACTTTTTGAGCGCTCGTACTACTTACACGAGGGCTATATCATTTCGTCGCGATGTCTGTATTTTTCGAATTTTGAGCCGAAAATGGTCTCAAATGACTATGTTCGACTCACTGATGACGAATCCGTAGGAAAGTTCGAGTCTGTCCGTCCGTCTGGCCGTCCGTATACACGATAACTCTCGAACGGAATAACCTAGAAACTTGAAATTTTCAGGGTATTTTCGAATTTTGAATGCCGCAGTTGAGTTCGTTACTGGGCGAAATTCGCCGAGGGGTTCCGTCAATACGGCCGCACGAAATTTTGTTTTCCGATCGAGATGAAATTTTGCACTCTAATGGAAAATGAGGTGTTCAAGCTACATGCATCACCAGAACCATAGAAACCATTGAAAATTGTAACTTTTGAACGGAAACGCCTAGGGACTTCAAATTTTCAGGATAGGTGTGGATCTCGATTGTCGTGATCACTTTCATTCATGAGCAAAATTATACTAGGGGTTCCGTAAATATGGTCGTTTGAAATTTACTTTGATAATTTCCAAACTACAGATTCGATCGTGACGAAATTTTGTATACTTATGGAGAATGATATATTCAAGCTACATTTCTCTAGATCGCATGACCAGAACCATAGAAATCATAACTTTCGAGCGGAAAGGCCTAGGGACTTGAAATTTTCAGGATAGGTGTAGATCTGAAATGTGGCGTTCACGTTTATCAATGAGCAGAATTATACTAAGAGTTCCGTAAATACGGTCATTTGAAATTTTGTTTTCTCGATAATTTCGAAACTACGGATTCGATCGAGATGAAATTTTGTATTTTAAACGAGAATGACATATTGGAGCAACATTTTGTCCAGATCGCATGACCAGAACCATAGAAACCATAGAAAATCATAACTTCCGAAGGAGAAGGCCTAGGAACTTGAAATTTTCAGGGTGGGTTTGGATCGCGAATTTCACGGTCACGTTCATCAATGAACAAAATTAGACCAGGGGTTCCGTAAATATGGCCGTTCGAAATATTCTGTTCCTGATAATTTCGAAACTACCGATTTTATTGGAATGAAATTTTGCACCTAGCTGATCGCATCACCAAGACCATAGATACCGTAGAAAATTCTAGCGAATTATCGAAAAAAAAATTGGTGACTCGAAGTCTGGATTTTCGCCTCAGTTTGAAAATTTGTTTGACAGCTGTAAAAAATTTCCTCAATTGGTTTCCAAAACTGGAAAATGCGAATCTACCTACAAGGTTCATGTACGAGCGCTCAAAAGCTCCTACCTTCACGGCAGTGCTTTTTATAATTTTTATAGTATTAATGTTTATATCCCCTCCATCAAATAATTCACAAATTGGTTCATATATTGTGGGTTACAGTACAATTGTTATGTCGAACTTCTTCATGTACTAAATAGATCCTTTGCTTTCTGTTTCTGTCTTATTATACAGGGTGTTTCCAAATTAAACGTGTTAAACGTTTGAGCCATATTTATTGATAACGAAAAATCAACAGTTCAAGAGTTATTTGTCTGCTGATACGAAACTGGTCACTGCATTCTAACTCTCAGAGGTGACCGGTCGGGGACCGCGGGCCGTTGCTCTCCAGGTCCGGAACTCGGAAGTGAATCGGGATCTTGGGTTAAGTCCGTTGTTCGGAAGTGGAAAAAACTCGGGAAGAGCCGGGTTAGAGAGTTAATTGTTTTTAGTCGGCGACTCGTATTAGGGGTAGTTGAAAGTCGGGAAGGTGCCACGATAGGTACAGAATTAAGGTTCACTTTTCGATTTGGAAGTAATTGCTCGCGGGTAGAGAACTCTGTGAGAGGAGATCGTACGGGGTTGGTTTATTCCGGTTCGAAGCCGGTGAAGGTAAAAATAGCGTGAGTATTTTTCAGTCGAAGATTTTATTATAGTTCGGATGAAGGGAAAAATCTGTGTTAGATCGTGGAAATAAGTATAGCCGAAGTTTCATTTTGAGTATAGTTGAAAGCCGTATGCGTTGCGGGAGTGCGAATATAAAAAATAAGGTCCCTGTCGGTGTGGGCGAATTTGTTGTTTCCAAGTAGGTACAAAAAGAAATAAGGTGGTTTGCAGATCAAGGTAGGAAAATTCATTCCAAAGTTTTAACCCCTATATATGTGAATAGTGTTATTGTCATCCCCAATATTATTTATATCTCGACCCGAAGTTGATTTGATGTAATTTCGGTGTATGGAATTTGAATGATAGTTGTTGTGTTAAAATCAACGCAACAAGAAGCGATCCACAAAATCCATATCCAAGCAAGAATTTCTCCGACTTGATCACATGACGATTGCGGCCACCTGCACCTGCCCCTGCAGGTGCACAAAAGTTCTATTCCTTCATCCAAGGAATGCGTTAGTCGATTACGCACAGTTCTGAAGTTCTACTTCATTATTCTATTCAAAATCTAAAATCAGGGTCAGTCAGTACCCCCAGTTAAGTGTTAAGTTGGTAGCTGTGTCCTACAAACTTTCCGAAACAGCCAAAGGAAACTTTCAGTCTAGACTGGTCTATCTACGAAGTTTAGCCATTTTCTGTAGGACCCGTACAAGCAGGGCTGTTTCTTATTATATAATTCAGGACAATAAGGTCAGAAAATTCCATTCTTTCACTCAAACTACGTTATCAAATTACCGAAGAAAAGTAAAGAAACCCAATCTTTCACTCTAAAAGACTCTATTAATTCTCCGTCTTGTTTGAAATGATGTTTCAATTCAAACCACAAACATTAATCTGTTTCCTTGTTTCAAAAGTGCTCCTAATTGAACTTCAGTGGATAAATTTCTTCGAAGTTTGTATATAGTAATTTGAGATAATTGTGAATATATTGTTTTTTACTTGTAAATGCAGTTGATCCCTTATCCCTGCCAAAAGTCACATTTTTAGACGCTGATAACAGTGCATAATCAGCGACACAATGTAGTGCGCTGCTCATCATTAAGCGGGTGAGAATTATTAGGTACTCTAATTTTGTACTCTCAACAATAGTTTTAGAATTTATTTTGTAGCGTTGATTACTTGACCCTTCGTACAATTTGGATTAGTATGTTTATAGGAAGTAGCAGTTTAATTGTCCGATTTAATTATGATTATGAAAAACTAGTTGACTGATAGACGTTTCAAATCGATGTTCTTTTTGATATCAGTGAAAATTTCGATTTTATGTAAGCATTTTACCATCACTTTTTGTAAATATAATATGTTCTTTCAAAATTTTTGGGTTTTCTTTCCTGAATACCTGTTCCTGAAACAAAAGACTTCCTCTTCGTGCAGGAAGCACGAACTCAAGTCTCTCCGGACAATAGATTATACATGGTGACAAGCGGGATATCATAGAATAAAATGAAAATTCCATCTTAATAACTTGTACCATTATTAAGGGTACAAGTCGTTTTTATTACACTTTCGAATCATATTAATTCTTTTTCAACATCTTATACAGGATAGTGCTGCTTTTTTATACATATCATATCCTTTTCTGATGAATTATAATCAAATTTAGTCAACGTAGAAAAAATTGACGAAAAATGAAGTGAGATAAGAAATTTTCAAAAAACACAAGAACTCAAATATCTCGGAAACTGTTGATTTTCGGTCATTGATAAATACGGCTCAAACGACGGCAAAAGAGTGATAATATCACGTCCTCCAATGTTCACGTCTAATCTGGAAACACCCTGTATATTACGTTTTTCCCAATCCATTTACTTGGCCACACGCTTCAAAGTATCAAAATGTTATTTCTATTTGTTCACCCGTTTTGTTCCCACAGCTGAAATTAATGTCTAATTCAATTAATTATCTTACTTGAATCCTGACCTAAAATGGAACTCATGAAGTTATATGGTTATAATTTTGCAAAATTTCCAATACCCATAAAGAATGCAATAATTATTGCACTAATTTGCTTTGAAACTTTCCTAGGTAATTTCTATGTTGATGAGATTGAACAGTACTTTTTGTAACCAGAAATGAAGCCTCGACTGGACGTTCAAGGCCTGCTTCGTTGTCAATAATTCTTGAATGGAGTATACATTTCGATGTTCTGTTGCATGTCCATAAGCACCTTCACAGCGAATCCCGCCTTTTAATTCTTTCCTCATTCTCCGATCATTTCGCTTATCTGAATTTTTCGTACATAGCAACTGCAATTACTGTGGGAGATTAGAAGAGCAGTTCTAGGATTCAAGGTTCTCAGAATTGGAAAATTCAATTGAAAATTACGAAAAGCACTGCCGTGAAGTCAGGAGCTTTTGAGCGCTCGTACATCCACATTGTAGGTAGATTCGCATTTTCCAGTTTTAGAAATCAATTGAAGGGATTTTCGACAGCTGTCAAAAAAATTCTCAAAATTAGGCGAAACTTAAGACTTCAGTCAGTGCTTCAGCTGATCAATTTTTTTTCGATAATTCGCTAGAATTTTTTAAGGTATCTATGGTCTTGGTGATACGATTTGGACAAAATTTCGCACGTAGTTTGAATACATTATTCTTCAGCTAGGTGAGAAATTTCATTCCAATCCAACCAGTAGTTTCGAAATTATCAGGAACAAAATATTTTGAACGGCCATATTTACGGAACCCCTAGTCTAAATTTGCTCATTGATGAACGTGACCGCGAAATTCGCGATACAAACCTACCCTGAAAATTTCAAGTTTTTAGGCCTTTTCCTTCGGAAGTTATGATTTTTTATGGTTTCTATGGTTCTGGTCATGCGATTTGGACAAAATATTGCTTTAATATATCATTCTCGATTAAAATAAAAAATTTTATCTCGATCAAATAGTTTCGAATTTATCGAGAAAACAAAATTTCAAACGACCGTATTCGCGGAACCCCTAGTCTAATTTTGCTCATTGATAAACATACCCGCGAAATTCGCGATCCGAACCTACCCTGGAAATTTCAAGTCCCTATGCCTTTCCGTTCGAAAGTTATGATTTTCTATGGTTTCTATGGTTCTGGTCATGCGATCTGGAGAAATATAGCTTAAATATATTATTCTCCATCAGTATACAAAATTTCGTCACGATCGAATCTTTAGTTTTGAAATTATCAAGAAAACTAAATTTCAAACGACCATATTTACGGAACCCTTAATGTAATTCTGCTCATAGATAAACGTGATCACGACATTCGAGATCCACACCTATCCTGAAAATTTCAAGTCACTAGGCGTTTCCGTTCAAAAGTTACAATTTTCAATGGTTTCTATGGTTCTGGTGATGCGAGCTGAATGGAATGGAATTTGGCCCATTAACGAACTTAACCGAGACATTTGGGATCTGAGCCTACACTGAAAATTTCAAGTCTCTAGGTTGTTCTGTTCGAGAGCTATCGTGCTTACGGCCGGACGGCCGGCCGGACGGACAGACTCGAATTTTCTGACGGATTCGTCATCAGTGAGTCGAACATAGTCAATTGAGACCATTTTAGGCTTAAAATTCGAAAAATACAGACATCGTGACGAAATGATATAGCCCTCGTGTAAGTAGTACGAGCGCTCAAAAATATAGGTATTGCCATTCGAAACAATCACGTCAATCACCTTGTAAACATTTTTCGAAGCACCCGGCAGACTGTAGACGACACTTTCTATTCGAAATATGGAGATGAAAAAAACATATTTCTGTGTGAAATTCGAATAGCTGAAGGAAGCGGGGACCTCGATTCGTGATCTCACCCTGAAATTATTATAAAGTTAAATCGATTGAAACCGGATTCACGACGAAATCCAAAATCCTGTTATTTGGCAGTGAACTTTTAAATATTAACTGAATCTCTGATCCCCCTGGAAAAGTTTCTACATTTATTCAGGATGCACACTTTCTGGAGAAAAAGATTGGATAATTCATCAAAGAACTTTCGGGATCTCTTGTCAACATGCTATACCTGAATAATAAATTAGATAGTTGCTCAGTAAAAAGAAAGAGTAATGAGTGTGTTTCATCATCAGTTCTTTCGGTATAGAAATAATTTTCATCTGAAGATTATGCCTGAAATTCGATGAATGGGGGGAAAATGAAAGTTTCATAATTCTACGAATGGGTCTTTTATACTTTGAATGTGAGCGAATGGAACCTGTAATGAGAATCTCGCTCAATTTTGTGTATACTTCTTTGTTGATTTCTGCTTTTATTATTGAATTGAATTGACCAAATCTCTGAGTTTTTGACCTAAAAGTACATACGAGATATTGAACAATAGATTTGTGAGGCCCTAATTCGGCCCGGAAAGATGTAAGATTTGTGAAATAAATTTTTAATCCTGATATCAGATATTATAAAATTAATATTACTGTATTCTGTTATATCATAGATATTATTGAGAATCGTTTCTTTGATAGGAATTTATTTGAGCTATTTTTATCGTATATGAAATTCCATGGATTAATATATCTATATTTTCCTTATTCAAATGTGATTATTCGAAATAGGATATTCACAACTCCAATAACAACAGAAGAGAACATTTCATCTTGGACGTAGTTATAATGACATGTTTCATTTCCTAGAAATTTTTTTTTATTCAGTTTTTTAACAAAGTTTATTGGAAGACCCAGAGTGCTATAGATATTTATCCACTTTTGATAGTAGGGCTCACCTGTTATGATATAAATGTTTTTCTTCTATGTTTGGTGACAAAGGCTTCTACGTACAAAAAGCATTCATCATCAAGGAATGCGTGAAGAATAGGCGACATATTCTGTGGAACAATGAAAACTAGACCATACAATTCGATATTGATAAGGTAATGGATTGTGGAATTCATAACAACATTTTTTACTCGATAGTTGAGGTGATATGATGTTTGTGATGAATGAGTAGAATAATCAAAATATTTTTCATCCCTGAAAAGTCGAAAGAGTTGAAGATTATGTGAATACATTGTAATATGAGAATAGATATAAGATGAGAAGCGTCTTAAAACTTGAAGTTCAGTTTCATCCATAAACTTGAAGTGATATTTCTGGCTGAAACACTCCTAAAATGTCCTGACAAAATCCGTGTGTACAGTGTTATTGTCCCCCGAGTGGGATGTGTTGGTAACAAGCAAGTGAATCTCCATATTCACGAAAGTGAACTGACAAGCCCCTATTATGTAGCTCTGAAAAGTCTTTCATCATCTTTCGGATCTGATAAAATTCGTTGCTTTCGGTGTATAATGAGAAATACCTTTCTCGTGTCGCACGCACTTTGATTGTAGGTGTCAAGAAAGCTATCGTGAAATCATATATCTCCGTAGCGTGAGGTTTTAATTATATTTATCTTTCATTCTCTTTATTTATGTTGTCGAATGAAAGGGAAAAATTAAGACTTCTCTTGAATGGTTGACAAACTTATGATAATGATTCCAATAGAACATACAGGGTATATTTTTATGAATTACGGGTTCGGGTAAGTGAATTGAATCTTGGTCTCATTTTCATGGAAAACGTGGATAATGAGAAAATATGTGGTTTTCATTACGGAAAACATAGATTTTAAATGTTTTGTATTCTCTTTTTGGACCCACAATCTTATAGACGCTGTTGATTGATTATTATATTATAATAAAAAGATGATCAAAAGCACTGCCGTGAAGTCAGGAGCTTTTGAGCGCTCGTTCATCCACCATGTAGGTAGATCCGCATTTTCCAGTTTTAGAAACAAATTAAGAAAATTTTTAACGGCTGTCAAAATCTATGGCTTTGGTAATGAGATCTGAACAAAATGCAGCTTTAAAATAATCATTCTCCATTAAAATACAACATTTCTTCACGATCGAATCCGTATTTTCGAAATTATCATTAAAACTTAATTTCAAATGACCATATTCACGGAAGCCCTAGTCTAATTCTACTCACTGATGAACGTGATCGTGACATTCGAAATCCACACCTATTCTGAGAATTTCAAGTCTCTAGGCCTTTACGTTACGTTCGAAAGTTATGATTCTCTAAAGTTTCTATGGTCTGGTCATGAAATCATCAAGAAAACTAAATTTTAAACGACCATATTTACTGAACCCTTGTCTAATTTTGCTCAAAGAAAAACTTCACCACGACCATCGAGATCCAGACCTATCCTGAAAATTTCAAGTCCCTAGGCCTTTCCGTTCGAAAGTTATAATTTTCTATGGTTTATATGGTTGTGGCATGCATGTCATTGCTCATTTGAGTGCAAAATGTCATCTCGATAGAATCTGTAGTTTCGAAGTAATCAGAAAAACAAAATTTTGAATGGCCATATTCACGGAACCCCTGGTGGAATTTTGCCCATCAACGAACTCATTGGATACTGAAACCACACTGAAAATTTCAAGTCTCTAGGTTGTTCCGTTCGAGAGTTATCGTGCTTACGGCCGGACGGACAGACTCGATTTTTTCGACGGATTTGTCATCAGAACCTTGTGCCATTTTTGGTTCAAAATTAGAGAAATACAGACATCTTGACGAAATGATATAGCCCTGTGAGTAGGAGGAGCGCTCAAAAATGCCAGACCTGCATAGAGATCGTGTAAAGTCACGGGATATGCTCTATTAATTGAACTAGGTTTCCCAAGTTTGACCATAATCTCGATAATTCATTTGGGTTAGCAATAAGAAAAGTTCGAATTTTTTATAAACATGCAATGATATTTAGCTGCACCAGAATTCTCAGAGATGATCTTTCTTATTTGCAAACAAAGTTTTGGTACTTAATATAATATATCATAAAACAATTAATTAATGGTAGGTATTCTATTATTGAATTCACAAAAATTCAACATACTCGATACGTCTTTTCATTGATCCTACAAAAATATCACAATATTTAATTTATGTTGAAGCATGTTGATGTGTACCTACCGTGTAGGTACTTCAGAAATTACCCCATATATATACAAAATCGAACCAAATCAATACCGCCACTGTAATCAGACCAATTTGCTTTCTTCATTCAAGGAAAAGTGTCTGGTAACATATCAGTAACAATGTAACCATTTACTTCACTTTAATTACGAATCCACATGCACTATGAAAAGTATTGGTCCCAGAACATTTCATCGTTGTGTCATCAGCAAACAAAAAGTTTTATCAGTAGTAATACCCCTAGGGCCTTGATAATACCGAGATAATTCTGTCATAGAGAATGCTGAAAGCGTGTAGCTTGATAATAGCCCGAGGCCGAGGGCTATTATTCTTAAGCAACACGCTTGAAGGATTCTCTATGAAAAAATTTTGAGGATTTATCAAATCCCGAGGGGTATTCGATAAGATAATTTATTACTCTGTAGATTTCAAAAAACTGATTGTCAATCTGACGTTTAATAACTTGATGATCCTCTTTGTCGGAAACACCAAACTGAAAACACCACATGTTGGGTATTATCGCTGTAAGCCATAGGTGATTGGATGAAATTTGACACACGACTCTAAATTGGGTAATTTGATTGGTTACTATAGTTAGTAAAAAATTATCAGTAGTAATACCCCTAGGGCCTTGATAATACCGAGATAATTTTGTCATAGATAAGCCTGAAAGCGTGTTGCTTGATAATAGGCCGAGGCCGAGGGATATAATCCTTAAGCAACACGCTTAAAGGATTCTCTATAACAAAATTTTGAGGATTTATCAAGGCCCGAGGGGTATTCGATAAGATAATTTTTACTTTGTAGATTTCAAAAAATTGATTGTCAATCTGACGTTTAATATTTATTCGAAAACACCAAACTGAAAACACCACATGTTGGGTATTATCGCTGTAATCCAAAGGTGATTGGATGAAATTTGAACATGACTCTAAATTAAGTAATTTGATGGGTTACTATAGTATAGTAAAAAATTATCACTGAAACCACATTGAAATATGTTCGAAAAATATGGCAATCCACACAGTCGAAAATCCAAAAATAAAAAGAAAAAAAAACCTTATTCTCTGTTCACTACTCAGTAGGTAATATTGTTAAGTTGGTCCATTTGAATTATGTCTGTAAAGTAACTTTGTAATAGTTCGAAATCTATTCCCCTTATCTGAAAAGCTCTTTGTGGGGTTCAGAATCGAGTACTGGTATTGGTCTGTTCTTACAGAAATTAGTATATTTAACGAGCAGTAATGAAGGTCATAACTCAGGCGGATGAAGTTTGCAGCGCGAGCCGAAGGCGAGAGAGTTATGACCATCACCGCAACTTGAATACTATACTTCATCTACGACTGTCACAAGTACAGAGAAAGAACTTTATTCACAAATCTCCATAGTTACCCATAACAATGCATTATTTATGTTGATTGTGCTTCTGAGCATGGAGTAGAAAGTCCATAGGGTCGATGCTTTATATTTAGCGTTAACTGAAATATGTCCTGAGAACTTTCTCTATAAACGATGACTTAATATTCTTACTGCTACATCAATCTAGAAAATTGTTGTATACACCTTTATATTTGTTTTGGGATTTTTCGGGCAATAAATTATATATGGTAACATTGGCTCCTTGTCTTATTTCTGGAGGTATACATAATAATTCATCTTCATTATATGAATTCATCTTTTTCCCCAAAACATTGACAATAATAATTAGGTATCAACTTAATTTGAGAAAACGTCAAAATTATTATTGTGACATTACTCCCCTCAATACCAATAATTTTCTGTTCCCTTTCGGCCAATCGGCTTGTTCAGAAGCACAGAGCCAGGGAGTTATAATAGTGAGTTATTATAACTCACGATGTTTGTTTACAGATACTATCAATTGCTCAAAAGGAGTTTAATAATGAATATATAATTCAATAGGGGTAGATAATAGTATATTATTTAACGAGCGGTAATGTAGGTCATAACTCACGCAGATGAAGTTTGCAGCACGAGCCGGAGGCGAGTGCTGTAATTCATCAAGTGAGTTATGACCATTACCGCAAGTTGTATACTATACTTTATCTACGATTGTTACAATAAATACTAAGATACAAGTACAGAGAAAGAACTTTATTTAATAATCTTAATAGTTACATATAACCATGCATTATTTATGTTGATTGTGCTTCTCAGCATGGAGTAGAAAGTCTTTAGGGGCGATGCTTCATATTTAGTGCTAAGTTCACTAAAATATGCCAAAAGAACATTATCTGTAAACAATGACTTGATATTCTTACTGCTACGCCAATCTTGAAAATTTTTGTATACACCTTTATAGGTGTTTTGGTATTTTTCGGGCAATAAATTCTGTATGGTAACATTAGCTGATTGTCTTATTTCTGAAGATGTACATAATAATTCATCTTCACTATCTGAATTAATCTTTTTCAGCGAAATATCCACAATAATAATTAGGTATCAACTCAATTTGATTAAACGTCAAAATTATTCAAGTGACCTCCCCTCAATACTAATAATGGACTGTTTCCTTACGGCCAATCACACAGGGGAGTTATAGGAGTGAGTGAGTGGGAGAACACTCACGGTGTTTGTTTACATATACCATTACTCCATCGAAAGTAGTTGAGTAATGACTATATTTCTCAATCGGAGTAGATAAACATTTTTTATTCAAATCCAAATTATTCATAACTTAAGTTATCAGCCTATGCATAGCATCAAACGTAGAACTTCTCTCAATAAAATCGAATTGATTTTTTGATATTAAATCATTAATTCTCAAAAAGTTCATTGGTCCGACATTTATACAGTTTTCAAACCATTTCATGAAATTACTAATAAGGCTTACTTGTCGATAACTATTTATGGATGTTTTATCCACCGAATAGGGGTATCTTCACTGTTCGAGAAAAAAATTTAGGAAGCGGTTGAAAACCTTTGAAATTCATTTTTCTTTATTTAATCTTCAGATGACGCAACTCTTAATAAACCAGAGTTTAGGGAAAAAATAACAATGGTCTGACTAGAAAATGTTCACTAAAAGTTACAAGGATTTTTGACACATTAGAATGTTCTTGCATCAACATCCACTCTATTTATCCTTAAATATGAGAGAATTAAGAAACTGTGAGCTTAATACGTTCAATTTTATCTTCAGAAAACAGTACAATATTACAAATTCCGTACTCCTCTTCTTTCTTTTTGCAAAAATCCTAGTGAATGCTATTTCGAGTGTCTGTTCTCCTGTGTGCATTCCTATTCGTGAATAAATAAGTAATAAAATGAATAAATTCATCTATTTCGTCATCTGTTGGGATCTGATGACTTCTGTGAACAGAAATGAAATCCACTGTGTAAGTCTTGTCCAAACGCGTCTCTCAATCGCCCAAGAGTTGATAATGTTCTCAAAGGGCCAGTTGTACAATCGGGGTTCAAACTCTACCCGGAGTTTGAACTCGGTTCAGCCATAAAATACTGTTGCATATTCATGGTTCAGTGTTGAACCAGGTTTGAATCCTACCTGATTCTTACCCACCCATTTTGGGTGATCCTAACCTAACCTCGGAATTGAAGAATCTGATTGGCTCTAGGTTCACCTTCGAATGTTACCACATACTAATCTGTGAATTGAAAATTTAAAGGAAACTCATAATCTTGGAGTTGAGAATTTACAACTGTTAATTGAATTAAAAGAAATTGAAATTCAGAAGCAACAGAATTTGTAAGGTTTCATATAATTATAAAATTTCAAAAGTAGACACTAATATTTCTTATAATTTTATCAAGATTAAAGATAAATCTTCCGAATTCAAATATTGTTTTATATACTGATACTCCTTGACACTTATTCAACAATACAAAATTATTAATATCCGGATTTTACTTCAACCAAACTTCAGCGGAAAATATTTTGGGTTATTCATAAAATTACGCTTCATAGAACTCTACGACGAAACTATATGATATGTGAACTAAACCAAGGATTAACTGAACTCAGGCTGAACCTGATTGAGCAACGCGCGCAGACCTGAACTCGGTTCAAGAGTTAAACCGAGATCAGTTGAACCCTAGATCAACTCCCGATTGTACAACTGGCCTTCAGAAGTTCCAGTGGTCACTGGCAAAGAAGCAAGTATATAGATATGTTAGGGAAGAGTTCCCTGTAACATTCACCTCAATGGCTTGTCTGGTTCCATTTTCTTTTCTCAAAATAGGTTACTAAACAAGTACTCGCTAGACACTAGCTAGATCAACCATATTTTCATACAATTTCAGAGATTCAACATCTATTGTCAATAGATGTTGAGACGATAGATGCAACCGCAAAAAACTTCTAGGACCACTTCAGGGGTTTATACCAACCGGAATAAAACACTGCAGTAATCCTAGAAGCTCTTTGTGGTCGCTGAATCTGCATTTGAGCTAATCTATAAGATCGTCTAGGATCGATATTGCCACTGATATTCTGAAATAAGTAGGACCTTTGGTAGAGAAATTACTTCTATTGCGTTGGCGAGGGACCAGTCTCAGTAAAAGAATTTCTTCACAACAGCACTCATTAAGATTTCTGCTGTCTCGAAAATCTTCTGCATGTGGTCAACTGCAGATATCAGGTAACAATAGGAAGACTGAAGCACTTGGCAGACAGAAATTGAGGCTGAGAATAAGTTAGCCAATAAACAAAGGCCCTCCACAAATTCACTAGCAAGCATGGACTTCAAGAATGAATGCTTTAGATGCTTTAGAAGAAGACTTTCCCTTAGACTCTCTAGAGTTTCAACAAGAGCCTTGAAGGTCTCTTCAAACTTGAGCAAACAGTTGTGATTCTCCACACATCTGCTTTCGCAAATGGCTGTTAAAGTTTTTTATTTAGTATTAGAAAAGTTCGATTATATGGAGGATTACAATGTTATCCTTCGTTATAATTCAGCAAAACATGTATTTCAGAATACATATTTTAATTTCCTGAAAATTTCGTGGTGGTGGGGGTCCAACCCCTCTGCCCCTTTCCTGGGTACGGCCTTGTCACTGTTATCCTGAAATCAGTAGATATTTTCAGAGTTTGTACGAAAATATTGAATGTACGTGTAATGTAATAATGGTAATAATAGATGATAAAGCTACCATCTGAACTGCCATCTAACCAATTAGTGCATTCATTTGCGCTCGAAAATAATTAAATATCGATTTATGTCAAATAAAAAGAATTTTAATACCTCCAGATGGAGGACAGTTTGGCTATCCTCATTCCATTTTATTCGAAACAATGGAGATATCAAGCACAAGCACATGAGAAGTTTTGACCGGAGGTTGATTATTTTCACTTCAGGTCGTTTCTTCTATGTTTATTTGAAAATTTATCTCAAATCATTTTCAAAGGTATGTTTGTACTAGGTTCACTACAAAAAAAGATTTTCAGTGTTCCAGGATGAATTTCAGCACTAGTATCTCCTATTTCAAATAGATAAAACTACTTCAGGATTTGGCCCTAGCACATACCTTGAAGGTTGAATGATTGCTTCTGTCCTCATAATTCAATGAGATATAGGAGAAGGTAGAAGAACGGAAGTAAGAATGAGTTTCCATTCGTATCTTAGGTCTATTCATTATTAATCGGTGTTTTATTGAGGTAGTTTGCTTCATATAGCATGGCTTCCAGACCTATGGAGAGTGGTTATATATTAAGTTGGCAGAGAACATTTGAAACATATCAAACATTTTCGGACACATTTACTCGAACCCTTCTAATCCAAGAACTTTGCATTCTGGTATATCATACCGTGGAGGATATAAAATTATTCAAGAAATCCCATTTGGTTCCAACTTCCAATGTTAAATTTTGGGCTCATCAGAAAAATAGGTACTATATTTTCTAGTTTTCCAATAGAATGTGGATAAACGACCGCTCAAAAGCTCCTGACTACACGTCAGTGTTTATAGTGTGCTATAATTCTTTCAACTCAGTTTTTATAACAAACTTCATTGATCGTACGACTAAAATGCCTGAACATTTTAACGATATCTTCAAATGTAAAGGGTGTTTCAATAAGAGCCCAAGATTTCAGTGTTCGATAAAACAAGGTTTTCTGTAGCAAAGTATTGAAATATTTATTGATTCAGATAAAATACATTTGGGAATTATGTATGAAACAAAATATATTGTAAATGGGCGATTTAAGGCTTTTAGACTACTAGCTGTGAGGTTATCTGAAGTCACAGGTTTATGCCAATAAGCCTGAAACCATCGAAGCATTGAAAGTCGAAATTAGACGCTGTAACAATGATATACCACCACATGTATTCAATAACGTTATGGAAAATTTCGTCGAAAGGGAACGCATATCCCAGCAAAGCCGTGGCGGCCATTTACAATATATTTTGTTTCATACCCCAAATGTATTTTTTCTAAATCAATAAATATGTCAATACTTTGCTACAGAAAACCTTGTTTTATCGAACACTGAAATCTCGCGCCTTTATTGAAACACCCTTTATATATCCCGATTTTGCATGACGTGAAACGAACAACGTCGACTGATAAGGACACATAAATTTCAACAGATTGTTATGGATATTTTCCGGATCAAGAGCGTAGAACATACATCATAGAAATGTATATTTATGTGGAGTGAAACAGTGCGATTTTTTATTTATCTAGCACTTCAACCAAACTCATTCATATCACCTATTTCGAATTTCACGTTGAAGTTAATCTAGAGTTATGGTGGTCATTCTGTTGTGAAAACTATTACCTTCTTATATATTATATGAAATGTAAAATAGATTTCTTCTATGAAGTCGTCTTATTCCAAGGCGTAAGTGAAGAAAGATTTTTTTTCAGACCAATTCGGTTTTTTTTTCTGCAGAAGTAAAGGGAAGAATCACGGAGTGGGTGACATCTACTTTTAATCGTTTGAAATACTCGAGAGGTGAACAAGTGTGAATTATTGGTATGATTTTAAGTGATATATTTGGATGATATTTTGTGGAAAATTGTCTGAAATAAACTGTATAAGATCTGAAAATGCAGCGGATTGTAAGAGGTAATGTGGGAATTAGATCAAGAAAAATGTACTCTGTTCCTCAATGCTCATCATATACTACTATCTACTAGTACGTTGAATCCCTAGGCAGTTAAAAATGGCAGACAATCTTGAAGATTGGGAAACGTATCTCAAAGAATATGCTAGTTTGCAGCAAGCACTTCCTGAAGGATGATTTTTTTTTCATCGTATATTCAATAATTTTCTATTCATATAGTGGACTTTTGCTATCACATTCACGTTCACCCACATAATCGAAAATGTCCGAAGTGTTTATCTCGACTTTCACAGGCATTACTATTACTTCCAAAATCTTATAAAAAATATTTATTTTACTTGTTATGAAAGACAGAAATGACATAATGCCTCGGTAGATGTAGTTCGGTCCTGAATCCAAACTTTTGGTCGGTGCTGAATTCTGAGATTCAGTTTTCCATTCCGCCTCTTGGCGATTACTCATTCAACTGCTTTCTAAGGTCGGTGCTCATAAGCTTTTGGCATCCTGAAAGGTTGGGAAAGACCTCATATCTTGTTGTAATATCTTCTCGGAACAAAATGGCAAAATGACTCTTTCGTCAATTCTACCCACATGGAGTTTTTTGATTTTGAATAGGATAGGTATGCCGAATGCTACAAATTCATATTCAAGTGGTGTAAAAACGTGACACTTTTTAAATATTTCCATTTTTTGAGCGCTAGTACTACTTACACGAGGGCTATATCATTTCGTCACGATGTCTGTATTTTTCGAATTTTGAGCCGAAAATGGTCTCAATCGACTATGTTCGACTCACTGATGACGAATCCATCGGAAAATTTGAGTCTGTCCGTCCGTCCGTCCGGCTGTAAGCACGATAACTCTCGAACGGAACAACCTAGAGACTTGAAATTTTCAGTGTGGGTTCAGTTCCCAAATGCCTCGGTTAAGTTCGTTAATGGGCCAAATTCCACCAGGGGTTCCGTAAATATGGCCGTTCGCAGTTTTGTTCCCCTGATTACTTGAAAACAACAAATTTGATCGAGATGAAATTTCGCACTCGAATGGAGAAAAAAGTGTTCAAGCTACATGTGAAATTTTGTTCAGATCGCATGACCAGTACCATAGAAACCATAGAAAATTGTAACTTTTGAACGGAAACGCCTAGAGACTTCAAATTTTCAGGATAGGTGTGGATCTCGAATGTTGTTATCACGTTAATCTATGAGCAAAATTATACTAGGGGTTCCGTCCGATCGTTCGAAATTTAGTTTTCTTGAGAATTTGAAAATTACAGATTCGATCGTGACGAAATTTTGTATACTAATGGAGAAATATATATTCAAGTTACATTTCTCTAGATCACATGACCAGAACCATAGAAACCATAGAAAATTATAACCTTCGAACGGAAAGGCCTAGGGACTTGAAATTTTCAGGATAGGTGTGGACCTGAAATGTCGCGTTCACGTTTATCAATGAGCAGAATTATACTAGGGGTTCCTTAAATACGGTCGTTTGAAATTTTGTTATCTCGATAATTCCGAAACTACGGACTCGATCGAGATGAAATTTTGTATTTTAATCGAGAATGATATATCAAAGCAATATTTTGTCCAGATCGCATGACCAGAACCATAAAAACCATAGAAAATTGTAACTTTTGAACGGAGAGGCCTAGGAAGTTGAAATTTTCAGGGTGGGTTTGGATCACGAATATTGCGGTCACGTTTATCAATGAGCAAAATTAGAATAGGGGTTCCGTGAATATGGCCGTTCAAAATATTTTTTTCCTGATAGTTTCGAAACTACTGATCGGATTAGAATGAAATTTTGCACCTAGCTGAGGAATTATGTATTCAAACTATGTGCAAAATTTTGTCCAGATCGCATCACCAAGACCATAGATGCCGTAGAAAATTCTAGCGAATCATCGAAAAAAAATTAATCTGCTGAAGCACTGACATGAAGTCTGAAGTTTCGCCTAAGTTTCAGAATTTTTTTGACAGCTGTCGAAAATTCCTTCAATTGATTTTTATAACTGGAAAATGCGAATCTACCTACAAGGTGCATGTACGAGCGCTCAAAAGCTCCTGCCTTCACGGCAGTGCTTTTCGTAATGTTTTATTATAAATGATAAATGATCATATATGTACAAAATGAAGTAGTTAATAATTTTTGCAAATTGTTAAAAAATCTCTGACAAAAATTAAAATTGCTTGTCTCGTTTTCAGCCTGCGTTTTGGGTAAAAACGAGACAACGTAGGCAAAAAACGAGACGTGCTTCTTTTACCTGCATTAAATTAAGTAAGGAGGTTGGGCTAGATTCGAGACATAGTAGGTTGAATAAATAAGCAATTGTTAATATTTTCATTCTCTATTTTGGAAAGTAAACGAAATTTTGGATCCTCAATGATAACATAACACAAAGTTGGTCCCAATTTACGCGAAATTTCAAACATGAAAGTGATTATAAATATTTATAACATCATTTTATTATTTAGCATTATATTTATCGAAATATATGTTAAATAGGAACTGTTCAGCAGTACGTTGTGTTTCTCTTTGAACAGTTGGAGCAGGAAGTTGGCATTCTATGTCTGTCATGGTTCGAGAATATTTTCAAACGTATTTCTGTAGGACTTCATGGATATTGAAGTCTTATTTTGGTGACTAGGATTGGTAATTAATAACACGGAAATACTGAACTCTATTTATTTGCTTTTGCACAACTGTGAATAAACTCGTAACTCAAACTCTTAGGTTATACGATATACTAGCAAAGCTTGCTAGTAATCGACTGACTTTATCCTTACGACCTTAGCTTACATCCACCCCGGTACTTGAGATAAGACGCCGGCGCTTGCCGGTCTAATATGTGTCGACAAAGCTTATTCTTTACAATTTCTTATATCATTTTCTATGCAATACAGTCTGTTGGATCTCTGTTAAGGCGCAGCCCTGTTATGCAATTATATTAATTTTCTCACTTAGTTTTTTTCTGCTTCAGGTGATAAAGCAGTACTTCTTTCCCGAGTAGTCAAAGTATAAGCTCTTCGCCGTTTTAATACCGATTTATCAAGTTTGAATTTAATGCTGGCCTCCCGAAATTTCTCGCCCCTCTGAATCAACTCCAAAGCTTTTTTTATATCTTCTTCAGTGTACGGTCGTCCTTCCTCAACATAAGCCTTTGGCATCATCACTTTCCACCGTCTCCTTTTTTACCCAATTTTGTCTCGTTTTTCGACCAGCACTTGTCTCGTTTTTTGCCTTTATTCCTGATGGACCACACGCACAAACGCGACAAAATATGGCAATGTACTAAATTCGCCTTCAATACAACGCGATATAGTGCGGGGATACGACTAACGCCGAAGGTACCAGACTTCGAATGAACGCGCTATCAGGAAAGTTTTCAGTAGCCGCCGTAAATTTTCAAGATAACCTTTTGCAGTGTTTAGTGGTGCAATTTTTCAAAACATTGGATTCATTTTTTTCACAACTTTTCAATATGGGAAAATATAATGGGAATATTAAACTTCTTTTATGAGTTTTTTTCATTTTAATTAAATGTATATTAGTACGATTTGTACTGTTGTCTCGTTTTTACCCAAAGTTTTGCCAGTCTCGTTTTTACACCACTTGACCCTTTTATCAACGTCAGCCTATGAATATATCTGATAACAATAACAATACCATCAATTACATTAACGATATTGAAGATAACTCTGACAATATTCACGACTTGAACTATAAAAATTTCACTGAAGAATTCTAAAGGTTCATTATTGAAACACTAACTGATTCAAGCTCAGTTAGTGATCATTATTAGTTCAATAACATTCATGACAAGAATTCTCAGTTCAATTCCTGCGAATTTCCAGGAGTCTGGCGGTGAGAGATTCGTGTGAGCGGTGTGAAGGAATATAATTTTAGATATCTGTTGTGTGGAATCGTGCAGAGAGTAAGGATGGAGAGCAAATGTTTACATATAGTATGAGAAAGTGGTTAGGCATATATTCCAGACTGTCACGAGTAAACAGTTTCGGAATATTTACTCTTCTCCTTCAATACATTTATTGTTTACCCTGTGTCTTTTCGATCTTTTTAGGGAAAAGAGCACTCAACATTGCATAAAAAAGGAAAAATTCGAATGACCAGCACATGAACTAGAAACTAGACAATAATTCGAAATAATTACAAATGAAGGTTTCTCCGATTCAAAATCAGGAACATACGGAAACTTTTAATGACACACCCATCACATCAGCAGAGTGTAGGTGCTCAGCTACGATGAAATAATACAAAAAATCGAAGACATTCAATTTGTAGACTGAATAAACTCAACATATACTAGAAAACCTAAGGCCCCTCTCAGAGAAGCTCGAGAATATAGGCAGTGGCGACAATCATTACGCCCACCTGCCAGAGTTCGATAAAATATTTCGCAAGGAGCAGCACAATGGATTCCTTCAAGAAATGCACATTGAATCATAAATCAACAAGAAAAATATCTTCGAGATTGTCCCTTTTTCTGAGAAATCTGTCATCCTGCATTCTACGCAGCAACAGGAATATTCCATCGCAGCATAAAATGAGGAGGAAAATCGATAGAAATGTTTATTTCTTCATATTCAGATTTTATGTGACATCTGAAAAGATATCAGGACGAAGTTGCATGACTTGATATTCAGTTCATCAGTGAATTCAATGCCAATGGTATGATATGTATGTAAGATTAAGATAAAAGATTCTTGAATTATTGGAAACTACTACTGTTGACAAGCATAATGATGATCATGAACACAATGTTGGCATTAATACATAGGCCAAGTCATAAAGATACATGCATGATGAAGATACTTTTGACTGTTTGATCCATGGAGTATATTCAGCGTTGCATGTAGGACAGGCAACGCTCGAATAAATCATGGTCCTTTCAAACCGATGAATGTTTATATTGGAACCTATTATTGACTGAAATCCCCGAAAAGACTGATAATTTGGGTTGAGTATTTATTTTTGGAGAAAAACCTCCTGCCGTAGAGAAATGAATTCTATGAAAATTATAAAAAGCACTGACGTGTAGTCAGGAGCTTCTGAGCGTTCGTTCATCAACCTTCTATTGAGAAAATTTTGACAGCTCTCAAAAAAATTGAAGCAGAATTAAGTATGCCGCATCAGCAGTTACAGGAATACCTATATAATTTTTTTTTTGATAATTCGCTACAATCTCCTGAAGTTTCTATGTTCTTGGTAATGCGATCTGGATAAAATTTCGCACGTAGTTCAAATACATTATTCTTCATACTATGTGCGAAATTTCATTCCGATCGAATCTGGAGAAAATATTTCGAACAGAATCTCTAAACTAATTTTGCTCATTGATGATAGTGATCTCGACATTCGAGATCCAAACCAAACCTGAAAATCTCAAGTCTCTAGATTTTTCCGTTCGAAAGTTATAATTTTCTCTGGTTTCTACGATTTGGTCAAGCGATCTAGACATTCTGCATGTAGCATGAACACGTCATTCTCAATCTGAGTGCAAATTTTCATCTGGATCGAACCAATAGTTTCGAAGGAATCAGGAGAACAAAATTTCGAAATGCCATATGTACGGAACCCCTGGTGGAATTCTGCCCATTAACAAACTCAACTGCGGCATTTGGGAACTGATTTGAACCCATACTGAAAATTTCAAGTTTTTAGGTCGTTCCGTTCTAGAGTTATCGTGCTTACGGCCGGACGGACAGATTTGAATTTTACGACGGATTCGTCATCAGTGAGTTGAACCTAGTCGTTTGAGACCATTTTCGGTTCAAAATTGGAAGAAAAAATCACAGACATCGTGACGAAATGATATACTCAATAATAATAAGACGTTATTAGTCACCATCAAATGAGTACAAAGAAATAACTCCAATAAATACCCTTCAATCATTTCCAGTTCTGCAGAATTTCCAACCTGGTATTCTGATGTCTCACAGTTGGCATAACCATTTCTGGATTGTTCTTGTTTTTAATTCTAAAGCAGCCATCTATATCCCGATTTCCGACTTCAATTTCAATTTTATTCTTGAATTATGAAATAACTTTCGGTTGTAAGTCCTCACTGGCTTCTTCTGCCAATCCATGAATTCTGAAAGATTTTCTTTTTACATGTTGTTGGAGTTGTTCGAGACCACCTGTAGCCGATTGTTGTGAACCTTCAAGAGATCAATCTGCTTGTTTGATTTGCGAACTTCATCTTGCGTTTCACTTATCTTCAGTTTTTGTGCGACTTTGTCTGCTGAAGATGTTGAGTAATTATCATCTTTCAGTAGTTCAGCTATTGATTCCCTAATTATGGATTTACTATCCATTATTTGGTCTCGTGTGAAAGGCATTTCAAGAACAACAACACCAAACTATTAACAATATATCATATAATGGAAAAATTCAAGTTTTTACTTGAACTTTTACTATCACGTTATCTCAGGTGAACGATGAAAAGAAACTAGTTGATCATTGTAAATTCACGACAGTCAAACTGAGCAACATTGTAGAAAGGTCCGTTCAGTTAAATCGGCTCTAGGTTTGTGATTGGTTTCTATAAAGCCCTTTCACAGACAACTCTCATTGTTGGATATTTTTTGTTGAATCATTATTATTTCATCAAGAAACGATGCGAAGAGCTTCTGTTAATCCCTAATTAGTATGTATATTAGGAAGGACGCGTGAGGTAGCTAGTCGAATAATCGACTTATTGAGCGCTCGTTCTACTTACACGACCATAGATACCGTAGACAATTCTAGCGGATTATCGGAAAAAAAAATGCGAATCTACCTACAAGGTGGATGAACGAGCGCTCAAGAACTCCTGAGATTTTCGAAACTCTGCGCTGAAAATGATTATTTTAAAATAACAGTGCTAAATTAATTTTTAATTCAAAAAGGTGGTGGGAATTATGTCTACCCTATGAATTTCTGATTCTACATACCAATGAAAGCTTTAGGTACAAGATAACGTGATGATTTCAATCAATGATTGGCTAAGTCTTCGAGGTTCACATAACGAATTTCAGATTCAGGGGGAATTTCTCCAGAATGACTCATTCTAAATCCAGGTAAGAACAACCCCTTTCATATTTATTCACAATTCCCCGGTCATGACCCATTATTGTTCATTATGGTTCAATCGAATTTCCAAAAGTTTTTCGTTTGTTATGGATCAATATCATGACGGTAAGAAAAATGAATCTTATGAATACAATAAACATTCATCTTTCATTTTAGAGAACACACTTTGTAACTCGACTAACGCTTCAACGTTAGATAAGAGTACAAAATAATTTCAGCATCTTCTTCCGAGTAGTGGAACATTATTCTTCAGTAAACACGAAAATAGGCGGAGAAGAATATTCTTGTCAGAATTCATAACGTGAATGAATCATATGTCAGAACTTCACCCCAGGAAGCTATATGTATACCTACCGAGACTCGAGTTGTGCTTTGATATTGGATGATATTATTCCAAGAGAAAATATCTGGGAAATTAATGTAAGTGTTTCGGATCCATTTTAGACGTAGCATTGATGTAGATGTATTCCTTCACATTTAAAACAAATTTCTAGGAAGAGCGCTCAACTCATATATCAAACTCAATTTTCCCCAAATATTTGAATTGAATCGAATTATATAAAACTAGGAACTAGCTACTATCAATTATAGGAATCATGCTGAAAAACAATTGATTCCATGAGTTAAAAATGTCGCAAATTACTTCTCTCTACATTCCACAGAATATCTGTATTATATGACCTCACGGCGTGAAAAAATCTTATTATTATTGATTTCAGAAAAATTTCCAACCTATTTTAATTGAATTTACATTTCATTTTTGATATTTTGATGAGGTATGTTTGTTAGATAAAAAAATATTCTGGCTGAAATATGAGAAATCCTCTACTTGTCGTTGCTCCACAAAAAAAACATGAAAATCGTAGCAAAGCTACCCTGGATGTTTTTTTTTCGGCTAAATAGTAGCCCAAGTGACTTTATTACAGAGCAGATATATAGCAGGGATCACAACCATGTCTATTCAATGGAATATCGTTAGACATCAAAATTAGTTCGGTAAACCACTGTCAGAGGCGCTGTGGCGCTGATGGTAAATTGTGCGAGAGAGAAATAACGGAAACACGGCATGGTCGCCATCTTTTCCCATTTCCTGTTTTTGTTTACAAGGAACTGCTTGTACTTGTGCCGATTTTGGTGTGTATTTGATTGATTTATGCGCCAAATTGTGTGATATAAATTGAAGTGAAAGAAAATAGGTTGACCTAGCACATGGCAAACGATTAATGAGGAAAAAGTTAGTATTTATAAATCTAAAGCTAACCTTACCTTACCTTCGGACACGAAACATAAAACGGTAATAAAATCAAAATGTTACGCAAAAATAGATTCAAAAACCTACTAGCACTACTAACACTAGCATTACGCATTATCGAATAACCCCATACAAAAAAAATTATAAAAGCACTGCCGTGAAGTCAGGAGCTTTTGAGCGCTCGTACATCCTCCTTGGAGGTAGATTCGATATCCAGTTTCAGAAATCAATTGAACGAATTTTCGACAGCTGTCAAAAAAATTCTCAAACTTAAGCGAAACTCCAGACTTCATGTTAGTGCTTCAGCTGACCAATTTTTTTTTCGATAATTCGCTAGAATTTTCTACGGTATCTATGGTCTTGGTGATGCGATCTGGACAAAATTTCGTACGTATTTTGAATACATTATTCTCCAGCTAGGTGTGAAATTTCATTCCAATCCAATCAGTAGATTCGAAATTATCAGGAAAAAATTTTTTTTGAACGGCCATATTTACGGAACCCCTAGTCTAATTTTGCTCATTGATGAACGTGACCGCGACATTTGCGATCCAAACCTACCCTGAAAATTTCGAGTTCCTAGGCCTTTCCCTTCGGAAGTTATAATTTTCTATGGTTTCTACGGTTCTGGTCATGCGATCTGGAAAAAATGTTGCTTCAATATATCATTCTCGATTAGAATACAAAATTTCATCTCGATCGAATCCGTAGTTTCGAAATTATCGAGAAAACAAAATTTCAAACGACCGTAATTACGGAACCCCTAGTATAATTCTGCCCATTGATGAACGTGAATGCGACATTTCAAATCCACACCTATCCTGGAAATTTCAAGTCCCTAGGCCTTTCCGTTCGAGAGATATGATTTTCTATGGTTTCTATGGGTCTGTTCATGCGATCTTCAGCTTGAATATATCATTCTCCATTAGTATACAAAATTTCGTCACGATCGAATCTGTAGTTTTGAAATTATCAAGAAAACTTAATTTGAAACGACCATAATAACGGAACCCCCAGTATAATTTTCCTCAAAGATGAAGTGATCTCGAAATTCGGGATCCACACCTATCTTGAAAATTTCAACGCTCTATGCGTTTCCGTTCAAAAGTTACAATTTTCTATGATTTCTATGGTTTTGGTCATGCGATCTGGACAAAATTTCATGTGTAGCTTGTACACCTCATTTTCCATTTGTGTGCAAAATTTCATCTCGATCAAACCTGTAGTTTTCAAGTAATTAGGAGAACAAAACTTTGAACGGCCATATTTACGGAACCCCTGGTGGAATTTGGCCCATTAACGGACTCAACCGAGGCATTTGGGAACTGAACCCACACAGAAAATTTCAAGTCTCTAGGTTGTTCCGTTCGAGAGTTATCGTGCTTACGGCACATTTTCAGCTCAAAATTCGATAAATACAGACATCGTGACGAAATAATATAGCTCTCGTGTTAGTAGTACGAGCGCTCAGAAACATCAATGTACTGAATAATAGTATATTATTTCATAAGGAGGAAAAGTTTTACTTTTTATGGCGAGCTTCTGTTTATTCGCCGAACGGAGGCGGGTAATTGAAAGCGAGCCATGAAAAGTCACTTCTCCTCCGAATGGAATATGTTTTTTTTTTTTCAAACGCTTCAAAATTCATTAAACTCTGGAGATTATTCATATTCACGATCGTTATAATTGAGTGATCAATAGAAAGTTAGTTACGATTGTCTCGCAAAATTAATTTTGATAGTTAATTACATTTTTCTCTACGGTGTGAGGAAATGTAATTCATCGTTGACATAGCAACCACTTTTCCTACGGTGGAGGAGAAGTAGAACTTTTCGATGATCCTGTCAGTCGAAACTTGACGTTGTTTCTGTACGTTTGAAAAAAAAAATTGTAATTTACGTAACAAGTCCGGAAAATACTGTTTTTTTGGACGAGTAGACAAAATTCTAGGAAGAGCGTTAACGAGTCCTGGAAGTCTGCGAGTCCGAAAAAACAGTATTTTCCAGCGCTCAATAGCTCCTGACTTCACGGCAGTGCTTTTCGTAATTTTAACATGGTTCTTGTTGCACCATTCATGAAATTGGTCATATGTTTTCTCATATATTAGGTTGAATTGGCCGGTAACATTGGATGCAATTGTATTTGCTTCTTCAGCCATATCTGATGGGGTATCACTACCACTATCATTATCAACATCCATCTTCTTTAAAATAATTCGAAATTGAAGCAGCTACGAGCAAATAAAGTCAAATAAGATTCAATCACGCAGTCAACAAACCGTTTATATAGTAACGACACAGAAAGATCACTGGATGAATAGAAATATTGTATTGGAAGAATTATCTTCAATAATTATATTTCAGACGATGTAAATTCACATTCACAGTTGTACTAAAAATTTTGTTTGTATTTCGTGTGTATAAGATTCGTGTTTTCATGGCACATTCGAGAGAATTGACAATCGACACTCTAATGTGCCATGAAAAAAACACTCATTGTACGCACTTAACCCTACGTTACTCGCGCCCTCTTTTCGAACGTATTTACTCGCGTGGTCTACGATTGTAGACCATTTTAATTTCGACATTTAAAGATTTCATTCAATATTTCAAAATGTATGTATCTTTGAATCTTTCATTCGACTTCTTGTGATTGATGTTATATCAGTTTCGTGATAATATAATAATTTTTTTTGTAAGGAAATCAAAGAAACACCGATGTCTTGGATTTAAACATTTAGTTGCAATAACTCTATATATTTCATTTTTTTTCGAAAATAAATCAACTTCAAAGAAAAACCCATGTGCAGTAGACAAGAAAAATATTCACAAGAAAGGAAAACTCCGAATTTAGACCAAGATATGTCCGCCTAGAGAAGGCCATTTTTATTCAATCACACAAGTGACACATATTTCCTTCATGTGATTTTTACACGCATACCTGTTGCATTTGGTACAATATTTTCATGTGGCTCTAGACATATATAAAACGGCATATATAAAACAACGTCCAACATAATTTTGCGACCTTTCAGGTGGAAGAGGTACGACCTTACTTATACCTAACAGATGTCGAGCGCGGAGCCTCATTTTTGCGGCAATTGTAGATTGTAGAACTGTTGATCTAAACTCATTTTGTGGTTTGATCAGTTTTCATGCACAATTTTCTAAAAATTCATTTCGAGATACTGTTTACAGGGTGATCCGCCTTGCATACGCATAAAGCGTTGATACCAGAAATGTTCGATAAATCATAAATACTACTACTGGTCGGCGACGGGTATTTCTGGCAACATTGTAATTTTTGCAAAGCTGATCGTCTAAATACACCCCAATTTTTGTTCTATTATAAACGGTAATGATAAAAATAATATATTTTTTGGCATCTACTGTTTCAGGATCTATGTTGGAATGGCCTGAGAACAGTGTTGCCGCTGGCTTGGCGAGAAATTATGTTATCATCAGATTCCACTAGAAATTATGTTAAAATTGTACATCGACTAATTATGCTTACTAATGACAACTAAAAATGGATATCGGACAACGTCGAGGAACGTTTTGAAACGAGTTTATATATATAAATATACAAACCGGTAAAAGTGGAACTGAAAACTGCAAAAAATAGGAGAATTATTCTAGAAATAAGAATAAACCAAGAGAACATATAGAAACATTTTGAAAAAATAACAATATTAATGAATAAGCGATAAGCGATGCCATTGAAAGATTGTGTTTTAATAAGATATTTTTTCTTTTCACTGCCCAAGGTTGAAAACTTTCCTTGGGGAAAAATTATGTTATAGTTATCAATTATGTTAGAAATTGAAAAAGGTATCAGACTTGAATAAAATTATGTTAAAATCATATAATTATGTACCAATCGGCAACGCTGCCTGAGAACGCCTTCTTTAAGCGTCAGACATACTGGTTACCCTTTTAACAATAAAAATAATTGCTTTCAACCAATCTGACTCGAACCGAAAAGTGTAACGTAAACAGTCGCGTGGTCTACAATAGTATGCCAGTCTTACTCTAGATTTATTCAATTCCATTACATGTCGGTGACACAGTCAAAAATACATTGATTCTCTAAATACTCAAATTATCAACAGCTACTGAAACGTAGGTATGCACAATGGTATTATACTGCTCCACAAGAGTTAGGGATATCGTATTCAATCGTTTTTAAAAGTATGTAATCTTAGAAAATCGCTGTAAAATCATTTAAAAATCAATAACAACTTGAATCGATCCAATAAAAATCAGTATGAGACATTTCGTCATTCTGGTCGCCTTTTTTCTGAAGTTTGGTTCTTTGCATATGCTTCATGAATGTCCTTATTTTGAAATGAAGTCAGTTTATCAACGGCTTCGATTTGAAACGAGTTTTCTGAAAATGCCAAGACGTAAATTAACAAACGGTGAGGCTAATAGGGCTATCGGAATGCTACAGGGTGGCCTAACTCAGGTTGTTGTAGCGGAAAGGCTCCAAGTCAGCCAAAGTGTGATATCTCGACTTTGGAATAGGTTCAGGGAGACAGGTTCCGTGTTGGAAAGACCAAGGCTTGGTGGGCGACGAAAACAACACCTGCTCAGGATCGTTTCATCACCGTTTCGGCGAGAAGAAACCCTACATCTACGTGTAGAATGCCACGGAATACTCTTCGAAATGCAGATGGGGTCCAAGTTTCCATCGAAACCATCAGACGACGTTTGAGAGAGGTGAATCAAGGTTCCAGACGTCCATTAAGAGGAGTTCCATTAACAAGTGACCATAAGCGTCAAAGACTGGAATGGGCAAGGCAACATATCAATTGGAACGATCAATTGCGTAGTGTCCTTTTCACTGATGAATCCAGATATGGACGATTTTCAGATTCTCGAAGAATAAGGGTATGGACAATCCCACGCATACCCCGTAATCGTCCAAATGTCCAAGAAGTCCATCCATTCCGAGGAGGTAGTGTTTTGGTATGGGCCGGGATATGTTTCAACGTGCGCACAGATCTACACATTTGTCCTGGGAATATGACCGCCTTACACTATAGGGAGCATGTCATTGACAATGTTGTGCCAAATTTTCACGCTGCTATTGGTGAAACTTCTCAATTTCTAGACGATAACGCTAGACCGCACAGTGCAGCCATAGTTGAGAATGCGCGCGAGGAGCTTAGTATTCCACATTTACCAATACCTCCGCACTCACCAGATTTGAATTGCATAGAACATGCATGGGATATGCTCCAAAGAAGATTAGATAATCATTAACCTACCCCAGAATCCTTAAATGATCTGAGAGAGCTTTTGCCCCGTTTATGGAACCAAATTCCTCAAGAAATGTTCAACAACCTCGTGTGTAGGATGCAAAGAAGATGTCAAGCTGTTATTGATGCCCGTGGAGGCCATACATTGTATTGATAGTCTTAAAATGCTTGAATTCTCTGGGAATAAAATTTCGTTATTTTACTCGATTTTACTTAACCACCCTGTATACGCTGCAGACCTACACGCTAAAATTAATTTGCAACTTGAAATCATATTAATATGAATTTTCATCACAAAAATCTCATTTTAACTTTGTTTTTTGCACTTTAAGTCAATATCCCTAACTCATGTGAAGCAGTTTAGTTCACTGTTGAAAATCGTTCGAATAGGCCTGGTCTACGATCGTAGACCGCGAGAGTAATGGAGGGTTGAAACAAGTGTTTGCTCTGTAGCTGAAGATGGTCAGCAGTTTATGACTATCAGTAAGATGATTCATACTTATACAACAACGTATGTTACAGGATTCATTATGGAGCGCATTGTAAAAAAGGAATGTTTGAATTTCAGATCCTTTTTTTATTACTGATAATGTTACTGATAGGAATAGTTTTATTCAATTGAAAGATTTTTCTGGGACTTTGAATTATCCATCTACTGATATCTATATGTATAAAAGAAAGTCGTGTTAGTTACACCACTTATAACTCAAGAACGGCTGGACAGATGTTCATGGTTTTTGATTTGTTGTATTCGTCTCCGTCCAGAATTGGAGAATATATATTGAAAACATTGGAAAATTGCCGAAAAAATACAATAAAAGAAAGAAAATTTTCCAATACAAAATGTTCATAGATTTCGTAACTGTCAAGAATGATGTCATAATGCAAAATGAGTGACATATATATTGGTTGTCAAATATTTGTGCGATTGATTTCACTGAATGATTCGAGATTATTCCGTAAATCCATTCAGAGTCAGTATATTATATAAATATTTACTTCGTGAAAGTGATTAATGCAATGTAATGTCTCTCGGATGAATTCAGCATAGAGACTGGGACTCTTGAGGGTAGCTTCGGTATACAGAACTGCGTCGGCGGAGGCTGTCAAAGTGATTCCTGGCTTCTTACCAGTTGACCTAATGGTGGCGGAAAGATGCTTCCTTTATATCGTAGGAGGAGCACTACCGGGCAATCGACGTATGGCAAGAAGGATGACACTGAGAAAATGTCAAGAGAGATGGGATGATGGAGGGTGAAATACCGCTTGGATGCGGGGGAATTTGGAGTAGTGGATCCAATGTGAGCATAAAACGACTATTTTACTCAATTTTTGACAGGGCATGGATCTTATGGTACCTTGACTAAGAGGACGGACACGGGATGATCTGTATCATGCCTTATCATGACCCAAAGCACATGTTCTGGACGGAGGAAAGGAACGCACTGGTTGGAAAGATAGGCCGCTTACCGCCAGTTGAGAATATAATAGAGGAAATTATACAGCATGAAGAATGCTGGAAGGCGTTTACGGCTTTGTGACAGAAGTCATGAGGAGAAAGGAGAGAAAGGACAACTATGCATGGGGGATTATCGAAGTACGGACAGGGATGTCTTTTCCGGTGGTCCTCGCATTTCCCCAAGTTGAGGTTTTTTTAGGTCGGCAGGCAACAACATCAAGTCGAACCGACATATCCCACAACACGGGTCGTCGTTGAATCTAGCAGCAGATTTTTCTCCAAAACCCGAAAAATGAAAAAGTTTGTGTTAGGGAATGCGTCGGGTTGGGTTAGGTTTGGGTAACGAATGTCACGATAGGGTTAGGTTAGGGTTAGGATAGCGTTAGTCTAAGGTTAAGTTAGGGATAGGTAAGGTCACAGCAACGCGTGCCGGGTCTGCTAGTTATAGATATTATTGATGTCAACAATATAATTTTCTTTGAAAACTTTTCCAAAATAATTGAAAAAAAATGATTTGTTTGTTTATCAAATTTATCGAACATTCGAATAGTTTGTTGCACTGTGCATGACATTTATAACAATAAGGCTGTGAAAAATTGCATTATTCATATCATGGTGAAGTATATTCCACTTTCAAATAATAGAAGGTTAAGTCAGAAAGATAGCCGTGAGAATAATGTAAATGACCAATATGTTAAAAATTTTGCACCGAAATTGTACCTATAAATAAAACATTTTTGCGTCAAAATCTGTTTTTCTTCCTATCTCTTCCTATCTACCTATCTTTTCGTTGTGAAATCTACTGCTATTACATTATCTTTGTACTGCCCTACAATAATTTCAGATATAGGTTTCTGTTTGTCATGGCTATTTAATATTAACCACTCACTATTTAGTGGAATTTAATTTTTGATGGAGCCCGGCAAACAGACAACTGTTTCTGAATAATAAAAATTAAAATACTATTCAAAATTTAAACCGGCCACCACGAAGTCTCACACTGTTCTATCTATTGGAAATAGTTCGTCCATGAGGATTTCCCCTGACTAAAAAAAAATTGTTTAGTGTATTCTTTGGCAGAGACATTATATCCTGTGATCCTTGAAATGTCAAAGCTATATCACAAGAAGAGCTCGGATGCGCAGCTGAGATATCGCAGAGACGCTCTAATATCCTATTCAGGCAGAAAGCAGGGTTACCAGCTATAGAGCACAGCAACGTCTCAAATATGCTTCAATTATGGAGCTCTATCACTGATACTTGTTTATGATGAGAATATAGAGGATTCGTTTTATATTCAGTGATATTTATGATGTATATTTATATTCATGATGTTTATTTATATTTATGATGTATATTTGTTTTGTTGTTGGAAGGCAATATTTTTAGTTTAGAGACGTTTTATGGTTTGATGCTACAAAATTGATCTCGTTGGGAAACATGCCATATTCAACTCGAATCTTTTCTTAGGAAATATTCTAAATCTATCAGAGATGAATTTCAGAGATGTGTAAACTTGATAGGTACAAATAGAAGAAGGAAATAGGTTTAATGAAAATGAAACAGTTTCACATCGGAATGTATCCATTGAATACTAGCAGGCCCGGCCACGATTTGCTGTGGCTAAAGTATACGTTGGATTATTATTAACCCTAACCTAACCTAACCCAACCCTCACCCTTACCTTTATTCTCAGCCTTATTTATGGGTCTCGAAAGAATTTTCATATTCGTAGGTAGGTATATGTTATGATCAATGTGTGAGATGTTCGATATAGAAAAAAATACCCCAAAAGTTGGATTGAAACCTCCTCCCTCAATTATGTTTGAACCAAATGATGTCATAGAATGTTTAGATAGAGGTTCTTGTCCTGAAAGTAACGAATTGAAAGGTTCGGGTGGCGTTGTCAGTTGTTGCAATTTGATTTTTCCATTCAAACAACATAATCTTGGGGATTCGTTCTGATATCTCAGAGCATTGCAGTATTTCCAGAAGCCACCAATATATTGCTAGCATAATCGAATGTGGGATCATATCTAAATGCCAAACTCTCAAAGTTGATCATTTCATTGGATTCTATATTTTGTTGTATCTTGCCTGAGATCGATAATATCGATTCTTCCGGAGCTGGGGCAGATCTTGATTGAGAACCTCTCATTCTCTTTGCTCATTGTCTGGATCATTACGACAGTGGCGGCTCGTCGGGTGAGGCAACTGAGGCGGCGCCTCACCTATTATTTCATCATTTTCCTCAGTCTCAGAGGAATTAAAAAAAAATAGAGAGCAATCACCAGAATATCAAAATATTCATCAAAACAAATCAAAATCAACAAAACTTTTATTCGGCGCCAATGCTCCACGGCCTCCTGAGTACTCAGAGGCGGCAATCTTAGCGCCTCTGTCCAGAGCTAATTCGAAGGGGACGAAGATATCCGAACGACGGCGAACGAACGATAGGTTTCGCTATTTTTCGGATCCGAGAGGCGAATCTGAGATCGCCTCGGGGCGATCACCCGATTTGTTTATGATGTTATGGAATTCCTGGTCCACCTGTAACCTCGTTTGCTCATGCTCCTTTGAGTTTTTCCGAACATTAGATTATTATTTCCTTGAATAACCTGATTCTTCTTTCGTTGTGGTTTAATTGAGTGTGTTCGTGTAACGTGTTGATACCCGGTATGAATCCAGTGCTCGATTCAATAATGACGCCATAATAATAATGGTCAATTTTGTGAGGACATTATTGACAAATGCGCGGCTTTGAAAGATAAACGAATAAGTTTGATTCATTAAAAGTGAACCTATAGCGCATTTGCCAAATTATAATTTTTCGTATTTTTTTTTCTACAATAAATCCGATAATGAAAATTCTACTCCACATAGTATCCCTCTGAGTATCTTCTCATGAAAAAACCATCGTTATTATGCCACATGAAATTGCTGACCAATTATTTTTAGTCAACCACTATACATTTATATCTATAAATACATATCTATCTTTGTGAGGATAGTGCGGAAATTTCTGGAGACCTCGTAGCTCCAGCATTCTGTCATGACGACGCTTCGTCCGACAGATAACTAAGTATAAGCCCGCGAAAGGCGGTGGAAAACAAAATTTATATATATATAATTACGTTTTTGGAGCGAAAGCCGATCTTTTAAAAAAGAATTTAATTTATTTACAACGGAAGATTATCCTATTCTAACAATAAGCTAGGAAGAAATGCACTGAATTAATTGAATGATACATCCATCTGAGACGTATTTATAACATTCCTTATCTCAAGTTAATTACGACAATCAGTATCGAACAATGGGACAAATATACACCCACACACGTGGCGTGTTCAAAATGATGTGTCATCAAAATGTAACAAGGTAATATAATTATTCGAATAAGAATAGATAAGGAGTTCATCTGCAATATACAGGGTTGGCATTATGTAATTCCTCCCCACCTTGAATAAAGGTATCACCTGTAGTAGGTGTAGCTTTACAAAAAATATCTTTTCTTAAATATTTCAAAATAGAATAAGTAATTATCAATAAAATGATTATTATAAAAACAAATAGTAAGGTAAATCTTGAAGGCTGGAGATTCCATTGGTCCAGGTCTTCTATCTTGATATCCGGGATGTCTTCATCTTTCCGGGATTCTTCATTTGTGGATAAAATTATCTTGGGTAAAATCACGTATTTTTCTTCATTAAACGTAGTAGTTGGGACAATTTCTTTTCTCGTGTTGCTCACAGCACATTTGGTTCGTAGAATTGTCATAGGAGGCACAAAATAATGTCTTGTTTGCTGAAGACATTTTTCTAAAACATTTTTATTTTCGATGGATAGGATATTTCCATCTTCTAATAATTTTAAATCTGGGGAAAGTACCGTTGTCGTTCTTGGACAGTTTTCGGTGTGGTTTTTCAAAATATTTCGAAGGCATGCTGGTGATTCAGCTAAGGTGTCTTGATCGCATAGATAATCATCTTCTATTGGATGGCAAAATTTCGTTGACCATTTCAGGGTTTCTTCTTGTGAGAGTACATAGGGATCGGTATATGGAAGGGATAAATTGTTTTGTGGTAGATAGTAAAACTTGTATAAATCATAACCTTCTTCGTATACCGTTGGGATTGATATTAAAAATAGTAATGCTTTCTTTTTGAAAATTACTCTCGTATGACATATCTGATAATAATCTTTCAGATGATGTAAAGGTATTATCGTCACATTTTTTATTAATTCAAGGAATTTTGAATAAGGTAAAATGGATTCATGTAAAAGATGTAATCTTGCAAAACTCACTGCGGTTGCAATTTCATCTAAAATATTCTTGATATCTTTAAGTTCAAATGTCAGGAGATGCATGTATTGAATTTCTTGTATTGCTGGTATAACTTGAAGCAATTTAAGGTTTTCTGACATTTTCTGAAATTTTTCAATATACTTATTTTTAAGGTCATTTACGACTGTTGCGATCTGTTTTTGATTTCTTATCAAAACTTTTTCATTTTTTTGAATACTATCAAAATAGTTTTTATATAATTCTTCTCTATTCCGATGATGAGGAACTATTCTGAATAAAAGTTAATTAATCCTCCTTTAATAATATTAATTGAATATGTTCATTTAAAACTTCTCCCATTTTTTATATCATTTGTGTGCTATTTAAAATTTAATGTGCGAGCAAAATTAGATTTTGACTTTATTTATTTCTTTTCGATAATTCGAAATTAATTCTCATATTTATTTAATTCAATTGGTACATATTGGTACATATCGTCCTTTATTGGAATAATATCCAATCATAACATGATAATTATTTTTAAGGGTTCTTTGCATTTGAGTTGGGATTATAATTCGTAATATAATGAATTTCAATTTTATGGATTTTACAAAAATCTTGGATTACGCCATTTTTAAATTCTAATCCATTGTCACACGTTATTTTATTGGGAATGCCGTAATGGCTAAAATACATCAATAATTTATCTACATTTTCAATTCGAAGAGTAATATGTGACGTAGGTTTTTCCTATCGTAATTCATAATACATTACTTTCGATTGTTATGTGAGACGTAAGCTTTTCCTAACGTAGTAGTACATTCTTTCTTTTGGAGATTAATATAATCGCGATATTGAGCAGGGCTGGCTCTAGTGACATTATAATCAAGGGACTGAAATTGAGAATTGAACAGTCAATTCTTGAAATATGAATATTACAAAACTTCGAACATCTTTATTTATGTTCGGCCAATAATATTTTCGTTTTAAACTAATTAAATTTTCTCGTAATCAATCGAGTTTATCTTGTATCAGTTTGATCAGAGGGTTTTAAATTTATTTTCCATATTTGAGGAATATAGTGTATGAAGTAACATTGTTTAAAACATGTCTCAAGGAAAACACCATAATCTTTCTAATACTTTAGTTATTGCGAAGCGAATAATAATGATAATTATCAGTAATATGAAACAAGGGTCCTTTTCGGCGATGGAAATGTGCACGACGCAGTTTCCGATAGCCAGTCAAGTAATCCTGTCTAAAATGCTTCAAAACGAGCAAAGATCGCGCGCGATAATTCAGAAAATCGCGCTTCAAATCAATTGAATGTTCAAAGAATGTCTGAAGGAGAATACATTAATCCTTCTAATGTTTTATGCTACTAATAAGCAAATGGAAATGAGATTTATCTCAAATAATATTTTAAGGTTATATAGTTTATATAGAATTCTTTGGATAAAATTCGAAATTATATTTCGTAAATATCGTTTTATCGATTGACTATGTAAGTAAGGGTGTGATATGAAAATTCATCTTTGAATATATTGCGTAATTAAATATTTATAACTTTTTTCCGTACTTTATAATAAGGGATAATTTTGGAAATTATTTTCGAAGATGGTGACTTTAACCGTTTCTTCGTATATGGGATTTTAATTATAGGATTCTTAACATTACGCTGGACAGTGAAACAATCTGTCTCATTTGAATTTATTTTTATTTCATCATTTGAATGTAACCATTTCAAACATGCTTCGTATTTTTCTTTATTAATTCGATTTTTAATCGACGATGAATCTTTTTCGATTCTATTTATTTCAATATTTTTATAATTATTTATATTTGAATCATTTTCGATTCTCTTCATTTCCGTATTTTCGGAATAATTTGTGTCTGTGGCATTTGCCATTGAATCATTATCGATTCTGTTCGTTTCTTCGAACGTATTGATCTCTATCATTGGATCATTTTCAAATTCATTAGTATTTCCTCCGATATTCCGATTCGGTAAGGAATATACAATTATCTTTATATTAGATTCTGCAAAAATATATTTTATCATATTTGAAATAATATGCCAGTCTAATTTATCTAGACCGCATGCAATTCTTGGTATAGCCAAGTATTTGTCATTATTATACTGACACAATTCCTTAAGATATAATATTGATTGAAAAACGGTTTCATATTTCGGTTTATGAAAATACGAATCTTTCGTGATTAAATAATAAATGTTTCGATCATTTATTTGGATCATTGCTACTTCTCCTAGTAGCTTATTTTGAGATTTTAAATTATCTATTTGGCCAAATTTATTTTTAAATTGGACTGCTACACCTCGGTCCATGCGAAAGTCACGGGAAACGCAATGTGCTAACGCATAATTCTTTGGGGCTTTAAATAAATCACCTGTTTTTTCAATTATCTTAGGGGAATCTTTAATATTTTTCAATTCATAATTTTTTTCAAAATCTTTATAAGTCAATTTACTATCTGACTCTATTACAATTCGACTGAGAGCATCAACATTATTAGTTGAACCTTTTTTATAACGTATTCCGTAATCAAATTCTTTCGGAACTTCACCTTGAGATAAAACAGAGCCTATCGCGAAACCTGACGCATCAGTTGTAGGAACGAATGGCTTATTGAAATCGGGGTATCTCAATACAGGGTGATTCAATAAATTTCTTTTACATATTTCGAACGCTTCGATATATTTCGGATCATCAATATTAATTTCAGAATTTTTCTTCAAACATGAAGTTAATGGTTTTGATATCTTTGCGAAATTAGGGATAAACTTTCTATAATATCCTACGAGTCCAAGAAATGATTTTATTTCTTTAGGAGTTTTAGGAATTGGGAATTTGCTGACTGCTCTTAATTTGTTCGGATTCGGTTTGATTCCTTCAGGGGTAATAATATGTCCTAAGAATTCAATTTCAGTTTTGAAAAAGTGACATTTATCTAATTGAATTTTCAAATTATCTGCTTTAAATGCTTCTAGAATATTATGGATATCTGCTAAGTGTTGTTCGATCGTATCGGAAAATACAACTATATCATCCATGTAAACGTAACAGATCTTTCCTATGTGATCTTTCAAAACATTATTCATTAATCTTTGGAAAGTTGCCGGAGCATTTTTAAGTCCAAATGGCATTCTCAAAAATTCATAATGACCATTTTCTACAGTAAAAGCTGTCTTTTCAATTGATTCTTCATCTAATTCGATTTGATGAAATCCGGATGCTAAGTCAAGGGTAGTAAAATATTTTTTATTTCCTAATTTATCTAGGATACTTTCAATCTGAGGAAGGGGATATCTATCATCAATAGTTTTATCATTTAATTTACGATAGTCAATTGCTATACGCCATTTCTTTTTTCCGGATAAATCTTCTTTTTTAGGAACAATTACAACTGGAAATGACCATGGAGATATACTCGGTCTGATAATTTTTTTATCTAACATGTCTTTAATTTGAGTCTGAACTTCTTCTCTATGAACTTCAGGGTATCTATAAATTTTACAATGAACAGGAACTTCGTCACTTGTTCGAATTTTATGTTTTATTTTGCTTGAAAAATTAAGGGCTTGACCCGGTAACTGTAAAACATCTTCATTAGTTTGAAGGATTTTCATTAGTTGGGGACTAATTTCTGGTTCTAAATGACTAAAGTCAATTGGAATATTTTGGGGTTTCTGACATACTTGTTGATAATAAAAGGGGATTTGAGAATATTCGTTAGTTAATAATTGATTTTTAAAATCTAAGTTAAGTCCATATTTATTCAAAAAATCTGCTCCTATAAGACCATCATAATTCTTATGGAACTTGTATACGACAAAGGGATGAAGATCATCTATTTGAAATTCAGGGAATAAAGGTATTAAAACTTTTTCATTTGCAGTTTGCTTTTTGAAACATGCAGTTAGTGTCGTAGATTCATTAAAAATATTTTTAGGGAAATTATTATACGCGAATTTTGGATCAATAAGACAAACAGAACATCCACTATCAATTAAAAGTTTGCATTTAGGATTTTGGAATTGGATATAGGGGAGTTGGTTTGTGTTATCTAATGTATTATTTAAGTCAATGAGTCGTTCATGGCACGATCTCGAAAATTTTCATTTAAATATTTACTGGAATTATTACGTTCTGGATATGAACGTTCGTTAAAATCACGTTTTTCGAATCTCGGGTCTTTCGAAGTAGACGCAATATTAGTTAATTCTTCAATCATTATATTTGGATTGGGTTGATTATTAAAATATTGTCTCTGAGGACTTTGTTGATATTGGGTAGAATAATTAGATCTCTTTTGGGGATAATTTCTTGTCTGAATCGACATTTTTTCAGGGGGAGATTGTATTCTTTGATTAGGATGAGGTTTAAAAACATTTTCATTTTTACGTTCATTATTACCGAAGACTTGACGATTTGTCGGGAAATAAGTTTTCACTTGTTTTTGTTGGAAATTAATCGGTTGAGATGGGAATCTCGGTTGGGGATTATTTGGATAAAAATTTCTTTGATTATTTTGACTAGATTGCAATTTTCCCCAATGTTGATTATTTTGAGTAAAACTTCCATAATTATTATTTGGGAAGTTTGTTCGATTATTATTTGGAAAATTATTTTTATTAGTTTGAGAGACATTTCTTTGATTTTGTTGAGGAAAATTCCTCTGGTTATTCTGATTTTTATAATGCATGTAGGGTTGTTGATAAAAATAGTAATCTTGACGAATAAAATTTACTATATCGTCATAGTTCATAATTCCATGACCTCTGAGGGCTGTTCTTAATTCTGGGTTAATATTATAGAGCAGAACTCTAGTTGCTACTCGTGACGCAATATTCTTTTCTTGATCCTTTTCAAGAATCGGTAAATTCGACAATTCGACTTGCGAATCGTATTTATTCTTTAAATCTACTATTCTTTCGAGAAAATCTAAATCATTCTCATTACGTATTCTTTGGGCATTCTGGAGATCCCAAAACAAAACTGTGAGGCTTATTTTTTCCTCAAATCTTAACTTTAAAAATTCCTTCAAGTTAAACCAATTATCTGTAATTCTCTCATTAGAACTAACGATTTCACTGGCATTTCCTACCAATTTACTCTTTATTATATCGATAATTGCTTCATTTAATAACGCGTCGGCAGATTGGAACCTATTATAAAATCTTTCGCAATGATTTAAAAATCTTGCGAGATTCGCGGAATTACCATCAAATGGTACTATTGATTTCGAAAATAAATCAATTAATTTAAGTCTATCAAACATATTTGGTTCTGGTGCGACCGCCATTTTATTCGTATTCTTCCGGCCTTTAAAATGCTTTACGGAAGTAATCTTGAAAAATTATATTGTACTTAGAAAATAATTGTATTCGGTTTTTTATTTTATAAGAAACCTAGGAAAAACTCTGGTAATCGGTTTTTTGTATTAAGAAACCTAGGAAAAACTCTGGTAATCGGTTTTTTGTATTAAGAAACCTAGGAAAAACTCTGGTAATCGGTTTTTTATAAGAAACCTAGAGAAAACTCACACAAGTTTTACGCTCAAAACCGTGGGAAAAGATTGAAGACTTTGGACCAGGGTCAGTGACTGGGAATTAAAAAAGTGTTTCTAGATAGGATTCTCACCACGTTGTTTTTCTGGAGTCGTTGTAGACGCTACCCAAACAATCAAGGCTCCAAATGGCTTTTCTCCTCGTTGTTGCTGGATTTTGCACCTTAACAGTTGAAACTGACAGTTTTTGGAAGTTCTTAGCGCGGCGATAACTACGATTTCACGCTCGAAGTTTCGAAACACAGTTCTTCACGAAAACCGGCACAATCCCATACCTCGTCGCCAATTACGTTTTTGGAGCGAAAGCCGATCTTTTAAAAAAGAATTTAATTTATTTACAACGGAAGATTATCCTATTCTAACAATAAGCTAGGAAGAAATGCACTGAATTAATTGAATGATACATCCATCTGAGACGTATTTATAACATTCCTTATCTCAAGTTAATTACGACAATCAGTATCGAACAATGGGACAAATATACACCCACACACGTGGCGTGTTCAAAATGATGTGTCATCAAAATGTAACAAGGTAATATAATTATTCGAATAAGAATAGATAAGGAGTTCATCTGCAATATACAGGGTTGGCATTATGTAATTATATATATAACAGATTTTTTTTATATAATCGCCTCACCACCTGAAGAGGTCACGAGCCGCCACTGCATTACGAACTCGCCCACAACACAACGATATATATATATCAAACACAGTGATAAACTTCTGAGCAATTTCTAGAAACTTTCAAAATTTTCATGAAATATAAGTAATCTTTGATTGTTCGCATTGGTCGGAGGAAAAAAGAAAGCCTTTTTTTCTTTTCCGTACGATTTTTTTCGGGAATATTTCTTTGTATACAGTTTTTCGTGATAATAATGAACACAACTGAAAAAGAATTATCAAATTTGGTGCAGTCGTTTGAACGTGATGCTTTTACATACATAAACCATAGATCCTCTTTTATTAATATAGATGTCATATTCATGATTATTTTCCGCCTTGTACACTAAAAAAGTGAGAGCTTTTTCATTTGGATAATAATCGAATCCATTCATTCATAAATATAATCCCAACAAAATTCACGAAAAATATATTCCTCGAGTGAATACACCAGAAGAAAAATATAACGTTCACAATGAAGAAGAATGAGAGTACTCATATAAAAAAAAGAACTTCTCAAATTTCGTTAATTTACCTAGTATTGGATTCATCAAAATAGTCAATTTCATCATCATTGAAGAGGAAATCAATAAAGATGCTTAATCTGCGAAAAATATCACCCTTAGGATTTATGGTGCACTTATATCTAATCCCCAGGAAATGTCTGAGGCTTTTGCATGACATTTTACCGAAGTTAACCATGTCTCTGTCCTAAACCAGTTTGAAGGTTTCTTGTCTAATTCTTGTACTACGTAGATTTCTCTTAACCAGAATTTCCTTTTCTTTCCCGCTACGGCCGAGGATATTTTTTCCACTTTCTATAGCTTGAAGACCAGTAATGGTGCTGGTTCAGACTCGGTATCCGCCAAGTCTCTGAAACTTTCGGCTCCCTTAATTTCCGAACACATCGCCCATCTACTGAATGAATCGGTGTCTGCTGGCCGTTTTCCATCTGTCCTTAAACTGGCAAGGGTTATACCGATTCATAAAATCTCCATCTTGAGTCAGTTATCAAAAATAATGGAGAGGGTGATATTCAGGGTGTTTCCTGAGTGGTTGGCCATACCCTAGTGGTGAATGCAGGTCATCCAGGCCTTTCAGAAAAGTTGATTGTTTTGTGTCCTAAGGCTATTAGTTCAGGAGATACATGGTGGTTTATGGATTTTGGCAAGAATTTTCGATAGCCATAACTTTGGAATCTGAGGCCCGATTTTGATCAGATTTCATGGGTTTGTTCACTTCAGAATCGCCTTTCGAATGGCTCACAAAATATCAATCTTTTCACGGCAGTACTCAGAATATCGGGGTTTTGCTGTAGCTGAAGGTAGCGCATTTGCGAATACGGTTTTGATGGATGGCACAATAGACCTTGAGGTCGCAGTGAAACGTAACCCCCTTTCTTACCATAACTATAACTATCGGGATTTATCTTTCAAGCCTCAAAATGTATCACTTAGAGAAATATCGTTATTGCCATGGAAAAATGCATAATTCAATCTGAAGAATTCAATTTTAAATTGGATGGGACACTTGTTACAAGCGAGTAGCGAACGAACGAATTCCTATTTTATGTAATTTTTTTGAAATGCGGTCCTGCGCTTGAGAGCGTTATAACTTATAAAGTGTACCATTTTTGAAATGTAATTCGTGAGTGTATTTGCTCCTCAACACAAATGAGTAGATATTAATATATAAATTTTTTTTTCGAAAAACTTCAAACCTATTTATTCAATTTCACAATACAATTTGAAAGGGAAGTGTCATCTCGATACGTTTCCCTGCTCTCTGAATCAGAATATTTATGGCCCTTCTTATCATGTCGGGATTTCGTTTCAATTTTGTGCAAGCTTCCTCTATCCTCTGCCTCAAATGGTCTCGTAGAGTTATTTCAACGGCATATTAAGCGGAACCGACTTTCCCCTCTGGAGATTAACCGTGATGAATTCAAACAATATCAGATTAAGTTACCATCAAACTGTATTTTTCATAAACTACACAAAATCTGAATGGGAAGAAAATACATTGAAACTATAATTCAAATTGTGTCTATATTGGTTATCGAAATCTGAATTGAGTGCAAAGCAAATTATTCTGATACTTACCCATTATCCATTCATTGTTAATAACATTATCAGATAATAGGGATAAACTCAAACATCTGAATGATAAACGACAGAATATTCAACAATTAAGTTCAAATTTGGATCTATAAGATACAGATTATTCGGATAAATGATAGTTCAGTAGATGACTCTCCATGTGAAACATGTTCTGTTGTTATATTCTAAATATTTTATATTTTTTACCCATTTTCGAATTCGGTGATTGTGTTACAAATCTGTATTCGAAAAAAGAAAGTAAGTTCGATTATCTGCTATACTCTCAGAGGTGGCCAATCACTGATTGTGTGAACTGGAAAGACAAAAATGTCACCAACGAATGCAGCATGCCAAAACATCAAAATTCCTTCCTGGTCCACGGTTTGTGGCCAACAGAAAATTTCACAAGTGGCCCGAACTATTGCGATAGCAACATAACGTTCAACAACGCTGAACTGGACCCACTTATCGTCGATATGAACGAACAATGGACTAACATTGAAAATGGAACTGATTCCTACATGTTTTGGCGTCATGAATGGCAAAAGCACGGAACTTGTGCCAGTATCTTACCTCAATTCAACAGTGTTTATAAATATTTCAAAATTTCCTTGGATTTGAATTTAGTGTACAATTTGGATGGATTATTATCCAGTGTGGGTATCGTACCTCGAGAAGAAAGTTACGAAGTTGATGATTTCATTTATGCCTTATTCGAAAAATATCACTGTACCCCACAAATTTGTTGCACCGTAGATTCTGTGAATAGAACCTTGTTGAGTGAAATAAGATTATGTTTAGATAAAACTCTCCAATTGATTGACTGTGTACCTGTTGGAGTGAATCCAAGAGATTGCAGAGGCAGGACGTCTGTACTTTATCTCAAAAATATTTGAATTAAAATCAATGTATTCAACATAATTATGATGTATGTCAGATTAGCCAGAATAAACTGGTTTCATTGAACTTGATTATTTATTTTGCGCTCCTGTATTGAAGTTGTTGATCGCTTCTGATTTGTTGTTTTCCGGAAATGAAGTTTCACCCTGTGAAATTTTCATAGTTGACATTGAGACGTAGATTTTTCATATGATCAAATTCATTGATGAGTTGAGATATTTGCTGCAATAGGAATAAAGGAAATGGAAAAACTTGGAAATAATAAACCTTCTTTTGAAATTGAAACGTTTTAATTCATTCCAAACTTATTAATTTAGCACTAAATACAGTTTAAATTATATTTCATCTTGCGATAGGTTTGTTTGCCCCTGAGGAATGAAATAATGTTATTCATCTTGGTCTACAAGATTTCCAAATTTCTCACATAATACAAACGGTTCATTCAAAATACGGATCAGCACAGCAGTATTGATCAACTGAAAGAAAAAATTTGTTTTGCGTGTTAGCTATTCAAAAGTGAATTATCGATCGATGTTTGAGGTTGGGAAAGGTTCAACCTGTGATGATTAGTCACGCAATCTAGTCGCCTATGTAGTTAGTATTAATTACTTATACTTAATAGAAGAAATCTTTCCTGGAGTGAAACTCGTCGATACCAATTCTTCATTATCAATTGAATTTCTGACGTGTTGATCCGAAACCTTGGATAGTTTAGTTTATGAATCTTATAGAAAACTCTCAAAAACACAGTTTCGGCCAAACTAAAATTTTCTGATAAACAATTTGGAATTCTTGAAGAACTGCATTCCAAGTGTCTTCAGATATTAAGCTGAATTATTTGGAAATTATTCATCGCTGAATACGTATAGAAATTTCAGGAAATACAGGGATAACAGGTGTTTATTTCAATACCCTCATCATGGTTTTCAGAATTTCGATTGAGGAATATTTCAAAACTTGTCTTTTGTCTATTGAACACTATAGAGAAAAATGAGGAGTAAACCACCTTAATTGTGAATACTGAACAAGAGAAAATTCTGAATTGGTGGAAGAGCATCAAACACAATATCCGCAAAAAGGCATAAAAATTGTAATTGATCTGGAATTCTGTACCAACATTATCAAATCCATATTCTTTTCCTGGAGAATCCAGCGGGCACCCATTTAGGTACCTACTTCAAAATTATAGAAAATACAAGGAAATGCTTCGAAATGATCGAAAGGAGATGTATTTGATGGTTTTCACTCAGTATTCTCTCTGAATCGGTATATTTCACGATATTTTCATCCAAAATTTGAAATGTGAGATTTTGACGAATTTCACGTCAAATCCTAAGATACCCTAATTCCTAACTCTAAATATCTGAGATGTTCTTTAGTGAAAAAGAAATTAGTCTATAGATCATCTTGATTTGAAATGACGTAACAAACAATGTCGTTTTATTTTCATAAACGCCAAGAGATTGAATCTAAGAATAAATCAAATTTCTCAACACCAGCTTAGAAAGACCTTTTTTGTGTTTATTGTGGAAAAGCTGTTGAGTTTTCTATATTAATTGATTCTTCTAGTAATAAGATCTTTACGGAATTCCGCTTGAACCTTCTTGTAAATATTTTACAACTGCAATGACATGCAAAATGAACGGAACAAGTTCATATTTGGTAAAATTTGATTTCTCATAGTTTGTAGATGAAATAATTGATTTTAACTGGCTCATTCAGTATTTTTTTGATTGCTGGCTTATTAGTAATTATACAGAGTTAATCAGAAGTTTGTTGTTGAACCCTATCTTCGAAACATCCTTCGGAATAATTTCGTGATCAAATTCTTCCAAAATACCAATTTTTGTTGAAAAATTTCGTTTTTCAGTTTATGCCTTTGGGTACACCTGTTCATTCTTAAGAACGAAATGACCTCGTCATCAACGGCTTACTTCAAGAAATGTAATTTTTGAAGAGGTGGCTTTGCTTGTTGTTGCCCTAATGTCAGTTTGAGAGTGACAGGTCTAAAAGAAATCCAACCATAGTTTTAAGTGCGGAAAACTGCGCAAAAGCTGTTGCGAAGATATTGAACAATTACATTGTACCTTCAAGTGGATTTATCGGCGATGACTTTATCCTGATGCAGGATAATGCGCGGCCACATACAGCAATTTGTGTCATACAATACCTCGCGGAAGTTGGTATTAACAAAATGAACTGGCCAGCATGTACGCCTGATGTCGACACTATAGAGCATGTGTGGGACATGATAGGGGGACTAGGCAAGTCAGAGATCGCGAAGTACAGTTGAATTGAATACGTTTGCATAAATAATTTTGCAATAATTGCTTATTTTTATAACTGAACAATAATAATATATTGTTACCTTCTCATTGCTAGACTCATAAAATGGGCTGTTTAACTGACATTATGGCACGATGGGCAAAGCCATCTCGCCAAAAAATAACATTTCAAAATTAGGTAAACTGTTGTTTGGAGTTAATTCCTCTCTTGAAAATCAACTAAAGTACCTGAAGATATGAACAAAAAAAAATGGTGGAGAATGATTCTTAACAACAAATTGGTGTTTTGAAAGAATTTGACCACCAAATTATTCCACAGGGTGTTTAAAAATTAGGGTTCGACAACAAACTTCTAAATGAACCTGTATTATGAATAAGCCAGCATGACTGAATGAGCAAGTTAAAATTAATAATTTCGGCAAAATGATACCACCCTTGTTCATAGAAACAAGCAATATCTCGAGAAATTATAAATATATTCAAGAACTACAGTTTGAACATTTCGCCCATGAATTGAGAAAAATTTGAGGAAGAATGTAGTTAGGTATTTGAATTCAAAAAAGTATAAAAAGCACTGCCGTGAAGTCAAGAGCTTTTGAGCGCTCGTTTATCTACCTTGTAGGTATATTCGCATTTTGCAGTTTTAGAAACCGATTGGAGAAAATTTTGACAGCTACGCTGTCTATGATCTCGGTAATGCGACCCGGAAAAAAATTCGCACGTAGTTTGAATACATTATTTTGAAAGTTGACGAATCCAATACTAGATAAATGAACGAAATATAAACTAAAATCTTAGCGACGAACTGATTAAACGTTTGTGGTGATGGTGACAAGTATATAACAAGTGCTGGAACGAATTGAAGTGGATGATTGGTAATAATATATAGGTACTTTCATATAATGGTGAACCGATTCTTTGAAAGGAAATACCCCAATAAAAAGAACCTGGGAGAATTCCCCGCATTTCCATAAATCTCTATTGGCTTTCTGCGTACGAGTCTCGTTGGAATATAAACGTTTTCCTTGTTCGGTCCACTTGAGAATGTCGACGATTAGGGAAAATCAATCTCCGAAACCCTGCAATGTGATGGGTTGCTATTCGGTGAACCACCGAATATTTGCAGAAAGCCATTTCAGATAGATATATTGAAGAATAAAGGGAACAGATGGACAAAACATGTGAACATAGATACTGATTATCAAAAAGGTGAAACTATTGTTTTCTCCGCACACATCTTCATTATCTCTACATACACTTAATTATACCTTATAATTATTGGAGAATTATCTGGATTTTGGTGTTAAATAATCAGATATCCAGTTTGAGGATTTCCGTAGAACTATAAGCATGACAAATTATTGTCGATATGTGTCTTGAATGACAAATTGGCCATCCCGAATGTGTTCGATATTTCTGTAATTCTGCTATGTGCTTGTGCGAAAGGTTCTTTGAATCGAAAACTATTTGTGGGTGCAAGAATGATGGCATTTAGAATTGCAGAACAATTTTTTCGTTTTGCTTATCTGCGAGTAGATAGGCTTCGAACTTGTGAGAAACTTTATATGGCAAGAGAAACCCCACACCTTTTTTTGGTGATTGCTGAACAATGAGTTGAAAAACGAATAACAAAGATTCTTTCATCCCAACGCTATTTCCAAAATATTTTCAGATCCCAAATCTTTCAAAAACTGATTTATCCAATTTATTGACTAGGACATAATGATATATTCTTTGGGGTATTCCATTCAAAAATCTTTGTAATTTTATATTAAATTCGAAAATCTACGTATCCAGCGCTATACCTAACCAACTAGGGAGAGAAGTTGCACCATCTACTGCGTTGTCAAATCGTGTTCTAGGCTTTCTATATAGACGGATGTATCTCCAAAAAATGATTTAAAAGATGGTAACAACGCCCTTGATATTCAATAAGACATCGTTACAACTTTACAAAATGGCGGAGGCGCAGGTTATAGTTTATACATTCACACATATATATAGATTTATTCGACCGCCTACACAGACCCAAATCGATATACTCTACCGACTTTTCAGTCCAAAAGTGACGTTGTCAGACCCGGCTCCGGGTCTGGTAACGTTTGACCATATAATCTTGCTGAGGGGATGCCAGGGGTAAATTTTCAGCCGGGTGTGAAAAATCGGTGAAACATCATAATAAATACAGAAAACTTCACGGTTCGACCAGTGCGAGGGCGCCTCCGTCGACATCAACACGCTGTATATAATTGATATAGTCAATCAACTCCTGCAGTCCCTGAATATGACAACGCTGTAGATTGTATATAAACCTGAAATTCATACTTCCCACAGCTTATACAAACCCGGTATATAGAGCCGTCGTCAAGAGAAACGTTTTTTTAATTGTCCTCATGCAGCTCGAAAATTGGATATTTCATCTTTCTGATATATAAATCTACAAACCATACTTTACGAAGCTTATACAAACCCGGTACAGGGAACGCGTCGTCATGAGAAAAAATGCTTCCGAGTCTACCGAAGCTAGTGGAAGAAGCATTGTGTTTGTGTTTCGTGCCTATCTGTCGGTCTGTATGTTCGTTAATGGACAGGATAATATCAGGGTTCCGTAAATATAACCATTCGTAATTTTGTTCTCCCGATTAATTCGAAACTATTGATTCGATCAAGATGAAATTTTACACGAAAATGACGTGTTCAAGCTACATGCGAAATTTTATCCAGATCGCATGGCCAGAACCATAGAAACCATAGAAAATTATAACTTTCGAACGAAAGGGACTCTGAATTTTCAGGATAGGTGTGGATCGCGAATGTCGCAGTCGCGTTTATCAGTTTATTACCGTAAATATGGCCGTTTGAAATTTAGTTTTCATGAAAATTTCAAAACTACGGATGCAATCGTGACGAAATTTTGTATTTCAATGAAGCATAATATATACAAGCTACATTTTTTTCAGATCGCATCACCAGAACCATTTCAAATTTCAACGGATTATATTGAATGAAAAATCCTTATATTTCCGTAACTGCTGATTTGGCATAATTGACAAAGAGCTTCTGTCATATAGACCAACTGCAGTATAGGCGGCTAACAGCAAATTGAACAATAACATTCCTATAAATAATGGTATTCGACAGGGTGACTCTCTGAGTCCATTACTATTCAACATAGTAAGGGACGCAGCGGCGTAACTACACAGGTGCAAACCGGTGCAGGGGGGCCCCAAGCTCTGACCAGCACACCCCGTTTGAACTAGCTGAAAAAAACTCAATATTTTGAAATTTTTAAATAAGCTCTATGTGATCAATATAAAATATATGAATCAGTGCTGTAGCAATTATAATGTGTAATATAACGTAAATAGTATGAATTCAATCGATTTTTTCCATTAGAAAATTACTCACGTTACATTGAGTAACGTGCAACGTCCATTATTAGAAAATTACATGAATGTTTCTACGCTTCTGTACTATGTCATCATTTCTTTTGTCCCTTCTCCCTTATATCAGAACAAGTATGTATAGTCCATTTAAGAATTATTGACATCGAAGCAGGCCATGAACGTCCAGTCGAGGCTTTATTTCTAGTTACAAAAAAGTTACTGTTTTGATCGTAGAAATAAAACATAAATATAACCTAGAAAAGTGTTGAGTATACGAATTATCGGAATTATCGAATAATTAAGCCGGAATATATCGATTGCAGTTTCTACATGGGAGTTCAGGTTTGAAAGCGCAAAAATATCGTGGAATGCTTTCATATGAAATTATCTCATAAAAGTCAACCATGGAAAATTGAAGATCATTCAAATACATATTTATTTTCACTCAGGACCATGCAATATTTATTGGTATTGGAAATCTTGCAAAATTCTAACCATATAACTATAAGAGTACCATTTTATGTCAGGATTCAAGAAGGATAATTAATGGAATTCTAGCAGGTAGCTAGTGGTGCAACAGAAAAAAATTTTTGGATACTTGGCAAGCACAGGGCCAAAAGAATGGATTGGAAAAAACGTTATAATGTATTAAGAAATAAGAGAGAAACAAAAATTAAGAATCTATGTAGTACATGAAGAATTTTGACATGAAATTTGTACCGAACTATCAATATATGAACCAATTTGTGAATTATTTATTGCTCGGTGTTGAATACTTCAAGAAAGTCAATTTTTATTTTCATTCATTAAAACTGTCCATGAATTATTGGAAATATTATAATTGATGAGCAATTTTACAATTATTCAGTATACTTTTGAATTGGGAACAATATAGCATGTAAATTAGCAGAGGGAATGTGAACAGGGTACTATACAGTATAAGTATAATAAATAAACTTGAAATATCTTTGAATGATACAAGAGCAAAGATAAAAATATTGAAAACTTTGTTTCCACGTAGTGTAGTGATTTGGATGTGTTTATTGAATAAGCTGACATAATCCTATTGATGGGCATCCTTTTGCAGGGAAGGTTTCAATATTTCAATAACCCATTTATGAAATAATTCACCATTCATAGTAATCCTTATCATTAATACCACTGTCAAGAATCGGATCACATCCAGGTAAAAAATCCATCAATTGTTCCAGCATTCAAAATAGTGCACCTTCTGCCTTTACCCTTGAATATACCTTTTGGATTATTTTCTAGCATCCACTGACAAATTTGAATATCCAAATTTCATCTAGATAAATGAAATTTACGTTTTGTTCCATGTATTCTCGGTATTTATCACAATATCGTATTATTTTTATTATATTTTTCTGTTTATCAGTAAGAATTTTCCTTCGATCACCTTTTTTTTATTTGTATCCAATTTTTTTTATGATATAATATAATGTTGACTTTGATCAATTGAAATCTAGGTGCTCTTTGGCCAGTTTGAAAAGAATATCTAAACTGATATATTCATTGTTTTTAATTCTAGCAAAAACAAAGTCATTCAATGACTCTTTGAAGGAATAATCGTATCGGACAGGTTTTCTTCCACTGCTAATTCCAGGCTGTAATAACATGCTAATATTCTACGGACAGGACTTGGTGAAATCTGAAAATTTAAGAGACATTGATCAATCAGAAAACACTTTGAGTCGGTGAATAAGAGTTTACCTGAAACACTAGCGGAAATATATGCCAAATCTTTGAAAAACTCGAAGTAACACCGACAAACTGCCTGGCGTTCTCTTGTTAGGCGCGATGTATCCTGGTCAATTCCAGCCATTTTAATAGCTTAAGACAAAAAATACTCAAATTCAGAGCAAATTTTTATAATTACATATTCACCAATATCTTTGATAAAATCATCAAAGCAAGATTTCTATGGGTAATGTTAGTGTTATTCCTATACCAACCTGAATTCTGCAACCCAAAATATTACTGAATAGTCTATTACCAACTTAAATTCGATTTTTCACAGCCAACCGAGATGTCAATAATTCTTAAATGGAGTATAGGTACTTTTTCGCCGCTCGTAGGGGTGTCATGAAAAACATCTGTCACCGCTCGCTCTCCTTGCCAACTAGCCAGATTGAAATGCAAGTTTATTTTATATTTATCTCGTTCATCCGTACGAAATCCCTATTTCGTTGAAAAAATGCGAACAGAAGTTGAAAAACACCTCGATGAATTATTTTCTGATCACAGATTTCGAAGAAGAGATGAGATATTCAGAATAAATCAATAAATATTGTCTACAAAGTATTAGATAGAATAACAATTGAAAGCACGTTTCGATGATATGATTTCAGTCAGTAAAATTTTCAATATTCTATCGCCATCATTTTCACTAAATGTAGATGAAAAAACTATAATTAAAAGGTGTGACCAATTTCGAAGTATATATTCTGAAATAATAGGCTCCAACTTTTACCTTCAATTCCTCAATATTTACTACCTATTTCTACCCGAATTAAATAAGGCATGGACAATTCACGAAGTTTGCATGAAAATAATTACGAAATACGGATTGGAATGCGACCTAACAGAAGTATTGACAGCAATATTACTGTTCCATACAATTCCTGTCACCTCTGCAAAAGCCGAAAGATCATTCGGCAAACAAAAAATTATAAAAAATGATTTGAGAAATAGTATGGGACAAGCCCGACTGCGACATTTACCGCTATAATATCAATCGACAACGAAGCAGCATAAAGTCTAGATAGTCATTGATTCTTTCGCGAAAAATAAGGCTAGAAAGAAGTTGTTAATAAGTTAACCTTTGTTGTGAATCAAATGTATACATTGTTTTCAATGTTTTATTTTTATCCACAATTGAATATTTTATATGAATACATAAATTAACCTTCGATTCATTTCGTTTCTAGAGAAAAACAAAATTTATCTTTGGTTTAGAGTCCAATTGAATAGATTTAACGCGTAATGCATGTAAAGCTGATATGACAGGCAAGTCGTTTCACTATTCACCCTTATTAACACAAAATTTTATCGACATCTGACAGATATTTTCTGTCATTTCAAATTTTTTCTAACATTTATTCTTGATCTTTTGGCGGAATAATTCATACAAAATCTGCACATTTCATCGATCTATTGCAGTGCAAGTGATTCCCAAGTTTCCATTTATTGGATTGGTAGGTTTCGAATCACTGAGGAAATAAAATTTCAACATTTTTTTTTAACTTCGAATTCACGCAATAACGAAATACTGCGAGATTCTCGGATTATTAAGCTACACTGGAAGTTTCAAGCTTATTCTTTTTGAAATTTTTTGTGTGAAAAGGCAGAATCGGTTTTTACCTCAGATTCTGTAAGGATTCGAATCCACTCGTTTGAGATCATTTCGACTCGATATTCGAAAATAACGGACATTCTGGCACAAGGGCGGATTTAGGGAGGGAGTATAGGGGGTAATAACCCCTCATGAGTATATAAATTAACGCAACGTGATGCGCAAAAAATAGTCTATGCAATAAAAATTTTTATTTACGTATGTTTTTTGTTTTATTTTGATTTTTTCTTGTATTTGAGTTTATAAGGATGTTTATTTCGAAATTGATAAAATGTGATTGAATGTTGTGAACCTGATTTATGGGTTCCCAATCGTTATTACCCCTTCCATGAAAAAAAGTTATATCCGCCCTTGTTCTGACAAATTGAATTATTTTTATTCATCCAAAATGAGAGTTGAGATTAATTCTATGAAAATAAACATATTTCATGCAATAGCACGCTGGACAATTGGAAAAAGCGCAATATTCTCTTTCCTTTTTCACTTCTTCACAATACTTATACAAATATAACAATAACGCCCCCGACGACATCGATCCCAATGATCTGACAACACCGCTGGGATCGAAAAGGTTGGCCGTATATCTCTGCCCAGTATATGTGGGAATGAAAAGTCGGTGGAACGTTTCGGGTCTCAAAAATAGAGTCGAATATATAACTTTTTTGAATGGAAGTTTTTGTTTCCCCTCTTCAGATGCCTGAGGAGTTATATTTTCAAACAGCTTATTTTTCATTTATATACTTGTGGAAAACACCCGGTACACATGGGTCTTAGGTAGCCTGCCAAGTATACCGGGACTGAATACGTCTGTTGGATAAATATATATATATATATATATTTTTCAACAAGTTAGATCGAATTGAATTAGAACTATCTCAAGGGATTTTTACACCATAATTCACACCTTGTATACAAGGAGAGGTACACGGAGGCAAAGGAGATAAAATACTTGGGTATAACCATTGACCAAAATCTTAGATGGGATAAACATATCAACAACGTTGTCAAGAAACTGAGAGGCTTATTGTTTAAATTCAGATACCTCAAAAAATATGTAGACATCTCCCACTTGCGAATATTCTACTTTTCTCTGGTACAATCTCAATTGACATACGGTATATTAGGATGGGGAGGCGCGTGTGAAAACCACATAAAAAAAATCGAAAGTCTACAGAAATGGCTTTTGAGAATTATATATGGTGAACCACTGTTCTTCCCAAGCAATGAAATCTACCAAATATCAGGAATGATCGATGCTTATCAATTGTTCACACTAGAAATTCTTACCAACATTTTCAGCGGAAAACTTACTATAAATTTGAGACATCCCTATCCAACAACGGAAAAGGCATCTCAATCTGAAAGTTCCAGAGCCTCGAAAAGAATTGGCCAGCGAAACGGTTCATACTTAGCTCCGCGGATATATGCAACCTTACCAGAGAACATCAGAAAAATCAAGAACTATGGTACTTTCAAGAAGCAGACAAAGCAATGGATATTCGAGACAGGAAGAGTTGTAAATTTCAAAAGAATAAATAGCTTATAGACGTCATAATGACAACTGGTGGATGCGAAAGAGACAGATAACCCCAAATGTGACAAACACAACTCCCGATAGTGACCCCATACACCCGATCAAGACATGTTCAACCCGGCAATGACATTTATTTAAAAAATATAGAGTAATTTTTAGGTTGTAGAAATAGTTTTGAGTTGAATCATCACGAACAGACATAATTATGTCTCTGTGATTATTGTTTATTCAAAATATGTGTATAGATATGATGAATAAACTATATTATTATTATTATTGGTTCAACCACCGAAATAAAAATAGAATGGTATCAATATTTCATCAGGCATCTTTATTATTTCTGGCCGCTCTTGAATTCACGGTACCCTTGTTATCACTACTCGGTTATCAAGAAATTTCCACTTCGATTAACACGTAACTGAAAATTAAGTCCTAACTGCCGCTTTATCTTGAATCTAGGCATACCCTACCCTACTTTGGATGAGTACGAGTGAGCAATTTATGTAATCTACCAGCACTAATTGTCAGCCTTACTCACACCCTACCTTCGTGATGTATTTTCTTGAAGACTCGATAGATTTGTTAGGAACATGTAATGAAGAATATTTTAACTTTATAATTTCTATAGATATTTCGTTTCTACCAAAATAAAAAACTTGTAGAAGGGGTTCCATTGAATTTCTGGGAGCTTTTCTTTTTAGTTCATTTTTCGAGAAATTCCGTGTTATTTGAAATCTGTAGCAAATTAAACTCGGGTCATTACCTGTTTGAAATGGGAGAAGTTTTTGAAAATGTTTGCTGCAAACAATTTTTACCTACTCTTCTGATAGAATTGAAAACTTATCCATAGGAGTATTCAACCTAAGTTTTTTTCATTTGTTCAGATGTTCAGTTGATACAAATTGCAAATAAAATCATGAAAATTAATATTCTATACATGAAGCCGCAGAAAAATCTACAAGACCTTGTAGCAAATTGGTGCTTAGTATCCCATTTTATTATCCGTTATTTGAATATAGTTCTGAGGAGTAGCTTAGGGTTCTCCTTTGAAACTTCTCGGTTTATTAAGAGAGTAGAGACCATCCTTCTTCTTTCACTTCATTAATGAAATACCTTCCATTGAAGAACTGGAAGACGAACCATTTCAAGAAGTATTTATTATTCGTGAATACGGAATATGGGCTGTTGATCCAGAAATGCCAGAGCGAGTTGTTGTACTGAACAAGGGAATTGCCCTTCAATATACTGAACCTGTGAAGTAGGACTCAATAATGAACTATTTTCAACAATTCAAAAGAGAAAAATTGTAACTAGGTAATCTGATAAGCAGGCTAAAAAAACAATCCATGTATACCCCAGATAAGAGAACATCCAATTCATCGTTCGAACTGTAGACTGGTATCGACCTATTTAGCCTCATCAGTACAGTTATAGCGATGACTTGACGCTAGGGACCAAATGCTTTGAAACAAACAGCAGATAGGACCAGAGAAAATTTCTCCACATACGCCACCTGTCCGCTTCAACAGCGTGTTTCCACTTCCCTGTAGGCCCAGGAAAAAATTCCTTAACCCCGCAACCACAAGCAGTCATGTGGTATATTGTGGATATATTGTCTCATGTGAAAGTACGGGTTTAAGCTATTATATTTTTGAATGTCACGAAAAATCATGTCTTATATTCGTCAGTTATTTTCCATGAAATTCAGTTTTTATATAGGAAACATCGGAATGAAATATTCATGTGATGAAGCTGAACCCAACTTTCGAAAGTTGACAAAACTCCATAGACTTTCACTTTGTTTGAACGCATGAACGTTTTATGGAAAGCAAATTTGAATACTCTAATACCGCCTAATTATAATTATCAAGCTGTACAGTAGCAAAGTTATCAAATGGTCAGGAAAGAGCGTAATTTTTCAAATATTGAGCCGTACTCACAAGGATACCCTTGGAAGTAGAAGTTTATTCATAGAAGAATCAAAAAAAGCAAAGTCGTCAAGTCAGGAGCTTTTGAGCGCTCCTTCATCCACCTTGTAGGTAGATTCGCATTTTCCAGTTTCAGTAAACAAATAAAAAAAATGTTTGACAGCTGTTAAAAAAAAAATTCGGACTAAGGCGAAACTTTAGACTTCACGTCAGTGCTTTAGGTGAATTTTTTTTCGATAATACGCTAGAATTTTCTACGGTATCTATGGTCTTCGTAATGCGATTTGGACAAAATTCCGCCGCTAGTTTGAAATATTCTTCATATATATGCAATCATCAGAAAAAAAATTTCCAACGGCCATATTTACGGAGCCCCTAGTCTAATTTTGCTCATTGATGAACGTGAACGCGACATACGAGATCTTAATCTACCCTGACAATTACAAGTCCCTAGGTCTTTCTGTTCGAAAGTTATAATTTTCTATGTTTTATATGGTTCTGGTAATGCGATCTAGACAGAATGTAGCTTGAATTATCATTCTCCATCAAAATACTAAATTTCTACATGATCGAATCCTTAGTTTCGGAGTTATCAAGAGGACTAAATTTCCAACGACCATATTCACGGAACCCCTAGTCTTATTTTGCTCATTGATGTACGTGACCGCTACATTCGAGATCCACACCTAACCTATAAATCTCAAGTTCTCAGGCCTTTTCGTTCGAAAGTTATCGTGCTTACTGCCGGAGGGCAATATCATTTCGTCACAATATAGGTATTTTTCGAATTTTCAGCCAAAAATGGTCTCAATCGACAAGGTTCGACTCACTGATGACGAATCCGTCGAAAAATTGTAGTCTGTCCGTCCAACTGGCCGTAAGCACGATAACTCTCGAGCGGAACAACCGAAAGACTTGAGATTTTCACTGTGGGTTCAGTTCCCGAATGTCGCAGTTGAGTTCGTTAATGGGCGAATTCCACTAACTAGAGATTCCGTAAATATGGCCGTTCGAAATTTTTTCGAGACGTCATTTTGTATTTTAATGGAGAATGATATATTCAAGCTACATTTCGTTCGGATAGCATGACCATAACCATAAAAACCATAGAAAATTATAACTTTCGAACAGAAAGGCTGAGGTTCAATTTTCAGGGTAGGTTTGGATCACGAATGTCGCTGCCACGTTTATCAAGGAGCATAATAAGAATGGGAGTTCCGTAAATATGATCGTTCAATTTTTTTTCCTCCTGATTATTTCGAAACTACTGATTGAATTGGAATGAAATTTTACACATGGATGAAGAGTATTCAAACTTCGTACCTACGAAATTTAGATACCGTGGAAAATTCTAAAATATGGGTCAATTTTTTTTTGTTTTTGAAGAGGAGAAATTTCTGTTTACGGACCTTCACCATAGCCGTTTGGCGGTGTGTGCAGACTCTTCCCCCGAATTCACGGGGGTCGTATTCACTAAAAACTCCATTGTTCCCACTCCTAATACAAGATGTGAGCACGGTTTAATTTCCTGCAACCGAATTCAGCTCTTAAGGGCGCAGGTTGTCCAGGAGTAATTTGCCCTCGCGAACGCCCTTCCCGACACCGACTCTGAGACTGGGAACCCTTGATGTCATTTGGTTCCACCGGGTCCAGTTCGTGGACGACCCTTGCAACACCCTAGTGGTTATTCCACTGAGTAGCCCAATTGGTACTCCCAAGTCGTCAGTCAATATATCTGCTGACTGTTGAGACCATACACCTCGTCAGGAGAGAGTGCATGATGTGACCCTCACAGATGAGCCTGGCGACTTCATCCTCAACCGGATCGATATTATACTTGCCGACCTTCAAACTGTGGGCTAGGTCGAGCGGCTGCGCGCCTGACACGACCTGTGCGTCTACGACCACACATCGTGCTCTCTCACAACAACCAGTTCAAGTTTACGAACGCCCTCTGATGTTCGTAGGCGCGGTTCGTTGTGCACCTCGAGCCCCTTATTTTTGAAGAAGCCAGAGAAAGTCTTGCACACGGCATCGTGTCTCATGATCCTGGATTACGTGTGCCGCTGTCTCGGTGCTAGTTCACCCAGCCCTACAATTTATGTTCGTGTGGACTGTTCTCCGACCCCACGCCGTGCCTACTCGGGTTGGCAGACTGTTGACATGCACGTGATGATATTGGCGATAGTCCCTTCCGGGTATGCCCGTACTGCCAGCATCAATCCACCGAGTGGAAGCGGTCGACTTCTCACTCTGCCTTAGATCATACCCATCATAAGAGGTACATAAGCTCATAGCCAAGTACTGTCTGCGTTGTTCTGCAGAGTATATCCTGTCACCACCTATGGACAGGACTTTTTCGGCCCAACTGATCTTATGTTGGGCCCAATCTGTATCCCAGACAGATCTAGCCGCCTTCGAGGATGATTCCTTTAGGCGAGCCAGTCTGTCCTTGATGATGCTGCTTCAGGATCTTCATGGTACACCTAGACATTACCAACGAGTGATAATATCTGGGTACCAGAAAACAACGCAAGATCTTAAGACGTTGTTGCGGCTTAAGTGGAGCTCGTGAAACTCTTGAGAGTTCCACCTCCGTTGTGGGGCTTCTCTTACTCAGTCCCTGAGGGCTTATATTAACTCCCAAATACCGCCACTCTTCCGTAGGGCCGAATTTGCGGGTGGGGTCGCCATGTTGTAACAGGAACTGTGCCCGGGTAAAAACTTCGATTTTCTGTACTCTCCCTGATGGTACTAATGAAGTCGCTACACACTTATTAGGGTTGAAACTCAACCCTTGTTGTAAAGCGACGCGCTCGGCAGCTTCGAGCGCCGTAGTGATGCCTACCTTTGATGATGTTAAAAGGCAAATGTCGTCTGTGTAGTCGATCGCGTTTATCGGATCGCCTCCGACCCTGTACCCCACTTGAGGAGGAACCGCCCTCAAGACCCTGTTCACCACCAATGCGAACAAAATGCTCGATATTGGATCGCCCTGGCGAACTCCCCTGCTTACCGAGATCCCGTAAGATCTTTTACCGCCACACTCCAAGACAGTTGTACTTCAGTGATGCAGCTCTTTCAGGTGTTGTCTGGCGTGATGTAGGACGGCTGCCAACACCGAAATGTTTTCGGCACAACCGTCTTCTAGGCATCGTTGCCTCTCATCAATGACCCCAGCCGCCCCCATACGTCGCGCCAATATCTCATATAATTGTCGGACTATGACAGAAGCTATGATGATTGGCCTAAAATCAGCAGGTGTTACACCACCTGTTTTCTTAGGGGCGAATATCGTCCTGCTCACTAAGAGCTGTTCTGCAAATGATCCCAGATGGAAAGCGAGGTTGTACAGAAGAGCGCTATGGGCTGGAGGAACTTTACTCTACATGGCGAATGTTACGCCATCAATGATCACCGTACTGATCTCGCTTTCACTAATCGGTGAAGCGGTAGCAGATTTTTGCCGATGTTCTGGCAGGGATTCGTGTTGCTGAACTGGAGCCGAGGAAACGGTTAACACTGGTTCCCAGTGGTTCACCATTTCCTCGAGGGATGGATTCATCCCCTCCGTTCAGAATCCGCATTGCGGAGTGACTCCTGATCACTAATAGTGGAGTCCGGGCTAAAGGAACCCGAGGAAGACAACTCCGTGATGGCCTGTTCGAACATTTCCCTATAGGCTGGAGATCTTCTCATACCTCTCAATGAGTCAATTGTTCTTCCTGGGAAGAACTGACTCAGAAAGACATCAACAAACCGGACCTCTTGGCCCAGTCTGCTTCGGCCATACTCAATCACGTGTACCTCCTCGACCGCGTCGATTTTCATCTCCTTGGTCGAGTATCCTCTATGACGACGTTCGATGTTAATATCCACGTTCGCGGCCTCTGGATGAGCTCGTTGCCTGTGCACCCCGAGGCCAATCTTTGTTGTGAACTCCCTACTCGGTTCACATAACATGCACACAAAGCCTTGGCTTGCAGTCTGCTCGGCCACCGAGACACCAGACGGCCCAGGTCTCGAAGGATCCGGAACCTTTACTTTACCGTAGAAAATTCTAGCGAATTATCAAAAAAAAAATTACGAAAAGCACTGCCGTGAAGGCAGGAGCTTTTGAGCGCTCGTACATGCACCTTGTAGGCAGATTCGCATTTTCCAGTTTTAGAAATCAATTGAAGGAATTTTTGACTGCTGTCAAAAAAATTCTGAAACTTAGGCGAAACTCCAGACTTCATGTCGGTGCTTCAGCTGATCAATTTTTTTCCGATAATTCGCTAGAATTTTCCACGGTATCTATGGTCTTGGTGATGCGATCTGGACAAAATTTTGCACGTAGTTTGAATACATTATACCTGAGCTAGGTGCATAATTTCATTCCAATCCGATCGGTAGTTTCGAAACTATCAGGAAAAAAATATTTTGAACGGCCATATTTACGGAACCCCTAGTCTAATTTTGCTCATTGATGAACGTGACCGTGAAATTTGCGATCCAAACCCACCCTGAAAATTTCATGTTCCTAGGCCTTTCCGTTCAAAAGTTAGAATTTTCTATGGTTTCTATGGTTCTGGTCATGCGATCTGGACAAAATATTGCTTCAATATATCATTCTCGATTAAAATACAAAATTTCATCTCGATCGAATCCTTAGTTTCGAATTTATCGAACAAAATTTCAAACGACCGTATTTACGGAACCCCCTGTATAATGTTGCTCATAGATGAACGTCATCACGACATTCGAGATCCACACCTATCCTGAAAATTTCAAGTCCCTAGGCGTTTCCGTTCAAAAGTTACTATTTTCTATGGTTTCTATGGTTCTGGTCATGCGATCTGGACAAAATTTCACATGTAGCTTGAACACCTCATTCTCCATTGAAGTGCGAAGTTTCAACTCGATCGAATCTGTTGTTTCGAAGTAATCAGGAGAACAAAATTTGGAACGGCCATATTTACGGAACCCCTGGTGGAATTCTGCCCATTAACGAACTTATCCGAGGCATTTGGGATCTGAACCTACACTGAAAATTTCAAGTCTCTAGGTTGATCCGTTCGAGAGTTATCGTGCTTACGGCCGGACGGACGGACGGCCGGACGGACGGACAGACTCGAATTTTCCGACGGATTCGTCATCAGTGAGTCGAACATAGTCGATTGAGACCATTTTCGGCTCAAAATTCGAAAAATACAGACATCGTGACGAAATGATATAGCCCTCGTGTAAGTAGTACGAGCGCTCAAAAAGAATAACAAAAGGTGTCTCAAGCCATAAAACAATATAAACACCTACGTCAATGTGAGGTTATTCGTCGCTTTAGTTGTTGAAATAATCTTGTGTAAGTATTCAAGGAAGTGTCAATATCAAAAGAAGAAGGCAAAGGATGATAAGATGGTTTTTTTTTGTGGAGTTCGATCTCAATTTTGCGGAAACTTCAATGACATGGAGTTGACAAAATTTTGAAGTGACAAGTCTTATGACGGCTCGCTGACACCAAAACTGTCATCGTCCGAATTTTGCTCGGGCGACGACGGCCGAACTCGGACGATCGAATCAAACACTTGTGAAAGAAAGAGAGCGCGAACACCAACCCGACCGTCATCGTCTGATGACGCCCGAAAACGGCCGATTTACCGTCGAATCCAAACTTGTTGGGATTTCTCGCCGATACCGGCCGACGTCTACAGTGCAAATTGTGTAAATAATTTATAGTTTAATTCAATCGTGTTGTTATCTTCCTAAAGGAGTATGGATATTGAAAAAATAATTAATAATAATAATAATGTTTATTCGTACAATACAGAAAAACAATTACACAAATAATCGAACAAATTACTTCAAAACATATCAAGAATGATCAGCACAAATTCGCAAAATCGCAAAGCCAAGGGGCTGTCTGCGTTGAACTCTTGGGAACTGTGCGGAACATTAATTAAGAATCGGCAACAAGTTTGGTGCAGCACATCATGGTCTCAACCAACGTTTAGTGTATGCCCATCAGTACAAAATTTAACAAAGCCTGGAGGCTGTCTGCTAGACAAATTGTTACGAGTACGGATCTCACTTAGGGTATGAACATCAAGTTCCATATTCATTTTCAATACCAACAAAGACGCGCTCAATAAACATAAGCAGAAAGTCAAATATGAAATTTCAAGTGCTACTCATACGTTCAGTTTATTGTCCATTATATGGTGTATTTTCTTCTGCCTTCCATCAAAATAAACTGCTTAAGCTTTGATTTGAATAAATTATAACTAACTCTACTTTTCAAGTGCTGGAGAAGGTAATAGAATACTCTAGGGGCAAGAAAGCTGTAACATTTTTGACCAACAGTTTTCTTAGAAGTTGATAGAACAAATTTTTTGTTTGTTTTACTTCTAGTCTCATGAAAATGGGAAGCAAGCAAGAACTTATTCTTGTTTTTTGACAATATAATGCTATTTTATAAAAATAAATCTGACGTGAGTCAAGTATTCTGCTTTCTTCATAGAGAGCATCACTTGAAAAGTTACGGTCCTTTTTCAAAATAATTTTCAGAAAATTTTTTTGCGGTATATTGATCCTTTCCATACTTGATGAAGCGAGTCCTTTCCATCTTAATATACCATAACATATCCTAGAGTCGACAAGGGCAAAATAAACCATTTTCAACTGCGGAACTTTCATTACCCTAGTGAGACATTTGAACTTATATATCATTGTCCGAAGCGTATTAATTTCAATAACTTGTAACGAAGTGTATCGAAGTCAGGCAATCCATTCACGTAGCTTGAAAGTGGAAGCGCCATGGTTTTTTTGAAATTGATGGTTAACAGTTTGTGATTGAACCAGTCTATAAATTTAGTGAAATCATTCTCAGCTTTCCGTTTCAGATCATTCCATGTGTCGGCGGTATAAAGCACTGCAGTGTCATCAGCAAAACTAAAGATTTCTCCGTTGGTATTTATATTGAGTAAGCTATTTATGTAGATTATAAATAGTACTGGACCTAAAACGGTACCTTGTGGTACTTCACATTCCACTTCCTTAGCACTACTGATATTGTCATTGATTTCAACAATTTGTTTGCGGTTCGAGATATAACTTTCAAAAAGTTCGTGAACCCGCCCTCTACAACCCATATTCTGCAAGGCCTCCAATAATTGTGAATGGTCTACGGTGTCGAATGCCCTAGCACGATCAAGAAAAATACATAATGCAGATTTGGTGTTATCGAGGGCTTCATACATTCTAGACGTCAATGCTAAAATTGCAGGTCATTAGTCAGGTCCACCGTTGATCGGTTCTTTTGAAATCCGAATTGATTTTGTTCAACAATCCAAATTTCATCATAAATGCCTCCAGGCGTGATTTTATGGCCTTTTCGAAAAATTTTGCAAATCCATTAATCAAGGATAGTGGCCTGTAGTTTGATACAATTTGTTTATTACCCGATTTATGGAGTGGTTTAATGACAGAGATTTTATGTTCGGGAGGACAAATACCTTTTTTAAAACACAGGTTGATGATAAATGACATTGGGGGTTAAATTTCCCTGGCTATTTCGGTTCGGTTTCGGATGTAATGCAGTCGACTCCAGGCGTATGATTTTTCAGAGTATTTATTATGTCAAATACTTCTTCCTCAGTGGTAGGTGTTAAGAACATGGAGTTGAGATTAATTTTTTCGGATCGGGGTGGTGATAATGGGGTTTTTATATTTTTTGCGAGATCTGGTCCAACCTTGGTAAAAAAAATTGCAAATGTTTCCACCGTTTCAAAATCTGTTACGGTGACGGTATTATCCTCTTTCAACACACTTTTTATAATATTTTTATAACTTTTTATTTTGGTGTCCTGCCATACAATTGATAACTATCCACAGCTGTTTGGGATTATTTTTACTTTTTTCTATTTCAGCACTATAATAATTTTGTTCGGTTATTTTTATTAATGTATTGAGTTTATTCCTATGAGTTATAAATCTTTGTTTCAGCTCCAAATTGATTTTGTTTTTTTGATATTCTTTGAATAAGCGGTCTCTACTGATATCGAATTCATAATTCCTTTTGTAATCCAATCTTTTTTTTGGTTAATTTGCTTTTTTTGACTGTTATAGTACTGTCTTCTATAATCTCAGAGATTTTTGTTGAGAAAAATGAATTAGCGAGTACAGGGTCGTTCATTTCGTACAAAATATTCCAATTTAATTATGTTAAGTTTCTTTTTGATTTTTTATAATTAATACGTTTTGAGATGATAGTTTGTTGATTGTTTTCAGTTCGGACATTTTCATTTGTTGTTATCAAAGACACTATAGTGGCTTTATGGTCGGATATGTGACTTTCTAAAACAAACGAAGAACATTTGTTGTCTAAATCGCCATCTTCAGCCCTAACAAATACATGGTCGATGCAGGTGCTTGATTCATCTTGTGTTCTTGTACCGATATTGACTGTCGATATGAAATTGAATTCACTGAGGATATCAAGGTAATCATTAGTCAGGTTATTGTCTGAAAAGTGATTTATATTTATGTCTCCTATTATTGCGAAGTAATGTTCCTCGTACCGTTGTCGACCCAGGTAGTTTTGAAGTTCCAAAACGAACTCAATTAATTCAATTAATTTGCACGGGCCTAACCGAACGATGTTTGTTTTATATTTCCTTGTGTTTCTTATATAAACTATAACGCCATCATTTTGGTTTATAGTTCCCTGATTATAGACTGACTCATACCCGTCTAAATCGAAAAAATTTTTGTTCCGAATTTTCCATGTTTCCGTCAAAATAATACAGTTTAATGGTTCTTTGAATTGATTTAAAAAAACTTCTTATTTTTCTAAGTTTTTGGATGTGCTTCGTACATTTTGTTGACTAACTTTCAAGTAATCATTTACAAACCTCAACGTCTTGAACTTATTTGCACTATCTAAAAATTTTGTTGCGAATTCTTTACAACTGTAATCTCTTATGAACTGATCCTTTCCTCGTTTGGAAAAAAGACAATGGTGGATTGAATTATTACTCGTATATAAATTACTAGGTCATGAATGAAACATTCTGGTACAAGTTTGAGACAGGTACGTGATCACTGCAATTATTTCTGAGTCTTCTTTTCTTGTAATCGGGCACTGGTAGGTCTTTGCTGGTTGCTTGTAATAGAAGGTTTTATTATTTTCTGCTTTTGTCTGGATTCTGGGCGTGTTTCGAGAGTTGGAGTCGATGGAGCACTAATTGATTTCGGTTCTTTTACAATTTGATTTTCAAGTGCAAGTAGATCTGGGACTCGGTATACTTCTGTATTCACATGTAGTTTGTTGTTTTTTATGTAGCAAATATTGTTTTCTTCCTGCCTAGCCCTCAGAAGATACTTTCGGAGTAACTTACTTTCCTCTCTCTGTTTCGTTGTTTGATCGTGCACAATGCTAATATTTGTGCCCTTCAGGTGTTTCCTTTTTTGTAGTACTTCTTGTTTTATTAGGAATTATAGTTAGTTAGTTAGTTGTGTTCATAAAAGACCTACCCTGTGGGATTTTAAACATTTGAGAAATTATAATAATCAAGATGTTTCGAAACATGTTATGGGCCGAAGTTGCATCGTCAACGCACGATGACGGCACAAGTAAACGGTTGCAGTGTGAGCACATACATATCCGAGTTACTCGCCCGGGCAGTTTTGTCCGCCATCGGCCGACAAAATCGGTTTTGGTGTGAGCGAGCCGTGAGGCCTACTTTCAGTCTGATTCAAATTCTGTCAGTCAGTTCTTTCGGTGTTATTAAAAAATCTCAAAAAATTCACATCATGGACACCTTAATAAGGAAGTCATAGATGGAGCTCAGGTTTCTCGTGTCAGTTTGTTGGTTAAGGTTATTAGAGTATTGAGTTATTCGTATCATTTCGAGTATAATCCTAGTCTCATAATTTTGGCAAACATCCAAAATTTCAGTTTCTTCAAAATTCTTGTCGTGTTCTTCATCAAGAGTGTGCTGCACTACTGCACATCTATTTTTTCCAAGTCTGCAGTGACTTTTGTGGGATGTTATTCTTCCACCAAGGAAGAATAACTTGGACTATTTAACACAAGTTCTGACAACACAGTCAACATTGAACACCGAAAAATAGTGGAGGAACCGAAGGGGGAAAGAGTCAAATACTTCACAATTCCAAAAATGGACCATTTAACAGGAAAACTAATCGCAGCACTCGGACAGATTGAAAATATGAATTTGTACAAAAATTTATCAAATCCATATCAAATCTATATACAAGAACTGAACAGAACAGAAGAACAGAATTTATGAAAAGTGGCGTCGTATACAAGATTAATTGTAACGTTTGTAATAAATGTTACATAGGACAGACTTCGAGAGAAGCCTTAGTGGAAGAATAACATCCCACAAAAGTGACTGCAGACTTGGAAAAATAGATGTGCAGTAGTGCAGCACACTCTTGATGAAGATCACCACATGAATTTTGAAGAAACTGAAATTTTGGATGTTTGCCAAAATTATGAGACTAGGATTATACTCTAATAACCTTAACCAACAAACTGACACGAGAAACCTGAGCTCCATCTATGCCTTCCTTATGAAGGTAGACAATGATGTGAATTTTTTGAGATTTTTTAATAACACCGAAAGAACTGACTGACAGAATTTGAATCAGACTGAACGAAGGCCTCATACGACTTGTCACTTCAAAATTTTGTCAACGCCATGTCATTGAAGTTTCCGCAAAATTGGGATCGAACTCCACAAAAAATAACCATCTTATAATCCTCTGCCTTCTTCTTTTGATATTGACACTTCCTTGAATACTTACACACGATTATTTCAACAACTAAAGCGACGAATAACCTCACATTGACGTAAGTGTTTCTATTGTCTTATGCCTTGAGACACCTTATGATATTCTTTCTGTATTTGAGTATTCTATGTGAGACTATATTTTTTAAGGTGTCTGATGAAGCAACTGAAAGTTGCGAAAACTAGCAAGATTCAATAAAGAGTATAAAAATCGTCTTATTCCTCGAATAAACCCCAATAACCATGTTGTTACAATTTATACCTGATTCAATATAAATTCAACCCTTTATACATGGAAGGTGATGAAAATCGTCTCATTTATAATGGAAACTGGATGAAAATCAATTTTTGCATCAGAAATTCGAAAAAAAAGCCTTGTAAATGCAAATGGCCTTATATTTGAGAAAACTGAAAGAATTATTGAATAATGAAAATAATATCCATTTGACAAATTTTTAAAAGTTGAATACCAAGATATCAGAAAGACATTCTTATTAGATGTGACGTATGGTTTTTTGTATATTCGAATTTTATAGTGGGATAGATAGCTAGCTCTTGCACCAATCGAAAGAGCTGCTCCTTTTTTCACATATGACAGTATGGTGTATATACAATTTATTTTCGACCATTTGATGTTTATCTGGTTTCGGACAAAAAACTTTCATTCCTTTATTATTATTATCATAAAATTGATCTGAGTTGAGGCAAAGCCTATAAACACACAAGGCGAAATAAAAATCACATTATGTGGAAGAATATTTACTGATTATACAAACTAGTGTTTCCATTAATGAATAAATTTGAAGAAAAAAACTACGAAGGTCACCATTCTCACTAATATCTTCAATATTTCGATCTCCTGGAAATTCCTCAATGGTACCGGCTCCCTTAAATATTTCTCAATTGAAATCTATTGCTATGTTATGCACAAGCCACTTGTTTCTAAGCAAATGCAAGCTGACATCATATTGCAAAAAATATAATTAATATTGGAAATTCGAATTATATAAGTTGCCAAAAAATCAGAATCAGAAAACAAAACTTGGTTCGGTTAGGTGGCAATTTTTGATTCCTCGATCAACTACATGCGCTACAGTTTCGAGGACAATTCTCCTCTTCTTTAGGCTACAACGAAAATGCACAATTACATTAGGGCAGAAAGAGTTATGAGAACACTAAAATTTTCCTTTTTGGGAAACTTATATTTCATATATTTAACTCATTCAAAAAGGAAAAGAGAAAAAGAGTATATTTTAGTGTTATCATAAATCTTCCTTCCCTAATGTAACAATGAGAACACTAAAATATTCCTTTTTGAATGAGTTAAATAAAAGAAATATAAGTTTCCCAAAAAGGAAAGGAGGAATATTTTAGTGTTCTCATAACTCTTTCTTTCCTAATGTAATTGTGCATTTTTGTTGTAGCCTAAAGAAGAGGAGAATTGTCCTCGAAACTGTAGCGCATGTAGTTGATTGAGGAATAAAAAATTATCACGTAACTGAATCAAGTTTTTTTCCTGAGTATTGGAAATCTCCTTTTTCATATTCCGAACATACGTTCGATAATATTCCTTGTTCGGACTTGGACTCAATTTTCTTTGTTTTCTTATGAATAATGATGTAGTGTTTACATGCATAGCCTCGATCAGCGATTAAGAAACCATTGCCCATTTGCCTGTTAACAAGTCTTATTTTCTGAGAGGAATTTTCAAATATGTGGCTGTCATTTGCAGAACCAGGCCAACGACATACCAAATCTATGATTTTTGAGCCAGCGTTACGAGCGACTCGGCAATTCAAAGAGAAAAAACTTTTGCGATTACGAAAAACTTCTGCATTTTCTCCTCCAGTTGATTGAATCTTTATATGTGTACAATCTATGGCACCTATTTCTCTGGGAAAACAAGTTTTATGATAGAATTTTCCTTCTGCCTGTACCTGTTCTTCATCTGTTTGTTGAAGATTGTAACAACTTTCGCACCCAACTTATCGGAGGGTGCAATTTGTTTAAACAGGTCGACAACAAAATCTAATTCGTATTTCTGTGAATCAGACAACGAATCAGGTCCAAGCAATGCTCGAACCACAGCAACGGAATTATCTAAAGATAAGTAACAGGAACTATAAGTGAAATCCCCGAAATCAAGAGTTAAATTAAATGCATGAATGAAATCCATACCCAAAATCGAGTCGTGAGTTATTGAAGGAACAACAAGTACCCTGAAAACCTTTTCAACATTGTTCAAGCTAATGGGAAGGTTGACATAGCCTAGAGTATTCTGAGGCTTTCCATCAGCCGTGGTAAGGTTAACCGAAAGGTCATAGTGGAGAGATAGGTTTAAATTTCGTAAGAGGTGAATAGAAGAGGAACCTTAAATCGTAACATTGCTACCACTATCTACTAAAGAGGATATGGGCTCACCTCCAACATTAACTGTCAAATAAGGGCGATTGTCCTTTTGACGGAGCTCCAATAAAGGATTGACTTCCCTCAAGACATAAGAGTCCTTAGCGACCTTTTCTGGAGAAATACGAGATGGTAAACTGTGAGAACCATTGGATGAATCAGAGTTACCCACAGTTATTGGAAGCGAAGAAGTTAATTCTTCTGCTGGTTTGGTTTAACCCTCGATTTCTGAGCAGGGTTTTGATTTGAAGGACCTCCAGTACCTGCTGGATTGGGGAACTTTCTTGCGTTTTTTGAACAGAAGGAACAGTTAAACTTAAAAACTCCCTTTCGACTACAACCAAAACAAAAACGTTTTCTTGGCTTGCGACATTCATTGTAATGATGGTTTGCTTCATCACAATTCCAACATCTAACGTCAGAACGAGTTTCAGACACCTGCAATTCTCCCAACTGGTTTGAAACGCCCAAACAGAGAGCGGCTTCTATTCTTCTACAAAGAGCTGTCAACTGAGACACCGATCCAATATCCTGTAAAACAAGGGCTTTCACATAATCAGGAAGTAGGTTGTTTCTTATTATATTAACCATTTCCAGCTCCGGAGGACATTTATTAAGCCTATAGAATTGAGCCTCCTTAAAGTTATATAAAGGGCAACAGACTCTCGAAGATTCTGTTTACGAGATTTGATCTCATTCAATAATACTGAATTATAATTACCATGTAAGAAAGTGGACTTCAAAGCATTCACCAATTCATTCCAATTCTGAAAACGATTTTTGATGTGGTTGTTATGCCACCAGGTCCATGCTTCGTTTTCAAACAAATCACCAGCAGATTCGAAAAGGTCCGAATCTGTACAACCCCTGGAAACTTTCAGGGACTCAACTAACTCCAAGAATGGAATTAATGGTTCCTTACCGGACAATTTCTTCAAACCCCACTTGTACACAGGTATACATTCACAATAAACTCCAACGTTGGCAGGAGACGAAACATTGTGAAAACCTGTAGATTTTACAGGTGTAGAGGTAGAAGGACCAAAAGCTTCAGGAGCTGACACCTTTTCCGCTATATCGGATTCTAACATAAAAACCTCCCTATAAAGACGCTGTCTCATAGCAGATTCATCATCTTTATCTACTGGTAGACGCTGAATCCTACCAGTAATATGAGTCAATCGCGTGAGTATACGTTTATGATCAACTTGAGGGGACATTGAGTTGAATTTAGCGCAAACTTCTTTCAAATCATTCAAACTTTCCTGAATGCCTGCGATATTCTCTTCAAAAGAGAAAGGATCAGATAAGGTGGTGAAACTACGATCAGAGGATTCTTGACGATCTCGTCAAACGTCTTCAGGTAACCCAGTTGAGAATTCGTAAAATTCAAAAAACTCAAAAAAAAAAACTGAAATTCAGAGGCATGTATGAATAATATGCCATCATAAGATTCTTGACACTTCTGCATCTGAAGCAATTCACACATTTTTCAAATAAAATAATTCTAATGAACTTGTATCGCTGTTCAACTAATCTGAGGACAGCACACCTAGGAAACCCAACACCCACTATTCCTATGGTGAAAGGGACTCCTCCTGGTCGACTTGCGGCATTTATGTCTGCTTGTCTGCGGGACTGAGTCTCTCAAGCAATATGCGGAGGAACAATGGGCCACAAGGTCTCAGTTCAGCCCGGAGTGGGCACCGCACAGAGAAGAAGAAGATCGCTGTTCAAAACATGCAGGAAAACTCAAGGCAAGCATGCAGAATTGCTTCGTTGCGGAAGTGTTATTAAAAAAAAATAACGTTCCAATCGGGCATTAAAAGCGTGCATCAAGCATAGTAATTGGAAAGCATATATTCCATGCACAAATAAAATGGCGGAGGCATTCCTAGTAAAAAGAATACAATAAAATAATAAAAACTGAATGTTAAAACAGTACGAATAAATGATGAAACAAAACGATGTAAAAACATACTTACCCCTTATTTGAGGGTTTTCTTACACATTTAGAAATTATTAAATTGAAACTATTCGAGAAAATAAAGATAAAGATAATCGTAACCTCTTCTCGATGAAATCAGGAACAGAAAAGAAGCGGGTCGAGTTGTTCTCCGCATCAGACACATATGAAACGACACATGGAACATTCGTACCACAACATTTACAGTTCACTTCTTCCTTCAATGGTCTTTTAAAGTAGATTAAAAAGGCCATTAAATAAATTTTGCGTGTGGAACGCTACACGATGAACATAATAATCGAATAGTTCAGTAATCATCTATCACTTGTTTGATGATACGCCTATCAGTACTTTTATTAATTCCTCCAAAGTCTCCAATTGATATAAAAAATCTCCAGTTGCCAGAAACCTCAGAGTAAGAAGTAGTTTATCCATTGGACTACAGCACGACTCAAATTCCTAAAACCCAAAAATACTATAATAAAGTGAATACTAAATTTGAAACTAGAATTATTCTAGGCACATGGCATCATCAAATCTTGTCCTCAATATATAGGTGCTCTCGTTCCGGAATAACATATTCAAGTATGGAGAAATATACCTCAAAAACAACAATCGAAATCACAAAACGTTTTACTCGTTGAAAAACAAAACAACCTAACCTAACTTACCTAACCTGACAATCCTGACATAAATTTGTGCTGACGTATTTATTCTGTCGAATCAGTCGAATAAACCGCTATCTACGACTTTTGGTACCGAATGAGTTATTTTCTCAATAAGGATTTTTTATTCCAAGAATAGCGCTAACTGAAAGTGAAGAGATGGAGATTTCTCTTATTCTGAGAATAAAACTTAACTATAGGAAAAATTTATTAATTAGGATGTGAAGAAACCGGGCCTGAGAAACATAAAGCGGACTGTCCACGGGAAATGGGCAGCTATTCCGGCGGGGATTCTGAATCATAGGTGTCTATGATCACTTTCTTCTATACGTTCTTCATGTGACGTGTCCGCATCATCACCTACATACATCTCCTTGGAACTTTTTATCGAACATCGCTGGAATTATTGCTTGAAACTCTTCTTCAGTAAAATTTATCTGGTTTTTGAATTTTTCTCGATTCCTAGAAAAAAGTTGAACATAAACAAAATAGGAACTCATCATATATGATATGCAATCAGTAGGTACATTGAATCAACAAAAACGAACGAGAATGTTTGAAATGAAAATATGTAAAATGTTCTTAAAATAGAAAATCAAGCAAACATGCGATCCGGTACTATGAACGTCGATGACATTGCTAGAACGCCTGACCGTCAGATATCGCTTCCCGCCGCGACAGACCACCTTCTATGGGGAAGAACCTTTAGGCCCGGCGCAAATTTAACCCAGCCCACGCACAGCACACGGCCAGTCCAAGTCCACGTTTTCTAATAGTACCGCAAATTGAACCCAGCCCACGCAAACGATCACACCCAAATCTCCATCTTTTCCTATGCAAGATGACATCAAGCGAGCAACATTTTCTCGATTCAGAATCTGAATCTGAGGATGAAGAAAGATTCATCATGTTGCACCCACTCAGCCAAAAAAGGAAAAGAAGTAAAACGAATGTGCAATGTGCTTCAGTTCTTCTCAATAACACATTAATAAACTATAAATTCCTTGAAAACATTTAAAATTTTTCTTGATAAATATACAATTGAAGTTTTAATGATACTCGCTCAAATTCATCAGAAGCTTTGTTTTCGGTTCTTATTCATGTAAGAAACTTTTTGATCGCTGACTCATTTAACAATAAATTTAGAGAAGTGTGGGTGGCTCTTCTACTCAGATACGAAGAAAAATACATCTTATTGTTATAACTGAACTAGAGGTCCGCAGAAATCTATATTATTTTGAGATGAAAAATACTAAGATTTTTCTATAAAATATATTAATGTCATCTCGTTTGATATCAACACATTATTATTTTTATAATATCAAACAGCACTCTTAAATCTCTCAACATCCTCCCCACCAAATGAAAATCTAAAATCCTAAAATGTTCTAACATTGTATATCGAGTTAATTATCAACATATTATTTCCTCGAATCAAAACCCAAAACGTTCGGGTGTCTTCACCTTCCGACCGCTTCTGGTAATTCTCATTTTATCTGTCGAATGTTCGGACGTCCTTTGAATTCTGGACGCCGTACATACTTCCATAGGGTACAGACGCTGAAACGGCCTTACGAGTTCCCCATTTTTCGTCTTGACCCTGGCAACTCTACAGACTTCATCCTTTCCTGTGAAAATCTCCACAATCTTTCCAAGAGGCCAATCAATACGTTTTTTGTTGTCTGAACCTATCAGAACTATGTCTCCTACTTCCAAAGTTTTATATTTTTTCTGACCAATATTAATTAGATCCGCCAAGTACTCATTCCTAAATCGAGTTCTTAAGGATTCTCTAATCTTCTGAAGATATATCAAATGTTTCACCAAGTGATTTTTGTCGATTATATCTAAATCTGTAGTTTCTGAAGAATTTTGATGATTTATAAACATTGATGGAGTTAAAGGTACAAAATCATTTGAATAATAATAATAATAATAATAATTTTATTCATCATGAAAACAATCTACAATATAAATCTGAAACAAAGCAATAGGTATAATATGAATAAATAGATGAAATCACAGAAGCTCCAGCTCAAAGCCATCGCTTGTACGTGATATCACTTTAAACAAATTTGCTTCTAATGATGAGTGAACATAATGAACTCAAACACGACCTACACAATTCCCCAATAATTTTATTTATTCTTTTTTTCTTCCGTAAAATAAGTTAATGGTCGAGAATTTATGATTTTTTTCACATTCGCATAATAAAGATTTGCCTACATTTTTTCGTAGTAATTCTATAAGAATTCTTACTATCCTTTCCCACCATCCTCCCCACCAAGAGGCAGTTGGTGGATTAAAATGCCACTTTATATTTACCGAAGATGAATAATTGATTACTTCATCCCAATTGATCATCTTCAGTAAATTATTAGCACCAATGAAATTAGAACCGTTGTCTGAGTATATCACGGATATTCGTCCTCTCCTGGCAATAAACCGTCTCAAAGACATCATGAATGCGTCCGTTGATAATGAATCCACTAACTCTAAATGGATCGCCCTGTACACGCCGCAAGTGAACAAAACAACCCATACTTCAATTTTTCCTTTTAAGTAAAGTGGGCCCGCAAGATCTATACCTGTGACGTCAAAAGCTGTATTACACTGTATTCTGTCTTTTGGAAGTGGAGCAAAAGGCGTATCTGCAGACTTTTCGATAAATCTTTTGCATTAACACATTTTCTCACTACTTCTCTAACAAATTTCCGTTCCTTGATAATCCAAAAATGTTCCCTCAACAAAACTAATATCGTTTGTACGCCAGCATGACAATTATTACGATGATACTGTTCAATAAGTTTCCTAACTACTTTATTTTTATAAGGAAGAAGTATGGGAAATTTGAATTCTTCACAGTCTTCCAATGGTGGAAAGATCCAGAATGGCTTTTAGAGTCTGGAGATAATTGGCCTAGAAGTCAGATTGTTTGTGATGAAAAGGAATTCCATGAAGAAAAGAAGAAAACTGTCTGGTCGAATTTGGTGTCTGAAAAGAATATTTTATCTGATGATTTCAATTATTTTTCAAATTATAATAAGATTGTTAGATCAATCGGTTGGATTTTCCGTTTTTATTTCAACTTGAAAAACAAAGATAAAAATACTGGTGATTTAAAATCAGATGAATTTTTTCGAGCTGGGAGTTTTCTCCTAAAAATTGTACAAACCGAAGGTTTTGGTAATAATTTCAGCTTTTTAAAAAATATGCAAGTATTGCTAGATGATAATGGAATTCTAAGATTGAAAACCAGATTGGTTCTAGGGAAAGACTGTGAAGAATTCAAATTTCCGATACTTCTTCCTTATAAAAATAAAGTAGTTAGGAAACTAATTGAACAGTATCATCGTAATAATTGTCATGCTGGCGTACAAACGATATTAGTTTTGTTGAGGGAACGTTTTTGAATTATCAAGGGACGGAAATTTGTTAGAGAAGTAGTGAGAAAATGTGTTAAATGCAAAAGATTTATCGAAAAGTTGCAGATACGCCTTTTGCTCCACTTTCAAAAGACAGAATACAGTGTAATACAGCTTTTGACGTCACAGGTAAAGATCTTGCGGGCCCACTTTACTTAAAAGGAATATCTTTGAATTCTTGTTTGTAGAAGGGTCCAAATTTAATTGAATTGATACCCCCATTGCTCATCAAATTCAGGATAGGTATCTCTGGAGTGAGTGCTGATATAGAGAAACCTTTTTTACAAATCAGAGTGAACTCAGATGATAGAGATTTTCTCAGATTTTTATGGTGGCAAATTTTGAAAATAGGGAATTGAGATTATATAGACATTGCAGGGTTGTTTTTGGTGTCAAGTCTAGTCCCTTTTTATTAGCTGCAACAATATTTCCCCATTATTGTCCAACCAAGCAAAGTCTCAATCGCCACCAAACCATTTTTAAGAGACTTCGTATGACCAGTAACCAATTTACCAAAAATATCAGCTCCCAAAAGTAATTCAAGTTCAACAGGAGCATCGACGAGAGAATCATCAATCAAAAGTTTTTCAATTTTAAGATAATCAATTATATTGGTATCTACAAGTTTTGGAATTGTATTAAAAATCTTCGCTTGGTCCAAAACTTCTATTTCACATTTAAATTGGTTATTTAAACTTCCGATGTTGATATTATAGATATCATGTATTTTTGGAGCTGACTGTTGACCCCCAAAAACACCCTGTATGATTCTCTTCTCAGAAACCTTTTCAAAACCCAAATCCTTTGCGGATTTTGATAAAATATATGATCTTTGAGAACCGGAATCCAGGACAGCACGATTAGTTTTCTCTTTCCTATTTTTGAATATTTCTATGACAACTGTTTGTAGTAGAACTTGTGAAAGATATGTACTGGTTAATGATTGTTCCAATTTCCTTTCATAAATGGTATCAGAATAGGAATTCAATCGATTATTTTTCACAAGTAGGTTAGGACAAAGTAATGGATAATGTTTTTTCGAACAAATCAAGCACCTAATAAATTGTTTGCACTGTTGTATTCCATGGCCCTTTTTCAAACATGCGAAACAACCCCTTTTTCCAATAATAATTTTTTTCCTATTTTCCAATGAAAAATTTTGTGCCTTCAAACAGTCCTGACTTGCATGTGATTTGTCGCAAAAAATACAAATCGGCAATGTCTTCTTCTTGTATAACTCTTTTTCAGACGAATAAAGAGCTGCAGCAGTATACGTTTCTGGATCACTCTGCTGGCATTTAAATTTATTGTTATCGCTTTTGAAACTTTTTTGTGCTAACTGAATTCTTTCCTCAGATTCAACTTCACCTCGTAAAAATGTTAAAAATAGAGACAAATAATTGGTACCAATATCAACATCACTTTGTGAATTTTTAGTTTTATTAGAATTTCTTTGTCTTTCCCAAACTTTCAGAAGATCTTCAGGAAGAGATGACTCTACTAATGAAAAAAGCATTGCTGCATATTTATCTTGTGTTACGCCTGAAGTGTCAAGTGCCCTCAACTGAGTTTCTAATTCATCATAATGTAAACTAGCTAAAGACAAACGTGATTTACTGTTAGTTGCTTGTTTGAGTACTAAATTTAAAAGTTCTCTTACCTATACCTCAATCAGAAATTCGTCCTTGGCAAATCTATTTTTCAATTGGTCAATGGCCTTTTTATAGTTAGATCCTGCCGGTGGAAAACTTTCTACGAGTTCTCTTGCTGATGATATTGGCACCATAGCCTGAAGAAGGTATTGAAATTTATCGTCTGAATCGATTTATTCGTCTTCGTCAATCTTTTTAAATTGACCCCAGAATCCTAACCACTTCTTCACATCTCCGTCGAATTTATTTAGCTCTAATTTCGGTAGACGAAACTTCCTTTTCCCTGTCTTCATAGAACTCTGCGAGTAACATTCTTGATCTATTGTCTTGAGAGCGTCTTCTTTCAAAACTGCTTCACACTTTGATCGATGAAGCTATATTTTTACTCTGTATTTTTCGTGCATGTAGAATTCTTGCTCTAACTCCTCTTTCGTGAGATTCTTATCCAAAATTGCTTGTGTGATATTTTCATCCAAACTGAACAGTCTTTCACTCCCCTGGTCCAATAAATTTAGTAATTCTGAGATCTTCGCTACTTCTGATTTCTGTGACAAAACGTTATTTATTTCATTACAAGTTTTGTCCATTTGTTTCCGTATCTAATCTCTTCTTATTTGATAGATTTCCATATTGCTGTTCACGGTCGCCAAATGTTATAACTGAACTAGAGGTCCGCAGAATCTATATTATTTTGAGATGAAAATACTACGACTTTTCTATAAAATACTAGATGATCCGGCAAACGTTGTTTTGCCATATCCCTCCCTTTTTTCGCAATTTCAAAATTGCTCGAGGGCTTCGGCCTCTCTTACCTTAGGAAAGCCCGTTTCTCCCTCTCGAAAACGCGGGGGGCGCTTCGCGCCCCCGGTCTCTCCCTTTTTTCGCAATTTCAAAATTGCTCGAGGCCTTCGGCCTCTCGTCTCAAAATAACCTAACCTTAACCTAACCTAACGTAACCTAACCTAGCTGACCCGGCAAACGTTGTTTTGCCATATCTCTCCCTTTTTTCGCAATTTCAAAATTGCTCGAGGCCTTCGGCCTCTCTTACCTTAGGAAAGCCCGTTTCTCCCTCTCGAAAACGCGGGGGGCGCTTCGCGCCCCCGGTCTCTCCCTTTTTTCGCAATTTCAAAATTGCTCGAGGCCTTCGGCCTCTCTTACCTTAGGAAAGCCCGTTTCTCCCTCTCGAAAAATAACCTAACCTTAACCTAACCTAACGTAACCTAACCTAGCTGACCCGGCAAACGTTGTTTTGCCATATCTCTCCCTTTTTTCGCAATTTCAAAATTGCTCGAGGCCTTCGGCCTCTCTTACCTTAGGAAAGCCCGTTTCTCCCTCTCGAAAACGCGGGGGGCGCTTCGCGCCCCCGGTCTCTCCCTTTTTTCGCAATTTCAAAATTGCTCGAGGCCTTCGGCCTCTCTTACCTTAGGAAAGCCCGTTTCTCCCTCTCGAAAACGCAGGGGGCGCTTCGCGCCCCCGGTCTCTCCCTTTTTTCGCAATTTCAAAATTGCTCGAGGCCTTCGGCCTCTCGTTGTTCTGGCTATTAAAAAATAAGGGTTGATTGTAGAAGAGTGAAAATTAGGGATTGTATGTATTTTTGTATGTTGTATCATAAAAAAATTACGAAAAGCACTGCCGTGAAGGCAGGAGCTTTTGAGCGCTCGTACATGCACCTTGTAGGTAGATTCGCATTTTCCAGTTTTAGAAATCAATTGAAGGAATGTTTGACTGCTGTCAAAAAAATCCTGAAACTTAGGCAAAACTCCAGACTTCATGTCGGTGCTTCAGCTGATCAATTTTTTTCCGATAATTCGCTAGAATATTCCACGGTATCTATGGTCTTAGTGATGCGATCTGGACAACATTTTGCACGTACTTTGAATACATTATTCCTCAGCTAGATGCATAATTTCATTCCAATCCGATCAGTAGTTCCGAAACTATCTGGAAAAAAATTTTTTGAACGGCCATATTTACGGAACCCCTAGTCTCATTTTGCTTATTGATGAACGTGACCGCGATATTCGCGATCCAAACCCACCCTGAAAATTTCAAGTTCCTAGGCCTTTCCGTTCAAAAGTTACAATTTTCTATGGTTTCTATGGTTCTGGTCATGCGATCTGGACATCGCATAAAATATTGCTTCAATATATCATTCTCGATTAAAATACAAAATTTCATCTCGATCGAATCCGAAGTTTCGAATTTATCGAGAAAACAAAATTTCAAACGACCGTATTTACGGAACCCCTTGTATAATGTTGCTCATAGATGAACGTGATCACGACATTCGAGATCCACACATATCCTGAAAATTTCAAGTCCCTAGGCATTTCCGTTCAAAAGTTACAATTTTCTATGCTTTCTATGGTTCTGGTCATGCGATCTGGACAAAATTTCGCATGTAGCTGAAACACCTCATTTTCCATCTGAGTGCAAAATTTCATCTCGATCGAATCTGTAGTTTTCAAGTAATCAGGGAAACAAAACTTTGAACGGCCATATTTACGGAACCCCTGGTGGAATTAGGCCCATTAACGAACCTAACCGAGGCATTCGGGATCTGAACCTACACTGAAAATTTCAAGTCTCTAGGTTGATCCGTTCGAGAGTTATCGTGCTGACGGCCGGACGGACGGACGGCCGGACGGACGGACGGCCGGACGGACAGACTCGAATTTTTCGACGGATTCGTCATCAGTGAGTCGAACATAGTCGATTGAGACCATTTTCGGCTCAAAATTCGAAAAATACAGACATCGTGACGAAATGATATAGCCCTCGTGTAAGTAGTACGAGCGCTCAAAAATAGAAATTAGAAATTTTGTCTAAAAAATAAAAAAAAAAAATTTAGGGGTGGACTACCCCTAACATTTAGGGGGATGAAAAATAGATGTTTGCCGATTCTGATAGATACCGGATAAGCACAAAAAATTTCATCAAAATCGGTTAAGCCGTTTCGGAGGAGTATGGCAACGAACACTGTGGACACGAGAATTTTATACAGGGTCTTTCACGAGGAACCTCACCCATATTTATACGGGAAACTACTGGACGTATTTTCATGAAATTCAGCACTTATAAGTATTTCACGATGCTGATGAAATCTAAAATATTTTCAAGGCATGAGCACCTCCGGTTTTTCCGGAAATGACGTCAACTTCCGTTTTTCAAATTAGAACACCATTTTTTTTATTGCAGAAATAGATTCCTCAGAAAATTTCAAGTTATTTTGATGTAACATTTTTCAGTTTTGGTTGGAAAATTCTCTCTGAGCGGGAAAATTCGAAAAAAAAATCGAAAATAGAGCTCCGCTGAAACAAGAATAACTTCGAGGTTTTTGAATGGAAAATTTTCATTTTTGGGATTTTTCAAGATGTAAGATTGATGTATCCACTTCAAAAATCGAAATCGCGATTCATGATACAGGGGGTGAAAAAATCGCTTTCAAAGTTAGGGATGACAAAATCGTGAAAAATCAATTTTTTCAAATTAGAACCCCATTTTTTTATGGCAGATATTGAATCTACGTTAAAAAATAATGTGAGTGTATGCATCACACCCTTGCCCTAAAATGGATATTTTTTGAGTTATTCACAAAAAACTGTTTTTCGTCTTGAATTTTCAGCTATTTCTTTTCCCTTCACGCCAAAAAGATGAAATTTTCAGGAACTGTTACTTAAACCATGTTTTAGATTTTACTACCCTAATATGCGAGAGAAAAAAGTTACAGGTTGTTCCTAAATAGATGGCGAATTTGGATTCGAATTTGTATCGGAAACCTCTTTATTTCAACTAATCGGCCATCGGTTTTCTCTCCAGTGATAAATAAATAATTCCTTATGAACCATATGCAAAAACTCACCATGTTTTACATTCTTTTCTTTTAATGATAGATATCATTAATTACATCTGCCAAATTCCTCTTTATTCAGTAGCATTTTGTGTTTACTATTAATTTGGTGATAATTCGTATTAAGTTATAAAATCGATCACTATGCCTAATTTTACCAATGAAGATTATTTAAATCTCATTCTACTTCATGGAGAATGTAATAAAGTTGTAGATAGAACGATTCGACTGTTCATTGAGAGGTTTCCAGACCGACCCAGACCAACGAGAGATACCATTAACAGAACCATGACAAACTTGAGAAATGTCGGATCTTTCGTTAAGAAAACTATACACAGAGAAAAAAGTGTAGTAGAAGATGAGAACAACGAAATTACAGTTCTTGCATATTTTCGTGTGAATCCTCAAAATTCTCTCAAAGATGCCGAGATTGATCTGGGATTATCTCAATCGAGTGTTTGGAGAATATTAAAAAAACATAAAATGCACCCATATAAATTCAATAGGGTACAGCATTTGAAGGAAACTGATTTCGTCAGGAGAACAGAGTTTTGCGAAGCTATGATGATTCGATTTCAAGAGAATGAAAACTTTTTGGACTGTATAATTTGGACAGATGAATCTGAATTCACAAAGAATGGTTCTTTCAATAGGCATAACAGTCATTATTGGGATGAAGAGAACAACCACCACTTCAGACAATGGAACTTTCAAGAGACCTGGAGTTTCAATGTTTTTTGCGCCATCAAAAATAATGCAATTCTCGATGTTCACATTTATGATGAGACTTTAACTGGTAAGATAGAACACTACACATGTTTGCATTATTTAAAGAATGTTCTCCCTTAGGAGATAGATATTCTGACATATTGACTCAAATAATTGAGCCGCTAGTACAGAACCATAATGACTTATGGTATCAACAAGATGGCGCGCCTCCACACAATTCACTCAATGTGTCAAATATCCTCTACAGGCTATTTGAAGATCGATGGTTGGCGAACAATGGTCCACATCTTTGGCCACCACGTTCTCCCGATTTAACTCCTTTAGACTATTATGTTTGGGGTAGGATAAAAAATATTGTCTACTCAACTCCCCTGACTGATAAAGAGGACTGCATAGAACGAGTCAGAAATGCGTTCAGGTTTGTTTAGATTTTTAGATTCATAGTTCTGAAACTCAATTTGGTTTTTAAACACTTTTGCAGATCACTTCCTCCCGATGAAATAAGAAGAGAAACGCACGAAGCATTCCTGAGACGTATGAATAAATGTCTAGAAATTAACGGTCAAAACTTTGAGCATCTTCTCTAGTTATAACTGCGAGAGTTTGCCATGGTTCTCCTAATAGTAACTTGAAGTCGGTTTCAAGAAGGGGTGAAAAATCTACAGCATGGTTCAAATAACAGTTCCTGAAAATTTCATCTTTTTGGCGTGAAGGGAAAAGAAATAGCTGAAAATTCAAGACGAAAAACAGTTTTTTGTGAATAACTCAGAAAATATCCATTTTAGGGCAAGGGTGTGATGCATACACTCACATTATTTTTTAACGTAGATTCAATATCTGCCATAAAAAAATGGGGTTCTAATTTGAAAAAATTGATTTTTCACGATTTTGTCATCCCTAACTTTGAAAGCGATTTTTCACCCCCTGTATCATGAATCGCGATTTCGATTTTTGAAGTGGATACATCAATCTTACATCTTGAAAAATCCCAAAAATGAAAATTTTCCATTCAAAAACCTCGAAGTTATTCTTGTTTCAGCGGAGCTCTATTTTCGATTTTTTTTTCGAATTTTCCCGCTCAGAGAGAATTTTCCAATCAAAACTGAAAAATGTTACATCAAAATAACTTGAAATTTTCTAAGGAATCTATTTCTGCAATAAAAAAATGGTGTTCTAATTTGAAAAACGGAAGTTGACGTCATTTCCGGAAAAACCGGAGGTGCTCATGCCTTGAAAATATTTTAGATTTCATCAGCATCGTGAAATACTCATAAGTGCTGAATTTCATGAAAATACGTTCAGTAGTTTCCCGTATAAATATGGGTGAGGTTCCTCGTGAAAGACCCTGTATATTAGATATTAATGTCATCTCGTTTGATATCAACACACTATTATTTTTATAATATCAAAGAGCACTCTTAAATCTCTCAACACTTATAGCTAATAATTCATATTATCTTCGTCCAACTGATTATTGAAGCAAAATACGTGTGTTGGTTTTGTTCACCTATTTTGTGGAAATAATATAATCAAGTTGGTACATGAGGGTTCGAAGAATTTTCTTAAGAAAAAACTAGACTCATATCATGGCATTCATAAATGATCGTGATTTACGGATTCCACTGGGCAAAGATTACATTTCGTTTTTCTCTGTCCATTACGAGCTATTACACGAGATAAACTCATGAATTCGATAAGGGTTAATCCTTAAAACGATCGAGAATGATTGATGATGCTTGAAACCCCCCGGTCAGAGTTGGTTTTCGCTCATGGATAACTGAAACTCAGAGATATGAACTTCTGCTGCTATTACTTTCTACATTGCTGAATGAACTCAATTGAAGCATGCCCATAAATTTCTGCATTAATCAGGTTGGATTCGAAATTTTGCTTAATATTGCTAACACTCAAAAAATGTGAGGAATTTACGAGTTCGGTGGAATAACTGACAGATAGGTTATGCGATTCTCGTGATTTGTAATGCCACTTTGAGGAGAGTTACACCGTGTGGCCCACTTAAAACGGTCCAGTCAGATATTTTCTGTCAGTGAGGGTTTTGCTGGGACAAGCAGTTTTCAATTACACAGTGATAAAACAAGCAAAATTGTTCTAGATAAACTAATAAGCAAGCCAACAAATCAATCATTCGCATCTATAGACCGGTTTCGACATATCAAGTCTCGTCAGTATAGCTGGGAACAATTTTTCTTGTTTCATTACTGTGTAATTGGGGTCAATTTTTATTTGGAGGGCTCATCTTTTGATTGCAAATTAATGGGTGTACGATCATACTCCTAAACAAGCTGGAAACCCTTCGTGTGTCTTGAATGACAATAGGGGTTGAGTGACACATCACTTGAAAGGCTCTGTAATTTACTCATGAAAGAGCTGAAAAAATTCTCAATCGTTCGTTTCGGTGTAAAAAATTCGTTGGGAGTAATGGGTGAAATGCATTGAATGGTCGTGTTCCTGAACGAATCCTAAGTATTGAGATATTGGAATTGTTTATCGTTTGCTTCTACCCTATTTTCGTGTAGAATTGAATAGTAGGCAATTTGATTCATTAAAATTCCCTCGGAAACTCGACCACTTCACCCATAACTTCCGACGAGTTTTTTACACTGAAACGAACGCCAACCAGAACTATTTCAGCATATCTTTATATATGAAAATTACGTGTCATGTTGTTTGCCCGGAATGGTCTCTTAAAATACTGAACCGATTTCAATCAAATTCTGCACACTGTGTGCAGTTTGATCCAACTCACAAGATAGGATAGTTTATATCTCAATTTATAGTTGCAATATTTTCTTATTGCAAATTATTTGTTTATTATTCATGACGAAGACTTATAAATATCAAATCGACGACAGGAGATCGCGTTCCCACTACACCGATCTGTCGACCCTGGCGATATCGTGCGAGGAGTGATGTCAAATTTCTGGGTCTTTCCTAAACCTGAAAAAATTTGGAACTGTTTGAGAACTAGGGTATAATACAGAATGTTCATAGAATTCGTAACTGTCAATAATGTAGAATCATATCAGTGACAAAAAATGATTGACCTATATATTGGTTGTCAAATATTTATACGATCGATTTTATTTTGCGAACTGTGTGCCGTTTGATCCAACTTGAGAGACAAGGGTAGCTTCGGCATACAGAACTGTGTCGGCGGAGACTGTCCAAATGATTGCTGGCTTCCCACCAATTGACCTAATGGTGCTTCCTTTATACTTATACCATAGGAGAAGCACTACCAGGCAATCGACGTATGGCAGGAGGGAGGATAGTGAGAAAATAGCAGGAGAGATGAGATGGTGGAGGGCAAAATGCCGCTTGGACGCGCAGGCTGATCAGGAATTTGAAGCAGTGGATCCAATGTGAGAATAAAATGTCCGGGTACTATTTTACTCAATTTTTGACAGGGCATGAATCTTATGGTACCTTTACTAAGAGGATAGGACGGGATGATCTGTCATGCATGCCACGTTGTAGACGACCCAAAGCACTGCCTTAGATCAGATGGACGGAGGAAAGGAACGCACTGGTTGGAAAGATAGGCCGCTTACCACCAGTTGAGTGTATTATAGAGAAAATGATACAGCATGAAGGATACTGGAAGGCGTTTACGGCTTTGTGACAGGAGACCTGAGGAGAAAAGAGACAGGACCGCTATTCATCGGTTATCATCGAAGTACGGACCAGGGTGGCTTTTCCGGTGGTCCTCGCATTTCCCCAAGTTGTGTTTTTTTTTAGTAGGCCGGCAACAACATCAAGCCAAACCGACATATCCCACGACACGGGGGGTGGTTGAATCTGGCAACAGATTTCTTTTCACAACCCGAAAAAAAAGGTAGGAATATGGCTAGGTTAGGCTTAAGTAAGGAGTAGGTTAGGGTTAATAATAATACTTCCACTTTATTGGATATTTCACTACAATTCAATGAAACGTATACTTTAGCCACAGCGAGGCGTGGCTGGGTCTGCTAGTCTAAAAATAAATTGCAAAACCTTCGAAATGATTCGTCACTCTATCCCTCTTGCCATTCGAGTTTCTTGTGGGTTTTGCCACCCTGCGTAGGGGGTGATCGTACACCCACGAATTTATAATACTTACGAAAATATCCGGCTGTGCTGTTTTATGTGGGCCAAACTGTGTATAATAGAAAGAATCAAAGTTTTATAGCTCGTGTTGTAGATGTCGCATGGAATCTATTCTATAAAGATATTTGATATCTATATTCATCATGAGAATCTCATTCATTTTCGTTCTATAGTATATTGACAATTTCTCATTCCTTGACAAACAGTTTTACTGGTCCTTTGTCACCTATAATGAAATTGTTGTGGTATTGTTGTGGTATTATCAAACAACTACTGTTGGTGTGTACCAAATAACGAGACACAATTTAAGTCCGCTTCATCAAGACCTAACCTGCAAAAGATGTTTGTCCAAAATTTATAGGTAAAATTTACCTTTTTTTTTCGCCCTCTGAAATATTGTGTAAGTTATGAATAGAGAATATAACTAAACGGAAGGACAATGGAAAGTTACTTGAGCAATAATCATCGACGGTGGAATTTCTATGATCCTACGCTTTGGTCCAAATACTCGAAACGTCTTCAGGAAAGCTCTGGGCTGGTGTTAGTCAGATTCATTTCATTCCTTCTGGAGGTTGCCCTGAAGATGGTACGACTAAGCAGCCAGACCACGCGAGCGAAGAGCCCAAATAACTTAAATTAAACCTTCGTCAATAACCTCAAGAGAATAAATTGATGGTGTTCCATAATGAATTTGCAGTGTTGTATTTGAGAAAAAAAAACTGAAACTAGACGAGATTAGGTGAAATTCAAAGGCAATGGGCAGTGATCACAAATATGACGCTGATGTCAGCAATATACAGGGTGAGTCATAAAGAACGGATCGAACTCGAAAGGAGTATTAGACACAAAAATATTACTTAAAAATTACAAAAAGCACTGCCGTGAAGTCAGGAGTTTTTGATCGCTCGTTCATCCATCTTGTAGATAGATTTGCCTTTTTCAGTTTTAAAAACAATTTCAAAACTTTTTGACAGCAGTCAAAAAAATTTTCAAACTAAGGCGAAACTCCAGACGAATTCGCTAGAATTTTATGAGGTATCTATGGTTTTGGTAATGCGCTCTAAGTCTAGTCTAATTCTGCTCATTGATGAACGTGACCGCGACATTCGAGATCCACACCTATCCTGAGAATTTTTGGTCCCTAGGCCTTTACATTACAAAGTTATAATTTTCTATGGTTCTGTTCATGCGATCTAGACAAAATTTTGCATGTGGCTTGAACACGTTATTCAAAATAGTTCAAAATTTCACTTCGATCGAATCAATAGTTTCGAAGTAATTAGGAGAACAAAATTTCGAACGGCCATATCTACGGAACCCCTGGTCGAATTTTGCCCAATAACGAACTCAACCGCGGCATTCGAAATTCGAGCCTACCCTGAAAATTTCAAGTTTTTAGGATTTTCCGTCCGAGAGTTAGCGTGTATACGCACGGACCATTTTCGGCTCAAAATTCGAAAAATTCAAACATGGTGACGAAATGATGATGATATAGCCCTCGTGTAAGTAGTACGAGCGCTCAAAAAATTCACATGTTTTAAACCAATTTTCATTCACTATTCTGACGCTGAAACTACGAACTGAAAATCTTAGGAATTTCAAAGAAAACACAATGAATAGTTCGTAACAAATGCACAGACATAATGAAATTTCCACGCACCGTTTCAATTGCGTAGTGAAGAGACAATAATTAAAATATAGAAGAAATGTCAGTTATTCCAGACATTTTATTTCGTGGATAAAATGTTACGCCGTCATATGATTGACTCATATTGATGTTTTATTCAACGACAGAGTAACCTGAAAGCATGCAATGTTGAAATTAGAAGTTTCCGAACATATTTCAAACGTTATATACCTAAGTATTATTACGTAGTTTGGATGTCTAGTCATAAATGTGTCACATCAAAAAGTGGAAAACATGTGTTTATTGACTTTCAATTTGGAACGTCCAAGATTCGGTTATAATTATGTATTGAAATATCTTTCCTGTTAATATCATTTCCAGGAAAACCACCAGATAAGGCAAAAATAACTGTAACTACGTATCTCTTTTGGACTTGTGAAGAGGAGAGACAAACATTTGGTCTGGTGGACCTCTTATTTCAGAAATTGAAAACAATTTTCGATGGAAATATCACTCCTTTACAGTTATTGAATACACAAGTGATTTGAGTGAATGTTTATTCGTGAGAAGAAAGTTTAACACTTGAGCTGGAAGGACGAGGGGTCGGATTTCTTCGAATCAATAAACATTTATAACTCGTTTTGTAAACAAAATTTTATCCCATTTTGATGAGGCCGATGAGGGGTCAAATGATGGACACTCTCTGGAGGAAAATGCATTTTATGAAATATGATCGAAGATATCGCTTCGATTGAGGGTTGCTAGGGCACTGAGTATTTGATTGTTTGCAATTGTCGAAGAAAAAAGTTTTCGAAGAAAAGCACTGTCGTGAAGCCACCTTGTAGGTAGATTCGAATTTTCCGGTTTTGGAAAACAATTGAGACAAAATTTGACAACTGTCAACAAAAATTTCAAACAAGGCGAAACTCCAGACTTCACGTCAGTGCTTAGGTGACCAATATTCTTTTCGATAATTCGCTAGTGTTTTCTACGGTATCTTTGGTCTTGGTAATGCGATCTGGACAAAATTTTGCACGTAGTTTGAATAAATTATTCTTCACCCATATGAAAAATATTTCATTCCAATCCAATCGGTTGTTTCGAAATTATCCGGAATAAAAATTTTGAAAAGCCAAATTCACCGAATCCCTAGTCTAATTTGACTGAAAATTCCACACATGTGATTTTTAACCAATCAGAACGTGTATTTCTAACAGATCACTATCGCAACGGATGAATTTTAGTGGAATTTTTTTCTTCGTGGGTAGGTACCCAACAGCGAATTATACTGGAAATTTTTTTGGCGTTTATAATGACAGAATATTCTATTTGACAATCAAATTTTATTTTGTTCACATATTAACAATATTTTCAGAAAATTATCCCTCATCTTCGACTCGGGATAATTTTCAAAATATTGATGAGCTCGAAAAAATTTCCGAAAATAATTTGACCTCTAGTGATAATTTTTTACTAACTATAGTAACCAATCAAATTACTTAATTTAGAGTCATGTGTCAAATTTCATCCAATCACCTATGGATTACAGCGATAATACCCAACATGTGGTGTTTTCAGTTTGGTGTTTTCGACAAGGAGGATTAAACGTCCGATTGACAATCAATTTTCTGAAATAGACAAAGTAAAAAATTATCTTATCGAATGCCCCTCGGGCCTTGATAAATCCTCAAAATTTTGTCATAGAGAATTCTTTAAGCGTGTTACTTGAGGATAATAGCCATCAAGCAACACGCTTTCAGCATTCTTTATGACAAAATTATCTCAGTACTATCAAGGCCCTAGGGGTATTACTACTGAAAATTTCCCTAGGCCTTTCCGTTCGAAAGTTATTATTTTCTGTTTCTGGTCATGCGATCTTCGAAAAATGTAGCTTGAATACATATATCATTATCCATTGAAATACAAAATTTCGTCACGATCGGAACCGTAGTTTTGAAATTATCAAGAAAACAAATTTCGAACGACCATATTTACGGAACACCTGGTCTTATTTTGCTGATTGATGAACGTGACCGCGAAATTCGAGATCCAAACCTACCCTGAAAATTTCAAGTCCCTAGGCTTTTCCGTTCGAAAGTAATTATTTTCTTTGGTTTCTATGGTTCTGGTTATGCAATCTGGAAAAAATGTAGCTTGAATATATCATTTTCCATTAAAATACAAAATTTCGTCACGATCAAATCCGTAGTTTTGAAATGATCAAGAAAATTAAATTTCAAGTGACCATATTTACGAAATCCGAAGTCTAATTTGGCTTATTGATAAACGTGACCGCGACATTCGACATCCACACCTTTTCTGAAAATTTCAAATCCCCAGGCCTTTCTATTCGATATAAATAATAATTTTCTAAGGTTTCTATGGTTCTAGTCATGCAATCTGAACAAAATTTGGCATTTTTTCATCTCGATCGAATCTGTAGTTTCGAAGTAAACAGGAGAACAAAATAACGAACAGCCATATTTACGGAACACCTGGTGGAATTCCGCATATTGATGCAATTAACCGCGGCATTGGATAACTGAACCTACACTGAAAATTTCAAGTCTTTAGGTCGTTTCTTTCGAGAGTTATCGTGCTTACTGCCGGACGGCCAGACAGACACACTCGAGTTTTTCGATGGATTCATCATTAGTGAGTCGAACCTTGTCGATTGAGACCATTTTCAACTCAAAATTCGAAAAATAAAGACATCGTGACGAAATAATATAATCCTGTGATCGAGCGCTCAAAAATGATGAGCGGTGGCAACGTGGTCGTTGTTCCAGATTGCATCATAGAATGGCGAACCAAGAAAGTTGAATCTTCATCTTTATGGTCTTATTACTCCTAACTCAAGAAAATGTTAGCTCTGAAAGAAAATTTAGATATCAGCAGATCTTACCGAGTCACGGATTTTTTGAAGCAACATTCCAGAGGATACATAGCAAAGAAGTCAAAGGTATTCACAAGAGAAGAGTTGGAATGCTTTTTAGATACCGCTCCTAATGAGCAAAATTTATTGATTAAGGTTGTTTTCAATGTTTTCATTATGGGTGTTGCTGGAGGTTTCAGAATTGGAGAGCTTGTGACTATGACAGTAGATGATGTGAATGATCGAGGCAGCGTATTGGTTGTTCAGGTTCCTGATACAAAAACATATAAGAATAGTGCAAAATATTTTAATTATTCTCCATTTGTAGACCTGGCCACCCTTGAACCGATGAGAAGTAATGATTTTCCAGAAATTTTGAAAATGCCCATTATTTGGAACCCCCCTCTCACCTGTTCAGTTTCCATAGTGAACATTTGAAGTTTTCAGAAAATCTGAGGTGACGGGTTACTATTGACAACGGGAGTAAGTGAAAACTTACTTCCCTAAGGAAGTAAGTAAAAATTGAATCAGAACTTCATATTTTATTGATATTTAGGTACAATTTTCGAACTTACAGTTAACAAAATTACGTGAAGTTTATTGGGCACTCTTCTCATTCCCGTTCTCTTCTAGATATGCAAATTCTGTGGACAAGTACTCACTTTCATTAATAGATAATATATCTGTTGAGTTTCGGGATATTTTTGATACTATGTCCGATGTATGCTGCTTGGAAACGTTTCTTAGACTTCTCCGGTAAAAGGAATTCACATGCAGCATTTGCTGCTTCTTGAATTTCATCTTCTTTTGATTCATTTTAAGCCCGATCCACACTCATGCCGTGAACGTCCGCGAACCCGCGAAACGCGAGTGTGGATGGGATCGCGCGAACCAAACTGCGAATATTCCTGGCTTATTTACACGTGAAGTTCACGCCAAGATTCGCGGCAAGAATTCTTGCCGTTATTCGGTTCGCGCGATCCCATCCACACTCGCGTTTCGCGGGTTCGCGGACGTTCACGGCATGAGTGTGGATCGGGCTTTAGAGTAGGAAATGTAGTTTCGACAAACACTTTGTTTGACAGATGAAAACCTTAGTAACACAAGTCAAACCGATATTTCATTGTAGGTACGTAAATAAATTCCAAACTTTTCATCAAAAAAACTCAGGAGGCAAGTTTCTTGACCAGCCTCGGACTTCATTGCTTGCCCTCGCTATCGCTCGGGCGCAAACTACGTCCTCGTCTGGTAAGTGTCCCTTGCCTCCCTTATAGTGTAAATAACTATTTTCGTCAAATCTTCCTGAGAACAAGCTTACACAATTATTCGGTTCTGATAATTATGGAACTAACTCGTTTTTTCTTGCAGTATCTCAGCCCTGAACCATTTGATATTTCGCATTATATTGAACACCCCTTAGCTTTGAATAATGTCATAGTTGACCACCGTTCCTTGTTTGATTTCCGAACTGAGAGCATATTCTGAATCTCGAATTGATCAGATAGTCCTTGCTTTGAGATGGTTCAGAAAAAAATCTTGAAAACTATCATAACATAAGGGTGATTACGAATATCACGTGTTTTCGGTTCATAAGGGAAATACTTGTGAAAAATATGAATGAACGCGGGACTTCTGGCTCTCGATAACGGTGTATTTGAATATGTTATGAAGTAATCAATGAATTTTTAATTATTGGCATATAACAAGAACGCGGATCCAGATTATTCAGGCAGGTCATGTAGGTGCAATAAAACTAACCTTAATATCCGAAAGTTTCTGAGAACGTTCATAATGTCGTTCTATAGTTCACCTTGTCAGTAACTTACTTGAACCGACGTAGTTTAATAATAACTTTATCGGCAAGAGATATGGATCTACTACGGGTTTGAGAAGCCATTTAGTAGGTGCTCACCGAAATAATCTCGTTTAGTTGAAAGCATCGCTTTCAATGCGGGCTTAGGAGTGTTGCATATTATACAGGGTGTCTTCTTTTAAAAGGGCCAAACTTCGAGGAAAGATCATACATAAGATTTGCAACAAAAAATGTCATATAACACATGGTCGAAATGTTGACGGTTTTTCTTCGATTTAACATTTCTTGATTTCACGAAATATTTCAAGTTTTTCCATAAATCAATTCTACTTCAGTTATCCTCAGAGCCTCAGCAGATTTGAACACATATTTGGAAAAAGCATAAAATTTTCTACAAGATGAGAATTTCTTTCTGCCACATATTCAATCTGCCACCAGTCATATTTTTCGAATGGTTTTATCGATGAAAAATCACTGATTATGGACATGTTTTCTTTCCAGCAAAAACTACCACATTTAGTGTGCTTTCGAATGACATATCAACTTTTGTGCTTGCTGCTTGTCTTCTGCCCTAATATCATGGCTAACAAGAAAACAACGAATAAGTCGAAATATTCCAAACCTCAATTTGCTTTAGTTTGAAGTTCTTCATGATTGAATATTGTAGTTATTTCCACGGAAATCATGAATTTATTTATCGAATCAAAATAATTTGAAGGAATAAACTAAATTTTTATAGACAAAATTTATGAAACCATGTGAAGAAAGACGACTAGGTACTACTACTTATGACAGTTGTTCTAATTGTCCACCTACATGTTCAATACCTTTTACACATCGTTTTCGCACTGAATCTACAAACCTTCGAAGTTCACAACGTTTCTGTACATTTCTGCACAACACAAATTTATTCTTTCGATGAGATCCTCTCGAGTCTGTACGCGAATTTGATATACTTCTTCTTTCAAGAAAACTTCGCAGGTTTGTAGTTTCAGTGCGTAAACGATGTGTAAAATGTACTGAATAAGGCAGTGGACATTTCGAACGATTGTTATAAGTAGTATTAGTCTGCCTCCTTTACATGTTTTCATAGAATCTGTATTATTAAAATTTGGTTTATTCCTTCAAATTATTTTGATTCGAATATTTCGACTTATTCGTTGTTATCTTGTTAGCCATGATATTAGGGCAGCAAGCACAAAAGTTGATGTCATTCGAAAGCACACTGAATGGGTTAGTTTTTGCTGAAAATAAAAAATGTCCATAATCGATTGTTTTTCATCGATAAAACCATTGGACAAATATGACTAGTTTTGTTCACTTCAGAATCGAGACATTCATCTCCTTACCTCCTTACCCGCAATAAGAATTTTTTTGGCAGACAGAAATTCTTGTCTTTTAGAAAATTTAATGCTGTTTCCAAATATCTCCCCCTGAAGTTTGGCCCTTTTAAAAGTAGACACCCTGTATACAAGCAGTTTGCTTGTAATGAGTTTATTTTGTATTAGTGCAATTTGCCGATTGAAATTTGGGTTGAATGGAATTGGAGTGTTGCTGAAACTTTACACATCAGGAAAATAAAGCTGTCTATTGATAGGCAGACATTTATCTCCCCCAGTCATTCCGAAACAAATTGGAATTCCATTTTCGACCTGACAGTCATGAGCAGGTTATCTACCTGTAAACGGGGTGTTTCCAAATTAGACATGAACCTTGGAGGACGTGTTATTATGACTCATTTGTGGTCGTTTAGGGCCATATTTATTGATAACCAAAAACAACAGTTTACGAGTTATTTGAGTTCTTGTGATTTAAAAGATTTCTCACCTCACCATTTTTCGTAAATTTATTTTACGTTCACCAAATTTGATTATAATTTCGGATTATTTGATAGTTGGTATATGAAGACGATAAAAATCCATTTCTTATATCAATTCGCCTGCAATTTTCGAATCCCACAATTTATGTATAAAAAAAATATTTTAAAAACTTGCCAAGTTAGAATGCAGTAATACTTTCGTTTCAGCAGATTTTTTATAAACAACCTTTTGAATGTTTGGCATAAAAAATTACTTGTAGATAGATTCGAATTTTCCAGTGCTAGAAATCAATTGAGAAATTTTTGACAGCTGTCAAAAAAATTCTCAAACTCCGGCGAAACTCCAGACTTCATGTCAGTGCTTCAGCTGACCAATTTTTTTTCGATAATTCGCTAGAAGTTTCTACGGTATCGATGGTCTTGGTGATGCGATCTGGACAAAATTTCGTAAGTAGTTTGAATACATTATTCGTCAGCTAGGTGTTGAATTTCATTCCAATTCAATCAGTAGTTTCGAAATTATCAGGAAAAAAATAATTTGTACGGCCTTACTTGTCTAATACTGCTCATTGATGAACGTGACCGCGACATCTGCGATCCAAACCTACCCTGAGAATTTCAAGTTCCCAGGCCTTTACCTTCGGAAGTTTAAATTTTCTATGGATTCTATGGTTCTGGTCCTGCGATCTGGACAAAATGTTGCTCTAATAGATCATTCTCGATTAAAATACAAACTTTTATCTCGATCGAATCCGTAGTTTCGAAATTATCGAGAAAACATAACAACCGTATTTACGGAACACCTAGTATAATTCTGCTCATTGATAAACGTGACCGCGACATTCCAGATCCACACCTATTCTGAAAATTTCAAGTCCCTAGGCCTTTCCGTTCGAAAGTTATGATTTTCTATGGTTTCTATGGTTCTGGTCAAGCGATCTGGAGAAATGAAGCTTGAATATATCATTCTCCATTAGTATACAAAATTTCGTCACGATCGAATCTGTAGTTCTAAAATTATCAAGAAAACTAAATTTCAAACAACCATATTTACGGAATCTCTAGTATAATTCTGTTCATAGATAAATGTGATCACTACATTCAATATCCACACCTATCCTGAAAATTTCAAGTCCCTAGGCGTTTCCGTTCAAAATTTACAATTCTTTATGTTTTCTATGGTTCTGGTCATGCTCTCTGGACAAAATTCTGCATGTATCTTGAAGACGTCATTCTCCATTTGAGTGCAAAATGTCATCTCGATCAAATCTGTTGTTTCGAAGTAATCAGAAGAATTCCTGGTGGAACATAACCGCGGCATTAATTTGGGAACTGTATCTACATTGAAAATTTCAAGTCTCCATGTTGTTCCGACCGAGAGTTATCGTGCTTACAGCCGGACGGACAGACTCGAATTTTCTGACGGATTCGTCATCAGTGAGTCGAACTCTATCGATTGAGACCATTTTCGGTTCAGAATTCGAAAAATACAGACATCGTGACGAAATGATATAGCCCTCGTGTAAGTAGTAGGAGCGCTCAAAAAGAGTGATTTAGCGTTAATGTTTGAATGGGAGCAATAGCTGATCTTCCGATAGGTCCTTACTATCTACCTGATAACTTAAACGGAGAAAATTATGAAGAACTGAGAACAAATATGGACAGTTTTTTGGACAAGGTTCCCTTGATTGACAGGCGTGAAATTTTCCAACAGGATGGGTGTCCGAACACTATAGGCTAAACGTTCGTATGTTTGTGAACGAATTGTATATAATCGGTGAATAGATAGATATATAGATAGATAGACTTTATTCGATCAAAATACCGTACAGGTGTAGACCATGTCAAAGAAAAAATATAATGTACATGCATAAATTAACAAAATTCTTCAAAATTTTTCTCATTTAAGAAATGTTCTACACTATAAAAAGCATTCTCAATCAAAAATTTCTTAAGAATAGAATTTTGTAATCGACTTGATTTATTCTTAAAATTTCCAGGCAATGTATTCCACAATTTTAATAAGCTATATGTTACATTATTCTGTAGATAAGTATAATTTGGCTTCTTTCTAAATAGAAAGTTTTTTCCTCTGGTGTTATAATCATACTCAAATTTAATATAGCTCAACTGTTCAAAATTATCAATCACGAACTCGATTGACTCATAATATATGAATAAACTATACAGTGTTAATATTCCATACTTATTGAATATAGGCCTACATGATTCCATCTGATTCATCCCAAAAATAATTCTTAAGCATGTTTTTTGCAGTATGAATATTCTATCAGTTTCAGGAGATCTAGCCCAAAAAATTATTCCATATCTGATTTTCCCTTGTACATATGAGTGATATAATGACAGAGCAGCATCCAAACCAATTGTCTTGCTAACTAATCTAATAGCATAACAATGTTTCGCAATACAAGAACGACAAATTTCCAACTTCCTCAATTTTCTCTCTCTGATGACAAATGTTTATATTTTCATTCATCTTTCTGAATATTATAAGTTTGGTCTTTTTGATATTCAGTACTAATTGGTTTATATCAAACCACTCAGCCAATTTCTCCAATTCACTCTGCAGAAACCTCTCACACATACTTCCATCAGCTACTCTACATATTATAGACGTATCATCTGCAAACATTACGATTTCACTTTGTGTTAAAGTAACTAGGTCATTGGTATAAATAATATAGACCAACCGTCCCAATATGGAATCCAGTGGGACACCTTATTCTATATAACACGAATCAGACGGTCCGTCTTTTCCTCTGCTCATTACTCTTTGTTTTCTGCCAGTTAGATAAGATCTGATAAGTTCTAATGCAATTCCTCTTATGCCATTTTTTTCCAATTTGGCCAACAATATTTCATTATCTACCCTATCAAACGCTTTTGACAAATCCAGAAAAAAGGCTGAAGTAGTTTGGTTTTGATTGAGAGATTTAATTATAGTGGTGAAGGTTTGGTAGACTGCATTAATTGTTGTTCATTTATAATTTTTTTCTTTTCCAGGAATTGTACAAATTTATCGAATATAATACGTTCAAAGATTTTATTTATATTTGAGAGAAGTGACACAGGTCTGTTATGATCGTAATCTTAATTATTTCCTTTTTGAGCGCTCGTACTATTTACACGAGGGCTATATCATTTCGTCACGATGTCTGTATTTTTCGAATTTTGAGCCGAAAATGGTCTCAATCGATTATGTTCGACTCACTGATGACGAATCCGTCGGAAAATTCGAGTCAGTCCGTCCGGCCGCCCGGACGTAAGCACGATAACTCTAGAACGGAACAACCTAGACACTTGAAATTTTCAGTGTGGGTTCAGTTCCCGAATGCCTCGGTTGAGTTCGTTAATGGGCCAAATTCCACCAGGGGTTCGTAAATATGGCCGTTCAAAGTTTTGTTCCCCTGATTACTTGAAAACAACAGATTTGATCGAGATGAAAATTTGCACTCAAATGGAAAATGAGGTGTTCAAGCTACATGTGAAATTTTGTCTAGATCGCATGACCAGAACCATAGAAACCATAGAAAATTGTAACTTTTGAACGGAAATTTTCAGGATAGGTGTGGATCTCGAATGTCGTGATCACGTTCATCTATGAGCAACATTTTTCTAGGGATTCTGTAAATATGATCGTTTGAAATTTAGTTCTCTTGATAATTTCAAAACTACAGATTCGATCGTGACGAAATTTTGTATACTAATGGAGAAATTTATATTCAAGCTACATTTCCCCTGATCCCATCACCAGAACCATAGAAATCATAGAAAATCATAACTTTCGAACGGAAAGGCCTAGGGACTTGAAATTTTCATGATAGGTGTGGATCTGAAATGTCGCGTTCACGTTTATTAATGAGCAGAATTATACTAGGGGTTCCGTAAATACGGTCGTTTGAAATTTTGTTTTCTCGATAATTTCGAAACTACTTATTCGATCGAGATGAAATTTTGTATTTTAATCGAGAATGATATATTGAAGCAACATTTTGTCCAGATCGCATGACCAGAACCATAGAATTCATAGAAAATTGTAACTTTTGAACGGAAAGGCCTAGGAACTTGAAATTTTCAGGGTGGGTTTGGATCGCAAATATCGCGGTCACGTTCATCAATGAGCAAAATTAGACTAGGGGTTCCGTAAATATGGCCGTTCAAAATATTTTTTTTCCCTGATAGTTTCGAAACTACTGATCGGACTGGAATGAAATTATGCACCTAGCTGAGGAATAATGTATTCAAACTACGTGCAAAATTTTGTTCAGATCGCATCACCAAGACCATAAATAACGTAGAAAATTCTAGCGAATTATCGAAAAAAAATTGCTCAGCTGAAGTACTTAATTGAAGTCTGGAGTTTCGCCTAAGTTTGAGAATTTTTTTGACAGCTGTCGAAAATTCCTTCAATTGATTTCTAAAACTGGAAAATGCGAATCTACCTACAAGGTGCATGTACGAGCGCTCAAAAGTTCCTGCCTTCACGGCAGTGCTTTCCGTAATTTATTTATCCTGAGATTTCTCGCATTTAATGGTGATCAAATAACAGTGTGTTTACATTTTTGTTATTCCAATAATTACAATTCTTGATAAATATATTGTCTATTAATGAATTTAATGTCTTTGTTATTCTAGATGGTTCGTTTATTATCTGTTGATAGTAAAACTAGCAATTATATCTATAAAGCTATATTTGTGGAGGAGCTATTTCGTGGCCAGCGAGAAGTCCAGATCTAACACCGTTATATTTCCTAGTTTGGGGAAGTTCAAAAGAAATAGTATATGAAAGGGAAATTCATACGCGTGCATAACTTGTGGAGAGAATAGACGGAGCAGCGAGAAGATTAGGAGTAAATTTCAGGACTGAAGAGATAAGAAAGAGGGCACGTTCTTGTATGAGAAGTCATGTCGAAACCAACTCATGAATGAATTTTCTAATGAAATTTCGAATTTAATTGCAATAAAAAAATTTCGAAAAGCACTGCCGTGAAGTCAGGAGCTTTTGAGCGCTCGTTTATCCACCTTGTAGCTAGATTCGCATTTTCCAGTTTCAGAAACAAAATGAAAAATTCTTTGATAACTGTCAAAAAAATTCTCAAACTGAGGCGGAACTCCAGACTTCACGTCAGTGCTTCAGCTGACCAATTTTTTTTCGATAATCCGCTAGAATTCTCTATGGTATCTATGGACTTGGTAATGCGTTCCGGAAAAAAATTGGCACGTAGTTTGAATACATTATTATTCAGCTATGTGCAAAATGTCATTCTAATCAATCCAATCAGTAGTTTCGAAATGATCAGGAAAAAAATATTTTTCCGTTCGAAAGTTATAATTTTCTATGGTTTCTATGGTTCTGGTCATGCGATCTGAATTTAATATAGCTTGAATATATCATTCTCCATCGAAATATAAAATTTTGTCTTGAGCGAATCCGTAGTTTCGAAATTTACGAGAAAACTAAATTTCAAACGACCGTATTTACGGAACCCCTAGTATAATTCTGCTCATCGATAAACGTGAACGCGACATTTCAGATCCACACATATCCTGGAAATTTCAAGTCCCTAGGCCTTTCGGTTCGAAAGTTATGATTTTCTATGGTTTCTATGGTTCTGGTCATGCGATCTGGAGAAATGTAGCTCGAATATATCATTCTCCATTAATATACAAAATTTCGTCGCGATCCAATTTGTAGTTTTGAATTTATTAAGAAAACTAAATTTCAAACGAACATTTTTGAGGAACCCCTAGTATAATTTTGCTCATAGATAAACGTCATCACGACATTCGAGATCTACATATATCCTGAAAATCTCAAGTCCCTAGGTGTTTCCGATAAAATTTTTTGTTTATGAATTGAAGATTTGTTCGGCTGGTTGAATTCCCCAGATCTGTGAATAATAATAGTATATTATTCAACACTTGATGAATTAAAGCACCCGCCTGCGGCTCGCGCTGCAAATTTCATCTTATTTATTTATTTACACTGCATAAGCAGGAACGACGGGAAACCCCCATTATAAATACAATAAGAACAAATATACAGAGAAAACAAACTTTAGAACATACAGTCAGAGCACAAACAGCAGCTCACGATAAGGACGACACTAAGCAGATCTCTCTCAACATAGACAGCGCTCTGGTCCTGAACGACCGTAGTGAGATGGAAAAAAAATCAAGATCACCGTGTACAGCGCAGAGATCGACAATGCGCGAAGGAAACAAATATTTGCCATAGTTAGTTCTGTGCAGTCGGTTCCGAAACAACTGAAAATTCCGAGTTGGTCTTTGCGGAATGTTAAAACCAATGAGTCCGAGAACACCAGAGCAGTCCACAGAACCATTGAGTAGCCTGAACAAAAATGAAAAGTCCGCCAACCATCGACGCACCTCCAGAGTATCCAGGCCAAAGCAGGCCCTGATGCGCTCAATGTCACCATTAAACGCGCCCCCAAGCCTAAAATCAAGACAGCGCAAGAACTTCCTCTGAATCCTCTCAACAAAGCCTATGTGACAGGCATAAAAAGGTGACCACACGGGCGATCCATACTCGAGGATTGGTCTAACCAGTGAAACATATAAAGTTTTCAGCGTCCGCGGAGAGAATTCTTTGGAATTCCGCATAATGAAACCCAGCATACGGTATGCTTTATTGGTGGTTACGACAATGTGATCCCTAAAATCGAGCTTGCGGTCCAACCTCACACCCAAATCATCAATCGCCCCAACTCTGGACAATGGACGGCCGCCAATATTATATCGATATGTAAAGACATTATTACTCCGGTGAAAACTAATGATCTTGCACTTGGCGATATTCAAGTATAAGCAATTGCGGACCGACCAGTCATAAAAAAGATCCAGCTCTCGCTGCAACCTCAATGCGTCCATTAAACAATTGACAACTGTGTACATTTTGAGATCATCCGCGAACAACAAAAACTTCACGCTGAGAAAAGTACCAATGTCATTTATAAATATGAGGAATAAAACTGGTCCCAAGTGAGACCCCTGGGGTACACCGGAAGAAACAACAAACTCTCTTGACGTGAAGTCCCTGTATTTAACCATTAAGGTACGCCCAGCCAAAAAAGACCTGAACCATTGTAGAAGAGAACCTGACACGCCCATAGCTTCCATCTTAGTTATCAAGATGTTATGGTTGACCTTGTCGAGCCTGAGTTATGATCATTACCGTAAGTTGAATACTATAGCGGAGATACCTACATCATGAGTGAGGAAGAAGATAACATTGAATTTGTCGAACTGATTGGGAAGTATTTCTGTTCATGTTTTTTTCTACATTCGATTAAATATTAGTAATATACGGGGTGAACCTAAAATCTGCGCCTTTGCTTTTTTTAAATGATGCAATGCCACTACGACTTCTTCTTCTTCACTTGATGAAGACAAAATGACCAGTGATAAATTATACTATATATGATGATGATAGTAGTATATTGTTTAACGAGTAGGTCATGTAGGTCATTAATCACGCAGATGAAGTTTGCAGCGCGAGCCGCAGGCGTGCTGTAATTCATTGAGTGGGTTATGACCATTACCGCGAGTTGAATATTATACTTTATCTACAACTTTAAAAAAAAATGAAAATAAATAACTACTAAGATACAAGTACAGAGAAAGAACTTTATTGACAAATCTTAATGTAACAATGCTTTCAACAATGTATGTAGTTGTAATCACTCATTTTGTCTATCAATATAATCAACTGTAAAGTTTGAACAACCATCAAAGTGAATATGTGGGACGGAATTATGCAAGTTCATTGTTTCTTTTTGTGTTTGTTGCATATATGTTGTTGATATACTAACTGGTTGAGGTGTTATAGAACTGTATATTTCATTTGCAGTATCTGCCTCATTCTTTTCGGAATGACCAATGAACCCCTCTGCCACAGTAGTTGATCGCCAACCGCCACGGCGTTTCAGTGGCGTTCCAGCACCTAGTAATAAAGCTGGTATTTTTAAATGTAGCAATGTCTTTTTCCATTGCTCCAAATTCATTAATGCCAATTTTTTGTGAGTTATATTTTCCATTTTGAAATTCAATTAGAGAATAATATCGTTTGCGATATATCGGTAGGACGATAGAGACGGTAAGATTTAAATATTTCTTTGGTATAAAAATTTCCCGTAACGGTGAATTTTCTGAAAATGTTTGTTTTTGTATTAGGCACACTGACCATAAAAATATATCCATGGTCTTTTAAATATGGAATTTGGCATAGACTGCAATTCTGCTGCACGACATTATGCCTATCGATAAAGCAGCCTAAAATGAATTTTACTACATGATTTACTAGATGATAAAAACGATTGGACTATTGCGAGATCTACTATCTTTGTTGTCAGATATTTCTCATCAGGAGCTTCATTTATGAAATTATTGAGTTGTTCTGGCGTAAAAGTTTTCGCCTTTTCAACTTCTTCCACTTCAATATCCATATCGGAGATTTCTTCATCCGACAAGTTTTCTGAGTTGGATTCCAGAGTCGTATTTCGACAGTTTGTCAGAATGACTCAACAAACAACACTCAAACACCTTCTTGAATTTTCACTGAATTCACTTTTGTATCTTAAATGTGAAATAATCTGTGGAACCATCGATCTAAGATCTGGACTCGATAAAGTACTATCTTCGATTCTAAGCACTTCTAGACGAGGCTATCTAAAACTCGATCAGTTTTTACTACGGGGCTACATCAACAGACGATTAGTCTTCGATAACGGAGCGTCACACAGGTATAACCTTTTTCGTTCGGTGTCTCTGACTAGGATTTTCGTTTATGGACCAAAATATAAAGCGGCAACGTCTGTTACAAGTCTGCACCAATGTGGAGAACTCAAGTCGCGCTTCCGAGTCGTGCAATATTAGAACAGCCTAAATTGCCTCACAAAAATTTCTGTTAGTTGTCTATTATACTGTGAGAATGATGAACAAGATCATTAACGTCTTCTCAATTGACTGGTTATCCGGGTCTAGAGAGGAAGTCATTGACAATTGAATCCACGAAGATCTAGTATCTGGAAAATTTATCCTGTCAAATAATAATTATAGTTCAGCTTGATGGCTTCAAATAAAAATGCTCTTAAATAATACCATATACCCTTCTTGGACACCTTCCATGAGTGGCATCTCAACACAATGAAACATTCTTTCCGCAGCAATTCTCAGTAGGCATTGCGTTCATTTTTCTTCTCGACTCCTTGCACCCTGATAGTGGAAATAGAATTGTGAGTGAAGTTAAATGGCCACACAGATTCGCCTTCAAAGCCTCCTTGAAACTTGAAGGACGTTTTCTATTAAGGGGTGACCAGATTAGGAAACATAGGGATTTTTTGAGCCGCTGGCGTCCTATCTACTACTTCCCAAGAGATAATTCGTGAAAATTCCAAGGATGAAACTTCACTGCAGGAAGGATTTCTGCCATTTCGTGACTGGAAATTTTATCACTCCGTTCGTCGAGGATCAAGGCGTCTTTCATTGTTTTAAGTCAGACAGTAAAGAACAAATGAAAGCTTATCGTTGTATAAGAAGGTTTAGATTGTCATTTCAGTTCACGGAAGAAAGTAATAAGAAATTCATCAGGGACATAATATATTACTTTGGTATTCCAATGTACGTATCATTTATGTGCAATTGCACATTCATATTGAAGTACAACCTTGTTAGAATTATATTTTTCATACGATCATTTGAAATAATGTGGCTGGACATTATGCATATGGACTTAATGTAGATAATGATAAATTAATTACATTATCTTGATATAATTCATAATGGCTAGTTGAAGTTGGTTAAATAATGAACACGGTCACACTCGCTAATAATTGGCTCTCTTTCGCTATCCGCAATCACGTGGTTCAATCAAATGTTTGTGTTTATGAATAATCGAATATTATTTGTCTTGTTTTCTGAATTTTACATTCGAGTCGTACAATATATTTCGAAAAATGGCTAGAATTTTTTGATTTATTCTACCTCAACAATCATAATATCTAAATTGGAGAGTTTTATAAATTATGGCTGGATAGTATGAATAATATCCACATTCGGCACTTCTGCTACAATATGATTAAATATTGAATAGCAATGAACATAATTTTTCGACAGAATGTATATTGACTGAATGAAGTGGATAATAACAATAATAATAAGGAAAATAATAAATCGCCTTTATTCATTACAAAATATGAAGAAATAGAATAAAGTGTGAACGTTGTAGTCAAGATAATGTGGCGAAGTCTAGAATTACTATTCAACTGAACCACATCATATTGAAACAACAACAAACAAACATTCGCCTATTTCTGAAGTTTAACTCGAAGATGAATGCTCGTGTCAAATCGATAAAAGTCATTTTGAAACTCACCAGTGAAGCTTGGAATCAACGTCATTTACATTTCATGTACAGAAACAAATTATCCAGAATTATAATCGACTCTTCGAATGAACAGGTCAAGAAGTCCTGTATAGATCAGAGAGAATTTCCCCACTAACGCCACCTGTCCTTACCAACAGCAGAAATTCACATTTCTCTGCGGGTCCTTCGAAAGACTAAGTGATCCCGCAGAAACCCCAAGCACGCGATAATAAACATAAGAAATACGGGTTGAAGCTTATCAGAACCTATACAGAATTGAAACATGAATATCACTTGTTCGATAGTATCGCCTACAATACATGTACCTACGGAAAAAATCATTCATATGAATAATCGTCTCCTATGATAAGCAGCTTACAAACTCGTTTCAAGAACCCCTAGTGGGTATTTTTTTTGTGATTCACATAGCTGTTCGTTCAAAAGCATGTCGTTCCCCACGTCAATCAATTGCTACACTGTGCTGATGAGGCTAAAGAAAGCCGGCTACAGTTGCGAATGACGAATCCTGATGTTCTCTGGGGTTAACCTTCTGGGATCGCCTTTTCAACTACTTTTCATAGGAAACGATTATTCCTCCGAATGATTATTTCCCTTGATGTATTGTAGGCGATACTATCGAACAAGTAATATTTATCTCTCAATTATTGAGATTTGTTCGTGTTTTTGTTTAGGGAATATCGAGAAGAAATATTCGAATGATGAAAGATCGGCCCTATTTCAAAAGTTGGCATTACTTCACAGCCGTTTGCTGTTTTTTAGTGCTCGTTCTACTTACACGGCGACTAGAGTTTCCACTTATATCAACGATAGGATTTCTTTTTCTAAACTTGACCACATGATTTCCAATGCCCATCTGGACAATTATAAAGCTATGGTTTTCGAGGCGCATTTGAGTGATCATCGGGCAATACTCCTCAAACTAAATTTCTTTTCTGTCTATAAGCATAAATCGAGAATGCGAACAATTCGAGATCTGGGTCAGGACAGTCTGAATAATTTAATCAGTCGTTTATCCGAGTGCGACTTTATTAATTTACTGTGAAACTACTGTTGATCGATGCTTTGAAATATCCAATAATATCATTCAATACCACTCTACATACTCTAGATTCATGTTGTCCCTCGAGAAGGGTCAATTCTGTATTTGAGAAGAAACAATAGAACATCAGAAATATTGCAGAGCAAAAAAATTCTAAAAAATCTTCATTGGCTCCACACCAATATTGATTCCAGAAATACCTATGAAAACTATAAAAAACAATTATATCATCACAACTCACTAATAAAATCCACCAAAAAAAATGTCCATTGTTCAACTATAGCCAATTACGAAAATAAGGGTAAAACGGTCTGGAATATCGTTAACAGTACAATTAGGAAATCCGGAAAATGTAATAATTCCATTTCCACTGAAATAGACGGCAAAATTAACAATAAACCTGATGGAATCTCAGACCTATTTGCGGGTTATTTTTCCACTACAGCGGAAAATAGAATGCACTCTTGCTACGGTAACGCTTTATCGCTTACTTGTGCTATCATAGCATCACTGGCCAGTAACTTCTTTTTTTATCCTGTTTCTGATTCTGAAAAAATTTGAAAAATAAAAATTACGAAAAGCACTGCCGTGAAGGCAGGAGCTTTTGAGCGCTCGTACATGCACCTTGTAGGAAGATTCGCATCTCCAGTTTTAGAAACCAATTGGAAAGATTTTGACAGCTGTCAAAGAAAATTTCAAACCAACGCGAAAATCCAGAGCTCACGTCAGTGCTTTGGTGACCATTTTTTTTTTCTATAATTCGCTAGAATTATCTACGGTTTCTATGGTCTTGGTTATGCGATCTGGACAAAATTATACATTATTCTTCATATATGTGCGAAATTTCATTTCAATCCAATAAGTATTTTCGGAATCATCAGAAAAAATATAGTTTGAACGGCAATATTTACGGAACCCTCAGTCTAATTTGGCTCATTGATGGAAGTGATCGTTGAATTCGCGATCCGAACCTATCCTGAAAATTTCAAGTCCCTAGGCCTTTTCGTTCGAAACTTATGATTTTCTATGGTTTCTATGGTTCTGATCATACGATCTGGAAGAAATGTAGCTCGAATATATCATTCTCAATTTAAATACAACATTTCGTCAGGATCGAATCCATAGTTTTGAAATTATCAAGAAAACCGAATTTCAACCGGCCATATTCACGGAACCCCTAGTCTAATTTTGCTCATTAATTAACGTGAGCGCGAAATTCGCGATCCGAATCTATCCTGAAAATTTCGAGTCCTTTCCGTTCAAAATTTATAATTTTCTATGGTTTCTATGGTCCTGATCATGCGATCTGGAAAAAATGTAGCTCGAATAAATCATTCTCAATTTAAATACAAAATTTCGTCCCGATCAAATCCATAATTTCGAAATTATCAAGAGTACTGAATTTCAAACGGCCATATTTACGGAACCCCTAGTCTAATTTTGCTCATTGATACACGTGAACGCAACATTCACGATCCACACCTATCCTGGAAATTTCAATTCCCTAGGCCTTTCCATTACAAAGTTATAATTTTCTATGGTTTCTATGGTTCTGGTCATGCGATCTGGACAAAAATTGCATGTAGCTTGAGTTTGTAATTATCCATCTGAGTGCAAAATTTCACCTCGATCGAATCAGTAGTTTCCAAGTAATCAGAAAAACAAAATTTCAAGCGGCCATATTCACGGAACCCCTCGGCGAATTTTGCCCAATAACGAAATTAACCGCGGCATTTGAGATTCGAACCTACCCTGAAAATTTCAAATTTCTAGGACATTCCGTTCGAGAGTTATCGTGTATACGGCCGGACAGACGGACGGACAGACTCGAATTTTTCGACGGATTCGTCATCAGTGAGTCGAAAAATACAGACATCGTGACGAAATGATATAGCCCTCGTGTAAGTAGTACGAGTGCTCAAAAAGAGTATAGGGTCTGATCGCATTTCAGTTAGAATCCTCAAAGAAATTGCCCCAGCAATTAGCCGTCATTTTGCTAATTTCCGATATTCAAGAACGGAAATCTTCATGATATAGCTAACTACCGTCCAATATCAATTTTAAGGCGCTGGTCTCCTCGAAACGCGACGGACGACCGAAGCGGAGACGCCTTCGTCAATTTCCGAATTATATGTTCGGGAAACCACGAGCACGGTCTCTCTGAACCGCCTCATGCGACGTTCAGTCAGCTGGCGAGATTTGAGAAGTTACACCGACAGCATTCCATATGACGTCACATCACGTCGTAGGTCGCGTGCAGCGGTTCGAGGAGACCAGCGCCTAAGCGTTTATTCTAAAGTTTTCGAAAAAATCGTTTTTGCGAGAATGATAGATTATCTCAACAAATTCAAAATACTGAACAAAGCGCAGCATGGTTTCAGAAACGGTCGCTCTACCCAATCGGCAGCACTTAGCTCCGCGGAGTCTGTCTATAAATGCTCAGATGAAAATGTGCAGGTGGCTAAATTCAAATAAATAGCAAAAGGAGACAAGCTATTCTACTACATAAGCGGAGACTTGAAATTAATTCCAACCTACAGATAGATGGAGAAGAGATTAAATAGGAAAATGGAGTCAAATATCTAAAAGTAAAACTAGATGAAGGGCTTGCATGGATAGATAGATAGATATGAGTTTATTCAACATTTTACAAAATGAGATAAACTCTAAGATAAAACTGTGAGTTACAAGTAACTGTTTACAGTTGTAAAAAAAATAGAATTGATTTTAACGACCTATGCATTTAGTATAATATAATTTACAAAAATTAAAATAATGTTCTGTCTATATGGCATTCTTCGTTACAGTTGGCTTCTTACACTCTTCATCGGGCATCCAGTCGCATTCGGGAATTTTAGTCGCAATTCGGTATTTTATTTCGTCTCGTCCGGGATTTTTTGTCACAATCAGTAAATTATGTTAAATTTTTCATGAAGAGTTGATCAATCTATGAATCAAAGATCGATCTGGAAAAACCATATAAAATATGCAGTGGATAAAACAAACTCAGCAATGAGTAGAATTTACCCACTGCTATGAGGAAGAAGCCAAATGAACCAAAGCACGAAGCTACGAATGATCAAGTCAATTGCAAGACCCCAACTAACATATGTCTCGGCGGCATGGGGCCATGCCGCCATATAAAGAAGATTCAAGCAACAGAGATTAAACTGCTCAGAGCAGCAATGAATATGCCGTGGTTCGCAAGAAACCAACAAATCCACAGAGACTTAGAATGGGTAACTGTCACAGATTTCCTAAAAAAGAAGGCCAAGAAAATATTTGAAAAAGCAAGTCAACACCCAAATGATAAGCTAAGAAGACTAGTTGACTACAACCCCGCAGAAGATGGTAAGGATAACCACCTATCACAAAAGACCCAGAGATCAACTACGTAGAAACAGAAAATGAGTAATCTCAATTTAAATTATCCAGAAGAAGAGACTCCTATGAAATTCGAATTCATAGGTAACACAATTATCACACGACAAAGATCGTGGTATAGATACGAACAAGAAGAGTCAAAAGGTTAATAGGTAATAAATGCCTGGAATCTAAAACAGCAGGTTAGGTTCAGTGAGCAGGTCATGCACTGTTCTATCTATCGGAGATAGTTCGTCCATGAGGATTTTCCCTGACTAAACAAAAAAAAAGCAGGTGGCTGGAATATTTTTGACCTTTCTTGCGCCTTCGACACTCTTGGTTTCAATTTCATTATTAACAAGTGCTACAATGTTGGTTTAAGAGGGATATTATTGGACTGGTTACGCAGTTTTCTGAATGAAAAACCATGTCCGTCAGGCTGGAAGGATGCTTTTCGGGGGAGAGCAATATAGGGCTGGGCATTCCTCAGGGTTCCGTGTTGGGACCACTGCTCTTTTTGTTATTCATAAAAGCCCAATCACCTGGCTTGTCTTTTGTTGATACTGTTTGCTGATGACACATCGGTGGTTGTTTCGGCACGGAGTCTTGGGGGGCTCCAGCAGGCTTGTGAAAGCTTGATGGCAGAGTTTTTCAGGTAGTGTCGTTTGAACAACCTTATGGTAAATGTGAAAAAAACCGTTTATCTGCATTTTGGCCGGAGTAACCTCGATAGAGGTTCTCTCAGATTGAATTTTTCGGATAGTGTGGTAGCTTCAGTAGATTGTACGAAATTTCTTGGTATCCATATTGATAGAAATCTTAATCGGTCATCCCATGTTGACACGTTGTGCAAGAAACTCAATAGCTCATTCTTTGCGATAAATAGGTTCAAAAACTCTCTGCCTCGTAGTTCTCTTATTGACATTTATTATGGTATCGTTTACAACCATCTAAATTATAATATCTTGCTCTAGGGCAACTGCACTACCGTTTCGAGAGTATTCGTGGCTCAGAAAAGAATTGTGAGACTGATTTTGAATTTGACACCGGGTTCCTCATGTAAACCAATATTTATATCTAATAAAATATTACCATTGCCATGTATTTACATTTTGAAATGTCTTGTTTATGCTAAAGATAGTAATATGTTAGCATCGAAATGTTTCTACTCGGTAAATGAATATCTTTCTGATTCTTTAGCTTCAGACGCGCTCTACACGTGTCAAATAGCTCGCGCAAGTAGCTAAATCAAGTCTTACTCGCATCGTGTAAACCGCGATGCAAGTAACTCGCGCAAGTGCAGTCCACTGTCGTATGTTTAGTCAAGTGAATAGAAACACTGTCTATTCACTTGTGCAAGTCGTGTGTTTTCCCAACTAAACTCCTCAACTAAACACGTGTAGACCACCCAGATTAGGCAAGTTCATTAGTAGAAATCGTGAAATTGTGCACAGGGTGTCAATTCGTATCGACTTCAAAGATGTCTCGTTGAAATGAGGAAGCAACTTTAGAATTCGTACAAAGTTACAGGGAAAGGCATTGTTTGTGGGATTTCAGGGATGCTGTCTACAAAAATAAGCAAGCTAGAGAATCGGCGTATAAGGAAATTAAAGAGATAATAGGAATTGAAGGATTCGGGTGCCCGAAATTAACCATAAAATTCGGGCTTTGAGATCGACATATGCACAAGAAAAAAAAATTAAGGAGTCCATGAAATCGGGATCCAGAACAGACGATGTTTATGTGCCCACTCTCAGATGGTTTGAGGAAATGGAGGCATTTCTACGGAATCTAGAGGGAAATAACAATATTTAAAATGACTACTAAACGACTGTACTAAAATACGTGTAGATGCTCACATAAGCGCCGGCAAATTCATTTTAGTTACTTGCGTTAGTAGCTTGCTCAAGCTACTTGACACGTGTAAATTCGCCAGATACATAATGTCACTAGATTAGGAATTATCATGTAATTTTCCTTTTTGACCTATCCTATACACCTTGTAGTGTACCACAGGATTAATAAAGTATGTTATATTATGTTATGTTGTGTTATATGATTCCGTCACGATGTCTGTATTTTTCGAATTTTGAGCTGAAAATGGTCTCCATCGACAAGGTTCAACACATTGAATTCGAGTCTGTCCATCCGGCCGTCCGCCCGTCCGCATACACTATAACTCTCGAACGGAACGACCTAGAAACTTGAAATTTTCAGAGTAGGTTCGAATCTCGAATGCCCTGGTTGAATTCGTTGTTGGGCAAAATTTGATCAGGGGTTCCGTCAATATGGTCGTTTGAAATCTTGTTTTCTTAGTAACTTCGAAACTACGGATTCGATTGTGACGAAATTTCACACTCAGATGTATAATAACGTGTTGAATCCTGATTTTGTTCAAATCACATGATCAAAACCATAGAAAACAATAATTTTCGAACGGTAAGGCCTAGGGACTCGAAATTTTCAGAATAGGAGTGGATCTCGAATATCGCGGTCACGTTCATCAATGAGCAATATTAGACTAGGGGGATAATGTATTCAAACTACGTGCGAAATTTTGTCACATCGCATCACCAAAACCATAGATACCGTAGAAAATAATAGCGAATTATCGAAAAAAAAATTGTTCACTTAGCACTGACGTGGAGTGTGGAGTGTTTCGCCCTGGTTTGAATTTTTTTTTACAGCTGTTTTTCAATTGCTTTCTAAAACTGGAAATTGCGAATCTACCTTCATGGTGGATGAACGAGCAATCAAAAGCTTCAAGGCAGTGCATTTTATAATTTTTCGCGAAACAAATGACCAAACGAAATTTTATTGAACAAGATGAATTAGAGGAATAAAATCACCACACATGACATAAGATGTTGTTGTTCCTTGGTCGAAAAAAGAAATGTGAAAGATTGTTCACGCAAAAATGCGGAAATTAATGTCGACAAAAAGCCGCAGTGTTCCAAATAAGAAAATCGACTTCTTGAAAGAAATATTACAACGGAAAATTGTAGATTAGTTGTACCTGATACATGAAAATTGAAATTCCATTGTTGAAATCCATGACGAAAAGTGAGCAAAGCTGACGGAAACAAAAGGTTTTGAGAGAACAAAGATCCTCAAGGGAAGGCAGAGCATTTAGGTTTCCAAGCACCGCTTATAAATAACTAATAAGTGCAGTCATTCCACATTGTCTCCACTGAATACAACAAGAGAGCGCAGATCGTCGTTTATTCCCAAAATTAGCTCCCAAATTATACTTCCTACATTATGAAGAGCTCTGGATTTGATTTAAGGGCATTATGTTTTTTTCCTGCATAATACAACAAAAGATCCGAAATTTATCCTGATCCAACATCTGTGGTGTTGCAGCCGTTCTCATCATTATCATCGTGTTGAAAACCAATATCGGCGAATGAGAGAACCACCAAGAGATAATCGAAAGTTATTTGGGCCATTGCCGGCGTCTATAGAATTCTACGTTCCGATTAACATTTTAAGAGCAACCCTGAGAAGGGCTGGTTTCCGCCAAATTCATTTTATCACGAAATCAAACTAAATAATTGGGTTCAATTAGTTCTTCCTAGTCATCTTCCGATGACCGCACCAACAGGCCCCTTATTTCCAGACTAGGAAAAACTACAGCATTGTGCTTTAGAGCGATGTAAGATACTTCTTTCTGTTCTCTTCTTGATCCGTATGGCCTTTGTCCAAGCAGTGCTGGGCCAAAACATTGCTTCTCCTTTCTCCTAGTTTCGTCAATTTCTGGTTTTTTGACTCTTAAATTAAGTCAACGTTTGGTCTATCCTAGGTTTTTTCCGAAACACTCTTAGGGAATTGAGGAAATACAGTTCTTTGTGTCCTGATTATCGTTTTTCTTTGTTCTTCAAATTTCGTGAGAACCCATATGGTGGTGTTAAATGGTTTGAATGCCGCCCACACAAAATATGCGTTGCTAATTCTCAGTTCTTCTGAAAGGATACTATGCAATGATTACGGTTGTCTTATCCCTCTGGTGTTACCTCGATATTTGTAGTTGTACTGTTAACCTCCTTAAGCTTTTCGCATATTAGAGAGAAAGAGGACAGGAAACGGCCATGAAAAACGGGGACTTGACCATCGTATTCCGAGTAAGAAACGCCATAAGCCTGCCACACGTTTCTTCTTCACCATCCAAATGAACATTCTCCACATAAACGCTCGTCTATCATATTCAAAATCAATTCTGTGATAATTGAGGAGAGCTTCAAAACTCAAAAGGAAAGCATGGTGAGCGATGGGAAAAAGGTGGGACTGCAGCCGTCTAGTATCCCGCGACCTACCCGAAGCGTTTCCTGTCTTATTCATCTCTAATGTACGAAACGCTTGAGCCATCTCAAGAGTTATTTTTGGTGTAGTCATTCAACTTTTCATGTTTCCATGTCCGCTATACTGTTTTCCTCGTCTCTGACATAATCTGCCTGGAAGAGAAAAAAGATATACTTAGTGAAAGAAGAATAGATATAGATTTCGCACGATGATATATTCGAATGTCCAAATTAATGCAAAACTCATCATACTTGCATTATCTGCAATTCTCGTATTTCATTATTCATTTGAAACGTTATAGAGGAATAATAATCATGAATTTGAATTTGTGTCAAGCTTCGAAAATAATTCATATGTTTATATAAGTTAAAAACAAAATGCTGCAATATTCAATGAAGCTATCGGAATAATTTCAACCATTTATTAATTACAATACGAATGATTACTTCTAAATACGCATCATTGCTCTGTAATATGGACTACCTAATAGCTCGCTGTTTCAAAATTTTGTTCCAATGATATTTACTACGCTTCCACTAAACCACAACTGAATAATCGGTAGATGATTGTGCCATTGGGCAATTGAATTCAGTTTTTTGGGGAAGGCTTTCCTTGCTTTCAATATTTTGGGTTTTTAATACAGTTGAAATGTCTGTAAATAGGATGAAAAATATATTTGACTGATTGTTTTATGATAGAACTCCTTTTTGAATTTCAATTAGAATGCTTCACAAAAACTCAAATTTTATTCTGAAATAGTTCGAGATACAGTAAGATAATTGATGAATATTTGACCAATTTCACCACTTCGGCCAAAAATCATCCAAGAGTTTTAGCAGATGAGTGTTGAATTAAGGATGTGCCTATGAAAATAAAAATAAATATTTGTTCGTATATCTGTTGTCCTCTGTGCGTTCCTCAATATTGACCCGTTTGTGCTGAGAATCATGTTGGTTATCCTGAATGCATTCAAGGGCTTCTTTATATAAATCTATATAAATTTGTTCCTCAGTCGATTTGCATACCAATCATCGGATCGAAGTCATCCTTTGTACAAGAAGTTAGGAGCTTTTGCGCGCTCATTCATCCACCTTGTAGTTAAATTCGCACTTTTCAGTTATGCAAACCAATTGAAGAAATGTTTGACAGCTGTCAAAAAAAATGAAACCAAGGCGAAACTCCAGACTTCTCGTCAGTGCTAAGTGACCTATTTTGTTTTCGATAATTCGCTAGAATTTTCTACGGTATCTATGGTCTTGGAAATTCGATCAGGGCAAAATTGCCCACAGAGTTTTTAATATATTATTCTTCATCTATGTGCAAAATATTATTACAATCCAATCAGTAGTTTTGAAATGATCAGGCCAAAATAATAGCCATATTTATGGAACCCCTAGTCGCCTAGTCTAATTCTGCTCATTGATATACGTGAACGCGACATTCAAGATCCACACCTATCCCAGAAACGTTTAAATGATAATTTTCCGATTATTGATCTGACAGGAGTACCTTGTTATGTAATGTAATGCAATATTGCCAAAGTTTTCGAAACCTGCAAAAAAAAGTATCGAGGGGCTGGGAAATCTTTGAAAAATCAAATTCCTGCTGTAGCGTGCGGTAATGTTACAAATGAATTATTACAATAAAATGAAACAAAGAACATTCTCACAAAAGGATACACTGTTGTTTTTTCTGCAAAAACCCATGAAGCGTTGGTACGCACGTTCATACTTCTCTCTGGATTTCGCCGGAAGTGAATTAAGTGAAGCCGCGTTCGCGGCTTCTACTAGTTCAGGAGGCGTGCAAGGTAACAGATAATCACTATCAGTGGTAATGTTCACTAATTCCTTATAAAATACAACGAATCAAACAAAACCGGCTTAAAAATTATTTTACTTTTGTTGCGTTAAAATCAACGCAACAAGGAGCGATCCACAAAATCCATATCCAAGCAAGAATTTCTCCGTAAAAACCACTTCTTCACATGACGTGGTTTCCTATTTCAAGTGCGACCACCTGCATCTTACGCGTCATAAGCGCCCTGAAGTTTTGTTTATGTTTAAGTATATTTATATTATATTTTTTACCGATTTTACGATCATAGTCAGTTACGTTCCGTCGTCGTAGAAATGCGTTAGTCAAAATGCTCAAGAGTTCCGTTCCATCTTCGGAGGAATTCGTTATAGTCAAAACGCTCAAGAGTTCCGTTCCATCTTCGGAGGAACTCAAAGTTCTACTTCATTCTTCTCTCTAAAATCAGGGTCAGTCAATACAATTAAAGCAGGGCTGTTTCTAATTATCAAATCCAGGACAATGAGGTCAGAAAATTCCATTGTTTTACTAAAACACCGTCATAAAATTACCGATGAAAAGTAAAGAAACCCAATCTTTAACTCGTAAAGACTCTATGAATTCTCGTTCTTGTTCGAAAAGGTGTTCCTATTCAAACCTCAAACATTAATCTTATTCCTTGTTTGTAAAAGAGCTACAAATTGAATTTGAGTAGTGTAACGAAGTGAATTTCGTTACTAGGTCATCCGGTATCATTCACGCAAATTTTTGGAAGAATTTATTTAAATTCTTCAATATTTCTGATCAGGAAGATATTTAGGCCACCCTATACGTTCTACGTCGACTTTTGGAAATTTTACTCGGATATCCGTATTCCAAGTTAGGAAAATTCCTAAGTCACCTGGTATAATCGGCCTGGGTTTTGAGAAAATTTGTTGAAATATTCCCATATCACATATGAAGCGAATTCAACGTGATCATTTAAAATCCTAGCCCATGTATAAAAACTCCAGAAATCCGTCGCCGGGATGATATCTCCTGCAGATGTTAGTTTTTGTATGTTGACAGCAAGTTTTTTTGGAAAACGACGCCGTTTTCGAGTGTCCAAATTACCCCCATCAAACCGAGATTATATGAAGGGGAACGGGACGGAATTTTGGCAATTCCGATTTAGCCGCCGTGTTTAACACTGTTAGAAAGTTGTGTCAGAAAATTCCGCGTTAACCACAGAGTTCAACGCTGTTAGAGATTTGTATAAGAAATTCCGATTTGGCCGTTGCGATTTATGCTGTTGGAAAGTTTTTCTAAATTCCGATCGAGCGAGAAAGTTATAGGCCGAAGAATAAACCGTCCGATATTGTTTCGAGCGTGGGTTAATTACCGACATTTGTTCGTGGCGAACGTTCAACTGAGAAATTGACTCTAAGCCGTTTTTGTGCTTTTCGAAGTGCTCCAAAGCTTGTGCAGTGTGTGCTGTGCCGTACAGGAAAGCCGCAGAGTTGGTGAGCCGTTTTTCTGTATTTCCATAAATTATTTCATGACCGTGGACTATTCTTCTTGTGTTTTATAATCGTTAGTTGAAAATTCCGTTTCTTTGATTTCATAATCATTGATTCGAAGAAACAATTTAGTTAAGTCAGTACTGTCCTAGATTATCGGAGATTAAGTTCGACTTGTGTAATTCGGACCTTTCGCGATATTTGCAGCCGGTTAAGTTCTTCTTTTTATTATTTTTTCTTATTTATTCGAGCCTTAATCTGAATAAGTAGAACCATTACCTCCACCGAATATTTCATGTACCCTGGCAGTATGGATTATCATTAATTGGTGCTTCAATGTCCCTCGAGTGAAGTTCAAATGCTGTTGTTCATTGTGGCCTAGCCTTATGAATGATGCCAGCTGAACTTTATACGTTGAGGAAAGGGGTCAACCTTTTTAATTTCTTTCTCCGGCTAGAGCAACATTTTGGTGGACGCGCTATTCCTTATTTCGGCTCCTCCACCATAAACCCCCTTGTATAAATCCCCCGACCAAAATTTCATTTTGGTGGATGCGCCCTTTGAAATCCGAGTTTATTTACTATAACTACGCCCTAGTCTACGTCATCTTGACTTGGGTTCGGTCTTGACTTACATCTCGACAGGGGTGTTTGGACACTGTCTAGACAGCACCGTATTACCACCTAAACATCACTAATCTCGATTACGCGAAACACAGGTTAGTGTGTCACCTCGCCGAAGCTCTGGACTGTAAACTGTTATATGATTACCATTTTGTATGTTTTCACACTTGTCCACATTTTGACCACATTTACCATTGCTTTCGACATTTGCCCTGCTTACCGCTTTGTAGTATAATACACGCAGCTTGCTCGCCTCACTCGTTCCTCGTCCGCTTGCCACCAACAAATTATATTTACTTTGGTATTGAGAATTATTTTTTTGTTGATCATAGGACTGTGTCAGACAGTGTATTATTATTATCTATCACACTGTATAGAACTGATAGTTGTAGAAAGTTAGACCAGCGTTATATTATAGTGTACAAAATTGGACGTACCGTCAGGGTAAATTTTATTTACTACCTCCATAGCCTCCTCCCCCTCACCGGCAGAAGAAATCGATTCTTGCCAATCGCTACCACCTCAGATTGGATCGAACTTTGTCTCCAACTGTATAAAAGCTACCCGAGGTTGGACACAGTGAGTGTCATGAGGTATTGCGACCTTATAAAACCCGCAGTTGGTCTCTTTATTCACCTCGCAATTGTCATTCCTGCCAAAAGTCACACTTTTAGACGCTGCAAACAGTGCATAATTAGCGACACAAGGTAGTGCGCTGCTCATCATTAAGCTGGTGAGAATTATTACTCTAATTTTGTACTCGCAACAACTTTCGTCATAACAAAGTCATTCCATGGTTACCACACTATATTGCAATATGAACATAGAGAAACCTATTCAAACTCACCTGCTCACATCTTGAATGAAATATTTTTTTAATGAATTTTTTAAATGTAAATCGACGATCGAAGAAAAAATAGTATGTATAATTTGTGGGAAAAGCATATTTCCAAACTCCTGTTACCAGACGAGGAGCGTAGCGATCACAGTCGTTTGGGAATATTATGCTTTTCCCACTAATTATACAATATACTATTTCCTAACAATTATGGAGAGTGATACTTTTCCGCAAGATACTGCAGTTGACAGAACGACGCGGAGAGGAGCACGGTCAAGCAGTCGAGTGCGGAAAAAGCACTTTCCACATGAGTTAGGAACAATATTTTTCCTACTACAGTAAATGAAACACTTTCACGGTTAGTTTCCCTCTTGATACTGACGTTAGCTGAAATTTTTGTCTTGGAATTGACGTTTTTAGAATTTTTTTTTGTGCGCTCAGCTCAAAGAGACATGTCGAAATTGGAGAGGGCCACCTACGAAGAAGTCGTATATAGCAGCATTGCAAAAAGGAAAACGCCCAGAAGAAGCTACTTCTGCACCTGCAGAAGAAATTGAAGTCCCTGCTCCAATCGAACAGAAAAAAGAGAAAGTCCCTCCAGTGTCATTGAAAGGCACGGCCGACTGGACACAAATCTCGAGAGAGATGCAAATGAAGGGTATTAAATACCTGAGAGCGACCACAGTAAGAGACGGCATTCGCGTTGTTCCCCAATCCCCCGACGACCACAGAAATATGACAAAATTCCTCGAGTTGAGAAATAAGGAATTCTACACCCTCCAAAGAGAAGAAGAGAAGAGAATCTACGCGGTGGTACGATATCTGCCACTAGACGCAGATATTAACATTATCACAGAGGACCTTGCCGAGCAAGGCATTACCGACGCGGATGTCATAAGGATGACATCCAACAAGACCAAAAAGGCAATACCCTTATTTTTGGTGAAAACCCAAAATAAGAAGGTATTCGAAGTAAAACAGCTCTACGGTATAAATTGTGTAGTAGAGCCGAAGAAGAAGAGCATTGGACCTGGCCAATGTCATAGATGTCAACGTTACGGACATGCGCAAAGTAAATGCACATTCCCATGGAGATGTGTTAAATGCTCTGGAGCGCACAATAGTAAATATTGTACGCTAACAAGGGAAAACGAGGAGAGAAATGCTACCTGTGCGCTCTGCGGAAAAGCAGGTCACCCAGCCAGCTACAAAGGATGTAGCGAGTTGAAACTGGTGACCAAAAAGAAGACTGCGACCAAAGCAAGAAAAGAAGAAGAAAATAAAATGATGCCTTCTGTCCAACAAGAACAAAAGGAAGAAGATAAGAAGAAGAAAACGCCACCACTCAAACAAGAGCAGAAGAAAGAAGCCCCAAAAAATGGAAAATCCAAGAAGAGCAGCCAAAAGAAGAAAGAAGAGACCAACAAGAAAGGACCCGAAACCACCGAGGATCTAGATACCTTCACCAAGAATATCATGAGTAAGCTCATGAAATTTCTGGAAATAGAGATGGACAAAAAGTTCCGTAAACTCACTGAACCCATTTAATGGAGCTAGTGACTAACGCAAATAAAAACAACCTGAAGATTGTCTCATGGAACACAAACGGTCTACGAGCCCGTAGATCTGAAATAGAAGAAATAATATCCGAGAAACAACCGGATATTATAGCCATTCAGGAGACGAGACTTCATCATCATCATCATCATCGTATAGAAGGCGTGGCCGCCTGTTCAATTCCGATTTCTCTGCAGAATTTCCGGTGAAGTTGATTGCCAACTGTCACGCCATCTCTTTGGTGGTCGTCCAACAGGTCTTCTTCCGTGTGGGATGTTGTTACGTACTATTTTGGCTAGTCTGTCGTCAGCCATTCTGTTCACATGCAGGTTCCATTCTCTTCTTCTTTTCCTTATCCATCTCCCTATGTCGTCAGTTTGGCACTTCTCTCTGATGTCTTCGTTTCTTTGCCTGTCGATCAATGTGTATCCCGTTATTGTTCTTAGGGTCTTCATCTCGCTTGTTCTCAATATCCTCTTTGTTACCGATGTTTCCGCTCTTGTCTCTGCCCCGTATGTCATAATAGGTCGCACGCATGTCTTGTAAATTCTGGACTTGCATCTTGTGCTGAGGTATTTATTCTTCCAAACTGCATGTTTAAGATGTCCAGATATTGTGGCTGCTTTGTTTGTTTGTCTTCTCACCTCTTCTTCCAGAAATAGAGACGAGACTATCTACAAGAAATAGAATTTCGTTTACCGACCATGAAATATACAGAAATGACAGAAATTGTCCAGGAGGGGGCGTAGCCCTAATAGTCAAGAGGAACATCGACCACTATTTTGACGATGTACTGAATAATGGGCAAATAGAAACCGTCTCGATTATAGTTAATACGAATCGAGGACAAATGAAAATTACGTCAGCCTACAAACCACCCCAAAACGACTTAATAGAGGAAGATCTGAAGAAGATGCTTGAAGGAAACTACCCGAACATCATTATTGCCGATATGAAGTCAAGAGAATGGAATAGCAGAACTGAAAACCAAAATGGGAAGAAGCTTAAGAAGTACGCCGAAAAACTAAATGCCATAGTATTAGGACCTGAAATTCCGACCTACCTGCCCAGAAGTAATGGCCTACCGGACGTATTAGATATCGTCATAATGAAAGATATTACCCAAGATTTCACACTTGATACTATAGAAGAGGGCACATCAGACCACAACCCAATAGAACTCAGATTGGGACGCAGACCGATAACAGAAGAACTTCAAATGAAAGACTTCACAGACTGGCAAAAGTACAGTGAAATACTCCAGGAGAAAATTACAGAAATTCCACAGATAAGAACCCCTGAAGAACTAGGAGATGAAGTTGAAAAATTAGAAACCCGAATAAAAGAAGCCTACGAGGAAAGTACCAGAAGAATCGAAAGGCCAGCCCCGAAACATCCACATGGTGAAACCCCAAAAGCAATAAAAGAGCTTATAAAGAGGAATAGAAAACTCAGGAAGAACTACAGAACTTCACATCGAGAAGAAGACAAGAAAGAGCTGAATAAACACAGTCAAGTGCTGAAAAATGCACTGAGAGAACTGAGAACAGACAGATGGAACTAAAGAGTTAGAGAGCTAAACACCATAGACCACTCAGCATGGAAGATGCAAAAGTGCTTACGACGCGAGAAAACCGAAATTCCCCCTCTACACGGAGCTAATGGGATGGCCTACTCAAAGCTTGAAAAAGCCGAAGCACTGGTCGACGCGATAGAACGAGAAGCCAGAATCAACTACAGAGAAGACGATGACAATGAAGATTTAGAAGAAGAAGTCGAAGAAAATGAAGAATTGATGTTGGAACCGCAGGAAGGCGATACCATCCCAAACCCAACAACACCAACGGAAATTAAAGAAATCATCAAGAAATTGAAAAACAGAAATGCTCCTGGAAAAGACAAAGTAACTTACTTTATGTTACGGAAATTGCCCAGAAAAGTAATAGCAGCGCTAACCAATATAGCAAACGCAGTGATGAGAACAGAATACTATCCGGAAAGATGGAAAACAGCCGAAGTCATTGTCTTCAATAAGCCAGGAAAAGATAGAAAATTCCCACAAAACTACAGGCCGATAAGTCTACTGCCAGCACTTGGAAAAATTGTCGAAAGAGTCACTGCAAAAAGACTCAATGAAGAAACAGAAGCGCTGAATCTGATACCACCGGAACAATTTGGATTCAGAAGAAATCATTCCACAGAATTTCAACTGTTAAGAATCACTGAATATGTCACTGATGGATTTCAGAATAAACAAGCCACTGGATTAGTGCTATTAGATGTCGAGAGAGCCTTCGACCGAGTTTGGCACGAAGGACTCGCCTACAAGATGATGGCAGGCTACACCACCAAAACCTGCAAGATAATAAGAAACTACCTGAGGAACCGGAATTTTTATGTCAAAATAGACGACACATTATCTACCACCAGACAAATAGAAGCAGGAGTGCCCCAAGGATCAGTTCTAGGAACTCTGCTTTACAACATATATATCTACGATATTCCTAAGAACCCAAGGAATCTGCTAGCCCTTTATGCAGGCGTCACGGGAATAGCCTTCAGACATCGCCGACCAGATGTCATACACAGAAGACTGCAAGAAGCACTAGAAGATTTAGAAGAATGGTTCATCAAATGGAAAATTCAAATAAATAGCAAAAAGAGCCAAGCTATTCTACTACAGAAGCGGAGACTTGAAATTAATTCCAACCTACAGATAGATGGAGAAGAGATAAAATGGGAAAATGTAGTCAAATATCTAGGAGTAAAGCTAGATAAAGGGCTTACATGGAAAAACCATATGAAATATGCAGTGGATAAAACAAACTCAGCAATGAGTAGACTTTACCCACTACTAGGAAGAAGAAGCCAAATGAACCAAAGCACGAAACTACGAATGATCAAGTCAATTGCAAGACCCCAACTAACATATGGCTCGGCGGCATGGGGCAATGCAGCCAATAACCATATAAAGAAGATTCAAGCAACAGAAAATAAACTGCTCAGAGCAGCAATGAATATGCCGTGGTTCATAAGAAACCAACAAATTCACAGAGACTTAGAATGGGTAACTGTCACAGATTTCCTAAAAAAGAAGGCCACGAAAATATTTGAAAAAGCAAGTCAACACCCAAATGATAAGCTAAGAAGACTAGTTGACTACAACCGAAGATGTGGTTAGGATACCCACCTATCACAAAAGACCCAGAGATCAACTACGTAGAAACAGAAATTGAGTAATCTCAATTTAAATCATCCAGAAGAAGAGACTCCTATAAAATTCAAATTCAAATTCATAGGTAACACAATTATCACACGACAAAGATCGTGATAGAGATACGAACAAGAAGAGTCAAAAGGTTAATAGGTAATTAATGCCCGGAATCTAAAACAGCAGCTTTGGTTTAGTCAGCAGGTCGTGCTTCACACGAAGTCTCACACTGTTCTATCTATCGGAGATAGTTCGTCCATGAGGATTTCCCCTGACTAAACAAAAAAAAAAAGATTTTACCCCTTAACGAACTCATCCGGCGCATTTGGACCTATCCTGAAATTGAATTCGACCTTGAATTCTTCATGGGTTAGTCCAACCTAATCGGTTGAGCCCACTCCAAATGATAACGCTCTTGTTCATAGGCACTAGCGCGCATAAAACTTTTAATACACCGGCAGTAGTTGTTGTGTAGTGCTGTAATGTTGTCTTACAATTCGAATTTTCAAATGACGGTTATGCTGATGTTATTGAAAATGAACAATGTGGTTTGATATGTTATGAAGAAAATAAGAACAATACGATATTCCATGATTAAATTAAATGACATTGTCAATTGTAGGAAGGCTATACAAGCTCATATTCAAGACAAAATATGTATCAATTAGAAATTCTACCAATGACCAGAGAAAATTTTGACGAAGCGTTCGGCCTTGTTTGTGAACGCTCGCTTTAATTCATGCTCAAAGCAGAATTTCCTTCTTGGTTGAATCCCATAAAACCGAAGAACTGAGCGATAAAAGTTTCACCGTCACTCGGCAGTTTCATTCCATTCGATCCATTTTCAGGATATAACATTTGATATAAAATGAAAGACTGGTTTCTGTGAAGGATTAGGTACTCCCAAAAAACAATTCCACGAATGAAGTGGTCTCCATTAAAGAAAGGAACACTAACGCCGAGACGCTCTTTCTTAAATGAATAGACTGATTAATTAATGAAGTCTAAACGAACGGGAAAGTTATATGTATGTTCAGTTTGCTCTGGTCTCGGCTTGATCTGTCGGGATGTTTTTCATTCGACATCGGATGCGACCATCTGTAGGAGGCTTCTCTGTTTATGCCTCCAATTATTCCAACCCCTCTTCACTATTCTACTTGTGAAGTGTTTCTCGGATGAAAAGGTAGCTAAATTCAATTCTACCCACGATTCAATTGGCGAAAACCATTTGTCCACTAGTCCCGAAAATCGCACCCGTCTTGTAAAATTAAAAAATTAAACGCACTACAGGAAATTGATCATTTGAAGGATTAAGGTACGTATTTATGCTGAACATTTTTTCAAGAACGTGGTTGAATGGACACAACGACAATGTGACAATCACTGAATAACATAAATATATTCTCAGAATAACTCAATTTTCTTTTTCATTGAAACGGCTAAAAAGCTGAATATCTACATCACTTATTTTATCCATGCCTTATGTTTATGTACTCATTAAATTTCAGCAGGATATGGCGAATATTTCCTGAGAAACTTGAGTTTTGAAAAACATTTTTCTTTTTTTTCTAATTACATGATCCTCACATTTCACATGAAAAAATAATTCAGACGATCATGTACGTTACATAATGTATTTCAGTATTTCATATTTAATTCGTCTGTTTTTCGCACGATAGAGCGAATTTTGTTAGTTACCGCGTTTGTTTCTTGATCGGTAGATTATTTTTACTGGTTGCTAAGATAAACAGAACAGTAAGTGAATCACTTACCGTTCAGCGAACGATAAGTAAGAATGACTAAATATTCATTGAAATAATCAAATAATTCACAAACGATTTGAATTTAATTCATTCGATATTGAAAGTGAAAGTACAATTATTACAATTGCTGTTGGAAATACCGCTAGCTTGAGAAGTAGCTGAATTCACAGAAATTGCTGCTCAATTCAACATTTGTTGTTTCAACTCGCCACGTTCCGTCGAGTTTATTTTCTAGGGAATCCTCAACGTAACTTTCAGCAACAGTCGAGGACCGCCATCCACCGTGTCTTTTTAGTTTACATCTACTACTTTATTAGCTGAAAATGTGTCCGACATGCGCCTGAAAAAGTGGCCAGTATAGACATTAGGAGTTTCTAAATTCAAAAAGGTTGACGGCCAACTTCCAATTGTCCCTTTGCCGATTACTCAAAATGTATCATCTGATGCTTCTTTCAAGAATTTATTCATTTCTTCTCTAGTGAAAACGGCAGATTTTTTGGGTTTTAACCAACAGTTTTTCGCTTGAGGAATGCTATGAGAGTGGATATATCGATACCATCGTTTAGAAATATTGTGCCTTTCAACATGGAATATTCAGCCCAAAGACTTCCAGGAGGTCTAAGGTTTTCAATTCGTCAAACGAAATAAGCAAGCAGTACTTTTTCATTGATTTGGCTGCCTTTTCCCTGAATCCATTTCTTGAAAGTCTTGTATGTACGCTCGTTACGAAATTTCGATTTCTCGGGAATAACTGCAGAACAGCCGATTTTCCAGGCTTTTTGAATTTCGTTTTCTTCAGAAGATTCAAAATCGCTCATTTGTGAAGTAAATTCAGTTAATTATTGTCACTTTGACAATCTACAATCAATAAGCTTTCATCACCAAGACAACGCATTCTATTATATTCCTACACAGCATTGACATTGAAGCCACGACTATTTTAATTTTTTGGATAATTATTTTGTAGTAGTAGTGTGTCTATCGTGCAAAAAACGCTATAAGTATCTCGAACGTTAAGGACTATCGATCTCAGACAATAATTGGAGTCGTCGCTGCGCTCCTCCTCCAAACTATTGTCTTCGATCGGTAAAATGTCCTCACCGTTCTCGATACTTAACCCTTTCTTCCCTGACGGTGGCATTTGCCACCACTGACTTCAGAGATTTCAACATACACCTAGCAAGTTTATTTGAAGACCTGGTGGTGGAATTTGCCACTACTTCATAGTTCCTATACGAATACTGAGAACTACCTCATATTTGTTGAGAAACTTGCTAGAAGGTAGCTTGTAAGCAAATTTATAAAAAAAAAATTATTTTTATATAAAATATAAAAAAGACTCTAAATTGATAGTTAATAAACTTATGATAATAATAATAATAATAATAATAAAACCGCACGGGTAGCACTTCAAATGTGCTATTTGGGAATGACGACCCCACGGACCTGAGTTACGCAGGGAGGGCTCTAGAGCCTCGGGCATGGTGACCCCGCGTTCCTGAACCAAAAAACCACCTGTTCAGGTCAGCAGCCTGAAGGGTGTGATATTCAATCAGCTCCTGTAACGAGAAGTCAAACTCAGGGCGGGAGGGGGCGTACGGCTGGCCCCCTTCGGACCCGTCCAGAGGTTCAGCCGGATAGGGATGGTGGAGCAAGTGGCACCAATCCCCGTAACGAATCCACAAGGCCAGGCGACGGAACAAGGAATAACTCTCAACGGCTCCAAAACTTGGCAGTTCAGACGAATATGCCCGTTGTAAGAGCTGAAACAGTCAGGCGTATGCGATGGACTAAGCAACTCAATGTTGAACTGATTAAAGCATACTATTTAGCCACAAACTGTGAGGAAGACCTCATGAACTACCGAGAAAGGTTACATACTATCTGGACAGAAAGAAAACCTGACATACCGAAGGAACCTCAACAGCTCTCTGATCAAGTCCGATCAGTTCTGAGAAGGAAAGCAATCCCTGAAGCAGAAATCCAATCCATTAAAGAACAAATTCGAGGTCAAGTTGATAATAGCACGCCAATATCTGAAACACAACAGCACGAGAGGAGACCCAGTGGAAGATCTAGTATTCGGAATATCCCAATGAGATTGTCACTGAATGAACTGGAGACTATATACCAGGGTATGATTTTAAGTTACGAAGGAATTCCGCTTAAGAACCGACCGCTTCTACCGAAAATCACCTACAGTCTCAATGCAAAAACAACTGTTTCAAATATGAATGATATAATTGAACAAAATATATGTGAACATGATACACTAGAGGAAATCTGCCATAAGGTATACTGCGCGGCTGCGGCGGTCTGTCATTCCACAGGCGCCCTCCTCCGAGATAGAACTACGATACGAGCTGGAGCGGAGTTGGAATCTGTGCCCCCTTGGAAGAAACGCCTAGAAAAGAAAATTAACAGTTTAAGAAGGGATATAGGAAAACTTCATACCTACCTTGGTCAGGAAAATCCTTCTGCTAGACTGAGGAAGGAGATCCAAACGATATCTTCTCGCGCCAAAATTAGATCATCACCGGCATATGCTCTTGAGTTGGAGAAATATATGGATATACTGAAACAGAAAGCAGCGGCGTTAGGGCAAAGAATTCGAAGGTATAATGAAAGAGTAAATAGGTATAAGCAGAATAAAGAATTCAATATGAATGCAAAAAAATTCTACAGGCATCTATCAGGAGCTGGCATCGACAGAAATGCCAAACCACCGGTAAAGAGTGATATGGAGGCGTTCTGGAAAAACATCTGGTCATCACCTACAGATCATCGTGACGAAGCCTATTGGATATCACAAGAGGAAGAACGAGTTTCGGATATACCTGACATGGAACCAATTCAAGTAAACGAAATTGACATAAGGACTGCCATGAATAGGCAGAGTAACTGGAAGGCCGCTGGGGTTGACGGAGTCCAGGCTTACTGGTGGAAGCAGTTCCATTCTGCGCATGAGATGTTATCGAAGAAGATCGAAGAAATTATTAAGGATCCATCAAAAATGCCCAGCTTCCTAACAGAAGGTATAACCTACATGTTACCTAAGAACAAAAATACGGACAACCCAAAAAATTTCAGACCTATAACATGTTTACCTGTTATTTATAAGATCATCACTAGTATAATCGAAGGAAAGATCTCTGAACACGTGGTAAACAATAGTATATTAGCTTCAGAGCAAAATGGGTGCAAAAAAGGCAGCAAGGGAAGTAATGAATGCCTAATAATCGACATGATCTTGACCAAACAAGCAACAAAAAATAAAAGAAATATCTCCATTGCGTGGGTGGACTATCAAAAAGCGTTTGATTCTGTTCCCCACACGTGGATAAGAAGGATTCTCACACTATACAAAGTCGACCCAACTATAATCAATTTTCTTACGGCGAGCATGAGATCTTGGAGAACTTCGCTGAACGTTTGCGTGAATCGTGAATCTTATGTAACAGACACCATAGCCATCACCAGAGGTATATTTCAGGGGGATAGTTTGAGTCCTCTGCTTTTCTGTCTGGCTGTCAATCCTTTGAGCTTCATGCTGAAAAAAGAAAATCGTGGATATGTCATCAGTAGATCAACCAGAATGAAGTTGACGCACCTCTTCTACATGGATGACTTGAAGCTTTACACTGCAAACGAACTCGAACTACAGAATCAACTAGAGATCGGTAAAGAGTTCAGTAAGGATATAAAAATGGAATTTGGATTGGAAAAATGCGCCTACATTCATGCGAGAAGAGGAACCGTCCAAGAAACAACTAATATATCACTCTCGGATGGGTCAGAATTCACCTGTCTCCAACAAGGATGCACATACAAATATTTAGGTCTGCAACAGAGTCTTACCATAGATCAAAAAAGGACAAAAACTATAGTTGAAGAGAACTTTATCGGAAGACTGAAAACAACAATGAAGACCAAGTTGTATTCCAAAAGTCTTATATCTGCCATCAACGCTTGGGTGATTCCTGTCATCTCACACACATTTGGAGTCATTAGATGGACGCAAACAGACCTTGAACGCCTGGACCGAACAGTGAGAACAACTATGACGAAATATAGGAATCACCACCCAATCTCATCGAGTAACCGTTTGTACCTTCCAAGAGACCGCGGGGGACGAGGCCTACTAAATCTGGAAATGCTTCACACGAACCAACTACAGAGGCTATATACTTACTTCCAGACATCTGATGATCCACTTCATAGAGCTCTCAGTTTGGCTGATGGTAATCTCTCTCCTCTCAACTTAGCTGGTAGCATCCTCCCTGAAAAACAAAAAAGTATAAATTCAATGGAGCAGGAATGGAAAAATAAGGCCATCCATGGAAGGTATGCTGCCGCACTACATAGTCAAGATGTTGACTGGCAGTTGTCCACCACTTACCTTAGACAGGGATTCCTCATGCCGGAGACTGAGGGATTCATTCATGCAATCCAGGACCAGGTAATTTCTACCAGAAGCTACCGCAAAAACATCCTGAAACAAGAAATAGGTAATGACAGATGCAGACTTTGCAACACCACACAAGAAACAATACAACACCTTACCTCAGCTTGTACTTACCTGGCGCCGAAAGATTATTTAGACCGACACAACAAAGTAGCTGGAATCTTACACCAAGAAATATGCAAAAAAGAAGAACTCCTGAAAGAAAGCCAGCCCTTTTACAAATATAAAGCAGCAGATTTCTTAGAAAATGATAGAGTCAAGGTGTATTGGGACATGGGGGTGATAACAGACAAAGAAATCAGGCATAACAGGCCTGACATCCTGATCAGAAATAAAAAGGAAAACACTGCGTTTGTTATAGACATCAGTATACCACTCGATGAAAACATCAGAAAAGCAAGGGGCGAGAAGATCAGTAAGTACACTGATTTGGCCAATGAACTGAAGGACATTTACCAACTGAAGAATGTTCATATTGTGCCAATAATTATTTCTGCTAATGGCCTTGTAGATTGAGAGCTGGCAGGGGCCTTGAAAATGTTGGGTATAAGGGAACACCAAAAAATTATTAGCCTCATGCAAAAGGCAGTAATATTGTCAACATGCTCGACCATCAGAAGAATACTGGCGAGGGATTGAATCGTTGGTGGTCGACACCCCGGTTCTATCTGCAAAAACCATAAATTGTGATTAAAAAAAAAAAAAAAAAAAAAAAAAAAAAAAAAAAATAATAATAAAATCAAAAAGTCAGGGCTGAAAGGGTTAATATACTATTTATGATTGGAATAGCAACGCTTTCGACGCTGTATTAACGGCCTACGACGTTCTGGTTCTGGATCGCTTGAAGCGACGCGGTCAGGGCGGTCACGCGGTCAGTAAGAGTCAAGTTGTAGTAGCGAGCACTAATGTGAGCAGCGCTGCTCATTCATTCCTGATGTAAACTCGTATAAAAAATTACGAAAAGCACTGCCGTGAAGGCAGGAGCTTTTGAGCGCTCGTACATGCACCTTGTAGGTAGATTCGCATTTTCCAGTTTTAGAAATCAATTGAAGGAATTTTTGACAGCTGTCAAAAAAATTCTGAAACTTAGGCGAAACTCCAGACTTCATGTCAGTGCTTCAGCTGATCAATTTTTTTTCGATAATTCGCTAGAATTTTCTACGCTATCTATGGTCTTGGTCGTGCGATCTGGACAAAATTTTGCACGTAGTTTGAATACATTATTCCTCAGCTAGGTGCATAATTTCATTCCAATCCGATCAGTAGTTTCGAAACTATCAGGAAAAATATATTTTGAACGGCCATATTTACGGAACCCCTAGTCTTATTTTGCTCATTGATGAACGTGACCCTGAAATTCGCGACCCAAACCCACCCTAAAATTTCGAGTTCCTTTCGAGGCCTTTCCGTTCAAAAGTTACAATTTTCTATGGTTTCTATGGTTCTGGTCATGCGATCTGGACAAAATATTGCTTCAATATATCATTCTCGATTAAAATACAGAATTTCATCTCGACCGAATCCGTAGTTTCGAATGTATCGAGAAAACAAAATTTCAAACGACCGTTTTTACGGAACCCCTTGTATAATGTTGCTCATAGATGAACGTGATCACGACATTCGAGATCCACACCTATCATGAAAATTTCAAGTCCCTAGGCGTTTCCGTTCAAAAGTTACAATTTTCTATGGTTTCTTTGGTTCTGGTCATGCGATCTGGACAAAATTTCACATGTAGCTTGAACACCTCATTTTCCATTTGAGTGCAAAATTTCATCTCGATCAAATCTGTAGTTTCCAAGTAATCAGGGAAACAAAACTTTGAACGGCCATATTTACGGAACTTAACCGAGGCATTCGGGAACTGAACCCACACTGTAAATTTAAAGTCTCTAGGTTGTTCCGTTCGAGAGTTATCGTGCTTACGGCCGGACGGAAGGACAGACTCGAATTTTCCGACGGATTCGTCATCAGTGAGTCGAACATAGTCGATTGAGACCATTTTCAGCTCAAAATTCGAAAAATACGGACATCGTGACGAAATGATATAGCCCTCGTGTAAGTAGTACGAGCGCTCAAAAATAAATAACCACAGTTCAATCTCAAATATCATTAATCCATTAAGCAAGAGTGGTCCTTTCCTAGCAATAAATCAAATTATCAGGTCATATTTACGGAACCCTTCAGTGATTTCGCCCATTAACGAAGTTAAACGGCGCATCCAGAATTCGAACCTACCTTGAAAATTTCAAAACTCTAGGCCTCTTCTTTCGAAAGTTATCGTTTTTAAGGTCAGTGGATCGGCCGGATGGACGTACAAAATTGAATTTGACCTCGAATTTTTCATCTAAGAGTACAACCTCATTGTTTGAGGTCATTCTAGACTTATGGACTAAAAATTCTGTAATTACAGATATATAGGCATAATGATAACGCTCTTGTTGATATAAACAAATTCAGAAATTGTGCGAATAATGTTAACGATAAAACGTCATCCTCTAATGTTGGTACAAAAAAATAAAAACGAAGAATTTTTTACAAATGAATGACATCTTAACTTCAAAGACAAAATATCGTATTCCAAGGATAATGTGTCACAGATTATTATTTCCAGTAGTTTCATTATTTTGAACTGTTTTGTAATAGTATATTACACACCGAGGTGGGAAGAGATTCATTCCTGTCGTGAGATTAGTTAGTTAACCGAGACGCAAAGCGTCGAGGTTAGCTATGATCTCGAGACAGGAATGAAACTTCCTACCGAGGTTTGTATACTATTTTATTTACAACCATCATATTTCAATTAAAATTAATACATTTCTGTTTCGTTCTGAACATACCTAAAATATTACAGTTAACGACAAATTACCAAGAACGCGGTTTTCTCAGAATAATTAAGTAGATATATTGTTACCGTGACTACGGGGTATACAATTGTCACCAATATAAATAAATGTCAGATAAAGTCGGATATTAAATTCGCGAATAATAAATTGAAAAACATGTCTTCCGACGAAGAATTTATGGATTGTACCCCACCAGAAGTACTACAGGCTACTCACGCAGCAGTTCAGGGTTTGGTGCCAGAGAAAAGTAAGCATCGGTATCTAAAAGCCATTGAATTATATAGGAAGTGGTGCGAAGAAAAAAGGGTTAAAAATATCGGTTCCGAAAGTGTACTCTTGGCATATTTTGGAGAACATACCAGACAAATGAAGCCGTCTACTTTGTGGGCGATGTACAGTATGATACGAACGATGCTAGAAATTGAAGAAAAAACTGATATTTCGAAACATGGGAAACTGCTAGCCTTCCTAAAACGACAAAATGTGGGCTTCAGGCCCAAGAAATCGAACGTATTTTCGAGGAAGAATATAGAGGATTTTTTAAATAAAGCTCCAAATAATCTTCTATCGATAAAGGTAAGTTATTTGTGATTTTTTAAAAGCTCCTGACTTCACGTCAGTACTTTTCTAGTTTAATCTTTCCTTATTGTTTTAGGTAGCATTAATATTAGGCGTATTTGGAGCTTGTCGGACGGACGAATTAGTGAAAATAAAAATGTTGGATGTGGTTTTTTTTGAGGAAAAAATTTCGGTTGAGATTCCAGATTCTAAAACACATACAAATAGATCATTTCTCATTACTGATCCAGTATGGGTGAAGATTATTCGAGACTACATAAATTTAAGAAAAAACATAGAAATCGATAGATTTTTTGTTCAGCTCAGAGGAGGAATAGCAAGAAATCAACCAATGGGACACAATACAATAGCTAATTTTCCCCAAAAAATTGCTACTTTTTTGAATTTAGAGAACTGGAAAGGCTTCACAGGACACGCACTCAGAAGAACCGCCGCTACGTTACTTGTCAACAGTGGTGCAAGAGTATTCCAATTGAAAAAGCTGGGAGGATGGAAATCTAGTACTGTGGCAGAAGGTTATGTGGATGGTTCAATAGAGAATAAAACGAAAACTGCCACTATGCTGTCTCAATGTGCCACGTCTTCTGTAGCTATTGCAAGTAGTTCACAAACCTCAGGCATTACACATGAAATTAATTTGTCGCCCAAAGAGACAACTGTTAGAGGGTCCAGCGCTGGTACAGGCCTAAATATTTCAAGAAATGCTTACAATAATTCAAATTTAACGATTAATATCAATAAGTAGTTTGTTGTATTTTAGTTCATTGTTGTTTTTTATTGTTTGCCATGAAATAGGTATTATAAAATTTGTCAAAAAAATGTGTTATTTTTTCAAATATAAAAAATATTAATTTAGAATAGTTGAAATGGGGGTGGGAAATGAGGGCGGGAAGTGAGGTTGGGAAGTAGAGGTGTGTAATGTGACACTTCCCAACCTTCAATGACGTTAATAATGACAGCATTACACATATGGTTGTAAATAAAACATATTCTTCGCGTATTCCATGTTAAAATAATACCTCTATGGAAATATTGATCATGAAAACTGCAGAAAAGTCGAATGAATTCCAGTTATTCCTGCAAACAATAATATTGATTCATAGTGGAAGCATTTTCTCGACGAGACCGTTAAGAGTTGAAAATCAGGACATTTTTCTGAATTCAGTTCGGAATTCCTTAGACCCCAGAATTACTTCTCCGAGGAAGTTTATGAGTGTACGGTACTCTACCCTCTAATCTCAATTCAACTCACGGTTCTACCTCCTATTTTATTTTCACTAGGAATAATACGCAATATTATTTATGTAGAGTTCGTTCTCTCTGGAAGACGATACAATGCGAAGGGAAAATGTGCAGAGTAAATATTTCGTAAACGTTAACTGGTACTTGCTGCCGATATTTTATAACATCTTGTTTTATTCAACGGCGACATTTGCCCTCCCTATCATATATTTCGAGTTAAGCTTTCTGAATACTTAGTCGATATTCGAAAAGGAAAATGATGTTGACAGAGCAATTGGGGAAATCGAGAATCATATTTGGTTTGCTTACTCTATATACGTATGTATGTATTCATATAAATATTTCATTAGAAGTTGAAGATACCTCTTTTCTATAGTTGATTGAATATTGTATGGTTAAAAAAAATAATTTGAATATTCAAGGAAACAATAGTATAGACTAAAATAAACAAATAGGTGAAAAATTGAAAAAAGCACTGCCGTGAAGTCAGGAGCTTTTGAGCGCTCGTTTCTGGGAATATTCGCATTCTGAAGTTTTAGGAACCAATTGAAACATTTTTGACAGCTGTCAAAAATTTTTCGAACTGAGGCGAAACTCCAGACTTCACGTCTGTGCTTAGGTAACCAATTTTTTTTTTCGATTATTCGCTAGAATTTCCAACGGTATCTATGGTTTTGGTGATGCGATCTGGACAAACTTTCGAAAGTAGTTTGAGTACATTAATCTTCATCTATGTCCAAAATTTCATTCCAATCAAATCAGTATCAGAAAAAAGTAACGGCCATATCTACGGAACCCCTAGTCTAATTTTGCTCATTGATAAACGTAACCCAATATTCGCGATCAAAACTTACTCTGGAAATTTTGGGTCCCTAGTCCTTTCCGTTCGTAAATAATGATTTTCTATGTTTTCTATTGTTCTGGTGATGCGATATGACAAAAATGTAGGTTGATTATATCATTTTCCATGAATATACACAATTTCGTCACGATCGAATCCGTAGTTCCGAAATTATTAGGAAAAAATAGTTTAAACGGCCATATTTACGGAACCCCTAGTCTAATTTTGCTCATTGATGAACGTGATCGCGAAATTCTCGATCCGAACCTATCCTGAAAATTTCAAGTCCCTAGGACTTTCCGTTCGAAAGTTATAATTTTCTATGTTTTCTATGATTCTGATCAGGCGACCTGAAAAAAATTCAGCTCGAATATAGCATTCTCGATTTAAATACAAAACTTCGTCACGATCAGATCCATAGTTTTGAAATTATCGAGAAAACTGAATTTCGAACGACCATATTTACGGAACCCCTAGTCTGATTTCACTCATTCATGAACGTGACCGCAACATCCGAGATGCACACCTATCCTGGAAATTTCAGGTCCCTAGGCCTTTCTATCACAAAGTTATAATTTTCTATGGTTTCTATGGCTCTGGTCATGCAAGCTGAAAACATTTGTGCATGTAGCTTGAACACGTCATTCCCCATCTAGGCGAATTTTGACAAATAATGAACTTAACCGCGGCGTTCGAGATTCAAACCTATCCTGAAAATTTCAAGTTTCTAGCTCGTTCCCTTCGAGAGTTATCGTCCATACGGACGGGCAGACTCGAATTTTTCGAAGGATTCGTCATCAGTGAGTCGATTTGTAATTTCAAAATGAGACAAGAATATATGTATTAGATAGACTAATAGAAGCAAGCCAACAAATCAATACATGTAACCCCATGAAACATCGAAATTTATCCTTTGCATCTGTAGACCAGTTTCGCCGTATTACGGCTCATCAGTACAGATCAGCTTGGGATAAACTCGACGTAGCAGACAGCTACCCAAAAAACCTAATGCGATGACGGTCAGAGTTTATTTCTCTGCTCACGCCACCTGTCGGCCGAAGGAGCAACTGAATGCAGTCCATGATGGTCCATGTAAAGATTCCTTGTCTCCCCTGACTAAACCAAAACAAGCAACAAGACCGTAAACATTACGGCATAGTAGTCACAAGTGGTAATAAGGGTTTAAGCTACAACCTTATTCGCCAGAATAATTGACATGAATGAATATTGGTCGTCTATCTGAAGTTTTCAAATTTCAAAATGAGACAAGAAAATATGTATTAGATAGACTGATAAAAGCAAGCCAACAAATCAATACATGTAACCCCATGAAACATCGAAATTTATCCTTTGCATCTGCAGACCGGTTTCGCCGTATTACGGCTAGGGGGAGGGGGATGAATGAAACATTGAAAAATTACGGAAAGCACTGCCGTGAAGGCAGGAGCTTTTGAGCGCTCGTACATGCAGCATGTAGGTAGATTCGCATTTTCCAGTTTTGAAAACCAATTGAGGAAATTTTTGACAGCTGTCAAACAAATTTTTAAACTGAGGCGATAATCCAGACTTCAAGTCAGTGCTTTAGGTGACCAATTTTTTTTCGATAATTCGCTAAAATTTTCTACGGTATCTATGGTCTTGGTGATGCGATCTGGACAAAATTACGCAGGTAGTTTGAATACATTATTCCTCAGCTAGGTGCAAAATTTCATTCCAATCAAATCGGTAGTTTCGAAATTATCAGGAACAGAATATTTTGAACGGCCATATTTACGGAACCCCTAGTCTAATTTTGCTCATTTATGAACGTGACCGTGAAATTCGCGATCCAAACCCACCCTGAAAATTTCAAGTTCCTAGGCCTTTCTCTTCGGAAGTTATAATTTTCTATGGTTTCTATGGTTCTGGTCATGCGATTTGGGCAAAATGTTGCTTTAATATGTCATTCTCGTTTAAAATACAAAATTTTATATCGATTGAATCCGTAGTTTCTAAATTATCTAGAAAACAAAATTTCAAACGACCGTATTCACGAAACCCCTATAGACCAGGCAATAGAGCAGAAAAAGGGTCATTCTGTGACAAAAATAGTAGAAGAAAACCGCGAGTGGGGAGTTACGTGGGGTGGTCCGTGGATGTTCAGTGATATGTTTTCGACTCGCAAATATCATTACTTTTCTTGTAATTGCGAAGAAACACCAAAAAAAACGATGTTTTTTTAGTTTTTTGCTTGTAAAATCTGAACGAATGGAGCGGTGCTAATACTTTCAACAGACGAATTGTAGAGAATGAAAAGATGAAGAAAATGAGTGCTAGTGCAACTCAATCGGGTCATCATTACCGGAGGAAAGCCGGAAAAACCGTGAAAATCCGCGTTTTTTCAGATCCTCATAACTCGGCCAATTTCTAAGTTGTAGCGCTGGCTTTCCAAATGAAAGTAGTGGTTAATAGATACTTCAAGTGGGCACTATTTTCCGGAAGAGCTGGATGCGTCGGAAGTAGTCCGATTTCAATTTACGAAACGGATTTTGAAAGAAGAAGTATAGTACTACAAAACGGCAAACTTGATTTTTCGTTAAAATGTTGCAAAATAGGTGAAAAATACGTGGAAACATGACCAAAACCGGCTCAGTGCCCCATCTGGGTCGGATAGTGGGGGTAGCCGGCAGACGCGGGGAACGAAAATCGCGCTGAGGCCTGGCGCGAATATTTACGTATATACCCCCACTACTTGACTGCAATCGAGCATTCGGCTTATTTTGGTCATGATTGCATGCTTTTTTCACCTATTTTGAAGCATTTTAACGAAAAATCAAGATTGCCTTTTTGTAGTACTATACTTCTTCTTTCAAAATCCGTTTTGCAAATTGAAATCGGACTGCTTCCGACGCATCCAGCTCTTCCGGAAAATAGTGCCTTAAATAATTCCAATCGCAATTACGCAAAAACTATTTATCGGACAACGTCCGGGTTATGCACACTCAAAGTATCTATTGACCACTTCTTTCATTTGGAAAGCCAGCGCTACAACTTCGAAATTGGCCGAGTTATGAGGATTTGAAAAAACGCTGATTTTCACGGTTTTTCCGACTTTCCTCCGGTAATGATGAGCCGATTGAGTTGCACTAGCACTCATTTTTTTCATCTTTTCATTCTCTACAATTCGTCTGTTGGGAGTATCAGCACCGCTCCATTGGTTCAGATTTTACAAGCAAAAAACTAAAAATTCATCGGTTTTTTTGGTGTTTCTTCGCAATTACAAGAAAAGTAATGATATTTGCGAGTCGAAAACATATCACTGAACATCCACGGACCACCCCACGTAACTCCCCACTCGACGTTTTCTTCTACTATTTTTGTCACTAAAAAATCTCTATTGCCTGGTCTACTAGTATAATTCTGCTCATTGATGAACGTGAACGCCACATTTCAGATCTACACTTATCCTGAAAATTTCAAGTCCCTAGGCGTTTCCGTTCGAATGATTTTCTATGGTTTCTATGGTTCTGGTCATGCAATCTAGAGAAATGTAGCTTGAATATATCTTTCTCCATAAGTATACAAAATTTCGTCACGATCGAATCTGTAGTTTGGAAATTATCAAGAAAACTAAATTTCAAACGACCATATTTACGGAACCCCTAGTATAATTTTGCTCATAGATGAAAGTGATCACGACAATCGAGATCCACACCTATCCTGAAAATTTCAAGTCCCTAGGCGTTTCCGTTCAAAAGTTACAATTTTCAATGGTTTCTATGGTTCTGGTGATGCGAGCTGAACAAAATTCTGCATGTAGCTTGAACATCTCATTTTTCATTAGAGTGCAAAATTTTATCTCGATCGAATCTGTAGTTTCGAAGTAATCAGGAAAACAAAATTTCGAGCGGCCATATTCACGGAACCCTTAGACGGATTTTGCCCAATAACGAACTCAACCTCGGCATTCGAAATTCGAACCTACCCTGAGAATTTCAAGTTTCTAGGACATCCCGTTCGAGAGTTATCGTGTATACGGACGGAAGGACGGACGGCCGGCTCGAATTTTCCGACGGGTTCGTCATCAGTGAGTCGAACATAGTCGTTTGAGACCATTTTCGGCTCAAAATTCGAAAAATACAGAAATCGCTACGAAATGATATAGCCCTCGTGTAAGTAGTACGAGCGCTCAAAAATATGGTTCTCTCGCATGTAGCTTGAACACGTCATTCTCCATTCGAGTGCAAAATTTCATCTCGATTGAATCTGTAGTTTCGGAGAAATCGAAAGAACAAAATTTCGAACGGCCATATTTACTGAACCCCTGGTGGAATTCAGCCCATTCAACAAACTCAACCGAGGCATTTGAGAACTGAACCCACTGGAAATTTCAAGTCTCTAGGTTGTTCCGTTCGAGAGTTATCGTGCTTACAGATGGCCGGAGGGATGGACAGACTTGAAGTTTCCGACGGATTCGTCATCGAACATTGTCGATTGAGACCATTTTCGTCTCAAAATTCGAAAAATACAGACATCGTGACGAGAAAAAATATAGCCCTCGTGTAAGTAGAACGAGCGCTCAAAAAAGATGGATCCGCATAATAACGTATTCGAAAATATGCATTTTTATTACTTTTAACTGCTTTTAATTCGGCAAGAAACTCGCATTTTTTTTTATTGTTTCTGATTTTCTGTAAAAAAATTACGAATAGCACTGCCGTGAAGTCAGGAGCTTTTGAGCGCTCGTACATCCAGCTTGTAGGTAGATTCGCATTTTCCAGTTTTAGAAATCAATCCAAAAAATCCAAACCCACCCTGACAATTTCAAGTTCCTAGGCCTTTCTGTTCGAGAGTTATAATTTTTTTTGTTTTCTTTGGTTTTGGTCATGAGATCTGGACAAAATGTTGCTTTAATATATCATTCTCGTTTAAAATACAAAATTTCATCTCGATCGAATCCGTAGTTTCGAAATTATCGAGAAAACAAAATTTCAAACGACCGTATTTACGGAACCCCTAGTATAATTCTGCTCATTGATAAACGTGAACGCCACATTTCAGATATACACCTATCCCGAAAATTTCAAGTCCCTAGGCCTTTCCGTTCGAAAGTTATGGTTTTCTATGGTTTCTATGGTTCTGGTCATGCGATCTAGAGAAATGTAGCTTGAATATATCATTCTCCATTAGTATACAGAATTTCGTCACGATCGAATCTGTAGTTTGGAAATTATCAAGATAACTAAATGTCAAACGACCATATTTACGGAACCCCTAGTATAATTTCGCTCATAGATGAAAGTGATGACGACAATCGAGATCCACACCTATCCTGAAAATTTCAAGTTCCTAGGCGTTTCCGTTCAAAAGTTACAATTTTCTATGGTTCCTATGGTTTTGGTGATGCGAGCTGATCAAAATTTTGCATGTAGCACCTCATTTTCCATTAGAGTGCAAAATTTCATCTCGATCGAATCTGTAGTTTCAAAGTAATCAGGAAAACAAAATTTTGAACGGCCATATTTACGGAACCCCTTGGCGAATTTTGCCAATAACGAACATAACCGCGGCATTCGAGATTCGAACCTATCCTGAAAATTTCAAGTTTCTAGGACATTCCGTTCGAGAGTTATCGTGTATACGGACGGACGGCTGGACGGAGGGACAGACTCGAATTTTTCGACGGATTCGTCATCAGTGAGTCGAACATAGTCGTTTGAGACCATTTTCGGCTCAAAATTCGAAAAATACAGACATCGCGACGAAATGATATAGCCCTCGTGTAAGTAGTACGAGCGCTCAAAAATTGATCAGCTGAAGCACTGACATGAAGTCTGGAGTTTCACCAAGTTTCAGAATTTTTTTGACAGCTGTCGAAAGTTCCTCCAATTGATTCCTTGAACTGGAAAATGCGAATCCATCTACAAGGTGGATGTACGAGCGCTCAAAAGCTCCTGACTTCACGGCAGTGCTTTTCGTAATTTTTTTCTGTACCGAATAAAACCTGTACAAACCTCAAAGAAGGTTTTTTGCCAATGTTTCTACGCAATGGTGGTGAGAACCTCGTTTTCAATATTTTTTTCACTGATGACGTCAGGTTCACATAAAATGAAGTTGTTCATTTCCATAATACGCGTGTTTGGCCCAACGGAAATCTCCATGTTTTAATCTGTCTGTCTGTCTGCCCGTAAGATATGAGCTTCGTGAATTGAAAATCAGCAAATAGAAAAATTCCCAAGATAAAGCCCTGCGGGAAACCACAGCTCAAACTTGAAAAAAAAATTTTGAGCACTGCCGTGAAGTCAGGAGCTTTAGAGCGCTAATTCATCCACCTTGTAGGTAGATTCGCATTTTCCAGTTTTAGGAACCAATTGAAGAAATTTTTGAAAGCTGTCATAGAAATGACAGCAGCCAAAAACGAACTTAACCGCAGCATTCGAGATTCGCTGATCCTAGATGTTAACGAAACGATTCAACAGGGCGAATTAACTAATTCCAACAGATAGTTCAGAGGCGTGTTATGATGAAAGCATATTTTCTTCTAACGCCTTCAAAGTTATTGAAGATATAGTTTTCGGAGGAGTTGATTTATCAACGTGAATCTCTTTCGACTCATACTAACTTTAAGAATTTGTTGGCATTTAGTAGGTGCATACGCAGTCAGATTATAATGATAAAGTGTTAATTTCGGGAATATGTCTAAGCGAACCGGCGCCGAATAATAACAAGATGATTCAGTGACATAATTCGAGGATTATATTAGGCCATACAATTTATAACAGTGGACAACCAAATTTCATTCATCTTCATCTGTTCAGATTAAGATGAAAGATCACAGAGGCTACTTCATAATAAACGAGGTGACGGAAATGTGGCATCATTTTCATAACCTGAAAGCACTGAAGAATATTGCCAGGGGGAAGTTTGAAGCTCGAAGAAAGTGTTTCCTTCATCTTATCACATCACGAAGTGATATAATATACCATAAGTATACATGATGGTATCTACTTTTTGCTTGGATATTTCAAGATTTTTCACTCGATAAGCTGATTATCTAGTGTGTTCCAGTTCATACCAGATAACGAGTTTTTTTTTTTAAATAACTCAGGACATTATAGTTTTTTTGATTCGGATCCTATTGATTCTGTTTGCAAAAACGTGTTTCTCGAAAAAAAATATTCAAAACAATAAAAACAATTGCCTAATACTATTTCGGGGGTGGAAGAGCGAGAATAGTGGACCCTCAAGGAAAACCTCTGAACTTCTCAGAATCTATTCAACAACATTCTTTGCTACCATTTATCGGAAAACGTTCATCAAATTACCTGAAGCCTATGCGAACTTTTCATCCTCGCATAACATTCCTTCGGTGTGCCCGGAGCTGACCGTTTTTGTCAGGGAATTCTCTCTTATCTCAGATCATTTATTCAGAAGTTCTGAACTTCTGGGGAAACGAGAGAGTAATTTCGCCTTCTTTATTTATGTCAGGGGCTTTCTAGCTATTAAGGTATTTTCTCGGACATTTTTGAAATACAGCGTTGTTCAAATTGGTCTTATTGAATTAATTATCTATAACATTAAACGAAACTTTTATGCTGTGATATTTTCTGTGAATTTTTTTGTTCTTCTCTACTACTTTTTCGATTCAACTACTACATTTCTATTAATTGTATACACTGTACTTATGAAAGATATTCCATCAGAATTTTCTGGTTGTTCATTGTTCCATTTTTCTTAGAGCCATTTTTCTGGTAACCTTCAATGTTATCTGCAATATGTATACCAGTACAATTCCAAGCATGAGCGTTACACAGACAGGCGTGATATATTAGAGAAACGTGTTGAAACCAATCACGAATATGAATCATCCTTTTATGGCAGAATTCGTGATTATTTCGGTGTACAGCAGAACGAACCAACCCCAATACATTGTTACAATTTGAGACTATGGAGCACATCAGTGGCCCTATTCCTATTATTGGGTCGTACCTTCTGCGAATACTCGCATCTTAGGGCTATGCGCATTCGCACAATTGTGAAGTATGACAAGGATGGGGTCCCAGAACGAGCTATTCTGAGCAACATGGCACCTTCAGACCTGTTGACACGAACGAAGAATCCCTAAAATACTAACAAGAGAGAAATGAAACATCAAGTGGGTATTATTGAGACAATTAAGAATTAGGGACACCCTATTTGAATATATGATGTTCAAATATCTACTCTTCACAATACAATGAAGCATTTTGAGACACATTTACTGGGTCTCATCTTGCAGACAACTGTTCAAATGGGGTCTAGATGTGAACAATTCCTGTATAATACAGGTCTGACGTCACAAATACGTCCATGACATAAACTAGCGTTCCGAGTATTTCAGGATGAAACCAGCTACATTTGAATATATTCTGAAGGCATAGAATGAAGTATGAACCAAGTATGAACGAAAACTGGCTATTACTTCGAGATACGAAAAAAGTTCAGTGTACTCAGTTCTTTAGTTCGAAGGAAAACCGAAATATCAAAAATTATCATGCCAACAAGTGATATAAAATATTACAAACAGAATGAATGAAATTTTTTCTGAAAAATGCCTGAATTAATTCATGAAGAATTTCTCAAAATTTTAATGGCCGTGATGAGAGGTGCTGAAGATAATTACTGTACATGACTGCCTGCTAACAGAAATGTTAATTTTAAATCCACAAAATATTTTCTCATCATAAGAAAACTCTCCGAGTTATTCAGTCACGAATTTCCGCTCCGATCTCTGATTGTTTAAGTATTAGCCACATTATGAACGGAGGCCATAAATATTATATGAATATACAAAAACCGAAATATTCCTTAAGGCTACAAGATATACGGCGGCCATTATACAAGTATCCACGTCATTTCATTATGGAAACTCAGCCACCCTTAATGAAATAACAAGCTGTGGGTTCGTTTCATTTTCTCGTTTCATAGCTTAGTCATTTGGCCTAACAACGTATTTGAGTTTATATTAAAAACTTGGGAGAACCATATTAAATTCTTAATTTTTTCAATTCAATAATTTGGTTTGATGCGAGGTGTAAAACAAGGCAAGGCATTCATCCTATACTCTGGTATCGAGCGTTGAACAACAAATTTGAAAAGCGCTGACGTGGAGTCAGGAGCATTTGCGCTTTTTTGAGCGTTCGTTCTACTTACGAAAGGGCTATATTAATTAGTCACATTGTCTGTAATGGCTTCAATTGACAAGGTTCGACTCACTGATGATGAATACGTCGAAAAATTCGAGTTTGTCCGTCCGTCCGGCCGTATACACGATAACTCTCGGACGGAAAAGTTTAGGGACTTGAAATTTTCAGCAAAGGGGTGGATCTTGAATGTTGCGATCACGTTTATCAATGAGCAAAATAACACTAGAGGTTCCGTAAATATGGCCGTTCAAAGAATTTTTTCCTGTTAATTTCGAAACTCTTGATTGGATTGAAACTTTGCACATAGATGAAGAATAATGTATTCAAACTACGTGCGAAATTTTGTCAAGATCACATTAAATTTCGAGCTGAAAATGGTCTCAATCGACAAGGTTCGACTCACCGAAGACGAATCCGTCGAAAAATTCAAGTCTTTCCTTCCAGCCGTCCGTCCGTAAGCACGATAACTTTCGAACGGAATGACCTAGAGACTCGAAATTTTCGGTGTGGGTTCAGTTTCCGAATGTCGCAGTTGAGTTTGTTAATGGCCAGAATTCCACTAGGGGATCCGTAAATATGGCCATTCGAAATTTCGTTCTCTTGATTACTTCGAACTTACTGATTCGATCGAAATGAAATGTAGAATGACGTGTTCAAGTTCAAGCTACATGCAAAATTCTGTCCAGATCGCAAGACCAGAAACACAGAAAATTATAACTTTTGAACGGAAAAGCCTAGGAACTTGAAATTTTTAGGATGGGTGTGGATCTCGAATGTCGTGGTCACGTTCATCAAAGATGAAAATAAGCCTAGGGGTTCCGTAAATGTGGCCGTTGAAAATATTTCTTTTTCTTATAATTTCGAAACTACTGGTTGGATTGGAATGATTCTGCACACTTATATATCAAACTACGTACGAGATTTTGACTAGATCGCATTACCAAGACCATAGATATCGTAGAGAATTCTAGCGAATTATCGAAAAAAAATTGGTCACCTAAAGCACTGACGTAGAGATATGTGATATGTGATATGTGATAGAGAGATGTGCAGTTTCGCCTTAGTTTGTCAAAAATTTCTTCAATTGGTTTCTGGAACTGAAAAATGCGAATCTACCTACAAGGTTGATGAACGAGCGCTCAAAAGCTCCAGACATCAAGGCCGTGCTCTTTATAATTTTTATGCTGTAATATCACCACCGACATCAACTAATACGGTTGCATATCTTCTTCGAAAACAATGCCCTGCATATACATTCAGAACAGGCAGATTTAAATGAAATGTTGCTAGTTGCACCCCTAAATTATCAAATCTTTTGATACCAATGTTTTGAATTGTCCATTTTCCATTAAAATAATTAACGAGAAAAGATGAGTTGGTGATAATTTTCGGCCGTAAATTCATATATTTTTTATTAATTTCGTAGTATTTGCCAGTAATTGTAAATGTTCGTTGTACTTTTGTTTTTATGCCTTCGACATGCTTCTTTTATTCCAAAAATCATTGAAACCTAAAACAAAAGAATAAATTGAAAAAATACAACAGCAAATGGATAATGATGAAAATTCCACACATGTGATTTTTAACCAATCAGAACGTCTATTTCTGACAGATCACCATCGCAACGGATGAATTTTAGTGGAAATTTTTTCGTCGTGGGTAGGTACCCAACAGCGAATTATACTGGAAATTTTTTTGACGTTTATAATGACAGAATATTATACTTGATGAAGACGAAAATTGATGTTGTTGGAAATGAACGCATTTGGTGTTGAATTTTCTCACCGAATACCACACGAGGTCAAATTAAATCCGGAAATTTTTTCTCGCTCATGAATATTTTTAGAAAATTATCCCTCGTCTTCTATTCGGGATAATTTTAAAAATATTCATGAGCTCGAAAAAATTTCCGGAAATAATTTGACCTCTAGTGGTATTACTAGTGAAAATTTAAAAAATGCAATGTTATGTAGAAACTTACTGATATGAATACTTTTCATCGGGTGCTTAATGATAAACGTTTTTATGTGTTTACGTGAAAATATTTTTTACTTTTTTTTCCAACATATCCTTTGGAATTTCGCTTCTCAATAAAGCTTGTAGCTTTTTATATTTTCATTTTTGATGTAAAATATTTCGAACATTTTCAGCTTCATCCGATATGTGTGTGGAGTCTGTGGTAATTTTTCTAAATCGCTGACCTTTCGATAATAAAGTTATTAAAGTTTAACTATATTCTTCGGAATTTAATACCTACTGATTTTGACAAATAAAACAATTAGATAGGAATCTAGGACAAACGTCAAATGCACAGCATGCTTGATTGAAATATTATTGGGTTCTTTTAATTGAACATCTGTATCGTTATGGAAAATCTGTACCATAAAGGCTCTCATTATGAAACGGATTATGAGCATATAAGGGCATTATCATAGTAAGGGTGTAGAAAAAACAGATTGTGAGGCTAGAAAATCATGAGAAATCATTATTCACATCTATTTTTCACTTCACTCCACTTATTTGAATTTTGGATATCTCTCATTGGAATAATATTCACAAATTACCATAAAAGATCGGACCTGGAAACTGCACTCGGCTCCAGTTCTTCGATGGGTCAATAATTCCCAAAATCTGCTCGTGTTTTGAGAGGAATTATGACTGCGTCGAAGTTTGAAATAATTATCGAGAGAAACGTTAGGAACCCTTCGGCGGATTTCCCCCAATAGCGAACTCAACGGGCCCATTCAGACCCCGAATGTAACCTGGAATTTCAAACCTTTAAGAGTTATCGTGTTGACGGGTCTAATTGAATTTGACCTCAATTTCTTCTGTTAATCCAAGCTAATCGTTTGAGATCCGTATTGGATAACGCTCTTTTTCAAAGAAACAAGCGAGCAAAAATGGCATCAAGAAAATAAAGGACTTCTGTCAACTTCGGAAAGTAGTATCATCTTTTATCATACATAAATATATCTTTTCTTGTGCCAAAACGTAAACACTGAATTCAATTTCAATTCCTTTAGCGCAATTTTATAATATACGTATGATATACATACATATCATATTCTTCTCTGAAAGTATGAACTGTTCAATCGAAGAAAAATTCCGAAGTGTGAAAAAAACTTATATCCAAGAAGACAATCTATACCTTTGAAGAGTTTCAACATGTTTTGTTGGTCTAGAATGTGTGGATTTGATGAAATTTATTAATTCTTGCCTATTCATCAATCTATTCATGTTTTTACCTTTCGAAAATCCGTGTGATACTTGACGGCAACTATTTATCATGAGCCACTTTGATATTTATGATACCTTTTCTACTCGCTCATGTGTGCATGTATAAATTAATGAAAATAAATAATTGATTTTTCAAGAAAATGACTGGTGGATTCAAAAATTGTTTAACAGATGTGCAGAGAGCATTCATCATTGAAACATCGGGACGAGAAGAAAAATTCGAAGCGAGTAGAAGTATTCTGTAAAAAAATGTCAACTACAATTCAGAAGTCATATTTGGATGATAATTTTATGGTAGAATGTTTTCATTTGATTGAGAAAGAAATGTAATTTTCGATACGTAGATACGCTCGATGAAATCAAGGCCAACAATATAATCAATTGTTTTTTATTCAATTTTTTTCTATCCACTTCTGGATAAGACATTATACAACTAAATATTTTTTCAATCTGCAATTTCTCGTTTCTCGAAAAAATATCTCGCAAATCTTAAATATTGAATTCGGGACACTCTTCATATTCTCCTATCAAATGGAAATTTTAGATATCCAATAATCAGGATGAAAATACCCTTTACAAGGGTATATCGCTTCGAGCGCGACTGATGATTCGCTCGTTTCAAGAGACTAAAGAAATAATTTCGCGAGTAAACAATACACCGACCAGATATTTACCCAATCCGTTTTTAGGTGAACTCATATAACGATCATCAAATAAATACAAGGACCAATATTGTCATAAGAAATTATTAGTGGTGAAGCTTGTATCAACTACCGAACAAATAGTGTGGATCCGGAAGCAAAACGATATTAATGTAAATATTTTTTCAATCGACTCTATCGATGTGAAAAGGATTTTACGGAGATTAAATTTTTTGATATAATGTTATTTTGGAACGCCATTCAGATGCTACATAAGAGATGTCTTGTCAAAATTTTGCGGAAGAAGCAGGAATGCTACCTTCTTTTCTTCTTTTTCTTATAATAATAATTACATAATATTTCGACCGAAATGATCAACTTCATTGAAAACTAAGAAAATAAAGGAAAGGGGGTGAATATTGAAGAATTCAGTTAGGCGACACAAAAATGAATGTATCACAATAAAACTATAAGATGTTTGATGACGAAGAGGGTATATTTTACCCGAAAATCAAAATTAAAAAAAAATTGGCGATAGCAGAAAAATTGAAAAAAAAAATTCATAATATGTTGAATCTATTCAACATTGAGGCACTGTCTCGACAATTGAAAGGTTTGTGGAAACTGGATAAGGTGAAGTCTGTGCTATTTGTTCTGTGTCTGTGATGGCCATTTCAAAAGGCACATCATTACTTCAAACTTTATGTTGTTCCTTGTCAATATCGATAAAAATTTATGTATTCCTTCGAATTATGGTTTTCAAGCGCCCGAGACCGAATTTGTGACTTCCCAGACGATCTGTCGATAATAATTCTTCGAGTGTGACCCCATTAATTGGTATTTATTAATTGACTGTGCTTTGTGCATATTTTTTATTACCCTAGTCTCGATGATAGACATAAATCCCAGATATTTGTCTGCGTTGTTGTTTCTCTAATCGTCTAATCCCAATTTAACCTTCTCCGATTTAAATGCATGGGTTATGTCTGGGAAGCTAGGAAATCGGTTCATGTACCTGCAGAAATTGGAAGACGGTTGCTTTTGGAGCAGACAGGTGGCGCGAGTGGAGAAATTTTCGTCGATCGCCACTGCGTTTCGTTTTAAAGGCATTCTGTTTCTTATATCGTATTTATCTTCGCTGAGATATACTGATGAGACTTGATGAGTCGAAACTGGTCTATTTATAGTTGCGAATGATGGATTTGGAGTTCTCTAGGGTTAAATGGATTGATTTGTTGGCTTGATTATTAGTTTATCTAGAGCAATTTTTCTTGTTTCATTACATGTCATTCAAACATTCAATTCGAACATTGTTATTTTAACCTCCAAATTGCGAAGTATTTTTTTAACCTTCAAGTAGTACTCATTGTACAGTTCTATTCAAAATCACAGATAAATACCTTAGCACAAAACTCTATAGTCCCCGTAAATGTAGTGATTGGTTTTGGAGTTCGCATTTAGACTTCGAACTATAATTTGAAAACTTTCAACCTGCTTCGAAATTATTCGTGTTTACGAGGGGCCTTCTGGCCAAACGGAAACAATTTCATGGAATTTGGTTTGAAAATTAGTTGTAATCCGAAATCGATCCTTTTCATTTCGGTCATCCAACTCTTGAATTTTAAAGCAAAAAATTGAGGAATTTTATTGAAAGAATTCATTTTGGAAAATATATTCAACATGAAATGATTATGAAATTCGAAATATTTATTGGTATAATATTACTAAACATTACTTTACGATTTTCAAATAGTTTGTGGTTTATGCCATTCGAAGTAGTACATATTTTGGAATTACTAGAGCGGGTTCGAAGTACACGTGGACTATTTTTCGAATTTTGTTGTTGTTTCAATTGAATAGAAATAAATCAAGGTGATGTGGAAATAACACACCTGCTTTGTGAAACTTGCAGGGTTTTTGCTAGCCTGTTTTTTCTAGCCTGACAAATAGAACGTATGAAGTGATTGATTATTTCACGCACGATAGTAGAAGAAAACAATTTTTTTTTTCCGGAAATAACTCGTGGTACCCACTCAATTATGCTGACGTTATACCGATTATCGAACAGTGCAGAATTATCATTATTCGTTAACAGGCCAATTCCAGAAACCTCCGCTGAAATATTACTTCAATCCTTCTCTGCCAAAAGGTTGGTTCGAGTCTCACCTCCTAGGAAACAAAGGCGTAAAAGTGGTAATAAATGGCTCAATTTTGCGTGTTTCGGTCACAACTGATAAAATAAATCACAGGTCAGTGCATGAACGAACCCACGTTCCACTAATGAGTGCCAAAAAATCACGCAAACTCCATAACGAATGGGCAGATTAAAAGGTCTCTTCAAAGTGGAAACGACAGCATTTCAGGAACGAATGCTCAAAAAAAAATGTTCGACTTTCTTATGAGAGTTTGTCGAATAAGCCTGGCGTTGAGTTGAACTGAAGAGACTCTATACGCTAGTTGCAAATATGTTCTTATCGCGAGAACTATGGAATATTTGAATAATACGGAATGCTACAGTGTTCGAACGGAAAACTTTCATTATATGTTCGAGAGGTCATTACGAATATAAATGTCAATAAACAATTATGTAAATTCTTCAGATTTGCAGATATCGAGATGAATCAAAAAATATGTATCCTTTGCAATGTCGACAAAATTGAAGCAATTGTTGATACTAGGAACCGCTATTTGCAGCAACCCTTCGAACCATAGAATTTTGCCAATTAATTATTTTTTTTCAGATATTTGCCTCTTCCATTATTCTCTTTTTTAGTTCTTCAAGTGTGTCTTGTTTTTTACTACTACACATACAGTTGGATTTGATAGTAGGCAAGTCAAATGATTGACTCAAAGACCTACGTTACGTCTGTTAATCCATGCATCGAGACCATTTTGGTTTGTTTTTCATACCAACTTTTTCAAAAATCTCCTTTGATATCTGTAAAACAAAGTGAAATACAGGGGATATGGTTTGTTTGTTTATAGTGTTTATTTTTTTCTTCAAAATTTAAGGCAGCAACAATTTTTGTTTACATAATATGCATATTGTATATGTATATCCGCTTTTCGTTCATTCCTGGGCCTTTATAGGTTATTACCTCAGCTCTTGTTATTTTTGTTATAATAATGATAATGACAATTATAACGGTTATATGCGGAAACATTGATTCCATTTTCCACTTTTTCAATATCTGTTGGAGGAAATTGAGATGATCTTGAATACTGACGCAGTTTGAGGCTCTGAATGACTGATGAGAATGGCGGTGTCGTCCGCAAATGTACAGGCGAATGTATTTTCGTCGAAGGCAAATCTGACATATGAAAAATATATGGTAGTGGTCCGAGGACACTGCCTTGTGAAACTCATTTATTGGGACGCAGTTTGATTTTTCATCCCCATATGCTTTATTGACGGTGAGAAGAATAAGAAGGGCATAGTGTTTCTACACCAGCATAGGCCATAATATTGAAGTTGTTCGATGGATTTTACTTCAGTGGCCGAGAAAAACGTGTTGCTAAATTGTGTTTGTCATTGTTTCAAATTGCAGAATTCCACTAACGTTGGTAACCATGCTTCTTGGATCATTTATCCAATAAAATCATAAAACAACCAAGCTGTGAGTCAAATAACAAATTTCGCCTAATCAAGTTAGAATTTAAATTCAAATGACAATGGTATGAAGTTGAACTGAATGACGTCATATTATAAATCATCATAATGATACCACAATTACGATGGATATTCTATTCACAGCTGATTCTAATTATACTCGAGAATACCTTAATTGGTTTTTCCAATTTAGGATGAATTGTTCCCGGTTGAGAATCGATATCACTGTTGAGCAACGCATGAAGCTTTTCCATGGTGAATTTCAATTCTCCGCGTTAACTGAAATTTCTAGCTATCTGAGAGTCACCAATAAATCGTTTTTTTTTATAGGAAAACCTGTCTATTTGGTGGTAATTATTATGAATACTTCTGTAAGTTATTATTCTGCTAGCCTAGAAATGTACTACTTTAACTGCCTTTGTGGCTTAGAGAAACACACCTATGTAAATTTAATTATGGAAGATGAGACTGACAGAGCAGCACTTTCCTTCACATTCTTGGATTTTTTCCAAGATGATCCAATCGAGGGTTTCCGATGTTTTTCTAAGGCGGTTCAAAAATACAAATTGTGTAATTCACAGAAATAAAAGTTTTAGGTCTTTCTGGTAAACTGTTTACAACTATCGCAATCAACCTTTGTACTGAAGGAATCAGGTTTAAAAACTTCATTGGAGGTTGTCTCGCCCAACTGGGTATTTTATGGAATTCATAAAAAAAGGTGTTCCTATTATTTTCATGTTTCGATGAAGTCCTTGCAGGAGTTCCACAGGGTTCAATTCTCCGATCTCTGCTCATCTTAGTTTATGTGAATGAACTTCATGGCATTGTTTGTCATCGGCAACCTAAATTTGCTTTTTACCCTTGTGGTTTTGTGAAAATCATATTAGGTTGGGGAAAAAGTAATTTCGTATTTTGCGCCCTTTTTACTCAACTAAGTATATCTCGTTCGTTATTGGTCTTACGATACGGCGTTGTAAAGGTGTGGTTTTATACTACAAATGCTTCTTCTACAGTTTTGCGCTTGACCGGTTCAATCGCGGAGAATCGTGTTTCGAGTATAAAGGTTTCAAACAGAGAAATTCGCCATATTTTACATTTTTACCACCTAAGAGGGAAAAGAAAAACGCGTCGAAAGCGACCAAAAAAAGTTGCCATTTAACCGGGCCGATACTAATTCGGTTCTTGTAGCAAAACAGTGGTTCAAGCGATTACATGCTGGTGTAGTGGATGTGGAAGATGCACCACGCACTGGCAGGCCTGTCGTCGAAAATGTGAATAAAATCATGGCAAATATCGAGATCGACCGTCATGTTAGTCGTCGTAGCATCGCCCAGGAGCTGAACATCGATCATAAAACCGTTTTGAACCATTTGCAGAACACTGGATTAAAAAAAAGCTCGATGTTTGGGAGCTACAAGAGCTGACGCAAAAAAATCATAGACCGAATTTCCACCTGCGAATCGCTGCTGAATCGCAACCAAATCGACCGATTTCTGAAGTGGATGGTGACTGGTGATGAAAAATGGGTTACTTATAGCAATGTCAAGCGACACAGATCGTGGTCGAAATCCAACGAAGTGGCCCAGACCGTGACTAAGCCAACATTGACGGCCAGGAAGGTGTTTGGTGGATAGGCAGAGAGTGCTTTACTATTAACTGCTCCCCTATGGTCAAACGCTCAATTCTGCCCTCTACTGTGAATAACTCAACTGTTTGAAGCTGGTGATCGAACAGAAGCGGCCATCATTGGTGGATAGGAAAAGAATCGTGTTCAATCAGGACAACGCCAGGCCGCACACATCTTTGATGACGCGTTAGTAGCTTCGGGAGCTAGGATGAAAAGTTCTTATGCATCCACCCTATAGTCCGGACCTGGCACCAAGTGTCTACCACCTGTTCCTGACCATGGCCAACGCGCTTAGAGGTAATCATTTGGCCTCAATAGGGGCCTGTAAAAATTGGGTTTCTTGCGAATAGGGACAAGGGCTTCTAAGAGAGGGGCATTGTGAAGTTAGATTCTTGTTGGCAACAAATTTTCGAACAGAACGGCGCATATTTGACTGAAATCGAATGATTGTAACACTTTTTATGAAGCATCGAAATAAAGCGAAAAATACGAAATTACTTTTTCCCCAACCTAATATAATGATAATAATAATAATAATAAATATAAATAATAATTACGCAGGGAGGGCTCTAGAGCCTCGGGCATGGTGACCCCGCGTTCCTGAACCAAAAAACCACCTGTTCAGGTCAGCAGCCTGAAGGGTGTGATATTCAATCAGCTCCTGTAACGAGAAGTCAAACTCAGGGCGGGAGGGGGCGGACGGCTGGCCCCCTTCGGACCCGTCCAGAGGTTCAGCCGGATAGGGATGGTGGAGCAAGTGGCACCAATCCCCGTAACGAATCCACAAGGCCAGGCGAAGGAACAAGGAATAACTCTCAACGGCTCCAAAACTTGGCAGTTCAGACGAATATGCCCGTTGTAAGAGCTGAAACAGTCAGGCGTATGCGATGGACTAAGCAACTCAATGTTGAACTGATTAAAGCATACTATTTAGCCACAAACTGTGAGGAAGACCTCATGAACTACCGAGAAAGGTTACATACTATCTGGACAGAAAGAAAACCTGACATACCGAAGGAACCTCAACAGCTCTCTGATCAAGTCCGATCAGTTCTGAGAAGGAAAGCAATCCCTGAAGCAGAACTCCAATCCATTAAAGAACAAATTCGAGGTCAAGTTGATAATAGCACGCCAATATCTGAAACACAACAGCACGAGAGGAGACCCAGTGGAAGATCTAGTATTCGGAATATCCCAATGAGATTGTCACTGAATGAACTGGAGACTATATACCAGGGTATGATTTTAAGTTACGAAGGAATTCCGCTTAAGAACCGACCGCTTCTACCGAAAATCACCTACAGTCTCAATGCAAAAACAACTGTTTCAAATATGAATGATATAATTGAACAAAATATATGTGAACATGATACACTAGAGGAAATCTGCCATAAGGTATACTGCGCGGCTGCGGCGGTCTGTCATTCCACAGGCGCCCTCCTCCGAGATAGAACCACGATACGAGCTGGAGCGGAGTTGGAATCTGTGCCCCCATGGAAGAAACGCCTAGAAAAGAAAATTAACAGTTTAAGAAGGGATATAGGAAAACTTCATACCTACCTTGGACAGGAAAATCCTTCTGCTAGACTGAGGAGGGAGATCCAAACGATATCTTCTCGCGCCAAAATTAGATCATCACCGGCATGCTCTTGAGTTGGGGAAATATATGGATATACTGAAACAGAAAGCAGCGGCGTTAGGGCAAAGAATTCGAAGGTATAATGAAAGAGTAAATAGGTATAAGCAGAATAAAGAATTCAATATGAATGCAAAAAAATTCTACAGGCATCTATCAGGAGCTGGCATCGACAGAAATGCCAAACCACCGGTAAAGAGTGATATGGAGGCGTTCTGGAAAAACATCTGGTCATCACCTGCAGATCATCGTGACGAAGCCTATTGGATATCACAAGAGGAAGAACGAGTTTCGGATATACCTGACATGGAACCAATTCAAGTAAACGAAATTGACGTAAGGACTGCCATGAATAGGCAGAGTAACTGGAAGGCCGCTGGGGTTGACGGAGTCCAGGCTTACTGGTGGAAGCAGTTCCATTCCGCGCATGAGATATTATCGAAGAAGATCGAAGAAATTATTAAGGGTCCATCAAAAATGCCCAGCTTCCTAACAGAAGGTATAACCTACATGTTACCTAAGAACAAAAATACGGACAACCCAAAAAATTTCAGACCTATAACATGTTTACCTGTTATTTATAAGATCATCACTAGTATAATCGAAGGAAAGATCTCTGAACACGTGGTAAACAATAGTATATTAGCTTCAGAGCAAAATGGGTGCAAAAAAGGCAGCAAGGGAAGTAATGAATGCCTGATAATCGACATGATCTTGACCAAACAAGCAACAAAAAATAAAAGAAATATCTCCATTGCGTGGGTGGACTATCAAAAAGCGTTTGATTCTGTTCCCCACACGTGGATAAGAAGGATTCTCACACTATACAAAGTCGACCCAACTATACTCAATTTTCTTACGGCGAGCATGAGATCTTGGAGAACTTCGCTGAACGTCTGCGTGAATCGTGAATCTTATGTAACAGACACCATAGCCATCACCAGAGGTATATTTCAGGGGGATAGTTTGAGTCCTCTGCTTTTCTGTCTGGCTGTCAATCCTTTGAGCTTCATGCTGAAAAAAGAAAATCGTGGATATGTCATCAGTAGATCAACCAGAATGAAGTTGACGCACCTCTTCTACATGGATGACTTGAAGCTTTACACTGCAAACGAACTCGAACTACAGAATCAACTAGAGATCGTTAAAGAGTTCAGTAAGGATATAAAAATGGAATTTGGATTGGAAAAATGCGCCTACATTCATGCGAGAAGAGGAACCGTCCAAGAAACAACAAATATATCACTCTCGGATGGGTCAGAATTCACCTGTCTCCAACAAGGATGCACATACAAATATTTAGGTCTGCAACAGAGTCTTACCATAGATCAAAAAAGGACAAAAACTATAGTTGAAGAGAACTTTATCGGAAGACTGAAAACAACAATGAAGACCAAGTTGTATTCCAAAAGTCTTATATCAGCCATCAACGCTTGGGTGATTCCTGCCATCTCACACACATTTGGAGTCATTAGATGGACGCAAACAGACCTTGAACGCCTGGACCGAACAGTGAGAACAACTATGACGAAATATAGGAATCACCACCCAATCTCATCGAGTAACCGTTTGTACCTTCCAAGAGACCGCGGGGGACGAGGCCTACTAAATCTGGAAATGCTTCACACGAACCAACTACAGAGGCTATATACTTACTTCCAGACATCTGATGATCCACTTCATAGAGCTCTCAGTTTGGCTGATGGTAATCTCTCTCCTCTCAACTTAGCTGGTAGCATCCTCCCTGAAAAACAAAAAAGTATAAATTCAATGGAGCAGGAATGGAAAAATAAGGCCATCCATGGAAGGTATGCTGCCGCACTACATAGTCAAGATGTTGACTGGCAGTTGTCCACCACTTACCTTAGACAGGGATTCCTCATGCCGGAGACTGAGGGATTCATTCATGCAATCCAGGACCAGGTCATTTCTACCAGAAGCTACCGCAAAAACATCCTGAAACAAGAAATAGGTAATGACAGATGCAGACTTTGCAACACCACACAAGAAACAATACAACACCTTACCTCAGCTTGTACTTACCTGGCGCCGAAAGATTATTTGGACCGACACAACAAAGTAGCTGGAATCTTACACCAAGAAATATGCAAAAAAGAAGAACTCCTGAAAGAAAGCCAGCCCTTTTACAAATATAAAGCAGCAGATTTCTTAGAAAATGATAGAGTCAAGGTGTATTGGGACATGGGGGTGATAACAGACAAAGAAATCAGGCATAACAGGCCTGACATCCTGATCAGAAATAAAAAGGAAAACACTGCGTTTGTTATAGACATCAGTATACCACTCGATGAAAACATCAGAAAAGCAAGGGGCGAGAAGATCAGTAAGTACACTGATTTGGCCAATGAACTGAAGGACATTTACCAACTGAAGAATGTTCATATTGTGCCAATAATCATTTCTGCTAATGGCCTTATAGATAGAGAGCTGGCAGGGGCCTTGAAAATGTTGGGTATAAGGGAACACCAAAAAATTATTAGCCTTATGCAAAAGGCAGTAATATTGTCAACATGCTCGACCATCAGAAGAATACTGGCGAGGGATTGAATCGTTGGTGGTCGACACCCCGGTTCTATCTGCAAAAACCATAAATTGTGATTGAAAAAAAAAAAAAAAAAAAAAAAAAAAAAAAAAAAAAAAATAATAATAATATGACAAAAAATAGATATTATTATTATTATGCTCCGAAAACGGGCAACATATCAACTTGGGAGTTGCAATTCTTCGTTAGATAGTGACTTTTGCAGCGTGAATGGTAGATAATTCTTCTGATAGCTGATATACCTAGCACATAATCCTGTCTTATACCGCTCGCAAATGAACGCGAGTCCAGTAATCCTTGTTACACCAGAAGTATTCTCTCGTCGAAACCAATTTCCTATCATTTTGAATTTATTTCCTAAAATTAGACACGGATTATTTTGTTATATCCTGCTACTTAATTCCTGCAAAACTACCACCGGTTTCATTACTGATTCTCTGGGATATCACCCAGGGAAATTGTGACAAATTTGGGCTAATCATTTTCGAAGCTTTTTCCAACCAAACATTTATATTGTGATACGTTCATCTCCTACGTCCACCAACTTGTAGAACTGAAACATATCAAGAGGAAGAATCAAAAACCATTCGATATCTTATGACCACGAATGAGGCATCATCAAGGCAGTATCACGTTGTGTAACATCTCATGAATTCGGTAATTTAGGGAACTAGTGGATCAGATCTTCAGTTTGTCATTTACAAGTACTGATAAATTGTTCTATTCAATGGTAATCTATTTTTTCAACTCTTCAGAGTGCTGAAGTATTGTGGCACTCCTCTTTAATCCCGTGCAAAATTACAATTTTATTCTAATCGCATTACGAACTAATTTGGTATCCTAATATCGGAGCCGTCAGGAACTGAATCATGTCAAGCATATCAAACTATATTCCCTTCCTTCAACAGTTTGAACATAACTTGTTACACACCATTCCTTAACATTACAGTGAGGAAAATGGACAGGAGGATAGAAGGATAAATGAAGGTCTATTCCCTAGACTGTCGTAAGCATCGACGGTGTGGCATCATCACGTGTCATAAAACACCACCACTAACAAAATTACAATCTGGAAACTGCGAATGAGCGAATCTACCTTCTCCGATCATTTCAAACAGATAACGTAGGATATAGAATACTTTCCGGATTATAACCCTCCACTGGAATGTTTGGGATGATTAAACATTCACTAAATATTTTCCTATTAAGTGATCTTATAAACACAGTTCGGCAGTTGTACCACGATGTGTTTTAATAGGTCTAATTCAATGAATTTTCGGAGCATTAACCAATATTATTTTAGTTTGAGAAGGAAGAAAGAAAGTTCAAAATGTACATTATGAAAACCAACCTATGACCATCACAAAAAATTCGAGAAAAATACTGACGTGAAGTCAGGAGCTTTTGCGCGCTTGTTTGAATTCACCGTCAGAGCGGTAAACCATCCGGGTACTACGAAATGATCGAAAATACAGGGATCGTTTGAAATTATCGGGAAGAAAGGTATTCAATCGTAGTCGCCCAGTGTACTCCTCTAAATTGGTGTATTTCACTGTATTTTCATCCGAAATTCGAGATGTTAGATTTTTAAAAATCTGGAAACCTAAAAAAAACGTATTGTGAAACTAGGAGATCGGAAATTATCACGTACCCTAATTTCCAATAGTAGATAACTAAAATGTGGTTAAGTGTCAAATCATTTTTATGATTTTTTTGATTTGACATGAGATGACAATGTAGCGAGACTGTCGAACCAAATATTATGGAACGAACCACAGAGTCTGTGAAGCAACCCGCCCGCCAGTGCGACAAATCATGTAATGTCATTTCCATTCCTGATCATGAGATCAGAAAAACTCAACTTTCTTTTTATGAAGAACAGATGTGGAGCAGAATTTTTAAATTACTCATTCAATGCTTTGCAGACAGAAAATTTCAGCAGGATATGGCGAATAGTTGCTGATATAATATATACTCACATGCAAAAAAAAAACACCAAGTTAATATTTGGTAAATTTGAGGTCTCGTAGTTTCTTTATTTTTAGTTCAATTCTCAACATTTTTTCGGCAAGCTGTAGATAAAATTATTAGTTTCAACTTGCTAATTCGGTCTTTTCTCAAATACTGCCTTATAAGTCATTATACAGGGTTAATTAGAAGTTTGTTGTTAAACCCCTATTTTAAAACTGTGGAGTAATTTCGCGGTCAAATTCCTTCAAAACACCAATTTTTGTTAAGAATCATTTTGTTTTTTGGTTCATGCCTTCAGCTGCACCAGTTAATTTTTGAGGAAGAAATGAAAACTAGAGCACTCGATGGCATGAATCAAAAAACAAAATGTTGGAAAGGAATAGTTCTTTACCAAAATTGGTATTTTGAAAGAATTTGACCACGAAATTATTCCACAGAATGTTTTGAAACTTGAGTTCAACAATAAACTTCTAATTAACCCTGTGTTATTATTTATGAGCCATCATTTAACAAAAGACTGAATGAGGAGGTTGAAATTGAAAATTTTATCTACAGTTGGCTGAAAAAATTTCGAAAATTGTACTAAACATTGTTATGTCCGGAATTGGCGAACGCTAGTTTTCCGATCCCTGATCGTGGTCACGCCACTGTTATACGACGGGATTGGGGGAATATGTTTTATTGTCTGTTGTATCGCCTGCGGTGTGGGAACGAGATGGATTTTGGAAATTTCGAATTGTGGGACAAGGATGAGGATATGTTGTTTCGTGATTTTATTTGAGGTTGTCGAATCTGAAATACGGTGTTAGGGAGATTTAACTCACGTGAGGACTTGGGATGGTTGTTTTCTGCGCATTCTTCAGTTAGATGGTGGTTTTTCGAAAGTCGAGGAGTTTTAATACTTACCTGATTGAGGGATTTGAATTTCGAAAAAGTTATATACAGTGGGATTATTGTCGTTTAGCTTCAGAGCTTATTTGGAGGATTTTGTGGAATCTTACTGTGTACCTGAAAGGGGATTTACCATATTGAGAGGTGAGATTAACCATTCCTTCAATTCTGCCTCGTTCAACTTGTGCTTTCTATTTTAGAACTAGGATCAATATTCTGCTGGAACTCTATTTCGGTGAAGCATTCTCATTTATAATCATTGAGGAAACCGTACCTAATTTGGTACTGAGAGAACCCTCTGAAAGAGGTAGGTATTTCTGACTGGCGAGTTCGCCATTTTGATTTCTTTGAATTTGTGTCCATAGGGTCCTTGTTCTGAGACATTTCAGTGGTTTCGCTGGAATATCTGCAACATCAATTGTCGATTTATAAGTCACCGGGTCGAATCAGCCCCAGGAAAATCAGTACTGCTGCCATCAGTTACCTTTTGGTGATTTCAACATCGTGGAGGTTCTAAATCGTCACTGCCTTTCCCCTTTGGATCGAGGAACTTCATTAAAGGTCGTATCATCAATTTCTGGAATTGGTGAGCGCTAATGTCGAGCTGTATTTATTAAGTTTAAGTCAGATAATATTTGCATTATTATTTAGTATCATCAATAATAGGTTAACGTATGAGACCTATTTAAGCTATTTTGATAGGAACCTCATAAGGTCTCTGTGCCTGATTTCGCACATAATTTGCTATTGTTGTATGATCTATTTATGTATACAGTGTGAGCCATATATAGCGCTATATAAGGACCTCGAGGTAATTACTCCCCCTTTAGATTTATTATTAGAGATCATTTATCTAGATTTATTTAGTGATTTTTCGGAAACTAGAGCAAGTGTGCTGGATGTGAATATTAAATCACTTGGCGCCCCCTTAATATATCGTTTTTGTATAACCCACTCCCATCTTCAACTGAGCTTTGGGACCATCCAGCATATAAGCGAGATTTTGAGTCCTAAGTGCTTATAAAGAATGATATACCGTGGCAACATAAAGATATGAGACCCTGAATTTCAATAAATATTAACTTTTTGCTTTTATTCTGCATACGATTGTATTATTGAAAAATGGTTCTTTTAATTCATTTGCTGATACAATCTTTACGAAATTACACATGAGCCTTCTATATAAGAACCCGATAGTATGGCGACCAGAACATTTTTTATAGCGGTGATGAATGGTCTTGAACAATTAGGTGGGATTCCTAAATAAAGAACTCATAGTCTAATTCAATTATGTCTGCCCCTCTAGCGGGCCGTTAACACGATAACTTTCGAAAGAAAGGGCCTAGAGTTTTGAAATATTTGGAGGGCGTTCGAGGTCTGAATGCTCCAGTTCAGAATTTGAATGACAGAAAATCGGGTTTCGTAGATATAGCTAACTCAATTTTTTTCTCTACTAGCGTGACCACATTGTTAAATCAGTAAATTCGAAATCATCGGCTCGGTTATTGTATTTTTCATGATTAAGAGCGTTGCTTCTTCAAAAGAGGGGTAAACTGTCTCTTCACGTCCCAACCAGGCGTCAAAGACGAATTATCGAAAGATTGATTAGATTTCGGTTTATTTATTTGATCTGTTACTTGAAAACCTGTGTTTTCATATACTTTTGGGTGCTTATACTATAAAATAATGAATAATATATCAGAAGCAAGTCTTGCACTGTTCGTTTCAACCAAGATTTGATTGAGTTACAGTTTGTATCCAGATGATTCCAAGATTTGATTAAGCTAGAGTTTGTACCAAAATGATTTCGATATTTTATTCGTCTATTTCTTTTTCAATCAAATCTTGAAAATATTCTCAAGATACTAATGTTATCATTTCTAAATATTATGCAGGCCCAAGTCATTATACCATTCAAATAATGTTTCCCTGCCAGAAATAGTTCTACGTACTGTTGTTCGAGCTAGCATATAAAGGGGCTTATAATTATTTTATTTAAAATTTTATTTTCACTGGCGCATGTGAGGCATCTCGGGTATTTCACAGAGGGTGTATATATAATTATTTTTCTATAGCTAATGTTGAAACGTTGTTATAGCAACTCTTTTGAGTAGATAAAGTATCACTTTAACCGCAAGGGTTAGACCAGGCAATAGAGATTTCTTCGTGACAAAAATCGTAGAAAAAAACCGCAGGTGGGGGGTTACGTGGGGTGGTCCGTGGATGTTCAGTGATATGTTTTCGACTCGCAAATATGATTACTTTTCTTGTAATTGCGAAGAAACACCAAAAAAAAAAATTACGAAAAGCACTGCCGTGAAGGCAGGAGCTTTTGAGCGCTCGTACATGCACCTTGTAGGTAGATTCGCATTTTCCAGTTTTAGAAACCAATTGAAGGAATTTTTGACAGCTGTCAAAAAAATTCTGAAACTTCATGTCAGTGCTTCAGCTGATCAATTTTGTTTCGATAATTCGCTAGAATTTTCTACGGTATCTATGGTCTTGGTGATGCGGTCTGGACAAAATTTTGCACGTACTTTGAATACATTATTCCTCAGCTAGATGCATAATTTCATTCCAATCCGATCAGTAGTTCCGAAACTATCTGGAAAAAAATATTTTGAACGGCCATATTTACGGAACCCCTAGTCTCATTTTGCTTATTGATGAACGTGACCGCGATATTCGCGATCCAAACCCACCCTGAAAATTTCAAGTTCCTAGGCCTTTCCGTTCAAAAGTTACAATTTTCTATGGTTTCTATGGTTCTGGTCATGCGATCTGGACAAAATATTGCTTCAATATATCATTCTCGATTAAAATACAAAATTTCATCTCGATCGAATCCGAAGTTTCGAATTTATCGAGAAAACAAAATTTCAAACGACCGTATTTACAGAACCCCTTGTATAATATTGCTCATAGATGAACGTGATCACGACATTCGAGATCCACACCTATCCTGAAAATTTCAAGTCCCTAGGCATTTCCGTTCAAAAGTTACAATTTTCTATGGTTTCTATGGTTCTGGTCATGCGATCTGGACAAAATTTCGCATGCAGCTAAAACACCTCATTTTTCATCTGAGTGCAAAATTTCATCTCGATCGAATCTGTAGTTTTCAAGTAATCAGGGAAACAAAACTTTGAACGGCCATATTTACGGAACCCCTGGTGGACTTTGGCCCATTAACGAACCTAACCGAGGTATTCGGGATCTGAACCTACACTGAAAATTTCAAGTCTCTAGGTTGATCCGTTCGAGAGTTATCGTGCTGACGGACGGACGACCGGACGGCCGGACGGACATACAGACTCAAACTTTCCGACGGATTCGTCATCAGTGAGTCGAACATAGTCGATTGAGACCATTTTCGGCTCAAAATTCGAAAAATACAGACATCGTGACGAAATGATATAGCCCTCGTGTAGTAGTACGAGCGCTCAAAAACGGTGTTCTTTTAGTTTTTTGCTTGTAAAATCTGAACCAATGAAGCGGTGCTGACACTTTCAACAGACGAATTGTAGAGAATTAAAAGACGAAAATAATGAGTGCTAGTGCAATAGAATCGGTTCATCATTACCGGAGGAAAGCCAGAAAACCCGTAAAAATTAGCGTTTTTCCAAATCCTCATAACTCAGCCAATTTCAAATTTGTAGCGCAGGTTTTCCGAATGAAAGTAGTGGCTAATAGTTACTTTGAGTGTGCACAATCCGGACGTTGTCGGATAAGCAGTTTTTGCGTAATTGCGATTTGAATTATTCAAGGCACTGTTTTCCGGAAGGGCTGGATGCGTCGGAAGTTGTCCGATTTTAATTTACAAAACCGATTTTGAAAGTAGAAGTATAGTACTACAAAACGGCAATCTTGATTTTCTGCTCAAATGTTGCAAAATAGGTGAAAAAAACGTGCAAACATGACCAAAACCAGCCGAATGCTCGACTGCAGTCAAGTAGGGGGAGTATAAATGTAAATATTCGCGCCCGGCCGCAATGCGTTTTTCCTTTCCCCGCTTGGGCCGGCTACCACCACTAGTCTTCCGCGGGAGTGCACTCGGTCGGTTTTGGTCATGTTTCCACGTATTTTTCACCTTTTTTGCAACATTTTAACAGAAAACCAAGATTGCCGTTTTGTAGTACCATACTTGTTCTTTCAAAATCCGTTTTGTGAATTGAAATCGGACAACTTCCGACGCATCCAGCTCTTCCGGAAATAGTGCCTTTAATAATTCAAATCGCAATTACGCAAAAACTATTTATCCGACAACGTCCGGGTTATGCACATGCTTAAAGTACCTATTAACCGCTACTTTCATTCGGAAAGCCAGAGCTACAACTTCAGAATTGGCCGAGTTATGAAGTTTTGAAAAAACGCTGATTTTTATGGTTTTTCCGTTTTTCCTCCGGTAATGATGACCCGATTGAACTGCATTTGCACTCATTTTCTTCGTCTTTTCAGTCTCTACAATTCGTCTGTTGAAAGTATTAGCACCGCTCCATTGGTTCAGATTTTACAGGCAAGAAACTAAAAAAACACCGTTTTTTTTGGTGTTTTTTCGCAATTATAAGAATCATATCATATTTGCGAGTCGAAAACATATCACTTAACATCCACGGAACACCCCACGTACCCCCCCACTCGCGGTTCTCTTCTACGATTTTTGTCACAGAATGACCCTTTATCTGCTCTATTGGTCTAGGTAGATAAAGTAACACTTTGACAGCAAGGGTAGATGAAATGTTTTAACTTTTTTATTCAATCAAATTCACAAATTCAAACAAATTTATTCGAAAGATCAACAACAAGTGTTATTTAACGATTAACATTACTAGAAACATCTATTTTTGGAACACCACAACTTGTACTCGTTTGCTCAAACACTTGAATCGAGGTACTGGATTGATTTTAAGGTACACCAAGTATGTACTTGCAATCTAATTGCATAATAACTGTCAATTGTAAGACTCTGCAACGGATGAAGATTTTCATCCACCTAAGCGTTTAACTCTTATTAAATGTATGTAGAGACTAGATCAGCACCAGAGTTTGCCAACATGGAAGCTGAACGACGGAAACCATGCCCCGCGTACATTTCTGAATCTGGCAGCTTCAAAAAATCCGCAATTTTTTTGGGGAACTTATATAAAGTATTAATTCCCACCGGTTGAGTAGTGCACTTTTGCTCTCGGTAATTCACAAAAAACATACTGGGCGTTACGTCGTCCACGTTAAACACTTCTAACTTGTGCAATTCCTCGGATTCCTAGTCGCTCCATGCACTCCAAAAATAGCAATAACCTTCATAAACAAATAGAAGTCATCAGAATCAGAAGCTTCTGTCGGGCATTTTATAATGTCATCTAACTCAATGATTTTGGACTTTTTAGCTTTGTATCATCCACTCAGGTTTTTCAGTAAGGTGGTCAACTTGCTGAGTTTAGAAAAGTCACAATAATGACGATGGATTCGCTTTCTTCGACTTCTCAGAAAAATACGCCATAAGCACGTTTTCACTCAAACCATTGATATTCTTGAGGCTTTTCCACTTTTTAAAGTACTAGTATTCCTGCTCAAAAATCATCCTAAATTTTTGGGGCGACAATAAACTTTCTGCTTCCAACACTGCATCTTCTACATCTGATGGCAGGTTTTCTTCTTCTTGTATTAATTCTTTCCCTTACATTTCGTATTCGCTTCGTACACAAAACGCAAAAATACTGAACACTCCGCAAAAATCAGAATGTAAAATTTGTTTCACATTATTTGTTGACAGAGTAGTTTATATCCCTATAGAAACAGAGCAACACAGTTGTGTTTTTTGTGCCAAAAATTACAATTTTCACTAGTTATACCACTAGAGGTCAAATTATTTCCGGAAATGTTTTCGAGCTCATGAATATTTAGAAAATTATCCCTCGTCTTCGACTTGGGATAATTTTCTAAAAATATTCATGAGCGAGAACAAATTTCCGGATTTAATTTGACCTCGAGAAAATTCCACACCAAATGCGTTTATTTCCAACAACATCAATTTTCGACTTCATCAAGTATAATATTCTGTCATTACAAACGTCAAAAAAATTTCCAGTATGATTCGCTGTTGGGTACCGTGAAAAAATTTCCACTAAAATTCATCCGTTGCGATGGTGATCTGTCAGAAATACACGTTCTGATTGGTTAGAAATCACATGCGTGGAAATTTCTTTGAAATTTTATTTTACAGCTGAATTTGAAGTCTTGCTATAGAGAAAAATTTTGTATTGCACACGAAAATAAAATCGCATTATCTTCTCGAGCGTAAAAAGCGTCTCGACTGACGTCTCGACGCTAAAAGACACTCTCAAAGATAAAGTACAATTTTATCGTCTTGTACAATAAATAACTATTTTCGTTACACTAGCACCAGAACGTGAAGCCTTCAGAATGCAGTGAAGCTATCACCGCGCTTCATTTAGAATCCTGGTTAATCCATTTCATATTGTTTCAACCTAACAAACTCTTTGAACGCAAATTGGGATGATGTAGATATTATATTGTGTAGTTTTCGAGATATTTTCACGTTATTTTCAATACATCCTTGACGAATTCTTGAAGGATTTCTTATCATCGAACATTTTGGAGGGCTCGACTAACCAAATCTTTCGAAACGAACACGAGAATTGAGGCAAAAAGGATAATTAACGATGTAGGTGATAGAAAAAGCTTTACCGCTCCGTGAGCTGCGTCGCTGGGAATTAGCAGTTCATTGCAGAATACCAATTCCCCCCTTCATTTTCCTTTCGTCCAATTGTTACCTGCTGAGATTTGAAAGAACTGAAGCATAGGATTATTGTATTTGGTATGAATTTAGAAGATGGGAGAATCCTAAAAATGCCAGGAAATGACTATTGCAGAAAGAGATTTTATATTTCTCGAAAACTATGATCAGATAGCTCGACTGAGTATTCGTACTCAAAAATTACGGAATTCAAACATGACGCTTTTTGAAATCTGGGATATCTAATTAAGTTTCAAAATTTCGAAGTATGATTTTGATCCGAAAAAAAAAATTTTAGTTAGGGATTGGGTTTCTTAAGGGTTAGCCACTTTTCCTTTGGTCTCTAATTATTTCACGGATGTATAATGGTCCCCTTCAACAATTCAGTGATTTGCGTCAGCTACATCCGTTTGAATAGCTTTAGCAGTCCCTAACAATGGCTCTCCTACATAGCTCTCCAGATATGCTGAGCTCTTCATAGATAATATAATCGGCACAGAATTCGTAAACAGGTTTCCTTTTCTGCTTGACGAGATCTACACGAAGCTTGCTCTACCAGACTTTTGTTCCGCATGTATTTGTCAATCTTGCAATGTCCTTTCGGCAGGCTCACTATAATTTTCACGGACTTCAAATCCCTTCATAGCAGGTCTGTCGTAAACTTGCCTCGGAGTTCCTTCTGAACAGCAATAAGTCCGCTTCTCCACCCATTTTTCAATGGTTTGTTTGGCTACTACTTTTGCAATTTCACGTGAGGTAACTAGGCTATAAAACATAATCGATTGTCTCTGTTAAGCCCCAGTTTGTCACATTTGCCTGATGCCTTCTGTGACTCTTGCCAAATTCACTTCTGTTCGTGGCTGATTCGTTTTTTTGCTGGGGCCTAGCACCAAAAAAGTTTGGAGTGAATCAGTATGGTATCGAGTGCTTTCTGGGCAGCGTCCCAAGAAAGAATTTAAAGACTGTTTGGCATTGTACAGTTCTCGAAACTGTTTCAAGATTGTAGATAAATCTCCAATTTCTTCAGTTTGTGTCATTTTCTCTCCAAGATAATTTTTTCTTATGAACAGACCTTAGAATACTCCTTGAGAAAACTTTCCGAGATCATTCGGCCTTTGAAACTATTTTGTCTTATGAAGGTTTTGTTATAATCTATATGGTGGCGTCTACAAAACTATTGAGGCTTATCAAGGTTCAAACCAACGTTTGGTTTTATGATAACACTCAGCAATACTGATAGTTTTATTTTGTATTCAACAAACTCATTGAAGTATAATGATGAAGTATTATTTCAGAGCTGATAATCAACAAATTTTTGTCAGCGTATTCTTGAACTTTAGGGCACAATACACGGGCGGATTATCCGTACAGTTTTGATACGTAGAGATTCAATTCGACAGATCCAGATGTGGGATTTTACACCAATAACGGACGGATTTGATACCATACAAGCACTGATATATGTACGAATTTGGCTCGCCACGTATCAGATATGACAGATAATGCGCCCGTGTATGTTGCCCTTTTTGAGCGCTCGTACTACTTACACGAGGGCTATATCATTTCGTCACAATGTCTGTATTTTTCGAATTTTGAGCCGAAAATGGTCTCAATCGACTATGTTCGACTCACTGATGACGAATTCGTCGAAAAATTCCAGTCTGTCCGTCCGTCCGTCCGTAAGCACGATAACTCTCGAACGGAACAACCTAGAGACTTGAAATTTTCAGGGTAGGTTCAGATCCCAAATGCCTCGGTTAAGTTCGTAATGGGCCAAATTCCACTAGGGGTTCCATAAATATGACCGTTCAAAGTTTTGTTCTCCTGATTACTTGGGAACTACAAATTTTATTAAGATAAAATTTTGCACTCGAATGGAAAATGAGGTTTTCAAGCTACATGCAAAATTTTGTCCAGATCACATGACCAGAACCATAGAAACCATAGAAAATTGTAACTTTTGAACGGAAACGCATAGGGACTTGAAATTTTTAGGGTAGGTGCAGATCTCGAATGTCGTGATCACGTTTATCTATGAGCAAAATTATACTGAGGGTTCCGTAAATATGGTTGTTTGAAATTTAGTTTTCTTGATAATTTCAAAACTACAGATTCAATCGTGACGAAATTTTGTATACTAATGGAGAATGATATATTCAAGCTACATTTCTCCAGATCGCATGATCAGAACCATAGAAACCATAGAAAATCATAACTTTCGAACGGAAAGGCATAGGGACTTGAAATTTCCAGGATAGGTTCGGATCGCGAATTTCGCGGGCATGTTCATCAATGAGCATAATCAGACTAGAGGTTCCGTGAATACGGTCGTTTGGAATTTCGTTTTCCCGATAATTTCGAAACTACGGATTCTATCGAGATAAAATTTTGTATTTTCATCGAGAATTATATATTAAAGCAAAATTTTGTCCAGATCGCATGACCAAAACCATAGAAACCATAGAAAATTATAACTTCCGAAAGAAAAGGCCTAGAAACTTGAAATTTTCAGGGTAGGTTTGTATCGTGAATTTCGCGTTCACGTTCATCAATGAGCAAATGTAGACTAGGGGTTCCGTAAATATGGCCGTTCAAAATATTCTGCTCCTGATAATTTCGAAACTACTGGTTGTATTTAAATGAAATTTCAATTTTGTCCAAATCGCATCACCAAGACCATAGATACCGTAGAAAATTCTAGCGAATTATCGAAAAAAAATTGATCAGCTGAAGCTGCTGAAGCACTGACATGAAATCTGGAGTATCGCCTGAGTTTGAGAATTTTTTTGACAGCTGTCGAAAATCCCTTCAATTGATTTCTAGAACTTGAAAATGCGAATCTACCTACAAGGTGCATGTACGAGCGCTCAAAAGCTCCTGCCCTCACGGCAGTGCTTTTCGAAATTTTTATTTTTTCAAGGCGTTTTCCGTTGGAATGACAGCTCTGCCTCACAAACTGACTCATTCCTTTTTTTCATTGGAAGGGAATTATCCAATAACTCAAATACCTATAGAAGGCCCAAAAGTCCATTATCCTTGCTGATTGCGAGTATATTTACTCCTAGTGTGAACGTAAGACCTACTAAATCTCATTTTGAATTTACCAAATTTAACAAATCTTACACGTCACACTTAAGATAATATCTGAAATACATAACCCCTATCTAGGAGCAAATATTCTTGTTGCTGTTGCTGTTCCTCAGAGTTTTAAGCAGAAAAAAAACTAGATGTTCAGCTAAAATGTTTCATCTTGATTTCCACCATAATTTCTATCGATCCTCCATTTAGCGAACATCGCAAGAATAGAACATTGAAAAATTGTGTAGCTTTAATCATCGAAAAGATCTCTTTATATCAGAATCTGAAGAATCGGTACAACTTTTCATGGATGATGTTTTTTTGTTTTTCCATTTCAAATTTTGTTGAAGAATTGATGACCCACGATTTTTTTTTTCGAGGTGTATCAATACATTTATTCGAAAAACTGGAAAGCGTTTCAGTAATTGAACCCTCAGAAGTGGGTTAACAACACCATTCTCATTATTATTTTAATACAATGATGTTGGTAATAACCTCTCTTCTAATTTTTTATTTTCATGTTCCTTTAAAGCTATCGAATTAAAATGAACTGTTTTTGAAGTGGGAACCATTAAGATGATATGGGTGCGTTTTTATTCTAATCGAAATATCAAATCGATTAATCGTAAATGCATCAATGATGAGAATACTATTGACGTGACGTCATTTGATGAAATTAAAAACACCGCTGTTGCATTTACGATTAATCGATTAGATATTTCGATTAGAATGAAAACGCACCCTATATCGATATCCTAACCTTGTTAAGGTTTAATTATTTTCTAGAAATTAATCTCAAGAACAGGAGAGCAAACTGATGTACTAGTAGACTTATATAATACTGTATACGACACGGGAATCATTCCCAGAGAATGGCTGAAATCAACATTTATCACCTTACCCAAAACACCTAGAGAAAAGAATGCACAGAATATCGAACATTCAGCCTAATGAACCACGCCCTCAAATTATTCTTAAAAATCATACACCAAAGAGTCTTCAGAAAATTAGAACAAGAATCAGTGATTCCCAATTCGGCTTCAGAAATTTCATGGGAACAAGAGAGGCGCTTTTGACTTCAATGTGTTGGCCCAAAGATGCATGGATGTCAATCAAACGCTATATGTTTGCTTTGTAGACTATAATAAAGCCTTTGATAAAGTACGCCATGACAACCTGATACTGCTCCTCATAGTGAAAGGTCTAGATGATAAGGATATCCGGATAATAGCACATCTTTACTTTGACCAAACGGCTAATGTCAAACTAGGTAAAGACACTTCAGAGGACATACAAATAAAACGAGGTGTGTATTATCACCTTTTCTATTCAATTTGTACGCTGAAAACCTAATCGAGAGTGCCTTAGCGGATACAACAATCGGCATAAAAGTTTATGGAAGACATATCAACAACAAAAGATATTCCGACGACACCATACTCCTTGCAGATTCGCTAGCAGACCTTCAAATAATCTAAGATTGGGTGATTGAAAGCAGCGAACAAGGTGGCCTCACATTAAATGTGAGAACAACTAAATTCATGACCATAACGAAAGCACAACAACGACCAGAGCGTTTATGGATCAGAGGACAGCAAGTGGAGAAAGTGAGGAAGTATAAATACCTGGGAGCCATTGTTGATGAGAATAATGAGCGTATGGAGGAAATTCGAATGCGAATTGGTCAAGCCCGAAGTGTATTCATAAAAATGAGAAGGGTGTTCTGTGAAAAAGATCTCACTTTACAACTCAAAATCAGGTTGTTAAAATGTTATGTCTTCCCTGTGCTCCTCTATGGCAAAGTAGATAGACAAAGTGCCGAATACAGAAGTGCTGAAAAGAATGGATAAAGAGAAGGAAATATTAGACAGTATAAAGGTTAGAAAGTTGCATTATCTGGGTCATGTGCTGATAAGGGGAGGAATATACCTTATTGCAGAATATTATTCAGGGGAAGATACAGGGAAGAAGGAAGATCGGAAGAAGAAGAATCTCCTGGTTAAACAACTTGAGGCAATGTTACAAGTGCAGTTCCCTTGAGTTGTTCAGGGCTGCAATATCGAGGATGAGAGTAGCCATTTTGATAGCCAATCTTCTGAAAGGAGATGGCACCTGAAGAAGAAGTAGAAGAATCTCAAGAAGGTCTCAATAACGTAATCTAGCCATAAAAATGGTTCAATGCTGGTTTGGAGGAAGGGCTGCCTAACTATCGGTGTAGATGAATATAGACTTGCTTGTCCTACTTGCTGCTACTTCAGCTTGATATATACTGGGGTATGATCGATGATGCAATTTATGTCTGCAGATTCGAGCTCCGACCAATTCTACTCACTTCGAGCTATCCGTATACCATACTAATTGGGCACTGAAGGGGATTTCTTTCTCGAAGGGTATCTTTTCGATATAACTACTCTATAGTTCATATTAAAAATTACGAAAAGCACTGCCGTGAAGGCAGGAGCTTTAGTGCGCTCGTACATGCACCTTGTAGGTGGATTCGCATTTTCCAGTTTTAGAAATCAAATGAAGAAATTTTCGACAGCTGTCAAAAAATTTCTGAAACTTAGGCGAAACTCCAGACTTCATGTCAGTGCTTCAGCTGATCAATTTTTTTTCGATAATTCGCTAGAATTTTCTACGGTATCTATGGTCTTGGTGATGCGATCTGGACAAAATTCTGCACGTAGTTTGAAAACATTATTCCTCAGCTAGGTGCAAAATTTCATTTCAATCAGATCAGTAGTTTCGGAAAAAAATATTTTGAACGGCCATATTTACAGAACCCCTAGTCTAGTTTTGCTCATTGATGAACTTGACTGCGAGTTCCTAGGCCTTTCCGTTCAGAAGTTACAATTTTCTATGGTTTTTATGATTCTGGTCATGCGATCTGGACAAAATATTGCTTTAATATATCATTCTCGATTAAAATACAAAATTTCATCTCGATCGAATCCGTAGTTTCGAAATTATCGAGAAAACAAAATTTCAAACGACCGTATTTACGGAACTTCTAGTATAATTCTGCTCATTGTTATACGTGAACGCGACATTTCAGATCCACACCTATCCTGAAAATTTTTGAGTCCCTAGGCCTTTCCGTTCGATAGTTATGATTTTCTATGGTTTCTATGGTTCTGGTCAAGCGATCTGGACAAAATGTAGCTTGAATATATCATCATCCATTTAAATACAAAATTTCGTGACGATCGAATCTGTAGTTTTGAAATTATCGAGAAAACTAAATTTCGAACGGCCATATTTACGGAACCCTTTGAATAATTTTGCTCGTAGATGAACGTCATCACGACATTCCAGAACCTCACCTATCCTGAAAATTTCAAGTTCCTAGGCGTTTCCGTTCAAAAGTTACAATTTTCTATGATTTCTATGGTCCTGGTCATGCGATGTGGACAAAATTTCACATGTAGCTTGAACACCTCATTCTTCATTCGAGTGCAAAGTTTCATGTTGATCGAATCTGTAGTTTCGAAGTAAACAGGAGAACAAAATTTTGAACAGCCATATTTACGGAACCCCTGGTGGAATTCTGCCCATTAACGAACTTAGCCGAGGCATTTGGGATCTGAACCTACACTAAAAAATTCAAACCTTCAGGTTGATCCGTTCGAGAGTTATCGTGCTTACGGAGGGCCGGCCGGACGGACGGACAGACTCGAATTTTTCGACGGATTCGTCATCAGTGAGTCGGACATAGTCGATTGAGACCATCTTCGGCACAAAATTCGAAAAATACAGACATCGTGACGAAATGATATAGCCCTCGTGTAAGTAGTACGAGCGCTCAAAAAGGTAATCAGTTGTCATGGAGGCGGTAGGCTCCGTTCAAAGGTGAATCGAACGGTCTAGATGTTTGAAGGTGTAATTGTTGTCCTAGTTACATCTCTTCGTTTTTTCGATAGCTTCATTTTCAATGTTCTAAACCCATAATTCACACACTCAAAAACCGGTCGACCGACTTCAATTTAGCCTTTTCAGAAGCTCTGAGCTTCTGAGGGGTCTCACAGAGACCTAGGAGAGTCGGGATATGAACAATATACAATATTCTCCGAATAGTCTGAAGTAATCTCTCAATTGAGATATATTGAATATCAATCATTAACAAAAGGTTGATCAGCCTTTACCTATCCGAGAGTAAGTATGAGATAATTTTGGCATAAAGAAATCGGAGTAGGTAATCAATTTTTTTGTAGTGCTCGATTCAAGCAGAAGACACGAGTTGCCAAAAATACTGAATTCTGTAGACAAAAGAGTCATAAATAATAATTATATGAAAACGGCTTTTTGAATCCATCTCCAAATCATGAACAACTGCCAGATACGTACATTTTTGTTGATTGTTCCAGCCCTGACACTCGAAGCCGTGCTGCTCCCATATTTTCAGCAATGTATTCTAGAAAATACCTGTAATACGTTCTTACACTCATATTTCTTCAGTGATTCCATTTCGTCACATTGTTGCATCATTGTCCCAGCAATTTATAATCACGTTGCTAATGGAGTGTGTTTTGTTGAATGAGTCTTTTGTTGGGGGAAATCCGATTCTACTGATGCTTTTCCATTGTAGCGCACATGAGGACAGTACAAGCCTGCAATTAAAACAAAAATAATTGTAATATAAAAATATGCTCTAGTTTTATTCAGTTTTGTTCGAAAAATTATATCGACGGAATATAAATCTTTACAACAAACTTTTACAATTATCTAATCAACAAATTATTTCAAAGGATGATGAGTGCTTTCTATTCGGGTAATAAAAAAAAAATCAATAGTGTCCCAAAATTAGATATCTCGAATTTATACTCATATTCTTGTTAAAGTAATTTTTTCATGTGATGAGTTTCATGCAATCGACAGGCCAATACGACTTGTATGACGATAAGTATGTCGTTGAATGGTTGGACACCGTGTAAATTGATACAGATTTTACGTAATTCCCTCATTAAATGGGCGAATATAATATCATTTCGTGATTATGTTTCCTCCATCCGCAAAGAATTTAGATCCCGTTTTCTTTCTTATTGAATGGGTTTCAGAAGTGCTGAATTGGTACGAAGTTTTCGGTCGCAGCACGAAATTTATTATACGTCTAAGGGGTTCCCTAATCTTGTTACCGATAGCTAAAGGAACGACTGCGTCCTAAAGGATCTCCTTGAAATTTAAAATGTGCCCTTGTGGGTTTCGGAACAAATTCACCACCACTTGCTCCGTAGATAATGGATTCTTTAATCGAAGAGTCCATTTCAAAGGAAAATCCTCCATCTTTTTTATTCAGGAATGCATATCTACTTTTCCTGAAGAATCTAATATCTGAATAACTTCGAGAGACCATGATTTTAATGAAAATTTTACATTTTAATAACCTCAATAACTTTATTGACAGAATTTGAATAAATTAACAATCCAAGATCATACAGTTTCACAAATTCACGAGTAGATAATATCGCTTAATTAACAAAATTCGAAAGAAATATCGATAGATGAGTATGAAGATATATAGCAGTTAAATTTTTTTAGACTTCGCAAATTTTTGGACCTTTGAATAAACCCTTTCAAATAACTCCATACCTTGACCTCATGAAATAAACAACTTGTTACAATTAATAAACACATTCTGAAGTACAATTGGATATGGGGAAACTCTAATGACGACTTCTGAAATCAAATTAATTTTTCCGAAATTTCTGGAACTCAACAGAAACATTCGGACTCCTTACTCGTCTTCTGAAATTCAATTTACACTTTCTAAAATTAAGTTCGATGAAATATAATGCAAAAATTCAATTGCAGATAGTTATTGCTATTTTAATCGTTAGACCTGATCCAACCAACGGTATAGTAATCAATTAATCGATTCCAGAAGCCTAATTAACTAATGTTTGCTGTGCTATTCCACAAACATGAAACTGCTGTAATATAAATCATTTAATTCTGCACCATTGCATACAGAACTGATGCTCATTTCATTGAAACACGAGTTGTCCATTATCGATTCCTCATAATCAATAATCTGGAGAATAGAAACATATGAGAATAAACGAGACCATCCAAACGAATATGCCAACTATGAATGTATCTGAATGTATTGTTATGGCTCTACTGTGGAATTAAAAAAAAATTTATTTAAATTTTGAAAATAATTTGTATCCAATAACAGTTTGAAAGAATTTCGTTCTATTTCCAATTAATTTGTCCAAAACTCTTTCTCAAAGAGGGTTCAAGGTGAACAATCAATAATAACTATACAAATTATATTATTTTTACAACCAAACTAAAAAAACTTAATAAACGTATTCTAACTATCAAATGTAACTAAAGAAAGACCAATGAGTGCACTCACGAAACTAAGCTATGTCCAAATATACTTCTTCAACTTTTCCTGGCTAGCGGATTAAAATTCCTAAACTCCAATATTTCGATACGCTCAACTTCTTTCAGAATTCGCCTATCCTTCCATCATCTACTTATTAATCAGTTTCCATTTCATCCAACTCTTTATAAAATATATTTCGAAGTATCTTCAATTTAATTCAAAACAACCCTTTTGAAATATCTTTCTTCATTCTGACGTTTCTTGGTTGTCACTTTTTCAAATTAATTTTCCAATCAAATTTTCCATGGAATGAAGCATTCTTGATAGATTCTTAACAGCTTATGATACTGAATTGCATTTTTATATACTTCATAAAAATAACTAACTAAACTAGTTAAAATGAATCATTTTGACAACTTATATTTTTCTTCTCAAATAAAATGAATCCTCTTTGAAAAATATAATATAACAATAATTTATAATTTATCGAATTTACTAAATTGACTGAAATGCTCGAAGGTTCTTGTATTTTTGATATTTAAATTTATTACGATCTGAATTTTCTAAATTTTGAGAAATATGTTCATGTTTTAAATTCCATAACAGTATTTTATTCTCAAATATTCCAGGTATCAATTACATATTTCGGAAACCGCTACCGACCTGAACAAAAAATATAATAGGTAAAGATAACACATGAATAAATTGAATTGAAATTTCTTGACATTCCTTTCGAGGGGATTTAAAGGATTTGTTTCAAGATTGTTGTGAGTTTTCTCATTATTGCTGTGTTCATTTTGTTCGTTTCTGATTTTTTTTGTAAGAAATGGTTTGGTATAAAACATATTTAAGTTGATTCGAGTAGAGGTCATACAAATGTGCATGAAAATCAGAGATGACAAAAATTGAATGATTGAAATATCTTCAGTCAAGGTCCAGCATAAGCTCATCAAGTTTTCTTCCTCCGTCGAATAGGTCGTTAGACAAGGGTGGGGGAAATGCTGGTCGAAATCATGAACTTGGAACATAAAAGTTGCATCGCATAAGGCCAACTGCGGTAAAGAACCACTAGAACTAGAAGTCACGGACTTAGAGAAAATAGTAAAAACCTCCATGAACGAGCCAACCACAGAAACAGAAAAAGTAGAATACGAAAATCCTATTACCCGAGGAGATCAAAAATCTCATTGAACTAAGGAAGATAGCTAGAAAAGAATATTGAAGAACACTGGACACGAAACACAATACCATACTGAACAAACTCAACAATATGATTAATAAGCATGAACTTAGAAATCACTACAAAGAAAAATGGAACGCCACTCTAGATAAACGAACAGAAGATAACCACCGTTGGAAATTGCAAGAACATTAACCAAAGGAAAAAGAACCAATTCAACTATGAAACTCAACAACCATACAATAACGATAAGGATGAAGCTAAAATATTTGCCGAAATATTGAAAAAACAATTTGTACCAAATGAAACTGATGACAAAAAATTAAAAACTGAGGCGAAACTCCAGACTTCAAGTCAGGTGACCAATTTTTTTTTCGATTATTCGCTAGAATTTTTTACGGTATCTATGGTTTTGCTATTGCGATCTGGACGAAACTACGCACGTAGTTTGAGTACCTTATTCTTTATCCATGTGCAGAATTTCATTCCAATCCAATCAGTATCAGGAAAAAAATATTTTGAACGGTCATATTTACGGAACCCGTAGTCTAATTATGCTCATTGATGAACGTGACCGCTACATTCGAAATCCACACCTATCCTGAAAATTTTAAGTCCCTAGGCCTTTCCTTTCGAAAGTTATAATTTTTTATGGTTTCTATGGTTCTGGTCATGCAATCTGGAAGAAATGAAGCCTGAATATGTCATTCTTCAATTATGCTATAATTTTTTACGGTATCTATGGTTTCGGTGATGCGATATAAACAAAATTCTGCATGTAGCTTGGACACGTCATTGTTCATCTGACCGCAAAATTTCATTCCGATCGAATCAGCAGTTTCGAAGTCATCAGGAGATCAAAATTTTGAACGGTCATATTTACGGTACCCCTGGTATAATTTCGCCCAAAAACGAACTCAACCGCGGCATTTGACATTCGAAACTACCCTGAAAATTTCAAGATCTCAGTTGTTCCGTTCGAGAGTTATCGTGTATATCGACGGACGGACGGATGGACGGACAGACTCGAGTTTTTCGACGGATTCGTCATCAGTGAGTCGAGCTTTGTTGATTGAGACCATTTTCGGCTCGAAATTCGAAAAATATAGACATCGTGACGAAATGATATAGCCCTCGTGTAAGTATAATAGAACGACCGCTCAAAAATCACCTTGGAATACTATCGAAGATAGCAGAAAAATAATACTTAATTCTAAAACTGCAAAAACACATTGAAACAGGAAACAGGAGGGCCAACTGCGGAATTTTAGAGCCACCCGTCACAGAGTTATTCTAGGTCAAAGTTGGATTCATCTTGGACCTTACTGCAAAACTTCGTTTATTCGCCAGTTGATATCGCAACTGCATCAGAATGAAGTTGGACCACTTTTCCCGTTACTGATTGCTTTTTGGTAGTATTATGGAGAGCACGTTGGTTTTATCGCTGCCCGAATATGCAAATATCAAATATAATGTGTAGTACCTACACATTATATTAAAAATGTTCTTCGAAATATTCCCATATTCTTTGGACTTTTACTATATTATTTTTGAAATTTATTCGTTTATTCCCATGTAATATGTAATATTCTTTAATGCTTTTGTACATAACATCTAACAATGTCATCCACAGTGGCGTAGGAGAGGACCCCGCAGACCCTGCGGTGCTGAGGGGCCCCGGCACTAAAACAGAAGGGGCCCCGATATTTTTATTTTATTATACTGCTAACTTTGCGAGTTTTTCAGTTGATTCAATGAACAAAACATAGATATTCAATAGCAGGCAATGAAACTACAATAAGGCACGAATTATATAAATACCGCACATCATAAATATGTCATTCCGTACGCTACCCTATTTTCACCAACTTTTTACGATTTAACTCATCAAGCTTGTCGGCGTTGATCGGTTTATTGGGTCTGAACTGCTTCTTAAATCCAGATGTGGAATTTTTCAGATGGCTTTTCCGATATTGTTAAAATGATATTTGTTTTCAATTCTCCCATTAGGATATTGTATACCGAGAAGTGTGTAGATATGCTGAAAACCGTATAAATATCTGTTGTAACTTTTTTGGAAAAAAATATCAATCTTCAAATTTCATCATAAAATGTGATGAATATTCCATAATGTGAAAGTTAAATCGTTCATGGTGGAAATGAAATTGGAGAAAGCCTGTGTAGCCAACTAAAGAAAAAATATGCGCCTTTCATGTAAATTTCAAAATGGTACAATACATGTTCATAACTTATTTCACCATGAAGATACTGATTGATTCGATTCATTTGTGAGCGTGTTACACAGAAACGCAGCTTGATGTGCAAGAAATCATTATTTTGAAAAAAAAATATTTCTAGTGGGTACAGATTTTTTTTTGTATTTTTTTCAGAGAGTCCAATAGCTCTTCCATACAATGTTACATGATAATCCATTCATTCTGGGACACCCTGTATATGCGAGTTATAGCCCGCATTCCTCTTACAAGAGTTATTTATGTTGAAATAAATGCTTGAATTCGTTTTTTTTAATTTTATAATACGGTTGTAGGAAAAATATTGTTCCTATCTCGAGCGGAAAGTATCTTCCCTGCAATCGACTGCTTGCCCGAACGACGCGAAGCGACAATCTCGTGCGGAAAAGTACAACTTTCCTCTCTAGATAGGAAAATAACTATTTCTGAACTGAAAATAATCAAGGATTATCTTTGAGAATCAATTTCGCAAAAGTGTCAACTTGAACGCGTCAGATTTGTTTCGCCTGTAAAAAAAGCCTCATCTGCGGAAACACCCCGTATTTTACTTTTTTTTATTCCATATATTTTACTTTTTGAGCGTTCGTTCTACTCACACGAGGGCTGTATCATTTCGTCACGATGTCTGTATTTTTCGAATTTTGAGCCGAAAATGGTCTCAATCGACAAGGATCGACTCACTGATAAGCACGATTACTCTCGGACGGAACGATTTAGACACCTAAAATTTTCAATGTGGGTTCAGTTCCAGAATGCCGCAGTTGAGTTCGTTAATGGGCAGAATTCCACCAGGGGTTCCGTAAATATGGTCATTCGAAATCTTGTTCTCCTGATTATTGCGAAACTACCGATTCGATCGAGATGAAATTTTCGCACTCTAATGGAGAATGGGCTAAATGCAAAATTTTGTCCAGATCGCATCGCAAGAACCATAGAAACTTATAACATGTCGCATTCACGTTCATCAATGAGTCAAATTAGACTGAGAGTTCCATAAATATGGTCGTTCGAAATTGAGTTTTCTCGAATCTCGAAACTACGGTTCCGAACGTGACGAAATTTTGTATTGCAATGAATAATGATACATTCAAGCTACATTTTTGAGCGCTCCTACTACTTACACGAGGGCTATATCATTTCGTCACGATGTCTGTATTTATCGAATTGCTGAAAATGTGCCGTTTACACGATTACTCTCGAACGGAACGTCCTGGAGACTTGAAATTTTCAGTTCGGGTTCAGTTTCCAAATGCCGAGGTTGAGTTTGTTAATGGGCAGAATTCCACCTGGGGGTTCCGTAAATATGGCCGTTCGAAGTTTTGTTTTTCTGATTACTGCGAAACTACACATTCGACCAAGATGAAATTTTGCACTCAGATGGAAAATGTCGTGTTCAAGATACTCACATGCCCAGAGCCATAGAAACCATAGAAAACTATAACTTTGTAATGTGTGTGGTCCCGGTCACGTTTATCAATGTGCAAAATTAGACCAGGTGTTCCGTAAACTGTTCAAAACTACGGATTCCATCTTGACGAAATTTGTTATTCTGATGGAGAATGATATATTCAAGCGGCTTTTTTTTCAGATCGCATGACCAGAACCATAGAAACCATAGAAAATTATAACTTTCGAAGGGGAAGGCCTAGGGAAATTTTCGGGGTAGGTTTGGATCTCGGATGTCGCGATCACGTTTATCAATGAGCAAAATTAATTTAGGGGTTTGCGCTACTTCACTGATCATTCAGTTGTTTCATTGTGATTTTTACACGTCTTCTGGAAAAATAATTATCTCAGTTCTGGAAAACACTTCATTCTTCATCGGTTTTGGGAAAAACTTCTAAAAACTTTGATACTAAAATAGGTTCAAGAATCCGCCACAATGGTTGTCCATGGGATATGGGTGAAAAAAACTCATGAAGGTATGCCTGAAGTTCGTGAATTTCAATTCAACTCGTTTAAAGCAGTTTCAGAGGTTTATAACCATTTTCGTTGCAATGATCTCTATTTTAACTTGAGGGCTCAAATCACCTTCAGATATTCGAGAAATCATTTACTCGGCCTAGATTTATTCTTAATAATCTCAAGAATATTCTTTGGGTTTAATATTGAAATTTCAAGTGAGCATAACAGAAGATCCAGTACCTGTAATTTCTGTATTCATTTATTTTTCTCAACACAGTGTGGAGAAGGTAGTTTCACATGAATTATTTTTGATATTCATCTTCGAACGGCAAAGTAATGGGATTATATCGATTGCCAAATCGATTTTCCACAAATTTTTCAGTTTCAAAACCAGTTCTCATTTCTTAAAAAAAAAAATTATTCCCCTATATCATATCTAAGCCATCAATTTTTTCAAGGAGAAAGAATAATTCGTCATTTCTCAAACAATACAAAATTGAGAAGAAGCGATGATCAACTTGAAAAAAATTTCTTACGTCATTGTTTCATCACCGCCATTTTAATTTCTTCGATTTAGTATGGAATGAGAATCAGTAAATGTATAAACTTTGTCTTATTTTATCATTATTTTAAATATAACAGTAGATTATTTGGCTCGGTCATCTTTGTATTAATTTTATCAGTATATTCATCGTTTGGTGTTGATGAATTCATTGGTTAGTTATTTATTCATTTAATTTTTTTGTTTTTTCGTTTTTTTTTTACAAAATTCGCAAACTTAAGACACCACCATATTTGCATGAGAGACTAAGTTTCCGAACCGATGTGCATAAATTGAACATAAGACGAAGAAATCTTCTAACCATAACATCACACAGTAAGGAGTTGTTCAAAAGGTCGTTTTTATACTCGATTGCTCATTTGATCAACGAATTCAGGATTAATGAATTTACTGTCTGTATAAAAACTTGATTTTTTTTTTGGCCTCAACAGAATCCAGAAATCTGAATACAAGGCCCATTAGTTACCGTCATCATTTGAAATTATTGGTAGTTATTTCTTTGTACACATTTGATGGTGACTAATAAACGTCTTATTATTATTATTATTAAATCTTTATCTACACCAGAAATCCAGTAGATCCATATAGCAGATAAATTCACAGAAAAGGTAGATCCGAAAGAGTCGAAGTAAAAAAAAAATTACGAAAAGCACTGCCGTGAAGTCAGGAGCTTTTGAGCGCTCGTACATCCACCTTGTAGGTAGATTCGCATTTTCCAGTTTGAGAAATCAATTGAAGGAATTTTCGACATCTATCACAAAAATTCTGAAACTAAGGCGAAACTCCAGACTTCATGTCAGTGCTTTAGGTGACCAATATTTTTTCGATAATTCGTTAGAATTTTCTACGGTATCTATGGTCTTGGTAATGCGATCTGGACAAAATTTGGCACGTAGTTTGAATACATTATTCCTAAGCTAGGTGCAAAATTTCATTCCAATCCAATCAGTAGTTTCGAGATTATCAGGAAAAAAATATTTTGAACAGCCATATTTACGGAACGCCTAGTCTAATTTTGCTCATTGATGAACGTGGCCGCGATATTCGCGATCCAAACCCACCCCAAAAATTTCAAGTTCCTAGGCCTTTCCGTTCAAAAGTTACAATTTTCTATGGTTCTGGTCATGCGATCTGGACGAAAAATTGCTTTAATATATCATTCTCGATTAAAATACAAAATTTCATCTCGATCGAATCCGTAGTTTCGAAATTATCGAGAAAAACAAAATTTCCAACGACCGTATTTACGGAACCCCTGGTATAATTCTACAAAATTTCACAAGTAGCTTGAACACCTCATTCTCCATTTGAGTGCAAAATTTCATCTCGATCAAATCTGTAGTTTTCAAGTAATCAGGGAAACAAAACATTGAACGGCCATATTTACGGAACCCCTGGTGGAATTTGGCCCATTAACGAACTTAACCGAGGCATTCGGGAACTGAACCCACAAGTTATCGTGCTTACGACCGGACGGACAGACTCGAATTTTCCGACGGATTCGTAATCAGTGAGTCGAACATGATTGATTGATACCATTGGAAACAAAACATTGAACGGCCATATTTACGGAACCCCTGGTGGAATTTGGCCCATTAACGAACTTAACCGAGGCATTCGGGAACTGAACCCACAAGTTATCGTGCTTACGACCGGACGGACAGACTCGAATTTTCCGACGGATTCGTAATCAGTGAGTCGAACATGATTGATTGATACCATTTTCAGCTCAAAATTTAAATAAAATTACGAAAAGCACTGCCGTGAAGGCAGGAGCTTTTGAGCGCTCGTACATGCACCTTGTAGGTAGATTCACATTTTCCAGTTTTAGAAATCAATTGAAGGAATTTTTGACTGCTGTCAAAAAAATTCTGAAACTTAGGCGAAACTCCAGACTTCATGTCAGTGCTTCAGCTGATCAATTTTTTTCCGATAATTCGCTAGAATTTTCCACGGTATCTATGGTCTTGGTGATGCGATCTGGACAAAATTTTGCACGTAGTTTGAATACATTATTCCTGAGCTAGGTGCATAATTTCATTCCAATCCGATCGGTAGTTTCGAAACTATCACGAAAAAAATATTTTGAACGGCCATATTTACGGAACCCCTAGTCCAATTTTGCTCATTGATGAACATGACCGTGAAATTTGCGATCCAAACCCACCCTGAAAATTTCAAGTCCCTAGGCCTTTCCGTTCAAAAGTTACAATTTTCTATGGTTTCTATGGTTCTGGTCATGCGATCTGGACAAAATTTCACATGTAGCTTGAACACCTCATTTTCCATTTGAGTGCAAAATTTCATCTCGATCAAATCTGTAGTTTTCAAGTAATCAGGGAAACAGAACTTTGAACGGCCATATTTACGGAACCCCTGGTGGAATTTGGCCCATTAACGAACTCAACCGAGCCATTCGGGAATTGAACCTACCCTGAAAATTTCAAGTTTCTAGGACATTCCGTTCGAGAGTTATCGTGTATACGGCCGGACGGACGGACGGACGGACGGACAGACTCGAATTTTTCGACGGATTCGTCATCAGTGAGTCGAACATAGTCGATTGAGACCATTTTCGGCTCAAAATTCGAAAAATACAGACATCGTGACGAAATGATATAGCCCTCGTGTAAGTTGTACGAGCGCTCAAAAAATGACTTTCTTTTCTAGGACGATTCACATGATTCGCGATCTATCGCCTTCCGATTCAAAATAATGACGCACTTATAACAGACACATAAATATATAAGAACCTTTTGAACTGATTCCTTCTTCATCATCGATAAAAACATTTTTTTTCAAATAAGTTCAACTAGGGCGTTCTTGAAAATATGTTCGGGGAAGTTTTTTCCATATTTCAAACCAATTAATACCAATTCAAATTCATGAACAATGTGAATGATATACTCTGTACGATAATTTATTTTCGTTTTATAAGCAGAAAGTTACAAAATCCTTCGTTGAAACGGACTCTTACCTGATATGTTCACGCTTTACCTTTGGCTTCTGAATTGTTAAACTGCCTTTCCGAGATGTGCTCCAATTTTGCGAACGTTGTTTCGCTTCGTTGGCCAGTTTACGATTCGGACCCGAGAAATGTTTTTATTATTTACGTCGGTGGGGGCATGTTCAATTTTTGACGCTTTTGCCGCATTGTGAATCCATCAACTTCATCAATAATTACTCAGCTAGGCCGATTGGTAATCCATAACGATTTCATAAACCGATATTGGCAGGTACAAACACGGATAATTGAATTTCCTGCAAAATGGTGGATTTTATGAGGTTATCATTTATGAATAAATTCACATTTATTTTCAGCCACGGGTGAGGTAATGAACGAGTTAATTCGCATAACTCAACACATTGATTCCAAACCAGCTATCTTTCAATTTAAGCGGTCGCTTGTGCTGCTTCCATAAATGACACGAAAATTCAATGAAGGAATAGATTTGGACGAACTGACATTTCATGAAACATTTTTCGGTTGAAATAAGATAAAAAATCATATTCAAAACTCTGATAAAGAGAAAAATAGATTGAAGAATAGATAGAGCAAGCCAATCGGACCATAGTAGATATACAAACCACAATCGTAGATAAAAATGGAAGTTCAACTATTGACTAACTAAAGGTGTGTTGAATGCTCCGGAGCGCACAATGGTAAAGATTGTACGCTAACCAGAGAAAACGATGAGCGAAATGCTACCTGTGCGCTCTGCGAAAAAGCAGGTTACCCAGCCAGCTACAAAGGATGCAGTGAGTGGAAACGGGTGACCAGAAAGAAGACAGCGACCAAAACAGGAAAAAAAGAAGAAGAAAAAGGTGGCTACTGTTCAACAAGAACAGAAGAAAGAAGAAGACGCAACCACCCAAACAACAGCAGGAGAAAGAAGACCCAAAGATTGGAAAATCCAAGAAGAGTGACCAAAAGAGCAAAGAGGGGGCAAACAAAAGAGAACCCGAAACCACTGAGGTTCTAGATAACTTCACCAAGAATATCATGAGCAAGCTCATGAAATTCTTGGAAATAGAGGTGGACAAAAAGTTCCGTAAACTCACTGAACCCAATTAATGGAGCTAGTGAAAAACGGAAATGAAAACAACCTAAAGATAGTCTCATGGAACACAAACGGTCTACGAGCTCGTTGATCTGAAATAGAAGAATTAATATCCGAGAAACAACCTGATATTATAGCCATTCAAGGGACGGAAACTTTCTACAAGAAATAGAATTTCATTTCCCAACCATGAAATATATAGACAGAAATTGTTCAAAAGGAGGCGTAGCCCTTATAGTCGAAAGGAACATCGACCACTATTTTGACGGTGTACTGAATAATGGAAAAATAGAAGCAGTCTCGATTATAGTCAATACAAATCGAGGACAAGTAAAAATTATGTCAGCCTACAAACCACCAAGAGAATGGAATAGCAGAACCGAAAACTAAAATGGAAAGAAGCTTAAGAAGTACGCCGTTAAACTAAATGCCATAGTATTAAGGACCTCATATTCCGACTTACCTGCCCAGTCGTATCAGATATCGTCATAATGAAAAATATTACCCAAGATCTCACACTTGATACTATAGGAGAGGGCACATCAGACCAAAACCCAGTAGACCTCAGACTGGGACGATAACAGAAGAACTTCAAACAAAAGACTTCACAGACTGGCAAAATTACAGTGAAATACTCCAGGAGGAATTTACTGAAATTCCACAGATAAAAAGTCTAGAAGATCTAGAAGACGAAGTTGAAAAATTAGAAACTCGAATAAGAGAAGCCTACCAGGAAAGTACCAGAAGAATCGAAAGGCCAGTCCCGAAGAATCCTCATGGTGAAACCCCAAAAGCAATAAAAGAGGAATAGAAAATATAGGAATAACTACAGAACTTCACATAGAGAAGAAGACAAGAAAGAGCTGAAGAAACAGAGTCAAGTGCTGAAAATGCACTGAGAGAACTGAGAACAGACAGATGAATCCAATTGGTTAGAGAGCTGAACACCATAGACCACTCAGCATGAAAGATTCAAAAGTGCTTACGACGCGAGAAAACCGCAATTCCTCCTCTACACGGAGCAAATGGCAGGGCCTACTCAAAGCTTGAAAAAGCCGAAGCACCAGTCGACGCAATAGAAAGACAAGCAAGAATCAACTACAGAGAAGACGATGACAATTAAGACTTAGAAGAAGAAGTCGAAGGAAATGAAAAATTGATGTTGGAACAACCGGAGGGCGATACCATCTCAAACCCAACAACACCAACGGAAATTAAAGAAATCATCGAGAAATTGAAAAAACAGGAAAGTTCCAGGAAAAGACAAGCCGCCGGTCATCGACGACCAGATGTCATACACAGAAGACTGCAAGAAGCACTAGAAGATTTAGAAGAATGGTTCATTAAATGGAAAAAGCGAAAAAAGCTAAGCTATCAAAAAAATGACTTACTTTATGGTTATTGAATCTGAAATTAATGAAGAACATGACTTCTGCAATGACAATAAATGAAACTGTCGGAACTGTGGATTATCATATTCGAATATTAGGTGAAAATGAATTTTATTAGTTCCACCACAAGTAGAAGAGTTTTGTTACTTGGGAAGTATTTCGCATGATAGTCATACCGATATATGGAAAAAACTTTGTTTTCTGTTTATTCTGATGTTGGTTTGAGAGAAACGCAGATATTCAATTGATTTTGTGTACAAGGGGGTAGTTGTATCGGTGTATTTTGATATCTTTGATTCCTTTCTAAGTCGATATTATGGAATATACAGGAACTTCGGTTTAGGACCATTCAACGCGTCCTTTGGCGAATTAAATATGTAATAATATGTACTCGATATAGAGTTCCAACGCCAGACCTTTTCTCATCGACAAGAATGTTTTATTATTGATTACCTAGAAACACTTGAAGCTTCCTTGAGAGGACTTCGACATTTCGAGAACTGTAGGTACCATACTCATCCTCCACATCGAAATAAGATATTCTTCTTGTAGGTGTATTCACTCAAAATATTGGAGTTTCCTCTGTACTTCAATCCCAAAGGACTTGTAACTTTGACCAATGCATCGAAAAAGTTTTCCATGCAGTGGCTAAGTTCAATGAATATTTAAAGAGATTTCACCCTGGAAAGTCTAGGGATGAGTAAATTCTTTCTTTAGTTTGGAGCCAGTTGCTTCCTTGAAAATCAATAGCAATTATGATGAAAGAGAATATTCATATCGATTCAACATGGGGAATTGGTTATCTTCGGCTTCTCCATGAAACTCAATAACCATTATTAATGCATCAACCAACGTCAAAATATGTTCTGAATTTCAAGCCAGGAAAAATGAGGATTGAAATTCATCATACGTATTATACAGTTCTCCAACACAAAATCGAACTCGGTAAAAATTAACATTTGGCTCGGATTTTAATGAATCCGTTTTACAACGTATTAATATCATATCAGTTACATGGAATTTCATGAAGTCTGCGAACATTAATCGATCAGCTCATACTTTCATAATATGAAAATACCATGATGAAGTTTCCCGTTGAATTCTAACATTATTTGAAGTGAACAGAAAATCCATCTATTCAAAGAATAGCCGTCGCATCTAATACATTCAGTGCTTGAAGTACCAATGAAAAATTTGTTATGGAAGGAATATTGACAGAAGTTTCTTAATTTCGTGACTTACAAAGATTTATTCCTTGTTTCATTTCAGGGTGAAATTCAAACTCGAATATATAATTATTTTTCGATATTTCCTTCATAATTTTTCGGTATATGTTCTTATCACTTGTATTCAAAAATTTCAAAATGAAATTCGTCTTCTTTACACATCCAATCTCCTTTTAACTCAAAACACTGGACTGAACTTCCACCTTATTTATTTCGTAGCTGCTCGTTCCACTTCCATCTTAATGAGTTTCCAGTTCATATAGGTTTTCAATAAGCTATTCACAGCAGTTCTTGAGTACGCTATGAAATCACTGTCCTGGAAAAAATAGAGGCATTAATATTAATGTTGACGACGAAATTCTGACACGAGACACGAGATAAATCGTAGAATAAGTTTGGGTTGGGCTGAGGCGATTTTTAAATGTGTTTTACCAATATGTCTGAAAAGAAGAGTGGATGAACAATGTGTGCTACCAATAATAGCATATGGAGTTGGAATTCTCACACTGACAAAAAACAGAAAAACTAGGAGTAGCCCAGACAGTCATGAAAGAGCCATGCTTGGGATCACTAAAAGAGACACAATACCTAACAGTGCCATCAGACTAAAAACCAAAGTTGAAGACATAATTGAAAACATGACTAGAATGAAGTAGAGATGGGCAGGTCATATAGCTAAATATCAAACGGAAGATGGACCAGGAGAATATTGCAATGGCGACCACGAGAGGATAGCGTAGCATAGGCAGACAGAGAGACAGAGCACCGACTCTCTGGAGCGACGATATGAAAAGAATTGCTAGGAATTGGATGAAGACGGCTCAGAACCATAGTACATGGAAGAACTTAGAGAAGACCTACGTCCATCAGTGGAAAACAACGGCTACATGATGATAGGTTTTCAATGGGACTAAGATCTCATGAAGCTGCAGACCACGGAATAGTGGCCAGCTAAAGGGAGAAGAAATGCATCTCATATTTTTCCAGCTGAAAAAGCCACTGCTCAATATGTAGAAAATAGCCCTTTTTGAAAAAAAAAACTATACAGATTATAACAATACTTCGCAGTATTGACCGCGCCAACAACATTCAATTATAAAGGGAGTTGTAGCACCACGCTAAGAAATAGGAAAATTTTGGCATTTTATCAGTAACATTTTCTTTCAATAGGATTTTGCGATTAGTGCTTTGCATGAAACAAGGAGTTACTTTAATCATATACAGGTTGAGTCGGGAAAAACGCACCAAACTCCAGGTGTGTATTATACACGTAAAAATAATGCAAACAACCCATATGTTCTTATAAGATTCTCATTTGTTTCCAAAATAGAGCGTAATTACAAACAAATAAAATTTCCTACATTAACATGGTTTTAATGATAGCGCTGTTTCAACAAATGTTCGAAAATACCACCATTTACCTCTAAACACATTCTACTTCGTCTGAGAAGGGATCTTGTTGCTCCTCTGATTGATTCATGTCTTTCTTTGACCAACACTGCCGCATTTCTAATGCGTCGAATTAGGGCCTCCAGAGTGTCGACTTTCACTTTGCACACCCCATTTTTAAACCAGCCCCACAAACAATAATCCAGTGGTATGAGGTCTGGAGATCTTGGAGTCCAACTAATAGCAACATGGCGATCAATCCATTGTCCCGGAAACTCTTCGTCCAAATATTGCTTGACCTGACGAGCGAAATGTGAGAAAGCTCCATCGTGCTGATAATACATTTTTCTACAAGCGTGCGTGATTCACCCTCTACCCGCACGCAATTCAGTTTGGAAAGTGTCATTTTCCCACAGTCGTGCGGGAAAAGTTTTCCCACACTAGTGCGGGAAAAACATTTATATGATATCCTCGTAAAATATAAGTGGTGGGTGACAAAATATGAAAGTTCAAGCTTTTTTGTTGCAATACTAAGTGAGTTTGTTCAAAATAATCCATCATTTTGCACTATTTATTGAAAAAATGAACAAATATTGATAAATAAAAATGTATTGTTATGAAAATCACCCGATATATAGGCTTTGATTGATCTGATAACGAGTAGGTAACAATTGATGTTGTCATGCCGATCAATACACAAATTTGTTTGTAATTGTCAGAGTGACAGACAAAGCGTTACTTATATAAAATTTTCGATTCAGTGAAATTGCCACGATGGATTATTCATCTGATGAAGAACTTCCACAAGAAATCGTGCAAGCAGCTACAGATGCGAACTTAAAGATATTGCCAACGAAATCTAAACCAAGGTATGAGAAGCAATACACGAGTTTTATTGAATGGTGCAATAATAAAAAAGTGAAAACACCAAATAAAGAAGAAGTATTCTTGGCTTATTTTCTAGAAATGTCTAAAACATGGAAGCCGAACACTTTATGGGCAAGATATTCAATGTTGAAGAGTTTATTCAAAGTAAAGCAAAATTTGGATATTAGCAAATTTTACAAAATAATTGCATTCATTAAAAGACAGAATGTCGGTTTTCGACCGAAAAAGGCCAAAATTTTCACTCAAGAAGACGTTTCAAAATTTATGACTGAAGCACCCGATGACATATACCTCATGATTAAGTTAGTAGCAATTTTTGGATTAGCTGGTGCTTGCAGACGAGAAGAGCTGACAAAACTCACCATTGACGACATAGACGACAAAGAAAAGCTGATAATTGTTAATATCAAGGATTCCAAAAATCATTCCTCTAGATCCTTCGTGATATCTGAAGAAGCAAATGATGGTTATTTTTTGAACGTATACAGAAATTATGTACATTCACGTCCAAAAGAGACTCCTCACCGTCGTTTATTCTTGTATTACAAAAGTGGAAAATGTACTATGCAATGTGTAGGAATCAATACCATAGGAAAGATACCCTCCGAAATAGCAGTATATCTGCGCCTTCAAAATCCAGAGCTTTACACTGGTCAAAGCTTCAGGCGTTCCTCAGCCACTTTACTTGCTGACTGTGGTGTGGGTATAACCAATATCAAACGCCTAGGAGGATGGAAATCGACTTCAGTTGCAGAGGGGTATTTAGAAGACTCCATCAATCGAAAAAAAGAAATGTCCAACAAAATTCTCAATTTGAACACTACATCGTCTTCCGGGTGCATTTTAGAACCATCCACGTCTATATCGATCGGAAACGATTTGATGCCTGTGCCTGCACATTCGATTTCTTTCGATAATGTATTGCCCGAGTTACCTTCTTCTTCAGGAAATCAGCCATCTTCAAAAAATATGCTGGCTTCCGCTATAAATTTACATAAGCATCAAATTGTACATTTACAATAAATATTACGAATATTTAGTGGATAGAAAATGTTACTCTTGTTAGTTGTTTCCATTTGCATGAATAAATAATTGAAAAAATGAATTTGTTTCCTACGCTTGTAGAAAAAGTATTGTTCCTAACTCATGCGGAAAGTGTCTTCCCCGCACTCGACTGCTTACCCTTCGTACTACTTAACTTAACTACTTAACGGCAGTCGCGTGCGGGAAAGCATCACTTGTTAGGAAAATTACTATTACATTCTGATGCTCAGATGCCTCAGTTGAGCGCTGCGAGGATAATTTCAATAAAATGAAATTTTCCTGCTTTTCAGCATATTTGATACAATATTTGGTTGATCATCATTCACAAGAATATTCACGAGGGGAAATTTGTACAAAAATACACAATATTCTTATTTCAACTTTTCAGCAGATGGAAATATTGGAAAATATTTGTTATGACCTTTATCTTTCATATTAATCGAATGAATTGAAATTGAGTGAGATCACAAGTACCATAGCGTTGATACTCAAATAGAAAGAATGAAAGAATTGTGTTTCTTCAATCGCTCAGGAAATAAGAATTCGAAAAAGTTCATTAAATGATAATTAATCGCCTCTATTCAGAACAAAATACAAATAAACAGAATGAAATGTGAACGTTGTAATCAAGATGATGTGGTAGAGTCTAGCCATTGAAAAAAGGTCCATTAGTCTTTTTGAGCGCTCGTTCTACCTACACGAGGGCTTCATCATTTCGTCACGATATGTGTATTTTTCGAATTTAGAGCCGAAAATGGTCTCAATTGACAATGTTCGACTCACTGATGACGATTCCGTCGAAAAATTGGAGTCTGACCGTCTGTCCGTCCGGCCGTATACAAGATAACTCTCGAACGGAACGTCCTGATTTCAAAAATAACGGATTCGATCGTGACAAAATTTCGTAATTCAATGCAGTTACATTTTGTCCAGATCGCATCACAAGAACCATAGAAATCATAGCAAATTATAACTTTCGAACGGAAAAACCTAGGGACTCGAAATGTTCAGGATAGGTGTGGATCTCAAATTTCGCGGTAACCTTCTTCAATGAGCAGAATTAGACTAGGGGTTCCGTAAATATGGCCGTTCAAAATATTTTTTTCCTGATAAATTCGAAACTACTGAGTCCCTAGGCCTTCCTGTTCGAAAGTTATAATTTTCTTTGGTTTCTATGTTTCTGGTCATGCCAGCTGATTAAAATGTCGCTTGAATAAATCATTCTCAATTGAAATACGAAATTTTGTCACGATAGTATCCGTAGTTCTGAAATTATCAAGAAAACTAAATTTCAAACGACCATGTTTACGGAACCCCTAGTCTTATTCTGCTCATTGATAAACGTGACCGCGACATTTGTGATCCACACCTATCCTGAACAGTTCAGTTCCCTAGGCCATTCCGTTCAAAAATTATAATTTTCTATGGTTTCTATGGTTCTGGTCATGCGATCTTGAAAAAATTTAGCTTAAATATATCATTCTCCATCAAAATACAAAATTTCGTAACGATCGAATCCGTAATTTCGAAAATACCAAGAAAGCTCAATTTCGAACAACCATATTCACGGAACCCCTAGTCTAATTTTGCTCATTGATGAACGTGACCGCGACATTTGAGATCCACACCTATCCTGAACATTTCAAGTCCCTAGGCCGTTCCGTTCGAAAGTTATAATTTCCTATGATTTATATGGTTCTGGTTATGCGATCTGGACAAAATTTTGCATGAACACGACATTCTCCATTTGAGTGCAAAATTTTATTTGGATCGAATCTGTAGTTTCGATGTCAGCAGGATTCAGGAAGACAAAATTTCGAACGGCCATATTTACGGAACCCCTGGTCGAATTCCGCTCAATAACGAACTCAACCGCGGCATTAGAGATTCGAACCTAATCCGAAAATTTCAAGTTTTCGGGTCGTTCCATTCGAGAGTTATCGTGTATCCGGAAGGCCGGACAGACAGACTTGAGTTTCTGACGGATTCGTCATCAGTGAGTCGAACCTCGATTGAGAGCATTTTCGGCTCATTAGTCGAAAAATACCCACATCGTGACGATATGATATAGTCCTCGTGTAAGTAGAACGAGCGCTGGAAAAATAACATAACAAGAAGTGACTTTTCATATCTTGCTTTCAATTACTCGTCTCACTGCGTTAGGTGGGTAAACACCAGCTCCTTATGAAATAAGAGTAATTTACGTAACAAGTCCAGATAATACTGTTTTTTTTGGACGGGTAGACCAATTCTAGGTCTGCGAGTGCAAAAAAATGTTTTATATGACGTATTATATTTCTTTGTAGAACAAAATTTCGAACTTTCAAAAATCCAGATGTCAACTATGTAATTTCATGTCATATAGGTGTCAGTCGTTATTTACATGACAAGGATGTGATACTTCCCGGACTAGGCCGGGAAATGCTACTTCCTCAAGAAAAAGCGGCTGGGAAGTGAGTACTTCCCGGACGGTTGCCGGAAATATACTATTTTGCGGACATAGGTATATTCAGATGAAAGTTTTAGATTGTAATCCGACCAAGATCTGAATCGTGCGGAAGAAGTTCAAAGTTTTTGGTGTATTTTCTTGGAGTGGGTGATCGCAGGAGTAGTATCAAGGTCCAACATTTCCCATGAGCTGCGTGAAGTTAGCAGTTCCAGAATGAAATATTCACGGAATATTAAGTACCTAGATTCTATTGAATGAGTTTCTATTTCACGGTTCAAGTTTTTTATTTTAGGACCGAGGAGTTGGGACCTGAATATAAAATATTAAGTTGAAGACATTCCATCCAACCAGTTCCTCGATTTCAAATTCCTGTCATTCACATTCTAGTTCTACACCGGTCAGCTCGAATTATCGACATGAACTTGCTTGCTTTATTAATCTATAACTTCCTGATTTCCGTCAGGGCCAAAATTTTCAAAAGGTGCGAACTTGCAAAAGAACTTAAGTATAAATATGAGATTGACGAGAAGGAAATTCCACCGTGGGTTTGTATCGCTAAGCATGAATAGAATTATAACACTTCAGCAGTGAACTTTTCGAGTGGTGATCATGGGCTCTTCCAAATAAGTGATTTATTTTGGTGTGGAACACAGCACAAAGCTGGAGCTTGTTATGCACGTTGTAAATCGTTCGAAAACGAGGATTTAAGTGATGGTATTCAGTGCCCAAGAAGAATTTACAATGAACATAAGAGGTTGTCGGGTAATGGATTCAACGCTTGGGTGGTGTATCCTTTATACTGCAAGGGACGCACTGATCAGTATATTGAAGGATGTTTCGAAAACGACGGCCTGAGTACAACTACAAAACCACCATCCATCACCAGTGAGACTGAGGACGAATATGAATTTCCACTACTTCCAGTTCTTCCGAAATTGAAAACAAAAGTGAAATTCGAAAATAACGACATTCAAGCATGCTAACGCTCTTCATAGAAACAAGAGCTATGACGTTGAGTAAGTTGTCAAAATATAAGATTATAATTCCTTATTTAAAACAGAATACAATACAGCCATATATCAAACTTTTTTACCTTGAGTGAACTCTTAAATTATTATAAAATGGTGGTCACGTGAAAAAACAAGATATCATGAAGTCAGGAACTGCGAAAAATGAGTTAAATCTTGCGATCTGAAGTGAAAGAGTTCATTCGAACCGTAAAGCTCCTTTCTCAAGTTGGGAGGTAGCAAATTGTAATCAATTAAAAGCCACGGCTTTCTGCTATATCGGAAAATTATCCCAAGACTTTATGGTTTCTTTGAACCTTGTTGCTTCCTTTTATGTTCACTTCGGCAGCGTTTTCACTACGTAAATGAAAACTTTGAAGGGCTATCCACAAAGGCCAACTCGGTCAATTGGTTCCATTGAAATTTTGCAAAAGAATGAAACACTTCTAGTCGAATTTTCTGAAATTGAAAGCCTGTACAGTGGAACATTTTAATTCAACTCCAGTATTATAGATTGTTGTTTTATCTGAATCATCTGTATGAATTTCTTACTATTGAACTATGAATTTTAGATTTGATACATTCCGAAAAGAAGTTTATCAGCCGAGTCTCTTGAAATAATAATAATAATTATATTTTATTCACATATCATCAGGATATAACGTATTGAGAGTTTCTAGAAAATCCTATTTTTACCATTTTCAAATCTATTTCACCGTCGCAAGAAAACTTGAGCTAATAAATTCTGTTAGTAGTGATCCAGTAGATCAATAGCGGGTTGATCAATTTAATAAGTAGATCCACATAAAAATTACGAAAAGCACTGCCGTGAAGGCAGGAGCTTTTGAGCGCTCGTACATGCACCTTGTAGAAGGATTCGCATTTTCCAGTTTTAGAAATCAATTGAAGGAATTTTCGACAGCTGTCAAAAATATTCTGAAACTTAGGCGAAACACCAGACTTCATGTCAGTGCTTCAGCTGATCAATTTTTTCAGGTTAATCCGCTAGAATTTTCTACGGTATCTATGGTTTTGGTGATGCGATCTGGACAAAAGTTTGCACGTAGTTTGAATACATTATTCAAACTATCAGGAAAAAATATTTCGAATGGCCATGTTTACGGAAACCCTAGTCTAATTTTGCTCATTGATGAACGTGACTGCGACATTCGCGATCCCAATCTACCCTGAAAATTTCAAGTTCCTAGGCCTTTCCGTTCAGAAGTTACAATTTTCTATGGTTCTGGTAATGTGATCTGGAGAAATGTAGCTTGAATATATTATTCTCCATTTAAATACAAAATTTCGTGACGATCGAATCTGTAGTTTTGAAATTATCAAGAAAACTAAATTTCAAACGACCATATTTATGGAATCCCTGAAATAATTTTGCTCATATATGAACTTCATCACGACATTCCAGAACCCCACCTATCCTGAAAATTTCAAGTCCTTGGGCGTTTCCGTTCAAAAGTTACAAATTTCTATGGTTTCTATGGTTCTGGTCATGCGATCTAGACAAAATTTCACATGTAGCTTGAACACCTCATTCTCCATTTGAGTGCAAAGTTTCATCTCGATCGAATCTGTAGTTTCGAAGTAATCAGGAGAACAAAACTTTGAACGGCCTTATTTACGGAACCCCTGGTGGAATTCTGCCCATTAACGAACTTAACCGAGGCATTTGGGATCGGAACCTACACTGAAAATTTCAAGTCTCTATGTTGATCCGTTCGACAGTTGTCGTACTGACGGACGGACAGATTCGAATTTTCCGACGGATTCGTCATCAGTGAGTCGCACATAGTCGATTGAGACCATTTTCGGCTTAAAATTCGAAAAATACAGACATCGTGACGAAATGATATAGCCCTCGTGTAAGTTGTACGAGCGCTCAAAAAGTAGATCAAATATGATTTATTTGGGATTTTTTTGAAGGATTATCTGACATATGCATTTTGAAGGGATTCTCTTTCATAAAAATCCAAATTTATTCTTCCCCTTCAAAAAAAAACAGAAATGAGAAGAAATTCACTTCATTTCCAAGGAAGAATCAGAAATTGAATGAATAGCCTCGAAACCATTGTCAAATTTATATTAAGAACAATTACTCAACATGTGGTCCATAGTTTCCTCTTTTTCGCCACACTCACTTATTAGGCTATCAACGGAATGCCATTTGAAGGGCCCACTATTGCTAATACCATCACTTTCCTTGACACTTTTATAATTGATGAAGAAAGCTATTGAGCCATAAAGGTTCACGTACTTCAATTTGGAAATTGGGCAACTGGGATATAAGATACAGTCGGAGGTATTTTGACTTCAAGCTGCCTGGGAATATGAGGCGATACTATATGTTCCAGCACTGGTAACCCATGTAAAGGTGTAGATCTTATAGTTGATATGAAAGTCCTCATAGAAACATCGAGATGTGCATACATTATATGAACATTAGCATTCTCAAACCGAACAGAACAACAGTATTCAGCAGCAGAAAGAATCAAGGCGAAAGCTGCGTACAGAGAGTTTTGGTATCAGCACTCCTCGAAGGACCTGCCAGCTCATGAATAATATTATTCCTCAATTTTAACTTCGAAGGCAAACTCAAAATTGGAAGAACAATCCAGATGAACTTCAAGATGTTCAGGGTTGACATTATGTTTCAAAACAGACTCATTGAAAGGTACTTCAAATTTTTCATATTTTTGTCGATCATTGGAAATAAAATAAGAAACTTACTTTTTTTTTTTGGATGGTGTGATGAACTCTATCAACAAAATATTTTTTCAAAATTTTCAATTTCTAGGTATTCAAAATATTCATAGAAATTCCAAAACCTGAATGACGAAAGGCAAGAATATCATCAGGATAGATAAATTTCTCAGAAGAATTATCAGGGTTATCACATAAATATAGATCAAAAAGGAGGGGAGATAAAACCGATCCCTGCGGAAGTTCATCATTCAACGTTTTGAAATTACTATTGTCATAATTTTTTTTGTTCAGTAGGGGGGAATCCTAAGGGACGAACTATCACCGATAGATAGAACAGCGTGAGACTTCGTGTGAAGCACAACCTACTCTAACTAAAGCTAACCTGCTGTTTTGGATTCCAGGAATTCGCTATTGACATCGACAAAAACACGCCTTATATAAGATAACAAATTCTCGATTGTACGAATCATCTACCCACATTCCCAAAATACCGATTCGATGGAATTGAAATTGTGAGATTTTTTTTGGAGATCACTATAAATCGATAAATAAGTTAGAATTCAGCTCCACAGCTCTTCCACCTCTTCTGATCTATTATTGAGACATTTGGTCTCATTTTCCATAAAATTCTGTGATTCCATCTCAAGTGTCTATTTTACAAAATTACATTATTTGTCACACTGCCGCCCTGTTTGTCCTATAAAATATGTGATTCGTTCATAACCTTTGTTGCGATAGTTTCGCTACAGGACAAACCGAAATGATCATAGATTACATAAAATGAAACAATTTTTCCGAAGAAAAATTGTTCTAGATAATCTGATAAGCAGGCCAACAAATCAATCCATGTAACCCCAAAAACATCAAATCCATCATTCGCAACTATAAAGCGGTTTAGACCCATTATATCTCATCAGTATAGTAATAGCGATGATGAAGTTCGATGTGAAGGACGAAATGCTCTAAAGCGAAACGCAAAACTGATCAGAAAAAATGTTTCCCCTTACGCTACCTGTCCGCTCCAAAAGCAACCTTCTCCACTTCTCTGCAGGTTCATGAACCGATTTCCTCACCTCCAAACCACAACTATGCATGTGAATATACGCCAACCTTGCGATATAATTGTCCCATGTGGATGTATAGGTTGAAGCTATTCAACCTCATTATAAATAATATATTGGCTGTTTATCTAATTCAAATACATGTGATGAAACTATTTTTCCGGGGAAAAAATTGTTCTAGGTAATCTAATAGGTAAGCTGACCAACAAACTATATTGATAAGACTTAATGAGTCGAAACTGGTCGATATAGTTGCGAATGATGGGTTTGATGTTCTCTGGGGTTACAGAGATTGATTTTTTGGCTAGCTTATTAGATTATCTAGAACAATTTTTATTCCGAAAATCTGTTTCATTACATATATTTGAATCAGGTAAACAGAGAAAAAATTATTCATTGATTATAGACAATAATCAACATTAAACAACATTGAGAAACCAAAAGTTATTTGATATTGCTTTCAAGTAGCATGTTGTGTTATTTGAACAACGGTTTGGTCAGTTCCTCTTTCAGAAACGATGAGGTGGTCTGATACGGCCCCAAGCCTAGAAGACCAAACGACCCAAGTATACGAGAACCACCAGCGGTACGATGTGGCCCTCGTACGAGGGGAATGGCAGTACCTAGTACATATATAGCGATCCAACCGAATCAGACACCAATTAACCGAACCGGAATTAACCTCCTAACGATTGACCAAATTGAATATAGGTATGTGAATAAAATAAACCTGTCCCCCACCCCTTCAATACAAGGTGTCTACTTTTAAAAGGGCCAAACTTCAAGGGGAGATCAAACATGTGATTTGCAACAAAAAATGTTATATAACACATGGTCAAACTGTTGACGTTTATTCTTCAATTCAACATTTCTTGATTTCACGAAATATTTCGAGTTTTTCCATAAAATCAATTATACTTCAGTTATCCAGAGCCTCATTAAATTTGACCACGTATTTGGAAACAGCATTAAATTTGCTACAAGATAAAAATTTATGTGTGTCAAAAAAATTCTTATCGCGAGCGTGGTAAGGAGATGAACATCACGATTTTGAAGTGAAAAAACCAGTCATATTTTTCCAATGGTTTTATAGACGAAAAATCATCAATTATGAACATGTTTTCTTTTCAGCAAAAACTACCCTATTTAGTGTGCTTTCGAATGACATATCAACTTTTGTGATTGCTGCTTGTCTTCTGCCATAATATCATGGCTAACAAGATAACAACGAAAAAGTCGAAATATACCAAACATAAATTTGCTCTAAATTGAAGCTATTTATGATGGAATACTGAAGTTATTTCCATGGAAATCATGAATTCATCTGTAAAATCAAAATTATCCAAAGGAATAAACTAAATTTCAATAATACAGATCTCATGAAAACATGTAAAGAAGACAGACGACTACTTCTTACAGCAATTGTTCAAAATGTCCACCTCCTTGTTCAAAACCTTTTACACATCGTTTTCGCACTGAATCTACAAAACTGCGAAGGTTTCAAGGTGTTCCAGATATAAAAATCCAAAGTCATAAGGTCGGGGCTCCTTGGTGACCATCTTACCGAGCCTTACCTCCCAATCCATTGCACACCTGAATATTCATACATTAAGTCCTGTGAATTCCGGCTTTGGAAGTCATGAGAGGTAAACTTTTCGGACCAATACTACTTCCCGATCGGCTCAACGCTGAAGAATTCATTACATCAATCCAAAGCAGCTTAACGAACATATTGGCTGAAATGCTCCTGGCTAACAGACAAAATGTCTGGTTCCAAATGGATGGCTGGCCAGCTCATAATAGCCGGAATGTAAGGGACTTGTAATGGATTGGAGGCTACTGTCCGGTCAGATGGCCATCAAGGTGCCCCGACCATAAGCCTTTGGATTTTCATGAAGAACACCTTGAAAGAAAAAGTATATCAAATTCGCGTTCAGACTCGATAAGATCTGATCGAAGCAATATTTAGGTTTGGAATATTTCGACTTTTTCGTTGTTATCTTGTTAGCCATAATATCAGGGCAGAAGACAAGCAGCAAGCACAAAAATTGATATGCCATTCGAAAGCACACTAAATGGGGTAGTTTTTGCTGAAAATAAAACATGTTCATAATTGATGATTTTTCATCAATAAAACCATTGGAAAAATATGATTGGTTTTGTTCATTTCAGAATCGTGATATTCATCTCCTCACTACGCTCGCAATAAGAATTTTTTTGGCAAACAGAAATTCTTATCTCATAGCAAATTTAATGCTGTTTCCATATATGTAGTCAAATTCGATGATGCTCTAAGGATAACTGTCGTATAGTTGTTTCGATGGCAAAACTTGAAATATTCCGTGAAATCAAGAAATGTTGAATTGAAGAATAACCGTCAACATTTCGACCATGTGTTGTATGATATTTTTTGTTGCAAATCTCATGTATAATCTCCCTCTGAAGTTTGGCTCTTTCAAAAGTAGACACCCTGTAATTTCAACCAGGTTTTCACATTTAATTTCCTTAAATAATCTGATTGAAAATTTTTTTCTTTGTATAATATTGCCTGAACGGAACAAATGTAAGTAAAATACCTTGGGTTCAATGACATAATTCTTTATAAAATACCTCAAACTAATAACGCAGGGTACGAACTTGTGAATTCATTGTAAATATTTTTATCGATGTATTGTGAGCACCATGTATATACCAGAAGAAAATAAATAAATATTTTTGGTTTGGTTTTTAGGTTTGGTGAGTCTGATTAGACTTGAACAAAGCAGCGTTTGGCAAGTTCATTACTCAGATGCGTCATCGCTATGACGACGGATTTGAACGAGCGCGCAGAAGATCCCGACTTCATGTCATTGCTTTTTGATTCTTTCAGCTGGCGGTAAAAATCAATTACAGAAGAGAGGAAATTTGGCTGAATATATTCGATTCGATAAAAAAGGAAAGAAATTAATCCTTTGCGTATTTCTTCCTTTATTATTGTTCAGGCTTCCGATGGATAGAGGCTGGATGAGGATTCACATTACTCAATGCTAACAAAGTTAGAAAAGCTGGAACGAGGGAATGGAAAAGTAAACCGAACTGGAGCAAATGATTCCAAATAATTATCCGAAGCGTGCAGAGATCTCAGATTACAAACTGCTTCAGGTCACTCTCCGTGGTCAGCTGAAATTACAAAGGAAATGTTCAATCAAGCATTTCGACCGTTTAATCCTATCCTTTCAACAGTGACTCATTGATGGCTCTGCGGAGGATTCCCTGAGCTGATGTATCAATAAGAAATAAGAGCGGAAATTAACTAAATTCTGGATTGATATACAGGCTACAGGCCGAGTAGTCGACTCGATCTACCTAGAAGCATTTTCAGTGAAGGTGCTGTTTCTGAGATAGAGAGATAGGGACTATTATGAATATTGAATTATTGCCATCTCCAATCAAGCAACATTCAAGCCAAATTTGGCTATAGAGAAAGAATAATTTCCATAAAGATCCCAAAAAGAAAATGTTAGGAAAAAGTAGCAGTCGATGATTTGTGTTTGATCTACGGATTTCTCTTGAAATGATTTATTCAATATATTATCATAACATGTATTGTTATGGAAATCAAAACATAGTTATTTTTTCAAATTCAAATACCTGTCATGAATATATAAGCGGCAACCATAATATTATTCTTCGTAAGATCCAGTAACAAATAAAAGGAATGTATTCTAAATTCTTGGTCGATCCAATATCAATTATTACATTATCATATTTTCAAAGGGGGTTAACATAATCAGAGAATATGAATTGTTAAATTATTAATTTCACATAGTAAATAATTGTACTTTTGTAGACATTTTGTAAAAAGTCATGTAATTTGGAATTGAAAACTAAACTGAGTTCATCAAGAATGCTTCATATCAAGAAAAATATAATATGGAATTGATTTGTGAAAAGTAAAGAGACAGTTGACCGAGAAAAGTCGGTCGAAAAAAATCATCAAAAAAATTGGTTGGAATTGAGATTGGAAAAATAAAACATTTTTTGCCAAGTTGAACTACGTGCAATTTGAGAGCATGGAAATTAAACTTTTAAGTTGAAGGGATATAAAGAGCAGCGTGCCATTGTTTTCATAAAGAAACAAGCCAGGGATTATTTGGACATAGTTTTTCTCTGAGAGTGCACTCATTGATCATCAATTTGAGAGGATTTATTGATTTTAAAATTATTCGATATTTAGAGTTAGTTGAGTCGAATATGAATGTTGAAAATATAATTGTGTAAACATTTTTTAATTTTTCATCTTAGAACCCTGCTTGAAATAGAGTCTCAGGCAAATCATTTCAAATAAAAATTCTTTCAAATTGTCAATGGATATCAATTATTTTTAAAATTGAAGTAAATTTTATCAAATTCAATGTACGTGCCATAACATTATCTACTGATATTGGCATATTTCATTTACCTTACTATTCAATAAACAGAATATGGCGGAAAAACTAGTGTACCAAACATTTAATGCTTTCTTAGCCAAAATGTCACAATCGCCATGTCACAGCCATTCTATTTGGAGAATATTGGATCTAAGGAAGAGAGTCTGACCGTCCAGTCGAACAGTGCAAGAATGGAAATTAATTCGCATTTTGATAATGCATAATTCCGTATTGAACTAGAACTAACTAGCACTTTCTCTCTCATTTACGTCAGCGGAATGGGAGCATGCTGGCCTTATTTTGGTCGACCGTGAGCATAACACCACTATCGAGCCATCTCCATCTTTCTTCCGGATGCGCAAAAGCATACCATGTATTTTATATCATAGGACAGGCCAGCATGCTCCCACTCCACCGACGTGTATGAGAGAGAAAGTGCTAGTTGGTTCTAGTTCAATAATGGATTATGCATTATTACAACGCGAATTTATTTCCATCCTTGTACTGTTCGACTGGACGGTCAGGCTCTCTTTCTTATGCATTGAAAATCCTATAAGTCCGATGTTATTTTCCAGACCGGTATGTAACTGGGATAAAATAAGCAGTGGACATAATCGTGTGAGAAATCGTCTTCAGAAATCAAATAAAATTTTCGAGACGACTTTTTCGTCAAGCCAATAGTTGGTAGTATATGAGCTTCTAAATTCTTCGAAAATGTATCCTCTCCTTAACTTTTGAATTATAAGATGGAAAATTGTGAAAACATCTCCTATAGTAGAACTTGAGAAATACTTCCAATGTGAATAAAAAAACATGTGTCGTGTTGTTTTCGAGATATACAGGGTGTCCGGGAAAATTTGAGAAATCTCTCGGATTCAGATAAAACATAAAAGAATAAGATGACAAGTTCCCATAATTTTTTTTCCTAGCGGCCCCTCCCTACGGAGATACTGCCTCCTGAATGACGTCACTGGAAATTCATTTTACTAGAATAAATTTTAAACTACTTGATATAATTTAATGAAAATTTGATATGATTAACAGTAGTAAGGACCTCTTAAAATACTGCCCTTAAATTTAAATTAGCTTTTTTAGTTTTCCAGGGGCGGACTAGGTTGTACGTTTTAATGCTTACATTTTCAACACCATGTATGATGAGGAGTTGAAGAAAACAAATTTGAATACCTTAAACATTAAGCTAAAGAAAAGGTACTCTTGTTCATAGTCGATAAAATGAACCGTTTTCGAAAAACAAAATAATAAAAGAAGTAACTTCTTTATTTCTATCAAAAAGAATCATGAGTTCTAATTTTTATTGTCTGCAACAAAGTGTGATACGAAAGTTATTCAAGGAACAAAGAAGTTTTAGTTTATGTTATTGAATCCGACAAAATTTGTTTCTTATCACATCCAATGAAATGTATGTATTTTTGTTAAGGTGCCTTTCTGGGCCAAAACTGCATTGTTGGGAATCTTTGTAATTTTGTCGGATTTAATAACGTAAACTAAAATTTTTTTGTTCCTTGAATAACTTTTTTATCACACTTTGTTGCAGACAAAAAAAATTTGAATACCTACATAGTTCTTTTTGATAGAAATAAAAAAGTTAGTTCTTTTATTATCTTGTTTTTCGAAAACGGTTCATTTTATCGACAATGGGCAAGAGTACCTTTTCTTTAGCTTAATGTTTAAGGTATCCAAATTTGTTTTTTTAAACTCCTTATCATACAGGTTGTTGAAAATGTAAGCATTAAAACTTACAACCTAGTCCGCCCCTGGTAAACTGAACAAGCCACTTCAAATTTAAGGGCAGTATTTTAAGAGGTCCTTACAACTGTTCATCATATCAAATTTTCATTAAATTATATCAAGTAGTTTAAAATTCATTCCAGTAAAATGAATTTCCAGTGACGTCATTCAGGAGGCCGTTTCTCCGTAGGGAGGGCCGCTAGGAAAAAAAATTATGGAAACTTGTCATCTTATTCTTTTATGTTTTATCTGAATCCGAGAGATTTCCCAAAATTTCCCGGACACCCTGTATAATACACGCAATCAACATGAAACCCACTTCCCCATGCATGGTCCGACTCAGGCTTCTTATTTATTCGACAATGTTTCCTCTGAGAATATCAGTTTTAGTTTTCTTTCTGTAGTTGTGATGAAAACGTCTGTTTTTTTTAGAAATGCCATTGTTTTCCTCAAAATAACTGACTAATGCTTGATTCAGACAGGGGTTTATGAAGCGCTGCGTTGAAACCACTAGAAACAAAAATGGCTAAGATTCAACAAAATAAACCTTCTTGAAAAGAAAATATTACGGAATAACATAATGGCTGTTTATCTGAAATTATGAAATTCAGTAATGAAATTAGAAAAATTATACTGTAGATAAATTTATAGCAAACCAACAAAACAATTCATCTCCCCTGAGACCACCAAATTTATCATTTGCACCTGTAGACCGGTTTCGATTCATAACAAATCTCGTCAGTACAGCTAGCAAAATGATCATTTTGCTTGATTTATATGATGAATCTGCGGATCTCCTGTAATAACACAAATGTTTGGCATTGGAATAATCAAGAGTTGACGAATATTCTACCAAATATTATGAAGTGAAACTCAAATTTGACAAATTTTGGAAAGAAGATTAGGTATATGGCAAACAATATTTCTTAAACACGTTCGCGTTTATTTTGGTGATTCAAAACAGATGTTGCAAAAGTAATGGTTCCAACTAAATTGAACAAGCTTCTGTTCATTCGATCAACCATGCGATATGAAAGCTATCTATATTTGCGAAATAAATGGCCGACGAGTAATTGATAGAAAGAGGATGTCTTGGCTGGAAAGAGTAGACAATGGCCTGTATTAAACCCCTTATTCATATAATTATGTTTTCCGATTCTCAATGTCTATTTTTAAAAAGAATTTATTCAATTTAGAATTATTAGTTACAACCTGTTGGATAAAGGACTAATAATTCAATAGATTAAGAATTGTTTAGAAAACCGAGTTACAAAATAAACGTTCGGTATGGAATCTACTTTATAACTAACTAGTGTCTGTTCAAAGCGTTGGAAAGAAAATGTACATGCACATAGGAATTTGCACTCGATGCACTTATCACTCCGTGGTTCTTGGAACAGGAAACACGGTGTTGCTACGTAGAACATTTTCCTTTATGTCGATTCCATAATTCCTCCCCGCTTAGTTTAGATAACGGCCTCGTTATCGGTCGGTTTCCTGGAATTATCTTCGAGATCGATGTGGATGATCTTCCTAGGGTTACATAATACTTCCAAGATTCTGGCTCTGTTTTTCAATATCAGAAAAATACCAATGATAATGCAACAAAGCAGAATCCCACTTGTGGTAAAATGTATTATTTGTGTCGTTGGATGAAGGTACAGGGACTGGTCTTGAAGTTTCTCAGCTTCCTGGAGGATTGATGTCGGTTCTCTTAAGTGTTTCAACTGAAGTTCCACTTTATAATTGTAGCTTAAAGGTAACTTTGAAATATTTTTGAACCTTATCTCAAAAATCGGTTCAGTGTTGTCAAATATTGAATTATCGATTATGATGGGACAATCGGAATGCAATAGGTTTACTCCTTGGATGGATTTCTTCATGATTATACCATGACAATCTTCTAGTACTGTCTGCTCATTCTTGAACAAGGTGAGGAGTTGTTTGTTCCGCAGGGTGTGGATAATCTTATAGTCGTTTTCAATAAGAACTGTTGGGCAGTGGCCTGGTGAAGACAGGGTGCAAGCTTCTTTGACTGGTTGATGGAGGCATACGACAATGGAGCTGCCTAATGTGGAACTACAAGCTTCATCGGTCCAATAATCTTCATTGTTGACTTTGATCAAATACATTTTCGGAGGTATAACAGCAATATCTTGATGATTAGGTAGAGGGTACACTCGGGAATAGTTTGCAATAATTTGCTTAAGAATAGGAATTTTCAGGAGAAAGGTAATGGATTCATCCGTTCCTATGACAGATATTGTAGCAAATTCTATGATTTTATAAATGTGGGCATGATCAATTGGTGATAATTGCTGAGGTTTATACATTTTTTCAAGATAGTTTCCAATCAAAAGAAGTTCATCAATTTTTATGAGTTCTAAATTTGGTGTTCCTATTATTGCAAAACTTATAGTTCTTTCGATCATTAAAAAGGTGTTCAATAGTTCTTCTGATTGCAGTATTCGATATTCGAGAGTCATTCTGAATTCTTCAGTTGATTTAATGTTTTGGAAGAGTAATTTAGTATGTTGAATATTATCATTCAGTAGAGCTAAATCTTCTGAATACCTTTTGGTCAAATGATTAGCGAAGGAATTTATTTTATTTATTCTTTCAATTTCAGAATTTTCGTTTTGATGTAGGCTTTCCAAATTTTCATTTATGGTTTTCAAATCGTCATCATCTAAATTTCCAGTGATAAATTTAATACCTTTGCCAATGAAATTAGCCAAACCTTTTTAACCTTTTTGTTAATGAATTTATGTAATATCTGTTCACTTCGGACTAATTTTGATTTCAATTGAAGATAGATTCTATGAGATAGTTCATCAATAGTTCGGTTTTTCTGAAGTGCATTGAAGTTATAATTCAATGAGTCATAGTTATCTTTTAAACTTGTTATATTTATGAAAAAAAGGAAGTTATGGTAATGATCAAGAATTTTTGCTTTATTTAATGGTTCTTCGAAATATCCATTACTTTTTATTTTGGAGACCTGAAGGGCCTGGTTGGTTTGGATCCGTATCAGGAGGATTAGTGGTATCCTGAAAAGAACAAACGTTTTTTCTTAATTTCTTGACTTTTTTGATATGGGCTGTGGTTTCTCTAGATTTTTGAGTCAAACCACTGGTTTTATTTTGATTTTGTTCGACCACCGTTATTTTTTCAGAAGGGGGGTCGGTTTTTCTAGGTCTATTTCTTTCAACATAAACTTGTATTTGTTCTTAATTAGGGGGGTCTTTTCTATTTTCATTTATTCTATCTAGTTTTTTCTGTTCGCGTTGTCTGTTGCGTTCATAAATATGATCGAAAAATGGAAAGATTTCTTGTTTCCGTTTTTCGTTATATTGCTCGAAAATAGTCATGTTCAAATCAAATTCTGGAAGTTTGTCATAAGGACCGTAAAGTAAATGGAACGGGGAATAGCCAGTGGCAGAATGTACTGACTGGTTATAGATTAATGTTGCAGAGATCATGAGATTTGAAGGGTTTTCATTTGGATTTTTCAATTTTAAAATTCTGAGCTTTTCTAATATTGTTGAATGAAATCTTTCAATAGGAGAGTTTGAATTTGGTTATTTACTGTAGTGAAGTGTAAATCAATTTTATTCAACTTACAATACTCTATGAAAGTTTTATTATGAAATTCTCTTCCTTCATCACAAACAATTTTCTGAGGAATATTATGATGTGCTAAATAATGACGTAATTTATTGAGAATTGTTAGTGAAGTCCGTCCTTAACATAGTACGATTGGGCATATTTGGAAAATAGATCAATTAAGTTAGAAACTTAGAATTAAAAAATGAAAATGTGTCTAAATATATTACTTCGAAAGGTCGTTTCGCGAGAAGTGGACCTGAGAATTTTAGTTTGTAAGGGTTTCTTTCATTTTTTGTAGGCACAATTCGCATTTATCGATAATTTCACTGATTTTGATTTTCATTTTTGGCCAATAGTATTTTTTCGATAAGAAATTATGGGTTTCAGAAATACCGTTGTGATTCTTGTCATGATATTCCGAAATAATTTCTTTTTGATTTTCTTCTGAAATTACATCTAAAAGATAATTATTACTGATGAAAAGTTTTACTGAGTAGTTAAATGATTGTTTGCAAAATCTGGTAAAGGGTAAATGTAATTTGTTATCTCTGAAAAAGATTCCATAGGACTCATTCGGTCTAAGAATTTCTTTGAAAAGTTTCGAAAAATCATTTTCCATGTAATTTTGTCGTATAGATACAGAATACGTATTTTTTCCGAAGGGCTTCGTGAATTTTATGTTGAAGAGTTCGCCAATGTTTGAAATTATTCTATTGGGGTAGATATTAACAGATGTTTCAGTAATTGGAATGACTTTTCCGTTATCTTCTTGAGTAGAATGAATGGTGTCGTCAGTATTGGAATTTTGATCATCATTTAAATTTTGTTGTTCATTATTATTCTGAATAGATGATTCGTTGTTTAGAGAATTAAGAATATTTTCCAATTCTTCATCGCTTAACTGAGGTAGTTCGTTGACGTTCGGAAGAATAGAAGAGAGTTCTATATTTAAATCGTCGTCTTCGCGATTATTTATCTCAACTCGGGAAAGAGCATCAGCAACTTTATTCTCTTTACCTTTGGTGTGGATCATGTTGAAATCGAATTCATCTAATTTCAATTTCCAACGTATTAGTCTGGAATTTGGTTCTTTGATTTTATAGAGCCATACTAGGGGATTATGATCAGTTTCGATTGTGAAATTTTGTCCAAATAAGAATGGTCTAAAATGTTTTGTAGAATCTAGAATTGCGAGCAATACCTTCTCTATCGTAGAATAATTTCTTTCAGCGGAATTTAGAGTTCTTGAGTAATAAGCTACAGGACGATTTGATTGGGATAGAACACTTCCGATAGCTACGTTTGAAGCATCAGTAGTTAATTTAAATGGTTTCTCGAAATCTGGGTACACTTATATTGGGGCGTTTGTCAATAATTCTTTGCATAGTTGGAATGCATCTACATAATCAGGGTCATCAGGGTTTATTTTTGCGCCTTTTTTCAAACATTTAGTGAAAGGTGAGACAATATGTGCGAAATTTTGTATAAATCTGCGGTAGTAACCTACCAAACCTAAAAATGATTTAATTTCTTTTACTGTTTTTGGTATCGGATAGTTTTCTATGGTTTTTAATTTTGAAGGGTTAGGTGATACTCCCTCAGGGGTAATAACATGTCCTAGAAATTCAACATTTTTACTTAAAAATTCACATTTGTCGAGTTCAATTTTGAGATTGAATTCCTTTACTTTCTGAAATATTAATTTTAGGTGGCAAATGTGTTCTTGCAACGATTTCGAAAATACGACAATGTCATCCATGTATACGAAACAAAATTTATGGAGATATTCTTTCAGAACATTATCCATTACACGTTGAAATGTACTTGGGCCGTTTTTCAAACCATAAGGCATTCTAACGTATTCATAGTGACCATTATTCACAGTTTTCTCGATAGCTTCGGGATCCATCTCGATTTGATGAAATGCTTTCGCCATATCAATTGTTGAAAAATAGCAACTTTTTCCTAAGTTGTCTAGGATTTCGTCGATCCGTGGTAAGGGGTATTTATCCTCTACAGTTTTTTCGTTGAGCCGTCGATAATCAATGACCATTCTGTATTTCTTTTGTCCAGATGCGTCTTTTTTCTTATCTACAATCCAAACAGGAGCGCTATAGGGTGAAATTGATGGGCGTATAATTTTGTCATCAAGTAATTTTTGAATTTGATCCTGAATTATTTTTTTCATGTGATGGGGATGTCTAAAAGATTTAACATAAACGGGTTCCTCATCTTTTGTTCGAATTTTGTGTTTAACAGTAAAGCTGAATGAAAGATCGCAGTTTTCATGATAAAAGATATTTTTGAATTTACTACAAAGTTTAATAATTTCTTGTTTTTCTTCAGAATTCATGTGTGAGGTTCTGATATTTTTTATTAATTTAAAATTTTTACTTTCCGACGGAGGTGAAGATATTTCGGTTTCAAAAAGGGATGTTACTGGTATTCTTTCAGAGAAATTGATTTCTACATCGTTTTGAATTGGTTGGGAAATTGGTATGAAACAAAATCCATTTTTTGCATGAGCAATGCACTCTGGGGTTGAAAATTCTTGAAAATTTATTTCTGGCAGTAAAACGTCGCCGTTTTCTATTGAGACAGGTATTTTGACAAAATTCTTTGCTTCGAATTTTCTTGGTTTCAATTTTGTGGAAGAATATTCAAGATTAAATGGTGTTTTCAAGTTATTAATTTCTAAAGTATGTGTTTTAAAATCAATTTTAGCACCTAATCTCTGTAAATCAGATGTTCCTAACAAAGCGTCGAATTTTTGATGCCAATCAACAACATGTAAGTGAATGTTATCAAAAACTCCTAATTCGTACAAGAGTGGAATCTTCAGATTATTTTCTGCTTTGATCGTTTTTCCTAAGCCTGAGACGGTAAATTCTTTCTTGTATAAAAATTGTAAAAATTTCTCAAAGGCAGGTTTTGAGTTAATGACGGAGTTTGTAGCTCCTGAATCAATTAAAATTTTCAATCCAATTTTTGGCAGATAAAAGTAAGGCAATTTTGATTTAATTTTGACACAATTCAAATTTATGTTTCTGGGGGGTTCGAGGCAAGCATCTGAAAATTTTCGTCTTCCTCGTAATAATTTTCACATTCTGGTTGTTGAGGATCATTGTCTGAATTATAACATTCAGATTCACAAAATTCTGGGTTATCACTTTCAGATTGAACATTAAACAATTCTTCGGAATAAAATTTCGGTGGTTGTGGTTGATTTGGATTTCTTTGGAAGGTTCTTGTTGATATGGACATGGGTGTTGATTGTGGTTGTTTGTAAGTATTCCTACTTGAAATTGACATTGGTGTGGGTTTTGGTTGATTTTTGAGGATACTTGAACCAGGCTTTGTTCCAAAAACTTCTCTATTTGTAGGGAATCTTTGATTGTTTCCAATAGGTTTGTTTATTGACTGAGGCAAAGCTGATTGATTATTTGGACGATTTGTTAATGAATTTTGGTGAGTTATATTTGAAAAACCTGGTGGGTTATAGAAATAATTCGATTTTTTCGATCGAATTTTTGGATAACCTGCTGTAATAATCTAAGTAATTTTCATTTTTTAGTTGGACGCATTGCGTCAAAGACGAAACTAATAAATCTTCATTCCGTTGGTCTCCGTACCTTTGCAATAGAACTCGTCTAATCGTAGGCCAGTCAGAGGCATTTTGGAAAGCTATAAAATCTCTAGCTTCATCTTTCAATTTAGATCTAATGGAGAAGTTCAGTGCGTACGTCAAATCGGGATTTAATCTTCCTTGAAGATGAATCAATAAATTGTCAACTTCATTAATAAAAATTGATAAATTTTGGCCGGGAGAATATTCTGGTATTGAATTTAATAGTAACTGTAAGTCCTGTCTAGACATTACATCTACTGCATTGATGTTAGAAGAAGTTTGGTTATTCATTTCGATTATATTGGGACTTATTCTTCTTGGATAAGGTCTAAATCTACTATTTCTAATATGTGAAATACCTAATTCTAAAGTTTCAGTGTCTTCAGCAATTATTTCCAATTCTCTAGAAAAATTGTTATCTGTCATTTAGAACTGAACGGTTTAGGAAAAATGTGGATTGGTTTGATGGACTTACACCAATATTTGCATCCTAGGGTGGATCGTCCTTCCTTCTTGATTGAAGTGGTTGGTTGCTTCCTTCTGGGTCGAAGTGGATGGTGGTGATATCGCACTAAGAGTTGAAACTCAACGGGAGTTCCTCGAAACACGAAAGTTCGCTTTCAAAGTGGACACTAGTTTTAGTTTTTTTCTTTTACTAAAACCCCGTTGCGATATCCTGTTCGCAGCGCCAATTATGTTTTCCGATTCTCAAATTGAACAAGCTTCTGTTCATTCGATCAACCATGCGATATGAAAGCTATCTATATTTGCAAAATAAATGGCCGACGAGTAATTGATAGAAAGAGGATGTCTTGGCTGGAAAAGAGTAGACAATGGCCTGTATTATATAATATATAAACCCCTTATTCATATAATTATGTTTTCCGATTCTCAATGTCTATTTTTAAAAAGAATTTATTCAATTTAGAATTATTAGTTACAACCTGTTGGATAAAGGACTAATAATTCAATAGATTAAGAATTGTATAGAAAACCGAGTTACAAAATAAACGTTCGGTATGGAATCTACTTTATAACTAACTAGTGTCTGTTCAAAGCTTTGGAAAGAAAATGTACATGCACATAGGAATTTGCACTCGATGCACTTATCACTCCGTGGTTCTTGGAACAGGAAACACGGTGTTGCTACGTAGAACATCTTCCTTTATGTCGATTCCATAATTATATATAACGCTAAAGATAGAGAAAAAAAGGAAAATGCGATTGCAAACATTTCCTAATGGATATGCATTTGAAGAGAAAGAAGACTAGAAGGAGAAAGAAATATGGAATTAGGAACAAATTGTTTCGGGCAGTGTATTACTCATAATCCCGTTGATATTGCTTCACCTCAAAAGCAAAGTCAATTGGTCTATTCGGAGCAACATATTCATTCTCCAATAATAAGATGATTATATACTGAAGAAGGTAGGTACCCTTTTCGATTACATCCATTCAGAATAACTCTATTTCTACTGATCAAAATCGTAAATCTTTATACCACCTTTGGTATTATCCCATCATCAAATTATTGTTTTGGTAACCACAAAATATTCACATCGGTGGCGACAATTGGATGGTAGTGATAAGAATACTGACATGCAACGTCAATTTCAATACGCGACGACTGTAGACGTTTACCTGGAAATTCAACCAAGGAAATGGAAATTACATACATGTATGCAGTCCAAACTAAACGTTGCGTGTTGATTATAATATCGAATGAATAATATTATCAGGGATCTAACTTTGAATTAAGAATGTAATTTCCACTGATTGCGTATGAAACTGCTCTTGATGAAGTGATAATCGAAAGGTAGCAGGAAACCTGATCATTTATGCGTTGATGCAGATGAAATAAGCCTTCAAGAATTGATCAAATTATCACATCGACATTTTCTGACGTGGAGTACGATTCCACCATTCACCGTTATACGAACAATTAGCATGATGATTAACGTGATGTGCCTCACATGGCGTAAGGACACAGTAACAAAGCCTATCAAACGGATTTCCTAACTCGCACAATTTTATCAGGGTTCTCACAGAGATCTGGGAGAGTCGGGATATAAACATCAAGCATCAAACATATACTCATAGAAGACATTTTTAGAAGGCTAGGACGCCCTGTATCGATTTGTCGACCTCATATAAAATGAATTGATGTTACCTGTGAATTGTCAGAATAAACGAGTCAATTTACCGCGATGGAACTAGGATCGAAGATGTTCGTCTTCTTGACAAACGAGATCAAGTCGAAATTCAATTCAAGCTCGCGGGATAACGATATTGAATAATGAAGTAGGTGCATTGCGAAACGGAAAACGATCTTTTCTGCGACATTCAACTAGTTTCATAAAGCGTATCCTGAAAATACGTCTACGATAAAGATGGGCCCCTCCGGCACTTATTGCATCTGATGGTGGTATTTATCTTCCGAAGGTGTCTTTTCATGCAGACTAGGGTTAATATTTCGAAAGAATGAAAAATGTTTTTCATATCTATTTTTGAATGGAGAAGGGGAATGCTTTATCGGAATTCAGATTGAGATGTGATGTGATTTCTCAATTTTCTAATAAGATTGTTGATTTCTTTCCCAACTGCGTTTTGTAATAAAAGAACTGACTTCTTCTTTGAAAATGTGTGCAATTCATGGAGAATATTGAAAAATTTTATGATTTTCGAAGGTGCGTATTTCTACATTTTTTGGATTAAAGGAATATTTTTTGTGTAATTGACCGAAAAATTGCCGCCCCTAAAAACGTGCCGCCCTTAGGCCATGGCCTATGTTGGCCTATGCGCTAATATGGCCCTGCTCACAGTATTCTGACTAATCTCCCGAAAACTGAACGTTGTATCCGCTGTCCATGATTTTGTGAATGTTTGGTTTAGGGACATGTTTGAGCGAGGTAAACTGTTGGAGGTCTTTTGTGCAATGGTTGAAAAATGCATACTGAAATCACTCGCATCAATATTCGATGATTGTTCGACACATTTGCCCCTGATATGATTATTCACTATACGCCAGGCTTCCTTTGATTTATTTTCGGATGTTTCAATTATATTGTTGAAATATTCAAGTTTTGCTTTCTTTATAGCTCTTTCAAATTTTAGTCGTATTTTATTCCTTAACTCGCGCAAATCAGATGTTTCATAAAACCGATATAAAGAATTCGCAAGGAGCAAGTTTTCCCTCATGCACCTGAGGTCCTGAGAGAACCAACCCTTATCGGCATGTGAATTTTTCTCGAGAAAAGACTTGTGGAAAGCATCAATGATGTTCCGATGAAATATATCAAAGCGCAACTCAACATCCAAAGTATCATCATCAACAAAATTCCAGGCAATTTGCTCCAGGCTACTATGCATTTCAAAAAATCCCTCAGCAGTTAGAAGCCGAATTTTTTTGTATTTATAATTTTTGAATTTATGAAATGACAGCATTCAGCACTTGAGCATCATGATCAGAAAACGCTGTCGGTATGACATCAATGTACTCACTCTGGGCGTCAAAATTCGTGAATATATTGTCTAAGCAATTCCTGTTCCTGGTGGGCTGAAAAATTTTCTGTTTAAAACCAAAAGATGACAGGAGATTACAAAAAATTTTCGTTTCTTGATCTGAAACGGAATTTGCAAAAGTATCAAATTTAACCGAGGGGTGAATATCTGACCCAAATGTTGTACACCATAAATCCTTTTTGATGAATAAATCCTCTGAAATCATCATAAATCACCATTGATTACGATAAATCACCAATAAATCCTTGTAAATCACGGTAAATCCTCATAAATCACCATAAATCCTTATAAATCACCATAAATCCTCATAAATCCCCGTAAATTCCCCATAAATCATCGTAAATCCTTATAAATCCCCTCGAAACAAACTGAAAAATTTTTATTTCAATTATAATTATCATTAATATTCACCTGTTAATCTAATTGAAGATGTAAAAAAATAAAAAAATTTATTAGGTCATGAACATAACAAATTTACTAGAACGTATATTGAATACACACAAACTAATTAATTATAATTCATGAAGTTTGCTCCTTATTAATGTAAGCTATATTAATCATAGCTAATAAGTTTTCATCAATGTTGTAAATATGCGATTCATTGTCTTTCATCGGTATAGGCCCAAAGAAGACATATTGAGTCTTTATATTTGATGTGTCTTGTTTCACAGGCCAATTTCGCATTTTTTCCGTTTGTTTTGTCGCAAAAATTTCATCTAAATTATTGGATTATCGACAGTATCATTAACAGTTCTGACAAATTTGTCGACAAACCATCCTTCGTCATAATATACAGCATAGAAATTATTTACCTCTATTGGAATTAAAATGATGAAAAGCACTGCCGTGAAGTCAGGAGCTTTTGAGCGCTCGTTCATTCACCTTGTAGGTAGATTCGCATTCATTATGCAAATTTTCATTCCAATCCAATGAGTAGTTTCGAAATGATCAGGATAAAAATATTTCGAACGGCCATTTTTACGGAACCCCTAGTCTAATTTTGCTCATTGATAAACGTGAATGCGAAATTCGCCATCCGAACCTACCCTGAAAATTTCAAGACCCCCTTGCCGTTCGAAAGTTATAATTTTTTATGGTTTCTATGGTTCTGGTCATGCGATATGAAAAAAATGCCGCTCGAATATATCATTCTGCATCAAAATGAAATATTTCGTCAAGATCGAATCCGTAGTTTTCAAATCATCAAGAAAACTAAATTTCAAACGACCATATTTACGGAACCCCACTCTAATTTTGCTCATTAATGAACGTGGCCGCGACATGCGTGATCCACACCTATCCTGAAAATTTCAAGTACCTAGGCCTTTTCATTACAAAGTTATAATTTTCTATGGTTCTGGTCATGCGATCTGGACAAAATTTAGTGAGTATCTTGAACATGACATTTTCCATCTGAGTGCAAAATTTCATCTCGGTCGAATCTGTAGTTTCGGAGTAATCCAAAAAACAAAACTTCGAAAGGCCATATTTACGGAACCCATGGTGGAATTCTGCCCATTAACGAACTTAACCTCGGCATTTGGGAACTGAATCCGCACTGACAATTTCAAGTCTCTAGGACGTTCCGTTCGAGAGTTATCGTGTATACGGCAAATTTTCAGCTCAAAATTCGATAAATACAGGCATCGTGACGAAATGATATAGCCCTCGTGTAAATAGTACGAGCGCTCAAAAATGATGAAATGTGTTGAATGAAATTTTTTTTCTCAATTGCCTCTTCATTCCCTTCAAGTTGCATGTCAACATCATAGTTGGAAAAAGTTTCTGTGTCTGTACTGTCATCATATTTAACTATTGTATTATCTGCAGAACTATCCGATAGAATTGCGATTTTATTAGTTGGCCCTTTTTTGTTCTTTGTTTTGGAGGTTAAATTTCGTTGACTTTCAAGTAGTGCACCGGTCTTTTGGCTCCGTTTTGTGGTTTTTGTGACAAATTTTCTTAATCTGTCTGTAATAACTCTATTCTTAGTTTCCTCCAGAAGCCAGCAGAGAGGAGACTTTCTGATGATTTTTGATTTGTTACCAACAGAGACTCGGACATATGGACCTTCTTCAATTGTTTCGTCCACTAATTTGTGGTCATAGTTTCTCATAATCAAGTTATCGATAACTCCGGCATGGGATATATCACATAAATCTCTATACAAGTTACTGACTGCTTGGATCGTTTAAGTCATTGCAATCGATTTCGTCACTTTCAATTGGTAGAGATGTGAAATGTCGGGATTGATTAGATGGACTATGGCCCGAATTATCCCCAGAATTATCACTCTTTGTGTTAATCAGATTGTCGTCTATTTGTACATCTTCTTCATCTTCTTCATCTTCTAGACTTTCGTCTTTTACGATGTCTCTCATGAGTGGAATCGTAGTACCTATAAAATAAAGTGTTTTCTTCGACAGAAATGCCGAGTTCACGCGTATGCATGAGTGCATCTTGCAACGCATTCTCTACTGCGTCGGCTATCATAGTACATATCTGTAAAATTTTTCAAATCTGTGCGACTTCGTTTCAATACTAATTTTTTCTCGTCTTCATTGGAAACACAATGACATTTTTCAGATCGTGCATAATGTTATTCACTGTCCTTATTCTATCTAAACGTCCTATAATATCTTTCACACTGAAATTAACAACCGTCGAATATGTTGAGATCTTTAAGATGCATGACATCTTAAAGTTCTAAACGTCTGGCTTCCAAAAAGAACGGCCAAAAACCTTTCGTTCGACATAACTGGATCATAACGGATATTCCTGATAATATTTATTAGTGAATGTGCATTCAATTCAACACAAGTATAGCAGTTCGATGAAATGAAATGCTCTCCGATTTTGTATCCGTTTTGTGTTAGCCACTGGCGCCAAATTCTAAGAAAAAAATTTTAGAAATGCACTGCCGTGAAGTCAGGACTGTCAGGAGCTTTTGAGCGCTCGTTCATCCACCTTGTAGGTAGATTCGCATTTTCCAGTTTTAGAAATCAATTGAAGGAATTTTCGACAGCTGTAAAAAAAATTCTCAAACTTAGGCGAAACTCCAGACTTCACTTAAGTGCTTTAGGTGATTTTTTCGATGATTCGCTAAAATTTTAACGGTATCTATGGTCTTAGTAATGCGATCTGGACAAAATTCCGCACGTAGTTTGAATACATTATTCTTCATCTATGTGCAAATTTTCATTCCAATTCAATGGGTAGTTTCGAAATTATCAGGAAAAATATAGTTTGAGCGGCTATATTTACGGAACCCCAAGTCTTATGTAGCTCATTGATGAACGTAACCGCGAAATTCGCGATCCGAAAATTTTGAGTCCCTAGGCCTTTCTGTTCGAAAGTTATAATTTTCTATGGTTTTTATAGTTCTGATCATGCGATCTGGAAAAAAATGTAGCTCGAATATATCATTCTCGATTAAAATACAAAATTTCGTCACGATCAAATCCATAGTTTTGAAATTATCAAGATAACTGAATTTGAAACGGCCATATTCAAGGAATTCCTAGTCTAATTCTGCTCATTGATGAACGTGACCGCAACATTCGAGATCCATACCTATCCTGAAAATTTCAAGTCCCTAGGGCTTTCCATTAAAGAGTTATAATTTTTTATGGTTTCTATGGTTCTGGTCATGCGAGCTAGACAAAATTTTGAATGTAGCTTGAACACGTAATTCTTCATCTGAGTGCGAAATTTCACTTCGATCGAATCTGTAGTTTCGAAGTAATCATAAAAACAAAATTTCGAGCGGCCATATTTAAGAGACCTCTGGGCGAATTTTGCCCAATAACAAACTCAACCGCGAAATTCGAGATTCGAACCTACCCTGAAAATTTCAAGTTTCTAGGACATTCCGTTCGAGAGTTATCGTATATACGGACGGATGGCCGGACGGACGCCTATGTTCAATTGTAGATTATGATAACTGTTTGTTATGCGCATGCACCTTGCATAAACAGCTGATTTAAATCCTCGATAAATCATTGTAAATCACTGATACATCCTCGTAAATCCTTGAAAAATCACCATAAATCACCGTAAATCACCTTAAATCACCGTAAATCCTAGAAAATATATGTAAATCCTCAGTAATCCACCATACATCCTCGGGGCTGTACACCATAAATCACCAGATATTTACCCCTCGAATTTAACATTGAAATCACCGCATAACAAAACTTCATCATATTAAGCAACGACTCAAAATTAGCAATAAACAAATTAAAATCTCTGGCAGGAGGAGAATATACAAATCAAACTATAAAATCTACCTTGTTATTTTTCAACTTTACAACAGATACTTCACAGTGAAGTTCCAGTGACAAACTGCGTATTAATATATAACAATAGAAGTACCTAATATAAGTTGAATTAAACGTAGATGTTCAACAATTCAAATCTTTGTTTATTTCTTCTGCAACCTCTTCTGACAGCCTATTCATTATAAGCATGTTCCTGTGCTGTTTTATTTGATGGGTTCCAAAGCGGTTCCCTATTGAAAATAGCAACAGTAACTTCTACCAATGTCTACTATAAGTCATTAAGGGAATAGCGTGGCAACTAGCAATAAGCGAATCTTTTTGTAGTGTGGCCTAAGTCTAATACCATCTAGAACTGTAAGAATTCACTCATACTGCTGGTAGAGAGCAACAAACTTACTTTAGTTTGGGTACCTGCTCACCAGGAAAAACCCGCATTCGAAGAAAAGTCATAATAAACAAGGCTCTCTCAATTTTGCAGAAAGGCTGAATGGTGAAATTTATCTCAACTATATTGGAAAATGTACATATCCGCTCTATGTACTTTCAACACGATGGTCGTGTAGTCCCCATTGCTTGGCCACAAAGATCGTCTGATTTGACCCCTTTAAATTATTTCGAGTGGGTACATCTGAAAACAAAAATCTATAAAATATCAATCAAGAGTAGAGAACATCTGATTGAAAGAATTTTCGGGTCTATTTAAAAAAGAAGAAACCATTTCGAAAATTCAATGGGAATTTTCTGTTAATCCTTAATTTCGCCCTTGAAGCCCTCTCAGATACCAGACTTCATTGAAGCTCTGGAGCTGGAGGGCGAGCTGCATTTGCGGAATCAACTCTGATGGGGGCACAATAGACTTTGAGGTCGCAGTGGAATGTAACCCCCTTACCAAACAAACAAAACTAAACTAGTTTCGCCCTACATATGTTTCGTATGTTTATTCAGTATGTTTGTTAGTATTTGTTCATTCTCCCCGCATGTGTCGTTGTAGATAGACGCTGAATTACCGCTCCGATAAGTTAAGTTTCTTTTGTTTTACATTGTTTTCAAGAATCCAGGAAGATGGGTTTAACCCGAGAAAATAATGCTGAAATGAAAGAACTCATAAGGGAAACTGTTGTTACGGTACTTGACAGTTACCTAGATAAATTAGCCGATCAGATCATGATAAAAATCAAGGAAAGAATGGAGGAAGAATACAAGAAACTAAAATCCAAATTCCAGGAGAATGAGGTTGCTTCTATTCAGGGAAGATTAAAGGAATTACAGCTGAAACTACAAAAGACCGAGACAAACTTGGAACAATTACAGCAGGAAAGTAAGAGAAAAAATGTGGTTATATTTGGAATCCCGAATCCGAAGATAAATCAGTGAAAGACAAACTTATCAGCATGTGTCAAGAAAGGAATGTTGACATTAGTGCACAATCAATAAAAAACTGTTTTCGATTGGGAAGAAGAGGTCAAAATGGAGCACGTCCGATCGTCGTTAAATTCAAGAATGATTGTCAACGTGATGGATTTTACTTAGCAAGAAAACTATTTTCGAAGGATAAGATATTTGTGAGTGAAGACCTTACACAAAAGCGAATTGAACTGTATAAGTATGCAAAGGAAAAATTTTATAGAAATGTTTGGACAGTTGACGGCAATATTAAGGTTAGAACTGACAAGGGGATAGTTACAGTTAAGGATTAACATGATATAGATTGCTTAGTTTGATTGATGGGTGAAAGAAGGGAGTACTCAGGATTAATTGAGGATTTTCATTTGTTTATAATTTTGCAGCTTATCGGCGGTATTGTCTATGATAGGATGGTTATCTGTGTTATAATTTAGATTTGTATATTTCATATTGTTCTCAATTTTTTTGTTTTATTTATTTCTCGTATTTTCATTGTTACTGTTTAATTTTTTTAAAGAGCATGGAATGGATATCCTCGAATCGCCATTAGAATTAGAAGAAAGTACAGATAGATATTTTGATGTTGATGGTGCTAGAGAAGAAATAGCTCTTAATAAACTGCTAAATATTGCTCATTTCAACATACGAAATATAAAAAGAAATTATGATGATTTATTGTTGTATCTGAATGCCTTGGATTTGGATAATTTGGACATGATTGTTCTGTCTGAATGTTGGGAATTGTATGATGAATCAACTTACATTATCTCTGGATTTGATGTATTTTATAATGAATCGAAGTTTAATAAGAGTGATGGTCTATTAGTCTATGTGAGGTCGAATATGGATGTGGATGTCCAAGTTGTGCATTTGTCTCAAACTAACCTTTTACATTTATCTTTCGTAATTGACCATAGGAACTATGGATTGACAGCATCATCTAGACCTCCTTCTACGGACGTCAAGTTATATGTTGAAGAATTAAATAAATATCTCATGAATTTGATCTCTGGGGCAGTTGAAATTTTTTTGGGAGACGTTAACATAAATATTGGAGATGTGAATAGCTTGGATGTTTTAGCGTATGAAACTTGTATGGGACAGAACGGATACACTTCTGAGATTAACACTCCTACTCGAGTAACCAATAGTTCGGCCACTATTATTGATCACATTTATGTGAAACTTAAACCTAATTTTCGCAAGGGTAGTAAAGTTCGTTCTGGTGTCATTACAGCCTCGATTGCGGATCATTATGCAGTTTTTTTGTCCATTAAATCTGTGATTGTTGAGAAGAATAATTGTTGGGAACATGAAACGAGGCGAACTTTTGTGGATAAAGACAAATTGGTATCCTACCTGGGAAACGAAAGCTGGCGAAAAGTCCTGGATGATGTTGACCCCCAAACAGCTTGTACTACCTTTTTGAGTTCTATAAAAAAATATATAAAGGCATCATCGTACACAAAAACTAATAAGGTGAGAAATTGTAGAAGAAAGCAGCCTTGGATAACAATTGGGCTAATAACATCTATAAAACGGCGGGATAAAATGAAAATATGGCTTAATAAAAATTTCACTCCTGAAAATAAACGCAAATTTACAGTCTATAGAAATTCGCTGAACAACTTGCTGAAAATAGCTAAGGAATCATATTTTGTTGAACAGTTCAGGCAGGCAGGTACGGATGTCAGAAAATATTGGAAAGTTCTGAATTGTTTAAATGGTACAAAGAAAAGTGAATCCGGTATACCTGATAAAATAAGGGACGAGGACGGTTTTTGAGCGCTCGTACTACTTACACGAGGGCTATATCATTTCGTCACGATGTATTTTTCGAATTTTGAGCCGAAAATGGTCTCAATCGACTATGTTCGACTCACTGATGACGAATCCGTCGGAAAATTCGAGTCTGTCCATCCGGCTGTCCGTCCGGCCGTAAGCACGATAACTCTCGAACGGAACAACCTAGAGACTTGAAATTTTCAGTGTAGGTTCAGTTCCCGAATGGCTCGGTTGAGTTCGTTAATGGGCCAAATTCCACCAGGGGTTCCGTAAATATGGCCGTTCAAAGTTTTGTTTCCCTGATTACTTGAAAACTACAAAATTGATCGAGATGAAATTTTGCACTCAAATGGAAAATGAGGTGTTCAAGCTACATGTGAAATTTTGTACAGATCGCATGACCAGAACCATAGAAACCATAGAAAATTGTAACTTTTGAACGGAAACGCCTAGGGACTTGAAATTTTCAGGATAGGTGTGGATCTCGAATGTCGTGATCACGTTCATCTATGAGCAACATTATACAAGGGGTTCCGTAAATACGGTCGTTTGAAATTTTGTTTTCTCGATAAATTCGAAACTGCGGATTCGATCGAGATGAAATTTTGTATTTTAATCGAGAATGATATATTGAAGCAATATTTTGTCCAGATCGCATGACCAGAACCATAGAAACCATAGAAAATTCTAACTTTTGAACGGAAAGGCCTAGGAACTTGAAATTTTCAGGGTGGGTTTGGATCGCAAATTTCACGGTCACGTTCATCAATGAGCAAAATTAGACTAGGGGTTCCGTGAATATGGCCGTTCAAAATATTTTTTTCCTGATAGTTTCGAAACTACCGATCGGATTGGAATGAAATTATGCACCTAGCTCAGGAATAATGTATTCAAACTACGTGCAAAATTTTGTCCAGATCGCATCACCAAGACCATAGATACCGTGGAAAATTCTAGCGAATTATCGGAAAAAAATTGATCAGCTGAAGCACCGACATGAAGTCTGGAGTTTCGCCTAAGTTTCAGAATTTTTTTGACAGCAGTCAAAAATTCCTTCAATTGATTTCTAAAACTGGAAAATGCGAATCTGCCTACAAGGTGCATGTACGAGCGCTCAAAAGCTCCTGCCTTCACGGCAGTGCTTTTCGTAATTTTTTTATTGAAGAATTGTCTGATAAGGCGGAAAAATTTAATTATTTCTTCGTCAATGTTGGAAAGCATTTAACAGGAGATGTGAACATTACTGAATCAGTTCATGTGTCACCAAGTTCGTCTACTATGTTCATCAAACCCGTAGATGAAAATGAAGTTATGTGCTCCATTGCATCTCTGAAAAATGGTGCTAGTCCTGGTCCGGATGACATATCATCATGTCTCATTAAGCATATTCATACATTCATTTTGAAACCTCTAGTTCATATTATAAATATGTGTTTTTCAAATGGTATAGTACCGATAGAGTGGAAGCAATCTCATGTTACTTGCGTTTTTAAATCGGGTAATAAATCTGAAATGACTAATTACCGGCCAATTTCTGTGATAGACAATTTTGCTAAAGTTTTCGAAAAATGTTTGAAAAAGGGGTTAATATCTTATCTTGAAGAGAATAAATTATTGAGTGATAGGCAGTTCGGATTTAGAGAAAACATGTCAACGGTTGACGCGATTCAGGAGCTTATAGATGGTGTAATTTATCCCATGTACAAGGGTAAGAGGGTTTTGGCGGTGTTTCTGGATCTAGCTAAGGCCTTTGACACGGTGCGTCATTCTAAACTTCTTGATAGATTGGAAAATCTGGGTGTTAGGGGTGTTGGACTGAGTTTGTTTCGCAGTTATTTGGAAAACCGAACCCAGTGTGTTAAGGTCGGGAATACATTGAGTTCACCATTGAAGGTGGATGTTGGTATACCGCAGGGAACCGTACTTGGTCCAATTCTTTTCTTGGTTTTCATTGACTGGTTGCTCCGTGCAGCCAATCTTGCAATTATTTTCTATGCTGATGATACCGTCATTACTTTTGTTGGGAGCACGTGGGAGGATGTTTATCAGAGGGCTGTGAATGGTCTGAGAACTGTTTATGCATTGCTCTCTTCATCCTCGTTAATTTTGAACATGCATAAAACAAGATTTCTTTCATTTTCCCTAAGAGTATCGGAACAACCTGAATACGAGTCATTAATTTTGCATGAGGATCATTGTAATCAGTTGGGCTGTCGGTGTGCTTCTGTGAAAAAAACTGAATCGATAAAGTATTTGGGGGTTCTTATCGACCAACACCTGAGATGGAACGAGCATACAGCTTACCTGGTAAAGCGGATACATAAACTTTACCATGTCTTTTATAATATACGCAGCATTCTGTCACGAGGGGAGTGTTTCCGGGTGTATGATGCTTTAGTTTTGTCCTTGTTGAGATATGGTATTGTCATGTGGGGTGGTGGTGGTGAAAGTAGCATGAGAGGTTTGGACATAGTCCAGAGGGCCATACTGAAAATAATATTAAAGGTGGGGAAAAGATTTGGAACTGGGGAACTATATTTAGAATCCGAGCAATTAAATATTAAGCAAGTCTATATATATATGAAGCCCTACTTAATCAAATGAAAAGGAGAAAACAATTGGTTGAACATGCATTTCAGACAAGACAGGTTCTTAATAGAAATGTTGTTGTCCCATTGTTCCGTAGAAAACATTTGCAAGATAGCGTTCTGTACTATGGACTTAAATTTTATAATATCCTTCCCTTAGAATTGCGTGCATCGTTTAATGGAAAAAGTAAGGTATGTAGGAGACGTCTCCAAACATACATAAGGTTGAATTCGAGTAGATTCGAGGCTGTCCTTTCTAGATAGTCTACTGTATTCTTAGATGCAGATTCTGGCTGGTGGTGTATTCTTTTTAATTGTTTTTTTTTTTTTCTTCAAACCTATAGTAAGTCTTTCAAATATGTGTGAGAGTGTTCATCTTTAGTTTTTGCAGAGTGTGACAGTGTACAAGCTTGCTTAGACTGCGCATTCTGCAAGCAAACAAGTTCTTTTAGTTGTTATGTTTATATCCTTTATGATGAATAAATTGAAATTGAAATTGAAATTGAAATTGAAATTGAAATTGAAATTGAAATTGAAATTTATGTGGATTTTATTGGTTTATGTGCATTTGACGTAATTTTCTGAACTACATAAATCATTTTATTATGAGTAATGATTTTAGTATGAGGAATCAAATATAAATTTAGAATTTAAAAAAACTATTTTAGAACTAAGGAACAACAATGCATCCTTGGTCGATGAAACTTAACTACCTAGTTCGAAATATTCTCACTTCTGTGAGGAATTCTGCCCATTAACGAACTCAACCGAGGCATTTGGAAACTAAACCCACACTGAAAATTTCAAGTATCTAGGTCTAGGAAATTATATAGCCCCCGTGTAAGTAGAACGAGCGCTCAAAAAGGGCCAATACCGTTAATAATTCTATTTTTAATTCGGATTTTTTCGTGGAAAAATATCCTTTGAATGGAAACAAGATGCAATCGAAATATTTGATATCTCAAGAATGTCATAAGAAGAGTGTTCACTTGTGGGATTCTCCCTTTTGCTTTATGTTTCGAGTTGTTATTTTATTACCAAGAAATCCCCAGATGCATTATGGCTCATTGAAGCCGTCATTACACAGACAATAGACAAAGTCATCAGGGTCATAAAATTAAATAGCAACAGCCATTAGTATGGAATCATGGAATAGTTCCAATGTATCCATTTATAGCACATCAGGGCAGTCATATTGGCCAAGAATGCCTGTAGTTTAGAAGCACCTGACGCATTAATGTTGGAGCAATAATCTGCAGAGATATTCTGGAATTGGATTCGATTTGGTGCAAACGATTCTAATGAATATTATATTCGTATGCTATCAATAAATATCCTGATCAGTCGCATTTCGAAATGAGAATAATTCAATGTGAAATTTTCGAGAAACAAAAACCGAATCAATGAAATTTTAAATCACTTTAAAAATAAACTTGAGATATTATTACAGCTTTCTCATAAATAACTGAACATGCTGTATAAAAAGTCTAAATGAAAATCAAGAAAAGGAATAAGAATGGAACCACAGATAATCGAATAATAATCCAGTTGCACCTAAATCTCCAATTAACGCACTCAAAATTTATAATAGATACGTGCCAAGTGATGTGTATAATTCGTCACCGTAACCCCATAATTACAATGGTTACATCCTATTCAATAATTCACTCACCACATATTAGTTCTGGACCGCGATTTTGACACACCACTCCCCGAAGATAAAGAGCTACCACCTGGAGTATTCCAATTTTCCTTCCCACGATTGATTGGATGAATTAACTATCATAGATTTTGAACGAAATTAATGATGAACTAACTGCCTAATGAAACTAATTATGACCATGTCCTGTTGTGCCAGAATATTTATAGTCTTGAATTACTTTTAGCATAGATCTTTGACCATGGCTTGGGTGATTAATCGAAATTATTGGAGCTAGATCCAAAAACGAAAAAAAATAATGAAAATATCAACATTATGGCATTAGGAATCTCCTAGGCACCTGAGAGGTCTCACAGAAACCTATAGATGATCATCTATTCTTATTGTGTTAGGAAATTAAATGTTTCTCTCTTCTCTAAAAAAGGTTTAAAACCATTCATTCCATGAAATTCCAAATCTGAACACAGTACACTTTATTTTGAAATTTTTTGATGTTGCTTTCCGTGTTTCTATCCCTAATTTTTGAGTGATTTTTTTTTCCATTCTCTTTATTGTGGATATTGTTTCTGGGTTCCACACCTGTTTGTATCCCCAATTCTCTAAATAAAATTAATCCATAGATCTTTCAAAACGAATAATTTTTCAATGGAATTATTTTCCATCTAGTTAATCAATATAAGCAAACGTTATTAATCGAATACATAATTCGCGATTTCACGATTCGATAAACATAGCCAATTATTGGAGTAATATTCACCGTATCATGGTTCTGGAATAACTGAAAATGTATATGTCTTTTATTGCATCGATTAATGTATAAAATTTCATGAAATTTTAACAATCAGTGGTTCGATTGTAGTTTTATGCATATCGAGAAACAGCGGGTGAGTTATTTATTTATTAATAACTCGGTATTGAATACAACGGGAAAAGCCCAGAAAACAGTATTCACCTAGTTCTAAAATAAAATATATCGTCACATTTCAACAGAAGAAATCAATCACAAATAGAAGAAACATATGAAATAAAGTATACACTCGGTGTTAAATTTTGTTCGACTAATAATGGAATACCAATATTATTGAGCGCTCGTACTACTTACACGAGGGCTATATCATTTCGTCACGATGTCTGTATTTTTCGAATTTTGAGCCGAAAATGGTCTCAATCGACTATGTTCGACTCACTGATGACGAATCCGTCGGAAAATTCGAGTCTGTCCGTCCGGCCGTCCGGCCGGCCGTCAGCACGATAACTCTCGAACGGATCAACCTAGAGACTTGAAATTTTCAGTGTAGGTCCAGATCCCGAATGCCTCGGTTGAGTTCGTTGATGGGCTAAATTTCTCTAGGGGTTCCGTAAATATGGCCGTTCAAAGTTTTGTTTCCCTGATTTCTTCAAAACTACAGATTCGATAGAGATGAAATTTTGCACCCAAATGGAAAATGAGGTGTTTTAGCTACATGCGAAATTTTGCCCAGATCGCATGACCAGAACCATAGAAACCATAGAAAATCATAACTTTCGAACGGAAGGGCCTAGGGACTTGGAATTTTCAGGATAGGTGTGCATCTGAAATGTCGCGTTCATGTTTATCAATGAGCAGAATGATACTAGGGGTTCCGTAAATGCGGTCGTTTGAGATTTTGTTTTCTCGATAATTTCGAAACTACGGATTCGATCGAGATGAAATTTCGTATTATAATCGAGAATGATATATTAAAGCAATATTTTGTCCAGATCGCATGACCATAGAAAATTGTAACTTTTGATCGGAAAGGCCTAGGAACTTGAAATTTTCAGGATGGGTTCGGATCGCGAATATCGCGGTCACGTTCATCAATGAGCAAAATTAGACTAGGGGTTCCGTAAATATGGCCGTTCAAAATATTATTTTCCTGATAGTTGCGAAACTACTGATCGGATTGGAATGAAATTTTGCACCTAGCTGAGGAATAATGTATTCAAACTACGTGCAAAATTTTGTCCAGACCGCATCACCAATAGATACCGTAGAAAATGCTAGCGAATTATCGAAAAAAAATTGATCAGCTGGAGCACTGACATGAAGTCTGGAGTTTCGCCTAAGTTTCAGAATTTTTTTGATAGCTGTCGAAAATTCCTTCAATTGATTTCTAAAACTGGAAAATGCGAATCCACCTACAAGGTGCATGTACGAGCGCTCAAAAGCTCCTGCCTTCACGGCAGTGCTTTTCGTAATTTTTTTTTTCTCCAGTTCAGAACAATCTGTGCGTGGCTTATCCATTCAGAAAGAAAATGTGCACTCATCCCTTGAATAAATAATGTAGAGAAATTAACAATGTCGTACCGATGTCTATCATGATTACGAAAAAAATATGTCCCTCTATAATAGGTATCTTCAATCAATTTGTATTTTGCATGTTCATCTTGTAATAATGGAATTTATGTGTTTTGCAGACTATTTTGGCTGAAGAGGGAAAAAGTTGATTGAGTTTCTTCCAAAGGACCTTTTGCAGACCTCGATCCTTGTCAGGTAGTTTTCGAAGACTTTTTCGTAAATTTTGGGCAATATCTAGGCCTAAACTTCACGAATATTGCACAAAATTTCGAGAATTGTAGGAAATATTCACAAACACTATCTTTTGCGTAGCCCCAAAACAAAATGTCCAGAGGCGAGATTACAAGATCTCGTAAGCTAATTCACGTTCTCTAATTTTAAAATTACTCGTCCTGGAAATTTTTCTTGTAATAATGTCTCATCTTTTACCATTATTCGACTTCAGCGTTACTTCATCTATGATTACCTCGACGGTAATTGATCACTTCTACCACGACAGAAATCCCAGTTTCCTGCAACGCCCAAACCCTATTTCTTGGCACCACCCTAAGCTCCACACTGTGCAATAGTACCTTTTCTCATTAAATTCTCGGAATTCAACTCAACAACCTCAAAACGAAGTGAATTGTTGTGGAAGACTTCTTGTAAGTTCATCTTATTAAATTCGACTCGTGGTAGACCTCCTATCCCCTAGATGTGAGATGAAAACAACCCCAGATGCTTAGAGATGACAGTGTATCAGATCATACATAAATCAGTTTCTCATCTTATCTGACCGCATCTCACATATCTGATGTGCCATGACGCCAAAATGATCTAACTTTTCTAGACAACACAATGTATAGTACGGTCTCAAATCATCCTTGACTCATTATGCGATCTGAAGCTTACGACCATATCCATTCACACTATGTATAATTAAAAGGGAACGGTGCTTTACTAAAACTCCGCGTAGAAGTGAATTTGATTTCCTATAATATTTCTCACAAATAGGACGATCTGATAAATGGTTAATGGGTAACCTTTCTCCATCATCGAAATGGCGCGTCCCATGAATGATCACACTAGCATCTTCAAATTGGCGTAGATATACAATTAATTTTGAACATCACTTCCTCATGCGAAGAAAACAAATCTATCTTAGTTCAGGTATTCACCAAAATTGTCCAAGTAGGAAGTTTTGTAATTAATAAAAGAAGGTTGTTTCTTCCTAGTGTTTTTTTATTGTGACTCGTTTCGCTCTTGAAATGCTAGAACTTCTCCAGACCAGCCTGACTACAAAAATTGAATCATACAAGCCTTCACAATAACATACAGATATATTGAATAAATTATCTCCTCACCTGAACTCTCGACTTAGATTCGTCACTATATTGAAAGGAAAGAAATCAAGAAAATAAGTTAACATGAAAATCTCTCTGAAATTTCAACCTTCAAATGGCTACGCATGTACACAGAGTATTAAACCATGACACAGATTTTGAACAACTATAAGGTTACTTTTAAAAAATTTTATTTTCATATCAAACATTTAATTAAGAAATATTCACCCAAATCTCGAGATTCTCAAGTGTTCTTTGATTCTTTGGTTGAATATCCTTGTTGTTTTTCCGCCTCATGTGATGCAAATTTACTTGTAAACCCCAATCTCCTCTAGTTTTTTTTGTTATTAATTAATAAATATCTGTTGGTTGGAAAGCTATTTTTATTGTGGATCCTCTTCCAAAATTTCCTTTATTTCAGATGAAATTGTTCCAATATATGATAATGAAATAAATTTTCCGGTTCCTCGATCTTTCTGTATTAAAAATTTGATTATTTATTTTATAATTTTTTTTAATTTCTTTTCAGAAAATTCTTCAACTATCTCTTCTTCGAAACCATTCATATTCGCAAACATTTCTATAATTTTGAGTTCTTTTTCGAATTTTTCTCTATGTATAGGTACATTTATCAAGTAATCATTCCAAAAATATATATAGTATCCCTAAGTTTTATGCGTGTAACGATGAGATTCTGCTGAAATTGTATTGCCGGTTTGAGTTGGTTTTCTGTCCCAAATGAATGTTTATTATCTTTAATTTCTATTTCTCATTCTGAGGAGTTCCCTTTTTCACCTGAGTTCTCTGGTTCAAATTTTATTGATTGGACAGATTTATTTATATTTTTTTATTTCTCTTCATGGGCTCTCAAACTGTACCCTTCCAAATATTTTGATTCCATCTGCATTGGTATTTATAGTAATAAACTATTCTTGTCTTGTTAAAAATATCCTTATTTTTCGAATAATCCATGTATTTATCTGCTAATACTGGAAAACCGGATTTCCCATCCCTAATCCATTTAGTTGTTCATATTGTGGATCGTTGGAGCTGAACAGGTTCTGATGAACACTCATTTCTGCATCTATAAGATCACCTCCAATTATCATTGATACTTCATCTCTAGGATCATGTGTGTCATTCTCTATATCCACCGTTATAATTTCATAACTATCTTCTATTTTTACATCCTTGATGTTTTTAATAAGTTCTATAGAGTTTTTCCTTGTGTGTGATGGTTTGAATTTTGTATTGTTTTTTGATATTTTATTCCACAACCGACATTAGGTAGGTAGGAATTTTAAAATAAGATTTTCAATAAACCATACAGTTTTAGATATTTTGTATTATCTTAAGATTTCTCCTAATTTCTGCATCTAATTTGTTAGATAACTTTTTGTGTTGTTTTTACCCTTTTGTATTACTGTTTGAACCCCAATTTTTTTTATATTATTTGATTTTTGGTAATGAAGTTTAAAACTTTACTGTTGTAATTTTCTGTCTTCATCATTATGATACTATTTCCTTTGTCTGCTCTAGTCAATGTTATGTCATGTTCTTCGACCTTTCTTTGAATGCACTTTGAAACCTTATCGACTCTTTGCTCCTAGCCTCCATCTTGACGAATACGGTTGTCAATTGAGCATAATGACAAAAAATGTTTGAAACCGTTTCATTATGCCAAATTGAAAATTTCTGAATTGATCGTATGAAAAGTTAAGAGTAAATAAAAATGCATTGGAATTCACCTGAAAAAAATTGAGACATTTTCGACCTTTGAGGCCCATTTAGATGGAGAGAGTTTCTCGACTCGAAAATACAAATATCGAAAGGAAATTGAAAGGCTCTCACCAAGCAATCACGTTAATCGCCTTCTACGAGGGGGTTATTGCATGCAATAATTGCGAACGATTTCTCGCCCCAAAAAATGCGAGAAACTCTCTTCATCTTAATGAGCCTTTACAATCGTTCTAGTTCTAGATCGATTGCCGCAATTGTCCATAGTATTCCTTGGTTCCTGCTATAGTCCCATTACTCGATATGAAATTCTTATGAATAAATTAAAAGTACAAAACGTCCAATCTTTCGAAAGCTGTAGATAATAAATCCCCTAATCCATTTTTCGGACGACAGAAAAATGCAAAACAAAATCTAATCAGTGCCAATAGCAGGATTTCCATACATCTTTTGTCGTCCTTCAGGACCTGTAATGCATAATCCGTATAATATCTTGAAATGAAGATATCAGCAAATCGGTATTGTCGAAAAACTCGCTGGGTAGTGAAGATCAAGGTGATGCGATAACTGAAAGATTAATGCAAAAAAGAACACAAATCAGCTATCTCTGCTCCATCAGAAAAAAAATACACTATTCCGAATGTAATGAAACGTTTGCGTTTATTGGGGCCATTTGATGGGCTCGATAAGCCTGCTCAGACACGCGACAGTTAGGAATACATTTTTTCAACCCGATATTTTACATCGAAGCTTTGAAGTAAGTGCGAGAAATAGCACGACACTGCGTGTAGTATGAGATTATCGAACGCAATTTGGAGACAAATTACAAATTTTCTTTTTCATTTCTGTATGTATCAAGGTGGAGGTATTCTCCGTGAACACCGAGTAGGAAGACATTATGCCTTTCAAAATTTTGAGTCGATAGGCCTACCTACTTCAGTCGATTATACAAGGGCTCTGCTTATCAGATCCTCAACTTTTTTTAATAGGGTGTGTTTTTCTATCGCAGTTGCATATTCTTCATTTGCACTCCAAAAGCTTGTGACCACATCTAATTTTTTTGTAAAGGAATTTTTATCTTTTTGATACAATTCATGTTCATATTGTAACGATTTTTCGTCGATAAACCATGAGGAAAATTGCTCTACCACGACATTCGGGATCCACACCCATCCTAATAATGTCAAGCCCTTGGCCTTTCCATTACAAAGTTATGATTTTCTATGGTTTCTATGATTCTGGTAATGCGATCTGAACAAAATTTTGCATGTATATTGAACACGTCATTCTCCATCTGAGTGCAGAATTTCACCTCAATCGAATTTGTAGTAAGTAATCAGGAGAACAAAATTTCGAACGGCCATATTCACGGAACCCCTGGTCGAATTTCGCCCAATGAACAACTCAACCGCGGCATTTGAGATTCGAACCTACCCTGCAAAGTTCCTGGGACGTTCTGTTCGAGAGTAATCGTGTATACGGCCGGACGGACAGAATCGAATTTTCCGACGGATTTGTCATCAGTGAGTCGAACATAGTCAATTGATACCATTTTCGGCTAAAAATTCGAAAAATACAGACATCATGACGAAATGATATAGCCCTCGTGTAAGTAGTACGAGCACTCTAGGGAGTCGAGAGTATAGCATGTATTCAAGGAAGAATAAACAAAACCACCCGATAAGAGGCTGGAACAAATTCTTATACGTTTTTCAACATCCCAGTGCAGTTTTCAAGAATTTCCGATGGAATCTTTTCTCATAATCGAACGGAAATGAAAATCGAAATTCAAAAATCATCGAAATTGGAGTATGAAATAGAGAAAAGTAAAGATTACCTACAATTCGCCAGCCTCATATGTTTTTTTCTTCACATTTTAAGGTTTCCGCGAGCCAAATTCTATAAAAAATAGGTTGTGGTTGAAAAATTTCGTTCACTCTGACCAGAGGAACGGATTTGATGGAAAAATAGCGTTATTTAAACTTGAAAATGGGAGAAAGTGAAGATTTTTCAGATATTTCCAGCCAGAAGATCTGTTTTACTTTGAGGTATTGGAATATTTGTCCACATTTGACAGCTCTTGGGGACATGAAAATTCACATTTAAATATCGAAAAATATACCGTTTCGTGATCTGAACTAAGGTATGTCCGAATATAATACATTATCTTTCAATTACACGATCTGAATTTTAGGGGTTTTCGATGATTTTGAGAAAATTATGAACGTAATACGATATCTTCAATAGTCCGAAAAATCACACACACACAAACACACACACACATAATGTTGCAATGGTAACTACAAAAACGCGCGCTTTTGAAACTTCGATTCAAACACGCTGAGGTGTATATTGAATGAGAAAATTGGTGCAACAATAAAAATACAATATTATATTATAAAACCTTTTCCACAAAGGTTCATTTTTCTTACATTCGATTTCTCTATTAACATTCTATCTCATTCCCAAAAACAAATTCGAAACCACCAATCTCAGTCAATACCAGAAATTTCAATTCCAACATGGGCAAGCAGAACCAGTTGATCATGATGAACCATTTGATTCAATTGTCAATTCCGAAATGATATGCAAGATGTCATAACCTAATTTTTTCATGATAAATTTTTTAATTTTGCCTTTCGAACACATTCCTTCGAAAGTCATGGATCGGACTCGCGAGCAAAAAGGGGATCAATGCCGGATGTCATCTGATTTTTGAGCGCTCGTACTACTTACACGAGGGCTATATCATTTCGTCACGATGTCTGTATTTTTCGAATTTTGAGCCGAAAATGGTCTCAATCGACTATGTTCGACTCACTGATGACGAATCCGTCAGAAAATTCGAGTCTGTCCGTCCGGCCGTCCGTCCGGCCGTAAGCACGATAACTCTCGAACGGAACAACCTAGAGACTTGAAATTTTCAGTGTGGGTTCAGTTCCCGAATGGCTCGGTTAAGTTCGTTAATGGGCCAAATTCCACCAGGGGTTCCGTAAATATGGCCGTTCAAAGTTTTGTTTCTCTGATTACTTGAAAACTACAGATTTGATCGAAATGAAATTTTGCACTCGAATGGAAAATGAGGTGTTCAAGCTACATGCGGAATTTTGTCCAGATCGGATGACCAGAACCATAGAAAACATAGAAAATTGTAACTTTTGAACGGAAACGCCTAGGGACTTGAAATTTTCAGCATAGGTGTGGATCTTGAATGTCGTGATCACGTTCATCTATGAGCAACATTATACAAGGGGTTCCGTAAATACGGTCGTTTGAAATTTTGTCTTTTCGATAAATTCGAAACTACGGATTCGATCGAGATGAAATTTTGTATTTTAATCGAGAATGATATATTGAAGCAATATTTTGTCCAGATTGCATGACCAGAACCATGGAAACCATAGAAAATTCTAACTTTTGAACGGAAAGGCCTAGGAATTTGAAATTTTCAGGGTGGGTTTGGATCGCAAATTTCACGGTCACGTTCATCAATGATCAAAATTAGACTAGGGGTTCCGTAAATATGGCCGTTCAAGATATTTTTTTCCTGATAGTTCCGAAACTACTGATCGGATTGGAATGAAATGATGCACCTAGCTCAGGAATAATATATTCAAACTACGTGCAAAATTTTGTCCAGATCGCATCACTAAGACAATAGATACCGTGGAAAATTCTAGTGAATTATCGGAAAAAAATTGATCAGCTGAAGCACCGACATGAAGTCTTGAGTTTTGCCTAAGTTTCAGGATTTTTTTGACAGCAGTCAAACATTCCTTCAATTGATTTCTAAAACTGGAAAATGCGAATCTACCTTCAAGGTGCATGTACGAGCGCTCAAAAGCTCCTGCCTTCACGGCAGTGCTTTTCGTAATTTTTGTATCAACTTTCATGCGAATAAATTTTATAAGTAGTTTTCAAGGAGAACTGTACCTACGTATATCTATATATTATATACGTTTCATGAAGTTCATTATCACTAGCAATGGTAGGAAGAAATAACTTATCGCACACAATATTGATTCAAGGGTGAACAGAGTAAAATCGACAGACTATTATCGTTCACGTTTTGGAATTCCAATTTGCTTAAATGCGAAGGAACAACGGAATACCTTCGCCTGAAACTTTTATACTCAATGTCGATTGGTAAATGAACATGATAATGAACAAAAACCAAACATCCATTCAGAAAAATAATGAATGTTGAAATTCCACTCTTCTAATCGCTGTGGTAATATATGGTTGTGTGTTTGCATATCTTTGTATGTACAAACCAACATTTCCCGGGATTTCGAACCGCTGCACGAAAATACATGAAAACGACGGGAATTATCCTGCTATCAGTAAAGCTCGTACAAAAACTCTATTTGGTTCGTTGCCAGAATTAAGTATAATGCGAAAATTTCGAATAGTTTTTTACTTCAGCCTGTTCGAAATGGCGAAAGATTTGCATGCCAAATTTAATGAATATAAATGATTCTTAAACATCAGACAAATTCTATTAATAGTTATTTTCCCAATTCAAGCCTTATACACACTTATGCAGTATGAATGAGGATTCTATCGCCGCATTCAAAACAATAATTTGGCCAGTAAGGAGGCAACGCTTTTCTAAGAGTGAGGAATTTCTCCTATTATCCGTTCACAAACAATTCATTCTTCCACTATACGAATGCACAGTCTCCAATATAAAACTATGATAATAGTGGCTTTCCAGCCAGGTGCGTGTTACTCCGGGGTGTGTTACTCCTGGAGCATCACGCCCTAGCTATCGCGGGAACATGCCAAAACCAAACTGTCAAAAAACAGCAAATATGACGGGTTTGGCTTCAAACAGCTGTCAGAACTTGAAGCCCCACAAATTCGGGTGGTGCACCAGGCGGGAAGGTAGCGCGAGTGCTTGACGCCCCCGGCACTGGAACGGTCAAACTTCGGTGTGGAACACTACCTGGGTGCGCCCCAGACGGTGGCTGGAAAGCACTTTGAATCTTCTTCTTCTTAAAGTGCACTTTGAATCAGTTTTGCTAAAGAGATATTGCTCACGAATGAACCGGTACAGGACCCGTCATACCTTCTTCGCGTATTACGGAGTCCAGACGTCTAGACGTAGTCTAGACAGTATCACTTTGAATAAAGAACCACCGGAAGGAGCATTCGACTACTTTTTGAGCGCTCGTACTACTAACACGAGGGCTATATCATTTCGTCACGATGTCTGTATTTTTCGAATTTTGAGCCGAAAATGGTCTCAAACGATAGAGTTCAACTCACTGATGACGAATCCGTCGGAAAATTTGAGTCTGTTCGTCCAGCTTTCCGGTCGTCCGTCCGGCCGTAAGCACTATCACTCTCGAACGGAACAACGTAGTCTAGAAATTTTCAGTGTATGTTCAGATCCCAGATGCCTCGGTTGAGTTAGTTAATGAGCAAAATTCCACGAGGGGTACCGTAAATATGGCTGTTCAAAGTTTTGTTCCCCTGATTACTTGAAAACTACAAATTGGATCGAGATGAAATTTTGCACCCGAATGGAGAATGGAATGTTCAAGCAACATGTGAAATTTTGTCCAGATCGCATCACCGGAACCATAGAAACCATAGAAAATTGTAACTTTCGAACAGAAAAGCCTAGGGAATTTTCAGAATAGGTGTGTATATGGAATGTCGTGATCACGTTTATCTATGAGCAAAATTAGACTAAGGGTTCCGTATATATGGTCGTTTGAAATTTAGTTATCTTGATAATTTCAAAACTGCGGATTCGATCGTGACGAAATCCTGTATTTTAATCGAGAATGATATATTAAAGCAATATTTTGTCCAGATCGCATGACCGGAACCATAGAAACAATAGAAAATAGTAACTTTTGAACGGAAAGGCCTAGGAACTTGAAATCTTCAGGGTAGATTTGGATCGCGAATGTCGCGGTCACGTTCATCAATGAGCGAAATTAGACTAGGGGTTCCGTGAATATGGCCGTTCAAAATATTTTTCTCCTGATAGTTTCGAAACTACTGATTGGATTGAAATGAAATTTTGCACCTAGCTGAGAAATAATGTATTCAAACCACGTGCGAAATTTTGTCCAGATCGCATCACCAAGACCATAGATACCGTAGAAAATTCTAGCGAATTATCGAAAAAAAATTTGTCTGCTGAAGCACTGACATGGAGTCTGGAGTTTCGCCTAAGTTTCAGAATTTTTTTGACAGCTGTCGAAAATTCCTTCAATTGATTTTTAAAACTGGATAATGCGAATCTACCTACAAGGTGGATGTACGAGCGCTCAAAAGCTCCTGACTTCACGGCAGTGCTTTTCTAAATTTTTTTCGTATAAAAGTGAGACGGAAACAGCCAATCGAACGGCCCATTATGACTCATCATTGGGGCGTTTCTCCACCAAAATCGTAAACAAACGCGCATGGGCGTCACATGGATAAGGTTGAGATTGGTTTTGTTATTTCTCAGATTTCATCATTTAATTATATGTAATTGAGATTGGTTTTGTTATTTCTCAGTTTTCATCATATACCTAATTATAATAAATCGTATTTTGTGAATTTTGAGCCGAGAATGGTTTCAACTAATGAAGTTGGAGTGAGAATGCAATGGGAGATGAAAATATCAGAAATATGTATACAAAATTAATTTTATTTGGAGGCAATAAATGTATCATCATATATTTTCCATTCTTTTATTCATCCTCTTCCTTTGTCCTTCATTTTATTTTATGTTTGAAACTGTCCATTACATCTTTGCGAATGAAAATTAAATAATTAATGCAAATTGAATAATTGTTCAATTAATCTGGCTATTAGTTTCATTGATTTGCGAGAGAGCTCACACAAAAAGCTTCAAGAAATATTCTTAGATCAATGTTTTGAAAGCATCAATAACAACGAAAATGAATGAAAGTTTTCTAGTTTCTACCCTACCAAAATACTTTACACCACTGCAATCCGTAAGTACGAATCGGCCATATGCAACAACCCATTTGGTACCACTTTTTCAGGCCTAATGCTCCTTCCTGTGGTCCTTTATTCAAAGCAGTATCATATGTCAAAAGATTTTGTTACTTTGATAATTCGAACCGAGTCCAGGATGTTTTGAGCAACTCGAATTGTTATTGCCATACGCGGATATATCTATTTTCTATACGAATGCCGATAGAACCTATTTCGTCTGGTGATTGTGATGTTGGAGTTCATAATTCTCACTCAACCTTTCAATAAAAATTATAAGAAGCACTGCCATGCAGTCAGGAGCTTTTGAGCTCTCGTTCATCCACCTTTTAGGTAGATTCGCATTTTCAAGTTTTAGGAACTAATTGAAAATTTTTTTGAATGCTGTTGTCTCTAGGTTGTTCCGTTCAAGAGTTATCATGCTTACGTAAGGAGGGACAGACTTGAATTTTCTGACGGATTCATCATCAGTGAGTCAAACTCTGTCGATTGAGACCATTGAGACCTCAAAATTCGAAAAATACAGACATCGTGAGGAAATGATATAGCCCTCCTGAAAGTAAGGGGTGTTTCAATAAGAGCGCAAGATTTCAGTGTTCAATAAAACATGGTTCTCTGTAGCAAAGTATTGAAATATTTATTGATTCATAGAAAATACTGTCATGGAAATCCAAAGGTGAAAAATAAATTCAAATTAGATCACCAAAATTCAAGAATTTTTGTGAAAATATCGTATAAATTATAGTAAAATGAGTTTTTTTAAGATGGTTCAGAATAATTTAATTGTTTCCTTAGAAATCTATCGAATTTTTAGAATTAAGCAAGCCAGTTTTTGGACAATAGATAAAAATGTCAGAGTAGAAATAGATCTTTCAAAAGTGTTGTTTTAAATTGAAATTTTAAAATGAAAAATCATCGAGATATTGTTTATAACTAATTGAATGAAACCTGAAAGAATGGAAACTGATCAACATGTAAAGAGAAACGTACTTTGATGGTAGTATCATCTTAAGGAATCTTAAGGAAAAAATGAAGCTGAAAGAAACTAGATCAACATAATATTGGCATTGTATCATCAACTACAGACAAGGCAGGGAAAGTTGAGGAATTTTATTTAGACTTAGCTGTTCTCTGTGAGTTTTAATTTAAATCTTGTTCAAAAGTAGTTATAATTTAGAATTTTCTTTTTCATTAGAATTAGATTATTGAGTTCAGGTATTATATTAGTTTTAGGTTCTTTTGAGAGTTTGGGTATTTTTATAGAATGAGATTATAAGTTGTTGTAAACAAAAATTATTTCAGTTGTGCACCTTGAGAACCCTCTTAAAAAGAGTCACGGGAAAATTATAAAAGAGAGATTAAAATACAAAATTAATTTTAATATTGTTAGTGGTTCTTTCTTAAAATTTCAATAATAAAATTTAAAATTATTAATATCGAAAAATTGAACCATAACAATACATTTGGGAATTATGTATGAAACAAAATATATTGTAAATGGCCGCCACGGCTTTGCTGGCATATGCTTTCCCTTTCGACGAAATTTTCCACAACGTTATTGAATACATGTGGTGGTATTTCATTATCATTGATACAGCTTCTAATTTCGGCTTTCAATGCTTATTGGCATAAACCTGGGCCTTCAGATAACCCCACAGCCAGAAGTTATCGTCATCGGATGATGACGGTCGGGTTGGTGTGAGCGCTCTCTTTCTTTCACAAGTGTTCGATTCGATCGGCCGAGTTCGGCCGTCGTCGCCCGAGCAAAATTCGGCCGGACACGGGTTTGGTGTGAGCGAGCCGTAATAGTATAATCAATGAGCAAGAATAGACTAGGGTTTCCGTAAATATGTTCGTTCTCTTGATAACTTCAAAACTACGGATTCGATCGTGACGACAGTTTGTATTTTAATGGAGCTACATTTTTTCCAGATCGCATGACCAGAAACATAGAAACCATAGAAAATCATAACTTTCGAACGAAAAGGCCTAGGGACTTCAACTTTTTAGGATAGGTGTGGATTTCGAATGTCGCGGTCATGTTCATCAATGAGCAGAATTATACCAGGGGTTCCGTAAATACGGTCGTTTGAAATTTTGGTTTCTGGATAATTTCGAAACTGTGAATTCGATCGAGATGAAATTTTGTATTTTAATCGAGAATGATATATTAAAACAATATTTTTTCCAGATCGCATGGCCAGAACCATAGAAAACATAGAAAATTATAACTTTCGAACAGAAAGGCCTGGGGACTGGAAATTTTCAGGGTAGGCTTGGATCGCGGATGTCGCGGTCACGTTCAACAATGAGCAAAATTAGGCTAGAGGTTCTGTAAATATGGCGGTTCGAAATATTATTTTCCTCATAATTTCGAAACAACTGATTGGATTGGAATAAAATTTTGGACATAGATGAAGAATAATTTACTCAAACTTCGTGCAACATTTTGTCCAGATCGCACCACCAAGACCATAGATACCGTAGAAAATTCTAGCGAATTATCGAAAAAAAATTGATCAGCTGAAGCACTGACATGAAGTCTGGAGTTTCGCCTAAGTTTCAGAATTTTTTTGACAGCTGTCGAAAATTCCTTCAATCGATTTCTGAAACTGGAAAATGCGAATCTACCTACAAAGTGCATGTACGAGCGCTCAAAAGCTCCTGCCTTCACGGCAGTGCTTTTCGTAATTTTTTATGTAATAACTAGCAGACCCAGCCACGCGTTGCTGTGGCTAAGGTATACGTTGAATTAAATTGTAGTGAAATAGTCAATACGGTGGAATTATTATTTGTTTGTTTGTTTGTTTGTTTATATCCCGATTCTCCTAGGTCTCTGTGAGACCCCTCAGAAGCTCAGAGCTTATTATTAACCCTTACATATCCCTAACCAAACCTTATCCTAACCCTTATCTAAACCTATCGTGACATTCGTGACCTAACCCAACCCAATGCTATCCCTAACACAAACCTTTTCATTTATCGGGCTTTGGACAAAAGTCTGCTGCTAGATTCAACAACGACCCGTGTTGTGGGATATGTCGGTTCGAATTGATGTTGTTGCCTGCCGATTTAAAAAACCACAATTTGGGGGAAAGCGAGGACCACCGGAAAAAACCTCCCTGTCCGTACTTCGATGATTCCCCATGCATAGTGGTTCTCTCTCCCTTTCTCCTCATGACTTTTGTCACAAAGCCGTAAACGCCTTCCAGCATCCTTCATGCTGTATAATTTTCTCTATTATATTCTTAACTGGCAGTAAGCGGCCTTTCTTTCCAACCAGTGCGTTCCTTTCTTTCATCCATCTGAGGGAGTGACAGAACATATGCTTCGGGTTATGATACGGCATGATACAGATCATCCCGTGTCCATCCTATCCTCTTGATAGGGTCCTCTTAGTGAAGATCCATGCCCTGTCAAAAATTGAGTAAAATAGTCGTTTTATGCTCACATTGGATGCACTTCTCCAAATTCCTCCACGCCAAGCAAGAGCAAAAAAAAAAGCGAAATTCATAAAACATCCTGTATCTCGGTTACAAAGACAGTCAGAGCCAATAAATGTGGTATATCTAGAAACACCTTGGTGCCCTCTAGCCACCTTTCAAGTATTTCCGTTTCCCAATGAAACACCCTGTCACTAATGAAAATTAAGAAATATAGATGAACCAAAAATGGCTACTATGTATTTCTGCCGGAAAGACAAATACGGCTCGATTGTCGTCCCTGCCCAACCTCAGCTTCTACTGTTCAGATATTGTCGTCGTTCTAAAAAGGAGTTCTATATGAAGTGTTGATTGGTGTCCGTTTCAACTTTGGAAAACTCCTAGTTCGGAAGATATGATTTTTATAAGTTGCATTAAGATTCTGAAAATTTGTCTATTGTATTTTTAATAGTTGACAGATTGGTAGGTTAGGTTCAGTTCGTTTAGGTTAGGTAAGGTTGAGTTCGTTCATGTTAGGTAACGACGGCAAGGTCCAGTTAGTTAGGTTTAGGTAAGGTTGGTTCAAACTCATATCTCCTTAACAAAAATCATCAAAATCTATCATTGTGCGTGAACGATAGTTTTTTTTCGCAAAAACTATAGCCTGAAAAGCTGCTGTTAGAAGGTTCAGGCTTCTAACAGCAGCTTTTCAGGGCGTGATAGATTCTCGTCGAACACGAGTGTGGAGACGATCCGGAAACGTGGAACGTTTAAGAAATGTTCAGGAAGTTCACAAATACACAGGCGGTTCAATAATGGTATGGGGCGGAATAATTATAGGTGGCAGAACCGACCTCGTTTTTGAGCGCTCGTACTACTTACACGAGGGCTATATCATTTCGTCACGATGTCTGTATTTTTCGAATTTTGAGCCGAAAAAAGTTCTCAAACGACTATGTTCGACTCACTGATGACGAATCCGTCGGAAAATTCGAGTCTGTCCGTCCGGCCGTCCGTCCGGCCGTAAGCACGATAACTCTCGAACGGAACAACCTAGAGTTTTGAAATTATCAGTGTGGTTTCAGTTCCCGAATGCCTCGGTTGAGTTCGTTAATGGGCCTTGATCGAGATGAAATTTTGCACTCAAATGGAGAATGAGGTGTTCAAGCCACATGTGGAATCTTGTCTAGATCGCATGACCAGAATTATAGGAAACATAGAAAATTGTAACTTTTGAACGAAAACGCCTAGGGACTTGAAATTTTCAGGTTAGGTGTGGATCTCGAATGTCGTGATCACGTTCATCTGTGAGCAATATTTTACTAGGGGTTCCGTAAATATGATCGTTTGAAATTTTGTTTTCTTGATAATTTCAAAACTACAGATTCGATCGTGGCGAAATTTTGTATACTAATGGAGAATGATATATTCAAGCTACATTTCTCCAGATCACATGACCAGAACCATAGAAACCATAGAAAATCATAACTTTCGAACGGAAAGGCTTAGGGACTTGAAATTATCAGGATAGGTGTGGATCTGAAATGTCGCGTTCACGTTTATCAATGAGCAGAATTATACTAGGGGTTCCGTAAATACGGTGGTTTGAAATTTTGTTTTCTCGATAATTTCGAAACTACGGATTCGATCGAGATGAAATTTTTTATTTTAATTGAGAATGATATATTAAAGCAATATTTTGTCCAGATCGCATCACCAGAACCATAGAAACCATAGAAAATTGTAACTTTTGAACGGAAAGGCCTAGGAACTTGAAATTTTCAGGGTGCATTTGGATCGCAAATATCGCGGTCACATTCATCAATGAGCAAAATTAGACTAGGGGTTCCGTAAATATGGCCCTTCAAAATATTTTTTTCCTGATAGTTTCGAAACTACTGATTGGATTGGAATGAAATTTTGGTGCTGAGGAATAATGTATTCAAACTACGTACAAATTCCAGATCGCATCACCAAGACCTTAGATACCGTAGAAATTTCTAGCGAATTATCGAAAAAAAATTGGTCAGCTGAAGCACGGACATGAAGTCTGGAGTTTCGCCTAAGTTTCAGAATATTTTTGACCGCTGTCGAAAATTCCTTCAAATGATTTCTTAAACTGGAAAATGCGAATCTACCTACAAGGTGGATGTACGAGCGCTCAAAAGCTCCTGACTTCACGGCAGTGCTTTCCGTAATTTTTTCAAATGGTTTCCTCACAGGTCTGCTGTATGTGGATAATATTCTTCAACCCATTGTGCCTTTATGCGCTGGTGATGTTGGTGCAAACTTTCGCCTGATGCACGATAATACTCGTCCCCATACCGCTGCGATTGTGACGAACGGGTTGGAAAACGTGGGAATTGAAGTATTAAGTCTTAGGCCGATTGAGCATGTATAGGACATGCTTCAACGTAGAATTACTGCCATTTTGGGCAATATCCAGAATGCTCTTCAATTCCGAGAGCTTCTAACCACAGAATAGGCAAGTATACCTCAATCGGGCATTGACAATGTCATTTTGACTATGAACAATAGCTGTATTCTGCTGTTCTTAACCAACGTGGAGGTCATACTCTTCATTAGTTAATTTTTTGCATACTTGATCATTTTTTTGTATAGCTCGTAAAATTACAGTTTACACTTTATTTTTCTTTGAAATATTTTGTTCGGTTCATGCAAAAAAATGTATTCAATGCCATATTAAACATTTACTCATTATTACTCTATAATTTTAGTTTCCCTCCTAATCAATTGAAAGAATTAAAATCACCTATTTATAAAAATCGTCGCCTTCAGGAGAAAATTGCGTAACTCCATGTTACAAAATTTTACAGGAGAAACAAAAAACACTTTAAACGTCAGAACGTGACCTGTCAGTATGACTGATTTAGTATGGGAAATACGCATTTTTCCCAAACGCGGTAGGAGATACGTAGATTTCATTTTCTAAAATTTGAATATACCCGATCATTTTAAGAGTTTGTTAATTTGCAAGCATATTAGTAACTATGTTGCCCAAAATATTTCGCCAAAATACCATTTCTTGAAAAATGTGGAGCCGGAACACGACGAAATATCCCTAGACTTTTCCGATGTGTGTAGCTGAGAGCGTATAAATTTTGTTATTCGGATTTCACAGAGACGTTAGGCTTCAATGTATTCAGTTTAAGCTTTATTTTGTTGTTCGATATTAATTCGAACCTGGAGGTGAGTTGCGCTAAGCTATTCAAGCTTGAGGCATGCATATATGAATCGCAATTCCCAACTGATTGGCAATCATGTTTCCGATCACACGAACATTATGTGGATATCCTCCACATAATATTTAACGAGCGCATGCAGCGTTTTAACTTGGGGAATGACTGTGTGAGAAGTACCTGTTTGCATATATCAATATTAACATTTTAGCCACATTCCCTCATTACGCAATTTTACTTTTCGAAATATACGAATTGCGGGATCTGAATCTCTGGGGTATCTTCTAAATGAGCAGAAATTCAATTTAGAAGTACTTACATACCTATATTATTATTCACGTATCTGATACTCTCTTTCGCTCTATTAGTGAGCCAAATGTTATGTTCGATTCAAGATATTTTGATAGTTCATATAATCCATGTTTGATCAGTTTTTCTCCACCTCAAGAAAGAATAATTATTCATCTCTAGAAACAGTGAAATATTCATGAACAAAAGATATTTCAAGCGAATTAGAGTACAACGAGTAACAATAGTTCCAGGTCAGGAAGAAGTTACGTATGGTCAATTTCCCAATTTTTTTCTGGTCAGATACTGTTGATAATGAAATGATTCAACTAAGAGCATACCTACAAGGCCGAAGTGTAGTGGTTAGCGCGTTTGGCTCGTGATCGGAAGGTCTCGGGTTCGTATCCTGCGGTTGGCAAAGAAAGTTTCTGATCTAGAGTACGGTTCCACCATTCACTGTTGGGAAAACGAGTCACGAGGGGTGTAAGAAACACAGTGCTAAGTCACGAGGGGTGTAAGAACACAGTAACAAAGCCTAACAGAACACAACCGGATTTCCTAACTCGCACAAGCTCGGAACTCATGAGGGGTCTCACAGAGATCTAGGAAAGTCGGGATATGAACAATAAATCAAATTCTAAAAATTACGAGAAGCACTGCCGTGGGGTCAGGAGCTTTTGAGCGCTCGTATATGCACCTTGTAGGTAGATTCGCATTATCCAGTTTTAAAAACCAATTGGAAAGATTTTGACAGGTGTCGAAGAAAATTTCAAACTAATGGCGAGAATCCAGACCTCAAGTCAGTGCCTCGGTGACCAATTTTTTTTCGAGAATTCGCTAGAATTTTCTACGGTATCTATGATCTTGGATCTTGGACAAAATTTCCCAGGTAGTTTGAATACATTATTCTTCATCTATGTGCGGAATTTCATTCCAATTCAATGAGTAGTTTCGAAATTATCAGGAAGAAAATTGTTTGAACAGCTATATTTACGGAACCCCTAGTCTAATTTTGCTCATTGATGAACGTGACCGCGAAATTCGCGTTCCGAACCTATCCTGAAAATTTCAAGTCCCTAGGCCTTTCTGTTCGGAAGTTATGATTTTCTATGCTTCTGATCATGCGATCTGAAAAAATTTAGCTACAATATATCATTCGCAATTTAAATACAGAATTTCGTCACGATCAAATCCATAGTTTTGAAATTATCGAGAAAACTGAATTTCAAACTGCCATATTTACGGAACCCCTAGTCTAATTCTGCTCATAGATGAAAGTGCCCGCCACATTAAAAACCCAAACCTATACTGAAAATTTCAAGTCCCTAGGCCTTTCCATTACAAAGTTATAATTTTCTATGGTTTCTATGGTTCTGGTCATGCGAGCTGGACCAAAGCTCAAAGCTAGCTTGAACACCTGCTTCTCCATTTGAGTGCAAAATTTCGTCTCAATCAAATCTGTGCTTTTCAAGTAATCAGGTTAACAAAACTTTGAACGGCCATATTTACGGAACCCCTGGTGGCATTTGGCCCATTAACGAACTCAACCGAGGCATTCGGGAACTGAACCCACACTGAAAATTTCAAGTTTTTAGGACATTCCGTTCGAGAGTTATCGTGTATACGGCCAGCCGGCCGGAAGGACACACTCGAATTTTTCGACGGATTCGTCATCAGTGAGTCGAACATAATCGATTGAGACCATTTTCGGCTCAAAATTTGAAAAATGCAGACATCGTGACGAAATGATATAGCCCTCGTGTAAGTAGTACGAGCGCTCAAAAAGCACTGCCGTTAAGTCAGGAGCTCTTGAGCGCTCGTGCATCCACCTTGCAGGTAAATTCGCATTTTCCAGTTCAAGAAACCAATTGACTAATTGATGAAATTTTTGTCAGTACCTCTTTGTCAATTATGCCTATCAGCTGTTACAGAAATATGAGGCACTTATCCTGAAAATTTCAAGTCCCTAGGCCTTTCCGTTCGTAAGTTATGATTTTCTATGTTTTCTATAGTCCTGGTCATGCGATCTGAAAAATTTTTGCATATAGCTTGAACACGTCGTTCTCCATTTGAGTGCAAAATTTCATTTCGAGAGAAAAAAGAATGACGAAAAGCACTGCCGTGAAGGCAGGAGCTCTTGAGCGCTCGTACATGCACCTTGTAGGTAGATTCGCATCTTCCAGTTTTAGAAACCAATTGGAAAGATTTTGACAGCTGTCAAAGAAAATTTCAAACTGAGACGAAAATCCAGACTTCACGTCACGGCTTTAGGTGACCAATTTTTTAGCGCTCGTACTATTTACACGAGGGCTATATCATTTCGTCACGATGTCTGTATTTTTCGAATTTTGAGCCGAAAACGGACTCAAACGACTATGTTCGACTCACTGATGACGAATCCGTCGAAAAATTCGAGTCTGTCCGTCCGTCCGTATACACGATAACTCTCGAACGGAATGTCCTAGAAACTTGAAATTTTCAGGGAAGGTTTGAATCTCGAATGCCGCGGTTGAGTTCGTTATTGGGCAAAATTCGCCGATAGGTTCCGTAAATATGGCCGCTCGAAATTTTGTTTTTCTGATTATTACTTTGAAACTACAGGTTCGATCGAGGTGAAATTTTGCACTCAGATGGAGAATTACGTGTTCAAGCCACATGCAAAATTTTGCCAAGCTCGCATGACCAGAACCATAGAAACCATAGAAAATTATAACTTTGTAATGGAGAGGCCTAGGGACTCGAAATTTCCAGGATAGGTGTGGATCTCGAATGTTGCGGTCACGTTAATAAATGAGCGAAATTAGACTAGGGGTTCCGCAAATATGGTCGTTTCAAATTCAGTTTTCTTGAGAATTCCAAGACCATGGATTTGATCGTGACGAAATATTGTAGTTAAATTGAGAATGATATATTCGAGCTGAATTTTTTCAGATCGCATCATCAGAACCATAGAAACCATAGAAAATTATAACTTTCGAACACAAAGGCCTAGGGACTTGAAATTTTCAGGATAGGTTCGGATCGCGAATTTCGCGATCACTTTCATCAATGAGCAAATTAGACTAGGGGTTCCGTAAATATAGCCGTTCAAACAATTTCTTTCCTGGTAATTTCGAAACTACTTATTGGATTGGAATGAAGTTGCAGTGCACATAGATAAAGAATAATGAAGAAGCACTGACGTGAAGACTTGACGAGAGTCTTGATTTTCGCCTTTTTTGAAATTTTTTTTGAAAGCTGTCAAAATCCTTCCAATTGGTTTCTAAAACTGGAGAATGCGAATCCTTCTACAAGGTGGATGAACGAGCGCTCAAAAGCTCTTGACTTCACGGCAGTGCTTTTCATCATTTTTTTTCGATAATTCCATAGAATTTTCTGCGGTATCTATGGTGTTGGTAATGCGATCTGGACTAAATTCCCCACCTAGTTTGAATACATTATTCTTCATCTATGTGCGGAATCTAATGAGTTCCGAAATTATCGGAAAAAAAATTGTTTTAACGGCTATATATATATATATATATTCAGGAAACCCCTAGTATTATTTTGCTCATAGATAAAAGTGATCACGACAATCGAGATCCTCACTTATCCTGAAAATTTCAAGTCCCTAGGCGTTTCCGTTCAAAAGTTACAATTTTCTATGGTTTCCATAGTTCTGGTGATGCGAGCTGGACAAAATTTTGCATGTATCTTTAACACCTCATTTTCCATTTGAGTGCAAAATTTCATCTCGATCGAGTCAGTAGATACGAAGTAATAAGAGAAACAAAATTTCGACCGGCCATATTTACGAAAACCCTCGGCGAATTTTACCCAATAACGAACATAACCGCGGCATTCGAAATTCGAACCTACCCTGAAAATTTCAAGTTTCTAGGACATTCCGTTCGGGAGTTATCGTGTATACGGACGGCTGGCCGGACGGACAGCAGACTCAAATTTTTCGACGAATTTGTCATCAGTGAGTCGAACCCTGTCGATTGAGACCATTTTCGGCTCAAAATTCTAAAAATAAAGACATCGTGACGAAATGATATAGCCCTCGTGTAAGTAGTACGAGCGCTCAAAAATTTCGAGCGGCCATATTCACGGAACACCTGGCCGAATTTTGCCCAATATTACCCTTAAAATTTCGAGTTTCTAGGTCGTTCCGTTCGAGAATCATTGTGTATATGGACGGCGGAACGGCCAGACGGACAGACTCAAATTTTTTGATGGATTAGTCATCAGTGAGACGAGCCTTGTCGATTGAGACCATTTTCGGATGAAAATTCGAAAAATGCAGACATCGTGACGAAATGCCCTCGTGTCGTGTAAGTAGAACGAGCGCTCAAAAATAATTTGAACGGCCATATTTACGGAACCCCTAGTTTGATATTGCTCAATGATGAACTTGACCGCTACATTGGAGGTCCAAATCTGTCCTGAAAATGTCAAGTTTCTAGGTCTTTTCGTTCGAATTTGAATTTGATCGGAACAGTTTCTTGGAAGTAATCAGGAAAACAATATTTCGAACGGCCATATTGACGGAACCCCTGGTCGAATTCCGCCCATTAACGAATTCAACTGCAGGAATCGGAAACTGAACCCACACTGAAATTTTCAAGTATCTAGGTCATTCCGTTCGAAAGTTATCGTGCATACGGACGGCCGGCCGGACTGACAAACAGACTCGAATTTTTCGAAGGATTCATCATCAGTGAGTCGAACCTTGTCGATAGAGACCTTTTTCGGCTCAAAATTCGAAAAATACAGACATAGTGACGAAATGATATAGCCCTCTTGAGAGTAGAACGAGCGCTCAAAAAGTCAAAAAAACTAAGAAACCTCCATAGAACAAATTGAATCTCATCTGAAGCAAGTGTTACCAAATAGATCTTTTATTATTGAAGCTTTGAAGGCAAGAAATGAGATTTGTCTCGTGTGTCCTCAAAATTCGAAGACGATATGGATCTTGTGGACGAATAATATGAGGGTGAAAATCCTGTGGAGTGACTAGGTATACGACGCTTTTCGTTTTGTCGAGGAAACGGAAAGACAAGCGACGATTACTATAAGGCAAGGTTTTACTGGTTTGGCGATGACTTACCTAAATTTTCAATCGCTATATTATAATTTAGTGATATACTGAATGAGCAGAATATTGACCAGGCCTTCATAACGCAGCACTGGCCCTTCTATAAAATCCTTGATAGGATATTGTGAAAAAAAAATCATAAAAAGCACTGCCGTTAAGTCGGATATTTTGAGCGCTCGTTCATCCATCTTGTAGATAAATTCGCATTTTGCAGTTTTAGAAACCAACTATTGAAGAAATTTTAGACAGCTGTCGAAAAATGTCATCAGCTTTTTGTCAATTATACCGAATCAGCTGTTACAGGAATATAACGATTTCTCATTCAATAATTCGTTGGAATATAAAATGGCTCTGGTTATGCGATCCTGAAAAAAAAATTACAAAAAGTACTGCCGTGAAGTCAGGAGCTTTTGAGCGCTCGTACATCCACCTTGTAGGTAGATTCACATTTTCCAGTTTCATGAACAAATTGAAATTTTTTTGACAGCTATCAAAAAAATTCTCAAACTAAGGCGAAACTCCAGACTTCAGTGCTTTAGCTGAACAGATCATTTTCGATAATTCGCTAGAATTTTCTACTGTATCTATGGTCTTGGTAATGAGATTTGGACATAATTTGGCACATAGTTTGAATACATTATTTTGTCTCGATCGAATCCGTAGTTTCGAAATTATCGAGAAGACTCAATTTCAAACGACCGTATTCACAGAACCCCAAGTATAATTCTCCTCATTGATAAACGTGAACGCGACATTTCAGATCCACACCTATCCTGAAAATTTCAAGTCCCTAGGCCTTTCCGTTCGAAAAATATGATTTTCTATGGTTTCAATGGTTCTGGTCATGCGATCTGGAGAAATTTAGCTTGAATATATCATTCTCCATTAATATACAAAATTTCGTCACGATCGAATCTGTAGTTTTGAAATTATCAAGAAAACAAAATTTCGAACGGCCATATTCACGGAACCCCTGGTCAAATTCTGTCCAATAACGAACTAAACTGCGGCATTCAAGATTTGAACATACCCTGAAATTTCATCCCGCTCGAGAGTTATCGTGTATACGGCCAGACGGACGGACAGACTTGAATTTCTCGACGTATTCGTCATCAGTGAGTCAAACCTTGTCGATTGAGATCATTTTCGGCTCAAAATTCGAAAAATACAGGCATCGTGAGTATGTATACATTATTCTTCCTCTATGAGCAAAATGTCATTCCAGTCCCATGAGTAGTTTCGAAATTATCATGAAAAAGTTTTTTTGAGCGGATATGTTCACGGAACCCCTAGTATAATTTTGCTCATAGATGAACGTCATCACGACATTCGAGATCCACACCTATCCTGAAAATTTCAAGTCCCTAGGCGTTTCCGTTAAAAGTGACAATTTTCTATGGTTTCTATGGTTCTGGTCATGCGATCTGGACAAAATTGCACATGTAGCTGGAACACCTCATTCTACATTTGAGTGCAAAATTTCATTTCGATCGAATCTGTAGTTTCGAAGTAATTAAGGGAACTAAATTTCGAACTGTTTACTGAACTCCTGATGGAATTCTGCCCATTAACGAACTCAACCGAAGCATTTGGGATCTTAACCTACACTGAAAATTTCAAGTCCCTAGGTTGTTCCGTTCGAGAGTTATCGTGCTTACGGACGGCCGTACAGACTCGAATTTTCCGACGGATTCGTCATCAGTGAGTCGAACATAGTCGATTGAGACCATTTTCGGCTCAAAATTCGAAAAATACAGACATCGTGACGAAATGATATAGCCCTCGTGTAATTAGTACGAGCGCTCAAAAATATAGCTTCAATATTTCATTCTCCATTAAAATACAAAATTTCGTCTCGAGCGAATGCATAGTTTTTGAATTATCAAGAAAACTAAATTTCAAACGACTATATTTACGGAACCTCTGGTCGAATTTTGCCCAATAACGAACTCAACCGCGGCATTCGAGATTCGACCCTACCCTACCCTGAAAATTCAAAGTTTCTCGGTCATTCCGTTCTAGAGTTATCGTGTATACGGTCGGACAGACTTGAATTTTTCAACAGACTCGTCATCAATGAGTCGAACCTTGTCGATTGAGACCATTTTTTTTTATAATTTATGAAAATTGACGAAGCAGTTGTAGACCGATTTAGGGCACTACTAATAACAGGAAATCGGAGTTTATTTTATACTGACAAAGCGGATGGGTAGTTCAGTAGGTTTCTTAATAAACTTACAAAATTGTTCAATCAGTCCTCTCCTGGAACTAGACTTGAACCTAGAGCGAGAAAAAAGTACAAACCGAGGAAACAAACCCCCAAAAGTCTTAAAAATAAAATAGAGGCTCGCCGAAGTAAAAGAGGACGAATATAGTAAAAACCTATATGAAGCACTAAAATAACAACCAAAAGAACAAATCGTAGATTCAGTGAAATCAAAAAATGATACGAAAATAAGTAAAGTAATTAATGAGTTCCAAACGGTATGGTTGATCAAGCAGGAAATCAGAAGGGGGCAGAAGAGTCAGCTGGTGACATTACCTCGGAGGAATTGATTGATTACTTTTTTTCGGTTTCGACTCCATCCCTGCAACAATCGTCAAAATTTCGGGCAAACTGCAAAGTGAACGTCCAAGCCTCGTTCTTTTGTTTTACTCCTCACTGGGGATGAAAGTTATGAAGTTGGACAGATAACATTTTGAAGATATATATGTCAGTATATTTATTGAAGGAAAAATACTTGTTATGAAGGACCCATTATGCAAAATACTAATTTATGGCATGTACAGGGTGATTTCAAATTCGAAGTGAACCTTGAAAAAGTGTTAGTATGACTCATTTGCTCTCTTTTGAGCCATATTTATTGATATCCAAGAATCAACAGTTAACGAGTTATTTGAGTTCCTGTGTTTTTTTTACCGCCACAAAAACCATGCACGAACAAAATATCAGCATATTATCGATTCGAAAATCTATGAGGCATTATTATTAAAAATTATTATAACTATTTTAAAAAATAAGGTATCGGACCACATTACTGTCGAAAGCAGCTGTCAAAATTTATTGTCTTAATATTGTTGTAGTCTACTTGAATGAAAACTAGTGGGATTCGACACAAATTAATATGCTGATATGTTGTTCGACTTTTCGTGTATGGGTTCTGTGACGATGAGCCATATTTCCGAGGGATAGAGTCTTCAATTTGAGGAATTTGCATCGATGGGCTAAATAAAATCCACCAGCAGTAATGTTTACTCATTTGTCTATTTATTTTTTCATCATTGATGATTTTGAATAAATTATTCAGAATCCATATTTTCCTGAAGAATTCCTGGAATTATTTATCACAATATGAGCCATACAAATATTTCATCAATCCAACAGACAAGTTTTCGAATTAAATCTCAATGTACGACATTATTGTGAAGTAAGTGGAATTTTACTATCGAATTAAATCTGTCGACAAAAATGTTGATGGGTCAAATGTCGTGCGGGACACTGAAATCTATTGCCCCTCATTGAAAATTTTCTATTCTTTCCAAATATTCTAATTAAATTCCAGTATTCCTTCATACAGGGTGTTGAATCTCAGCTTGCGATAAGTAGCATATTTTTCTAATACGGACCTGGATTTTTTGATCAATTCAAAGATGAATCGATTCACCCATGGAAGTGTGTTTTACGTTACAAATATCAATTTATTATACTGGATGGTTCAAACGTTATAAGCAATTGAAAATATTGACGAATACACTAATCACCTTGTATCTCGGCTATGAAGATGATTAGACCTATCATATATGGGTTTTTTGGACTCGTATAGGGTAGCTCTACCTCAGGTTAACGTATGTACATTTACCAATGAAACACCCTGTATACGCATTCTGAGTTGCATAAAAAGAGAAGCTCAAAAACTGCAATATGTTTCATCTTGGTCGGTTTATGAGGGACGGTTCTACTGCTCGATTCATTTATCTGAAATTTTTTTCTAGATGTTTTTGTTTCTTATTTCTTTATCGTTTTTATTTTTGGAGCCATCAATTGGTACAAAAATTTGTATGAACATTTTTTGTAGAAGATTTCACAATCCTTATCTTTAATCATAAATTAGAAGTATTGAGTGAGAGAACTTTTTGAAAGCTTTCGATCATTCCTATATTTCTTATAGAGTGATTGATGATAATTGTATTTCATTACATATTTCTTGAGTTTCAATAATGATTATGACTTCAAAACTTCGATAACTGCACTACGAAGTCTCTAAAGATATAGGTTCCTGCTTATTTTCAACAATGAATTAACTGCAGTTGAAATACCATTTAACGAATACTTATGAATATAGAAACAGATCTGAAAAGGGCACAATTGAAACTATATAAACTGAAGTTCATTTTTACCCCACGTGATGAATCTATTATTATATCAAACGCGTCCACCTTTCAATATCATATAATTGTTGTTGTTCATAGTATAGAAAGGACAAAATGATGAATGTAAAATTATATAGACTATCAACAGGCAAATATGTAGTGAAACATATGAGAATGTTTGTATTATAGAATTAAAATTATACTAAATAGCTATCTTGATTTAGAGTTCCCTGTTATTGTCTATAGGCACTATATTTTCCTCCACCTAAACAAATTTTCGGCTAATCGATTAAATATTAATATTGATAATAGTATTCTTCAACCGAAGTAGAAAAGTTGATATAGTAGGAAAATGATTCTCATCCAAAATATCACTCGTAACATCCCACTCGAATCTTATTCAAACCCTAATGAAATATCAAATCAATCTCCATTATTTCCGAACATATCTAGATCAAAGCAACCTTAGTTGAAACCCTCCTCCTCGTGTTCTCTGCAAGGAATACATCTCTCCTAATTTAATCTCTTGTACGATTTCGTCTCTCGATTTCTTCTTGGCTAATCGATTTTCTAGGAATGAGATTCTCAGGTTTTTATTTTCCCTATCAGAGGATATCGTATTCTTTCTGGTTTTATACTGACTCCGTACATCTTGCAATGGGGATATTTCCTGGAAATTATTGTCAGAGGACTGAAATTTTACAGTCTTGTCTTCACGAACGACGCCGAAGTGTTTATGTCTCTTGTAGTTTGAAGGAGGATATTTTACTGTTGTTGATGAAGGTGAGCGCACGGTAGTTGATGGTGTGTATTTTCTCGGATATAAAGTGGACAAATGCATCGACGTCATATGCGTTGTGGGTTTAAAAGTTACGAAGCTTCTTCTTGTGGCTGTATCCAGTATAAAATATCCAAGGCTTGTGGATATTATTTTAGAAACAGAATTCTGGGGCCTCTGCTTGAGTCCGAACCCTGAGGATTGTGGTGTAACTGTCGGAACGGTACTTTTCTCATTTGGATGGTTAGTTACCTCCTGGACTGAAGGAATAATTTTTTCTACTATTTTCATGAAATTAGTAGTATTTGAATGTTGAAAATGGTTCACGGAGGAATTTGTTATTTTCTGATAGGAGCAATCATCAATGTAAGTTCCATTTATATCCTTGCAAAAAAGCGAATATACAACCCAAGCGTCGAATCCATTCCCAGAAATTCTCTCATGTTCTTCGTGAATTGTTTTGATACACTCAACATCATCACTTATGTCATCATCTTCAAAAAACTTGCATTGAACTGAACAAGCCCGTCCTTGACGTTTTGTATCGCACCAATAGAGGTCACTGATTTGAAATAATCCATGGTCACCACTACCTCGGTTCACAGCTGAAGTATTGAAATCTGATTCGTGTTTAGCAATGCACACCCACACCGGTATTTCTTTCACGTAAAAATCATATTTGTATTTCAGTTCCTTTGCGAGTTCACATTTCTTATATATCTTCGCACTCACTGCGGCCAAAACAACGAAAACTATTACGACTTGTCTGTGAGTCATGACTCAACTGATTAAGTTGGATGAAAGTTTTCATCTGATAGTACCATAGGCGAAATCATTATGACTCAGTTTGTAATAGGTTATGATATTTGAAGCCATTAAATAAACTTGTTTTTACTCGGTATCATGCAAAAATAATAGGTTCAATAGAGAAGAAGAGGATTCAACACTGACATATTTATGAAGGAAATTTTATATGAACAATCACAAGCGACAGTTGATTGATTTCAATTCGCAAAATTCATTTGAACAAAGCCATTTAGCACTTAACAAAAATGAAGATCTGTGTGAATATTCTGTGAAATGAAATGCTCTGTTAATTTGAGAATTTTAAGGAGGAATATTCATGAAATTTGGTAGTAAATTATTATAAATATTGACCTCAAGGAGTAGTGGGGCGTGATATAAGACCAAGAAATTAGTGTAGCGAGAACGTAGTAGTCGAACAATATGCAATTTTTGTGCGGTCCCCCACTCTCGCATTTTTTTGTGCTATAGAATTTATTTTCTACTTGTCTCTGTCTGACTAGACAATAATAATTCACCAATTTTTTTGGACTCTCCTGTGATTTGACATTGAGCCTTCACTCCACAGCCATTTTATGAGCGCTCGTACTACTTACACGAGGGCTATATCATTTGGTCACGATGTCTGTATTTTTTTAATTTTGAGCCGAAAATGGTCTCAATCGATAGAGTTCGACACCGGGTTAAGTTCGCTATTGGGCAAAATTCGACCAAGGGTTCCGTAAATATGGCAGTTCGAAATTTTGTTCTCCTGATTACTTCGGAACTCACACATTCGATCGCTTGACCAGAACCATAGAAAAATTATTGTAACTTTGTAATAGAAAGGTCTAGGGACTTGAAATTTTCAGGAAAGTTGTGGATCTCGAATGTCGCGGTCACATTCATCGATGAGCAGAATAAGACTAGTGGTTCCGTAAACATGATCGTTTGAAATTTAGTTTTCTTGATAATTTCAAAACTACGGATTTGATCGTGACGAAATTTTGTATTTCAATGGAGAAAGATACATTCAAGCTACATTTTTCCCAGATCGCATGACCATAGAAACTATAGAAAATCATAATTTTCGAATTTTCAGGGTAGGTTTGGATCGCGAATTTCGCTTTTCGTCCATCACTGATAAAAATTAGACTAGGGGTTCCGTGAAAATGGACGTCCAAAATATTTTTTTTCTGATAGTTTCGAAACTGAATTTTTGATCGGAATGAAATTTTGCACATAGATGATGAATAGTGTATCCAAACTACGTATGAAATTTTGTCCAGATGGCATTACCAAGACCATAGATAACGTAGAAAATTCTAGCGAATTATCGAAAAAAAAATTTATCACCCAAAGCACCGACGTGAAGTCTGGAGTCTTAGTTTGAAAATATTTCTGACAGCTGTCAAAAATTTTTTCAATTTGTTCTCGAAACCGGAAATTGCGAATCCACCTACAAGGTGGATGAACGAGCGCTCAAAAGCTCCTGACTTCACGGCAGTGCTTTCTATAATTTTTTCATCTTCATGTTCACTCTGATCTAAAAGGAAACTTGCCATATAAGCGAAATATTAACCTGAAGTGAGAGAGTCTAAAAAAATTTGGAAATCCTACTCAGACAGTGGTAAGCAGTGGCGGATTTGAGATAACGCCTAAAGAAATCGACAAACGTTTCATCCAACCCTCAGGTGCCCCCAAGAATACCAAACCTGAAAAAATGCTTGGTGACGCCTTTTCGAACATGTTCCGGTTGCTAGGAATAACCAGGTTAGGTTCAGAATTCGCATCTTTTTTAGCCCTTAATATTCGGGAGGAAACAGAAACCACAACCAGATAACTTGATCTTCTTTCACATCTCACTTCCTGTTGAAGTCAATTTTTTCAATATCAGAACTTTGGATGAGTTTTACATAAATTTTTTCGATGTATTTCATTTATTTTTCGTTCAGTTGGCGAATATATCATTCCACTCAGAAGGTTTGATATCATTGAAAAACACCAACAAAAAATCTAAACTCTGGTCAGAATGAGCTTCCGGTGCTATATCTTGATGAAAAATCAAACGCATATAAATGGACAAAATCTCAATCAAGAAGAGACATTTGAAATGATGAGTTTCAGGAAAAGTTTCCTTCGATTTTATTTAAACACCTGTCTTCAAACAAATACTGAATTTGGAATTTTTTAACCACACAAAGTAGGTACTCTGTTCCGTTGTTATTGATTTTTCCATAACCGGTCCAATATTCAACTTTCAAATTTTTTGAGTATCACTGAAACATGCTGTCAATCTGACTGTGAAATTTCAGAGCTTTTAGTGAAAACATACAAAAGTTACAAGGATCTAAAGGTGCACGAAATGTTTCCAGTTGTTATGCAAAATGACTGTATCCAGACACACGCATTGTATATACTGGGTTTTTTTTTATGGAGCATTTTCTGTCCAAATCCAATCAACTGGGTATCACAGAGTACTTTATTTATAAATATACTTAGTGTCAGGATTCAAAATCTCCTTCTTGGGTACAATCATGATGAGAAGACGTCAAACTAGAAATCTCTAGCGAATATTTAAATTCGGATGTAATTTTTCTAACATTTGAGGATGTACTCAAATAGTTATTTCGATGAAAGGTCAGAACATCGATATAAGTAACCACAGAGAGGTGGAGTTGGTTCCTGTTAGAGAGGACAGGTGGCGTTAATGTGGAAACTTTCACTGATGCGTCCAATAAGAAAAGAAGAGAGAAGAAAAGAAAAAGACGCCACCACCTAAACAAGCGCAGAAGAAAGGAGCCCAAAGAATGGATAATCTAAGAAGAGCGACCAAAGGAGGAAAGAAGAGACCAATAAGAAAGGACCCGGAACCACTGAGGTTTTAGATAACTTCACCAAGAATATCATGAGCAAGCTCATGAAATTCCTTGAAATAGAGATGGACAAAAATTTCCGTGAACTCACTGAACCAAATAAATGGAGCTAGTGACTTACAGAAATAAAAACAACCTAAAGATAGTCTCATGAAATACAAACGGTCTACGAGCCCTGAAAGGGAAAGAAGAAATAATATCCGAAAAACAACCGGATATAATAGCCATTCCCAAGACGAGACTATCTACAAGAAATAGAATTTCATTTCCCTACCATGAAATAAACAGAAATTGTACAGGATGGACATCAATCACTATTTTGCCGATGTACCGAATAATAAGCAAATAGAAGCCGTCTCGATAGTAGTTAATACAAATTGAGGACAAATGAGAATTACGTCAGCCAACAATCCACCTCAAAATGATCTAAATGAAGAAGGTCTGATGAGGATGCTCGGAGGAAACCACCCAACATCATTATTGGCGATATGAACTGCAAATCAAAAGAATGGATTAGCAGAACCAAAAACTAAAATGGGGAGAAGCTAAAGAGGTAGGCAGAAAAAGTATTAGGAACTGATATTCCGACCTACATGCCCAGAATTAATGGCCTACCAGACGTATAAGATATCATCATTATGAGAGATATTACCTAGAAGTTCACAATTGATACCATAGAAGATGGCACATCAGACCACAACCCAATAGAACTCAGACTGGGACAAGGCAGGATAACAGAAGAATTTCGAACGAAAGACTTCACTGACTGAAAAAAGTACAGTTAAATACTCCAGGAGAAACTTCCTGAAATTCCATACATAAGAACTCCTGAATGAAGATCTAGAAGTTGAAAAATTGAAAAACCGAATAGAAGCCTACGAGGAAACTACCAGAACAATCCCAAGGCCCGCCTCGAAGTATCCACATGTAGAAATCCCTGGAGCAATCAAAGAGCTCTTAAAGAAGAATATAAAACTCAGAAAAGACTATAGAAATTCACACAAAGAAGAAGACAAACACTGCCAAGTGCTGAAAATGCACTGAGAGAATTGAAAACAGACAGATGAAATCAAAGGGATAGAGAGTTGTTCACTCACAAAGAGAAGCCAGAACTACAGAGGAGATGATGACCATAAAGACTTGGAAGGAGAAGTCGAATGAAATGAAGAATTGATGTTGGAACCTCCGGAAGGCGAAACCATCCCCAACCCAACAACAACAACGTAGATAATTAAATAAATCACCAAGAAATTGAAGAACAGGAGAGCTCCAGGGAAAGACAAAGTAACAAACTTCATGTTGAGGAAAATGCCCATTAAAGGGATAGCAGCGCTAACTGATATAGCAAACGCAGTGATGAGAACAGAATACTATCCAGAAAGATGGAAAACAGCAGAAGTAATTGTTTTCGATAAGCAGGCATTCTCTTGGTTTGGCTAGAAGGACTTGCCTAAAAAATGATGACGGCAGGCTACACCACCAAAACCTGCAAAATAATAAGAAACTACCTCAACAGGATTTTTATGTCAAAATAGATATCATTTAATTTTCCTCCAGACAAGTAGCAGCAGGAGTACCCCGAGGTTCAGTTCTAGGACCTCTACTCTTCAACATCTATATGTAAGATATTCCTAAAAACCCAAGAAATCTGCTAGCATTTTATGTAGGCGATACGGGAATAGCCATAAGACATCAACGAAGAAACGTCATATACAGAAAATTGTGAAAAGCACTAGCAGATTTAAGAGAATGTTTCATTGAAAGGAAAATTCAAATGAATAACAAAAGGAGCCAAGCTATTCTACAACAGAAGCGGAGACTTGAAATGAAATCCAACCTAAGGATATATGGAGATAAAATTGGAACATAAAGTCGCATATATAGAAGCAAAACTGGATAAAAGGCTTTCATGTAAAAATCATATAAAATATGCAGATAAGGAAACAAACTCTGCAATGAGTAGACTTCACCCACTGCTAGGAAGAAAGAGCCAAATGAACCAAAGCACGAAACTACGCATGATCAAATCAATTGCAAAACCTCAACTAACATATAGTTCGGCGACATGGAGCCATGCAGCCACTAGCCATATAAAGAAGATTAAAGCTAAAGAAAATGAACTGCTGAGAGCAGCAAGGAATATGCCGTGGCTGGTAAGAAATCAAGAAATCCACAGAGACTTAGAAGGGAAAACTGTCACAAATTCCCTGAAAAAGAAGATCGAGAAGATGTTTGAGAAAGCAAGTCAACATCCAAATGATGAGCTGAAAAGACTAGTTGAGAACAACCCTGCAAAATATGTGATTAGGATACCCACCACAAAAGACCCAGAGATCAACTTCGTAGAAACAGAAATTGATTAAACTCAATTTCAAATATCAAGAAGAAGTGACTCTCCTATGAAAGTCATGGCTAAAACAAAAAACACTCGACAAAGATCGTGAAAGAGATACAAACAAAAAGAGTCAAAAGGTTAATAGGAAATAGACGCCAGGAATCTTAAACAGCAAATTAGGTTTAGTTCGAGCAGGTCGTGCTTTACAAGAAGTCTCACATTGTTATATTTATCGGAGATAGTTTGTCTGAGAGGATTCCCCCTAACTAAACAAAAAAAAGTATGCAGTTTCGAAGGATGATTTTGATGTTCTCTGGGGTTACTCGAATTGAGTTTTTGATCTGCTCATCAAAGGAGACGATGATTCCTCTGAATAATGGTTTCCGTACATGTATTGTAGACGGTGTTACCTAAAAAGTAATCAATCATATTTCTTTCAAGGATATAATAACCCAAGTTACTACATACGATCAATTTGAAATACAAATGTTCATCAATTCTACTATTCATATCCGAAATCCATCCCGCACTTCGGTTGAATGTTCTCATCTTCTATACAAGGCATATGAGAAATCTGTTAACTGAGAACAGAGGCTGAATTGGATAACGAACTCTGGATGGAATTTTACCAGTTATCGGTTTATGTTACGAGTTATATCCGCATTACCTTTGGAGAAACGGGATGAGCTTCATATCAAATTTAATGCTCCAAAACATCTCCAAAGCGAAACAACGTAGGATTCACGGGAAGCAGATTCGAAAATTCGTCCGCCATAAACTTCTCTTATATACTTCTGCGTCGCAAATTGCATGAATCGTGCTGATGGTTGGATAAGAGAAAATTTTGTGCTCCTTGTTCGAATCACTTTTACCCGGAGGTACACCAGAACGTGTCCTCGATAATCTCTACTCCATTTCGACAAATTCACGAATTGAAAATCTTCCAATCATGTTTCGTTACATATAGGGTGTGTCAATTTGAAAAGATACCACCCTTAATATCTCGGCTCCCAAGTAAGAAAATCAGAAAAAAATGCAAAAAGAGGTGAACTTTGGTTCGTAGGGGGACATTTTGTACGATTTGTTGAAATAAATTTGTATCAACCATGTGAGCGGTATGACAGCAATCCCTAAAATCTCAAATGGAAAAGGGGTTGGATGAAACCTTGTTTTAAGGTAATTCGATTAAATTTTCAAAAAAAATTATACAAGCACTGCCGTGAAGTCAGGAGCTTTTTAGCGCTTGTTCATCCACCTTGTAGGTAGATTCGCATTTTCCCGTTTCAGAAACAAATTTTTGACAGCTGTCAAAAAAATTCTCAAACTATGGCGAAATTCCAGACTTCACGTGAGTGCGATCAATTTCATTCCAATCCAATCAGTAGTTTCGAAATATTTTGAACAGCTATATTTACGGAACCCCTAGTCTAATTTTGCTCATTGATGAACTTGACCGCGACATTCGCGATCCGAAACTACCCTGGAAATTTCAAGTCCCTACGCCTTTTCCTTCGAAAGTGACAATTTTTTATGGTTTCTATGGTTCTGGTAATGCGATCAGGACTAGATGTAGCTTTAAAATATCATTCTCCATTAAAATACAAAATTTTGTCTCGGATCTAATCCGCACTTTCGAAATTATCGAGAAAAACTAGATTTCGAACGACCGCAATTACGGAACCCCTAGTATAATTCTGCTCATTGATAAACGTGAACGCGACATTTCAGATCCACAGCTATCATGAAAATTTCAAGTCCCCAGGCCTTACCGTTCGAAAGTTATGATTTTCTATGGTTTCTATGGTTCTGGTCATGCGATCTGGAGAAATGTCGCTTGAATATATCCATTAGTATACTGAATTTTGTCACGATAGAATCTATAGTTTTGAAATATTCAAGAAAACTTAATTTCAAACGACCATATTTACGGAACCTCTAGTATAATTCCGTTCATAGATAAACGTGATCACGACATTCGAGATCCACACCTATCCAGAAAATTTCAAGTCCGTAGGCGTTTTCGTTCAAAAGTTACAATTTTCTATGGTTTCTATGGTTCTGGTGATGCGATCTAGACAAAATTCCACATGTAGCTTAAACACCTCATTCTTCAATTGAGTGCAAAGCTTCATCTCGATCGAATCTGTAGTTTCAAAGTAATCAGGAGAGCAAAATTTTGAACGGCCATATTTACGGAACCCAAGGTGGAATTCTGCCCATTAACGAACTCAACCACGGCACTTGAAAACTGAACTCACACTGAAAATTTCAAGTCTCTAGGTTGTTCCGTTCGAGAGTTATCGTGCTTACGGTCGGTCGGACAGACTTGAATTTTTCGACGCATTCGTCTTCAGTGGGTCGAACATAGTCGAGATACCATTTTCGTCTCAAAATTCGAGAAATACTGACATCGAGACGAAATAATATGAAAGTAAACGTATAAGTAGTACGAGGGCTATATCATTTCGTCACGATGTCTGTATTTTTCGAATTTTGAGCCGAAAATGGTCTCAATCGATTATGTTCGACTCACTGATGACGAATCCGTCGGAAAATTCGAGTGTGTCCGTCCGGCCGTCTGTCCGTAAGCATGATAACTCTCGAACGGAACAACCTAGAGACTTGAAATTTTCAGTGTGGGTTCAGTTCCCAAATGCCTCGGTTGAGTTCGTCAATGGGCCAAATTCCACTAGGGGTTCCTTGAAAACTACAGATTTGATCGAGATGAAATTTTGCACTCAAATGGAAAATGAGGTGTTCAAGCTACATGTGGTATTTTGTTCAGATCGCATGACCAGAACCAAAGAAACCATAGAAAATTGTAACTTTTGAACGGAAACGCCAGGGACTTGAAATTTTCAGGATAGGTGTGGATCTCGAATGTCGTGATCACGTTCGTCAATGAGCAACATTATTCTATGGGTTCCGTGAATATGGTCGTTCGAAATTTAGTTTTCTTGATAATTTCAAAACTACAGATTCGATCGTGACGAAATTTTGTATACTAATGGAGAAATTTATATTCAAGCTACATTCCTCCAGATCACATGACCAGAACCATAGAAACCATAGAAAATCATAACTTTCGAACGGAAGGGCCTAGGGACTTGGAATTTTCAGGATAGGTGTGCATCTGAAATGTCGCGTTCATGTTTATCAATGAGCAGAATGATACTAGGGGTTCCGTAAATGCGGTCGTTTGAGATTTTGTTTTCTCGATAATTTCGAAACTACGGATTCGATCGAGATGAAATTTCGTATTATAATCGAGAATGATATATTAAAGCAATATTTTGTCCAGATCGCATGACCATAGAAAATTGTAACTTTTGATCGGAAAGGCCTAGGAACTTGAAATTTTCAGGATGGGTTCGGATCGCGAATATCGCGGTCACGTTCATCAATGAGCAAAATTAGACTAGGGGTTCCGTAAATATGGCCGTTCAAAATATTATTTTCCTGATAGTTGCGAAACTACTGATCGGATTGGAATGAAATTATGCACCTAGCTGAGGAATAATGTAAACTGAACTACGTGCAAAATTTCGTTCAGATCGCATCACCAAGACCATAGATACCGTAGAAAATTATCGAAAAAAAATTGATCAGCTGAAGCACTGACATGAAGTCTGGAGTTTCGCCTAAGTTTCAGAATTTTTTTGACAGCTGTCGAAAATTCCTTCAATTGATTTCTGAAACTGGAAAATGCGAATCTACCTACAAGGTGCATGTACGAGCGCTCAAAAGTTCCTGCCTTCACGGCAGTGCTTCTCGTAATTTTTTGTTAGTACCCCGAGATGTAGAAGAAGTTAGAATGCACTCAGCATGCCGAGAAATTCAAGTTGAAGTTTTTCAAAGCGTGAGAACCGAATTAGAAAATAGGTTTTAATTTTCTTCTGAAAAATAATGGACCACATTTTCAAAATCTTTCACAGTAAAAAATTCTTCATTATTTTCATGTTTCATTGCAACTCTTGCTATCGTTACTAATCTACTTTTTTTTCGCGAGTACTAACAAAAAAGGACAAATGTATGAGATTTTCGAAAAGGCAATCGAATTCCCTTCAAAACAAGGTATCATTCAACTTCCTCTCCCTCTCGAGATTTCTAGGTGGCTGCCATCTCGCTCCCAGGGTTGATACAAATTGATTGCAACCAACAGTGTAAAATGTCCCCCTACGAACCAAAGTTTACTCTCTCTATGCATTTTTTCTGATTTTGCATGGGAGCGGAGAAATAAAGGGGGGTACCTTTTCAAATTGACACACCGTATACCATAAAATTGTTTACGAATGGCTCGAGAACCAACAAAGGAACAGAAGCTGTATGGAGAATTCGGGCTTGTAACGAAATACTCAGAAGCTATTTGATGAAGATGCGTTCAATTTAATCTTGGAAAAACTATCAGAGATAGCGAGGTGCTATAAAAGCACTGAGCTGCAATGTCATCAGCTCAAAGATGGGATTAGGAATGCCTGGTTGAGCTTATCCGAGTAGGCAAAAATAACAAGGTGTCTGAAATGTATCTTGACTGCAGCAATTATATGCTATACCTTCTCACATACTCCCTTATGGAGCAATTCCGCCACATAAAGCATCTATGACATTGCAAACGAAAGCGTTAAATGCCTCGCTATTGAAAGCCAACGCAAAAAAACTCCATAGAATAGTTCAAGATGGAGACATATCCACCCTGAAGCCGTTCTAAAGTGCTACAGTTAATCGTATCTCCAGAACAGGATAGCGAGCTGTAGTCTAGGGCCTAGGATATACCTCGAGCTGCACAAAAAAGAGGAGCACTGGAGCACAAAAGATCTGCAGGACGCAGCCCCCAATAATAATAATGCTCCGGTTTGAAATTCCAATATGAACTAGTTTCAGTGACAACAATCTCTAGCACAATTATATGATAAAGTATTCGAAGAAAATGAAGAATATTATTATTATTGGTCGCTCGTTCTACTTACACGAGGGCTATATCATTACGTCCCGATGTCTGTATTTTTCGAATTTTGAGCCGAAAATGTCTCGATCGACAAGGTTAGACTCACTGATGACGAATCCTTCGGAAAATTCTAGTCTGTCCGTCCGTCCATCCGTAAGCATGATAAGTCTCGAACGGAACAACGTAGAGACTTGAAATTTTCAGTGTGGGTTCAGTTTCCAAATGCCGCGGTTGAGTTCGTTAATGGGCAGAATTACACCAGGGGTTCCGTGATTATGGCCGTTCTAAATTTACTTCTCCTGGTTACATTACTTCGAAACTACAGATTCTTCATATAAACCATATGAAATCACAACTTTCGTACAGAAAGGTCTAGGGACTTGAAATTTTCAGGATAGGTGTGGATCTCGAATGTCACGATTATCAATGAGCAGAATTAGACTGGGGGTTCCGTTAATATTGGAATGCAATTTTGCACATAGGTAAAGAAAAATGTCTCCAAACTACTTGCGAAATTTTGTCCAGATCGCATCACCAAGACCATAGATACCGTAGAAAATTCTAGCGAATTATCGAAAAAAAATTGATCAGCTGAAGCACTGCCGTGAAGTCTGGAGTTTCGCCCTAGTTTGTATTTTTTTTTGACAGCTGTCGAAAATTTTTTCAATTGGTTTTTAAAACTGGAAAATGCAAATCTACCTACAAGGTGCATGAACGGGCGCTCAAAAGCTCCTGACTTCACGACAGTGGTTTGTTTCCTTTTTTTTATTCATTTTACCAAGTAGTTAGGATGCATACCTGAGGTTCCACCTCCAATAAAATTTTTTTCTTCCTTTTAACTGATGATTAACTGGCGGATCTCAAAGTCTCAAATTATATTTTATTATCGTATGTGCGCAAAACTTTCAGGATGACAAAACAGTCGAAATATTCCGTGTCGGAGTTGATTCATCGAAAAAGGGATGAGATTTATTCCGACAAAACTATTTTTGTTTAAGGTTGAAAGGAAAATATAAAATATTCGGTTTTCTGAATCGATTTGCAGAAATTTTCTATTGAAATAGAGTTCATACAGACAAATCATAATAGGTTTTATCAATGCAATTTTGCACCTTCAGACCGAAGTGATTTATTCCGATAGGTCGACGTTTTCTGCCATAATCGGCAGTAAGTGAATATAAATTGTGACTAACACTCGTTAAACAACCAAAATAGGGTGTTTTATTGCAGTTATACTGGCCAACTTTATTGATTTGCCGATAACCCGAGTATATTTATTTTTCCCTTGGTATAGATAGAAATCTCGTTTGGTCCATAAATTCCTTTCTAAATGATAAATGTTAGTGAACATTCAGTTTCGATATTCAGTAGATTCAGAACTTTCTGAATGGGTTTGCGGTCCTATCTTTGAAAAGTTTATGGTTATACTCATCACCCACTCATTCTTTTCGAACATACAGGTGTTCGAAAAAAATTTAATTCATAAAAAGTGTTTTTTCGGACATTTTCATTTAAACAGAGCAGTTTCTGAGCGCTCGTTCTACGTACACGAGGGCTATAAAATTTCGTCACGATGCCGTATTTGTCGAAATTGCGAAAATCGTATCAATCGACAAGGTTCTACTCGTGTCTGTCCGTCCGTCCAGCCGTCCGTATACACGATAACTTTCGAACGGAACGACCTAGAAACTTGACATTTCTAGGGTAGGTTCGAATCTCGAATGCCGGAGTTGAGTTCGTTGTTGGGCGAGGGGTTCCGTTAATATGTGCATTCGAAATTTGGTTCTCCTGATCAGTACGAGAAGAATGGATAGTTATTTATTGCCCAAGTGCCATCTCACTTTATCGCAGAATCAGATGGAATTTATGTCCTTGAACCTTCATAACATTCTGCCCCAATTATATCATACTTGTTATCATATGACTCAAAATGAGAAAGTCTTCAAAAATAGAATTCGGAACTGGTCTTGGATTGCGAACCCTATAAAATCCAAAAATGTTTCGAGGACTGCTGCCCTCTCAAGGAGTTGAATTGATCAAATGTCTTTTTTTGTTATGACGTATTTTCCTTTTATTGTACTGTTATATAAGTTATATTTAATGGAAGGTTCAATTCAGAGAATATAGTAATAACTTCATGAGATGTCGAGATGAACTGTTCATTTCTTCTGTCGATACCACATATTGTACAATTCCAGTGAGGATCGAGATGAAATTCTGTACTCTCATTGAGAATGACGTGTTTGAGCTTCGTGCAAATTTTGATCAGATCTCATGACCAGAACCATAGAGACCATATAAAATTATAACTTTCGAACGGAAAGGCCTAGAGACATGAAAATTTAAGACTCCAATGTCGTGGTCACGTTTATCAATGAGCGAAATTAGACTAGTGGTTCCGTGAACATGGCCGTTCAAAAAAACTTTTTCCTGATAATTTCGAAACCACTCATGGGATTGGAATGACATTTTGCTCATAGATGAAAAATGAAATAATGTATTCCAACTCACGATGCCTGCATTTTTCGAATTTTGAGCCGAAAATGATCTCAATCGACAAGGTTCGACTCACTGATGACGAATACGTCGAGAAATTCAAGTCTGTCCGTCCGTCTGGCCGTATACACGATAACTCTCGAGCGGGATGACCTAGAAACCTGAAAATATCAGGGTATGTTCAAATCTCGAATGCCGCAGTTTAGTTCGTTATTGGACAAAATTTGACCAGGGGTTCCGTGAATATGGCCGTTCGAAATTATTGTTTTCGTGATAACTTCGAAACTAAAGATTCGATCGAAAAGAAATTTTTCACTCACATCGAGAATGACATGTTCAAGCTAAATGCAAAATTTTGTTTATGATCGCTTGAAAAATAGAATCCATAGAGAATTATAACTTTGGAACGGAAATACCTAGAGACTTGAAATTTTCAGGGTAGGTTCGAATCTCGAATGCCGCGGTTGAGTTCATTATTGGGCAAAATACGACCAGGAGTTCCGAGGTCGTTCGAAATTTAGTTTTCTCGATAATTCCAAAACTAAGGATTCGATCGTGACGAAATTTTGTATTTTAATGGAGAATGAAATATTCGAGATACATCTTCTCCAGATCGCATTATCAGAACCATTTCAATTTTCAACGTAGCATTAAATGAAAAATCCTGATATTTCTGTAACAGCTGATTCGGCATAATTGACGAAGAGCTGCTGTCGTTTTTTTGATAGCTGTCAAAAATTTCTTCGATTGGTTTGTGAAACTGGAAAATGCGGATCTACCTACAAGGATGAACGAGTGCTCAAAAGCTTCTGACTTCGAGGCAGTGTTTTTTCAAATTTGTTTTCTTCTAGATCTCGCAGGGCCGGTTCCACAATGTCTGGTTACTTAACCTGAAGTTAAGACTTTAACCATAGGAAAGTGTTTCACAATTGCTGGTTTGGCACTTACTAATGGCTAATGTACCGGTTCATCTTCTTCCTAACCGAGACTTTAACCGAATAGTGTTTGGTCAAGTTACCTGAAGAATAACCAGACATTGTGAAACCGGCCCTTAGACACCCAATGAAGCCCGGTAGTGTTAGATTTTATTTACTGAACTTCCTCGATATTGAAAGGTTTCAGCAAGGCCGATAAACCAGTTACCTATTCATTTGTTTTTAGTTCAGTTTTTTGACCTTGGTGAATTCACTATCCAGTCATCATCACATTTCATAAGACTTTCCCAATTTTCAACCCATCCCACAGATTCACTACATCTATGAGAACTAGCCGGGATTCGAACCTGGTACCTTCGGCCCCTAGTCAACTCATCAGTTCACCTGACTACCGAGGCAGTCTGTTATCCCATGATGATTATAACTCTCACCCAATGAATGTGTGTATATATTCGTATCTTTCCTCGATCTCTTAATGCAGATTTGGGACTTCACTTTTTCTAGAGAGTTAATGGAATTGAATTACATATTGTTGTCCATTCTTCGTCGGGTTAGTCTTCCGAGCTTTTCATTTGGGAGCTGACTTGCTTTGTATAATATATTCGCTGCTTTCCTTCTCATAAAATTTGTGATTGGCTTCCATTTTAATTCTTTGTGAATTTGTCTTTTTCTGACAAACCAGAGAGCGTCCATTGCCTACCGAATAAACTTATCTTCTGTTGATTGAATCCTCTTGATATGAATTTTCACTGCATAGCACCACGCTGCTGCTGACCCCTAGGATAGTTGTCGTCGTACGATCGTCTTCATCATCGTTGGTATTCTTATCCATTGGATTTCTCCTGCCAATGAATATATATAATCTGCTCATTGCAGTGTTCGTTTCACCAACCCGTATTCGATATGGCTTTTCCGTGGAGTCCTTCATCTATAATAACACCTAGCCAATCAAACGACATTCAACAATATATAGATAGATAGCGACGTTTCATCAATAAAGATTTATTGTCAAATCATAAATCTTTTCCTATACCTTGTTCTAATTGCTATAAGTATGAGAAAACATTACAACGTTATAATCGGTTATTGATTTCTGGATAATATTTTGTAACATAATAATATATGTACATATGATTTGAATTTAAGCACAATTCCTGGCGTTGAGCTGTGCCGAACTGTAGGTTTTTCTCCAAAAGATGCAATCATGCAGAGCTATATATGTAATAATATATCGAATTTTCCATCACCAGAACAGAAAAACTCAATTTGCTTTTAACGTGAACAGTAGTTGTGTGGCGACTCTTCGCACGTCCAGAAGATGGCGTTGTAGGCTGCGCCACACCGCGTTGTCTCCCGCGGTTCCACTCATAAAGTGCTCTCACCACTATGAAAGTGTCCCGCACTGTAAATTCCGAATCTCAGACAATGAAACTTAAAGACCGTATTATAGTAAACTTCTATAACAATCATAAAACCCCCCTAGATACCCAAGAAATTTCCTACCTCATGAACTTGGGTAATAAGGTTTTAATAGCCGGCGACTTCAATAGTAGGAGCACTACCTGGAATTATAATGGTGCTAACACAAACGGTAACAAACTTAAAGAATACCTGGATCAAACGAACTTCATCATCAATTTTCCAAGAAATAGTCATACATACAACCCGGCCCATCGACAAAGTCCCTCAACAATAGACTTAATGGTAACCAAAAATCTCCAAATATCTGAACCATTCACCATTCAAGCATTAGATTCTGACCACTTTCCTGTTCTAGCAACCATTCCTTAATCAAACCCAACAGTCTCACCAAAACAAAAAGCCACGTTTGAAGCCGACTGGAAAAAATTCGGGGATCTAATTAATGCAAACCGTATGATTAACAGAAAATACGATTCTACGGAAGACATTTATAAAAGTATCCGCTACCTCACGAAATTGATCAAACAAAGCCTGCATCAATCCACCACTAAAATCAACCGTTCCAACAATCGTCTAGAAATTTCCTCATATGCCCGCGATCTCATTAAAACAAAAAACAACCTAAGAAAGAGACTTCAACGAAATTATAGTGTGGATTTATATCAAGAGTACAAAGACTCCATCAATGTGGTTAGATGCATTATAAACCCCTTGAAAACTGAAAGATGGGAAGCTTTTACGAAAAATCTGACAAACACAAATGAAATGTGGCGAATAACGCGATCACTAAAAAATAATAGTATGTTATTTAACGAGCGGTAATGTAGGTCATAACTCACGCAGATGAAGTTTGCAGCACGAGCCGAAGGCGAGTGCTGTAATTTATCAAGTGAGTTATGACAAAGCCATAACGAAATGATCGATGAACAATTTGGTTCCAAAACATCCCACAGCACAACTCTTCTCCTTGCAACAATTTCAGACCAAATCACCAAAAACTTTAATTACAAAAAAATCACAGCTATGCTCAACTTGAACATCGAAAAAGCTTTCGACACTGTATGGCACGATGGCCTTATATTCAAATTACTCAAAACTAAAATACCCCTCTACCTAATAAAAATTATATATTCCTATCTTACAAACCGAACGTTCCAAGTAAGAGTAGAAGCCGCACTATCAAACAAATTACCAATTCCCGCAGGTGTCCCACAAGGAGGTTTACTATCCCCTGTTTATATATTATAACAAATGAAAAATCAAAATAAACGCCAGCAAAACAACATTCACCCATTTCACACACAAGACAAAGCACTCAAACTTCCTGAACAAGGTAATATTCAACGGACATACAATAACTAAACAAGATTCGGTTAAGTATCTTGGCCTCACCCTGGACAAGAAGCTCAAATTCAATAATCATAAGAACGACACAGTCCGCAAAGGCTACACAATTCTCCGTAACATCTTCCCATTGATCAGTTATCAAAACAAACTCAGTAAAAAATCAAAGATTCGAATTTATAAACAAAGTATTAGACCCGTATTCTTGTATGCAAACCCAGTTTGGAATAACACCTCTGAGACAAATATCAGAAACATTCAAACCCTTCAAAACAAATTCCTCAGAATTATCCTCAATAAATCAAGATTCCACGCGAATCCACGAACTTCACTCATTAAGAAATATAGAACCAATACGTGAAGTAATTGACAAACAATCCAACAAATTCTTCAAATATACGACCAAAAAACTGGAAAAAACCAAACACGTCGGCACCACGACATTACAAAATACAAACATGAGAATCAAACATAAGCTTACACATCATCATTTTATGTGATGATATCCACATCCCACGTTCATCCCACCTGAGACGTATACGTGTTTTAATGACTCTACATACCTCTAGATAACATTATATACTGTCACCATTATTCCTTACGTGTAAAATATAGAAAATTACAAAATTTGGTAAGATCTAATAGATCAGGCACTAATTCAGAAATAATAATTTAAGCATTTATATCTTGTATATTTCCCCTTGTAAATAGCCTTGTATATATAGCTTAGAGAAATAAATATTAAAAATTACGAGAAGCACTGCCGTGAAGGCAGGAGCTTTTGAGCGCTCGTACATGCACCTTGTAGGTAGATTCGCATTTTCCAGTTTTAGAAACCAATTGAAGGAATTTTTGACAGCTGTCAAAAAAATTCTGAAACTTAGGCGAAACTCCAGACTTCATGTCAGTGCTTCAGCTGATCAATTTTGTTTCGATAATTCGCTAGAATTTTCTACGGTATCTATGGTCTTGGTGATGCGATCTGGACAAAATTTTGCACGTAGTTTGAATACATTATTCCCCAGCTAGGTGCATAATTTCATTCCAATCCGATCAGTAGTTCCGAAACTATCTGGAAAAAAATATTTTGAACGGCCATAATTACGGAACCCCTAGTCTCATTTTGCTCATTGATGAACGTGACCGCGATATTCGCGATCCAAACCCACCCTGAAAATTTCAAGTTCCTAGGCCTTTCCGTTTTATCGAGAAATCGCCTTTCCGAATTTATCGAGAAAACAAAATTTCAAACGACCGTATTTACGGTCTTGTATAATGTTGCTCATAGATGAACGTGATCACGACATTCGAGATCCACACCTATCCCGAAAATTTCAAGTCCCTAGGCATTTCCGTTCAAAAGTTACAATTTTCTATGGTTTCTATGGTTCTGGTCATGCGATCAGGGCAAAATTCCGCTTGTAGCTAAAACACCTCATTTTCCATTTGAGTGCAAAATTTCATCTCGATCGAATCTGTAGTTTTCAAGTATACAGGGAAACAAAACTTTGAACGGCCATATTTACGGAACCCCTGGTGGAATTTGGCCCATTAAAGAACTTAACCGAGTCATTTGGGATCTGAACCTACACTGAAAATTTCAAGTCTTTAGGTTGATCCGTTCGAGAGTTATCGTGCATACGGACGGATGGACGGACGGACAGACTCGAATTTTCCGACGGATTCGTCATCAGTGAGTCGAACATAGTCGATTGAGACCATTTTCGGCTCAAAATTCGAAAAATACAGACATCGTGACGAAATGATATAGCCCTCGTGTAAGTAGTACTAGCGCTCAAAAATGCTTGAATGCGAAAATATGTGTTTTAATGATGAAGGTGCCTGGAGCCACAGGTGCTGGACACCCCTACCAATGACCATCAGATGATCCACCAGCAACTGTGGGACGAAACACACATCCGTAGGTGTTGCAACTGACCTGCAAGACCCCTTTACAAGGGAAGTGGTACTCGCCGCAGCAATTCTGACAAAAAAATCATTAATATCAAATCCCTTTCCTATTACGTCAAGCACCGCGAAAAAAATCTGAAAAAAATGTATAACTCTAAAACTACACACAAAAATACCATTCTGAGAACTCGTGTGGTGCTTTTCATCACGATTATTGGCCCTTTTTGGAACAGAGTGTATAGTACTTGACTTAATAATGTCTTCTGAGTCTGAAAGTGCATAATAATTTTTCCATTATTGGAAAATGTTTTCAAATGAAAGTAACACGAATGACAAATTTTTTTTTCAAAAAATTCAAAATCCTCACAGGCATTACAATAGGTACTGATTTTATCATACGATTGTTTTCCTCAAAGAAAATTTGATATTTTGCGAATTGGCAATGGTTATACTTTTCATAGATTATATTAATACGGTTATCGACCCCAAAAAATGCATCATTTAAAGGGAAGAGAGCCTATATTTGTTGCGGTATGCCTGAAAAATACGTTGTACCCGCGTAAAAACGAAGGCACGAATTCGATGTTTCCGTTCCCTTTAGCTGGCGTATTTTTGAGTTTTCGAGTAAGAGATGCACTGCCTCAGTTGCCCACCTAAAAAGCCACCAGTGTGCCCTACTTGATGTAGCCTTCACCCCTTTACTAACGAAAAATTTAGGTATAACCAATCAGAATGGCCGAAACCTAATTGCTCGTTGAACAACCACTATATCTAATGAAACCACTATGCTGGTATGCAAAGATCGAATGCGACAATCGAACTTTTCGAATAGATCGAAGGCGTGAGTTCGGTGACAAAACTATAATTAAAATCGGGATTCATTCTCTCGTTCATTAAAAAGAGTAATGTCATAGCTTTGAACAAAAAATAGCGAACACGCATCAATTATTCAGATGTTTAAGTTGAGGCGTAAACACACCAGCACATGATACTTCCAATTTCGATATTACAAATCGTTGCCAATTTATTCTTCAATGGATTTTCGAAAAAGCATAATTCATGTTAACTGGACCGTATGAATTGCCGATTATATTTTTAGTGGGAGCTAGTGAAAATGGTTGTTTATCGTAAAAAAGAAATCCATATTGATAAAACTTTTTGATATGCCGATACTGTAATTCGGATTCTTCCGGTTATTTCATTTCGGTTTTCAGTGAACGAATAACGCATTTTATGCATTAGATGTTTGATGATAATGAGAACGAAAATAAAAAACAACAAATCCGGAATTCTCATCACTAAAGACTAATTCTGATTTATTTTCAGGTCTGTTTTTTAATTCCTCGTACCTAGCACATTTATAATCATTATAGCTCAATGAAGTGTCAGACCAGATGATATAGGAAATGCATTATTTAACTCTCTCACAATGATCGTTTCAATATTGAAAAATTATTCAAGTGGAATGTTGCAGAAACTCTCAAAAAACTCGCAAATTGATAAAAAAGTTCATAAATCATAAGTTTAAATGACTTCAAGAATAATATGTAATTTGTTTCAATTCCTAGATTGAAAATGAAATGGTAATTCCATAATAATGTCCGTAACATTTTTAATTTGTGTCAAAATGAGCAGTTTTGAAAGAAAAACTGAATACGCAAACATAGGGAAACATTTGATATTCCAATATGAATTGTTCACAATCGATGAATATAAACTCTTTCTTTTATTTGCAGAAACAATAATAGCGAGCCTGGGCACACATGATATTTGGTTGAAAATTACCCTAGAGTATAAGCACCGTCGTAGTAAAAAGAATAAAAACGACAATCGACAAGAACAATTCGGCTATCAACAATGTTTGTATAGAATAGTCCATAGGGAAAATTCCCTGCCAACTGTTCCTTAATATGCAGGCATGTGAAATTTCGATTCGCTTGCATTTCGGCACAATGTTTTCCGAATCTGAAATATTTGGGCTCCACTGAACTGGATTATGATTCAAGGAATGCCGAGCTAAAATGCGAGAGAAATATTCGACTATTTTTGAAGTTGATTCTTTCAAATACTTACTATTGGGGATCTGAAAAAATTCTTCCTCACCTCATTTTGGTTGATCAATTAAATGAATTATAAGTGATAGATTCAACTCAAAGAACCCATAATGAAGATGTCGTTGGGTACGATCTCTATACATTCAGAAATTCAAACTAAGATAATCAAAATTCTTGGCCTTGGGGCACATATTATAATATAGGATTCATAAGGGCACCAAACTATTGAGTTTTGAAATTGCTTAGGACCAAGGTTCTTAATCTCATAGTACTTACATAGTTCGTTCATACATGTTCTTACTCGTACGGAAATAGATTTACTACAAACACCATTTTGTTGGAATAATAGGTGAAACTTTGGATATGCAAATATTTATATTATCATTTTCCTCTAATCGTTATCAATGTATTGCCTAAAAATTCGGCAATCTGCTCGTTGTATGGGCAATTGAGAGTTAGCCGTAGTTGGACCTGTAAGACTTTCGAAAGTTCATCTTTGTCCGCCTGCCGCACTATCAGCCAATGAAGCAATAAGTTGGACTAAATCGTAGAGGAACAATACCAGCACCAATTATTCACACCACCGAAACTTCATGCTCTCATCAGTCCGACACGCAATACCAACACCTTGGTTTCAATCTTTCATTCATGAAAGATTAATTATAATAATTATTTCCACTCAGATGGTCCCATAATACTAGAACAATGTTCAACGTATAGAAGAAGATACAACGGTATGCAACTCACAATACCATACATGTACAGTGGGTACACTTCACAAACGATGCCTGAAGAAACTGCTATTGCTATTCGATCAAAGCGAAGACACCTCATCACCTCAACCGAAACAAGAAGAATATATCCAACCTTGGGATCAAGTCCAACCAAGTTCTTGGAAGACTGCAGGGCCCGATCTATCCATTCTGGCGCTCCGGTAAAATAATATTCGCCGCCCATAATAATAAAAATGTACCAATGATGGTCTGTTTTATGATTGATTTTTATGGAATTGAAATATACAGGGTATCCCGGGAGTAACTGTACCGGGTGATTGTTAATATGTAAAGAAAATTACGACACACCAGTACTGCTGTCGTAGTCTCCTTTGAAATTTTAATTCTGTAGTGTTACCAAGAGAACTGAATTATCAACAATCATAGAGTTATATATGTAATAATTGGGAAATACCTATTCAAAATTACATGGATTATTTAAATTCAAATGCATTGCCTGAATGGAAAGAAAATACTTCATCTACATTGTATTAATCTGCAGGTGTCCAGACGGATGTCATTTATTTTAATGGTCATGATAAGTTCGACGAAAAGACCATCCATGGTCTCGATAAGTAACGTCTAAAAAGCAAAGTTGTTCATTTGCAACATTGTAGTGGCTGAAATTGTTCATGTCCACCGTAGATTACGAAATCGGTCTCACGGGAACATTTTTGAAACGAGAATTGCTGTTTAAGCGTCTGGATGCCCACTCTTGAGCTGAGGATCCTTTTTGAAAGGGGGGTAATGTTTACTCTATCAAGGAAAAATTAGAGGCAGTTACTCGGCAAAAGGAGAGCTCACCACTAAGGGCAAAATTCGGGCGATGGTTTCGGTCGGAGGGCGGTTAGAGGAAGTTAATGTTGTATTTTTCAGTAGAGGATTTCTGTTAGATTTCGGTTTAAGGGGGTAACTGTGTTAGATCGTACAAATGAGTGTTTAAGAAGTTTATTTTGAGTAAAGTCAAAAGCCGTTCTTTTGTGTTCCGAGTGCGAATAAACATAAAGGCCAATATCCTGTGTGGATGGTTTAGTTCCCAAACAGGTACAAAAAGAGAAATTGGGTGGTTTGCAGACCAAGGTAGGAAAATTCAATTCAAAGCTTTAACCCCTATGAATGTGAATGGTGTTATTATAATCCCCAATATTATTGATATCTCGATCCGAAGTTGATTTGATGTACGTTCGAATTTACGTACGAAATTTGAATATTAGTTGTAGTTGATTATCTGACCCCTCGTACATTTCGATTGGTATGTTGATGGGAAGTAACAGTTGAATTGTTTGATTTATTTACGATTGTGAGGAACTAAGTGAACGATAGATGCTTTATTTGGATGTTCTTTTGATGTTTGTGAAAATTTCGATTTTATGTACGCATTTTACCATCATTTTTTTTCTTAAATATAATATGTTCTTTTAAAATTTCGAGGTTTTCTTTCCTGAATACCTGTTCCTCAGAAAAATAAGACAAAATAATCTCTCTTCGTGCAGAGAGCATGAATCTAGGCCTTTTCGGAAAATAGATAAGTGTACAAGGTAGTTTTCTAGTTAAACAACTCAGGTTATAGATAGATAAAAATTGGTGACAGCGGAATATGATTAAATAAAAAATAGAACCTCCAGTTTTATTACAATATATCGAATTTTCCAACACCAGAACAGAAAAACTCAATTTGCTTGTGTTGTTGTGTGGCGACTCCAGTAGATGGCGTTGTAGGCTGCGCCACACCGCGTTGTCTCCCGCGGTTCCACTTATGAAGTGCACTACGTAGGTGTCTAGATCAACAGTTGCAGGACACCCCTACCAATGACCGTCAGATGATTCACCAAAAACTGTGGAACGAAACACCGTAGGTGTTGCAACTATATTAGTATTAAGTAGAATGAACGCTAGAAAACCGCGAACTTTTCCTGGGCAGTGTAAAAATCTACTTTGAAGGTGAGCGAATTGAAAAAGAATTTCTATACGCTGCTTTCACCACAGAGCTGTTCTCAAAAACTATGAGAGATTTGGTACAAGAAATTCCATCGCATCAATAGTTCTAGCTCGAGAAGTCAATCCATGAAATATAAAGTTAAAAAACCAAAGATCACATTTCAAACAAAGTAATTGGTGACAAACTGATATTCAAACCCTTTATGAATTTTAACAATTCCGGAGAAAGTCCAGAGCTGCTGAAGAGATCCTCATACTTCGAAAACCTGATCCATTAATATGAATGGCTAAAAATGCAAGAATCAAATGAAAAATGCATCGGAAATTTTGTACGTTCACATCAGGCCTCTCCTGAAACTTCGTGAATTATGGAATGTTATTACCAATTTGGGATGCCGAATGAATCCCTGAATATTCAACAGGTTTCTCGTCCTTTGAGTTCCTTATAATCATGACCTAGTTCATCAAGTTCGGATCCTCTGAGTGAATTTTTTTTGGAAAACAAGTTCCAAAGTTCCTCAATAATTTTTATGGTATAGCAAACGAAAATGTGTGAGACTACCGGACTGGGCAATTAGAGAATTCATCGATCCTGTGGAGGATATACTAGGGGTGCCATCTCTCTGTGATATAAGATTTCGATATAGAACCTCAAGCATTTTATGGTTGTCTATACTTTATACAGATGTTTCCTGTATTTCTCTAGTTCATCATAACCACAGTTCATATACATACCGTTAGATGGCACAAAGAAATGTATTTGACATCCAAGAAATGGTGAAAGGCTCAAGAATTTACTGTCTAGTTCGAATACAGAAAAACTGTAGATAGGTAAGTGATCGGTTAACCCTAGCATCTTTCAATAATTATTGAGATTCTTTGAAGGGGTCACCGTATGCGACTCAGTCAACGTGGGTTTTCCCACTTGGGAAGAGATATTTCGAGTAGAATTTGGTAATGTGTCCTTGCGCCACCTGAGAATCACTACTTTCAATTGATATGAGTCCATTAATTCACATAACCAAGTTATTCGAGTGAAACTCCTTACAAAGAGGTCCCTTTTTCGTAGCAAGACTTCAACAGTCGATATAAACACCTATTCTGAGAAGAATACTTCATATCAACAAAAATACTCGATTTTAAATATAATGGGCGCTCTTATTCAAAAATAAATCGAGAAAAGCACTGACGTGAAACAGGAACTTTTGCGCGGTTGATTTAATTCATCGACAGTCGCTCCTGTTTCTGAAAGACTGATCAAACCGTAGTTCAGATGACACAACATTCAACTTGACAGCTCAAATCAATGTAGGTTTGGGAAATGTTGTTCAGTGAAAAATTAACTAATCTATGATCATTTTTATATGACATGGGGTGACACTGTAGCGGGACTATAGAAAAAGATTATCGAATTTTATGAGAAGAACTAGTAAGCCGGGAGATCCACATAATAGGTAGATTCGACTTTTCCGATAGATTTACCTTTTCGGGTAGATTCACATTTTCGAATAGTTCGGTGAAGAAAAAAAAAATAATAATTTTGATTATTGCCAGAAGGGCCAAGAACGGTCCTGTCCTATAATGTCAATCGAAGGGGGCGGGGCTTTATCCACGAAATACGGGGTAAACGTCACGTAATATCTATGCTCTACGTAAATTAATTCGGGGTGTCAGAAATGGGCCTTTTTCAATTCGAGTTCTTGCGAAAACCGAAGATAAGTGGAGGACGTCACATAGTTTATTGAGACCTTACGTCCTTTGAGCTGAAAATTCGATCCTTGGCGGAGCCCGAGAGGTTGCGGTTTAATATCCTTATGAAAAGTTCGGAGGCAACTTTTGGCATCTTTTCGAGTTTTTGACCTTTTCCGAACGTTATTTCCGTTCGTTTGGAATTTCAAATAGGTATCTTTTCGAGTACCGTATGAAAGCCCGTTTCTTCCTCTTGAAAACGCGGGGGGCGCTTCGCGCCCCCGGTTTCTTTCTTTATCCACAATTTCAAAATTGCTCGAGGCCTTCGGCCTCTCGTTTTAAATTTTTGTCTTAACTGTTCTGTGGTTTCGAAAAAATAATTTTAGTATATGGACTAGTAAGCCAGGAGATCCACATAATAGGTAGATTCGACTTATCCGATAGATTCACCTTCTCGGGTAGATGCACATAATAGGTAGATTCGACTTTTCCGATAGATTCACCTTTTCGGGTAGATCCACATAATAGGAAGATTCGACTTTTCCGATAGATTCACCTTTTCGGGTAGATCCACATTTTCGAATAGTTCGGTGAAGAAAACAAAGAAAAAATAATTTTGATTATTGCCAAAAGGGCCAAGAACGGTCCTGTCCTAAGATGTCAATCGAAGGGGGCGGGGCTTAGTTTATCCACGAAATACGTTTAGAAATTTCCTCGAAACCACCGAAAATTCACAAAATTGATTTTGAAATATCGAAAGGAAAGTTATTCAATTATATTCACCAAATATTTTCCTCAAAATCGGTTTATTTCATAATATTTCCATTCGAAATTCATAAGTATTCTCCAACGTCAAATATTTCATTCAAAATTCCAGATTCCTTCATTAATTTTTCATCCACCATGGATTATTTTGTTTCCATAATTCTAAAAAAATGAGAAAAATGATTGAAATTAGCATACTTGAATGGCGATTATTATATATTCTTCTCAAAATTAGTTCATTTCCATTAAAAATTCATAATAAATCTCCAACGTCAAATATTTCATTCGAAATTCCAGATTCCTTCATTAATTTTTCATCCACCATGGATTCTTTTGTTTCCATAATTCTGAAAATAAGAAAGAAGAATAAAATTAGCATGCTTAACAAAAAGGTTATTCTTGAAATTCCATATTTGCTTCGCTCGGTTTGTCGAACAATGATATTTCTTCGATTCGATCAAGACAAAACATCCTAAACCTTTAAAATAGGGGGTGGAATAGTTTCAAGACACTATATTCAATCTGATTAAAATCATTTGGATACCCCCAAGAAGTTTACTTTCTATTGTTCCATTCTGGCTGGGATCGGTTTGTCGAACAATGATATTTCTTCGATTCGATCAAGACAAAACATCCTAAACCTTTAAAATAGGGGGTGGAATAGTTTCAAGACACTATATTCAATCTGATTAAAATCATTTGGATACCCCCAAGAAGTTTACTTTCTATTGTTCCATTCTGGCTGGGATCGGTTTGTCGAACAATGATATTTCTTCGATTCGATCAAGACAAAACATCCTAAACCTTTAAAATAGGGGGTGGAATAGTTTCAAGACACTATATTCAATCAGATTAAAATCATTTGGATACCCCCAAGAAGTTTACTTTCTATTGTTCCATTCTGGCTGGGATCGGTTTGTCGAACAATGATATTTCTTCGATTCGATCAAGACAAAACATCCTAAACCTTTAAAATAGGGGGTGGAATAGTTTCAAGACACTATATTCAATCAGATTAAAATCATTTGGATACCCCCAAGAAGTTTACTTTCTATTGTTCCATTCTGGCTGGGATCGGTTTGTCGAACAATGATATTTCTTCGATTCGATCAAGACAAAACATCCTAAACCTTTAAAATAGGGGGTGGAATAGTTTCAAGACACTATATTCAATCAGATTAAAATCATTTGGATACCCCCAAGAAGTTTACTTTCTATTGTTCCATTCTGGCTGGGATCGGTTTGTCGAACAATGATATTTCTTCGATTCGATCAAGACAAAACATCCTAAACCTTTAAAATAGGGGGTGGAATAGTTTCAAGACACTATATTCAATCAGATTAAAATCATTTGGATACCCCCAAGAAGTTTACTTTCTATTGTTCCATTCTGGCTGGGATCGGTTTGTCGAACAATGATATTTCTTCGATTCGATCAAGACAAAACATCCTAAACCTTTAAAATAGGGGGTGGAATAGTTTCAAGACACTATATTCAATCAGATTAAAATCATTTGGATACCCCCAAGAAGTTTACTTTCTATTGTTCCATTCTGGCTGGGATCGGTTTGTCGAACAATGATATTTCTTCGATTCGATCAAGACAAAACATCCTAAACCTTTAAAATAGGGGGTGGAATAATGTTCAATCTAATATACCTTATGAAGAACCCCTCGAAAGCTATATTCTCAAAATTTCTATTTTCACTTGCTCTGTAGTTGTTTTTCCTCGTGAAATCCTGAAAAATATCGAAAAGTAATGAAACTGTCTCGAAAAAGTTATGAGAACGTTCTTACCTGCTTTTCATCCCTATTTCGTTGTTCTTTCAGATTTTTGTACGAAGATTTGACCTCTTCTCTTCCTTGGAGGTGGGTTATTGATGAGAAATAAATTATCCAAAATATTGTCTCACTCAATATACTCTTATAGTGAAAACGGAAAGAGCCTTTCTACTCACTCGCAAACGTTCAATTTTCATATGATTCAACTCTTGCTTCTTCAGTTCCATCTCGTTTTGCCCGATTTTCCAGAAAATACGAAGACTTGTTTTGAAAATTTCTACCTATTTCCTTAGTCCAACTGTTCATATCTTTTTGAATTTTGTCGTATACTGGAATTGAAATATGTATTATTACGATGGAATAACGTTTTAATTACTTACTCACCTAGATTTTCAGCATTCCGATCAACCTAAGTCAATGTAGTATTTAGGAAAATATGTGCATATACTGAATGAAGCTCAGAAATCCCTTCAGGCATTCCAGATTATTTTAGATTCTATCTGAAACAGGCTAGGTTATAGGTTTTGCTGTGGAAATACAATAATTTCATACGAAATGAATTTGATCTTACCTTTTATTATTTCAAAAAGTTCGAAATCATTCTGGAATGCTGTTCAATCAAAATAAACATCCGAATGTAAACATAACCTATGATGTTCGAAGAAATTACATTCTTCTTTTTGGATACGTTCCGTTATTTGAATTTTCCTTTTATATTTACTCGTCAGCATTATTTTTTCATCCTATTTATTCAAATCTATCTCGAAATTACCGAGTTTCGAGAAATTTCGACGTTTAAATTCAATTTATGGAGAAATGTCACGGAATATCTATGACTCTATGATCGACCGAATTTATTTGTCGAGGTGTCAAAAATCGGCCTTTTTCAGATCGAGTTCTTGCAAAAATTGAAGAAAAGTGAGAAGCTTCACATAGTTATCTGAAATCTTACGTCCTTTGAGCTGTAATTTTGACCCTTGGCGAAGCCCGAGATGTTGCGGTTTAATATTCCTATGAAATGTTTGGCGGCAACTTTTGGTGTTTTCGACCTTTTTCCAACATTATTTTCGTACGTTTGGAATTTTTAACAGGCAAATTTTCGAGTACCGTAAGAAAGCCCGTTTCTTCCTCTCAATAACGCGGGGGCGCTAAAGCGCCTCCGTTATTCTTTCGACTCCAAAAATGCTCGAGGCCTTCGGCCTCTCGATTCAAATAGTTTTGTCTTAACTTTTCTGTGGTTGCGAAATATAATTTTAGTATCGGGAAAATATTTAACGTAAACTTTCTCACAGGGTCCTTCGATGATGCCAGAGATGATTTTCCTACCTTGTCATGTCATTTTTTCCTTAGGAGCTATCTCGTCGTAATTATCTGATCGTAATTATCTCATTCGAAATCCCGTTAGGGACTTTTCGTTAGGTTAGGTCCCGGAGTTGTCAAGATTTTTCGGTCTCCCTCTGTATCCATCAACTGGATATGTAAAGAAATACGTATTATTGGGATAGAAAAACGTTTTAGTTATTCACTCATTTACTTACCTTGATTTCCCTCTACTATCTTCTGAATACTTGGCACCTTCATTTTCGTTCTAGTTCTATCGCGTTGAATGTAGAAATTAACCGATGTTGATCGAATTCTCTTTCTTCTTGTCGGAAGCATCCGGATAAGCTTCCAAATTAAGCCGCCAAAATCTATTTCTCGTCGATTTTATTCGAATTCATCTCGAAATGATCGAGTTTCGGGGAATTTCGTCGACTTGTGAATTGGCGTTCAATTCAATTTCGGGGAGAAATGTCACGGAACATCTATGACTCTATGATCGATCGAATTAATTTCTTGAGGTGTCAGAAATTGACCTTTTTCCAACCGAGTTCTTGCGAAAACTGAAGAAATGTGGAGGACCCCACATAGTTTACTGAGACCTTACGTCCTTTGAGCTGGAAATGCGATCCTTGGCGGAGGCCGAGATGTTGCGGTTTAATATCCTTATGAAAAGTTCGGCGTCAACTTTTGGCTTCTTTTCGAGTTTTTGACCTTTTCCGTTCGTTATTTTCGTTCGTTTGGAATGGAAAGTAGGCAAATTTTCGTGTACTTTAGGAAAGCCCGTTTCTTTCCCTTGAAAACGCGGGGGCGCTTCGCGCCCCCGGTCTCTCCATTTTTTCGCAATTTCAAAATTCCTCGAGGCCTTCGGCCTCTCGTCTCAAAATAGTTTTTGTCTTAACATTTCTGTGGTTTACCCATTTTGACATTTATCAACTTTAGTATATAGGACTAGTAAGCCAGGAGATCCACATAATAGGTAGATTCGACTTTTCCGATAGATTCACCTTTTCGGGTAGATCCACATAATAGGTAGATTCGACATTTCCGATAGATTCACCTTTTCGGGTAGATTCACATTTCCGGATAGATCGATGAAAATGAAAACAAAAAATTCGAATCGTGTATATAGGGCAGAGTACGGTTCTGTTGCTTTACGTCAGAATTCGATGATCATAGACAGAGTAAGGACCATAGTTTAAGGCTTTTATTACGACGTATTTTTCGAAGTTATTATAAGAAATGAAGTAAGAAGTGAAAAGTTGCGAGATCGAAATGTCTTCGAAAATTATCACCTACCTTTGTTTCCAAATGTCGTCGATTTTATTTCTCTTTCGAAGCCATTCTACTTTATGAGCTCCACGAATAGCGAATAGAAATATCGATTAATTTTCAATTTTTTTTTTATTTAACGCATATTTTGATTAAATTATCCTATATTTTTTTTTCATTCCTTTTTTTCCCAATTTTCATGTAGTATGTTAACGGAAAAACTCAAAATTCAATGTAACATAATTTATTGAACATAAATTCGATCGAGTTAAACATAAACATTTTCACAAAAAAATAACACATTTCAATTATTAACTTTGAAGTTTTTGTTTTATTGTGATTTTATTGATTTTTGTATGAATGATACATATTTCGAAATAGGGACATAGCGAAAAAACAAAATGTTTTCACAATTTGATGAAAATTATAATGAAAGAAAGTAAAAAGAGTACAATGGGGAATTTCCAATTTAAAACATTGATACACACACTGAATTTTTTTATAAAATAGAAAAAAATATATTTTGTTATCGAAAGATGGAAAAATAACATTCGACAGATTTAAAGTGTAAATATCGGAGAGTGATCGATTATATTTTACAATTGATGAATAAAAAAACAGTATTTACAATTCTGATGAAAATATCAGTTGAAAAAATGAAATGAGTACAATGGGGAATTTTCTATTCACAACATTGATACACACACTGATTCTTTTTATAAAATAGAAAAAATCATATTTTGTTATCAAAAGATGGAAAAATAACATTTGACAGATTTGAAGTGGAAATATGGGAGATTGATCGATTATATTTTACATTTGATACTATTTATAAGTGGAATTTTTTTTTTTTTTTTTTTTAATGAGTGGAAAATCTTCTAAAGACACCAGCTAGTCCGGTGTGTCGGATTCGTTCATCGACATTTTCGAGCGGAGCGCCTTACCGACTAAAAACCCCTCACGAGCTCGAGCCTTAATCCCAATAGTGCAAGAGGAAAAAAACCCTTCGCTCTATTCTTAACTTAAACTTAAGATATATCATTCAACATTTTTTTTTGTTTTTTTTTAACATTTTATAACTTAATTAAAATATACATATATTACACTATATACAATTTATACACAATATACACTTTATAGCAATCCTATTTGTCTTTATACGCACTTTATACACGCACTTCACTGCCAGGACGAAGAGGCTGCGTGTTCCCGCGATGGTAGATCCTCGATTCTGTCCTGGGTTCTGAAAAATTCCGAAAACATAAACATAAATATGACGAAATCAACTCGAAATTTTCTACTTACATCATCGTTCGATGCCCGAAGGAGAGTCTCTCTGGCGTCGATAGAGGTGGGGAGTTGCCATCAATATTTCCGACGCTAACACTTTCGAGTAAACGATGATAATTCAGAACTGAATCGGCGATCGAGCAAAAAGTCAAAGCCGGTGTATAGATGGACGGTTTCAATGCCTGTATGAATGCGATATATCGTCCCAAGATGTTCCAGCAATCCGCAAAACTAAAGATTTCTCGAATTTGGAAAAAATAATTCGGAAAAAGTGTAAAAATAAAATTAGGCTTGAAATTTGTTTAATTTAATGAAACGGATGGATTGATTCGTTGTATCGATGGAACGAAATTGAATTTATTTATTTATTGAATTTAGAATAGATTGATATACTAAATTTTTGGTGTGTACTTTACTCGAATTTTTTGCCAAAATACCTTGATTCCTCGTCGGAACCACTTCTACCTTTACGGCGTCCCAAGAGCGAGCTCTAGAAAGGGCGACATAAAGTTGCCCGTGTGAAAAAACTGGACTGCCTAGGTAGATGCCGACCCGCTCAAATGTCTGCCCCTGCGCTTTGTTGATCGTAAGTGCGAAGCAAACTTTCACCGGAAACTGTCGTCGTTTGAGATTAAACGGCATCGAGTTGTCGGAAGAGGTGAGATCCATCCTGGGGATGAGAACTCTCTTGCCGGCAAAACGGCCGGTGACGATTTGCGCTGTTAAAAGTACCTCTGTTACAGCCACCACCAAGAGTCGGGTACCGTTGATCAACCCATCGCTCAATGATAAATTTCTAAGAAGAATGACCGGTACGCCGACTTTAAGTTTTAATTCTTGTAGGGGCATTCCGCTTGGCGTTATGCTGTTCAGGTACTCCAGTGGAAAGTTCGCAACCATGTTTTCGTCGCCGGATGTCACACTATCAGTGCCTAAAATAGTGATAGGTGCTCCGGGAAACGAACCGAGGATCCTGTCGTTCAACAGATTGCAATGGTCGTTCTTGGGACAAAGTATCGCACGTACGGCCAGTTGTTCCGGTGTTAGGGAAACAGGTACGCCGTAAATCTCGCGAACGACGTCGTTCGTCAGAAGGCGCTCCGGCATACAAACGAAATCGTCGTCCCTGTCGGTCCCTTCTACCCTCTCGTTTGCGGTACCGCGGCCTACTGTCTCGAGCCAACTGGTGAAATCCTCCTCACCCGCATTGACGCGCATATTGGACGACAATTCGACCACCTGAAATTGAGTCCACGACTTACAATTCGTGAAGAAGAGCTCGATCTGATGGACCCGGCCCGCGGCAACTGGAAGCAGTTGCTTCACGTCTCCGCCGAGCAGCACGCATTTACCCCCGAAGGGACGGGGGTCCATGCATACGTCTTGGAGGAGACGATCCACCACGTCAAGGATGTGGCAACTGGCCATCGTCACTTCGTCCCAAATTATAAGCCGAAGACTCCTCAGGCGATCGGCCTCTTCCGACTGAAAGTGAATCGCCGATCGGGAATCCGCGTCCAGTTCCAAAGGTAATCTGAACGTGGAATGGACGGTTCTCCCGCCTTTCAATAACAACGCGGCGATTCCGGTAAAGGCCACGGCTACTGATGGTAGTCGCCGTCTCTCGCAGTGGTCCAGTATGACGTTATACAGGTGAGTCTTTCCGGTACCGCCGCTACCTTGCAGGTAAAAATACCTCTCTACTATACTATTACCACAATCCGACTCGACAGCTCGGACGACTCGATCGAAGACACTCCGTTGCTTCTGGTTTAGGTCGTCGGGATTCAAATCTGCCGATCCCGTGTCCGGAGCTTCGTCGTCGACGGAAACGTCGTCGGCAAAGTCCGTAGACGGCAGGGGCAGATCGAAATCCGTCAGACTTCTGCCCAGAAACCGCAGAGTGTTTTCGATTTTGCGCAGGGCGCGATCTTCGGAATCGCGATCGGAGAATCCCCTCCTTCTATAATCCTCGCACATGTGCGACTTGAAGGCGGTCCACAGAACCGACGGATTGCCCACCTCGCAGAAACACAACAAATAGGCGAACAATTTACGCATGCTGCCCGGCATGTCGACCAGAGCAGCATGTTCTAAGGTTTTGAACCACTCGAGGTCTGAGGCAATCAGGTTTCTAACACGGGCCGCCTCTCTGAACGTTCCGCACGTTAAGCCGTTATATGCGCGCAAATCTTCGAAGGAGGTCGGTCCGGCGACGTGCAAGAGCAGTATCCTAAGGTGAAATTTCTCCACGTACTTCGGACTGATCGTGTACATCCTAGGTATTATCGGATGACTCCTAAGTCTCCGACACCAGCGGTTATCCTTGCGTTTGAAACTATAATACAGAGGTATTTGGGTATACGTGTATTGACGTGCTCCAGGATCGCACACGTTCAGTTCGAAGTAGGCTTCCAGGAGAGATTTTTTTGCCAACTGCAACGCCGCCTCTTCTTGCCCTTCCTCGAAATTGACTGTACTCTCGCCAGGAAGGTGTACCGGTAGTCTCGTAATCGCGTGACTCATGCCGCTGATGTGAAAGCACATCAATCGCCATGCCGATTCTCCCGATGAAACGTATCGGGATTCGATGAAGGATCTAATTTCGTCGTAGTCCGTTTCGTCCCTTACCTGGATGAGAGCAGAGTCGGGCCCTTTGTTTATATATTTGAAGGCGTACTTGATTGCCCCAACCGACGTCACAACTTCCACGTTTATGTGGCAATCGTACCTCATGCACAGGTACGGACTGTAGGGGACGACGTCCCTGTTGTCCACCAGGCATGAAATACCACTTTTCACAAAAGTCGCCGTGCGACCGTCCTGTCGCCGTCTATACACCGGTCTTTTTCGGTCTAACCGGGTGTTCTCCGTGAATTTTTTGGGGTACTGCTTGGAACACGTTTCGTTTATCATGCAGGAGGACGCGGGATTGCGGTCGCCGCAGGGTCCGTGGATCATGGAGGCCATTATGATATTGAAAAGCCGGGTGTTTTCGGCTGGTAATTCGGCGCAGATCAGCCTGTCGACTTGTTCGGGCTCCCGCAGCTTATCCTCGTCCGCCAAAGTCAGAAGACAGTGCATGTGAGGCAAACCGCGCTTTTGGAACTCGATCGCGTAAACGTAAGCTATAACTTTGCCGAAGATATTTTTTTTCAAAACGTCCTCGAAAAAGGCCTTCCTCTTAAGTTCGAAAACTCTCGCGATCAAAAGCGGTCTGTCCTGCGGGTTCAAATACCTTCCACCCAAGTTATCCTTGATCTCACGCCAACTGGGATTGCACGTGAAGGTCACGAATAATGAAGGTCGGCCGTACTTTGCGACGATCGCCATGGCGTCCTGATAATTTTGCTGCATGAATCGCGTGCCTCCAGTGAAGGAACTCGGAAGGATGACCGCTCTTCCGATCCTTTCACTACCGACCGGTTCCGCTTCCCTTCTACGCGCAAGGTAATCTTGGAGCCCGACGTAGCTCTCTGCTCGAAGCTGCACCTGATGGGTGCGCAAATAGTTCAGCCGATCACCCTCGATCGCGACGTACTTGTCTACGATAAACTGTTGATATAGTTTTCCGCTGAGGATGATCGGGTTGAAGCAATTCGCGCGACTCATCAATCTGTAGCACTCGAACTCGCGTTTACTGATCCGCTTGTCTTTTCCCGTCTTCCGCAACTCTGTAGACCATCCTAGTTCTCCGTTGGGAAACAACAACGGATAACAGAGAGCGTCGACGATCGGCGACAGCTTGGAGATTTCCCTGAATTTTGAAGAGCGATCGCTAGGATCGTTAATTAAATGGACTCTGACATGGCCCGGCGGAGGGATTTCTCCTTGCACGGATCGGAAAACGGCGCCGATTTCGTGGGAATTGGAAGGCGCCGCGTGAACTTTCCTGTCTGTACCTGGTTGATGATGAAAATATAGGCCGAGCTGCGGCACGGTGTTGTTGCCGCTGGTTCGTCGTGCGTCCTGGACCACTTGACCTAGGTTGCGATATATCCGGGCGAAAGGATGAGTGATCCTCAGCAGAGCGTCTATTTGCCCCAATAAATTGGGGTTGCACGTTAGCCTCTTGTTTGATCTTCTGGCCGTCATTGCTTCTCCCGCGTCCAAGTAATACATGGATCCAAATTTCGGATCCGTTGGCATAACGTCCGCTACCCTATGGTAGATTTGACCGGAGACCACCATTACTGGGGCTCCGCGGCCGATGTCCTGCCTGGCGTTGAAAGATGTGGATGCAATGGCGAGCTGGTTGTTGTACTCGCGTATGTGCCTGAAGTACTCTCGGGATAGAGGATGCGCGTCCGTGATGAGCGCCTTCAGCAATTCCGGATACACAGAATCGGCTGGTAACCTGATGGTGCCGTCGTTGCAGCAGCACACCTTTTCTGTGCGGAAAAATAGAGCTCCGCAGTGAATGCACTCATTGTCCATGACGCCCAGATAGTGGGACGGAATGTCCTGGTGTTTTGCGGCTTCAAGAACGACCGTCGTAGAGACGTGCGCTTCGAAATCGCGACCATCTTCCGTCAATACGACTGATGCCGAAGGAAGCCCAGTCGGTTTTTTCGACGCACCAGAACGGACCCCGACGTCAGAGTCGATGACGGTCAGTACATGGTACTCACTTATGCCAGTCTGGTCGTCTACTGAACCGATCCGCACCTCAATCGGCACCAGTATATATATGGAAGCATGATCGTAATTTCCTTGCAGGAACGATGTCAGCTGCCTGATGGTGTGGAATCTGAGCAAGCAGGCTTTCCCTTCTTCTTCGGTTCTCCTTCCGTCCGAACCCCGACAGTGAGAATCGAAAATGAAAAAGGCGGTTGGCGTCTTTACGACGCAGACAGACAATGACCCTGAAGTTAGAATAGCCGAATCATAATTTTGAAAAACCTGCGGCAATCCTTCGGCTAACGATACGCCGGGTCCTCCTTCAATTTCTAACCCATCGCCCACATGCCCAGTTGACGAATCCGTTTCGTTTATTTGTAACGAAAAAGTTACGTGGTTTATAACAAATTTAGGAAACACCTCAGCCGCATGAAGATAAATTTCTAAATAATTTTGTGAACTCCTCGACGAAACGGATTTCCTGTACAAATTATCGCCGTAATCTAAAATGTTATCGATGACAGACATGTTCCAAGCGCTCATCGGTAATAATTTATGGTATGCCAGTGCGACGGCCGCGACTGCGGTACACTGGCGATTTCTTGACGTCAAACTAAACCTACAGTCGTTTTGACTTCGAGAGCCCCTGACCACAAAAGGTGTGACAGTTTTCAGAATGGCTCTCGTTTCGCTCGATCGCCGATTCAGTTCGTCATCATCGATACGCCTCCTTTTGGAGGGCGTCGGTAAGTCTACAGACTTTGGCGTAGGCGTGGGCGTAGTCGCAGAAACATCTAAAAAGATCATTAAATGGAAATGGGAAGAAGAATCACATAATAACGATCGAATCACTGGGAGTCAGCAGGTGGGGCAAAGAGGGGGGCCTCCCTAGCCATTTATCATAAAAAAATTATTCTCTATACCTATTTCTTAAGTATATCTTTACCTATATCTTGAGTACTTTTTGGTAGATGTCCCCCCTGAAAATTTTTTTGCCGACGCCCATGATTGAATCCAAATTGAAAATAGAAATTATAAAATTTTTAGGATACAATATCATAATTGGATTGATAGCTTCTTTGAATTTAACTTGAAAATAGGGTATTTCGATAAAGTACTATGAAAACAGTGATTACGATTAAGAATTTCAAATCCTACCTTTCTTCTCGGTTTTTGCCGCCTTCGTCCCCTTGCCTTTGCCTGATGGTTTGGTCCATTTTGATCCCTTCCTTAGTCTTGGCATTTTTTCTCACTGTGGGTTTCAAAACTCATTTAAATAATGAATATGACCAATATAATAATAACCTAATATATCTGAATATGTTGAAACCATCAGAAAAACCTTTTATATACATATATTTTAATATATTGAGATTAGAAATATATATGTAATCAATTCACCTCGAAATACACCGTCCGTTCAGGAAGTGGATCACTACTGGATTATCTCCCCAAAAAGGATTTTTGTAGAACTGAAAATATTCGAATCAAAATAAATATTCCATATATCAGATATAGGTACCTATAATCAATCAATCAATCCAATTTTGTTTTTTTTTATTTTAGAAACATGAAAAAAAAACAAAACAGTGAAACCTCTACTTGCGGACACCTCTATTAAGCGGACATCCCCTTTTCTGGAACGAAATATTTGCCTATGTATTTATATGTGAAACCATTTTCCATAACCGGACACTCTTATGACCGGACGCGGACAATTTTTTCTGTTCCATATGTGTTGAGACCTCTCCTAACCGGACGCGATTTTCTGATCTCTACCTCTGGGTTTTGACAAAAGAGCATGGATGACGCAATGGTTTATTCAATTTGAAAATTGATTGACCATAACCCTGCGCCAGAAGAGGAAGAAGACAGCGATTTCGCATTTAACACTGTTGAAAGCCACAACACAATTATTACATATACAGGATGTTCCTAAATTTGGGGTAAAAACGAAAAGGTGAGATTCCATAAGCAATCTTAAGAAAAAGATGTCCCATAAACATGGGTTCGCAAACGTTTCGTTTTCGAGATACAGGGTGTTTAAGTTTGAATTTTTTTCAATTTTTTTTCTCATAGTATCTACACCTTACAAAACATTCAACTGAAATTTTGCATAGTTATTAAAATCGAGACTTCACACCATGTGACATGCCAATTTCGATAGCAAATTTACAGGGTGATATTTTTTCTGGAATACTATCCCCTGTTTTCCACCAGATTCTTTTTTGGTGAGTCACTGTTTTGAATTTAAAAAGCAGCTTTGTTGTTCTACCAAACTTTATGGTGTTCTGTAGTTTTTCGTGTCTGCTCCGATTTCGAGAAAAAAAATTTTGAACAATTCTCTCGAAATCCTCAGAAAAATCCAAATTGTCGTGAAAATTCAGTTGGTAAGCGGTGGTGAATTAATTCATTATTAGATATTTTTGGTTATTTTCCTAATCTGTAGTTATGATCCATAAAGATTCGATAAACTCGTATAATCATTACAAAAAATGTACTACCACAAGAAACACCCTGTATCTCGAAAACGGAACGTTTGCGATCCCATGTTTATGGGACTTTTTTTCCTTAAAATTACTTGAGGAATCTCCCCTCTCCGTTTGTACCTCCAATTTAGGAACACCCTCTATAGAGGCTTCGAAAGTAATCCACGACTTCAAATATTTTGTAGATAACGATCACATCGCATTTCAACATTTGTAAAATTTAGAAGATTTTTTTCAATCTAGTCTTTCAAAGCAAAATATACAAAATATGCGTCAACAGAGCATTTTAGAAATAATGAAAAAGTAAATTTGATACATACTATGTATAAAATTATGTAGGTATTATCCTAATAAATATAATGTGTTAAAATTTCGTCCTCACTCTTTTAGGCGGACACCTACAATAAGCGGACAAAATCGGCGGAACCGTGAGTGTCCGCTCATAAGAGGTTTCACTGTATTTATTTATTTAACGAATTACGTATGTTATGGATTCACCCACCTGGCAAAATGCAGTTTTACTATATTGTCCTCCTCTATACAGAGAGCGCTCTCCTTCCTTGCTTCTTGAAGTCGCCGATCAGGAAGTGACAGGAATTTTCTTCTCTTAGCAACTACTCAAGATGAAATTCCTGGGAAAAGTTACAAATTATGTGGAAATTCATACGCAGCAATATCAAAAAAGGAGATTCCGAATAAGATCAGATCAGAAAAGAAAAATTGAAGAACGAAATATCGGAATAAATTTGCGAATCAATCTGAATTATATTCAAGCTCAAACCGTTAAAAAGAGAAAAAGCCCTAATGTGGCAACTCTTGAATAATATTTCGCTTTCCTGAAAAATACTTTCCACTCAAATTATATGTCGCAATATCATAATGAGTTCGAAAATTATTCTGAATACATTGGATTAATTCCGTATAAAAATATTCTAAATGATCATTATTGAGAAAATTAATTTTGGCGCCAATTTCAATACGTAACAATGATAAGATTAGAAAATTCTCGTAAATTCCCAAGGGAAAAATTGAAAAACGAAATATCGGAATGATTTGGCGAATTTATCTGAATTATATTGAATTATGTATTTAATAATGCAGATTCAAGCTCAAACCGTTGAAAGAAAGGAAACGCTCTAAGGTTAGGTAATTTTTCGCTTTCCCGAAAAAAGAAAACTTTTTCGTTCAAATTTCAAGCAGCAGCATTATCAAAATGTATTCGAAAATTATTGTAAATAAGATAGAATCCGAAAATAACACATTTGATTGAATTCGAGATAGTTGATTTTGGCGCCAATTCCACAATACAGAATTAATTAGTGCAATTTTCGTATTTTTACAAAAGAAAAATGTACAACGAATTGTTAATTTAATATGGCACCGATCGAAATGACCGATAATATCAATTTTAACATTATTTGAAATATTGAATAATCCAATCAGGTACTCACCTCAAAATATCACAAATGCACACCCACCCACAAGAACGATAAAAAATGAAATGATTATTCAGATTGTTCTATCTAAGGTAAGGATGCAATATGACGTTGGTGTCAGGTGTTATAATTCGCGATCGATGATTGGCTAATATAATGAAGTGTATATAAACGAATCAAAATGAATACTTTATTACTTTTTATATTCGTTGTAAATTGAATAAAGAACATCAAATGCATAATTTAAGCGTTAATCTAATTTCAATTGATTTTTCCCTCTTGAAAATCTTCCAAAAAAGTCACATTTAATTTGAATTAATGATTATTTGTCTTCCTTGGTCATTTCCGGTTGAATTAATCCAATGCGACGTTGTCACGTTCAAAATTAAATCCGGAATAATATTATTTCACTTATTGAAATTAATTTCATGACTTACATTTGTTCAATAATTTCGAGGAATTCAGACATATCCTTTCATTTGTAGCTTTGAAAAATTAAAACGGTATTTAATTTTTTATACAGAACGAATTTAATATTTCCCAATAATTTTTACTCTGTAGTTTTTTTCAACACCATTATATGTGTGTTTGACATCAGTTCAGTCCAGCAGTATAATCATAAATTGAATGAGTGCACGTCTATATTACACGATAATTCAAACTGACATCAGTTCCATAAAAACATGGAATAAAACATTTCACACTCAAAATGGATAATCACATTTGTATTCTGATTAGACTGACAGGTTGAACTGGTTTCAAACTGATCGTGTAACACACGTCAAAAATGCAAAAATTTAAATTGAATTTTTTTATTTTTCTCAACTTAAACTACAGAATACGAAATTCATATTAATAAATTATGACATTGTTGTATGTGAATTACAATAGCATTGTAAGAATAGTACAGTACAATATCCGTACCTCAAAATTTCAATTTTCGGGTATTTTGGCTCACCTACATTTAAATTTCGCGCTCTATTTAGTGGTCTACCTTCAAGACGATTGGACTTAAAATAACGAAAATAATATAGTATCAAGTCCTTAATCACAACGCGAATAAAACAGAAAATGCAAGTATTTTACGGTCTCCTGGGAAACACACATTTTGTGACTTAATACCCTTTTGCTCTGAGGTACGGATATGTATATTGTATGAAAATTCTACTACTGAATACTGGATTTAAAAATCATTTTGAAGTAATTCTCGAATTGTCCTTCGTGTTCATCAACATATTTGGAAGAAGTTTTACTACTAACAGATCCAGAGTAAAACTTTTACATTTTTTATATATAACTCCTGTTCGTCGTTACTGACACATAATTTGAAGAGTGCCATTATATGGAACAAATGTTGCAAATTTCTCTTGTTTTAGTAGAGGTCCATGAGGAAACGGTTCCATCTTCCAAACGATTCGAAAATTTTCTGAAAAATATTCAAAATTTTACATTTGTTTGTATTTATTATACGATAGAAAAGATGTATTGACCAATATAATGAGACAAAAATACGAATCAACTTTCGTTGAAACTGTACGGTGAAAACTTTTACATTTTTTATATATAACTCCTGTTTGTCGTTACTGACACATAATTTGAAGGGTGCCAGTATATGGAACAAATGTTGCAAATTTCTCTTGTTTTAGTAGAGGTCCATGAGGAAACGGTTCCATCTTCCGAACGATTCGAAAATTTTCTGAAAAATATTCAAAATTTCACATTTGTTTGTATTTATTATACGATAGAAAAGATGTATTGACCAATATAATGAGACAAAAATACGAATCAACTTTCGTTGAAACTGTACGGTGAAAACTTTTACATTTTTTAGTAGAGGTCCATGAGGAAACGGTTCTATCTTCCGAACGATTTGAAAATTTTCTGAAAGATATTCAAAATAGAATCAATTCATTTCTCATTTTAAATGAATAAATACTAATCAACTTTCCTTGAAACTGTACGGTTACTATCCTGCATAATTGACATTTTGATTTGAAAGCAACGTTAAATATCGAGAACGAACCTGGAAGGTATCCGGAATCCTATAAGATCAGTATTTTTGTTAGTGTTCTGGATGGGTTGAGAGAGAGATAGCTTAATGTTGATATTTAAGAATTGTAGTAAATGAATTTATCTAACGTTGTCATTTCAGTTTTATCGATCAATCAATATTGCATAGTATCGGTTCAGTGGATGGGTGCTTGATTTCAATTGACCTGTACTTTATCTTATGTTTGAGGGTGCAAACTTCTCATGTTCACCTTGAGGTCCATGAGAAAACGCTTCCTTCTTTGAAATAATTGGACGTCATCTGGAAAAATTCAAATTGGTACAACAATCAATTCTCCTGTGATTCTTAATGGATCATTAATGAATATTCCACATTTGTTTGTATTTACAGAATAGAAATGATAGATTGACCATTTAATTGAGAAATAAATACTATTTGACTTTCTTTGAAACTGTAGGGTAAAAAAACTAAGCTGCATAATTGATAAATTGATTTGAAAGCAACGTGAAATATTGAGAACGTACCTGAAAGGTATCAGGAATCCCATAGATTAAGTATTCGTGATAGTGTTCGATCAATTCCGGTTCAGGAAAAAATACAAATTGAAAGTGAATTATTGTTAATAAAATGTCAAATGCATGGGAATGAACGTTTAAAATGAAAACCAACCTGGACGTTATTGAAAATTCCCAAGATACAGCATATCTAACAGCATCAGTCAATGTAGATTCAGAAAAATATGTGGATATATGATATTTAGTTCATAATTCCCTTCATACATCCCAGATGATCCTTTGTTAAGTTTCGGTTGAAGAATTCTGCAAGGTTGGAGGTTTTTCTGTGAATAATTGAAAATTAATAATATAAGTTGAGTAAAAACAATGTAAACCAACCTTCTATTCTCTGAAATGCTTTGAAATCATTCTGGAATCCGGTGTAGCAGTGAAAACATTCTGTAAGGTCCTCCGATGAAACGATTTACTATTTCCTCAAGATCTAGCATTTCGATCATCTTAAGTCAATGTAGAAAATATGTATATATAATGAATAAAGCTCAGAAATCCCTTCATACATCCCAGATGATATTTTATTTTACCTGAAATTGGCCTTTGTTAAGTTTCGCTTCAAGAGTTCTGCAAGGTGGAGGTTTTTTTTGTGATTAATTGAAAATTAATGATATAAGTTGAATAAAATCAATGGAAACGAACCTTGTATTCTTCTAAATACTTTGAAATCATTCGGGAATTCGGTTTACTAATGAAGACATCCTGTAAGCTTTCCCCATGAACTAACGATAAACTATTTCCACAAGATTCAGCATTCCGATTAACTTTGGTCAATGTAGTTTCAGTTATTTATGTGAATATACGAAATGAAGTTCAAAAATCCCTTCAGGCATTCCTGGTTATTTTAAATTCTACATGAAATAAGTTTTGGTTGATGAATTCAGTTAGTTGATTTCAAATAGTTCGAAATCATTCTGGAATGTCGTTTAATCAGAGTAAACAGTCTATATTTGAATGTAAACATAACCTATGATGATCGAAGAAATTACATTCTTCTTTTTGGATACGTTCCGTAATTTGAATTTTCCTTTTTTATTTATTTGTCATCCTATTTATTCAAATCTATCACGGAATTACCGAGTTTCGATAAATTTCCACGTCGTGTCAAAATACGATTATTCCCGTGAGAAACGTTTAAATTCAATTTATGTCACGGAATATCTATGACTCTATGATAGACCGAATTTATTTCTCGAGGTGTCAAAAATCCATCTTTTTCGATTTGAGTTCTTGTGAAAATTGAGGAAAAGTGAGAGGCTTCACATAGTTATCTGAAACCTTACGTCCTTTGAGCTGTAAATTCGACCCTTGGCGAAGCCCGAGATGTTGCGGTTTAATATTCATATGAAAAGTTTGGCGGCAACTTTTGGTGTTTTCGACCTTTTCCCAACAGTATTTTCGAACGTTTGGAATTTGAAACAGGCAAATTTTCGCTAAAGCGCCCCCGCTATTCTTTTGATTCCAAAAATGCTCGAGGCCTTCGGCCTCTCGTTTTATATAGTTTTGTCTTAACTATTCTGTGGTTTTGAAATATAATTTCAGTATAAGGAAAAAAAAAAATATGTAATTCTCACAGGGTCCTCCCAAGAAGTCAGAGATGATTTTCCTACCTTGTCATGTCATTTTTAGGAGCTATCTCATCGTAATTATCTCATTTGAAACCCCGTTAGCGTTAGAACTGAATTCTCGGGGCTATCAAGATTTTTCGTTCTCATTTTGTACTCATCAACTGGAAATGTAAACAAATACGTATTTTTGGGATAGAAGAACGTTTCAGTTACTTACCTTGATTACCCTCTACTATCTTTTGAATACATAGCACCTTCATGTTCGTTTTATTTCTATCGCGTTGAATGTAAACATTGACCGATGTTGATAGAATTTTCGTTCTTCTTGTCGGAAACAATCTGATATGTTTTCAAATGAGGCTGCCAAAATCTATTTCTCGTCGATTTTATTCGAATTCATCTCGAAATGATCGAGTTTCGAGGAATTTCGTCGACTTGTGAATTGGCTTTCAATTCAATTTCGGGGAGAAATGTCACGGAATATCTATGACTCTATGATCGACCGAATTAATTTCTCGAGGTGTCAGAAATCGACCTTTTTCCAACTTAGTTCTTGCGAAAACTGAAGAAATGTGGAGGACCCCACATAGTTTACTGAGACCTTACGTCCTTTGAGCTGGAAATTCGATCCTTGGCGGAGGCCGAGATGTTGCGGTTTAATATCCTTATGAAAAGTTCGGCGTCAACTTTTGGCTTCTTTTCGAGTTTTTTGACCTTTTCCGTTCGTTATTTTCGTTCGTTTGGAATGGAAAGTAGGCAAATTTTCGTGTACTTTAGGAAAGCCCGTTTCTTTCCCTTGAAAACGCGGGGGCGCTTCGCGCCCCCGGTCTCTCCATTTTTTCGCAATTTTAAAATTCCTCGAGGCCTTCGGCCTCTCGTCTGAAAATAGTTTTTGTCTTAACTATTCTGTGGTTTTCTCATTTTGACATTTATCTACTTTAGTATATTAGACTAGTAAGCCAGGAGATCCACATAATAGGTAGATTCGACTTTTCCGATAGATTCACATTTTCGAATAGTTCGGTGAAGAAATAGAAATAATAATTTTGATTATTGCCAGAAGGGCCAAGAACGGTCCTGTCCTAAAATGTCAATCGAAGGGGGCGGGGCTTAGTTTATCCACGAAATACGTTTCGAAATTTCCTCGAAACCACCGAAAATTCACAAGATTGATTTTGAAATATCGAATGGAAAGTTATTCAATTATATTCACCAAATATTTTCCTCAAAATCAGTTTATTTCCATACAAAATTCATAATAATTCTCCAACGTCAAATATTTTATTCGAAATTTCAGATTCCTCCAGTAATTTTTCATCCACCATGGATTATTTTGTTTCCATAATTCTGAAAATAAGAAAGAAGTATAAAATTAGCATGCTCAACAAAAAGGTTATTCTTGAAATTCCATATTTGCTTTGCTCGGTTTGTCGAAGAATGATATTTTTCAATTCGATCAAGACAAAACATCCTAAACCTTTAAAATATGGGGTGGAATAGTTTCAAGACACTATATTCAATCTGATTGAAATCATTTGGATATCCCCAAGAAGTTTACTTTCTATTGTTCCATTCTGGCTGGGATCGGTTTGTCGAACAATGATATTTCTTCGATTCGATCAAGACAAACATCCTAAACCTTTAAAATAGGGGGTGGAATAGTTTCAAGACACTATATTCAATCTGATTAAAATCATTTGGATACCCCCAAGAAGTTTACTTTCTATTGTTCCATTCTGGCTGGGATCGGTTTGTCGAACAATGATATTTCTTCGATTCGATCAAGACAAACATCCTAAACCTTTAAAATAGGGGGTGGAATAGTTTCAAGACACTATATTCAATCTGATTAAAATCATTTGGATACCCCCAAGAAGTTTACTTTCTATTGTTCCATTCTGGCTGGGATCGGTTTGTCGAACAATGATATTTATTCGATTCGATCAAGACAAAACATCCTAAACCTTCAAAATAGGGGTTGGAATAGTTTCAAGACACTGTATTCAATTTGATTCAAATCATTCAAGACACTATATTCAATCTGATTCAAATCATTTGGATACCCCCAAGAAGTTTACTTTTGATTGTTCCATTTTTGCTGTGATCGGGTTGTCAAACAATGATATTTATTCGATTCGATCAAGACAAAACATCCTAAACCTTTAAAATATGGGGTGGAATAGTTTCAAGACACTATATTCAATCTGATTGAAATCATTTGGATACCCCCAAGAAGTTTACTTTCTATTGTTCCATTCTGGCTGGGATCGGTTTGTCGAACAATGATATTTCTTCGATTCGATCAAGACAAACATCCTAAACCTTTAAAATAGGGGGTGGAATAGTTTCAAGACACTATATTCAATCTGATTAAAATCATTTGGATACCCCTAAGAAGTTTACTTTCTATTGTTCCATTCTGGCTGGGATCGGTTTGTCGAACAATGATATTTCTTCGATTCGATCAAGACAAAACATCCTAAACCTTTAAAATAGGGGGTGGAATAGTTTCAAGACACTATATTCAATCTGATTAAAACCATTTGGATATCCCCAAGAAGTTTACTTTCTATTGTTCCATTCTGGCTGGGATCGGTTTGTCGAACAATGATATTTCTTCGATTCGATCAAGACAAAACATCCTAAACCTTTAAAATAGGGGGTGGAATAGTTTCAAGACACTATATTCAATCTGATTAAAATCATTTGGATACCCCCAAGAAGTTTACTTTCTATTGTTCCATTCTGGCTGGGATCGGTTTGTCGAACAATGATATTTCTTCGATTCGATCAAGACAAAACATCCTAAACCTTTAAAATAGGGGGTGGAATAGTTTCAAGACACTATATTCAATCTGATTAAAATCATTTGGATACCCCCAAGAAGTTTACTTTCTATTGTTCCATTCTGGCTGGGATCGGTTTGTCGAACAATGATATTTCTTCGATTCGATCAAGACAAACATCCTAAACCTTTAAAATAGGGGGTGGAATAATGTTCAATCTAATATACCTTATGAAGAACCCCTCGAAAGCTATATTCTCAAAATTTCTATTTTCACTTGCTCTGTAGTTGTTTTTCCTCGTGAAATCCTGAAAAATATCGAAAAGTAATGAAACTGTCTCGAAAAAGTTATGAGAACGTTCTTACCTGCTTTTCATCCCTATTTCGTTGTTCTTTCAGATTTTTGTACGAAGATTTGACCTCTTTTCTTCCTTGGAGGTGGGTTATTGATGAGAAATAAATTATCCAAAATATTGTCTCACTCAATATACTCTTATAGTGAAAACGGAAAGAGCCTACTCACTCGCAAACGTTCAATTTTCATATGATTCAACTCTTGCTTCTTCAGTTCCATCTCGTTTTGCCCGATTTTCCAGAAAATACGAAGACTTGTTTTGAAAATTTCTACCTATTTCCTTAGTCCAACTGTTCATATCTTTTTGAATTTTGTCGTATACTGGAATTGAAATATGTATTATTACGATGGAATAACGTTTTAATTACTTACTCACCTAGATTTTCAGCATTCCGATCAACCTAAGTCAATGTAGTATTTAGGAAAATATGTGCATATACTGAATGAAGCTCAGAAATCCCTTCAGGCATTCCAGATTATTTTAGATTCTATCTGAAACAGGCTAGGTTATAGGTTTTGCTGTGGAAATACAATAATTTCATACGAAATGAATTTGATCTTACCTTTTATTATTTCAAAAAGTTCGAAATCATTCTGGAATGCTGTTCAATCAAAATAAACATCCGAATGTAAACATAACCTATGATGTTCGAAGAAATTACATTCTTCTTTTTGGATACGTTCCGTTATTTGAATTTTCCTTTTATATTTACTCGTCAGCATTATTTTTTCATCCTATTTATTCAAATCTATCTCGAAATTACCGAGTTTCGAGAAATTTCGACGTTTAAATTCAATTTATGGAGAAATGTCACGGAATATCTATGACTCTAAGATCGACCGAATTTATTTGTCGAGGTGTCAAAAATCGGCCTTTTTCAGATCGAGTTCTTGCAAAAATTGAAGAAAAGTGAGAAGCTTCACATAGTTATCTGAAATCTTACGTCCTTTGAGCTGTAATTTTGACCCTTGGCGAAGCCCGAGATGTTGAGGTTTAATATTCCTATGAAATGTTTGGCGGCAACTTTTGGTGTTTTCGACCTTTTTCCAACATTATTTTCGTACGTTTGGAATTTTTAACAGGCAAATTTTCGAGTACCGTAAGAAAGCCCGTTTCTTCCTCTCAATAACGCGGGGGCGCTAAAGCGCCTCCGTTATTCTTTCGACTCCAAAAATGCTCGAGGCCTTCGGCCTCTCGATTTAAATAGTTTTGTCTTAACTTTTCTGTGGTTGCGAAATATAATTTTAGTATCGGGAAAATATTTAACGTAAACTTTCTCACAGGGTCCTTCGATGATGCCAGAGGTCGTAATTATCTGATCGTAATTATCTCATTCGAAATCCCGTTAGGGACTTTTCGTTAGGTTAGGTCCAGGAGTTGTCAAGATTTTTCGGTTTCCCTCTGTATCCATCAACCGGAAATGTAAAGAAATACGTATTATTGGGATAGAAAAACGTTTTAGTTATTCACTCATTTACTTACCTTGATTTCCCTCTACTATCTTCTGAATACTTGGCACCTTCATTTTCGTTCTAGTTCTATCGCCTTGAATGTAGAAATTAACCGATGTTGATTGAATTCTCTTTCTTCTTGTCGGAAGCATCCGGATAAGCTTTCAAATTAAGCCGCCAAAATCTATTTCTCGTCGATTTTATTCGAATTCATCTCGAAATGATCGAGTTTCGAGGAATTTCGTCGACTTGTGAATTGGCTTTCAATTCAATTTCGGGGAGAAATGTCACGGAATATCTATGACTCTATGATCGACCGAATTAATTTCTCGAGGTGTCAGAAATCGACCTTTTCCAAATCGAGTTCTTGCGAAAACTGGAGAAATGTGGAGGATCCCACATAGTTTATTGAGACCTTACGTCCTTTGAGATCGAAATTCGATCCTTGGCGGAGCCCGAGATCTTGCGGTTTAATATCCTTATGAAAAGTTCGGCGGCAACTTTTGGCGTCTTTTCGAGTTTTTGACCTTTTCCGTTCGTTATTTTGGTTCGTATTAGGCATCTTTCCGAGTACAGTAGGAAAGCCCGTTTCTTTCCCTTGAAAACGCGGGGGCTCTTTGCGCCCCCGGTCTCTCATTTTTTTCGTAATTTTAAAATTGCTCGAGGCCTTCGGCCTCTCGTCCTCTCGTCTCAAAATAGTTTTTGTCTTAACTATTCTGTGGTTTTCTCATTTTGACATTTATCTACTTTAGTATATAGGACTAGTAAGCCAGGAGTTCCACATAATAGGTAGATTCGACTTTTCCGATAGATTCACCTTTTCGGGTAGATTCACATTTTCGAATAGTTCGGTAGAGAAAACAAAGAAAAAATAATTACGATTATTGCCAGAAGGGCCAAGAACGGTCCTGTCCTATAATGTCAATCGAAGGGGCGGGGCTTAGTCTATCCACGAAATACGTTTCGAAATTTCCTCGAAACCACCGAAAATTGATTTTGAAATATCGAAAGAAAAGTTATTCAATTATATTCACCAAATATTTTTCCTCAAAATTGGTTTATTTCATAATATTTCCATTAAAAATTCATAATAATTCTCCAACGTCAAATATTCCGTTCAAAATTCCAGATTCCTTCATTAATGTTTCATAAAATTCATCAAAGAGCCTGACATCCATATGTTCCATGTCTGACTGATCAAATTATCTCACTCTTGAAAGTAATCAAAATCGTATGAAAACCTAGAAAATAGGTGTGAGAGAGGGTTGGCAGAGTATATTCGTTCCTACCTATGCCATCTATATGCTTAAATTGGTCAAAGAGCCTGACATCCATATGTTCCATGTCTGACCGTTCAAATTATCTTACTCTTGAAAGTAACCAAAAATGTATGAAAACCTAGAAAATAGGTGTGATAGAGGGTTGGCAGAGTATATTCGTTCCTACCTATGCCATCTACATGCTTAAATTGGTCAAAGGGCCTCATAGCAGAGCAACATCATATTTTCCATGTCTGACCGATCAAATTATCTCACTCTTGAAAGTAACCTTCTTTAGTCCAACTGTTTTCTTCATATCTTTTTGAATTTCGTTGTTTACTGTCTGGACTTACTTGGAAAAGCTAAAGCAGGACCTATTTATTTGCAATTATTACTTTTGAAACCCTAATTTGGTCTTTTCCTATAATAAATGAACGTTTGAAGTGATGTCTTAGGGCTCCTAATTTTTTCGTTATTCACTTTACTGGAATTGAAATATGTATTATTACGATGGAATAACGTTTTAATTACTTACTCACCTAGATTTATATCTTTCACTATATTGAAATCGAGCAATTCCATCTCGACATGAATGTAAACAAATCGGCCATGATTTGGAATGTCAACAGTGATCGAGGATGATCGAATGAACTTTCGTCTTTATTCGGGAATTCGAATATTTGTTCAAATTTTGGCGGCAGCGTTTATTTCTTATTCTATTTCTTCAAATTCATCTTGGAATGATCGTGTTTCGTGGAATATCGACGTCTTGTCAATATACGATTTATCAGATATTTCGGGAGTAACGTCATGTAATATCTATGCTCCACGTAAATTAATTTGGGTTTCTGGGGGTTGTCAAAAATCGTACTTTTTGAAATCGAGTTCTTGCATAAACCGGTGGATGGAAGTTTGCCGAAAATAATTTAAAAAGACCTCGTGCCCTTCGAGATGATAATTTGACCGCTTTCGATCCTCGAGACGCCGCGGATCAAAAGCCTATCCAATAGTTCGGCGGCAACTTTTGGCGTCTTTTCGAGTTTTCGACCTTTTCCGAACGTTATTTTTGTTCGTTTGGAATGGGAAGTAGGCATCTTTCCGAGTACAGTAGGAAAGCCCGTTTCTTTCCCTTGAAAACGCGGGGGCGCTTCGCGCCCCCGGTCTTCCCCTTATTTTGCAATTTTAAAATTCCTCGAGGCCTTCGGCCTCTCGTCTGAAAATAGTTTTTGTCTTAACTATTCTGTGGTTTTCTCATTTTGACATTTATCTACTTTAGTATATTAGACTAGTAAGCCAGGAGATCCACATAATAGGTAGATTCGACTTTTCCGATAGATTCACCTTTTCGGGTAGATTCACATTTTCGAATAGTTCGGTAGAGAAAACAAAGAAAAAATAATTACGATTATTGCCAGAAGGGCCAAGAACGGTCCTGTCCTAAAATGTCAATCGAAGGGGCGGGGCTTAGTCTATCCACGAAATACGTTTCGAAATTTCCTCGAAACCACCGAAAATTGATTTTGAAATATCGAAAGAAAAGTTATTCAATTATATTCACCAAATATTTTTCCTCAAAATCGGTTTATTTTTTAATATTTCCATTAAAAATTCATAATAATTCTCCAACGTCAAATATTTCATTCAAAATTTCAGATTCCTTCATTAATGTTTCATAAAATTCATCAAAGAGCCTGACATCCATATGTTCCATGTCTGACCGATCAAATTATCTCACTCTCGAAAGTAACCAAAAATGAATGAAAACCTACAAAATGGGTGGTTAGAAAGGGTTGGCAGAGTATTGTCGTTCCTACCTATGCAATCTCCATGCTTAAATTGGTCAAATAGCCCCCACACCATATGTTCCATGTCTGACCGATCAAATCATCTCACTCTCGAAAGTAACCAAAAATGAATGAAAACCTACAAAATGGGTGGTTAGAAAGGGTTGGCAGAGTATTGTCGTTCCTACCTATGCAATCTCCATGCTCAAATTGGTCAAATAGCCCCCACACCATATGTTCCATGTCTGACCGATCAAATCATCTCACTCTCGAAAGTAACCAAAAATGAATGAAAACCTACAAAATGGGTGGTTAGAAAGGGTTGGCAGAGTATTGTCGTTCCTACCTATGCAATCTCCATGCTCAAATTGGTCAAATAGCCCCCACACCATATGTTCCATGTCTGACCGATCAAATCATCTCACTCTCGAAAGTAACCAAAAATGAATGAAAACCTACAAAATGGGTGGTTAGAAAGGGTTGGCAGAGTATTGTCGTTCCTACCTATGCAATCTCCATGCTCAAATTGGTCAAATAGCCCCCACACCATATGTTCCATGTCTGACCGATCAAATCATCTCACTCTCGAAAGTAACCAAAAATGAATGAAAACCTACAAAATGGGTGGTTAGAAAGGGTTGGCAGAGTATTGTCGTTCCTACCTATGCAATCTCCATGCTCAAATTGGTCAAATAGCCCCCACACCATATGTTTCATGTCTGACCGATCAAATTATCTCACTCTCGAAAGTAACCAAAAATGAATGAAAACCTACAAAATGGGTGGTTAGAGAGGGTTGGCAGAGTATTTTCGTTCCTACCTATGCAATCTCCATGCTCAAATTGGTCAAATAGCCCCCACACCATATGTTCCTTGTCTGACCGATCAAATTATCTCACTCTCGAAAGTAACCAAAAATGAATGAAAACCTCCAAAATGGGTGGTTAGAAAGGGTTGGCAGAGTATATTCGTTCCTACCTATGCCATCTATATGCTTGAATTGGTCAAAGAGCCTGACATCCATATGTTCCATGTTTGACCGATCAAATTATCTCACTCTTGAAAGTAATCAAAATTGTATGAAAACCTAGAAAATAGGTGTGAGAGAGGGTTGGCAGAGTATATTCGTTCCTACCTATGCCATCTACATGCTTAAATTGGTCAAAGAGGCTGATATCCATATGTTCCATGTTTGACCGATCAAATTATCTCACTCTTGAAAGGAACCTTCGTTAGTCCAACTGTTTTCTTCATATCTTTTTGAATTTCGTCGTATACTGTCTGGACTTACTTGGAAAAGCTAGAGCAGGACCAATTTATTCGCATTTATTACTTTCGAAACCCTAATTTGGTCTTTTCCTATAATAAATGAACGTTTGAAGTGATGTCTTAGGGCTCCTAATTTTTTCGTTATTCACTTTACTGGAATTTAAATATGTATTATTACGATGGAATAACGTTTTAATTACTTACTCACCTAGATTTATGTCTTTCACTATATTGAAATCGAGCAATTCCATCTCGACATGAATGTAAACAAATCGGCCATGATTTGGAATGTCAACAGTGATCGAGGATGATCGAATGAACTTTCGTCTTTATTCGGGAATTCGAATATTCGTTTAAATATTGGCGGCAGCGTTTATTTCTTATTCTATTTCTTCAAATTCATATCTTAATGATCTTGTTTCGAGGAATATCGACGTCTTGTCAATATACGATATTAGATATTTCGGGAGAAACGTCACGTAATATCTGTGCTCTATGTAAATTAATTCGGGTTTCTCGGGGTTGTCAAAAATCGGACTTTTCGAAATCGAGTTCTTGCGCAAACCGGTGGATGGATTTTCGTCGAAATTGCTTTAAGGAGACCTCGTGTCCTTCGAGATGATAATTTGACCGCTTTCGATCCCCGAGACGCCGCGGATCAAAAGCCTATCCAATAGTTCGGCGGCAACTTTTGGCGTCTTTTCGAGTTTTCGACCTTTTCCGAACGTTATTTTCGTTCGTTTGGAATGGAAAGTAGGCATCTTTCCGAGTACAGTAGGAAAGTCCGTTTCTTCCTCGTGAAGACGCGGGGGCGCTTCGCGCCCACGGTCTTCCCCTTTTTTCGCAATTTTAAAATTCCTCGAGGCCTTCGGCCTCTCGTTTGAAAATAGTTTTTGTCTTAACATTTCTGTGGTTTACTCATTTTGACATTTATCAACTTTAGTATATAGGACTAGTAAGCCAGGAGATCCACATAATAGGTAGATTCGACTTTTCCGATAGATTCACCTTTTCGGGTAGATTCACATTTTCGAATAGTTCGGTAGAGAAAACAAAGAAAAAATAATTACGATTATTGCCAGAAGGGCCAAGAACGGTCCTGTCCTAAAATGTCAATCGAAGGGGCGGGGCTTAGTCTTTCCACGAATTACGTTTCGAAATTTCCTCGAAACCACCGAAAATTGATTTTGAAATATCGAAAGAAAAGTTATTCAATTATATTCACCAAATATTTTTCCTCAAAATTGGTTTATTTCATAATATTTCCATTGAAAATTCATAATAATTCTCCAACGTCAAATATTTCATTCAAAATTTCAGATTCCTTCATTAATGTTTCATAAAATTCATCAAAGAGCCTGACATCCATATGTTCCATGTCTGACCGATCAAATTATCTCACTCTCGAAAGTAACCAAAAATGAATGAAAACCTACAAAATGGGTGGTTAGAAAGGGTTGGCAGAGTATTGTCGTTCCTACCTATGCAATCTCCATGCTCAAATTGGTCAAAGAGCCTGACATCCATATGTTCCATGTCTGACCGATCAAATTATCTCACTCTCGAAAGTAACCAAAAATGAATGAAAACCTACAAAATGGGTGGTTAGAAAGGGTTGGCAGAGTATTGTCGTTCCTACCTATGCAATCTATATGCTTAAATTGGTCAAAGAGCCTGACATCCATATGTTCCATGTTTGACTGATCAAATTATCTCACTCTCGAAAGTAACCAAAAATGAATGAAAACCTACAAAATGGGTGGTTAGAAAGGGTTGGCAGAGTATTGTCGTTCCTACCTATGCAATCTCCATGCTCAAATTGGTCAAATAGCCCCCACACCATATGTTCCATGTCTGACCGATCAAATCATCTCACTCTCGAAAGTAACCAAAAATGAATGAAAACCTACAAAATGGGTGGTTAGAAAGGGTTGGCAGAGTATTGTCGTTCCTACCTATGCAATCTATATGCTCAAATTGGTCAAGGAGCCTGACATCCATATGTTCCATGTCTGACCGATCAATTTATCTCACTCTCGAAAGTAACCAAAAATGAATGAAAACCTACAAAATGGGTGGTTACAAAGGGTTGGCAGAGTATTGTCGTTCCTACCTATGCAATCTATATGCTTAAATTGGTCAAAGAGCCTGACATCCATATGTTCCATGTTTGACTGATCAAATTATCTCACTCTCGAAAGTAACCAAAAATGAATGAAAACCTACAAAATGGGTGGTTAGAAAGGGTTGGCAGAGTATTGTCGTTCCTACCTATGCAATCTCCATGCTCAAATTGGTCAAATAGCCCCCACACCATATGTTCCATGTCTGACCGATCAAATCATCTCACTCTCGAAAGTAACCAAAAATGAATGAAAACCTACAAAATGGGTGGTTACAAAGGGTTGGCAGAGTATTGTCGTTCCTACCTATGCAATCTATATGCTTAAATTGGTCAAAGAGCCTGACATCCATATGTTCCATGTTTGACTGATCAAATTATCTCACTCTCGAAAGTAACCAAAAATGAATGAAAACCTACAAAATGGGTGGTTAGAAAGGGTTGGCAGAGTATTGTCGTTCCTACCTATGCAATCTCCATGCTCAAATTGGTCAAATAGCCCCCACACCATATGTTCCATGTCTGACCGATCAAATCATCTCACTCTCGAAAGTAACCAAAAATGAATGAAAACCTACAAAATGGGTGGTTACAAAGGGTTGGCAGAGTATTGTCGTTCCTACCTATGCAATCTATATGCTTAAATTGGTCAAAGAGCCTGACATCCATATGTTCCATGTTTGACTGATCAAATTATCTCACTCTCGAAAGTAACCAAAAATGAATGAAAACCTACAAAATGGGTGGTTAGAAAGGGTTGGCAGAGTATTGTCGTTCCTACCTATGCAATCTCCATGCTCAAATTGGTCAAATAGCCCCCACACCATATGTTCCATGTCTGACCGATCAAATCATCTCACTCTCGAAAGTAACCAAAAATGAATGAAAACCTACAAAATGGGTGGTTAGAAAGGGTTGGCAGAGTATTGTCGTTCCTACCTATGCAATCTATATGCTCAAATTGGTCAAGGAGCCTGACATCCATATGTTCCATGTCTGACCGATCAAATCATCTCACTCTCGAAAGTAACCAAAAATGAATGAAAACCTACAAAATGGGTGGTTAGAAAGGGTTGGCAGAGTATTGTCGTTCCTACCTATGCAATCTCCATGCTCAAATTGGTCAAATAGCCCCCACACCATATGTTCCATGTCTGACCGATCAAATCATCTCACTCTCGAAAGTAACCAAAAATGAATGAAAACCTACAAAATGGGTGGTTAGAAAGGGTTGGCAGAGTATTGTCGTTCCTACCTATGCAATCTATATGCTCAAATTGGTCAAGGAGCCTGACATCCATATGTTCCATGTCTGACCGATCAAATCATCTCACTCTCGAAAGTAACCAAAAATGAATGAAAACCTACAAAATGGGTGGTTAGAAAGGGTTGGCAGAGTATTGTCGTTCCTACCTATGCAATCTATATTCTCAAATTGGTCAAGGAGCCTGACATCCATATGTTCCATGTCTGACCGATCAATTTATCTCACTCTCGAAAGTAACCAAAAATGAATGAAAACCTACAAAATGGGTGGTTACAAAGGGTTGGCAGAGTATTGTCGTTCCTACCTATGCAATCTATATGCTTAAATTGGTCAAAGAGCCTGACATCCATATGTTCCATGTTTGACTGATCAAATTATCTCACTCTTGAAAGTAATCAAAATTGTATGAAAACCTAGAAAATAGGTGTGAGAGAGGGTTGGCAGAGTATATTCGTTCCTACCTATGCCATCTTTATGCTTAAATTGGTCAAAGGGCCTCATAGCAGAGCAACATCATATTTTCCATGTCTGACCGATCAAATTATCTCACTCTTGAAAGTAACCTTCTTTAGTCCAACTGTTTTCTTCATATCTTTTTGAATTTCGTTGTTTACTGTCTGGACTTACTTGGAAAAGCTAAAGCAGGACCTATTTATTTGCAATTATTACTTTTGAAACCCTAATTTGGTCTTTTCCTATAATAAATGAACGTTTGAAGTGATGTCTTAGGGCTCCTAATTTTTTCGTTATTCACTTTACTGGAATTGAAATATGTATTATTACGATGGAATAACGTTTTAATTACTTACTCACCTAGATTTATATCTTTCACTATATTGAAATCGAGCAATTCTATCTCGACATGAATGTAAACAAATCGGCCATGATTTGGAATGTCAACAGTGATCGAGGATGATCGAATGAACTTTTGTCTTTTTTCGGAATTCGAATATTTGTTCAAATTTTGGCGGCAGCGTTTATTTCTTATTCTATTTCTTCAAATTCATCTTGGAATGATCTAGTTTCGAGGAATATCGACGTCTTGTCAATATACGATTTATTAGATATTTCGGGAGAAACGTCACGTAATATCTGTGCTCTACGTAAATTAATTCGGGTTTCTCGGGGTTGTCAGAAATCGGACTTTTCGAAATCGAGTTCTTGCGCAAACTGGTGGATGGATTTTCGTCGAAATTTATTTAAGGAGACCTCGTGTCCTTCGAGATGATAATTTGACCGCTTTCGATCCTCGAGACGCCGCGGATCAAAAGCCTATCCAATAGTTCGGCGGTAACTTTTGGCGTCTTTTGGAGTTTTCGACCTTTTCCGTTCGTCATTTTCGTTCGTTTGGAATACGAAATAGGCATCTTTCCGAGTACAGTAGGAAAGCCTGTTTCTTGCCCTTGAAAACGCGGGGGCGCTTTGCGCTCCCGGTCTCTTCTTTTTTTCGCAACTTCAAAATTCCTCGAGGCCTTCGGCCTCTCGTCTCAAAATAGTTTTTGTCTTAACTATTCTGTGGTTTTCTCATTTTGACATTTATCTACTTTAGTATATAGGACTAGTAAGCCAGGAGATCCACATAATAGGTAGATTCGACTTTTCCGATAGATTCACCTTTTCCGATAGATTCACCTTTTCGGGTAGATTCATATTTTCGAATAGTTCGGTAGAGAAAACAAAGAAAAAATAATTACGATTATTGCCAGAAGGGCCAAGAACGGTCCTGTCCTAAAATGTCAATCGAAGGGGCGGGGCTTAGTCTATCTACGAAATACGTTTCGAAATTTCCTCGAAACCACCGAAAATTGATTTTGAAATATCGAAAGAAATTCAATTATATTCACCAAATATTTTTCCTCAAAATTGGTTTATTTCATAATATTTCCATTAAAAATTCATAATAATTCTCCAACGTCAAATATTCCGTTCAAAATTCCAGATTCCTTCATTAATATTTCATAAAATTCATCAAAGAGCCTGACATCCATATGTTCCATGTCTGACTGATCAAATTATCTCACTCTTGAAAGTAATCAAAATCGTATGAAAACCTAGAAAATAGGTGTGAGAGAGGGTTGGCAGAGTATATTCGTTCCTACCTATGCCATCTATATGCTTAAATTGGTCAAAGAGCCTGACATCCATATGTTCTATGTTTGACCGATCAAATTTTCTCACTCTTGAAAGTAATCAAAATCGTATGAAAACCTAGAAAATAGGTGTGAAAGAGGGTTGGCAGAGTATATTCGTTCCTACCTATGCCATCTATATGTTTAAATTGGTCAAAGAGCCTGACATCCATATGTTCCATGTCTGACCGTTCAAATTATCTTACTCTTGAAAGTAACCAAAAATGTATGAAAACCTAGAAAATAGGTGTGATAGAGGGTTGGCAGAGTATATTCGTTCCTACCTATGCCATCTACATGCTTAAATTGGTCAAAGGGCCTCATAGCAGAGCAACATCATATTTTCCATGTCTGACCGATCAAATTATCTCACTCTTGAAAGTAACCTTCTTTAGTCCAACTGTTTTCTTCATATCTTTTTGAATTTCGTTGTTTACTGTCTGGACTTACTTGGAAAAGCTAAAGCAGGACCTATTTATTTGCAATTATTACTTTTGAAACCCTAATTTGGTCTTTTCCTATAATAAATGAACGTTTGAAGTGATGTCTTAGGGCTCCTAATTTTTTCGTTATTCACTTTACTGGAATTGAAATATGTATTATTACGATGGAATAACGTTTTAATTACTTACTCACCTAGATTTATATCTTTCACTATATTGAAATCGAGCAATTCCATCTCGACATGAATGTAAACAAATCGGCCATGATTTGGAATGTCAACAGTGATCGAGGATGATCGAATGAACTTTCGTCTTTATTCGGGAATTCGAATATTTGTTCAAATTTTGGCGGCAGCGTTTATTTCTTATTCTATTTCTTCAAATTCATCTTGGAATGATCGTGTTTCGTGGAATATTGACGTCTTGTCAATATACGATTTATCAGATATTTCGGGAGTAACGTCATGTAATATCTATGCTCCACGTAAATTAATTTGGGTTTCTCGGGGTTGTCAAAAATCGTACTTTTTGAAATCGAGTTCTTGCATAAACCGGCAGATGGAAGTTTGTCGAACATAATTTAAAAAGACCTCGTGCCCTTCGAGATGATAATTTGACCGCTTTCGATCCTCGAGACGCCGCGGATCAAAAGCCTCTCCAATAGTTCGGCGGCAACTTTTGGCGTCTTTTCGAGTTTTCGACCTTTTCCGAACGTTATTTTCGTTCGTTTGGAATGGGAAGTAGGCATCTTTCCGAGTACAGTAGGGAAGCCCGTTTCTTTCCTTTGAAAACGCGGGGGCGCTTCGCGCTCCCGGTCTTCCCCTTATTTTGCAATTTTAAAATTGCTCGAGGCCTTCGGCCTCTTGTCTGAAAATAGTTTTTGTCTTAACTATTCTGTGGTTTTCTCATTTTGACATTTATCTACTTTAGTATATTAGACTAGTAAGCCAGGAGATCCACATAATAGGTAGATTCGACTTTTTCGATAGATTCGACTTTTCCGATAGATTCACCTTTTCGGGAAGATCCACATAATAGGTAGATTCGACTTTTCCGATAGATTCACCTTTCACCTTTTAGATCCACATTTTCGAATAGTTCGGTGAAGAAATAAAAATAATAATTTTGATTATTGCCAGAAGGGCCAAGAACGGTCCTGTCCTAAAATGTCAATCGAAGGGGGCGAAGCTTAGTTTATCCACGATATACGTTACGAAATTTCCCCGAAACCACAGAAAATTCCCGAAAAGTGATTTTGAAATATAGAGAGGAAAGTTATTCAATTATATTCACCAAATATTTTCCTCAAAATCAGTTTATTTCCATACAAAATTCATAATAATTCTCCAACGTCAAATATTTTATTCAAAATTTCAGATTCCTTCATTAATTTTTCATCCACCATGGATTATTTTGTTTCCATAATTCTGAAAATAAGAAAGAAGTATGAAATCATGCTTAACAAAAAGGTTATTCTTGAAATTCCATATTTGCTTCGCTCGGTTTGTCGAAGAATGATATTTTTCAATTCGATCAAGACAAAACATCCTAAACCTTTTTAATATGGGGTGGAATAGTTTCAAGACACTATATTCAATCTGATTAAAATCATTTGGATACCCCCAAGAAGTTTACTTTCTATTGTTCCATTCTGGCTGGGATCGGTTTGTCGAACAATGATATTTCTTCGATTCGATCAAGACAAAACATCGTAAACCTTTAAAATAGGGGGTGGAATAGTTTCAAGACACTATATTCAATCTGATTAAAATCATTTGGATACCCCCAAGAAGTTTACTTTCTATTGTTCCATTCTGGCTGGGATCGGTTTGTCGAACAATGATATTTCTTCGATTCGATCAAGACAAAACATCGTAAACCTTTAAAATAGGGGGTGGAATAGTTTCAAGACACTATATTCAATCTGATTAAAATCATTTGGATACCCCCAAGAAGTTTACTTTCTATTGTTCCATTCTGGCTGGGATCGGTTTGTCGAACAATGATATTTCTTCGATTCGATCAAGACAAAACATCGTAAACCTTTAAAATAGGGGGTGGAATAGTTTCAAGACACTATATTCAATCTGATTAAAATCATTTGGATACCCCCAAGAAGTTTACTTTCTATTGTTCCATTCTGGCTGGGATCGGTTTGTCGAACAATGATATTTCTTCGATTCGATCAAGACAAAACATCGTAAACCTTTAAAATAGGGGGTGGAATAGTTTCAAGACACTATATTCAATCTGATTAAAATCATTTGGATACCCCCAAGAAGTTTACTTTCTATTGTTCCATTCTGGCTGGGATCGGTTTGTCGAACAATGATATTTCTTCGATTCGATCAAGACAAAACATCGTAAACCTTTAAAATAGGGGGTGGAATAGTTTCAAGACACTATATTCAATCTGATTAAAATCATTTGGATACCCCCAAGAAGTTTACTTTCTATTGTTCCATTCTGGCTGGGATCGGTTTGTCGAACAATGATATTTCTTCGATTCGATCAAGACAAAACATCGTAAACCTTTAAAATAGGGGGTGGAATAGTTTCAAGACACTATATTCAATCTGATTAAAATCATTTGGATACCCCCAAGAAGTTTACTTTCTATTGTTCCATTCTGGCTGGGATCGGTTTGTCGAACAATGATATTTCTTCGATTCGATCAAGACAAAACATCGTAAACCTTTAAAATAGGGGGTGGAATAGTTTCAAGACACTATATTCAATCTGATTAAAATCATTTGGATACCCCCAAGAAGTTTACTTTCTATTGTTCCATTCTGGCTGGGATCGGTTTGTCGAACAATGATATTTCTTCGATTCGATCAAGACAAAACATCGTAAACCTTTAAAATAGGGGGTGGAATAGTTTCAAGACACTATATTCAATCTGATTAAAATCATTTGGATACCCCCAAGAAGTTTACTTTCTATTGTTCCATTCTGGCTGGGATCGGTTTGTCGAACAATGATATTTCTTCGATTAGATCAAGACAAAACATCCTAAACCTTTAAAATAGGGGGTGGAATAATGTTCAATCTAATATACCTTATGAAGAACCCCTCGAAAGCTATATTCTCAAAATTTCTATTTTCACTTGCTCTGTAGTTGTTTTTCCTCGTGAAATCCTGAAAAATATCGAAAAGTAATGAAACTGTCTCGAAAAAGTTATGAGAACGTTCTTACCTGCTTTTCATCCCTATTTCGTTGTTCTTTCAGATTTTTGTACGAAGATTTGACCTCTTTTCTTCCTTGGAGGTGGGTTATTGATGAGAAATAAATTATCCAAAATATTGTCTCACTCAATATACTCTTATAGTGAAAACGGAAAGAGCCTTTCTACTCACTCGCAAACGTTCAATTTTCATATGATTCAACTCTTGCTTCTTCAGTTCCATCTCGTTTTGCCCGATTTTCCAGAAAATACGAAGACTTGTTGTGAAAATTTCTACCTATTTCCTTAGTCCAACTGTTCATATCTTTTTGAATTTTGTCGTATACTGGAATTGAAATATGTATTATTACGATGGAATAACGTTTTAATTACTTACTCACCTAGATTTTCAGCATTCCGATCAACCTAAGTCAATGTAGTATTTAGGAAAATATGTGCATATACTGAATGAAGCTCAGAAATCCCTTCAGGCATTCCAGATTATTTTAGATTCTATCTGAAACAGGCTAGGTTATAGGTTTTGCTGTGGAAATACAATAATTTCATACGAAATGAATTTGATCTTACCTTTTATTATTTCAAAAAGTTCGAAATCATTCTGGAATGCTGTTCAATCAAAATAAACATCCGAATGTAAACATAACCTATGATGTTCGAAGAAATTACATTCTTCTTTTTGGATACGTTCCGTTATTTGAATTTTCCTTTTATATTTACTCGTCATCATTATTTTTTCATCCTATTTATTCAAATCTATCTCGAAATTACCGAGTTTCGAGAAATTTCGACGTTTAAATTCAATTTATGGAGAAATGTCACGGAATATCTATGACTCTATGATCGACCGAATTTATTTGTCGAGGTGTCAAAAATCGGCCTTTTTCAGATCGAGTTCTTGCAAAAATTGAAGAAAAGTGAGAAGCTTCACATAGTTATCTGAAATCTTACGTCCTTTGAGCTGTAATTTTGACCCTTGGCGAAGCCCGAGATGTTGCGGTTTAATATTCCTATGAAATGTTTGGCGGCAACTTTTGGTGTTTTCGACCTTTTTCCAACATTATTTTCGTACGTTTGGAATTTTCAACAGGCAAATTTTCGAGTACCGTAAGAAAGCCCGTTTCTTCCTCTCAATAACGCGGGGGCGCTAAAGCGCCTCCGTTATTCTTTCGACTCCAAAAATGCTCGAGGCCTTCGGCCTCTCGATTTAAATAGTTTCGTCTTAACTTTTCTGTGGTTGCGAAATATAATTTTAGTATCGTGAAAATATTTAACGTAAACTTTCTCACAGGGTCCTTCGATGATGCCAGAGATGATTTTCCTACCTTGTCATGTCATTTTTTCCTTAGGAGCTATCTCGTCGTAATTATCTGATCGTAATTATCTCATTCGAAATCCCGTTAGGGACTTTTCGTTAGGTTAGGTCCCTTTGTTGTCAAGATTTTTCGGTTTCCCTCTGTATCCATCAACTGGAAATGTAAAGAAATACGTATTATTGGGATAGAAAAAACGTTTTAGTTATTCACTCATTTACTTACCTTGATTTCCCTCTACTATCTTCTGAATACTTGGCACCTTCATTTTCGCTCTAGTTTTATCGCGTTGAATGTAGAAATTAACCGATGTTGATCGAATTCTCTTTCTTCTTGTCGGAAGCATCCGGATAAGCTTTCAAATTAAGCCGCCAAAATCTATTTCTCGTCGATTTTATTCGAATTCATCTCGAAATGATCGAATTTCGAGGAATTTCGTCGACTTGTGAATTGGCTTTCAATTCAATTTCGGGGAGAAATGTCACGGAATATCTATGACTCTATGATCGACCGAATTAATTTCTCGAGGTGTCAGAAATCGACCTTTTCCAAATCGAGTTCTTGCGAAAACTGGAGAAATGTGGAGGATCCCACATAGTTTATTGAGACCTTACGTCCTTTGAGATGGAAATTCGATCCTTGGCGGAGCCCGAGATGTTGCGGTTTAATATCCTTATGAAAAGTTCTGCGGCAACTTTTGGCGTCTTTTCGAGTTTTGGACCTTTTCCGTTCGTTATTTTGGTTCGTATGGAGTTCGAAATAGGCATCTTTCCGAGTACAGTAGGAAAGCCCGTTTCTTTCCCTTGAAAACGCGGGGGCTCCTCGCGCCCCCGGTCTCTCCTTTTCTTCGCAATTTTAAAATTGCTCGAGGCCTTCGGCCTCTCGTCCTCTCGTCTCAAAATAGTTTTTGTCTTAACTATTCTGTGGTTTACTCATTTTGACATTTATCTACTTTAGTATATAGGACTAGTAAGCCAGGAGATCCACATAATAGGTAGATTCGACTTTTCCGATAGATTCACCTTTTCGGGTAGATTCACATTTTCGAATAGTTCGGTAGAGAAAACAAAGAAAAAATAATTACGATTATTGCCAGAAGGGCCAAGAACGGTTCTGTCCTAAAATGTCAATCGAAGGGGCGGGGCTTAGTCTATCCACGAAATACGTTTCGAAATTTCCTCGAAACCACCGAAAATTGATTTTGAAATATCGAAAGAAAAGTTATTCAATTATATTCACCAAATATTTTTCCTCAAAATTGGTTTATTTCATAATATTTCCATTAAAAATTCATAATAATTCTCCAACGTCAAATATTCCGTTCAAAATTCCAGATTCCTTCATTAATGTTTCATAAAATTCATCAAAGAGCCTGACATCCATATGTTCCATGACTGATCAAATTATCTCACACTTGAAAGTAATCAAAGTCGTATGAAAACCTAGAAAATAGGTGTGAGAGAGGGTTGGCAGAGTATATTCGTTCCTACCTATGCCATCTATATGCTTAAATTGGTCAAAGAGCCTGACATCCATATGTTCTATGTTTGACCGATCAAATTTTCTCACTCTTGAAAGTAATCAAAATCGTATGAAAACCTAGAAAATAGGTGTGAAAGAGGGTTGGCAGAGTATATTCGTTCCTACCTATGCCATCTATATGCTTAAATTGGTCAAAGAGCCTGACATCCATATGTTCCATGTCTGACCGTTTAAATTATCTTACTCTTGAAAGTAACCAAAAATGTATGAAAACCTAGAAAATAGGTGTGATAGAGGGTTGGCAGAGTATATTCGTTCCTACCTATGCCATCTACATGCTTAAATTGGTCAAAGGGCCTCATAGCAGAGCAACATCATATTTTCCATGTCTGACCGATCAAATTATCTCACTCTTGAAAGTAACCTTCTTTAGTCCAACTGTTTTCTTCATATCTTTTTGAATTTCGTTGTTTACTGTCTGGACTTACTTGGAAAAGCTAAAGCAGGACCTATTTATTTGCAATTATTACTTTTGAAACCCTAATTTGGTCTTTTCCTATAATAAATGAACGTTTGAAGTGATGTCTTAGGGCTCCTAATTTTTTCGTTATTCACTTTACTGGAATTGAAATATGTATTATTACGATGGAATAACGTTTTAATTACTTACTCACCTAGATTTATATCTTTCACTATATTGAAATCGAGCAATTCCATCTCGACATGAATGTAAACAAATCGGCCATGATTTGGAATGTCAACAGTGATCGAGGATGATCGAATGAACTTTCGTCTTTATTCGGGAATTCGAATATTTGTTCAAATTTTGGCGGCAGCGTTTATTTCTTATTCTATTTCTTCAAATTCATCTTGGAATGATCGTGTTTCGTGGATTATCGACGTCTTGTCAATATACGAATTATCAGATATTTCGGGAGTAACGTCATGTAATATCTATGCTCCACGTAAATTAATTTGGGGTTGTCGAAAATCGTACTTTTTGAAATTGAGTTCTTGCATAAACCGGTGGATGGAAGTTTGCCGAAAATAATTTAAAAAGACCTCGAGCCCTTCGAGATGATAATTTGACCGCTTTCGATCCTCGAGACGCCGCGGATCAAAAGCCTATCCAATAGTTCGGCGGCAACTTTTGGCGTCTTTTCGAGTTTTCGACCTTTTCCGAACGTTATTTTCGTTCGTTTGGAATGGGAAGTAGGCATCTTTCCGAGTACAGTAGGAAAGCCCGTTTCTTTCCCTTGAAAACGCGGGGGCGCTTTGCGCCCCCGGTCTTCCCCTTATTTTGCAATTTTAAAATTCCTCGAGGCCTTCGGCCTCTCGTCTGAAAATAGTTTTTGTCTTAACTATTCTGTGGTTTTCTCATTTTGACATTTATCTACTTTAGTATATTAGACTAGTAAGCCAGGAGATCCACATAATAGGTAGATTCGACTTTTCCGATAGATTCACCTTTTCGGGTAGATTCACCTTTTCGGGTAGATCCACATTTTCGAATAGTTCGGTGAAGAAATAAAAATAATAATTTTGATTATTGCCAAAAGGGCTCAGAACGGCCCTGTCCTAGAATGTCAATCGAAGGGGGCGGGGCTTAGTTCATCCACGGAATTCGTTTCGAAATTTCCTGGAAACCACCGAAAATTCCCGAAAATTGATCTTGAAATATCGAAAGGAAAGTTATTCAATCCTATTTACCAAATATTTTCCTCAAAATCGGTTTATTTGATAATATTCATATTTATTTATATGCAATCTCCATGCTCAAATTGGTCAAATAGCCCCCACACCATACGTTCCATGTCTGACCGATCAAATTATCTCACTCTCGATAGTAACCAAAAATGAATGAAAACCTACAAAATGGGTGGTTAGATAGGGTTGGCAGAGTATTGTCGTTCCTACCTATGCAATCTCCATGCTCAAGTTGGTCAAATAGCCCCCACACCATACGTTCCATGTCTGACCGATCAAATTATCTCACTCTCGAAAGTAACCAAAAATGAATGAAAACCTACAAAATGGGTGGTTAGAAAGGGTTGGCAGAGTATTGTCGTTCCTACCTATGCAATCTCCATGCTCAAGTTGGTCAAATAGCCCCCACACCATACGTTCCTTGTCTGACCGATCAAATTATATCACTCTAGATAGTAACCAAAAATGAATGAAAACCTTCAAAATGGGTGGTTAGAAAGGGTTGGCAGAGTATTGTCGTTCCTACCTATGCAATCTCCATGCTCAAATTGGTCAAATAGCTCCCACACCATATGTTCCATGTCTGACCGATCAAATTATCTCACTCTTGAAAGTAATCAAAATTGTATGAAAACCTAAAAAATAACCTAATAAACCTAATAAACCTAACCTAACCTAACCTAACCTAACCTAACCTAACCTAACCTAACCTAAAAAATAGGTGTGAGAGAGGGTTGGCAGAGTATATTCGTTCCTACCTATGCCATCTGTATGCTTAAATTGGTCAAAGAGCCTGACATCCATATGTTCCATGTTTGACTGATCAAATTATCTCACTCTTGAAAGTAATCAAAATTGTATGAAAACCTAGAAAATAGGTGTGAGAGAGGGTTGGCAGAGTATATTCGTTCCTACCTATGCCATCTACATGCTTAAATTGGTCAAAGGGCCTCATAGCAGAGCAACATCATATTTTCCATGTCTGACCGATCAAATTATCTCACTCTTGAAAGTAACCTTCTTTAGTCCAACTGTTTTCTTCATATCTTTTTGAATTTCGTTGTTTACTGTCCGGACTTACTTGGAAAAGCTAAAGCAGGACCTATTTATTTGTAATTATTACTTTTGAAACCCTAATTTGGTCTTTTCCTATAATAAATGAACGTTTGAAGTGATGTCTTAGGGCTCCTAATTTTTTCGTTATTCACTTTACTGGAATTGAAATATGTATTATTACGATGGAATAACGTTTTAATTACTTACTCACCTAGATTTATATCTTTCACTATATTGAAATCGAGCAATTCCATCTCGACATGAATGTAAACAAATCGGCCATGATTTGGAATGTCAACAGTGATCGAGGATGATCCAATGAACTTTCGTCTTTATTCGGGAATTCGAATATTTGTTCAAATTTTGGCGGCAGCGTTTATTTCTTATTCTATTTCTTCAAATTCATCTAGAAATGATCTTGTTTCGAGGTATATCGACGTCTTGTCAATATACGATTTATTAGATATTTCGGGAGAAACGTCACGTGATATCTATGCTTCACGTAAATTAATTCGGGTTTCTCGGGGTTGTCAAAAATCGGACTTTTCGAAATCGAGTTCTTGCGCAAACCGGTGGATGGATTTTCGTCGAAATTTATTTAAGGAGACCTCGTGTCCTTCGAGATGATAATTTGACCGCTTTCGATCCTCGAGACGCCGCGGATCAAAAGCCTATCCAATAGTTCGGCGGCAACTTTTGGCGTCTTTTCGAGTTTTGGACCTTTTCCGTTCGTTATTTTCGTTCGTTTGGAATGGGAAGTAGGCATCTTTTCGAGTACAGTAGGAAAGTCCGTTTCTTTCTCTTGAAAACGCGGGGGCGCTTCGCGCCCCCGGTTTCTCTTTTTTTTCGCAATTTCAAAATTCCTCGAGGCCTTCGGCCTCTCGTCTGAAAATAGTTTTTGTCTTAACTATTCTGTGGTTTTCTCATTTTGACATTTATCTACTTTAGTATATTAGATTAGATAGACTAGTAAGCCAGGAGATCCACGTAATAGGTAGATTCGACTTATCCGATAGATTCACCTTTTCGGGTAGATTCACCTTTTCGGGTAGATCCACATTTTCGAATAGTTCGGTGAAGAAATAAAAATAATAATTTTGATTATTTCCAAAAGGGCTAAGAACGGTCCTGTCCTAGAATGTCAATCGAAGGGGGCGGGGCTTAGTTTATCCACGAAATACGTTTCGGAATTTCCTGGAAACCACCGAAAATTCACGAAAATTGATCTTGAAATATCGAAAGGAAAGTTATTCAATCCTATTTACCAAATATTTTCCTCAAAATCGGTTTATTTCATAATATTCATATTTATTAATATGCAATCTCCATGCTCAAATTGGTCAAATGTCCTCACATCCATATGTTCCATGTCTGACCGATCAAATTATCTCACTCTTGAAAGTAACCAAAAATGAATGAAAACCTACAAAATGGGTGTCAGGAAGGGTTGGCAGAGTATTGTCGTTCCTACCTATGCAATATCCATGCTCAAATTGGTCAAATAGCCCTCACACCATATGTTCAATGTCTGACCGATCAAATTATCTCACTCTCGAAAGTAACCAAAAATTGAATGAAAACCTACAAAATGGGTGTCAGGAAGGGTTGGCAGAGTATTGTCGTTCCTACCTATGCAATATCCATGCTCAAATTGGTCAAATAGCCCCCACACCATATGTTCCATGTCTGACCGATCAAATTATCTCACTCTCGAAAGTAACCAAAAATTGAATGAAAACCTACAAAATGGGTGTCAGGAACGGTTGGCAGAGTATTGTCGTTCCTACCTATGCAATATCCATGCTCAAATTGGTCAAATAGCCCCCACACCATATGTTCCATGTCTGACCGATCAAATTATCTCACTCTTGAAAGTAATCAAAATTGTATGAAAACCTAGAAAATAGGTGTGAGAGAGGGTTGGCAGAGTATATTCGTTCCTACCTATGCCATCTATATGCTTAAATTGGTCAAAGAGGCTGATATCCATATGTTCCATGTTTGACCGATCAAATTATATCACTCTTGAAAGTAATCAAAATTGTATGAAAACCTTTGAAAATAGGTGTGAGAGAGGGTTGGCAGAGTATATTCGTTCCTACCTATGCCATCTATATGCTTAAATTGGTCAAAGAGCCTGACATCCATATGTTCCATGTCTGACCGATCAAATTACCTCACTCTTGAAAGTAACCTTCTTTAGTCCAACTGTTTTCTTCATATCTTTTTGAATTTCGTCGTATACTGTCTGGACTTACTTGGAAAAGCTAGAGCAGGACCAATTTATTCGCAATTATTATTTTTGAAATCCTAATTTGGTCTTTTCCTATAATAAATGAACGTTTGATGTGATGTCTTAGGGCTCCTAATTTTTTCGTTATTCACTTTACTGGAATTGAAATATGTATTATTACGATGGAATAACGTTTTAATTACTTACTCACCTAGATTTATATCTTTCACTTCATTGAAATCGAGCAATTCCATCTCGACATGAATGTAAACAAATCGGCCATGATTTGGAATGTCAACAGTGATCGAGGATGATCGAATGAACTTTCGTCTTTATTCGGGAATTCGAATATTCGTTCAAATTTTGGCGGTAGCCTTTTTTTCTTATTCTATTTCTTCAAATTCATATCTTAATGATCTTGTTTCGAGGAATATCGACGTCTTGTCAATATACGATTTATTAGATATTTCGGGAGAAACGTCACGTAATATCTGTGCTCTACGTAAATTAATTCGGGTTTCTCGGGATTGTCAAAAATTGGACTTTTCGAAATCGAGTTCTTGCGCAAACCGGTGGATGGATTTTCGTCGAAATTTATTTAAGGAGACCTCGTGCCCTTCGAGATGATAATTTGACCGCTTTCGATCCTCGAGACGCCGCGGATCAAAAGCCTATCCAATAGTTTGGCGGCAACTTTTGGCGTCTTTTCGAGTTTTCAACCTTTTCCGAACGTTATTTTCGTTCTATTGGAATGGGAAGTAGGCATATTTCCGAGTACAGTAGGAAAGCCCGTTTCTTTTCCTTGAAAACGCGGGGGCGCTTTGCGCCCCCGGTCTTCCCCTTATTTCGCAATTTTAAAATTCCTCGAGGCCTTCGGCCTCTCGTCTGAAAATAGTTTTTGTCTTAACTATTCTGTGGTTTTCTCATTTTGTCATTTATCTACTTTAGTATATTAGACTAGTAAGCCAGGAGATCCACATAATAGGTAGATTCGACTTATCCGATAGATCCGACTTATTCGATAGATCTACCTTTTTGGGAAGATCCACATAATAGGTAGATTCGACTTTTTCGATAGATTCACCTTTTCGGGTAGATCCACATAATAGGTAGATTCGACTTATCCGATAGATTCACTTTTTCGGCTAGATCAACATTTTCGGATAGATCCATGAAAACAAAAAAATTCGAATCGTGTACATAGGGCAGAGTACGGTTCTGTTGCTTTACGTCAGAATTCGATGATCATAGACAGAGTAAGGACCACAGTTTAAGGCTTTTATTAGGACGTATTTTTCGAAGTTATCATAAGAAGTGAAAAGTTGCGAGATCGAAAAATCTCCGAAAATTATCACCCACCTTTGTTTCCAAATGTCGTCGATTTTATTTCTCTTTCGAAGCCATTCTACTTTATAAGCTCCACGAATAGCGAATAGAAATATCGATTCATTTTCAATTTTTTTTTATTTAACGCATATTTTGATTAAATTATCCTATATTTTTTTTTTATTCCTTTTTTTTCACGATTTTCATGTGGTATGTGAACGGAAAAACTCAAAATTCAATGTAACATAATTTATTGAACATAAATTCGATCGAGTTAAAAATAAACATTTGACATAATTCAAATAACGTGAATAATTTCACAAAAAAATAACACATTTCAATTATGAATTTATTGTTTTATTGTGATTTTATTGATTTTTGTATGAATGATACATATTTCGAAATAGGGACATAGCGAAAAAACAAAATGTTTTCACAATTTGATGAAAATTTTAATGAAAGAAAGTAAAAGAGTACAATGGGGAATTTTCAATTTGAAACATTGATACACACACTGAATTTTTTTATAAATTAAAAAAAATATATTTTGTTATCGAAAGATAAGGGGAAATAACATTTGACAGATTTAAAGTGAAAATATGGGAGATTGATCGATTATATTTTACAATTGATTAATAAAAAAACAGCATTTACAATTCTGATGAAAATATCAGTTGAAAAAATGAAATGAGTACAATGGGGAATTTTCTATTCACAACATTGATACACACACTGATTTTTTTTATAAAGAAGAAAAAATCATATTTTGTTATCAAAAGATGGAAAAATAACATTTGACAGATTTAAAGTGGGAATATGGGAGATTGATCGATAATATTTTACATTTGATACTATTTATAAGTGGAATTTTTTTTTTTTTTTTTTTAATGAGTGGAAAATCTTCTAAAGACACCAGCTAGTCCGGTGTGTCGGATTCGTTCATCGACATTTTCGAGCGGAGCGCCTTACCGACTAAAAACCCCTCACGAGCTCGAGCCTTAATCCCAATAGTGCAAGAGGAAAAAAACCCTTCGCTCTATTCTTAACTTAAACTTAAGATATATCATTCAACATTTTTTTTTGTTTTTTTTTAACATTTTATAACTTAATTAAAATATACATATATTACACTATATACACTATATACACTTTATACACAATATATACTTTATAGCAATCCTATTTGTCTTTATACGCACTTTATACGCACTTCACTGCCAGGACGAAGAGGCTGCGTGTTCCCGCGATGGTAGATCCTCGATTCTGTCCTGGATTCTGAAAAATTCCGAAAACATAAACATAAATATGACGAAATCAATTCGAAATTTTCTACTTACATCATCGTTCGATGGCCGAAGGAGAGTCTCTCTGGCGTCGATAGAGGTGGGGAGTTGCCATCAATATTTCCGACGCTAACTCTTTCGAGTAAACGATGATAATTCAGAACTGAATCGGCGATCGAGCAAAAAGTCAAAGCCGGTGTATAGATGGACGGTTTCAATGCCTGTATGAATGCGATATATCGTCCCAAGATGTTCCAGCAATCCGCAAAACTAAAGATTTCTCGAATTTGGAAAAAATAATTTGGAAAAAGTGTAAAAATAAAATTAGGCTTGAAATTTGTTTAATTTAATGAAACGGATGGATTGATTCGTTGTATTGATGGAACGAAATTGAATTTATTTATTTATTGAATTTAGAATAGATTGATATACTAAATTTTTGGTGTGTACTTTACTCGAATTTTTTGCCAAAATACCTTGACTCCTCGTCGGAACCACTTCTACCTTTACGGCGTCCCAAGAGCGAGCTCTAGAAAGGGCGACATAAAGTTGCCCGTGTGAAAAAATTGGACTGCCTAGGTAGATGCCGACCCGCTCAAATGTCTGCCCCTGCGCTTTGTTGATCGTAAGTGCGAAGCAAACTTTCACCGGAAACTGTCGTCGTTTGAGATTAAACGGCATCGAGTTGTCGGAAGAGGTGAGATCCATCCTGGGGATGAGAACTCTCTTGCCGGCAAAACGGCCGGTGACGATTTGCGCTGTTAAAAGTACCTCTGTTACAGCCACCACCAAGAGTCGGGTACCGTTGATCAACCCATCGCTCAATGATAAATTTCTAAGAAGAATGACCGGTACGCCGACTTTAAGTTTTAATTCTTGTAGGGGCATTCCGCTTGGCGTTATGCTGTTCAGGTACTCCAGTGGAAAGTTCGCAACCACGTTTTCGTCGCCGGATGTCACACTATCAGTGCCTAAAATAGTGATAGGTGCTCCGGGAAACGAACCGAGGATCCTGTCGTTCAACAGATTGCAATGGTCGTTCTTGGGACAAAGTATCGCACGTACGGCCAGTTGTTCCGGTGTTAGGGAAACAGGTACGCCGTAAATCTCGCGAACGACGTCGTTCGTCAGAAGGCGCTCCGGCAAACAAACGAAATCGTCGTCCCTGTCGGTCCCTTCTACTCTCTCGTTTGCGGTACCGCGGCCTACTGTCTCGAGCCAACTGGTGAAATCCTCCTCACCCGCATTGACGCGCATATTGGACGACAATTCGACCACCTGAAATTGAGTCCACGACTTACAATTCGTGAAGAAGAGCTCGATCTGATGGACCCGGCCCGCGGCAACTGGAAGCAGTTGCTTCACGTCTCCGCCGAGCAGCACGCATTTACCCCCGAAGGGACGGGGGTCCATGCATACGTCTTGGAGGAGACGATCCACCACGTCAAGGATGTGGCAACTGGCCATCGTCACTTCGTCCCAAATTATAAGCCGAAGACTCCTCAGGCGGTCGGCCTCTTCCGACTGAAAGTGAATCGCCGATCGGGAATCCGCGTCCAGTTCCAAAGGTAATCTGAACGTGGAATGGACGGTTCTCCCGCCTTTCAATAACAACGCGGCGATTCCGGTAAAGGCCACGGCTACTGATGGTAGTCGCCGTCTCTCGCAGTGGTCCAGTATGACGTTATACAGGTGAGTCTTTCCGGTACCGCCGCTACCTTGCAGGTAAAAATACCTCTCTACTATACTACTACCACAATCCGACTCGACAGCTCGGACGACTCGATCGAAGACACTCCGTTGCTTCTGGTTTAGGTCGTCGGGATTCAAATCTGCCGATCCCGTGTCCGGAGCTCCGTCGTCGACGGAAACGTCGTCGGCAAAGTCCGTAGACGGCAGGGGCAGATCGAAATCCGTCAGACTTCTGCCCAAAAATCGCAGAGTGTTTTCGATTTTGCGCAGGGCGCGATCTTCGGAATCGCGATCGGAGAATCCCCCCCTTCTATAATCCTCGCACATGTGCGACTTGAAGGCGGTCCACAGAACCGACGGATTGCCCACCTCGCAGAAACACAACAAATAGGCGAACAATTTACGCATGCTGCCCGGCATGTCGACCAGAGCAGCATGTTCTAAGGTTTTGAACCACTCGAGGTCTGAGGCAATCAGGTTTCTAACACGGGCCGCCTCTCTGAACGTTCCGCACGTTAAGCCGTTATATGTGCGCAAATCTTCGAAGGAGGTCGGTCCGGCGACGTGCAAGAGCAGTATCCTAAGGTGAAATTTCTCCACGTACTTCGGACTGATCGTGTACATCCTAGGTATTATCGGATGACTCCTAAGTCTCCGACACCAGCAGTTATCCTTGCGGTTGAAACTATAATACAGAGGTATTTGGGTATACGTGTATTGACGTGCTCCAGGATCGCACACGTTCAGTTCGAAGTAGGCTTCCAGGAGAGATTTCTTTGCCAACTGCAACGCCGCCTCTTCTTGCCCTTCCTCGAAATTGACTGTACTCTCGCCAGGAAGGTGTACCGGTAGTCTCGTAATCGCGTGACTCATGCCGCTGATGTGAAAGCACATCAATCGCCATGCCGATTATCCCGATGAAACGTATCGGGATTCGATGAAGGATCTAATTTCGTCGTAGTCCGTTTCGTCCCTTACCTGGATGAGAGCAGAGTCGGGCCCTTTGTTTATATATTTGAAGGCGTACATGCACAGGTACGGACTGTAGGGGACGACGTCCCTGTTGTCCACCAGGCATGAAATACCACTTTTCACAAACGTCGCCGTGCGACCGTCCTGTCGCCGTCTATACACCGGTCTTTTTCGGTCTAACCGGGTGTTCTCCGTGAATTTTTTGGGGTACTGCTTGGAACACGTTTCGTTTATCATGCAGGAGGACGCGGGATTGCGGTCGCCGCAGGGTCCGTGGATCATGGAGGCCATTATGATATTGAAAAGCCGGGTGTTTTCGGCTGGTAATTCGGCGCAGATCAGCCTGTCGACCTGTTCGGGCTCCCGCAGCTTATCCTCGTCTGCCAAAGTCAGGAGACAGTGCATGTGAGGCAAGCCGCGTTTTTGGAACTCGATCGCGTAAACGAAAGCTATAACTTTGCCGAAGATATTTTTTTTCAAAACGTCCTCGAAAAAGGCCTTCCTCTTTAGTTCGAAAACTCTCGCGATCAAAAGCGGTCTGTCCTGCGGGTTCAAATACCTTCCACCCAAGTTATCCTTGATCTCACGCCAACTGGGATTGCACGTGAAGGTCACGAATAATGAAGGTCGGCCGTACTTTGCGACGATCGCCATGGCGTCCTGATAATTTTGCTGCATGAATCGCGTGCCTCCAGTGAAGGAACTCGGAAGGATGACCGCTCTTCCGATCCTTTCACTACCGACCGGTTCCGCTTCCCTTCTACGCGCAAGGTAATCTTGGAGCCCGACGTAGCTCTCTGCTCGAAGCTGCACCTGATGGGTGCGCAAATAGTTCAGCCGATCACCCTCGATCGCGACGTACTTGTCTACGATAAACTGTTGATATAGTTTTCCGCTGAGGATGATCGGGTTGAAGCAATTCGCGCGACTCATCAATCTGTAGCACTCGAACTCGCGTTTACTGATCCGCTTGTCTTTTCCCGTCTTCCGCAACTCTGTAGACCATCCTAGTTCTCCGTTGGGAAACAACAACGGATAACAGAGAGCGTCGACGATCGGCGACAGCTTGGAGATTTCCCTGAATTTTGAAGAGCGATCGCTAGGATCGTTAATTAAATGGACTCTGACATGGCCCGGCGGAGGGATTTCTCCTTGCACGGATCGGAAAACGGCGCCGATTTCGTGGGAATTGGAAGGCGCCGCGTGAACTTTCCTGTCTGTACCTGGTTGATGATGAAAATATAGGCCGAGCTGCGGCACGGTGTTGTTGCCGCTGGTTCGTCGTGCGTCCTGGACCACTTGACCTAGGTTGCGATATATCCGGGCGAAAGGATGAGTGATCCTCAGCAGAGCGTCTATTTGCCCCAATAAATTGGGGTTGCACGTTAGCCTCTTGTTTGATCTTCTGGCCGTCATTGCTTCTCCCGCGTCCAAGTAATACATGGATCCAAATTTCGGATCCGTTGGCATAACGTCCGCTACCCTATGGTAGATTTGACCGGAGACCACCATTACTGGGGCTCCGCGGCCGATGTCCTGCCTGGCGTTGAAAGATGTGGATGCAATGGCGAGCTGGTTGTTGTACTCGCGTATGTGCCTGAAGTACTCTCGGGATAGAGGATGCGCGTCCGTGATGAGCGCCTTCAGCAATTCCGGATACACAGAATCGGCTGGTAACCTGATGGTGCCGTCGTTGCAGCAGCACACCTTTTCTGTGCGGAAAAATAGAGCTCCGCAGTGAATGCACTCATTGTCCATGACGCCCAGATAGTGGGACGGAATGTCCTGGTGTTTTGCGGCTTCAAGAACGACCGTCGTAGAGACGTGCGCTTCGAAATCGCGACCATCTTCCGTCAATACGACTGATGCCGAAGGAAGCCCAGTCGGTTTTTTCGACGCACCAGAACGGACCCCGACGTCAGAGTCGATGACGGTCAGTACATGGTACTCACTTATGCCAGTCTGGTCGTCTACTGAACCGATCCGCACCTCAATCGGCACCAGTATATATATGGAAGCATGATCGTAATTTCCTTGCAGGAACGATGTCAGCTGCCTGATGGTGTGGAATCTGAGCAAGCAGGCTTTCCCTTCTTCTTCGGTTCTCCTTCCGTCCGAACCCCGACAGTGAGAATCGAAAATGAAAAAGGCGGTTGGCGTCTTTACGACGCAGACAGACAATGACCCTGAAGTTAGAATAGCCGAATCATAATTTTGAAAAACCTGCGGCAATCCTTCGGCTAACGATACGCCGGGTCCTCCTTCAATTTCTAACCCATCGCCCACATGCCCAGTTGACGAATCCGTTTCGTTTATTTGTAACGAAAAAGTTACGTGGTTTATAACAAATTTAGGAAACACCTCAGCCGCATGAAGATAAATTTCTAAATAATTTTGTGAACTCCTCGACGAAACGGATTTCCTGTACAAATTATCGCCGTAATCTAAAATGTTATCGATGACAGACATGTTCCAAGCGCTCATCGGTAATAATTTATGGTATGCCAGTGCGACGGCCGCGACTGCGGTACACTGGCGATTTCTTGACGTCAAACTAAACCTACAGTCGTTTTGACTTCGAGAGCCCCTGACCACAAAAGGTGTGACAGTTTTCAGAATGGCTCTCGTTTCGCTCGATCGCCGATTCAGTTCGTCATCATCGATACGCCTCCTTTTGGAGGGCGTCGGTAAGTCTACAGACTTTGGCGTAGGCGTGGGCGTAGTCGCAGAAACATCTAAAAAGATCATTAAATGGAAATGGGAAGAAGAATCACATAATAACGATCGAATCACTGGGAGTCAGCAGGTGGGGCAAAGAGGGGGGCCTCCCTAGCCATTTATCATAAAAAAATTATTCTCTATACCTATTTCTTAAGTATATCTTTACCTATATCTTGAGTACTTTTTGGTAGATGTCCCCCCTGAAAATTTTTTTGCCGACGCCCATGATTGAATCCAAATTGAAAATAGAAATTATAAAATTTTTAGGATACAATATCATAATTGGATTGATAGCTTCTTTGAATTTAACTTGAAAATAGGGTATTTCGATAAAGTACTATGAAAACAGTGATTACGATTAAGAATTTCAAATCCTACCTTTCTTCTCGGTTTTTGCCGCCTTCGTCCCCTTGCCTTTGCCTGATGGTTTGGTCCATTTTGATCCCTTCCTTAGTCTTGGCATTTTTTCTCACTGTGGGTTTCAAAACTCATTTAAATAATGAATATGACCAATATAATAATAACCTAATATATCTGAATATGTTGAAACCATCAGAAAAACCTTTTATATACATATATTTTAATATATTGAGATTAGAAATATATATGTAATCAATTCACCTCGAAATACACCGTCCGTTCAGGAAGTGGATCACTACTGGATTATCTCCCCAAAAAGGATTTTTGTAGAACTGAAAATATTCGAATCAAAATAAATATTCCATATATCAGATATAGGTACCTATAATCAATCAATCAATCCAATTTTGTTTTTTTTTATTTTAGAAACATGAAAAAAAAACAAAACAGTGAAACCTCTACTTGCGGACACCTCTATTAAGCGGACATCCCCTTTTCTGGAACGAAATATTTGCCTATGTATTTATATGTGAAACCATTTTCCATAACCGGACACTCTTATGACCGGACGCGGACAATTTTTTCTGTTCCATATGTGTTGAGACCTCTCCTAACCGGACGCGATTTTCTGATCTCTACCTCTGGGTTTTGACAAAAGAGCATGGATGACGCAATGGTTTATTCAATTTGAAAATTGATTGACCATAACCCTGCGCCAGAAGAGGAAGAAGACAGCGATTTCGCATTTAACACTGTTGAAAGCCACAACACAATTATTACATATACAGGATGTTCCTAAATTTGGGGTAAAAACGAAAAGGTGAGATTCCATAAGCAATCTTAAGAAAAAGATGTCCCATAAACATGGGTTCGCAAACGTTTCGTTTTCGAGATACAGGGTGTTTAAGTTTGAATTTTTTTCAATTTTTTTTCTCATAGTATCTACACCTTACAAAACATTCAACTGAAATTTTGCATAGTTATTAAAATCGAGACTTCACACCATGTGACATGCCAATTTCGATAGCAAATTTACAGGGTGATATTTTTTCTGGAATACTATCCCCTGTTTTCCACCAGATTCTTTTTTGGTGAGTCACTGTTTTGAATTTAAAAAGCAGCTTTGTTGTTCTACCAAACTTTATGGTGTTCTGTAGTTTTTCGTGTCTGCTCCGATTTCGAGAAAAAAAATTTTGAACAATTCTCTCGAAATCCTCAGAAAAATCCAAATTGTCGTGAAAATTCAGTTGGTAAGCGGTGGTGAATTAATTCATTATTAGATATTTTTGGTTATTTTCCTAATCTGTAGTTATGATCCATAAAGATTCGATAAACTCGTATAATCATTACAAAAAATGTACTACCACAAGAAACACCCTGTATCTCGAAAACGGAACGTTTGCGATCCCATGTTTATGGGACTTTTTTTCCTTAAAATTACTTGAGGAATCTCCCCTCTCCGTTTGTACCTCCAATTTAGGAACACCCTCTATAGAGGCTTCGAAAGTAATCCACGACTTCAAATATTTTGTAGATAACGATCACATCGCATTTCAACATTTGTAAAATTTAGAAGATTTTTTTCAATCTAGTCTTTCAAAGCAAAATATACAAAATATGCGTCAACAGAGCATTTTAGAAATAATGAAAAAGTAAATTTGATACATACTATGTATAAAATTATGTAGGTATTATCCTAATAAATATAATGTGTTAAAATTTCGTCCTCACTCTTTTAGGCGGACACCTACAATAAGCGGACAAAATCGGCGGAACCGTGAGTGTCCGCTCATAAGAGGTTTCACTGTATTTATTTATTTAACGAATTACGTATGTTATGGATTCACCCACCTGGCAAAATGCAGTTTTACTATATTGTCCTCCTCTATACAGAGAGCGCTCTCCTTCCTTGCTTCTTGAAGTCGCCGATCAGGAAGTGACAGGAATTTTCTTCTCTTAGCAACTACTCAAGATGAAATTCCTGGGAAAAGTTACAAATTATGTGGAAATTCATACGCAGCAATATCAAAAAAGGAGATTCCGAATAAGATCAGATCAGAAAAGAAAAATTGAAGAACGAAATATCGGAATAAATTTGCGAATCAATCTGAATTATATTCAAGCTCAAACCGTTAAAAAGAGAAAAAGCCCTAATGTGGCAACTCTTGAATAATATTTCGCTTTCCTGAAAAATACTTTCCACTCAAATTATATGTCGCAATATCATAATGAGTTCGAAAATTATTCTGAATACATTGGATTAATTCCGTATAAAAATATTCTAAATGATCATTATTGAGAAAATTAATTTTGGCGCCAATTTCAATACGTAACAATGATAAGATTAGAAAATTCTCGTAAATTCCCAAGGGAAAAATTGAAAAACGAAATATCGGAATGATTTGGCGAATTTATCTGAATTATATTGAATTATGTATTTAATAATGCAGATTCAAGCTCAAACCGTTGAAAGAAAGGAAACGCTCTAAGGTTAGGTAATTTTTCGCTTTCCCGAAAAAAGAAAACTTTTTCGTTCAAATTTCAAGCAGCAGCATTATCAAAATGTATTCGAAAATTATTGTAAATAAGATAGAATCCGAAAATAACACATTTGATTGAATTCGAGATAGTTGATTTTGGCGCCAATTCCACAATACAGAATTAATTAGTGCAATTTTCGTATTTTTACAAAAGAAAAATGTACAACGAATTGTTAATTTAATATGGCACCGATCGAAATGACCGATAATATCAATTTTAACATTATTTGAAATATTGAATAATCCAATCAGGTACTCACCTCAAAATATCACAAATGCACACCCACCCACAAGAACGATAAAAAATGAAATGATTATTCAGATTGTTCTATCTAAGGTAAGGATGCAATATGACGTTGGTGTCAGGTGTTATAATTCGCGATCGATGATTGGCTAATATAATGAAGTGTATATAAACGAATCAAAATGAATACTTTATTACTTTTTATATTCGTTGTAAATTGAATAAAGAACATCAAATGCATAATTTAAGCGTTAATCTAATTTCAATTGATTTTTCCCTCTTGAAAATCTTCCAAAAAAGTCACATTTAATTTGAATTAATGATTATTTGTCTTCCTTGGTCATTTCCGGTTGAATTAATCCAATGCGACGTTGTCACGTTCAAAATTAAATCCGGAATAATATTATTTCACTTATTGAAATTAATTTCATGACTTACATTTGTTCAATAATTTCGAGGAATTCAGACATATCCTTTCATTTGTAGCTTTGAAAAATTAAAACGGTATTTAATTTTTTATACAGAACGAATTTAATATTTCCCAATAATTTTTACTCTGTAGTTTTTTTCAACACCATTATATGTGTGTTTGACATCAGTTCAGTCCAGCAGTATAATCATAAATTGAATGAGTGCACGTCTATATTACACGATAATTCAAACTGACATCAGTTCCATAAAAACATGGAATAAAACATTTCACACTCAAAATGGATAATCACATTTGTATTCTGATTAGACTGACAGGTTGAACTGGTTTCAAACTGATCGTGTAACACACGTCAAAAATGCAAAAATTTAAATTGAATTTTTTTATTTTTCTCAACTTAAACTACAGAATACGAAATTCATATTAATAAATTATGACATTGTTGTATGTGAATTACAATAGCATTGTAAGAATAGTACAGTACAATATCCGTACCTCAAAATTTCAATTTTCGGGTATTTTGGCTCACCTACATTTAAATTTCGCGCTCTATTTAGTGGTCTACCTTCAAGACGATTGGACTTAAAATAACGAAAATAATATAGTATCAAGTCCTTAATCACAACGCGAATAAAACAGAAAATGCAAGTATTTTACGGTCTCCTGGGAAACACACATTTTGTGACTTAATACCCTTTTGCTCTGAGGTACGGATATGTATATTGTATGAAAATTCTACTACTGAATACTGGATTTAAAAATCATTTTGAAGTAATTCTCGAATTGTCCTTCGTGTTCATCAACATATTTGGAAGAAGTTTTACTACTAACAGATCCAGAGTAAAACTTTTACATTTTTTATATATAACTCCTGTTCGTCGTTACTGACACATAAATTGAAGGGTGCCAGTATATGGAACAAATGTTGCAAATTTCTCTTGTTTTAGTAGAGGTCCATGAGGAAACGGTTCCATCTTCCAAACGATTCGAAAATTTTCTGAAAAATATTCAAAATTTCACATTTGTTTGTATTTATTATACGATAGAAAAGATGTATTGACCAATTTAATGAGACATAAATACGAATCAACTTTCGTTGAAACTGTACGGTGAAAACTTTAACATTTTTTTTATATAACTCCTGTTTGTCGTTACTGACACATACATTGAAGGGTGCCAGTATATGGAACAAATGTTGCAAATCTCTCTTGTTTTAGTAGAGGTCCATGAGGAAACGGTTCTATCTTCCAAACGATTTGAAAATTTTCTGAGAGATATTCAAAATAGAATCAATTCATTTCTCATTTTAAATGAATAAATACTAATCAACTTTCCTTGAAACTGTACGGTTACTATCCTGCATAATTGACATCTTGATTTGAAAGCAACGTTAAATATCGAGAACGAACCTGGAAGGTATCCGGAATCCTATAAGATCAGTATTTTTGTTAGTGTTCTGGATGGGTTGAGAGAGAGAGAGAGATAGCTTAATGTTGATATTTAAGAATTGTAGTAAATGAATTTATCTTACGTTGTCATTTCAGTTTTATCAATCAATCAATATTGCATAGTATCGGTTCAGTGGATGGGTGCTTGATTTCAATTGACCTGTACTTTATCTTATGTTTGAGAGTGCAAACTTCTCATGTTCACCTTGAGGTCCATGAGAAAACGCTTCCTTCTTTGAAATAATTGTTACGTCATCTGGAAAAATTCAAAGTGGTACAACAATCAATTCTCCTGTGATTCTTAATGGATCATTAATGAATATTCCACATTTGTTTGTATTTACAGAATAGAAATGATAGATTGACCATTTAATTGAGAAATAAATACTATTCGACTTTCTTTGAAACTGTAGGGTAAAAAACTAAGCTGCATAATTGATAAATTGATTTGAAAGCAACGTTAAATATTGAGAACGAACCTGAAAGGTATCAGGAATCCCATAGATTAAGTATTCGTGATAGTGTTCGATCAATTCCGGTTCAGGGAAAAATACAAATTGAGAGTGAATTATTGTTAATAAAATATCAAAATGCATGGGAATGAACGTTTAAAATGAAAACCAACCTGGACGTTATTGAAAATTCCCAAGATACAGCATATCTAACAGCATCTGTCTATGTAGAATCACAAATATATGTGGATATATGATATTTAGTTCATAATTCCCTTCATACATCCCAGATGATCCTTTGTTAAGTTTCAGTTGAAGAATTCTGCAAGGTTGGAGGTTTTTCTGTGAATAATTGAAAATTAATAATATAAGTTGAGTAAAAACCATGTAAACCAACCTTCTATTCTCTGAAATGCTTTGAAATCATTCTGGAATCCGGTGTAGCAGTGAAAACATTCTGTATGGTCCTCCGATGAACTAACGATTTACGATTTCCTCAAGATCTAGCATTTCGATCATCTTAAGTCAATGTAGAAAATATGTATATATAATGAATGAAGCTCAGAAATCCCTTCATATATCCCAGATGATATTTTATTTTACCTGAAATTGGCCTTTGTTAAGTTTCGCTTCAAGAGTTCTGCAAGGTGGAGGTTTTTTTGTGATTAATTGAAAATTAATGATATAAGTTGAATAAAATCAATGGAAACGAACCTTGTATTCTTGTAAATACTATGAAATCATTCGGGAATTCGGTTTACTAATGAAGACATCCTGTAAGCTTTTCCCATGAACTAACGATAAATTATTTCCACAAGATTCAGCATTCCGATTAACTTTGGTCAATGTATTTTCAGTTAATTATGTGAATATACGAAATGAAGTTCAAAAATCCCTTCAGGCATTCCTGGTTATTTTAAATTCTACCTGAAATAAGTTTTTCTATAAGCTTTGGTTGATGAATTCAGCTAGATTATAGGTTTTGCTGTGGAAATACAATAATTTGAAACGAAATGAATTTGATCTTACCTTTTATTATTTCAAATAGTTCGAAATCATTATGGATTGTCGTTTAATCAAAATTCAAGGTCAACATTCTCTATCTTAACTTAATGTAAACATAACCTATGATGATCGAAGAAATTACATTCTTCTTTTTGGATACGTTCCGTTATTTGAATTTTCCTTTTATATTTATTTGTCATCCTATTTATTCTAATTTATCACGAAATTACCGAGTTTCGATAAATTTCCACGTTGTGTCAAAATACGATTATTCCCTTGAGAAACGTTTAAATTCAATTTATGTCACGGAATATCTATGACTCTATGATCGACCGAATTTATTTCAATAGGTGTCAAAAATCCATCTTTTCTGAATCGAGTTAATATATATAATATGTAATGAATAATAATAATAATAATAATAATTTCATATAATATATGAATATGTAATAAAAACATTCTCACAGGGTCCTCCCAAGAAGTCAGAGATGATTTTCCTACCTTGTCATGTCATCCTCTCTCATCGTAATTATCTCATTTGAAACCCCGTTAGCGTTATAACTGAATTCTCGGGGCTATCAAGATTTTTCGTTTTCACTTTGTACTCATCAACTGGAAATGTAAACAAATACGTATTATTGGGATAGAAAAACGGTTCAGTTACTTACCTTGATTTCTCTCTACTATCTTCTGAATACTTGGCACCTTCATTTTCTTTCTAGTTCTATCGCGTTGAATGTAAAAATTAACCGATGTTGATCGAATTCTCTTTCTTCTTGTCGGTTACATTCGGATATGCTTTCAAATTAAGCCGTCAAAATATATTTCTCGTCGTTTTTATTTGAATTCATCTTGGAATGATCGTGTTTCGTGGAATATTGACGTCTTGTCAATATACGATTTATCAGATATTTTGGGAGTAACGTCATGTAATATCTATGATCCACGTAAATTAATTTGGGTTTCTCGGGGTTGTCAAAAATCGTACTTTTTGAAATCGAGTTCTTGCATAAACCGGTGGATGTAAGTTTGTCGAAAATAATTTAAAAAGACCTCGTGCCCTTCGAGATGATAATTTGACCGCTTTCGATCCTCGAGACGCCGCGGATCAAAAGCCTATCCAATAGTCCGGCGGCAACTTTTGGCGTCTTTTCGAGTTTTCGACCTTTTCCGAACGTTATTTTCGTTCGTTTGGAATGGGAAGTAGGCATCTTTTCGAGTACAGTAGGAAAGCCCGTTTCTTTCCCTTGAAAACGCGGGGGCGCTTCGCGCCCCCGGTCTTCCCCTTATTTTGCAAATTTAAAATTCCTCGAGGCCTTCGGCCTCTCGTCTGAAAATAGTTTTTGTCTTAACTATTCTGTGGTTTTCTCATTTTGACATTTATCTACTTTAGTATATTAGAAGACTACAGATTTTGTTAACCTAACCAATCGTCATTTCGGGCCTATTTTTCCCTATACCAAAATTATATTTCGAAATCACAGAAAATTCTTCCCTATACTGAAATTATATTTCGAAATCACAGAAAAGTTGAGACAAAAACTATTTGAAGAACAGGAAGCCGAAGGCCTCGAGCAATTGCGAAAAAAAAAAGAAACCGGGGGCGCAAAGCGCCCCCGCGTTTTCGAGGGGAAGAAACGAGCTTTCCGACGGTGCCCGAAAAGTTCCCCAATTCGAATTCCAATCGTACGAAAAACGCGTCCGGAAAAGGTCGAAAAAACGACGAAAACGCGAAAAGTTGCCATCAAACTATTGTATGGGATTTTTATCCGCGCCGTCTCGGGAATCGAAAGCGGTCGAATTATCATTCCAAAGGATGCGAGGTCTCCCAGTTACAAATTCCAGCCAGATCCCGCAGCCGGTTTACGCAAGAAACCGATTTGAAAAAGTCCAGTTCTTGACACCTCGAGAAACCCCAATCAATTTACGTCGATCATAGATATTACGTGACGTTTGTCGCGAAAATCGTATTTTGACACGACGTCGAAATTTATCTGGACTTGGTCATTTCGAAATGAGTTTGAATAAATATGATGAGAAATTGATGCTGACGGGTAAATTTAATAGGGAAATTCAAATTTAGGAACATATCCGAAAAGAAGAACGTGAATTCGATCAACATAGGTTAAGTTTACATTATGGGTGAAAATGGAACGAAATGGAATGTGCAAAATAATTATGGATATAGAAAAATTAGGATAAATGAGTAATTAAAACGTTGAACCAACGTAGTCATACGTATTTCATTACATTTCCAGATGATTATTACAAAGTGAAAACGAAAAATCTTGACAACTCAAAGACATCACTTATAACGTTGAACTTTCGAAGGAAGAGTCCCAATCGGGTTTTCAAAAGTAATAATTACGAAGAAATAGGTCCTGTTTCAGCTTTTCCAAGTAACTCCAAACCGTTAACGATAATATTGAAAAAATTACGAAGAAAACTCTTGGAGGAAGAAAACAGGTGGAAATTTTAAATAGAATGTGAAGCTTTTGGGGGTTCTAAGATAATCCAGATTTGATATTTCATCTCTTACGATGAAATAGGCCCTGTTTTAGCTATTTCAAGTTACTCCATTCAGTTTACGACAATCTTCCAATAGAAAGAAATAATTTCATCGGTCAAACATGAAACATAGAATGTAAAGCTTTTGGGGGTTAGAAAGTAATCCAGATGTATTATTTCATCTTTTACGATAAAATAGGTCCTGTTTTAGCTATTTCAAGGTACTCCAGTCAGTTTACAACAACTTTCAACAAAGCTACGACCAGAACTCTTGGGGTCAGGAAACAGATTAAAATTTCGGAAAAGAGATTTTTATGGATAAAATTAGAAAAAAAAAAGAATTACGTCTCTGGCAAGTACACCACACACCTTTTTTGTAGGTTTCGATCGTTATTCGTCGTTTTCATGGCAGAACTGATTTTGTCAAAACCTAGAACGGACAGCAAGGTAGCATAGGTTGTAAAGCTTCTGATAGATCGAAATAAGGTAAAACAGTTCAAATATAATCTCTTGCAACTATTAACTAAGTTATTGATCATTTTTCATGATTATCGAATGAATCAATTTTGTCGAAAAAAAAAGGAATAAACCTCAATATATATTTCAGATTTCAATGACAACTTATATTTTCATGAGAGAATAACAACCTCATTGAAATAAATAACTAGAATTGGAAAAAATGTCGATTTTATTTTGAAATATAAGAAACTTCAATCATAAAGAAATGAATTTTCAAAAATTTTGGTCAAAATAATCTGAATCTGTTATCTCCGAATCACATGGTGACGCTGAAAATTCGCTGCAAGATGGCTTCCAAATCAAAATCGTAGAAAAATTTTGAAAAAAAACGATTAAAATACGGGGATTTCAAATAAAATAACCAGAGGTAAGATTTAAATTAGGATGTTCCCTTCAAATATAGTAATGATTTTTTTCATTTTCAGAAAATTTTTCAACGAAAATTAGAAAAACCCATTTCAATTTCAGGAAAATTCTTAAACAATAACGATGTGTGATAAAAAATCGATGAAAATGTCCGAATCATATTAATAATGGGTTAAATTCCAAAATATGAAGAAGAAAACAATAATCGTTGCTGCTTGGAATTTAAAGAATAACCATTTTATTAAGCATGCTAATTTTAATCTCTTATCTTATTTTTAGAATTATAAAAACAAAATTATCCATGGTGGATGAAAAATTAATGAGGGAAACTGGAATTTTTGAATGATATAATTGACGTTGGAAATTTATTATGAATTTTGAATGAAAAAATGAAATATACTGATTTAAAGGAGAATATTTAGTGAATATAATCAAAAGCCTTTCCTTCCGATAATTCAAAAACAATTTTTGTGAATCTTCGGTGTTTTTTATGAAATTTCGAAACGTTTTTCGTGGATAAACTAAGCCCTGCCCCCTTCATTTTAGGACAGGACCGTTCTTGGCCCTTCTGACAATAATCAAAATTATTTTTATTTTATTTTTTTCACCGAACTATTCAAAAATGTGGATCTACCCGAAAAGGTGAATCTATCGGATAATTCGGATCTACCTATTATGTGGATCTACCCAAAAAGGTAAATCTATCGAATAAGTCGGATCTACCCGACAAGGTGGATCTCCCGGCTTACTAGTGTGACAAAGAAAATTGACAAATCGATTGATTGAATCACAGAATTGTGTAATATGATATTCACTTCCCAAGGTTATATTGGGAGTTTTAATAGATTCGAATAAAAACTTTTTAGTGTTGCTCTGTGAATCAAAGATTTTTATTTACAATATGAACAAGAAATAAAACATAACAAGAATATTATTGACAAAAAGGAAATCATACCTGCGAACCAAATAAACAACAATTCAAGCTTTTATTCACGGTATGATCAGTAGTAATACCCCTAGGGCCTTGATAATAACGAGATAATTTTGTCATAGAGAATGCTGAAAGCGTGTTGCTTATCTTTAAGCAATACGCTTAAAGGATTCTCTATAACAAAACTTTGAGGATTTATCAAGGCCCGAGGGGTATTCGATAAGATAATTTTCAAAAAATTGATTGTCAATCTGACGTTTAATATTTATTCATTCAACACCAAACTGAAAACACCACATGTTAGGTATTAATACATAGGTCATTGGATGAAATTTCACACATGACTCTACATTAAGTAATTTGATTGGTTACTTTAGTCAGTGAAAAATTATCAATTTCAATACTTTTATTTTATTCCTTCCGATTTCTGTTACAGTTATAGTGACAGTTGATAATTCAGTTCTCTTGGTAACACAGCAGAGTTTAAATTTCAAAGGAGACTACTACAGCAGTACTGGTGTGTCGTAATCTTCTTTACATCTAACACTTTATTGTATTCTTCAACGCCAGTTTTCTATCTTTACTAAGCCTTTTATTCGTATACGTAGGTCTCAGTTCACTTGGTAATATATCTAAGTTTTCACCTTCTATTAGATATTTCGGTGCAAATTTCGTGATTGTATGATCTGTTTTATTGTATGCTTCTGCACATTCTCTTGCGATTGTGGTCCATGCAATTTTTCTTATTTTAGTTAATTTCGCATCTTATTTTATAAACGAGCGTTTGGTTCACTCTTCCATTTAAACCATTAGAGAATGGGGCATCAACAACTGTAAATATCATTTCGATATTTTTTTTTTAGAAACTTCTTGTATTCTTTCAAATTTATTCCAAGATATTGGTCGGTTAATATCATATATATTTTATAGTTATTTGTCACCTTTTGTGTTAGTTTTATGAAATCACTCGAGTTTTGGTTTTTGATGTTAGAACGTGCACATATCTCGTGAAGTGATCAATCAGTATGTGTAAGTATTTCTTCGTTGAACAAGATCCACCAAAACTACCAACTGTGTCAATAGATACAATCTCAAAAGGGTGTTTTGCTGGGCCCAAATGTGACATTATATCATATTTTGATTTTCGCCTAGATTTATTTCTCAAACAAATTTCGCAATCTTCAAAAATTTTTTCAATATACTCAATGAGGTTTCTCGCTGTATAAAATGGTGTTATTTTCATCATCATCTGAGTTTTTTTTATATGGCAAAAGGTATTATGCACTTTTCGGATTAGTCCTACGTTCAGTTTTTCTGACAATAAAATTTTGTGTTTTTTTTTTATTTTTTTTTTAATAAACTCCATTTTCAATCTGAGTTTTTTCAGTCTTCTTTTTCTTTTGGTCGTTTAATTCCTGGTCACATTGAATTTCTTGAATTGGTCTGCAAAACTGGAAAATGCGAATCTACCTACAAGGTGGATGAACGAGCGCTCAAAAGCTCCTGACTTCACGGCAGTGCTTTTTACATTTTTGAGCGCTCGTACAACTTACACGAGGGCTATATCGTTTCGTCACGATGTCTGTATATGTTCGAATATGTTCGACTCACTGATGACGAATCCGTCGAAAAATTCGAGTCTGTCCGTCCGGCCGGCCGGCCGTCCGTATACACGATAACTCTCAAACGGGATGTTCTAGAAACTTGAAATTTACAGGGTAGGGCCGAATCTCGAATGCCGAGGTTGAGTTCGTTATTGGGCAAAATTCGCCGAGGGGTTCCGTAAATATGGCCGCTCAAAATGTTGTTTTCCTGATTACTTTGTAACTGCAGATTTGATGGAGGTGAAATTTCGCACTCAGATGGAGAATTACGTGTTGAAGCTACATGCAAAATTTGGTCCAGCTCACATGACCAGAACCATAGGAACCATAGAAAATTATAACTTTGTAATGGGGACTTGAAATTTTCAGAATAGGTTTGGATCTTTAATGATGTGGTCACTTTCATCAATGAGCAGAATTAGACTAGGGTTTCCGTAAATATGGCCGTTTGAAATTCAGTTTTCTTGATAATTTCGAAACTATGGATTTGATCGTGACGACATTCTGTATTTATATTGAGAATGATATATTGGAGTTGAATTTTTTCAGATCGCATGATCAGAACCATAGAAACCATAGAAAATAATAACTTTCGAACGGAAAGGCCTAGGGACTTGAAATTTTCAGGATAGTTTCGGATCGCGAATTTCGGGGTCACGTTCATCAACGAGCAAAATTAGGCTAGGGGTTCCGTAAATATAGCCTTTCAAACAATTTTTTTCCTGATAATTTCGAAACAACTTATTTGATTGCAATGAAATTTCGCACATAGATGAAAAATAATGTATTCAAACTTCGTGAGAAATTGTGTCCAGATCGCATTACCGAGACCATAGACACCGTAAAAATTTTTAGCGAATTATCGAAAAAGAATTGGTCACCCAAAGCACTGACGTGAAGTCTTGATTTTCGCCTTCGTTTGAAATTTTCTTTGAGAGCTGTCAAAATCTTTCCAATTGTTTTCTAAAACTGGAGAATGCGAAGCTACCTAAAAGGTGGATATACGAGCGCTCAAAAGCTCCTGACTTCACGGCAGTGCTTTTCGTAATTTTTTTCTCGTCGAACGATTCCAATGGTTTGTTTATAGAATCAATAAACCGATGGATCACATTTCAAGACAATAACTTTTGATCGAATTTAGGTACCGAATATATTCTGCCGTTTTTGGGGTCTTGAAAATAATTGGATCAAACATTATTTGCAGTGGCATCGTTATTATGTTGTAGATGGATACCTTTTTGAGCGCTCGTACTACTTACAAGAGGGCTATATCATTTCGTCACGATGTCTGTATTTTTCGAATTTTGAGCCGAAAATGGTCTCAGTCGACTATGTTCGACTCACTGATGACGAATCCGTCGGAAAATTCGAGTCTGTCCGTCCGTCCGTCCGGCCGTCCGTGAGCACGATAACTCTCGAACGGATCAACCTAGAGACTTGAAATTTTTAGTGTAGGTTCAGATCCCAAATGCCTCGGTTAAGTTCGTTAATGGGCAGAATTCCACCAGGGGTTCCGTAAATATGGCCGTTCAAAATTTTGTTCTCCTGATTACTTCGGAACTACAGATTCGATCGAGATGAAACTCTGCACTCAAATGGAGAATGAGGTGTTCAAGCTACAGGTCAAATTTTGTCCAGATCGCATGACCAGAACCATAGAAACCATAGAAAATTTTAACTTTTGAACGGAAACGCCTAGGGACTTGAAATTTTAAGGATAGGTGAAGTTCTGGAATGTCGTGATGAGGTTCATCTATGAGCAAAATTATACTAGGGGTTCCGTAAATATGGTCACCTAGGAGAAAAAGGACACCTAGGAGGATATCTCAACAAATATTTTGTTGAATTGGTTTTGGTTGGATAAGAACGGTCAGGGTCAGCTTCGTTTAACGATATTGCCATTAGGAAGAATAGGTGTCCTATACTGTAATGCGTTGTTATCGGAAATGGCTCCAAGATGTGAATAAGGATCAAGGGATACAGATTCATCTTTGAACTGATCAGAAAATCCAGATCCGTATTAGAAAAATATGGGAATTTTCGAAAACTGAGATTCGACACCCTTTATGAAGGAATATTGGAATTTGATTGGAATATTCGGAAAGAGCAGAAAATTTTCGATGGGAATCAGTAGATTTCAATGTCGCGCACGCCATTTGACCCATCAAAATTTTTGTCGAAAGATTTAATTCGATGGTAAAATTCCACTCCACTTACTTTACAAAAATTGCGTACCTTGAGATTGAATTCGAAAGATTGTCTGTTGGACTGATGGAATATTTGTATTTTTTTTTACATTCCTATGAATAATTTCAAGAATTTTGCAGAAAAATGTGGATTTTGAATCATTCATTCAAAATGATCAACAGTGGAAAAATAAATAAACAAGTGAGTAAACAAGTAGAACATTTGAAATAAATCATAGAAGTTGGTCAAAAATGCCACCGTTTTTGCTCGATAGATATTTTTTCCCTTTTCAAATTATGTCTAATAGCCTTCTTGGTAATTTCTGGATCATTACGGATCTAATAGCAGGCAACTTCGATTCGTTGTATGCCAATATCCTCACTTCCAATCTCAGACGCTTATACTAACGATTTCAAATATCTTCATACCTCCTCACTTCCAATCTCATACGGTTATACAAAAGCTTTCAAATATTCCCATAGGAAATAATAGAAAGGATTGAAATCTGGTGATCTAGGAGGCCACGCATGCGGCCCACCTTCGCTTACCCACACATTTGGAAAGTTCTGTTCCAAAAAGTTCCTGAAAATAACTCTGAAAAAAAGTGGAGCCCCATCATGCTGTAAATACATTCCTGCAATGTTCGTACCTTCAAGAAGTACAGACATGAAATCCTAGTACAATTTTTCAATCAACGTGTGGAGTTAATAATAATCGATTGATTGGGCCTCACATTCTGCCAAGACGGCTTACGGGTGATGTTTATTTGGATTTCCTTCAAAATCATCTGCCTGTACTTCTCGACGGTACAAACATTGCAGCAATGTATTTTCAGCATGATGGGGCTCCACTTTACTTTAGATACCACCATAGACCATAGATAACCAAATTTCAATACTATTGATTATTTCGTATGAAGATATTTGAAATCGTTAGTATAAGCGTCTGAGATTGGAAGTGAGGATATTGTCATACAACGAATCGAATTTGCCTGAAAATTTCCGGAAAACCAGCGCCACAACTCTGAAATTGGCCGATTATGGAGTTTTGAAAAAAGGCTGATTTTTACGGTTTTTCCGGTGTTCTTTCGGTAATGCTGACCCAATTGAGTTGCGCTAGCACTCATTTTCTTCGTCATTTCATTCTCTGTTGAAAGTATCAGCACCGCCTCATTGGTTCAGATTTTACAAGCAAAAAACGACCTATTTTTTTTTTGGTGTTTCTTCGCAATTACAAAAAAGTAATCATATTTGCGAGTCGAAAACATATCACTAAACATCCACGGAACACCCCACTTAACCCCACACTCGCGGTTTTCCTCTACGATTTTTGTCACGAAAAAATCACTATTGCCTGGTCTAGATCCCTATCGAAGATTTTCGGCTCCTTCCGAATATTCTAATCAAATCCAATATTCCTTCATTGTATATTGTATATTGATTGTATATTGTTTGTATCCCGACTCTCCTAGGTCTCTGTGATATTTTGGGTTGTATATGATATATTTTGTATAGGTATGAACTTTCGGGAGCTTAAGTGTAAGAGTAGCCTACTGTCTAAACTTCGCCTCTCGAGAACTCAATTTATCTGTAAAAAAAAGGAGTTAATAAGTTGAATCTCAGCTTGCGAAAAGTCCGATATTTTTCTAATACGGACCTGGATGTTTTTATCAGTTCAAAAATGAACCATTTGAGTGTGTTTCAACTTCCAAATATTAATTGATTAAACTGGATGGTTCAGAAGTTATAAGCAATTGAAAATATTGGCGAATACATAAATCACCCTGTATCTCGGCTATGAAGTTGATTAGACCTATCATATTAAGGTTTTTTGGACTCGTCTAGGGAAGCTCTATCTCAGGTTAACGTATGTACATTTATCATAAAACGCCCTGTATATTCATAATCGATATGTACTATTAATTGGTCAAAAGTAAACAAACAACGTGAGTTAAAATAACTCACTACCATAATTCCCTGTCTCTGTGCTTCTGAACAAGCCGATTGTCCGAAAGGCAATAGTCCATTATTGGTATTGAGGGGAGGTCACTTGAATTATTTTGACGTTTTCTCAAATTAAGTTGATACCTAATTATTATTGTGAATATTTTACTGAAAAAGATGAATTTAGATAGTGGAGATGAATTATTATGTACACCTTCAGAAATAAGACAATGTAACCATACAAAATTGAATGCCCAAAAAATCTCAAAACAAATATAAAGGTGTATACAAAAATTTTTAAAATTGGTGTAGCAGTAAGAATATCAAGTCATCGTTTACGGAGAATGTTCTTTAGGGATATTTTAGTGGAGTTAGCATTAAATATAAAGTATCGCCCCTATGGACTTTTTACTCCATGCTTAGGAGTACAATCAACATAAATAATGCACTGTAATAGGTAAATATTGAGATTTGTAAATAGAGTTCTTTCTCTGTACTTGCATCTTAGTATTTATTGTTATAGTCGTAGATAAAGTATAGTATTCAACTTGCGGTAATGATCATGACTCACTTGATGAATTACAACACTCGTCTTCGGCTCGTGCTGGAAACTTCATCTGCGTAAGTTATAACCATGTAACAAATAATGTAATTTTATAACACAGAATTTATTTATTTTTTTTATTTTTATTCATTTTTGTTTATATATCGACTCTCCAAGGTCTCTGTGAGACCCCTCAGAAGTTCAGAACTTGTGCGTTCATGGAATAAGTATATCAAATTTTTCAACACCTGATCAGAACACAATTTTCTGTCCCCGTGGAACAGCTGTAAAGCTGAATTTCCGCAAAACTCATTCAATCGATGGCTCTTATGTGTACATAAAATTTCATCTGGATATGGCGGATAGTTACTGTATTATTACACAGTATTTTTATGAGTACATCTCTCTTTTTCTCCAAACTTTCAGGACTATTCTAGCAAATAATTCACGTGGACCCTGAAGTCATCATCAGAAGAGCTCGAACCTAGTTTCAAACTTCTGAACATAATTTATTTCAATATATCAACGTCAATAGTCTGGAGTTTACTCAAAAACTTAAGAACCTCTTTCGGGGAATATGGAAGACTTTGTAGGGATCTATCAGCCTTCCTTGATGTATTGTTGATGTCATCCTGAATATCATCGCAAGTACCGATGTCATAAAACTCGAAGGGATTCCTCCAAGTCTTTATGGATCGAAACCAAGGTATTTGGAAGAATGATGCTTTGAAACTTTCCGATAACGAGCTGTTGCATGTGACTGAACGTAAACCTGAAAATATCCGAAATAATCAGAAAATTGCCTGATAAAAGAGTGTCAGCATGTGTTCAAGATCACATGCGTTCGTGGTTCTCATGGATTGGAATCTTATTCAAAATAATTCTTGCGTGTCGAAGTGGCTAGGAAAAATGTTTTGTTTTTTTTTGATATTTACCCCTGGCACCAAAATGAAGTAGAGTCATCGTTGGAACCTCCGAAAGTAAATGTCTCTTCATAACAATGAAAGCTTCTTCTATTCGAACAATCACATTTTCTGGCTGAACAAGATCGTTGTTGCACCTACTTGCATATTTTCTTCGGATCATCGCAAGGATCGTAGACACCGAGTCCGGCTTCATCAGCCTGTTTCTGAACCTCCTTCATAATTCTCTTGTTTTTATACTGACTAGGGGATGGACAGTTTGGTCTCGCTTTAAAATAGTTCTTCATCCTTTGCCATAACGATATTCTCTGTTGACAAGGGTTTCTTTATTTTGGACAGAGCGATTGACACGGTGAATGACAACTTGAAGAAGGGCACGGAGGGGGACATGGAGGTGGGCATGGAAGTGGACATGGAGGAGAACATGGAGAAGGTAAGAGAGGGAAACATGGAGAAGGGCAAGTAGAGGGACATGGAGGAGGAGAGGGAGGGGGGCATGGAGGAGTACAGTGAGGGGGACATGGAGGTGGAAGGGCTGCAGTCACTGGAAGGACACGGATCGGATTTCTCTTTCGTCACTCTGAGGTACGATAATTTCGGTTTCGGATTATCGCAACTGGTGGTCAGGGTTTGTTTAGGTATATTACATTTCTCTCGGATACATGCATCTTCTTTCTCCGGATTAAAAGCCGGAGCTTCAGGTTTTATCGGCGCTATTCCTTTGAACTTACTGTAAAGGGGATACTTCGGCTGCAAATCTTTCATGGATGTATCATCAGAAGAATTTGAGGATTTGTTATTGTGGATTTTTTATTTTTCTTGATCGTTAAATCGGTAGTTTTTTTCTCGGTGTTTCTGAATTGGTATCTCATCCCGATGGACAAGGCGACATTTGAACTTTGCATGACTTTATAGATTCTACAATATCGATTTTCGGCAATCTCTTGAGTGGAATACATGGTTTTATTTTAACCTCAGTGAAAGTTTTTGGTGAGTAAGAGATTACACTGCATGGTTTCGTTTCTAGTTTTCAGTCATCATCGGCCCTTTTAAAAGATTCTCTTTTTGACTGCTCTATACATTTCTTGGGTTCTTCAGGATGGCATCTTTTCTTTATCGGCCTTAGGGGCACATAGTTAAGAGGAGGCGTCTGCAATCTTATGTTGGAGCACCTATCCAGAAACTTCTTCTTATTCGGGTTCTTCCTTATCGAAATTCTTGAGGGCATTGCATTTGATCACATCACACCAGAGATAGATCTCAAATTAACAAAATTCCCTCGCAAATATTGCGGTCCTATCAGGGGCAAGATGTTGAACTTCGATCCAAAAAGTTTCGGTTCGAACGTCTTGCTTGATAACCCTTTTACTACATTTCCACTTTCATCTGAATCACCTGAAAGAAAACCATTTAAGTGATATCAATGGATTTTGTTTCTAGGGAAAAGGTTTTTTCCCTGTGGAAATATGATTATCAGAGTTTGGAACTCGAAATCTTGTGTGCTCTTTTTGACGGGAAAAAAGCATTCCATAATTTCATTACCGGATTACTCAATGTTTATCAGAGAGTTGATTTAACGAATACTTTCCTCGTAGTTTCTTCAGAATAGACCATTCTCTAAGTACACGATCTGCCAGGTAAGGACAAAACAATGATGAAAAGTGGAGTGGACACTCTGAGATGAAATAGTAAGCTAAGCAAACCGATTGAAGGCTCTACCGCCAACACTTAAGCCATCTTATCTTATAATATTGGAAGGGCCAAAATCAATTTTATCGCTTAGGAAAACACAGCTAAGAGGCAAGATCCACTATAAAAAGAGGAAACTATTCTCCTATTCAAATAAATATTTCCCCAAACAAAAACACATAAATATTTCGAAATCTATCTGAATTTCATCGAATATGTGATTCATCTTTTTAAGGCATTATTTACACGTCTCAAGAAATCACTTTTGAAAATGAGGTCTCGCATAAAATGGGGAATATTGGAAGGAAAAAGGAAACTCTCGAGCGTCTACTAACCGAATGCCTCATTATTGTAAGCCAATCCAAATAATGCAAGGGACATGAAATCATGAAGGATGAATTTATAACATTTCAGCTACCGGAGTCTGGAACTGAGATTATAATGTCGCAGTATCCAATACACCAATACTATTCAATAATAGAAAAACCTGCGATCTGGTGAAATTGTTCAATAAAAACACTAAAATTCGTATATGGCAGGAACATCATTCAAGCTGTAAAATTAAAGGAAGAACTTTTCAGTTTCGCTTCCGGGAACTCGGAATAACTCTCGCAAAAATTTATATTGATGTTCTCATTGTTCTCAAATGGAGCCACACAAATATCCTTTATCTCGAAGTTCAATTTCGGGTTCGAGAATGAGTTATAAACTTTGACTGAATTCATGTTTTCTTTACTCGAGCAATTCCTGATCGAAAACTTAGTGGTGTTTGAATGAGGTGAAATGATTTTTGGGCATTCATTAGATACGCTTCGTTGATGTGAAACTTCCTCGTTTATAATGTTTCCTCCATTAAAGTAATTAGAGCAACGTTCTGGGCTCTACTTGATTACATTTTGCCCATGATGTCTGATTTTCTTCAACTTCAATTTGGTGATGGAAAAATCTTGACGGAGTCGTGGATTTGGACCTGAAATGATTGATATAGTTTATAATTGATGATATTGAACTTTTTTGCATTATATGTGTTATCATCAACAAACCTCTACATCCGAAAGTTCCTTCTTTGTTTACAGTCCCTCCATTTTTAATTCTATCGAATTGTTTGAAATTAGGATCTGCTGAAAACGGCCTTGAAAAAATAATTCGGTTTTCTCTGATAGTTTCTTCAGCCTGTTGAAACTGAAAAATTGTAGCATGAATCCGAATTGATGTAAAAATCTAAAAATGTTTGGAGAACTTACTGCTGCCCTGGCAATAGAACCTACATGAAGAGTGTTGATTCTGTGAGCCATTACGATAATTTTGAATCAAATTGGAAGAGTTGATTCACATTATTAAGGTGTGTACAGACATGCTCCGAATATCGTACCGAACCGCGTCGCGTACCCCGCGAGAGCGATTCAAATTCATCGCACGTAGAGGTGCAATTTGAATTCGTGAATTTGATTCGCTCTCGCGGGGTACGCGACGCGGTTCGGTACGATATTCGGAGCATGTCTGTTCACACCTTTAAATTTCACATTGACCGGGATATTCTGAAATGACAAGTCGAATGAGTTTTGTCAGATTTTCGTTACCACGGACATTCCTTGAATTTAATCGGTAATAATAGTGAACTAATCTATGGAAAGTATAACGTTTGGACAAATTTGACTTAGTGATGTACATACATAAATATATTTCATGGAGAAAAGTATAATATTTTGAAAAAACTTGCCGAAAACATGACATGTCAAGTCTCCACCTGTATACAAATAAAACAATAAATATGAGTTGAAGAAGGACAAGAAGTCAATGTAAGACGTGGAAATGTTCGTTGGTGTTTATGGGATTGAAAACAGATTTTGAGATTTTATTTTATTTATTTGTTTAAATCTCGACTCTCCTAGGTCTCTGTGAGACCCCACAGAAGCTCAGAGCTTCAGAAAACTATCATCGAATGTTCGAGAAGGTTATTACCGTATTGCAATTTTTCCTACCTAGTAGAAAGTTAGCTAGAAAGAAAGTTAGAAATTTTGAAACATGTCACCATTAATTTTTCAGCATTCCTTCAATTCATTACATTCAGGAATTTATGGGATGTGGAAAAATTGACTCATCTTTCCGGGTTTTGCATTCTTTTTCCCAAAAATATGAACTGCGAAAGTAACATGATGTATATTTTTACCCTTTTCAAAGGTTGCAAATGAATGATCAACTAAGATATACCTGACACGGTCACTTTTCATGTTGTAATGCACCATACACCTTAAAAAAATAAACGTCGTTTTCAAACTTTAGAAGAGGAATTCCGATAGCTTTTACGTGATTTCAGATAAATCTCGCTGTGTTTACCGATCCATGGTCGGATCGGTTGGAAAAAATCGAATAAGGTTACCGAGCAGCTTGCATTTCATTCAATGAAACACTTTACAAGGTGGATTCGTAGAAAGGGAAAAAGGATAATTGCAGAAACAAATAAAACTTTTCTACGGTCTGACGCATCTCAAGGCCTCGGAGCAAAATCTCAATGAGATAGATTGAAACAACTCTTCACTGACATTCAGAAAGACCGTTGCCAATGATATTGGCCAAATTGGCTCATTTTCACGGAATGTTTTGTCAAGTATTTACATATTGAATCTGATTAGAGCCAAGCTCATTCATTTCATATCAGTAAATCTCGGACTTACGAAAAGCTGCAGTACGTCACGTACGTCTGAATCTTTTCTGTCTCGATGGTGACTGACTTATCTTTGGGAAAGACCACTTAATAGCCAATTTTCCCTTCAATTTTTTTGAGCCACATTCTATGCATTCATGAGAAGAATCTGAAGAAAACTTGCACTGAATTCGCTGCCACTGCCAAATTTTAGACAGAATTCTAACTTGCCTCTGAAATGGAAATTTGAAGTAGGTATCTTTAACGGTTAAATTCTCTAATCAGTAAACGGGCTCCGTATGAAGTTTTGTGATGCTAACGCCCTGGAATTATAATTCAAAGGTTTAAGGTTTTTCGGTTAACTTTTCTTAGCCATCTCAACTAGATTTCTTTGAAGGCGACTTTTTCACCGTTGCTGAATCAACGGAGATTATATTCTTTTCTCGTGGGATCTCAAAACCAGAGAGACAACGCTTGTTCTGGGACCCTACACCAGATATTGCTATTTGCTATCAAGCGCCGCGCCGTCGAGAAGTTCCGTTGAATAGGACTATGTACATATCGAAGATTAGTCTAGGCGCGGTTCATATTGACGCGATATCGCGTATAAAGCTAGACTTACACGGTCAATATTAACAATATTATTGAAGCAATATCGATACTGATCAATATATTGAACCTGTAAGGAGTACATTGAAACAATAATATTGCTCAGAAGCTCAAAAACTTTCAAGAAATTTGCTTTGAAATATAAACACTTCTCTAGGTTATAGTTATGTTTCATTACTATGCTATGATGAAATAGAAAAGTTACTTTTTAAACAAAAATAAAGCCTCGACTGGACTTTCAAGGCCTTCTTCGATGTCAATAATTCTTGAATGGAGTATACGTGATTTCGCGTCAGTATGAACCGCGCCTCACACCTGTCTTTCCAACCAGATTTGATAAGGCTAGGGTTTGTTCCAGAACTGCAAAATTTGAAGCCCATTACCGCCTACCGTACGCAATTGGGTACACTAATATTCATGCTTGGTGCAGCTATCTATTGCCTGAAAACTGAATTTAATGGCAATCAGTCGATTCCTCTACAGTCCTGTAGAGTTTGTTCTTTGCAATATTATTTTTAGCCCTACTAGCCCAGACAAATTAGTTATCTAGCATCTACAAAAATTGCTTTACAGTTGGAAATTGTTTTAGCAGGTTCGCTTTCTTCAAGGTCCGACTTGTTCAGGGAACTCTTCTTCATACTCCAGTTCTTGCTGCTCTGCTTCCACTTCTATGGCTGATCTTTCTACTGTCTCCAGATCATCTTTGTCTTCGGAAGTACTCGGGAGCGCAGAGGAGTCGATAGTTATGTCATGCTGCTTACCGACTGAATCGAGGCATGCATGTCCCTTGCAGTGGGCGCAAATGGCTGAGCACTTGGGCTCGACTTTCTGGCTGGGGCATGCATTTTGGCACTCGGTTTTGCAGGCGCAATAAATTGAGTTTAATAATGCCGGAAGCCGAGGGGTTTGGACAGGCATGAAATCATCTCGCTTTAGCATCAGCAACCTGGCCAGGAGTGACTTTGTGGTCGAGAAAAATCGAGATGATACTTAGGAGGTCAGAATTGTTGGTAAGAGTTCGGAAAAATTTTACCTTGCCTTGTCGGAAAAACGAAGAGGTGGTGTCGGTTTGATTAGGTTAGATAATTGCAAGGTTTTCAGTTGAGCTAAAGTTTGTACTTTTGATAGTAAATCACATGTTTCAGATATTTTCAGGGTACTAATGAAACCTCAATTTCATGAGGGTAAGGAGGTACATCAATTTTATATTTGATTCTGATTATCTCAGTGTTTCCCTGCCAGAAATAGTTTCACGCCCGGTTGCCTTTCGATTTAAGTTGAGTTACCACTATGCTTTGTTCAAATTTGGGTTCATTCATCTTATTTCGTTTCAATCTGATGGATTGAAATTCGAATGAAAGTTAATTTCTTTATCATTTTTCAGAATTCGATAAAACGTATTTACAACGAGGTGTGGCTATGTATGGAAAAAAGCAACAATAATGTTCTCCGATTTATTTCAATTCAGTTAGTCCTTTCTGAAAGAAAGTCGATAAGTAGAACTGTATTGAAATGTTACCCTTCGGGATAAATGGATTGATATCCATTCTATAGTTGACAGAGTGAATTATTTGTTGCATGATTATCGTTTGGGTGTCCCCTCCATTCGTTCAAATTATATATTCTTCGCTACTTCCACTGTGATTTAGTTGTCATTTCTATCAAACGAAACATAATTCTAATAATTTCTCGATATTTATTATGCGTTGTTATTAAAACGATCTCATCGTGAACTCTAATATCGGGGCATGGACAAAACGTACTGGGAAATCCGTTATTAACTTGTTTCATTTTTGAGCGTTCGTTCTACTCACACGAGGGCTTATCATTTCGTCTATATGTCTGTATTTTTCAAATTTTGAGCCGAAAATGGTCTCAATGGACAAGGTTCGACTCACTCATGACGAGTCTGTCGAAAAAATCAAGTCTGTCCGTCCATCCGTCCGTCCGTCCTTATAATCGATCACTCTCGAGCGATCACCTAGAAACTTATTTCATAATCAGAGAATGACACACATACGAAGAAAGTAACAAAATATGAATTGAAAAAGATGGAAAGATCTAATTTCTGCTACCCAATTTGAGTGAAACGAATTGCGGCTTATAATAACGGTTAATTAAGCTTTACTCGAAAACAATGTTTTACCACAAAGGGTTCTCACCAGAGGACAAATAAATAATAACTTGGGCGAGTTGCCCCATTCATTACGGTTTAGAAGTTCCGGATTAGGGATTTTATCCACATATAAGTTAATTAACGGAACTTTCCTCTTGTTTTTATTTGTATATATGTTGCATATTTGGTGAAATGGTAACCTAACCTAGTCTATTCCAGTGATGATGTGGAGATTTATATCTCGTATTCGTGCCATTAATTTATTTTCCACGCGAAATGAAAATACTCTTTGTGTGCTCGGAGAAAGAACAAGGATATTTTGGCCAAATTCCGTCTGGCCCGTCCTTGTAAACACCATAACTTTCCGAAGAAGAGGCCGAGAATTTTGAAATCTTCAGGGTACTTTTGAAGTCTGAATGATCCGGTCGATTCCTTTAATGGGCGAATTCCGCCCAAGGATTCGTGGGTATAAAAATCAGAATTATGTTTTTCTCAAAAACTCGAAAAAGGCCGATGCGATCGAATTGAAACTTTGTAGTGAATAAATAAATATCGATATGAGGGTTCATATGAAATTCAGTAAGGATAATGAAAAAAAAAAGATTCATGTGGTGTAGTTCCCGTACCCATTCGCCAACTGCTGCTAGAATTTTTCTACGTATAGGGTTGATAGAATGAGTTATATAAAAATGACGAAAAGCACTGCCTTGAAGTCAGGAGCTTCTGAGCGCTCGTTCATCCACCTTGTAGGTAGATTCGAATTTTCCAGCTTCAGAAACAAAATGAAAAATTTTTTGACCGCTGTCAAAAAAATTCTCAAAACTAAGGCGAAACTCCAGACTTAACATCAGAGCTTAAGCTGACCATTTTTTTTCGATAATTCGCTAGAATTCTCTATGGTATCTATGATCTTGGTTATGTGATCTGGACAAAATTTGAATACATTATTCTTCAGCTATGTGCAAAATTTCATTCGAATCCAATCAGTAGTTTCGAAATGATCAGGAAAAAAATATTATGAACGGCCATATTTACGGAACGCCTAGTCTAATATTGCTCATTGATGATCGTGATCGTGAGATTCGCGATCCAAACCTACCCTTAAAATTTCAAGTCTCTCGGCCTTTCCGTTCGAAAGTTATGATTTTCTATGGTTTCTATGACTCTGGTCATGTGATCTGAACAAAATGTAGATTGAATATATCATTCTCCATTGAAATACAAAATTTTGTACCGATCGAATCCGTAGTTTCGAAACTATCGAGAAAACTAAATTTCAAACGACTGTATTTACGGAACCCCTAGTATAATTGTGCTCATTAATGAAAGTGAACGCGACATTTCAGATCCACACCTATCCTGAAAATTTCAAGTCCCTAGGCCTTTCCGTTCGAAAGTTATGATTTTCTATGGTTTCTATGGTTCTGGTCATGCGATCTGTAGAAATGTAGCTTGAATATATCATTCTTCATTAACATACAGAATTTCGTCACGATCGAATCTGTAGTTTTGAAATTATCAAGAAAACTTAATTTCAAACGACCATATTTACGGAACTCCTAGTATAATTTTGCTCATAGATGAACGTCATCAAGACATTCGAGATCCACACCTATCCTGAAAATTTCAAGTCCCTAGGCGTTTCCGTTGAAAAGTTGCTTGAACGCCTCATTCTCCATTCGAGTGCAAAATTCTATCTCGATCGAATCCGTAGTTTCGAAGTAACCAGGAGAACAAAATTTTGAACGGCCATATTTACGAAACACCTGGTGGCATTCTGCCCATTAACGAAATCAACCGAGGCATTTGGGATCTGAACCTGCACTGAAAATTTCAAGTCTCTAAGTTGTTCCGTTCGAGAGTTATCGTGCTTACGGCCGGAAGGACAGACTCGAATTTTTTTACGGATTCGTAATCAGTGAGTCGAACACAGTCGTTTGAGACCATTTTCGGCTCAAAATTCGAAAAATACAGACATCGTGATGAAATATATAGCCCTCGTGTAAGTGGTACGAGCGCTCAAAAATTCTGCTCTACTGATCTGTACCACGTGAAAAAAAAAAATTCAATGGTGTTTTTTCTCCAAACGTACAGAAACAACGTCATATTTCGACTGACAGGATCATCGAGAAGTCCTACTTTTCCTCCGCCGTAGGGAAATGTTTTGCTATGACAACGATGAATTACATTTCCGTACGACGGAGGGAAAAGTGTCGCTATGTAAACGATGAATTAGTTACTACGAAAAATTATTATACTTCATTTCCGTCGAAATCAAAATTAATTTTGCATGAAAACCGTAGCTAGGCAAATTTTGCATTGATCATTATAAAAATCGTAAATATAAGTCTAATCCAAAGGTGGATCCCCAGATTTCAAAACGTTTGAAAAGAAAATAACATATCCAATTCGGAGGAAAAGTGACTTTTCATGGCTCGCCTTCAATTACCTCAATAAACTCGCCAGGCTCGCCATAAAAAGAAACACAGTAGCGATTGAACCCTCGAGGAGTGCAGACGTATTGAGAAATGCGCATGTGTGCCAAGTGAACCTCGTATAGAAGCGATAAGAAGAAGAAGAAATAACTGTGTCGAGTCCAGGTTTAGATCGATGGTTCCACAGATTATTTTACATTGAAGAGACAAAAGTGAATTTAGTGGAAAGTGAAAAAAGTGTTTAAGTGTTGTTTTGCTGAGTCACTCTGAAAAAATGTCGGAATACGACTCTGCAAATGAGGACAGAGAATCCGATGCCGAAAACTTATCGGATGAAGAAATATCCGATATGGATATTGAAGAAGAAGTTAATGATGAATCCGAAAAAGATCGGATTATAAAAGAACAGAAGGACCAGATCAACAGCCTCATGAGTCAACTGAAAGTTATGACGGAGAGTCTCAAAACTTTATCCGACGAGGTGAAATCCTTGAGAACAGAAATGTCTCAGTCCTCGAAGCCGCGGAAACGGGCTAAGAGAAAAGAAGATGGCTTCTCCTCTGGGACAGAGGAGACAGTGTCAACCCCAATCCAAAAAGAAGTCCACAAAAAAACTACCAATAATAATGATGCAGCTGCAGGTGGGCCACCTACGAAGATATCGTATATTGCAGCATTGCAAAAAGGAAAACGCTCAGAAGAAGCTACTTCTGCACCTGCAGAAGAAATTGAAGTCCCTGCTCAAATCGAGCAGAAAAAAGAGAAAGTCCCTCCAGTGACATTGAGGGGCACGGCCGACTGGACACAAATCTCGAGAGAGATGCAAATGAAGGGTATTAAATACCTGAGAGCGACCACAGTAAGAGACGGCATTCGCGTTGTTCCCCAATCCCCCGACGACCACAGAAAGATGACAAAATTCCTCGAGTTGAGAAATAAGGAATTCTACACCCTCCAAAGGGAAGAAGAGAAGAGAATCTACGCGGTGGTACGATATCTGCCACTAGACGCAGATATTAACATTATCACAGAGGACCTCGCCGAGCAAGGCATTACCGACGCGGATGTCATAAGGATGACATCCAACAAGACCAAAAAGGCAATACCCTTATTTTTGGTGAAAACCCAAAATAAGAAGGTATTCGAAGTAAAACAGCTCTACGGTATAAATTGTGTAGTAGAGCCGAAGAAGAAGAGCATTGGACCTGGCCAATGTCATAGATGTCAACGTTACGGACATGCGCAAAGTAAATGCACATTCCCATGGAGATGTGTTAAATGCTCTGGAGCGCACAATAGTAAAGATTGTACGCTAACAAGAGAAAACGAGGTGAGAAATGCTACCTGTGCGCTCTGCGGAAAAGCAGGTCACCCAGCCAGCTACAAAGGATGTAGCGAGTGGAAACTGGTGACCAAAAAGAAGACTGCGACCAAAGCAAGAAGAGAAGAAGAGAAAATGATGCCAACTGTCCAACAAGAACAAAAGGAAGAAGATAAGGAGAAGAAATCGCCACCACTCAAACAAGAGCAGAAGAAAGAAGCCCCAAAAAATGGAAAATCCAAGAAGAGCAGCCAAAAGAAGAAAGAAGAGACCAACAAGAAAGGACCCGAAACCACCGAGGATCTAGATACCTTCACCAAGAATATCATGAGTAAGCTCATGAAATTCCTGGAAATAGAGATGGACAAAAAGTTCCGTAAACTCACTAAACCCAATTAATGGAGCTAGTGACTAACGCGAATAAAAACAACCTGAAGATTGTCTCATGGAACACAAACGGTCTACGAGCCCGTAGATCTGAAATAGAAGAAATAATATCCGAGAAACAACCGGATATTATAGCAATTCAGGAGACGAGACTATCTACAAGAAATAGAATTTCATTTCCCGACCATGAAATATACAGAAATGACAGAAATTGTACAGGAGGGGGCGTAGCCCTAATAGTCAAGAGGAACATCGACCACTATTTTGACGATGTACTGAATAATGGGCAAATAGAAGCCGTCTCGATTATAGTTAATACGAATCGAGGACAAATGAAAATTACGTCAGCCTACAAACCACCCCAAAATGACTTAATAGAGGAAGATCTGAAGAAGATGCTTGAAGGAAACTACCCGAACATCATTATTGGCGATATGAACTGCAAATCAAGAGAATGGAATAGCAGAACTGAAAACCAAAATGGGAAGAAGCTTAAGAAGTACGCCGAAAAAGTGAATGCCATAGTATTAGGACCTGAAATCCCGACCTACCTGCCCAGAAGTAATGGCCTACCGGACGTATTAGATATCGTCATAATGAAAGATATTGCCCAAGATTTCACACTTGATACTTTAGAAGAGGGCACATCAGACCACAACCCAATAGAACTCAGATTGGGACGCAGACCGATAACAGAAGAACTTCAAACAAAAGACTTCACAGACTGGCAAAAGTACAGTGAAATACTTCAGGAGAAAATTACTGAAATTCCACACATAAGAACCCCTGAAGATCTGGAAGATGAAGTTGAAAAATTAGAAACCCGAATAAAAGAAGCCTACGAGGAAAGTACCAGAAGAATCGAAAGGCCAGCCCCGAAACATCCACATGGTGAAACCCCAAAAGCAATAAAGGAGCTTATAAAGAGGAATAGAAAACTTAGGAAGAACTACAGAACTTCACATAGAGAAGAAGACAAGAAAGAGCTAAATAAACACAGCCAAGTGCTGAAAAATGCACTGAGAGAACTGAGAACAGACAGATGGAACCAAAGAGTTAGAGAGCTAAACACCATAGACCACTCAGCATGGAAGATGCAAAAGTGCTTACGACGCGAGAAAACCGAAATTCCCCCTCTACACGGAGCTAATGGGATGGCCTACTCAAAGCTTGAAAAAGCCGAAGCACTGGTCGACGCAATAGAACGAGAAGCCAGAATCAACTACAGAGAAGACGATGACAATGAAGACTTAGAAGAAGAAGTCGAAGGAAATGAAGAATATATGTTGGAACCGCCGGAAGGCGATACCATCCCAAACCCAACAACACCAACGGAAATTAAAGAAATCATCAAGAAATTGAAAAACAGGAAAGCTCCAGGGAAAGACAAAGTAACAAACTTTATGTTGCGGAAATTGCCCAGAAAAGGAATAGCAGCGCTTACCAATATAGCAAACGCCGTGATGAGAACAGAATATTATCCGGAAAGATGGAAAACAGCAGAAGTAATTGTGTTCAATAAGCCAGGAAAAGATAGAAAATTCCGACAAAACTACAGGCCGATAAGTCTACTGTCAGCCCTTGGAAAAATTGTCGAGAGAGTCCTTGCAAGAAGACTCAATGAAGAAACAGAAGCGCTGAATCTGATACCACCGGAACAATTTGGATTCAGAAGAAATCATTCCACAGAACTTCAACTGTTAAGGATCACTGAATATGTCACTGAAGGATTTCAGAATAAACAAGCCACAGGATTAGTGCTATTAGATGTCGAGAGAGCCTTCGACCGAGTTTGGCACGAAGGACTTGCCTACAAGATGATAATGGCAGGCTACACCACCAAAACCTGCAAGATAATAAGAAACTACCTGAGGAACCGGAATTTTTATGTCAAAATAGACGACACATTATCTACCACCAGACAAGTAGAAGCAGGAGTACCCCAAGGATCAGTTCTAGGACCTCTGCTCTACAACATATATATCTACGATATTCCTAAGAATCCAAGGAATCTGCTCGCCCTTTATGCAGACGACACGGGAATAGCCTTCAGACATCGGCGACCAGATGTCATACACAGAAGACTGCAAGAAGCACTAGAAGATTTGGAAGAATGGTTCATTAAATGGAAAATTCAAATAAATAGCAAAAAGAGCCAAGCTATTCTACTACAGAAGCGGAGACTTGAAATTAATTCCAACCTACAGATAGATGGAGAAGAGATAAAATGGGAAAATGAAGTCAAATATCTAGGAGTAAAACTAGATAAAGGGCTTACATGGAAAAACCATATAAAATATGCAGTGGATAAAACAAACTCAGCAATGAGTAGACTTTATCCACTACTAGGAAGAAGAAGCCAAATGAACCAAAGCACGAAACTACGAATGATCAAGTCAATTGCAAGACCCCAACTAACATATGGCTCGGCGGCATGGGGCCATGCAGCCAATAGCCATATAAAGAAGATTCAAGCAACAGAGAATAAACTGCTCCGAGCAGCAATGAATATGCCGTGGTTCGTAAGAAACCAACAGATCCACAGAGATTTAGAATGGGAAACTGTCACAGATTTCCTAAAAAAGAAGGCCGAGAAGATATTTGAAAAAGCAAGTCAACACCCAAATGATAGGCTGAGAAGACTAGTTGACTACAACCCCGCGAAAGATGTGGTTAGGATACCCACCTATCACAAAAGACCCAGAGATCAACTACGTAGAAACAGAAATTGAGTAATCTCAATTTAAATTATCCAGAAGAAGAGACTCCTATGAAATTCAAATTCATAGATAACACAATTATCACACGACAAAGATCGTGATAGAGATATGAACAACAAGAGTCAAAAGGTTAGTAGGTTATAAATGCCCGGAATCTAAAACAGCAGGTTAGGTTTAGTTAGAGTAGGTCGTGCTTCACACGAAGTATCACACTGTTCTATCTATCGGAGATAGTTCGTCCATGAGGATTCCCCCTGACTAAACAAAAAAAAAAAAAAAAAAAAAAAAAAAAAAAAAAAAAAAAAAGAAACACTTCTCCTCCTTATGAAATAACATAGGGGAAGTACCATTCGTACACTTTTTGAGCGCTCGTACTACTTACACGAGGGCTATATCATTTCGTCACGATGTCTGTATTTTTCGAATTTTGAGCCGAAAATGTTCTCAACCGACTATGTTCGACTCACTGATGACGAATCCGTCGGAAAATTCGAGTCTGTCCGTCCGTCCGGCCGTATATACGATAACTCTCAAACGAAAGGTCCTAGAAACTTGAAATTTTCAGGGTAGGTTCGAATCTCGAATACCGCGGTTAAGTTCGTTATTGGGCAAAATTCGCCCAGGGGTTCCGTAAATATGGCCGGTCGAAATTTTGTTTTTCTGATTTATTCGAAACTACTAATTCGATCGAGGTGTAATTTTGCACCCAGATGGAGAATTGCGTGCTCAAACTACATGCCATGTCCTGCTAGCATGACCAGAACCATAGAAACAATAGAAAATTATAACTTCGTAATGGAATGGCCTAGGGACTTGAAATTTTTAAGATAGGTGTGGATCTCGAATGTGTCGCGGTCACGTTCATCAATGAGCAAAATTAGACTAGGGGTTCCGTAAATATGGCCGTTTGAAATTCAGTTTTCTTCATAATTTCAAAACTATTGATTTGATCGTGACGAAATTTTGTATGTAAATTGAGAATGATATATTCGAGCTACATTTTTTCCAGATCGCATGATCAGGACCATAGAAACCATAGAAAATCATAACTTTCGAACAGAAAGGCCTAGGGACTTGAAATTTCCAGGATAGGTTCGGATCGCGAATTTCACGGTTACGTTCATCAATGAGCAAAATTAGACTAGGGGTTCCGTAAATATGGCCGTTTAAAATTTGGTTTTCTTGATAATTTCAAAATTATGGATTCGATCGTGAAGAAATTTTGTATTCAAATTGGAAAAGATATTTTCGAGGTACATTTTTTCCAGATCGCATGATGGGAACCATAGAAACCATAGAAAATCATAACTTTCGAACGGAAAGGCCTAGGGACTTGAAATTTTCAGGTCACGTTCATCAATGAGCAAAATTAGACTAGGGGTTCCGTGAATATAGCCGTTCAAAACTATTTTTTTCTGATAATTTCGAAACTCATCATTGGATTGCAATGAAATTTCGCACATAGATGAAAAATAATATATTCAAACAACGTGGCAAATTTCGTCCAGATCGCATTACCAAGACCATAGATATCATAGAAAATTCTGGCGAATTATCGAAAAAAAATTTGGTCACCTGAAGCATTGACTTGAAGTCTGGATTTTCACCTTAGTTTGAAAATTTGTTTGACAGCTGTCAAAAATTTCCTCAATTGGTTTCCAAAACTGGAAAATGCGAATCTACCTACAAGGTGCATGTACGAGCGCTCAAAAGCTCCTGCCTTCACGGCAGGAGCATGCTTTTCGTAATTTTTAGAATATGATTTTTCTAAATTTGGATATCGAAGTTATATTGCTCAATCAATTATTGAAATATTCTGCATACATTCCGCTACCTAGTCAAAAAGTAAGATGCCATTATCTCATCGAATAAATGAATGAATTCAATTTTTGGTAAGTGCCGACGAATGTCTGAATCTACCCCCGGTTGGGTTGCATTCGTACACGGGTAGGGGAACATTCTTACGGTATGGGGTACCTCAATACAGGTCGAATAAAATAGAAAATGAATCATCAAAAACTGTTTGATTGGACTCAGAAGGAACAACCCTGTAATAAACCAAATGACAAAACTTTTGATGAACAAAAAACATGGGTATATTTCTCAAAAAAAAAATTGAAAAGCACTGCCGTGAAGTCACGGACTTGTAGGTATATTCGCATTTTTTTTCGATAATTCGCTAGAATTTTCTACGGTATCTATGGTTTAGGTCATGCGATCTGGACCAAATTCCGCAAGTAGCTTGAACACGGGATTCTCCATATAAGTGAAACATTTCATCTCTATCAAATCCGTAGTTTCGAATTAATCAGGAGAAGAAAATATTTACGGAACCCCTGATGGAATTCTGCTCATCAACGAACTCAACTGCGGCATCTGGAACTGAACCCAAACTGAAATTTTCAAGTCTCTAGGTCGTTCCGTTCGGAAGTTATCGTGCCTACGGCAAAATTCGAAAAATACATACATCGTGACGAAATAATATAGCCCGAGTAGAACGAGCGCTCAAAAAAAATTCAAGAGAAAAAGCACGACATAGTGCACTACGCTAATTAATGTATAATTATTGCACATTGAACGTTGTAAAATTAACAGAAAATGTGTATGTATAACTAAGAAGTTCTGGCAGTAGAGTCCCCTGGAGATTTCGGTTTCGGAAGAATCAAAGCCTCATCAGAAATATCCACGCTATGTTCGTCTTCAATGATGGGAAACACAAACGACCAGTTCAGGTTTTTTTTTCTCAAAACCTTTAATTCTGTTTCAGTATATCGACTCATAACTTCTGCTACGTAATGGACAACACACTATTTTTTTTGCAAAATTTTACTGAGATAAAACAGCTGTTCATAATTTGTTCGGGTCTCACTGTATCATCAAATTTTTTTTTTCTTTACTTTAATGTTATATTTATTGGCTGCTTTTCTGTAAGACAATCTTCCTTCTAAAACACCTTTCACTGCCAAAGACATAGCTTCTTCATTAATTGATGTGGAGCTAGTCCCTTTCTACTTGTAATTCCGCACCAATTTTTCAATTTTTCTGAAAAACAGAAACCTGTTGATATATCTGGGTAAATTCGTACAGTCTTTTTTGCACATTCATTCGCGTACGAATGTTCCCCTGTAGTACACGTACGAATCTGCCCCGAAGGACAAAAATGAATGATTTTTACCTACACATAACTCAAAATAAAAAAAGCACAAAATAGAAACACTATTATCATTATAATCGTAGTTACTCACGTTTGCGCAATAATGCTATAGAATTTGACACTTCACTTAAGCATGAAACATCCGTGAATTAGTGAAAGTAGTATTTAAATCTGACAGTTCAGTTCAGACGAATAGAAATTTTTATTAGAGATGTTTTGAATGCCTCACAACAAGGAATTAATAATTAATTGAATCACAGAATGTTAAAATTTACGCCAGACTTCCTGTGATCTTCTCTCGCTATGATTGCTAGATTTCCTGGAAAGCTCGCAACGAAACCAAATGCGGATGGAAAAGAACATGAAGATATCCTGGATGACTTTGACGGTATACAGTTTTTGTTTTTGAATTTGGGATATGAGCCGAAATTATATTAGAAATGTGAAAAAGAAGTTCATAATATTCTATCCACCACTCGCACAGCTGAATACTCCATTGAATATATTGAAATAAAGAATCACTCCAGATTTCCTCAGCTGTAATTTCCGTTCCAACTCAACAAAAAAAAGGCATGGCATGTTCGTCAGAATAACTGAATCCTGAGAACTCCAGTGAAGTGGAAGAGTAAACTGAACTGGAACAGCGTTCCCAAATAATTATCGGGTACGTGCAGAAAACATTTCGTTTAGTTGAGGATCTGCTGCTGGCTAAAACCTGCTGGCGTTTACAGCGACCGAAGTATAAAAACATTCATGATCTATAGTTTTTATTCATTGAAAATAATGACTATTATTTCGATAAGAGTGATATTTACGGTTATGAACATTCGGCCGTTCTGAATGGACCAAGAACAGAAAAATATGTATAACTGCGGAGCAAATACATTTCGAATAAATTGATTTAATCCTTTCCTCGTTCTCCCCTGAGCAATCAGAAAATATATTCGGACGAGCTAATATGCCAGCAAATTTCTACACACTATATCCAGATCACCAGCTACATATCTGTGAAGTAACCTGGAAAGATCGAGGAAGGAACAATGCGATGTACCACTCTTTGAGTATGAGTATTTGGTCCATGATTTATGACAAATCTGTGATGTATCAAAACTTCATGCAATGAAATCGGCCCGCCTAAAATTCGACAGAATTTCAAATAAGTATTTCTCGGAATCCGCTTGTCAGATTTTGATAATTTTTCTTTCAAATTGTAGGCCAACAGTCGGTGATAATGTTGTGTTAAAATACTTTTGTTTGCAATTGAATTTCAGCATATACGAGGTGCAAGATTGAAAAGAAGATTTATTCCTCAACTTTGACACATCCTGTGGATAAAAGGAACAGCAGCAACGAATGCCAAATGGAACCAGACTGAAGAGTCATCCCTTCAGGTCATTTCGATCATGTATTTATCTTTATTATTACGGAAATTACAGTGTTTATAAACTGCGCTGATACCTTGGAAGCCCAGTGAAAAAACATTGAAAACGACAGGTTTTTCCTAAAACTGAATTATTTCAATAGCGGGTATGACCTCCCCTCGTCCTAATAACATTCCGCATACGATTTGGCATACTTCTAATTAAATTCACTATTGTTTCTTGTGGGATGTTTCGACATTCTTTCTCTACTGCAACACAAAGCTCCGGGATCGACGCTGGAAAAGGCACGTAGTACTCTTAGTTTTAGTTCATTCCACAAATTCCCAATGGGGTTCAGGTCAGGACTGCCCGGTGGCCACACCATAAAAAATCGAAAATCTATTGCTGCAATGTAGTCTCTGACAATTCTCGAAGAATGTGTACTTTTTGTAAGTTTGTTTGAAAGTTTTCCCCTCAGGCAGAAATAATAGAGATAATCACACGATTTAAAAAACAAAATAACCAGAAAAGATGTGACTTCAGTTTGACTCCTTTTGTCGTTTTTTGCTGCGGCTCCTTGTATCCACAGGCTGTGTCAAGCTTGAAGGAAAAATCTTCTTATCAATCTTGCACCTCGTATATACTGAAACTAGAATGTAGACAAAAATATCTTAGAATAACATTATTATCGAATGTTTAACCTGAAATTTAAAAAAAAAGGCCATCGATATTCGACTAGTGGCTCGCGAGATATCCATGTTTGAAATTGTGTCAAATTTAAGGTGGGCCGATTTCATTGCTCCCAAGTGTACTTCGTATTTGCATGAGTGCAAATCCTTCACAAGTTTGTGATCTTTCATTTGAAGATGAGTAAATGATTTTGTTTTATGAAAGGCTTCACCTCCGAATACTTCATGCATTTTTTATTGTTTTATATCAGTTGCAAACATAATCAGAGATGAATGAGTTATTTACAATAATAAAAAACTTTGAAATCGAAAATGAAGAAAAAATATTACAAACCTGCCCTGAAAATTTCCAATGTATACTTACATACTCTCTGTCTCTCTGTCGATCGCCGGGGCCGCTGCTTAGTGCTCATAGCATCATTGCTCGGCTGGGTGGCTTGACCATTGGGGACACACCGGGAAGGGATGTCCGCAGGGCGTTCTATCGCCGCTATTATGAAATCTAGTCCTGAATGTGATGATTATTTACTACGAGGAGAGTGCCTAGCAACATAAGACTTCCTAGTCTGTGTGGAGTTGGGCTCACTCTATCCGAACAAGTTCGATATCTCGTGCTGATAATGGACCGCAAACTCTTGTGGAACTAACACGTCAAGTCGCAAAAGAATAAGGCTAATGTGACTTTTTGGTTTACTCGAAGGTTGCTTGTTAAAGGATGGGGCTTCAAACCACCCATTATGCACTGGCTGTATACTACTGTGGTGGGGCCTATCCTAACATATGCCTCAATGGTGTGGCGGCCTTCTATGGAGAAGGCCTGCCATTGTATCATTATGACAAAATGCCAGAGGAAAGCTTGTTTGAGTATTACAGGCGCTCTGAGATCTACCTCTACGGCAGCGATGGAGTGTCTGCTAGGTCAGGATGTGAAGGAGATTGCTATGAAGACAGTTCTGAGAGTTTGGGAACGGGACCAATGGCGTGATGGTGGACTCTTTAAGGGGCACGCGAGGGCTTTCAAAATGGTGGAGGATGTTAACGCATTCCATCTCCATAGAGGGGACCACGCGGGCACTAGTTTCTGCTTTGACGAGCCCTGCAGGGCAGTTGTTCCTGACTGAGATCAATGGTCTCCACCAAACAGGCCTCTTATGCCTGAAGGTCTCACCTGGTTTACTGACGACTCTGTGACGTCAACAGGGTCTGGTGTTGGAATTGTGGGACCTCGCTTCAATCCGGCTATCCCTCTTGGAAAGAACTGCCCCATAGTGCAGGTCGAGCTGTACGCAGTTCTTGTCTGCACGTTGAATTGTATTCGCAGAGGAGACTCTGGTGAACACATTCACATGTGCTGTAGCAATGGCTTCAGCAACTTTCTGAATGTTGTTTGGTGTCCGGCTCATGCGGAGGTAATTGGTATGGAGGAGAAGAGAAGAGCAGAGAAGAATAAGAAGAAGAACCCCGACCCACAATTACGTTCAAACCAAATTATTCCATTTGGAACACACTATTGTAATGGTGAATATTCTGCAAGAAATTCTTAGATAGAGGTTCTTGTCCTGAAAGTAACGAATTCAAAGGGTGGCATTGTCAGTTGTGGCAATTTGATTTTTCCATTCAAACAACATAATCCTGGGGGTTCGTTTCGATATCTCAGAGCATTGCAGTATTGACAAATAGTGCTCATATTTCCGAAAGACACCAATATATTGCTAGAATAATCGACTGTGGGATCATATCTTAATGCCAAACGCTCAAAGTTGATCATTTCATTGAATTCTATATTTTGTTGTCTCTCGCCTGAGATCGATAAAAATCGATTCTTCCGGATTTGAGGCAGATCTTGATTTTTCTCTGTTTGCTCATTGGCTCGATCATTACGAACTCTCCTTGATTCACGCGTCCGCCGACCATTATTTGGACGCGATAAGCTTTTTTTTTCGGGAATATTTCGTTGTATGAACCTTGTTCTGATAATAATGAACACAACTAAAAAATAATTATCGAGTTTGGTGCAGTCGTTTGAACGTGATGCCCGCACATAGGCAAGCCCTAGATCCTCTTTTATTAATACAGATTTGGAGCTGAATATTCATAATAGTCTTTTTTCCACTTTTCTTATATTCGGAATTCGAATGTTATGATAGCCTTCACAATGTATAGCGTCAGAAAAAGCGTGATCTCAAGCGAGGCGTTCACGCATTCTAACGGAACACCCCTAAGAGTAAGTATCTCTGTGTCAAGTACTGAAAGTGTTTATTTGTTAGATTATCAGCCATCGAAGAATTTTACCGAAGCAATTTCGAAGCAATTTTACACATCAGCCATTGTAATTATTATCGACTACACTCATACAATAGATCATTCAGCTGCTCACATTATGGATTCTACCTTGCCTATTGTGAAAAAATATACCACTTCCATTATTCATCCTGAATTCTAAGAAGTGGGTGATTTGTTTTTCATAGTTATGAATAACATATTGTAGTGATCAATTCAAATTATTGCGCGCTTGTTTGTAATTTTCGAACTTTGAGCCGAAAATGGTCTTGAACCATGAGATTGGCCCTACAAAATTCGAGGACGAATTTAATTCGGTCTATCTATCCGACCGTCCGTAAGCATGATAACTCTGAAAATAAATGGCCTAGAGAACATGTCTTCCATATATCTCGTTTCTTCCATTTCAAGATTATTTCAAAGGACGTTCGAAGTCTCAATTCACCAGTAAAGTTCGTGGGTGGAATGAGGGTTCCGTAGATATAACCATCTGAAATATTTTTTCCTCAATGATTCTAAAAATACCGATCCGATCGAATTGAAACTTTGGAGTTAGTTGTAAGATAACGACCAGAAAAATCTTCGGAAACGACGTGGAGATCATATCACCAGAAAATTTACAAAAAATTATTTTTGAAACTTCGGTTTCTCAGAAACAGGATATTCGCCATATTCTGCTGAAAATTTGTGTTCCCTCATCGATTCAATGAGTTTTGTAGATATTCAGCATTCTAGCTGTTCCACGTGAAAAGAAGATTGAGTTTTTATGATATGTTCAGTATAATTCAGTCATTCCACCTTCTGATGTTCACAAAAATAAGATCAAATTGACACTGAAGGCCGGTTTGATACACAGAAACAAGCACGCAAAAGGTCATGACTTCAAGTAATTGCTTTTACAATATTTGAACGTTCGTTCTACTTACACGAGGGCTATATCGTTTCGTCACGATGTCTGTATTTTTCGAATTTTGAGCCAGAAATGATCTCAATCGACAGAGTTCGACTCACTGATGACGAATCCGTCGAAAAATTCGAGTCTGTCCGTCCAGCCGTATACACTTCAACTCTCGAACGCAACGACCTAGAGACTTGAAATTTTCAGGGTGGTTCGAATCTCGAATTCCGCAGTTGAGTTCGTTATTGAGCGGAATTCGATCAGGGGTTCCGTAAATATGGACGTTCGAACTTTTATTCTCTTTGTTACTCCCAAACTACTGGTTCGATCGAGATTCAAGCTACATGCAAAATTTTGTCTAGATCGCATGACCAGAATCATAGAAAGCATTGAAAATTATAACTTCCGAACGGAAAGGCCCAGTGTCTTGAAATTTCGAGAGTAGGTTTGGAATTCAAATTTCGCTGTCACTTTCATCAATGAGCAGAATTAGACTAGGAGTTCCGTAAATATGGCCATTGGAAATATTTTTTTTCTGACAATTTTGAAACTACAGATTGGATTGGAATGAAATTTTGCACATATATGAAGAATTATGTTTTCCAGCAACGTGCAAAATCTCTTTCAGATGGCATCACCAAGACCATAGATACCGTAGAAAATTCTAGCGAATTATCGAAAAAGAAATTGGTAACCTAAAGCACTGACTTCTCCAATTGTTGGTTTCTAAAACTGAAAAATGCGAATCTACCTACAAGGTGGATGAACGAGCGCTCAAAGGCTCCTGACTTCCCTGATCAATAATTTTTCTAACTGATTTTATTTCGATGTTAAATGTTGATTCAGCTTGGGATTCAGTGCTATATATTTTACAGTCATACAGTCTGTGTTTGTAGTATTTATGAATTTGAGACAAAGTCCTCCAGACTCACTTCGATTGTGTTTTTTTTCCGCTATGGTTGAAGGATTTGCTTATAATTTCAAATGCAAGCTGATACAGTTGCATTGGTTTTCACATTGGATCTGAATGATTGGAAGAGAATAGCGGTATACCCGCAAAGCTCGCGGTGAACGTATTTTCCATCGACGGCGAATTCAATGAATATATTATATACAGGGTGTTCTCAAAGGTAAGGCTTTTTTTGACAGGTTCTAGAACTCATCAAAATAAGTCAAAATTCGAAAAATTCTTTTTATAAAATATTTACCGGGGCCGAGTATTTCGAAATCAAAGTTACCCGTGAATCTGAGAAATTTCCAACACGGTCCTGACTTATTTATACGTATTCAGATCTAAATGTTTTTATTGAATTAATGCTTACAGATAATCATCCGACAGAGCATATGATTTGTGTGACTTCCGAATTTCGCAAAGGTGGTGAAAATACACGCGCCTCGGATCTCAACCTCTCTGATTTATTCTATTGATGTCATTTGAAAAATTAGTTTACAGTAACGGTTAGATGAATAGAGTTGAAGAACTAAAACAACGCATTGAAAATGCTTGTGATATAATTCGATGAGATAGTTGCTGAATGCGTTATTACGCCAGGCAAGTCTTTGTGCACATCAAACAAATGGTGACCATTTCGAACAATTTCTGTTAACAATTGGAATCAATTTTATTGGTGTCTTTGTGGACTTCACAGGTTTATGCCAATAAGCCTGAAACCATCGAAACATTGATGGTCGAAATTAGACGCTGTAACAATGAAATACCACCACATGTATTCAATAACGTTATGGAAAATTTCGTCGAAAGGGAACGCATATCCCAGCAAAGCCGTGGCGCCCATTTTCAATATATTTTGTTTCATACATAATTCCCAAATGTATTTTTTCTGAATCAATAAATATTTCAATACTTTGCTACAGAAAACCATGTTTTATCGAACACTGAAATCTTGCGCTCTTATTGAAACACCCTTTAGTTTAATATCTTAAAATTTCGTCGAAAGGGAACGCATATCCCAGCAAAGCCGTGGCCGTGACCATTTACAAAATATTTTGTTTCATACATAATTCCCAAATATAAACATACTTTCATACATAATTCCCATGCATCTGAATCAATAAATATTTCGATACTTTAAAATTTGTTTGTATTTCGTATATTTTTCACGAATTGCTACATTTTAGTAATTATAAGTTTCTGCCAAGTTTGTTCGAAAAATCCCGACCCTTCTTGAAATTCTATGTCACTGCATATATGTATATCGAAACCTTTCAGCTCCGTAGTCTAGTTGAAGATCTATAATTCTCGGCACTGATTAACTGAGTATAATCAGGCCGATCTTTCGTTGGAAAGAGTACGATTTTTTTGAAAAAAAAGGTTATTGGGTAACAATAAACCGTCATGTAGAAGTTGCAGTGATTTTGAAAATTTACCATTACGAATAAATTCAAGTTATAAGTGGTTAAAATTTTTTTTTTATATTCCTGAGGTGAACTGCAAATCTGGAACTAATTGCATTTCTCTGCTCTCAGCTAGAATAAAATACAGGGACTGGTATTGGCGAAGGCATTTTCCTCAAAGAAAACTCATGATGTAGAGGCCGTGGAGAATTTCAACGTTGGATAACTAGCCCGCAGCACTACATCATCGTGATTGGCTCCTTTTCCCTGGAGATCTGTCAATCTGCGTTTGGCAGATCAAGAAAAATATTCGGCATCGACGTATTTCATGTGTAAATATTGAACAGGTATTTTGTTCTATTGGAAAGAGTATCTGACGTATGAAATATTACTTTGCAGGAAGTGCAATATATTCACATTTATAGTAAGTCCCCCTTTTCGCTCGTCTCAACCAAATGTGTGATATTTATAAATTATATGATTGTATAAGTAATGATAATGATGATACTCCTTTGTAGGGTACTGATATGGTTGTCCTACGTGGTTTGGAAGTTTAATTAATCAATTAATAATTTGCAACGAATCTCAAATTCCTGATCGATCAGTGATTATCAATCTAATTATATATTAGAGCATGAAGATATAAGAAGTCACAACGAAGTTGTTTGTACGTTATCAAGAACATTCTAGAATGTTTATAGCAGGAAAACTGCACGCGCTGGCCACTGAGAAAACTCGCCTACGAACACAATCCATTGAATTCAAAATTAACTCAAATCAAGATGAAAATTCGGACACAAACAACGGAGATATCGGAAATGAATCCAGGCAAAAATTTCATGACAAGAATGCTCGTTGGAGTTTCTTCAGCTAGGATCAAAAATGAGCCTTTTCGAGTTTTCTCCCTTCTTCTCCGAGTACGCGTAGGAGAGGGTGGGGGAAAGCTGGTCAAAAGGGGGCGTTTTTGAGATTCTCGCTCATGTTCGAAATCAACCAACTTTTCATGAAAACATTCAACATAAAAGTTGGCGCGGGGCGCATTTTATTCTGCATCGAATGAGACCAACCGCAGATTATAAAGACCACAGGTTACCGAGCTATATTTGGTCGAAATTAGACCAATCTTGGAAGTTACAGCAGAATCTTTCATTCATGTTATCGCCTAGAAATGTGAAAAGTGGTCTATATGAAAGTTTTAGAGGATTAAATTGTATGTCGAGTGAGCCTAACGTTTTTGGAGTACATGTTACGAAACTACATCACATCGAAATTGGACTACTTTTCCTTAGTGTTCTAATCCACTAGACTACGATTTGTACTACTTAAGATTTTCACCATGACACGTGTTTCGCCATGGCTTCTTCAGGTGAGATACTTAATTTATTGTTGCATCTGCTCGAAATGCATACACAATTCTAATAAGAGAGGGGAAATAATACCTGAGACCTTATATCTCTAATCCCTAATTTTTTTTATTGATTTCCATAGTTTCCAAAAGATTGAGTTTTATACCTTCACTTTCAATTTGCAAAAGATCTTCTATGTTGCTTATTTCTTTTCTCAAAGGTCATACCAGTTTGGCCGATATAAAAACTCGTACAGTCTTTGCATGTAAGTTTATATACTCTCTTCATTATTTTTGATAAATTTTCCTAAGCTATTATCAGTGCTATACGCGATATTGCTCTCATAGGGTTTTCAGAACAATGAAATTTTTTCTGAGACCGGAATAGGTAATTACTTTATACTTTCTTCTCAATTCCTTTTGAAATGGATAAACTTCATTTATGGCTTTTTTAATATATTTTTTTTCGAGAGCATGTTGTCTATCAATGCTTCTTCATACCCGTTATTTACCACAATTTGTTTGAATAGACCTACTATTTACTGTGCTATCTGTGTATGATGATTTGTGAAAAATGGAGAAGTCATGTTCTACTTCTTTTCCCCTCTAATCTGACAAATCGGTAATATTAGGGAGGTTGGTTTCATTGCTGCATGATTAAACAAATATCATACACTAGCAGACCCGGCCACGCTAAAGTATACGTTCGATTATTATTACCCTAACCTAACCTTAACCTGAACCAACCCTTAACCTAACCCAACCCTTAATCTAACCCAACCCTTACCCTTACCATAACCCTTACCCTTATCCTCAGCCTTGTTTATGAGTCTCAAAAGAATGGTATATGTTATGATCAATGTGTGAGGTGTTCGATATAGGAAAAAAAAATACCTTAAAAGTTGAATTGAAACCTCCTCCCTCAATTTTGTTTGAACCAAATGATGTCGTTTGGTAATGCTTAATATTCTACAAGGAATGTTTAGATAGAGGTTCTTGTCCTGTAAGTAACGAATTCAAAGGTTCGGGTGGCGTTATCAGTTGTTGCAATTTGATTTTTTTATTCAAACAACATAATCCTGGGGGTTCGTTTCGATATCTCAGTGCATTGCAGTATTTCCAAAAGACAATATTTTGCTAGCATAATCAACTGTGGGATCATATCTAGATGCCAAACACTCAAAGTTGATCATTTCATTGCTTTCTATATTTTGTTGTATCTTGCCTGAGATCGATAAAATCGAAGCTTCCGGAGCTGGGGCAGATCTTGATTGAGAACCTCTCATTCTGTTGGCTCATTGTCTAGATCATTACAAACTTGCCCACAACGCAACGATATATATCAAACACAGTGATGAACTTCTGAGCAATTTCTAGAAACACGATAAACTTCACTCACACAAGTGTCGAAATTGTCATGAAATATATGTAATCTATGATTGTTCGATCGGTCGGAGGAAAAAAGAAAGCCTTTTTTTTTCGTACAGTTTTTTCGGGAATATTTCGTTGTATAAAGTTGATAATAATGAACACAACTAAAAAAGAATTATCGAATTTGGTGCAGTCGTTTGAACGCGATGCTTGTACATACATAAACCATAGATCCTCTTTTATTAATATAGTTATGTGAAGTACACATAAATATGTAATGTTTTGATATCATTTCATCTTTTATCGAATTTCTATTATATTATTATATAATTTATTTGTTTATTTTCATCAATTCTCATATAAATATTTGCAATGGGTCCATTCAAGTAGATATATATAAATATATATATATTATTTTTAAGGTTTTCACGGATGAAATTATTTGATTTATTATTTCTGGGATTGCTCCGTGTTCATATGTTTCAGTTCAAACACGGAGCAATCCCAGAAATAATAAATCAAATATATAATACGCAGGGTGGCCTTCAGGGTCATCGGGGAGTGACGACCCCGCGTACCCTAGTCGCCCACTGTGCTGGGTTAGCAGCCCTCACATTGTGAAAATGATAAGCTTTTGACAAAGGAGAAGAAGCCTCGGAAACCGCCTCTAGAGGGGAGACTGCTCTAAGAGGAAGACAGGCACAGTCTCTAGCGGAATCAGGTGGAGCAAGTGGCGCCAATCCGCGAAACGGTACCACAAGGCCGCGTACCTCGAGAAGAACTAGGCTGGGAAACAGCTTGGATCCGGCAGTGAACGATCCTGTAGGATCGGAACAGACGGATTCCGCTCAAACCCAAAGACGAGGAAGGCAGCGCTGGACCAGGGATATGAACTTGAGTCTTACCAGCGCTTATTTCCAAGTAACGGAAGGAGAAAAGTACACGAAAAAGTACGCAGCTAAGCTGGCAGAAAGATGGCTGGAGATTTACCCAGATAAAGAATTCTCTGGAAAACATCTAGTGGCACAGGTAAAAAATATTAAGTCCCGAAAACTTCTAGCCCATGATGAGATTGAATCTATGAGAGTTGAGTCGCAGATACAAAGTCCAACAGCCAGAATGAGAAACATCAGAAGGAGCATCCAAGGAATAATGACTCCATCACGGCGAGACCTGAGAACACAAGAGGAGGAAGATGAAACTCAACAGATACCAGAGCCGGAACAGGATGAGTCATCTTTAGAGCTTAGGGCTATCTACGAGGAGATAAATATGAAATGGAATGGAATAACAATGAAAAGAAGACAAAAAATACAGCGAATAAAACTAGACACCGAAGGTATGAGCACCATTGGTGCCATCGATAAAGCCTTGAAAAACACGATAAATAAATCAAAGGATCTCGAAGAACTGTGTCATATAGTATATTGTGCGGCCATAATGGCAAATCTCATCCTGGAGACAAAGCAGAAAAACAGTGAACAGCCCCTCAAAAAAAAACCACCATGGGAAGAAAGACTCGAAAAACGAATAACAACACTAAGAAAGGAAATAGGAATCTACCATTTATATTTGAACAACAAAGAAGTTAGCAGAAAGGTCAGAAAAAAGTTGAAGACTTATGCGGGAAGAATAAATTTGAAGGAAGGAGATACCCAATATAAATTGAAGCTGCGAGAACATGCCGAAAAGCTAAAACAAACCATAGCAGCGCTGGGAAATCGACTGAGAAGGTATCATAAAAGAACTCTGAGATATCAACAAAATAACCTGTTCACGAACAATCAGAAAATATTTTTCAGAAAAATTGATGAGCAGAAAAAGGTCGAAACCAATGAACCACCAAGTGTGGAAAGAATGAGACAGTATTGGTCCTCTATATGGTCACGAGAGGGGAAGCATAACGTAAATGCACCGTGGATTGAAGAGGAGAAAGCAAACTGTAAAAACATACCAAATATGCCCACAGTTATGGTTAGTGAAGGAGATGTCAGAGACACTATTAAAAGAATGAGGAACTGGGCAACACCTGGCATCGACGGCATACACAGCTACTGGTGGAAAGCATTAGCATCAACACATGGTGTACTTGCCCAACTGATTGGGAGAGCGTTGGACAACCCTCAACAAATTCCACACTATTTCACCGAAGGAAGGACATTCTTGTTACCAAAGAAAGGAGACCTGCAGCAGCCAGAGAACTATAGGCCAATTACCTGCCTTCCATCAATCTATAAGATTCTAACTTCCATAATGGCCTATAAGATGAATGCTCATCTCAGACACTGCAACATAATGGCGTGGGAGCAGAACGGATGCAAAAGTAAAAGTCGAGGATGTAAAGAGCTCCTAAAAATCGACAATGAGATTACTAAGCAGGCTAAAAAAAGAAGCAAGAACATCGCAATAGCCTGGATTGATTATCAAAAGGCATATGACTCCGTTCCGCATTCCTGGCTCACAGAAGTTCTAGAGATTTACAAGATAGAGCGACGGGTAATTTCTATGCTCAGAGTCCTGATGACAACGTGGCGAACAACGTTAACTCTCAGGGAAGGGGCAACCTCCTATGAAACGCCGGAAATACAGATAAAAAGAGGAATCTTTCAGGGAGATGGACTGAGCCCCCCATGGTTCTGCTTAGCTCTCAACATCCTGAGCGGCATGTTGAACAGATCCGCTTACGGATACGCTGCAAGTGAGCAAGCAAGGCTCACTCATCTCTTTTATATGGATGACCTTAAACTATACGCGAGAGGACGAGCACAGCTGGAGGGGAGTTTGGAACTGGTAAGGATGTTCAGCGCAGATATCGGGATGACCTTGGGATTGGAGAAGTGTTCGGCGGTCGTAGTGAAGAGAGGAAAAATGACGGAGGAGGAAAACGTGAGGTTGAGAGACGGAAGAGAAATCCATAGTATGACCTCAGAAGATAGGTATAAGTATTTGGGAATACAGCAAACATTCGAAATTAGGCATAAAGAAAATAAAGAACAAACAAAAAATGAATTGCTGAGGAGGCTTAGGCTAATACTGAAATCGCAGTTGTCCGCTAAAAATAAAATAATGGCTATTAACATCTGGGCCATTCCGTCATTTACTTACACAGCGGGAATACTCTCCTGGTCGAAAACGGAGTTGCAACAAATAGACCAAAAAATCAGAATAACAATGACCCAATTTGGCCTACATCACCCCAACTCTGCCATCGAAAGGCTGTACTTACCTCGTAGAGAGGGAGGCCGAGGTCTCAGATCCATTGAGGGTGCCTGTGAAAAGGAGATTATCGATCTAAAGAACCACTTCCTTAACACTAACTTACCGATTCATCAATGGATAATGGCTCAGGATGCTCAACCCAGGGTGGCACCGCCCGGCGAAGATGGATCTGAAACAGAAAACGACCTAGAAAGACTCAGGCAACGCTGGCGCACAAAACAATTGCACGGTAGATTCTACGCGAACCTGCATCAAGAGGAAGTGGACAGATCTGCTTCCAATACTTACCGTATCCAAGGCTATATGTTCCCACAGACAGAAGGTACAATATTTGCTATTCAGGATCAGGTAGTTCCCACTCGAAATTATGTGAAACATATATTGAAACAACAAATAGATAACACAAAATGCCGGCTCTGTAACCGAGCTGAGGAAACGGTTCAACACCTATCATCGGGATGCTCAACCATAGCGGGCACTAAATATCTGGCCCGGCACGATAATATGGGTAAGGTTGTTCACCAACTCATAGGCCAAAAAGCAGTCCTGATCCGACAGTTCACACCTTACCACCTGTATACTCCGGCCTCGATATTGGAGAATGATAGCACGAAAATTTACTGGGACCTCACGATAACAACTGACATTGGAACCGAACATAACAGACCGGATATGGTGGTATGGAATAAAAAAGAAAGAACAGCGACTATACTGGACTTCGCAGGTCCTCTGGACCATAATATAACGAAAACATATGGGGAGAAGATTAACAAATATGAGGCGCTATCCAGACAGATAAGGGACATGTGGAAACTGAAAAAAGTCGATATAATTCCACTCATTATAAGCGCCAACGGACTTGTGCCAAAGAAAACTGTTCAACACCTGCAGGAGCTTCAATTGTTTCCCAGTGCCGTCACCTGGATGCAGAAGGCTGTGCTACTTGGAACCGTCAATATCATCCGACAGGTCCTCTTTCCACACTGAGGAGTGGAACTTGTCTTGGTGAAAAGACACCCGACGAGCCCTACTACTAGCCACATTATGTGTGAAATTAAAAAAAAAAAAAAAAAAAAAAAAAAATATATATATATCAAGGAGTTTTTAACGTCTGAACTATGTATCAAATACTATCAAAGGTAATTATAATATATATATATATATATATATATATATATATTGTTATGGTTCTATTTTTTTTTTTAATATTAATAATTTTAAATTTTATTATTCAAATTTTTTAAGAGAGAACCACTAACAATATTGAAAATAATTTTGTATTTTAATTTTTCTTTTATTTTTCCCGCGACTCTTTTTCAATGAGGATTCTCAAGGTGTACAAATGAAATAATTTTTGTTAACAACAACTTATTATTTAAATTCAATAAACTAATTTTAATAATGTTATAAAATTCTAAATTATGACGCCTATCGAACAAGATATGAAATAAAAACTCACAGTGAACAGCTTACTCTGAATACAGTTCATCAAAATGCAAGCTTCAAATTTCTCCTCTGTTTCGTAGAGAATATCTTTGAATTCAATAATTGATCCTATAAGATCTATTGCCTCTGGTTCCACTAATATTTCTGGTATGAGCTGTTCGGACAATTTTATCCCACAGTTCTCTTCTAAACAGTGAAATCAGCAATGAATGTACTGCAGCTTGATTCCAGTATCTCCTTGAACCTCGAATTTGAAAGCTTTCAACAACCAACAGTCATCTGAGTCTCACCAAATCAACAACTTCCTGATGTCAGGCTGCATAAATCTTTGATAATCTTTCGTTTTCAAATCTTAATTTCAATCATACAATTCAAAGAAATTTTTCCACACTGACTTTTTACAATTGTCAAAATCAATCCGCTTGCTTAATTCTAATTATCTTACAACAATTTTCTAACTATTAACTTATTAAATTAAAAAATTAAAAAATTAACTATTAAATTATTCTGAATCCTCTTAAAAAAAAATTCATTTTACTATAATTTATACGATGTTAAAAGGAAATTCTTGAATTTTTGGTGATCTAGTTTGAATTTATTTTTAACCTTTGGATTTCCATGACAATTCCCCAAATTAAATATTTAATAATTTTTTTTTTTTTTTTTTTTTTTTTTTTTTTTAAATTTTAAATTTTGAAATTTCTTGATTTATCTGTAATTTATAACATAAATAATGACAAAAAAAAATTATTTCTCAATAAGCATTGTTTGTTTCTTGATTGAATTTATATATGTCATTTATATGAAAAATTCCTCTTATTCTGTCAGTTTCTAATTCTTTCAAAATATAACTGTTTATACCATCTTCATTATCAATTATGTATGGTCCTTCAAATGGTGTTTTTAATTTAGCACAGATATCTTTTCTTTTATCAGACACTCTATGTGATCTTATAATAACTAAATCCCCTTTTTTGAATTTAACCTTAATTTTTTTCTTTTTATCCATTTTTTTTAAATATTTCCCCCATTTTTTTTTTAACTTCTTCTTTATTTCTAGTATGATGTCTTCATATTCAATTTCTTCTGTGTTATCCCAATGTCTTTCAGGTTTTATTTGTTTCATTATGTATAATGGAGTCTCTTCTGTTATTGTATTTGGTACTGAATTTAAATAATATTCAATCTTGCTTAATTGAAGATCCCAGGTCTTGTGATTTCCTTCTACTAATATTCTCAAAAATTTCAATACTTCTTGTACAAATCTTTCCGAAGGATTTGATTCAGGATGTCTAATGCTTGTATAATTTAATGAAATTTTTTTTTTAAAACAAAACTTTTTAAATCTATCATTTTGAAAATATGTCGCATTATCTAATATAATTTTATTTGGTGTTCCAATTTCTTCCACATATTGATTTATTGCTCTTTCAATGGTTTTAACTTTAGTATTTTGGCATGAATACAATTTTATATATTTTGAAAATACATCAACCATTATAAAAATAAATTTATTTCCTCTCTCTGTCATTATCAACTCTCCAAGAAAGTCTATAGCCACTGTATCTAATTTTTCTTCAACTACTATATTTCTTGGTTTATTATGGTTCATGAAATTTTTATTTTTGTTCATTTGACATACTGTGCAATATTTAGTGACATTTTTACTTATTGTCGTATCTTTTTTCGATATGAAGTTTTCTCGGAATATCAACCAAATTTTTCTACTTCCTGGATGTCCATATTCATCATGTAATTTCCTGAAAATTTCTTTTGCTTATTTTTCACTTGTAACATATAATTCCTTCTTTCCTGTTATTTTTATATAAACATCATCAATCTTTGTGCAATTTTTCAATTCTTGTGCTGTTATTTTCCTTTGATCTTCTATAATTTCTTTTTTCGAAAAAATTCCTTCATCCTCCTTTAACTTATTCAAACCAATCTGTAATTTCCTATTTTCTTTTCTTCCTTTTTCATCATCTCTTGTTAATATATCTGCTACTATATTATTTTTACCCTTTATATATTTGATTTCAAAATCGTATTCTTGTAAAAGTAATGTTCCTCGATGTATTCTGTTATTAAGTAATTTATTATTCATGATATTCAACAAAGATAGATGGTCAGTTTCAATTAAAAATTTCGATCCTAGTAAATAAAATCTTAATTTTTTAACACAAAATATAATACTAGCAAATTCCAATTCAGTTACACTATATTTTCTTTCATATGTTTTTGTTACTCGAGACACAAAACATATGGGTACTTCTATATCATTTTGATATTGCAATAACACCCCCGCAAATTTATACATCGACGCATCAGTTCTTAATGTGAATGGTTTCTCATATTGAGGATGATATATTTTCAAATTTTTAGAAAATTCTTCTTTTATTCTCAGAAAAGCTTGTTCTTGTTCCTCCTTCCATTCCCATTTATTTCCTTTTCTTAATAGTTTAATCAATGCGATCTCTTTTTCACTCAAATCTGGAATTAATTTCTTGAAATAATTCACTAATCCTAGAAATCCTCTTAATGTTTTCAAATTTTCTGGTCTTTTATATTCTTCAATAATTTGTATTCTTTCTGCATCTATTGTTATTCCTTCTTTATCTAGCTTATATCCCAAATATATAACTTCTTTTTGAAAAAATTGACATTTTCCAACATTAATTTTCAATCCTGCTGTATCTAATTCCTTCATCAATATTTCAATATGATTCAAATGACTATTTTCATCTTTGGAATATATTAAGATGTCATCTATGTAATGTAAAATAAAATCTTCATGTTTATTCAAAATTGTATGAAGTGCTCTCACTAATGCAGAACAAGAACTTTGCAATCCAAAAGGAACAACTTTGAATCTGTATAATACACCATCAATAGAGAAAGCAGTGTAATCTCTACTATTCTTATCCAATGGAATTAACCAAAAACTATGTTTCAGATCTACCTTCGAAAAAATGTGAGAACCTGTAATTCTACCAAAAATACCTTCCATATTCATTGGTGCTTCGTATTGAGGGGCTGTGTATTTATTTATATTTCTTGCATCTAAACAAAGTCTTAATTCTCCATTACTTTTCCTAACAACGACTATGGGATTTATGAATCTGGAATTACATTTCTCTATAATACCATTCTCTAACATTTTATTTATTTCTTGTGATACTTCTTTTCGGTATTTATATGGTATTGGATATGTTTTACTTTTAAAATTTTCTAATCCTTCAACTTGTATTTTGTGTGTATAGTCCTTGGCAATTCTATTTTCATTGGTTATAATATTTTTATATTTTTTTAATAAATTTACTACCTCTCTTTTTTTATTCAAATCACATATAATACCATTAAGGTCCTGTAGTTTCTGCACATGTATTTCTTTTAATTTTATATTTTCTTCTACATTCTCTACTCTTACCGTATTCTCTTTATCTTTCTCAAAATAACATATTTCTTCTCCTATTTGTAATTGTCCATTTTTGTAGTCAACTATCATGTCATTCCTGTCCATTTCATCTGTTCCAAGTACCATATCATAATCCATATTATCCAATACCATAAGTTGCATTTTATAATCTCTTTCTTTGAATATTATTTCACCTATTATCCCTGTTGAAATTTCCCCTAATTTTTTTTTATTTGCACCTATCAAAGTTGTTTTGGGTATTTTATAACAAATTTGTTTCAATTCTAGTTCTTTTATTAAATTTTCATTTATTAATGATATTTCTGAACCTGTGTCTACTAAAATTTTGATATTTTTTGAATAAAATTTTGCTTTGACATAAATCAAACTTTTTATATCACCATAATCAATTTTTTCCTCTAAATTTATAAATTCTCTTGGATGTTGATGAATATTATTATTTTCAATAGGTGCTTTCTTCAAAAATTTTCATTTTGATTTTCATGTTGAGTCCTTTGTTCTTGGCTGTTATTTTCTGGGTTATTACTATGCCTATTTACATTATTCATTCTTCTATTTTCTTCTCTTAAATTTTCCCTTTGATGATTATTTCCATTAACATTTCTTTCATTATATGCTGATCTTTCATTTCTATTATAATTCTGACTTCTGTAATTATTGTTATCTCTATATCTTGCATTGTTTCTGTAATTATTGTTGTAATTTCTGTTATTATTATTCCTTTGTCCTTGTTGCATCTCATTTCCCTGATTTTGTTGTATACCATTATTATTATTGTTTCTATAATATTGTATATTATGGTTGGAATTATTCTGTCTCCTCAACCTATATTCCTGACTCATCAAAAACTGACACAACTTATCCATATCTTTAAAATCATATAATAACAATACATCTTCTAAATCTTTATCAAAATGTTGTATAATCAAACTCACTATATATTCTTCTGTGAAATCTGAATTCAAATATTGTGCAACACTATAAATTTGCATAGCATATTTATGATATGAAGATCCTCTCATAGGATTGAATTTTCCACTGAATAATTCATTTTTTATGACTTTTTGTTGGGATATTCCCCAAAAATAATTTAAAAATTTCGATTTGAATTCTGTGAAATTCTCTATATCCATTTCTTTATTGTTGAACCACAATAATGCTTCATCTGATAACACATTTCTTACAAATTCCTTAAATGTTGTAAATGTTGGGAATAATTTTTCCTTATGCTCCAAATATTTGACGAATGGTACTGGATGCTGTATTTTAATTTTTCCATTGAAATTCCATTTACTATCCCCTATATTTATTATTTCTGGTGTGATAGATTTACCCTTGTTAATTACTCTTTCTAATTTTTCATTTTGTTTCTCTATCTTCTCATTTTGAATTTCTGCATTGATATAAATTTCATTTTTGTTCTTTTCCAATTGCTCATTAAAATGTTTTCTTATATTGACTTCAGTCACTTCTAATCCTTTCTGATGTATCTGAGAATTTATTTCTATTTGTTTTTACAATTTTTTTTCTGTTACATCTATTCTTGTTGTGAGTATGTCATTTATTGCAATTATATCTTTTTCAATTTTCTTTTCAAGTCTGTTTTCTATTATATCAATTCTGTCTCTGGTTTCCTTCAATTCCCTTGAATTTTCTTCTATTTTAGTCTCTAATCTCTCTGAAATTTCTTCCATTTTCTCAAATTTTTTATTCATGTCAAGTTTCAATCTTTCTGTATTATCTTTCATTTCTTCCTTCATTTCTTCCTTCATTTCTTCCATCTTTTGATTCAAACTTTCTGAATTATCTTTCATTTCTTCCATTTTTTGTTTCATCTCCATTAATAAATTAATTAATACATTTGATTCTGTTTTGTTTTGTTCTTCTCCACTTCTTTGTATATTATCTTCTTCATCTCCTTTTTCCCCAATCAAAGTTTTACTTCTAGTTTCCATGTTGAAAAAAACAAATGCTAATCTATAAAAATTATCGAAAAAAAAAATATTATAATAAATCTGTTTTATAAACTCAAATTATTCACCTTTAATCAAGCCAATAATCACCTTGTTCAAGCCACGCGTTGGGCGCCAAAATTGTTATGGTTCTATTTTTTTTTTTAATATTAATAATTTCAAATTTTATTATTCAAATTTTTTAAGAGAGAACCACTAACAATATTGAAAATAATTTTGTATTTTAATTTTTCTTTTATTTTTCCCGCGACTCTTTTTCAATGAGGATTCTCAAGGTGTACAAATGAAATAATTTTTGTTAACAACAACTTATTATTTAAATTCAATAAACTAATTCTAATAATGTTATAAAATTCTAAATTATGACGCCTATCGAACAAGATATAAAATAAAAACTCACAGTGAACAGCTTACTCTAAATATAGTTCATCAAAATGCAAGCTTCAAATTTCTCCTCTGTTTCGTAGAGAATATCTTTGAATTCAATAATTGATCCTATAAGATCTATTGCCTCTGGTTCCACTAATATTTCTGGTATGAGCTGTTGGGACAATTTTATCCCACAGTTCTCTTCTAAACAGTGAAATCAGCAATGAATGTACTGCAGCTTGATTCCAGTATCTCCTTGAACCTCGAATTTGAAAGCTTTCAACAACCAACAGTCATCTGAGTCTCACCAAATCAACAACTTCCTGATGTCAGGCTGCATAAATCTTTGATAATCTTTCGTTTTCAAATCTTAATTTCAATCATACAATTCAAAGAAATTTTTCCACACTGACTTTTTACAATTGTCAAAATCAATCCGCTTGCTTAATTCTAATTATCTTACAACAATTTTCTATGGTAACTATTAAATTATTCTGAATCCTCTTAAAAAAAAATTCATTTTACTATAATTTATACGATGTTAAAAGGAAATTCTTGAATTTTTGGTGATCTAGTTTGAATTTATTTTTAACTTTTGGATTTCCATGACAATATATATATATTTATGTGTAATGGTGGTTTTGGGGACTTTTTTTTTTCCGCATACATTGCTCCGGGAGGTTATATATGGTTGATGTATACCGAGTTTTTTTTCCTACCCCCTTTTTTTTTTAAAAAAAAACATAATTCTCCATGTAATGGTGTTTTTGAGGACCATGATTATTTCAATACTTATAGTGAAGAGTAGGAATTTTCCTGCATACATAGTTTATATATAAAATATATAAACTATTCATACTGTTTTTTTTCGGGAGGGCTCATTCCTTCAAGAAACAACTTTTTTTATATAGTGGTGGTTTTCGGGACCGTTGGTGCTTTTAATATGAACTTGGTAGGAAATGAAGGGTTTTCAATGAAAGGTTCATTTTCATCGAAAGAAAAGAGTTTTTTTCAAGAGAAATCAATGGATGTTTATTTAATTGTAAAGAGGAAGGCATGCCATCAACAATGGAAAAAGTTTTCAGCCAAATGACCGCCACAGCTACGGTTGCAGCCACATTCGCGGCACTATGTCCTCGATAACTTTACGAATTCCATTTTTAAAATCTTGAATCGATTGTGGAGCATAGGCATAGACCTCTTCTTTCACGTGGCCCCGAAGAAAAAAGGCTTAAGGTATTAAATCACAAGACCTCGATGGCCAATTGTGATCAGCACTACGAGGAATAACACTGCCAGGAATCTTTTCTTGAAAAATTGCGATTGTTCATCCACCTTTAAGGTAGATTCGCATTTTAAAGTTTTAGAAACCAATTGAAAAAAATTATCCTATCCTATCCTGAAAATTTCGAGTCTCTAGTCCTTTCCGTTCGTAAGTTATGATTTTCTATGTAGCTTGAATATGTCATTCTCAAATAAAATAAAAATTTCGTCACGATCGAATCTGTAGTTTTGAAATTATCAAGAAGAACTGAATTTCAAACGACCGTATTTATGGAACCCCTAGTATAATTCTGCTCATTGATAAACGTGAACGCCACATTTCAGATCTACACCTATCCTGAAATTTTCAAGTCCCTAGGCCTTTCCGTTCGAAAGTTATGATTTTCTATGGTTTCTATGGTTCTGGTCATGCTATCTAGAGAAATGTAGCTTGAATATCGTCGGCCTAATTCGTTAACCTGCTAAGTCCATTTCGGCATAGTTTACAGAGAGAGAAAAAACTGAAAGAAATCTTTTTTATTTTACATGTAGAGATTCTGAAAATACCTTTGGCTCCTATAATGATTCTAGTTATTTTGTAAGTTTTAATTTTAGAATATCCCAAGCACAGTTCGAAAAAATCAGGAAAATAATCACTCAGCAGCTTTTCGTTATGAAGTTTACATTCGATTGAGGATATAGCAGTTTTTCCGAAGAGTTATTTTGCGTCGATTTTGGAGCAATTGCGTTTAATCACTAATCTCACAAGGATGAAATCGTGAAGACCTTCTCTGCGATAAAAGTTGCTAGTCATCCTTACAAAAAAAAAGTTAAAAAAAGTAAAAGTTTTATAGAGAATGGATCCATTGCTTTCATAACGTAACACTGAATGAAAATATACCCACGTGCGTAGTTTCCTTATTTTTGGTCCATTTTTTAACATTTTTTCAGCAAACTGTTGATACAATTATTAATTTCAACTCGCTCATTCGGTCTTTTGTAAAATGTTTGCTTATTAGTTATTATGAAGGGTTGATTAAAAGTTTGTTGTTAAACCCTAATTTCAAAACATCCTGTGGAATAATTCCGTGGACAAATTCTTTCAAAATACCAATTTAGGTTAAGAACCATTCATTTTCAACATTTTGTTTTTTGGTTCATGTCTTCAGGTGCACCAAGTTGATTTTCAAGAGGGAAATGAACTCCGAACAACAGTTTACCCAATTTTAAGAAAAAAAAAACTTTCTCCGTTCCTTCTCCATACTCTTTTCCATCCATCTGGAGAATGTGAATCTGGATTCGTCAGTGAAAAGAACATTGCTTCGTTGCCGCAAGTCCAATGTAAATGTTCAGTAAAGCTACTCGATGACGCTGAAGTAATTTGGTTCCAGTTACTGGTCTGCAAGCTTCGATTACTCTTTTGACGGTAGAGCGATGAACATGAAGAATTCTTGCAACATATTCATAATTACGTTCATTTTCAACAGGAGCAACAGCCTGTGTGCAATTTTCCTCCCCCAATTTACCTCTTCAAAAAATCACAATTTTCGAAGTAAACCGTTGATGACAAGTTCATTTCGTTCTTGAAAATGAACTAGAGCACTCAAAGGCATGAATCAAAAAAAAATGTTGGAAAGGAATAGTTATCAATAAAAATTGGTATTTTGAAAGAATTTGACCACGAAATTATTCCACACGATGTTTCAAAATTAGGGTTCAACAACAAACTTCTAATTAACCCTGTATAATGACTTATAAGCCAGCTTTTAACAAAAGAATGAATGACCAAGATGAAATTAATAAATTTATCCACAGTTTGCTGAAAAAATGTGTAGATTTGCTATCGAGTACAAAGCAGTTTTTCGTGCACGGCTTTTTTACCACATTGAATACTGATATCGACCTATTTCTTATGCCATGAGGTAGGTAATCGTCTGAACTTTATGATCAGCTCAAAAAGTAAAATTGACCAAAAAATGGAGCAAGTTAACGAATTAGGCCGACGATATATCATTCTCCATTAGTATACAAAATTTCGTCACGATCGAATCTGTAGTTTTGAAAGAAGAAAACTAAATTTCAAACGACCATATTTACGGAACCCCTTGTAAAATTTTGCTCATAGATGAAAGTGATCACGACAATCGAGATCCACACCTATCCTGAAAATTTCAAGTCCCTAGGCGTTTCCGTTCGAAAGTTACAATTTTCTATGGTTCCTATGGTTCTGGTGATGCCAGCTTGACAAAATTTCGCATGTAGCTTGAACACCTCATTTTCCATTAGAGTGCAAAATTTCATCTCGATCGAATCTGTAGTTTCGAAGTAATCAGGAAAACAAAATTTTGAGCGGCGAATTTCGCCCAATAACGAACTTAACCGCGGCATTCGAGATTCGAACCTACCCTGAAAATTTCAAGTTTCTAGGACATTCTGTTCGAGAGTTATCGTGTATACGGCCGGACGGACAGACTCGAATTTTTCGGCGAATTTGTCATCAGTGAGTCGAACTTTGTCGATTGAGACCATTTTCGGCTCAAAATTCGAAAAATACAGACATCGTGACGAAATGATATAGCCCTCGTGTAAGTAAAACGAGGGCTCAAAAAAGATTTTGAATATATTATGCCATGAAAACATAGAAGTCTGGGTAGTCTTTTTTTTAAAAATCGTTAAATACGCATCAGTATATCTTGTCTATAGATAATACGCATTCAATCCAAAAATGAATGCTAATGGCAAGAATGGCAAGAATTTTTTACCATAGTAGAAGACTAAGGTTTATCTTGCTGCAGCATGATTATTCTGTATAGTGACCTTTTTCAAAAATTCTCGAATATTAATTTTGAATTTGGAAGTCATAAGTTCAGCTTCCCTCCACGAGAGGTCACCATGTTACTAAAAATTGAATCGATTGAAAGCACAAAAGCACCTCCACCAAAAGAAAGAATTTCAATTGTCGAATTGAATATCTCTGACTGATTAATACTGGCCCTGACAGACAGTACAAAAGCTATGAATCAATTGATGGCATAATTTTATGAATAAAATCTATTATAGTATCGAATTGCTTCTACACCGACCGTGATTCTCATTTCAAAGGGAGGATCGTTCTCAAAATCAACGAAATGAGCGTCAATCGGTCAGCCCTGGAGGAACTAGAAACGATAAAAAAATTGAAGGAATTTGAATATAACAGGATACAGTTGCGATTCTCGAATTCATAGATTAAATAAAAATTATTAAGAGACATGAGCTGCATTCTGGCTCACAACTACTCCTGTGTAAATGACTTTTCATTCAATTGAATCTCCATTTATATAGGTTTGTTTTATCTGTTCCTTGTGGCTAGGGTCTTTCTGTAATTATTCTATTTTTGGAGGTGTTATGGCAGCTTTGAGGACACCTGAACCTTCGTAAATCTCGAATAAGGGGATGCAATTATTTTAAAAATTCTTCACGGTTTTTCCTAACTATTATAATCTGAATATTTTCAGTAGATTCATAGGTTCTCGATATTTGGCACACATTTCAATGACTCCACCTCGATATTTTTTTGTCCTCAAACTTTGAGAACCAAACATTTGCAGTCATACATGATTTCGATTGTAGTTGATGAACTCCTCCACCAAGCTTATATTAAGACAAGCTCACCCGGCAGACGTAGTCCTGCCATTGTGAGGGAATATTTAATGATTTGAAGTAAAATTTGAGATAAAATGGAAGATAATAAAAAAATTTTGAGTTGGAATAGTATATCATGTGGAAGAAAAATTTCAGATAGAGAGAGAGAGAGAGAGAGAGAAATTAACTCTAGTGGTACAAAATTATGTGGCATGTGGCTAGCGACCGAAGTCTTCCTGTCAGTTACTTTTGTATACTTGTTGAAATAAATATGAACCCTAACCTTACTCTAACCTAACCCTAATATATCGTCAATGTGAGACCCGCGTTGCCGCGCTTCTTAACGCAGGAATTTTCTTGATTTTCCAAATTTCTCAGTCGAATTTTTCGACTTCTTTGAAGTCTTAGGAAGATTTAAAAAGAAGAATGAATAAAATCGGGTCAACAGTTTTCACGTGATGCTGTTACAACGAAAAGAGCTTCATTAGCAAAGCCGTCCATCAATGTAATTGATAGTACCTTTATCATCTCTTTTCAGTAAACTATAGTTCAGTCAACGGTTCGTTGATAATCGTTCTGATTTATTTTATCATCAGGTTCATTATACATATATTTATGAATATCAATATTTGAGAATATTTCCAAGTATCAATATTTAGAGGAGTAAGAGTGTCTTTGGGGACTTGGAGGTTTTCATTTCACCACAATGAGGGAATAGAGTAGATTAACAAAATTATTATTTCTTGTATACATATTTTCACGTGCTGATTACTGAAAAGCGTTCAAAATGAAGAAAAAAATTTAAAAAGCACTGCCGTGTTGTCAGGAGCTTTGAGCGCCCGTTCATGCACCTTGTAGGTAGTGACAAAATTTGTTTCCGATAATTCGCTACAATTTTCTACAGCATCTATGGTCCAAGAGATGCGATCTGGACAAAATTCCGCACGTAGTTTGGTTACATTATTCTTCATCTATGTGCAAGAATTCATTCCAATCCAATCAGTAGTTTCGAAATAATATGGAACATAATACTTTGAACGGCCATATTTACGGAACCTCTGGTCTAATTTTGCTCATTGATAAACGTGACTGCGACATTGGAGATGAAATCCTGAAAATTTCAAGTCTCTAGGCTCTTCCGTTCGAAAGTTATGATTTTCTATGGTTTCTATGGTTCTGGTCATGCGATCTGGACAAAATGTAGCTCGAATATATCATTCTCCATTGAAATACAAAATTTTGTCCCGATCGAATCCGTAGTTTTGAAATGATCAAGAAAACTAAATTTTAAACGACCATATTTACGGAACCCCTAGTCAAATTTCGCTCTTTAATGAACTTGATCGCGACTTTCGAGATGTAATCTTACTCTGAGAATATCAAGTCCCAAGGCCTTTCTGTTCGAAAGTTGTGATTTTCTATAGATTCTATGGTTCTGGTCATGCGATCTGGACAAAATTGTGCATGTTGCTTGAACACGTCGTTCTTCATCTGAGTGCAAAATTTCACCTCGAAAGAATCAGTTTCGAAGTTATCAGGAGAACAAAATTTTGGATGGCCATATTTACGGGACCCCTGGTCGAATTCTGCCCAATAACGATCCCAACCGCGGCATTCAAGATTCGAACCTACCCTGAAAATTTCGAGTTTCCAGTTCGTTCCGTTCTAGAGTTATCGTCTATACGCCCGGACGGACGGATTCGTCATCAGTGAGTCGAACATAGTCGATTGAGACCATTTTCGGCTCAAAATTCGAAAAATACAGACATCGTGACGAAATGATATAGCCCCTGTGTAAGTAGAACAGGCGCTAAAAAAAAGTCTTGAAACACTCCTGTTGTTGGAATCCTTTATTTCAAATCATACGGTAACATGTTCCGTAAGAATTGCCTTTATTTAACCAAGGAGTTATTTTCCGGTTCCTGTCAAAAGGACAGTATAAGAATTTGAAAAATGTTGTATTTATCGCTCATAATGTAACATAGACCAACTTAAACATTTTGAAAACTTCTACAACACGTCACACGGCCGCCCAGAGTGAGATTACCTTTTACGGTAGGTTTGGAGGAATATCTGTCAAATCTATTAATCCGATCAATTATGTTTTTAATAATAATATTTTCTATGAAATGAATAGTTCACGCGGAATTCCTCGATGATGATAGGCAACCGTTTCTACAGTTAGACATATGGTATTAGGTATTCGTGTTTACGAGAGTCGGTCAAAGATCAAAAAGGTTTATCTGTAGCAAGCAAATTAGCGGTCGATATTTTTCGTACACAGCTGCACTTCTAGAAGGGCTGGTTGTAGTACGGGAGATGACTTGCTGGTCACTGGTCAAACTTGTATTAATATTAACTAATATCATTCCACAACATTCATGATCATTGAGCAGATTTTCAACCAAGGAAAATAGAAAGGATAAGTTTTTTAAAACAAGCTTGAATTGTTTTGATCCGGCTGACCTGGAGATAACCAGACAAAACTGAACGGATTCTCTGATCGTCTGTTGGAAACATGAAAAGAGAAACGTGAAAAATTGAACCAGTTTGATATCATATATTATATATTCCTTTGTTCCACGTAGAGTGTTTTACTGATTACCATATATCATCTACTACTCAAAAGGGGAATTAGTTGATATAAAACTGATGAGCAGCTGATCGAAAGACATTTTGTCCACTTCGGGACAAAATTGAGTTTGATGTATTACCGGTGTCCCTTTGATCGATGCTTGATGCCCATTAATTAATTAATTCATTAATTAAAATTTGGGATGCTGAAATTTGCCTCTATGTGTGCGTTTCTCGATTTTTTTTGTCAAGTTTTATTATATATCCTCTTTTCCATCCTGGATATCATCGATATGGGTAACACTTATTATCCTAGATTTCGAATCAAAAGACTGATTTCGATTACGGTATGTTTTTCAAAACGCATTACCTATATTGAAAATTCAACTGAACGATGTGAATTTAGTATGTACAGTTAGATGCGACAACAAATATGTATTATATTTTAATGGATGTGGTTGGAATAATTCAAACCCTGGTATGCACAGCCAATATTCTCACTGAAAGAATTTGCTTTGCAATATAGTTTTTTCATACTTTTTCCCAAAAAACGATATTGTGCGACATAATGCTGTTTGATAACATGCTCAAATGCAAGGATAGCTCCCGAACGTTTCGCTAGAAGCTCTAGTACTAGTGAAAATAACTTTAGGCGAATGCCGTTTTCGAATATTTTTTTGACCCCGTCATTGCTGGTTAGACAGCAGTCCTCAAAATAAGGGCCACTGACTACTTGTATAAGCTTTTTTTATTTCGAAATCGCCTTAACACAAATACTACTATGGACAATCATTTCTATAAAATCGTTTCGAGTTGGTTCTCATTTGCATTTTGAAGAAAAAAATCTAGGTAGGTATGATGATTTCTAAAACTGGGAAATGCGAATCCACCTACAAGGTGCATGTACGAGCGCTCAAAAGCTACTGCCTTCACGTCAGTGCTTTTCGTAATTTTTCAGTTAACGTTTCATTCATGATCGTAATAAGACCCCTCTTCATCAGGTACATGTATTTAAGACGTGTCAATTCTAGAGGAGTAATGTTGTCTTTGGGGACTTCGAGGTTATCTTCGTACAACAATGTGGGATTAAAGCAGATAAGTTATTTCAATGGAGCAGGAGCTCTATCAAATTGCCTCAATTTATAATTTACAAATTTCATTTCGAAATCATCTCAAAGGATTACGTCGGACTCGTTAGTCATTACGAAGCGCATCTACCTATTCCCTTTAGTTTTGATAATAGAAAACACATTTTGATAATATTCGAAAAAAAAATCTATTACTGATGTGATAACTATTATTTGATATTATCATGTTGGGTGAATTGTGATTATTCAAATGTGAAATATGAACCCTCACAGTTCAATAAGATAACAATGAATAATCAAGTCGATAGATAATAATGATAACGTACCTTTGCAATTCGGCCTACTATTTTTATGAAATTCGCGAAATATTTGAATCAAATCTCTGTTTCATATATTTCCAGTAAACTTATGTTCAGTTAACGTTTCATTCATGATCGTTCTAAGCCCTCTCTTCATCAGGAACGTTATGTAGGTATTTAAGAAGTGTCAATTCTAGAGGAGTAATGATGTCTTTGAGGACTTTGAGGTTATCTCCGTACAACAATGTTGGATTAAATTTCGAAATCATCTCAAACGAATACGTCGGACTCATTAGTCATTACGATACGCATCTACCTATTCCCTTTAATTTTGATAATTGGAAACATATTTTGATATTATTAAAAAAAAAAAGTTAGTTTATAATTGTGGAGAGAACAAATTCTAGATTGTCCAATCGGAAAAAAATTGAATTTGTACAATTTCGAGATATTGAAGGCGAATGTTATGATCCTACTGGAGAAAAAATGACTTTTACGCCGTCCAAAATTGGTCCAATTTTCGACTCGCAGCAGGTCAATAATGAGAGATCTGAAGAATCTGTGGTTCATCTCATTCGACGCAGAATTCAATGTTATACACATTTAGTTTTTAACGTTTTTATGAATTTTTTTTTTCGAGGAGATAGGAGTGTAAAACCACAAAACTTTTGAATCCCTTTTGTAGAGAGCTTAACGCTAGGCCCTAACTGAAGAAATTCTATTCATAAAAAAAATTTCTGGATTCACTTCCAATGTCTTCGAATTATTCTTGCGTCTAATGTTCTTGGTCTACTACTGTAATGGGTGATCTTAAAAATCTCATGTGTCATTCGACACAATGCTCTACAATTTTTATATTTAAGGTTGTCATGGAGAAGTGGTTAGTTTCGGAGATATTACTGAAAAACTGCAGACACCTCTTTCGACCTACATTCCCCCTTTTCCCTGTCGAATGCTGTACTCAACGCAGAGGGGAAAAATTGAGGGAGGGGGTTCAAGTTGAATGGAAACGCCTAGGTACTTGAAATTTTCAGGATAGGTGTGGATCTCGAATGTCGTGATCACGTTCATCTATGAGCAACATTATTCTAGGGGTTCCGTAAATATGGTCGTTTGAAATTAAGTTTTCTTGATAATTCCAAAACTACAGATTCGATCGTGACGAAATTTTGTATAATAATGGAGAAATATATATTCAAGCTACATTTCTCCAGATCACATGACCAGAACCATAGAAATCATAGAATATCATAACTTTCGAACAGAAAGGCCTAGGGACTTGAAATTTTCAGGATAGGTGTGGATCTGAAATGTCGCGTTCACGTTTATCAATGAGCAGAATTATACCAGGGGTTCCGTAAATACGGTCAAATATAAGTTTGAAATTTTGTTTTTTCGATAATTGCGAAACTACGGATTCGATCGAGATAAAATTTTGTATTTTAATCGAGAATGATATATTAAAGCAATATTTTGTCCAGATAACATGACCTGAATCATAGAAACCATAAAAAATTGTAACTTTTGAACGGAAAGGCCTAAGAACTTGAAATTCTCAGGGAGGGTTTGGATCGCAAATATCGCAGTCACGTTCATCAATGAGCAAAATTAGACTAGGGGTTCCGTGAATATGGCCGTTCAAAATATATTTTTCCGTATAGTTTCGAAACTATTGATCGGATTGGAATGAAATTATGTACCTAGCTGAGGAATAATGTATTCAAACTACGTGCAAAATTTCGTCCAGATCGCATCACTAAGACCATAGATACCGTAGAAAATTCTAGCGAATTATCGAAAAAAAATTGATCAGCAGAAGCACTGACATGAAGTCTGGAGTTTCGCCTTAGTTTCAGAATTTTTTTGACAGCTGTCGAAAATTCCTTCAATTGATTTCTAAAACTGGAAAATGCGAATCTACCTACAAGGTGCATGTACGAGCGCTCAAATGCTCCTGACTTCACGGCAGTGCTTTTTTTTTTATTTTTTTTTTACAACCGATAACATTGTACGTTTGCATTTGTCATTTTGTTGGTGTTAATATAGCCCACAGTCACAGCAAGAATTTCGGAGCGAAAAGTAAGTTTTTTCGTGAAGTTAATCTGAATTGATAAATGAATATGGAAAGTATATCGATTAACCCTTAACTACTAACGTATCAAATATGTAATGTTGTCACAAACTATATGTCTCACCGACGGCTATATATAAATAGTCATTTTATTTCAAGGTTCTATGGTTTTTACTTTGTGCACTGTTCATATCGATACCTTTTTGCCAAATTATCGTAAGCCTCAACGTACTACGTTGAGGCTTACGATAATTTGGCAAAATGGTATCGATATGTTACCTTTATTATTTCAGAGGTGGAAATTATGCACAGGAATGTAATAAATGTTCAATATTCAGTGAAAATCACAAATTTCAGAAGAAGTTCCAAATATTTAGCATTTTGACATCGATCTTTTAAACAACCGAAATTGAATTGAAAAATTCTTGAAATATGTCAATTTTTTATTGCTCTTAATGAAATAAGTGTTGAACTGAAATGTAGTAAAAAAAAAATTGTCAAAAACAAGTATTTTGAAAAAACTGACAATACCTGTATATCACGACTTTGATAACAATCCGGACACACTTTTTCCGCGCACTTTAGGCAAATTGGATTCTGGCATTCGGGAAAAACATATGCCATTCTCAAGGGCTTAGATATAGGGGGGGTACTAGGGGTTATAACCCTCCAAAATCCTCCAAAATTTCAAGAAAGTTTCAGAATTATTGCCGAGACTTGATGGGTACCTGACGAAATATTTTTATCGATTATCCTAACCCAAGAAAAAAAATACGCCCTTGGCCGTTTCTTCTCTTCCCATAAGAACATAGAGAACAATTTTTACTTTTTTGCAATGTTTCCACTCTAGATTCAGGTATATATCAGCTCTTCATTTTAGTTTTTATTATTACGTTAATGGGTCTACGTAATACATCTACGAGACGGCAATCGATCTTTCACTAGAAATATCTCGAGAACTAGATGATTCCCGTCAGTCAACTTATTGGGTATTGAGTGAGTGTGGTACGGTGATAAATGACGTGAAAGGTCAATGGCAGAAATTGAGAGGGGGAGGGTCATCCGACGAATCGGATGAGGTCGTGCCGTCTCTGGGACGGATGATTAAGGGTTAAAGAATTATTTCTCTGCCACAGTTCGCATAAAATTATAATCGACAAATGTTCATTACCTATTGTTCTTCAACTTGACGTTTTGCGTACCTTTGGACACAGGCATGCTTGTCCTCTGGCCGTTACCTAGTCTTTCATTTGTTGGAGGTTCAGCTAGAATAATGGCTCATATTTTATTTAACGTTTCTTGCGATGACTTCAACATGTCCTAATTTTACTGAACTTCAGAAGATAATGACTGATATGTTAGTATGTAAGAACCCATATATTATTTGTACGTTAGTGTTCCGTGTTATGAAAAAATAACTTTTTTCATTATTATACTAAAGTTATCTCATTCTTGAAATATAAGTGCGTTTAGTATAGTCTATTCAAAGGTACAATATTTATCCAAAGGTACGAACTGTGTCGTCCACAGGTACAATTCAGTATTGTACCTTGTACCACAAAATGCATCTTTTTGAGCGCTGGTACAACTTACACGAGGGCTATATCATTTCGTCACGATGTCTGTATTTTTCGAATTTTGAGCCGAAAATGGTCTCAATCGACTATGTTCGACTCATCGATGACGAATCCGTCAAAAAATTCGAGTCCGTCCGTCCGTCCGTCCGGCCGGCCGTCCACGATATATACATACATACACGATAACTCTCGAACGGAATGTCCTAGAAACTTGAAATTTTCAAGGTAGGTTCGAATCTCAAATGCCGCGGTTAAGTTCGTTATTGAGCAAAATTCGCCAAGGGGTTCCGTAAATATGGCCGCTCGAAATTTTGTTTTTCTGATTACTCCGAAACTACTGATTCGATCGAGGTAAAATTTTGCACTCAGATGGATAATTACGTACTCAAGCTACATGCAGAATTTTGTCCAACCCGCATGACCAGAACTATAGAAACCATAGAAAATTATAACTTTGTAATGGAAAGGCCTAGGGACTTGAAATTTTCAGGATATGTGTGGATCGTAAATGTAGCGTTCACGTGTATCAATGAGCAAAATTAGACTAGGGGTTCCGTAAATATGGCCGTTTGAAATTCAGTTTTCTTGATCATTTCAAAATTATGGATTCGATCTCGACGAAATTTTGTATTTAAATTGAAAATTATATATTCGAGCTACATTTCTTCCAGATCGTATGATCAGAACCATAGAAACCATAGAAAATCATAACTTTCGAACGAAAAGGCCTAGTGACTTGAAATTTTCAGGATAGGTTCGGATCGCGAATTTCGCGATCACTTTTATCAATGAGCCAAATTAGACTAGGGGTTCCGTAAATATTGCCGTTCAAACTATATTTTTTCGGATAATTTCGAAAATACTTATTGGATTGAAATGAAATTTCGCACATATATGAAGAATAATGTATAATTTGCTCCAGATTGCATTACCAAGACCATAGATACCGTAAAAAATTCTAGCGAATTATCGAAAAAATGGACACCAAAGCACTGACGTGAAGTCTGGATTTTCGCGTTGGTTTGAAATTTTCTTTGACAGCTGTCAAAATCTTTCCAATTGGTTTGTAAAACTGGAGCGCTCAAAAGCTCCTGCCTTCACGGCAGTGCTTTTCGAAATTTTTTGTAAAAGCACCATTTCTGGTGAAAAAGTGTCCAATCCCTGTATTACATTGTTTAAAAATTGAAACAACCTAGCCAAGGGAGTTGATTTAATACTTACCGTTTCCCAAAAAAATCGGGAATTCTTTTTTCTAATGTCCAATGGTACACGTCCTTGCCCTATACGGGTCTTGGTTGCCTTTGCCAAGGCTTTGTTACTTCAAATCATCTTCACTGTTTTTGCTTCTTCCACAATGATCCTTCTTCTGGAAACGATTAAACCCAGGTAGTTGAATCACATCAGAAACTCTTTCGCTGAACAAAGCGTTCGTCATGTTTTTCTTTATTATGCATGTCCCTGAATAAAAATTTAATCTAACGATAATTACTATCCTTGTAGGAATAATTCTGAAGATGAATTTTGTCAATTTCCTAGGGGATCTGGATAAAAGTACCGTGATCAAATAACCTCTGCGTGAGCAGCATTTACGTGACATCAATTCAGTTCAAATTGAGAAGATTCTTCCATCTATTCGTAAAGAAAGGGCATTTCCAGAGTTGTAGCGAACATCATCAATTTTCTAAGGTGGCAGTATTGTATTGTTTGACTAATTAAATTATGTGGAGAATCACGCTATCTATTGTGGAACAAAGAGAAACAAAAGAATATGAAGTGTTTTTCATTAGGCTCCTTCCGACTAGAACTTCTGTCAAATTAGATTGATTGTTATTTCTGGCGCTGGAAGCTTTTTATTTTTCGCCTTCCAGCTAATGAAGGAATATTACACTCTGTTATTGAGTTAATGTTCTCCAGACTTTCATTAAAACGTTTTACATTAATGATTCAGGTTGTGCCTTGGCAGTATTTTTGGTTTGAATATTGTATACCCTCGATTTCTTTCCGTTTTAATGTGAACAAGAGATGGAACATCCATACATATTTATGGGAACCGCAAAAATCTTTGCGCATAATAGTTATTGCCTAGAACATATGTGACCTACTTGTTAAATTTTTGAATTTGGAGAGATACAAAATTTGGCGGTACCAAATCGATCAGGAATCGACTTTCTAAAAAATTCAATGAATGAAAACCGTAATATAAATATATGCAACATTAAATGCTTCAAAAAAGCATGCAAAATTAAAGAGAAAATGCTCAAAATATAAAAATTGTCGAAATAAAATAAATGATACAATTGAAACATTTTTATTTCAAAATGGGCATATTAGCATTGAATAAGATAATAGAAGAGGAAGATTTCGATAATTAACAATAAGGTACTGTTTCATATACTTAGTTGGTAATGGGGAATTATTCAAATTTTTGTTCTATTTTAGCTCCAACTATTTCCGGTGAAAATTCAGCTCCTTCTTCAAGTTTATGCGCGAATGCCTATGGTTCATTTGGAGGATTTTGTCGAGATTCAAATTATTTGATACATGATATATATGTAATTTTTATACAAGAATCGTTGACATTCTGAATCGAGTTACAACTAGTTCGAGAGATTTATTTCTGCACAAGATTAGAAATACATACCTATATAGAAAGTTAAAAAAAATTCAAGGTCAAAATCAAAGTCGTGAATATGGCATTGACTTGCCACTTTTATTTATGGAAATTGATTAACGGAAAATTAACAAAAATCCCCCTATCATAGGATTTCTTGTTCAATTTGAATCTAATACCGATTGAATCACGCTGCCCAAATTACAGATTTTTTATTTATTATAGGTAGATAAAAGTTTCCAAAGTAATAACTTCAATTGATTTCCATTCATCTTCTTGGACAAAGCAGATATTGAATCCTTTGTCTTTGATTGCGTATTCGAAAATCAATTCGGGCGGGTTCCATGAAAAATCGAGATGCTATTTCCATGAAACTGCGGGACGTTTTCCTCTGATGATCCCCTTTGAGTTCAAACGAATTCTTTGAGATCGGATATGTTTTAAGTACTTTCATCTCGAATGTCGATCATTATATTCCACAGTTTTTTTGTTGGGGCGTTCATCCTAATCCACGGTCACTGAAGTCTGAAATCACTTTTTTCTACAGGTGGAAGGTAATTCCTGAGCGAAGATCGCCAAAGCCATTTTTACGCTTGATTCGAACCAATAGGAAGGAATTCGGGGAAAAGGGGAGACCTTTGGTTTCAGTTATGGAGTTAATGAACAATGAAAAGATCTTTTCTGACGTCAAAGGGTGCTCGACCCCTATGAATGAGTTGCATTCCGAAGTCTCCTAGACATGCATAGGAACAGATTTTTCTTTGAAAAACTCATCCTGACCAAAAATTTGCGAATAACCACTCACGAATCAATTATAACTGATTCTTAATTGGAATGAAAGAAACTTACATATTTTGCACTGGAATTATGCAGAAGGAAATCATTTCAAATACTATGAATGAATCGCACATCGGCAAGAATTTTGTTACAACCCTTAATTCTGAAATTTCGCGAAACGCCATTTTTGAATTAACCAATAATTATGAGTGGATAATTACGTTACTGTTTTGAATATAATCAACAAAAAGCGCTGTTTATTGTCCGAACCCCAGATTAGTCTTGTAATCGACGTCGTCGAATTATCCAGAAAAACCTGTTGGCTATATAATCATTCGAATATCTTCTCTTTTTAGAAGAAAAGAGTTTTAACACCGGCGCTTTCTGAAAACTTCCCCAAACTATAATAGTATTCGGCCCTGCTGAATACGAAGGTATTTTTTTTTTCTGCAAATACCGCACTGTGAATAAAATTATGTAAGTGAATCCTGGATCTAATATAACCTCTAATCGATCGAAAAAATATTTCAAAAGAGCTGACGTGAAGACAGGAGCATTTGCGCGCTTGTTTGTTTTGTACTTCGAAATGATCGAAAATATGCTAAATGATTTGGAATTATCGAAAGTAGACACATCTGATAATACTCTACCCAAGACTCCTTTAGATGAAAGTAAATACGCTTTCCCTTCCAAATACGAAGAGATTTTAACGAAAAGCAAAAGCCACAACGAAAAATGTGATGATCTTTTCAATACCAGTTTGAAAATTACCGAATTAAAGGAAGAAGATATTGGGCTACCAGAATCCAAAACATTCACAACAATCAAGGTAATTGATAGATATCATTTCTGGCTGTACAAAAGCTCAGATCATCAGGAGTAACTTTGAAAGCACGTCAACCGGAAGAATGTTGATCAATTTCGATGAACCGAGTGACGATAATAAAATAAGAGCATGGCTAAAAAAAATTGATCTCAACCGAAACACGGAGGATCTATAAGATTCAGAATACTTGAAAGATGACTTGACACCTTCAAAGACTGAAAACGATGGTTTCAAACCTGCTACATACTCTCCGAAAGTTTCATCAAGATACTTCGAGGAAGTTTCCAGTATCGATAAAAAACGAACAATAATTCCAGATATGATTGTAAGCTTTTCCGAAAGCAAGAAAAATTCTGAAAGACAATCCGATATTTTGCTATCAGGTATTGATGCTGAATGGACCAAGAGATTCTTGTTAGATAGGGAGGAGTCTGCAACTAACAATGGATCAAAATCGGTCTTCACAACATCTAATTATGCTTCAAACTTAAAACACCAAATTTCACGTCTTCAGCGGATGTTGTTTGTGAAAGGAAGAGTTTATTAGCAACCAATTCTATAGAAAAGACTGATAAAGTTGCAGAGAGAAGAAGTTTATCGGCCACAAATTCAATAGAAAGACATACTGATGTATGATGGTGGTCCATTTTCTAGAGATTTGGGAAATTATTACGTTACAAGATCTACACAAAGAAGACATTTTAAGAATATTTAGGAGAACTGATACCAGATACCTCTGACAGTCATTACTGTCAGAGGTAGTGACAAGACAAGAGGTGGTGACAAGACATTCCTTGTCACCACCGAGGTCAAGGCTTAGCAGCAGCAATTCCAGAGATTTCACGTCGCCTCTTCAAGTCGGATATCTTCACCTTCCTCTGAAAGAGATTCGGAATCTCACAGGAGATATTCTCCAAGAAAAACGTACAAGAGAAGATGATAAAGGATCACATTTCGAGGGTACCACATGACATGACACATGACATGACATGACACATGACATGACACGTGACATGACACATGACATGACACGTGACATGACACGTGACATTACACGTGACATTACACGTGACATGACACGTGACATGACACGTGACATGACACATGACATGACACATGACATGACACATGACATGACACATGACATGACACATGACATGACACATGACATGACACATGACATGACACATGACATGACACATGACATGACACATGACATGACACATGACATGACACATGACATGACACATGACATGACACATGACATGACACATGACATGACACATGACATGACACATGACATGACACATGACATGACACATGACATGACACATGACATGACACATGACATGACACATGACATGACACATGACATGACACATGACATGACACATGACATGACACATGACATGACACATGACATGACACATGACATGACACATGACATGACACATGACATGACACATGACATGACACATGACATGACACATGACATGACACATGACATGACACATGACATGACACATGACATGACACATGACATGACACATGACATGACACATGACATGACACATGACATGACACATGACATGACACATGACATGACACATGACATGACACATGACATGACACATGACATGACACATGACATGACACATGACATGACACATGACATGACACATGACATGACACATGACATGACACATGACATGACACATGACATGACACATGACATGACACATGACATGACACATGACATGACACATGACAGATAATTCTGAAAACAGATTTTAAATTTTAAAATTGCGAAAAAAGAAAGAAACTGGGGGCGCGTTTTCGAGAAAAGATGCCTGCTTCCAATTCCAAACGAACGAAAATAACGAACGAAAATAACGTTCGAAAAAGGTCCAAAAACGTCGGAAACGCGAAAAGTTACCACCAAAGTATTGTATAGGCTATTGATCCGCGGCGTCTCGGGGATCGAAATTGGTTTTTGAGAGGAAGAAACGGGCTCTCCTACGGTTCTCGAAAAGTTGCCTATTTCGAATTCTAATCAAATGAAAATAACGTTCGGAAAAGTTCGAAAATCTCGAAAAGTTGCTGCCGATCTTTTCACAAGGATATTAAACCGCAACATCTCGGGCTCCGCCAAGGATCGAATTTCCAGCTCAAAGGACGTGAGGTCTCAGATAACTAACTATGTGACGTCTTCCACATTTCTCCAGTTTTCGCAAGAACTCGATTTGAAAAAGGCCGATTTTTGACACCTCGAGAAATAAATTCGGTCGATCATAGAGTCATAGATATTCCGTGACATTTCTCCCGAAATTGAATTAAACGCCAATTGACACGTCGACGAAATTCCTCGGAACTCAATCATTTCGAGATGAATTCAAATAAAATCGACGAGAATAATAATAATTATAATTAATATTTGTTTTCCTTTTCTTTTTCATTGGGATAACAAATTTTTTTATTCAAGAATAAATAAGATCATAAACTATAAGTAGTTATATGATCTTGACGGAATTCCACGACTGAAAACAAAGTTTCAGATCGATCCATCCGATCCATTTTTGAGCGCTCGTACTACTTACAGGAGGGCTATATCATTTCGTCACTGTGTCTGTATTTTTCGAATTTTGAGCTGAAATTGGTCTCAAACTATGTTCGACTCACTGATGACGAATCCGTCGAAAAATTCGAGTCTGTCGGTCCGGACGTCCGTCCGTCCGGCCGTATACACGATAACACTCGAACGGAATGTCCTAGAAACTTGAAATTTTCAGGGTAGGTTTGAATCTCGAATGCCGCGGTTGAGTTCGTTATTGGGCAAAATTGGCCTAGGATTTCCGTAAATATGGCTGCTCAAGATTTTGTTTTCCTGATTACTTTTAAACTAGAAATTTTGCACTCAGATGGGGAATTACGTGTTCAAGCAACATGCAAAATTTTGTCCAGCTCGCATGACCAGAACTATAGAAACCATAGAAAATCATGACTTTTGAACGGAAAGGCCTAGGGACTTGAAATTTTCAGGATAGGTTCGGATCGCGAATTCCGCGGTCACGTTCATCAATGAGTGAAATTAGGCTGGTGGTTCCGTAAATATAGCCGTTCAAACTATTTCTTTCCTGATAATTTCGAAACTACCTATCGAATGGAATTTTGCACATAGATGAAGAATAATGTATTCAAACTACGTGGGAAATTTTGTTCAGATCGCTCTACTAAGGCCATAGATGTAAAAAATTCTAGCGAATTATCGAAAAAAAATTGGTCACCTAAAGCACTAACGTGAAGTCTAGATTTTCGCCTTTGTTTGGAATTTTTTTTGACAGCTGTCAAAATCTTTCCAATTGGTTTCTAAAACTGGAGAATGCGAATCTACCTACAATGTGGGCGCTCAAAGCGCTCAAAAGCTCCTGACTTCACTAGTGCTTTTCGTAATTCTTCAAATTATTGTTTATTTATTTATTTTTATTTAATGACTTGGTATGGAATACAACGGGACAAGCCCAGAATACAGTATTCAGCTAGTTCTAAAACAAAATATATCGTTACATTTCAATAGAAGAAATCAATGACAAATTAAAGAAACACATGAAATGAAATATACACTCAGATACACATACCAACATAAAAGTTAAACAACCAACGAGAAAACATTCCTAAGATAGCGTTTTAACCGGGCCAGTGATACACTGAAGAGATCTAAATCAGTGCAGTGATTATTGTAGGTACTAATCATTCTATAAATAGGAGCATTCTGTCCACTGGTTGTTCTTCGGAAGGGGGCATAAAAGATGTTATCATTTCGAAGTCTCATATCAGAAACCTTAAATGGAATAGACCCCAAAATACTAGGTGCATCTAAAAATCCGTTCAGTAACTTGAACAGCAGCACAATATCAGTAATCTGTCGACGATTTTCCAACTTCAGCAGACCAAATTTCTTCCGTATATGAGAATATTCATGATAATTATGAACAATGTTATTTTTAAAAGCCGAAAACCTCAGAAATTTGTTCTGTATCCTTTCAATTCTGGTTATATAACAGTTATAATGTGGACTCCAGATTATCGACGCAAAGTTTAAACGACTATAGACAAATGAAAAATCCAATGCCAAGTAAGTTTTATTATGTTGGAAGGACCTGCAATGGCGAAGAACCCATCCAAGCATCTTATTTACATCCCTAACTAACCGATCAACATGCTGACCAAACATAAGCTTTCTATCAAAAAAAACACCAAGGTCGGAAATACTATCCACCTCAAGAATAGGGCGTTCAGCCACACCATATTGACAATGAGTCAGGTGAACATTTATACTGAAAGCTATTTTTTGGCATTTATCAAAATTGAGATACAGGCTGTGTTCTATACAATAAACTTTCAATCTATCGAGGTCTTCCTGAATCAGACGACAATCTTCCGAGCTATCTATCGCTCTGAAAAACTTGAGATCGTCAGATAAAGCAGAAAGAAACAGTTTCTGAAACACATTCCAATGTCATTCAAATAAATGATAAAGAAAAGCGGACCCAAATGCGAACCCTGGGGAACGCCTGAGGTGTTAGAGAATATGAAGGATCGACTACCATTGATTGAGACAAATTGAGATCTTCTATGTATATAAGAGGATATCCACCTTAACAGATCACCACCTATCCCCACCTCAGCGAGTTTCCGAATCAATATCTCATGATTGTTAACGAACATTCTGATGGCTATATCTCCGGTACCCTTCGGCAGATTTCTCCCATTAAAAAACTGCTCAACCGGCGTATTATGACCTCGAACGTAGCAAGAAAATTTCAAAACTCTAGGCCTTTTCTCTAGAAAGTTATGTTCGAGAAAGGCAGGCCGAATACAACCTAATCACAGTATTCGAACATCTTTGGACAAAATGATAACGCCTTTTTTCGTATAAACAAGCGCGCAAAACAGTTATGAAATTAAACTATAAAAATTACGAAAAGCACTGCCGTGAAGTCAGGAGCTTTTGAGCGCTCGTACATCCACCTTGTAGGTAGATTCGCATTTTCCAGTTTTGAGGTATGGTTTCGCTGACGCGTCTGGCGACGGCGACTCACGACTGCGTTCGAGCGCTGCTTTAAGGCGTTTGTGTACTTCTGGTTCCGCTGGAGCGTCTCAGTCGCAGCGCTTACGACTCGACTGCTAGCTAGACCAGTCTAGTCGACTGTGTATGAAATTATCGAAGTTTTCGACAAGCCAAGATAAATCTTAATAGAAGAAAAACAAAAATATTGTGTCATATACGACTATGACAGTGAAAATTATGAGAACTTTTTGATAAAAGAAAATGCATGAAAAAAAAGTAGCATTTTATGTAAAGAGAGAAGGTACGTAAAAATTTAATAATATGTTTGAAGTGTGTATCTATTTCAGAGCGTTATATTAGCAAATGAACATCAATAATGTGAGAAAACAGTATTTTTTCAAATAGAATTACCTATACATGGGTCTACAGGGTGATAAAATTTCGATAAGAAATCAGTTTTTTTTTATAATAACTGAGATAATATTGTGAACATATTCATGAAATTTGGTACGTGTCTTCTATGCATCAAGGTGCATTTTGTACTGTACAAAAATTCTCATTTACTCTACCAGTGGCGTTCTCAAAAATCTAATGCGGTGTGGATGTGGAAACGTTTGTGCATTGACTAAAAGCAAATTGAAGGATCAGATTTGTTCAAAATGAATGAGAACCAAAAAAACATGTTTTCCTTGTCAGATGTTCTGTTCTTGATTGAATTAATCAAATTGAAATTTTTTCGTAATTTTTTCAAAATTTTATCAACCTGTATCCAAATTTTCCTCATCCATTATAACCAACCACTTGCTATTCACTTCTCGAAAATGTCGACGACGCAGTAGACTATCGCAGTCGTAGAACGAGATCGAGTTGAGACCTGTCGCGCCAACCAAACCACTTGTCGGCGCGATCGGCGGCAGCGTCTGAGGTTGACAAAGACTAGTCGCCGTCGCCAGACGCGTCAGCGAAACCATACCTTTTGAAATCAATTGAAGGAATTTTCGACAGCTGTCAGAAAATTCTTAGGCGAAACTCCAGTTCTTCAGCTGACCAATTTTTTTTTGATAATTCGCTAGAATTTTCTACTGTATCTATGGTCTTGGTGATGCGATCTGGACGAAATTTCGCACGTAGTTTGAATATATTATTCTTCAGCTAGGTGTAAAATTTAATTCCAATCCAATCGGTAGTTTCGTAATTATCAGGAACAAAATATTTTGAACGGCCATATTTACGGAACCCCTAGTCTAATTTTGCTCATTGATGAACGTGGCCGCGACATTCCACCTACCCTGAAAATTTCAACTTTCTAGGCCTTTTCCTTCGGAAGTTTTAATTTTCTATGGTTTCTATGGTTCTGGTCATGCGATCTGGACAAAATGTTGCTTCAATATATCATTATCGATTAAAATACAAAATTTTATCTCGATCGAATCCGTAGTTTCGAAATTATCGAGAAAACTAAATTTCAAACGACCATATTTACGGAACCCTCAGTATAATTTTGCTCATAGATAAACGTGATCACGAAATTCGAGATCCACACCTATCTAGAAAATTTAAAGTCCCTAGGCGTTTCCGTTCAAAAGTTACAATTTTCTATGGTTTATATGGTTCTGGTCATGCGATCTGAACAAAATTCCACATGTAGCTTGAACATCTCATTCTCCATTTGTGTGCAAAATTTTATCTTGATCAAATCTGTAGTTTCCAATTGATCAGGAGAACAAAACTTTGAACGGCCATATTCACGGAACCCCTTGTGAAATTTGGCCCATTAACGAACTCAACCGAGGCATGCGGGAACTGAACCCACACTGAAAGTTTCAAGTCTCTGGGTTGTTCCGTTCGAGAGTTATCGTGCTTACGGCCGGACAGACAGACGGATTCGTCATCAGTGAGTCGAACTCTGTCGATTGAGACCATTTTCGGCTCAAAATTCGAAAAATACAGACATCGTGACGAAATTATATAGCCCTCGTGTAAGTAGTACGAGCGCTCAAAAATAGGGACGAAACAAATAAATGACATTCAATTTCTCTGCTGTAGTTTCTTGATTGGTTGAACGTCTTCTACCAATTCACGTAAATACTCGTAAGTCATTTCGCCAATAAAAGTTTCGTCGGCAAAGTTTCTGATATCTCACTAACCACCAATGTCTCATTTTTGAGTGGCGGCCTGAGTACGAAATAATATTTTATGGAGGTTACAGGTGGGATATGAATATTATTTTTCATGGAGTGTGAAAATACAGCACCCTTAGGAGTAATAAGTTTTGTATATGATTTATTTCATATATAACCCTCTAGAATTCTAGAAGCTGAATATTTCCGCGAGTTCGGAAGGGTATAGCTACATTGCATGTTCACTTTTCAATTCGACAAAAATTCGCAGATGGAAAGAAGGACATTTATACATATATCCAGGGCCGTATCTAGGGCGTGGCAAGGGTGGCACTTGCCACGGGCGCAAGGTCCGAAGGGGCGCCAAAAAATATCGAAAATAAAAAATAGAAGCGCCAAGCAAAAAAAATTAATTCGAAAGATGACAACACGGTTGTGTAAGTAAGTAATTCGATCACAACATTTCGGAACATTGACATTCAAAAAAACAGACTGAGAATGCAATTAGGTCAGAAATACGAGAAATATGGTCCAATTGTTATGAAAAATTTTCAAAGATGCCGCACTCTGATCATAAATATTACAGTCGGCAATATCGTCATGCGATTCCAAGCACAGCCCTTTTATGAATTGCTTACACTACATCCCATATCGCATCCAGCTCAGTTTGAAGGGCGGCTTCTTTGATGATAATGGTTCATTATGATCGATTTGTTTAGATTTTTAGGCCACATCTATGGTATTTTAAAAACGATTTGAATTGCCAAAAATTCACCAATCGGAGATTTGAGCTCAAGAAGTGGAAGAAAAATTGGGGAATCTTATTCTATCCTACATGAATATTGATTTCTTTCAATTGTGAAGGGAAGAGCCAAATATTTAAATTTCAATGTTCGTTTAGTGTGTATCCAGATTTGCAGTGTTATAAGTTTTGAGTTTTTTTTTATATTCTAACTTTTTTGTGCCATTGTGCTTTTGGATTCGAGCATTATAAATTGTGCTATTGAAGGTGAGTTGTACTAAGTATTTGTTATTTTTCATGGCATTATTCTGGCATAGGATATATTCAATTATTCGTATTTTAACATAATAATATTGTTCCTTTCAATTCAAGAAGAAAAATGTTCTGTTCATTGCTGAAAATATGGATTTTCAAACTTGAGTTCTGACTTCCCAGAGCGTCTTTTTTTGAAATCCAATAAAACTCAAATTTTAGTGTTAGTTTTCATAATTTTCATTGAATCTTCAATCTCATCTGGCAAAGATTATTCTAGTGATTTTTTTTATACTTAACGTATGGACTTCTTGAATATTGTACTATGGGGCCCTGTACGAAACTATCAGTACGTGTTTCAAATGGTTATAAAATAGTATTTGTATGCTAGGTTGGCTGTTTTTTTTTGCAGAGAGTGTGATTATCGATTATTGTTTTTTAGTCAACTTACCAAAAACATTTTATTTTACGTTTGCAGTATGTATTTTTAAATTTTAAGTTGAAGAATTTATATTTTTTAAGATAAATGTTCGTATTCATTACATGCATTTGAATATTTCATTTTGTTTTTTCAGAATTTGTTTTATTTTTATGCATTTCATTTAAAATGTGTATTTCAATGTTTTTAATGAAAAAAATTTTCCATAAGAATGTGTATTATTTTGAAACTCTGACGGAAATATATGACTAGCATTATGAAAAAAAAAATACTATAAGAAAATATTAGAGGAAAGGGGACCTTGGCTTCAGGACTGCTGAGAGGGTGAATAATACACTCTCTTTGAACTGTCGACGTTTCGATCCTGTTTGGGATCTTCTTCAGGACAATTCGGTCAAGTGTATTGAGATGTGTCAGAAGTTATTTAATCTCATTGGGACTATGCACATGAATACTATTCTTCGTCAGATCTATAAAATTATTGTCAACCGTATGTGGTGGTTCTCCTAGCTCGGCTAATATGGTACTAGTACCATATTAGCCGACTACCAGGCAATCGACGTATGGCAGGAGGGAGGACACTGAGAAAATGGCAGGAGATATGAGATGGTGGAGGGCAAAATGCAGCTTGAACGTGCAGGCTGATCAGGAATTCGAAGCAGTGGATCCAATGTGAGAATAAAACGACCGGGTATTATTTCACTCAATTTTTGACAGGGCATGGATCTTATGGTACCTTCACTAAGAGGATAGGACGGAATGATCTGTCATGCATGCCACGTTAAAGACGACCCGGAGCACTGCCCCAGATCAGATGGACGGAAAAAAGAAACTCACTGGTTGGAGGATACTGGAAGGCGTTTACGGCTTTGTGACAGGAGACATGAGGAGAAAATAGAGGGGCCGCTTTCCATCGGGTATCATCGAAGTACGGACCGGGATGTCTTTTCCGGTGGTCCTCGCATTTCCCCAAGTTGTGTTTTTTTAATCGACCGGCAACAACATCAAGTCAAACCGACATATCCCTCGACACGGGTCGTGGTTGAATCTGGCAACAGATTTCTTTTCACGACCCGAAAAAAAGGGTTAGGCTAGGGTTAGGTTAGGTTTAAGTTAGGGGTAGCTTAGGGTTAATAGTAATAATGATTCCACTTTATTGAATATTTCACTACAATTCAAGTCAACGTATACTTTAGCCACAGCCAGGCGTGGCCAGGTCTGCTAGTATTATTATAAGGATGAAAAAGATGGAGGTTGAGCATCGAGTTGAATATCTTACGAGTTTTTGTATAGACTATCGAAAACAAGTGAACCGATATATTTGTGTGATTTGTTGATTCGCGGTCAAAGCTGCACTCGGTGGATCTGAGAGTTGATTTCTTCTTTGAGCCACAGTATCATACTTCGAGATTTTTCTTCATTTTCACCCCACACTGTTTAAATTTTATCATTCTCGGAGATCTGTATATACCGTTTCAGGCGAGAATTAAGATCATGGCTGCTTATGTCGTGAGCGCATTGTTTTGGATTTCAATATTATAGGTAGATATGCTGCTGTTTTTTCATTCTTATTATTATGAAACTTATGTAAGTTTACTATTGGATTGGTGTATTTGAACTTTCTCTCGATTCTGTTATTTATGATTAAGCTTACACTGTAACGAAGTGAATTTTGTTCCGTGAGCCACCCGGTATAATTCGCATCAATGTGGAATATTCATTCGAATATTTCCGATGAACCGACTATATCCAATAAGAATAGAGATATTTGCAATAAATGTACGATAAGTTAGTTTTGAGGCAAGTTTTAGGGTATCAAAATAAAGATTTATAATACAAGTTTATAGCCGACTATCTCTCATTCCGGGGTGAAACCCTAATATTCCTGGGCTACAGTACGACACCGCGAGAATTTATCTCCCGCATCAAATTTAAAGAATTACGAAAAGCACTGCCGTGAAGTCAGGAGCTTTTGAGCGCTCGTATATCCACCTTGTAGGTAGATTTGCATTTTCCAGTTTTAAAAATCAATTGAAGGAATTTTCGACAGCTGTCAAAAAAATTCTGAAACTTAGGCGAAGATCCAGACTAAACGTCAGTGCTTCAGCTGACCAATTTTTTTTTGATAATTCGCTAGAATTTTCTACGGTATCTATGGTCTCGGTGATGCGATCTGGACACGCACGTGGTTTGAATAATTTATTCCCCAGCTAGGTGCGAAATTTCATTCCAATCCAATCAGTAGTTTCGAAACTATCAGAAAAAAAATATTTACGGAACCTCTAGAAAATTTCGAGTCCCTAGGCGTTTCCGTTCAAAAGTTATAATTTTCTATGGTTTCTATAGTTCTGGTGATGCGATCTAGACAAAATTTGAGAACCTCATTGTCCATTTAAGTGCAAAATTTCATCTCGATCAAATCTGTAGTTTTCAAGTTATCAGGGGAACAAAACTTTGAACGGCCATATTTACGGAACCCCTAGTGGAATTTGGCCCATTAACGAACTCAACCGAGCCATTCGGGAACTGAACCCACACTGAAAATTTCAAGTCTCTAGGTTGTTCCGTTCGAGAGTTATCGTGCTCACGGCCGGACGGACAGACTCGAATTTTCCGACGGATTCGTCATCAGTGAGTCGAACATAAAAGATTGAGACCATTTTCGGCTCAAAATTCGGAAAATACAGGCATCGTGACGAAATGATATCTTGTAAGTAGTACGAGCGCTCAAAAATGTTTCCCTTCCAACCGAGGTTAAATAAGGCAGTGTCTGAGGGAAAGAGAATAATTCTGACTCAGCACCCGTGTCTTAAAGTTGTAAGAAAGTTTTGTTACTGATTTTTTTCCGAGCGAATCATTCAATTACGAAATATGAGTTTTCCGCTAGTATTTTAAAGGTGTTTAATAGCTGGCATTGATTGTGAAGAACAATTATCTGAGAGAGAGACTCTAGTTCGTTTTTTTGTTCCCGAAGTGCACAAAAATTGGGTGTGTGTAGTGAAGTTGTAAGTCTTAGAGGTGGTAAGACCCGTTTTCTCAACTGTTTGGACCGTTGGTTATTCTTTCTGTGTCCCCCTATCGTATAGCAAAAATCCAGATTTCATATTCTCATAATAATCGTTACGTTGTTCTCGGTCTAACCTTACCTCAAGGGTTGAGTTATTATTGAATTAATACTTCACCGAGTCTATTCTGGTTTGATCTTATGAGGGACCACTGAACAGAACTCCCTATCTTGAGGAAAAGCGTCAATCTTCTTCACTTGTCCTTCACAGATTCGTGTTTTATTTTGGTGGATGCGCCACCTTATATCCCGGCTTCTACACCATAACTTTCCTTGTTTGCAATTCTCAGACCCAAGTTGTGTTTTGGTAGATGCGCCACTTCATATCCTGATTCCTCCACCAGAAATATCTTCATTTGCGTTTCCCAGACCCCAATTTCGGTCAGACCTTCGTCTCAGCAGAGGTGCTTAGACGCCGTCTGGAAGGGGCCGTATTCCGTATTCCGATTAGACATTACCGGTCACGATTGCGTGAAACACAGGGGTGAACGCCATCTCGCCGAACCTCTAGATTCTAGAACGTTTTGGACTTGTCATTCTGTATGTTCTTCTTACTTGTCCGCATTTAACCGTCTTAATTTCTCCATCTACCCCTGCCTACTGCTTTTTTGGGGTTTAAGACACGCTGCCTGCTCAAACCGCTCGATCCTCGTCCCGTGCCGTTATTTCATTGTACATAATCAGGAGTTGTTAAATTAGTGAGTGCGTAATATAGTGTGTCTGGTCAGAGAGAATTTTATTTGCTTCACCGGTAGTTTCCTCCTCATTTGTGGAAGAAATCAGCTCTTGTCAATCGCTACCATCTTAGATTGGACCGATCCCTTTTTCCAACTGTATAAAAGCCCATTGTTAATCATAGAAGGTGTCATTGAGAGCTTATATAACCCATTGCAATTTTCCCCCGAGTTGAGTCATAAGAGGAATAATAGACAATATTCCAGATCCGGAGAAGAACGCCATCACAACACATATTTATGTCAACTTTATTTGATGGAAAGGCAACATTTGAGCTAACCCAATTCCGTTTGTGTATATATAGATTTTTATTCACAATAAACGGTTGTCTTATTATTTTTATTATTGAACTAGTAAACCAGTAGATCAACATAGTAGGTAGATCCACATGATGAATAGATCCATAAACAGGTAGGTCCACATAAAAAGTAGATCCACATAATGAGTAAATCCACAGAAAGGGTAATAATATGATCATATTGAAAGTATTTTAATTTTTCAATTTCTATTATGGAAGTTGATCATGTCTGTTGGGATAATGTTATATTTTATTTTAAGAGATAGTATTATGAAGGTGACATAATGAGGAAAATTGAAATAGGTTAACTTTCATTTTGTGATGTTGATACAGATACACTCATTTCTTGATAAAATAAATATATTTTGTTAACGAAAACAATGAAATTAAAAATGGGGGAATTATATTAATTTTTTCAAGATTTAAAATGAAAGGTTTGCCGATTGATCGGTTATTTCGAAAACAATTGAAGATAAATATGATTTTATTTGATTTCGAGGGAAAAAAAAACCATCTTATTTTAACGGTCCCAATCGCTATTCCGTTCTTTTTCTATATCCGCGTTCGCGTGGTTCACGCAATAGTGTGTATTCATGAATTCAATATGAAAATTGTATTTAACACGGTCCCTACACAATGTTGCTTAACCCAACCTATTCATTAATTCATTTCGAGAATTATTTTCAACACTGCCATAACTTAAGCTAACCTAACCTAAATGATAATTAATTTCAAGAATTGTTTCAACACTGTCAGATCAGATCAGAACCAACCTAACCTCAATATCAATTTTTTTTTGAGAATTGTTTCAACACTGTCCTAACTCCAGCCAACCTAACCCAACCTAAATATTGATTTATTTAGAGAATTGTTTCAACACTGTCCTAACTTGAGCTAACCTAACCTAACCTAAATATTGATTGATTTTGAGAATTGTCTCAACACTGTCCTAACTCCAGCCAACCTAACCCAGCCTAAATATTGATTCATTTTGAGAATTGGTTCAACAATGTCCTAACCTAAGCTAACCTAACCCAACCTAACCTAAATATTAATTTATTTCGAGAATTGTTTCAACACTGTCCTAACTTGAGCTAACTTAACCTAAATATTGATTTATTTCGAGAATTGTTTCAACACTGTCCTAACTTGAGCTAACTTAACCTAAATATTGATTTATTTCGAGAATTGTTTCAACACTGTCCTAACTTGAGCTAACTTAACCTAAATATTGATTTATTTCGAGAATTGTTTCAACACTGTCCTAACTTGAGCTAACTTAACCTAAATATTGATTTATTTCGAGAATTGTTTCAACACTGTCCTAACTTAAGCTAACCTAACCTAAATATTGATTTATTTCGAGAATTGTTTCAACACTGTCCTAATTTGAGCTAACTTAACCTAAATATTGATTTATTTCGGGAATTGTTTCAACACTGTCCTAACTTAAGCTAACCTAACCTAAATATTGATTTATGTCGAGAGTTGTTTCAACACTGTCCTAACTTAAGCTAACCTAACCTAACCTAACCTAAATATTGATTTATGTCGAGAGTTGTTTCAACACTGTCCTAACCTAAGCTAACCTAACCTAACCTAAATATTGATTAATTTCGAGAATTGTTTCAACATTGTCCTAACTTAAGCTAACCTAACCTAAATATTGATTTATTTCGAGAGTTGTTTCAACACTGTCCTAGCTTAACCTAACCTAACCTAACCTAAATATTGATTTATGTCGAGAGTTGTTTCAACACTGTCATAACTTAAGCTAACCTAACCTAACCTAAATATTGATTTATGTCGAGAGTTGTTTCAACACTGTCCTAACTTAAGCTTATCTAACCTAACCTAACCTGAATATTGATTTATGTCGAGAGTTGTTTCAACACTGTCCTAACATAAGCTAACCTAACCTAACCTAACCTAACCTAAATATTGATTTATGTCGAGAGTTGTTTCAACACTGTCCTAACTTAAGCTAACCTAACCTAACCTAACCTAAATATTGATTTATGTCGAGAGTTGTTTCAACACTGTCCAAACTTAAGCTAACCTAACCTAACCTAACCTAAATATTGATTTATGTCGAGAGTTGTTTCCACACTGTCCTAACTTAAGCTAACCTAACCTAACCTAACCTAACCTAAATATTGATTTATGTCGAGAGTTGTTTCAACACTGTCATAACTTAAGCTAACCTAACCTAACCTAAATATTGATTTATGTCGAGAGTTGTTTCAACACTGTCCTAACTTAAGCTAATCTAACCTAACCAAACCTGAATATTGATTTATGTCGAGAGTTGTTTCAACACTGTCCTAACTTGAGCTAACCTAACCTAACCTAACATAAATATTGATTTATGTCGAGAGTTGTTTCAACACTGTCCTAACTTAAGCTAACCTAACCTAAATATTGATTTATGTCGAGAGTTGTTTCAACACTGTCCTAACTTAAGCTAACCTAACCTAACCTAACCTAAATATTGATTTATGTCGAGAGTTGTTTCCACACTGTCCTAACTTAAGCTAACCTAACCTAACCTAACCTAACCTAAATATTGATTAATGTCGAGAGTTGTTTCAACACTGTCCCAACTCAAGCTAATCTAACCTAACCTAACCTGAATATTGATTTATGTCGAGAGTTGTTTCAACACTGTCCTAACTTAAGCTAACCTAACCTAACCTAACCTAAATATTGATTTATGTCTAGAGTTGTTTCAACACTGTCCTAACTCAAGCTAACCTAACCTAACCTAAATATTGATTTATGTCGAGAGTTGTTTCAACACTGTCCTAACTTAAGCTAACCTAACCTAACCTAAATATTGATTTATGTCAAGAGTTGTTTCCACACTGTCCTAACTTAAGCTAACCTAACCTAACCTAACCTAAATATTGATTTATGTCGAGAGTTGTTTCAACACTGTCCAAACTTAAGCTAACCTAACCTAACCTAACCTAAATATTGATTTATGTCGAGAGTTGTTTCCACACTGTCCTAACTTAAGCTAACCTAACCTAACCTAACCTAACCTAACCTAAATATTGATTTATGTCGAGAGTTGTTTCAACACTGTCATAACTTAAGCTAACCTTACCTAACCTAAATATTGATTTATGTCGAGAGTTGTTTCAACACTGTCCTAACTTAAGCTAATCTAACCTAACCAAACCTGAATATTGATTTATGTCGAGAGTTGTTTCAACACTGTCCTAACTTGAGCTAACCTAACCTAACCTAACATAAATATTGATTTATGTCGAGAGTTGTTTCAACACTGTCCTAACTTAAGCTAACCTAACCTAAATATTGATTTATGTCGAGAGTTGTTTCAACACTGTCCTAACTTAAGCTAACCTAACCTAACCTAACCTAAATATTGATTTATGTCGAGAGTTGTTTCCACACTGTCCTAACTTAAGCTAACCTAACCTAACCTAACCTAACCTAAATATTGATTAATGTCGAGAGTTGTTTCAACACTGTCCCAACTCAAGCTAATCTAACCTAACCTAACCTGAATATTGATTTATGTCGAGAGTTGTTTCAACACTGTCCTAACTTAAGCTAACCTAACCTAACCTAACCTAAATATTGATTTATGTCTAGAGTTGTTTCAACACTGTCCTAACTCAAGCTAACCTAACCTAACCTAAATATTGATTTATGTCGAGAGTTGTTTCAACACTGTCCTAACTTAAGCTAACCTAACCTAACCTAAATATTGATTTATGTCAAGAGTTGTTTCCACACTGTCCTAACTTAAGCTAACCTAACCTAACCTAACCTAAATATTGATTTATGTCGAGAGTTGTTTCAACACTGTCCTAATTTAAGCTAACCTAACCTAACCTAACCTAAATATTGATTTATGTCGAGAGTTGTTTCAACACTGTCCTAACTTAAGCTAAGCTAACCTAACCTAAATATTGATTTATGTCGAGAGTTGTTTCAACACTATCCTAACTTAAGCTAACCTAACCTAACCTAACCTAAATATTGATTTATGTCGAGAGTTGTTTCAACACTGTCCTAACTTAAGCTAACCTAACCTAAATATTGATTTATGTCGAGAGTTGTTTCAACACTGTCCTAACCTAAGCTTACCTAACCTAACCTAAATATTGATTTATTTCGAGAATTGTTTCAACACTGTCCTAACTTGAGCTATCCCAACCTAACCAAACCTAAATATTCATTCATTTTGAGAATTGTCTCAACACTGTACTAACTCCAGCCAACCTTACCCAACCTAAATATTGATTTATTTCGAGAATTGTTTCAACACTGTCCTAACTCAAGCTAACCTAACCTAAATATTGATTTATGTCGAGAGTTGTTTCAACACTGTCCTAACTTAAGCTAACCTAACCTAACCTAACCTAACCTAAATATTGATTTATTTCGAGAATTGTTTCAACACTGTCCTAGATTGAGCTAACCCAACCTAACCAAACCTAAATATTGATTCATTTTGAGAATTGTCTCAACACTGTACTAACTCCAGCCAACCTTACCCAACCTAAATATTGAATTATTCCGAGAATTGTTTCAACACTGTCCTAAATCAAGCTAACCTAACCTAAATATTGATTCATTTTGAGAATTGTTTCAACACTGTCCTAACTCAACCTAACCTAACCTAAATATTAATTCATTTTCAGAATTTCTTCATTTAATACCTTGCCTTCTTCTTCACTTGTCCTTCCACTATTTTCCCACTAAACATACACCACTTCAGTCATTTATTTCTGAATTTTTTTGGTGGTGATACTAACTTTCAGGTTTTATTTTCTTCCAAAGCAATTAACTCTTCCTCAATTACACTTTTCCATCCATGACCTTACTCAATTGCTCCTGAATAGGACTTCAGAGAACAAATTTTGAGGTTTAAGTGCTGCAAAGAAATTCATGTCATCATCTTCTTGTTCTATCGTTCTCCATATATTTCGGTGTCTCTTTTTCCTCTCATTTTCTTCCTCTGCTTGTATCTTTTCAGGTTCATTTTTGTCATTCTCGTTAGTCATGGGTATAATCTCGAGTATAATCTGGTTGTTTATTTCCCTCTCTTTTTCTTATTCCTTCCATGTACAATCTTCTTTTCTTCTTGTTCGTTCCATAACCTATATCCATTATCGGCATACTCAACCATCATCATCCTCTCTGATCTAGGATCTAATTTTGACTTCATCATTCCTCGCGGGATTAAATTATATGCAGTACATTCAAATGTCTAAATTTTTTCCAAATAAGGTTCCTCGTTATACCAAACTTCTCCGGGGTCTACTTCACATAAGCCTGGTACGGGGGGGGAACTGGTCAAACATGCTTATATTATGAATTTCTATTTAATTTCAATTTGACAATATACAATTTTCCTCTCAGAATTCCCTGCACCATTCTCCATACCATTATGCCAATTTTTGCATAGCTAAATAATGTAGACCATTTTTGTTTAATTTTCCAACAGACATTAATTTATGAATTAAATTTTCCATACAGCTTTTATTGTCACCGTTCTTCTGGTATCTGTCTGTAATTCCAGATTTCCCTGTTTTTGAGCGCTCGTACTACTTACACGAGGGCTATATCATTTCGTCACGATGTCTGTATTTTTCGAATTTTGAGCCGAAAATGGTCTCAATCGACTTTGTTCGACTCACTGATGACGAATCCGTCGGAAAATTCGAGTCTGTCCGTCCGGCCGGCCGTCCGGCCGGCCGGCCGTAAGCACGATAACTCTCGAACGGAACAACCTAGAGACTTGAAATTTTCAGTGTGGGTTCAGTTCCCGAATGGCTCGGTTAAGTTCGTTAATGGGCCAAATTCCACCAGGGGTTCCGTAAATATGGCCGTTCAAAGTTTTGTTTCCCTGATTACTTGAAAACTACAAATTTGATCGAGATGAAATTTTGCACTCAAATGGAAAATGAGGTGTTCAAGCTACATGTGAAATTTTGTTCAGATCGCATGACCAGAACCATAGAAACCATAGAAAATTGTAACTTTTGAACGGAAACGCCTAGGGACTTGAAATTTTCAGGATAGGTGTGGATCTTGAATGTCGTTATCACGTTCATCTATGAGCAACATTATACAAGGGGTTCCTTAAATACGGTCGTTTGAAATTTTGTTTTCTCGATTAATTTGAAACTACGGATTCGATCGAGATGAAATTTAGTATTTTAATCGAGAATGATATATTGAAGCAATATTTTGTCCAGATCGCATGACCAGAACCATAGAAACCATAGAAAATTGTAACTTTTGAACGGAAAGGCCTAGGAACTTGAAATTCTCAGGGTGGGTTTGGATCGCAAATTTCACGGTCACGTTCATCAATGAGCAAAATTAGACTAGGGGTTCCGTAAATATAGCCGTTCAAAATATTTTTTTCCTGATAGTTTCGAAACTACTGATCGGATTGGAATGAAATTATGCACCTAGCTCAGGAATAATGTATTCAAGCTACTTGCAAAATTTTGTCCAGATCGCATAACCAGAACCATAGAAAATTGTAACTTTTGAACGGAAACGCCTAGGGACTTGAAATTTTCAAGATAGGTGTGGATCTCGAATATCGCTATCACTTTCATCAATGAGCAAAATTACACTAGGGGTTCCGTAAATATGACCGTTCAAATGGTTTCTTTCCTGCTAATTGCACATAGATGAAGAATAATGTATTCAAACTACTTGCAGATTGCATTATCAAGACCATAGATCCGTAGAAAATTCTAGCCAAACATTATTTGTGTTGACTTATTTAAATATATGTACCTAATTTTATTTATTTATTTATTTAAAGAGGAAAAAGGGTTTTTTCAAAAAACTCATATTATTAACCATGTTGCCGAACAAATTGCACTAAAATACCAATTCCTGAAAAATATGGAGTTACGTAGTTTTCTCCAGAACATGGGGACATGAAGCATTGTCGTGAAGTTTGGAGTTTTGCCTTAGTTTGAAATTTTGTTGAAACAGTTCTCGTTCGAATCGGCCACCAGCCACCGATGTCCCGAATTTCGACGCACAAGGATAATATCAGGACTATGCGCAGAGTCCAGCAAGACTCCAACACAGAGAAATCATGGTCCTAAATATCCTAAAAAACGCTGTAAATGACTCTTGCAAACAAATGGAATCTGAAGTGATTGCACACATCGATATCTAGTATACAAGTTCTCAACTGATGACCTATTCTCTCATAAATATATAATTGTCTTATGTTCATTTTGTTGCATTCACTGAACAATAATTCAGTTCTATATGTTCTATCAACCCTCATGATAATCTTCGAAATATACCTCTGAATGATCTACAAACCCTCCAGAGCATTATCATATAAACTATTAATTCCAGTTATTATTATGACTAGCATAGGGATTATTGAAAGAAATGAAAGTATCTATTTTCTACAACATTGGTTTTATTGTTAAACAAAATATATCAATAATACATTACAAATTAACAGAATTTAAATTACGCATTCCTAAACAAAATTGTTTGCGTGAATCTTTGCTTCAAAATACCAAAGCAATGTTCCACAGGAACTTAAAGATTTGTTGAAATTTTTTTGTGCACGATTCAAATGCCCATTGTCTCGATAAGGTGTTATGAGAAATGGTAAACAAGGATAAGCACTATCCCCTAACACATATTCTCCTGGATGACATAAATTCTCTATTAAATCCTTTGTAGGAGAGTTTGTTAAAACTCGTGCATCATGCACTGATCCTGGCCAGCCAACCACAACATCCACAAACTTTCTTCTTTCATCAAAAAGTCCTTGCAGCTTAAGTGAGAAGAATCTCTTTCTGTTTATATATGCGTCTGAATCATTTTTTGGTCTATCAATTCTTATATCAGTTGCATCTATCGAAGCAATAACACCCGGAAAATTTTTTTCCCTTAAATAAAATTCTTTCGTTTGCTGCTTTCTCTCAAAATTTGGAGATCGAATAACTGATGCGCCCATGGATACCAAAAAGTCAGTTACTCTACTTATGAGGTCGTAAAGACCAGCTAAACTGAGATCTAAACGATCTGCCACATCTCTATAAGATGCTGTTTGATGGCCAGCGAACCACAAAAACACCAATATATGTTTTTCTGGAGTAAAAGCTTCCATTCCACCATGTCCCAATAGTGTCTGGAAAATATTAGAATTCTGAAACCTTAGAACAAGATCTCGAAACATTCCCTTCTGTATTCGAAAATGCATGGTGAATTGGTCATCCGAATATTGAGGAACAATTTTCTCTATATAATTATCAATTTTGGGAATATGTTCTGCTTGAACTTAATCAACAACATGTTGCAGAAGATGAGCACCGAGTTCTGTAAAACAAATTAAAAAAATTTATGTATGAAGGCAAATAAGAATTATATTCCTACCTCGCTCCTCTTCCATATCCCCAAACTTGAAAAATGGTAAAACATCTTCTTCATCTGAAGAAGAATCAACTAAATCCGTAATCGTGTTCATCTTGAAATTAAATTCTACCACATTTACAATTTTATCTTCCATGTTAATGATCTTATATAGTTTCATTGAGTTTAACGGAATAATTTTGAAATTATCTGTTCCCAACCGTTCGTGTCACAGAACACTTTTTGACAGTTCCACGAGTTTTGGAACCAAGTTCCCCCTGAACCCAGAATAACAAGGGAACAGCGACGCGAACAAACCTAATGTATTTTCATTGACACTTCATAGAACACAGAACAATACAACCAAAGAATTTTCTGTTCGCGGCTGTTTCGATTTCTGATAAATAAATACAATTGATAGTTAAAAAAATTACGAAAAGCACTACCGTGAAGGCAGGAGCTTTTGAGCGCTCGTACATGCACCTTGTAGGTAGATTCGCATTTTCCTTTTTTGACAGCTGTCAAACAAATTTTCAAACTGAGGCGATAATCCAGACTTCAAGTCAGTGCTTTAGGTGACCAATATTTTTTCGATAATTCGGTCTTGGTGATGCGAATTGGACAAAATTCCGCACGTAGTTTGAATACATTATTCCTCAGCTAGGTGCAAAATTTGATTCCAATCAAATCGGTAGTTTCGAAATTATCAGGAACAGAATATTTTGAACGGCCATATTTACGGAACCCCTAGTATAATTGTGCTCATAGATGAATGTGATCACGACATTCGAAATCCACACCTATCCTGAAAATTTCAAGTCCCTAGGCTTTTTCGTTAGAAAGTTGTGATTTTCTATGGTTTCTATGGTACTGGTCATGCGATCTAGAGAAATGTAGCTTTAGTATACAGAATTTCGTCACGATCGAATCTGTAGTTTAAAAATTATCAAGAAAACTAAATTTCAAACGACCATATTTACGGAACCCCTGGTATAATTTTGCTCATAGATGAAAGTGATCACGACAATCGAGATCCACACCTATCCTGAAAATTTTAAGTCCCTAGGCGGTTCCGTTCAAAAGTTACAATTTTCTATGGTTTCTATGGTTCTGGTGATGCGAATTGAACAAAATTTTGCATGTAGCTTGAACACCTAATTTTCCATTAGAGTGCAAAATTTCACCTCGATCGAATCAGTAGTTTCGGAGTAATCAGAAAAACAAAATTTCGAGCGGCCATATTTACGGAACCCCTCGACGAATTTTGCCCAATAACGAACTTAACCGCGGCATTTGAGATTCGAACCTACCCTGAAAATTTCAAGTTTCTAGGACATTCCGTTCGAGAGTTATCGTGTATACGGCCGGCCGGCCGGACGGACAGACTCGAATTTTTCGAAGGATTCGTCATCAGTGAGTCGAACATAGTCGATTGCGACCATTTTCGGCTCAAAATTCGAAAAATACAGACATCGTGACGAAATGATTTAGCCCTCGTGTAAGTTGTACGAGCGCTCAAAAACAATTGATAGTTACTGGAATTTATTTCTTTAGTGTAATATTTTTCAGTAGCGAAAAAGCGGTTTTTTCATGATTTGTTTGAATTAGAATTATTGTTCCATATTTAATTCAAATTAGGCTTAGTGTATATCATTAGTTTTTTATTTAGTTTAGTGGTCAGTTGTAGGTGTTATTGGTAAGTCGCTAATATGTATTTATTTTTTTTTCTGATTCTTACCTTCAGAGTTTGGTACCTCAATTTGGTGATTCTTTAGTATTATTCAAATCAGATAAATAATAATTCATGCAGCGTACAAGTAATCACTACGGTGTGAATAATTATTGAATTTGTTTTCGATTATTGACTTATAATTGTGCATATCAGGGCCGTATCTAGGTCGTGGCAAAGGTGGCACTGACCACAGGTGCAAAGTCTGCAGGGGCGCAAAATATCAATAAATAAAAAAAAATATTCGGAAGATCACAACACGGTTTTTGAGCGCTCGTACTACATACACGAGGGCTATATCATTTCGTCACGATGTCTGTATTTTTCGAATTTTGAGCCGAAAATGGTCTCAATCAACTATGTTCGACTCACTGATGACGAATCCGTCGTAAAATTCGAGTCTGTCCGTCCGACCGTCCGTCCGGCCGTAAGCACGATAACTCTCGAACGGATCAACCTAGAGACTTGAAGCTACAGTGTAGGTTCAGATCCCGAATGCCTCGGTTAAGTTCGTTAATGGGCCAAATTCCACCAGGGGTTCCGTAAATATGGCCGTTCAAAGTTTTGTTTCCCTGATTACTTGAAAACTACAGATTCGATCGAGATGAAATTTTGCACTCAGATGGAAAATGAGGTGTTTTAGCTACATGCGAAATTTTGTCCAGATCGCATGACCAGAACCATAGGAACCATAGAAAATTGTAACTTTTGAACGGAAATGCCTAGGGACTTGAAATTTTCAGGATAGGTGTGGATCTCGAATGTCGTGATCACGTTCATCTATGAGCAACATTATACAAGGGGTTCCGTAAATACGGTCGTTTGAAATTTTGTTTTCTCGATAAATTCGAAACTATGTATTTGATCGTGACGAAATTTTGTATTTAAATCAAGAATGATATATTCGAGCTACATTGTTTCCAGATCGCATGATCAGAACCATAGAAACCATAGAAAATCATAACTTTTGAACGGAAAGGCCTAGGGACTTGAAATTTTCAGGATAGGTTCGGATCCCGTATTTCGCGATCAATATCATCAATGAGCAAAATTAGACTAGGGGTTCCGTAAATATAGCCGTTCAAACTATATTTTTCCTGATAATTTCGAGAATACTTATTGGATTGAAATGAAATTTTGCTCATATATGAAGAATAATGTGTTCAAACTACGTGAGAAATTTTGTCCAGATCGCATTACCAAGACCATAGATACCGTAGGAAATACTAGCGAGTTATCGAAAAAAAAAATGGTCACCAAAGCACAGACGTGAAGTCTGGATTTTCGCGTTAGTTTGAAATTTTATTTGACAGCTGTCGAAATCTTTCCAATTGGTTTTTAAAACTGGAGCATGCAAATCTACCTGCAAGGTGCATGTACGAGCGCTCAAAAGCTCCTGCCTTCACGGCAGTGCTTTTCGTAATTTTTTTGCTCTCTCTGCAGTCTACAACAAAACATATATTTTCATTCGTACCATTCGGTAAGTTTCAACTTGTGAAAAAAAATGGGACATGTCCTTCCTCATTCTCCAATGCACTGTTGAAATTGTTTTTTCCTCTGTGAAAACTTCCTGTATAACCTCCACCAAAACCAACTCTTCATAGGACATTCTGCCTTGCTACCTGACTGGTACAATAGATATACTTGAACTTGCATTACTTCAACCTCTGAAATTTCCTCTAATTTTTTTCGCTTAAGTTCCTTGACACGAATGCCATTCCTGGTTTTTCTCAATTAAGAATATATTACATACAATAATATATAGGTAGTGAGAATCTGTTTACTATTATGACCATACTGGACAATTTATTTCTCTCGAATACCTTTGAAGTAACCAACACGATATCATATATTATCGAGGTACAATTTTGTTCGAAAAGTCTTTGTAATTGTTAAGGTATGATCGATGAATTGACTTATTAGCGATCTATTACAATGAAATACGAACATATATTATTATATACTTCGAATAAAGGTAAATATCACTCCTTTGATAAGTTTGACTTTCTGTACTGTCAGTTGTCACTGTCACTTGCGGATGGCATATTACTATAGGTGCTTTCGATTTGGTTTTCTATGCTCCAGAGGGCTCGGTTTTGTTATTTCATTTCGAAGCAAATCGAATGCGCGAATTTATATTTCATGCAATGAAGGGCTCGATGTTGTTGTTTCGAGCAAGTTTTTGAAGTAAATCGAATGCGCGAATGTCATATTTCGTGCACTGGTGTTACTCAGATAGCCTAATCGAAAGCTGCAATTTTTAGGAGACGCCTACTGGGCGTGTTTATATTGCGATATTTGACATTTGTACCATTTGTTCACCAAAAGTACGATTTTCAAAAGCAAATCTTGCAAAAATGGTGAAAAGTGTGGAAAAGCCATATAGCCTATCTGTACCTATCATTCTTCGAGATTCGATTACAACTTGATTCATTCCACAAGATGGAAATGGAAAAATTTGCATACCATTTCTTGAAGACTCCTTTTATGGTTTTCATCGATTTTGGCCATTTCCGAACATTATTTTAAAGTACTTCAAGATGGGCTAGAGGGATCGTTTGGACATCGTTGGAAAGCCCGTTTCTTCTTGTAAAAAACACGGGGGGGTTATGGGTCACTCAACGTAAGCTGGGGGGTCTTATTTTTCAGTATCCTAACGTGCCATTTTACGAATTCAAACGGTAGGCGGAGATCTGTCTATCCGATTCTATGCGCCCTTAAAGCTTTAAGTGTATGTATAGTCCATTTAAGAATTATTGACATCGAAGCAGGCCATGAACGTCCAGTCGAGGCTTTATTTCTAGTTACAAAAAAGTTACTGTTTTAATCATAGAAATAAATAAAACATAAATATAACCTAGAAAAGTGTTCAGTATACGAATTATCGAATAATTATTAATTAAGCCGGAATATTTCGACTGCAGTTTAAGAATGGGACTTCAGGTTCAACGTTATATATATTACGAAATGGAACCCCCAAATAGAAAACTTGAACAGGAAACTCACCACCATAATCTACACCCTCAATAGTATGAAATCAACCATATCCAACAAGATACATTGAAGCTCCTATACACAGCCAATTTTCAGTCAACCCTTTCATATGGCATTGTTTACTGGGGAAACAGTACATCGGAAAAAAATATTCAAAACACAAAAGCAAGCAATCCGAGCTATGTATAGAATGAAATATAGAGAGACTTGTAGAAGTGTTTTCAAAAGGAATAAAATCCTGACGTTAACAGCAATATATGTGCTGAAGTATGTTATCTTCCTACAAAGCCACAGTGAACTATTTGAACCGTTTCTGAACAACAACCCAACTTGGAAAATTGATCCTAATATATACCCGAGGCATTACAGGAGGAATGAGGATCTAACCTCCTTGAAGCCCTCTCAGATACTGGAGTTCATTAGAGCTCTGGAGCTGGAGGGCGAGCTATAGGTAGCGCATTTGCGAATACGGCTCTGATGGGGGGCACAATAGACCTTGAGGTCGCAGTGGAACGTAACCCCCTTCCTAACTATGAACTACTACCCGAGGCAACAATTGACACTAGCGCAGAATAATGTGAAATACATGTGCATGAAGATCTACGATGCATTACCCAAACAGTTTCATTCGATATAATATCGCACCCGTTGTAGAATAAGGAGATAACTCAAAAATTGATTTTGTTGGGAAATCGTATTTGAAGTTTTGGTTCACGGAAGTTTTCATTCTATACTTTTGTGTACTTACTCAATTTAACACACTGAACATTCGTAATAACTGCAGCAATACATTTGAACATTATAACCCTAGCACCCAATATTCAATTAATGCAATTTTTCCCATCGTGGTGGAATATTCCACTGTTTTTCCAAAAAATTTGAAATGTTACCTTTTTTCACGAGCAATCTCTTATGTGGCGGAGAGGCCAACTAGAGTTATTCTGATCTTGCACTCAAGAAAAGGGATACTTCCTGAGTTCAATACCGTCACTAACACAAAATGGACCTTTTTTGAGTTGTCTCCTTAGTCTACGACGGATGCGATATATATTATTATTAAAATAAGAGAGAAACAAAAATTAAGAATCTATGTAGTACATGAAGAATTTTGACATGAAATTTTACAATTATTCAGTATACTTTTGAATTGGGAACAATATAGCATGTGTATTAGCAGAGGGAATGTGGACAGGGTACTATACAGTATAAGTATAATAAATAAACTTAAAATATCTATGAATGATACAAGAGCAAAAATAAAAATATCATTGAAAACTTTGTTTCCACGTTGTGTAGTGATTTGCATGTGTTTATTGAATAAGCTGACATATTCCTATTGATGGGCATCCTTTTGCAGGGAAGGTTTCAATTTTTCAATAACCCATTTATGAAATAATTCACCATTCATAGTAATCCTTATCATTAATACCACTGTCAAGAATCGGATCACATCCAGGTAAAAATCCATCAATTGTTCCAGCATTCAAAATAGTGCACCTTCTGCCTTTACCCTTGAATATACTCGGCATACCTTTTGGATTATTTTCTAGTGCCCACTGACGAATTTGAATAACGTTTTCGAATATCCAAATTTCATCTAGATAAATGAATTTTACGTTTTGTTCCATGTGTTCTCGGTATTTATCACAATATTGTGCTATTTTTATTATATTCTTCTGTTTATCAGTGAAAATTTTCCTTCGATCAACTTTTTTGTATTTGTATCCAATTTTTTTTATGATATAATATAATGTTGACTTCGATAAATTGAAATCTAGGTGCTCTTTGGCCAGTTCGAAAAGGATATCTAAACTGATATATTCATTGTTTTTAATTCTAGCAAAAACAAAGTCATTCAATGTCTCTTTGAAGGAATAATCATATCGCACAGGTTTTCTTCCACTGCTAATTCCAGGCTATAATAACATGCTTATATTCTACGGACAGGGCTTGGTGAAATCTGAAAATTTAAGAGACATTGATCAATCAGAATGCACTTTGAGTCGTTGAATAACCGTTTACCTGAAACACTAGCGGAAATATATGCCAAATCTTTGAAAAACTCGAAGTAACACCGTCAAACTGCCTGTCGTTCTCTTGTTAGGCGCGATGTATCCTGGTCAATTCCAGCCATTTTAATAGCATAAGACAAAAAATACTCAAATTCAGAGCTAATTTTTATAATTATTCACCAATATCTTCGATAAAATCATCAGAGCAGGATTTCTATGGGTAATGTTACCAATGTTAGTGTTATTTCTATACCAACCTGAATTCAGCAACCCAAAATATTACTGAATAGTCTATTACCAACTTAAATTCGATTTTTCACAGCCAACCGAGATGTCAATAATTCTTAAACGGAGTATAATATATAATATATAATATAATATATATATATGTAATATAAAGATAAGATATCCACAATTCTTAGTTTTTCACAAAAACGCCGCATTTCTAAATGAAATTGAGAATTGTGCCATAGTTTGAGCCTAACTGATCTGCGAGAGAAAGAAGCACATGGTCATGATGGATTCATATGGGCTCCATTCAAGATTGATACGCCTCGTAATAGGCTTGCGGAAAACACTGATTATGTGAATAAAGCTTTGCGCTGAATGAATTATCGGAAAAAAATTGAATAATTCGAATTATGATTATAATTTCGTATAACGGAAATGTATACAATCTGATTAACTGAAGATCGTAATATTTCCAGGAAGAAATCAGTCGCAGTGACTAGTCCAGAACCTAAATAGATGTGGAAATACGAATAATATGATTCAGAGCCATAATCGCTGAATTATAACGGAAGAGAACCAGGAATTCCATATTTCCTCATCTGTCAAGATAAGGAGTAGCGGTCACGGCTGAGGCTATTTTGTAATAAACGAGGTGACGGGTTTGTGTAAATATCATCCGTCAGTTTCATGTCGTATACCACCTGAAATCTCGGAGGACGAGAGGCAGGAAAGGCTTCAGCCATTAGTCTAGTAAGGACGATGAGAGAATGGTGTTGGCTTAGCCCCGAAATTGTTATTCGAAATAGAGGATTTTTTTTGCGCGTATGTTTCTATGAACAGTTGCGTTATCATTTCTTTCGAATGTCGGTTATTTTAGAAACACCAAAACAGACTCAAGTGTTAATTGTTAGTATGACGAATACTATCATTTCATTCTTATGAACTTCAATAGATGATATCACCGAATTATATTGAATATAAATAATATATCAAATTATAATAGGTACCTACTCATGTTTTAATGAACCAATAAAATCTGTGAATTTCGCGTAATTACCGTGTATTGACTTGTGAATACTTTCAAGGGCAAAACTTCAAGGGGTGATCATACATGTGATTTTCAACAACAAATATCATATAACACATGGTCGAAATTTCGACGGTTATTCTTCGATTTAACATTTCTCGATTTCACGCAATATTCCAAGTAGCATCATCAAATTTGACCACATTTCTTGAAAACGCATTTAATTTTTTTTTAAACTAAGAATTTTTGTGTGCCAAAAAAATTTTGTTGCGGGCGTGGTGAGGAGATGAATATGTGAAGTGAACACAATCAGTCATATTTTTCCAATGGTTCAAAAATCATCAATTATGGACATGTTTTCTTTTCAGCAAAAAATACCCCAGTTCTTCATGATTGAATATTAAAATAATTCTTATGGAAGTCATGAATTCATCTGTCTAATCAAAATAATTCAACATACAGATTTTATGAAAAAATGTAAAGATAACTACCACTACTTATAAATTAATATAATATAATTATATAATTAATATAAATTTTTTCGGTATCTATGGTCTTGGTAATTCGATCTGGACAAAATTTCCCACGTAGTTTGATTACATTATTCTTCATCTATGTGCGAAATTTCATTCCAATCCAATAGATAGTTCCGAAATTTCCAGGAAAAAAATAGTTTGAACGGCTATATTTACGGAACCCCCAGTCTAATTTTGCTCATTGTTGAACGTGACCTCGAAATTCGCGATCCAAACCTATTCTGAAAATTTCAAGGCCTTTCCGTTCGAAAGTTAAGATTTTTTATGGTCTCTATGGTTTTGATCATGCGATCTGGAAAAAATGTAGCTCGAATATATCATTCTCAATTTAAATACAAAATTTCGTCACGATCGAATCCATAGTTTCAAAACGATCAAGAAAACTGAATTTCAAAGGACCATATTTACGGAACCCCTTGTCAAACTTTGCTCATTGATGAAAGTGACCGCAACATTCGAGATCCACACCTATCCTGGAAATTTCAAGTCCCTAGGCCTTTCCATTACAAAGTTATATTTTTCTATGGTTTCTATGGTTCTGGTTATGCGAGCTGAACAAAATTGCATGTAGCTTGAACAAGTGGTTCTCCATCTGAGTGCAAAATTTCACCTCGATCGAATCTGTAGTTTCGAAGTAATCAGGAAAACAAAATTTTGAGCGACCATATTTATGGAACCCTTTGGCGAATTTTGCCCAATAACTAACTCAAGCGCGGCATTTGAGATTTTGTGTGCCAAAAAAATTTTGTTGCGGGCGTGGTAAGGAGATGAATATGTGAAGTGAACACAATCAGTCATATTTTTCCAATGGTTCAAAAATCATCAATTATGGACATGTTTTCTTTTCAGCAAAAAATACCCCAGTTCTTCATGATTGAATATTAAAATAATTCTTATGGAAGTCATGAATTCATCTGTCTAATCAAAATAATTCAACATACAGATTTTATGAAAAAATGTAAAGATAACTACTACTACTTATAAATTAATTCTTCGAAATGTCCTCCGTTCAATAAATTTCACTCATAGTTTTCGCACTGAATCTACAACCCTGCGAAGTTCACAACGTTTCTGACGGATTTCTGCACAACACAAATGTATTCTCTCGATCAGATCCTCTCGAGTCTGAACGCGAATTTGATATACTTTTTCTTTCAAGGTGTTCCAGACATAAAAATCCAAAGGCGTAAGGTCAGGGCTCCTTGGTGGCCATCTTACCAGAATGTACCTTTCAATCTATTGCACCCCACAATATTTATTCATTAAGTCCCGCATATTCCGACTATTATGAGCTGGGCAGCCATACATTTGAAATTGGAAACGAAACATTTTGTCTGTAAGCTTCGGGCATTTCATCCAATATGTCTGTTAAGCTACTTGGGATTAATGTAATGAATTCTTCACCGTTGAGACTATCGGGAGGTAGGTATTACTGGTCCGAAAATTCCACGTCTCATGACTCCTAACCTCATGTTGGAAATGAGAAACAAAAGTCGCATGAGGGTTCTCTCTTTTCCATAAATGGCTATTTCGCAAATTCATCATACCCGATTTCGTGAAAGTGGTCTCATCAGTCCTCAATATTTCTATTTGTTTGTCGTCTGTTGGGACAACGTAAACCGTACTCTCTAACCGCCGTGCGAGCATTTCCATTTACAAATTCATAAATGAACAACATATTATCACGATATTCGATTTATGAGAAAACAGGCGAAATTTCCTAGATTTTTGATCGCTCGTTCTACTATTACTACCGCACTGGTCCAAATGATGGAGTTTTTCATTGAGGAGTGGGACAACTCGGAAGAGACCGTTTCAACCTGTTTGGACCTCAGCAAAGCTTTCGATTGTGTCAGTCATTGCAAACTTCTCTCCAAATTGGAGTATATTGGCGTTAGAGGTACAGCATTGGAATTCATCCGAACATATCTGATTGTGGATATAAATGGGAGCGTGTCATCTATGAGATGAATCACGTCAGGAGTGCCCCAAGGATCTATACTCGGACCAATTTCATTCCTCATTTACATCAACGAACTAATGGACAACGTGACGACGGATGAAGAGGTGCTCTTTTCTGATGATGCCTCATTCCTAAATAGAGCGCAGGATGAAAGATTACTCCAAGAAAAGTCGAGAAGTTCTATGGAAGGGGCTGTTCAATGGTTCAACAGTAATGAGTTAAAAGTAAATACAGACAAAACAAGGGAACTAGTAATAACTACAAAATTTCACAACATCGAGAATATTGATCTATTGTTGGTGGAAATCTGACTTGGACACAACATTTAAACGAGTTGTATAAGAAGCTTTCGACTACAATATTCGCCATCAAGCAGATAAGGACCTTGCTCTTTGTGAGGGGGTAGCGCCTTTCACGTATCTTATGCAGTTCCATTGAAGAATGACCTACGGTAAAATCCTGTGGGGATCGTCTCCGGATACAGATAGGGTTTTTATAAAGCAGAAGGTTGCCCTATATCATTTCGTTGCGATGTCTGATGTCCGAATTTTGAGCCGAATATGGTCTCAATCTATAAGGTTAGACTCACTGATGACGAATCTGTCAAAAAATTCAAATCTGTCGGTCCGTCCGTCCGTTCGTAAGCAAATTAACTCTCGAACGAAAAAACCGAGAGACTTTTCAGTGAAACCTAAATGCCGCGGTTACGTTAGTTAATAGGCAGAATTACACCAGGAGTTCCGTAAATATGGCCGTCCGAAATGTTGTTCTTCCGATTTCTTCGAAACTACAGATTCGATCGAGATGAAATTGCACCCAAATGAAAAATGACTTTTCCAAGTAACATGCGGAATTTTATCTATATCCCAGGACCAGAACCCTTGAATCCATAGAAAATTATAACTTCAGAACGGCCAAGGGAGTTGAAATTTTCAGGATTGGTGTGGATCTCGAATGTAGCGGTCACGTTCATCAATGAGCGAAATTAGACAAGGGGTTCCGTTAATATGGTCGTTTGAAATTTGATAATTTCAAATTTACGGATTCGATCGTGACGAAATTTTGTATTTTTGGAGAATGATCAGAACGATAGAAACCATAGAAAATTATGACTTTCGAACGGAAAGGCCAAGGGAGTTGAAATTTTCTGGGTAGGTTTGGATCATGAAAGTCGTGGTCACGTTCATCAATGAGTAAAATTAGACTAGAGGTTCCGAGAATATGGCCGTTCAAAATATTTCTATCCTGATGATTTCGAAACCACTGATCAGATTGGAATGTAATTTTTACATAGACGAAAGATAATGTACTCAAACTACTTGCAGATCGAATCAACGGGACCATAGTGACCGTAGAAAAAAGCAGTTTCGCCTCAGTTTGAAATTTTTTTTTACGGCTCTCAAAAATGTCTTCAATTGGTTTCTAAAACTGTGAAATGCGAATCTACCTACTAGGTGGATGAACGAGCGCTCGGAAGCTCCTGACTGAATTGATTAAGATTCGATCGGCTCAGTATTTTTACAATTATTCGAAAGAAAAAATTCATACGGCTATATCTACGGAACCCTTCGGCACATTTTACCTATTGAAGAACTCAATTATCGCATTCTGACCTCGAACGTACCCTGAAAATTCCATAACTCTACGATTTTTTTTTCGAGAGTTATCGTGTTTACAACCGGACAGGCAGAATTGAACTTGACACCGAATTCTTCATCTGTGAGTCCAACCTAATCAACTGAGATCATTATCGGCTCGGAATTCATAAATTACAGCGATTTGGGCAAAACGACGAAGCTCATAAAAAAAATTACGGAAAGCACTGCCGTGAAGTCAGGAGCTTTTGAGCGTTCGTTCATCCACCTTGTAGGTAGATTCGCATTCTCAAGTTTTAGGAACCAATTGAAAAGATTTTGACAGTTGTCTGAGAAAATTTCAAACTAAGGCGAGAATCCAGACTTCACGTCAGTGCTTTAGGTGACCATTTTTGAGCGCTCGTACTACTTACACGAGGGCTATATCATTTCGTCACGATGTCTGTATTTTTCGAATTTTGAGCCGAAAATGGTCTCAATCGACTATGTTCGACTCACTGATGACGAATCCGTCGGAAAATTCGAGTCTGTCCGTCCGGCCGGCCGTCAGCACGATAACTCTCGAACGGAATAACCTAGAGACCTGAAATTTTCAGTGTGGGTTCAGTTCCCGAATGGCTCGGTTGAGTTCGTTAATGGGCCAAATCCCACCAGGATTTCCGTAAATATGGCTGTTCAAAGTTTTGTTTCCCTGATTACTTGAAAACTACAGATTTGATCGAGATGAAATTTTGCACTCTAATGGAAAATGAGGTGTTCAAGCTACATGTGAAATTTTGTCCAGATCGCATGACCAGAACCATAGAAACCATAGAAAATTGTAACTTTTGAACGAAAAGGCGTAGGGACTTGAAATTTTCAGGATAGGTGTGAATCTTGAATGTCGTGATGACGTTCATCTATGAGCAACATTATACAAGAGGTTCCGTAAATACGGTCGTTTGAAATTTTGTTTTCTCGATAAATTCGAAACTACGGATTCGATCGAGATGAAATTTTGTATTTTAATCGAGAATGATATATTGGAGCAATATTTTGTCCAGATCGCATGACCAGAACCATAGAAACCATAGAAAATTCTTACTTTTGAACGGAAAGGCCTAGGAACTTGAAATTTTCAGGGTGGGTTTGGATCACAAATTTCACGGTCACGTTCATCAATGAGCAAAATTAGATTAGGGGTTCCGTAAATATGGCCGTTCAAAAATTTTTTTCCTGATAGTTTCGAAACTACTGATCGGATTGGAATGAAATTATGCACCTAGCTCAGGAATAATGTATTCAAACTACGTGCAAAATTTTGTCCAGATCGCACCACCAAGACCATAGATACCGTAGAAAATTCTAGCGAATTATCGAAAAAAAATTGGTCACCTAAAGCACTGACATGAAGTCTGGAGTTTCGCCTAAGTTTCAGATTTTTTGTGACAGCTGTCGAAAATTCCTACAATTGATTTCTAAAACTGGAAAATGCGAATCTACCTACAACGTGCATGTACGAGCGCTCAAAAGCTCCTGCCTTCACGGCAGTGCTTTTCGTAATTTTTTTTCGATAATTCGCTAGAATTTTTTTCGGTATCTATGGTCTTGGTAATGCGATCTGGACAAAATTTCCCACGTAGTTTGATTACATTATTCTTCATCTATGTGCGAAATTTCATTCCAATCCAATAGATAGTTTCGAAATTTCCAGGAAAAAAATAGTTTGAACGGCTATATTTACGGAACCCCCAGTCTAATTTTGCTCATTGATGAACGTGACCTCGAAATTCGCGATCCAAACCTATTCTGAAAATTTCAAGGCCTTTCCGTTCGAAAGTTAAGATTTTCTATGGTCTCTATGGTTTTGATCATGCGATCTGGAAAAAATGTAGCTCGAATATATCATTCTCAATTTAAATACAAAATTTCGTCACGATCGAATCCATAGATTTAAAACGATCAAGAAAACTGAATTTCAAAGGACCATATTTACGGAACCCCTTGTCAAATTCAGCTCATTGATGAAAGTGACCGCAACATTCGAGATCCACACCTATCCTGAAAATTTCAAGTCCCTAGGCCTTTCCATTACAAAGTTATATTTTTCTATGGTTTCTATGGTTCTTGTTATGCGAGCTGAACAAAATTGCATGTAGCTTGAACACGTGGTTCTCCATCTGAGTGCAAAATTTCACCTCGATCGAATCTGTAGTATCGAAGTAATCAGGAAAACAAAATTTTGGGCGGCCATATTTATGGAACGCTCTGGCGAATTTTGCCCAATAACGAACTCAACCGCGGCATTTGAGATTCGAACCTACACTAAAAATTTCTGGTTTCTAGTACATTCCGTTCGGGAGTTATCGTGTATACGGACAGACGGCCAGACGGGTAGACGGATTCGTCATCAGTGAGTCGAACATAGTCGTTTGAGACCATTCTTAGCTCAAAATTCGAAAAATACAGACATCGTGACGAAATGATATAGCCCTCGTATAAGTTGTACGAGCGCTCAAAAATGAAAAGCACTGCCGTGAAGTCATGTGCTTTTGAGCTTCCGTTCATCCACCTTGTATTCAGATTCGCATTTTCCAGTTTTATAAACCAATTGAAGAAATTTTTGACAGCTGACAAAAAAAGGCAGCACCTCTTTGTCGATTATGCCGAATCAGCTGTTACAGAAATATAAAGATTTCTTATTCAATAATTCGTTGTAATTTTGATTCTCGTTATGCGATCTCGAAAAATTTAGCTTGAGTATATAAAATTTCGTCACGATCGAATCCGTAGTTTCGAAATTATCAAGAAAACTATATTTCAAGCGACGATACTCACGTAATTCCTGGTTGATTTTTGACCAATAACGAACTTAACCTTGTCATTCGAGGTTCGAACCTACCCTGAAATTTTCTAGAAAGTTTCTAGATTCGAGAGTTATCGTGTATACGGACAGACGGGCAGACGGATTCGTCATCAATGAGTCGAACCCTGCCGATTGAGATAATTTTCTGCTCAGAATTAAAAAAATACAGGCATCTGTTCTTATCTCTGGTCTTGGTAATGCGATCTGGACAAGATTTGGCACTTTAATCAAATTATAGTGGTGTCGAAATTATCAGGAAAAAATATTTTGAACGGCCATATTTACGGAACCTCTAGCCTAATTTTACTAATTTATAAAAGTGACATTCGAGATCCACACCACCTATCCTGAAAATTTCTAGTCCCTAGGCCTTTCCGTTCGAAAGTTATAATTTTCTATGTTTTTTATGGTTCTGGTCATGCGATCTAGACAAAATTCTGCATGTATCTAGCTTAAACACGTGATTCTCCATGTGAGTGCATAATTTCATCTTGGTCAAATCAGTAGTTTTGAAGTAATCAGGAGAAGAAAACTTTGAACGGCCATATTTACTGAACCCCTGGTGGAATTTGGCCCAGTAACAAATGCAAGTGCGGCATTCGGGAACAGAACCCACACTGAAAGTTTCAAGCTTCCAGGTCATTCCGTTCGAAAGTAATCGTGCTTACGGACGGCCGGACGGACGGACAGACTCGAATTTTCCGACGGATTCGTCATCAGTGAGTCGAACATACTCGATTGAGACCATTTTTGGCTCAAAATTTGAAAAAATCAGACATCGTGACGAAATGATATACCCCTCGTGTAAGTAGTACGAGAGCTCAAAAACGTTTGAATGGGCGAATATGAAGTATTTTTTATGGGCATTCAGAATTCAGTACTAGGAATATTTTGCATCGTAAACCTGAAGTTTGTATGTCAACCATTTTTCGAATGGAACACCTGTATTTTATTATTCCAATCGGTAGGGCTCTTTCTTCTGATTTCAAATATATATACTTTATTGAGGTTATCTTTGTCAGTTTTCAAAAAATATAGATTTTTCCGTCTGAATCTAAGGCTGCTGTAGAAGCTACACAATAATGCTGCGATTTCCTTATAGCACAGTAGGCGTGGATAATGAAACAGAAACAACTGGTATTTGTTTTATGTATTTTTTAACAAAAATTTAAATTAATTGTTCAAAATTGCCCCCATTTACGTCTAGACACATTCGATATCTTTTTATTAAATTTTCGAGGGTTCTCTCCAATATTTCTGGTTGGTTGTTGATATGACCAATTCCTTCCTCTATTCTGATTTCAATATCTTCGATATTTTGAGAAGGGTCCATAAAATGTATTCAATGGGGTTAGGTCGAAAATGTTAAGAGGCCAGAGAATGGTTACGTTTCTGCCAATCCACATATTGTAATTTCTTTTTGTCGTGTGGGCTCCTACAGACGTAAATGGGGGCAATTTTGAACAATTAATTTAAATTTTTGTTAAAAAATACATAAAACAAATACCAGTTGTTTCTGTTTCATTATCCACGCCTACTGTGCTATAAGGAAATCGCAGCATTATTGTGTAGCTTCTACAGCAGCCTTAGATTCAGACGAAAAAATCTATATTTTCCGAAAACTGACAAAGATAACTCCAATAAAGTATATATATAATTACATAATGCCAACCCTGTATACCTTAGATGAATTGCTTATCTGTATTGCATTCCATTTGAATATGAACATGTTACATTTTGATTACTAAGCATTAAGATCATACCACTGTGTGCATGACGTGGGTGTTGTTTGTCGCGAGTTATTCATTTACAGATAAGATATGTTATAAATACCTCTCCAGACGAATGAAGAATTCAATAATTAAGTGTATGTCTTCCTAGCTAATTGTTAGAATAGGATAATCTTCCGTTGTAAATAAATCTTTTCTTTTTAAAAGATCGGCTTTCGCTCCAAAAACGTAATTGGCGACGAGGTATGGGATTGTGCCGGTTTTCGTGAAGAACTGTGTTTCGAAACTTCGAGCGTGAAATCGTAGTTATCGCCGCGCTAAGAACTTCCAAAAACTTTCAGTTTCAACTGTTAAGGTGCCAAATCCAGCAACAACGAGGAGAAAAGCCGTTTGGAGCCCTGATTGTGTGGGTAGCGTCTACAACGACTCCAAAGAAACAACGTGGTGAGAATCCTATCTAGAAACACTTTTTTATTCCCAGTCACTGACCCTGGTCCAAAGTCTTCAATCTTTTCCCACGGTTTTGAGCGTAAAACTTGTGTGAGTTTTCTCTAGGTTTCTTATAAAAAACCGATTACCAGAGTTTTTCCTAGGTTTCTTAATACAAAAAACCGATTACCAGAGTTTTTCCTAGGTTTCTTATAAAATAAAAAACCGAATATAATTATTTCTCTAAGTACAATATAATTTTTCAAGATTACTTCCGTAAAGCATTTTAAAGGCCGGAAGAATACGAATACGAATAAGATGGCAGTCGCACCAGAACCAAATATGTTCGATAGATTAAAATTAATTGATTTATTTTCAAAGTCAATTGTACCATTTGATGGTAATCCCGCAAATCTCGCACGATTTTTAAATCACTGCGAAAGATTTTATAATAGGTTCCAATCTGCCGACGCGTTAATAAATGAAGCAATTATCGATATAATAAAGAGTAAATTGGTAGGAAATGCCAGTGAAATCGTAAGTTCCAATGAGAGAATTACAGATAACTGGTTTAACTTGAAGGAATTTTTAAAGTTAAGATTTGAGGAAAAAATAAGCCTCACAGTTTTGTTTTGGGATCTCCAAAATGCCCAAAGAATTCGTAACGAAAACGATTTAGATTTTCTAGAGAGAATAGTAGATTTAAAAAATAAATACGATTCGCAAGTCGAATTGTCTAATTTACCGATTCTTGAAAAGGATCAAGAAAAGAATATTGCGTCACGAGTAGCAACCAGAGTTCTGCTCTATAATATTAACCCAGAATTGAGAACAGCCCTTAGAGGACACGGAATTATGAACTATGACGATATAGTAAATTTTATTCGTCAAGATTATTACTTTTATCAACAACCCTATATGCATTATAAAAATCAGAATAATCAGAGGAATTTTCCTCAGCAAAATCAGAGAAATGTCTCTCAAACTAATAAAAATAATTTTCCAAATAATAATCGAACAAACTTCCCAAATAATAATTATGGAAGTTTTACTCAAAATAATCAACATTGGGGAAAATTGCAATCTAGTCAAAATAATCAAAGAAATTTTTATCCAAATAATCCCCAACCGAGATTCCCATCTCAACCGATTAATTTCCAACAAAAACAAGTGAAAACTTATTTCCCGACAAATCGTCAAGTCTTCGGTAATAATGAACGTAAAAACGAGAATGTTTTCAAACCTCATCCTAATCAAAGAATACAATCTCCCCCTGAAAAAATGTCGATTCAGACGAGGAATTATCCCCAAAAGAGATCAAATTATTCTACTCAATATCACCAAAGTCCCCAGAGACAATTTTTTAATAATCAACCCAATCCAAATATAAGGATTGAAGAATTAACTAATATTGCGTCTACTTCGAAAGACCCGAGATTCAAAAAACGTGATTTTAACGAACGTTCATATCCAGAACGTAATAATTCCAGTAAATATTTAAATGAAAATTTTCGAGATCGTGCCATGAACGACTCATTGACTTAAATAATACGTTAGATAACACAAACCAACTCCCCTATATCCAATTCCAAAATCCTAAATGTAAACTTTTAATTGATAGTGGATGCTCTGTTTGTCTTATTGATCCAAAATTCGCGTATAATAATTTTCCTAAAAATATTTTTAATGAATCTACGACACTAACTGCATGTTTCAAAAAACAAACTGCAAATGAAAAAGTTTTAATACCTTTATTCCCTGAATTTCAAATTGATGATTTTCATCCCTTTGTCGTATACAAGTTCCATAAGAATTATGATGGTCTTATAGGAGCAGATTTTCTGAATAAATATGGACTTAATTTAGATTTTAAAAATCAATTATTGACTAATAATTATTGTCAAATCCCTTTTTATTATCAGCAAGTATGTCAGAAACTCCGAAATATCCCAATGGATCCTGAGTTTTCAAATATAATAAAACATAAAATTGATACGATCAACCAACACTTAGCAGATATCCAAAATATTTTAGAAGCATTTAAAGCGGATAATCTGAAAATTCAATTAAATGAATGTTCTCTTGAAACTAAAATTGAAACAAGTGATAATAAAAATCCTGAAGGAATCGTACCTAATTCAAAAATATTGAAAGCAATTGCTGAATTTCCAATTCCTAAAACTCCTAAAGAAATAAAATCATTTCTTAGACTCGTAGGATGTTATAAAAAATGTATCCCTAATTTCGCAAAGATAACGAAACCATTAACTTCATGTTTGAAGAAAGATTCCAAAATTAATATCAATGATCCTAAATATATCGAAGCGTTCGAAATATGTAAAAGAAATTTATTGAATCACCCTGTATTGAGATACCCCGATTTCGATAAGCCATTCGTTCCTACAACTGATGCGTCAGGTTTCGCGATAGGCTCTGTTTTATCTCAAGGTGAAGTTCCGAAAGAATTTGATTACGGAATACGTTATAAGAAATGTTCAACTGATAATGCTGAAGCTCTCAGTCGAATTATAATAGAGTCAGATAATAAATTGACTTATAAAGATTTTGTAAAAAATTATGAATTGAAAAATATTAAAGATTCCCCTAAGATAACGGAAAGAAAAGGTAATTTATTTAAAGCCCCAAAGAATTATGCGTTAGCACATTGCGTTTCCCGTGATTTTCACATGAACAGAGGTGTAGCACTCCAATTTAAAAATAAATTTGGTCAAATAGATAATTTAAAATCTCAAAATAAGCTACTAGGAGAAGTAGCAATGATCCAAATAAATGATCGAAACATTTATTATTTAATCACGAAAGATTCGTATTTTCATAAACCGAAATATGAAACCGTTTTTCAATCAATATTATATCTCAGAGAATTGTGTCAATATAATAATGACAAATACTTAGCTTTACCCAGAATTGCATGCGGTCTAGATAAATTAGACTGGCATATTATTTCAAATATGATAAAATATATTTTTGCGGAATCTAATATAAAGATAATTGTATATTCCTTACCGAATCGGAATATCGGAGGAAATACTAATGAATTTGAAAATGATCCAATGATAGAGATCAATACGTTCGAAGAAACGAACAGAATCGATAATGATTCAATGGCAAATGCCACAGACATAGATTATTACGAAAATATTGAAATAAACGGAATCGAAGATGATTTGTTATCAATTGCAAATCAAATCACTACGGAAGAATTAGATGAATGTTTGGCCCTATTGGATCCAGACGATGATAATAATGATAATGATAATAATGAAAACGAAGATTTTATTGATTTAGAGACAGACGATATTACTGTCCATAGTAACATTGAGAATCCTATTTTAGAACTTCCCTATACAGAAAGAAGTTTAAATGCAGCCCCTTTGCAGATAATATTAAAATCATCCCCGAATTATAGTGTTACGAAAACTAAACCTTTCGGAGAAAAACTCAGATTTCGAGTAATGATAAACTCAATAGATACTGACTTATTCAAATTTGTCAAAGAGTATATTCAACCAAAAAAGTCGTATACTTTATATTTTGCTTCGCCCGAATTAGAGAAACCTCTAATAAATATTTTACAAAATAAATTTGATTATAAAACGTTAAATTTGAAAATTTCTAGAACATACGTAGAAGATGTTGAAGATAAAGAAGAACAACTTCTTCGAATTCAACAGTATCACGAGACAAAGTCTATTCATCGTGGTTTACGAGAAAATATAATTAGTTTAAAACGAAAATATTATTGGCCGAACATGAACAAAGATGTTCAAAGCTTTATAAATTCTTGTGAAATATGTCAAAAAAGCAAATATGAACGAACTCCCATTGAGTTACAATTTAGACCAAACCCAATTGGATCGAAACCTTTCACTCACATTTATTGTGATACAATAAGATTCAATCAAACGTATTGTCTGAGTATAATAGATTCTTTTTCAAGATTAGGTCAATGTTACCCACTTCTACAAAAGACAGGAATTGAAATTGTAGATAAATTATTGATGTATTTTGGCCATTACGGCATTCCTAATAAAATAACGTGTGACAATGGATTAGAATTTAAAAATGGCGTAGTCCAGGATTTTTGTAAAATCCATAAAATTGAAATTCATTATATTACAAATTATAATCCCAATTCGAATGCATTAGTAGAAAGATTTCATTCTACACTGATAGAACAATTGCGAACAATTGAAAGTAGGAATTCAACTTTTCCAAGCAGACTTTCCCAAGCTTTATTAAGTTATAATAATTCGAATCATTCAAGTCTAGAAATGACACCTATGCAAATTATTAAAGCAGATTTAAATTACTCTTTACCAGTTGAACGTACACATAACGAACAAGTTCAAGATTACGTGGAAAATTACATAGACAATCTTAATGAGATTGCAAATCAATTAGAAAAGAATAAAGAGAAAAATATTGCGCGTTTGGAAAAAACGAATGAAAAGCGATCAGCAAAAGAAAGTCATCCCTTAAATAAAAATCCTACTTATATTAAAAATCCAATAACGAGAAAATTGGACCCAGCATTTAAAAAGGTTAATGCTCGTGAAATTGATAATTTACGCATTCAGGATAATAAAAATAAACACATTTATCATAAGAAAATTCTTAAGCAAAGAAAAAACTAGTTCAAAATTTTGTTGCAGATAATGGATCTATACGTCATCCTCGCGATATTATTCGAAATAATTATCGTATCATGTATGGATATCATTTCAATTGAAAGCAACATATTACCAATCGCATTAGGAAAAGCGTATGTCACACATAAAAATCTTCAATTGATATATCACGTAGATTTAAATAAAATCGAAGAATTGATTCTTAATTATCAGAAAGAAATAATTAAATTAGAAAAGTCAAAATCTAATTTTGCACAAACAGCCAATTTTAAGTATCTACAGCATACTAATGAAATTAATATCAATACCATGGAAGAATTGTTAAATGAAAAAATTAGAGTTAAAAGAGGACTCATTAACTTAGGAGGAAAGATTTCAAAGATTTTATTCGGAACGTTAGATTCCGATGACGAGGAATTATATAAAAACTATTTTGATAGTATTCAAAAAAATGAAAAAGTTTTGATAAGAAATCAAAAACAGATCGCAACAGTCGTAAATGACCTTAAAAATAAGTATATTGAAAAATTTCAGAAAATGTCAGAAAACCTTAAATTGCTTCAAGTTATACCAGCAATACAAGAAATTCAATACATGCATCTCCTGACATTTGAACTTAAAGATATCAAGAATATTCTAGATGAAATTGCAACTGCAGTGAGTTTTGCAAGATTACATCTTTTACATGAATCCATTTTACCTTATTCAAAATTCCTTGAATTAATAAAAAATGTGACGATAATACCTTTACATCATCTGAAAGATTATTATCAGATATGTCATACGAAAGTAATTTTCAAAAAGAAAGCATTACTATTTTTAATATCAATCCCTACGGTATACGAAGAAAGTTATGATTTATACAAGTTTTACTATCTACCGCAAAACAATTTATCCCTTCCATATACCGATCCTTATTTACTCTCACAAGAAGAAACCCTGAAATGGTCAACGAAATTTTGCCATCCAGTGGAGGATGATTATCTCTGCGATCAAGACACCCTAGCTGAATCACCAGCATGCCTTCGAAATATTTTGAAAAACCACACCGAAAACTGTCCAAGAACGACAACGGTACTTTCCCCAGATTCAAAATTATTAGAAGATGGAAATATCTTATCCATCGAAAATAAAAATGTTTTAGAAAAATGTCTTCAGCAAACAAGACATTATTTTGTGCCTCCTATAACAATTCTACGAACCAAATGTGCTGTGAGCAACACGAGAAAAGAAATTGTCCCAACTACTACGTTTAATGAAGAAAAATACGTGATTCTACCCAAGATAACTTTATTCAACCCAAATTCCACAAATGAAGAATCCCGGAAAGATGAAGACATCCCGGATATCAAGATAGAAGACCTGGACCAATGGAATCTCCAGCCTTCAAGATTTACCCTACTATTTGTTTTTATAATAATCATTTTATTGATAATTACTTATTCTATTTTGAAATATTTAAGAAAAGATATTTTTTGTAAAGCTACACCTACTACAGGTGATGCCTTTATTCAAGGTGGGGAGGAATTACATAATGCCAACCCTGTATACCTTAGATGAATTGCTTATCTGTATTGCATTCCATTTGAATATGAACATGTTACATTTTGATTACTAAGCATTAAGATCATACCACTGTGTGCATGACGTGGGTGTTGTTTGTCGCGTGTTATTCATTTACAGATAAGATATGTTATAAATACCTCTCCAGACGAATGAAGAATTCAATAATTAAGTGTATGTCTTCCTAGCTAATTGTTAGAATAGGATAATCTTCCGTTGTAAATAAATCTTTTCTTTTTAAAAGATCGGCTTCCGCTCCAAAAACGTAATTATATATATTTGAAATCAGAAGGAAGAGCTTTACCGATTAGAAAAACAAAATACCGGGTGTTCCATTAAAAAGAAACTGTTCACATAAAATTTTCAGGTTAACGATGCTTTTTTGCATTTCCCAGTACTTGATTCTGGATTCCCATAAAAAATACTTCATATTTGCCCATTTAAACGATTCTGTAAGATCAATATTAACTTAGATAGCTATTGTGTAAAATATAAACAATCACCCGTTGCATAATATATCACAAACCAACAAGAGAGTTGAACTCAGCATTTGAATTTCCTAGCCATTATTCACTCCATTCCATGACAAACAAGTCGAGATTTCGTTAAAGTGAAGGCATACTAGTCGTCACCACCGATTATGTTTAATCCCTCGTGGTGACAATGTTACGCATTGCAGGCCAGATATCGTTCAGTCGGTGACAATAAATCGTTCGTTACCCTAGGGACATCTGTGTACCTTCGTCCACAAGCATCGATTTTCAGTGTTAGATTCTGCGGATAGACAGGCACCGAATTGATTCAACACTGAATTGGTTCCAGAATACAGAAAGTAATAGGTCACGTGCTCAGATTCACACCACAGTTACCGCACATATGTGGTCTATGTGGCAATCGAACAAGTAGAAACTAAATGGATCGATTCTGAGATTCACCCATTAGCCAACAGAAACCTTAAGCTACAGACCCTGCAATTTGGAACCAATTTTTATTTCAGTTCCATGATGGAGGGCTGCAAATTTAACTCTATTATCTCCACATCGCCAGGTTATCTTTATCTAGAAAATATGTTACGGCATATATCAACTCATCACCAACAATTTTCTATTTTTATGGGAAAATATGATAACTTACGAACTGTTGGCAGTAGAGCTTAGGAATATTCAATTTTGAAGTCCACCATTTTATTCCGGATAGTTCTTCGATTAAGATACTGCATGAAATCTAACCAGTAACTACTGCTAAATAAATTCCTTGAATAGCACTCACCTTTCATTATCTGTGATGAATGAGAATCTATTTCGAACGAGAAATCTTGTTCATCAGAAGATGTTTGCTGTAATTTGTAAGGAGAAAGTTATAACTTGATAATGGTAAGTATTTTGAGAATAATTTTTTGAATTTTTCATGATTTTTTGAGCGCTCGTGCTACGAGGGCTATATCATTTCGTCACGATATCTGTATTTTTCGAATTTTGAGCCGAAAATGGTCTCAATCGACAGAGTTCGACTCACTGATGACGAATCCGTCGAAAAATTCGAGCCTGAATAATAACTTTTGAACGGAACGTCCTAGAAACTTGAAATTTTCAAGGTTCGAATGCCGCGGTTAGGTTCTTTCTTGGGCAAAACTCGACTAGGGGTTCCGTGAATATGACCGTTCGAAATTTTGTTCTCCTGATTACTTTGAAACTACAGATTTGATCGAGGTGAACTTTTTCACTCAGATGAAGAATGATGTGTTCAAGATACATGCAAAATTTTGTTCAGATCGCATGACCAGAACCATAGAAACCATAGAAAATTATAACTTCGTAATGGAAAGGTCTAGGGACATGAAATTTTCAGGATAGGTGTGGATCTTGAATGTCGCGGTCACGTTTATAAATGAGCGAAATTAGACTAGGGGTTCCGTAAATATGGTTGTTTGAAATTAAGTTTTCTTGATAATTCCAAAACTACGGATTCGATCATGACGAAATTTTGTATTTTAATGGAGAATCAAATATTCAAGCTACATTTTGTCCAGATCGCATGACTAGACTCATAGAAACCATAGAAAATTATAACTTTCGGACTGAAAGGCCTAGTGACTTGAAATTTTCAGGGTAGGATCGGATCACGAATTTCGCGGTCACGTTCATCTATGAGCAAAATTAAATCAGGGATTCCGTAAATATAGCCGTTCAAATTATTTTTTTCCTGATAATTTCGAAACCACTCATTGGATTAAAATGAAATTTTGCACATGGAGTAAGAATAATGTATTCAAATTACGTGGGAAATTTTGTCTAGATCGCATTACCAAGACCATAGATATCTTAGAAAATTCCAGCGAATTTTTTTTCGAAACTGGAAAATGCGAATCTACCTACAAGGTTGATGAACGAGCGCTCAAGAGCTTCTGACTTCACGGCAGTGCTTTTCATTTTTTTTTATTTGATGAGGAAGGGGACATAGCTTACTGATTTTGGGTTAATCAAGTTTTATTTTCTCACTATTTCAGCTTTCACTATTTCGGTTATTAACATATTCCTTCCAGATTTTGTTTTCAATAGGATGCATGGTTCGATTAACATTGCTATTTCTCAATATTTTTTGTTATTTCTCTACTTTTATATCATTATTATACAGGCTGTTTCATTTCTAAATGTACATACGTTAGCCTAATGTAGAGCTGCCCAAGACGAGTCCAAAAAACCTATTGTATATGATAGTTCTAATCAACGTCATAGCCGAGATACTGGGTTATTTATGTATTCGCCAATATTTTCAATTGTTTATAAAGTTTGAACTATTCAGTTTAATCAATTGATATATTTCTTTCTTATATTCTAATGAACAATTCCTGATTGAATAAATTTTCAGAAAAATATGGATTTTGAATAATTCATTACAAATGATCGACAGTGAGAAAATAAATAAACAAACGAGTAAACAAGTAAAATATTCGAAAGGAATGATTAGAGTTGCTCTAAACTTCCAACTTGATGCACATTCTTGCTCTTTTAAAATTATATCTAATAGCCTTTTTGATCATTTTCGGATCATGACGGATCTTAGATCTTATTGAAGGCAACTTCGATACGTTGTAGGAGAATATCCCAACTTCTAATCTGAGACGAATATACTAAAGATTTCGAATATTCTCGAACGAAATAATCGATAGGATTGAAATCTGGTGATCTAGGGGGCCATGCATGCGATCCACCTCTGCCTATGGGATTTCAATCCTATCGATTATTTTGTTTGGGGATATTCTCCTACAAACTATCGAGTTTTCCATCAGTCTAACAGACAATTTTTCGAATTCAATCTCAATGTACGACAGTTATGTGAAGTATGTATGTGGGATTTCACTATCGAATTAAATGTTTCGACAAAAATTTTGATGGGTCAAAAGTCGCGCGGGACACTAAAATTTCGTGCGGTACTCGAGAATTTTCTGCTGCTTCCGAATGTTTCAATCAAATCCAATATGCCTTCATGCAGGGTGTTGAATCCCAGCTTGCGAGAACTATTCTTCTAATACGGACCTGGATTTTTTTGATCAGTTCGCCCATGGAAGTGTGTTTCACTTTCCAAATTCAAAAGTTATAAACAATTAAAAATATTGGCAAATACATAAATCTCGGCTATGAAGTTGATTAGAACTATCATATATAGGTTTTTTGAACTCGTCTAGGGTAGCTCTACTTCAGGTTAACGTATGTACATTCATCAATGAAACAATGTATAATGTTCTGACTGCTATGCCAACTGAAGGATTCCTGGTTAGAACGGTATAGTATTTATCTGATCCTTTTGATTAGTTTTCTGAAGAAGTTCTTCTGGGAAAGAAGATGATTTTTTCCTTTTCCTGGAGGCCTGAGCTTGTTTTTCAGGAGGACATGAACTATGTCTGAGAGACTTAAGTCTCCCCTGAAGGACGTTTTCTTCTGAAAGAGCTGAACGGAGGATATTCTTTTGCATCGAAGCTAAAAAAGACTTGATGATTTCCTCAACGGCTCCATGCCGCTAAAAGACTAGAAACTGCCCCACTAACACCACAGACTGTCAAGGAGAATTTAGACATACATACATATTATGTACCTATGTTTCAATATCGTTGGAACCATACTCAAGCCTGGTCTACATTGGTAAAATTAGAAGTAGAGTTTTGTGGTAGAGTGCTTATTATTTCCCTGCTAGAATAATGTGAACAGGTTGTGCTGAAGACAGTGGATAGCTGACCATAGAAAATTATAACTTTCGAACGGAAAGACCAAGAGAATTGAAATATTCAGGGTAGGTTCGAATCTCGAATGCTGCGGTTAAGTTCGTTATTGAGCAAAATTCGTTTGAAATTTCGTTTTCTTGATAATTTCAAAACAACGGATTCGATCGTGAAGAAATTATGTATTTCAATGGACAAAAATATATTCAAGCTACATTTTTTCCAGATCACATAATCAGAACCATCTTAAATTCCAACGAGTTATTGAATAAAAAATCCTGTTATTCCTGTAACAGCTGATCCGGCAATCCACCTACAAGGTGGATGAACGAGCGCTCAAAAGCTCCTGACTTCACGGCTGTACTTTTTATGATTATTTTTAAATAGGTACTTACCTACACCTGCAGAGCGGATGCCTTATTTTCAACCTCCATTATTCATTTCTAATCGATCGTAGTAACTACATCATAAGGGTAAGATGAATAAAGCCGACAAAGAAGTGAGATACTTCGATAAAGAAGCCGACCATTTCCCCTGCCTATATTTTTAGCGATTGTTGGAACGGTCGTTGAGTGACTTCAGTGCTATATATTCATATCAAGGAGAATGAAAAACATAAAACCCTGATTGATGTGAATGCGTTGAGGCTAGATGGGAATATAAATAAAAAAAAACCATTTACTTGCTTATAAATATATATTTTGATTTATCATGATATATCCGAGACATTTCGCCATGAGGTGATTTCTTCCAACAATCCCTGGGATTTGTTTTATCGGATAACTATTTTTATCTTCAACGTCACCTGGATAAACTGTGCGTCGATAATTTTTTTAGGAATGTTGAAGATTATACCTACTTATTCGCTTGAAACTCTCCTTATTCTTTATTTCGGAGAGCATATTTGTTTTCGAAACAATATTTGCCATTCTCTTCGACCTGGTACGTACCTAGTGTCAATATACCGATGGCAAAATTGTATACATAAATCTCTGAAAATGATCAGAAACCTACAGAATTATAAGATATATTTGATCGTATTTCCCTCATTGAGGCCCTGAAATGGTCTTTCTTTGTCAATATTGAAATGAGGTACCTCTTAAATCGCTGAAATTGTCAAAAAATACATATTATTAGGAAGCTAGGAAATCTTTATTTGGCTCATTAGGTCTAAGCAGTAAAAACACATTTTGCTTCGCAAAATTCGACATATTCATTAACATAGTTACTCACCATAACGCGGTTTTTTCTTTGTCATGTGCAGCCTTTTCTGATTGATAGTAATTTTTTTTCTTGATATAATTTTTTCTAAGCTGGGTGGTAGATACTGAAATTTGCGGAAGAGTACCTCAAAGATCAGTTTTCGTAACAGATTAAACCTAATCCTGAAAGTCTTTTTTTGAGCGCTCGTACTAATTACACGAGGGCTATATCATTTCGTCACGATGTCTGTATTTTTCGAATTTTGGGCCGAAAATGGTCTCAATCGACTATGTTCGACTCACTGATGACGAATCCGTCGGAAAATTCGAGTCTGTCCGTCCGTCCGTCCGGCCGGCCGTAAGCACGATAACTCTCGAACGGATCAACCTAGAGCCTTGAAATTTTCAGTGTAGGTTCAGATCCCAAATGCCTCGGTTGAGTTCGTTAATGGGCCAAATTCCACCAGGGGTTCCGTAAATATGGCCGTTCAAAGTTTTGTTTCCCTGATTACTTGAAAACTACAGATTCGATCGAAATGAAATTTTGCACTCAAATGGAAAATGAGGTGTTTTAAATACATGCGAAATTTTGTCCAGATCGCATGACCAGAACCATAAAAACCATAGAAAATTGTAACTTTTGAACGGAAAGGCCTAGGAACTTGAAATTTTCTGGGTGGGTTTGGATCGCGAATATCGCGGTCACGTTCATCAATGAGCAGAATGAGACTAGGGGTTCCGTAAATATGGCCCTTCAAAATATTTTTTTCCAGATAGTTTCGGAACTACTGATCGGATTGGAATGAAATTATGCACCTAGCTGAGGAATAATGTATTCAAACTACGTGCAAAATTTTGTCCAGACCGCATCACCGTAGAAAATTCTAGCGAGTTATCGAAGCAAAATTGATCAGCTGAAGCACTGACATGAAGTCTGGAGTTTCGCCTAAGTTTCAGAATTTTTTTGGCAGCTGTCAAAAATTCCTTCAATTGGTTTCTAAAACTGGAAAATGCGAATCTACCTACAAGGTGTATGTACGAGCGCTCAAAAGCTCCTGCCTTCACGGCAGTGCTTTTCGTAATTTTTAATTACTCCAGCTCGGTTTCCAGCCTTCTTGGCCAATGTCTGATTTAATGATAATAAATGTAAGTGCGGACTATATTCAACTTTTATCTCGTATGACTATCTTTTTGAGCGCTCGTACTACATACACGAGGGCTATATCATTTCGTCACGATGTCTGTATTTAACGAATTTTAAGCTGAAAATGTGCCGTAAGCACGATAACGCTCGAATGGAACAACCTAGAGACTCAAAATTTTCAGTGTGGGTTCATTTCCCAAATACCTCAGTTAAGTTCGTTAATGGGCCAAATTCCACCAGGGGTTCCGTAAATGTGGCCGTTCAAAGTTTTGTTTCCCTGATTACTTGAAAACTACAGATTTGATCGAGATGAAATTTTCCACTCAAATGGAGAATGAGGTGTTCAAGCTACATGTGAAATTTTGTCCAGATCGCATGACCAGAACCATAGGAACCATAGAAAATTGTAACTTTTGAACAGAAACGCCTAGGGACTTGAAATTTTCAGGATAGGTGTGGATCTCGAATGTCGTGATCACGTTCATCTATGAGCAAAATTATACTAGGGGTTCCGTAAATATGGTCGTTTGAAATTTGGTTTTCTGGATAATTTCAGAACTACACATTCCATCGTGATGAAATTTTGTATACTAATGGAGAATGATATATTCAAGCTTCATTTATCCAGACCACATGACCAGAACCATAGAAACCATAGAAAATCATAACTTTCGAACGGAAAGGCCTAGGGACTTGAAATTTTCAGGATAGGTTTTGATCTGAAATGTCGCATTCACTTTTATCAATGAGAAAATTCTGCACCTAGCTGAGGAATAATGTATTCAAACTACGTGCGAAATTTTGTCCAGATCGCATTACCAATATCATAGATACCGTAGAAAATTCTAGCGAATTCCCGAAAAAAAATTGGTCAGCTGAGGCACTGACATGAAGTCTGCAGTTTCGCCTAAGTTTGAGAATTTTTTGACAGCTGTCGAAAATTTCTTAAATTGATTTTTAAAACTGGAGATTGCGAATCTACCTACAAGGTGGATGTACGAGCGCTCAAAAGCTCCTGACTTCACGGCAGTGCTTTTATAATTTTTTTCAGTTTTTTTAATACAAATCGAGGCAAAGATGCATTCAATTCATAACAGCCTCCTCCCGGAAGTGCCACACGGAAGATTCATGCGTCCATTCCATCATAATCCTGAATTCATCTGAGAAATTGAACAAGGGAAACCCTTAACGTATGCAAACAGTTGAAAGGAAGGAGCACTGACAAATTGTTAAACACTTCTCATCTGTCCGGAAGCTGCATGCAGAGCTTCTCCTTTGGGAAATTTCAATCTGTAGTGTTAGGTGTTCGCAAATGTTCTGTATGTGTGGGATAGTTTCTACCAGCTTAATATAGACCGCTGTCGATGGTCGGGGGGGCCTTTATATATGAAGCAAACTGCGCCAGTAAAACACCGATTAATAATGAATGGACAGCAAATAAGGCTGGAAACTCATTCTTACTACCGTTTCCTTTCTCGTGCACTCGGTTGAATTACAACGGAAGACAGTCCAATATGTGTGTGTTCCAAGATTTTGTGCTCCAATGGAAGTTTGTTCGTCGAGAGTTTCATGACGACGCTATGAAATATCGTTCCGCTTTCCTATCCACCCTTTTGCTCAAAAATTTATCTGGAACAAAGCCATTAATTAACGAAAGATATTTTCAATCGATCAATGAACTTCTGGCAGATGCAGACGAAAATCATTTTTCACAAACTGAACTATTTTTTGAAAAATTAAAATTTTATTTTTGGGATGGGAAATTTCGCACAAAAAAAAGGCTCATTTCTACATTATTTCGTTTATTATATCTGTATTTCTATGTATGTTTCAACCCGTCCTGCAAAATTAAATATGTTACTCATGTGGTTTAACTATTATTTCTCATAATAACCATTAAAATCGTTTAAGTGAAAAACCTTCTAACCATTCTTGAAATTTTTCATAGTTCATGTTTCGGGAAGTCTAGAATCTAAAAATCGAATGATGAATTATGTCTGACTTACCTCGGAAAATTTGAGGAAACATCATAAGGGAGGTAAACTCTAATAGTTCATGAATTTTGAATATAGAAAATAAGTAACAATTTTTTGTTATGTATTGACATTTTTCGTGAAATCACGAGAGTTATCAGAATAATGTGGAAATAATGAACCTTGTATGTATTCTTAAACACATTTATGTCCCACGATTAGTTCCTGATTCCCTCGTGGGACATAAATATAATTACGTTTTTGTGAGCTAAAGCCAACTTTTAAAAAAAAGTTATTCATTTACAACGGACGATTGTCCACCCTAATATAACATCAGCTAAAGACGTGCACTTAATTATTATTGACGATGAATTCGTCTTCAAGGTATTTATAACAATATCTTATCTGCAATGAATAACACGCGACAAACATACACCCACGTCATAATGTGGTGTGATCTAAATGCTGAGTAATCAAAATATAACATGTTCATATCAAATCTGGAATGCAATGCAGATAAACGATTCATCTAAGGTATTTAGGGTTGGCATTACGTAATTCCTCCCCACCTTGAATATCACCTGTAGTAGGTGTAGCTTTACAAAAAACATCTTTTCTTAAGTATTTCAAAATAAAATAAGTAAATATTAATAGAACGATTATTATAACAATTAGCAAAAAGTCTTGAAGGCTGGAGATTCCATTGGTCCAGGTCTTCTATCTTGATATCCGGGATGTCTTCATCTATCCGGGATTCTTCATTTGTTGAATTTGGGTTGAATAAAGTCATTTTGGTTAAAATCACCTATTTTTCTTCATTAATCGTAGTAGTTGGAACGATTTCTTTTCTCGTGATGCTCACAGCACATTTATTTCGTAGAATTGTCATGGGAGGCACAAAATAATGTCTTGTTTGTTGAGGACATTTTTCTAAAACGTTTTTGTTTTCGATGGATAGGATATTTTCATCTTCTAGTAATTTTAAATCTGGGGAAAGTACCGTTGTCGTTCTTGGACAGTTTTCGGTGTGGTTTTTCAAAATGTTTCGAAGGCATGCTGGTGATTCGGCTAAGGTGTCTTGATCGCATAGATAATCATCTTCCACTGGATGGCAAAATTTCGTTGACCATTTCAGGATTTCTTTTTGTGAGAGTAAATAGGGATCGGTATATGGAAGGGATAAATTGTTTTGTGGAAGATAGTAGAACTTGTATAAATCATAATTTTCTTCGTATACCGTTGGGATTGATATTAAAAATAGTAATGCTTTCTTTTTGAAAATTACTTTCGTATGACATATCTGATAATAATCTTTCAGATGATGTAAAGGTATTATAGTAACGTTTTTCATTAATTCAAGGAATGTTGAATAAGGTAATATCGATTCATGTAAAAGATGTAATCTTGCAAAACTCACTGCGGTTTCAATTTCATCTAGAATATTTTCGATATCTTAAGTTCAAATGTCAGGAGATGCATGTGTTGAATTTCTTGCATTGCTGGTATAACTTGAAGCAATTTAAGGTTTTCTGACATTTTCTGAAATTTTCAATATACTTAATTTTAAGGTCATTTACGACTGTTGCGATCTGAACTATTCTGAATGAAAGTTGATCAATCCTCTCTCAATATTATTGATTGAATATGTTCATTTAAAACTTCTCCCATTTTTTATATCATTTGTGTGCTATTTAAAATTTGCTACTTGCTCACACAGCAAAATTGAATTTCGACTTTATTTATTTCTCTTCGATTATTCGAAATTAATTCTCATATTTATTTAAATGCAATTGGTACATATTGGTACATATCGTCCTTTATTGGAATAACATCCAATCATAACATGATAATTATTTTTAAGGGTTCTTTATCCCTTTAAGTCTACTTGGGACTTGGAAGCTTTCAAATTGAAGCTCTTTCTATTGAAGAGTTTTATTTTATCGGCAGGATGTGCCTTAACACATGACTTTACTTTTTACTAATGCATTTGATTTGGGATTATAATTCGTAACATAATGAATTTCGATTTGGAGATTAATATGTGTGACGTAGGCTTTCCTATCGTGATTCATAATACATTCTTTCTATTGAAGATTAATATTTGAGACGTAGGCTTTTCCAGCTTTTCCTAACGCGATTATATTAATATTGAACAGGGCTGGCTCTAGTGACATTATAATCAGTGGGCTTTTCAATTCATGAAATATGAATATTACAAAACTTGGAACTCCGAAACTTGGAAACTTGAAACATCTTGTTCCGTTATTGGCCGAACTAATTAAATTCTCTCGTAATCAATCGAGTTTATCTCGTATCAATTTGATCAGGGGGTTATCAATACTTGAAATATTTGTTTTACGGAAGTCTTAGACAACCCCATTTTAAATTCGAATATTTATTTAAATCAGGGGATTTTAAATTCATTTTCTATATTTGAGGAATAAAGTGTATGAAGTATGAACAATGATACTTAAACATGTCTTGAAGAAAATTCTATAATTTTTCTAATTCTCTATGTAATTGCGAAGCGAAGGATAATGATTATTATCAATAATATGAAACGAGGGTTTGTAAATACCGTTGTTCAAAGAATGTCTGAAGGAGAATACGTTAATCGTTCTAATATTTTCTGTTACTAATAAACAAATGAAAATGAGATTTTTCTCAAATAATATTTTAAGGTTATATAGTTTCCGTACTTTATAATAAGGGATAATTTTCGAAATTATTCTCGAAGATGGTGACTTTAACCGTTTCTCCGTATATGGAATTTTTATTATAGGATTCTTAATATTACGTTGGACAGTAAAACATTCTGTCTCATTGAAATTTATTTTAATTTCATCGTTTGAATTTAACCATTTCAAACAAGCTTCATATTTTTCTTTATTTATTCGATTTTTAATTAACGATGAATATTTTTCGATTCTATTCATTTCAATATTTTTATAATTATTTATTTTTGAATCATTTTCGATTCTATTCATTTCCGTATTTTCGTTAAAGTATGCATCTGTGGCTTTTGTCGCTATTGAATCATTTTTGAGCGCTCGTATTACTTACACGAGGGCTATATAATTTCGTCACGATGTCTGTATTTTTCGAATTTTGAGCCGAAAATGGTCTCAAACGACTATGTTCGACTCACTGATGACGAATCCGTCGGAAAATTCGAGTCTGTCCGTCCGTCCGGCCGGCTGGCCGTCCGTCCGTATACACGATAACTCTCGAACGGAATGTCCTAGAAACTCGAAATTTTCAGGGTAGGTTCGAATCTCGAATGCCGAGGTTAAGTTCGTTTTTGGGCAAAATCCGCCAAAGGGTTTCGTAAATATGGCCGCTCAAAGTTTTGTTCTCCGGATTATTTTGAAACAACAGATTCGATCGAGACGAAATATGCACTCTAATGGAAAATGAGGTGTTCAAGCTACATGCGAAACTTTGTTCAGCTCGCATCACCATAGAAAATTGTAACTTTTGAACGGAAACGCCTAGGGACTTGAAATTTTCAGGATAGGTGTGGATCTCGATTGTCATGATCACTTTCATCTATGAACAAAATTATACTAGGGGTTCCGTAAATATGGTCGTTTGAAATTTATTTTTCTTGATAATTTCCAAACTACAGATTCGATCATGACGAAATTTTGTATACTTATGGAAAATGATATATTCATGCTACATTTCTCTAGATTGCATGACCAGAACCATAGAAACCATAGAAAATTATAACTTCCGAAGGAAAAGGCCTTGGAATTTGAAATTTTCAGAGTGGGTTTGGATCGCGAATTTCACGGTCACGTTCATCAATGAGCAAAATTAGACTAGGGGTTCCGTAAATATGGCCGTTCAAAATATTCTGTTCCTGATAATTCCGAAACTACCAATTTGATTGAAATGAAATTTTGCACCTAGCTGAGGAATGATGTATTCAAACTACGTGCGAAATTTTGTCCAGATCGCATAACCAAGACCATAGATACCGTAGAAAATTCTAGCGAATTATCGAAAAAAAATTGATCAGCTGAAGCACTGACAGTCTGGAGTTTCGCCTAAGTTTCAAAATTTTTGTGACAGCTGTTGAAAATTCCTTCAATTGATTTCTAAAACTGGAAAATGCGAATCTACCTACAAGGTGCATGTACGAGCGCTCAAAAGCCCCTGCCTTGACGGCAGTGCTTTTCGTAATTTTTGATTCTATTCGTATTTGCGAATTCATTTATTTTTAACATCTGATCATTATCGATCCTATTCGTATCGAATTTATTCATTTTTAACATTCGATCATTTTTTAATTCATTAGCATTTCTTCCGATATTCCGATTCGGTAAGGAATAAACAATAACTTTTATATTTGATACAGCAAAAATATATTTTATCATACTTAAAATAATATGCCAGTCTAATTGATCTAGACCGCATGCAATTCTTGGTTTAGCCAAGTATTTGTCATTATTATATTGACACAATTCTTTAAGATATAATATAGATTGAAAAACCGTTTCATATTTTGGTTTATGAAGATACGAATCTTTCGTTATTGAATAATAAATGTTTCGATCATTTATTTGGATCATTGCTACTTCTCCTAGTAGCTTATTTTGAGATTTTAAATTGTCTACTTGACCAAATTTATTTTCAAATTCGAGGGCTATTCCTCTATTCTTATAAAATCTCTGGAAACGCAATGTGCTAGCGCATAATTCTTTGGTGCTTCAAATAAATTACCTGTCTTTTCCGTTATCTTAGGGAAATCTTTAATATTTTTCAATTCATAATTCTTTACAGAATCTTTATAAGTCAATTTATTATCTGACTCTATTACAATTCGACTTAAAGCATCAGCATTATTTGTTGAACCTTTTTGAGCGCTCGTACCACTTACAAGAAGGCTATATCATTTCGTCACGATGTCTGTATTTTTCGAATTTTGAGCCGAAAATGGTCTCAATCGACTATGTTCGACTCACTGATGACGAATCCGTCGAAAAATTCGAGTCTGTCCGTCCGTCCGGCCGGCCCTCCGTCCGTAAGCACGATAACTCTCGAACGGAACAACCTAGAGACTTGAAATTTTCAGTGTAGTTTCAGATCCCAAATGCCTCGGTTAAGTTCGTTAATGGGCAGAATTCCACCAGGGGTTCCGTAAATATGGCCGTTCGAAATTTAGTTCTCCTGAATACTTCGAAACTACAGATTCGATCGAAATGAAATTTTGCACTCAAATGAAGAATGAGGTGTTCAAGCTTCATGTGCAATTTTCTCCAGATCGCATGACCAGAACCATATAAACCATAGAAAATGGTATCTTTTGAGCGGAAACGCCTAGGGACTTGAAATTTTCAGGATAGGTGTGCATCTCGAACGTCGTGATTAAGTTAATCTATGAGCAAAATTATACTAGGGGTTCCGAAAATATGATCGTTTGAAATTTATTTTTCTTGATTATTTCAAAACTACAGACTCGATCGTGACGAAATTTTGTGTATTAATAGAGAATGATATATTCAAACTACATTTCTTCAGATCGCATGACCAGAACCTTAGAAACTATAGAAAATCATAACTTTTGAACGGAAAGGCCTAGAGACTTGAAATTTTCAGGATAGGTGTGGATCTGAAATGTCGCGTTCACGTTTATCAATGAGCATAAATATACTTGTGGTTCCGTAAATACGGTCGTTTGAAATTTAGTTTTCTCGATAATTTCGAAACAACGAATTCGATCGAGACAAAAGTTTGTATTTCAATGGAGAATGATATATTCAAGCTACATTCTGTTCAGATCGCATCATCAGAACCATAGAAATTATAGAAAATCATAACTTTCGAACAGAAAGGCTTAGGGACTTGAAATTTTCAGGGTAGGTTCGGATCGCAAATGTCGCAGTAACGTTCATCAATGAGCAAAATATATTTAGGCGTTCCGTAAATATGGCCATTCAAAGTATTTTTTTCCTGATCATTTCGAAATTACTGATTAGATTCGAATGAAATTCTGCACATAACTGAAGAATAATGTATTCAAACTACGTGCCAAATTATGTCCAGATTACATACCAAGACCATAGATACCATAGAGTATCTTATCGAAAATAAATTATTCATCTGAAGCACTGAAGTCTGGAGTTTCGCCTCAGTTTGAGAATTTTTTTGACAGCTGTCAAAAAAATTTTAATTTGTTTCTGAAACTGGAGAAGGCGAGCGCTCAAAAGCTCCTGACCTCACGGCAGTGCTTTTCGTAATTTTTTATAACGAATTTCAAAATCAAATTCTTCTAGTTTTATTCGCCAGTGTATAAGGCGGGAATTTGGTTCTTTTAACGAAAATAACCATATTAAGGGTTTATGATCCGTATAAATAGTAAATCTCTTTCCATAGAGATAGGGGCGGAAATTTTTGCACGACCAGACCACAGCAAGTAACTCCTTCTCTATTGTTGAATAACGAGACTCAGCTGGGTAAAGGGTTCTACTTGCAAATGCTATAGGAAGGTCGTCGGAACTTCACCTTGAGATAAAGAAGAGCCCATCGCGAAACCTGACGCATCAGTTGTAAAAACGAATGGCTTATCGAAATCGTGGTATCTCAATACAGGGTGGTTCAATAAATTTCTTCTGCATATTTTGAACGCTTCAATATATTTCGGATCATCAATATCAATTTTAGAATCTTTCTTTAAACAAGAAGTTAATGGTTTTGTAATTTCCGCCAAATTAGGGATAAATTTTCTATAATATCCTACGAGTCCAAGAAATGATTCTATTTCTTTAGGAGTTTTAGGAATTGGAAATTTGCTGACTGCTCTTAATTTGTTCGAATTCGGTTTAATTCCTTCAGGGGTACTAATATGTCCTAAGAATTCAATTTCAGTTTTTAGAAAGTGACATTTATCTAATTGAATTTTAAAATTATCTGCTCTAATTGCTTCTAGAATATTATGGATATCTGCTAAGTGTTGTTCGATCGTATCGGAAAATACAACCATATCATCCATGTAAAAGTAACAGATCTTTCAAAACATTATTCATTAATCTTTGGAAAGTTGCCGGAGCATTTTTAAGTCTAAATGGCATTTTCAAAAATTCATAATGACCATTTTCCACTGTATAAGCTATTTTTTCAATTGATTCTTCATCTAATTCAATTTGATGAAATCCGGATGCTAAGTCAAGGGTAGTAAAATATTTTTTATTTCCTAATTTATCTAAGATACTTTCGATCTGAGGAAGGGGATACCTATCATCAATAGTTTTATCATTTAATTTACGATAATCAATCGCTATACGCCATTTCTTTTTTCTGGATAAATCCTCTTTTTAGGAACAATTACAACTGGAAATGACCATGGAGATATACTCGGTCTCATAATTGTTTTGTCTAACATGTCTTTAATTTGAGTCTGAACTTCTTCTCTATGAACTTAAGGGTATCTATAAATTTAACAATGAACAGGAACTTCGTCACTTGTTCGAATTTTATGTTTTATTTTACTTGAAAAATTAAGGGCTTGACCTGGTAATTGTAAAACATCTTCATTAGTTTGAAGGATTTTCATTAATTGGGTACCAATTTCTGGTTCTAAATGAGTAAGGTCAATTGGGATATTTTGGGGTTTCTTGCATACTTGTTGATAATAAAAGGGGATTTGAGAATATTCGTTAGTTAATAATTGATTTTTGAAATCTAAATCAAGTCCATATTTATTTAAGAAATTTGCTCCTATAAGACCATCATAATTCTTATGGAACTTGTATACGACAAAAGGATGAAAATGATCTATTTGAAATTCAGGGAATAAAGGTATTAGAACTTTTTCATTAGCAGTTTGTTTTTTGAAACATGAAGTTAGTGTCGTAGATTCATTAAAAATATTTTTAGGAAAATTATTATACGCGAATTTTGGATCAATAAGACACACTGAACATCCGCTATCAATTAAAAGTTTACATTTAGGATTTTGGAATTGAATATAGAGGAGTTGGTTTGTATTATCTAACGTATTATTTAAGTCAATGAGTCGTTTATGGCACGACCTCGAAAATTTTCATTTAAATATTTACTTGAATTATTGCGTTCTGGATATCGTTAAAATCATGAGTTTTGAATCTCGGGTCTTTCGAAGTAGACGCAATATTGGTTAATTCTTCAATCATTATATAAGATTGGGTTGATTATTAAAAAATTGTCTCTGGGGACTTTGTTGATATTGGGTAGAATAATTAGATCTCTTCTGGGGATAGTTTCTTGTCTGAATCGACATTTTTTCTGGGGGAGATTGTATCCTTTGATTTGGATGAGGTTTGAAAACATTTTCATTTTTTCGTTCATTAATACCGAAGACTTGACGATTTGTCGGGAAATAAGTTTTCCTACAAGCGTGCGTGATTCACCCTCTACCCGCACGCAATTCAGTTTGGAAAGTGTCATTTTCCCACAGTCGTGCGGGAAAAGTTTTCCCACACTAGAGCGGGAAATTTTTTTTCCACACTAGTGCGGGAAAAACATTTATATGATATCCTCGTAAAATATAAGTGGGGGGTGACCAAATATGAAAGTTCAAGCTTTTTTGTTGCAATACTAAGTGAGTTTGTTCGAAATAATCCATCATTTTGCACTATTTATTGAAAAAATGAACAAATATCGATAAATAAAAATGTATTGTTATGAAAATCACTCTATATATAGGCTTTGATTGATCTGATAACGAGTAGGTAACAATTGATGTTGTCATGCCGATCAATACACAAATTTGTTCGTAATTGTCAGAGTGACAGACAAAGCGTTACTTATATAAAATTTTCGATTCAGTGAAATTGCCACGATGGATTATTCATCTAATGAAGAACACAAGAAATCGTGCAAGCAGCTGCAGATGTGAACTTAAAGTTATTGCCAACGAAATCTAAACAAAGGTATGAGAAGCAATACACGAGTTTTATTGAATGGTGCAACAAAAAAAAAGTGAAAACACCAAATAAAGAAGAAGTATTCTTGGCTTATTTTCTAGAAATGTCTGAAACATGGAAGCCGAACACTTTATGGGCAAGATATTCAATGTTGAAGAGTGTAAGAGCAAAATTTGGATATTAGCAAATTTGATGACATATGCCTCATGATTAAGTTAGTAGCAATTTTTGGATTAGCTGGTGCTTGCAGACGAGAAGAGCTGACAAAACTCACCATTGACGACATAGACGACAAAGAAAAGCTGATAATTGTTAATATCAAGGATTCCAAAAATCATTCCTCTAGATCCTTCGTGATATCTGAAGAAGCAAATGATGGTTATTTTTTGAACGTATACAGAAATTATGTACATTTACGTCCAAAAGAGACTCCCCACCGTCGTTTATTCTTGTATTACAAAAGTGGAAAATGTACTATGCAATGTGTAGGAATCAATACCATAGGAAAGATACCCTCCGAAATAGCAGTATATCTGCGCCTTCAAAATCCAGAGCTTTACACTGGTCACAGCTTCAGGCGTTCCTCAGCCACTTTACTTGCTGACTGTGGTGTGGGTATAACTAATATCAAACGCCTGGGAGGATGGAAATCGACTTCAGTTGCAGAGGGGTATTTAGAAGACTCCACCAATCGAAAAAAAGAAATGTCCAACAAAATTCTCAATTTGAACACTACATCGTCTTCCGGGTGCATTTTAGAACCATCCACGTCTATATCGATCTGCGACGATTTGATGCCTGTGCCTGCACATTCGATTTCTTTCGATAATGTATTGCCCGAGTTACCTTCTTCTTCAGGAAATCAGCCATTTTCAAAAAATATGCTGGCTTCCGCTATAAATTTACATAATGCATCAAATTGTACATTTACAATAAATATTACGAATAATTAGTGGATAGAAAATGTTACTCTTGTTAGTTGTTTCCATTTGCATGAATAAATAATTGAAAAAATGAATTTGTTTCCTACGCTTGTAGAAAAAGTATTGTTCCTAACTCATGCGAAAAGTGTCTTTCCTGCACTCGACTGCGGGAAAGCATCAATTTCCGCACTTGTTAGGAAAATTACTATTTTACTTGTCTTTGTTGGAAATTAATCGGTTGAGATGGGAATCTCAGTTGGAAATTATTTGGGTAAAAGTTTCTTTCATTATTTTGACTAGATTGGGGAAAATCTTGTTTATTATTATGAGTAAAACTTCTATAATTATTAATTGGGAATTTTGCTCGATTATTATTTGGAAAATTATTTTTATTATTTTGAGGGACATTCCTTTGATTTTGCTGAGGAAAATTCCTCTGATTATTCTGACTTTTGTAATGAATATAGGGTTGTTGATAAAAATAAAAATCTTGACGAATAAAGTTTAGAATATCGTCATAATTCATAATTCCATGACCTCTAAGGGCTGTTCTTAATTCGGGGTTAATATTATAGAGCAGAACTCTTGTTGCTACTCGTGACGCTATATTCTTTTCTTGATCCTTTTCAAGAATCGGCAAATTTGATAATTCGACTTGCGAATCATATTTGTTTTTTAAATCGACTATTCTTTCTAGAAAATCTAAATCGTTTTCGTTACGAATTCTTTGGGCGTTTTAAAGATCCCAAAATAATGTGGTGGATAGAAACTACTAGTTCACTTGAATATTTCCAATCGGATTGCTTCACATTCTATCGAACTTATACTCGATGAGAATTAGTGTTCCACATTAATAAAGTGCAAGCTTGTCATATTATTGAACAATAGCTTGAATAATGCAAACAATACATTGAACTCAGGAAATGGAGTATACAGGCTCTTTAGGCTTTACACCTTCCCTTTCTGAAAATGTCGTTGCACGGCCGTTTGCAAGGACATCCAGAAATTATGAGCTGTGGAACAAAGCATTCAAGACAAGAAATAACAAAATAATTCTAACAAACTCTACTACATTTAACAATACTATTTACTATCTATTTACATGAATTCATAATTTATAATAACTAACTCTTAATTAATTTTGTAAAAATTACAAATAAATAAAATATAATAAGAAAAACATAAAACTAAAATTAATGGATAAGGAATAGGTTCGTTGAAACCGTTGGGTATATAATAATAATAGTCAATAGGTACATAATAACAATAGAATAAGTATACTATCTCATTGCACAGGAAAATATTTCTTCATTCTGTTTTTATGCATGGTAATATGTCTTTTCTGTCCACTATCACCACCGTAAACAGGATTGTCGTGAAATTTTGTTATCAATTGATGTCGTTCTTCTTTATCTTCAACTTCTCTTCGCGGGCTACATAGTACAATTTCAATATTCTTCAAAATATTTTGGCCTACTTCCTTAAATTCATTTACAGTGCACTGCGTAAATAGAACATCATTCAAATTCATTCTTAATTGACTCAATTTTCTTTCACCGGCGAAACGATTCAGCTCAGACAAAATTTGTGCTAACACAGGAATTTTGCCGTTAGTGATTGAAAACGAGGCAATAGCGCTCTTCTTTCTTTTATGAATAATATTTATTGTAATATGATTGCGCGAAATTGTGAATTGTACTTGCGGTAATTTCAAAACATCGAAGTTATTCAATGCCTCCCGAACTCGACACTCGGGTGTAATAATAGAAGTTTTTGATATTGACAAAGAATTAGTCTTACTTCCATTATAATTCGACCTTGACATTGACCGAGTATTTACTAGTATTCGTGAACTATCGGTGTTTAACTTTTTCAGATACTTATGCGTGACAGAGCATCTGCGATCACGTTGTTTTCTCCTTTAACATATTCAATCTCGAAATTATATTCTTCCAAATCCAACCGAATTCTTGTTAATTTAGAAGCAGGATCTTTCATTGAAAAAAGGTGAACCAATGGTCGATGATCAGTTTTTACTAAAAACTTTTTAGCTCCGTATAGATAACATTGAAAATGCTTGATGCCGAAATGCACTGCTGTTAATTCCTTGAGGATTGTAGGTTTGTGGCTTTCTCCCTTAGTGAATGTTTTGGAAGCGTATGCTATCGGAAGTTCATGACCATCGAAATTTGGACATAATACTGCTCCGCACGCGATGTCGGAAGCATCTGTAAATAATATAAATTGCTTGGAAAAATCCGGATACTGCAAAAGTTGTGAACGAATCAATGCTTTGTTCAATTTTTCGAAAGAATTTTGACATTCTTCAGTCCAAAGGAACTGATTTCGTTTTCTGGTGAGCATATTCAGCGGATAACATATTTCTGCAAAATTTGGAATAAATCTACGTTAGTAATTACAAAAAGCAACAAATCTTTTGATTTCGTCGCTACTTTTTGGTATAGGGTACTTGTTTATGACCTCAAATTTGGATTCATCCGGAAGAATTCCTTTATCTGTTATTTTATGGCCTAGGAATGTTACTTCATTTTTGAAAAAATTACACTTTCCAGGGTTGAGCTTGAGGTTGAATTTCCTACACGTTTCGAATACTTTTGCAAATTACTCAAATGATGTTGAATGGAACATCCTATTACTATCAAATCGTCCATATAAAGAAATGCCTTTTCGGGACTCAATCCGGCAAATGCAATAGACATCATTCTTTGGAAACTAGTTGGACTGACTGATAAGCCAAAAGGAAGCCTTGTAAAGCGGTATGATTGAGAATCAACACTGAATGACGTGATGTCTCTTGATTCCTCATCTAAAGGAATTTGATGAAAACTACTCAAAAGGTCAATAACTGAAAAAACCTTTGAGCGACCAAGATTATCAAGTACATCTGAAATTCGTGGTGAGGGAAATTTCCATGCGACAAGCTTCTTATTTACCGCCCTAAAATCTACTACCAACCGATATTTCTTACCCGAAGTTGACTTTTTATCGACGAGCAGTAACGGACTGTTGTAAACTGAAAAAGATGGTTCGATTATTTTGTTATCTAAGAGATTTTTGACCTGCCGATTGATTTCCTCTTTTTTTGAAATGGGCAGTCTATAGTTTTTCGTATAAACTGGTGTATTATCAGTCATTTGGAGTTTTTGAGCATAAAAATTATTTGTAGTTAGTATATCCGTTTTTAAACCTGAAAATTCAGAACAAAGTGCTAGTGCATCCTCTTCGACATAGTCTGGTTCATTTGTATTGAGTTCACTCATTAATTGTGTTATTCGGTTATTTTCTTCATTTTCTACACTGTAAATGTGAAATTCATTTAAATTTCGTGTTTCTATCTTAGAAGTATCGACTAGAGCATCCTCTAATGTTGTGTTTACTAAGCGAACAAGGGTACAGGATGGAGTTATTATGGTTCTTCCTACAAATATTCCGGGTGCAAGTTCCTTATTCATTACTAGCATATCCTCGGATATATTGCCTAAACAACTAATGTTTCTGACAACTTCGCCTCGAGCTGGGATGAACACTTGATTTTTCGTGGGCCCGTGGGAAATTGGTATAGTCATTTGGTATTAATCGACTCTGAGAATCATAGTCCAATTGCCGTAATCGATAGCAGCGTTATACTTTGTGAGAAAATCCCTACCTAAAATTCCGTCCCCTGGTATCGGAAAATCGTCATTGACTACATGAAAAGCATGTTTTAAGTCGTATTCTTTGACTTGACCGTATTCTACTAACTTTTGAAATTGAAATATCAGCACCTGTATCGACAAAATACATATTTTTCTTTCCGGTTATTTCAGTTTCAAGAACAACGATGTTAGAAAGGGACAAATTAATAGAAAAGACATTATCTAGTTTGTTACGCTGTCTTGATTTTCCCCCAATCGGACCCGTTGGGGGACCGATTGGTTTTCCGAAATATTGTCGTTACTTTCAATTAATCTAACCTCTCTAGGTGCGTTTCCATATCGCCTGCCTCCTCTCGAGTTCCTACGTAGATTTTGGTAACGAGTATTTTTCCCTGAGAAATTATTATTAATTTGACGATTATTCTGGTTATACCTGTTAGCCCTATTCGGAAAACCTCGCCTAGGACACCTTTAGTGTCCAAAATACAGTACATTATTGGAGGATTGGTTGTTCGCAGCACTAACAAATTTTGATGAAACTTCTTGTGCAGATTCGAATGAACCAGTTTCAATGACTAATTTTGCCCTCTCGTTATTTGAATTTTGAGTGAGTGAGCGTACCGTGGCTCCACCAGAATAATTTTCGGCGACTTCTCTGGGCACTCCTTCGGTTATATAAGCGTTTTGAAGTTTTTCAGCTAAAATCTCTATTTCGGACGCAAAACTAGCAGGATCTTTATGATTTTGTCTACAGCTTGAAAGTTTGGCTGATAATAAACGAGAACTTTCCCCTTTTATTCCGTTCCTCAACTTTGATATTATATCATCAATATTATCTTCCTCTGTTATTAAATCGCGAGCTTTGCCTGTCAACCGTGTCTCTATGAATGCATTTTGTTTAAGAAGTTCTAAAGAATCTAGGAATGATCGTAAATTCTCAATTTTGCCATCGAATTGATTAGGTAGTACTTTACTTGCTAAATTGAAAAAATCGCTTGCTGTAGTGGCCATAATGTCTAATGAGTCTTTTTCTTCTATTTCCTCATCAAGAATCAATGGATCAATTTTTTCTAGACATGAAATCGGAACTCTTATCTTGACTCCTAGCACTTGAAATGAGCGTATTACTCTATCCCTACTATCAAGGAAGTAAGTTTTGCAATTATGCTTATCTACATTATCCAAAGTATCCCAAGCGCCTCTCAAAATCTGTGTCAACTCGTTAAATGAACTTACCAGGTTGTTTTTAATATCAGTTCTTGTTGCCTCTGTTTTAGGGACTTCTTTCTTCAAAACTCTCTTGGCGGTATTTTTCAATGCACTTATTACCTGATCCATCTGTAAATTTAGCTCTTCGTCTTTAGTTTTCATGAGACTGTGACAATGGTAGGCGGATTACTCACAAGATTACTTTGAAGATAAATTACAATATAACTCAACTCTTACCAAGAAACAATATAAATAGGTACGATTTATACAAAAAAAATGTCACCTTCAGATAGCCTTGTTGTTTAGTTCACTCACATCTAGCACTCTATACTGCTGCAACAGAACCCAGGGACACGTTGAGGTTTCGTCTTATCCTTCGTTCCATATTCTTCTTATGAGCCTTATGAAGTTTGAAAATCATGTCCAATACCAACACAGCCAGAATTCGGAACAGGACTACCTTGACATCTTTGGTGATGTTATATTCACTTTCTTGAACGATGAAATTTGAATTTACGGCACCATTTTCGGTAACATCTTGCTTCGTATTTTTCGAGTTGCAAGATCCCATTTTCAAATTGGCAGGATCGCCATGTGGTGGATAGAAACTACTAGTTCACTTGAATATTTCTAATCGGATTGCTTCACATTCTATCGAACTTATACTCGATGAGAATAAGTGTTCCACATTAATAAAGTGCAAGCTTGTCATATTATTGAACAATAGCTTGAATAATGCAAACAATACATTGAACTCAGGAAATGGAATATACAGGCTCTTTAGGCTTTACAATAAAACTGTGAGGCTAATTTTTTCCTCAAATCTTGACTTCAGAAATTCCTTCAAGTTATTTCAGTTATCTGTAATTCTTTCATTCGAACCTTCAATTTTACTGGCATTTCCTACCAATTTACTCTTTATAATATCTATTATCGCTTCATTTATTAATGCATCGGCAGATCGGAACCTATTATAAAATCTTTCGCAATGATTCAAAAATCGTGCGAGATTCGCGGAATTACCATCAAACGGTACTATTGATTTCGAAAATAAATCAATTAATTTTGATCTATCAAACATATTTGGTTCTGGTGCGACTGCCATTTTATTTGTATTCTTCCGACCTTTAAAATGCTTTACGGAAGTAATCTAAGAAAAATTTTTATTATATATTTTTCTTTATTTTAAAGTATAATAATAATAGTATTCGGTTTTTTATTTTGTAAGAAACCTAGGAAAAACTCTGGTAATCGGTTTTTTGTATTAAGAAACCTGGGAAAAACTTGGTAATCGATTTTTTATAAGAAACCTAGAAAAAACTCACACAAGTTTTACGCTCAAAACCGTGGGAAAAGATTGATGACTTTGGAACCAGGTCAGTGACTGGGAATAATGAAAAAAAGGTTGGAAGGATTCTCACCACGTTGTTTCTTTGGAGTCGTTGCAGACGCTACCCATACAATCAGGGCTCCAACGGCTTTTCTCTTCGTTGTTGCTGGATTTGGAACCTTAACAGTTCTTTGCGGGCGAATACTACGTTTTCACGCACGAAGTTTCGACACACTTTTCTTCACGAAAACCGGCACAACCCCATACCTCGTCGCAAATTACGTTTTTGAGAGCTAAAGGCCAACTATTAAAAAAAAGTTATTTATTTACAACGGACGATTGTCCACCCTAATATAACATCAGCTAAAGACGTGCACTTAACTATTACTGACGATGAATTCGTCTTCAAGGTATTTATAACAATATCTTATCTGCAATGAATAACACGCGACAAACATACACCCACGTCATAATGTGGTGTGATCTAAATGCTGAGTAATCAAAATATAACATTTTCATATTCAATTTGGAATGCAATGCAGATAAACGATTCATCTAAAGTATACAGGGTTGGCATTACGTAATTATATGTATGTTGGATGGTTTCCGCGATGAATTTGATCCCTCGATATTTATTTTCAAAATGCACGAATCGGATTCTCAAGCTAGGAGGAGCAATGCCTGAAAGTTGCTCATATAGTTTTCAAGTCAACGAAAATCCGAAGAATTTTTGAAGTTGAAATGGGGTCAAAAATACTTATTTCAGGTGCAAAAATGAAAGTTGGAATAAATAAGATGTCGTCTCGATACCATTTCATGATATTATCATCATTTTCTGCAGTGTTGAATTTCGAAACTGATCCCTCATAAGTCCTATAACTATCCTGCGTCGATAAGGCGAAAAGAAGCAGCATGCAAAAAAATGGATCGATTCAACTGAGGTACCGTATCCTCTTGGAATTGAATCATTCCAACGAATGATGTTGATTTAATTCGATCACACTGACGTGCTGCCATTTTGTTCAGAATGATTATGATGACCAATATTTAAGGGTAATTGAAGAGAAATAAAAAAAATGGTGATCGAATATATTTAATCATTCAATTCAAGTATTTTTGAGCTTTATATTTGAGTATTCCAGGGGACTTTATGAGCCGCAGAGTATATTCGAGTGTTAAACGAATTGAAGGACAAAACATTTTCATATGGTTTTACCCTGAAAATGAAAATTCAATTTTCTCGAATCAAACAACACACAATACGTGTTTTCCCCGAACACTTCATCGACGTGTATTATGAAAGAGCTTTGCTTTGTAATGAAACACTAGAAATGAATCAACGGATCGGCAGATCCGTTTGTACTTGACAGCCTGAGTGTTCATGGAGAGAATGAATCATATTTTCGGTGCAAACCCTGAAAATTCTCAACCCTTTGAAGATTCCTCCACATGGCAGTAGTTAAAGAGGAGGTATCCATTGGGGGAAAAGTTTACCCACTTCCTTGACGAGGTGTTTATCAGATGAATGGGAAAAGTGGAAAACTCCTGAAAGGAACTGGAATGAAAACAAACAAGGGAATCTCCACACCCAGGAAAGTAAACTCAACACAACACGTCTGGAAATTCTTTTCCGTCTCCCTGATCTGATAAAATTCATGGCTTTTTGTGAAAGTTGAAAAATATTTTCTCCGTGTCCCACGTGTTGCCACACAGGGAAACCTATCTACAAATCATTATGTATACACAGCATGACATCGTGATTACTCATTCTCAACCCTTCTTCCTCTTCAAAGTGTGGAATGAACAATTTGCGAACGCCTTCCTTGAATAGGACTCTAGAAGACGACAATAATGAGACGCACATTTTCGTTCAGTAGGTAGCATCAGGGTGTCTTTCAGGAACGGGAAAAAGTTTTCTCTTTTTTAAGCTCCGAATTGAAAGAAACACATTTTTTTCAATTAACATTACTTTAAGCACGTATCTCAAACGAATTGTAGGAACATTCAATTGTAGGAAGATTCTATCGATGAAGATAATCGAATAGATTTCTGGTTATTTCGGAAATTAAGAAGCTGCAAATTCCTTCACGAAGTATTTCGCTATATTGTAACTTCTTCAGATATGTCACGAGCAATTGACTGGGAAATGAGGTTTAACATTAGGTTTATGATAATTTTCATTAATTTTGGAATTCCACTAAACTCCTAGTTCTAGTTGATTAAATCGTTCAGTTAACTTCAAACATTCTCCGGACTTTTGAGCAGGTTCAATTTCTTCAAATTTTTCATGAAAAATTTCGAAATTCTCATTCATATCGCGCACTGGTTATAATGTATTATATACCTCAGCGATGTAATCAGTTTATTAGGCAAAATAATAATACCGTACTTTTCGGTCATCAAAAAAAGCTTGCGTATGTTCACTCTTACAAATTTATAAACAAAAAACATGTGAGATACATAAAGGAACATCAGCTGCTATGAGTTGCTTTCAGTTCAAAAAACTTCAATCCACAGTGAAAGTTTTCCAGAGGAAATATCTCAATGTTGTTTTTATAATGATATTATGATAGACGGAAAATTTGTGTTGGCTTTTCAGATCTACAAAATGGAAAATAGGTACTATCAATCAAGAAAATATTGCTATTTCTGAAGAATATGTTAAGCTAAAACTTGAAAGCTCTTATGATTTCTCAGGTTTCCCGACAGATCATCATCAAAATCCAAGCATTTTTAGGACATTGAAGATACTTACCGTACGCTGATTACAGATTGACACATTCAAGAAAATTTCAGCTGAAAAGTCATTTACTATCAAGACAAAATACAAGAATACTCAGACAACATCTAGAGCCGGAATCATCAAATTGAAGAGCATGGTCCTGGTCCATTGAATCAACCTGACTATACCTTCATAATTGGACAATTATATTCATCTGTTGATAACTTGGTTCACTAATTAAATTTTTAAGTGAGTAAGAGACCGTGAAAAAAATGAAAATATAGCTTCAATTTTGTGAGCCAAGCTTTCAAAGCAATGGAAATAATTCTCCAATTATCAAGATATGTAATGAATTCAAAGCCGCATTATATGCAAAAAAAATCTGACGAAATTATAATGTCATGAACCGGCTCTCAGAAACCATGAAGTTCTGGAAGCGACTAAGTATTCATCACAGACCGCTGAACAAACTCGTAATGAAGCACTAATAACCTCATCTAGATATTCATTATTTTCCTCATACTAAGCGAAAACATAATAACCTTGAAATTACAGCAGGCCTGCTGCACACAGGTAATTGAAAATATATTCTTCGAAGAACCCTGCAAACTTTACAATAATGATTCGTTCCATATCGCCACTTTGCCCTTACCTAGATTACTCATTCCCACAGAATTATAAAAAGCACTGCCGTGAAGTCAGGAGCTTTTGATCGCTCGTTCATGCACCTTGTAGGTAGACTCGCATTCTCCAGTTTTAGAAACCAATTGAGGCAATGTTTGACAGCTGTCAAAAAAAGTTTCATACTGAGGCGAAACTCCAGACTTCACGCCAGTGCCAAGTAACCAATTTTGTTTTCGATGATTCGCTAGAACTTTCTTCCGTATCTATGGTATTGGTGATGCCATCTGAAAGAGATTTTGGACAAAATTTCGTACGTAGTTTGAATACATTATTCGTAATCTATGAGCAATTTAATTTCAATCAGTAGTTTCGAAGTAATCAGAAAAAAATTACGAAAAGCACTGCCGTGGAGGCAGGAGCTTTTGAGCGCTCGTAAATGCACCTTGTAGGTAGATTCGCATTTTTCAGTTTTAAAAATCAATTGAAGGAATATTCGACCGCTGTCAAAAAAATTCTGAAACTTAGGCGAAACTCCAGACTTCATGTCAGTGCTTCAGCTGATCAATTTTTTCTCGGTAATTCGCTAGAATTTTCTACGGTTTCTATGATCTTGGTTATGCGATCTGGACAAAATTTGGCACGTAGTTTGAATAAATTATTCCTCAGCTAGGTGCAAAATTTCATCTCAATCCGATCATTAGTTTCGAAAGTATCAGGAAAAAAATATTTTGAACGGCCATATTTACGGAACCCCTAGTCTAATTTCGCTCATTGATGAACGTGACTGCGATATTCGCGATCCAAACCAACCCTGAGAATTTCAAGTTCCTAGGCCATTTCCTTCGGAAGTTATGATTTTCTATGGTTTCTATGGTTCTGGTCATGCGATCTGGACAAAATATTGTTTTAATATATCATTCTCGTTTAAAATACAAATTTTTTTCTCGATCGAATCCGTAGTTTCGAAATTATCGAGAAAACAAAATTTCAAACGACCGTATTTACGGAACCCCTAGTACAATTCTGCTCATTGATAAACGTGAACGCCACATTTCAGATCTACACCTATCCTGAAAATTTCAAGTCCCTAGGCCTTTCCGTTCGAAAGTTATGATTTTCTATGGTTTCTATGGTTCTGCTCATGTGATCTAGAGAAATGTAGCTTGAATATATTATTCTCCATTAGTATACAAAATTTCGTCACGATCGAATCTGTAGTTTGGAAATTATCAAGAATACTAAATTTCAAACGACTATATTTACGGAACCCCTAGTATAATTTTGCTCATAGATGAAAGTGATCACGACAATCGAGATCCACACCTATCATAAAAATTTCAAGTCCCTAAGCGTTTCCGTTCAGAAGTTACAATTTTCTATGGTTTCTGGTTCTGGTGATGCGAGCTGTACAAAATTGCATGTGGCTTGAACACCCCATTTTCCATTAGAGTGCAAAATTTCATCTCGATCGAATCTGTAGTTTTGAAGTAATCAGGAAAACAAAATTTCGAGCGGCCATATTTACGGAACCCCTCGGCGAATTTTGCCCAATAACGAACTTAACCGCGGCATTCGAGATTGGAACCTACCCTGAAAATTTCAATTTTCTAGGACATTCCGTTCGAGAGTTATCGTGTATACGGTCGGACGGACGGACGGCCGGACGGATGGACAGACTCAAATTTTCCGACGGATTCTTCATCAGTGAGTCTAACATAGTCGTTTGAGACCATTTTCGGCTCAAAATTCGAAAAATATAGACATCGTGACGAAATGATATAGCCCTCTTGTAAGTGGTACAAGCGCTCAAAAAGGTTCAACAAATAATGCTGATGCTTTGAGTCGAATTGTAATAGAGTCAAATAATAAATTGACTTATAAAGATTTTGTAAAGAATTATGAATTGAAAAATATTAAAGATTTCCCTAAGATAACGGAAAAGACAGGTAATTTATTTGAAGCACCAGAGAATTAAAGAATTATGCGCTAGCACATTGCGTTTCCAGAGATTTTCATATAAATAGAGGAATAGCCCTCGAATTTGAAAATAAATTTGGTCAAGTAGACAATTCGAAATCTCCAAATAAGCCACTAGGAGAAGTAGCAATGATCCAAATAAATGATCGAAACATTTATTATTCAATAACGAAAGTAGTACGAGCGCTCAAAAATATTTGAACCGTCATATTCACGGAACCCCTAGTCTAATTTTGCTCATTGATGAACGTGACCGCGACATTCAAGATATCAACCTACCCTGAAAATTTCAAGTCCCTAGGCCTTTTCGTTCGAAACTTATAATTTTCTTTAATCTCTTGAGCAAGTCATTCTCCATCGGAGTGCAAATTTCACCTCGATCGAATCAGTAGTTTCGAAGTTATCAGAAGAAGATTCGTCATTGAGCAGTCGAACCTTGTCGATTGAGACCATTTTCGGCTCAAAATTAATGGTAAATGGTTTTTTTTTTTTAATTTGTTGCCTTGATTCTCCAATCTCGTTGGGGATCGGTTTCTTGAGATAGGACGATCGATGCCGAATAGAAACTGAGTCTTGTAACAAATTTCATGCAATTAGTTCTTCTATTTTCCAATAAAAGAAAACGGCTGGTGATGGCAGACGAACATACAGGGTGCATCAGGAATACTGGCTGATTTGAAAGGTTAATAAAAGAAAAATACATCTCGTATCGATTCAATTTTTTTTTGTCTTTTCAAACACATCCTAAATTTTTATTAGAAGTGGTTTTAAAAATGACATCGGACAAGTGAAGGCCCTCATTAGCGATAAAATGATCCACCCGTTTTTTGAAGTTTTGTTCCACTCTTTCGAGCATATCGACAGGAATAAATCTGGCCTAGGACAATGATGAAATGGATAGTGAGAAGGAAGCAAACCCGGTGAAGAATAATGAAACGAAAACATTCAATGGCAACCAGAATAATACAACCCTAATAATATTGCGGAATAAGAAAAAATGCTAAAAACTAAGCAGGGAATTATACCATAAGAAAATCGACATAACCAGAGAAACTAATACAAAATGAGAAATAAGGGATAGAATTCCAACCAACTGAAATAGGCAACTACAAGTAGGTATATGAGAAAAAACAATTCGGAGGAAAATAATCTCAAAATCGTAATGATCTCGAGATAAAAGAAGAGAAAATAAAATAAGATTTCAACGAAAAAGGCTATCTATAGGTAACGGTTTTGATAATGATGAAAAGAATTAACCACCTCATTGTAATTTCCTTAGTAGAAGTAGAAAAACAATATAAATCAATATACAGTATGAAAATTCTCGTCCAGAGAACTATACCTACAGCAGAATTCAAGAGCATGACATGCACAGAAGATCACCCAACTTATGAATGCACAAAATAAAGAACAACAATTGCTAAGTTGGCTCATTGTGGGGCAAAGCACACATCCCTTAACAGGAAGTACATACGTCAAGAGAAAGAAAACCTCGAAACAGGAAATAGCCCAACAGTAAACAAACCTTCTTTAACAATTCAATGATACAAAACCATCGTAAAAAAAATGAAGAAAAGCACTGCCGTGAAGGCAGGAGCTTTTGAGCGCTCGTACATGCACCTTGTAGGTAGATTCGCATTTTCCAGTTTTAGAAATCAATTGAAGGAATTTTCGACAGCTGTCAAAAAAATTCTGAAACTTAGACGAAACTCCAGACTTCATGTCAGTGCTTCAGCTGATCAATTTTGTTTCAATAATTCGCTAGAATTTTCTACGGTATCTATGGTCTTGGTGATGCGATCTGGACAAAATTCCGCACGTAGTTTGAATACATTATTCCTCAGCTAGGTGCAAAATTTCATTCCGATCAAATCGGTAGTTTCGAAATTATCAGGAACAGAATATTTTGAACGGCCATATTCACGAAACCCCTAGTCTAATTTTGCTCATTGATGAACGTGACCGTGAAATTCGCGATCCAAACCTACCCTGAAAATTTCAAGTTCCTAGGTCTTTTCCTTCGGAAGTTATAATTTTTTTTGGTTCTGGTCATGCGATCTGGACAAAATGTTGCTTTAATATGTCATTCTCGTTTAAAATACAAAATTTTATCTCGATCGAATCCGTAGTTTCGAAATTATCGAGAAAAAAAAATTTCAAACGACCGTATTTACGGAACCCCTAGTATAATTCTGCTTATTGATAAACGTGAACGCCTTATTTCAGATCTACACCTATCCTGAAATTTTCGAATCCCTAGGCCTTTCCGTTCGAAAGTTATGATTTTCTATGGTTTCTATGATTCTGGTCATGCGACTTAGAGAAATGTAGCTTGAATATATCATTCTCCATAAGTATACAAAATTTCGTCACGATCGAATCTGTAGTTTGAAAATTATCAAGAAAACTGAATTTCAAACGACCATATTTACGGAACCCCTAGTATAATTTTGCTCATAGATGAAAGTGATCACTACAATCGAGATCCACACCTATCCTGAAAATTTCAAGTCCCTAGGCGTTTCCGTTCAAAAGTTACAATTTTCTATGTTTCTATGGTTCTGGTGATAGAAGGTGAACAAAATTTTGCATGTAGCGTGAACACCTCATTTTTCATAAGAGTGAAAAATTTCATCTCGATCGAATCTGTAGTTTCAAAGTAATCAGGAAATCAAAATTCCGAGCGGCCATATTTACGGAACCCTAAGGCGGATTATGCCCAATAACGAACTTATCCTCGGCATTCGAGATTCGAACCTACCCTGAAAATTTCAAGTTTCTAGGACATTCCGTTCGAGAGTTATCGTGTGTACGGACGGACGGACGGACAGACTCGAATTTTCCGACGGATTCGTCATCAGTGAGTCGAACATAGTCATTTGAGACCATTTTCGGCACAAAATTCGAAAAATACAGACATCGTGACGAAATGATATAGCCCTCGTGTAAGTAGTACGAGCGCTCAAAAATAATTCATTGTTTTCTCGGAAAATTAAGAAAATAGAAGAAATGAAAATTGTTTTCTGGAGTACCTACAGCATCAAGAACAAAAAACAACTCTTGATGGATTATATGAAAATGGAAAAAAATTACTTTATATTAGTTAACAAAACCTTTTGAAGAAAACCTGATAGAGTAAAGGCAGAGAAAATAATCCAAGAGTAGGAGTGGCAATAATTATATCTGGAAACAAACCTCATTTTGAACTACCAGACACGGAAACATCACCGAATATCGAGGCAAAGGGTATCCAAATAAAAACCAAGAAGAAAAAATCAGCATATACCCAAAATATATATATATACTAGATGACCCGGCAAACGTTGTTTTGCCATATCTCTCCCTTTTTTCGCAATTTCAAAATTGCTCGAGGCCTTCGGCCTCTCTTACCTTAGGAAAGCCCGTTTCTCCCTCTCGAAAACGCGGGGGGCGCTTCGCGCCCCCGGTCTCTCCCTTTTTTCGCAATTTCAAAATTGCTCGAGGCCTTCGGCCTCTCGTCTCAAAATAACCTAACCTTAACCTAACCTAACCTAACCTAGCTGACCCGGCAAACGTTGTTTTGCCATATCTCTCCCTTTTTTCGCAATTTCAAAATTGCTCGAGGCCTTCGGCCTCTCTTACCTTAGGAAAGCCTGTTTCTCCCTCTCGAAAACGCAGGGGGTGCTTCGCGCCCCCGGTCTCTCCCTTTTTTCGCAATTTCAAAATTGCTCGAGGCCTTCGGCCTCTCTTACCTTAGGAAAGCCCGTTTCTCCCTATCGAAAACGCGGGGGGCGCTTCGCGTCCCCGGTCTCTCCTTTTTTTCGCAATTTCAAAATTGCTCGAGGCCTTCGGCCTCTCGTTGTTCTGGCTATTAAAAAATAAGGGTTAATCGTAGAAGGGTGAAAATTGGGGATTGTATGTTGTATCATAAAAAAATAGAAATTAGAAATTTTGTCTAAAAAATTAAAAAAAAAAATTTAGGGGTGGACTACCCCTAACATTTAGGGGGATGAAAAATAGATGTTGGCCGATTCTGATAGATACCGGATAAGCACAAAAAATTTCATCAAAATCGGTTAAGCCGTTTCGGAGGAGTATGGCAACGAACACTGTGGACACGAGAATTTTATATATTAGATACATATATATATATATATATATATATATAAAAAAAAGAAAAAAAAAATATATATATATATCACCCAGAACATAATTGATAAAACCAATTCTGACAAGTTATTCCAAACTCAGGACAGAGTCATTGCAGCAGGAGACTTTAATGCAAAAAATTTAATATAAAATGGTAGGACGACTAACAAAAAGGGTAAACAATTAGAAAGATTTTTAACAAATAAATTTTTAACAATAAATCTGTTCAACCTCCTGATGAGCCAACAACATCAAAGCAATGGCGAACCGTTTCTCATAGATGTAGCTCTAATGAAAGGATACCTGATTAACATGCCAGTTGAAAACCGAAACCAAACAAAAACCTCAAATCACCTGAAATCTACATTAACAACCCCAATGAGATAGAAAAAGCTTTAGAAAACCTAGAAACGCAATTAACCGATGCATCGAAAATAGAAAAACCAATGACGAAAATAAGAATAAGAGACCCAGAAATTGAGAAACTCATTCGACTAAATAGGAAATTCGGCAAAATCTAGGAACAAACATTTCATCTCACAGTGAAGAAGGAACTGAACAAAACAATAGAAAAAATCAAAAATTGACTCAATCAAAAATATCGAAGAGCACAGGAGCTTTTGAGTGCTCGTTCATCCACCTTGTAGGTAGATTCGCATTTTCCAATTTTAGAAACAAATTGGAGAAATTTTTGACAGCTCTCAAAAAAATGACAGCAGCTCTTTCTCGATTATGCGGAATCAGCAGTTACAGAAATATAAGGATTTTTCATTCAATAATTCGTTGGAATTCAAAATGGTTCTGGTTATGCGATCTGGATGAAATGGAGCTTTAATATATCATTCTCCATCAAAATGAAAAATTTCTTCGCGATCAAATCCGTAGTTTTGAAATTATCAAGAAAACTTAATTTCCAACGACCATATTTACGGAACCCGTGGTCGAATTTTGCCCAATAACGATCTAAACCGCAGGATTCGAGATTCGAACCTAACCTGAAAATTGAAAAAGCTTTTAGGTCTTTCCGTTCGAGAGTTATCGTGTATACGATACGTTAGGTGACCAATTTTAATCTTCGATAATTCGCTAGAATTTTCTAAGGTATCGGTAAATATGGTCTTGCGTAATGCGATCTGGACGTACGTAAGCACGTATATAGTTTGAATACATTATTCTTCATCTAAGTGCAAAATTCCATCCTAATCCAACCAGTAGCTTCGAATTTATCAGGAAAGAAATATTTTGAACGGCAATATTTACGGAACCCCTAGTCTTATTTTGCTCATTGATTAACGTGACCGCGACATTTGAGTGCAAAATTTCATCTCGATCTAATCAGTAGTTTCTGCTCATTAAAAAACTCAGCTACGGCATTCGGAAACTGAACCCACCCTGAAAATTTCAATTCTCTAGGACCTTCCGTTCGGAAGTTGTCGCGCTTACGGACGGTCGGACTGACAGACTTGAATTTTCCACCGGATTCGCCATCAGTGAGTCGATAAGGACCATTTTTGGATCAAAATTCGAAAAATTCAGACATCGTGACGAAGTGATATAGCCCTCGTGTAAGTAGAACGAGCGCTCAAGAATAACGAATTATGGCCATACGGTCACCTAGAATAAAAATAAACTGTCAAAATAAAAAACCTTGGCGTAAATTCAAAGCTCTCAAGCGAGACGAAACGATTATTCGTATTTTCAAATCTTTTATAAGACCAATCATAACTTACTCAATAAAAATATAGAAACATGCGAGTCAAGGAGCAAAATACATCTCAAACACATCAATGGAATTATCTTGCTCATCTTGTGAATTTGGTCATTGTTTTTGGAGTACCTACACCTGAACAATTGGTTTCGATTTTTGAGCGCTCGTACAACTTACACGAGGGCTATATCATTTCGTCACGATGTCTGTATTTTTCGAATTTTGAGCCGAAAATGGTCTCAATCGACTATGTTCGACTCACTGATGACGAATCCGTCGGAAAATTCGAGTCTGTCCGTCCGTCCGGCCGTCCGTAAGCACGATAACTCTCGAACGGATCAACATAGAGACTTGAAATTTTCAGTGTAGGTTCAGATCCCAAATGCCTCGGTTGAGTTCGTTAATGGGCCAAATTCGCCTAGGGGTTCCGTAAATATGGCCGTTCAAAGTTTTGTTCCCCTGAGTACTTGAAAACTACAGATTTGATTGAGATGAAATTTTGCACTCAAATGGAGAATGAGGTGTTCAAGCTACATGTGAAATTTTGTCCAGATCACATGACCAGAACTATAGAAACCATAGAAAATTGTAACTTTTGAACGGAAATCCCTAAGGACTTGAAATTTTCAGGAAAGGTGTGGATCTCGAATGTCGTGATCACGTTCGTCTATGAGAAAAATTATACTAGGGGTTCCGTAAATATGGTCGTTTGAAATTTAGTTTTCTTGATAATTTCAAAACTACAGATTCGATCGTGACGAAATTTTGTATACTTATGGAGAATGATATATTCAAGCTACATTTCTCCAGATCACATGACCAGAACCATAGAAACCATAGAAAATCATAACTTTCGAACGGAAAGGCCTAGGGAAATTTTCAGGATAGGTTTGGATCTGAAATGTCGCGTTCACGTTTATCAATGAACAGAATTATACCAGGGGTTCCATAAATACGGTCGTTTGAAATTTTGGTTTCTGGATAATTTCGAAACTGCGGATTCGATCGAGATGAAATTTTGTATTTTAATCGAGAATGATATATTAAAACAATATTTTGTCCAGATCGCATGACCAGAACCATAGAAACCATAGAAAATTGTAACTTTTGAACGGAAAGGCCTAGGACCTTGAAATTCTCAAGGTGGGTTTGGATCGCAAATATCGCGATCACGTTCATCTATGAGCAAAATCAGACTAGGGGTTCCGTAAATATGGCCGTTCAAAATATTTTTTTGCAGATAGTTCCGAAAATAGTGAGCGGATTGGGATGAAATTTTGCACCTAGCTGAGTAATAATGTTTTTAAACTACGTGCAAAATTTTGTCCAGATCGCACCACCAAGACCATAGATACCGTAGAAAATTCTAGCGAATTATCGAAAAAAAATTTATCAGCTGATGCACTGACATGTAGTCTGGAGTTTCGCCTAAGTTTCAGAATTTTTTTGACAGCTGTCGAAAATTCCTTCAATTGATTTCTGAAACTGGAAAATGCGAATCTACCTACAAGGTGCATGTACGAGCGCTCAAAAGCTCCTGCCTTCACGGCAGTGCTTTTCGTAATTTTTTCTAATAGTTTCGAGTAATCTATTTTGTGTGAGCGCAAAAACACCTCCTATTTACAGCCGCAAGATATACGATTCATTATACAGGGTTACAGGGAAAGTAGTACTGAATATTGAACTTGACCGTTATGGAGATATTGAGTTTCGAAGATTTTCAAAAAATCCTCTATTTTTAGGTTTTTTATCGATTTTTTTCGGTTTGGAACTTTTAGGGGCCGTTTTTGATGTATCTAGTTAGAGGGCATGTCAATTAATAACCTTTTTTTACCCTATGTTCCGATTTTGGACATTGCCGACTTGTTCCCAGTGTTCCAATAATGGACATACCCCCTTTTCCCCCTTTTTTGAAAAATCTTCAAAACTCAATATCTCCATAACGGTTAAGTTTCGGATACAATATTATGGATCCAAATCCATCAGAAATGACCTGAATAATAACGTCATTCAATATTCAGTACGACTTTCCCTGTAACCCTGTATAAGTATCTTACTTCATTAAACCATCTCGGCTTGCCTTGATAAAATAATAAGCCTTCGGCTTGTTCAATTTTATTATTTCATGGCTCAGTCATTTAGGTTCACCTCGTGTTTTGCTCGAATGGAAACTTTGGGCGTCTTATATTAAATTTTATTTACTTTATTTAATCCGAAAATGGAGGAAATTCGATCGGATAATATTGCCCAGGGGCGAGGTTTCCTGTGTTCAAACATCAATTAGAGTAAACGGCTGATGTGGTTTCTTTATGTCGATGATCCGCGTTAAGGTGAACAGAAATGGAAAAAGGTTTTTCGTTTTCATTATTTAATCGTCGTGATTCAATTGGTTTGTTGATGTAGAATGGAAAACTTGCTCTGTTCAATTCACCATGACATATAACTCGTTTTCGAAGCATAAGCAATATGAGTGTGGAAAACTGGTTGAGCTATGAAGGCCAAAATTCTGAAATTCGGCTGTCATAGCTTTATAAATTCAACATAAAAAAAAATTCAATGTGATTTCAATGAAACACTGTTGGGAATGGAACAACCGTCCTCAGCTGTGGAATGAAAATTGAAACTAATCTTATGGGGCCCACACACGCTGAAACATGCTGCGATGCAAGCATCGACTCTAATGTTTCATGATACAAGTTGCAGTGTGTGTAGTACTGAACCACGTGTTTGGTATCAGTTGCGGCTTGCAGCGATGCAGAGTCTGGAAGCCCATTCGGGTCGGCGAGCGACGAGGCAGAATCGGTGATGCTGATGCAAGTTTCAGCTTGTATAGGGTTGCATCGATGCGCAGACGTGAGACGATATTGTTAAGGTTACTATTATTATTATGCCAAATAGAGTCAAGTGGTGTAAAAACGAGACTGACAAAACTTTGGGTAAAAACGAGACAACTGTACAAATCGTACTAATATACATTCAATTAAAATGAAAAAAACTTATAGAAGAAGTTTAATGTTCCCATTATATTTTTCAATATTGAAAAATAAAACCAATGTTTCAAAAAATTGCACCACTGAAAACTGCAAAAGGTTTCCTAGAAAATTTACGGCGGCGACTGAAAACTTTCCTGATAGCGCAAACATTCGAAGTCTGGTACCCTCGGCGTACGTCGTATGTAACACGGGGTCGTGGCGCAGTGGCTAGTGCATTCGACTTTGGTGCCGGTCTCCTTGGTCGGTCCCGGGTTCGAATCCTCCGGTCGGGAAAGAAATTTTCTGACATGGAGCACGGTTCCAACATTCACTGTTGGGGGTAAACAATTAACAGTGCTGTGCCTCAGGTGGCGTAAGGACACAGTAACAAAGCCTACACAGAACACACAACCGGGTCTCCTATCTCGCATAAGCTCTGAGCTTCTGAGGGGTCTCACAGAGACCTAGGAGAGTCGGGATATATGAACAATAAACCATCCCCGCACTATATCGCGTTGTATTGAAGGCGAATTTAGTACATTGCCATATTTTGTCGCGTTTCTGCATGTGGTCCATCAGAAACGCAAGCTAAAAACGAGACAAGCAATTTTAATTGTTGTCAGAGATTGTTCAACAATTTGCAAAAATTATTAACTACTTTATTTTGTGCATATATGATCATATATTATAAAAAATGTTGGAACCGTTTGGACTACTCCTTATAATGAAAAAATGGAAAGATTTAAAAAGTGTCTCGTTTTTACACCACTTGACCCTATTGCTATTTGTTGTGGTTACAATGGATTGGGATGATGTCAACAAATACATATTTGTATTATTGATGTGATTTGTATCTAGTCGATTCAGGCATCGCAATAGGTTTCGATGTGATTGGGCGCTTATGCAACTGATTCAAGTTTCATGAATCCTGGAGCCGATGGATGGAATCGCAGCATGTTTAAAAAAAATTATGAAAGCACTGCCGTGAAGTCAGGAGCTTTTGAGCGCTCGTACATCCACCTTGTAGGTAGATTCGCAATATCCAGTTTTAGAAATCAATTGGAGGAATTTTCGACAGCTGTCAAAAAAATTCTCAAACTTAGGCGAAACTCCAGACTTCATGTCAGAGCTTCAGCTGACCAATTTTTTTTCGATAATTCGCTGAAATTTTTTACATTATCTATAGTCTTGGTGATGCGATCTGGACAAAATTTAGCACGTTGTTTATTATTCTTCAGCTAATTGTGGAATTTCATTCCAATCCAATCAGTAGTTTCGAAATTATCGGGAAAATAATATTTTTGAACGGCCATATTCAGGGAACCCCTAGTCTAATTTTTCTCATTGATGAACGTGACCGCGACATTTGCGATCCAAACCTACCCTGAAAAGTTCAAGTTCTTAGGCCGTTTCCTTCGGAAGTCATAATTTTCTATGTTTTCCATGGTTCTGGTCATGCGATCTGGATAAAATGTTGCTTCGATATATCATTCTCGATTAAAATACAAAATTTTATCTCGATCGAATCCGTAGTTTCGAAATCATCGAAAAAACAAAATTTCGAACGACCGTATTTATGGAACCCCTAGTATAACTCTGCTCATTGATGAACGTGAACGCGACATTTCAAATACACACCTATCCTGAAAATTTCAAGTCCCTAGGCCTTTCCGTTCGAAAGTTATGATTTTCTATGGTTTCTATGGTACTGGTTATGCGATCTGGAGAAATGTAGCTTGAATATATCATTCTATATATAAAATTTCGTCACGATCGAATCTGTAGTTTTGAAATTATCAAGAAAACTAAATTTCAAACGACCATATTTACGGAACCCCTAGTATAATTTTTCTCATAGATGAACGTGATCATGACAATCGAGATCCACACCTATCCTAAGAATTTCAAGTCCCTAGGCGTTCCGTTCAAAAGTTACAATTTTCTAAGATTTCTATGATTCTGATCATGCTATCTGGAAAAAATTTCATATGTACCTTGAACACCTCATTCTCCATTTGAGTGCAAAATTTCAACTCGATCAAATCTGTGGTTTCCAAGTAATCAGGAGAACAAAACTTTGAACAGCCATATTTACGGAACCCCTGGTGGAATATGGCCCATTAACGAGCTCAACCGAGGCATTCGAGAACTGAACCCACACTGAAAATTTCAAGTCTCTAGGTTTTTCCGTTCGAGAGTTATCGTGCTTACGGCACATTTTCAGCTCAAAATTCGAAAAATACAGACATCGTGACGAAATGATATAGCCCTCGTGTAAGTAGTACGAGCGCTCAAAAACAACGCAGGTTCTAGAGCATTTTGAATTTTCGAGCGCTCCTACAACCTATACGGGGGCTATATCATTTCGTCCAGATGTCTGAATTTTTCGAATTTTGAGCCGAAAATGGTCTCAAACGACTCGACTCGAATCCGTCGAAAAATTCGAGTCTGTCCGTCCGTCCGTATACACGATAACTCTCGAACGGAATGTCCTAGAAACTTGAGAATTTCAGGGTATCTTCGAATCTCGAATGCCGCAGTTGAGTTCGTTATTAGGCAAAATTCGCTCAAGGGTTCCGTAAATATGACCGCTCGAAATTTTGTTTTCCTGATAACTTCGAAACTACAGATTCGATCGAGGTGACATTTTGCACTCAGATGGATAATTACGTGTTCAAGCTACATGCAGAATTTTGTCCAGCCCGCATGACCAGAACAATAGAAACCATAGAAAATTATGACTTTGTAATGGAAAGGCCTATGGACTTGAAATTTCAGGATAGGTGTGTATCTCGAATGTTATGGTCACGTTCATCAATGAGCAAAATTAGACTATGGGTTCCGTAAATATGGTCGTTTGAAATTCAGTTTTCTTGATAATTTCAAAACTATGGATTTGATCGTGACGAAATTTTGTATTTAAATTGAGAATGATATATTCGTGCTACAATTTTTTCAGATCGCATGAACAGAACCATAGAAGCCATAGAAAATCATAACTTTCGAACGGAAAGGCTTAGGGCCTTGAAATTTTCAGGATAGGTTTGGATCGCGTATTTCGCGGTCACGTGCATCAATAAGCAAAATTAGACTAGGGATTCCGTAAATATAGCCGTTCAAACTATTTTTTTCCTGATAATTTCGAAACTATTCATTGGATTGGTATGAAATTTCGCACAAGATGAAGAATAATGTATTCCTACGTGGGAAATTTTGTCCAGATCGCATTACCAAGACCATAAAAAATTCTAGTGAATTATCGAAAAAAAAAATGGTCACCTGAAGCACTGACGTGAAGTATGGATTTTCGCTTAAGTTTTAAATTTTTTTTGACAGCTGTCAAAATCTTTCCAATTGGTTTCTTAAACTGGAGAATGCGAATCAACCCACGCTTTCGTCTGGACAAGAGGGCGTAGACAAATTATGGAAGAAGAAGACCAAGCTATGCTTCTGTGGAACTTTTCAATGGGCTGCCTGAAAATATAAGATCTTTAAGTTCAGTGGCTGCATTCAATAAGGAAGTGAAAAGACATTTGGAGAGGGATTTGTAGGTTCATTTTGGAAAAATGTAAATATAAATTATCACATGAAGTTCATTTGTTACAGAATATATTATTTTTATTTTCATCTGTGAGAGCAACTTTGTAGGTTGATTATCAGAATAAATATATTTTATGTTATGTTAAAGGTGGATAAACGAGCGCTCAAAAGCTCCTGACTTCACGGCAGTGCTTTGCATAATTTTTTTCTCCAAAATTCTTCAACATTTCTGTTTGACAACCAAAAATACTCAAATGAGCTCAGAAAGCGTTACTTCGAAGGTCGTCCAAAACTGACCACACTCAGTAGAATATTACACAAAAATTAGGTTGAACAACCTCTGTATTACACTTATTCTTCGAAATATATCATACGACAAAAATAATTGCCCTGGTATTATCTATACCTACGATCATATATACAGGGTGTCTACTTTTAAAAGGGCCAAACTTCAAGGGAAGATCACACATAAGATTTGCACCAAAAAATGTCATATAGCATATGGTCGAAATGTTGACGATTTTTCTTCAATTCAACATTTCTTAATTTTCCATAAGTTTTTCCATGAAATCAATTCAACTTCAGTTATCCTTAGAGCCTCATCAGATTTGACCACATATTTGGAAATAGCATTAATTTTTTCACAAGTTAAGAATTTTTGTCTGCCAAAAAAATTCTTATTGCGGGCGTGGCATGTCACGATTTTGAAGAGAACATAACCAGTCATATTCTTCCAATGGTTTTATCGATGAAAAATCATTAATTATGGACATGTTTTCTTTCCAGCAAAAACTATCCCATTTAGTGTGCTTTCGAATGACATATCAACTTTTGTGCTTGCTACTTGTCTTCTGCCCTAATATCATGGCTAACGAGATAACAACGAATAAGTCGAACTATTCCAAACCTTAATTTGCTCTATTTTGAAGCTCTTTAAAATTTAATTTTGTAGTTATTTCATGGAAATCATGAATTTATTTGTCGAATCAAAATAATTCGAAGAAATAAACTAAATTTAAATAAAAAAAATTTTATGAAAACATGTGAAGAAAGACGACTACTACTACTTATAACAGTTGTTTTAATTGTCCACCTACTTGTTCAATACATTTTACATATCGTTTTCGCACTCAATCTACAAACCTTCGAAGTTCACAACGTTTCTGACGCATTTCTGCACAACACAAGTTTATTCTTCCGATCAGATCCTCTCAAGGAGAATTTGATATAATTTTTCTTTCAAGGTGTTCCAGGCATAACAATCCAAGGTCGGAGCTGCTTGGTGGCCATCTTACCGGGTCGTGCCTCTCAATCCCTTGCACCCCTAAATATTCATTCATTAAGTCCCGCAAATTCCGGCTTTGGGAGTCATGAGAGGTGAACTTTTCTGACCAGTAATACTTCCCAATCGCCTCAACGCTGAAGACTTCATTACATCAATCCAAAGCAGTGACATATTGGATGAAATGCCCCTGGCTAAGGAACAAAATGTTTATTTTTAAATGGATGGCTGCCCAGCTTATAATAGCTGAAATGTACGGGACTTCATGAATCAATATTTTGGACCAGTAATACTTCCCAATCGCCTCAACGATGAAGACTTCATGACATCAATCCAAAGCAGTGACATATTGGATGAAATGCCCCTGGCTAACAAACAAAATGTTTATTTTCAAATGGATGGCTGCCCAGCTTATAAAAGCCGAAATGTACGGGACTTAATGAATCAATATTTTGGAGTGCAATGGATTGTAAGGTACGGTCCGGTGAGATTGCCACCAAGGTGCCTCGATCATAGGCCTTTGGATTTTTATGTCTGGAACACCTTGAAAGAAAAACTATATCAAATTCGCATTCAGACTCGATAGGATCTGATCGAAAGAATAAATATGTGTTGTGCAGAAATGCGTCAGAAACGTTGTGAACTTCGCAGGTTTGTAGATTCAGTGCGAAAACGATGTGTGAAATGTATTGAATAAGGCAATGTACATTTCCAACGATGTTATAAGTAGTATTAGTCCGCCTTCTTCACATATTTTCATAGAATCTGTATTATTGAAATTTAGTTTATTCGTTCAAATCATTTTGATTCGACAGATAAATTCATGATATCTATGAAAATAACTTCAAAATTCAATCATAAAGAGCTTCAAAATAGAGCAAATTCAGATTTGGAATATTTTGACTTATTCGTTGTTATCTTGTTAGCCATGTTATTAGGGTAGAAGAAAAGCAGCAAGCACAAAAGTTGCTATGTCATTCGAAATCAAACTAAATAGGGTAGTTTTTGCTGAAAAGGAAACATGTCTATAATTAATGATTTTTCATCGATAAAACCATTGGAAAAATATGACTGGTTTTGTTCACTTCAGAATCGTGATATTCATCTCCTTACCACGCCAGCAATAAGAATTTTTTTGGCAGACAGAAATTCTTGTCTCATAGAAAATTTAATGTTGTTTCCAAATACGCGGTCAAATCTGAAGGGACTCTAAGGATAACTGAAGTAAAATTGATTTTATGGAAAAACTTGAAATAATTCGTGAAATCAAGAAATGTTAAATTGAAGAATAACCGTCAACATTTCGACCATGTGTTATATGACATTTTTTGTTGCAAATCTTATCTATGTACTTCCCCTGAAGTATGGCCCTTTCAAAAGTAGACACCCTGTATTATGTTTCTCCAGTTTATGAGGAAACACATTGTATAAATATATTTTTGACTGAACTAGGGCAGTAATATTGACATATAAAATAATATACCTATCAACACGAAAGTATACCAGCTAGTCACTTCTTCATACAAGGCAAGTTACAAGCAGAAGCATAAGCAGCAAAACAGCTGCAGTCCGATTTCGATTTTATTGCGCCGTACAGAAAAGTGCAGCTCAAACTTCATTCCTCGCGTGTCCCTGTTTCAATTAGAAACAAATCCAATGGAATTCAAACTACACTAGACCAAACTGTTTAGTGTAGAGCGCCGAAGTAGTTTTCGGAAAATTCGCAAAGCTTCCCGATATTTCTGGATTGACACAATGCGACAGTGAAGGAAGAAACACATTAATGATGATCATTAGTGATTTCAATTTGCGTAGTTGTTTTACAGAAAATATTCTCAGTGTTTCAACACGTAGCATTATAGTGAATTATAAGTTTGTAGAATGTAGATGCAGTATAGATGAATTTTGAACAAGAAAACATTAGGATAAAGTGGTTTGTACATCGGTGGATCCAAGAGGAGATCGTCCTGAATCTGAAATAATAAAATATGACCAATCGTATCTAAATTTCGGCATCACTAGACTTGAAGCAAATGGCGAAGAAAAACCTCAACACGGTATCTGCTTGAAAGTATTGGCTGCAGATAGAATGAAGTCGAATGAATTGGAAAGCCATCTAGAAACGATTTCAATAAATATAGCTAATTATTACCAATCCTCTGATCCTGCGACTTCTTGAAAGACACATATTTGACTCTGTTGCGAACCAGACAATTGCACACTGTAAAAAAATATCAAATTTGTTTGAGGAAGCCTGGAAGCGCTCTTTATTGATTTAAACTTAGCCCTTTTGAAAAGGATTACATTGTTTGACCTCCTACAGCTAGTCACTCCGTAATTCAAGACCACAATCAAAAATTATTACTATCAGAAAGCAGCTGCTGATCGATTTCGACTTCATTGAGCTTCATTGACTCAGCGGATCCTATCAGTTTATTATTTCCAACGATTAATCTTCAAAATTTGGAAACATTTATAACATTGGTAGTCGTAGAGTTCATAGAAAAACTAGTATGTGTTCTATATTCAAGAAGAATTCGAAGTCTCTCGAAATCCAATATATAAAGCAAACTGAAATATCACAACTTCCGGCTATTTTCTCTGATTGTCACGTTTTATGTTCTTTGTGATGGAACGGCTTTGTGTTCGCCTATAAAAGTTGAATTATTTCTTCTCATAGAAAGAGAGTAGAAACGTTATAAATTTCAAATTGACAATAGACTTCTACGTTGAAGTTTATTGTTGTATCTGATCGTTTGATATTGGAGAATAACCCTTGGCATGTTCGTTTTCTGTTGTTCATTATTACCCATTTTCTTACTTTTGGGATAAAAGGATTTCTCTTGCATTTTCCAAATTTATTGATGCCATTTGCAGTTTATGTGATACACCAATCAGGAAATTACTGATAAATTCAACAAAATCGAATTCATTGGATGTATCATTGAAAAACTCGAAAAAAGAACTGACGTGAGTAAGGAGCTTTTGCAAGTTTGTTTAAATTCATCGCCAGAGCAGTCATCCATCCAGTTACTTCGAAATGATCGAAAATACAGAGAAATACTTCGAAATTATTGAAGCGAGACGCATTTATTCGTATTCATCGATCTCAACATCGGCATATCACATTAAATTCGAAATGTCAGATTTCGATAAACTTGACGTAAAATTTTGGTAACTTGGAAAAAACATATGAGTCCAGGAAATATTTGGGAATCGTAACTTATTTCTATTTCGTACACGAAATCACTTTTACGACGATGTTCGACAAAATCAATTCCCACTGCATTTCGACAAATATAGGATGGAACGACACAGTTATATATGGAATATTAGTAGGTATTATCGCAGTTTTACTTAAGCGGTATTGTCTACTTGTGAATTCGTGAAACTATTTCTGTATGATCATTTGGAATGTTAATTTCTTTCAATTCTGTCAATAAAGTTATTATTATTATTAAATATCAAGTGATATTTTTTGAATCAAATCAGCTATTTTCTCACTTTTTATATAACTCATTTCATCGATATATATTATAAATACAATAGGTATTTCAGTAGGAAATAGCCGATAGTTTCAGAAGAAAACATTTCAGAATATTCAAGTGTCACGATCCTCGCAAAATTCCACATGATCCTTTGTGTAGTTATTTTACAACCATGTACAAAGCTCAAATTCGAGCAGATCGATATTTTTCGAATCATTGAAAAAAAATACTCAGATGGCTACCTATTTTTACGAAAAATGTTCGTAGATTTTGTACATTCACGAACTCAACCGGCGCATTAGAACCTCAAACGTACCATGAAATTTTCAAAAGTTATATTTTTTACGGCCGGACGTAGGACCGCAGGGCCGACCGGTCGAACGGACAGAATTGATTATTTATCTGAAAATCCAAATTAATCCTCAGGGGCCATTCTTGGCTCAAAATTCTTATATCTCAGTCATTTGGGCATAATGATAACGATCTTCATAGACACAAGCACGCAACCAATACTCATTGATTAATATTAGGAGGAAGATAGATATCTAGATTCCAATTTGCTTTAGTTTCCATAATTCTGCATAATCTACGTCTTCGAACACTCACTCTCTCAATAAAATCCAATAAATCCATCACGCTGCAAAGGGCTGATGCAATCTAATATTTAGCGAAGTGGCACAGTTTCGAAAATTTGTACAGACATGTGGAATAAGCCTCAAGTATCCAAACAAAAGATTTTATAGTTATAGTGTCACTCCTGGTTTCATCTTCGGTATCCCATCCACTGAATAATTTACAGGGCGCGCAAACGCGAATGTCTTAATTTTGATAAAGGGTATGGACACTGTGCCTTGTGCCTCATATGGACCTGCTGAAATGCTTGTCACTACGTTAACATCAAATTGAACCACAATGATGAAACTACAACTGTGCAAACACGAGCTCGGAATAATTATGACAGTATAGAGAATATTTGGCTACGCCGTTTAGTTGAAATTTGTTGTCTGAATATCTATTCGGATGAGATGTTCCTACACATTGGCCAGTTAAGTAACCTGAATCTACTTATAAGACAAAAATCGGTATCTATGGTCTTGGTGATGTGATCTGGACAAAATTTCCCACGTAGTTTGAATATATTATTATTCATCTATGTGTGAAATTTCGTTTCAATCCAATGGGTAGTTTCGAAATTATCAGGAAAAGAATAGTTTGAACGGCTATATTTACGGAACCCCTAGTCTAATTCTGCTCATTGATGAACGAGACCGCGAATTTCACGATCCGAACCTATCCTGGAAATTTCAAGTCCCTAGGCCTTTCTGTTCCAAAGTTATGATTTTCTATGGTTTATATGGTTCTGATCATGCGATCTGGGAAAAATGTAGCTCGAATATATCAATTTCAATTTAAATACAGAATTTCCTCACGATCAAATCCATAGTTTTGAAATTATCAAGAAAACCTAATTTCAAACGGCCATATTTACAGAACCCCTAGTCTAAATTTGCTCATTGATGAACGTAACCGCAAAATTTGCGATCCGAACCTATCCTCAAAATTTCAAGTCCCTAGGCTTTTCCGTTCGAAAGTTATGATTTTCTATGGTTTCTATGGTTCTGGTCATGCGAGCTGGACAAAATTTCGCATGTAGCTTGAGCATGTATTTTCCATCTGAGTGCATAATTTCTTTTTGAACAAATCAGCAGTTTTGAAGTAATCAGAAAAACAAAATTTCGAGCGGCCATATTTACAGAACCCCTGCGCGAATTTTGCCGGACGACAGGACGGACAGACTCGAATTTTTTGACGGATTCGTCATAAGTGAGTCAAACATAGTCGTTTGAGACCATTTTCGGCTTAAAATGGTAGCGATTGAACCCTCGAGGAGTGCAGGCGTATTGAGAAATGCGCATGTGTGCCAAGTGAACTAACGAATATTATTATGCAGGTAGTCTAGTTCTAGATAACCTCGTATAGAAGTGATAAGAATCGAAGAAATAACTGTGTTGAGTCCAGGTTTAGATCGATGGTTCCACAGATAATTTTACATTGAAGAGACAAAAGTGAATTTAGTGAAAAGTGAAAAAAGTGTTTAAGTGTTGTTTGCTGAGTCACTCTGACAAAATGTCGGAATACGACTCTGCAAATGAGGACAGAGAATCCGACGCAGAAAACTTATCGGATGAAGAAATATCCGATATGGATATTGAAGAAGAAGAAGTTAATAATGAATCCGAAAAAGATCGGATTATAAAAGAACAGAAGGACAAGATCAACAGCCTCATGAGTCAACTGAAAGTTTTGACGGAGAGTCTTAAAACTTTATCAGATGAGGTGAAATCCTTGAGATTAGAAATGTCTCAGCCCTCGAAGCCGCGGAAACAGGCTAAGAGAAAAGAAAATGGCTTCTCCTCTGGAACAGAAGAGAGAGTGTCAACCCCCGCACCCCCAAAAGAGGCCCCCATAGGACAACCCGGAAGGAGTATTATAGCTGCAGGGGAGCCAGCTAAGAAAATGACATACAGGGTCTTTCACGAGGAACCTCACCCATATTTATACGGGAAACTACTGAACGTATTTTCATGAAATTCAGCACTTATAAGTATTTCACGATGCTGATGAAATCTAAAATATTTTCAAGGCATGAGCACCTCCGGTTTTTCCGGAAATGACGTCAACTTCCGTTTTTCAAATTAGAACACCATTTTTTTATTGCAGAAATAGATTCCTTAGAAAATGTAACATTTTTCAGTTTTGGTTGAAAAATTCTCTCTGAGCGGGAAAATTCGAAAAAAAAATCGAAAATAGAGCTCCGCTGAAACAAGAATAACTTCGAGGTTTTTGGATGGAAAATTTTCATTTTTGGGATTTTTCAAGATGTAAGATTGATGTATCCACTTTGAAAATCGAAATCGCGATTCATGATACAGGGGGTGAAAAAATCGCTTTCAAAGTTAGGGATGACAAAATCGTGAAAAATCAATTTTTTCAAATTAGAACCCCATTTTTTTATGGCAGATATTGAATCTACGTTAAAAAATAATGTGAGTGTATGCATCACACCCTTGCCCTAAAATGGATATTTTCTGAGTTATTCACAAAAAACTGTTTTTCGTCTTGAATTTTCAGCTATTTCTTTTCCCTTCACGCCAAAAAGATGAAATTTTCAGGAACTGTTACTTAAACCATGTTTTAGATTTTACTACCCTAATATGCGAAAGAAAAAAGTTACAGGTTGTTCCTAAATAGATGGCGAATTTGGATTCGAATTTGTATCGGAAACCTCTTTATTTCAACTAATCGGCCATCGGTTTTCTCTCCAGTGATAAATAAATAATTCCTTATGAACCATATGCAAAAACTTACCATGTTTTACATTCTTTTTTTTTAATGATAGATATCATTAATTACATCTGCCAAATTCCTCTTTATTCAGTAGCATAATTTGGTGATAATTCGTATTAAGTTATAAAATCGATCACTATGCCTAATTTTACCAATGAAGATTATTTAAATCTCATTCTACTTCATGGAGAATGTAATAAAGTTGTAGATAGAACGATTCGACTGTTCATTGAGAGGTTTCCTGACCGACCCAGACCAACGAGAGATACCATTAACAGAACCATGACAAACTTGAGAAATGTCGGATCTTTCGTTAAGAAAACTATACACAGAGAAAAAAGTGTAGTAGAAGATGAGAACAACGAAATTACAGTTCTTGCATATTTTCGTGTGAATCCTCAAAATTCTCTCAAAGATGCCGAGATTGATCTGGGATTATCTCAATCGAGTGTTTGGAGAATATTAAAAAAACATAAAATGCACCCATATAAATTCAATAGGGTACAGCATTTGAAGGAAACTGATTTCGTCAGGAGAACAGAGTTTTGCGAAGCTATGATGATTCGATTTCAAGAGAATGAAAACTTTTTGGACTGTATAATTTGGACAGATGAATCTAAATTCAGAAAGAATGGTTCTTTCAATAGGCATAACAGTCATTATTGGGATGAAGAGAACAACCACCACTTCAGAGACCTGGAGTTTCAATGTTTTTTGCGCCATCAAAAATAATGCAATTCTCGATGTTCACATTTATGATGAGACTTTAACTGGTAAGATAGAACACTACACATGTTTGCATTTGCTATTCTCCCTTAGGAGATAGATATTCTGACATATTGACTCAAATAATTGAGCCGCTAGTACAGAACCATAATGACTTATGGTATCAACAAGATGGCGCGCCTCCACACAATTCACTCAATGTGTCAAATATCCTCTACAGGCTATTTGAAGATCGATGGTTGGCGAACAATGGTCCACATCTTTGGCCACCACGTTCTCCCGATTTAACTCCTTTAGACTATTATGTTTGGGGTAGGATAAAAAATATTGTCTACTCAACTCCCCTGACTGATAAAGAGGACTGCATAGAACGAGTCAGAAATGCGTTCAGGTTTGTTTAGATTTTTAGATTCATAGTTTTGAAACTCAATTTGGTTTTTAAACACTTTTGCAGATCTCTTCCTCCCGATGAAATAAGAAGAGCAACGCACGAAGCATTCCTGAGACGTATAAATAAATGTCTAGAAATTAACGGTCAAAACTTTGAGCATCTTCTCTAGTTATAACTGCGAGAGTTTGCCATGGTTCTCCTAATAGTAACTTGAAGTCGGTTTCAAGAAGGAGTGAAAAATCTACAGCATGGTTCAAATAACAGTTCCTGAAAATTTCATCTTTTTGGCTTGAAGGGAAAAGAAATAGCTGAAAATTCAAGACGAAAAACAGTTTTTTGTGAATAACTCAGGAAATATCCATTTTAGGGCAAGGGTGTGATGCATACACTCACATTATTTTTCAACGTAGATTCAATATCTGCCATAAAAAAATGGGGTTCTAATTTGAAAAAATTGATTTTTCACGATTTTGTCACCCCTAACTTTGAAAGCGATTTTTTCACCCCCTGTATCATGAATCGCGATTTCGATTTTCAAAGTGGATACATCAATTTTACATCTTGAAAAATCCCAAAAATGAAAATTTTTCATCCAAAAACCTCGAAGTTATTCTTGTTTCAGCGGAGCTCTATTTTCGATTTTTTTTTCGAATTTTCCCGCTCAGAGAGAATTTTTCAACCAAAACTGAAAAATGTTACATCAAAATAACTTGAAATTTTCTAAGGAATCTATTTCTGCAATAAAAAAATTGTGTTCTAATTTGAAAAACGGAAGTTGACGTCATTTCCGGAAAAACCGGAGGTGCTCATGCCTTGAAAATATTTTAGATTTCATCAGCATCGTGAAATACTTATAAGTGCTGAATTTCATGAAAATACGTTCAGTAGTTTCCCGTATAAATATGGGTGAGGTTCCTCGTGAAAGACCCTGTATACTGCAGCGCTGCAAAAAGTGAATCGCCCAGTAGAAGCTTCTTCTGCACCCGCAGAAGAAATTGGAGTCTTTATTCCAATTGAGCCGAGGAAAGAAAAGGTCCCACTAGTGACCTTGAAGGGCAGTGCCGACTGGACTCAAATGTCGAGAGAAATGCAAGCGAAAGGCATAAAATATCAAAGAGCGACCACAGTAAGGGACGGCATTCGTGTTGTACCTCAATCCCCCGATGACCACAGGAAGATGACGAAATTCCTCGAGTCAAAGCGAAAAGAATTCTACACGCTCCAAAGAGAAGAAGAAAAGAAAATCTACGCGGTGGTACGATATCTACCACTAGACGCAGATATTACCATCATCACCGAAGACTTAGCCGAGCAAGGCGTTACCGACGCGGATGTCATAAGGATGACATCCAACAAAACCAAGAAAGCAATACCCTTATTTTTGTTGAAAACCCAAAATAAGAAGGTATTCGAAGTGAAACAGCTCTACGGTATAAATTGTGTAGTAGAGCCGAAGAAAAAAGCATTGGACCTGGCCAATGTCATAAATGTCAACGTTACGGACATGCGCAAAGTAAATGCACATTCCCATGGATATGTGTTAAATGCTCTGGAGCGCACAATAGTAAAGATTGTACGCTAACAAGAGGAAACGAGGAAAGAAATGCTACCTGTGCGCTCTGCGGAAAAACAGGTCACCCAGCCAGCTACAAAGGATGTAGCGAGTGGAAACTGGTGACCAAAAAGAAGACTGCGACCAAAGCAAGAAAAGAAGAAGAGAAAAAGATGCCTACTGTCCAACAAGAACAGAAGGAAGAAGATGAGAAGAAGAAAACGCTACCACTCAAACAAGAGCAGAAGAAAGAAGCCCTAAAAAATGGAAAATCCAAGAAGAGCAGCCAAAAGAAGAAACCAACAAGAAAGGACCCGAAACCACCGAGGATCTAGATACCTTCACCAAAAATATCAAGAGGAAGCTCATGAAATTCCTGGAAATAGAGATGGACAAAAAGTTCCGAAAACTCACTAAACCCAATTAATGGAGCTAGCTACTAACGAAAATAAAAACAACCTAAAGATAGTCTCATGGAACGCAAACGGTCTACGAGCCCGTAGATCTGAAATAAAAGGAATAATATCCGAGAAACAACCGGATATTATAGCCATTCAAGAAACGAGACTATCTAAAAGAAATAGAATTTCATTTCCCGACCATGAAATATACAGAAATGACAGAAATTGTACAGAAGGGGGCGTAGCCCTAATAGTCAAGAGGAACATCGACCACTATTTTGACGATAAACTGAATAATAGGAAAATAGAAGCCGTCCCGATTATAGTTCACTTCACAGACTGGCAAAAGTACAGTGAAATAATCCAGGAGACAATTACTGAAATTCCACAGATAAGAACCCCTGAAGATCTAGAAGATGAAGTTGAAAAATTAGAAACCCGTATAAAAGAAGCCTACGAGGAAAGTACCAGAAGAATCGAAAAGCCAGCCCCAAAACATCCACATGGTGAAACCGCAAAAGCAATAAAGGAGCTTATAAAGAGGAATAGAAAACTTAGGAAGAACTACAGAACTTCACATAGAGAAGAAGACAAGAAAGAGCTGAATAAACACAGCCAAGTGCTGAAAAATGCACTGAGAAAACTAAGAACAGACAGATGGAACCAAAGAGTTAGAGAGCTAAACACCATAGACCACTCAGCATGGAAGATGCAAAAGTGCTTACGACGCGAGAAAACCGAAATTCCCCCTCTACACGGAGCTATTGGGATGGCCTACTCAAAGCTTGAAAAAGCCGAAGCTCTTGTTGACGCAATAGAACGAGAAGCTAGAATCAACTACAGAGAAGACGATGACAATGAAGACTTAGAAGAAGAAGTCGAAGGAAATGAAGAATTGATGTTGGAACCGCCGGAAGGCGATACCATCCCAAACCCAACAACACCAACGGAAATTAAAGAAATCATCAAGAAATTGAAAAACAGGAAAGCTCTAGGGAAAGACAAAGTAACAAACTTTATGTTACGGAAATTGCCCTGAAAAGGAATAGCAGCGCTTACCAATATAGCAAACGCAGTGATGAGAACAGAATATTATCCGGAAAGATGGAAAACAGCAGAAGTAATTGTGTTCAATAAGCCAGGAAAAGATAGAAAATTCCCACAAAACTACAGGCCGATAAGTCTACTGTCAGCCCTCGGAAAAATTGTCGAAAGAGTTATTGCAAAAAGACTAAATGAAGAAACAGAAGGGCTGAATCTGATACCACCGGAACAATTTGGATTGAGAAGAAATCATTCCACAGAACTTCAACTGTTAAGGATCACCGAATATGTCACTGAAGGATTTCAGAATAAACAAGCCACAGGATTAGTGCTATTAGATGTCGAGAGAGCCTTCGACCAAGTTTGGCATGAAGGACTTGCCTACAAGATGATGATGGCAGGCTACACCACCCAAAACCTGCAAGATAATAAGAAACTACCTGAGGAACAGGAATTTTTATGTCAAAATAGACGACACATTATCTACCACCAGACAAGTAGAAGCAGGAGTGCCCCAAGGATCAGTTCTAGGTCCTCTGCTTTACAACATATATATCTACGATATTCGTAAGAACCCAAGGAATCTGCTACCCTTTATGCAGACCACACGGAAATAGCCTTCAGACATCGCCGACCAGATGTCATACACAGAAGACTGCAAGAAGCACTAGAAGATTTAGAAGAATGGTTCATTAAATGGAAAATTCAAATAAATAGCAAAAAGAGCCAAGCTATTCTACTACAGAAGCGGAGACTTGAAATTAATTCCAACCTACAGATAGATGGAGAAGAGATAAAATGGGAAAATGAAGTCAAATATCTAGGAGTAAAACTAGATAAAGGGCTTACATGGAAAAACCATATAAAATATGCAGTGGATAAAACAAACTCAGCAATGAGTAGACTTTACCCACTACTAGGAAGAAGAAGCCAAATGAACCAAAGCACGAAACTACGAATGATCAAGTCAATTGCAAAACCCCTACTAACATATGGCTCGGCGGCATGGGGCCATGCAGCCAATAGCCATATAAAGAAGATTCAAGCAACAGAGAATAAACTGCTCAGAGCAGCAATGAATATGCCGTGGTTCGTAAGAAACCAACAAATCCACAGAGACTTAGAATGGGAAACTGTCACAGATTTCCTAAAAAGAAGGCCGAGAAGATATTTGAAAAAGTCAACACCCAAATGATGAGCTAAGAAGACTAGTTGACTACAACCCCGCAGAAGATGTTGTTAGGATACCCACCTATCACAAAAGACCCAGAGATCAACTACGTAGAAACATAAATTGAGTAATCTCAATTTAAATTATCCAGAAGAAGAGACTCCTATGAAATTGAAATTCAAATTCATAGGTAACACAAGCATCACACGACAAAGATCGTGATAGAGATACGAACAAAAAGAGTCAAAAGGTTAGTAGGTAATAAATGCCCGGAATCTAAGGCAGCAGGTTAGGTTTAGTTAGAGTAGGTCGTGCTTCACACGAAGTCTCACACTGTTCTATCTATCGGAGATAGTTCGTCCATGAGGATTCCCCCTGACTAAACAAAAAAAAAAATCGGCTTAAAATTCGAAAAATACAGACATCGTGACGAAATGATATAGCCCTCGTGTAAGTTGTACGAGCGCTCAATGAGTGAAGCGAAAAATCACCTGAAAATAAATTAACAGGCGGAGTTCTATGGTTAGAAAATTCCTGCATTGCATTTACTCTAATTCTGTCACTATTCTATTATATTTGGGAATAGAATTCCTTTCAAAGAGTGGTGTTACACGATCAGTCGTACATCAGTTCTGTCCGTCTAATCAGAATAATGTGAACCTGAATATCCATTTTGAGTGGGAAACGTTTTATTCCACGTTTCTTTGAAACTGATGTCAGTTTGAATTATCGTCTGATATCAATATTCAGTCCATCAGTTTGTCATCATTCAATTTATGACTGACTGACTGAACTGATTTCAGACTGATCGTGTAACACACGTCTAATAATTTTCATTATTTCCTTCGATAGTGGAACCTTCTATGCTATTCCTATTATTTATAGACTGACGTAGTAGTTCTAATACGCATAAGAAAACGTGAACTACACAGGTGATGTCATGGTTAAAAAATCAGTATCTATTAACAGAAACTAAAAACTGGTTGTGGATGATTATTATTTTACATTCAATGGCTATATCGTCGCCTTCAAGAGAAAATTGCGTGACTCCATGTAACAAAATTTTACAGGAGAAACAAAAAACACTTCAAACGTCAGAACGAGACCTGTCAGTATGACTGATTTAGTATGGGAAATACGGGAGTTACGCATTTTTGCCAACGCGGTAGGAGATACGTAGATTTCATTTTCTAAAATTCAAATACACTCGATCATTTTGAGAGTTTGTTAATCTGCAAGCATATTAGTAACTATGTTGTCTCCACGGAGACTGCTCTGTCTCAGCTGACTGAAAGCATCCAGAAGACGCTGAACAATAAAGAAATCGCACTGTGCGCTTTCCTAGACATATCTGGGGCCTTTGACAACACGACACACGTGTCTGTCAGAGAGGCGCTTGTAAAGCGAGGAGTGAACTGTACCATCATAAAATGGATGTATGAGGTGTTGACGACGAGGACAGCTGAGACACTGGCTGTCACCACTCGCGGAACAACTCAAGGAGGAGTACTATCTCCCCTCCTTTGGAGTCTGGTAGTGGATGAACTACTGCACAGGCTAACGGAGCTTCGCTTCGAATGTAAAGGCTATGCCGATGACATAGTCCTAATAGTAAGAGGTAAATTTGGGGGTTCCCTCTGTGATTTGTTGCAGAGGGGCCTCAAAATTATCGAGCAGTGGTGCTTGTCAGTGGGGCTCAACATCAACCCAGCCAAGACCACAGTGGTTCCCTTTACCCGGAAAAGAAACCTTCCAGCTATGAAGCCCATCTCGGTGAATGGAGATAACGTAAAATGGAATTATGAAGTCAAATATCTGGGAATTACCCTAGACAATAAGCTTCTATGGAATAAGCATGTTAAAAACACTGCTAGTAAAGCGACAAGAGCTCTAATGGCGTCCAGAAGCCTATCCGGTAAAACCTAGGGCTGTAACCCTAAAATACTGAGATGGATGTATGTCATGATTGTGAGACCAATAATAACTTATGGGGCAGTAGTCTGGTCTGCTAAGACAGGGCAGAGAAGCATGAGAAAAATACTCGACAAGATACAAAGGCTTGCCTGCGTTTGCATCACTGGAGCTATGAGAACGTCCCCGACAAGAGCACTTGAGGTCATCACAGAACTCACTCCATTACATCTAGTGATCAACAGGGTAGCCCATGAGGCTATCCTTAGAATATCTAGGGAAGGTGCAGGGAATGAGAGAATCAAAAGTCAAGGAGCCTGGTCCTCTCTGAACAAGTACATTCTCCACCAGCGAACCTGCCTAGTGATGTTATGATTAAAAAAGTAAGCATTGAGAAGAACTTCAACACTATGCTATGTAAAAAGGAAGAATGGGAAAAGGAATACACTACTCAAAACTTCAAAGTGAATACCATTGAATGGTATACAAATGGTTCTAAAACCACGATGGGGGCCGGCGCTGGAGTATACGGGGCAAGAACCAAGTGTACACTATCGTTAGGCTCCTACTCGAGTGCCTTTCAGGCAGAAATACTTGCAATCGAAAAATGCATAGATATAAACCTGGAAAGAAACTATCAAGGGTGTGACATTGTGATCCACTCGGATAGTCATGCTGCTATCAAAGCACTGAACTCCTATATCATCGACTCAAAGCTGATATGGGAGTGCCGGAGGAAACTTAATGTAGTCGGCAAGAAAAATAAGGTCTCTTTAGTCTGGGTTCGTGGTCACTCAGGAGTCAATGGAAACGAAGAGGCCAATACACTTGCCAGAAAGGGAGCACAAACGCCACTTACTAGCCCAGAACCCTTCTGTGGCATAGGTAGACGCACCTATAAAAAAGAGTTTCTGGAGAAGGAAGAGACCAAAAGAGAAGCACTCTGGAGGAACCTTCCAGGAATGGACCACTTTAGGAGGTTCATTCGGAACTTTGAAAGTTCAAGATCCAAAAAGTATTTGGATCTCAGTAAGAACAAGTTACGCCTACTCACTGGCTTCCTCACAGGACATTGTCGCCTTAGGAAGCATATGATGAGAACGAGCTTAACAGAAACAGACGAGTGTAGATTCTGTGGTGAAGAGGAGGAGACTCCTGTTCACCTGTTTACAGAATGCCCCGCCATTGCAAACCAGCGCAAAGAATGTCTTGGACAAGAGAATTACAGGAGGAATGAGGATCTAACCTCCTTGAAGAATACTGGAGATACTCAGATACTGGAGTTCATTGGAGCTCTGGAGCTTGAGGGCGAGCTGTAGGTAGCGCAGTTGCGAATACGGCTCTGATGGGGGCACAATAGACCTTGAGGTCGCAGTGGAACGTAACCCCCTTCCTAACTATTAACTATTAACTATGTTGTCCAAAAGATTTCACCAAAATACCATTTCTTGAAAAATGTGGAGTTACGTAGTTTTCTCTGGAACACGACGATATACGAGTTCTCTGTCCTATCTTTCCCAATTTAATTCAATGCCCTGGGGGTTGCTTATCACCTAGAAACTATCAGCCGTTTCTGCCTCAGTTAACAAGTACCTATCTGCAAATAAAATCTCGACTGGCATGCTATTTGTACCGTGTGAATTCGCCATCTTTCGAAGCAGTTAAATTAATCGATTCGTTCATTCTAATATAATAATGATGATATTTTGAAGTGGCTGTTTTGAATACAGCTTGAAGGAAAAAAAATCCAAAACCTGATTCATAATGGCTAAGATTGTGCATAGGCTTATTTCAAATTCGATGTCGAAATATAGACGAAAATTGTATTCGCTTTTTTCTTCAGCCCACTTACCTACACAATATTTTTTTAGTCAAGAGTTCAAAGCACCGCGAGTATCGGAAGAGTTAGAGACAGATAGAGAGATATTGATCTGTTTCAGTAAGTATGTTGTGACAACGGGAGGGTGGTTATCTTCAGACCTTCTGGACGTCTGATAGTTTGTTCTTTCGTCCAGGACGAGTAAATCCAATTTCACCGCTAGTCAAGCGGATGAACAAAGCTTGAGTAGCTGTGATGATTCTTTGAGATAAGTCAACGAAACACGGTGCTGGCAGAGTCTTCCATGTCGATAGGGTCCAAGCATGAGCGGTAAAAACTAAGATAACCCATCCCTGCCCGACTGTAGTATCGTGGCTTAGGGTATTGCACAAGGATAGACGACGCCAGAAATTACAAGGGTATGACATCCTCATGTCTGATATACCATCTGGACTCTGGTGTCTGTCTGCATGTCTCGCGGGCAGATGATTCGTATCGGGGGTTTTTGACTCAACCGCCCAAACCAAGTGTATAAAAGACACAAAAAACACTTTCACCAAGACAAGGTGGAAGAGCATATGCCGATGTTTGCATGGCTAGTTTGAAGATCTAGTCTAGCGAACTCCGCATACTGGGCTACATCTGGTTTCAATAACGCCTCCCAGGAGCATGCGGGGCTCTGTCTCTGTTGACTGTATTTCCCTAGCAACTCGTACGAGTAAAGAAAATGACGAAAAGCACTGCCGTGAAGTCAGGAGCTTTTGAGCGCTCGTTCATCCACCTTGTAGGTAGGATCGAAATTTTCAGCTTCAGAAACAAAAAGAAAAATTTTTTGACCAAAAAAATTCTCAAACTGAGGCGAAACTCCAGACAAACATCAGAGCTTAAGCTGACCGATTTTTTTTTATAATTCGCTAGAATTCTCTATGGTATCTTGTGACGTTAACTTTGAGGGTGCTGGTCACAAGGCAATTAGGCTCGCGGCTACACTCAGGGAAGATGGGAGTGAGTAAATAAGGAAAGGGCGCCAGGTAGAGATATGCCTGCCTATTGAAAAGGAAACAAAGCTGCGTACCCCTCTACCAGAGTAGCGGTAAACAAAATTACTCAAAGGTTTCATTTTAATGGTTTAATAAAAATAAAATGCAGTGGTTGATGAGTACAAGGCGAAGGAAAGAAAATAAACAACGCAAATCATCAAACCGGGAGCCAGACGGACTCTCGATCACTACCCTAATACCTACACTAACTTTCACCTAAATCGGTACTGACAAAATTTAATCATCCTATCTCGGCTAAGTTCAACTACAAATTTCTGTTACTATGACAGACCAATAACGGTAGTTCAACAACACCATAGAACCAAAAGAAATTGGTTAACAACGACTATACTCTAAGAAAATCCTGAAGGGATACACTGGTACCATTGTTGGTACCCAATCGCAATTTGTGAAGTGCACCCCACTATAACTGCTAACAAGCTTAAAATAGCTATAACCAACCAACAAAATTATATCACTTAGTTATAAGTTATCAACCGATGAGCGGTATGATCTTCAAGTCACTGAGTACCTTATTTACTCGTTATTGAAAGTTACAGTTAATGATCTTAGGCCAGTGCTAGCACTGGTTACCTTAACCCATAAGCCAGTTCCCACGTAGAATTCACAGTGCAGTGCCAGCACCCAAACAATGCTTGTACGAAGAGACGCTTGGATACTTCGAATTGATAATGCTATTTGGTAATTCCCATCGAGATGTTTTACTTGTATCTACTAAATTTGGCACTCTGCAAATTCCAATTCATGGTAACGGCTATAAGTCCGGAAATCCTACGTAGAGGCCAAAAAATCTTACTCGTGATATAAAACTAACGACAATGACAATGACGGACGCTACAGTTAACCTCACAAATTCCAAAACAAAACAAACAGAAGGAACGAAGTTCGCCAATTCCAGCACGGAGATTCAGATTCAACATTACATTAGCGAGATGATAAATATATAATGTACCAAAAGGAATGAATTCAAACTTTGAAATTAGAAATGATAGCGTTAGATAGAACTTCGCAATTTTCCACAGTGCATGGCGGAAATAAACAATGATGTGAAATTATAACGTTACAATCTATGGTCTTGGTGATGCGATCTGGACAAAATTCGGCACGTAGTTTGAATACATTATTATTCAGCTATGTGCTAAATTTCATTCGAATCCGATCTGTAGTTTCGAAATGATCAGGCAAAAAATATTATGAACGGTCATATTTACGGAACGCCTATTCTGATTTTGCTCATTGATGATCGTGACCGTGACATTCGCGATCCGAACCTACCCTGAAATTTCAAGTCCCTAGGCCTTTCCGTTCGAAAGTTATGATTTTCTATGGTTTCTATGGTTCTGGTCATGCGATCTGAATAAAATGTAGCTTGAATTTATCATTCTCCATTGAAATACGGAATTTTGTCTCGATCGAATCCGTTGTTTCGAAATTATCAAGAAAACTCAATTTCAAATGATCATATTTACGGAACCCCTAGTATAATTTTGCTCATAGATAAACGTCATCACGACATTCGAGATTCACACCTATCCTGAAAATTTCAAGTCCCTAGACGTTTCCGTTCAAAAGTTACAATTTTCTATGGTTTCTATGATTCTGGTTATGCGATCTGGACAAAACTTCACATGTAGCTTGAACACCTCATTCTCCATTTGAGTGCAAAATTTCATCTCGATCGAATCTGTAGTTTCTAAGTAATCAGGAGAACAAAAAACTCGAAAAGCCTTTGAAAATATACATTCAAAAACGAAACGCAAAATATCAGAATAAATAGTGAAATAAAATCATTTGAAAACATTTTACATCATCAATATTACTAAACAGTTCCAATAACATAATACAATATTTCAACGAATCCTTGAAAAACATTCAAAAAGAAACTTTGATATATCAGACTTTCATAACAAATGAAAAAAAAACATTAAATTCAATCAATTAGAATAATAAGATGCATTTTTCAATACAACTTAAACAAACAAAAAGTCAAAAAAAAATATTCGAAGTGGGAACTTGAAAACATCAGTCACACAATAATAGAGAATAATTTTACGACAGCCATAAACTTCCTCGGCAATTCGCCGCTGCACAACTTCAGCACAGTTTTGATAAACCAAAAATATAACATAACATAATTCATGGAAGTTTCAAAAATATGTTAAAATTATCGATTATGTTGAACTTTATTGTTCAACTCTATTTTTCACAGAAATTATTGTAACGTTAACTTTGAGGAAGTTGGTCACAAGGAAATTAGGCTCGCGGCTACACTCAGGGAAGATGGGAGTGAGTAGATAAGGAAAGGAAAAAGGGCGTCAGGTAGAGATAGCCTATTGAAAAGGAAACAAAGCTGCGTACCCCTCTACCAAAGTAGCAGTGAACAAAATTACTCTAAGGTTGAATTTTAATGGTTTAATAAAAATAAAATGCAGTGGCTGATGAGTACAAGGCGAAGGAAAGAAAATAAACAACGGAAATCATCAAATCGGGAGCCAGACGGACGCTCGACCACTACCCTGATACCTATACTAACTTGTACCTGAATCGATACTGACAAAACTTTAATCAGCCTAACTTGGCTAAGTTCAACTATAATTCTGTTACTATGACAGACCAATAACGGTAGTTCAATAACACAATAAAACGAAAAGAATTGGTTAACAAAAAAAAAATCCTGAAGGGATACACTGGTACCGTGCTGGTACCCAAACGCAATTTGTGAAGTGCGCCCCACTATAACTGCTAACAAGCTTAAAATAGTTTTAACCCACCAAGGAAATTATATCACTTAATTATAAGTTATCAACCGATAAGCGGTATGATCTTCAAGTCACTGATTACCTTAATTATACGTTATTGAAAGGGACAGTTAATTATCTCAGTGCCAGTGTTGATCACTGGTTACCTTAACCCATAAGCCAGTTCCCACGTAGACTTCACAGTGCAGTGCCAGCACCCAAACAATGCTTGTACGAAGAGACGCTTGAACACTACGAACAGTTGACTCGAAAGGCAGTCGTATACTTGAATTCCGTATACTGTGAATTTCTGCCGTACACGTGAATCTCTGCCGTACACGTGAACCCTAATAAAGAAATATAAGACAAGGTTCTTACTATAAAAATGATCTCATACCTCTAAGTTGTTGTTCGAGGGAATTGAAGCAAGATGTAATCAGTTCTTCGTGGAAAGTCCAACAGGAAATTCTTTTTCAACACAATTGTCGCAATAGAAACCTAATAAAAGATGTTCAGACAGTGGTTCAAGGAACAAAAGGAAATTCTTACCTCTTAGATGTCCAAGAGTTAATTTGTAAGAACAGCGGAAAAATATCGAACGTTAATCCCAGAAATATTCCGGTTAACCTCACAGGAATGCCTCAAATTGAAAATATAATCGCCTATACAAGGATGATCTAAGATCAATAAATCTCCAATTCAAAAATCTCCACGTTCTTCCAACTATCTTAAACAAATAAAATCGTTCACAGAATATCGCCTTGACACCTCATTCCCAAAGTTCACACAGAGATACCAACTGTCGAATTTGACACCCAAGAAAAAAAAGAATAAAAGAACTCGAAAATTATTGGATAATGCTATTTGGCATTTCCCATCGAGTAATTTACTTGCATCTACTAGATTGGGCATTCTGTAAATTCAAATTCACGGTAACGACTATAAGTCCGGAAATCATACGTAGAGGCCAAAAATTCTTACTCGTGATATAAAACTAACGACAATGACAATGACTCCACAGTTAACCCCACAAATTCCAAAACATAACAAACTGAAGGAACGAAGTTCGCCAATTCCAGCACAGAAATTCAGGAATATCACATTACATTGGCGAGATGACAAATATATAATGTATCCAGAGGAATGAATTCAAACATTGAAAATTAGAAATGATAGCGCCAGATAGAACCTCGAAATCTTCCACAGTGCATGGCGGAAACAACAACAACAACAAACAATGATCCGAAATTATAACGTTACATTATGTTACAATCTGATAATTATGTTGCACCTGCCAACCCTGGCGCCACACCGCAATCGCCTCACTACTGCATTGAAGATGAATAGCTGCGTTCAACTGGTAGCCTTCATCTTCGAATACCTCACGCGTTTGTCGATAGATTCACGAATTTCTGGAGAATTCTACCGACATAGGGTTCAAGTTCTATCAAAATATTATTAATTATTGAATTCATGCAGTTATGAAAAATACAAACATAATCATAACATAAACACACATAAAATTCAAAAATTATATTTTTGAGCGCTCGTACTACTTACACGAGGGCTATATCATTTCGTCACGTTGTCTGTATTTTTCGAATTTTGAGCCGAAAATGGTCTCAATCGACTATGTTCGACTCACTGATGACGAATCCGTCGGAAAATTCGAGTCTGTCCGTCCGTAAGCACGATAACTCTCGAACGGATCAACCTAGAGACTTGAAATTTTTGGTGTAGGTTCAGATCCCAAATGGCTCGATTGAGTTCGTTAATGGGCAGAATTCCACCAGGGGTTCCGTAAATATAGCCCTTCAAAATTTTGTTCGCCTGATAACTTCGAAACTACAGATTTGATCGAGATGAAACTTTGCACTCAAATGGAGAAGGAGGTGTTCAAGCTACATGGGAAATTTTGTCCAGATCGCATAACCAGAACCATAGAAACCATAGAAAATTGTAACTTTTGAACGGAAACGCCTAGGGACTTGAAATTTTCAGGATAGGTGAGGTTCTGGAATGTCGTGATGACGTTCATCTATGAGCAAAATTATTCTAGGGGTTCCGTAAATATGGTCGTTTGAAATTTAGTTTTCTTGATAATTTCAAAACTACAGATTCGATCGTCACGAAATTTTGTATTCAAATGCAGAATGATATATTCAAGCTAAATTTATCCAGATCATATGACCAGAACCATAGTAACCATAGAAAATCATAACTTTCGAACGGAAAGGCCTAGGGACTTGAAATTTTCAGGATAGGTGTGGATCTGAAATGTCGCGTTCACGACAACAATGAGTAGAATTATACCAGGGGTTCCGTAAATACAGTCCTTTGAAATTTTGTTTTCTCGATAATTTCGAAACTACGGATTCGATCGAGATGAAATTTTGTATTTTGATCGAGAATGATATATTAAAGCAATATTTTTTCCAGATCGCATGACGAGAACCATAGAAACCATAGAAAATTGTAATTTCTGAACGGAAAGGCCTAGGAACTTGAAATTTTCAGGGTGGGTTTGGTTCGCGAATATCGCAGTCGCGTTCATCAATGAGCAAAATGAGACAAGGGGTTCCGTAAATATGGCCGTTCAAAATATTTTTTTCCTGATAGTTACGAAACTACTGATCGGATTGGAATGAATTTTTGCACCTAGGTGAGGAATAATGTTTTCAAACTACGTGCAAAATTTTGTCCAGATCGCATTACCAAGACCATAGATACCGTAGAAAATTCTAGCGAATTATCGAAAAAAAATTGATCAGCTGAAGAACTGACATGAAGTTTGGAGTTTCGCCTAAGTTTCAGAATATTTTTGAAAGCTGTCGAAAATTCCTTCAATTGATTTCTAAAACTGGAAAATGCGAATCCACCTACAAGGTGCATGTACGAGCGCTCAAAAGCTCCTGCCTTCACGGCAGTGCTTTTCGTAATTTTTTTTATACTCTGCATTATTTTTTATTTGTCAACAACGCAAGAAGGGGAATTCCGAGATGTGATATGCGACGTTTTCTGAACAAATATCGAAACATTCGGGCATGAATATTAATGATAGGGTCGTCTTTATTCCACTTTCGTTATATTCGGAATTCAAAAAACAGATATGTTGAGCTTGGTACCATTTTTTCTTTTTTTGACCTAACTAAAGCGAGGCCTCTGCGCATTTTTGAGAAAAACTCCAAAGAGTAACCATCTCCGTATTTGTGTATTATCTGTTCTACTAGTGTCTGTCTATTATCTGCTCTACTAGTGTCAAGTGCTGAATGTCTAGGTTTTCTGGTTTTTGAATCACCAACATACCCAAGAGAGGTACAAACTATGAGATTATCGGATAATAATCTTCAGAATAACCCCTGGTATATTCACTTCATTCTGTGATTTTTTTTACTTTTGTTGGGCTTATTTAGATGGAAGAATATATTTTCTCACTATTCGAATGAAGAAAATTATAGCTTATTTTTGACTGAACGGAAAATATTTATAAAAATGACTCAACGAATGAACTGTTGTTTGTCTTTTTCATTTTCATTACACCTCTTGTCCTCTCCTTTCCCTTGGTACATACAAATATAAATATATCTGAAATTCACATCTAATAGATTTGGAATATGTTTAAAGATTATTTCCGTGTTGAATATGCCATACTACCCGTAGAGATCAGTTTTGTAGCATCAACAATTAAAAAAATTTGAAAAGCACTGCCGTGAAGTCAGAAGCTTTCAAGCGCTCGCTTAGGTAGATTCGCATTTTTCAGTTTAAGAAACCAATTGAAAAAATTTCGACAGCTGTCAAAGAAAATTTCGAACTAAGGCGAAAATCCAGACTTCACATCATTGCTTTAGGTAATCAATTTTTTTTGAGCGCTCGTACTACTTACACGAGGGCTATATCATTTCGTCACGATGTCTGTATTTTTCGAATTTTGAGCTGAAAATGTGCCGTAAGCACGATTACTCTCGAACGGAACAACCTAGAGATTTGAAATTTTCAGTGTGGGTTCAGTTCCCAAATGCCTCGGTTAAGTTCGTTAATGGGCCAAATTCCACAAGGGGTTCCGTAAATATGGCCGTTTTGTTCTCCTGATTACTTGGAAAGAACAGATTTGATCGAGATGAAATTTTGCACTCAAATGGAGAATGAGGTGTTCAAGCTAAATATTTTGTCCAGATCGCATAACCAGAACCATAGATATCATAGAAAATTGTAACTTTTGAACGGAACACCTAGGGACTTGAAATTTTCAGGATAGGTGTGGATCTCGAATGTCGTGTTCACGTTCATCTATGAGTAAAATTATACTAGGGGTTCCGAAAATATGGTCGTTTGAAATTTAGTTTTCACGATAATTTCAAAACTACAGATTCGATCGTGACGAAATTTTGTATACTAATGGAAAATGATATATTCAAGCTACATTTCTCCAGATCGCATGACCAGAACCATAGAAACCATAGAAAATCATAACTTTCGAACAGAAAGGCCTAGGAACTTGAAATATTCAGGATAGGTGTGGATTTGAAATGTCGCGTTCACGTTCATCAATGAGAAAATTATAATAGGGGTTCCGTAAATACGGTCGTTCGAAATTTTGTTTTCTCGATAATTTTGAAACTACGGATTCGATCGAGATAAAATTTTGTATTTTAATCGAGAATGATATATTGAAGCATCATTTTGTCCAGATCGCATAACCAGAACCATAGAAACCATAGAATTTTATAACTTCCGAAGGGAAAGGCCTAGGAACTTGAAATTTTCAGGGTAGGTTTGGATCGCAAATGTCGCGGACACGTTCATCGATGAGCAAAATTAGACTAGGGGTAAATATGGCCGTTCAAAATATGTTTTTCCTGATAATTTCGAAACTACTGATTGGATTGGAATGAAATTTTACACCTAGCCGAAGAATACTGTATTCAAACTTCGTGCGAATTTGCGATTTTGTCCAGATCGCATGACCAAGACCATAGATACCGTAGAAAATGCTAGCGAATTATCGAAACAAAATTGATCAGCTGAAGCACTGACATGAAGTCTGGAGTTTCGCCTAAGTTTGAGAATTTTTTTGACAGCTGTCGAAAATTCCATCAATTGATTTCTGAAACTGGAGATTGTGAATCTACGTACAAGGTGGATGTTCGAGCGCTCAAAAGCTGCTGACTTCACGGCAGTGCTTTTATAATTTTTTGATAATTCGCCAGAATTTTTTATGGCCTTGGTTATGCGATCTGAACAAAATTTTCCAGGTAGTTTGAAGACATTATTCTTCATCCATGTGCAAATCATTCCAATCCAAAGAGTAGCTTCGGAATTATCAGGATAAAAATATTTTGAATGGTCATATTTACGGAACCCCTAGACTAATTTCGCTCATTGACGAACGTGACCGCGAAATTCGCGATCCGAACCTATCCTAAAAAATTCCCTAGGCTTTTCCGTTCGAAAGTTATAATTTTATATGGTTTCTATGGTTCTGGTCATGCGATCTGGGCTAAATGTAGCTTAAATATATCATTCTCCATTAAAATACAAAATTTCGTCACGATCGAATCCATAACTTTGAAATTATCGAGAAAACTAGATTTCAAACGACCATATTATTTACTGAACCCTTTGTCTAATTCTGCTCATTGATGAACGTGCCTCCGCAGCATTCGTGATTCGAACCTACCCTGAAAATTTCGAGTTTCTAGGTCATTCCGTTCGAGAGTTATCGTGTATACGGACGGCCGTACAGACGGACAGACTCGAATTTCTCGACGGATTCGTCATTAGTGAGTCGAACTCTGTCGATAGAGACCATTTTCGGCTCAAAATTCGATAAATACAGACATCGTGACGAAATGATATAGCCCTCGTGTAAGTAGTACAAGCGCACAAAACAAATATGCATCATAGATGATATCACGGAATTGGAACCAAACGAATCCTAAATATTCGGTTGTTCCGTTGGGATCGGTTTTTTCTTGCTGACGTCTTATCTCGAAAAACAGCATAGCGAAGGTTAACGGGATGATTCGACGTGATGTTTCTCTTTGGTGTTTAAATCCAGCCCCTGTAAAATTTTGAATGTTGGACGGTTTATGTGGACTTGTTGGTGGAATTCGAAAAAAATTATTAAGTGCATGATGATTTTATGTTTAAATTGATGATTTTCTGTGCCACGTATCGGGTACATACCAAAGGTTAAGATCTGGCTACATGCTTATGGAGGAACCCATTTTCCCTATTTGTGAGGGATAATTAGAAAGACACACATCCTAAATATTCAAATTTACAATAGAATAACTGGTATGAGATCCACTACATTGGGTTAAATTCCACGACACGAGTTTCGATGCAAAACATCATCTTCAGGGGGTAAATATATAACTATTTAGTTATATCGTAACCGTGTCGTGGAATTCAACCCAATGTAGTGGAAATCATATCAGTTATTCTATCGTAAGTTTGATTATGAATTTCCATCAAGTATTGCCTAATTCTATTAGAATCCTTAATATTCGCATCTCAAGCATGTATCAGTTATCGGACTGAGAGGTGGAACGACTCACTCATTGAAACATATATGAGACGTTGGCTACGCTTAACAAATAATAGCCGTGCGCTTTCCTTGAATAAGGCTTAGGAGTGTCTATGCGATATCGCAGTTATGCATCCGCGATCTTCTTGTGAATCTTGTGATATATCTATCTATGACATATCAAGGATCACATGATATGTCTCTGCTATATAGCTGCTTTGTAATATGGTCACTTAGGTCTACCGGAATATGTGATCCTGATCGGTATTCACACTTCGTGCAAATATTCATAGAACTGGGGAGCTTAGTGTTGTGGACGTGATAAGCCTTTTTCTTTATAAATCGTTTACCTCCTTTACCTGTCGAGGATTTAAGAAATGGAAGAAAACGTTGACACTTCAGAACCCCTTTCTGTTTTCGAGCAACGCGTTTTCTTTCTGAATTGTCAATAAATGATTCATTTCTCATCTTATTTTAAACCAAAACATCCGTAACTTCAATAAAAAGTTTTCATTCACTCCAGATGATGAAGACTAATTGCCTGCGTAGGTATTGAAGTTGAACTCAGTTTCTCACTTCAGACGAATTTGCCTCATTAAACTCGAAATTATATTCGTGCAAACATCTAAAGACGATTTAGCGCTAACTATCCACATCGCAAATTTATTCAATCAGTGCAAACGTGTTTGAGAGATTTAAAATTTCATTCAGCTGAAACCTCAATCAGCGCCCTCTTTCACTTCGTCGAATTTTAATATTCATAAAGGCGAAATGAAAACATTAAGACGGAATTATTGCGGGATTGTGGGAGTGCTAGGGTTTTTATCTGATGAAATACGATCAGACAATAATAGATTACCTGGAAGCATGGCTAGGGGAGTTTTGAAGCAATATCGTTCAGATCATTCAGAGTCCTACTAAGCCAATAAAAAAGTTATGAGCTTTATTTAAAATTGCAATAGCTCCGTTGTGCTTAATCAAGAATTTTATCATCGATAGGGATTCACTTATTGAAATAGAATTGAAACAATCATATCAAACGCAATAATGGTTATTATAGAGTAGATATAGTAGTAGACCGACCTTTAGTCTGGGACAATTGATGATACCGTTCTCTTTCGCTACCTCTGAAAGAATGGTATATCACCTAGAGTCCTATCAATATCCACCTAACCATGCACCTGAGCTCGATTATGAGGGACATGAAGTCACCATTAGCGATTTACTATGAGGTAGTGATTTTTGCGACTAAAGAAAGTCTAACATGAGACACAATTCAATCCCATAGGTCCGACTCAGACATATGTCAAAAGTACCTGTTTCTACCTATTGAGAAATATATCCAATGATGCCATGAAGGGACCCATTCACTGGCGGACTGGTACGGCGAATCGGTTGGACCCAACTCGCTCGCCGACCCATCTGAGAATGTATTACCGAGACGGATCGGAGTTGGATAGGAGGCTCGACGCCTAGAAAATTCAACTCGAGTCCGACTACATTGCTTGTTCAATTCACTCCTATCAGCAGGACATTCCAGTAAAACCCAAGATGTGCAAAGATTTCTTTCGAAGATAATAAAGGATTCTGCGAAGAATTCATTGTAATTCACCGTGATAACCACCGTGATAACCACCGTGATAAAAGGCCAGGGACTGTAGGAAAAATAAATTACGAAAAGCACTGCCGTGAAGGCAGGAGCTTTTGAGCGCTCGTACATGCACCTGGTAGGTAGATTCGCATTTTCCAGTTTTAGAAATCAATTGAAGGAATTTTCGACAGCTGTCAAAAAAATTCTGAAACTTAGACGAAACTCCAGACTTCATGTCAGTACTTCAGCTGATCAATTTTGTTTCAATAATTCGCTAGAATTTTCTACGGTATCTATGGTCTTGGTGATGCGATCTGGACAAAATTCCGCACGTAGTTTGAATACATTATTCCTCAGCTAGGTGCAAAATTTCATTCCGATCAAATCGGTAGTTTCGAAATTATCAGGAACAGAATATTTTGAACGGCCATATTTACGGAACCCCTAGTCTAATTTTGCTCATTGATGAATGTGACCGTGAAATTCGCGATCCAAACCCACTCTGAAAATTTCAAGTTCCTAGGCCTTTCCGTTCAAAAGTTACAATTTTCTATGGTTTCTATGGTTCTGGTCATGCGATCTGGACGAAATATTGCTTTTATATATCATTCTCGATTAAAATATGAAATTTTATCTCGATCGAATCCGTAGTTTCGAAATTATCGATAAACCAACATTTCAAACGACCGTATTTACGGAACCCCTAGTATAATTCTGCTCATTGATGAACGTGAACGCGACATTTCAGATCCACACTTATCCTGAAAATTTCAAGTCCCTAGGCCTTTCCGTTCGAAAGTTATGATTCTCTGTGGTTTCTATGGCTCTGGTCATGTGATCTGGAAAAGTGTAGCTTAAATATATCATTCTTCATTAGTATACAAAATTTCGTCACGATCGAATCTGTAGTTTTGAAATTATCGAGAAAACCAAATTTCAAACGACCATATTTACGGAACCCCTAGTATAATTTTGCTCATAGATGAAAGTGATCACGAAAATCGAGATGCACACCTATCCTGCAAATTTCAAGTCCCTAGGCGTTTCCTTTCTAAAGTTATAATTTTCTATGGTTTCTATGGTTCTGGTCATGCGATCTGGACAAAATTTTACATGTAGCTTGAACACCTCAATCTACATTTGAGTGCAAAGTTTCATCTTGATCGAATCTGTAGTTTCAAAGTAATCAGGAGAACAAAATTTTGAACGGCCATATTTACGGAACTCCTGGTGGAATTCTGCCCATTGACGAACTTAACCGAGGCATTTGGGATCTGAACCTACACTGAAAATTTCGAGACTCCAGGTTGATCCGTTCGAGAGTTATCGTGCTTACGGACGGCCGGCTGGACGGACGGCCAGACGGCCGGACGGACAGACTCAAATTTTTCGACGGATTCGTCATCCGTGAGTTGAACTCTCTCGTTTGAGACCATTTTTGGCTCAAAATTCGAAAAATACAAACATCGTGGCGAAATGATATAGCCCTCGTGTGAGTTGTATGAGCGCTCAAAAAATAAGCGACAAACTGCGTATGACCTACTGGATAAAGAGTGCAATGATTCATTTCCAATTTCAATTCTGGTAGCAATATTATTTGCCTGAATGTAGTTTCTACTTTTGACCCGTAAGAAGTTATTTAAAACACATAATGTTAGAACTTTTTTAACAACAGTACTCAATTTAGTAGCTATAGGTGCATATATTTGCCATAATCCCAGAAGCCTTTTCGATAAAAATTTAGAGAAGCACTGCCGTGAAGGCAGGAGCTTTTGAGCGCTCGTACATGCACCTTGTAGGTAGATTCGCATTTTCCAGTTTTGGAAACCAATTGAGGAAATTTTTGACAGCTGTCAAACAAATTTCCAAACTGAGTCGAAAATCCAGACTTCAAGTGAGTGCTTCAGGTGACCAACGTTTTTTTCGATAATTCGCTAGAATTTTCTATGGTATCTATGGTCTTGGTAATGCGATCTGGACAAAATTTCCCACGTAGTTTCAATATATTATTCTTCATCTATGTACGAAATTTTATTTGAATCCAATGATGAGTTTCGAAATTATCAGAAAAAAAAAAGTTTTTAACAGCTATATTTACGGAACCCCTAGTCTAATTTTGCTCATTGATGAACGTGACCGCGAAATTCGCGATCCTAACATATCCTGAAAATTTCAAGTCCCTAGGCCTTTCCGTTCGAAAGTTATGATTTTCTATGGTTTCTATGGTTCTGATCATGCGATCTGGAAAAAATGTAGCTCGACAATATCATTCTCAATTTGAATACAAAATTTCTTCACGATCGAATAAATAGTTCCGAAATTATCAAGAAAACCAAATTTCAAACGATCATATTTACGGAACCATTAGTCTAATTTTGCTCATTGATGAACGTGACCGCGACATTCGAGATCCACACCTATCCTGAAAATTTCAGGATAGTCCTTTTCATTACAAAGTTATAATTTTCTATGGTTTCTATGGTTCTGGTCAGCTGGAAAAAATTTTGCATGTGGTTTGATCACGCAATTCTCCATCTGAGCGCAAAATAACACCTGGATGGAATTAGTAGTTTCGAATTAATGAGAAAAACAAAATTTTGAGCGGCCATTTTTACGGAACCCCTCGGCGAATTTTGCCCAATAACGAACTTAACCGCGGCATTCGAGATTCGAACATTTCGTTCGAGAGTTATCGTGTATACGGACGGACCGCCGGACCGCTGGACGGACAGACTCTAATTTTCTGACGGATTCGTCATCAGTGAGGCGAACTCTATCGTTTGAGACCATTTTTGAGCGCTCGTACTACTTACACGAGGGCTATATCATTTCGTCACGATGTCTGTATTTTTCGAATTACGAGCCGAAAATGGTCTCAAACGACTATGTTCGACTCACTGATGACGAATCCGTCGGAAAATTCGAGTCTGTTAGTCCGGCCGTCCGTCCGGCCATATACACGATAACTCTCGAACGGAATGTACTAGAAACTTGAAATTTTCAGGGTAGGTTCAAATCTCGAATACCGCGATTAAGTTCGTTATTGGGCAATATTCGCCTAGGGGTTCCGTAAATATGACCGCTCGATTTTTTGTTTTCCTGATTATTTCGACACTATAGATTCGATCGAGGTGAAATTTTATACTCAGATGAAGAATAACGTACTCAACCTACATGCAAAATTTTGTGCAGCTCGTATGACCAGAACCATAGAAACCATAGAAAATTATAACTTTCGAACGGAAAGGCCTAGAGACTTGAAATTTTCAGGATAGGTGTAGATCTCGAATGTTGCGGTCACTTTTATCAATGAGCAAAATTAGACTATGGGTTCCGTGAATATTGTCGTTCAAAATTCAGTTTTCTTGATAATTTCAAAACTGTGTATTTGATCGTGACGAAAATTTGTATTTGAATTGAGAATGATATATTGGAGCTAAATTTTTTCAGATCGCATGATCAGAACCATAGAAACCATAGAAAATCATAACTTCCGAACGGAAAGGCCTAGGGACTTGAAATTTTCAAGATAGGTTCGGATCGCGAATTGTGCTGTTAGACCAGGCAATAGAGATTTTTTCGTGACAAAAATAGTAGAAGAAAACCGCGAAGGGGGAGTTACGTGGGGTGGTCCGTGGATGTTCAGTGATATGTTTTCGACTCGCAAATATCATTACTTTTCTTGTAATTGCGAAGAAACACCAAAAAAAACGATGTTCTTTTAGTTTTTTGCTTGTAAAATCTGAATCAATGGAGCGGTGCTAATACTTCCAACAGACGAATTGTAGAGAATGAAAAGATGAAAAAAATGAGTGCTTGTGCAACTCAATCGGGTCATCATTACCGGAGGAAAGCTGGAAAAACCGTGAAAATCAGCGTTTTTTCAAATCCTCTTAACTCGGCCAATTTCGAAGTTGTAGCGCTGGCTTTCCAAATGAAAGTAGTGGTCAATAGATACTTTGAGTGTGCATAACCCGGACGTTGTCTGATAAATAGTTTTTGCGTAATTGCGATTTGAATTATTTAAGGCACTATTTTCCGGAAGAGCTGGATGCGTCGGAAGTAGTCCGATTTCAATTTGCAAAACGGATTTTGAAAGAAGAAGTATAGTACTACAAAAAAGCAATCTTGATTTTCCGTTTAAATGCTTCAAAATAGGTGAAAAAAGCATGCAATCATGACCAAAATAAGCCGAATGCTCGATTGCAGTCAAGTAGTGGGGGTATATACGTAAATATTCGCGCCTGGCCTCAGCGCGATTTTGGTTACCCGCGTCTGCCGGCTACCCCCACTATCCGACCCAGATGGGGCACTGAGCCGGTTTTGGTCATGTTTCCACGTATTTTCCACCTATTTTGCAACATGGAAAGCCAGCGCTACAACTTAGAAATTGGCCGAGTTATGAGGATCTGAAAAAACGCTGATTTTCACGGTTTTTCCGGCTTTCCTCCGGTAATGATGACCCGATTGAGTTGCGCTAGCACTCATTTTCTTCATCTTTTCATTCTCTACAATTCGTCTGTTGAAAGTATTAGCACCGCTCCATTCGTTCAGATTTTACAAGCAAAAAACTAAAAAAACATCGTTTTTTTTTGTGTTTCTTCGCAATTACAAGAAAAGTAATGATATTTGCGAGTCGAAAACATATCACTGAACATCCACGGACCACCCCACGTAACTCCCCCTTCGCGGTTTTCTTCTACTATTTTTGTCACAGAATGACCTTTTTTCTGCTCTATTGCCTGGTCTATGTCGCGTTCATCAATGAGCAAAATTAGACTAGGGGTTCAGTAAATATAACCGTTCAAACTATTTTTTTCCTGATTGTTTCGAAACTACTTATTGGATTGGAAAGAAATTCCGCACATAGATGGAGAATGATATATTCAAACTACGTGGTAAATTTTGTCCAGATCGCATTACCAAGACAATAGATACCGTAGAAAATTCTAGCGAATTATCGAAAAAAAAAATGGTCACCTAAAGCACTGATGTGAATTCTGGATTTTCGCCTCAGTTTGAATTTTTGTTGACAGCTGTCAAAATCTTTTCAATTGGTTTCTGGAACTGAATAATGCGAATCTACCTACAAGGTGCATGTACGAGCGCTCAAAAGCTCTTGCCTTCACGGTAGTGCTTTTCGTAATTTTTGGCTCAAAATTCGAAAAATACAGACATCGTGACGAAATGATATAGCCCTAGTGTAAGTAGTACGAGCGCTCAAAAAAGGGCGATACTCTCTAGACTTTAGACCAAGCCAATTCATCAAATGAAAACGGCATTCACACAGTATACAAAGAAAATATTCAGTCCATGTATCATGGCTAACAAACAAATCACTCCCCAATGCTCTACTTCCAACCCACCCACGACATATGGGCTTTCCAAATAGGGAAGGTCTCTCTGCCGCACCTTGCATAATCGTCTAGACTTTTGGTTCGAATGAATTTCTAGAAAATGTTATTGAACTAGCGAGATATTAAAAGGCGTTTCTATTATGTCAATATATTTTATGTTGGGTCCGAAAGGATATATTAAATTCAACGTGGAACGAGTTGGGTTTGTATGAATTTTTCTAATAATCCGTTAAAAACCTATCAGATCAGATCAGATTTATGTGAATTTATCTCCTTTGAAATTATCAATTCTTTTCAGTACACCTAAATGAAAAATATCGCCTTTTATGATAACGAGCAATTATTCTGTAAGGGTTTAACCAATAGGGAGAAAATGAAATGTTTCACAGCTTTCGGTCGGACATCTAGATCAAGTCATAGTTTTCAGTTTGAATTGGTCAACATCAAAACCATGGTATCACTGAAAGAGATAACTCGCGTTCCGAAATTACTGGCCAGTACTGGCGACAGCCAGTAATTACGGAACGCTTGTCAGTAAATTTTGAAACGTCAAAACTGACGTTTAGTCGCGGCAAAAATTGACGAGCTGAAATTTTAGCGAGACTAGCGAGAGTTTCAAAGGAAATATGGAGAATTTTATAGGAGCGTTGGTGGACGATTTATCTGATTCTTCAACTGAGGAATCGATCAGTAGCAGTGGGAAAGACCAAGATTTCGTAATTTGTTCAGCAGAAATTTATTTCTACTATAAAAACCTGCGAGGTCAGATTATCCCTCTTCCAAGGATTCAAAATCATCTAGGTTTAGTGCAAAATTATTCACCTAGTTTATTTAAATCTCATTTCAGTTAGTATTGCATAAAGCTTATTTATATCTGTCCTGTCCTATATGAAGAGCAATGAACCTTTTCGAGTATAAATTATGAATTACCTTTTAGACACATTCTAACATTTGTAGTGTCTTACCTGATAGGTACATTTAATTATGTATTTGGTAACAATTTTGAAAACTGAGCTACACGAGGAAGTAGATTCAGCTGGTAGACCAGAATAACCTTTACCAATTGCTTATTGCCCTATAGTACATGGCAATGCCCAATTCATATAGGTGAGACTCTCTATCTTTTCGCACACTCAGAAGAGTTGTGACTGATATTTGTCGATTGGCTCCACAAATTATTAAATGGCCAAAAGGTGAAGAAGTCAATTCAATCTGGAATGGCTTCAGAAGTAAATGGCCAATAAGCCAAATTCTAGGTGCGATAGACGAATGTCCCATTGAAATTAGAAAACCTTCCGAAGATGGCGATTCATTCATGAATAGAAATCATAAGTATTCTATGCAGTTACAGTTAAAATCATTACCTCGAAAGGTTATGGTATTGCATATTCGATTCTTATTGTAGTCGATTCACCCATGTGTATTTGGGTAATTGTGGATCAGTGAATGATCAAAGAGTTTTCAGACTTTCTGAATTAAAAGGCTTTTTATTGAATCCAGAGAGGTATTTTCCACTGAATTCAAATTTTATAGGAGTCGGTGCCTAAAATATTCATGAACACGCAATGGTTCCCTATGGGGATAATGGGCATTTAACTTCACAGCAAATCTACTTCAACCAACATCTTTCGTCTATTAGTACCGAGATTAGTACCATCATTGAAAGAACTCTCGGATTGTTGAAAAATAGATTTCAGAGTTTAATCTTTTGCTGTCCACTAACAGATATCCAATTTATTCCAAAATTTATAATGGCTGGTTGTGTTATTCATAATATTTGTGAAATGGGAGGTGATTTTATAGATCTAGAATTAAATAATCCAGAACATCATACAGAGGAAAGTAATGTCGAACGAAATATACAGAATAATCCACATACAGTTAATGGGATAAACGAAAGGCTTCAAATAACCCGAGATATCAGGCCAGGTGAAATATAAAGATTGTATTAATTTGTTACTAGGTTTTCTTTCAAACAATTCTTCTATGAAAATGATTCAAATCAAAATATTTACGTAACCTCACTTTTTTGACGTACTGGCTCACACATCCTTTTTCTGGCAGTAGCCAACAGTAGATTTTTAGCCTCGCACAAGGTACATTGAAAGATGGCGGGAAAACGATGCCAGTTAAAAACTGTAATTTCGGAATGCGAAGTAGCCAAAAGCAGATTTTTAGCCTCGCACGGGGTACATTGACAGATGGCGGGAAAACGATGCCAGTAAAATTCAGTAATTTCGGAACGGGTACCAGTACTGGTCAGTAATTTCGGAACGCGAGTATTGTAACGTTATGATTTCACAGCATTGTTTATTTCCACCATGCACTAGGGAAAGTTACGAAATCCCACATAACGCTACCATTTGTATTTTCAATGTTTGAATTCATCCCTTCTGGTACATTATATATTTATTATCTCGCTAATGTAATGTGCTGGAATTGGCGGACTTCGTCCCTTCAGTTTGTTTTGTTTTGGAATGTGTGAGGTTAACTGTGGAGTCATTGTCATTGTCGTTAGTTTTATATCACGAGTAAGAATTTTTGGCCTCTACATATGATTTCCGGACTTGTGGTCGTTACCATGAATTTGAATTTACAGAATGCCTAATTCAGTAGATACAAGTGAAACATCTCGATGGAAACTACCAAATAGCATTATCCAATAATTTCCGAATTCTTTTATTCTTCTTTTTCTTGGTTGTCAAGTTCGACAGTTGGTCTCTCTGTGTGACTTTCGGTAATGAGTTGTCAAGGCGATATTCTGTGAACGGATATTGTTGGTTAAGATATTGGAAACGTGTTGGAGTTTTGAATTGGAGAATTAGTGATTTTAAATCATCCTTGTGTAGGCGATTATAACTTCAATTTGAAGCATTCCTGTGAGGTTTACCGGAATATTTCTGGGATTAACGTTCGATATTTTTCCGCTGTTCTTACAAATTAACTCTTGGACATCTAAGAGGTAAGAATGTCCTTTTGTTCCTTGAACATCTTTTATTAGGTTTCTATTGCGACAATTGTGTTGAAAAAGAATTTCCTGTTGTACTTTCCACGAAGAACAGATTACATCTTGCTTCAATTCCCTCGAACGACAACTTAGAGGTATGAGATCATTTTTATAGTAAGAACCATGTCTTATATTTCTTTATTAGGGTTCACGTGTACGGCGGCAATCAAGGAGATTCACGTATACGGCGGAGGCTATATTTGACGTGTACGGCAGAGATTCACGTATACGGCGGAGGCTATATTTCACGTGTACGGCAGAGATTCACGTATACGGCGGAGGCTATATTTCACGTGTACGACATTCAAGTAGGAAGTTTCAAGTATACGGGGTTCAAGTGTAGGCTGTTCAAGTGTACGACTGCCTTTCGAGTCAACTGTTCGAGGTGTCCAAGCGTCTCTATTTCGAGTCCCTCTTCTTACAAGCATTGTCTGGGTGCTGGCACTGCACTGTGAGTTCTGAGTGGGAACGGGCTTATGGGTTAAGGTTACCACTGACTGGAAAATCATACCGCTTATCGGGTGATAACTTGTAATTAAGTGATATAATTTTGTTGGTTAGTTATAACTATTTTAAGCTTGTTAGCAGTTATAGTGGGGTGCACTTCACAAATTGCGTTTGGGTACCAACACACAATCCCTTCCCTTCCCTTCAGGATTATTTTTGTTAACCAATTCTTTTGGCTGTATTGTGTTATCGAACTACCGTTATTGAACTTAGCCAAGTACCTAAGACTGATTAAAGTTTTGTCAGTATCGATTTAGGTACAAGTTAGTATAGGTATTAGGGTAGTGATCGAGAGTCCGTCTGGCTACCGATTTAATGATTTCCGTTGTTTATGTTCTTTCTTTCGCTTTGTACTCATCAACCACTGCAAGTTATTTTTATTGAATCATTCAAATTAAACCTTTGAGTGAATTTGTTTACTGCTACTCTGGTAGAGGGGTACGCAGCTTTGTTTCCTTTTCAATAAGCAGGCATATCTCTACCTGGTGCACTTTTCCATTTCCTTATCCACTCACTCCCATCTCCCCTGAGTGTGGCCGCGAGCCTAATTGCCTTGTGACCAGCTCCCTCAAAGTTTACGTCACAAGATAGAATACTTAACAGTACCATCAGACTAAAAACCAAGGTTAAAACATAATAGATGAACCAGGAGAATATTGGACCGATAGGCTGTAGCGACGATATAGAAAGAATCACTGCGAATTGGATGAAGACAATTTTGATTCAGAAGGAATCAATAGAAGAACATGAACTTGTTTGTCAAAATACACGACACATTATCTTCCACCAGACAAGTAGAAGCAGAAGTGTCCCTAACATCAGTTCTAGGACCTCCACTCTACCACATCTATATCTACGATATTCCTTAAAACCCAAGAAATCTTCTAGCCCTTAATGCAGAACACATGGGAATAGCCTTCAGACATCGACGACCAGAAGTCATATAAAGAAGAATGCAAGAAGCACTAGAAAATTCAGAAGAATGGTTCATTAAATGTAAAATTCGAATAAATAGCAAAAAGTGTCAAGCTATTCTACTACAGGAGCGGAGACTTGAGATGAAGGGGTTGTATGGCGAAACCATATAAAATATGCAGTGAATAAAACAAACTCAGCAATGAGTAGACTTTACCCACTGCTAGGAAGATGGAATGAACCAAAGCACAAAGCTACGAATTATTAAGTCAATTGCAAGACCTCCACTGATATATGGCTCGGCAGAAAGCCATAAAGAAGATTTAATCAACCGAACTGCTTAGAGCAGCAATGAGGATGGGAAACTGACACAGATTTCCTGAAAAAGAAGTCTGAGAAAATATTTGAAAGAGCAAGTCAACACCCAAATGATAAGCTAAGAAGACTAGTTGACCACAACCCCGCAGAAGATGTGCTTAGGATACCCACCTAAAACAAAAGATCCAGAGATCAACTAGGTAGGAACAGAAATTGACCGTGAACTAAATTCAAATATCAAGAAGGAGGGACTCTGAAATTCATGAAATTCATAGGTAACACAATTAATTATCACACGACAAACATCGTGAAAAAGCTACAAACAAGAAGAGTCGAAAGATTAGGCAATAAATGCCCGGAATCTGAAACAGCGGGTAAGGTTTAGTGAGAATAGGTCGTGCTTCACACGAAGTCTCACACTGATCTATTTATCGGAGGTAGTTCGTCCCTGAGGATTCCCCCTGACTGAACAAAAAATTACGAGAAGCACTGCCGTGAAGGCAGGAGCTTTTGAGCGCTCGTACATGCATCTTGTAGGTAGATTCGCATTCTCCAGTTTTTGAAACCAATTGGAATGATATTGACAGCTGTCAAAGAAAAGTTCAAACCAACGCGAAATTCCAGACTTCACGTCAGTGCTTTGGTGACCATTTTCTTTTTCGATAATTCGCTAGAATTTTCTACGGTATCTATGGTCTTGGTAATGCGATCTGGACAAAATAATACATTATTCTTCATATATGTGCGAAATTTCATTTCAATCCAATAAGTATTTTCGAAATTATCAAAAAAAATATAGTTTGAACGGCAATGTTTACGGAACCCCTAGTCTAATTTGGCTCATTGATGAAAGTGATCGCGGAATTCGCGATCCGAACCTATCCTGAAAATTTCAAGTCCCTAGGCCTTTTCTATCGAAAGTTATGATTTTCTATGGTTTCAATGGTTCTGATCATACGATCTGGAAATAATGTAGCTCGAATATATCATTCTCAATTTAAATACAAAATTTCGTCAGGATCGAATCCATAGTTTTGAAATTATCAAGAAAACCGAATTTCAAACGGCCATATTCACGGAACCCCTAGTCTAATTTTACTCATTAATGAACGTGAGCGCGAAATTCGCGATCCGAACCTATCCTGGGAATTTCGAGTCCCTAGGCCTTTCCGTTCGAAAGTTATAATTTTCTATGGTTTCTATAGTCCTGATCATGCGATCTGGAAAAAATGTAGCTCGAATATATCATTCTCAATTTAAATACGAAATTTCGTCACGATCAAATCAATAATTTTGAAATTATCAAGAAAACTGAATTTCAAACGGCCATATTTACGGAACCCCTAGTCTAATTTTGCTCATTGATACGTGAACGCTACATTCACGATCCACACCTATCCTGAAAATTTTAAGTCCCTAGGCCTTTCCATTACGAAGTTATAATTTATTATGGTTTCTATGGTTCTGGTCATGCGAGCTGTAAAAAATTTGGCATGTTGCTTGATTACGTAATTATCCATCTGAGTGCAAAATTTCACCTCAATCGAATCAGTATTTTCGAAGTTATCAGAAAAACAAAATTTCGAGCGGCCATATTTACGGAACCCCTGAGCGAATTTCGCCCAATAACGAACTTAACCGCGGCATTTGAGATTCGAACCTACCCTGAAAATTTCAAGTTTCTAGGACATTCCGTTCGAGAGTTATCGTGTATACCGACGGCCGGACGGACGGACGGACAGACTCGAATTTTTCGACGGATTCGTCATCAGTGAGTCGAACTTAGTCGTTTGAGACCATTTTCGGCTCAAAATTCGAAAAATACAGACATCGTGACGAAATGATATAGCCCTCGTGTAAGTAGTACGAGCGCTCAAAAAAAGATGGGTCAGAACCGTTAGGACATGGAAAAACTCTGAGGAGTACTGCGTCCAGCAGTGGACAACAACGGCTGCATGATTATGAACATCAAGAAGAGGGAAGAGATATATTAAAGATAGTTTTTGTTAGCCGCGAGAGTGGTTGAAATCACAACAAACGGATAATTATGATCATCAATTCGTATAGTCCGTTTAAGAATTATTGACATCCCGGGAGGCTGTGAAAAATCGAATTTAAGTTGGTAATAGACCATTCAGTAATATTTTGGTTTGATGAATTCAGGTTGGTATAGGAATATCCCTAACATAACCCATAGAGATTAGAGACCTGCTTTGATGATTTTATCGAAGATATTGGTGAATAATTATAAAAATTAGCTCTGAATTTGAGTATTTTTTGTCTTGTGCTATTGAAATGGCTGGAATTGACCAGGACACATCGCGCCTAACAAGAGAACGCCAGGCAGTTTGTCGGTGTTACTTCGAGTTTTTCAAAGATTCGGCAGATATTTCCGCTAGCATTAATCGAGTTTCGCTAGTGTTTCAGGTAAACTGTTATTCATCTACTCAAAGTGTATTCTGATTGATCAATGTGTCTTAAATCTTCAGATTTCTCCAAGCACTGTTCGAAGAATATTAGCGAAAAAAGAAGAAGGCATGTCATTACTGCCTGGAATTAGCAGTGGAAGAAAACCTGTGCAATATGATTATTCCTTCAAAGAAACATTGAATGATTTTGTTTTTGCTAAAATTAAAAGCAATGAATATATCAGCTTGGATATCCTTTTTGAACTGGCCAAAGAGCACCTAGATTTCAATCAATCGAAGTCAACATTATATCATATGATAAAAAAAATTGGATATAAATACAAAAAAGTTGATCGAAGGAAAATTCTTATTGATAAACAGAAAAATATAATAAATAGAGTACGATTTTGTGGTAAATACCGAGAATACATGGAACAAAATGTAAAATTCATTTATCTAGATGAAACTTGGATATTCGAAAACGGTAGTCAAATTCGTCAGTGGACACTAGAAAGTAATCAAGAAGGTATGCCGAGTATATTCAAGGGTGAAGGTAGAAGGTACACTATTTTGAATGCTGGAACAATTGATGGATTTTTACCTGGATGTGATCTGATTCTTGACAGTGGTATTAATGATAAGGATTACCATAAAACTATGAATGGTGAATTATTTCATAAATGGGTCATTGAAAAATTGATACCTTCCCTGCAATTACTTGATACAAAGTGTGTGGTTATCATGGATAATGCACCATATCATTCGATTAAAGTTGATAAATTACCAACAACTGCTGCTCGTAAAGAAGTAATTCAACAATGGTTACAAGAACATAATATTCCATTTGAAGCGAGTTTCACTAAAACTAAACTTCTAAGTTTGATAAAACCATTTTCTGACAATCCAAACTTTAAAAAGTACCATATTGATCAAGTACTAGAAAATGCTGGACACGAAGTCCTCAGATTGCCTCCATACAATTGTCAGTATAACCCAATTGAATTGGCTTGGAGTTTTTGTAAAATGTATTATAATCGAAGAATACAGGGAAAGTTAGGAGATAAGGAACGAGTGAAATGTCTTTGGAAAGAGGCACTTCAAGAGTGTACAGCTGATGAATGGAAAGCTTACGTAGAGCACGTTGAGAAAGAAATAAGAGAAGATTGGACAAAATATATGGGATATCATGATGTTTCAGACATACCACCTTTCATCATAAATACAAGTCCTGATGATTCTGATTCTGAAGATGATTGCGAAGAGTTATGTTCAGATGAGGAAATAATAACAGTTATGGTTATTGATTCTGACTCTGCCTGAGTTGTGGAGGGGTGGATTGAGTAGCTCAAACACAACTCTGCCGGTCCCCAGCCCAGTTAAAGGAGGGCGGTTTAAAGAATTCTGTCCAGAGGAAGAATAAAATAACAGTTATGGTTATTGATTTTGACTCCGCCTGAGTTGTGGGTGGGTGGATTGAGTAGCTCAAACACAACTCTGCCGGTCCCAAGCCCGGATTGAGGAGGAGGGTTTAAAGGTAAGGCCAGCTACTTGCCTTTTGTAAAAACAAAAGAGGGCTCATAGAGCAATCATAAAGGCCTTGGAACCGGACTGATTAACGCAGACGACGAATGCACGAAATAGGAAACAAGGAAGAAGGAATGTGAAATTTTGGACGTGGTGAGGTGATCATGTGCAAGAAGAAGACAATGGAATGAATATGTGTCCAGAATGGGCAATGAGGGATTAGCAAAGATTGCATGAAATGGAAAACCAGCCCCCAGATGCAAGAGGAAGCAGAATACTATTATTTTGGAAATTGAAGGGATTTTAACTGACATACAAGTTATGTATTGATTTACTTTTGAGTGTTCCAATTACTGTAGTGATCTTCTAAATAATTCAGTCAATGATATATTATTTAATGCTTTTTTCTGGTATTTCTGCTTTTGTTTCAGATCTCAGTACTCATTTCAAGATACCTCGTCAATAGAAATGGAATAGAAGAAAAACGATTGTTTAAAGGAAAAGGAAGCCCATCAATAGGATTATGTCAGCTTATTCAATAAACCCATCAAAATCACTACACTTACAAGTTTTCCTGAGAATTTTATCTGTGCTCTTGTATAATTTGTAGATATTTTAAATTTTAAGTTTATTTATTATACTTTCAGGGAGGCAGGGTTTTTTCAGCTGAGGTTTTTCCCTGAGCTCTTGTATCATACTAAGAATTGTATGGTTCCCTGTTGCACCAACCTCAGCTAATTGTGTTTGTTTGATTTGTATTATGTATTTGCTCTTAATCAATAGAATATAATATATATTTATGTATTTAACGTAGGTGTATAGTACCCTGTTCAAATTCCCTCTGCTAATACTGACATTGAACACAAGCTATATTGTTCACAATTCAAAAGAATTCTGAATAATTGTAAAATTGCTAATCGATTATATTTTCAATAATGCATGGACAGTTTCAATATATACAAATAAAAATTGACCTTTTTGAAGTATTCAACACCTTCCACTAAATAATTCACAAATTGGTTTATATATTGTTAGTTACAATACAAATTTCATATCGAAATTCACTTGTTTCGATCGATGGCACACGGCCTGGCTGACCAGCACTTCCGGTCTTATGAAGAAGTAAAAAGTTGGATCAATTCGTGGATCTATTCAAAAGATGACCAGTTTTTTCAGAGCGGGATTCGTATGCTGCCTGAAAGAAGGGAGAAAGTAGTGGCCAGCGATGGACAATACTTAGAATCATAAATGTTTAACCAGTTTTTTACAATAAAGCCTCGAATTTCGGGAAAAAACGGCGGAAGCAAAGTTGTACACCTAATACTACATAGATTCTCAATTTTTGTTTGTCTTATTTCTTAATAATAATTTTTTTCCAATCTATCCACGTGGCCCAGTGCTTGCAAAATATAAAAAAATATTTTCTGTTGCACCTCCTTATAGGTACCTGCTAGAATTTCACTAATTATACTTCTTGAATACAGGCATAAAATGGTACTATAAATGGAGTTATATTTTATTTATATCCCGACTCTCCTAGGTCTCTGTTAGAATTTTGCAAAATTTCGAATACCAATGAAGATTGCATGGTCTTGTTTTAATGATCTTCAATTTTCCATGGGTTACTTTTATATGAATGATATCTCAGCATTGCTTGCTTGGAAGTTATAATAATTTCATGTTAAAGCATTCCATATTTGCGCTCCCAAACCTGAATTCCCATGTTCAAATTGCATTCCGGCGTAATTATTCGATTTCGATAATTCGTATACTAAACACTTTTCTAGGTTACATTTATGTTTGACATTCTTTGATGTTTTATTCTATGATGAATTTTAGTAACTTTTTTGTAACTAGAAATAAAGCCTCGACTGGACGTTCATGGCCTGCTTCGATGTCAATAATTCTTAAATGGACTATAAATAAATCAAAGCAATAGCACGATTTCTCATCGAATTGAAAATTGAACACGAACTAGTTTCGTACGAGTTGCCAGGAAAAATGCTCCGAAGTTCTAGGAATTGATTATGTGTGAAAGTGCACAATTTTGAGTATAGAAGAGCTGATCCAATCGAAACCAGTAACATTCCTGTTGATGGAGTCTTGGAGGAAAAATAGATGCCTTTTTGAGCGCTCGTACTACTTACACAAGGGCTATATCATTTCGTCACGATGTCTGTATTTATCGAATTTTGAGCCGAAAATGTGCCGTATACACGATAACTCTCGAACGGAACTTCCTAGAGACTTGAAATTTTCAGTGCGGGTTCAGTTCCCAAATGCCGAGGTTGAGTTCGTTAATGGGCAGAATTCCACCAAGGGTTACGTAAATATGGTGGTTCGAAGTTTTGTTTTTCTCATTACTCCGAAACTACACATTCGACCGGAATGAAATTTTGCACTCAGATGGAAAATGTCGTGTTCGAGATACTCAAAAATTTTGTCTAGATCGCAGGACCAGAACCATAGAAAATCAAAACTTTGTAATGGAAAGGCCTAGGGAGTTGAAATTTTCAGGACAGGTGTAGATCTCGATTGTCGCGGTCACGTTCATCAATGAGCGAAATTAGACTAGGGTTTCCGTAAATATGGTCGTTTGCAATTTAGTTTTCTTAATCATTTCAAAACTACGGATTCGATCTTGACGAAATTTTTTATTTTGATGGAGAATGATATATTCAAGCGGCATTTTCTTCACATCGCATGACCAGAACCATAGAAACCATAAAAATTACGAAAAGCACTGCCGTGAAGGCAGGAGCTTTTGAGCGCTCGTACATGCACCTTGTAGGTAGATTCGCATTTTCCAGTTTTAGAAACCAATTGAAGGAATTTTCGACAGCTGTCAAAAAAATTCTGGAACTTAGGCGAAACTCAAGACTTCATCTCAGTACTTCAGCTGATCAATTTTTTTTCGAAAATTCGCTAGAATTTTCTACGGTATCTATGGTCTTGGTGATGCGGTCTGGACAAAATTTTGCACGTAGTTTGAATACATTATTCCTCAGCTAGGTGCATAATTTCATTCCAATCCGATCAGTCGTTCCGAAACTATCTGGAATTAAATATTTTGAACGGCCATATTTACGGAACCCCTAGTCTCATTTTGCTCATTGATGAACGTGACCGCGATATTCGCGATCCAAACCCACCCTGAAAATTTCAAATTCCTAGGCCTTTCCGTTCAAAACAATTTTCTATGGTTTCTATGGTTCTGGCCATCCGATCTGGACAAAATATTGCTTCAATATATCATTCTCGATTAAAATACAAAAATTCATCTCGATCGAATCCGTAGTTTCGAATTTATCGAGAAAACAAAATTTCAAACGACCGTATTTACGGAACCCCTTGTATAATGTTGCTCATAGATGAACGTGATCTAGACATTCGAGATCCACACCTATCCCGAAAATTTCAAGTCCCTAGGCATTTCCGTTCGAAAGTTACAATTTTTTATGGTTTCTATGGTTCTGGTCATGCGATCTAGACAAAATTTCGCATGTAGCTAAAACACCTCATTTTCCATTTGAGTGCAAAATTTCACCTCGATCGAATCTGTAGTTTTCAAGTAATCAGGGAAACAAAACTTTGAACGGCCATATTTACGGAACCCCTGGTGGAATTTGGCCCATTAACGAAATTAACCGAGACATTTGGGATCTGAACCTACACTGAAAATTTCAAGTCTCTAGGTTGATCCGTTCGAGAGTTATCGTGCTTACGGCCGGCCGGACGGACGGACAGACTCGAATTTTCCGACGGATTCGTCATCAGTGAGTCGAACATAGTCGATTGAGACCATTTTCGGCTCAAAATTCGAAAAATACAGACATCGTGACGAAATGATATAGCCCTCGTGTAAGTAGTACGAGCGCTAAAAATTATAACTATCGAACGGGAAGGCCTAGGGTCTTGAAATTTTAAGGGTAGGTTCGGATCGCGAATTTCGCGTTCACGTTCATCAATGAGCAAAATTAGACTAGGGGTTCCGCAAAAATGGCCGTTCAAAGTATTTTTATCCTGATCATTTCGTAACTACTCATTGGATTTGAATCAAATTTTGCACATAGATGAAGAATAATGTAGTCAAACATCGTGGGAAATTTTGTCCAGATCGCATTACCAAGACCATAGATATCGTAGAAAATCCTAACGAATTATCGAAAAAAAAAATTGGTCACCTAAAGCACTGACGTGAAGTCTGGATTTTCGCCCAAGTTTGAAATTTTTTTTGGCAGCTGTCTAAATTTTTTCGATTGGTTTCTAAAACTGGAGAATGCGAATCTACCTACAAGGTGAATGAACGAGCGCTCAAAAGCTCCTGACTCCACGGCAGTGCTTTTCATCACTTTTATTATTTTTGATCTGAATCATTAATGAACGGATGTGGTAGCTAGTTTGTAGGGATTATACTGGCAATTCAATAATCGGCTCGTTATGATGTTATTAACTAGTAAACCTCATTCGGGATTTTATATTCTGAGAATCGAATGTAAAGCCGATCGATCGGGGAGTGGATATAAATATACGACTATCGAATGAAGCTTAGAGTTTAATTGGAGATGCCACATAATAGCGAATTCCACCGAAATTCATATTTCCATACTTCGATAAATAAATTCGATACAACGAAGCTGTAGAGTGATTGTTGGAATTGAGTTTCTGAGGGTTCGCAAATAAAACTTATCCACACAGCACCGAACGCATACCGCATATAAAATGGGTGAATAACGTGGAGGTTCAATGGAAGTTGGAGTTGGAAATTCTCGTAGCGTTTGAACCAGCAGAAAATTTTGCATACTCAACTCTTCATCGATAGGAATATATAATGTTCAATATTTTCGGAGGAAGATGTTTCCTAGATATTGTATCAGACTTTGTCGGATGAAAATTAAATATAGGAATGTATGGTTCGGATTTTCCAACTCCAATATATGATTTTCATCTTTGTCTTCACATATTGTGAGAAGGTTTTGAAACCCTCATGAATATGATGAAAACACAAAATGTAAGTCATGCAAATTATTCATAAGAAATATAAGGAGCCATTTCTGGATACCATCTGAAAAATGTTGTTGCCTTTCAGAAATTGTGATTCAAAAATTTTTCACAGTTTTTCAGAACTCTTCATGCCTGTATATTCACTGAATTTATCTGGGAGACTCAAATTCAACATGGAAAATGTTCTGAAAAATGTTTCCCTTTATTTAAAGTTTTCAAATAAACGTAAACCACATTCACAAAAAAATGTTAACACTTTGATAGAAAAATCAAGCAAGTAACTTACTAGCTCTTCGACTATAAAACATGGCATTTTTTGAGTTAAGAATTGAGATTTCGAACGCTCAATTATGTTCAGAAATTATAAATGAGGAATCTCTGATCCCACAATGGTTTATATACAAACGTGCATGAAGGCTTAAAAGATATTTTCCTGGAAATGTCGTTTACCGGTACAAAGCATTTCATCGAACCCTCAAAGCATTATCACGATGGAAACAAAGCAGCCTAAAATGGGGGAGATTATTCTGCCTCTCTTTAACATATTTTGTCAAAAATGCTAAACACAGATTTACAGTACATAATCTCCGAAATCATTCAAATACCACTCAGCGCTTGCCTCAAAATCCATCTTCATGTAAGATCTTAATCACTTCCTCCCGGAAATCCCTCCATCGTATTCCTATATGGCGTTCTCGTGAACCCCCTCGGTTTACTTGGGGCTTTAATCAGTGAATTATTTCGCAAAACTCCAACATCATAAACCCTTTGCTTCCTTGATGGAGTGAACCTTGTAATGGAATTTTGAAAGAATATTTGATTTTCATCTCGACTGTTGTTGGTAGGTATAACTATGCTATGAGACTTTGGAAGATATTCTTTTCAATAAGGTTCATAGGTTCATTCTTTTCTCACGAACATGTCACATTACAAAATGCCCATTGCGTGTTACGACGACAAAGTGCCAGAAAAAGACCTGTTGATATGTAAATGAAAAAATTATAAAAAGCAATTGAAGAAATTTTTGACAGAAGTCAAAAAAAAATTAAAACCAAGGCGAAACTCCAGACTTCACGTCAGTGCTTCAGGTGACCAATTTTTTTTTTTCGCTCATTCGCTAAAATTTTCTTCGCTATCTATGGTCTTGGTGGTGCGATCTGGACAAAATCTCACGTAGTTTGAATACATCATTATCTATGTGCAAAATTTCATTCCATTCCAATCAGAAGTTACGAAATTATCAGAAAAAAAATATTTTGAACGGCCAAATTTACGGAACCCCAGTATAATTTTGTTCATTGATAAACGTGACCGCGGCATTCGAGATCCACATCTATCCTGATAATCTCAAGTCCCTAGGCCTTTCCGTTCGAAACTTATAATTTTCTATGGTTCCTGTGGTTCTGGTCAGGCGATCTGGAAAACATTTCGCAAGTAGCTTGAACACGTTCTTCTCCATGTGAGTGCAAAATTTCATCTCGATCGAATCAGTTGTTTCGAAGTAATCAGGAGAACAACATTTTGAATTAAGGAACCCCTGTTCGAATTTTGCCTAATGACGAACTCAACCGCGGCATTCGAGATTCGAACCTACCCGGAAAATTTCAAGTTTTCAGGTCTTTCCGTTCGAGAGTTATTGTGTATACAGACGGATGGACCGACCCGAATTTTTCTACGGATTCGTCATCATTGAGTCAAACCTTGTCGATTGAGTCCATTTTCGGCTCAGAATTCGAAAAATACAGACATCGTGTAGAAATGATATAGCGCTCGTGTGAGTAGAACGAGCGGTCAAAAATAATTTGATTCTCACCATTCCATATTACTGTCGTTGTTGACCAATATATTGGTTTTTCTTCGAGTCACTACACAGTGTGTCAATTGGAAAAACTACCAACCCTAATTACTCGGCCCCCATGTTAAATCAGAAAAAAATGCGAAAAGAGGTAAACTTTGGATCATAGGAGGACATTTTATACCCGGTCTCGAATGTCGTGATCACGTTCATCTATGAGCAACATTGTTCTAGGGGTTCCGTAAATATGGTCGTTTGAAATTTAGTTTTCTTGATAATTTCAAAACTACAGATTCAATCGTGACGAAATTTTGTATACTAATGGAGGAATATATATTCAACCTACATTTCTCCAGATCACATGACCAGAACCATAGAAACCATAGAAAATCATAACTTTCGAACAGAAAGGCCTAGGGACTTGAAATTTTCGCGTTCGGATCGCGAATTTCGCGACCACTTTCATCGATGAGCCAAATTAGACTAGGGGTTCCGTAAATATTGCCGTTCAAACCATATTTTTTCTGATAATTTCGAAAATACTTATTGGATTGAGATGAAATTTTGCACATATATGAAGAATAATGTATAATTTTGTCCAGATCGCATTACCAAGACCATAGATACCGTAGAAAATTCTAGCGAATTATCGAAAAAGAAAATGGTCACGAAAGCACTGACGTGAAGTCTGGATTTTCGTGGTGGTTTGAAATTTTCTTTGACAGCTGTCAAAATCTTTCCAATTGGTTTCTTAAACTGGAGAATGCGAATTTACCTAAAAGGTGCATGTACGAGCGCTCAAAAGCTCCTGCCTTCACGGCAGTGCTTTTCGTAATTTTTAATCTGAATCATTAATGAACGGATGTGGTAGCTAGTTTGTAGTGATTATAATGGCAATTCAATAATCGGCTCGTTATGTTGTGAATAACTAGTAAACCTCATTCGGGATTTTATATTCTGAGAATCGAATGTAAGGCCGATCGATCGGGGAGTGGATATAAATATACGACTGTCGAATGAAGCTTAGAGTATAATTGGAGATGCCACATAATAGAGAATTCCACCGAAATTCATATTTCCATACTTCGATAAATAAATTCGATACAACGAAGCTGTAGAGTGATTGTTGGAATTGAGTTTCTGAGGGTTCGCAAATAAAACTTATCCACACAGCACCGAACGCATACCGCATATAAAATGGGTGAATAACGTGGAGGTTCAATGGAAGTTGGAGTTGGAAATTCTCGTAGCGTTTGAACCAGCAGAAAATTTCGCATACTCAACTCTTCATCGATAGGAATATATAATTCAATATTTTCGGAGGAAGATGTTTCCTAGATATTGCATCAGACTTTGTCGGATGAAAATTAAATATAGGAATGTATGGTTCGGATTTTCAGAATCTAATGACGTCGGGACTCCAATATATGATTTTCATCTTTGTCTTCACATATTGTGAGAAGGTTTTGAAACCCTCATGAATATCATGAAAACACAAAATGTAAGTCACGCAAATTATTCATAAGAAATATAAGGAGCCATTTCTGGATACCATCTGAAAAATGTTGTTGCATTTCAGAAATTGGGATTAAAAAATTTTTCACAGTTTTTCAGAACTCTTCATGCCTGTATATTCACTGAATTTATCTGGGAGACTCAAATTCAACATGGAAAATGTTCTGAAAAATGATTCCTCCTATTTAAACTTTTCAAATAAACGTAAACCACAGTCACAAAAAAATGTTAACACTTTGATAGAAAAATCAAGCAAGTAACTTACTAGCTCTTCGACTATGAAACATGGCATTTTTTGAGTTAAGAATTGAGATTTCGAACGCTCAATTATGTTCAGAAATTATGAATGAGGAATATCTGATCCCACAATGGTTTATATAAAACGTGCATGAAGGCTTAAAAGATATTTTCCTGGAAATGTCGTTAACCGATACCCTCAAAGCCATCGAACCCTCAAAGCATTATCACGATGGAAACAAAGCAGCCAAAAATGGGGGAGATTTTTTTGCCTATATTTAACATCTCCGGGTTCCGTAAATATGGTCATTTGAAATTGAGTTTTCTTGATCATTTCTAAACTACAGATTCGATCGTCACGAAATTTTGTATTTGAATGGATAATGATATATTCAAGCTACATTTCTCCAAATCACATGACCAGAACCATAGAAACCATAGAAAATCATAACTTTCGAACGGAAACGCCTAGGGACTTGAAATTTTCAGGATAGGTGTTGATCTGAAATGTCGCGTTCACGTTTATCAATGAGCAGAATTTTGCTAGGGGTTCCGTAAATACGGTCGATTGAAATTTTGTTTTCTCGGTAATTTCGAAACTACGGATTCGATCGAGATGAAATTTCATATTTTGATCGAGAATGATATATTAAAGCAATATTTTGTCCAGATCGCATGACCAGAACCATAGAAACCATAGAAAATTGTAACTTTCGAACGGAAAGGCCTAGGATTTTGAAATTTTCAGGGTGGGTTTGGATTGCGAATATCGCGGTCACGTTCATCAATGAGCTAAATTAGACTAGGGGTTCCGTAAATATGGCCGTTCAAAAAATTTTTTTTCTGATGGTTTCGAAACTTTTGATCGGATTGGAATGAAATTATGCACCTAGCTGAGGAATAATGTATTCAAACTACGTGCAAAATTTTGTCCAGATCGCATCCCCAAGACCATAGATACCGTAGAAAATTCTAGCGAATTATCGAAAATAAATTGATCAGCTGACATGAAGTCTGGAGTTTCGCATAAGTTTCAGAATTTTTTGACAGCTGTCGAAAATTCCTTCAATTGATTTCTAAAACTGGAAAATGCGAATCTACCTACCAGGTGCAAGTACGAGCGCTCAAAAGCTCCTGCCTTCACGGCAGTGCTTTTCGTAATTTTTTAGTGAATCACTTGTTCAGATGTTTGTGTTTCTCCACGCTTTGTTGTTGTTTCGAGAAAACATATAAAAGGCTTATTGAAATTATCATATTGAATTTTCGTTAAACTGGCGCATGTCAGGTATTTTGGAAATGGTGTTTCACTGCGGACGAACAAAATGAGCTGGATGAACACCTTCTTTCGTTTCAATGGCACCCGATCCCAAACTATTGAAAAAGAGGTAATTATCCTTATTGGAAGGATCTGAACTTTCGGTTTCCAAGAAAAATATTGTCTTCAATTATACCAAAATAAATAATTGTACTTGCCTTCCCCACCCTTCAAAACAGATGAATATGTTTCACAACATTCGATCATAAAAATTTGTAATAATATATATCAGATTAATACAATATCAATGAGCACGAATTTCATCCGAGAAATGATTCAGTTTTCACTGATTTATATTCAAAACTCTCGACAAGGAATATGAAATCAACTTCCTCGCAACATAGAAAGGAAACGAACTGCCCCAATTACGGTTGACGTTCCCTTGTTTTGGCAAGTGGAGGTCGCCCATTAAACCGAATCGTAAATCATACGTTTTGCTTATAACTTAAAATTCATAGCTTCATTAAATTATATCAGCTGATTTATAGGTGCGCTGAATCTACCAAATTGGGAAACACCCTTGGTGGATAATGCAAGGAGGGCATACACCTATAGAACATGAACAACTGTTCATTCATAAATAATTTTCCACGCTTGAAACAAATAAATATAATGAAAATAATTATATGAATAATTGTTTCGAGTCATAAACTCGAGAATACTGGATGCTATTTTGTGATACACAGACGAGTATCTAGATACTCCAAAACTAACAATAGCAGAAACAAATTTTTGATAAACTTTTTGTGGGATACAAACCCCAATCTAATCGAGCGGTTAATTGAATAGGGCCTTAGACTCAAGCCTTGAGCAAAGTAGGGACTTCGAGTTCACTATATTTTCTCTGAAAACTCCAACTGGTGTAAAGAAATAAAATAATAATACATTTCCAAAAAGTATATATTTTTGATTAGTTATCTCAGAATAACAATTATCCAAATAACATCGAATTTCAAGAGTAATTCAAACTTGAGTGAGAGATCTCAAGACTCGGGGCTAGTAAAACTCAAATTATGCCATGCGCATTTTTAGAATTACCTTTTCTTATACTTCTCCACTGGGGGGAGGGAAATCCGCCCTTGTCGAAATCGTGTTGTTCATACTCAATAAAGCCGAGAGTTCACTGCGACACAGAACATACTACTTCCTTTCAGCGTTTCGATATAATTTTGTTCACTTCTTAACTCAACTAAATTCCCGATAGATTCCGTGTTATTTTTCTCGGAGAGCTATTCGTGCCTTTTTCTCGAAAACTACTTTCTGACTCATTCCCGAAAATGTATTATCAACTCGAACAAATTCCCAAATTACGTGTTCTTTTCCTAGAAAGTACTTTTTCCTCCCGACTACCGCAAACCACTCCTCATAGAGTTCCAAAAAAACTTTTTCGACCGAGTCCCCGAAAACCACTCCTGATAGAGTCCCCAAAAACCTATTTCGACAGAGTCCCTCAAACCACTGCTGATCGAGTCCCAAATACCACTGCCTTTCTACGATCTTTATTTCTTCTCAAGAAAATTCTCAGCCCTACCATTCTAGGTGGTTCTAAATGATGTTTTCGTTTTCGTTAATCCAATCACCCCCTTCTATTATCTTTTTGGGGTGGTTTGTGAACCAAACAATTGTTGGTCTAAAACAAATCACCTCTCACATTTCCGACAGTGGGGGTAGGTTATGAAATTTTCTATCTAATTACTTAAGAGCTCAATTCGTGGAATAGACGAAGGGAAATTATGAATGTCACAACGCTTAATTTTTTTGGCCATTAAACGCGTGTTAGGCACTATATTTATGGGTCCTCTCGAACACTTGAGTTCGGATTATCACCATCTCAACACTGGGCAAGTAGACTAAACAGATACTTGAACTTATATATTAATTCTTCACATTTCTAGGCGTTCTCACGACTTCGATTTTTTTTTGTATCGACTAGGTCAAAAAAAAAATCTATATTCCCGACTATTTGAATTAATTCTGCACGTACCGAAATGTTATTAAGTCTTCCAATTCATTACAATTTCATGAAACTACAAGTTACAACCTCGCATGCAGGGGTATTGAAAGAGAAAGGTATAAATGAACTCCATTGCCTTTGATATTGGAGTCGCATTAACACATCTATAAAATACAATCAACCCAGAAGAAAGAGGACTTTTACGACGTCATAGTTGATGTTGAAAATCAAACGATAATCCAAGCAAAATAGTTGTTGGTTTCTCCTTTCTTCACTTCTGGAAGGTGATATATTTTCTCTTTTCAGCTCACTTGAATGGAATACATGAGGTGCCTATTACTGATTCACTAGCCGATGACCAATAGTTATGTCGACTAAGGAAGTCTGGCTTGAGACAAATGATGCTCTATATTCACTAATATATCTGACTCGCGGAGGTACTTCGGTGTTATTTTATGGGTACGACTCTGGGAGGTTTGAGATATCTTCTCAATATCCTTCAGTAATGAGCTGACATATGGTATCCAGTTTTTGTGCCTCTTCAAGTGGCCGGCAAAATTCATCGTTGCTAGGGAACAAGAATACAAATCATTGGTATCGTGAATCCCTTTACTTGAAAGCGATCCTGAGTAGGTACATCGAAAATGGCGATATGCGACATCCGATTTGATGCTTGCAGGCGAAATCGCAGTAGACAGTATACTAGGTTTAATTTCAGAGGATCATAACTTCTTTGAAAAAATTCCGAAACTACAAACAGTTATTGTTGAATTGAATTAATATGATGCCTACATTACCATTACATTACATTTCTTCCAAATTATGGAAATTATTGCAAACGATACAGGCCCTCCATTCCGATGTTTCCGCATCAACATCGTACGACATAAAACCAATTGTAAACTTCCAATTCCGATCTGAACACTTGAAATATAGCTGCAATCTTTCATTTCGGAAAGGTTGGTTCAAGCCTCACCTCTTAGGAACCGAAAGCGTAAAGTGGCTATAAATGGCTTCATTTCGCGTGCTTTGGACACAACTGAAAGAATAAATTACAGGTCTGTATACAAACGAACCCACATTTCACTAATGGGTGCTTAAAATCACGCTCACCTCGGAACGAACAAAAGGACGGCCAATATGGGTTTAATCCAAATCTTCTGCGATTATCTATCAATGCTGGAATCAAATTTCAATCTTGTTGAATATCAGTTAGTTGATTGGAACGATGGGAGATTTAATGAGAAGGCTGAATATGAAATTGCCATTTATCTCTCCGGAATTTCGGTTATTTGAAAATTCCTTTATTTCAAAGTAAGATCGCTATTATTTTGCAAAAAGATCAGTGTGATAAGTCAATTCAGAGTTCGAATACTGCAGTTCACTACGTTTCAATTACAATTATGCTAATGATATCAAAATATAAACAAACATAAATTTCAATAACAAATTGACAAAAATGAGAACATTTATGAACTCATGCAAAATTGAGCTAATAGAACTGATTGTCTGAGATCTTTCATTTATGGGATAAAATATAATTTAACTTGTCTGTGTCGTATGACACTCTCAATGTATCTGAATTCAGGTATTTGTTTTCTCTATAAACACTTAACCTAATAATGATTAGACTTTCTAATGCGTGTTCCCAATTTGCATACATTGAAATTGATTCCGAACAGATGTTCGGTTTCTCACGAAATTCAGGTGAATTCATAAGCTCATGGTAAAAGCTTCGATTTATTAACCTTGAATTTCATCAATTATTCTCGAAATTTCAACGATTTTTTTTATTGTCTGAAAAATGGCCCAATTTTTAGGGTACCTACACTGTCGGATATCCAACTGCTTTCTTTTCGGAGGAACTCCTGAATATCTATTCAACTCTTTAACCTTTTCTGTCGTTCAAGGTTAGTTAACTCAGAGAGAAATGTAAACTGAACGTATTGCAAGGGTTCGGTAAAGCCATAGTGTTCAAATACAATTTATTTGATCCATTGTTACCAAGCAAACGAAATGGCGATTATAAATAATGCAATTGGACTGTACTTACCTTCAACTGTTTGGAGCTCTCTTGACCTCATAACCATCAATAAAACTCAAAATGCAAGTACTGAGCATGAAAAAGGTAGGTACTCCATTAGAAATATAAAAATTTAGAAAAGCACTGCCGTGAAGGCAGGCGCTTTTGAGCGCTCTTACATGCACCTTGTAGGTGGATTCGCATTTTCCAGTTTTAGAAATCAATTGAAGGAATTTTCGACAGCTGTCATTTTCGATAATTCGCTAGAATTTTCTACGGTCTTGGTGATGCGATCTGGACAAAATTTTGCACGTGGTTTGGAAACATTATTCCTCAGCTAGGTGCAAAATTTCATTTCAAATTCTATCAGTAGTTTCGGAACTATCAGGAAAAAAATAATTTGAACGGCCATTTTTACGGAACCCCTAGTCTTATTTTGCTCATTGATGAACGTGACCGTGAAATTCGCGATCCAAACCCACCCTGGAAATTTCAAGTCCCTAGGCCTATCCGTTCGAAAGTTATGATTTTCTATGGTTTCTATGGTTCTGGTCATGCGATCTAGAGAAACGTACCTTGAATATATCATTCTCCATTAGTATACAGAATTTCGTCACGATCGAATCTGTAGTTTGGAAATTATCAAGAAAACTAAATTTCAAACGACCATATTTACGGAACCCCTGGTATAATTTTACTCATAGATGAAAGTGATCACGACAATCGAGATCCACACCTACCCTGAAAATTTCAAGTCCCTAGGCGTTTGCGTTCAAAAGTTACAATTTTCTATGGTTTCTATGGTTCTGGTGATGCGAGCTGAACAAAATTCTGCATGTAGCTTGAACACTTCATTTTGCATAAGAGTGCAAAATTTCATCTCGATCGAATCTGTAGTTTCAAAGAAATCAGGAAAACAAAATTTCGAGCGGCCATATTTACGGAACCCCTCGGCGAATTTTGCCCAATAACAAACTCAACCGCGGCATTCAAGATTCGAACCAACCCTGAAAATTTCAATTTTCTAGGACATTCCGTTCGAGAGTTATCGCACACTGCTGCTTTTTGAATTCCACAGATTTTCAAACAGGAGAACACTCTGTATCACAACCCCCAAGGTCGCCAGATCTAACTCCTATTTATTGTTTTCTGTGCGGTTATCTCAAATGAAATGTATGCGCCGTTGAAATAACTTCACGAGAGCATTTGAGCCAGGAGATAAGGGGATAAACTAGCAAAGAATTAAAACGAAATCCCGATGTGATAAGAAGGGCAATAACTCATCTCATTTTGAGAGCTGGGAAATGTGTCGGGATGGAAGGACTCTATTTCGAACATCTTTTATGCTACTCCCCTATCAATTTTGTATTGTGGAATCAAATAAATAGGTTTGAGGTTTTTCGAAAAGAATAAAAAATAAATATCTAGTTATTTGTTTTGTGGAGCGAACACACTTACGGATTACATTTTTCAAAATGGTTCACTTTATAAGTTTTAACGGTCTCCAGCTTTGAAATTCAAAATCTCAGCAAAAGACCAGGAATATTATCACGAAAGGACTAAAATCAGGCCGCATTTCGAAAAAATTACATTGAATATGAATTCGTTCGATCGCTACTTGCTTGTGACAAGTGTGCCATTCAAAGTAAAAATTTAATTCCGTAGATTGAATTATGTATTTTTTCATAGCAATAACAGAAATTCTTCAAATTATGTAAAAAATATAGATTTTGAGGCTTGAAAGATAAACCACGATATTCTCAGTACTGCCCTGAAAATATTGATATTTCGTGAGCCATTCGAAAGGACTTTCTGAAATGAACAAAATTTTATCACAATCGAACCTCATATTGCAGAGTTATGGCTATCGTAAATTTAGGCCGAAATCCATAAATCACTCTGTATCTCCTTAACTAATAGCCTTAAGATACAAAACAAGTAACTTTTCTGAAAGGCCTGGATGACCTGCATTCACCACTAGGATATGTCCAACCACTCATGAAACACCATGTATATTCGATTGGAAAACAAACAGTTTTTTTCCGGGAAATGAACATTCAACTTATAATTATCTCTACATCCTTCTTAGATCTTGTCGGAGGTGAATTCAAGGATGAATGTTGACTAGTTCACTGGAGTTCGGAGAAGCCATAGAGTTCCAATATAATTTATTTGGTAAATGAAATGGCTAATATAAAATAAGGGTATTTTCGAAACTTACTTACCTTTTACTCTCTGAAGCCCTCTCAGAATTCATAATCATTACTGAAACTGAAAAAGTAAATACTCAACATCAAACAAGTACTAGAAATAGATAAAGACATCATTCAGTAATGCCAGAGACTAGAAGAAGTAAACTGCAGGTTGGACGTTACACTCAGTAGTGGCGGCTTCTCCTATCAGGAAGAATAAATTCCAGAAATTACTGCTATGCTATAATGGAATATTTCATTTTTTATAATATTTCATTTTATCATCACCTTTTTTCTTAAGTCACAATTTCATTTTTCGTCTTACTATTTGCATTTATAGAAAAATTTTGCTTCCTCTCGTTCTCTGTTTTTCATATCCATAGAAGAATTTCTTTTAAAAGATGCTTCGGTTTCTAGATTACATATTTATTGACCTAATTCCAATTTCATTGAAACAAATTATCCGACAATGCAGCCATAGTATGACGAGTAGTTTTTTGTTTGGATTATAAATGAAATTCTTATGAAGATTACTATGAAACAGAAAAAGAAGACTTTTATATTATGTTATAATAATACCAAATAATTTTCTTTCTCTTGTAGCTCACCACCTTTTACTGTCACGAGCCCCATCTTACAGTCAGTATTCGATATATCATTCAAATTGACAATATATTTCAGGAATTCTCATAAGGCAACCAATTGCCATGAAAATAGGTCGAATAGTTACATCGAATGCAACATTAAACGAAACTCTAGGGCAGTACTTTTAAAGATCTCATCTTTTACATTTCCACAAACGAGTTTCCTCTTTCAAAAGCGCTCTTTGAAGGGTAAAGCGTTATCATAAATATAAAAGGAATTGAAGCCAGGATAGCCCCAGTTCATGATGATGCGGAATAGAGATGTAAGAAATCGTGTAATACTCATGAAACATATCGGAAAACTCTTCGGGTGTGAATACTACTGAATAACCATATACATTTTTTAGTTCTTCGATGCTCTTGAAGTATGGAGATATTAGCATTTCGTATTTCCTAAAGCTTCTCATAAATTGAAAACGAATAACCGAAATATTCGGATCAGCTTTTCATGTAATTTTAGGATATGTATCTTCTAGCAGAAAAAAACTGAATATTCATTCTCCACAAATTATAAAAATATGCTTAAAATACGTTATTAACAAGTTTATATTGCTTACTGAGTAGGATACGATACAGCCCTGGCTTAACTGTATCTTTGCGAAAGAATCAATTGATATTAAGGTACATAAAACATACGTCGAACAATATGAATTTACGACAGTATTCCCTCTCTCCCCCCTTCGCCAGATTTCGGCCATTGACAAAATCTGCCGGCGCATTCAGACCTCGATCGTAGCCTGAAAATTTCCAATAATTTCTAAAGTAATAGTGCTTACGGATGAATTCTTCATCTGTGACTCCGACCTAATCGTTTGGGGCCATTCTCTGCTCAAAATTCCAAAATTTCAGAGGTTTTGGCGGAATGATAACGTTTTTGTTCAGAGGAACAAGCGCGGAAAAATTCAACAAAACCGATATCAGAACATTCACCTACCATTCCTATGCAGTAGTGAGTTAGATTCGAATTTATTGCAGATCCGAAATCAAAAAATTGTAAATCTCACATTTGTATCATACCAAGATGCCTGGTTTATATTCCTCTGCTGATACTAAGTTTTACAAATGCGACATTGTTTGACATTCGTAATTTTGTATCGCTTTCACTCAAAAAACAATCACAATTTTTCTGGGTTTATTTGTAATTCTGTATTAAAAAACATAAATGATTTAATGTTACGAAGGCATATTGCGGAAAATATTGGTGATATCTCGAAGCTCATACATTGATATGTTGTTAATCTTTTTATCGATCAGGAAGTATTTATTATTTACATTAGGCCTGACTACAAACTTAATGGAAAAAATTTTTCAAGATAAGATGGAAGCGGAACAGAGGTTACCTATAACTATATTCCAGCAACATTTCAATAGATGCACATCAAATGACAAATATATGACTTGAAAATGTATCAATCTGAACCATTTCGAGTTATGTTCTTAAAGTGAGTGCTCTCAGCTCTAAGCAAATGTATTACCATTCTTTTTGAACTTGCATCCTAGAAGAAATGATCAGATTGAAATATTTACCAAATAAAGAGAATTCAGTTCTTATTTCTTGATCAAAATTTTCATTCTTGAATAAATGAAACACAATCGAATGTAACTTTCAGGCAAATATCATTGCCTTCATTGAATCACACAGAAACGCAAAGCATTGGTTCCTGTCTTATACCGAACACATCTTTAATAATTTGACATCGATGTATCCCTTGTCGGTGCAATTCAGTTTATTTGTATTGACAGTTTTATCACTAATTCACTCACAATTTCACCATTTCTCATCATAGCGACATTGTCTGCATCAGATAGAAAAACATATCCAACAGCTCACAATGGATATTACCAGTTGGTATATCGATGGGGATGAAATTCTATACGAGTCCTTCACTATCCATACGAGTTCTTCACTGAAAACAAATCGTAAAGCATTTATTTACTAACATTCCAGCACCGATCCACTTAAATTTATTTCCAGTTCAACTGGTCAAGAATGCTATAGAGATGTATGAATATTCAATGCACCCAGGTTTTCCGAAAACATTGAGAAATGTGAGTAACTTCTAGTAAAATTCAGCATATATATTCATTCGCATTCAGGGGGGACATTACTGGGGAAATTTTTTGCTTATAAACGAAGATCATTCACCGTAATTGAGAAATACGAGGTAAATGGAAGGATTCTGTTGAAGAATTCACAGTTCAGAAATCTATTTCCGGAATGCAAATGATTGTGAATCTTTGACTAGATTGAAAACAATTTTATATCGAATACTCAAATTAACCCTCTGCTAACATCTTTTAACACTGCATTACAAGGAACACCTGTCATAGTGACCGCTATCGCAAAAAATATGATTATTCCTCGGTTTCTGGCAGTTTTAGAACTTTTCAATCGATTATTTATCTGCAGAAACTACATCGGATGATTCAAAACACATTTAATTGAAAAGAAGAAAAAAAATTTTGCTTCCTTCGTGCTCGCACAAGTCCAACTGAAGATGTCACGGAGTGTCAGCTCCCCGAAACTGCCGTACGTATTTATCGCGTAGGAATGTGAACTGTGGTGTTCCGGGCAGAGGGTTAATTGAAGTATAACGATTTGTTTTTATTAGCAGGCAAATATCATTCATTTTCACTTGTAATATTGTACAATCTTGAAGACTGATGTGTCACACTTCAACTGTCATATCTAAGAGAAATTTGGTATTCAGCCCAAATCAAAATATCTAGAATTTCCCTCCTTTCGAAGGCGGGTTTTAAAGATCGAATTTCAATTAGATATCGTTGAATGTGTGGCTCATCATTATGTATTATATATCTTCAGGGTGTCCCAGAATGAATGGATAATCCTGTAACACTGTAAAGAAGAGCTATTGGACTCTCTGAAAAAAGAAAGAAAGAAAAAATCTATCCTCAGTAGAAATTTTTTTTTTCAAAAATAATGATTTCCTGCACATCACGTTGCGTTTTTGTGTATCACGCTCACAAGTGGATCAATTCCTCAGTTTCTTCAAGGTGAAACATTCTTCATTGAAATACCAATAGATATGCTGAAAACCGTATAAATATCTATTGTACCTTTTTTTGAAAAAAAATATCCAACTTCAAATTTCATCATAAGATGTGATGAATATTTCATTTTTCAGTTTAATCGTTTATGGTGGAAATAAAGTTTGGAAAAGCCTGTGTGGCCCACTCAAAAAAAAATATGCGCCTTTCATGTAAATTTCAAAATGGTATACATCTTTATAACTTATTTCACCATGAAGAATCTGATTGATTTGATTCATTTGTGAGCGCTCTTTTATACAGTGTTACAGAGTTATCCATTCATTCTGGGCCACCCTGTATACAGAATTTTGAACCCTGAACCCATATAGTGAAAATACAAGGATGTATTCATCTTGAATGCGGCACACTGTATTATTGTTTCGTGGTCTTTTGGGTCGCGCCAGAAGCATATCGAATGAATGAATGTGCTATGGCTAGACCCTTATGTGTCGCGAATTATCCGATCCTGGACAGAATGCCAGAACGGTGGTAGGGCCACAGCTGTATTTACTTGAAATAGCGCCTGTTCGCCTCGATCGAACCCAATCGTTATAAAATATAAACGTATCCACGACACATCGGCCCACAATAATATAATTCCGCCTTTAGGACTAAACGATCGTACAGTAGCGATTGAACCCTCGAGGACTGCAGACGTATTGAGAAATGCGCATGTGTGCCAAGTGAACCTCGTATAGAAGTGATAAGAATCGAAGAAATAACTGTTGAGTCCAGGTTCAGATCGATGGTTCCACAGATTATTTTACATTGAAGAGACAAAAGTGAATTTAGTGAAAAGTGAAAAAAGTGTTCAAGTGTTGTTTGCTGAGTCACTCTGACAAAATGTCGGAATACGACTCTGCAAATGAAAACAGAGGATGAAGAAATATTCGATATGGATGTTGAAGAAGAAGAAGTTAATGACGAATCCGACAAAGATCGGATTATAAAAGAACAGAAGCACCATATCAAAAGTCTCATGAGTCAACTGAAAGTTATGACGGAGAGTCTCAAAACTTTATCAGATGAGGTGAAATCCTTGAGAGCAGAAATGTCTCAGTCCTCGAAGCCGCGGAAACAGGCTAAGAGAAAAAGAAATGGCTTCTCCTCTGGGACAGAGGAGACAGTGTCAACCCCCCCAATCCAAAAAGAAGACCCGAAAAAACCTACCAATACTAATGATGCAGCTGCAGGTGGGCCACGAAAGAAATCGTATATTGCAGCATTGCAAAAAGGAAAACGTCCAGAAGAAGCTACTTCTGCATCCGCAGAAGAAATTGAAGTCCCTGCTCCAATCGAACAGAAAAAAGGGAAAGTTCCTCCAGTGACATTAAGAGGCACGGCCGACTGGACACAAATCTCGAGAGAGATGCAAATGAAGGGTATTAAATACCTGAGAGCGACCACAGTAAGAGAAGGCATTCGTGTTGTTCCCGAATCCCCCGAAGACCACAGGAAGATGACAAAATTCCTCGAGTCGAGAAATAAAGAGTTCTACACCCTCCAAAGAGAAGAAGAGAAGAGAATCTACGCGGTGGTACGTTATTTGCCACTAGACGCAGATATTAACATTATCAAAGAAGACCCCGCCGAGCAAGACATTACCGACGCGGATGTCATAAGGATGACATCCAACAAAACGAAAAAGGCAATACCCTTATTTTTGGTGAAAACCCAAAATAAGGAGGTATTCGAAGTAAAACAGCTCTACGGTATAAATTGTGTAGTAGAGTCGAAGAAAAAGAGCATTGGACCTGGCCAATGTCATAGATTTCAACGTTACGGACATGCGCAGAGTAAATGCACATTCCCATGGAGATGTGTTAAATGCTCTGGAGCGCACAATAGTAAAGATTGTACGCTAACAAGAGAAAACGAGGAGAGAAATGCTACCTGTGCGCTCTGCGGAAAAGCAGGTCACCCAGCCAGCTACAAAGGACGTAGCGAGTGGAAACTGGTGACCAGAAAGAAGACTGCGACCAAAGCAAGAAAAGAAGAAGAAAAGAAAAAGATGCCTACTGTCCAACAAGAACAGAAGGAAGAAGATAAGAAGAGGAAAACGCCACCACTCAAACAAGAGCAGAAGGAAGAAGCCCCAAAAAATGGAAAAACCAAGAATGGCAGCCAAAAGAAGAAAGAAGAGACCAACAAGAAAGGACCCGAAACCACCGAGATCATCTAGATCATCTAGCCATCTAGATACCTTCACCAAGAATATCATGAGTAAGCTCATGAAATTCCTGGAAATAGAAATGGACAAAAAGTTCCGTAAACTCACTAAACCCAATCAATGGAGCTAGTGACTTACGGAAATAAAAACAACCTAAAGATTGTCTGAAATAGAAGAAATAATATCCGATAAACAACCGGATATTATAGCCATTCAGAAGACGGGACTATCTACAAGAAATAGAATTTCATTTCTTGACCATGAAATATACAGAAATGACAGAAATTGTACAGGAGGGGGCGTAGCCCTAATAGTCAAGAGGAACATCGACCACTATTTTGACGATGTACTGAATAATGGACAAATAGAAGCCGCCTCGATTATAGTTAATACGAATCGAGGACAAATGAAAATTACGTCAGCCTACAATCCACCCCAAAATGACTTAATAGAGGTAGATCTGAAGGAAATGCTTGAAGGAAACTACCCCAACATCATTATTGGCGATATGAACTGCAAATCAAGAGAATGGAATAGCAGAACTGAAAACCAAAATGGGAAGAAGCTCAAGAAGTACGCCGAAAAACTAAATGCCATAGTATTAGGACCTGAAATTCCGACCTACCTGCCAAGAAGTAATGGCCTACCGGACGTATTAGATATCGTCATAATGAAAGATATTACCCAAGATTTCACACTTGAAACTTTAGAAGAGGGCACATCAGACCACAACCCAATAGAACTCACATTGGGACGCAGACCGATAACAGAAGAACTTCAAACGAAAGACTTCACAGACTGGCAAAAAGTACAGTGAAATACTCCAGGAGAAAATTACAGAAATTCCACAGATAAGAACCCCTGAAGAACTAGATGAAGTTGAAAAATTAGAAACCCGAATAAAAGAAGCCTACGAGGAAAGTACCAGAAGAATCGAAAGGCCAGCCCCGAAAAATTCACGTGGTGAAACCCCAAAAGCAGTAAAAGAGCTTATAAAGAGGAATAGAATACTCAGGAAGAACTACAGAACTTCACACCGAGAAGAAATCAAAAAAGAGCTGAATAAACACAGTCAAGTGCTGAAAAATGCACGGCGGGAACTGAGAACAGACAGATGGAACCAAATAGTTAGAAAGCTAAACACCATAGACCACTCAGCATGGAAGATGCAAAAGTGCTTACGACGCGAGAAAACCGAAATTCCCCCTCTACACGAAGCTAATGGGATTGCCTACTCAAAGCTTGAAAAGCCGAAGCACTGGTCGACGCAATAGAACGAGAAGCCAGAATCAACTACAGAGAAGACGATGACAATGAAGACTTAGAAGAAGAAATCGAAGGAAATGAAGAATTGATGTTGGAACCGCCGGAAGGCGATACCATCCCAAACCCAACAACACAAACGGAAATTAAAGAAATAATCAAGGAATTGAGAAACAGAAAAGCTCCAGGAAAAGACAAAGTAACAAACTTTATGTCACGGAAATTGCCCAGAAAAGGAATAGCAGCGCTAACCAATATAGCAAACGCAGTGATGAGAACAGAATACTATCCGGAAAGATGGAAAACAGCAGAAGTAATTGTGTCCAATCAGCCAGGAAAAGATAGAAAATTCCCACAAAACTACAGGCCGATAAGTCTACTGTCAGCACTCGGAAAAATTGTCGAAAGAGTCATTGCAAAAAGACTCAATGAAGAAACAGAAGCGCTGAATCTGATACCACCGGAACAATTTGGATTCAGAAGAAATCATTCCACAGAACTTCAACTTTTAAGAATCACTGAATATGTCACTGAAGGATTTCAGAATAAACAAGCCACAGAATTAGTGCTATTAGAAGTCGAGAGAGCCTCCGACCGAGTTTGGCACGAAGGACTTACAAGATGATGATGGCAGGCTACACCACCAAAACCTGTAAGATAATAAGAAACTACCTGAGGGACCGGAATTTTTATGTCAAAATAGACGACACATTATCTACCACCAAACAAGTAGAAGCAGGAGTGCTCCAAGGATCAGTTCTAGGACCTCTGCTCTACAACATATATATCTACGATATTCCTGAGAACCCAAGGAATCTGCTAGCCCTTTATGCAGACGACACGGGAATAGCCTTCAGACATCGACGACCAGATGTCATACACAGAAGACTGCAAGACGAACTAGAAGATTTAGAAGAATGGTTCATTAATTGGAAAATTCAAATAAATAGCAAAAAGAGCCAAGCTATTCTACTACAGAAGCGGAGACTCGAAATTAATTCCAACCTACAGATAGATGGAGAAGAGATAAAATGGGAAAATGAAGTCAAATATCTAGGAGTAAAACTAGATGCTGGATAATGGAAAAACCATATAAAATATGCAGTGGATAAAACAAACTCAGCAATGAGTAGACTTTACCCACTGCTTGGAAGAAGAAGCCAAATGAACCAAAGCACGAAGCTACGAATGATCAAGTCAATTGCAAGACCCCAACTAACATATGGCTCGGCGGCATGGGGCCATGCAGCCAATAGCCATATAAAGAAGATTCGAGCAACAGAGCATAAACTGCTCAGAGCAGCAACGAATATGCCGTGGTTCGTAAAAAACCAACAAATCCACAGCGACTTAGAATGGGAAACTGTCACAGATTTCCTGAAAAAGAAGGCCGAGAAGATATTTGAAAAAGCAAGTCAACACACAAATGATGAGGTAAGAAGACTTGTTGACTACAACCCCACAGAAGATGTGGTTAGGATTCCCACCTATCACAAAAGACCTAGAGATCAACTACGTAGAAACAGAAATTGAGTAATCTCAATTTGAATTACCCAGAAGAAGAGATTCCTATGAAATTCAAATTCATAGGTAACACAATTATCACACGACAAAGATCGTGATAGAGATACGAACAAGAAGAGTCAAAAGGTTAATAGGTAATAAATGCCCGGAATCTAAAACAGCAGGTTAGGTTTAGTTAGAGTAGGTCGTAAATGGTTTGCGACCACTTTCAGGAGCACTTATTGTGAAATTGAACACTTCAAGCAAGCAGAGTACGTACCCTAAGGCGGCACTGACATAATCTCGGCGAATCACCACGGGCTGATATTGAAAGAGGTTGAAAAGGATAGGAAGCAGAGGATGAACCCTCTTTCTGCACAGTTCCGGGGTTGTCACCAAGTTTTGGAGAAGTTAATAGGCACTTAACTCAAAGTTGTTCAGAATCACTTTCAGAAGATGCAATGCTGCGATAACGCGCTCGGTAAAAGGATCGGACGACTCGGTTTTTCACGAATATGCGACGATATTCCACAGAAGACGAATAACTCGGCATTAATTTAGAAGATTCTTATTTTTTCCACGATGAGACTTGCCTTTGTCAATCACTTACGAATTGATAATGAATTTTCGACAGTGAAGTCAATGTTGTTTGTTCTTCCCGCAGTTAGTTACCAGTGGACAGAACAAACCATCGCCAAACGAACTCGCGTCAGAAACCCAACATGCTTCACGACGTGACATGGAAGTTTCTTTTATATTTGATTCCCCCTTTCAGAAAATATGATGTGGAAAATTCTAGAAGAATTGTATTATTCGTATTTAAAGAACTTCTTCTTATACCTAGTTCCCGTCCGTTTCGGATGTTGGCTATCATACATGCATATAAAGAACAGTGTCAGAATAAGTAGGTTCGAATGATATACTGGGTGTTTTTTGCGTACTTTACAAACTTCGATAGGTAAATTTTTTGGTATTTTGTTCAACATTTTCGACAATAATAATGATGATTGCATTCTTTAAGTTACAATAATTATTTGGGAACGCTTTGGGACGAAGAAGTCAAAGTTCTGGTGGTTACATAATTGATTTGCAGATTTACCTACATACACAGTATTCTTTTATATTATATGGTTCCAAAACTGAAAAATTTCTTTCTTCAAAGTTTTGACATCCTTCATGGAATAAAATTGACTAGGCAAGGCATTGTAAATCTTCATGCACATGCTCGTGCACATGTATTCTCCATTATTATGTGCTTTCGTTAATTTTTGCCTTGGGTATATTATAGGGACCAATTCAAATTAGGCAAGTACAATCCATACAATAAGTGCGCACGATACAAAATAATAAAATTCTCGAATTATTCACAAGGTACTTTCTTATACAGAGTCCAACCTCAGATTATTTTTTCCGCCGCCACTGACAGATTATTAGAGGAGAATATTCAATATTGTTTTATTTAACATTTTTTTGTTTTCCTGAAATTCTTCATTTCTTTATACATGAGTCAGTATCGCATAACCAAATGTAGTGAAAATGTACATCGAAACCCAAACCATTCTATTATATTCACTTTCCTTCCTGAAATATTCCAAAGAATCACCTCCCAAAGTTTGTCAACGTCCTTAAGGAACACCCTATATGTTGTTCACTTGTTCAAAACTGCTGAAAGATTTTTGACTGGAAAATACCAATACATCTAAACTTATGGAAGGACAACACAGTGTGAAAAAATCTTCAAACTGTACTGTGCGTGTTTCATAAACATAGAGATTCGTTTGACTAATCGACAAAATCGTTGTTTGATATAATGAAAGAACCGATATACACACCGTAATGAGAATATTGGATGAGGGTGGTCCATCCACCAAGTAGAAGCGCTTCCCTCATATCCTTCACGGACATGCTTTGTAGCACGCTCTCTCTGTCTCCTCTCCAGAGTTCCGGAGAGAGTGATGCTATGCATTTGACCCTCATGGAACCACCCAAGAAATGTCGACTGCTCAGATTGAATTTCAGCCCAAGCGTCACTGATACCTGGCCATGTTTGTGGAATGTGTTGGGATACCGAACCAGCGATGTCGGTGTGACGACCTTGAAGAGATAGCACCGATTAATTTCAGGATCAAAGGATAATTTTTCGCAAAGCTTTATAGGTATACGGACAAAAATAAAACTTCAGTAACGATTGAAACAAATGTGAATTGTTTTTTTTGCCGAAAACATGGTGTTTAGGGGAGTGTAATATATTTAGGTAAGTTATAGTGTAGATCAAAATAAACAACAAAGTCTCAATAAACTCGTATTCGCAAAGTAACGGTTCTGGAGTTTAATTGGTTTTTCGACCCTTTTTGGTTTTGCATAAACTTGCATTTTCTTATTATATGTTAGGTTAGGTTGACATCGTTTTTTTCCAAGTTGCATTGCCATTGCGGGGTCGGATTTTTTTTAGTTCGACTTCTCGGGGAAAGGAAACCTATGACAGTTTACCCTTATCATGAATTGTTGAAGATTATGCTTCGATTCACACTTCTTCTCAAAATAACGTCAGCGTATGTGCGATCGGTCAGCTCGATAGGTTATGATGGATGACCATCGCAAAGAACGCCTCATTTTTACTCAACAGTTAACTTGGATATAAAGTACCTCCACAAACGAGTTAGACAGACTTTCCAGAGGTAAATTCCAAATCTTTTCCGTAGATTGAAGAAAAAATCCAGATAAGTGTTATAATAACTTCAGAATGAGTTTTGAATCATTCAACAAGCTTGCACCAAAAATAACAGACGAAATTAATTCTCAATGCACTAAGTTGTGGCTTTCCATTCCACCACTGGAAATTCTTGCTGAACAAACAACAAATATTTGTCCATGCTGCCTTCTTGTTCGTTCGATCATGGTAATTTTTATCGCTCAAATTCCACACAGTATTGATCTTTGCTGGTCTGAGTTTGAGGGCACTATCGCACATTAACAATCGACGAATAATGGAGTCATTCAGGGGGATGAAAGCTCTTTATTTGGACTCAACTAGACAAATAAATCTCTCATATTATACTTGTCAATTAAGGTATCGTGAATTGACTTCAATATGCTTTCCTGATGTCCAGTTGATAATTTCCAATATTCGAATTCAAGAATGAAAATTGAAAAATTTCACTAGATGAACTAATAAGCCAGCCAACAAGACAATTCATGTATCCCAGATACCAACGAAATTTATCATTTGCAATCGTAGACCGGTTTCGATCCATGTCAGATCTCATCAGTACGACTATGCAATATGATAAACTCGATGAATGAAACAAAAGATCTTAAAACATAAACAAATAAAATGTATTAAGATCTTTTGTTTCATTCATCGAGTTTATCATATTGCATAGTCGTACTGATGAGATCTGACATGGATCGCTTGCTCATTAGTTTATCTAGTGAAATTTTTCAATTTTCATTCTTGACTTCGATCAATTCAGATAAACAGCCATTATTATTCTTTATTTCCAATATTTATACATTGTTTGATAGGCTCAAAGATTGCTAACTCATTGTTGATGATATCGAATAAATAATCATTTGTAGGTGTTTTTTGTAGGTTGAAATCACACAAATAATGAAATAAATCCATGGTTGGTATGTCACAGTTCCTCAATTAGAATTTTCTTTTATATTCAGAAGAATTTTTTCCTTATATTACATAATGCTATACATACAGTTCTTCCTGATCCTACCTCTACACATTTTCTCAACCTATATTCAATATTCAATATTTCCTAATCACCATGCACATATTGCCCTAAACCAATATTAACATAATCTCCTAATTATCTTTACACAATTTGTTGAATAAAAGTACTGTTTCACCCTATTCTTATGCACTTCCCTCCGCTTCTTGTCTATTACTAACACCATATTTGAATCGTTAATTTTGATTCTCTTGAACGGGACCGCTGAACAGTGGTATTTTCATGATTACTCTTGTTTAATGGTAAGCGTCAACATACCCACATGCCCGCATCGGACGAATCGGGGGGGATCGCATCAAACGGATCGTAGTATTATTTGTATAGAAACACATATAAGTGCATCCACAGATCCGCCCCGTACGGATCGCACTAAGCCGATCATCGGCAATGCCGGCGCCGTTGCTCCGAGGGGCAACTTTTGACTCTCTTTGTACGTATCTATTTCACGATTTTTGTCATGTGATTATTGTGTTAGCTATGACTTTCATGTCATAAAGTTTGTTCTTCTTGATATTTGAGATTGAGTTTACTCAATTTGTGTTTCTACGTAGTTGATCTCTTTGTCTTTTGTGAAAGGTAGGTATCCTAAGCACATATTCTGCGGGGTTGTAGTCAACTTGTCTTCAGGAAATCTGTGACAGTTTCCCATTCTAAGTCTCTGTGGATTTTTTGGTTTCTCACGAGCCAAGGGATGTTCATTGTTACTCTTAGCAGTTTATTTTCGGTTGCTTGAATCTTCTTTATAGGGCTATGGGCTGCAGGGTCCCATGCCGACGAACCATATGTTAGTTGAGGTCTTGCAATTGACCTGATCATTTCGTGCTTTGGTTCATTTGGCTTCTTCTTCTTACCAGTGGGTAAAGTCAACTCATTGCTGAGTTTGTTTTTTTCACTGCATATTTTATATGGTTTTTCCATGTAAGCTGTTTATCTTGTTTTACTCCTAGATATTTGACTACATTCTCCCATTTCATCTCTTCTCCATTTATCCTCAGGTTGGAATTAATTTCGAGTCTCCGATTCTGTATTAGTATAGCTTGTTTTTTTTCGCTTTTTATTTGGATTTTTTATTTAGTGACCCATTTTTGTGGTCGTCGATGTCTGACGGCTATTTTCGTCTGCATATAGGGCTAGCCAATTTCTTGGGTTCTTAGGAATATCTTAGATATAGATGTTGTAGAGTGGAGATCCTAGAATAGAACCTTGGGGTACTCCTGCTTCTATTTGTCTGGTGGAATGTGCCATCTATTTTGACAAAGAAATTTCTGTTCCTCACGTAGTTTCTTATCTCACAGGTTCTGTTAGTCATCATCATCTTGTAGGCAAGTCGTTCGTGCCAAACTCGATCGAAGGCTCTCTCGACATCTAATAGCAATAATCCTGTGGCTTGTTGATTCTGAAAGCCTTCAGTGACATATTCAGTGATCCTTAACAGTTGAAATGACAATTAGAGCGCAAACAGATTTATGTATACAGACTTTTTGAAAGCCTCTGATAAGGTGGCTCATTGGTTACTCTTCATTGAATCAAGAAAATTCATTTCTTGGATATAAGATCGAATTTAACAAGGAAAATTAAGAGCCAAGATTCTTGACATATTATCTGTTCAAATATTGGTTGGGACGAGAGTACCACAAGGTTTTTCCTTATCTACGCTATTGCTCCTTTGACAATAAAAGTTTCATCAAGTTCTATGCATTCCTTTTGTTTTGACAATATTCCGAACTAATAGAATAGAATACTGGTGTATTAGGAATGAAATGTCGCTTATTATATAAAATGCCAAACAATGAGATTTCATAGACTTCAAGTTCCAATAGTTCTTGACTACAAAATAGGAAGCAAAGTCTTAAATAACATCACCTTAGTAAAGGATTCGGGGATTCATTTCGATCAAAAAATTTCATAGGTGATGCTCAATTTGCGGCCGATAATGAGCTCAAAATGATAGGATTCATGAAAAGAAATATGAAAGATTTCAAAGACACGCAAGCAATGACAACTGTGTATATTCAGAAGATGGAGCGGACATGTAAAATGGCCTTCATGATCGCCTGATCCGAACCCACTTGATTACTTGTTTTCATGTATTTGAAAACATTATATTCCGAATAACCTCGAGAAACTGCTGCTACTGATGAATAAAAAATGACAACCAACCCGAGCCAATGATTGAGTTTTCGAATATACCTCAGAATAAGATGTCCTCCCTTTCTGGAAAGTGAAAAGTTTAACATCTTATGTGATTTTTTCTGAGTAGAAGGTTCTTTTGTTTGTTCATGCATGATGAATGATTGCAAATTAATGTTTCAATTAAGGCTAATCTTATACAAACTCCGAAACTGTTACTTTCCGGACCCTGTTTATAAAAACTTTTCTGCGTATTTGAATTCATACTACTTTTCGAAAATTTTTCTACTTTTTTGTATAATTGAAATGTTGACCGTTTGAAAAATTAGAGGGAACAACGAAATATTAAAACAAAATCAATAAGCGAGATATTCTCGTAGCATGAGAACAGTGGTTGTTTACAACTGAGGTTTGATGATATTTCAGGGATCTCAGGTTACCCAATTCGAAATAATTCGGGAATGTGGAAGTTCCACTAAATATTACGTTACTCACTTGCTGTTCGTTTATATACCAGTGCAATATTGAAGCAGGATGACTTCTTCCCGAAGTGCAGTTCAGATTTATCTCGTCTCCAATTTGGTATTGAGGCTCTACTCCATTTATCACTGGATCCTCCTGCGGGAGAGCTGAAAGAATAAAAGGCCTTCTATTTTCCATTTCTCACTATGGAAACATATAATATGAGATTCATGAGAACATCGTCAACAAAATGATTTTTATGAACGAAGCTGAGATTAAATGGAAAGGAGAGACATTTTTATTTCAATAATTGATATGATCGCTCCAGACTGGGTACCTAGAATCTAGATAGGGTAAACACTACAGTTATTGACACCTTAAGCCAACTGTCCCAATAGAATATAAATAATTTGTTATTTGGGTATGAAATGAAAATATTTCTTTTTCGAGGTTATGTGTTGGTTTATACTCGATTCAAATTAACAACCGAAAGTGGAAAAACCTTTAAAACACATCGTTAACATCATGTGTCAATTTTCAGTGATTGACACTGTAAAATCTATTGTTGACACCACCTGATACAGTTATTGACATACTGTTGTCTCTCATATTTTCAATAAGCTGAACAAGGATGTGGATAGGTATAATATATAGTAATGGATCGTTCATTATAAGTTTTGCATTGAAAAATATTCGAAATGGAAACCTTCTCTATGAAGACATATTTCAATAAACATTAACCATGGAATTTTCATGCACAGGAAATGCATTTAATTATTTAATACCATTTAAATCTAATACCATTTAAATCCAAATTCTTTTTGCAAATAGGACACAAGCCCTGGCAGTTGGTTCTCCAGTAGCCGTTTATAGCAACTTGGTTTTCATTGTTATCACAGATTGTGTCTTCAGATGTACAATCCATGTCCATATTGGACTGTTTCATGACCGTATAAAGGATTCTTCATGAATTTCATCATCAAGCTTTATGTTTGAAATAATTTTTTTTTTATTTTTTTTTGCACACCCGTCTTTTCTATCACATAATTTGAGATCTTCTTCATAGGTTAATAAAGGGCAAGGTCCGTGATTTGTTGAGCGCTCGTTGGACTTACACCAGGGCTACATCATTTCGTCAAGATGTCTGTATTTTTCGAATCTTGCCGTAAGCACGATAACTTTCGAACGGAACGACCTAGAGACTTTAAATTTTCAGTGTGGGTTCAGTTTCCGACTGCCGTAGTTGAGTTGGTTAATGAGCCGAATTCCATCAGGGGTTCCGTAAATATGGCCGTTCGAAATTTTGATCTCCTGATTACTTCTGAACTACTGATTCGATCGAGATGAAATTTCGCACTCAGATGGTGCGAATGACGTGTTCAAGTTACATGCAAAATTTGTCCAAATCGCATGACCAGAAGAAAATAATAACTTTCGAACGGAGGGGCCTAGGGACTAGACATTTTCAGGATAGGTGTGGATCTCGAATATCGCGGTTACGTTCATCAATGAACAAAATTATCAATGACCAAAAGTGGATGTTCAAAGAAATTTTTTTTAGGAAGATTCTACCTACTAGGTAGATGAACGAGCGCTCAAAAGCTCCTGACTACACGTCAGTGCTTTTCATTTTTTCAACAAGTTTTCCACTCAACCAAAAAATTATTGTAGAACGAGGAACGCCATAGGTTTGGGAGGCAAGTTTTCTGGACATTCCTTCTGATTTTACTGCTGATAAGGCAGAAATAATAGCATCCTCCGTGTAATTTTTCTTATAATTGCTTCCTTCTTTTGCTTTTGCCATGTTGTTGAGAATGAAGCGTGGAAAATCGATTCAGGGGGTAGGGACAAGAAGTAGGAACTAGTTGAACTTGCAATATAGTTATTGACACGTGGAAATTCACAGAGATTGACACTGGTGTCAACAACTATCTAGAACAAAATTAGATAAAGTTCAATCATTTTTCAGTATTCATTGAGAAATTGAGGCCTGAATAGTAGGCAATACGGACTAATTTTGCAAAATTTGAATACGACAGTTATTGACATAGTATGTCAATCACTATTCATCCACATATTTTCAAAGGCAATTATTGACACCCACAAAAAAACGCGAAACCTTCAACCAAATAGATTTTAAGTTATGAAAAAGTATTTATTGAAGAGTTTCAATAATTCAAACAAAAATTATGCTTCAGACAAAAATTAGAACAATTAAAAAAATGTTATGAACTTGAGTTAAGTACCTTGAGAAAATGGCAGTATTTTTCGAATTGCAATGATCGTCCGCACGCTCCACATTGATAAATATATGGTGAATTAGGAATGCAAACCTAACCCAAATTAATACTAACAGTCCAAACTTGAAAAATTGAAATATTTTTTTCAAAGCTCCATGTTTTTAAGGCCTCCATCCAATTCTTATAATTCAAATATGAAAATGAGGGTGTCAATCACTGATAGGGTGTCAACAACTATACCTTTTACCCTACATGTTTTGAATAAATTTCGAACAATTCGAATTCAGGCTCATTATTCATTAGAAGAGTGTTATTCGAAGTGAACGTAATGATTTTATCGATCGTTAATGGGGATAATTTCAAAATTCCTACCTAAAGAACATGTCGCATGATCGAGGATATCAAACTTGAATAGAAATGATCGGTCATATTCAAGGTTAGGGACGGCTTGTGTCAACAAAACATAGCGGGCACGCAAACAAGTGTTCGTTACGGCTGATGTCGCTCCATACCATGAAGCACTATTTTCACGAAAAAGAAAGAAAAACTTAACATGTACCTGGGGAAGTTGCGTGCTCTTACTACTTAGAGGCCTTATCAAGTATCTACATGGAAGTGAATTGTTTCATTAATTCCGCAAATCATACATTTTATATGTCCGCTGAAAACTCTGTTCCCCTTTCGATAATTCAGGTTTTGTTTGCGGCAGTGAAAAACGAAAGAAAAAACCTGAAACTACATAAGCAATATCTAAGCATAAAATATATCAGTTTTTTTCCAACTACAATATCGACTTCTGACTGGAATTTCGGATGTTCTCGGCGTGGACGTCATTGACGGTCTCCAAATTGTTTACCATGAATCAATCCTTGATTATAGTTTCCATTTGAAGAATAGGTTTATGAATTCATTGAGCGGAATCCGATTGAAAAACACTGCAGCGTTCATTCAATGAATTAAAACTATATGAATAACAATTATAATTTCTTATTCGTTCATATGATCCCATGAACACAAATCGATTAATCGGATTCATTCGAACGGTGCCGTTTAACTTAATAGTACTGTAAATTGGGGTTTCTTTGTGACACCCTGGGTAACATTGTGACAGTTCATTCAAACACATATTTTCATTCGGCACTCGGTGTTTCAAACTGATGATCCTAGATATAGGTTGTATTACATTAAGATACCATTTATATTTATATTTTGGATGTTTTCAAAGTGATATTGTTTTTTTTTTAGTTTGCTCAGTTTGTTACCTAAGTATTTCTGGAATTTATTTATAGTTTTTAATGAATAAATTATTGTTTGAAATTTTTTTATTTGCTTCAACGTAAACATTGAAACAAACTGCTCAAAACTCACCTGGTTCAATTATAAAGGCCAGCACAAGGGTAACTTTATGCCGCAATGTTAATTCCTTTCATTTCAACAGAATATTGCGGGTATCACAAAGTAACCCCGACCCATGGGGCAAGTTTGTGACAACTTTAACATAGAAAATAAATTTTTTTTAGAATATTCTGACCTCTAGGTACTGAAAAACTCATACCCATCGGTTAATATATTGAATGCTACCTACAGTAATACTGCAACGCAAAAAGAACTGAAGATAATGTGAAAATTCGCCAAAAATTGTCACAATGTAGCCCCATTTTACGGTATCGGAGTTAATCATAATCAATCATCTTAATGAAACGCTCAAATCAATATAAATTCTATTCACAGGTGATTCCGATCAGACTCACTGATAGCTTGGTTGTATCTTATATGTCAGAATTGATAGATTCCTGTCGATAATCGATCCCGAATTGTTCTCCCAAGAATGGTTACTATATTCGGAACAAATGGTTCCGCGGGTACAATATAATTCGATATTAGGTCATGCTTCGAGGCCGAGCAACAGAAAACTTCCTGAAAATTTTAAATTCACATTCACCTAGATCAGCTGTGGTCGTTTTGCCTCGAATGTGCATAACCATTGGAATGTCCAAGGAAATCCACTTCACAAACGAAATCGGTGATTTTCATAGGAGACTCGCGTTTGATTCCTTCAGGTGCTAGCTCCTCGCCTTCCTGTAGCGCAACCTCTTTTTTATGCCAATGTTTGGCATTTGTAAAGTTAGTGCTAGGGGATTTGCAAAGAACGGCAATCTTGCCAATAGTATGTAGATGATACACTGCGCTGCAGTCAGTAAACTCATTTCGCTTTTTTGAACGAAACTCCCGACGAATACTTGTTGATGAAAGTGGCTAAAATAATGGGGATAAGCGGTGCTTGTAGATGCGATGAATTGGTCAATTTGAAAATAGAAAATATTCAAGACAAAGGAAAATATTTTCACGTAGTTTTGCCAGACACTAAAATAAAAAAATCGAGAAGTTTCACCATACTTGAAGAAGGATTTCTAGTCAACCCGATCAATTTGTGTGAAAAATACATATCTTTGGGACCAAGAAATACTAGTTCTAGACCCTTTTTTTTTCACAAAAATGAGAGCTATACCAGCCAGTATGTGGGAATAAATACGTTGTCGAAGAAACCCTCAGGAAATGCAATGTTTTTGAAATTGAAGGAACCAGCCCTCTTCATCGGTCTCTGCCTGTGAAGGTCTTCTGCGACTCTTTTGGTCAATGGAGGGGCTAACATGACAACTTTGATGCGTCACAGAGGATGGAAGTCCTCGACGGTAGCAGAAGGATACCTAGAAAAATCGGTGCATAACAAAATACAAATTGCAGAATAAATACTGGGTTCTGATGTGTCGGCGTCTTCCAGCAGCTGTACCGATATGGGAGCGTCTGGTTCTAATGAACCAAAGAATTTTACAATTTCCTTTAATTTCAATATCAATGTGAATTCTGCTTGTAAAAGTAATAAATGAATGGAATACTACTTTGAATATAAACGTGTGTTATAATCCATAACTCACTACTGAGTTATGGATTATAACACTCTAGTGTGTTATTTGATAGTTTACTTGCCTAAAATGACATTAATAATGACAGTCAGAACTGTCATGTGTTGGATTAAAACTATTATTCACTCTTACTCTCCAAGCTCCAGTCAATAATGTTATCTAGACTAATTCTTGACTCAGCTTTCAAAGATCGGGTAATAGAATAAATAACATTGAATCTCTTTCAAATAACATTTTTCAATTTGTCCCAAGGAACTTGAACTCTGAACAAAATATAAATATGACCAAATTTGATTATAAATGGTTTGAAGTAGTATTTGATCAAATTCCTATGTGCATATTTCACCTAAAAAGAATTCTTTTTTGCACCAGTTCCGATTTACCATTGCCAGGTCATGCAGTTTCTCTTTTTATAACCCGACGTTACTGCAACGGTAGGGTTGTAAATATCTCTTTGCCATTGCTTGTTTCCGGCATTTCCTTTAATTTAAAATTCAAATACAAAATCAGAAAAATATGCGTTCACCTGCCGCGGAGGCAACTTGAATTTGCATTGTTATTTCCACATTCATTATGTAATGTTCGAAATCTCTTTCTTCTCGAATAAAGTCAAGATACAATAGAATTTAGGGCCCGATAACAAAACGCTTTGAAGCAAAGCAGCGACCTCACTAAAGATGAAAACATCAGTCCAGAAATTTAACATCGAGTTTTTCCTTTTCGCGCGCTTTCTTCGATAAACCAGAGTGTTATCATTCGCAATATAATTTTCAAATTTTTATCCGTGAATGTTCTTGAATGATAAAATCGTGGTCAAATTCAATTCAACAGGCAAAATCCGCTGAAGTGTTTCGTAGATGTAGCCATCTGAAATTTGAGTGGTGATGGGTGATAGATGATTTTAGATTCCGGGCATTTGTTGCCTATAAACCTTTTGACTCTTTTTATACGTTTGTCTTTCTCGATCAGATTATTGTGTTACCGATGACTTCCATAGAAGAGTCTCTTCTTCTTGATATTTCAAATTGAGTTTACTCAATTTCTGTTTCTACTTAGTTGATCTCTGGGTCTTTTGTGATAAGTGGGTATTCTAAGCACATCTTCTGCGGTGCTTTTAGTCTTTTAAGCTGATCGTTCGGGAATCGCTTTTTCGAGTATCTTATCGGCCTTCTTCTATAAAAACTCTGTGACAGGTCCCCTTCTAAGTCTTTGTGGATTTGTTGGTTTCTTACTTCATATTCATGCTGCTCATAGCAGTTTATTTTCTGTTGCTTGAATCTTCTTTATATGGCGATTGGCTGCATGGCCCCATGCCATAATGCCATAACAATATGTTATTTGAGATCTTGCAATTGACTTAACCAATCGTAGTTTCGTGCTTTGGTTCATTTGACTCCTTCTTCTGAGCAGTGAATTAAGTCTTCTAATTGACGTGTTCGTTTTATTCACTGCATATTTCATAAGGTTTTTCCGAGGGTTTTTCCTTGTGAGCCCTTCATCTAACTCTACTCCTAGATATTTGACTTCTTTTTCCCATTCTATCTCTTCTCTTTGGTTGGAATTCATTTCGAGTCTCCGCTTCTATAGTAGTATAGCTTGGCTCTTTTTGCTGTTTATTTGAATTTAACATTCAATGGACCATTGTTCCAAATCTTCTAGTGCTTCTCGCAATCTTCTGTATATGACGTCTGGTCGTCGTTAATGGCCCGTGTCGTCTGAATATAGGGCTAGCAGATTTCTTGGGTTTTTGGGAATATCGTAGATCTGGTGGAGATAACGTGTCATCTATTCTGACATAGAAATTCCCCTTCCTCAGGTTGTGTTCTACAATATTACAGGTTTTGTTAGTGTAGCCTGCCGTCATTATTTGTAGGCAAGTCCTTCGTGCCAAACTTGGTCGAAGGCTCTCTCGACATCTCATAGCGTCTTTTGGCTTGTTCATTCTTAATTTCTTCAGTGACATATTAAGTGATCCTTAACCGTTGAAGTTCTGTGGAATGATTTCTTCTGAATCCAAATTATTCCAGTGGTATCAGATTATGCGCTTCTATTTCTTCATTTAGTCTCTTTGCAATGACTCTCTTTATTATTTTTCGAAGTTCTGACAGTAAACTTATCGGCCTGTAGTTACGTGGGATTTTTCTGACTTATTGAAAACGATTAATTCTGCCGTTTCCATCTTTTTGTATAGTCTTCTGTTCTCATCACTGCCTTTGCTATATTGGTTAGCGCTGCTATTCATTTTCTGGGCATCTTCCGTAACATAAGGTTTGTTACTGCGTCCTTTCCTAGAACTTTCCTGTTCTTCAATTTCCTGATGATTTCTTTGATCTCCGTTGGTGTAGTTGGATTAAGGATGGTATCGCCCTCCGGAGGTTCCAACATCAATTCTTCATTTCCTTCGACTCCTCTTTCTAAGTCTTCATTGTCATCGTCATCTCTGTAGTTGATTCTGGCTTCTCTTTCTATTGCGTCAACCAGTGCTTTGCTTTTCAAGCTTTGAGAAGGCCATCCCATTTGCTCCGATCGACGAGGAAGATGATATTTTGTGGGATAGCTTTTACATGTTCGATATAACTAGCCAAGAAATAATCAATACTGTCAAACAGATGAAAAATCGATCATGATGTGGCCATGATAACATACCTGTTCACATCGTCCATCCATCTGATGGCAGAGCTTCTGACCTGCGAAATGAACCATGCTTTCACCGAAGGCATTTCACCAGATGACTTTTAACTGGTAATTATCAGACCCTGCCATAAGAAAGGACCTACTACCGTAATGCAAAACTATCGTCCAATCAGCATGTTAACAATTTTTGCAAAAACCTTTGAAGAAATACTTTCTAACAGACTGCTCCCCTTTTTCATAAAATTTGTGATATTCCCCAATCACCAACATGGTTTCAGGAAGAACAGGAATACGGAGACTGCAATCTTCCAGTTAACAAGTAGACTCATCGAGGCTGTGAATAACGGATGTATTCCTCTAGAACTTTTCTTCGACCTGTCGAAGGCCTTTGATTCTGTCGACCCTGAATAACCGTTAAAAAAGCTTGAACACTACGGGATTCATCAGGAGCTACCTTGAAAGACGTAGGCAAAAGATGATGATCTCAACAAAAGGAGAAATTTTTGTTTCGGGTGAGGGATTGATTGAACTGTGAGTCATACAGGGCAGTATACTGAGCCCACTGCTTTTTCTCATCTACATCAATGATCTACCATCTGAACTTGAGGATAACCACCATCTTCGTGATGCAGTAACTGAAAAATTTAGGAAACATTCAGAAAAGCTGAAATTATACGTACTGGCCTGTGTCAAAAGTTGGGACTCTAAAAATAAGTTCTATTTGAATGTGGACAAGACAGAGTGCGCTGTGTTTCATGGTGATCGTTCTAGAGTTCTTCCTCCTAATTCTGTTCGTTTACAAAGAATTGTGGTTCCATGCCTGAGCACAACGAAATTTCTTGGCATTCAGTTAGATTCTAATCTGAAATGGCACGCTCACATCTACAGTCTCTGCCAAAACTGAGTAAAGCTATTTATACCTTTGATGTACTTGGACAACATGTAGTGAATGGTTTGTATTGTTCTAACTTTCAATCTGCGATTACTTTTTGTATTGTAACTTAGGGCAATAGTTACCAGTTGTTTAAGGTTTTCAGAGTCCAAATGTTGGCCATTAGGGTCATCAACAAAATCAAAATCCGCGAAACTTGTAGGGGAGTGTTCAAGAGACATAACATATCAACTGCAGTCGGTCTCTGAATACATAGATGTATGTTATTCATTAGAAAATATCCTGAATTCTTTGAAGATTACTGAGATTTGTATTCATTGTTAGTTATCAGTTGTCTTAGTACACTCACCCTGTGATTTTTGTATTTCTCGATTCAAGACCAAAAGAAACAGAGCGGCGCCTTATGAATTGTTTCTGCTCAAGAGCCAGCTAGGGGTACAATTAATTAGGAGTTCTCCGAGCAGGGAAGGACCGTGACAATGTGAAAAATGAATGGATTAAAGAAATGCGTTGTAACATTTTTTCCATGAAAACACGAATATTTTATCCTTTCAACATTCGCCAAAGATTCAGTCACAAATAGAAACGAAATCTAGATCATCAGACAGTAAACACCGAGAGGCCAAGACAACAGAATCTGTATCCTGAAGATCATAAACAAATCAGGCATACGTCGATTCATACTCACAATATGTAAAATTGAAAGAGGTTTTTCTACATGTACACCAAAAATTATTGGAGTGAGCTTATCATCACTGCGTGCTCTATATCTAATGTGACTGAGAAAATTGGATGTTTGAGGGATATAGGAAACGAGACAGAAATAACAAACCTTAGAACAAGAAAAAATTCATTACGTCGAGTGAGCCGATAGGCTCGAACAATGTAACACTGAGAAAAACCCACATTCGGTTCCACATGGTTGGTTTAGTATGAAATTTCCTATGCGAGCATTTATTCGTCATCCGATCCACCGATCCAGAATATTCAACAGCTGATTTGTATTACGAAATATTTCAAGATAATCCCCAGGGAAAGAGGGATAAGCTGCATATCGAATTTAACGCTCCTGAGCGTCTTTACCACAGAATCGCATCGGAATCGGAAGAGGCGAATTCCCGAAACTTGGCAGCCGAATGGAAACTCCATTCTGCCGCGTAAATTGCCGAAATCCTCCTGATAACTGACGGAACACAAAAGCCGCTCGCTCGGTTCGATCCTATCCGTCCCGCTTCCCTAGACGGACCAGAACGTGATCTCGATAATCCTTGCTTCATACAGACATATTTCCAAATCGGACCTCTTCTTGTTGGTCTTATCGACTAATTATATACGGAAAGGGTTGCGGATGGACCGCATGAAAAACGCAATATGATTAGGCGTTTTGATCGCATCGTATATCAGATTTTTTTTATGGTCAGCAAAATTTGAGCCGGTAGACCAAAATATCAAAAACACCAACGGTTTCTTTTAAACGTTTCTTGCGATGTGAAGGGTTTTTCATTAGTATCGCTCGATCTTTGTAATGCAATAAAACCAATTGTGGGAATGATAGTGATCACATTATGTTTTAAAAATTATATCAGGTGAATGTCCGCCGCGGCTTTGCCTGGTTTGTTGCATCTTGGATACCCAATTTTTGATGACGCTATCGCATAAAAGTGGCTCGATTTCAGCAATAACGCCCCTAATGCTGTCCTTCAAGGCGACAACCACCTTAAGTCCTTAGCCCTAAGTCCTTATGCAAGATTGGCCAAGTTGTCGTCGGAGAAAGGCCAAGTTCTTGAGCCCGACGCGGAATAGACTGTTGCGGATTTTCATGCACACTTAACCGAATTGCAGCAATATTTTCGAGAGATCTTGTGTTTCGTTGAAGTACAGGAACTTTTTGATCTGCCACAGACCCAGTTTATTAAAAGGCGAATTGTGTATTCTGCAGGACGATCGTCGACGCTGTTGTCAAACTTTGAGCGTTACTATTGAAAACCCCTATATGTTGACAAAGTGTAATTGTTTTGGGACCTATGTGTAGAAACTTTATATTTGTTTTCAGTTTTTTGTGCCGTTGTTTCTATGAATATCATTTCGCCCAGATATCTGTTATTTTCGAATTTCAAGTTCAAGAATTCGTGGGAACTTTGATTTCGTCCGAGAACTTTCGAAAAAACACTATAACTTTCGAAAGACAGGCATAAGGTTTTTAAATTTTCAGGGCACGTTATAGGTTTGAAAGAGCAGTTCGAGTTCGTAAATGGCCGAAATCGTTCCAAGGGTTTTGTAGATAATCCAACTGCGTTTTTTAGGTGCTCGTTCTACACGAGGGCTATATGATTTCATCCCGATATCTGTTTTTTTCGAACTTTTAGCCGAAAATGGTCTAAACCGACAAGATTCGACTCACTGATGAATCCGTCGAAAAATTCAAGTCTGTCCGTCCGTCCGAGCCAAGTAAGCACGATAACTGTTTCAGTGTGGGTTCAAATCCGGAATGCCGAAGTTGAGTTCATTGGGCAGAATTCCACAAGGGGTTCCGTAAATATGGCCGTTCTGAATTTTGTTCTCCTTATTACTTCGAAACTACATATTCTATCGAAATGAAATTTTGCACTCAGATGGATGATCAAGGGTTCAAGCTATACCCAGATCGCATGACCAGAACCATAGTAACCATAAAAAATTATAACTTTCGAACGGAATGACCTAATATTAGGGGTTCCGTGAACATGTTCAATATATTTTTTTTTCTGATAATTTCGGAACAACTTATTGGATTGGAATGAAATTCTGCACATAAATGGAGAATAATGTATTCAAACTAAATTCGCCCAGATCGCATTACCAAGACCATAGATACCGTAGAAAATTCTAGCTAATTAACGAAAACAAAATGGGTCACCTGGAGTCTGGAGTTTCGCCTTAGCTTGAAATTTTTTTCAATTGGTTTCTAGAACAGAAAATGCGAATTTACCTACAAGGTGAACGAGGTCTCAAAAGATCCCGACTTCACGGCAGTGCTTTCGATTTTTTTTCTTAATAATTCGAAAAATGACAATTCGATGGAATATTATGGAACATGCATTTGTTATTCACTATATCGCGTACTGGCTTACGCCTCTGCGATTTATGTTTATGACTGTTTCGGAAATAAACTATTATAATTATTATTATTAAAACTTTGCTGTAATTGTAACATAATGATAAAAAGGTTAATGTTAAATTTAACAAAAATAATAAGAAAAACTTCAGAAACTATTCGGCATATTCCACTGAAATATGGAACGATCGATAAGAATTGAAATTTCGATTTGGTTCAAACAATTGCATAACATTACACCCAGTGATTCCATCTGACGTTCCTCGTGATATTATTTCGATGAGAATTCGCAGTCGAAATTAATTGGGTAGGAATCGATTTAAAGTACATGAAGTGAAACGGAAGAAAAATTTTTCTAGGTAAACTATTAAGCAAGCCAACAAACAATACAAGAATTTTTCTGAAGTTTCAACAATTTTAGGTAAAATTGATCGAAATCTGACTGATTATACGTTCAGATCCGATTCGGAACTAGACAGAGCCTTCGCACATCCATTTTAGCGGCCGTAAAACCGATCTGCGGTTGCTCGGTATATATAATATCGAATCGGTCCCTATAATTGTTGAAATTATGAATTTTGCTCGAGATATTCGTGATTTTTCAGGATTCCTACGTTAAATATATTTTCAGAAACTCGGGGTTCGTTTATGCGATTGAGGGAACTTTCCTCTTTCAGAATATAAATTTTATTGTAATATCATGCGTTTCTTGAATTGGTCTTTAGGGGAGACTATAAGGAAGTTATACCAGAAATAGGGTACTAGGAGGGTGAGATACCCACCAGTACACAATCACTGTATTGTATACAGGGTGTCTACTTTTAAAAGGGCCAAACTTCAAAGGAAGATCATACATAAGATTTGCAACAAAAAATGTCATATAACACATGGTCAAAATGTTGACGGTTTTTCTTCAATTCAACATTTCTTGAGTTCACGAAATATTTCAAGTTTTTCCGTAAAATCAATTATACTTCAGTTATCCTTAGAGCCCTATCAGATTTGACCAAATATTTGGAAACAGCGTTAAATTTTCTACAAGATAAGAGTTTTTGTCTGCCAAAAGAATTCTTATTGCGGGCGTGGTAGAGAGATGAATGTCACGATTCTGAAGTGAACAAAACCAGTCATATTCCTCCAATGGTTTTATCGATGAAAAATCATTGATTATGGACATGTTTTCTTTTCAGCAAAAACTACCCCATTCAGTTTGCTTTCGAATGACATATCAACTATTGTGCTCGCTGCTTGTCTTCTGCCCTTATATCATGGCTAACAAGATAACAACGAATAAGTCGAAATATTCCGAACCTAAATTTGCTCTATTTTGAAGCCCTTTATGATTGAACAATGTAGTTATTTTCATGGAAATCATGAATTTATCTGTCGAATCAAAATAATTTGAAGAAATAAACAAAATTTTCATGAAAACATGTGAAGAAAGAAGACTAGCATACTACTTAAAACAGTTGTTCAAAATGTCCACCGTTCAATACCTTTCACACATCGTTTTCGCATTGAATCTACAAACCTTCGAAGTTCACAACGTTTCTGACGCATTTCTGCGTATTGTGCAAATGTATTCGTTCGATCAGATCCTCTCGAGACTGGCAAAACTTTGGGTAAAAACGAGACAACAGTACAAATCGTGCTAATATACATTTAATTAAAATGAAAAAAACTTGTAAAAGAAGTTTAATATTCTCATTATATTTTCCCATATTGAAAAGTTGTGAAAAAAATAAAACCAATGTTTTAAAAAATTGCAACACTAAAAACGGCAAAAGGTTGCCTAGAAAATTTACGGCGGCGGCTGAAAACTTTCCTGATAGCGCGTACATTCGAAGTCTGGTACCTTCGGCGTTAGTCGTATCCCCGCACTATATCGCGTTGTATTGAAGGCGAATTTATTACATTGCCATATTTTGTCGCGTTTGTGCGTGTGGTCCATCAGAAATAAAGGCAAAAAACTAGACTGTGCTGGTCGAAAAACGAGACAAAATTGGGTAAAAAAGAAGACGCTGAAAAGTGGGGATGCCAAAGGCTGATGTTGAGGAAGGACGACCGTACACTGAAGAAGATATAAAAAAAGCTTTGAAGTTGATTCAGAGAGGCGAGTTAACATTTCGGGAGGCCAGCATTGAATTCAAAATTTATAAATCGGTATTAAAACGGCGAAGAGCTTATACTTTGACCACTCGGGAAAGAGGGACTCTTTTATCACCAGAAGCACTAAAAGAAAAAACTAAGTGAGAAAATTGAAATAATTGCATAACAGGGCTGCGCCTTAACAGAGACCCAACAGACTGTACTGCATGGAAAATGATATAAGAAATACGTTTAAAAATATTCTCGAGCCATGAAAGACATAGAATGCCAACTTCCTGCTCCAACTGCTCAGGGAGGAACACAACGTACTGCTGAACAGTTCCTATTTAACATATATTTCGATAAATATAATGCTAAATGATAAAATGATGTTATAAATATTTATAATCACTTTCATGTTTGAAATTTTGCGTAAATTGGGACCAATTTTGTGTTATGTTATCATTGAGGATACAAAATTTCGTTTACTTTCCAAAATAAGGAAATAAAAATATTAACAATTGCTTATTTATTCAACCTCCTATGTCTCGAATCTAGCCCAAGCTCCTAACTTAATTTAATGCAGGTAAAAGAAGCACGTCTCATTTTTTGCCTAGGTTGTCTCGTTTTTACCCAAAACGCAGGATAAAAACGAGACAAGCAATTTTAATTTTTGTCAGAGATTTTCTAACAATTTGCAAAAATTATTAACTACTTCATATTGTACATATATCATCATATATTACAAAAAAAATTTGAACCGTTTGGACTACTCCCTATAATTAAAAAACGGAAAGATTTAAAAAGTGTCTCGTTTTTACACCACTTGACCCTACTTTTTCTTTCAAGGTGTTCCAGGCATAACAATCCAAAGTCTTGAGTTTGGGGCTGTTTGGTGGCCATCTTACCGGGTCGTACCTCCCAATCCATTGCACCCCTAAATATTCATTCATTAAGTCCCGCAAGTTCCGGCTTTGGTATTCATGAGAGGTGAACTTTTCTGAACAGTAATGCTTCCCGATCGGCTCAACGCTGTAGAATTCATTACATCAATCCAAATCAGCTTAATTGACATATTGGATGAAATACCCCTGGCTAACAGACAAAATGTCTGGTTTCAAATGGATGGCTGCCCAGCTCATAATAGCCAGAATGTCGGGACTTAATGAATCAATATTTTGGAGTGCAATGGATTGTAAGGTACGGTCCGGTAAGATTGCTACCAAGGTGCCCCGACCATAGGCCTTTGGATTTTTATGTCTGGAACACCTTGAAAGAAAAGGGATATCAAATTCGAGTTCAGACTCGATAGGATCTAATCGAAAGAACAAATTTGTATTGAGCAGAAATGCGTCAGAAACGTTGAGAAATTCGCAGGGTTGTAGATTCAGTGCGAAAACGATGTGTGAAAGGTATTGAACAAGGAAGTTGACAATTATAACAAGTGTTATAAGAAGTAGTAGTCGTCTTTCTTCACATGTTTTCATAAAATTGGTCTTATTAAAATTTAGTTTATTCCTTCAAATCCTTTGATCCGACAGATAAATTCATGATTTCCATGAAAATAACTACAATATTCAATCACAAAGAGCTCCAAAATAGAGCAAATTTAGGTTTGGAATACGACTTATTCGTTGTTATCTTGTTAGCCATGATATTAGGGCAGAAGACAAGCAGGAAGCACAAAAGTTGATATGTCATTCGAAAGCTCACTGAATGGGGTAGTTTTTGATAAAAAGAAAACATGTCCATAATCAATGATTTTTCATCGATGAAACCATTGGGAAAATATGACTGGTTTTGTTCACTTCAGAATCGTGACATTCATCTCCTTACCACGCCCGCAATATAAATTTTTTTGGCAGACAAAAATTCTTATCTTGTAGAAAATTTAATGCTGTTTTCAAATATGTGGTCAAATCTGAAGAGACTCTTGGGATTTCACTAGATAAACTAATAAGCAAGTCAACAAGACAATTCATGTATCCCAGATACCAACGAAATTTATCATTTGCAATCGTAGAACGGTTTCGATCCATGTCAGATCTCATCAGTACGACTATGCAATATGATAAACTCGATGAATGAAACAAAAGATCTTAAAACATATGATCTACAGATATTTGAGACGGTTGACTTTGGAACAGACAGGTGGCGTGATTTGGGAAATTTTCTTAGTACCGCGTTACCTTATGTTTTAAGATCTTTTGTTTCATTCATCGAGTTTATCATATTGCATAGTCGTACTGATGAGATCTGACATGAATCGAAACCGGTCTACGATTGCAAATGATAAATTTCGTTGGTTTCGTCATTATTATTTTTTATTATATAATATTTTTTGTTGCAAATCTTATGTATGATCTTCCCTTGAAGTTTGTCCTTTTTAAAAGTAGACACCCTTCATAAATATATATAAATAAACCAAACCATTATTATTAAGTATTCCAAGGTTTCCACAATACACCACGTCATCTCAGAGCTAGGGCTAGGGCATCAGGGAAATTGAAGGGGCCGATGGCAACGAACTGACTGAATAAGGCTTGTCGACGGATTTTTATGATCAGGAATTATTATAAGTATAGCATAGGAGAAATTTGAGAGAAAGACATGAGGCCCAGAGCTTTCGCGCTCATCTCCGAATTAATCGCTGAAGCGATCCAGGTACTTAATGCGCACAACGCTACTTGGTTTCGAGTATAATCACCCACCCTCGGTTTTTGAAAGACTAATCAACCTGTAAAGCTTTTGTTAATAGAAACAAGCGCGCAAAAATGGGTGGAAAAGCCGCTTCAATGATGGTCGGATAATTGTCAGAGTTTACGATAGACCTGCTGAGGGTGTCAGAGAAGAATAAAGTGGACCTTTCAGCAGGACATTGCAAGCTTAAACAACAAATGAGCAACATAGGCCTGGCCGTGCGAGCTAGTTTTCCAGGCAGAAAATATGATGCATCATTTGATAGTTGAAGGGGACCAAAATAGACTGTGTGGACAAACCTGAAGACTTATCGGTAATTATTCATCATATTCTTCATCGATAATGATTTGATTGTCCTGATCTACACCGATTAATTATGAAATGACATATTCCTGAAATAATCGTGTGAATCACTTAGACGAAATTGTGCCGTAGCCTAAGTTCACATTTATGTCATCGAAAAAAGAATTCAATTATCCTGAAAGAGGAATGGACGTAGCATATCTCGTGACTGCGTACCTACAAATGTCGAAACAAGAAATGAATTTTTCCTGTTTGATTACATGTACCAACATGTCATTCAGAAAGAAAATTAATTATTAGCCTCGGAACGCTTCTAATTGAAATAACATAAACTGTTTCCGCTAAAAAGGTCAACATAACAAACTTTCCACTTATGATTTTCCACTTATTCCATTCAATTTCGTATGGAAATGGAAAAAGCAATCATAAAAAATTCATTGCCAGAAAACAACTCCCGACGTCAGAACGACAGCCTTCGGTGTACATTGGAGGACTTATAGATATATGCATCATTACTGCGGCATGTTTCAACTGGAAACACGCATGGTATAGTCGTTGGTCTAATCTTAGATTGAAAAAGTTCCGAATGATGTGAAATTCAATACTGTTGGAATGAAAGTGAAAAAAAAAATGCTTTTTTGAGCGCTCGTACTACTTACACGAGGGCTAAATCATTTCGTCACGATGTCTGTATTTTTCGAATTTTGAGCCGAAAATAATGTCAATCAACTATGTTCGACTCACTGATGACGAATCCGTCAGAAAATACGAGTCTGTCCGCACGATAACTCTCGAACGGAACAACCTAGAGACTTGAAATTTTCAGTGTAGGTTCAGATCCCAAATGCCTCGGTAAAGTTCGTTAATCGGCAGAATTCCACCAGGAGTTCCGTGAATATGGTAAATTTTGTTATCCTGATTACTTCGAAACTACAGATTCGATCGAGATGAAATTTTGCACTCAAATGGACAATGAGGTGTTCAAGCTACATGTGAAATTTTGTTCAGATCGCCTGACCAGAACCATAGAAACAATAGAAAAATTTAACATTTGAACGGAGCGCCTAGGGACTTGAAATTTTCAGGATAGGTGTGGATCTCGAATGTCGTGATGACGTTCATCTATGAGCAAAATTATACTAGGGGTTCCGTAGATATGGTCGTTTGAAATTTAGTTTTCTTGATAATTTCAAAACTATAGATTCGATCGTGACGAAATTTTGTATATTAATTGAGAATGATATATTCAAGCTACATTTCTCCAGATCGCATGACCAGAACCATAGAAACCATAGAAAATCATAACTTTCGAACGGAAAGGCCCAGGGACTTGAAATTTTCAGGATAGGTGTGGATCTGAAATGACGCATTCACGTTCATCAATGAGCAGATTTATACTAGGGGTTCCGTAAATATGGTCCTTGAAAATTTAGTTTTCTCGATAATTTCGAAACTACGGATTCGATCGAGACAAAATTTTGTATATTCAAGCTACATTCTGTTCAGATCGCATGACCAGAACCATAGAAACCATAGAAAATTATAACTTTCTAACGCGAAGGCCTGGGGACTTGAAATTTTCAGGATAGGTGTGGATCTGGAATTTCGCGTTCACGTTCATCAATGACCAGAATTATACCAGGGCCTCCGTAATAACGGTCCTTCGAAATTTTGTTTTCCCGATAATTTGGATTCGATCGAGATAAAATTTGGTATTTTAATGGAGAATGAAATATTCAAGCTACATTTGGTTCAGATCGCATGACCATAATCATAGAAAATTATAACTTTCGAACGCAAAGGCCTTGGGACTTGAAATTTTCAGGGTAGGTTTGGATCGCGAATGTCGTGGTCACGTTCACCAATGAGCAAAATAAGACTATTCGTTCCGTAAATATGGCCGTTCAAAATATTTTTTTCCTGATCATTTCGAAACTACTGATTGAATTCTAATGAATTTCGCACATAGCCGAAGAAAAATGTATTCAAATTACGTGTCAAATTTTGTCCAGATCGCATTACCAAGCAGGGGCGGATCGACGATTTCCGGGGCCCTACGCTTGAAAACATTCGGGGCCCCCACTCTAAATTTTCTTAAAAAAAAATTTTTAAATCCCAATTTCGTTTTTGAGCGCTCGTACTACTTACACGAGGGCTATATCATTTCGTCACGATGTCGCTATTTTTCGAATTTTGAGCCGAAAATGGTCTCAAACGACAGAGTTCGACTCACTGATGACGAATCCGTCAAAAAATTCGAGTCTGTCCGTCCGTTCGGTCGTAAACACGATAACTCTCGAACGGAATGTCCTAGGAACTTGAAATTTTCAGAGTAGGTTCGAATCTCGAATGCCGCGGTTGAGTCTGTTATTGGGCAAAATTCGCCTAGGGGTTCCGTAAATATGGCCGCTCGAAATTTTGTTTTTCTGATTACTTCGGAACTACAGATTCGATCGAGGTGAAATTTTGCACTCAGATGGAGAATTACGTGTTCAAGATACAGGCAAAATTTTGTCCAGCTCGCAAAACCAGAACCATAGGAACTATAGTAAATTATAACTCTGTAATGGAAAGGCCTAGGGACTTGAAATTTTCAGAATAGGTGTGGATCTCTAATGTTGCTGTCACGTTCATCATTCATCAATGAGCAAACTTAGACTAGGAGTTCCGTAAATATAGCCGTTTGAAATTCAGTTTTTTCGATAATTTCAAAACTAGTGATTTTACATGACGAAATTCAGTATTTGAATTGAGAATGAAATATTCGAGCTACGTTTTTTCCAGATCGCATGATCAGAACCATAGAAAATAATAACTTTCGAACGGAAAGGCCTAGGGACTTGAAATTTTCAGGATAGGTTTGGATCGCGAATTTCGTGATAACGTTCATCAATGAGCAAAATTAAACTAGGGGTTCCGTTAATATAGCCGATCAAACTATTCTTTATCTGGTAATTTCTAAACTACTGATTGGATTGGTATGAAATTTCGCACATAGATGAAGAATAATATATCCGAACTACGTAGTGAATTTCATCGAGATTCCGTTACCAAGACTATAGACAATTCTAGCGAATTATCGAAAAAAAATTGATCATCTAAAGCACTGACGTGAAGTGTTGAAATTTTCTTTGACAGCTGTCAAAATCTTTCCGATTGGTTTCTAAACTGAAGAGTGCGAATCTACCTGAAAGGTGGATGAACGAGCGCTCGAAGGCTCCTGACATCACGGCAGTGCTTTTCTGAATTTTTTTCAATACAAACAAATGAATAGAAATCAACACAATGTAAACAACTTGAGAAAGTTTATCAGGTACAAAATAGAAATCAATACTGCTTTTTACAAAAAAAAAACAAATAAACGTGAACATGAAAATTATTGGAAAATGAAAAATAATATGAAATTCCGAAAAACTAATCAAGTAAACTTTTTTTCCTTATTTTCATGTCTGCAAATTCTTTTATTGCAGCATCATAATCCAGACTCTTCGTTATGTCACTTTCAATCGAAAGTATTCCTAAGAACTGCAGTCTGTTTTCCTTCATAACTGTTCCATATTTATTTTTCATTATGGATAAATTGGAAAATGAACTATTCAAGATCTCAACCCCGAATTTATCTTTTCTAAAAAATATATGACAAATATTCAAAACTAAAAAATGCAAAACAAGTGTCTTGCATCCCTCCAATATCGACGATGGCATGTACCTATATTTCAAAGGGATGCCGACAACTTTACTGCCACCGTTGCGGGAATTTATTGCAGGCCGATAAGAATAATTGGAGAAAACATGCGGATGCTGAAACTTTGATTTGATGTTATTTTTTTACTGACAGCTGAATTTTGCTCTAGGTCTGGTTGCGTTTCGTGTGACTGAAAAATTACACGTTATTCTTCATTATTATTCATATTCACTTGCAAGACAAATTTTCATTCTGAAGAAATTTTGATTCCGATCGGGGGCCCCTGTGGACCTCGGGACCCTACGCTCGAGCGTACTAAGCGTACCGGTTAATCCGCCACTGTTACCAAGACCATAGATACCATAGAGAATTCTAGCAAATTATCGAAAAAAAAATTGGTCAGCTAAAGCACTGACGTGAAGTCTGGAGTTTCGCCTCAGTTTGAGAATTTTTTTGACAGCTGTCAAAACATTTTTCATTTTGTTTCTGAAACTGGAAAATGCGAATCTACCCACAAGGTGGATGAACGAGCGCCCAAAAGCTCCTGCCTCACGGCAGTGCTTTTCGTAATTCTTTTTCAAACGTACAGAAACAACTTCATATTTCCGCGAGGGTATAATATAATTGCTTGATTTTCGACGATAATGGGATTGAAACTCTTATGTTCAAAATGCATTGTTAGTAAGGCAAATTTAAAACTTTTGTTTGTTACTTTTTGGTAAGTTCTGAGTGGTTGATTTAACTTACTTCTTCTGAATGAACTCTTTTCCTTAATTCACACTGTTGCTTATTTTGTACACTTCTCTTTTATTGTCAACTATTTCGTTGAATAAAAAACATCTGGAATTCTTTTCTCCGGAAATTTCTACTTTCAATCCTCCTGAACTTTCAGTTTTCACATACCGAATCAATCACATTCCATAAAGGTTTCCTCAGAAGATACAAGATTTTCGATCAAATATTCAATTTTGGAATTTCAAACATTGTCAAACACTGCATAGACCAAGAAAAATAGACACAAAAATTAGAGATATCAGAAATGAATCCAGGCAAAAATTGTATGACTGACTATTTTCAGATAGAATACAGCCTGGATCCCTCAAAATTTTCCCCCTCGAGTACAGGTAATGTGAATCAAAAGAGAGCGTGCAGTTCTACGCTTTTGAATCCTCAGCTCACCAGTTTTCCATAAAAATGTTAGAAATAAAAGTTGTAGGGCAAAAATTCTCGTCGAACAGGATGAACCTACAGTATGTCAAAATTTGACCAATTTTGGACATTACAGCCAAATCGTCGTTTTTTGGACAGTTTGTTTATATTAGTGATGGTTTTCGTACTGAGCGAAGTGATCTATGTAAGTTAAGTCACATAGATCAGTTTAAGCGATCGTTCTTTCAATCAGTTCCTCCTTCCACAACTCAAAGTGATTGTAAGTGATTATTCTAATCGCGGAAATTCTTACTTCACATAGATCACATCGGTTAAGTCAACCTCAAAATTAGTTCTCAACCCATGTCTTTCACGGAGTTTAAAGTCTTCCTTACTAGACGAATCTTCTTCACTACTCGAACTGCTATTACTACTAGAGCTTACAAATTGAATGGGGTTTACAAGGAAATCTCATATTAATTTTTTTTCCATTTCGTTAGTTGAAAAACTAATTGTAATACACAGCGTAACTCAATCAATGCTACAATTAGTAGAATTTTGCATTATTCAAAGCAAAACGACATGTACATAACCTTACGAAAACGTCTTTATGGCAATGCTCATAGAAGTGAGCGCATTCTTTCGGGCTTTCAGTGAATGAATGTGTTTTGATTGCAAAATCGCTTTCACTTAAATCACATAAGTTCCATCAGTTGAATCAGTACGAAGGAACACTACTACTATCGCCTTTAATAACACATTAACTCAACAAGTGGTATATTGAAGTTGTAGAGCATTGAATTCTGTGGACCACCCGTCGTGAAGCTACATTGTATTGAAACTGGATCACTTTTCACCTGTAATCTGTTGATCGTTGGTTTCATGGCTCCCTGACTATACAAATATCAAATAACTGTGTAGTACTCATTGTATTGAACATGTCCTGAGCTATTTATATATTTTTTAATTCAATTATATTATCTTCATAATAAATTTGTTTATTTTCATATAAATTTTTTCGAGGGGCCTATTCATCTAGTTATGAATATTCATGAAATAGGTGCTTATGTAAATATCATTTATTATATTTTAATACGTGTGCTAATTTAGTAGCACCGTTGGTCAGAGTAGATTGCAATAAAAGAGGGTTTGAGATCGAGAAACCTTCTTTATGAACAAAAACTTCAACCGAAATTGAAATTAACCATTGACCATAACCCCCAGCAAATGCTGGCAGACATCAGCAGACAGGATGGTACAAAAAAAAAGGGTTCATGCTGGACTCTAACAGCGGACATTCTATTCATAAAATTCTTGTCAGGATTCATTTTCCATACATCCATTTTTTGTGTGTAATTTTATTGACCTACTACAGTTGTTCTGTAACGACTCCGTTTTAAAATCTGCGATTAGTCCCATTCGACGCAAAATTAAACGCTCTACAATTTTCATTACGGAAGTTTTTCTGAAGAGTCAGTGAATTCAGGAGATATCAGCAAAAAACCGCAAAAACACCCCCCTTTTCTCCCTGTCTAGCCGTACTCGGCGAGAGGGAGAAACCTCGAGGAGTTTGTGCTGGAACCTAACTGAATAAATTTCAATCATTACATTTTTTCCGGGATTTATTTTCACTTCGAATGTTTATTTTCTTGGCCTAGTAGAGAGCACAGATGAAAAGTAGCTGAATACTTCAAATGTACTTTTTTCCATGATATTTACACGAAAACCAATTCTTCTTCGATAAATCTGTGAATTTATGGAATATTTAATTAAACAAAATTCAGTAATGAGAAACAAACATCTTTTCACGATTCCCTTTTCTTAACATTCTGATTTTCAGCTCGAGTCTCCTCTGAGATATTATTCTGCAAACTCATTCGTTGAAAAAATCTTTGACATAATAAAAATAACTTTGAGTTCTGATAAACAGCGTGATTAGTAACAACAAAATAAAATTTTAAACCAAAAAATTAGAATGAAAATTATGAAAAGCACTGCCGCGAATCAGGAGCTTTAGAGCGCTCGTTCATTCACCTTGTAGGTAGATTCGCATTTTCCAGTTTCAGAAAAATTTTTCGACAGCTGTCAAAAAAATTCCAAAACTGAGGCGAAACTCCAGACTTCACGTCAGTGCTTTAGCTGACCAATTTTTTTTTCGATAATTCGCTAGAATTTTTAACGGTATCTATGGTCTTGGTTATGCGATGTGAATAAAATTTCCCACGTAGTTTGAATACATTATTCTTCATCTTCCAATCCAATGAGTAGTTTCGAAATTATAAGGAAAAAAATAATTTGAACGGCCATATTGACGGAACCCCTAGTCTAATTTTGCTCATAAATGAAAGTGACCACGAAATTCGTGATCCGAACCCACTCTAAAAATTTCAAATCCCTAGGCCTTTCCGTTCGAAAGTTATAATTTTCTATGATTTCTATGGTTCTAGTCATGCGATCTGGACAAAATGTAGCATGAATATATCATTCTCCATTAAAATATAAAATTCATGATCGAATCCGTAGTTTTGAAATCATCAAGAAAACTCAATTTCAAACGGCCATATTTACGGAACCCCTAGTCTAATTTCGCTCATTTATGAACGTGACCGCGACATTCGAGATCTACACCCATCCTGAAAATTTCAAGTCCCTAGGCCTCTCCATTACAAAGTTATAGTTTTCTGTGGTTCATATGGTTCTGGTAATGCGATCTGAACAAAACATTGCATGTATCTTGAACACGTCATTCTTCATCTGGGTGCAAAATTTCATCTCGATCGAATCTTCAGTTTCGAAGTAATCAGGAGAACATAATTTTGAACAGCCATATTCACGGAACTCCTGGTCGAATTTTGCCCAATAACGAACTCAACTGCGGCATTCGAGATTCGAACCAACCCTGTAAATTTCAAGTTTCTAGGACATTCCGTTCGAGAGTTATCGTGTATACGCACGTAGTTTGAATACAAAATGTTGCTTAAATATATCATTCTCGTTTAAAATACAAAATTTTATCTCGATCGAATCCGTAGATTCGGAATTATGGAGAAAACAAAATTTCAAACGACCATTGATGAACGTGAAGGCAACATTTCAGATCTACACCTATCCTGAAAATTTCAAGTCCCTAGGCCTTTCCGTTCGAAAGTTATGATTATCTATGGTTTCTATGGTTCTGGTAATGCGATCTAGAGAAATGTAGCTTGAATATATCATTCTCCATTAGTATATAAAATTTCGTCACGATCGAATCTGTAGTTTGGAAATTATCAAGAAAACTGAACTTCAAACAACCATATTTACGGAACCCCTAGTATAATTTTGCTCATAGATGAAAGTGATCACGACAATGAAGATCCACACCTATCCTGAAAATTTCAAGTCCCTAGGCGTTTCCGTTCAAAAGTAACAATTTTCTATGGTTTCTATGGTTCTGGTGATGCGAGCTGAACAAAATTTTGCATGTAGCTTGAACACCTCATTTTCCATTAGAGTACAAAATTTCACCTCGATCGAATCTGTAGTTTCAAAGTAATCAGGAAAACAAAATTTCGAGCGGCCATATTTACGGAACCCCTCGTCGAATTTTGCACAATAACGAACTCAACCGCGGCATTCGAGATTCGAACCTACCATGAAGAAGTTTCTAGGACATTCCGTTCGAGAGTTATCGTGTACACGGACGGCCGGACGGACGGACAGACTCGAATTTTCCGACGGATTTGTCATCAGTGAGTCGAACATAGTCGTTTGAGACCATTTTCGGCTCAAAATTCGAAAAATACAGACATCGTGACAAAATGATATAGCCCTCGTGTAAGTAGTACGAGCGCTCAAAAAATAAAATATTCCATTCGGAGGAAAAGTGACTTTGCATGGCTTGCCTTCAATTACCCGCCGCACTACGTTCGGCGGGTAAACCCAGGCTCGCCATGAAATGTGACTCTTCTCCTCACTATTTTTGAGCGCTCGTACTACTTACACGAGTGCTATATCATTTCGTCACGATGTCTGTATTTTTCGAATTTTGAGCCAAAAATGGTCTCAATCGACTATGTTCGACTCATTGATGAGGAATCCGTCGAAAAATTCGAGTCTGTCTGTCAATCCGTCCGTATACACGATAACTCTCGAACAGGATGTTCTAGAAACTTTCAGGGTGGGTTCGAATCTCGAATGTCGCGGTTAAGTTCGTTATTGGGCAAAATTCGCCGAGGGGTTCCGTAAATATGGCCGCTCCAAATGTTGTTTTCCTGATTACTTTGGAACTACAGATTCGATCGAGGTGAAATTGCACTCCGATGGAGAATTACGTATTGAAGCTACATGCAAAATTTGGTTTAGCTCGCATGACCAGAACCATAATTTTCAGGATAGGTTTGAATCTTCTATGTTGCGGTCACTTTCATCATTGAGCAGAATGAGACTAGGGGTTCCGTAAATATGGCCGTTTGAAATTCAGTTTTCTTGATAATTCAAAAACTATGGATTTGATCGTGACGAAATTCTGTATTTATATTGAGAATGATATATTGGAGCTGAATTTTTCAGATCGCATGATCAGAACCATAGAAACCATAGAAAATCATAACTTTCGAACAGAAATGCCTAGGGACTTGAAATTTTCAGGATAGGTTCGGATCGCGAATTTTGGGGTCACGTTCATCAATGAGCAAAATTAGACTAGGGGTTCCGTAAATATAGCCTTTCAAAAAATTTTTTTCCTGATTATTTCGAAACAACCTATTGGATTGAAATGAAATTTCGCACATACATGAAGAATAATGTATTCAAACTACGTGGGAAATTTTGTCCAGATCGCATCACCGAGTCCATAGATACCATGAAAAATTCTAGCGAATCAACGAAAAAAATTGGTCACCTAAAACACTGAAGTGAAGTCTTGATTTTCGCCTTTGTTTGAAATTTTCTTTGACAGCTGTCAATATCTTTCCAATTTTTTTCTAAAACTGGAGAATGCGAATCTACTTAAAAGGTGGATGTACGAGCGCTCAAAAGCTCCTGACTCCACGACAGTGCTTTTCGTAATTTTTTTTCCAAACGCTTTAACCCTTTAATGCATGGTGTTGCAAATTCACAACAACACATTTTTCTGCCTCTTTTCTTCGATATAGACGGATTTGAATCATGTTGCAGATATACAACATAATTTTTGATTCTTTAGCAACCTATTATATTTGATAAAAACATTCGGCTCGGGAATAGTTCATTTCAGTTGTTGACATATCGAAGTGAAACACTGATTCTGGCGCGCTCCGCATTGTCGCAAAATATAATACCTCAATATTTGTGCATTTATTGGTGAAACTATTGGAAAGAAATTAAATTACTTTGGTAATTTCATAAACTTTAGATTTATTACGAGAAATACGTAAATGATTCGAAAATGAGACCAAAATGAATGAATTATTAGTTGTTGCAGGTTTGCAACATCATACAGAACTGCTTCACTTGCGGATCGGTCATTCTTCCAAAAAAGAAAATCGACGCGCTCTTTGTGATAAAGAATTGCTGAAAACAGCTGAAAATATGTGGGAAAGTGAAGATGGGCTAGATTTTCCAGATATTTAGAGTATTGCCGATCAAAAATTTGTATCTAGTGTTGAGGATATAGAAAAAGGGATTGAAATTTCTGAAGAACATAAAATTCAAGATAAATGACAAAGGGATTGATAAAGGAGGACTTAATACGGATTAAAGAATTGACGATAATAATGAACATAATGAAAAGATTATCAAACAACATTTACGGAACCCCTTGTATAATGTTGCTCATAGATGAACGTGATCACGACATTCGAGATCCACACCTATCCTGAAAATTTCAAGTCCCTAGGCATTTCCGTTCAAAAGTTACAATTTTCTATGGTTTCTATGGTTCTGGTCATGCGATCTGGACAAAATTTCGCATGTAGCTAAAACACCTCATTTTCCATCTGAGTGCAAAATTTCATCTTGATCGAATCTGTAGTTTTCAAGTAATCAGGGAAACAAAACTTTGAACGGCCATATTTACGGAACCCCTGGTGGAATTTGGCCCATTAACGAACTTAACCGAGGCATTCGGGATTTGAAACTACACTGAAAATTTCAAGTCTCTAAGTTGATCCGTTCGAGAGTTATCGTGCTGACGGCCGGCCGGCCGGACGGACGGACAGACTCGAATTTTTTGACGGATTCGTCATCAGTGAATCAGTGAACATAGTCGATTGAGACCATTTTCGGCTCAAAATTCGAAAAATACAGACATCTTGACGAAATGATATAGCCCTCGTGTAAGTAGTACGAGTCAGTCAAATATTGAGAATAATGAGATTTTTCCACATTTCTCTAGGGGATTGATCTCTAACCCTATCTCTGAAGTATGCCCTCTTTTCATTTCTCACAACAACTGTAACCATATTTCGCAATTGTTTATAATTATTATAATCTGTGATATTCTTAGACATCTTAAAGTTATGAAGAGCTCTGTCTCTATCCTTCATCATGGCCTTAACACCTTGAGAAAGCCATGGGGCGTACTTTTTTGTCACTCTGATGGTCCGAGTCGGCGCATGAAGATCCAAGAGAGCAGTCATACTTTTTGTCAGAAATTCGACCTTACCGTCAACATCATCGATATCATAAATTGTTCTCCACGGAATAGACTGTATATCCGAATTGAATTGACTATATTTCAAACTTCTGAAATCACGACAGAATACGAACTTCGGAATGTTCTTCTTCGACGGGAAATTCAAATCAGCAATAACCATCTCATGATCACTTACCTCAGGAATATGCTTCAACTGGAAAGACTTCTTTATCAGATGTTATGGTGTAATCAAGCAAAGTGGCCGAAGTACTGGTTACCCTAGTGGGACTTTCAATCAACTGTGAGAACCCAAGTCCCTCAAACAAATCGCAAACGAATCTCGACGAATATCTACTCATATTCAACAAGTCGACGTCGAAATCTCCCAAACACAACAAGCAGTCAACAGTTGGCACCAGAGAAGAAACTGCCGATTCAAAATCATGAAAAAAAGTTCTATAGAATGATTCATTGTGGTTATAACAGATACCAATGGCAAATATCTTTGAACCAGATGAAATTCTCAACCAAATTTGCTCAATGTCATGCGTTGATGGAAGGACCACGTATTGCACGTTATTCCTAATGTAAGCGCCGACACCACCACACACCGACTGTCTACCTCTGTCTACCCTCTCGAACCTATAACCGGGAACATTAATATTATTATTAGGAATATCTTTATTAAGCCATGTCTCACTCAGACCCAAAACGTCTAAGTCGTTTTCTATGAGTAATCCCCTGATACTATTGTGAGCAACTAAAGATCTGGCGTTCAAGTGTGCAATCTTGAAATTCTGATTCATTACAAAATAATTATATCATTATATAGGTGTTCTCACAAGGGGAACAGCAATTACTATATAGAATGGTTTCAAAGTTCAGTAATCAAAGAAACAATGAAAAAAATAAATATATAATTACATAATGCCAACCCTGTATATTGCAGATGAACTCCTTATCTATTCTTATTCGAATAATTATATTACCTTGTTACATTTTGATGACACATCATTTTGAACACGCCACGTGTGTGGGTGTATATTTGTCCCATTGTTCGATACTGATTGTCGTAATTAACTTGAGATAAGAAATGTTATAAATACGTCTCAGATGGATGTATCATTCAATTAATTCAGTGCATTTCTTCCTAGCTTATTGTTAGAATAGGATAATCTTCCGTTGTACATAAAAAAATTCTTTTTTAAAAGATCGGCTTTCGCTCCAAAAACGTAATTGGCGACGAGGATGGGATTTTGCCGGTTTTCGTGAAGAACTGTGTTTCGAAACTTCGAGCGTGAAATCGTAGTTATCGCCGCGCTAAGAACTTCCAAAAACTTTCAGTTTCAACTGTTAAGGTGCAAAATCCAGCAACAACGAGGAGAAAAGCCGTTTGGAGCCTTGATTGTTTGGGTAGCGTCTACAACGACTCCAGAAAAACAACGTGGTGAGAATCCTATCTAGAAACACTTTTTTAATTCCCAGTCACTGACCCTGGTCCAAAGTCTTCAATCTTTTCCCACGGTTTTGAGCGTAAAACTTGTGTGAGTTTTCTCTAGGTTTCTTATAAAAAAACCGATTACCAGAGTTTTTCCTAGGTTTCTTAATACAAAAAACCGATTACCAGAGTTTTTCCTAGGTTTCTTATAAAATAAAAAACCGAATACAATTATTTTCTAAGTACAATATAATTTTTCAAGATTACTTCCGTAAAGCATTTTAAAGGCCGGAAGAATACGAATACGAATAAAATGGCAGTCGCACCAGAACCAAATATGTTCGATAGATTAAAATTAATTGATTTATTTTCAAAGTCAATTGTACCATTTGATGGTAATTCCGCGAATCTCGCAAGATTTTTAAATCACTGCGAAAGATTTTATAATAGGTTCCAATCAGCCGACGCGTTATTAAATGAAGCAATTATCGATATAATAAAGAGTAAATTGATAGGAAATGCCAGTGAAATCGTTAGTTCTAATGAGAGAATTACAGATAATTGGTTTAACTTGAAGGAATTTTTAAAGTTAAGATTTGAGGAAAAAATAAGCCTCACAGTTTTGTTTTGGGATCTCCAAAATGCCCAAAGAATTCGTAATGAAAACGATTTAGATTTTCTAGAAAGGATAGTAGATTTAAAGAATAAATACGATTCGCAAGTCGAATTGTCGAATTTACCGATTCTTGAAAAGGATCAAGAAAAAAATATTGCCTCACGAGTAGCAACTAGAGTTCTGCTCTATAATATTAACCCCGAATTAAGAACAGCCCTTAGAGGTCATGGAATTATGAACTATGACGATATAGTAAATTTTATTCGTCAAGATTACTATTTTTATCAACAACCCTATATGCATTATAAAAATCAGAATAATCAGAGGAATTTTCCTCAGCAAAATCAAAGAAATGTCCCTCAAACTAATAAAAATAATTTCCCAAATAATAATCGAGCAAACTTCCCAACTGATAATTATAGAAGTTTTCCTCATAATAATCAATCAAATTTTCCCCAATCTAGTCAAAATAATCAAAGAAATTTTTATCCAAATAATCCCCAACCGAGATTCCCATCTCAACCGATTAATTTCCAACAAAAACAAGTGAAAACTTATTTCCCGACAAATCGTCAAGTCTTCGGTAATAATGAACGCAAAAACGAGAATGTTTTCAAACCTCATCCTAATCAAAGAATACAATCTCCCCCTGAAAAAATGTCGATTCAGACGAGGAATTATCCCCAAAAGAGATCAAATTATTCTACTCAATATCACCAAAGTCCCCAGAGACAATTTTTTAATAATCAACCCAATCCAAATATAAGGATTGAAGAATTAACTAATATGGCGTCTACTTCGAAAGACCCGAGATTCAAAAAACGTGATTTTAACGAACGTTCATATCCAGAACGTAATAATTCCAGTAAATATTTAAATGAAAATTTTCGAGATCGTGCCATGAACGACTCATTGACTTAAATAATACGTTAGATAACACAAACCAACTTCCCTATATTCAATTCCAAAATCCTAAATGTAAACTTTTAATTGATAGTGGATGTTCTGTTTGTCTTATTGATCCAAAATTCGCGTATAATAATTTCCCTAAAAATATTTTTAATGAATCTACGACACTAACTGCATGTTTCAAAAAGCAAACTGCAAATGAAAAAGTTTTAATACCTTTATTCCCTGAATTTCAAATTGATGATTTTCATCCCTTTGTCGTATACAAGTTCCATAAGAATTATGATGGTCTTATAGGAGCAGATTTTTTGAATAAATATGGACTTAATTTAGATTTTAAAAATCAATTATTGACTAATAATTATTGTCAAATCCCTTTTTATTATCAGCAAGTATGTCAGAAACTCCAAAATATCCCAATGGATCCTGAGTTTTCAAATATAATAAAACATAAAATTGATACGATCAACCAACACTTAGCAGATATCCAGAATATTTTAGAAGCATTTAAAGCGGATAATCTGAAAATTCAATCAGATGAATGTTTTCTTAAAACTGAAATTAAAACAAATGATAATAATATTCCTGAAGGAATCGTACCTAATCCAAAAATATTGAAAGCAGTTGCTGAATTTCCAATTCCTAAAACTCCTAAAGAAATAAAATCATTTCTTAGACTCGTAGGATATTATAAAAAATGTATCCCTAATTTCGCAAAGATAACGAAACCCTTAACTTCATGTTTGAAGAAAGATTCTAAAATTAATATTGATGATCCGAAATATGTCGAAGCGTTCGAAATATGTAAAAGAAATTTATTGAATCACCCTGTATTGAGATACCCCGATTTCGATAAGCCATTCGTTCCTACAACTGATGCGTCAGGTTTCGCGATAGGCTCTGTTTTATCTCAAGGTGAAGTTCCAAAAGAATTTGATTACGGAATACGTTATAAGAAAGGCTCAACAAATAATGCTGATGCTCTCAGTCGAATTGTAATAGAGTCAGATAGTAAATTGACTTATAAAGATTTTGAAAAAAATTATGAATTGAAAAATATTAAAGATTCCCCTAAGATAATTGAAAAAACAGGTGATTTATTTAAAGCCCCAAAGAATTATGCGTTAGCACATTGCGTTTCCCGTGATTTTCGCATGGACCGAGGAATAGCGCTCCAATTTAAAAATAAATTTGGTCAAATAGATAATTTAAAATCTCAAAATAAGCTACTAGGAGAAGTAGCAATGATCCAAATAAATGATCGAAACATTTATTATTTAATCACGAAAGATTCGTATTTTCATAAACCGAAATATGAAACCGTTTTTCAATCAATATTATATCTCAAAGAATTGTGTCAATATAATAATGACAAATACTTAGCTTTACCCAGAATTGCATGCGGTCTAGATAAATTAGACTGGCAGATTATTTTAAGTATGATAAAATACATTTTTGCAGAATCTAATATAAAGATAATTGTATATTCCTTACCGAATCGGAATATTGGAGGAAATACTAATGAATTTGAAAATGATCCAATGATAGAGATCAATACGTTCGAAAAAACGAACAGGATCGATAGTGATCCAATGTTAAAAATAAATAAATTCGCAATGACGAATAAGATCGATAATGATCAGATGTTAAAAATACATAAATTCGCAAATACGAATAGAATCAAAAATGATTCAATGGCGACAAATGCCAGTAATGCCACAGGTGCAAATTATTCCGAAAATACGGAAATGAATAGAATCGAGAATGATTCAAATATAAATAATCATAATAATATTGAAATGAATAGAATCGAAAAAGATTCATCGTTGATTAAAAATCGAATTAATAAGGAAAAATATGAAGCATGTTTGAAATGGTTAAATTCAAACGATGAAATAAAAATAAATTTAAATGAGACAGAATGTTCTACTGTCCAGCGTAATATTAAGAATCCTGCGATAAAAATCCCATATACGAAGAAAAGGTTAAAGTCACCATCTTCGAAAATAATTTCCAAAATTATCCCATATTATAAAGTACGGAAAAAGTTATAAATATTTAATTACGCAATATATTCAAAGATGAATTCTTTATATCACACCCTTACTCACATAGTTAATCGATTAAACGATATTTACGAAATATAATTTCGAATTTTATCCAAAGAATTCTATATGAACTATATAACATTAAAATATTATTTGAGATAAATCTCATTTTCATTTGCTTATTAGTAGCATAAAACATTAGAAGGATTAATGTATTCTCCTTCAGACATTCTTTGAACATTCAATTGATTTGAAGCGCGATTTTCTGAATTATCGCGCGCGATCTTTGCTCGTTTTGAAGCATTTTAGACAGGATTACTTGACTGGCTATCGGAAACTGCGTCGTGCACATTTCCATCGCCGAAAAGGACCCTTGTTTCATATTACTGATAATTATCATTATTATTCGCTTCGCAATAACTAAAGTATTAGAAAGATTATAGTGTTTTCCTTGAGACATGTTTTAAACAATGTTACTTCATACACTATATTCCTTAAATAAGGAAAATGAATTTAAAACCCCCTGATCAAACTGATACAGGATAAACTCGATTGATTACGAGAGAATTTAATTAATTCAAAACGAAAATATTATTGTCGGAAAATCTTGTTCAGAGTTCCATGTTTCAAGTTTCCAAGTTCGAACAGTTCGAAGTTTTGTAATATTCATATTTCAAGAATTGACTGTTCAATTCTCAATTTCAATCCCCTGATTATAATGTCACTAGAGCCAGCCCTGCTCAATAACGCGATTATATTAATCTCCAAAAGAAAGAATGTACTACTACGTAAGGAAAAGCTTACGTCTCAAATAACAATCGAAAGTAATGTATTATGAATTATGATAGGAAAAACCTACGTCATACATATTACTCTTCAAATTGAAAATGTAGATAAATTATCGATGTATTTTAGCCATTATGGCAATTCCCAATAAAATAACGTGTGACAATGGATTAGAATTTAAAAATGGCTTAGTCCAAGATTTTTGTAAAATCCATAAAATTGAAATTCATTATATTACAAATTATAATCCCAACTCGAATGCATTAGTAAAAAGTGAAGTAATGTATTAAGGCACATTCCAATGATAAATTATAACTCTTCAATAGAAAGAGCTTCAATTTAAAAATTTCCAAGTCTCAAGTAGACTTAAAGGGATAAAAAAACCCTTAAAAATAATTATCATGTTATGATTGGATGTTATTCCAATAAAGGACGATATGTACCAATATGTACTAGTTGAATTAAATAAAATCGAAGAATTGATTCTTAATTATCAGAAAGAAATAATTAAATTAGAAAAGTCAAAATCTAATTTTGCACAAACAGCCAATTTTAAGTATCTACAGCATACTAATGAAATTAATATCAATACCATGGAAGAATTGTTGAATGAGAAAATTAGAGTTAAAAGAGGACTCATTAACTTAGGAGGAAAGATTTCAAAGATTTTATTCGGAACGTTAGATTCCGATGACGAAGAATTATATAAAAATTATTTTGATAGTGTTCAAAAGAATGAAAAAGTTTTGATAAGAAATCAAAAACAGATCGCAACAGTCGTAAATGACCTTAAAAATAAGTATATTGAAAAATTTCAGAAAATGTCAGAAAACCTTAAATTGCTTCAAGTTATACCAGCAATACAAGAAATTCAATACATGCATCTCCTGACATTTGAACTCAAAGATATCAAAAATATTCTAGATGAAATTGCAACCGCAGTGAGTTTTGCAAGATTACATCTTTTACATGAATCCATTTTACCTTATTCAAAATTCCTTGAATTAATAAAAAATGTGACGATAATACCTTTACATCATCTGAAAGATTATTATCAGATATGTCATACGAAAGTAATTTTCAAAAAGAAAGCATTACTATTTTTAATATCAATCCCAACGGTATACGAAGAAAGTTATGATTTATACAAGTTTTACTATCTACCACAAAACAATTTATCCCTTCCATATACCGATCCCTATGTACTCTCACAAGAAGAAACCCTGAAATGGTCAACGAAATTTTGCCATCCAATAGAAGATGATTATCTATGCGATCAAGACACCTTAGCTGAATCACCAGCATGCCTTCGAAATATTCTGAAAAACCACACCGAAAACTGTCCAAGAACGACAACGGTACTTTCCCCAGATTTAAAATTATTAGAAGATGGAAATATCCTATCCATCGAAAATAAAAATGTTTTAGAAAAATGTCTTCAGCAAACAAGACATTATTTTGTGCCTCCTATAACAATTCTACGAACCAAATGTGCTGTAAGCAACACGAGAAAAGAAATCGTCCCAACTACTACATTCAATGAAGAAAAATACGTGATTCTACCCAAGATAACTTTATTCAACCCAAATTCCACAAGTGAAGAATCCCGGAAAGATGAAGACATCCCGGATATCAAGATAGAAGACCTGGACCAATGGAATATCCAGCCTTCAAGATTTACCTTACTATTTGTTTTTATAATAATCATTTTATTGATAATTACTTATTCTATTTTGAAATATTTAAGAAAAGATATTTTTTGTAAAGCTACACCTACTACAGGTGATACCTTTATTCAAGGTGGGGAGGAATTACATAATGCCAACCCTGTATATTGCAGATGAACTCCTTATCTATTCTTATTCGAATAATTATATTACCTTGTTACATTTTGATGACACATCATTTTGAACACGCCACGTGTGTGGGTGTATATTTGTCCCATTGTTCGATACTGATTGTCGTAATTAACTTGAGATAAGAAATGTTATAAATACGTCTCAGATGGATGTATCATTCAATTAATTCAGTGCATTTCTTCCTAGCTTATTGTTAGAATAGGATAATCTTCCGTTGTACATAAATAAATTCTTTTTTAAAAGATCGGCTTTCGCTCCAAAAACGTAATTATATATATAAGATACAATAGGATAGATAATCTGATATTCAGGATATTCTAATGCGAAATACTATAGTATGAAGAAAAAAAAAAGAGAAACAAAAAATCAGAGACTCTAAAAAAAGAAAAAAAAATCAATAATAATAATAAGAACAATGGAACAATCTTCTTGGGAAGAAGCAACAATGAAAAGTCTGGTAAGTCATTGCCATCGTGCACCTCACACATCAATATTTCGAATGTATGCTCACTAATATATTAATTCGATAGATCACTTTCAGTTGTAATGAGTTTTTTTTTGCCATTAATTTGAATATAAATTTTACCTTGGTATGTCCAACAATTCCTAAAACCCACTGTAGATCTCGTTCTGGAAAATAACTCGCGTATTTTTGAATCTAACATTTCATTCAAAACAATACCGGAACCTTTCAATAATTTCTTCTTATTATAAACTTTATTTCGTAACCATTTGTTTATAAACATCACTGCGATCGGTCTTGACATCTTATCTTTATTGCGTTTCTTGCCCATTCTATAACAGAAATCGACATCATGTGCAGTAAGGGGAATTTTCAATCTAGTTTGAGAGACGTCGGTTACAGCTTCAACCAGATTTTCTCTCTCACTCTCCACTATACCGTTGAGGACCAACATTTTTGTGCGTTTGTCGTGGTTGATATACTCGATTGACTTCTGGTTCTCAGAAACGATTTTTTGAAGGAAACTTACTTAATTTTTGAGGGTGGTGATCATTGAACTCATGTTCAATTCAAATTTAGTTAAATCATTCATTGAAATACTGGATCCATTCTCAGGTGAAGCTTGGGATTTTAACTCAATTAGACCATTCTTGAGTACTTCTTCCATTTTAGAAACACGATCCATCAACAATTTATTTTTCTTTTCCAATTCTGAATTAGAATGATTTCTTGTATTCGGCATGTTGACAAAAGAACAAAGCAATCTATATCTATCACTATATTATTTAAAAATGCATAAACGTTGAGCCAATTTATTCACACAGTACAGGAGCACGATAAGCGACAACCTCACACCATGGATGACATCTGCAAAGTCTATCGATCGAGATGAAATTTTGTATTTGAATCGAGAATGATATATTAAATCATTATTTTGTCCAGATCTCATGACCAGAACCATAGAAACCATAGAAAATTGTAACATTCGAACTGAAAGGCCTAGGAACTTGAAATTCTGAAACTGGAATATGCGAATCTACCTACAAGGTGCATGTACGAGCGCTCAAAAGCTCCTGCCCTCACGGCAGTGCTTTTCGTAATTTTTATTAAATGATCCATAATCTTTTGATTGTATCGTTCAAATTAGGTGTGTAGTGTTTGCGGATCTAATAAGCTATTATTGAATTTTACTCGTATATGATCGAATGCAGTTCGATTTCAGAACAGATCCATTGCTTTCAACATCACTTTTTCGAATGTTATCCTGAGGGGAACGCGCAATGGATGAGGAAAGGATAAATGGGGGACTATTCCCCAGGCTGTCGTAAACATTGGCTGTGTGGCGTCATCAGGTGCCATAAAAGACCACTACCGACAAAATTACTGTCTAAAAACGAACGACTAACCCTAAGTAAGCAAGTTACAAATGAAAACATAAATTACTTCACAGACTTTTCACCCTACGCTTTCAGGTGTTAAGTTCTAATTTATGCTGGATATCAATTTCAACGGAGTAATTCGGAATATACTGTATTGGAAATTGTGAGCGGTTAAAGTTTTACGATTGATGCAGCAGGCAAGAGCACTCTTGGCCTGTGGTGCGAGTTGTTTCGTCCAAACTGAAGATTGAGTAATGGAAACTGCCTCGATAATATTCATCAACTTCAACTTTCTGATTTGGGGGTAATGATCGCAATGACGAGATTATGTTGACAATGTTTAGAAACATATTGAAGTTTGACCAATGAGAAAAATAATATTCTCAGGAAGAGGGAATTTTTTGATAATAAGTTCAGTCTCAGGGAAAGGAAGATGAATATTCAATGAGAAACATTTTTACAAAAAATTCGAAAAATTCAGAAAATAAAATCATCGAATTATTTTGAATTAACCAGAAAAACTCAATTTGGTTACCACGTAAAAAAGCTGAGAAGCTTAATTCTGAATGGTGAATGGAAACAAAAAGTTTCAGCAGGATATGGCGAAGAGTTTCTGAGATAACGAAGTTTTGGAAAAGCATTCTATCTTCTATCTTCTAGAGATAGTTTCCATAAACCTTCTTATCTCTATTTGGAAAAGAAATCGCTATGCCTATGGAACCCTTTGGCGGATTGAGCCTACTGACGCACCTAACCGACGCATTCAGACCTCGAACGTACCCTGAAAATTCTCGTGTTTACGGCCGAAAGGAAAACCGGGCGGACAGAATTGAATTGGGCTACGCATTTCATCTGTGATTCCAACCCAATCATTTTAGAACATTTTCGGCTCATAATTCGAAGATTTCAGACATTTCAGACGCTCTTGTTCATAGAAGCAAGCGCGCAATAGGATTCATTGAAAATTCCGTCATATAGATGCATAACTCGAGCCGGAAATTATGTGACGGGAAATAAATATAATCGTGTATAAAATTGTGGCGGCTTTCGGCACGTCCAGATGATGGTGTTATCGGCTACGCCCACACCGCGTTGTCTCCCACGATTCTCTGCGTAGGGTTAACTTGACCTGCGGCGGGTACCACTTTCCTTGTGAAGGTGTCTAGAGCAACAGCTGCTGGATCAGCCCCACTGATAGGGGCACCAGCAACTGTGGGACGAAACACATATCTGTTTCCCCATCGGGCAGCGCGTTTCAATAATGCGAAAAAACTTTGCTAAAGTGATGACCCCTGGAGATTTGAATTGACTCACTGCTCGACGCTCACTTACAGGTCGTCCAGGCAGACGGTATATCGCGTCAGAAATCTGCTCTAGGGTGTACGCGCTGTCTAAGCCTTAGCCACATCGTTAATAACATCCCATTCGAGGTCATTGGATGGGTAGTCATGTGGTGGCTCTCCGCACGACTGAAATATGGCATTGTCCGCTAAGTCACACCACCCTGTCTCCCGCAGTTCTTTGCGTAAGGTGAACTCAAATTGCGGCGAGTACCACTTTCGTCGTGAAGGTGCCTGGAGCAACAGTTGCTGGATCAGTCCCAATCATGGGCCACCAGCAACTGTGGAACGAAACACATCACCTCATCAGGGAGCGCGTTTCCATATTGCAAGAACACCTCGCTAAAATAAATTTTGGTTTCAGTAGACTAATAGTATCACCTTAAACAAATTATAAAAAGCACTGCCGTGAAGTCAGGAGCTTTTGAGCGCTCGTTCATGCACCTTGTAGGTAGATTCGCATTTTCCAGTTTCAAAGAAAAAATAAATTTTTCACAGCTGTCAAGACTTCACGTCAATAATAATATTTATTTATCCGCAAAACCACATATTCACATCAAGCAAATACATTTGGCAAAGGATATTTCAGCAATACAATAATGATATATTTACCAGCATTAACGCATAATCAATCAATAGAATAGTAGCAATTTGCAAGCAAACATTGTTTCAAAGATTCATTAAACAGAACTGTACTATCTATGCATCTTAACTCGATTGGAAGTAATGTTCTTTCGTACTGAGCGAACTGATTTATGTAAGTTAAATCACATAGATAAGTTTAAGCGATCGTTCTTTTGTTTTCAATCAGGTCCCCCTTCCACAACTCCAAAGTGATTGCAAGTGATTATTCTGATCGCGAAATTTCTAATTTCAATTAGATCACATTGGTAAAGTAAAAAAAATTAGAAAAGCACTGCCGTGGAGGCAGGAGCTTTTGAGCGCTCGTACCGTACATGCACCTTGTAGGTGGATTCGCATTTTCCAGTTTTAGAAATCAATTGAAGGAATTTTCGACAGCTGTCAAAAAAATTGGGAAACTTAGGCGAAATTCCAGACTTCATGTCAGTGCTTCAGCGGATCAATTTTTTTTGATAATTCGCTAGAATTTTCTAAGGTATCTATGGTCTTGGTGATGCGATCTGGACAAAATTCTGCACGTAGTTTGAAAACATTTTTACTCAGCTAGATGAAAAAATTTCATTCCAATCCGATCAGTAGTTTCGAAACTATCAGGAAAAAAATAGTTTGAACGGCTATATTTACGAAACCCCTAGTCTTATTTTGCTCATTGATGAACGTGACCGTGAAATTGGCGATCCAAACCCACCCTGAAAATTTCAAGTCCCTAGGCCTTTCCGTTCGAAAGTTATGATTTTCTATGGTTTCTATGGTTCTGGTCATGCGATCTAGAAAAATGTAGCTTGAATATAACATTCTCCATTAGTATACAGAATTTCGTCTCGATCGAAACTGTAGTTTGGGAATTATCAAAAAAACTAAATTTCAAACGACCATACTAACGGAACCCCTGGTATAATTTTGCTCATAGATGAAAGTGATCACGACAATCGAGATCCACACCTATCCTGAAAATTTCAAGTCCCTAGGCGTTTCCGTTCAAAAGTTACAATTTTCTATGGTTTTTATGGTTCTGGTGATGCGAACTGAACAAAATTTTGCATGTCGCTTGAACACCTCATTTTCCATTAGAGTGCAAAATTTCATCTCGATCGAATCTGCAGTTTCAAAGTAATCAGGAAAACAAAATTTCGAGCGGCCATATTTACGGAACCCCTCGGCGAATTTTGCCCAATAACGAACTCAACCGCGGCATTTGAGATTCGAACCTACCCTGAAAATTTCAAGTTTCTAGGACATTCGGTTCGAGAGTCATCGTGTATACGGCCGGCCGGACGGACAGACTCGAATTTTCCGACGGATTCGTCATCAGTGAGTCGAACATAGTCGTTTGAGACCATTTTCGGCTCAAAATTCGAAAAATACAGACATCGTGACGAAATGATATAGCCCTCGTGTAAGTAGTACGAGCGCTCAAAAATTTGAAGTTTGACGTTATAGAATTTTATATACATAGAAGTGAGCGCATTCTTTCGGGCATTAAGTGAATGAATATGTTCTGATTGCAAAATCACTTTCACTTGAATCACATAAGTTCCATCAGTTGTATCAGTACGGAAGAACACTACTATTATATAATCTTATTCCCATATATTTATGAGATTTTTCGTATCGGGTTAGTCTGTGGTATAGAATTAACAGGTCATGTGATTGTCTTGTATAGTATTCATTATTGAAATTCAAAGGTAAAAATTCATTTATGTTAGCTTTAACATATTTCAATGTTTCAAATATATTGGTACAAGCCAAAGTTAAAATTTTGAGTTTCTTAAACAGTGGTCTACAGGAGGTTTTGATAGATACCCCGAAAATAAATCTGACCCCCTTTTTTGCAGTTTGAACCCCCTTTCAATATAGAAAGAAGAACCCCAAAACAATATTCCATACTTCACCCTGGAAAAAAAGTGGCCGAAATAATATGACATGCACACAATCTCATCAGTAAGATATCTGAGCCTCAACAGGGCATAACATACAAACGATAACTGAGAGCAGAGACCATTAATGTGCTGCCCTCAGTTAAGGTTAAAATCAATAGTGACACCCAGAAATCTAGTGAACTCAGCTTGCTCGACTGATCTGGAATTGTCCCTTTGGTCGCTCGTGTTCTTCAATGCAAAGTTTATGAATACAGTTTTATTAACATTAAGAAAAAGTTTGTTCTCAGCAAACCAATTTGAAAGCTTCAACATTCTCTTATGTGCGACTACAAGAGCTGCCCACACTGATTTTCCAGTGCATAAAAGCGTATTGACATCAGCAAACATTATCAAACTTGATGGATCATCAAAAATTTCAGGTAGATCGTTAATGAATATCAGAAAGAGCAGCGGACCCAGTATCGATTCCTGGGAAACACCGCAAATTACATCAGCGTGAGATGATCGCACAACAATAATTTCAACAAATTGCATTCGTCCTGACAAATACGACTTTATCAATCTATTGATTTGGCCCCTCAACCCTAAAGAGCCCATCTTTTTCAAAAATATTTCATGTAATACCAAGGCGAAGGCTTTACTCAGGTCTATAAAAATAAAACTTTTCCCGACCTTCGATACTCTCATAGAGTGCTGAGTAACCAATTTTGTTTTCGGTAATTCGCTAGAATTGTTTACGATATCTACGATTTTGGTGATGCGATCTGGACAAAATTTCGCTCGTAGTTTGAATACATTATTGTTCATCTATGTGAAAATTTCATTCCAACCCAATCAGTAGTTTCTAAATTATCAGAAAGAAATTTTTTGAACTGCCATATTTACGGAACCTCTGGTCTTATTTTGCTCATTGATATACGTGACCGCGACATTCGAGATCACCTATCTGAAAATTTCGAAACCATAGACCTTCCCGTTCGAAAGTTATAATTTTCTATGGCTTCTATAGCTCTGGTCATGCGATCTGGACAAGATGTAGCTTTAATATATCATTCTCCATCAAAATAAAGAATTTCTTCACGATCAAATTCGTAGTTTTGAACTACCATCATGTTTACGGAACTCCTAGTCTAATTTTGCTCATTGATGAACGTGACCGCGACATTCGAGGTCTTACCTAGGCCTTTCCGTTCGAATGTTATATTTTCTTTATGATCTGTGTAGCGTGTAGCTTGAACACGTCATTTTCCATCTGAGTGCAAAATTATACCTCAATCGAATCAGTAGTTTCGAAGTAATCAGGATAACATAATTTCGAACGGCCATATTTACGGAACCCTTGTCGAATTTTGCCCAATAACGAACTCACCCGCAGCATTTGAGATTCGAACTTGGCCTTATTTCGAGTTTCTGGGTGGTTTTGTTCGAGAGTTATCGTGTATACGGACAGACTAGAATCTTGCCAACAATCTGAGGGTCGCGGATATTCGTTCGTTAACTGAAATTGCATGCCTTAAACGAGTATTATTTTTCTTAATTAATGGTTGTGCTTTATATTACAAGTCATAAATGTAAATTCTCAAGAATCCACTGCACTGTAGAGCTGTCAATAGACACATCAGCAATGTAGGTATGTCGTCAAGAATCCGAAAATATTGCATAGCATAATATTTGTTGGGAAAAGTATCGGGATTCAAGCTAGGTCTAGTGTATCCAGGCGACCCAAAGCTTTGAATAAATCAAGTGTGCTAAAGCTGTGGAGAGAGATACTCAGGGCTTTCTCCTAGACTAAAGCCTGTGGGAATTTCGGACTCGGTCGATTGACATGAGACGAAAGGGACAGAGACAAAGACTATAGCCAGCTTAATTTATACAAGACATGTTACAAAAGATAGAGTCGCTCGCTTCTATTTAGTATGAAGACCCTTAATTCTTGTAGATGAAATTCTGTACCTTCATTTATCTTGTATTTTATAGATATGAATGACGTAAAATATTCTGTACTCTCGCTTTGAATACTGTGTAACTAAAAGTGTTTAGAATTGAAGCGATCATAATTAAAGAATTTAAATACAAAGGGCTAATACAAATATGAATCGTGGAATAATTCACCGAATAAAAAACTCTGAAAATAAGCTTATCTAGACTTACACACAACTTCCATTCTAGCCTCACTCTGAGCTGAAGCGAACGAGGGCTTTTCCGCTGACACTTCGCATCTGAAGAGGCCGCTCGTCTTCCAGTCAACAGACTGAATCACTTTCGTGCTGTCCGATTTCGAGAGCTGAAATTAAAAAGGTCTTGTTAAGGTTTGATAATTTCTGATTCATTAAGGTTCCGGGTATTTAACCGTGAATGTACTTAACGCTTTCATCAGAATTCGGAAAATTCCGAATTCCAATCGGTTGAATAACAAAAACTCAGGATTGTGAAACATTAACGAATCAAAATGCGACTAATATTTTTAATTCTCCCAGGCAATTTCTAAGAAGCTGTTTGCTTTTAGGGGTGGTCCAATAATGACATGGTCCGTTGCGACTCCAAATGGAAAAACCGAGTTTTCAGAAAGTATTCAATATATATAGAAGCAGAATTTATTCTGTAACAAGATAGTGGTAGATTTTACTCTAGGATAAAGAAATAATTTGAACGAGTATTTTCCAGAATCGTGACCATATAGCTGAATTTATATTGGCCACATTGAAACTGTGGCGTGGGGTAAACTAATCCTGCATTCATAAAAAGAATTAACCCAACTCCAAAAAATTGATGAAGTTCGAATAACCAATGGTACTTTTTTCTTGTGTATTAGATAAATTAATTCTCGGAACGAATCAAGCATTGGTGAAAAGTATGTCTTGCAGTTGTGTCCAAGTAATTATGATCAGAGGTGTGAGAGTTACTCAATATTGATGTATTTTTTCATTTATTCTTGTAGAATGGATTTTATTTATTTTGTATCTATTTATATATTTCGATTTCATTATATTAAATTTCCCAGGTTACCATGGAAAGATATATATTTCTATATATACTCAAAAAATTATCCTTTTCGTTATTTGAAAATGTTCCTGTAATCAACAATTTTTCAAGGAGTTGGGGACAAAGCTAACGAAAATAATTGTGATGAATTTCCATGATGATAAAAGTAAACTTTATCATTCGTTATCCACTACATTTGGAAAATTTGTAGTAGAATATCGTTATCTACCTAATATGATGAGAATTTAAAGTGAATAATTTTTTCCGCTGATGCAGCAAACATCGAAGCGATCAGAAAAAATATCATGTCTGGAATACGAAATTCAGTATGCAATCGCAGTCATGAAAGACATACAGAAAACATAAAACGTGTCGCTGCTCTGAATGAAAAACCCTACGTGGTCTTTTTATCTGCGCCTCAAATCTCATGTACTGAAAATCAGATATTAGATAAATTGAGAAGAAGCGCGTTATTTTCGATAATTCATTTCAAATTCCATGAATGATATTTTTCAGAACCGCACTATTTGTGCCTTTTATAAAAAAATTATCAAAGGATTTTCGACTCTGGAACGGATAACAAATAAAATATTTTTCAAAAGTGAAAGCACGAGGGCTTCATTTGTATCGAATGAATAGGAGGAGTCATTTTAACAATCATCATATTTGTTAGAAGAATGTAGGACATAATAAAATCAATATTTCATCTCGATATTGTCAAATGTTAAATTTCGAGCAATATTACTAGGGTAAAATTCGACAGAAATGATCCATGAAAATAAAGATCCATTTGTTTCTGGACAGATTAATTGACGAAAGAAAAAAAAAACGAAAAGCACTGCCGTGAAGTAAGGAGCTTTTGAGCGCTCGTACATCCATCTTGTAAGTAGATTCGCAATTTCCAGTTTTAGAAATCAATTGAAGAAATTTTCGACAGCTGTCAAAAAAATTCTGAAACTTAGGCGGAACTCCAGACTTCATGTCAGTGCTTCAGCTGACCAATTTTTTTTCGATAATTCGCTAGAATTTTCTACGGTTACTATGATCTTAGTTATGCGATCTGGACAAAATTTTCCACGTATTTTGAATTCATTATTCTTCAGCTAGTTGTAAAATTTGATTCCAATCCATATTTACGGAACCCCTAGTCTTATTTTGCCCATTGATGAACATGACCGCGACATTCACGATCCAAATTCACCTTGAAAATTTCAAGTTCCTAGGCCTTTCCATTCGGAAGTTATAATTTTCTATGGTTTCTATGGTTCTGGTGATGCGATCTGGACAAAATGTTGCTTTAATATATCATTCTCGATTGAAATACAGAATTTTATCTCGATCGAATTCGTAGTTTCGAAATTATCGAGAAAACTAAATTTCAAACGACCGTATTCACAGAACTCCTAGTATAATTCTGCTCATTGATAAACGTGAACGCGACATTTCAGATCCACGCCTATCCTGAAAATTTCAAGTCCCTAGGCCTTACCGTTCGAAAGTTATGATTTTCTATGGTTTCTATAGTTCTGGTCATGCGATCTGAAGAAATATAGCTTGAATATATCATTCTCCATAAGTATACAAAATTTCGTCACGATCAAATCTGTAGTTTTGAATTATCAAGAAAACTAAATTCCAAACGACCATATTTACGGAACCCCTGGTACAATTTAGCTCATAGATGAACGTGATCACGACATTCGATATCCACACCTATCCTGAAAAATTCGAGTCCCTAGGCATTTCCGTTCAAAAGTTACAATTTTCTATGGTTTCTGGTGATGCGATCTGGACAAAATTTCACATGTACCTTGAACACCTCGTTCTTCATTCGAGTGCAAAATTTCATGTCGATCAAATCTGTAGTTTCCAAGTAATCAGAAGAACAAAACTTCGAACGGCCATATGTACGGAACCCCTGATGGAATTTGGCCCATTAACGAACTTAACCGAGGCATCCGGGAACTGAACCCACACTGAAAATTCCAAGTCTCTAGGTTGTTCCGTTCGAGAGTTATCGTGCTTACTGCCGCCCGGACGGACGGAAGGACAGACTCGAAAATTCCGACGGATTCGTCATCAGTCAGTCGAACCTAGTCGATTGAGACCATTTTCGGCTCAAAATTCGAAGAATACAGACATCGTGACGAAATGATATAGCCCTCGTGTAAGTAGTACGAGCGCTCAATAAGTATTTCACAACAATATCAATTATATTAACAAGGATGGTTATACACACAAAATAGTAATGAATTAAAAGGACTGGTAATATATATATATATATATCGGTTTTAGAACGTTTTTCTTCGTTGTCCGATGCCTAACTTCCATTCTTTCCGGTTTTTCCATTGATCTTCCCTCAAATCTCTGGCATTCATGGCTTTCGTTACTTCCTCCTTCCAAGTTTTCTTCGGTCTCCCCCTCTTTCTGCGATTTGTTGATATCCACTTCATAGCCATTTTGGGCAGTCGTGTTTCTTCCATCCTCTGAACATGTCCGTACCACATTAACTGTTTTCGCTCTATATCGGTCATTATCGAGCCATCTATTCCCATTCGTTGTCTCACCTCTTCGTTTCTTATTCTATCCCTTCTTGATATACCCAGTGATCTTCGAAATACATCCATCTCTGTGGCCTCGAGTTTTCTTCGGTTGTGTTGGGTAATTCTCCACGTTTCAGCTCCGTAAGTCAAGCTACTTTTAATGAATGCTTCGTAAATATTATGGACTGGTAATTCAGTTCGATAAACTGAATCAGCAGTCCTTTTCTTCCTCTTCTGGTGCCGTCTGTCTTCAGACGTTGGCTATCATCATGCTTATGATTTCCTGAAATCTTTCCCTCTCCAATCAATATTATTTATAATATTTGCACGCTTTTTTCCTAGGAGCAAAAGCGTTATCATTTCGTTCAAATTCCGTCCGGCTAAACTTCCCACAATAACGTTTGAAGTCTAAATGCGCCGGTCAAATTCGGAAATGAAAGAAATGCTTCAAAGGGTTTCGTAGATAAGCCATTCGAATTTTTTTTCAACAATTCGGAAATAGCCTATTCGATCAGATAGAAACTTCGTAGTTAGTTTTGAAATAAGAAAGTTTCAAGTAGAATAAAAGAAAAAATATATACATAAACTTCGGTTCTCAAGAACTATTCGCCATATTCTGCTGAAATTTTGTGTCTTTCTTCTTGTGAAATGAGTTATATAGATTTTCCAGCAGCCCCACGTGAAAATAAATTTGAGTTTTTTCAGGTTTCCGATCAACTAAATTTCGTTGATATATTTGAAAAATCCCGAAGAATTCTGTGATTCCATCTCTAGACTGTGTGGATGATATTTTTTGTTACTTTGTTTTAGATGAGATCCCATTTCAAAAGAAAACACACAATCTTCAGTGATAACTAAAGAACACGTCCTTTGTGGAGTAGCCATCGGCGAGAATTCATGAGAGCAGGTCGTGGAATTCAACCACCTTGGCTCGCTAATATTTAGTAGTAGTGAGAATTTAGAAGACCTTCGTGAGAATAGTTCTCACGTGGTCACCTGCACCTCGAGCTGAAAGGAAAATTTAAGAATCAAACTGCTTATGAAAAATGAAAGTTTTGAGAGCCATTAAAGGCATAAAATTGCATTATGGACTGGGTAGCAGTGCCATGTGACAGCAGTTGTAATTTTTTTTAGGGTGAATCCTCAAGGACGAACTGACTACGATAGATAGAACAGTGTAAGACTTCGTGTGAAGCATGACCTAATCTAACTAAATCTAACTGCTTTTTAAGATTCCATGCATTTATTGCCTATGGACCTTTTGACTCTTTTTGTTTGTATCTTTTTCACGATCTTTGCGTGTGATTTTTGTGTTTCCTATGTCTTTCATAGAAGAGTCTCTTTTCCTTGATATTTGAAATTGAATTAACTGAATTTCTGTTTCAACGTAGTAGATCTCTGGGTCTTTTGTGATAGGTAGGTATTCTAATCACTTCTTCTGCAGGGTTGTAGTCAACTATTCTTTTCAGCTGATCATTCGGATGTTGGCTTGCTTCCTCGAATATCTCCACGGTCTTCTTCTTCAGGAAATCTGTGACAATTTCCCATTCTTATTCTCTGTCGATTTTTTGGTTTCTTACGAACTACGGGATATACATTGCTGCTCTTAGCAGTATATTTTCCGTCTTTTAGATCTTCTTCAAATGGCTATTGGTTGCATGGTCCTATGCCGCCGAACCATATGTTAGTTGAGGTCTTGCAATTGACTTGATCAATCGTAATCTCGTGCCTTGGTTCATTTGGCTCTTTCTTTCTAGCAGTAGGTGAAGTCTACTCATTGCTGAGTTTATTCTATTCTCTGCTTCTTTTATATGGTTTTTTCATGTGATCCGTTCTCTAATTTGTCTCCTAGGTATAAAACTTTTTATTTTCACAATCCACCATTTCGAGTCTCTGCTTCTGTAGTAAAATGGCTTGGCTCTTTTTGCTATTTATATGGATCTTCCGTTTGATGTACCATTCGTCTATATATAGTGCTTCTTGCAATCTTCTGAATACGTCTGGTCGTCGATGTCTGACTGCTATTCCCCTGTCGTCTGCATAAAAGGCTAGCATATTTCTTGGGTTTTTAGGAATATCGTAGATACATACATCGCTTCTCCGAAAGAACAGAGACGCAAATGCAAATCAACCTTTCGGGAAACGAGTTTTAAGGAATGGATCTCACGGTAGGTACGCTGAATTGACGAGATTCGAATCATCTTCATTATAATGGAAGGGACTTTCTTCAAAGTAAATTTCATCTATTTGAGATGGTGCTACTTTTTTTCTTACTTTAAACAGTAATCATAATTCATAACTCAAAATTTTTCATATTTGCACTTACGTCTTTGTTCTTCCGGAGAAGCGATATGTTGTAGAGTAGAAGTCCTAGAACGGCCTTGGAACACTCCAGCTTCTACTTTTCTTGTGAAAAATAATGTGTAATTCATTTTGAAATAAAAATTTCTGTTCCTCAGGAAGTTTTTTTATTATCTTGCAAGATTTGGTAGAGAAGCCTGCCATCACCATCTTGTATATAGGCACTTTCAACATCTGATAGCACTGTTTATTCTGAAATCCTTCAGTGACATATTCATAGAGCCTTAAAAGATGCGAAATGGTCTCTTCTGAATTAAAAGTTTTCCGATGGTATCAAATTGAGTGCTTCTGTTTCTTCATGCAATCTTTCTGCAATGACTCACTCAACTATTTCCCCAATATCTGACTTATCGGCCCGTATTTTTTTTGGAATTTTCTATCTTTTCTGACTCATGGAACATTTCTGCTGTTTTCCATTTTTTTGGATAGTATTCTGTTGCCATCACTGCAGATTTAGACATAAAACGGTATCAATTATCACATTAATATTATATAGACTTTTCAAAGCACCCAGTATACTGAATGCTTCCCAATTCCACCGTCATCGCCAAAATTAATTCCTCAAGATTTAACTCTCAAAATAATTCAATTCATCAATAAAAAACTTTCAGTTTTTTTTCTTATTCTTGAAAGCACCGGTGGGTTTTGTATTTCAATTTGATCAACGAATTCAAAATCAATTATTATCAGTGATGGAACGCATTTTGGTATTAGAGCAAGAGATTTTGACTGATTCGGGACTATTATAAAAAATTCGAGACGTAGAATAATTATGTATTTGTTTTTCGGTAATTATTTTTAACTTTCTTATGATTACTTAAAGAAATGGATTTTGGGGGTAATGGTAAAACTTGTAACACCCAGTGCACATCCTTTTCTTCTGAATAAAGAACGGCAGCGTCTAAAATATTTTTGGGTGAAACATTGCCTTAGAATATTTTTATGAGTCATTAGACAATCAGCTAATTCTACCATACAAAAATTATTGTCCGAAAAATACCAAAACGAATATAATATACAACAATTTTCAAGATTGGCTTAGCAGTAAGAATATCAAGTCATTGTTTACAGAGAATGTTCTTTTGGCATATTTTAGTGAACTAAGCACTAAATATGTGCCCCTATGGACTTTCTACTCCATGCTTAGAAGCACAATCAACATAAATGATGCATAGTTATAGGTAACTATTGAGATTTGTAAATTTAGTTCTTTCTCTGTACTTGTATCTTAGTACTTATTGTTATAATCGTAGATAAAGTATAGTATTCAACTTGCGGGTATTGTCATAATGAATTGCAGCACGAGCCTTCGGCTCGTGCTGCAAACTTCATCTGCGTGAGTTATAACCTACATTACCGCTCGTTAAATAATATACTATTAATGGACGATTATGTCGACCGTAAAATAGACGTAGGGCACGGTTAGTTTGGCGAACTGCACCACGGTTTTCAAAATAAATTTGCACAATTTGCAAGCGTTGTTCCGAAGTAAGTTTATCCATAGTAAAATGGCCAAACGTACAGACCACGAATATACCACCCACTCTCAAATTGTCAATCACTATAAACAGTGTTGTCAATTTGAAAACCCAACCTCTAAAAAAACACCCTTCAGTTTCTAGCAAATTAATCTTATTACTCATTGAAGTCCATAATTCCCCCATTTAGACTCACAGAATGATATGTTTTTATGAAAATGTTGATAGAATATACAAGAAGTTTGCTTCGAAGTGGCAACTTTTTTTGGATATGGTTGCTATGAAGTGTATCTAAGGTCAATTTCTCATCAACAAACACAAAATTCTCCACGAAAAACGAAATCTTATATACATCACGAGCGTAAATACATCCTAACGCTCATCGATCAACATTCTTCCTTCGAGCCAGAGGCCTTTGAGTTGAATGCCACTTTTTTTTTTTTTTTTTTTTTGTTTAGTCAGGGGGAATCCTCATGGACGAACTATCTCCGATAGATAGAACAGTGTGAGACTTCGTGTGAAGCACGACCTACTCTAACTAAACCTAACCTGCTGTTTTAGATTCCGGGCATTTATTACCTACTAACCTTTTGACTCTTCTTGTTCGTATCTCTATCACGATCTTTGTCGTGGGATGCTTGTGTTACCTATGAATTTGAATTTCATAGGAGTCTCTTCATCTGGATGATTTAAATTGAGATTACTCAATTTCTGTTTCTACGTAGTTGATCTCTGGGTCTTTTGTGATAGGTGGGTATCCTAACCACATCTTCTGCGGGGTTGTAGTCAACTAGTCTTCTTAGCTCATCATTTGGGTGTTGACTTGCTTTTTCAAATAACTTCTCGGCCTTCTTTTTTAGGAAATCTGTGACAGTTTCCCATTCTAAGTCTCTGTGGATTTGTTGGTTTCTTACGAACCACGGCATATTCATTGCTGCTCTGAGCAGTTTATTTTCTGTTGCTTGAATCTTCTTTATATGGCTATTGGCTGCATTGCCCCATGCCGCCGAGCCATATGTTAGTTGGGGTCTTGCAATTGACTTGATCATTCCTAGTTTCGTGCTTTGGTTCATTTGGCTTCTTCTTCCTAGTAGTGGGTAAAGTCTACTCATCGCTGAGTTTGTTTTATCCACTGCATATTTTATATGGTTTTTCCATGTAAGCCCTTTATCTAGTTTTACTCCTAGATATTTGACTTCATTTTCCCATTTTATCTCTTCTCCATCTATCTGTAGGTTGGAATTAATTTCAAGTCTCCGCTTCTGTAGTAGAATAGCTTGGCTCTTTTTGCTATTTATTTGAATTTTCCATTTGATGAACCATTCTTCTAAATCTTCTAGTGATTCTTGCAGTCTTCTGTGTATGACATCTGGTCGGCGATGTCTGAAGGCTATTCCCGTGTCGTCTGCATAAAGGGCTAGCAGATTCCTTGGGTTCTTAGGAATATCGTAGATATATATGTTGTAAAGCAGAGGTCCTAGAACTGATCCTTGGGGCACTCCTGCTTCTACTTGTCTGGTGGTAGATAATGTGTCGTCTATTTTGACATAAAAATTCCGGTTCCTCAGGTAGTTTCTTATTATCTTGCAGGTTTTGGTGGTGTAGCCTGCCATCATCATCTTGTAGGCAAGTCCTTCGTGCCAAACTCGGTCGAAGGCTCTCTCGACATCTAATAGCACTAATCCAGTGGCTTGTTTATTCTGAAATCCTTCAGTGACATATTCAGTGATAATGACACTTTCCGGGCGTTAGGAACTTTATAACGCACTTGGTGCATTACTAACTATTACGTCGTAACCTTCAACAATTCATCAGTGCGACGGACCTCAAACTTTTTGCGCAAAAAAAAAATGGTGCGCATGCCTCGGATTTTATAGCGGCGGTAGATTCACTTATTTCGATGTAATAATTATCCGTTCGATCTTTTCTAATTTCTTCGCGACCTTGTGTAAAAACTAGAGACCATCGAACTCGTTTTCTCATTTTATAAAATTGATCAGAAAGATCCACTCCTCCTACTGTAAGATCTACGAAAGAGAAGGGTCGTCATCTTTGATGACCATAATGTTACGAATTCGTCGTGCCGTTACTGCCAGGATGACAGTTCTAAAAATAAAAATTTATAAAAAGCACTGCCTTGAAGTCAGGAGCTTTTGAGCGCTCGTTCATGCACCTTGTGGAAAAATTCTCATTTTCCAGGTTTAAAAACCAATTGAAGACATTTTTGACAGCTGTCAACAAAAAATTCAAACTAAGGCAAAAATCCAGACTACACGTTAGTGCTAAGTGAGCAATATTGTTTTCGATAGTTCGCTAGCATTTTCTACGGTATCTATGGTTTTGGTGATGCGATCTGGACAAAATTTCGCACGTAGTTTGAATACATTATTTTTCATATATGAGCAAAATTCCCAATTCAATCAGTAGTTTTGAAATTACTAGGAAAAAAAAATATTTTGAACAGCCATATTTACGGAACCCCAATTCTTATTTAGCTCATTGAAATACGTGACATTTGAGATCCACACCTATCTTGAAAATTTCAAGTCCCTAGGCCTTTCCATTCGAAAGTTATAATTTTCTATATTTTCTATTTCTATTCTATTTTCTGGTCATGCGATCTGGATAAAATTTGGCTCCAATATATCATTCTTTATTGAAATACAGAATTTCGTCACGAACTGAATTTCAAACGAACATATTCACTGAACCCCTAGTCTAATTTTGCTCATTAATGAACGTGACCGCGATATTCGAGATCCACACCTATCCTGAGAATTTCAAGTCCCTAGGGCTTTCCGTTCGAAAGATATAATTTTCTATGGTTTCTATGGTTCTAGTCATGCTGGAAAAAATATAGCTAGAATATATAATTCTCCATTGAAATACAAAATTTCTTCATGAGCAAATACATAGTTTCAAAATTATACAGAAAACTAAATTTCAAACGACCATATTTACGGAACCCCCTAGTCCAATTCATAAAAATGAGTGCGAAATTCGAGATCCACACCTATCCTGAAAATTTCAAGTCCCTAGGCCTTTCCGTTCGAAAGTTATAATTTGCTATGGTTTCTATGGTTCTTGTCATGCGATCTGGGAAAAATGTAGTTTAAATATATCATTCTCCATTAAAATACAAAATTTCGTCACGATCAAATCCGTAGTTTTTTGAAATTATCGAGAAAACTAAATTTAAAACGACCATATTTACGGAACCCCTTAGTCTAATTCTGCTCATTTGTAAACGTGACCGCGACATTCGAGATCGAGATCCTGAATATTTCAAGTCCCTAGGCCTTTCCATCACAAAGTTATAATTTTCTATGGTTTCTATGGTTCTGGTTATGCGATCTGGACAAAATTGCATGTATTTGAAAAACGTCATTCTCTATCTGTGTGCAAAATTTCACCTCGATCGAATCAGTAGATTCCGAGTAATCAGGAGAACAAAATTTCGAACGGCCATATTTACGGAACCCCTGTTCGAATTTTGCCCAATAACGAACCCAACTCAGGCATTCGAGATTTGAACCTACCCTGAAAATCTCAAGTTTCTAAGGCGTTTTCTTCGAGAATTATCGTGTATACGGACGGACGGACAGACTCGAATTATTCGACGGATTCGTCAACAGTAAGTCGAACTCTGTCGATTGAGACCATTTTCGTAGCGAGAGCGAATCAAATTCATCGCACCTCTACGTGATCGCATAGATGTGCGATACGCGGTTGCAACCCTTCGTCCACACTTGGGTACGCGACACGGTTCGGTACGATACTCGGAGCATGTCTGTACGCACCTTTAAGGGTGGGTACATGTCGATATCATTATTTGGTGGAAATCTGATGTTGCCACAAATGAATTTCCTCTTACAAGTTGAGTTGTCATCAACTATTCATACTTATTCATGGTGTACAGAACCGATAGGAAAATATAAACATAAATCCATCCAACAGAAATTATTATATTCGTAATCTATTATTGACTGCCATTCTGTTGACGCAATCAAGTCGACCATTATAAATAAAGCGTAACATGCACTGATTGACTACTGTGATTAATGTATATAAGGCATATCGAACTGACCAATAAAAATTGTTAAACTACAGACATGCAAATAGTGTGGAGTCGGACAAGAGGTGGCAATTCAAGTTGCCAATGGGCTGTAATGTAATGAAAAGCTTCTTGTCCCATTACGCTAACTACATTGTCAATAAACATAACTCAAATCCACTCACCTTCACATGAACTCCACCTACTTTGTAGGACGTTGCTGGTGGATCAGCCTTTGGTACGTATCTGTAAAATTCTTCATGCTCCTTGTACCACTTGACGGCGTAGAGAGCATCTCCACCCGAATCGTAATCGCAGTGGAGTACTGCCGATTCCCCTGGCATCCTGAACTGAGGAATGTTCACACGAACCCACTTCAGACCTTTGGCTGAGAGAGACCCTGTAAAGGATGGTATTCAGTAGGTATATCAAATAAATGCGATTGCTCTTGAATGAAAATCGATAAAATGACAAATAGAAAATATCAGGACCAAATCGACTCTTATACAGGGTGTCTACTTTTGGAAGGGCCAAACTTCAGAGGGAGATCATACATGACATTTCCAACAAAAAGTGTCATATAACACATTGTCGAAATGTCGACGGTTATTCTTCAATTTAACATTTCTTGATTTCTCAGATTATTTCAAGTTTTTCCCAAAAATCTATCATACTTCAGTTATCCTTGTAGCCTCATCGGAGTTTACCACATATCTGGAAACAGAAATAAATTGGCTACAAGATGAGGATTTCTGTGTGCCCAAAAAATTCTTATTGCAGGCGTGGTAAGGAGATGAATATTACCATTCTAAAGTGAACAAAAACAGTCATATTTTTTCAATGGTTTACTCGATGGAAAAAATACATTCCAAACCTACATCTGCTCCATTTTGAAGCTATTAATGATTGAATATTGAATTTTTTTTCATGGAAATCATTAATTTATCTGTCGATTCAAAATAATTCATTGTTTATTGTTTTTATCCCGAGCCTACTAGGTCTCTGTGAGACCCCTCAGAAGCTCAGAGCTCATGCGAGTTCGAAGACCCGCTTCTGTGTAGGCTTTGTTACTGTGTCCTTACGCCACCTGAGGCACAGCACTGTTAATTGTTCACCAAACAGTGAATGGTGGAACCGTGCTCCATGTCAGAAAATTTCTTTCCCGACCGGAGGATTCGAATCCGGGACCAATCAAAGAGACCGGCAGCAAAGTCGACTGCACTAACCACTGCGCCACGGCATTGAAAGGAATAAACCAAATTTAAATAATACATATTTTATGAAAACATGTGAAGAAAACAGACTACTACTGCTTATAACAATGGTTCAAAATTTCCACCACCTTGTTCAATACCTTTTACCTTTCACCTTTTTGAGCGCTCGTACTACTTACACGAGGGCTAAATCATTTCTTCACGATGTCTGTATTTTTCGAATTTTGAGCCGAAAATGGTCTCAAACGACTACGTTCGACTCACTGATGACGAATCCGTCAAAAATTCGAGTCTGTCCCTCCGTCTGTCCGGCCGTATGAACGATAACTCTCGCACGGAATGTTCTAGAAACTTCAAATTTTCAGGGTAGGTTCGAATCTCGAATGCCGCGGTTAGGTCCGTTATTGGGCAAAATTCGCCAAGGGGTTCCGTAAATATGGCCGCTCGAAATTTTGTTTTCCTGATTACTTCGAAACTACAGATTCGATCGAGGTGAAATTTCGCACTCAGATGGAGAATCACGTGTTCAATCTACATGCAAAATTGTGTCCAGCTCGCATGACCAGAACCATAGAAACCATAGAAAATCATAACTTTGTAATGGAAAGGCCTAGGGATTTGAAATTTTCAGGATAGATGTGGATCTCGAATGTTGCGGTCACGTTGATCAATGAGAAAAATTTGACTATGGGTTCCGTAAATATGGTCGTTTGAAATTCAGTTTTCTTGACAAATTCAAAACTATGAATTTGATCGTGACGAAATTTTGTATTTAAATTGAGAATGTTATATTCGAGCTTTTATTTCCAGATCGCATGATCAGAACCATAGAAACCATAGAAAATCATAACTTTCGAACGGGAAGGCCTAGGGACTTGAAATTTCCAGGATAGGTTCGGATCGCGAATTTCGCGATCACGTTCATCATTGAGCAAAATTAAACTAGGGGTTCCGTAAATATAGCCGTTCAAACTTTTTTTTTTCCTGATAATTTTGAAACAACCTATTGGATTGGAATGAAATTTCGCACATAGATGAAGAATAATGTATTCAAACTACGTGAGAAATTCTGTCCAGATCGCATTACCAAGACCATAGATATCGAAAAAAAATTGGTCACCTAAAGCACTGACGTGAAGTCTGGATTTTCGCCTTGGTTTGAAATTTTCTTTGACAGCTGTCAAAATCTTTCCAATTGGTTTCTAAAACTGGAGAATGCGATTCTACCTACAAGGTGCATGTACGAGCGCTCAGAAGCTCCTGCCTTCACGGCAGTGCTTTTCTCAATTTTTTTACACATCGTTTTCGCACTGAATCTACTAGTCTGCGAAGTTCACAACTTTTCTGACGCATTTCTGCACAACACAAATTTATTCTTTATATCAGATTCTCTCGAGTCTGAACGCGATTTTTATATACTTCATCCAAGTTTTCGTTTCGTTCCATTCCTTTTCGTTTCGTCTCGTCTCGTCTCGTCTCCGTTCCATTCCGTTCCGTTCCGTTCCGTTCCGTCCCATTCCGATCCGTACCGTTCCGTTTCGTTCCATTTCGTTCGATTTTGTTTTGTTTGGTTTTATTTCGTTTCGTTTCGCTTGGTTTCGCTTGGTTTCGTTTCATTTCGTTTCTTTTCGTTTCGTTTCGTTTCCTTTCGTCTCGTCTCGTTGGTTTTGTTTCGTTCCGTTTCGTTTCGTTTCGTTTCGTTTCCTTTCCTTTCCTTTCGTTTCCTTTCGTTTCGTCTCGTCTCGTCTCGTCTCGTCCTGTCTCGTCTCGTCCTGTCTCGTCTCGTCCTGTCTCGTCTCGTTGGTTTTTTTTGTTTCGTTTCGCTTGGTTTCGTTTCGTTTCTTTCCGTTTGGTTTCAATTCGTTTCGTCTCGTCTCCTCTCGTCCGTTGGTTTCGTTTCGTTCTGTTTTTATGGCCAGAACCATAGAAACCATAGAAAATTGTAACTTTCGAAGGGAAACGCCTAGGGACTCGAAATTTTCAGGGTAGGTAGGGTAGGATCGCGAATTTCGTGGTCACGTTCATCAATGAGCAAAATTAGAGTTGGGGTTCCGTAAATATGGCTGTTCGAAATATTGTTTTTCTGATCATTTAGAAACTACGGATTGGATTGGAATAATGGCTTTTGTACATAGCTGTGGAATAATGTATTCAAACTACGTGCGAAATTTTGTCCAGATCGCATCACCAAGACCATAGATACCGTCTTCATCATCATCAGCTTGGTATTTCCATTCTTGAAGCCTCTCCTGCCTATTAACTGTGAGTGTGTTCTTCGCGGAAGTCGCTTGGTCAACAGTATATTTGATATGTCTTCTGCATGCGAGTCCTTTATTTGGTGCACCACCTGGTATTCCGCCCCCCTCTATCATTCTACCTTTGTTTCATCTATGAGTAGATAGTTTGGAATCGATTTTCAATTGTTGTTTCTGCGAGAGTAGGGCTTGGATCTCTTGTTCATTCATCTCAATTTTGCGTCAGCTCCATGTTGCAGTCATAATGGTATATGATAATTTATTCAGGGAAATAATATTAGGCTCAACGTGTTTACTCGTTCAATCTCATCCCCACAATGCCTATGAAATTAACATGTGTAAAAAAAGACAAAAATATATCGCCTGCTTATTAGTATGTTGAATATAAATACAAATCAGTTCTTCGGGATATCACAGTCTTCATAGAGGGTTAGATTTCTTGGATTTTCGGGCATATCATAAATATACGTTTAATAAAGTGGAGGGCCTTAGACTGATCCCTAGGCCTACCCTGCTTGTGAGTAACTGATAGTGAAGTGTTTTCTATATTATTCTGACGTAAGAGTTTCTATATCTCAGATAATTTGTTATTATATTTCTTATTACATTATAGTTGGGCAAGTATCTGATATTATCATGTTTACGGCTTATTCTTCGTGCCATATATGGTCGACTGTTCTGGCTACATCCTGTAGAACAAGTTCTATGGCTTCTTCACCCTGAAATCTATGTGAGATATATTTGATGATCCTCGAATTCGAAATCTACTACACGAATCCTCATCTGGAAATATGTTATATATGTGATGAAAGGGTTTCATTTTTGAGCGCTCGTACTACTTACACGAGGGCTCTATCATTTTGTCACGATGTCTGTATTTTTCGAATTTTGAGCCGAAAATGGTCTCAAACGACTATGTTCGACTCACTAATGACGAATCCGTCCGTCCGTCAGTCCGTCGGCGGTCCGGCCAGCCGTATGTCCGTATACACGATAACTCTCGAACGGAATGTCCTAGTAACTTGAAATTTTCAGGGTAGGTTCGAATCTCAAATGCCGCGGTCGAGTTCGTTACTGGGCAAAATTCGACTAAAGGTTCCGTAAATATGGCCGCTCGAAATTTTGTTTTCCTGATTACTTCGAAACTACAGATGGAAAAACCACGTGTTCAAGCTACATGCAATTTTGTTCAGCTCGCATGACCAGAACCATAGAAACCATAGAAAATTATAACTTTGTATTGGAAAGGCCTAGGGACTTGAAATTTTCAGGATAGGAGTGGATCTCAAATGTTGCTGTCACATTCATCAATGAGCAAAATTTGACAAGGGGTTCCGTAAATATGGTCGTTTCAGTTTTCTTGATAATTTCAAAACAATGGATTTGATAGTGACGAAACTTTGTATTTGAATTGAGAATGATATATTCGAGCTACATTTTTCCCGATCGCATGATCGAAACCATAGAAAATCATAACTTTCGAACGTAAAGGGCTAGAGACTTGAAATTCTCAGAATAGGTTCGGATTGCGAATTTCGCGGTCACGTTTATCAATGAGCAAAATTAGACTAGGGGTTCCGTAAATATAGCCGTTCAAACTATTTTTTTACTGATAATTTCGAAAGTACCTATTGGATTGGAATGAAATTTTGCACATAGATGAAGAACAATGTATTCAAACTACGTGGGAAATTTTTTCCAGATCGCATCACCAAGACCATAGATACCGTAAAAAATTCTAGCGGATCATCGAAAAAAAATTGGTCACCTAAAGCACTGATGTGAAGTCTGGAATTTCGCCTCAGTTCGAAATTTTCTTAGACAGCTGTCAAAATCTTTCCAAATGGTTCAAAAGCTCCTGGCTTCACGGCAGTGCTTTCTAAATTTTTTGAGATGAATAATCTCTTAAGAAATATGTACATGCACCCTAACTAAATTCTGAGGAGAGGAGGAGAAAATTTCTAAACACCGATTTATAATGTTTCGCTCTTGCTATGAGAAGCCAAAGCGGAGAATACAGGGGAAGATTGGCACCCTTCGTACACGGGGAACCTTCATACAGTCTTGATAGAACAGCTTATTTATTTCGGCTTTGCATGTGTGAGCAGAAGTGAGCTATCCCTACTTGTCCACGGAGTTAGCCGCTAGTGCGGCTGCTGAGGGCAACACGACAGGCGAAAATGTGTTTTTGCATGCTCAAAGTAAATATAACGTCGATGTTTCCGGATGTTTCATGCATAAGTGAAGTGTCAAATTCTATTGGATTATTGCGCAATCGGAAGTTACTACGATTATAATAATGATAGTGTATCTATTTTGTGGTTTTTTCATTTTGAGTTATGTGTAGGTAAAAATCATTCATTTTTATCCTTTGGGGCAGATTCGTACGGGTACTACAGGGAAACATTCGTACGCGTATGAATGTGCCCCAGACTAGACCCACATCAATTAATGAAGAAGCTATGGCTTTGGCAGTGAAAGACGTTTTAAAAGAAGGCTTTTCTCACAGAAAAGCAGCCGCTAAATATAACATAAAGTGAAAAAAAAAATGATGATACAGTGAGACCCAAACAAATTGAGAACAACTGTTTTATTTCAGTAGAATTTTGCAAAAAAAAAGTCGGTTGTCCATTACGTAGCAAAAGTTATGAGTCAATATACTGAAACAGAATTGAAGGTCCCGTATTTGAGAAAAAAACCTGAACCTGGTCGTTTGTGTTTCCGATTATTGAAGACGAACATAGCGTGGATATTTCTGATGTCGCTTTGATTCTTCCTAACCCGAAATCTCCAGGGACCTCTACTGCCAGAACTTCTAAGTTAAACATACACATTTCCTGTTGATTTCACAACGTTCAATGTGCAATAATTAGATATTAATTAGCGCATTGCACCATGTCGTGCTTTTTCTCTTGAATGTTTTTTGAGCGCTCGTTTTACTTTCACTGTCATTTCGTCACGATGTATGTATTTTTCGAATTTTGCCGTAGGCACGATGACTTCCGAACGGAACGACCTAGTGTGGGTTCAGTTCCAGATGCCGCAGTTGAGTTCGTTAATGAGCTGAATTCCACCATGGGTTCCGTAAATATAGCCTTTCGAAATTTTGTTCTCCTGATTAATTCGAAACTACAGATTTGATCGAGATGAAATTTTGTGAATATACCTACAAGTTGGATGAACGAAAGCTCAAAAGCCCATGACTACGGCAGTGATTTTCAATTTTTTTTTTCAGAAATATAAGTTTTTTGTTCATCAAAAGTTTTGTCATTCAGTTTATTACAGGGTTGTTACTTTTGAGCCCAATCAAACAATTTTTGATGGTTCATTTTCTTTTTTATTCAACCTGTATTAAGGTACCCCATGCCGTATAAATGTTCCCCTACCCGTGTACGAATGCATCCCTACAGGGGGTAGATTCGTACATTCGACGGCTCTTACCAAACATTGAATTCATTCATTTATTTGATAAGATATTGGTGTCTAACTTTTTGACTAGGTAGCGGAATGTATGCAGAATATTTCAAAAATTGATTTCGATATCCAAATTTAGAAAAATCATATTCTAAAAAGTGTACGGATGGTGCCAATCTTCCCCTGCATGCTCTCTGTCTCAGCTACTGTAGTTCATTAGACCTCTCGATTTAGAAATTTAGATAGAGGGTTGCAGCCTGCGATATACCCTATACCTCGATGAGCTCAAGAATATCCGTAAAGCCTGCTACACACATGCATGCAAGTCGGCCAACTTGGCTTGAACAGACTAAATTGAGAAACTTGCATGAGCGTGTGGAGCGGAAGTTTGAGCTAAAAGTTGGGCTTGTAGGAATTCGGACAAAGCCGATTGCGAACAGTCTTCATAGCCGACTTTGCTTGACGTGCCAAGTTGGCCGACTTGCATGCATGTGTGTAGCAGGCTTAACAGATTCTTAAGTCATAGTAGTGAGCCCTAAGTCGTAATGGTTATATAATTGATGATATCGGTAGTATATTACGGCCGAAAATTGTCAATATTGCAAAATTCAATAAAATTAATCTCGCAATGAATGCTAATGAATGTTTTCCGGGTGAAATATTACGAATTGACACCATCACGCGATGAACTGTTTTTCGAAACAATTCTAGCAATCAAGCCTCATATGGTGCTATCTGCTTGTTTGGAACAAATCCACAGAGGCGAAGTGAAAGGAAATCCGATTAATAATTCAGTAGGTTTGCTCCGAGGTTTGCTCTCTTCGTGGACGCACAAAGCTCGAAATTAGCAGTCGGCTTGAACTCTGTAGGATCCGCCGAATTTCTATTTCGCACCTGATGACAGAAATCCATTTGTACAGTGATTCTTTCTTGAAGTAGCATGTCTCTGTCACACGTTAGAGGGTATTCAAACCAGGCTCATAGTAATTCTTCCTATTTCCATAGTTTCAATGAAATAATAGATATAGATGTTTATTTTCACATCATGCATGAGAATCGGCTATGTGAAAAATTGGTTACGAAATTTCTTGAATATTAACAAATTTCTTTAAATGAAATCTTGACCTTGAAAACTAGTAAATGACTCATCTCTTTCGATCGGTGAAACATGTTTTTTACAGGGTGTTTCATTGGTAACTGTACATACGTTAACCTAGACTAGTCCAAAAAACCTATATGTGATAGGTCTAATTAAATTCATAGCAGAGATACAGGGTGATTTATGTATTCATCAATATTTTCAATTGCTTATAACTTTCGAAACATCTAGTATAATCGATTAATACTTGAAACGTAAAACACACTTTCATGGATTAATCAATTCATCTTTGAATTGATCAGAAAATCCAGGTCTGTATCAGAAAAATATGGCACTTTTCGCAAGCTGAGATTCAACACCCTGTATGAATGAATATTGAAATTTGATTAGAATATTCGGAAAAAGCAGAAAATTTTCGATGGGCATCAGTAGATTTCAGTGTCCCGCACGACGTTTGACCCATCAAAATTTTTGTCTAAAGATTTAATTGAATAGTATAATTCCACTCACTTCACAATAATGTCGTACATTGAGATTGAATTCGAAAAATTGTGTGTAGGACTGATGAAATAATTGTATTTTTTTCATATTCTAATGAATAATTTTAAGAATTTTTCAGAAAAATATTGATTTCGAATAATTTATTCAAAATGATCAATGGTGAAAAAATAACTGAACAAATGAGTAAACAAGACTACATGTGGATTTTATTTAGCCCATCGATGCAAATTCCTCAAATTGAAGACTCCATCCCTCGGAAATATGGCTCTTCATGGGCGGAAGAAAATCCGTCAGTCAGACACATGAAATCCAAGTGCAAATTTTCAATTAATGTATGGTGTGGAGTTTATAATGATCGATTGATTTGGCCTCACATTCTGCCTCACTGGTGATATGTATTTGAATTTCCTTCGAAATCATCTGCCTGTACTACTCGACGGTACGAACATTGCAAGAATGTATTTCCATAATGTGGCTCCCTCCATTTTAGAGCTTTCGTTAGGAACTTTCTGGATCAGAACTTCCCAAATATGTGGAAAGGCAGAGGTGGACCACATGCATGACCCCCTAGATCACTAGATTTCAATCCTATCGATCATTTCGTTCAGGGTTATTTGAAATCTCCAGTATATGCGTCTGAGATTGAAAGTGAGGATATTCTCCTACAACGAATCGAAGTTGCCTGCAATAAGATCCGTAGTGATCCAGAAATGATCAAAAAGGCTATAAGAAGTAATTTGAAAAGAGCAAGAATGTACATCGAGCAAAACAGTGGCACTTTTGAGCAACTTTTATGATTTCTTTCAAATGTTTTGAGTGTTTACTCATCATTTTGCATGACTCAATCAAAATCCATATTGTTCTGAAAAATTCTTGAAATTATTCATTAGAATATGAAAAAAAATACAAATATTTCATTAGTCCAACCCAAAATTTTTCGAATTCAATCTCAATGTACGACATTATTCTGAAGTAAGTGAAATTTCACTATCGAATTAAATCTTCAAACAAAATGTTTGATGGCTCAAACGTCGTGCGGGACACTAAAATCTACTGATCCCCATGGAAAATTTTCTGCTCTTTCCGAATATTCTAATCAAATTCCAATATTCCTTCATACAGGGTGTTGAATCTCAGCTTGCAAAAAGTGCCATATTTTTCTGATACGGACCTGGATTTTCTGATCAAATCAAAGATGAATTGATTCATCCACGAAAGTGTGTTTCACGTTCCAAGTATCAATCGATTATACTAGATGGTTCGAAAGTTATAAGTTATTGAAAATTTTGATGAATACATAAATCACCCTGTATCTCTGCCATGAAGTTAATTAGACCTATCACATATAGGTTTTTTGGACTGGTCTAGGGTAGCTCTACCTCAGGTTTACGTATATACAGTTACCAATGAAACACCCCGTATAGTCTTTCAGCACATGCATAACGATCTGAATGTCTATGCAGGTTTTTTGAGCGCTCGTACAATTTACACGAGGGCTATATCATTTCGTCACGATGTCTGTATTTTTCGAATTTTGAGCCGAAAATGGTCTCAATCGACTATGTTCGACTCACTGATGACGAATCCGTCGAAAAATTCGAGTCTGTCCGTCCGGCCGTCCGGCCGTATACACGATAACTTTCGAACGGAATGTCCTAGAAACTTGAAATTTTCAGGGTAGGTTCAGTTCCCGAATGGCTCGATTAAGTTCGTTAATGGGCCAAATTCCACCAGGGGTTCCGTAAATATGGCCGTTCAAAGTTTTGTTTCCCTGATTACTTGAAAATTACAGATTTGATCGAGATGAAATTTTGCACTCAAATGGAAAATGAGGTGTTCAAGCTACATGTGGAATGTTGTCCAGATCGCATGACCAGAACCATAGAAACCATAGAAAATTGTAACTTTTGAACGGAAAGGCCTAGGGACTTGAAATTTTCAGGATAGGTGTGGATCTCGAATGTCGTGATCACGTTCATCTATGAGCAACATTATACAAGGGGTTCCGTAAATACGGTCGTTTGAAATTTTGTTTTCTCGATAAATTCGAAACTGCGGATTCGATCGAGATGAAATTTTGTATTTTAATCGAGAATGATATATTGAAGCAATATTTTGTCCAGATCGCATGACCAGAACCATAGAAACCATAGAAAATTCTAACTTTTGAACGGAAAGGCCTAGGAACTTGAAATTTTCAGGGTGGGTTTGGATCGCAAATTTCACGGTCATGTTCATCAATGAGCAAAATTGGACTAGGGGTTCCGTAAATATGGCCGTTCAAAATATTTTTTTCGTGATAGTTTCGAAACTACCGATCGGATTGGAATGAAATTATGCACCTAGCTCAGGAATAATGTATTCAAACTACGTGCAAAATTTTGTCCAGATCGCATCACCAAGACCATAGATACCGTGGAAAATTCTAGCGAATTATCGGAAAAAAATTGATCAGCTGAAGCACCGACATGAAGTCTGGAGTTTCGCCTAAGTTTCAGAATTTTTTTGACAGCAGTCAAAAATTCCTTCAATTGATTTCTAAAACTGGAAAATGCGAATCTACCTACAAGGTGCATGTACGAGCGCTCAAAAGCTCCTGCCTTCACGGCAGTGCTTTTCGTAATTTTTAATACCGCGTACCTACCTATATTTCGCATGAACTGAAATGTCTGTATTATCAATAATTTTTAGGTCTATAAGAGCATAAGTTGAGCAATACTCGATTGAGAAACATTTATTGTTCATGAATTCGGGAGATTAATGGAGGAGAATAGCATAATCTGTATGTAGAGAAATTTATGTAGAATTGTTTGTTATTTGACCAGGAATACAAACTAATGGCAACTTCGAACGTCCATATATTTCTTATCTTGTAACTTCGGCGATGTTTCATTTTGATGAGTTCTGCCCCTTGACAGAAAAAAACTCACCTTCAAAAACGAAATATAGAAAAAATTGGGTAATAACATTCAAAAAGCAATAAAATCTATCTAAATTATTCTATCAAACCAACTGAATAAGAAAGATTTATAAACTAATATTATTCAATGGGTTGAAAATCTGATCATAAACTAAACGGATGCTCACAAGTTCTTCTTCTTTTTTTGGGTTATGAAGGGAAACAAAATAGTTATAATAATAATATAACTAAAAATAATAATGTTCATTAAGCAACAATTATAAAAAAAACACAGAAATCAACCAATACATAATCGTATTAGTCCCAGTGAATCCTAATAGTGTCAGATTTCTACTGCCTAACCCCTCCCCAACTTGATATTGAAAGGTTCCGGGAAAAATCCGAAAAACCAATTATCTCATGATAATGAGATGTGAGTATGTATTCATATATATTTGTTTCTTTTTTCCTTTTGTCACTTCATATTGTTAGTTGCTAAATGTCAATGTCTGGATGAAGCTACACGAAACAAACTTACGTGTCTCATTCAGACAACTCTGTATACGAATAACCTGAATACATTTGATTTGATTTTGATTTTTTTTTATCATTATTAACTATCACACGATTTTTGCGTGTAGAGATCCGTATTTTCCCTATATTTATCTTTATAAATTAAAATTACGTGTCACGTTGTTTTTCCGGAATGAACTCCTAAAATACTGAACCGATTTCAATCAAATTTTGCACACTGTGTGCAGTTTGATCCAACTCAAAAGATAGGATATTTTATATCTCAATTAATAGTTGCAATATTTTGTATTGCAAATTATTTGTTTATTATATATGACAATGAGTCATTATTATCTAAGCGGCAACCTGGGTCTCAAATCGACGGCAGGTCATCGCGTCCCCACTACAGCCGATCACTCGACAAGACCGATAACGTGCGAGGTGTGATGCCAAGTTTCTGGGTCTTTCCCGAAACTGAGGAAATTTGAAACTGTTTGAGAACTGGGTTGGAACTTTTGAACAATCAAGCATAGGGTCAGGGTTAGGGTAGGGTTGGGTAAGGTTAGGGTTAATAATAATAACAATTACCTAGGTTTGAATACTTTAGCCACAGCAACGCGTGGCCGACTCCCCTAGTCTTTCGATAAACAAACGAATTGGGGATGGAAAGCAGAGGTAAGAACGATATAACAAATCGGCTATCAATTTTTTCGAGACAGTTTCATTACTTTTCGATATTTTTCAGGATTTTACGGGAAAAAAAATGATGAAAAGCACTGCCGTGAAGTCAGGAGCTTTTCAGCGCTCGTTCACCCACCTTGTAGGTAGATTCGCATTCTGAAGTTTTAGAAACAAATTGAAAAAATTTCGACAGTCAAAAAAAACATCAAACTAAGATGAAATCCAGATTTCACGTCAGTGCTTTAAATGACCAATTTTTTTTTAGATAATTCGCTAGAATTTTCTACGGTATCTATGGTTTTGGTAATGCGATCTGGACAAAATTTTCCACGTGGTTCGCATACATTATTCGACATCTATGTGCAAAATTTCATTTCAATCCAATGAGTAGGTTCGAAATTATCAGGATAAAAATATTTTGAACTGCCATTTTTAAGGAACCCCTTGTCTAATTTTGCTCATTGATGAACGTGAACGCGAAATTCACGATCTGAACCTTTCCTGAAAATTTCAAGTTCCTAGGCCTTTCCATTCGTAAGTGATGATTTTCTATAGTTTCTATGGTTCTGGTCATGCAATCTTGAAAAAATGTAGCTTGAATACATCATTCTCCATTGAAATACTGAATTTCGTCACCATCAAATCCGCAGTTTCGAAATTATCGAGAAAACTAAATTTCAAACGACCATATTTACGGAACCCCTAGTCTAATTTTGCTCATTGATGAACGCGACATTCGAGATCCTCACCTATCCTGAAAATTTAAATTCCCTAGGCCTTCCCATTATAAAGTTATAATATTTTATGGTTCCAATAGTTCTGGTCATGCGATCAAGACAAATTTTGCATGTAACTTGAACACGAAATTTACCATCTGAGTGCAGAATTTCATCTCGGTCGAATGTGTAGTTTCGGTGTAATCAGAAGAACAAAATTTCGAACGGCCATATTTATTGGACTCCTGGTGGAATTCTGCCCATTAACGAACTTAACCTCGGCATTTGCGAACTGAACCCGCACTGAAAATTTCAAGTCTCTGGGACGTTCCGTTTGAGAGTTATCGTGTATACGGACAGACGGACGGACAGACAGACAGACTTCGAATTTTTTAACGGATTTGTCACCAGTGATTCGAACCTTTTCGATTGATCCCATTTTTGGCTCAAAAGTAGAAAAATACAGACATCGTGACGAAATGATATAGCCCTCGTGTAAGTAGTACGAGCGCTCAAAAAACAACTACCGAGCAAGTAAAAATAGAAATTTTGAGGATAAAGCTTCATAATAAGGTATATTAGATTGAACAAAGTCTCTTGCAACTATTCCACACCTCTATTTTGTAGGTTCACGATGTTTTTTCTCGATTTTTTCGAAAAATATCATTCTTCGACAAACTGATCGAAACAAATATGAAGTTTCAAGAATAAACTTCTTGGGGGTCTCCAGTTGATTTGAATCAGATTGAATAAAGTCTTTTGCAACTATTCCAACCCCTATTTTGTAGGTTTACAAGGTTTTTTATGGGTTTTTTTGAAAAATATCATTCTTCAACAAACCGATCGAAGCAAAAGTGGATTAATTGTTCTTTTGATATTTTCAGATGTGCAAATCGTTTTGAAGATGGAACCGTTCTTTCATGAACTTCTAAGTGTGCAACATTGCTTCCAAATTCTGGTGCCTCCTAATGTCAGTAACAAAGAACATGAATCCATTTCTTCATTAATTTCGAAATTACACATTATGTCTTACAAGTTGAGAATAATAAATCAATTAAAGATTCATTTTCGTATTATTGACTAAATTGACTTGATGCAATAAGGGTCTATAATTGATTCAGTATTATCAAATTTCATTCAGTACAAATTTCAAAGAAACAAATGAATTACAAAGTGCGAAGATATGAAGGGAATGATCTCAATGGTGAAGCAATATAACTTTTCGATTTTCAAGTGAAAAAAATCAACTTCAGTTGGATTATCGTTTCAATTATGCATTAGGAAAAAAACAATCCTATTTCTTCTATTAGCTCAAGGTATACAATCCCAATGAATAGTTTTAATAAAATTTCAATAAAATTTGTTATTTGTTTGTTATTATAAATAACAATAACGATAAATAACGGCGTTATTCGCATTATAGTGGCTTTCCAGCCACGTTCATATTTTTATGTTCACTTCAATCAAATTTACGTCAGATAAGTTATGTTACATTTGATTTTAAGTTTTTCCTTCCACGTACCACATGAAAATGAAGCAAAAAAGCAATTACAAACAACAAAGAGAATAATTTGCTCATAGTATGCGTTAAATATACCGAAACGGAAAAATGAATCGAGCTTTCGATTCCAAATCGATATTTCGATTCGTAATAGGAAAAAAAATCGAGTATCACAGAATTCAACCGCGATCGCCAGAGCATACTTCATTCGTCATTATTCATCGAACTAATACATCGATAACACTCAGATATTTCGATTCGAAATCGAAATAAAAACGAGAATCACAGAATTCAAGCGACGTCCGTCTGAGCACACTCCATTCGTCATCATTCATCGAGTTAATCAAGTAGGACGCTCTATGGTCATCGAATTTTGACGTAACGCGACAGAATCGTACTCGGCCCCACGGCAAGATTTTTTTCTCATCGATCTATACGAAAAGGTGTATCTACTTATTATGTAGATCTACCTATTATATTGATCTATCCGGAAAGGTGTATCTACCTATTATGTGGATCTTCTAGCTTACTGGTATTCAAAAAAGGCCAAAACAAATCACAAAACAATGCGTCCGTACCGCTGATTGTTCACACTGATTTGAAACAAGCTTCCAGTTCAGGAAACCACCGTTTGTTTTGTGGGTAAATATCTATCTTGCGCAGAATTTCATTGAATATAATTCGATTTCAAGAGATGATGAATTCTTCATCTTGAAACTTTTGTATGGGCAATCTTTGATGAAATGGTTCGTTGGCATGATTTCTAAAGGCTTTCGAGGAAAGTCGTCCCTTTGAAAACATCTTGTGTTTTATATTTGAATTTTTAAATTGAACACTTCAAGTACATAGTTCCAAATAACGTGAATAGGCCAATTCCATGGAAGAGCCAAGCATAGCAAAGCGGAAGTTTTGAAGATATTTTTTTCAATATCATTAATGTATAGATAATCATAGAAGTGTATCCTATTTAGTTTCGAGAAGTGCATATATAATGATCTAGAATAAGTTCTAAATTGGCTCAGAACCGGTTGATAAATTGAGTCACAAACAATGCTTATAAACCGGAAAGCAGTTATGGAATGAGACGTAGCAACTCCGCAGTCATCATTCAATTATAAGTTCAGGAGATGAAGTTTCATTGGGAACTTCGTATCGTATTTTATGTTTGGCGGAAAGCTCTCCACCTTCTATTATAAATCAAAAAAGCAAAGGTAAAGCAATTATAATAATTCATGTTGCATGTAGCACATTATACCACTTTCAATATCGAATATTCACCCCAAAAAGGTTTATGATCCAATTATAAACAGGTCTTATCATAAGAGCGAAATTATGGGGTAGGGTGAAGGGGGTTATTATCATCCCCTTACTCGAGATTGATGTGAAGAAGAGGAATGTATCAAATGAAATGAAACAAAATAGAAAAAGAATACCTCTTCTCGTGTACTGCACTGCTGCCATGACAGACTTCTTCCTTGCCTGATATTTTCACCTGAGTACGCCCTTATCTTATAAAATTATTGTACTTACCTTGAAACAATCCGAAGAATGCCATACAAGGTAGCCATGAAATGGAAATCCACATTATGTCGATACGAAATTCAACCCCGTTTGCACACGTTCCTAATCCTCATTGTTCAGAGATCTTGAATCACGTTTTCTTCAATTCACTATCAAATAGTCACCACTATTGAAGAATCGTTTTTATAGGCATTCATTTCTCCTCATATTCAGTTTGTGTAGCTGTTATCTACTCATTATCTTGGTCATATTTTCTCGGAGATATGGATCTAATTCTAGTATGTCCAGAATCTTTTTATGGCCTAGGTGAACATAACCGTAATGTAAAAAATTATGTAAAGCACTGCCGTGGAGGTTTTGAGCGCTCGTTCATCCACCCTGTAGGTAGATTCGCATTTTCCAGTTTTAGAAACCAATTGAAGAAATTTTTTACAGCTGTCGGAAAAAATTTGAAACTCAGGCGAGATTCCAGACTTCACGTCAGTGCTAAGTGACCAACTTTGTTTTAGATAATTCGCTAGAATTATCTATGGTGTGCGATCTGGACAAAATTTCGCGAGTAGCTTGAATACATCATTCTTCATCTATGTGCAGAATTCCATTCCAAGTGGTTTCGAAATCATCAGGAATGAAATATTTTGGACAGCCATATTTATGGAACCCCTGGTCTAATTTTGCGCGCACATTGATGAACGTAACCGCGACATTCAAGATCTAAACCTACCCTGAAAATCCCAAGTCCCTATGCCTTTTCGTTCGAAAGTTGTAATTTTTTATGTTTTCTATGGTTCTGGTCATGCGATCTAGAGATGTAGCTTGAACAGGTTATTCTCCATCTGAGTTCAAAATTTCACCTCGATCGAATCAGTAGTGTCGAGGAAATCAGAAGAAAAAAATTTCGAACAGCCATATTTACGGAACCCCTGGTCGAATTTTGACCAATAACTCAACCCTGGCAGTCAAGATTCGAACCTACCCTGAAAATTACAGTAAAATCGTGACGAAATGATATAGCCCTCGTGTAAGTAGAACGAGCGCTCAAAAAGGACAGACTGTTGAAGCAGCACTCTAGCCTCGTCTTCTAAGTCAGGGACACTTTAAAACTTGTTTCGAAACTTGAACCCTGAAAACTCGAACAAACTATCTAGATCCCAAAGAAAACGAGGTGCGGTGCAGTGTACCTGAAAGCAACTTGTATAGTAGAAGAGGAGGAGGAAACAACCGAACACCTAATTTAAAAGTTCAAAAAAATCATTAATGGGTAGGAGGGTAAAAAGAAATTAAATTCCCTTTTTTTTTCACTTTTCGATTAAGGCAGGGCAAACACTTCTCGTCTGTCTTCAGTCATTGTCCAACCCACAATACAACATCAGAGTAGTCTTGAAATCCAACACGAAAAACATTTTCTTCTTCATTAAAAGCAAACGTGGGATGGCAGTCGAATGATGGGTCACCCTGTGTATTTCACTCAATTAAACATCAGATATCGAATTTCACCACTCAATCCCCATTCACTTCGTTTCAATTCTCAGTTGGCTTTTCATTATCACAATCTATAATTTTGACTACGTGGAAACTCCAGAGAATATTAGGTGTTAAAAATCGTGCTATATGCCGGAAGCTTAATTCGGCAATATCGTGCGAAGTTTGAATTTGGTTTGGTTCATCTAGATAGTCATGTTAATGAACTTAAAATATTGCAGTAGAAAATTGACTCAGTTTTAATCATTTGTGATAGCGTACTGTGATTTCCGCATTTAATGTTAAACTTGATCATAAAACATTTTTTATCAAGAAAATAAGTTACGAAAACAGAATGTCAAATCTCGAAACGTTAATCAGAAGTCTATCCCCGTCTCTTATCCCAATAAACCCATACTTAATTTCATGAACTTATATGAGATGGAAAGTATTAGATTAGAAACCCCTTTTTCCCAATCTCCTAGACTATTCCTTCGAAGCTTTGTGGGGCATTGAAAGAATGTATAGTTGACGGCAGAATAATCTACATAATTTGCATTCCTAATGCTGGTCGTTTCCATCGTCTTTGCAATCTTTAAATCTCCTCGAATGAAATAGCTCTTTGGGGTTTTCTTCTGGTGGCAATTCTGGGTGACGGTTATTTACCCTAACCTAACCTTAACCTAACTCTTACCCTTATCCTCACTCTAACATGAAACCAGGACAAAATGAATTTGGACAGCCCAAATTTAACAAATATTCATCAGAAATTCATCCATTCCGCATTCGTGTACTGGTTTTGTTTAATGACTAACCAGGACTTATGTCTGAAAACCAGTACTGTACTGGTAAAATCAGTACGAATGGTCACCTTACTCTAACCCTTACCCTTATCCTTACCCTTGTTTATGAGTCTCAAAAGTGTTTTCATATTCGTAGGTATATGTTATAATCAATGTGTGAAATATTCGATATAGAAAAAAAAATACCTTAAAAGTTGGATTGAAACCTCGTCCCTCAATTATGTTTGAACCAAATTATCTCATTTGGAACACAATATTGTAATGCTGAATATTTTGGATACTTAACGAATTCAAAGGTTCGGGTGGCATTGTCAGTTGTGGCAATTTGATTTTTCCATTCAAACAACATAATCCTGGGGGTTCGTTTCGATATCTCAGAGCAATGCAGTATTGACAAATAGTGTTCATATTTCCGTAAGACACCAGTATATTGCTAGCATAATCGACTGTGGGATCATATCTAAATGCCAAACGCTCAAAGTTGATCATTCCATTGGATTCTATATTTTGTTATATCTCACCTGAGATCGATAATATCGATTCTTCCGGAGCTGGGGCAAATCTTGATAGAGAACCTCTCATTCTGTTCGCTCATGATCTCGATCATTACGAACTCGACTTGATTCACGCGTCCACCATAAACTGTTCCACATGAGTTAGGGATATTGACTTGAAGTGCAAAAAAAGATTTTTGTGATGAAAATTCGTATTAATATGATTTCAAGTTGCAAATTAATTTTAGCCTGTAGGTCAGCAGCGTATACAGGGTGGTTAAGTAAAATCGAGTAAAATAACGAAATTTTATTACCAGAGAATTCAAGCATTTTAAGACTATCAATACAATGTATGGCCTCCACGGGCATCAATAACAGCTTGACATCTTCTTTGCATACTACACACGAGATTGTTGAACATTTCTTGAGGAATTTGGTTCCATAAACAGCTCTCTCAGATCATTTAAGGATTCTGGGGTAGGTTGATGATTATCTAATCTTCTTTGGAATGCATATTCTATGCAATTCAAATCTGGTGAGTGCGGAGGTATTGGTAAAGGTGGAATACCAAGCTCCTCGCGCGCATTCTCAACTATGGCTGCACGGTGCGGTCTAGCGTTATCGTCTAGAAATTGAAAAGTTTCACCAATAGCAGCGTGAACATTTGGCACAACATTGTCAATGACATGCTCCCTATAGTGTAAGGCGGTCATATTCCCAGGACAAATGTGTAGATCTGTGCGCCCGTTGAAACATATCCCGAATACGGGGAATGTGTGGGATTGTCCATACCCTTATTCTTCGAGAATCTGAAAATCGTCCATATCTGGATTCATTAGTGAAAAGGACACTACGCCATTGATCGTTCCAATTGATATGTTGCCTTGTCCATTCCAGTCTTTGACGCTTATGGTCACGTGTTAATGGAACTCCTCTTAATGGACATCTAGAACCTAGATTCACCTCTCTCAAACGTCGTCTGATGGTTTCGATGGAAACTTGGACCCCATCTGCATTTTGAAGAGTATTCCGTAGCATTCTACACGAAAATGTAGGGCTTCTTCTCGCCGAAACGGTGATGAAACGATCCTGAGCAGGTGTTGTTTTTCGTCGCCCACCAAGCCTTCGTCTTTCCAACACGGAACCTGTCTCCCTGAACCTATTTCAAAGTCGAGATATCACACTTTGGCTGACTTGGAGCCTTTCGCTGAGTTAGGCCACCCTGTAGCATTCCGATAGCCCTATTAGCCTCAGCGTTTGTTAATTTACGTCTTGGCATTTTCAGAAAACTCGTTTCAAATCGAAGCCGTTGATAAACTGACTTCATTTCAAAATAAGAACATTCATGAAGCATATGCAAAGAACCAAGCTTCAGAAAAAAGGCGAACAGATTGACGAAATGTCTCATACTGATTTTTATTGGATCGATTCAAGTTGTTATTGAGTTTTGAATGATTTTACAGCGACTTTCTCGAAGATTACATACTTATAAAAACGATTGAATACGATATCCCTTACTCTTGTGGAGCTGTATATTTGGACGACTCACTGATGGCATTTTTATTGATAACTATCCCACAGCACAACGATATATATCAAATGTAGTGATGAACTGCTGAGCAATTTCTAGAAACACGATAAACTTCACCCACATAAGTGTCAAAATTCTCATGAAATATAAGTAATCTATGATTGTTCGCTTGGTCGGAGGAAAAAAGAAAGGCTCTTTTTCTTTTCCGTACAGTTTTTTCGGCAATATTTCGTTGTATAAAGTTTGTCTAGATAATAATGAACACAACTAAAAAAGAATGATCGAATTTGGTGCAGTCGTTTGAACGTGATGCTTGTACATACATAAACCATAGATCCTCTTTTATTAATATAGACTAATTAATACTTAATTCTGAATAAATTGCAATTTTTATCCACTATTACGTTATAATTAATGATTTTTTTCAATAATTCAATATCTTTTCATTTAATGACACCTAAGTACTCGTGTAAGACTAAGTAAAGTTTTTGATCTCAAGAAGCAGTGCTCATTTTGTGCTGATAGAGCAGGCGAGGCCGCAGAGACATAGAAAAAAAAGTAAAACTCGATAAGGACAGTAAGTACTCTTGAGTTTAGAGACAATGTTATGGAAAACGCAGAAGAACGTGGTGGAACTTTCGGGGAATTGGTGAAAAATCGTATATTTTTTCGATATGGTTCAATTGCTGTTGAAGCTGAATAAAATGTTATTCGTTATACGAATTTCTTCACATAAAAAGTACAATCGTCTCATCCGAAACTTCGTCAAAATAATCAAGTTTCAGAAGCTATGATAGAGTATTTCAATTACATAGAAAATAGTAAAGATTCACAATTAACACTAGAAGAGCTTAAAGATGTCTTGACAGGGTATATACCAGATGATAAAACTATTATTTCAAGGCTACAAAGTATGCAACCCATTGGTTAAGTAATTTTGATGTATTCTTGAAATAGTAGTTACTTAACTTAATATATTTATTAATTACAAAAAAAGTAGGAACATTTACGATAATTTCTTTTCGTGATGTACACTTTCATATTTTATCCAGAGTCTGGTACGATAATAAAAACTTAAATCCTCAAACAGAAAGATTAAGAATTATAGGAGCTGCAGCATCTATTATTGGAGAAGACATTCGATCATATTAACCAAGAAATTCCAATAACTTTAGAGTATTTCCTAGAAAAAGTCATCCCAAAAAACCGGAAAGGAAAGGTAGATCATTCAAAAACAAAATGTGCTTGAATAAGCCATGCAGTAAAGGCTGCCATCAGGGGGCGTTGCTTTTCACAGTGCGTTCTGGCCTCTATCTCGAAAATGGTTCAAGATTTTGAAAAAATGTTTCAACAAAAGTTGTAGAGAATTGAATCTCTCACAATATTTTCAATGATGATGAATAGCATCAAAATCATAGCAAACGAGATATTTGCAACAAAAGTGTAAAAGATCGATTTTTTTGACCTTTGATTATGGAATATCTGTAGTCGCAGACACCCTACAACAGGTAGGTTTTGAGGCAAGTTTTAGGGTATCAAAATAAAGGCTTATACAAGTTTGAAGCCGACTCTCTTTCATTCCGAGATACCTTTCCCCATTCGACTAATATTGACACCAGGGGGAACAATGCTTTAATGCGCTTCAAAGGATAAAATGCACTGCTCAAACGCTTACAAACAAAAACAGTATGATTTGGCCACCTCAAATTTTGATCAACCTGTAGACCTAAGAATTTCACACAATCCTGGGACTCCAACCTACTACGAGGAAGCCGGTCGCTGGTGCCACGTTCAGTATAAGAGATAGAAAAGATATGAGAAATATACGAGCATTAGCTAGCATCGCGACTTGAGTTCTATCAAATTAACAACCGTCACATATATTGAGTATATCAAATGAAAAAATTACCATATATGCCCTAATGCAATCTGGCAAATCATTGATAAATAGCAGAAAAACCTGCGGATCCAACACAGATCCCTGGGTTACGCCCATTTCTAAAGGATATTCATCAGACTCATGATGACCCACTACGAAAATATGCCGATCAATCAACCAGTAAGCTGCGCACCCAGTCGAGGAACACTTCCCTGAAGCCAAATTTGTGAAGCTTTTCGAGAATTAAGGTGACATTAATGCACGGGACAAACCGAAAAACAGTCCTGCTACACATACGCCGTCATCTAATCAGTCATAAACGAACTCCCAAAACTGATACGCCGCACGCCGCAGTCTCCGTCGACCGGCCGATCAGCAGCCATGTTGACAATTTGTTGAAACTTTATTCAAGTATCTTAACATTCTCTCCAACATTAATTCCTCTATCACTCTCTCGAGAGAACTTAATACGGATATGGATCGTTAACTGGCCATATCATCAGAAGCGCCTTTCTTCTTGTCTTCAGAATAGAAGGGAACCTTTCAGGTATTGGTGAGATGTTCCAAGTAATCTGATATTTGGGGGCCAATAGTTATATCTAATTTCAATAGGATAAACCCACCAGTTATTGGACATGTAATAGTTATTGGACAGTTGGACTTTAATGATCAAAAATAAGATTTCTACTCAACCTTTCAGTTCATCTTCTATTTCCTAGATGGACTCAATCTATGTTAATGCTTTTGCTCTTGGCCGCGTTGCGTGTAGCGTTTCTGTTATTTGGCGGCATTCGAGGATTTACCGATGTGTGAATAGGCCCGGCAATAATTCAACTTTTGTTAAGGAAGTTCGTGTGACATAACTGTGCTTATTGGTTTCGCTAAAGGAAATTCGGGTGATTTGAGATTATACATCTATTTTATACTGAAGAAAGGTGAGTTTCACAACTTTATAGCGCGGTGTGTGGAGTTTTGTTAATTTCTTTTTGGGTGTCCAATAACTTAAACGAAATATTGACTAATTTTGGTTGTTGCACACGCGTCTAATAATTGATCTCTTCGGTTTCCTTCAAGTTTATGCAACAGCTTTACCGTCTTTTCACGCTGATTCTATAAATCTAAAATTTTCTGGAATATTTCTATTACAACTAGTTATTGGACACTTGTCCAATAACTGAACTTTCCATTTCAGCTGTTGTATTCCTTCATAAATAATGCCAAGAAAGAGTGATTCCGACTCTATGAGTTCTGCTTTAAATGAATTAAAAAAAAAAATAAAATATCATTAAGAGCAGCAGCAAAAAAAACTGGTGTGCCAAAATCCACACTGGAGTTCAAATTGAAAAATCCTGGACATAAAGACACTTGCGGTCCATCAACCATATTAACATTGGGAGAGGAATTGAAGCTAGTAACGTAAGATATCTCCTTAGTATTGAATCAGAAAAGCCCACAGTATCCACCAAGGAAAAAAACAATGCCGAAATCTTCGAAGATCACGAAAATAATGAAGACGAGAAGGAATTAGATCTTATAACTGAGACAACAGAGACAAATAAAATATTGATTATTGAAAATATTGTTGTAAAGAAAGAAGATAATGAAACCGCCTCTGGAACTTCGAATAATGGTGCACTTGCTTGCAGAAGTACTGATATTCGTTGCTTCAACTTGACTAAAACTGTAAATCCACCTTCAACAAGTGGATACATTGATACGACATCTGTATCTTCAGTCCTATCATCGACAAGTAAAACATGTATAGGTGCGTACTTCAAAGTACCAGAAAAACCTCAAAAAAAAACAAGCGCAATTTGGAACGCGTCTCATATGCAATTACTTCGAGATGTTATCAGGAACATTATGAAGCCAAAAAAAAATCTCAAGTTAGAGGAAGAAAAAAGAAGGATGGAGAGGAAACGTCTGAGAGGAGAAAGAGTTGCAGCTAAAGCTGCGTCTCAAAATAAGAGAGTTCGCAAGTCGAAACAGAATATAAAAATTGTTCTGTGTGTAGAAAAATAATAGTTGAAAGTGGTCTTTATTTCACATGCAATATGCAAGATTTGTAATAAACCTGTTCATCATCATTGCATTCCAAAAAGACACGAAGAGCATCTTCCAGATTTGGAAGACAATGATCTTTTTCTGTGTCATTTTTGCTTCAGAGAAGAAATTGACTAAGGAGCTGAGAGTAAAAAAGATATGAAAATGGGGAGGAAGAAATGAAAGAATTATTCGATATGTACAAGAATGAATATGCCAAATATAAGTAAATAGACCATAAAGTGTTAATTATATCCCAACATTCATCCCTTATTGCTCCTCTAAATGAAAAATATTGAAACACTTTTTGAGCGCTCGTACTATTTACACGAGGGCTATATCATTTCGTCACGATGTCTGTATTTTTCGAATTTTGAGCCGAAAATGGTCTCAATCGACTATGTTCGACTCACTGATGACGAATCCGTCGGAAAATTCGAGTCTGTCCGTCCGTCCGGCCGTAAGCACGATAACTCTCGAACGGAACAACCTAGAGACTTGAAATTTTTAGTGTGGGTTGAGTTCCCGAATGCCTCGGTTAAGTTCGTTAATGGGCCAAATTCCACCAGGGGTTCCGTAAATATGGCCGTTCAAAGTTTCGTTTCCCTGATTACTTGAAAACTACAGATTCGATCGAGATGAAATTTTGCACTCAAATGGAAAATGAGGTGTTTTAGCTACATGCGGAATTTTGTCCAGATCGCATGACCAGAACCATAGAAACCATAGAAAATTGTAACTTTTGAACGGAAACGCCTAGGGACTTGAAATTTTCAGGATAGGTGTGGATCTCGAATGTCGTGATCACTTTCATCTATAAGCAACATTATACGAGGGGTTCCGTAAATACGGTCGTTTGAATTTTTTTTTTCTCGATAATTTCGAAACTACGAATTCGTTCGAGATGAAATTTTGTATTTTAATCGAGAATGATATATTGAAGCAATATTTTGTCCAGATCGCATGACCAGAACTATAGAAACCATAGAAAATTGTAAGTTTTGAACGGAAAGGCCTAGGAACTTGAAATTTTCAGGGTGGGTTTGGATCGCGAATATTGCGGTCACGTTCATCAATGAGCAAAATGAGACAAGGGGTTCCGTAAATATGGCCGTTCAAAATATTTTTTTCCAGATAGTTTCTGTAATAAACCTGGGGGATTCTATTCTTTATTTAATCGTATTTTCTATATTCCGCTGTCACCAATTCGTACTAAAACCTGGGGTTTCTACCCTTATTAATCATATTTCGCTGTCACCAATTTTTATCTATCTATTTTCCGAAAAGGCCTTGATTCGTGCTCTCTGCACTAAGAGAGAGTCTTTTGTCTTATTTTTCTGAGAAACAGGTATTCAGGAAAAAAAATTACGAAAAGCACTGCCGTGAAGGCAGGAGCTTTTAAGCGCTCGTACATGCACCTTGTAGGTAGATTCGCATTTTCCAGTTTTAGAAATCAATTGAAGGAATTTTTGACTGCTGTCAAAAAAATTCTGAAACTTAGGCGAAACTCCAGACTTCATGTCGGTGCTTCAGCTGATCAATTTTTTTCCGATAATTCGCTAGAATTTTCCACGGTATCTATGGTCTTGGTGATGCGATCTGGACAAAATTTTGCACGTAGTTTGAATACATTATTCCTGAGCTAGGTGCATAATTTCATTCCAATCCGATCGGTAGTTTCGAAACTATCACGAAAAAAATATTTTGAACGGCCATATTTACGGAACCCCTAGTCCAATTTTGCTCATTGATGAACATGACCGTGAAATTTGCGATCCAAACCCACCCTGAAAATTTCAAGTTCCTAGGCCTTTCCGTTCAAAAGTTAGAATTTTCTATGGTTTCTATGGTTCTGGTCATGCGATCTGGACAAAATATTGCTTCAATATATCATTCTCGATTAAAATACAAAATTTCATCTCGATCGAATCCGCAGTTTCGAATTTATCGAGAAAACAAAATTTCAAACGACCGTATTTACGGAACCCCTTGTATAATGTTGCTCATAGATGAACGTGATCAGGACATTCGAGATCCACACCTATCCTGAAAATTTCAAGTCCCTAGGCCTTTCCGTTCAAAAGTTACAATTTTCTATGGTTTCTATGGTTCTGGTCATGCGATCTGGACAAAATTTCACATGTAGCTTGAACACCTCATTTTCCATTTGAGTGCAAAATTTCATCTCGATCAAATCTGTAGTTTTCAAGTAATCAGGGAAACAAAACTTTGAACGGCCATATTTACGGAACCCCTGGTGGAATTTGGCCCATTAACGAACTTAACCGAGCCATTCGGGAACTGAACCTACCCTGAAAATTTCAAGTTTCTAGGACATTCCGTTCGAAAGTTATCGTGTATACGGCCGGACGGCCGGACGGACGGCCGGACGGCCGGACGGCCGGACGGACAGACTCGAATTTTTCGACGGATTCGTCATCAGTGAGTCGAACATAGTCGATTGAGACCATTTTCGGCTCAAAATTCGAAAAATACAGACATCGTGACGAAATGATATAGCCCTCGTGTAAATTGTACGAGCGCTCAAAAACCTCGAAATTTGTAAGAGAACAAATTATATTTAAGAAAGAAAAATGATGGTAAAATGCGTACATAAAATCGTAATTTGCACAAACATCAAAAGAACATCCAAATAAAGCATCTATCGTTCACTTAGTTTCTCACAATCGTAAATTAAATCAAACAATTCAACTGTTACTTCCCATCAACATGCCAATCGAAAATGTACGAGGGGTCAGATAATCAGTTACAACTAATATTCAAATTTCGTACGTAAAATCGAACGTACATCAAATCAATTTCGGATCGAGATATCAATAATATTGGGAATTACAATAATGCCATTCACATTCATAGGGGTTAAAGCTTTGAATTGAATCTTCCTACCTTGGTCTGCAAACCACCTAATTTCTCTTTTGTACCTGTTCGGAAACTAAACCACCCACACACGATATTGGCCTTTATTTTTATTCGCACTCGAAACACAACCTTCGGCTTTTTAACTCTACTCAAAATAAACTTCTTAAACACTTATTTGTACGATCTAACACAGTTACCCCCTCAAACCGAAATCTAACAGAAATCCTCTACTGAAAAATTACAACACTAGTTTCCTACACCGCCCTCGAAACCGTCGTCTGACTTTACCCTTCGTGGGTCCCATTTTCGCCGAGGAACTCCCTTTTTTCCGAGTAACTCCACTCCCGCCGAGTAACTGACTTTAATTTTTCCTTGATCTCCAAAAGTAAACTTTTCCCTCCTTTCAAAAAGAATCTACAGCTCAAGAGTGGGCATCCAGACGCTTAAACAGCAAATTCTCAGTTCAAAAATGTTCCCATGAATTTTAATCTCAACTGGCCCTATCTACCGTAGTCATAAACAATTTCAGCCACTACAATGTTGCAAATGGACAACTTTGCTTTTTAGACGTTACTTATCGAGCCCATGGGTGGTCTTTTCGTCGAACTTATCATGATCATTAAAATAAACGACATCCGTCCCAAACACCTGCAGATTAATACAATGTAGATGAAGTATTTTCTTTCCATTCAGGCAATGCATTTGAATTTAAATAATCCCTGTACTTTTGAATAAGTATTTCCCAATTATTACATTTCGGAACTACTGATCGGATTGGAATGAAATTATGCACCTAGCTGAGGAATAATGTATTCAAACTACGTGCAAAATTTTGTCCAGACCGCATCACCGAGACCATAGATACCGTAGAAAACTCTAGCGAATTATCGAAAAAAAATTGATCAGCTGAAGCACTGACATGAAGTCTGGAGTTTCGCCTAAGTTTCAGAATTTTTTTGACAGCTGTCAAAAATTCCTCCAATTGGTTTCTAAAACTGGAAAATGCGAATCTACCTACAAGGTGCATGTACGAGCGCTCAAAAGCTCCTGCCTTCACGGCAGTGCTTTTCGTAATTTTTTATCCAATAACTGAACTAGCCCTGTCCAATAACTGAAAAATGTGTCCGATAACTAATTTTTTCTTCAAGAATTTTTGGTTTGTCTGTAAAAAAAAAAGTCTTCATTGAAAAGTGAATGTGAATAGAGTTGGTCCAAGACAACAAAAGCAACGAATTATTGGTGATTTGCTAGTATCCGTAGGCCTGAAAACAAAAGTATCACTTATGTTTGAATTTGAAAAAACTCTTAATTGTCTCTACTACCCTACTCTAGGCCTTTTCTTTCGAAGGTTATCGAGATTACAGTGGGCCAGAGGTACATACAAAATTTGACATTAATGGATGCTATATCTACTCAGAGTTTGACAAGTTTATGTGAAGATTTCCATAGTGATGTGAACACTTTATGTATCATTGATAGAGATGATATGTTGATTGTCAACCTAACTGAAATGGTTTCTTAGGTTAATTTGAACTGATGCGTCTTTGTTGCGCGGCCTGTTAATCCAACACAGTCAAGTTCTTCAATGAAGAGACCTTCTATTGAATTGATCCTACTTAAAGTAACGTATCCTTGGCCAGCAGCGAAGAGCTTTGAGCCTGAATAGACAACATTTTGTTCACTATGCAAGCGCAGCATATTATAATAAGCAGCATTGCCAAAGCAGTTGCACTATCAGTGTTAAGGCAGACTTTAGAACGGGCATCATAATTGAATGGCTATTTTGAATCGAATCAGATCCCAAACGCCATGTTCTGCCATCTGAGAAGCGCAATTTTTAGTTTATAAAATTTAAAAAAAATCGCATAATCGCCAACCCCGAAAACGCCAATTTTGAACCGAATCAGACTACTTCTTGTACATACAAATCCCACGTTTTCAGTTCAAATACGGCGAAATCGCCCTAGTGTTTGAAATGACCAGTGGCGGCCGCTCAGAGGAGGCAGAGGAGGCCAAGCCTCCCCAAATTTTACTGCATATTTAATTCTTAGTTCAAGTTCAACTATATTATGTCAACCTAAATCAATAGAATATTCAAATTTCTGGATATTCTTCACCCCAATATTTCATCACGTTTATACATTCTCCGCAACAGACTCTAAAACTGTGGAGATTGCGCATCGCAGCACCGTACTACAGGCATGCGAATCATGGGAATACAGCAGACCCCATAAGTCCAGCCGCCTCAGCCGCGGAGGCCCAGCTCGGACCAGCTCCAGTCGACAATCGAGATCCCCTCGAATCTTGAATGTAAAATTTCGAATTTCTGCCGATACGAAGCTGCGTCCAATCAAAATTCGATCTGTGAACCACGTGACGGAGGCAGATTTCCCCTCGCTTGTTCGTTTAGCTCGATGGCCCGATCAACCCCGAATATGAACCTCGGCCTCGGCCGCCTCGGCGATTAGGAAGGATCGGAATCACTACACTATACCACCTGTTTCTATTTATTTTTAATATCGTATCATAGGGACGACTCAGAAAACAATGTGTGGTCAAAATTAGGCTATTCGGATTTAAAAAATTCACATAGGTCTATTGAAAGACATAGCAGATAAAAATCTCACTTAGGGGTATCAATTAAATTCAAATTATTCGTAAAGCTCGATATTGTAAATTCACTTGATCAGGGTCATAGGCTAGGTAAACTATCATAGATCAACTATCTAGTGGTATATCTATACAGGATGTTTCATTATATATGCGCAGGATTTCAGGATGTGATAGATCGTCCAAAAATATTATTATTACTATTAACGTAATCTAATAAGTTCTTCCAAAGATTGCTCAGTGGTTCAAAAAATAATTTCATATTGTAAACCTGAAGTTTTTGACGTATAAAAGGGTTGACAGTTTGTGAAGACCATGTTTTTCAACATAAAAGTTGATTTCTATCGAAAACGGTCGACTATAGAGCGTATGACCAGGAGTATCTTTCGAAGAAAACATTGGCGGTTAAAATGGGCGTCTCGAAAACAGTACTTTTTCGATTAGCGTAGAAGTTGGGTAGAAAAACACCGTACCCCTTCAAAACCTTCACCAATTGAGACAAAAAAAAAATGCGAACAAAACATTGCTCATTATGATTAGAAAATGCTCACGAAAGCTGGTTTCTGTACGATAAAAGGTTTCGGTGATATTCGCAAAAACCGATTTTTTTTTCAATTTCAAATTCGAAAATGGTGCATTTTAGAGGGTGAGTTAATAGAAACTTTTTTCATATTTTTGGACGAGCTATCCCATCCTGAAATTCTGCGCATATATTATGAGAAACCCTGTATTTTTTGCTTGGCCTCCTCTGATTGAAAGCTCACGAGCCGCCACTGGAAATGACCCATTCAAAAACGATCTAAACTTTTAACCTGAAAAAAACGTACCTACCTAGATGGTATTTTCGACTAATTTCATGTATATCGACTTCAATTATTTCCATTAGTTTTCTTTCGGTAATTCAAGATATATAACTCGATTTTGGTTGTATCTAACTGTAACTGTAACTAGCAGCACTCGAAAATTTGTAGGGAGAGTGGATGTAACCTTGAGAAGTTAACAAAAATTTTTCGTTATTTTGACACTCCCGATTTCTTCGGCAGTGTTGTCATTTTTGAGCGACGGCTATATGACGACGTCACGATGTCTGTATTTGTCCGAATTTTGAGCCTAAAATCGACAAGGTTCGACTCACTGATGACGAATCCGTCAAAAAATTAAAGTCCGTCCGTCCGTACGACCATCCGCAAGCACGATAACTTTCGAAAGGAAGTACCTAGAGACTTGAAATTTTCAGTGTGGTTTCAGTTTACGAATGCCGCAGAAGAACGGTCAAAACATCATTTTCGATATAGTACCGAATGATATCGAGATTTTGAATGTTTGTCGTCCTCTTTCTAGACCCACATTCTTGCTCTCCCTGTAAATTCAGTCAGAAGATGTGGTGACAGTGAGTGGTTATTTCAGTTTTGCATATTTATGATTCAGTCATTATAATATATCACTTAAATTTCTTATCAGAATCATGAGAGAAATCTGAATATTTAATGAAATAAAGGCTGTCCATGTTCTTGGTTTGGTCATCATTAGTTAACCGAGAAGAACATTTTCATGAAACCATAAGTGAGTAAATATACCAATTACTTCCTGATATAGGTAATCTCACAATGTGAACTCACGTATAAGTTTCGTATGCATTCAAAGAAAAATAGTGAAAATATTGTCTCTCGAACACACACTATAGTTCTCCTCCTGTATTGCAATTTGCGAGTTCGATTCAAGTAGAGTATAAACAATTGCCGTAGTTCTCGTCGCAAGTGGAAGTTTTCTGCTCTATTGCCTGGTCTAATGTGGAATTCTATAGAATTGACATACATTCGGATTTTTATCAGTGTGCGTTCGCTGATTGTTAAAATCTTTTGAGTACCCGAATTTGCTTCTAAAGCAGTCTGATGATAAACGGTTCCATCTTTCCATGCACGGCCATTCTTTCCACATACAGATTTCGGTTTATTATTTCCAACAAACAGAAATCAGGACGAAAAAAAGGTTGATATTTATGGAAAATAGGAATACAAAATTCTCATGAATTCTGAGGGATCGAATTTGAAAAACTTTTTCTTCTTAGTTTTCGAGAAAAATATAGAATATTCAAAAAAAAAATTGGTGATTATGCTATGAGAAATGATTCATGGAACACGAACTATACACTCAGACTCGAGAAGAACGTTCAGTTCGTGAACAGATCTGTCATGGGACGATCAATGTGAATGAATATTGGCCATATATTTCATCGGCCAATTCCGAAGCGATATTGAGAATTGGAAATGCCCTGTCGCCAAATTAGGATATTTTTCGCGCTTGTTTAAATTCGTCGCAAGGGTACTTCCACATCATCTTATATATAGGAAAATGCTTCAAATTATCAAGAGAAGACGTATTTGGTGTTATTACCCCAGTTTCCACATCTAAGCCGGCATATTTCAAGATATTTTCATGAAAAATTCAATGTCAGATTTTGACAAATTTCACGTGGAATTTGGGTAAACCTGAAGAAGGTGAGAATGGTTAATCTTCAAAAATCATTTCCTAGGTACTCTCATTTTCATCTTTTTGGTTTGATTTCAGGTGGAACGGGTGGAATTTCATATAGTTCATACAATTCTATGATTCCATGTCGTGTCAATTTTATAAAATGACATTATTTGACCCACTGACTCCTGGTTTGGTCCATAGAATCTGTGGATTCTTTCATAATATTTGGTTTGATAGTTTTCATACATTGTCACCCATATCAAATCAGAATGCTCATAGATTACTCTATTTTTGAGCGCTCGTACTACTTACACGAGGGCTATATCATTTCGTCACGATGTCTGTATTTATCGAATTTTGAACTGAAAATGTGCCGTAAGCACGATAACTCTCGAACGGAATAACCTAGAGACTTGAAATTTTCAGTGTGGGCTTAATTCACAAATGCCTCGGTTGAGTTCGTTAATAGGCCAAATTCCATCAGGGGTTCCTTAAATATGGCCGTTCAAAGTTTTGTTCCTCTGATTACTTGGAAACTACAGATTTGATCGGCATGAAATTTTGCACTCAAATGGAGAATGAGCTACATGTGAATTTTTGTCCAGATCGCATGACCAGAACCATAGAAACCATAGAAAATTGTAACTTTTGAACGGAAACGCCTAGGGACTTGAAATTTTCAGGATAGGTGTGGATCTCGAATGTGATCACGTTTATCTATGAGCAGAATTACACTGACAATATATTTGTTTAAAATTTAGTACTAGTGAAATTTTTTTCTACATAATGTGGCGCATCGACAGAAATTTTCAGTGTGGGTTCAGTTCCCTAATGCCTCGGTTAAGTTCGTTAATGGGCAGAATTCCACCAGGGGTTCCGTAAATATGGCCGTTCGAAATTTTGTTCTCCCGGTCACTCCGAAACTACAGATTCGATCGAGATGAAACTTTGCACTCAAATGGAAAATGAGGTGTTCAAGCTACATGTGAAATTTTGTCCAGATCCATGACTAGAACCATAGAAACCATAGAAAGTTGTAACTTTTGAACGGAAACGTCTAGGGACTTGAAACTTTCAGGATAGGTGAGGTTCTGGAATGTCGTGATGACGTTCATCTATGAGCAAAATTATAATAGGGGTTCCGTAAATATGGTCGTTTGAAATTTAGTTTTCTTGATAATTTCAAAACTACAGATTCGATCGTGACGAAATTTTGTATACTAAAGAAGAATGATATATTCAAGCTACATTTCTCCAGATCGCATGACCAGAACCATAGAAACCATAGAAAATTGTAACTTTCGAACGGAAACGCCTAGGGACTTGAAATTTTCAGGATAGGTGTGGATCTCGAATGTGATCACGTTTATCTATAAGCAGAATGCAGAATTACACTAGGGGTTCCGTAAATATGGTCGTTTGAAATTAAGTTTTCTTGATAATTTCAAAACTACAGATTCGATCGAGACGAAATTTTGTTTACTAATGGAGAATGATATATTCAAGCTACATTTCTCCAGATCGCATGACCAAAACCATAGAAACCATAGACAACTTTCGAACGGAAAGGCCTAGGGACTTGAAATTTTAAGGATAGTTGTGGATCTGGGATGCCGAATTCACGTTCATCAATGAGCAGACTTATACTGGGAGTTCCGTGAATAGGGTCGTTTGTAATTTTGTTTTCTCGATAATTTCAGAACTACGGGTTCGATCGAGATAGAATTCTGTATTTTAATCGAGAATGATATATTAAAGCAAAATTTTGTCCAGATTGCACGACCAGAACCATAGAAACCATAATCCGCCGGAAGTTGATCATATAAAATATTTAATTTGAAAAAAGTGCAAAAATCTTGGGCATCAATATCTTGATACGACACTGGATCGTGATATCTCACTATGTGCATTCCTCTCATAATGTAAATAAAGTGCTCGCCTTCTTTCGCGATCTTTTCTAGGCACTACAATTCATCCCAAATTGGAATATTCTCTTTCTACTTTCATAAAGAGATTTTTTCTGAACGGTATAATTCTTGAAGTTCAAACTTAGGAGAGGAAAATCCTATTCCTATCCTATTAGAAAAATTACGAAGTTCACAAACTCACCGATAATATGTGCACAAAGTCTTGCTATCACATCAGTTTGCGCCACAAGCATTTTAAATGCTTAGTTCTTTTGCACTATTCATTTCACAGTACTTAAACAATGTTTTCAAATGACACCAAATGAAGAAATCACAGGGATTGAGAACGGAAAACTGAAATCATATGCAGCATAGATGATTTCCCGTATACCGACCTCAGAAACCTGGTATCTACATATTTAGATATCAATACGAATCCAAATCCGGGCTGGGAATTTCACAGATTCGCGGGTAACTTCGATATCGAAATACGCGGTCTTGGTGAAAATTTTATTTGAACGATTTTTGGCATAATGACTTATTTTGATGAGTTCTTCCGCTGGTCAAAAAAAAGCCCGAACTTTGAAAACACCCTGTTAATGTAAGCTGTATGATTTCATGCTTCATGTGTTTATGTGTCTATGTTTATATCCCGACTCTCCTAGGTCTCTGTGCGACTCCTCATAAGCTCAGAGCTTATTCTTAGCGTCTTCTTTCGATTGCGAAGTATTCTGATATCAGTCTTCAGAGTAAAGTCCTGAGAAAATCTTTGTCATCACAAAATTCCATTGATTAATTACAATTTGACTGTATGGTTCCTTGGAAATGTATGGTGGTCCCACTGGTACCTATGTGCAGTCAGGATCAATGATTTCAATTACTAATGAACGGCATCCACAGGTAACTTATTTCTAGGCTGAAAGTACTGAACGTATTGTGTGTTTCAGCGATGCGAGCTCCTCCTTTGAGGTTTCATCTTATCCAGTGTCCTTTCTTGAATATAATGGAGGCTCTTTCCCATCTACTCGTCTCGAATGCTGAGACATTTTTCCTTTCGGCTTAGTCTCTTCAATTTTGAGTATTCCTTGACTACTTGATTTAAATGTGACGTTTGGTATCTTCTATTGCTTTTTACCACACTTACACCTGTATTACAGTTCTCTGTATCTTGATTCGGGTTTATCAGTTTTAGTTTTGTGAAAACCGATTTTGTGGATTTGAATCCGTCCTCACTCCATATGTGTTGTCAATCGTTCTTTGTTTATCTGAAAGCATTTTATGATGGCAATATCATTGATTTATCCATCTGACTCTCCTTGCATGGTCCTCAAGTTCTTGGTAAATTTTTACGATTACATCTAATCAGGTTGTCGTGGAAATTCAGATGACACAATTGAGTTGTCTCAACATTGAAATTTTCATTCATTCGATCAATTCTATGGAATTATGAGTTAGATATTTGAAGAGAAATTTATAGTTGGGTGTAAAAAAAACGTAATACCACTGCAATTTATCAAGAGCGAAATATTTCCAATTCGACAATTCACTAGACCATTAAAAATTTGAAGGAGGTATAAATTCCAGGAAAACTGGTAGACCAACGATCCTGGACCACGCATTAAAACGAAGACTAGTTGAAGTTGCAAAAAACAGAGTTGGCGCGAAGATTCTTAGTTTTGAAGACGACAATTTTGGTAATAATTCGAAAAAAGGCACCAAAATATACCATGGCCCAGTTATGAACAATTTCCAGGTGTTGTCGTTCGCTGAAACGCATTCATTTCGTCAATATATTAATTGTTATGGATGAAGAAATATATTTGATTATATCTCATTCTGAGATTGAAGAAAATCATGGATTTCATACCGAAGACGTAGAAAATGCACCAGACATGTTTGAAGGTAAATCCAAGTTTGAATACAACATCTTAGTGTAGTGAGGCATTTCTGAAAGCGAATTTATCTCTCAACCTCACATTGGCGAGAAAGCCTTAAACTCAGTCCTATATATTCGGAGGTGTCTATATAACTTACCTACTTCGATTTCATGACACGCATCATGTTATTGACGATATTATGTTTTGGCCGGATCTGGCTTCATGCCATCATACTAGAGCTAGGCCGTATCCAAGGGGGGTCTGATAGTGTCCGAGCAATATATATCCAGTTCAAAAATCAAGACTATTCGAATGCTATCAAAAATTTTCCGAAAACGTTATGAAAGTGTGTATTCTTCTCCCTCTTGGCCATCTCGAGGATGCTTTCAGGGTGGCCATTTGACTCTAGTATAGTTTTTAGTTCCGCTGATCTCTTTCTGTTTTTCAGCAGATCATATAAGCTTCCACATAGGCTTCTTTCATGTGATGGTGATGTTTGGTGAAGCAGTTTTATGTTTTCCGCCTTCTTACCTCAGAATGTTTTTGAGCGCTTGCTCTACTCACACGAGGGCTATATCATTTCGTCACGATGTCTGTATTTTTTTCATTTTGGGCCGAAAACGGTCTTTATCGACCAGGTTCGACTCACTGATGGAAATTCAAGTCTGTCCTTCCATCCGTCCGGCCGTATACACGATAACTCTCGAACGAAACGACCTAGAAACTTGAAATTTTCAGGGTAAGTTCAAATCTTGAATGCCGCAGTTGAGTTCGTTATTGAGAGAAGGTCGACCAGGGGTTCCGTGAGTATGGTCGTTTGAAATTCCGTTTTCTTGATGATTTCAAAACTACGGATTCGAGAGTGACGAAATTTTGTATTTTAATGGAGAATGATATTCAAGCTGAATTTTGTCCAGATCGCCAAAACTATGGAAACTGTAGAAGATTCTAGCGAATTATCGAGAAAAAAATCCTTATATTCCTGTAGAGAAAGAAATAGATAGTTTATTGGTGTTCTTACAATTTCATGAATTGCTTCCACAGCTCATAGTTATAGAGAAATATGAAGAAAGTACAAAATGTCAGAAACACAGAGTTTTTTGCAGAAGCAGCGTGACTAGATGAAGTAAACAATAATTAACAGGCTAAGAGTACAGATAAAATTATAAATTAGGTGTATGAATCCAGTGTATATATGAAATAATAAATTAAGTGCATATATAAAATAATAAATTAAGTTTATATATAAAAAAATTAATTAAGTGTATATATAAAATAATAAATTAAGTGTATGAATAAAACAATACATTGAGTGTTTAGATAAAATAATAAAATGAGTGCTAATAGACAAAATAGTTAAAAAGTATGAGCATTGAAAAGTAAGTGTATATGGGACACTGACAGAGACTGAAACGAAGTTATGTTTTACAAAAAGAAACGAACTCCCCCACTGAACAAAATATATTGCAGACTAATATGTCTTTCATTTGTTTTTGGAATTTGGATTTTGGCAGGTTTCTAAGTCTAAAGCGCTGGTCTCCTCGAACCGCTCGCACGCGACCTACGACGTGCGGTGACGTCATACGGTGTAACTCTTAAATCTCGCCCGCCCTGAATCTCCTCCGCCCTGGCGGTTCAGAGAGACCGTGCTCGTGGTTTCCCGAACATATAATTCGGAAATTGACGGGGGCGGCTCCACGTAGGTCGTCCGTCGCGTTTCGGGGAGACCAGCTTCTGAGGGACTCCCGACTCTTTTGAGATTTTTTATTACCCCTCACAGGACCGAATTTTCAACACTCAATACATACTTTCCTTCTTTTTAAATTCCAAAATACGGTCACTACCCCACCCAGACTTATTCTCTGGTTAGAAAATACGGTCACTACCCCCACCAGACTCAATCTCTGGGAGCGCCACTGACCCGAATAAATACCTATGAGTTTAAACGCTGAAGAATCGAATCCATATATCTTTGGCCTATAAAAAAGTAGCTTATCCAGTAACGCAATCAAAAGCTTTCGTAAGGTCTATGAACGAGGCCAAGCAATGTTTGCCCTGTTCAAAACATTCAACTGTTGAATCAACAAAGTTGATATTCGCCTGTACCGTGTTTTTACCTTTTCTATATCCGAATTGACTAATCGAAAACAGATCATTTTCCTCGAAGTAGCTTACATCTTGGGAGGCTATTGTTTTTTCCAAAATTTTGGAGAATATTGGATCGCCTTGTTTGTGAATAGGGATTACTTTTGAAATTTTCAAGCATTTCGGAAAACATCCTATGCTTCTGCTATTCTTCATATTTTTCAGTACTTCGCGTACCTCATTGAAACTTACCTCACAGAATACAAACTTGATATCAGGTGGTACTTGTTTTTTGAATGATTCGTCAAACTCTATGGTAGGTCTAGGCAGATGTTATACGATTTCTTCCGGAATTGTGGAGAAATAATGGTTGAACACATCCGGAGCAATTCCTATAGCTGAAGCGTTTGTGGCCTGTAAATGGTCATTTACTAATTGCCAGGCAGTTTAACATTTGTTATTCTAGCCTTTCATTTCTCCAACATAGACAGAAATATTAGCTTTCTTTATCTCCCTTCTATACCTCCTAGTCAGATTGTTTCTAATACTCAGAAGATTATCCGACCTATATCTCGCCTACTATTCCCGTACAAGTAGCAGTGATGATCTCTTCTCTCGAAGCTCTTGAGAAAACCACCCACAATCTTTTCTCGAGACTCGAGTTATTTACCCTTTTATTTTGCAAAGGAAATGATATCTTGAAAATATCTACAATTATGCCATGAATTTCTCGAAAGCATTCATTGCAATATCAATACAATTCATAACTCTAGTTGGTTGAAATATTTTCTGTTTAAAACCGAAGGTCGTCAAAAGATCAACAACTGCTTTTGCCTTCCTATCTAAAACGAAATCAATATCACAACCTATACTTAACTTAACTTAACATCAAAATCCTCACATATTATTACTCTATCCTTATTAACACTAAAGCAGTTAAGGACTGACTCTAAGTTCAAAATGAGCATATCAAAGTTTCTAGATGGTAATGAGTAAATACATATTATAATAATGAAACCTGTTTCTAGCAGCGGACAACTCGAAGTGTATCTCTATAGATTTTTTTCTGATATTCTCAATGATTGAACACTCTGAACAGACCATTTGGGAATTTACCAGTATCAATGTTCCCCCCTGTCTTGATTTTTGCCTTGTGAAGGCATGTCCTACATACAAATCGTCCATGCACATGCCCTCGGATTCCTCCTCCCTAAGCCAATGTTCGGTAAGGCATATCACTTCATATTTTATTGGTTGAGCGTAAATCATAGCCTCCAAGTCATTAATTTTGTTTCTGATACACCGAACGTTTAGATGTAACAAATTTAGACTGTCAAAATTTTTAATGTGATTAGTCAATCGGTTGTTAAGAGAGCCTAAAAAGGGCCACACACGCTGAAACATGTTGCGATACCTTGTATCGACTCCAGGATTCATGAAACTTGCATCAGTTGCATCAGCGCCCACTCACATCGAAACTTGTTGCGATGCCTGAATCGACTCGATACAAATCACATCAATAATAAAAATATGTATTTGCTGAGATCATCCAAATCCATAGTAACCACAACAAATAGCAATAGTCGGTACATACATTTAAAATGATAAGAAACGTAGTTCTATAATAAGACTAATAAGGGGTCCTACATTTGGATCTTCACGATTGAAAAATATACAATGAAATAAAAAAGTAAACAATCAGGCATTAGCCTACCATGGTGTGAACCCACTAGTTGGCATAATAATCATAGTAACCTTAACAATATCGTCTCTCGACTTCGCATCGATGCAACCCCATACACACTGAAACTTGCATCAGTATCACCGATTCTGACTCGTTGCTCGCCGACCCGAATGGAATTCTAGAATCTGCATCGCTTGAAACCGCAACTGATACCAGATACGTGATTCGGAACCACACACACTGAAACTTGTATCATGAAACATGAGAGTCGATGCTTGCATCGCAACATGTTTCAGTGTGTGTGGGCACCATTACATGGTCAATATTATTGAAGCAATATCGATATCGATCAATATATTGAACGTGTAAGGAGGATATAGAAGCAATAATATTGAAGGCAATAATATTGAAAAAAATAAAATTGAGTGCAACTCAATATATTGAAGGGACTTCAATAAAAATCAAACGGATTTTATTTGTTCCAATATTATTGCCTTCAATATTATTGTTTCAATATCCTCCTTACACGTTCAATATATTGATCGATATCGATATTGCTTCAATAATATTGGCCATGGAAGGCTCGCTTTAATCGGAATAAATACATTATTTATTTCCTCGTTAGTTTCTTAAAAAAAATTCCGATACGTAAGCTCGATTAGGCCAGGAGTTGCAGTTTTTGGCTGTGTTTATGCTGAACTCGTCGATAACCACCTTGAAGGAACTGTATTTATCTGGTATTTTTGACTTCAGTGCTATACACTCTGCTTCAGGTATAGTTTTTCTCACCATAAATTCAAAATCCTCTACTTTGGTATTAGAGGTAATTCTCGAAACGAATAATGCGGTCGTTTTTCAATTTCTTTAATGTAAGCTGTAACAGCTGATTCGGCCTGATTGACAAAGAGCTAATGTCATTTTTAACAGCTGTCAAACAAATTTTCTATAGAAGGTGGATGTACGAGCGCGCAAAAGCTCCTGACTACAGGTCAGTACATTTTTTGATTTTTTCACTAACCAACAGTTCAGATTTGATATCGCTGTAAAATTGAATATTTTATCAGTTGAACTACGGTTTTATCAGTCATTCAGGAACCAGGGATGAGTTTGATAAGACTTCTGATGAGCAGTGTTGTGGTTGTTCAGTTCCTAGATAGGTGATCTCCCTGGCGACGAATTTAAACGAGCCTGCAAGAGTTATTGATGTCACGGCCGTGCTTCTCTCCATTTCTTATAATTCTGGTTTGAAAGTAAATTTTTGGTTTTATTTTCAGCTTGGTTCTTGATTTCGAGCAAAAAAATATTGGACCTTGCCTTTGGTCAACTTGGAACATCTCCACCACAAGAAAGATATTAAAACTTTAGGGACTAAACGATTTTGTTGGAATGAGCTTGTATTCAGGGATGAGTGAACAAGTGAGCTCAGAAATAAAACTTCTGGCAATGGTAGTTTAGCGAGGTGTTCGCTTAATATTGAAACGCGCTCCCTGATGGAAAACCAGATGTGTGTTTCGTCCCACAGTTTTTTGTTTGTTTGTTCAGTTAGGGGGAATCCTCAAGGGCGAACTTTCTCCGATAAATAGAACAGAATGAGACTCCATATGAAGCCGACCTGCTGAAACTGAACCTAACCTGCTATTTCAGATTCCGGGCATTAATTGCCTAGGTATTAATCTTTTGACTTGTACTGATCTCTTTCACGATATTTATTGTGTGATAATTGTGTTACCTATGACTTTCATAGGAGAGTCTCTTCTTCTTGATATTTGAAACAGAGTTTACTCAATATCTGTTTCTACTTAGTTGATCTCTAGGTCTTTGTGTTAGGTAGGTATCCTTAGCCAATCTTCTGCGGGGTTGTAGTCAGTTAGTTCTATAGCTCACTATTTGGGTGTTGACTTGCTTTTATAAATATCTTCACGGCCTTCTTCTTTGAGAACTCTATGACAGTTGCCCATTATAAGTCTATGTGGATTTGTTGGTTTCTAACGAACCACGGCATATTCATTGCTGCACTCAGCAGTTCATTTTTGAGCGCTCGTAACACTTACACGGGGGGAATACCATTTCGTCACGATGTCTGTATTTTTCGAATTTTAAGCCGAAAATTGTCTCAATCGGCTATGTTTGACTCACTGATGACGAATCCGTCGGAAAATTCGAGTCTTTCCGTCCGTCCGTCCGAAAGCACGATAACTCTCGAACGGATCAACCTAGATTTTCAGTGTAGGTTCAGATCCCAAATGCCTCGGTTGAGTTCGTTAATGGGCAGAATTCCACAAGGGGTTCCGTAAAGCTACATGTGAAATTTTGTCCAGATCGCATGACTAGAACCATAGAAACCATAGAAAATTGTAACTTTTGAACGGAAACGCCTAGGGACTTGAAACTTTCAGGATAGGTGAGGTTCTGGAATGTCGTGATGACATTCATCTATGAGCAAAATTATACTCGGGGTTTCGTAAATATGGTCGTTTGAAATTTAGTTTTCTTGATGATTTCAAAACTACAGATTCGATCGTGACGAAATTTTGTACACTAATGGAGAATGATACATTCAAGCTACATTTCTCCAGGTCGCATAACCAGAACCATAGAAACCATAGTAAAGCATAACTTTCGAACGGAAAGGCATAGGGACTTTTTTTTCAGGGTAGGTTCGGATCGCGAATTTCACGGGCACGTTCATCAATGAGCAAAATTAGACAAGGGGTTCCGTAAATACGGTCGTTTGAAATCTTGCTTTCTCGATAATTTCGAAACTACGAATTCGATCGAAAAAGAATTCTGTATTTCAATCGAGAATGATATATTAAAGCAACATTTTGTCCAGATCGCAAGAGTATAACCATAGAAACCATAGACAATTATAACTTCCGAAGGGAAAGGCCTAGGAACTTGAAATTTTCAGGGTAGGTTTGTATCTCGAATGTCGCGGTCAGGTTCATCAATGAGCTAAATTAGACTAGGGGTTCCGTAAACATGACCGTTCAAAATATTTTGTTCCTGATAATTTCGAAACTACCAATTGGATTGGAATGAAATTTTTCACCTAGCTCAAGAATAATATATTCAAACTACGTGCGAAGTTCTGTCGAGGTCGCGTCACAAAGACCATAGATACCGTAGAAAATTCTAGCGAATTATCGAAAAAAAATAGATCAGCTGAAGCACTGACATAAAGTCTGGAGTTTAGCCTAAGTTTGAGAATTTTTTGACAGCTGTAAAAAATCCCTTCAATTGGTTTCTGAAACTGGAAAATGCGAATCTACCTACAAGGTGGATGTACGAGCGCTCAAAAGCTCCTGACTTCACGGCAGTGAATTTTTTTTTCTGTTGCTATTGGTTGCATGATCTCATGACGCAGAAACATATGTTAGTTGAGGTCTTGCAATTGACTTGATCATTCGTAGTTTCGTACTTTGGTTCATTTGGCTCTTTCTTCCTAGAAGTCTACTCATTGCTGAATTTGTAAATATGGCCATTCAAAATATTTTTTTCCTGATAATTTCGAAACTACTGCTTGGATTGAAAAATTAGTCTAGATGATCCGTGAATATGCCGTTCAAAATATTTTCTTCCTGATAATCTCGAAACTAATACTGATTCGATCGGAATAAAATTTTGCACATTGATGAAGAATAATGTATTCAAAAAACGTGGAAAATTTTGTCCAGATCGCATTACCACGATCATAGATACCTTAGAAAATTCTAGCTAATAATCGAAAAGAAAATTGGTCGCCTAAAGAAATGACGTGAAGTCTGGAGTTTCGTCTTAGTTTAAAATTTTTTGTACAGCAACATTTTGTTCAATTGGTTTCTAAATCTGGAGAATGCGAATATACCTACAAGGTAGATGAACGAGCGCTCAAAACCTCCTGACTTCACGGCAGCGCTCTTCAAATTTTTTGCTATTCATTTGAATTTTTCTTTTAAATTCTAGTGCTTTTTGCATCTTCTGTATGGCGTCGGGTCGTTGGTGTCTGAATGTTATTCCCGTGTCATCTGCATCAATGGCTAGCAGATTTGTTGGGTTCTTAGGAATATCGTAGATATAGATGTTGTAGAGTTCTAGATCCTAGAACTGAACCTTTGGGTACTCCTGCTTCTATTTGTCTGGTGGAATGTGCCGTCTATTTTGACATGAAAGTTTCTGTTTCTCAGGTAGTTTCTTATTATCTTGCAGGTTTTGGTAGTGTAGTTCATAGTTATCGTTTATAGTTTGGTAAGGTTACATTTCACTGTGACCTCAAAGTCTATTTTGCCCTCCACCAGAGCTGTTTCCGCAATTGCGCTACCTACAGCTCGGCCTCCAGCTCCAGTGGTCCAATGAACTCCAGTATCTGAGAGGGCTTCAAGGAGGTTAAATCCTCGTTTCTTCTGTGATTCTCTTGTCCAAGATATTCTTTGCGCTGGTTTGCAATGGCGAGGTATTCTGTAACCAAGTGAACAGGAGTTTTCTCCACTTCCTCTCATAATCTACACTCGTCAGTTTCTGTTGAGCCCATTCTCATCATATGCCTTCTAAGGCGACAATGTCCCCTGAGGAAGCCAGTGAGGAGGCGGAAGTGGATATTGCCCCTTTGAAGTGATTTGGAGTGATTTGGTAGTGCAGCCTGCCATCATCATCTTGTAGGCAAGTCCTTCGGTGCCAAACTCGGTCGATGTACCCACATTGCGCGAATTGCATTGGCACAACACAAATGTTTATATTTCATGGAACACAACATACAATGAAGATCCTCAAATGATTTCGATGGATAAGCTGAGAGATCGTTAGTTTGAATTAAGGAAATAGAGAAGCAGCATCTAAAATCTCCAGAGACATTTTACTGAAAACAAAATTCATGAATGTCCTAATATTGAGGGAATCATCAATTAGTAAGAGCAACTCCTCGTGCCCGTGCATAAAAGCATAATGGAAGTTGAAACTAGAAATTGGTACTTACCATAAGACGATAGGGCTGAATAGCGGAGCAGAAATCTCACGGACGATATCTTTACTACTACTTATTATGAGAAAGGATCAAATAGTCTCATGATGAAAGGCAAATAATATGGAAATACCGATAGGATTCAACAGGGTGTTATTTATGCTATGCACCTCGATAACTTCGAATAACGGAGCCTGAATTTGGCTGAAGTTCTCAGGAAACAAATCTTTATCTATTCCACTTACACATTTAAAAATTATTCTGAATTTTGAGATGAACGGAACTCTAGAGATTGATAGAGTTGCTGAAATTCGAAATTATAAAATTCAACTTGAGGCATGGTATATTCATATGATTGTTCGCTGCACTGCTATTATTGTAGATATAAACAATATTTCATAACAGTTTTTTTCAAAATACCTGTTCACTGGCCAGCAAAATGTTTATTCATATCGAGCTATCTATACTTATTGAATGAGGTCAAAGAAGCCCATAGGCTCGCGAACTTATGGTTTATTTCGATAATATGGATATTTTTCCAAACTATGTAAGGGAGAAGGGACACCTTTCAAGAAATTCATTATGATTGTTTTTTTCTCATTGAATTACAAAAACGCAATCGTTAATTGTATTATAAATTCTGTGGCTGGAATTACGAGTGTGGACAGTATGCACATAAAGCGGCAGATAGGAATATTTCCGAGCCCACTGGAATGTTATAACCATTTATATACATTTATTGAGTTTGCCATTTGGCATAGAATCATAGTTTTGTAATCAAAATTTGCAGGTTTTTCAAAATGCTCCCCATTAACATTGTGGACATTGTGGTTGAGGGATAGATTCGAACCTAAAGCTATGTATCGATTTCGCGCGGCAGCCTCGCGCGGCGGCTATGCGAGGCATGCTTCGCAAAGTCATTACCTGCCTAGCGCTCGATGCTGGTTCAGCCTGAGGCAGCCTCGGTTTCTGTTCGTGCTCGAAGGCGCCTCGCGAATAATTACTCGCTGTGTTTATACCGGTATACGTCGTTTTCCGACGCGCGCGAGGCGAATCAACAAAATGGACAACGATAAGTGTATGTTTTTGATAGATTTATGCAAAGAACATCCTTTGCTGTGGGAATTTTTGACGGTATCGTCAACTGCTTCGAATGCCATAACTTGCATTAGCCCTCCATACTGTATTCGATTTTTGAATAGCTCTTTCATCCTATCATCCACCAACGCAGCTTTCTCTTTCGTCCTATCTGCTGAAATTCGTTGTATCACAATAAAAGATAATGCCGCAACAGCTGAACGTGAAAATACTGGTGTCATGGTGGACTCTGCCTCGCACTGATGGCTCGCTCTGCCTCGCGTGCTTGCCTCATCTGTCCAAAATTACCCTTCGAGGTAGCCTCGCGGGCTGCCGCGCGAAATGAATACGTAGCTTAAGGAAAACGATTTCAGAACTTATACCTTACACAGTCAAGTGATATAAAAAAATAAAAAAAAAGTACTGCCGTTAATTCAGGAGCTTCAGAGCGCTTGTTCACGCACCTTGTAGGTAGATTGGCAATTTTCAGTTTGGAAACCGGGGAACAGAATTTTGACAGCTGTCAAAAAAATTTCGAACTAAGGCGAAACTCCAGACATCACGTCAGTGCCAATTGACCAATTTTGTTTTCGATGATTCGCTAGAGGTCTCTACGGTATCTATGGTCCTGGTGATACGATCTGGACAATATTTACGGAACCCCTAGTCCAATTTTGCTCATTGATATACGTGACGGCGACATTCTAAATCCACACCTATCCTGAAAATTCAAGTCCCTAGGCCTTTCTGTTCGAAAGTTGTAATTTTCTATGGTTTCTATGGTTCTGGTCATTCGATCTGCACAAAATTCAGCTTGAATATATCAGTCTCCATTAAAATACAAAATCTCGTCACGATCGAATCCTCAGCTTTGAAATTAACAAGAAAACTAAATTTGAAATATTTGAGGAACCTCTAGTCTAATTTCGCTCATTGACGAGCGTGACCACGACATTCGAGATCCACACCTATCCTGAAAATTTCAAGTCCCTAGGCTTTTCCGTTCGAAAGTTATAATTTTCTATGGCTTCTATTGTTCTGGTCAAACGATGAGGCAATTTATTTTGCATATAGCATAAACACGTCATTCTCCATCTGAATGCAAAATTTTACCCCGATCGAATCAGTTGTTTCGAAGAAATCAGGAGGACAAAATTTCGAATGGCCATATTTACGGTACCCCCGGTCGAATTTTGCCCAATAACGAACTTAACCTCGGCATTCGAGATTCGAACCTAGCCCAAAAATTTCAAGTTCCATGGTTATTCCGTTCGAGAGTTATCGTTTGCACGGACGGACAGACTCGAATTTTTCGACGAATTCGAACCTTGTCGATTTTCGGCTTCAAATTCGAAACATACAGACATCGTGACGAAATAATATAGCCCTCGTATAAGTAGAACGAGCGCTCAAAAAGACCTACCTCTTGTGGCGGCTCTACCTTGCTAGAGTATGTTATATTGAGAACGGTCAAACTCGAAAGGAAGCAGAAATGAAGTCCTTTCGATAGCGTTGTCGTTAGCACGAGGTTGTAATTCGCAAACAAATTCCACAGTCGTGACATCGTCGACCAGAGGAAACTATAATAATAATAATAATAATAATTTATTCATGAATGTACATACATTATAACTGAAATTAAAATATTATAATACACTATTGTACACCATAAATATTTACCGTCAATAAATTACACGGTTTGTCAACAAAAACTATCCAGATATGAGTCATTCACTTAAAACAAATTTCAGACAAATAAACAAACATTTTAAATTTCATCCAAACTGTAGATTGTGTTCTGCAGCAACAGTTCTTTAACTTTTTTGTTGAAGTTTTGTTCTTTGAGTATTTTGATGGTATCAGGCAATTAATTAAATAATTTCAAACATATAAAGTTTGGACCTTGAGTTTTCTCAAGTCTAGCATGTGGAAGAGCAAAGTTATGTTTCTCGCGAGTGTTATAATCGTGGAAGTTAGAATAAGTTGGAAATTTGTCTCGATTCTGATGAACATATTTTACACAGGTAAGTAAGAAACATGATACAAATGTAAGAGTCTTCTCCCTCTTGAAAACTCCTCGGCAGCTCTAAGTTCGTTCCATCCCATAGATTGTTCTGATGGCCCTTTTTTGTTTCAGCAGGACCTTCTCGATGCAGGAACCTTGTCCCCACAAAATGATTCCATATAACATTGGACTGTGAAAGGCAGAATAATAGGTGAGTTTAGCAGTTTCCACACTCGATATCTGTTTCATCCTTTCAATAAGAAATATAGCGGTCGAGAGCCTTCCGCACAGTTCATCGATGTATTTACTCCAGACAAGCGACGAATGGAAAGTTATTCCTAGGTATGTTAGAGACTCGCTTGGAGATGCATCAGTGTGCTTTCTGGTGGTAAAAGTGAGCTTCTGAGTTTTCTCGGCATTTATTTGTAGACCGTTTGCGTGAAACCATTTTCTGGCCTCTTCTAGGTACTTCAACGTCTTGCTATCCAGAGTATGTTTCGATTTATTGAGAAGTGCTGTGTCGCCTGCGTAACTGCAAATTCGATCGGCTTCTACATTGACATGTAAGTCGTTCGTGAAGAGGATGATCAAAATGGGTCCCAATATGGAACCCTATGGTACTCCTGTCTCGACTATCTTGGTGTTCGATAAGGAGGTTCCCCATTCAACGTTTTGGGATCGATTTGACAGGAAGGATTCAAAAACTAAAATAGTCTTGTCCGTTGACAAGGAGTTTCTGAATGCTCTTCTTGTCAGCTCGGCAATGTTCTAGGCGTTTATGATTTTTCCTGGATTGGAAATCTAGTCATTGGTGGCAATTCTATAGGTAGGTACTTGCTAAAAATGAACAATGGCCTTCATAGTTGCCTATAACAATCATAATAATTGGATCTTGTTTGCAAACATGCTGCAAAGATTTGAGAAATAGTTGTGCAGTCATCCACCCACTTCTCTTACTACTAACAATATCTACTCTTCCAGGTGATGCACAAGCAAAACGATTGGGTTGATGAAGAATTCGTGGTTAAATTCAATTCTGTTCGGTCGGCTAACTTTCGAACGAACTGACCTACAGTTCTGAAACTCTCAGGGTACGTTCGATGTCCATATGGGCCGGTAGAATTCCTTAATGAGCGAGATCTGCCGAACGGTTCCGTAAATACGGAATAGTTCGAAAAGGACCAATCTAATCGGAGTGAAACTCTGTAGTTTATTGTGAGATACCACAAAGGTCCATGTGAAGTTTTGTAAGGATCGCATCAATTCGAAAAGAAAAATATTCAAACTTCAGTATCCTAGACATTATTCGCCACATATCCTTCTGACATTTTGTATGTACATATTAGGAAGGCATGGATGAAAAGAGTTATGTAGAAATTCAGCTCTCAGCTGTTCCATGCGAAATGAAGATTGAGTTATCCTGATAAGTTCGATGTATTTCGAAGTTCATGCGTCTATATGTCATGGTGTAATCATGTTGAATTTTCGTTCATTTCGAGTTAATTCAAAATTGCTTCTTCTGTGCAATAAAAGTGAAATCTTCATAAAACACACCCGTTTTGAAGGGTATTTCGAGTCAAGTTTCAAGTCAGTATTGTCATTCGTTCTCCACGAAAAAAATTCTCAAGTCTTCTCAAAATGTTCCAAAAAATCTGGTATGAATAGAATAGAATAGATTCATTCACGTTTCCACCAAAAAGGTTAACACTCGTTACAAAGAAAACATGAAACTACTCAGGTGGCGCAAGGACACAGTAACAAAGCCTACAGAGAACACAATCGGGTCTCCTAACTCGCACAAGCTTTAAGATTATGAGGTGTCTCACAGAGACCTAGAAGAGTCGGGAAATAAATATAAAACATGAACATCGAATATTTATCACACTGGATTGTAAGAACTCACCCACAGAATAAAATATATTGTCAATAAGGAAAGAGTTCAATCTATGTTGAGAGCTCTTCATGGACAGAATTCTCATACCCTTAGGTATTCTTTGGAATCCTAGGCGTGACCATATTCAAAACCTTCACCGCAATTACCGAAGCTAGAATTCAAAAAATGTGTTTCATCAACTTTCGAGAATAACCTTTGTGACACTTCTCAACAGATAGTCACACGATAAAACTTCAAAAGAGTCAGAATGGCTTGTACTTCCTGGGTAACTCATAAAATTATGCCTATCCGTTACAATTTATAACTACAAAACTACACAACCAGGTGCTTACCTAAAAATTAACCAACTGAGCTTCAATTCGTCTCTTATGCGTTGAGCACTTTGTACTTCTGCCAATTCGAAAATTTAATACAGGCTCAGAATGAAAAGCGCCAAACGCCATGGAACGAATAGAGTAACTGAGAATGGGTGTCACACCTACGAGGTTTCAATTTTCAAAGGGTTGTAGTAACTCAATTGCTTCGCTCTTGAATTTCTGCCTTCACAGTTCATAGAGCGTAACTCCTTTCTGCCTGAAGTGCCTCGAAACATACATCCTAATCGTACACGCATTGAAAACAAATTTCCTCATCTCAAACCAAAGCTTGCAATCACATTCACGGTTCACGTTCAAGTTTATAACTGAAGAGAATTGATCATTTCATTGCTTTCCCTAGATGCATACCTTTAGAAAGCTATTATATTTCGTTAGAAGATTCCAATGTCTTTCATCGATGGCTCATCGGTGTTCAGCAAGATGAAGAATAGTTGTGTTTCATTAGTATCGTTCACAGCTTTGAGATCGAATAGGCTACTTTGATCGAAATACAAAAAATATTTTTTATGAACGAATGACTAACCAACTGTAATGAAAACAGGAGACCTCATATTATTTTTTCAAACGTTCGAAAACAACGTCATATTTCGACTGACAGGATCATCGAAAAGTTCTACTTTTCCTCCGCCGGAGGGAAAAGTGTTGCTATGTAAACGATGAATTGGTTACCATGAACAATTATTATACTTCATGTCTGTCCAAATTAATTTTGCATGACATCCGTAACTAGGCAAATTTTCCATTGATCACTCAATTATAACGATCGTAAATATAAATCTAATCTAAAGATTGATTTCTAGATCTTTATGAATTTCGAAACGTTTGAAAAAAAAAAATTCCATTCGGGGGAGAAGTGACTTTTCATGGCTCGCTTACAATTACCCGCCTCACTTCGTTCGGCGAGTAAACACAAGCTCGCCATGAAAAGTGACACTTCTTGTCCTACTATTAACTGTGCAAATATCGTTTTTTTCGGCGGAGAGCGGTAAACAATCAAACAACTTAAAAAATATGAAAACTATTTCCACCGTTAGAATACTGCAAATTAATGTCCAGTACATCAAAAATAAAATAGGAAGCTTGAAATTACTTCTGGCTGAACGTAATCCTGACCTTGTCGAACACTGGTGTAATCAGGAAAATGTGAAAACCATGATCATTCCTGGTTATATAAAGGCTGATTGTTATTGTTGCCCAAACAGAGCACACGGTGGATCGATGATCTACGTCAAGACTGGGCTGCAAACGAAGAACTTGTGTGTGTTTCCAGATTTTCTGAAGAAATGGAGTGCGAAATAAGTGGAATTATAGTTACAGTTCATAACATTCGCATGAGTGTTCTGAGTGTTTACCGACCTTGTTCTGGTAACGTTGAAATTTTTCTTGATAGAATTTGATTTGCATTGAATCATTGTTATAATTTAGCTGATAATATTTTTCTCTATGACGATTTTCATTAAAAATTGATGGTGTCTTGTATGAGGAGCCAAGAGTTTTGGCGGAAATATTCGCCAATCATTTCACTTCTGTTGCTGAGACTACCCTCAACCGATATTATGAGGGTTCATTATCTTCTTCATGTACTACTTCGGGTTTACAATCACAAACTTTCTTCTTCCATCCAGTTTCGGAGTTTGAAGTTCACGATGTTTGGATATACCTCAAAAATAAAAAAATTACGAGAAGCACTGCCGTGAAGGCAGGAGCTTTTGAGCGCTCGTACATCCACCTTGTAGGTAGATTCACATTCTCCAGTTTCAGAAATCGATTGAAGGAATTTTTGACAGCTGTCAAAAAAATTCTGAAACTTAGGCGAAACTCCAGACTTCATGTCTTCAGCTGACCAATTTTTTTTCGATAATTCGCTTGAATTTTCTAGGGTATCTATGGTCTTGGTGATGCGATCGGGACAACATTTTGCACGTAGTTCGAATACATTATTCCTCAGCTAGGTACAAAATTTCATTCCAATCCGATCAGTAGTTTCGAAACTATCAGGAAAAAAATATTTTGAACGGCCATATTTACGGAACCCCTAGTCTAATTTTGCTCATTGATGAACGTGACCGCGATATTCGCGATCCAAACCCACCCTGAAAATTTCAAGTTCCTAGGCCTTTCCGTTCAAAAGTTACAGTTTCCTATGGTCTCTTTGGTTCTGGTGATGCGATCTGAACAAAATATTGCTTCAATATATCATTCTCGATTGAAATACAAAATTTCACCTCGATCGAATACGTAGTTTCGAAATTATCGAGAAAACAAACTTTTGAATGACCGTATTTACGGAACCCCTAGTATAATTCTGCTCATTGATGAACGTGAATGCGACATTCCAGATCCACACCTATCCTGAAAATTTCAAGTCTCTAGGCCTTTCCGTTCGAAAGATATGATTTTCTATGGTTTCTATGGTTCTGGTCATGTGATCTGGAGAAATGTAGCTTGAATATATCATTCTTCTTTAGTATACAAAATTTCGTCACGATCGAATCTGTAGTTTTGAAATTATCAAGAAAACTAAATTTCAAACGACCATATTTACGGAACCCCTATTATAATTTTGCTCATAGATGAACGTCATCACGACATTCCAGAACCTCACCTATCCTGAAAGTTTCAAGTCCCTAGACGTTTCCGTTCAAAAGTTACAACTTTCTATGGTTTCTATGGTTCTAGTCATGGATCTGGACAAAATTTCACATGTAGCTTGAACACCTCATTTTCCATTTGAGTGCAAAGTTTCATCTCGATCGAATCTGTAGTTTCGGAGTGACCGGGAGAACAAAATTTCGAACGGCCATATTTACGGAACCCCTGGTGGAATTCTGCCCATTAACGAACTTAACCGAGGCATTAGGGAACTGAACCCACACTGAAAATTTCGGTCGATGCGCCACATTATGTAGAAAAAAATTTCACTAGTACTAAATTTTAAACAAATATATTGTCATGGAAATCCAAAAGTGAAAATAAATTCAAATTAGATCACCAAAATTCAAGAATTTTTTTTTTAAATATCGTATAAATTATAGTAAAATAATTTTTCTTTAAGATGGTTCTGAATAATTTAATTGTAACCATGGAAATTGTTAAATGATTAGAATTAAGCAAGCGGGGTTTGGGACAAGAAAGAAACGTCAGAGAGTGGAGTTGCATTTTGTAAGAAAGTAAAAAAATTTGATAATTTTCAAAAAGCTGGCAGAAAGATTGGTTCTGTAAGAAGAAAGATATAATGAATGGTATTTGGAAGCTGGTCAAGAGTGCATTGTCGTAGATTGAGTTGTTGGAATTTATTTGGCAAGTAGAGGAGAGAAGAAGAAATTGAAACGTCGTGCTGCTTGGAAGAAGAAAAATTATTTGGAAGCTGGTCAAGAGTGGATTTTCGTAGATTGAGTTGTTGGAATTGATTTGGCAAGTAGAGGAGAGAAGGAGAAATTGAAACGTCGTGCTGCTTGGAAGAAAAAAAATTAAAAATTGCATATAGTGAGTCCACTCATCAATCGAACGTTATTTTTGAGTTTAGATATTATATTAGTTTTTAGGTTATTTTGAAAGTTGGGGTATTTTTTTATAGAATTAGATTATAAGTTGTTGTAAACAAAATATTCTTTTATTTGTGCACCTTGAGAACCCCCCTAAAAAGAGTCACGCGAAAAATAGAAGAAAAATTGAAAAACAAAATTAAAAGAATATTGTTAGTGGTTCTTTCACAAAATTTAATAATTATTAATATAAAAAAATTGCATATGCATAACAATTTTGGCGCCCAACGTGGGGCTTGAACAAGGTGATTATTGGCTTGATTAAAGGTGAATAATTTGAGTTTATACAACAGATTTATTATAATATTTTTTCGATAATTTTTTATAATTAGCATTTGTTTTTCAACATGGAAACTAGAAGTAAAACTTCGATTGGGGAAAAAGGAGATGAAGAAGATAAAATACAAAGAAGTGGTGAAGAACAAAACAAAACAGAATCAAATGTATTAATTAATTTATTAATGGAGATGAAACAAAAGATGGAAGAAATGAAGGAAGAAATGAAAGATAATTCAGAAAATTTGAATCAAAAGATGGAAGAAATGAAAGATAATACAGAAAGAATGCATCATGAAATGAAGGAAAAAATGAAAGATAATACAGAAAGATTGAAACTGGACATGAATAAAAAATTTGAAAAAATGGAAGAAATTTCAGAGAGATTAGAGACTAAAATAGAAGAGAATTCAAGGGTACTGAAGAAAACCAGAGAAAGAATTTATTTATGGGAAAACAGACTCGAGAATAAAATTGAAGAAGAAATAATTGATTTTGAGAAAGACAAAGAACTAGAAAATGCAGAAGAATATATGAAATTGAATGAAATTAATATGCAGAAATTACAAGACTCATCATATAAGAAAGAAGAAGAAAATGCTTTTAAATCTAATGATGACAAGAAAGGAACTAAAGAGGATAGTTTTGAAACAGAAATAGGAAAATATTTTTTTCGAAATATTCATAGAATAGAAAATTCTATATACAGATTCAAGAAAGGGATATCAAGTTGATATACAAAAAATCAGGCAAAATTGAGCTGATACAGACAGAAATTCAGAAATTTGATACATTTTATTATACAAAATTGAGACAAAGAGGTGACAAACGTAAGGAGGCAAAATTTGATGACAGCGAAGAAGATGAGAGTTCCCTAATGTATGATGAAATCGATGATGATTCCCAGAAGCAAAAACGAGCTTATAAGATGAACAATAAAAAGAAAAAAATTATTGAAAGAGGTCATAAACCTGCGCCAAAGAAGACTTCCATTAAAAAAAAAGACGGAAGAAAGTAAAAGAGGATTGGGGAGAAATATTATAAAAAAAAAATTTCGACATAAATGATGTTCATATTGAAATAATATATTGAAAAGCGGGGTTTGGGACAAGAAAGAGACGTCAGAGAGTGGAGTTGCATTTTGTCAGAAAGTAAAAAAATTTGATAATTTTCAAAAAGTTGGCAGAAAGATTGGTTCTGTAAGAAGAAAGATATAATGAATGGTATTTGGAAGCTGGTCAAGAGTGCATTTTCGTAGATTGAGTTGTTGGAATTGATTTGGCAAGTAGAGGAGAGAAGGAGAAATTGAAACGTCGTGCTGCTTGGAAAAAGAAAAATTATTTGGAAGCTGGTCAAGAGTGGATTTTCGTAGATTGAGTTGTTGGAATTGATTTGGCAAGTAGAGGAGAGAAGGAGAAATTGAAACGTCGTGCTGCTTGGAAGAAAAAAAATTAAAAATTGCATATAGTGAGTCCACTCATCAATCGAACGTTATTTTTGGGTTTAGATATTATATTAGTTTTTAGGTTATTTTGGAAGTTGGGGTATTTTTTTATAGATTTAGATTATAAGTTGTTGTAAACCAAATATTCTTTTATTTGTGCACCTTGAGAACCCCCCTAAAAAGAGTCACGCGAAAAATAGAAGAAAAATTGAAAAACAAAATTATAAGAATATTGTTAGTGGTTCTTTCACAAAATTTAATAATTATTAATATAAAAAAATTGAACCATAACAATATATTCAAAGTATTTACGACAGTTCGGGGTGTATAGCAACATTAACGTCCAACAATGTACTCCAAATATCTCGGAGCATTGTCTGTCATGTGGAAGATAACTTCTCTTGATCAATTCTGAATGAAAGAACAGAAAATCTTTCTCGCCCAACCCAAAAAATCTGATCAAACATTATCACGGAACAGGATGACACAGAGAGGCGCTGGGAAAAGATGAAAACGATGCTATTTTCATAGACCGGCAAGTAGTGGAAAAGGCTATAGAATAGACCTCAACAGGGCGTTCGATAGGGTAAGACTAAGTGACGTAGTTGATATTCTTGAAAGAAAAAATGTGCCGAAAACTATAATGAATATTAGGTATAAGAAAACTAAATCACAATACATCTACCCACATATTGTTTAATCAAAACTTGACAGAGGAAATAAAAACACCAACAGAAATTCGACAAGGAGACTCTTTAAGCCCAAAATTCTTAAATCAAATAATGGATGAAATAATAAAATATGTCAAAGTATTGAAGGAGGGTATTCACTCTTCTTCGCCGATGACGCCCTAATAATTGCAGAGAACGAAGACGATTTGCAACGGCTTCTATACGCATTCTATGAAAAAGCTTAATACCTCAACATGCAAGGATCCATCACAAAAACAGTAACCTTCGTCGTTTCCGAAGAACCAGTCAGATGTAACTTCCTCTGGAAAATAAAACTATCGAACAAGTTATGTCATTCGACTACCTAGGCAGCCGAATATCAGGCGCCACTTCGTGACATCATCTGGAATAACATCAGTATGAATAAAAGGACAAAAGTTCAAATATACCTGTGGTGTATACCATACGCTATAGAAATAAGAGCTGACCACAAAAAAAACGGAAAATGACCTCCGAACAACGGAAATGAAAATAGTTAGAAACATCTCAGGTTAAACATTAAGAGACAGAAAAAGAAACAGAGGACGTAAACGTGGAAGAGCCTGAAATGATCACGTGGACAGGATGACTGGAGGGAGGCTATCAAAAATCGCTAGAGATGGTATACCACGAACACGGCGCCTCTTAGGAAGACCTCCAAAGAGATGGATAAAGTCGTTGTTTTCAATATCTCAGGAAAACTGAAAGTTCCAAAATACAGGCCTAAGGCCTACAATGTGTGGAAGAAGAAATTCAATAATATCGTCTTTCAAGGAATAAACAGAACCGTGCCTTATTCTATAAAACCTCGTCAGTGACTGACTCTTTCTGAACACGAAAAAAGTTCTTGTCATATTTCCTTCAAGGAGAAAGAAAATACATAAAGAGTTTTAACCGTCGATCAAGACTCTCAAAAAAAAGTACCGTTTTCGCGGAGATCGGCGGACTCCCATCAAGACGAATGAGCAACCCCCTTACTTCAACCCTTCCTATTTAAACCCACGCTGGTTCGACCTCCTATCATCTAGATGTCCCACGAAAACATCCGCGGACGCTTAGAGATACTCCCACTGGTGAATACCTCGGAATTTTCGTATATTATTTCTACGTTTCGTACATGTATCATGACAACATGAAGGTCTCTCTTGTCTAGATTGCCCGATGTTTGGTACGGTCTCGAACCAACCTTCAATACTTATGCGATCTGGAGCGTAGGTGCCCACCACAGGCGACGTTTTCTATCAAAAACGATCGCCCCAGTTACGACCCAGACCAGTCAAAAACTATATTTATAAATGTTCCCAGTAACCAATGAACGAATAATATTCACCCCACCACCGATTCCTTCTTGGCGTCCATATTCTCTGCAGGAACATCCACGTAGCTGAAGCTGCAGCTTCCAACTCAAAAGCGTAATTATCTGGCGAAACCATCGAAACGAGATCTATTGTTATACCCACAATGGTGAAATAAAAGTAATCACATATAGGAATTCATGTTGGTGGATGGGAAGGGTATCTTGGAATGGACTGTATTCGTTTTTCCGAACGTGTAGTGCTATACCTGAAATACACTCCATTCAGCCATCTCGAAGCGGAGTAATCTCATTACGGAACGACGGGGTCGATTGGACTGCTATTGGGAGATCTCCTGTTATTGCTGTGTACTATTGTTATGACTCGATATCAGAGTGCACTTTCCAACAAATAAAACGCCGCTCCCTATAAATACATCGATTGTTATTATTTGTTATCCACCTGGTTTTTGTTCCCGCGTATGCCATAATATCAACTGTCCTCGTTTTGAGAAGGAATAATTCCACGGTGTAGAGAAATGCGAATCGGAAAATGGTTCCGAAATGATGATGATGTGTATGGACCTACTTATCGTATCCATAACGATAACATTGAGTGGGTGTTCATTTTCGTAATAGCTGAAGAAAAAAGTATATTCGAAAATTCTCATGACTGTTACAACAGAAAAAAAATCAAAAAATGTACTGACCTGTAGTCAGGAGCTTTTGCGCGCTCGTACATCCACCTTCTATAGAAAATTTGTTTGACAGCTGTTAAAAATGACATTAGCTCTTTGTCAATCAGGCCGAATCAGCTGTTACAGCTTACATTAAAGAAATTGAAAAACGACCGCATTATTCGTTTCGAGAATTACCTCTAATACCAAAGTAGAGGATTTTGAATTTATGGTGAGAAAAACTATACCTGAAGCAGAGTGTATAGCACTGAAGTCAAAAATACCAGATAAATACAGTTCCTTCAAGGTGGTTATCGACGAGTTCAGCATAAACACAGCCAAAAACTGCAACTCCTGGCCTAATCGAGCTTACGTATCGGAATTTTTTTTAAGAAACTAACGAGGAAATAAATAATGTATTTATTCCGATTAAAGCGAGCCTTCCATGGCCAATATTATTGAAGCAATATCGATATCGATCAATATATTGAACGTGTAAGGAGGATATTGAAACAATAATATTGAAGGCAATAATATTGGAACAAATAAAATCCGTTTGATTTTTATTGAAGTCCCTTCAATATATTGAGTTGCACTCAATTTTATTTTTTTCAATATTATTGCCTTCAATATTATTGCTTCTATATCCTCCTTACACGTTCAATATATTGATCGATATCGATATTGCTTCAATAATATTGACCATGTAATGGTGCCCACACACTCTGAAACATGTTGCGATGCAAGCATCGACTCTCATGTTTCATGATACAAGTTTCAGTGTGTGTGGTTCCGAATCACGTATCTGGTATCAGTTGCGGTTTCAAGCGATGCAGATTCTAGAATTCCATTCGGGTCGGCGAGCAACGAGTCAGAATCGGTGATACTGATGCAAGTTTCAGTGTGTATGGGGTTGCATCGATGCGAAGTCGAGAGACGATATTGTTAAGGTTACTATGATTATTATGCCAACTAGTGGGTTCACACCATGGTAGGCTAATGCCTGATTGTTTACTTTTTTATTTCATTGTATATTTTTCAATCGTGAAGATCCAAATGTAGGACCCCTTATTAGTCTTATTATAGAACTACGTTTCTTATCATTTTAAATGTATGTACCGACTATTGCTATTTGTTGTGGTTACTATGGATTTGGATGATCTCAGCAAATACATATTTTTATTATTGATGTGATTTGTATCGAGTCGATTCAGGCATCGCAACAAGTTTCGATGTGAGTGGGCGCTGATGCAACTGATGCAAGTTTCATGAATCCTGGAGTCGATACAAGGTATCGCAACATGTTTCAGCGTGTGTGGCCCTTTTTAGGCTCTCTTAACAACCGATTGACTAATCACATTAAAAATTTTGACAGTCTAAATTTGTTACATCTAAACGTTCGGTGTATCAGAAACAAAATTAATGACTTGGAGGCTATGATTTACGCTCAACCAATAAAATATGAAGTGATATGCCTTACCGAACATTGGCTTAGGGAGGAGGAATCCGAGGGCATGTGCATGGACGATTTGTATGTAGGACATGCCTTCACAAGGCAAAAATCAAGACAGGGGGGAACATTGATACTGGTAAATTCCCAAATGGTCTGTTCAGAGTGTTCAATCATTGAGAATATCAGAAAAAAATCTATAGAGATACACTTCGAGTTGTCCGCTGCTAGAAACAGGTTTCATTATTATAATATGTATTTACTCATTACCATCTAGAAACTTTGATATGCTCATTTTGAACTTAGAGTCAGTCCTTAACTGCTTTAGTGTTAATAAGGATAGAGTGAATGAATTGTATTGATATTGCAATGAATGCTTTCGAGAAATTCATGGCATAATTGTAGATATTTTCAAGATATCATTTCCTTTGCAAAATAAAAGGGTAAATAACTCGAGTCTCGAGAAAAGATTGTGGGTGGTTTTCTCAAGAGCTTCATCACTGCTACTTGTACGGGAATAGTAGGCGAGATATAGGTCGGATAATCTTCTGAGTATTAGAAACAATCTGACTAGGAGGTATAGAAGGGAGATAAAGAAAGCTAATATTTCTGTCTATGTTGGAGAAATGAAAGGCTAGAATAACAAATGTTAAACTGCCTGGCAATTAGTAAATGACCATTTACAGGCCACAAACGCTTCAGCTATAGGAATTGCTCCGGATGTGTTCAACCATTATTTCTCCACAATTCCGGAAGAAATCGTATAACATCTGCCTAGACCTACCATAGAGTTTGACGAATCATTCAAAAAACAAGTACCACCTGATATCAAGTTTGTATTCTGTGAGGTAAGTTTCAATGAGGTACGCGAAGTACTGAAAAATATGAAGAATAGCAGAAGCATAGGATGTTTTCCGAAATGCTTGAAAATTTCAAAAGTAATCCCTATTCACAAACAAGGCGATCCAATATTCTCCAAAATTTTGGAAAAAACAATAGCCTCCCAAGATGTAAGCTACTTCGAGGAAAATGATCTGTTTTCGATTAGTCAATTCGGATATAGAAAAGGTAAAAACACGGTACAGGCGAATATCAACTTTGTTGATTCAACAGTTGAATGTTTTGAACAGGGCAAACATTGCTTGGCCTCGTTCATAGACCTTACGAAAGCTTTTGATTGCGTTACTGGATAAGCTACTTTTTTATAGGCCAAAGATATATGGATTCGATTCTTCAGCGTTTAAACTCATAGGTATTTATTCGGGTCAGTGGCGCTCCCAGAGATTGAGTCTGGTGGGGGTAGTGACCGTATTTTCTAACCAGAGAATAAGTCTGGGTGGGGTAGTGACCGTATTTTGGAATTTAAAAAGAAGGAAAGTATGTATTGAGTGTTGAAAATTCGGTCCTGTGAGGGGTAATAAAAAATCTCAAAAGAGTCGGGAGTCCCTCAGAAGCTGGTCTCCCCGAAACGCGACGGACGACCTACGTGGAGCCGCCCCCGTCAATTTCCGAATTATATGTTCGGGAAACCACGAGCACGGTCTCTCTGAACCGCCAGGGCGGAGGAGATTCAGGGCGGGCGAGATTTAAGAGTTACACCGTATGACGTCACCGCACGTCGTAGGTCGCGTGCGAGCGGTTCGAGGAGACCAGCGCCTTAGACTTAGAAACCTGCCAAAATCCAAATTCCAAAAACAAATGAAAGTAATATTAGTCTGCAATATATTTTGTTCAGTGGAGGAGTTCGTTTCTTTTTGTAAAACATAACTTCGTTTCAGTCTCTGTCAGTGTCCCATATACACTTACTTTTCAATGCTCATACTTTTTAACTATTTTGTCTATTAGCACTCATTTTATTATTTTATCTAAACACTCAATGTATTGTTTTATTCATACACTTAATTTATTATTTTATATATACACTTAATTAATTTTTTTATATATACACTTGATTTATTATTTTATATATGCACTTAATTTATTATTTCATATATACACTGGATTCATACACCTAATTTATAATTTTATCTGTACTCTGTTAATTATTGTTTACTTCATCTAGTCACGCTGCTTCTGCAAAAAACTCTGTGTTTCTGACATTTTGTACTTTCTTCATATTTCTCTATAACTATGAGCTGTGGAAGCAATTCATGAAATTGTAAGAACACCAATAAACTATCTATTTCTTTCTCTACAGGAATATAAGGATTTTTTTCTCGATAATTCGCTAGAATCTTCTACAGTTTCCATAGTTTTGGCGATCTGGACAAAATTCAGCTTGAATATCATTCTCCATTAAAATACAAAATTTCGTCACTCTCGAATCCGTAGTTTTGAAATCATCAAGAAAACGGAATTTCAAACGACCATACTCACGGAACCCCTGGTCGACCTTCTCTCAATAACGAACTCAACTGCGGCATTCAAGATTTGAACTTACCCTGAAAATTTCAAGTTTCTAGGTCGTTTCGTTCGAGAGTTATCGTGTATACGGCCGGACGGATGGAAGGACAGACTTGAATTTCCATCAGTGAGTCGAACCTGGTCGATAAAGACCGTTTTCGGCCCAAAATGAAAAAAATACAGACATCGTGACGAAATGATATAGCCCTCGTGTGAGTAGAGCAAGCGCTCAAAAACATTCTGAGGTAAGAAGGCGGAAAACATAAAACTGCTTCACCAAACATCACCATCACATGAAAGAAGCCTATGTGGAAGCTTATATGATCTGCTGAAAAACAGAAAGAGATCAGCGGAACTAAAAACTATACTAGAGTCAAATGGCCACCCTGAAAGCATCCTCGAGATGGCCAAGAGGGAGAAGAATACACACTTTCATAACGTTTTCGGAAAATTTTTGATAGCATTCGAATAGTCTTGATTTTTGAACTGGATATATATTGCTCGGACACTATCAGACCCCCCTTGGATACGGCCTAGCTCTAGTATGATGGCATGAAGCCAGATCCGGCCAAAACATAATATCGTCAATAACATGATGCGTGTCATGAAATCGAAGTAGGTAAGTTATATAGACACCTCCGAATATATAGGACTGAGTTTAAGGCTTTCTCGCCAATGTGAGGTTGAGAGATAAATTCGCTTTCAGAAATGCCTCACTACACTAAGATGTTGTATTCAAACTTGGATTTACCTTCAAACATGTCTGGTGCATTTTCTACGTCTTCGGTATGAAATCCATGATTTTCTTCAATCTCAGAATGAGATATAATCAAATATATTTCTTCATCCATAACAATTAATATATTGACGAAATGAATGCGTTTCAGCGAACGACAACACCTGGAAATTGTTCATAACTGGGCCATGGTATATTTTGGTGCCTTTTTTCGAATTATTACCAAAATTGTCGTCTTCAAAACTAAGAATCTTCGCGCCAACTCTGTTTTTTGCAACTTCAACTAGTCTTCGTTTTAATGCGTGGTCCAGGATCGTTGGTCTACCAGTTTTCCTGGAATTTATACCTCCTTCAAATTTTTAATGGTCTAGTGAATTGTCGAATTGGAAATATTTCGCTCTTGATAAATTGCAGTGGTATTACGTTTTTTTTACACCCAACTATAAATTTCTCTTCAAATATCTAACTCATAATTCCATAGAATTGATCGAATGAATGAAAATTTCAATGTTGAGACAACTCAATTGTGTCATCTGAATTTCCACGACAACCTGATTAGATGTAATCGTAAAAATTTACCAAGAACTTGAGGACCATGCAAGGAGAGTCAGATGGATAAATCAATGATATTGCCATCATAAAATGCTTTCAGATAAACAAAGAACGATTGACAACACATATGGAGTGAGGACGGATTCAAATCCACAAAATCGGTTTTCACAAAACTAAAACTGATAAACCCGAATCAAGATACAGAGAACTGTAATACAGGTGTAAGTGTGGTAAAAAGCAATAGAAGATACCAAACGTCACATTTAAATCAAGTAGTCAAGGAATACTCAAAATTGAAGAGACTAAGCCGAAAGGAAAAATGTCTCAGCATTCGAGACGAGTAGATGGGAAAGAGCCTCCATTATATTCAAGAAAGGACACTGGATAAGATGAAACCTCAAAGGAGGAGCTCGCATCGCTGAAACACACAATACGTTCAGTACTTTCAGCCTAGAAATAAGTTACCTGTGGATGCCGTTCATTAGTAATTGAAATCATTGATCCTGACTGCACATAGGTACCAGTGGGACCACCATACATTTCCAAGGAACCATACAGTCAAATTGTAATTAATCAATGGAATTTTGTGATGACAAAGATTTTCTCAGGACTTTACTCTGAAGACTGATATCAGAATACTTCGCAATCGAAAGAAGACGCTAAGAATAAGCTCTGAGCTTATGAGGAGTCGCACAGAGACCTAGGAGAGTCGGGATATAAACATAGACACATAAACACATGAAGCATGAAATCATACAGCTTACATTAACAGGGTGTTTTCAAAGTTCGGGCTTTTTTTTGACCAGCGGAAGAACTCATCAAAATAAGTCATTATGCCAAAAATCGTTCAAATAAAATTTTCACCAAGACCGCGTATTTCGATATCGAAGTTACCCGCGAATCTGTGAAATTCCCAGCCCGGATTTGGATTCGTATTGATATCTAAATATGTAGATACCAGGTTTCTGAGGTCGGTATACGGGAAATCATCTATGCTGCATATGATTTCAGTTTTCCGTTCTCAATCCCTGTGATTTCTTCATTTGGTGTCATTTGAAAACATTGTTTAAGTACTGTGAAATGAATAGTGCAAAAGAACTAAGCATTTAAAATGCTTGTGGCGCAAACTGATGTGATAGCAAGACTTTGTGCACATATTATCGGTGAGTTTGTGAACTTCGTAATTTTTCTAATAGGATAGGAATAGGATTTTCCTCTCCTAAGTTTGAACTTCAAGAATTATACCGTTCAGAAAAAATCTCTTTATGAAAGTAGAAAGAGAATATTCCAATTTGGGATGAATTGTAGGGCCTAGAAAAGATCGCGAAAGAAGGCGAGCACTTTACATAGTGAGATATCACGATCCAGTGTCGTATCAAGATATTGATGCCCAAGATTTTTGCACTTTTTTCAAATTAAATATTTTATATGATCAACTTCCGGCGGATTGATATCTTTTGATGAGTTCTAGCACCTGTCAAAAAAAGGCCTCACTTTGAGAAGTGCCCTGTATATATATTTATTATCATATATCCCCTTCAACAACAAAAAATCCCAGATATCAGAAAGAGAATTAACTCCTGGGTCTCCCGAATCAACTTCTAATTAGATGAGGATTCAACACGGTAGTTTTATCTATTTCCGCCTTCAATATTGGCCAAATAATGAAATTTCGATTGCCATTCCTATTTGCATATATGTCGACATTTAGTGCATAGTCCGACACCGGAAGTGCACATATAACAGATTCAATGATACCATTCCAATAGAGCTTACGTGGTAAATGATAATAGATACGTGCGAAACGTGTACTGGGTTATAACATGGCTCTAATTGTACTCCGATTGCAAACTGCTATCGATTGTCGTTAAAACTAATAATTTGGAAAATAGGTATCACTTTGCCGCTGCCACTGAAATACCTCAAAATGAACACAATTATTTCACAGGCGATTTCAGAATTAAATGAAATGAAGCTCAGAAACAATGTGACATGTAACACCTTGTGCATGGAGGTGAGTAATCTGAGGTTGATTTTGAATTTTGTTTTCTTAGAATACAGTGGTACAGGTACAGGTGCATTCTGTTTCTTGTCGAGTTTTATGAAAAGTGCTCGGTTTTTAAACGATAAAAAGACAACGTTTTTCTGGTGCCAGACGAGGAAAGAATCATTGTTTTCGAAGAATCAAAATTCTACACATTGAATCAAAAAGTTATAAATCTGATCTTTCAATAAGTTCCAAATAATCAAACAGGAAATTTCACCATATTTCAAGCTCCACTGTCATTAGACGAGGAGAATAAGAGTTTCATCAACGAGCGGGATCATTTGGCTTATTGAATATTAAATATATTAAAACAATGATCAAATAACACAAAAACAAGTATACTCGCAAGATGAATGTGAAGAAATTGTCTTTAGTTAATCCTCTGTTCACTTCTGAAAGGTGGTAGGTTTTCGTCCAGATTATCACTTGAAATCACTGAAGAGTTTTTGATTGGAGTTGGAGATGGCTTCGACACTATGACATCAGCGGAAATGAATCAATTACATACGTTCTTATTATATTAATAATTACAGAATATTATGTGGACACAATATAAGTCAACTAATGACATACATATGTGGTTTGATATCAGGAGTTCTGTGGTAAAGCGTCTCACGTTGACTGGGCGTCCGTACTATGCTTGGCATCGATATAGTCATCCTGGAGGAGTCTGGGATGACCAGAGAGGAAACTCAGTGGCCAAAAGTACCCATGTCGAATTATAGTTCTATGTTGATTCAGAAGGAAAAAAAGAAAGATCTACTTCATCCGTTTGAGATTTGTAGAGAAGTAAGAGAAGGGTTGGAAAGAGAATCATGATGAAGATCATTTCTTGTGAGGAAGCTATGAATTCAGCATTGAAGAGTCGGGGTGTTCTCAAAGGCGAGGCTTTTTTTTACTAGCAACAGAACTCATCGAAATAAGTCATTATACCAAAAATCGTTCATATAAAATATTCCAACGGTGTATTTCGAAATCATGGTTACATGCCTATCTGAGAAATTTTCAGCCGGATATGACTTAGGTTCATATTGATATCTAAATGTGTAGATATTACTAGCTGTCTGAGGTCAGTATACGGGAAATCATCTATGATGCATATGATTTTTGTAAGTTTTCGATCTCAACCCCTGTGATTTCTTCCTTCGGGGTGATTTGAAACCATTAGTGTATCAGTGGTAGGAGAATAGTGTGAAAGGACTAAGCATTGAAAATGCTTGTGACATTATTCCATAAGCAAACTGATGTGATAGTTGCTGCATATAAAACGAATAATACACACAGCAACTATCACTAAAAAAAACCCTGTATATTACAATCAGGGCAGTTTGAATTTTATCGTGCTGGTTAGTGTATGAAATGCAAATTCTATACCTCTGTAGAACTTTGAAGCGTTCATGAATATCATCAGGTATTTAAAATTTTGAATCCTTGTTGAATTATTATCAGTTATGTCTCCGTTTTCTTCAGAAGGTCTGAGTTGGAATTCATTTCTTGGTTTATTACTTTTCTTGGGCACACAAAAGCACTAATGAAAACCTCAGCAAACACTCTATCCTACCTCTTTTTCCTCTCCAATATTATTACCTGAAGACTTCTTCAAGGTACTCGAAAATGAAATCCGAAAAATTATGAAAAGCATTGCCGTAAAGCACGTTAATTCACCTTGTAGCTACATTCGAATTTTCGTTTTAGAAAAAAATTTAAACTAAGGCGAAACTCCAGACTTCACGTCATTGTTTTATAATAATAATAATATTTATTTGCATACAATTAATGATCACAATATATGAACAAATATCCACCATCAATAATTTACATGGCCTGTCAACGAAATACACCAACATAATATACATGTAGGTATAAATGAATATATGAAAAATAATTATAAAAGCACTGCGGTGAAGTCAGGAGATTTTGAGCGCTCGTACATTCACCTTGTATGTATATTCGCATTTTCCAGTTTAAGAAATCAGTTGAAGGAATTTTAGACAGCTGTCAAAAAAATTCTCAAACTTAGGCGAAACTCTAGACTTCATGTCAGTGCTTCAACTGACTTCAACTTTTTTTTCGATAATTCGCTAGAATTTTCTATGGTATCTATGGTCTTGGTGATGCGATCTGGACAAAGTAGTTTGAATACATTATTCTTCAACTAGGTGTGAAATTTCATTCCAATCTAACCAGTAGTTTCGAAATTATCAGGAAAAAAAATATTTTGAACGGCCATATTTACGGAACCCCTTGTTTAACTCAGCTCATTGATGAACGTGACCGCGACATTCGCGATCCAAACCTCCCCTGAAAATTTCAAGTTCCTAGGCCATTCCCTTCGGAAGTTATAATTTTATATGGTTTCTATGGTTCTGGTCATGAAATCTGGACAAAATTTTGCTCTAATATATCATTCTCGTTTAAAATACAAAATTCTATCTCGATCGAATCCGTAGTTTTGAAATTATCGAGAAAACAAAATTTCAAACGACCCTATTTACGGAACTCCTAGTATAAGTCTGCTCATTGATGAACGTGAATTCGGCATCCCAGATCCACAACTATCCTTAAAATTTCAAGTCCCTAGGCCTTTCCGTTCGAAAGTTGTCTATGGTTTCTATGGTTTTGGTCATGCGATCTGGAGAAATGTAGCTTGAATATATCATTCTCCATTAGTAAACAAAATTTCGTCTCGATCGAATCTGTAGTTTTGAAATTATCAAGAAAACTTAATTTCAAACGACCATATTTACGGAACCCCTAGTGTAATTCTGCTCATAGATAAACGTGATCACATTCGAGATCCACACCTATCCTGAAAATTTCAAGTCCCTAGGCGTTTCCGTTCAAAAGTTACAATTTTCTATGGTTTCTATGGTTCTGGTCATGCGATCTGGACAAAAATTCACATGTAGCTCATTCTCCATTTGAGTGCAAAATTTCATGCCGATCAAATCTGTAGTTTCCAAGTAATCAGCAGAACAAAACTTTGAACGGCCATATTTAAGGAACCCCTGATGGAATTTGGCCCATTAACGAACTCAACCGAGGCATTCGTGAATTGAGCCCACACTGAAAATTTCAAGTCTCTAGGTTATTCCGTTCGAGAGTTATCGTGCTTACGGCACATTTTCAGTTCAAAATTCGATAAATACAGACATCGTGACGAAATGATATAGCCCTCGTGTAAGTAGTACGAGCGCTCAAAAAACACATATTTGCATATGAAATCTATACAAACGATACAAATAATCATGTAAATAAATAATTAAAAGCCAAAATGAAATTTAGTTAAAATTCGTTCAACCCGTATATTGTTTTTTGTACAGGAAATTTTTAACTCTTCTATTGAAGGCAATCTGGTTGAGCTTCTTGAAGCATTTCGGAAGTTTATTGTACAACCTGACACACGTGTAGTTTGGGCCCTGCTGTGTTCTCTTTAGTCGTGAATATGGTACAGCAAACATAGCTTTCTGTCGCGTGTCATATCCATGGAAATCAGAATTCCTGGAAAATTTTTCCTGGTGTTGATGGGCACAGTTTAGTTTAGACAAGCTAATATGAAAACCGCAGTGACAGTTAAGGTTTTTTCTCTTTTGGAGACCTCCCTGCAACTGTCAGAGCTCCTCATCTGAGAAATTGCTCTTATAGCCTTCTTCTGTTGGCGAAGGACACGATCCTCTGCTGCACTCTGACCCCACAAAAGATTACCGTACACGGCCAGACTTTGAAAAGATCAATAATAGGTCTCACAAATACCTTATTGACGTTTTTATATCAGGTTTGTTTGTGAAAATTATTTTCGTTTTTTTGGAGTTATTCATAAGAAATTCGTTGGCTGAAAACCATTCTTGAGCATCTCTCAAACAATCTTCGTTTCTTTCAAGGAGATTTTTCCATGATAGAGCCTTATTCAAAAAGGAGGAGTCATCTGCGTAGCCACACACCATATCTGATGATATATTATGGAGAATATCATTCATAAACACAATATATTATATGGGCCCAAGAATTGACCCCTGAGGGACACAAACATCCTCCCCGTGCATATCCGAAATTTTTCCATTCCCCTTCACTGATTGAAATCTATCCGACAGATAGGATCTAAATACCTGCAATGCCATCCCTCGTATTCCGTAATATTCCAGCTTTTCCAGCAATATGTCATGGCTCACACTATCAAACGCCTTGCTCAGGTCCATAGATATCAACTCGAGTTCCTCAGACCCCTTAAACGCCTCCAGAACATATTCAAGAACTTCGATCATGGCCGTAATTGGGGATTTAGATTTTCTGAAGCCATAATGACCAGTATGAATCAGCAATTTTCCCTCGAGAAAATCGACCAAGTGGTTCTTCAGTATCAACTCAAAAATCGTTGAAAAAACACGTAGAACAGAAATTGGCTTGTAGTTCGAACACTCTTCCCTATTTCCCTTCTTTCGAATAGGTGTCACTAATGCCTTCTTGAGCTCACTAGGAAATATTCCCTGGTCAAGGCAATCGTTTAAGATCTTACATAACGGTTCTAATGAACAGGATCGAGCGTTTAAGCAAAGATATCGACATTCCATAAATATCCTTAGATTGTTTACTTTTCAAGCCTTTCGCTAGATTTTCAATTTTGGTTTCAGTAATCGGAAATAAGCACATAGTGTTGGCATCATCTATTTTCATTTTCTGTAGGAATCTGATATGGTCTAATGGTATTGGATTGACTTCTTCTAATATCTTCCTACCTGTCAATGCGAAATATTTATTCAATTCGTTAGGTGTTATATTTTCACCTGCTTTACCAAATAACCAAATAACATCAAGGGTTCCAAGTCTCAGGGTCGGTGTCGGGTAGGGTGCTTGCGAGGGCAAATTACCCCTGGGCAACCTGAGCCCATAAGCCTGCTCACTTCTTGTATTAGGAGTGGGAACCGAGGAGTTTTTAGTGAGTACGACCCCCGTGAATTCGGGGGGTAAGTCTGCACACACCGCCAAACAGCTATGGTGGAGGTCCGTAAAGAGGATTTTCTCCTCTCAAAAAAAAAAAAAAATTACCAATTTTTTTCTCGATAATTCGCTAGAATTTTCTACGGTATCTATGGTCTTGGTTATGCGATCTAGACGTAGACAGGTAGTTCGAATACATCATTTTTCATTTAGGTATGTGCGAAATTTCATTCCAATCCAATGAGTAATTTCGAAATTACCAGGAACAAATTTTTTTGAACCGCCATATTTACGGAACTCTTAGTCTAATTTCTCTCATTAATGAACGTGACCGCAATATTCGAGGTCCATACCTATCCTGAAAATTTCAAGTCCCTAGGCCGATCCGTTCGAAAGTTATAATTTTCTATGATTTCTATGATTCTGGTCATGCCATCTGGACGAAATATTGCGTATAGCTTGAACACGTCATTCTCTCTAGTTTCTCAATAATCAGAAAAACAAAATCTCGAACGGCCATATTTACGGAACCCCTAGTCTCATTTTGCTTATTGATGAACGTGACCGCGATATTCGCGATCCAAACCCACCCTGAAAATTTCAAGTTCCTAGGCCTTTCCGTTCAAAAGTTACAATTTTCTATGGTTTCTATGGTTCTGGTTATGCGATCTGGACAAAATATTGCTTCAATATGTCATTCTCGATTAAAATACAAAATTTCATCTCGATCAAATCCGAAGTTTCGAATTTATCGAGAAAACAAAATTTCAAACGAACGTCTTTACGGAACCCCTTGTATAATGTTGCTCATAGATGAACGTGATCACGACATTCGAGATCCACACCTATCCTGAAAATTTCAAGTCTCTAGGCATTTCCGTTCAAAAGTTACAATTTTCTATGGTTTCTATGGTTCTGGTCATGCGATCCCGACAAAATTTCGCATGTAGCTAAAACACCTCATTTTCCATCTGAGTGCAAAATTTCATCTCGATCGAATCTGTAGTTTTCAAGTAATCAGGGAAACAAAACTTTGAACGGCCATATTTACGGAACCCCTGGTGGAATTTGGCCCATTAACGAACTTAACCGGGGCATTCGGGATCTGAACCTACACTGAAAATTTCAAGTCTCTAGGTTGATCCGTTCAAGAGTTATCGTGCTGACGGCCGGCCGGACAGCCGGACGGCCGGACGGACAGACTCAAATTTTCCGACGGATTCGTCATCAGTGAGTCGAACATAGTCGATTGAGACCATTTTCGGCTCAAAATTCGAAAAATACAGACATCGTGACGAAATGATATAGCCCTCGTGTAAGTAGTACGAGCGCTCAACTAGAAATATTTCGTGAAATCAAAAAAAGTTAAATTGAAGAATAACCGTCAACATTTCGACCATGTGTTATATGACATTTTTTGTTGCGAATTTTATGTATGATCTCCCCCTGAAGTTTGGCCCTTTTAAAAGTAGACACCCTGTATATGCACACCTACTCTTACCTGTTGAAGTAGTAGGAACGCATAATTCAGTGACTTTCGACTTGTTTCAACTTGAACTTACGTTGGATTATCCAATATACAACATCTCGAAAAACTCATTGAAATTCTAAGAGTGAATATTATGAAAGTTTTTATTGAAGAAACCGTACTCTCTGCATATAAATTAGTCATCTCTTTGTCCGAACTTCATTCAATATATGATTTATTTGTGCATTATCAACTTTCATGGAATTTTAACTCCACAAATTTAAACAAATCAATTTTACAGGAGTTCAACAGTTTTCAATTTCAACTTTCTAATTTGAGCATCTTCGCTGAATTATGATGAGCCTTACATTTGGTTCTGAAAATTTTGGTGGTGATGAGAATATCAACTACAAGATCTTGTATGGTCAGCAAAACTGTTTTTCATTTCAGATGAAAAATGTTGTCCGTTGAAATCTCATTGATATTTTTGTCAAAACCTCAAGTTAGATGATTTGTCTCTATTACAATATTGAATTATCTAGAGATGATAATTAAAAAACTAATTTCCAATGGAAACTTGGTAATTTTTTGTTTGTACTGAAGCTGAATATAGATTGAATTAAATTGCAATGGAATCATTCAGTTTAATATACAGAACAGATTTGGCCCTTCAGTGGCAATGACGGAGATAGATCCCACCATCCTCTATCGGCCAACATCAGTAGAACGAAGTATACAAGAAACGAGAACGATTAATTGTGCATTTCAATTTGATTCGATCTATTGATATATCTATTATTATTATTCTGATAGGCTTTTCATAAAAGAGTTTCAAAAAATTTCTTCCCCTAACGAGAGACCTCGCATGTGTTATATCCTCATGTTAAATTCATACTTTCGAATTATTCGAAGGTGAAACGTAGTCTCCATCTCTGCAGAGATTTATTATCACCGATTGTCACCAGTTTGTGTGGGTTGTTTTCTGTTCACTGAGCAATTTAGTCTTCCCGAAGGAATTCGCCATGGCAGTTATCTTTCATTCTGATGTTCTTCGGGGCTCCAATCGCAACAAAACAGCGTTAATTCTGATCGTTAGGCCTGGCTAATAATCACAAAAGAGCAGTGTGGTAACATCTTCGAATCAAGGGTGGTGAAGCAAATATTTTTTTTGCTCGAATTTTCTCGAAATTCGGTATGCGATGGTCTTTCGAAGTTTATTCATATACATTGTACCAAATAATACCCATGAATTCAGTCAGAGACGGCACATCTCACGGTTTAGGTTCAGAAAAAGGAATCTCGTAGTAAAATAGACGAATGAAAATACAATGTCGAATAAAAATATCCACAGATATAAGCCATCAATATTAAGCTGCTCTACCTGAATGCAATACTTTTGTAAGAATTCTTTGTCCTGTAAATATTGTAAAAAAAAATCCTGCACTTAACCTCGCAAGGCACATAGCATATGGACTCCGCCTTACGGAAAATTCACGATGTCACCAAGTCATCCCCATAAGTGGTCCTAAATTGTAAAGAGTCAACCGAAAACTGTGTTACCAATACCTTGTCAATACTCGTTAAAAAATATCCGATCATTGAAATATAAGTTGTGTATTATATGACAAGAATCAATAGCAACGGAAAAAAATTACGAAAAGCACTGTGGAGTCAGGAGCTTTTGAGCGCTCGTAGATCCACCTTGTAGGTAGATTCGCATTTTCCAGTTTTAGAAATCAATTGAAGGGATTTTCGACAGCAGAAAAAAATTCTCAAACTCAGGCGAAACTTCAAACTTCATGTCAGTGCTTCAGCAGATCAATTTTTTTTCGATTATTCGCTAGAATTTTTTATGGTATCTATGGTCTTGGTGATGCGATTTGGACAAAATTCCGCACGTAGTTTGAATACATTATTCTTCAGCTAAGTGTGAAATTTCATTCGAATCCAACCAGTAGTTTCGAAATTATCAGGAACAAAATATTTTGAATGGCCATATTTACGGAACCCCTAGTCTAAATTTGCTCATTGATGAACGTGGCCGCGAAATTCGCAATACAAACCTACCCTGAAAATTTCAAGTTTCTAGGCCTTTTTCTTCGGAAGTTATAATTTTCCATGGTTTCTATGGTTCTGGTCATGCGATCTGGACAAAATGTTGCTTTAATATATCATTCTCGATTAAAATACAAAATTTTATCTCGATCGAATCCGTACTTTCGAAATTATCGAGAAAACGAAATTTCAAACGACCGTATTCACGAAACCCCTAGTCTAATTTTGCTCATAGATGAACGTGATCATGACATTCGAGATCCACACCTATCCTGAAGATTTCAAGTCCCTAGGCGTTTCCGTTCAAAAGTTACAATTTTCTATGGTTTCTATATTTCTGGTCATGCGATCTGGACCAAGTTTCGCATGTAGCTTGAACACTTCATTCTCCATTTCAGTGCAAAATTTCGTTTCGGTAAAATCTGTAGTTTCCAAGTAATCAGGAGAACAAAACTTTGAACGGCCATATTCACGGAACCCCTTGCGAAATTTGGCCCATTAACGAACTTTACCGAGGCATTTGGGATCTGAACCAACACTGAAAATTTCTCTAGTCTCTAGGTTGTTCAGTTCGAGAGTTATCGTGCTTACGGCCGGACGGACAGACTCTAATTTTTGACGGATTCGTCATCAGTGAGTCGAACATAGTCGTTTGAGACCATTTTCGGTTCAAAATTCGAAAAATACAGACATCGTGACGAAATGATACAGCCCTCGTGTAACTAGTACGAGCGCTCAAAAATGACTTACCGGAGGATGAGACGTGATGCAACATCTGAATTTGGCCCACCCTGTTCACGAAATGATGATACGTTACAATTTTGAAAAGAATCAAAATCTATTATCGATATTAGACCAGGCAATAGAGATTTTTCCGTGACAAAAATCGTAGAAGAAAACCGCGAGTGGGGGTTACGTAGGGTGGTCCGTGGATGTTCAGTGATATGTTTTCGACTCGCAAATATCATTACTTTTCTTGTAATTGCGAAGAAACAACAAAAAAAACGGTGTTTTTTCAGTTTTTTGCTTGTAAAATCTGAACCAATGGAGCGGTGCTAATACTTTCAACAGACGAATTGTAGAGAATGAAAATATGAAAAAAATGAGTGCTAGTGCAACTCAATCGGGTTATCATAACCGAAGGAAAGCCGGAAAAACCGTGAAAATCAGCGTTTTTTCAAATCCTCATAACTCGGCCAATTCCGAAGTTGTAGCGCTGGCTTTCCAAATGAAAGTAGTGGTTAATAGATACTTTAAGTGTGCATAACCCAGACGTTGTCCGATAAATAGTTTTTGCGTAATTGCGATTTGAATTATTTAAGGCACTTTTTTCCGGAAGAACTGGATGCGTCGGAAGTAGTCCGATTTCAATTTACAAAACGGATTTTGAAAGAAGAAGTATAGTACTACAAAACAGCAAACTTGATTTTCCGTTAAAATGTTGCAAAATAGGTGAAAAATACGTGGAAACATGACCAAAACCGGCTCAGTGCCCCATCTGGGACGGATAGTGGTGGTAGCCGGCAGACGGGGGGAACCAAAATCGCGCTGAGGCCGGGCGCGAATATTTACGTATATACCCCCACTACTTGACTGCAATCGAGCATTCGGCTGATTTTGGTCATGTTTGCATGCTTTTTTCACCTATTTTGAAGCATTTTAACGAAAAATCAAGATTGCCTTTGTGTAGTACTATACTTCTTCTTTCAAAATCCGTTTTGCAAATTGAAATCGGACTACTTCCGACGCATCCAGCTCTTCCGGAAAATAGTGCCTTAAATAATTCAAATCGCAATTACGCAAAAACTATTTATCGGACAACGTCCAGGTTATGCACACTTAAAGTATCTATTGACCACTACTTTCATTTGGAAAACCAGCGCTACAACTTCAAAATTGGCCGAGTTATGAGGATTTGAAAAAACGCCGATTTTCACGGTTTTTCCGGCTTTCCTCCGGTAATGATGACCCGATTGAGTTGCACTAGCACTCATTTTTTTCGTCTTTTCATTCTCTACAATTCGTCTGTTGAAAGTATCAGCACCGCTCCATTGGTTCAGATTTTACAAGCAAAAAACTAAAAAAACACCGTTTTTTTCGGTGTTTCTTCGCGATTACAAGAAAAGTAATGATATTTTCGAGTCGAAAACATATCACTGAACATCCACGGACCACCCCACGTAACTCCCCACTCGCGGTTTTCTTCTACGATTTTTGTCACAGAATGACCCTTTTTCTGCTCTATTGCCTGGTCTATATGTATTATTTAAAGAGTGAATGAATGGCATCTCGAATTCCCATAGTTTATTGCCAACACACCCCATAATTGCATTCAATTTCCATTGAAATACCACCATTCTGAAGCCTGATAGCATTCCGTGAAGCTATTCTGATAAAAACTGAAAAGTTCATGCGTCATTTAATAAATTACGAAAGAGCACGCGACTCAACAATTTAAAGCAGCAGCTCAGTATTACCACAAAGTCCGGATGCCAAAAACACAATTTGCATAGATTAACAAGTAATGGTCGTGTCATAACCTCAAAACGAGTAAGGCAGCCGCATGATAATCGTAAAACATGACGAAATTATGTGTAGAGATCGGGAAAGCATAAAAATTTGTAGGCAAGGGTGGCAGAATCTCAGAAAGGTTCAGTCCGATGATAGGAGCAAATACCATTGAAGAATTCATTATATCACACAATTATACCATTTACTCGAAAGAGAAAACTTCTAACTACATGAAACCTACTTAGGCATTAGCATGTTGGGATATCTGATAGTAAAGTTATTATAGCTCTGATGATATGCAGAAATATTGCATGTAACTCTTGGGACGTTAAACCAAAAATACTGCAATGGATGTATGTTATGATTGTGAGACACATTATTGCCTATGAGCAGTAGTATGGTATAAAAAAAACAGAACAATGTACCACAAGAGGAGTTCTTGATGAGGTGCAAAGATTAACATGTCTTTGCTTCACTGGGGGCATGCGAACATGCACAACTGAGCACTAAAGATCATCACAGATCTCACGCCACCTATGGAGAGCATAGGAAAACCGTCTGGGGGAATCGAAAAAGTAATGATATTTGCGAGTCGAAAACATATCACTGAACATCCACGGACCACCCCACGTAACTCCCCACTCGCGGTTTTCTTCTACGATTTTTGTCACAGAATGACCCTTTTTCTGCTCTATTGCCTGGTCTATATGTATTATTTAAAGAGTGAATGAATGGCATCTCGAATTCCCATAGTTTATTGCCAACACACCCCATAATTGCATTCAATTTCCATTGAAATACCACCATTCTGAAGCCTGATAGCATTCCGTGAAGCTATTCTGATAAAAACTGAAAAGTTCATGCGTCATTTAATAAATTACGAAAGAGCACGCGACTCAACAATTTAAAGCAGCAGCTCAGTATTACCACAAAGTCCGGATGCCAAAAACACAATTTGCATAGATTAACAAGTAATGGTCGTGTCATAACCTCAAAACGAGTAAGGCAGCCGCATGATAATCGTAAAACATGACGAAATTATGTGTAGAGATCGGGAAAGCATAAAAATTTGTAGGCAAGGGTGGCAGAATCTCAGAAAGGTTCAGTCCGATGATAGGAGCAAATACCATTGAAGAATTCATTATATCAAGTGAGTTGGCAGTACGAGAATTTGACCTAATTAGTTTTGAAGGCGTTCAATTGCAAAATGAAAGAATAACATAAACGGTAAAATAACATCGACGTGTATAATGGGGAAGAAGTCTAAACAGTTGAATGCAGAAACTCATCAGACATGATAAACTAATTGATAACAAAGGCATAATAACATTATTAATAATAACAAAATGGAAAACCATAAAATGAACTACATAAAGAAAACATTCTGATAATTGTGAAACAAAACTGAGAAAAACCGCAATTCGACCTACTACTAGCACTGCATTGAGCATTGTTGCCAAACGACTTCACAGTAAACTTTATATGATTCTCACGGAAACAACCGATATACTCGTAGTTATAATATGAGGTTAAGGCACCATCTGCTGGATGATTTCGTTCGCTGTCCGAAAGCCATAAAATGTAAAGCCGCTTATACATCAGAGCATTCGCCTTGAATCTAGCATGGATGGATACTGGCCGAAGGAATCTGCGAACATCTGAGGTTGTTCTGAGAGATGTCGGTAAATCAAACACTAACTATTGTCTGTGTCAGTCCAATTGGGACAGGGGATGCAATTGGATCGAATCGAATAGATTGCTCTTAGTATCTCTTTTCAATAGATTTTGTCGTTTATCGCAAGAAGTACTAGAAGATTTAGGCGAATGGTTCATTAAATGGAAAATTCAAATAAATAGCAAAAGGAGCCAAGCAATTCTACTACATAAGCGGAAACTTGAAATGAATTCCAACATAAGGATAGTGGAGAAGAGATAAAATAGGAAAATGAACTCCAATATCTGGGAGTAAAACTATAGAAAAGGAAGAACCATATAAAATATGCAGGGAACAAAATAAGCCCAGCAATGGGAAGACTTCACCCACTGTTAGAAAGAAGGAGCCGAATGAACCAAAGCACGAAACTACGAATGATCAAGTCAATTGCAAGACCTCAACCAACATGAATGGTTCGGCGGCAAAAGACCATGCTGCCAATAGCCATATAAAGAAGATTCGAGCAGCAGAAAAAGAACTGCTAAGAGCAGCAATGAATATGCCATGGTTAGGAAGAGACCAACAAAAAAAAACCAACGAATCCACAGAGACTTGGAATGGAAAACTATCACAGATTTCTCAAAGAAGAAGGCCGAGAAGATATTTGAAAAAGTAAGTCAACACCTAAATGATGAGCTAAGATGATGTAAAGTACTGCCGTGAAGTCAGGAGTTTTTGAGCGCTCGTTCATTCACCTTGTAGGTAGATTCGCATTTTCCAGTTTTAGAAACCAATTGAAGAAAGATTTGACAGCTGTCAAAAAAATTACAGCAGCTCTTTGTCAATTATGCTGAATCTGCTGTCCCTAGGCCTCTCAATTCGAAAGTTATAATTTTCTATGATATCTATAGTTCTGGTCATGTGATCTAGACAAAATCGCATGTAGCTGGAACACGTCATTCTTCATCTGAGTGTAAAATTTCACTACGACCGAATCGGTAGTTTCGAAGTAATCACGAAAACAAAATTTCGAACGGCCATATTTACGTCTTCTCTGGTCGAATTTTGCCCAAGAACGAGTTTAACCGCGGCATTCGAGATTTGAACCTACCCTGAAAATATCAAACTTCTAGGTCGTTCCATTCGAGAGTTATCGTGTATGCTGGACGGACAGTCTCGAATTTTTCAACGGATTCGTCATCAGTGAGTCGAACTGTGTCGATTTAGACCATTTTCGGCTCAAAATTCGAAAAATACAGACATCGTGACGAAATAATATAGTCCTCGTGTAAGTGGAACGAGCGCTCAAAATGGTCAAAGACTGCGCTCACCCATGCTGTCCTATGGGAACAGTCGGTTTTTAGTAGTTCATGGCGTCATAAAACGATTATTTGCGATCTATCGAATGGTTTTGGTTACATCGGTTGCTGCTTATCACATTTTCGATTCTACATCACGAAATATTTGTTAGTCAGTCTTTCGAGTATATTGTGATATTTCTCCGAGGTGTTTTTACAAATTGAAATGAGATTATTTTATTGAGTATTAGTACGAAATAGACCTACATAATATTCAGTTTCAATTCTGCTGCTTCCATGGAAACGATAAATAGAATGTTGTATGTACTTGGAGTAATTGCGTTGGTTTCATATTAGATTTGTGTGCTGCTCAGTCTGAAAAGCAGGAGTGGTGGGAAACATAATCTGAAGAGCAATTAGTTTGGTTCATCATTATTAGACTGCATCGGCATTAGCACCAATTTCATCTTGCATTCAACATTTACAATTAAACATGATATAATAATTGCATATGTCATAATTGAGGAAGATAACTGAATACACTGAAAGGGTAACATATAAATCTGGTGTGTTTTGTCGAATTATTGAATGAATTCATACAAGATTGAAAATATATTGACGTGGAGATTGATGACGCATTTTCATCTTCCATTTACAGAAAGTCCAGACATTTTTTGAAAAGGTCTAGGTTCGGTTTGATTAAAGTAGTAGAATCGAAGAAAACTCGCCATTTTGTACAGAGGAATCCTTGGTTTCCTGCAGCATGAAAATCTCATCTTGGTCTAGGTCCGGGGTATTCATCAGTTTTCCTGGTAATGATACTCTTTTTAACTACCAGAGTACAACACATTTTATATATTTGATATCTTCTTTCCATAAATGACACTTTTTGGTTTTTCTGTTATGATTTCTTTTTCGATAATATAATTTAAGAAGGTGAGGAGTTAATAAAACCATTGTATATAAGCCACGAGGGCAACAGTGGGTTATCAAAGCACTTTCATCAAAACCACACTTGAAATACCTCAGGGAGGAGTTTCATCTGCCACAATGGAGTGGAGTTTGCTACTAAATGTGCGCACAGACAATTTATGAGCTATGCTGAAGACATTTTCAGCCAGAGACAAGTTAAAAAACATCTTGTGTTACCTCATACAAGGGAGCCCACGAGTTTTAGCGCAATGGTGTTGAGCATAAACCGAACAAAAACCACAATTATACCATTTACTCGAAAGAGAAAACTTCTAACTACATGAAACCTACTTAGGCATTAGCATGTTGGGATATCTGATAGTAAAGTTATTATAGCTCTGATGATATGCAGAAATATTGCATGTAACTCTTGGGACGTTAAACCAAAAATACTGCAATGGATGTATGTTATGATTGTGAGACACATTATTGCCTATGAGCAGTAGTATGGTATAAAAAAAACAGAACAATGTACCACAAGAGGAGTTCTTGATGAGGTGCAAAGATTAACATGTCTTTGCTTCACTGGGGGCATGCGAACATGCACAACTGAGCACTAAAGATCATCACAGATCTCACGCCACCTATGGAGAGCATAGGAAAACCGTCTGGGGGAATCTTGCAGGTTTGGAGCATTCCAAAACACATCTCGATGTAAGCAAGAAGATGCAATGACTCCCCACAGGCTTTCTCACGGAGCACGTTACCTCAGCAAGCATCTAGGGAGATAAGGTTTAGCAGAAAATGGCGATTGTAGATTCTGTAAGGTGGAGGACGAAACTCCTGAATACCTAGTAACAGAGTGACTTTCTATTGAAAGCCAACTGAAAAAATGCTCAGGCCACGAAATCATTAAGGATGAACACATAGCTTTCCTCAAGTCGTCTCAGCTACTAGAGTTCTTTAGAACTCTGGAACTGGGCAGCGAACGGTAGCTTAAGACAAGAAATGAAATAATTCTTCAGTGATGAAAATGTTTGATACAAATAAAAATTGGTTTCAGAAAAAAATGTACCCCATACTGAAGAAATGTTCACAGAGCGTTCTATTGAAAGTTTTTCACAAGGTCACAACCAATTAAATGTGCCATTTTTATATTTATATACCTCCCCTATATTTGGTTGCGTGATGAATCGCGATTTCCTCGATATTGTCAAATAATACAGGTTTCTGCTTTATGCCATATCGAAGAATCACCAACTGCTATACAGTTTCCTTCCATGGTATTTTTCATTATAACCTGAGGAAAGAAATTACTTGATCTCCAAAATCATATTTTATATGAGAACGGGGTTTCCGGAAAACGAGAAGGTCCTTTTGAGTGGAATTCAATTTCCCACCTCTTACAAATCAGCAGATACCTCAATAAAAGACGATATCTGAAGTGCTTTTGTGGAATTGAATTCTATTTATCTGAAAATGAGATCTTTTTTCATTTCCCACCCACATTTTTAATTCAAGATGGAAATGAGTTCTCTTCGAATTAGGCGTCTTTCAAATATAATAATGTCGTCTTCGTTTTCCCATTATTCAACCATAAGGATTATTTTTCAGGTAAACGATTCTGACAGAAAAATCAGGAAGGTAATCAAGCATGAATAATATAAAATGCTTACTCAATGCAAAGATGAGCACTATGTTATTGATTCTGAAAATACTTTGAATGTAAGAAATATCTGAATCAAATACACGAATCCATCATCAGGAATCATTTTCTAGTTATATCTCTTGGCCTTTGGTCTCGGAATTTTGTAAAACAGGGTGTTTTCGATGGTGAGGTTTTTTTTGACAGGTGCTAGAACTCATCAAAATAAGTCAAAATTCCAAAAATCCTTTATATAAAATATTTACTAGGGACGAGTATTTCGGAATCCAAGTTACCCACGAATCTGAAGAATAACAGTCCGGATTTGACGGTACGTATTAAGACCTGAATGTGTTTTTCAAATGCGTTCAGATTAGGGGGAAATCATCTGACAGAGCGTATGATTTTTGTGAGTTTTCCGAATTTCGTAATATGTTCCCAAAAAGGTGGATAGTACGTGATGGGTCGATTTCTTGACCTGTACGCTCACCGGATCTCAATTCCTATCATGTCGTCTTATCGGGTCATTTGAAAACATTAGTGTACAGTAACGGTGAGGTGACTAGTGTTTAGGAAATCAAACAACGCATTGAAAATGCTTGTGACATTATTCGTGAGCAAACTGATGTGATAGTTGCTGCATGTAATAATTCGTTATTACGCCGGGCAAGACTTTGTGCACATCAAACGAATGGTGACTATAGAGTATAGAACAATTTCGGTGAACAATTTGGATCAATTTAAAGAAAAAAATTAGGATTGGAATATTTCGACTATTTTTTTGTTATCTTTTTAGCCATTATATAATGGCAGAAGACAAGCAGCAAGCACAAAAGTTGATATGTCATTCGGAAGCGAGTTGAATGGGGTTATTTTTTGCTGAAAAGAACACATGTTCATAGTTAATGGTTTTTTCCTCGACAAAACCATTGAAAATATATGACTGATTTTGTTCATTTCAGAATCGTGATATTCATCTCCTTACCACGCCCCCACGTTTTCTTTGCACACAGAAATTCTTATCTTGCAGTAAATTCAATGTCTTTTTCAGATATGTAGTCGAATTTGATGAGCCTAAAAGGATAACTTATATAGTATATTTGATTTTATGGAAAAACATGAAATATTTCGTGAAATCAAGAAATGACTGTGTTTATAATTTTTTCAATTCCTCATCAGCAGAAACAACCTAGTACTTACATAATAAAATCAAGTAAATTATCCAAAAAGTTTTTTCGTTAGAGTATTGCTTACATTCATATCTTCAATGATGTACCTCGATATGTACCGATGTAAAAGCCTCTTTTGCGAACAACAAATTAACATCATCAACAGTGTAGTAATTCATACAGACAAGTGAAAAAATTGGTGAAAATTGGAGAGAGGTTTCTTCTCGAAACCCTCAACTTATTGAGAGCTAAATCTTTTTCGGAGAGGAAATAAGTAACTACGGGACGAAGGTGACTTTTTTCCACTTTCCCTCATAAGACAGGAGGTGAGCTGAGTAGTGGAAGGGTGTTGCACGGAAAAAGGGAGCAGTAGTTTTCTGGTAATGTATAAATATTTGATCGTGTAGGATTCGAATAGAGAGTAAACCGTTAATTGAAATAGTTTGTATTTCTCTCGAAGATAATAAGGTAAAGAACTAGTTGAACGTGAGGCATTCTAGAAGAAGTTTTTCTCTGGACGACTGTGTAGTTTCCTTCTATTCAGATGCGAGACGATGAAAGTTAGTACTGTTAGTTTTTTAGTACATTTTGGAATCCAATTCTGTGAATACTTCGATATTGAACATGTAGAGAATTAGGTGAATCGAGTTCAATTCATAAATCTCGAAAGAAATTACCACTGAAAGACGACCAGAGCATATCATATTGTATCCGAAGACAAAGCAAATACACAGAAGCCGACATATTATATAAAATTTCATCCAATCTTTACAGTTATATTATAATCAAAAGAGGTATTATTCAATTATTACATAATATGTGACCAACCAATATAATTACCTCTCTATTAAACGATCTGAGTATATCTTCTATCTGATCGTGGATGGAATTATTTGCCAACGACTCCATACCTGTATTTGCTTCAATATGGTTCTGTTTACATTTTCCTACAGGTATACATGTGAATGTTTATCAAGTCGTTAACTACCTACTACTGATTACAAGTTGCTCTCATCTTGGTATAGGTACTTTATGGAAACGATAAAAGCAGAAGATGCTAATTTCAAGACCAATCTGATAACCTAATTATTCTTCTGCTGCTTCGTTGAAATTTTATATTTAATTCTTATGGCCATAGGTACCTACTGTTGGTGGCCTTTCGAATTCATAAATGGCCATCAATCTGCTGACCCCAGCGGACAATCATCTACATTTTCTGATTAATTTAGTTGGACAATGGGAAAAGCGGAACAATATTGAAAAGAACTAGCTTTGGAAATATACTGCTGCATGAGCCAGATACTTTCAATAGGTCAATAGTAGAAGAAGTACTTAGCCCCTAGCCTAACGCGTCGATTGTCATCGCTCAATATTTTCCATTACCCGATTTCTTCTCATCGGGCGATTTTTTTCACCGCGTTGTTTTTGAGCGCTCGTACAACTTACACGAGGGCTATATCATTTCGTCACGATGTCTGTATTTTTCGAATTTTGAGCCGAAAATGGTCTCAATCGACTATGTTCGATCCACTTATGACGAATCCGTCGAAAAATTCGAGTCTGTCCGTCCGGCCGTCCGTAAGCACGATAACTCTCGAACGGATCAACCTAGAGACTTGAAATTTTCAGTGTAGGTTCAGATCCCAAATGCCTCGGTTGAGTTTGTTAATGGGCCAAATTCGCCCAGGGGTTCCGTAAATATGGCCGTTCAAAGTTTTGTTCCCCTGATAACTTGAAAACTACAGATTTGATTGAGATGAAATTGCACTCAAATGGAAAATGAGGTGTTCAAGCTACATGTAAAATTTTGTTCAGATCACATGACCAGAACCGATATTTGCCATCCAAACCCAGCTTGAGAATTTCAAGTTCCTAGGCCTTTCCGTTCGAAAGTAACAATTTTCTATGGTTTCTATGGTTCTGGTAATGCGATCTGAACAAAATATTGCTTTAATACATCATTCCCGATTAAAATACAGAATTTCATCTCGATCGAATCCGTAGTTTCGAAATTATCGAGAAAACAAAATTTCAAACGACCGTATTTACGGAACTCCTAGTCTAATTCCGCTCATTGTTAAACGTGAACGCGACATTTCAGATCCACACCTATCCTGAAAATTTCAAGTCCCTAGGCCTTTCCGTTCGAAAGTTACAATTTTCTATGGTTTCTATGGTTCTGGTCATGTGATCTGGAGAAATGAAGCTTGAATATATCATTATCCATTAGTATACAAAATTTCGTCACGATCGAATCTGGTGTTTTGAAATTATCGAGAAAACTAAATTTCAAACGACCATATTTACGGAGCCCCTAGTATAATTTTGCTCATAGATGAACGTGATCACGACATTCGTGACCCACACCTATCCTGAAAATGTCAAGTCCCTAGGCGTTTCCGTTCAAAAATTACAATTTTCTATGGTTTCTATGGTTCTGGCCATGCGATCTGGACAAAATTTCACATGTAGCTTGAACACCCCATTCTCCATTTGAGTGCAAAATTTCATCTCGATCAAATCTGTAGTTTTCAAGAAATCAGGGGAATAAAACTTTGAACGGCCATATTCACGGAACCCCTGGTGGAATTTGGCCCATTAACGAACTCAACCGAGGCATTCGGGAACTGAACCCACACTGAAAATTTCAAGTCTCTAGATTTTTCCGTTCGAGAGTTATCGTGCTTACGGACGGCCGGACGGACAGACTCGAATTTTCCGACGGATTCGTCATCAGTGAGTCGAACATAGTCGATTGAGACCATTTTCGGCTCAAAATTCGAAAAATACAGACATCGTGACGAAATGATATAGCCCTCGTGTAAGTAGTACGAGCGCTCAATAAAAATATTGCAGTGTGCTACACCTTTTTCAGGTAAACTGGGGAAGTCCCCAGTTTGTTCGTTTTTTAGCCTCACCAAAGTTCCTGGAATATAGAATATTCATTACGTAGATTATGACCTCCCTAACGGTAGGTGGGTACTCCAAAATGACGTTACACACCACTGCAGAAATATGAAGAATTTTTTAGGTTAAATTGAAGAAAATTAATAACAATAATCTGGCAACTTCTGTCCATAAGTCCCCTAAATTCTCGCCATCTTTTCAGGTGTGGACCTACGACTATTGTAATTTGGAACAAAAATTTATAATTTGTTATTTCAATATCCCCGTGTAAATTGTGATGAGCGGACACTATTCCTTCCCATGTGATCATATAACAGAGCAGCTATCAGATACATATCTTGGGATCCTTGAGATGTCGCAGCTACATCAAGAAAAGTGCGGATGCATAGCTGCGATATCGAGGGGCGCTCCAATATCCTACTCCGCACGGCTATATTCTATACAGCGCAGCAATGTCTCCAATAAGCTTCAAACTTGACACATATGCTGAATCTTTCAAATTCATTTCTGATATGTTTATATGTTGTTGAGCGCTGGTGATGTGTTATGAACCGCGCCGGTACCTAAAATAATAATAATAATAATAAACTTTATTCATGCTACATAGTAACAAGGTCAAAACATAACAATTCATCTAAATTTTAAATTCTATTATATCATATGGTGGATGTTCTATCAGGTGTTGCCTCAGCTTTCCCCTCAAGTGCCTCACATTGAATCTTCTCCAGTGTAATGGGAGCTTGTTATATAACCTGATGCCTAAATTCTTCCTTTCTGTGATTTGCAGCCTGGTTCCTGTTATATTTAAATCACTCTTACACCTTATATTGTAATTGTGACAGTCTGATCTTTTCGCATATTGGTCCACATTTGAAGCGACATCTGTGATAATTCTGATAATAAACTCTGCTGTAATGGTTAGAATGTTGTACTTGGTGAAGATTGGCTTACAATGTGTTCTGGGATGTGCACCCTCAATAGCTCTGATAGCTTCCTTCTGGGTAATTAAGATTTCCTGTAAATGATTTGAATATCCCCATATTTCTAGACCGTAGGTTATTCTGGAATGAAATAGTGCATAATAGGACTGCAGTGCTGTTTGATAGTTTATAATTTGCCTGACACGTCTAATGGCATATATTGCTGGTTGTAGTTTGCATTTTAGTTGGGTTATATGGGCCTTCCATGTTAAGTGTACGTCAAATTGGACTCCTAAGAATAATGTGTCATCTGAACGCACATCAGTTGAAGATGAGAATATGACCTTTTTTGTTTTTCCCTTATTGAGGCATAGCTTGTTGGCGCTAAACCATCCAAGCGCTTCATTGTTGACTTGCTCCGATCTCTGTATTAAGATGTTCCTATCCTGGTCCCTTGATGCCAAAGTGGCATCATCTGCATATAATGTGGTATGACAGTTAACATTGTTAGGAAGGTCATTGATATAGATGATGAATAGTAAAGGTCCCAGTATCGATCCTTGTGGAATGCCATGTGCAATAGTAGTGATTGGACTATTTTCATGATTGTGTGTTGTCATCTGCTTACGGTTTAGTAGGTAAGATTTGAATAAAGATAAGGCCACTCCTCTGACACCATAATGTTCCAGTTTGTCCAAGCATATATCATGATCCATACAGTCAAAAGCCTTCGTTAAGTCACAAAATTGAGCAATTGTTTCTTGGCGCATTTCAAAGCCCTCCAAAATGAAGGAGTAGAGGTCTTTCACAGCATCAATTGTGGATCTGTTCTTTCTGAATCCGAATTGTGTATTCTGGAGATACTTATGTTTGTCCAGGAAGGAAATAAGTTGTTCAGCCATCACCATTTCCAGAATCTTCGAGAACACTGGTAGGACAGATATTGGACGGTAGTTTGTAACCTGTGAAGGATCTCCTTTTTTCAGTATAGGACAAACTCTGGCTAGTTTCATCTTGTCAGGGAATATTCCGTTCTGCAGACTTTCATTGATTATATGGGTTAGTGGAGACAGTATCTTATCACCTACTGATTTTATGAGACGTGTGCTAATTCCGTAAATATCCATTGTTGGTTTGGTTGCCATTCTTTGTATGAATCTGTGAGTGTCATCTTCTGAAATTGGTTTGAAAGATAATGAATTATAATGTTTACATTTTATGCCCTGTAGATATGAATGTGCGTCCTCATCATTGTGGCTGAATTGTTGGGAAATTTGTGCTCCTATGTTGGAGAAGTGTTCATTGAGACTGTCGGCTGTTGGAGATGTTAGCATAGTTTTTTGACTTCCTACTCTTGTTTCCTCCTTGATGATCTGCCAAGTTGTTTTCTGTTTGTTCTTGGATGTTGCAATTTTTATTTGATTATTTATCTTCCTGTTGTTTTGAGCAGCACTCAGATAAAATATTTTATATTTCTTATATAATTCAAGAGTTTCATTATCTCTGTTTTGTGTGTAAACCTCCCTTATAAGGTCTAATGTTTCTTTAATTTGCTTTAGCTCAGGAGAAGGTTTCTGATATTGGACATTAGATTTTCGTTGAAGTGGAATACAGCTGTTATAGTGAAGACAAAATGCATTGAGGAACTTATCAAATTTTCCATCTATATCAGGAATTTCATATATCATATTCCAGTTTACGTTTTCCAGACTCTCTCTCAGAGACGTGATGTTTCTCTTGGAAAATTTTCTGATCAAGTTGCTTGGTTTTCGGTACACAGGTTCAGTATCAATTTGTATAATCTGGGCTAAGTGATCAGATATGTTAGCATTATATGTGATTGAAATATGTTCTTCGAGATTAGTAAAAATGTTGTCAATACAGGTTTGCCTCCCATTATAATGCTCTCTAGTATAAGCGTATATTGTTCTGTGTAAACCATAGCTTTTAAATATATTAAGGATATCCAACACCTGTCCATCTTGCGAGTTGAAATCAACATTGAAGTCTCCAAGTACTGTGATATTTACCTTATTATCAAATGTGGTACATATATATTCAATGACATCAAACCAGAAATGGTTTGGCTCCTTAGGCATTTTAGGTGTGTAATATACTATCACAATAAGATTTTGTTCAGGTAAGTAGATGCCACTGACTTCATGACACATTTCGACTGACATGTTGGTAATATCATCTAGTTGTATGAATTTCATGTCATTTTTGACATAGATGCAGACTCCCCGGCGCTGATGCTGTGTTCTCGTATAACATGTAGCTAGACTATAGTTCCTTATGAGGTAAAGGTTTTCATTATTTTTATTGAGCCAATGTTCACTTATGCATATAACACTTATACTCAGTTTATAACTTAGATCTTCTAAAGCTTCAACCTTATTTGTGATGCCTTGTATATTCAAGTGCATTATTTTGAGCAGATTGGTCTGTATTGGACATATATGTTAGGGTGATTGGTTATTAGGTTCAGGATTTGGTTTTTCATCCAGCAGATGATGTCCCAATCTAAAGTTGAACCTTGAAAATGCAACCCCTGCTGGCCAGAAATTTATGTCATACACTCTATCTTTGTGAGCTGGTTGTATTCCTACCAGAAAGCATTTATTATCTTTTTGTGTGTTTTTGATTGGTAACATTTTTACACTCACTGTAGCTGACGTAGAGTTCACGTTTTCATTTATGTAATCTCTTACTGCTTCCGTTTGGACATCGTCCTTGATTCTTCCTAGAAAGAGCCATATCTTTTTATCTTCTGGTTTTTTAGGTTTTCTTCCACTTTCGAAATTATATTTGATGCTGAGATCATTTCCTGTTCCTAAGTGTGGTTTTGTTTTACGTCTTTTCCTTTGCCTCGATACCAGACGAAATTCATTTTGTTCGCTTTCCCCCTCGCTATTCCTCACTTCGGGTGCACAAACATTTCTTCTAGAATGTCTATTTTCGTCACGAATGTCACGGTTATTTTCATTATTGATGGCAGGAATGACATTCGAGTTGTTTGTTTGTCGTCTGACGTTGACATTAACATTATTCGGTGGTCTCAGTGGTGGGTAGTTTTGCTGTCTTGGTTCAGATGGGTTATTTTGCCGTCTGTTGACTGACATATCAGATCTTTTCACTTCTTTGTTTTCTGTGATCTGTGATATGTCAACTTTAATAATGTCATCTGCCCCGCGCTTATCTGCGTTAAGCGGAGACGTGTTTACCTTTTTTATGGTTTCCAGATTCCTTATTTTTTCACTCCATAGCTGTAAGATCTGCTTCATTTAACTGAGCACTTGGTGGATTCTCGTGTTTGCATGTGGCTGACTTTTGATCGGCCGCTTTTAATAAGCATGATGGGTGGAATGTTTCCGAACATTTCACGCACTTTATATAATCAACAACTTTTCTGCTGCAGTATTGACATTTATATTCGCGGATTTTACTACTTTTGTAAGAGCGATCGTCTTCTTCGTCTTCACTTGGCGCCATATTCCATATCGTTATATGTTACATATTGGGGCCACAAATCGAGATGAGGCGTTAGGCGCCAACTAGGTGGGTGGTGTCAAGTCAACAAGTGAGAAAAGAACGGAAATGCATGCCAGTGTGATTCGAAGAATCCCATCTGGTTTCGCTTTAGCGCCACTTGACCAGGGGTTGAGACTTGAGAGTGTCTTACGCTTGCAATTCACCAACTTGGCGCCAGAGGCCATCTGGTATCAGAAAGTCAGGTAGATTTGAAGACCATTTTTGTCATGAGTCAGGTTTCTGAACTTGATGACGCTCTTTGTATGTTTTAGTGTATTGATAGTGGGAGAAATATTTTATATTCCCCAAATTAGTTTAATGAAGTTAGTTGATACGATCTCTCGGTGAAATAACAACGTACCATTTGTGATAGAAAAGTTACTTTCAACATCTTTTCTAAGGGAAGTTTAACTCAGTGTATGTCGTGAGAGTTGTTGAAATCGAAACAACCAGACGAACAGATTTATGTGTATAATTTGTAAATAGATCAAAAAAAGCATATACGTCTTTAATTCATCAAAGGGGTTTTTCATTAATTTCAGAAATCCAGTTCGTTGAGAACCGGAAATATCCGACAAATTATCATGGCACCTATCCAAATCTCGTTTCTGCTTTTCAACCAGAACCCGGAAAAATTCATCGGTCCAAGGAATTCTTCATATCGAGAAAATAATTCAAAGGTCCCTCGAAAACGGGTATACGAGATAACAGTAGTTGTATAGATAAACGAAAGGATCAGAGGTATAATGGAAATGAAATAGACATACATGGAAATATAACTTTTTATTGAAAATTGAGTCATACTCATGGATATTTTTCGGCTTGCTCTAGTTATTGAAGGGAAAATAAGATAAAAGAGTAGGGGCATTATATGATGATTGCCCTGTGACTTCTGTGTATAAAAATTTTTCTATTTTCAACATGCAAAGTTGAAAAACGTTGGCCCTATTATAAATTATATTGACTATTCATTCTCAAATGTTTCAATATTTGCCTAGATAATTTATTTCTGCATGTCATACAACATGCACAAAGAATTTCCTTATAGCTTCAATGAAAATAAAAAATAATGCAGAAGATAAAATAAATCTTCCTCATTTTATGTGTTGGAATTTGTATTTCTCATACCTAATTGAATGAATTAGTTTGGGATTTTTTTGACAGCTGTCAAAATTTTTATCAATTTGTTTCTTAAACTGGAGAATGCGAATCTACCTACAAGGGGGATGAACGAGCGCTCAAAAGCTCTCGACTTCACGGGAGTGCTTTCAATAATTTTCATTTCAAATTCAAATTTTAATACTATTGTCAATAGCTCATTCGATTATGTATGCAACTAAAATAAATCTGTAAAATATGCATGTAGTAATAACTACATAGTCAAGCTGCCTTCTTGATCTCAAATTAACACATCAAAAATGTGGCGTCAAGTTTCAAATATGTTACATACTAGCTTTATAGCTGACACATCGAACATCAATGTAGCACAGAGGTGTAGCTGGTCAGCTCAATTGCAAATAACGCTTGACGATGTTAATGCATATTGTTCAATAATAGTGACCGTCGAAAGGTAAGCGTCCACATGTCCGTATCGTACTTCCCCGCGTTGGCCGGCTACTCCCTATATTGGACTGCGATCGAGCACTGGGCCGATTTTGGTCATGTTTGCACGTTTCTTAGGACCGGTGAAAATTGAACCCAGCCCGCGCACAGCACACGGCTTTTTTTTTTTTTTTTTTTTTTTGTTTAGTCAGGGGGAATCCTCATGGACGAACTATCTCCGATAGATAGAACAGTGTGAGACTTCGTGTGAAGCACGACCTACTCTAACTAAACCTAACCTGCTGTTTTAGATTCCGGGCATTTATTACCTACTAACCTTTTGACTCTTCTTGTTCGTATCTCTATCACGATCTTTGTCGTGTGATGCTTGTGTTACCTATGAATTTGAATTTCATAGGAGTCTCTTCTTCTGGATGATTTAAATTGAGATTACTCAATTTCTGTTTCTACGTAGTTGATCTCTGGGTCTTTTGTGATAGGTGGGTATCCTAACCACATCTTCTGCGGGGTTGTAGTCAACTAGTCTTCTTAGCTCATCATTTGGGTGTTGACTTGCTTTTTCAAATATCTTCTCGGCCTTCTTTTTTAGGAAATCTGTGACAGTTTCCCATTCTAAGTCTCTGTGGATTTGTTGGTTTCTTACGAACCACGGCATATCCATTGCTGCTCTGAGCAGTTTATTCTCTGTTGCTTGAATCTTCTTTATATGGCTATTGGCTGCATTGCCCCATGCCGCCGAGCCATATGTTAGTTGGGGTCTTGCAATTGACTTGATCATTCGTAGTTTCGTGCTTTGGTTCATTTGGCTTCTTCTTCCTAGTAGTGGGTAAAGTCTACTCATTGCTGAGTTTGTTTTATCCACTGCATATTTTATATGGTTTTTCCATGTAAGCCCTTTATCTAGTTTTACTCCTAGATATTTGACTTCATTTTCCCATTTTATCTCTTCTCCATCTATCTGTAGGTTGGAATTAATTTCAAGTCTCCGCTTCTGTAGTAGAATAGCTTGGCTCTTTTTGCTATTTATTTGAATTTTCCATTTAATGAACCATTCTTCTAAATCTTCTAGTGCTTCTTGCAGTCTTCTGTGTATGACATCTGGTCGGCGATGTCTGAAGGCTATTCCCGTGTCGTCTGCATAAAGGGCTAGCAGATTCCTTGGGTTCTTAGGAATATCGTAGATATATATGTTGTAAAGCAGAGGTCCTAGAACTGATCCTTGGGGCACTCCTGCTTCTACTTGTCTGGTGGTAGATAATGTGTCGTCTATTTTGACATAAAAATTCCTGTTCCTCAGGTAGTTTCTTATTATCTTGCAGGTTTTGGTGGTGTAGCCTGCCATCATCATCTTGTAGGCAAGTCCTTCGTGCCAAACTCGGTCGAAGGCTCTTTCGACATCTAATAGCACTAATCCTGTGGCTTGTTTATTCTGAAATCCTTCAGTGACATATTCAGTGATCCTTAACAGTTGAAGTTCTGTGGAGTGATTTCTTCTGAATCCAAATTGTTCCGGTGGTATCAGATTCAGCGCTTCTGTTTCTTCATTGAGTCTTTTTGCAATAACTCTTTCGACAATTTTTCCAAGGGCTGACAGTAGACTTATCGGCCTGTAGTTTTGTGGGAATTTTCTATCTTTTCCTGGCTTATTGAACACAATTACTTCTGCTGTTTTCCATCTTTCCGGATAATATTCTGTTCTCATCACTGCGTTTGCTATATTGGTAAGCGCTGCTATTCCTCTTCTGGGCAATTTCCGTAACATAAAGTTTGTTACTTTGTCTTTCCCTGGAGCTTTCCTGTTTTTCAATTTCTTGATGATTTCTTTAATTTCCGTTGGTGTTGTTGGGTTTGGGATGGTATCGCCTTCCGGCGGTTCCAACATCAATTCTTCATTTCCTTCGACTTCTTCTTCTAAGTCTTCATTGTCATCGTCTTCTCTGTAGTTGATTCTGGCTTCTCGTTCTATTGCGTCAACAAGAGCTTCGGCTTTTTCAAGCTTTGAGTAGGCCATCCCATTAGCTCCGTGTAGAGGGGGAATTTCGGTTTTCTCGCGTCGTAAGCACTTTTGCATCTTCCATGCTGAGTGGTCTATGGTGTTTAGCTCTCTAACTCTTTGGTTCCATCTGTCTGTACGCAGTTCTCTCAGTGCATTTTTCAGCACTTGGCTGTGTTTATTCAGCTCTTTCTTGTCTTCTTCTCTATGTGAAGTTCTCTAGTTCTTCCTAAGTTTTCTATTCCTCTTTATAAGCTCCTTTATTGCTTTTGGGGTTTCACCATGTGGATGTTTCGGGGCTGGCCTTTCGATTCTTCTGGTACTTTCCTCGTAGGCTTCTTTTATTCGGGTTTCTAATTTTTCAACTTCATCTTCTAGATCTTCAGGGGTTCTTATCTGTGGAATTTGAGTAATTTTCTCCTGGAGTATTTCACTGTACTTTTGCCAGTCTGTGAAGTCTTTCGTTTTAAGTTCTTCTGTTATCGGTCTGCGTCCCAATCTGAGTTCTATTGGGTTGTGGTCTGATGTGCCCTCTTCTATAGTATCAAGTGTGAAATCTTGGGTAATATTTTTCATTATGACGATATCTAATACGTCCGGTAGGCCATTACTTCTGGGCAGGTAGGTCGGAATTTCAGGTCCTAATACTATGGCATTTAGTTTTTCGGCGTACTTCTTAAGCTTCTTCCCATTTTGGTTTTCAGTTCTGCTATTCCATTCTCTTGATTTGCAGTTCATATCGCCAATAATGATGTTCGGGTAGTTTCCTTCAAGCATCTTCTTCAGATCTTCCTCTATTAAGTCGTTTTGGGGTGGTTTGTAGGCTGACGTAATTTTCATTTGTCCTCGATTCGTATTCACTATAATCGAGACGGCTTCTATTTTCCCATTATTTAGTATATCGTCAAAAAAGTGGTCGATGTTCCTCTTGACTATTAGGGCTACGCCCCCTCCTGTACAATTTCTGTCATTTCTGTATATTTCATGGTCGGGAAATGAAATTCTATTTCTTGTAGATAGTCTCGTTTCTTGAATGGCTATAATATCCGGTTGTTTCTCGGATATTATTTCTTCTATTTCAGATCTACGGACTCGTAGACCGTTTGCGTTCCATGAGACTATCTTTAGGTTGTTTTTATTTTCGTTAGTCACTAGCTCCATTAGTTGGGTTTAGTGAGTTTTCGGAACTTTTTGTCCATCTCTATTTCCAGGAATTTCATGAGCTTGCTCATGATATTTTTGGTGAAGGTATCTAGATCCTCGGTGGTTTCGGGTCCTTTCTTGTTGGTCTCTTCTTTCTTCTTTTGGCTGCTTTTCTTAGATTTTCCATTTTTTGGGGCTTCTTTCTTCTGCTCTTGTTTGAGTGGTAGCGTTTTCTTCTTCTTATCTCCTTCCTTCTGTTCTTGTTGGACAGTAGGCATCTTTTTCTCTTCTTCTTTTCTTGCTTTGGTCGCAGTCTTCTTTTTGGTCACCAGTTTCCACTCGCTACATCCTTTGTAGCTGGCTGGGTGACCTGTTTTTCCGCAGAGCGCACAGGTAGCATTTCTCTCCTCGTTTTCTCTTGTTAGCGTACAATCTTTACTATTGTGCGCTCCAGAGCATTTAACACATCTCCATGGGAATGTGCATTTACTTTGCGCATGTCCGTAACGTTGACATCTATGACATTGGCCAGGTCCAATGCTCTTTTTCTTCGGCTCTACTACACAATTTATACCGTAGAGCTGTTTCACTTCGAATACCTTCTTATTTTGGGTTTTCACCAAAAATAAGGGTATTGCCTTCTTGGTTTTGTTGGATGTCATCCTTATGACATCCGCGTCGGTAACGCCTTGCTCGGCTAAGTCTTCATTGATGATGGTAATATCTGCGTCTAGTGGTAGATATCGTACCACCGCGTAGATTTTCTTTTCTTCTTCCCTTTGGAGCGTGTAGAATTCTTTTCCCTTTGACTCGAGGAATTTCGTCATCTTCCTGTGGTCATCGGGGGATTGAGGTACAACACGAATGCCGTCCCTTACTGTGGTCGCTCTTTGATATTTTATACCTTTCGCTTGCATTTCTCTCGACATTTGAGTCCAGTCGGCAGTGCCCTTCAAGGTCACTGGTGGGACCTTTTCTTTCCTCGGCTCAATTGGAATAAAGACTCCAATTTCTTCGGCGGGTGCAGAAGAAGCTTCTACTGGGCGATTCACTTTTTGCAGCGCTGCAGTGTATGTCATTTTCTTAGCTGGCTCTCCTGCAGCTATAATACTCCTTCCGGGTTGTCCTATGGGGGCCTCTTTTGCTGGTGCGGGGGTTGACACTCTCTCTTCTGTTCCAGAGGAGAAGCCATTTTCTTTTCTCTTAGCCCGTTTCCGCGGCTTCGAGGGCTGAGACATTTCTGCTCTCAAGGATTTCACCTCATCTGATAAAGTTTTAAGACTCTCCGTCAAAACTTTCAGTTGACTCATGAGGCTGTTGATCTGGTCCTTCTGTTCTTTTATAATCCGATCTTTTTCGGATTCATCATTAACTTCTTCTTCTTCAATATCCATATCGGATATTTCTTCATCCGATAAGTTTTCTGCGTCGGATTCTCTGTCCTCATTTGCAGAGTCGTATTCCGACATTTTGTCAGAGTGACTCAGCAAAACAACACTTGAACACTTTTTTCACTTTTCTCTAAATTCACTTTTGTCTCTTCAATGTAAAATTATCTGTGGAACCATCGATCTAAACCTGGACTCAACACAGTTTTTTTCTTCGATTCTATACGAGGTTATCTAGAACTAGACTACCTGCATAATAAAATTTGTTAGTTCACTTGGCACACATGCGCATTTCTCAATACGTCTGCACTCCTCGAGGGTTCAATCGCTACTGAGCACACGGCCAGTCCAAGTCCACGTTTTTTAATAGTACCGCAAATTAAACCCAGGCCACGCCCACGATCATACCCAAATCTCCATCTTTTCCCATGCGAGATGACATCAAGCGAGCAACTTCTTCTCGATTTAGAATCTGAATCTGAGGATGAATTTGAGATGAATAGGATATATTTCAAAATTGCCATATCTTCAATTGAAAAATATTGAAATATTTTCTGCTTTTCATGAAAAATATAGGAATACAAATAGAAATGTTTCTATCATCTTGTTCAGGATTGAGTTGAAAATTATTACCACGGAATCTGTAATGAGAGCCATGTTAGTTTCTCCTCACTGCAACATCTTAAGGCCAAGCACCCCATAATTTCCATAATGCGTTTTAGCATTTACTTCCAACAATAGAGAATTCCTGGGGTTCAAACAACCTTCCATTTCAAAATTATTGCATTTGAGAAATGATTTAAAGAAAGCTCATAAAAATTTATTTGAATATCCTATGAGCGAGTCAGCAGATATAATTGACAAGTTAGTCATTTTCCGTCCATGTAGTTCAAAAATATTGATTTACCGGATCCCATACGTATTTCACAGAAGAAAATCAAAATCAGCAAAATTGTAAATGGGTTATTACATCGAAATAACCATTGCGAACGTTCTAAACGATTCAACCATCATACAACCTAATACACTAGACAAGACCCACGATCCACGAAACTGCAAGTACAACTCGACCCACGCGATCCACGCGTGGGATGGTACTAGCCGTGGTATGGGTTCAATTTGCGGCAAAACACTGAGACAACGTTCTACAAAATAGTCCACGCGTGTGCTGTGCGTGGGATGTGTTCAATTTGCCCGGGCCTTACACCTATTTTGCAACATTTAACAGATAATCAAGATTGACGTTTTGTAGTACTATACTTCTTTTTTCAAAATCCGTTTCATGAATTCCTAAATCCCTAGGATTCCACAATTTCACGAATGTCCCGCAGAAGTTTTCAACGCCTTCCCTCACGTAACTATGGCAACAAATTGTACAATGAATATTTGATGGAATTTGATTACGCTGGTTGTTCGATGCTCCTTTTTGAATATGTATGACCTAAATGCATCCTTAATTGGTGTTTGAGTGCCGAATTCTTTCTGATGGAATGTTATTATGCAATCTTCGCAGATCTCCCTTCTGCGTGGACATTAGAACTGAATCTGGATATGTATACTACCTGTGCACCAGAGGATTGACAAGAGCCAACGTATAACAGAACCTCTTTTTGAACCACCGAAATTTCTGTATTTCACATACCTACAAGTGGCAACGTCGCATTTTTTTAGAGGAAGATTCCGAAAACCGGGTATCTCAGTATGAGCGAAAATTCATTTGAGATGCGCTTTCTTTACCCTCCATTTTGGAAGAGTTGAATTACGTGAAGCAACGTTGAGATGAAGTTTTCTGAAACTTTCCAAATCTGTGATGCAAAATGTTGAAATGTAACGAACGCACTTCCGAAAGCATATATAAAAAATTTCGAAAAGCACTGCCGTGAAGGCAGGAGCTTTTGAGCGCTCGTACATGCACCTTGTAGGTAGATTCGCATTTTCCAGTTTTAGAAATCAATTGAAGGAATGTTTGACTACTGTCAAAAAAATCCTGAAACATAGGCAAAACTCCAGACTTCATGTCGGTGCTTCAGCTGATCAATTTTTTTCCGATAATTCGCTAGAATTTTTCACGGTATCTATGGTCTTAGTGATGCGATCTGGACAACATTTTGCACGTAGTTTGAATACATTATTCCTGAGCTAGGTGCATAATTTCATTCCAATCCGATCAGTAGTTTCGAAACTATCAGGAAAAAAATATCTTGAACGGCCATATTTACGGAACCCCTAGTCTAATTTTTCTCATTGATGAACGTGACCGTGAAATTTGCGATCCAAACCCACCCTGAAAATTTCAAGTTCCTAGGCCTTCCCGTTCAAAAGTTAGAATTTTCTATGGTTTCTATGGTTCTGGTCATGCGATCTGGACAAAATATTTCTTCAATATATCATTCTCGATTAAAATACAAAATTTCATCTCGATCGAATCCGTAGTTTCGAATTTATCGAAAAAACAAAATTTCAAACGACCGTATTTACGGAACCCCTTGTATAATGTTGCTCATAGGTGAACGTGATCACGACATTCAAGATCCACACCTATGCTGAAAATTTCAAGTCCCTAGTCGTTTCCGTTCAAAAGTTACAATTTTCTATGGTTTCTATGGTTCTGGACATGCGATCTGGACAAAATTCCACATGTAGCTTGAACACCTCATTTTCCATTCGAGTGCAAAATTTCATCTCGATCAAATCTGTAGTTTTCAAGTAATCAGGGAAACAAAACTTTGAACGGCCATATTTACGGAACCCCTGGTGGAATGTGGCCCATTAACGAACTTAACCGAGCCATTCGGGAACTGAACCCACACTGAAAATTTCAAGTCTCTAGATTGTTCCGTTCGAGAGTTATCGTGCTTACGGCCGGCCGGCCGGACGGACAGACTCGAATTTTCCGAGGGATTCGTCATCAGTGAGTCGAACATAGTCGATTGAGACCATTTTCGGCTCAAAATTCGAAAAATACAGACATCGTGACGAACTGATATAGCCCTCGTGTAAGTAGTACGAGCGCTCAAAAATTACGAAAAGCACTGCCGTGAAGGCAGGAACTTTCGAGCGCTCGTACATGCACCTTGTGGGTAGATTCGAATTTTCCAGTTTTAGAAATCAATTGAAGGAATTTTCGACAGCTGTCAAAAAAATTCTGAAACTTAGGCGAAACTCCAGACTTCATGTCAGTGCTTCAGCTGATCAATTTTTTTTCGATAATTCGCTAGAATTTTCTACGGTATCTATGGTCTTGGTGATGCGATCTGGACAAAATTTTGCACGTGGTTTGAATACATTATTCCTCAGCTAGGTGTATAATTTTTTTTTTACTGTGGGACAGCGTTGCTGCGACTACCTTGCACCGAAAATTTTCAGCCAATTTCCCCCGGAAATAAAGAGGATCAATAACATCGGTTTGTTCAGGAAGATGTCAACAAGGTGGATAATCTCTTACGGAAGAACAAGACTGCATGTCCTTGTCAATCAAAAGGTCAGGTGAAGTGGAATTGCTGGAGAGGGCCTATGATTTTATGATTTTTATTGATGAATTATTTTGTTTTGTTTTGTTGTTTGTTCGCCAATCAATGTGAAGAAATTGTAATGTCATCACTTACAAGTGATAGCTTTCCGGAGCTAAAGCTTCTGTGATTAATTCTTTTGTTCACTTTTTTTTCCTCTTTTTGGTATGCCAATTTATGCTGTATATTACATTTTGCACCTACCTATAATTGTGCACTGTACTTACCTGTCTGTACTATATTGTATTCAAGTCGGTGAATAAAAATATTATTATTATTATTATTATTATTCCCATCCGATCAGTAGTTTCGAAACTACATATCAGGAAAAAATTTTTTTGAATGGCCATATTTACGGAACCCCTAGTTTGATTTTGCTCATTGATGAACGTGACCGCGATATTCGCGATCCAAACCCACCCTGAAAATTTCAAGTTCCTAGGCCTTTCCGTTCGGAAGTTACAATTTTCTATGGTTTCTATGGTTCTGGTGATGCGATCTGGACAAAATATTGCTTTAATATATCATTCTCGGCTGAAATACAAAATTTCATCTCGATCGAATCCGTAGTTCCGAAATTATCGAGAAAACAAAATTTCAAACGACCGTATTTACGGAATCCCTGGTATAATTCTGCTCATTGATAAACGTGAACGCGACATTTCAGATCCACACCTATCCTGAAAATTTCAAGTCCCTAGGCCTTTCCGTTCGATAGTTATGATTTTCTATGGTTTCTATGGTTCTGGTCATGTGGAGGAATGTAGCTTGAATATAAATTTCTCCATTAGTATACAAAATTTCGTCACGATCGAATCTGTAGTTTTGAAATTATCAAGAAAACTAAATTTCAAACGACCATATTTACGGAACCCCTAAAATAATGTTGCTCATAGATGAACGTGATCACAACATTTCAAGTCCCTAGGCGTTTCCGTTCAAAAGTTACAATTTTCTATGGTTTCTATGGATTTGGTCATGCGATCTGGACAAAATTTAACATGTAGCTTGAACACCTCATTATCCATTTGAGTGCAAAATTTCATCTCAATCAAATCTGTAGTTTTCAAGTTATCAGGGGAACAAAACTTTGAACGGCCATATTTACGGAACCCCTGGTGGAGTTCGGCCCATTAACGAGGCATTTGGGATTTGAACCTACACTGAAAATTTCAAATCTCTAGGTTGATCCGTTCGAGAGTTATCGTGCTTACGGACGGACAGACTCGAATTTTCTGACGGATTCGTCATCAGTGAGTCGAACATAGTCGATTGAGACCATTTTCGGCTCAAAATTCGAAAAATACAGACATCGTGACGAAATGATATAGCCCTCGTGTAAGTAGTACGAGCGCTAAAAAACTTAACTAATCGTCTCAGCCACCTCTCTTGATCTTAGATCCGGGGTTGACTACTTTTTGTTCGTTCCTGACACTTCCCGAAGACTGGGACTGTGACCTCGTTCTGCCCAGTTCCTCCCAGTCCATCGCCTTATGAAGCACCTGATTGATCGACGAAATCTCCTTGTTGAGTCTTGAATCCCCCACTGCTAAAAAAATGTTCGTGTTCATTCAGAATTTCTTTATAACGAGCTTCAGGGGCAGGACTGTTCGGTGCACTTGTTGTCAGCTCAAAATTTCCAACAGACCGAGGATTAGAGTCTCTGTTTTGGTCTTTTTCCGTTGAGAATAAACAATCTGAATCAACTTAATTCTTGAGTTGTCCGACAGTGAAAATTTCACCGTTAACAAATAAGCACTTCGACCTAATAAATGCTCTATAACTGCTGGCTTTGGCCAAATTTAGTTGTTGTCTGAGGAGCCTGTGGTCATCACGGTCCTCTTCGCAGAGATCCTCGTTTATATGAATTTGGGAACCCTTCAATTTATGCCGATTGTTGAGCAGTTTGGCTTTTGCCAAATAAGATAAGAATTCTACCTTAACCACTGGCTTTCTAGTCTATAAATGTTATTGATCTCGATGTCCATCAAATTAATGCCCAAAAAGGAGTTGAGTTGGGAAACGACAGAATGCAATAAATGGGAGTCATCCAACTTCAATCCCGAGATTATTACGTTGTTCCTTGAAGCATTTCTTTTTAAATTAAGAACTTCACTTTCCACCTTGGAGATTCTTCTCTCAGACGACTCTAATCTTAATCCGGTGGTAGATGTCACTTGTCATTTGAGTGCAAGATTGCATCTCATTCTAATCTGTAGTTTTCAAGTAATCAGGGAAACAAAACTTTGAACGGCCATATTTACGGAACCCCTGGTGGAATTTGGCCCATTAACGAACTCAACCGAGGCATTCGGTAACTGAACCCACACTGAAAATTCCAAGTCTCTATGTTGTTTCGTTCGAGAGTTATCGTGCTTACGAACGAACAACATTTTGTAGACTCCGCAATACTTCATCTCAACGTTGTTTCACGTAATTTCAATCTGCCAAAATGGAAGAAATGAATTTTCGCTCATACTTAAAAACCAGGTTTTCGGACTCTTCCTCTGAAAAAATGCGACGTTCCCACATGTAGGTGAAAATATGTGAAATACAGAAATTTCGGTGGTTCATAAAGAGGTACTGTTATACGTTGGCGCTGGTCAGTCAACCCTCTGGTGCACAGGCAGTGTACATATCCGGATTCAGATCTACGCAGAAGGGAGATCTGCGAAGATTGCATAGTAACATTCCATCAGAAAGAATTCGCCACCCGAACAACAATTAAGGATGCATTTGGTTCATACATACACAAGAACGCAATGCATCGAACAAGCAGCGTAATCCAATTCCATCAAATATTCATTGTACAAATTGTTGCCATAGTTACTTGAGGAAAGGCGTTAAAACTTCTGCGGAACATTCATGAAATTGTGGAACCCTAGGGATTCCTTCATGAAATTTCATATATTCAAACATCGTTTTTTCACGCCAGAACAATTTTTAACTTTGATGAGTAAAACAAACATCATGCCCGATTCCTTATAGAACTCATAACAACGAAGCGGAAAAGTTGGAAAACCAATTTAAAAAGGCAAATCTCTAAACTTGAAAGTCAAACAATACTCCAACTTTTCGTGGGTGTCACAATTCACGCAGTTATCTGAAGAGAAATATAGTATCATTTTCGCTGTAATCCAATCGAATGAGAATCAGAAAAATTTATTGTCGATTTCATTGGAGCAGTCTCCACGAATATACAGGTGCGACGAAACAGACAGTGCAGTTATGAGAGGCTATCAAGAAAAAACTACGCAAATTACAGAAATGAGATTCATTCAATTTTCTTCAGTACATCATGCCGTTTTATGTATCAAGTTTCAAAAATGACATCAGAAAGATGATGGCCGCCCGCAGCGATATATGAAGGCGATTTCTGAAGTTTTCTGCCGTAAAATACTTCAATTGTTCGATTGATTTGATTAAGTTCAGATTGAAATCCAGAAATAACATTCGTAATTCAGTATGTCCGTATTTGCAATACCCGTATTTATAATACCCAAGACTTCCACTTAATTCTTGTAGTTTGCAGAGGAGATCGGAGAGGAATAGCCGTAATATCGAGGGTCGAGTTTGTTCAATCAACTAATTAGTCGTTTGAGCTCCCATCATAAACCCAAGATTAATCGCCAAATCGGTGATAATTTACTAGGTCATTATTGTTACCTTCACTCGCACCCGTTGCCGGGTACCTACAGTCTGGACTTACAATAGTCATTAATCAACGGGATATATGATCAGGAAGGATCACGCTATCGGTAACACCTCTGAGTGGAAAATAATTAAGGGATAGTTTCGTGCGGGATATTTTTTTCATTGACAGTAATTCATTTCATTTAATGAATCTGAAAATTTTCGGACGCGTGGTCAACTCATTTTAATCTGGCAGAGTGTATTTCTTTAATTAACATGAAAATATTTTTCACCCGATATTTGCTTTCTTCGCGAATTCTCTTGGCGAATGTCTCTCAAGAAAATGTAACCGAGATTGACAGAATTCAGAAGAGAATTTATTTTAATGGTGTTAGGTTAATATAAGTCAATTTATCATGCCGGCTTCGAAAGATTTCCCTTCATTTGTCTGTCGGGTGGAAACGACCTACTTAAAATTCCGTAGAGGATTTTCAATTTTCAATGACCTGAAAGCCCCAAGAGCAGATGGAATGTGACTTCGTTGAGAAAATCAGAAAATTGAAAAGAAAAGACTCTTTTTTAAGAACTGTGTCGGTATTTTGTTAATCTGCATTTAAATTCTAATCAATTCGAACTACGTTGTAAAGAGTAGTTTTATTTATCACATCCAACTCTTCACTTGAATACAGCACTTCATTATTTATCTCTGAATGAAAATCATAAATATTCATTGACGTGGATATTTCCCATAATAGTTTGGCGAAACTGGGTATATGTATATAATTGATATCCAAAAATTGAATTAAAATGCAGAAACGAACCGTTTTGAAAATCGTGCTCCAAAAGTCGTGTTTCTGTTCTCATGCTGTAACTCCCCTTCGTTCGAGTGATTAGGGAGTACAACTGTGGTTTCAACTCTGTCGGATTCTGTCATGAAGAGGGCCGCCAAAGAAACAAATTAAAGTGCAGTGAAGTGACACAAATTTGGAACCACGAAATGGAAATAAATGAGATGTCTCCGGAATTTCAATTTGTATATTCTTGCTCCCTTCTTTACTTCCTGACATAAAATCTGTAGCGGCGATATTTATGATGCTATATAATTTTTTCGTCGAGCATTAACTGACAAGAATTAGACGGTGGTTCGGGATTTGAACTCATTAATTTTATTATTATTGCAAATCCCCACTGACTAATCAATTCTGCATTATGCAAGAATGTTGCGGAGTGTTACCGGGACGTTCCGAAATTTCTTTTCATCCAATGTGAAATAAAAATTTATTTCAACATGCCACCTCAATCTGTACAAAACCAATTCAAAAGAAGACTTCGACCAATTCCGTTATCGATAATGAACATCGGAAATGAAAATTATAAGAAGCTCTGACTTGTAGTTAGGAGCTTTTGAGCGCTCGTTAATACAGCTTCTATTTAAAGAATTTTGACACCTTCCAAAAATAGCTAGCAGCTCTTTGTCAATTATGTTGAATCAGCACAACTGTCACAGGGATAAGTACGAGTATAAGGTTTTTTTTCGGCAATTCGCTAGAATCTCCTTCGGTTTCTATGGTCTTGGTAATGCGATCTTGACAAAATTTCGCACGTAGTTTGAATACATTAATCTTTATCCATGTGCGAAATTTCATTCCGATCGAATCAGTATTAATTTCGAGATTATCAGGAAGAAAATATTTTGAACGGCCATATTTACGGAACCTCTAGACTAATTTTGCTCATTGATAAATATCGTGATCCAAATCTACCCTGAAAATTTCAAGTGTCTAGGTCTTTCCGATCGAAAGTTATGATTTTCCGATAGAAGAGGCCTAGGAACTTGAAATTTTCAGGGTGGATTTGGATCGCGAATTTCACGGTCACGTTCATCAATGAGCAAAATTAGACTAGTGGTTCCGTAAATATGGCCTCTCAAAATATTCTGTTCCTGATAATTTCGAAACTACCGATTTGATTGGAATGAAATTTTGCACCTAGCCGAGGAATAATGTATTCAAACTACGTGCGAAATTTTGTCCAGATCGCAGCACCAAGACCATAGATACCATAGAAATCTTTAGCGAATTATCGAAAAAAAAATTCTAAAGCACTGACTTGAAGTCTCGATTATCGCCTTAGTTTGAAAATTTGTTTGACAGCTGTCAAAAATTTCCTCAATTGGTTTCCAAAACTGGAAAATGCGAATCTACCTACAAGGTGCATGTACGAGCGCTCAAAAGCTCCTGCCTTCACGGCAGTGCTTTTCGTAATTTTTTTTACTACAAAAACAGAGAAATGAAATAAATTCCAAAATAAAAATAAACGGGTAAGACAAAAAATGAGGAAATGAATCAAATATGTAGGAGTGAAACTAGATAAACGGCTTACATGGAAGAACCATATAAAATATGCCGTGATTACAAACTCAACAATGAGCCGACTCGACCCACTGCTAGGCAGAAAGAGCCAAATGAACCATATATAGGACGATACGACGAATGATCAAGTCTCAAGATCTCAACTAACATATGGTTTGACGGCATGGGGCCATGCAGCCAATAGCCTTATGAAGAAGATTCGAGCAGCAGAAAATGAACTGCTAAGAGTAGCAATGAACTTTCTGTTATTCGTAAGAAACCACCTAATCCGTAGAGAATGGAAAAGTGTCAAAGATTTCCTGAAAAGAAGGCCGAGAAGATAATCGAGAAAGTAAGTCAACATTCAAATGATGTGCTGAAAAAGTTCACTACAACCCTGCAGAAGATGTGATCAGGATACTCACCTATTACAAAAGACCCAGAGATCAACTACGTAGAAACAAACAATTTAGTAAGCTCAATTTCAAATATCAAATATTATATTCCTATGAAAGTCATAGGTCATAATCACAAGAGAAAGATCGTCAAAGTTATACGTACAGAAATAGTCAAAAGGTTAATCTATATTTATAAAATAGGATCTATCGTTCACCTATGTGCGGGCATCACGTTCAAACGACTGCACCAAATTCGATCATTCTTTTTCAGTTGTGCTCATTATTATCAGGAAAAGGTTTATACAACGAAATATTTCCGAAAAAACCGTACGGAAAAGAAGAAAGGCTTTGTTTTTCCTCCAACCAAGGAAAAATCATAGATTACTCATATTTCATGACGATTTTGACACTTAGACAAAAAGTGAAGTTTATCGTGTTTCCATATATCTTCCATATATATTTCCATATATCTCGTTGTGTTGTGGGATAGTTATTGTGATTGATAAAAATGCCATCAGTGAGGTGTCCGAATATTGGTCGGCGGACGCGTGACTCGAGACGAGTTCGTAATGATCAAGACAATGAGTCTGAAGAAAATCGTAGGCAGCGAGAGGAAGCAAACAGAATGAGAGTTTCTCAATCAAGATCTGCTCCAGCTCCAGTAGAATCGATATCATTGTTCTCAGGCGAGAAACAACAAAATATAGTGTTATAGAAATCAAAAATGATCATATATCATAACGTTTCAAAAAGTTTAGAATAAAATAAATTCATATTATATCACCAAACAACCTTCAAAATTCAATTCAGTAAAATTTGATTAAAGTATAAATGATTTTAATATGATATTTTTCAAAGAGGGGTCATTTTATTTGAATGTAAAAATGTAACCATGGAAATTAGAAATAAGAATTAAGCAAGCCGATTTTTGAGAATTGAGGAATGTCAGAATGGAAATAAATCTTTGAAAAGGATTATTCAAATTGAGATTGTAAAACGGAAATTCATCGAGATATTTGTTAATAACAAATTTAATAGAACCAGAAATAATGGAAACTAAAGAAAATATCAACGTACTTTGAAGGAAGTATCAAAATACATAATTGGAAAGAAAAAAGGCCGAAAGAAACTGAGATCAATAACATTGGAGTTCAGGGATTGTATCATTAACTACAGACAAGCCAGTAAGGAAAGTTGAGGAACTTTATTTAGAGTTAGCTGTTCTCTGTGAGTGATTTATAATTTAGAATTTTCATTTTTGAGCGCTCGTACTACTTACACGAGGGCTATATCATTTCGTCACGATGTCTGTATTTTTCGAATTTTGAGCCGAAAATGGTCTCAAACGACTATGATCGACTCACTGATGACGAATCCGTCAGGAAATTCGAGTCTGTTCTTCCGTCCGTCCGGCCGTCCCTCCGTATACACGATAACTTTCGAACGGAATGTCCTAGAAACTTGAGATTTTCAGGGTAGGTTCGAATCTCGAATGCCGCGGTTGAGTTCGTTAATGGGCAAAATTCGCCCAGGGGTTCCGTAAATATGGCCGCTCAAAATTTTGTTTTCCTGATCAGTTCGAAACCACACTTTCGATCGAGATGAAATCTTGCACTCAGATGGATAATGACGTTTTCAAGCTACATGCAAAATTTTGTCCAGCTCACATTACCAGAACCATAGAAACCATAAAAAATTATAACTTCGTAATGGAAGGGCCTAGGGATTCGAAATTTCTAGAATAGGTGTGGATCTCGAATGTGGTGGTCGCGTTAATAAATGAGCGAAATTAGACTAGGGGTTCCGTAAATATGGTCGTTCGAAATTCAGTTTTCTTGTTAATTTTAAAACTACGGATTCGATCGTGACGAAATTTTGTATTTTAATGGAGAATGATATATTCAAGCTACATTTTTCCCATATTGCATGACTAGAACCATAGGAACCATAGAAAATTATAACTTTCGAACGGAAAGGCCTAGGGACTTGAAATTTTCAGGATAGGTTCGGATCGCAAATTTGCAGTCACGTTCATCAATGAGCAAAATTAGATTAGGGGTTTCGTAAATATAGCCGTTCAAACAATTTTTTTCCCGTTAATTTCGGAACTACTCATTGGATTGGAATGAAATTTCGCACATGTATGAAGAATAGTGAATTCAAAATACGTGGAAAATTTGGTCCAGATCGCATTACCAAGACCATAGATACCGTAGAAAATTCTAGCGAATACTCGAAAAAAAAAATTGGTCACCTATAGCACTGACGTGAAGTCTGGATTTTTCACTAAGTTTGAAATTTTCTTTGACAGCTGTCGAAGTCTTTCCAATTGGTTTCTAGAACTGGAGAATGCGAATCTACCTACAAGGTGGATGAACGAGCGCTCAAAAGCTCCTGACTTCACGGCAGTGCTTTTCGTAATTTTATTAGAATTACTTTATTGAGTTGATTGAGTTTAGATATTATATAGTTTTTAGGTTCTTTTGAAAGTTGGGGTATTTTTCCTTTATTTGTCCACCTTAAGAACCCCTGACTTTGAAAAAGAGTTGCGGAAAAAATAAAAAAAAATTGAAACAAAATTATTTGACAATTGTTAGTGGTTTTCATAAAATTTCGAAATTTAATATTATCTATATCTGGAAAGAACCATAACAATAGATTCCAATGAAATGATCAATTTTGAGCGTTTGGCATTTAGAATGATTCCACAGTAGATTATGCTAGAAATATATTGGTGTCTTTTGTAAAAATGAGCACAATTTGTCAATACTGCAATGCTCTGAGATATCGAAAGGAACCCTCAGGATTATGTTGTTTGAATGGAAAAAACGAATTGCCACAACTGACAACGCCACCTAAACCTTTGAATTCGTTATTTTCACGACAAGAACCTCCTGAACCTCTATCTAAACATTCATTGCAGTATATTCAGCATTACAAAAGTGTTTGTTTCAAATGACATCATTTAGTTCAAACACCGCCGGAGTCTTCAGGTTATGGAGCTAACACTGTAACCTCTAACGACATCTTATCTTCTCATTTGAAGATTCGTTTTCATTTTTCTTCACTACTCCTCTGCAAGAGTACTCAATTTTGGGTAGGATGAAAACGATTTTTTTCTATAGTTATATTATTTTTTTCTGAAGCAATAAATGGTCCTACCTAGTGCTCTTTCCGTCTACTTTCGATCAACTTGATTTGACACCATGAATATTGTTTCTCTAATTAATTTCCGAACGAATAATATTCACTTGAAACCAAAAGCAACGATATTTTATCCTGAAAATCAATAAATTAATTTCACTTCATTTTTACCCACATCATTCAAACTGAAAGGCGCCTGTCGTCTATCAGCTTGTTAGGTGGGATTTTCCATAGCGACAATCGACCCGTGCGTTGCTAGTTTGGACACTTGTCAGTCGTTATAAATCGTAGAACACCCAAGAGACATTAGAGACCTTCTTTTGCGAACAACTGTCCTCGAAGTTAGGTAGTAAGATGAACCCTTCAGATTTATGTCGCATTTTAGCCGTTCAAAATCAGATCGTTGTCAGAAAAGGTTGGAAAATGGTAGAGAATATATGAGGACATAATTTACGCGATTGTATAAGCCTCTTTCGGACCTGTCCTCGAGAAAAAAAAACATTTTTACTGTGCTATTTCGTCAGATATGTAAATAACAAGAACTGCAGATTCATTGGATAAACGTTGTATGAAAAATTCATTTAAGACGATTGATATACTAAATCTTTCATTGTACGTGAAGAAGATAAAATGTCGAAAATACTAGGTTTGGTGGATTTCTCTGTGTCTTCAGATCTAAATAAAACAAAATGATTTTGACTGATCTCATTTTGATTCTGATTAGAGTCAATTTCAACTCGAAAAGGTATAGACTAGACAACGGTTAGCTTCAGAAGTACTTGAACATAATTCATTCTAAAAGGAGCTCTCTGAAAAGTTGGGTAACCTCGTTTTACGAGATTACGTAGAAGACACAATTCATTTAGATTCATGAGAGGTATAATATGACACATATACAGGGTCTTTCACGAGGAACCTCACCTATATTTATACGGGAAACTACTGAACGTATTTTCATGAAATTCAGCACTTATAAGTATTTCACGATGCTGATGAAATCTAAAATATTTTCAAGGCATGAGCACCTCCGGTTTTTTCGGAAATGACGTCAACTTCCGTTTTTCGAATTAGAACACCATTTTTTTATTGCAGAAATAGATTCCTTAGAAAATTTCAAGTTATTTCGATGTAACATTTTTCAGTTTTGGTTGGAAAATTCTCTCTGAGCGGGAAAATTCGAAAAAAAAATCGAAAATAGAGCTCCGCTGAAACAAGAATAACTTCGAGGTTTTTGGATGGAAAATTTTAATTTTTGGGATTTTTCAAGATGTAAGATTGATGTATCCACTTTGAAAATCGAAATCGCGATTCATGATACAGGAGGTGAAAAAATCGCTTTCAAAATTAGGGATGACAAAATCGTGAAAAATCAATTTTTTCAAATCAGAACCCCATTTTTTTATGGCAGATATTGAATCTACGTTAAAAAATAATGTGAGTGTATGCATCACACCCTTGCCCTTAAATGGATATTTTCTGAGTTATTCACAAAAAAATGTTTTTCGTCTTGAATTTTCAGCTATTTCTTTTCCCTTCACGCCAAAAAGATGAAATTTTCAGAAACTGTTACTTAAACCATGTTTTAGATTTTACTACCCTAATATGCGAGAGAAAAAAGTTACAGGTTGTTCCTAAATAGATGGCGAATTTGGATTCGAATTTGTATCGGAAACCTCCTTATTTCAACTAATCGGCCATTGAAGATCGATGGTTGGCGAACAATGGTCCACATCTTTGGCCACCACGTTCTCCCGATTTAACTCTTTTAGACTATTATGTTTGGGGTAGGATAAAAAATATTGTCTACTCAACTCCCCTGACTGATAAAGAGGACTGCATAGAACGAGTCAGAAATGCGTTCAGGTTTGTTTAGATTTTTAGATTCATAGTTTTGAAACTCAATTTGGTTTTTAAACACTATTGCAGGTCTCTTCCTCCCGATGAAATAAGAAGAGCAACGCACGAAGCATTCCTGAGACGTATAAATAAATGTCTAGCAATTAACGGTCAAAACTTTGAGCATCTTCTCTAGTTATAACTGCGAGAGTTTGCCATGGTTCTCCTAATAGTAACTTGAAGTCGGTTTCAAGAAGGGGTGAAAAATCTACAGCATGGTTCAAATAACAGTTCCTGAAAATTTCATCTTTTTGGCGTGAAGGGAAAAGAAATAGCTGAAAATTCAAGACGAAAAACAGTTTTTTGTGAATAACTCAGAAAATATCCATTTTAGGGCAAGGGTGTGATGCATACACTCACATTATTTTTTAACGTAGATTCAATATCTGCCATAAAAAAATGGGGTTCTAATTTGAAAAAATTGATTTTTCACGATTTTGTCATCCCTAACTTTGAAAGCGATTTTTTCACCTTCTGTATCATGAATCGCGATTTCGATTTTCAAAGTGGATACATCAATCTTACATCTTGAAAAATCCCAAAAATGAAAATTTTCCATCCAAAAACCTCGAAGTTATTCTTGTTTCAGCGGAGCTCTATTTTCGATTTTTTTTTCGAATTTTCCCGCTCAGAGAGAATTTTCCAACCAAAACTGAAAAATGTTACATCAAAATAACTTGAAATTTTCTAAGGAATCTATTTCTGCAATAAAAAAATGGTGTCCTAATTTGAAAAACGGAAGTTGACGTCATTTCTGGAAAAACCGGAGGTGCTCATGCCTTGAAAATATTTTATATTTCATCAGCATCGTGAAATACTTATGCTGAATTTCATGAAAATGCGTTCAGTAGTTTCCCGTATAAATATGGGTGAGGTTCCTCGTGAAAGACCCTGTATATTAACAGAACCATCACGTGAAAATAAACATTCAAGCACCTGCAAAAATAATATTTTTATAAATGTTCCACCGAGTGTACCACAGACTGACTATATGGCTGTAACATATGAACCCATACTATAAGACCATAGGGCACAAATTTCAAAGTTAACTGCTAATAAGAACGAATCTAAAACAAATGGAGTAAATTATACAGGGAGTTTCCAAATTAGACGTGAACCTTGGAGGATGTGTTAGTATGACTCCTTTGCTGTCGTTTGAGCCATATTTATTGATAACCAAAAATCAATAGTTTCAGGCGGAAAGTGAAAACTGACGAAATTAAGGAAGAGGGCACGTGCTCGTATAAGGAATGATGGAGGACATTTCGAATATAATTTATGAATGAATTTCCTAATGAAACTTGGAGTTTAATTTAAAATTTGAATATTTGATTCGTTTCTCTTCTTTCTTTGCTTATATCTCCTTTCGTATCAAAATATGCTGAAACACCCCTAGTGCCTGCATGTAACGAAAACTTCATTAGGAAATGAATAAGGAATTTGGCAAGTTTTTGAAATAATTTTGTCATACAGAAATTGTGAAATTCGAAAGGTGCAGGCAAATTGATATTGAAAATTGAGTGTTCTTTTCTTTATATACCAACTTTCAAATCATACTCATTCTTTTTCAACATCTATAAAAGCTGTCGCTTTTTTCATACATAGTATAGCCCTTTCTGATGAAAATAATCCAAAATCAAATCAAAGTTGGTCAACGTAGAAGAAATTGACGAGAAATGAGGTGAAGTTGAGACATTTAAAAAAAAAACAAGAGCCCAAATATCTCGGAAACTGTTGATTTTCGGTTATCAACATATATGGCTCAAACGACGGCAAATGAGTGAAATTAACACCTCCTCCAAGTTATTTTATTCCTCAGATATCTCATTGTCGAAAAACAAGGTAGAGGCAGCAAAAAAGATATCAGAAGTACGAAAAGACGAAACCAGTTATGAACTCTATAAATTTTTGAGAAATTCACTGAAGAAAGAAATAATGAAAGCAGTCAAGTAAAAAAATTCCCGGAGAATAAAAAGAGCAATGAATAAACAACCGGAAATGTGGAATTTAATAAAACAAGTAGAGGAAAAAAAGACAGGCATCGAAGCAATCCAAGTAATCAAACTGCCGAATCTTTAAATGATCACTTAACTTACTGTTGGAGGGCAGATACAGAGTGTCGTGCAACCATTACTGAAAGATTCAAGAACGCTGATGAATAATTTGAAAATCAATACCATGAGTTCTATGTATGTGAAACCAGTCACAGAAGATGGAATTGAGAAACTCACGTCGAAGCTGAAAAATAGGTGAACAAAGGATAACTATGATAAATCAGTAACGCTCTTGAAACAGATAATCCCTCATATAAAACAACAACTTTGCAAGATTGACGACTGCATAGATCAAGAAATTATTCCGAACGAGCAAAGTTGGCGACGCCCATAAAAAAAAGGGACTACCGAGGAGCTTTCGAATTATAGACTTGTTGCCGGCGGTGTCGAACTACTCTTGAGGGATAGATTGGTGAGTTTCTTTGGGAACAACTTGTTTTTGCATGATTCAAAGCATGGTTTTGGAAAAAGGGGGTCAACAAAGTCAGCAAATATTGAGTTACTTGATGCAGTAGTTCAAGCATTCAATAACTGCGAGGATGTGGAGCTGACGTGTTTGGACTTCAGCAAGGCATTTGACAGCGTTTGCCATGAAATTCTGCTGAATAAGCTTTGGTTTATGTTAGAAGAGACAAGGCTTATAACATTTTTACAACATACCTGACTCAAATATATCAAGTGGCGAAATGGAACAAAACAATTTCAAATGAAAAATCACCACAGGACTACCACAAGGTTCCATCCTTGACCCGATGTTATTTATAATTTATGATTTAGACGAGAGCTTGAAATCATATAGATTACCTAGCGATGCAGGTAATACCGCCTTTATAAATAGCTTAAGGAATAAAGATTCGCTCAGGGTCGAAACGTCAGGATCACTATCAGATGCTCGGAGGTGATTTACGTCAAATAGCCTTTTCCTAAACGAGGATTAAACCCAGAAGTTATTGTTGACCAATAAGGATCACGGCACTAATTCGCTCTCATTCGTGGAGGATTTTCATTTTCTATACCCGATTAAGGGAATGATAATGATTTCCGGAATAAACAGCAAAAGTCACCTCTTACTCAGCTTTTACTCGTAGATGACCTGTGGCATCATCTTGTGGGGACACAGCAGCACTGCCCAGATGGTTCTGGAGAAACAGAAGGAAGCTCCAAGAACTCTATACTTCATGAGTCAAAGAGAGAGCTGTCGAGGCTTTTTCAAAAGAGAGAATACTTACATTTTTATCTGTCTTCATCCTCGCTGCTGTGGGGTACGTTCACCAACATCTTCACGCGTGCTCGACAAACTCAGACTTGCATCAAGTGCAACATAAGAAACAGACATCAGTTCCACTTGCAAGAATTGCGAGAAAGCAACAGAGAACGTATTATATAAATCGCTGATATTATTTCAGGTTACCTGAGGGCATAAAAAGTTTGAACGAAATGAAATTCAGTAAACACGTGAAGAAGCTGCTATTGGAGGGAACAATAAACAGTCTAGAAGAGTTTATGTCTCGATTGTTTGTGTATTGTTGATGTAAGTATGTAAACTTGTTTTCATGAGATGTAATTTATGTGTGCTCTTTTGAGTTTTTCATATGATGACAAATATTCATAATGTATTACTTTCACTAGTTACCTGTATATACATGTAAAAAAAAATTACGAAAAGCACTGCCGTGAAGGCAGGAACTTTTGAGCGCTCGTACATGCACCTTGTAGGTAGATTCGTATTTTCTAGTTTTAGAAATCACTTGAAGGAATTTTCGGCAGCTGTCAAAAAATTCTGAAACTTAGGCGGAACTCCAAACTTCATGTCAGTGCTTCAGCTGATCAATTTTTTTTCGAATTTTCTACGGTATCTATGGTCTTGGCGATGCGATCTGGACAAAATTTTGCACCTAGTTTGAATACATTATTTCCCAGATAGGTGCATAATTTCATTCCAATCCGATCAGTAGTTTCGAAACTATCAGGAAAATTATATTTTGAACGACCATATTTACGGAACCCCTAGTCTCATTTTGCTCATTGATGAACGTGACAGCGATATTCGCGATCCAAACTCACCCTGAAAATATCAAGTTCCTAAGCCTTTCCGTTCAAAAGTAACAATTTTCTATGGTTTCTATGGTTCTGGTCATGCGATCTGGAAAAAATATTGCTTTAATATATCATTCTCGATTAAAATACAAAATTCATCTCGATCGAATCCGTAGTTTCGAAATTATCGAGAAAACAAAATTTCAAACGACCGTATTTACGGAACCCCTAGTATAATTCTGCTCATTGATAAACGTGAACGCGACATTTCATATCCACACCTATCCTGAAAATTTCAAGTCCCTAGGCCTTTCCGTTCGAAAGTTATGATTTTCTATGGTTTATATGGTTCTGGTCATGTGATCTGGCGGAATGTAGCTTGAATATAAATTTCTCCATTAGTATTCAAAATTTCGTCACGATCGAATCTGTAGTTTTGAAATTATCAAGAAAACTGAATTTCAAACGACCATATTTACGGAACCCCTAGAATAATGTTGCTCATAGATGAACGTGATCACGACATTCGAGATCCACACCTATCCTGAAAATTTCAAGTCCCTAGGCGTTTCCGTTCAAAAGTTACAACTTTTTATGGTTTCTATGGTTCTGGTCATGCGATCTGGACAAAATTTCGCATGTAGCTTGAACATCTCATTCTCCATTTGAGTGCAAAATTCATCTCGATCAAATCCGTAGTTTTCAAGGAATCAGAGAAACGAAACTTTGAATGGCCATATTTACGGAACCCCTGGTGGAATTTGGCCCATTAACGAACTCAACCGAGGCATTCGGGAACTGAACCCACACTTTCAAGTCTCTAGGTTGTTCCGTTCGAGAGTTATCGTGCTCACGGACGGCCGGACGGACAGACTCGAATTTTCCGACGGATTCGTCATCAGTGAGTCGAACATAGTCGATTGAGACCATTTTCGGCTCAAAATTCGAAAAACACAGACATCGTGACGAAATGATATAGCCCTAGTGTAAGTACTACGAGCGCTCAAAGATGAATCTACTTCCTGCTAGTAATACATATAGATATATAGTATTCTAGAAGACTCTGCCACGCATTGCTGTTGCTAAAGTATTCGAACCAGTGTAATTATTATTATTATTATTATTATTAACCCTAACCTAACCCAACCCTACCCTTATCATAACCCTATCCTTGATTTTTTCAACGTTTCAACCCAGTTCTCAAACAGTTCGAAATTTCTTCAGTTTTGGGAAAGACCTAGAAACTTGGCATCAATCCTCGCCCTTTATCGGTCTTGTCGAGTGGTCGGGCGATGACTTGCCGTCGATTTGAGAACCAGGTTACCGCTTAGATAATAATGACTCTTTGTCATATGTAATAAACAAATAATTTACAATAAAAAAATATTACTATAAATTCAGACCTAAACTATGCTATCTTTCAAACTGGAACTAACTGCACACAGTATGCAAAATTTGATTGAAATCGGTTCAGTATTTTAGGAGTTCATCCCGGACAAACAACGTGACACGTAATTTTTATATATAAAGATTTGGTTGGGCGTTAATTATCCTATAGCGTTCATGCTGTCGCTTGCAATGAGATGTTAATAAAAATGTACAGAAACAAAACTAGCTCAATTACATGGGAGACTTTATCAAAAAGGGCTGATAAAGGAGGAGAGCGAGTTCGTCCAAGTTTACTTCTTGAGAAAATAAGTGCTTATTGCAATAAGAAAGATTCCTCATTCAGTTTCAACTGTAACGAAAAAACGAAAAACAGAAACTCTTGATGGAACACCTCTACAACTTTATGTGTTGGGCTATGCCACTGAATCAATTGAAAGTCTATCGTGGCAGCTGTACATTTCTGAAATTTGCAGAACAGAAATATCCTATATCACGAAACTATATACTACTAGAAGACTCGGCCACGTGTAGCTGTGGCTGAAGTATTCAAACCAGTGGAATTATTATTATTATTAACCCTAACCTAACCCAAACCCTATCCTTGATTTCTTGAAAGTTTTAAACCAAGTTCTCAAACCTTTCCAAATTTCTTCAGTTTTGGAAAAACCCAGAATCTTGGCATCACTCCTCGTACGTTGTCGGTCTTGTCGATCGATCGTCTGTAGTGGGGACGCGATGACCTGCCGTCGATTTGATGCCCAGATTGCCGCGTAGATAATTATGACTCTTTGACATATATAATAAACAAATAATATTCAATAAAAAAATATTGCAACTATATATTGAGATATAAACTATTCTATCTTTTAAGTTGGATCAAACTGTACACAGTGTGCTGAATTTGATGGAAATTGGTTCATTATTTTAGAAGTTGATCGCGGACAAACAACGTGACACGTAATTCTCATATATAAGTATATAGATTAATTAACTGATGGAAATTATACTTTGTCAACTTAAACGAACCGAATAAGGCAATGCTAATATCTGAAACTTGTTGGTTGAAATCAACTCGACAGAGGCAGATTGTGGTGTGTATTCGCGAATTGTTGAGCTTCACTGGGTTACAGCTTTTCCCATAAAGAGTTGTCACTAGAGAACAAACAAATTACGATTTGGTCGAGCTGCTGCATTCAGAACTGCTGAAGAGTTTTGAATTACATTCTCTCTAACTTTCGACTTAATTAACAAGAAATGTGACGTCCTTAATTTTCGCTTTCAGAGTGATTTCATTTTCCGAATATCAAGTTTCCGAGGAAGTTCATCCCTGAAAAAATTCGAGGTGAATAATTCGTTGGTAAATAGTTTTGGTTTATTATTTTTAATAATAATGGAATCGTGAAGGATTCGCCGTGTTCTGCAATTCCTAACTTAAATATACTGAAAAGGTAAACTGTACCTCCTTTCCTCTGATTTCCTAGTGTCTGCAGTCTAGATCAAGCCTATTATTGTTTCCTAGTTTGTCTAGTTCACACAGGCAAAGTCATACCATCTTTCAACTAATGGGTTTTTTTTTGTTTAGTCAGGGGTAATCCTCATGGACGAACTATCTCCGATAGATAGAACAGTGTGAGACTTCGTGTGAAGCACGACCTGCTGACTAAACCTAAGCTGCTGTTTTAGATTCCGGGCATTTATTACCTATTAACCTTTTGACTCTTTTTGCTCGTATCTCTATCACGATATTTGCCGTGTGATAATTGTGTTACCTATGAATTTGAATTCCATAGGAGTCTCTTCTTCTGGATAATTCGAATTGAGATTACTCAATTTATGTTTCTACGCAGTTGATCTCTGGGTCTCTTGTGATAGGTGGGTATCCTAACCACATCTTCTGCGGGGTTTTAGTCAACTAGTCTTCTTAGCTCATCATTTGGGTGTTGACTTGCTTTTTCAAATATCTTCTCGGCCTTCTTTTTCAGGAAATGTGTGACAGTTTCCCATTCTAAGTCTCTGTGGATTTGTTGGTTTCTTACGAACCACGGCATATTCATTGCTGCTCTGAGCAGTTTATTCTCTGTTGCTTGAATCTTCTTTATATGGCTATTGGCTGCATGGCCCCATACCGCCGAGCCATATGTTAGTTGGGGTCTTGCAATTGACTTGATCATTCGTAGCTTCGTGTTTTGGTTCATTTGGCTTCTTCTTCCTAGCAGTGGGTAAAATCTACTCATTGCTGAGTTTGTTTTATACACTGCATATTTTATATGGTTTTTCCATGTAAATCCTTCATCTAGTTTTACTCCTAGATATTTGACTTCATTTTTCCATTTTATCTCTTCTCCATCTATCTGTAGGTTGGAATTAATTTCACGTCTCCGCTTCTGAAGTAAAATAGCTTGGCTCTTTCTGATATTTATTTGAATTTTCCATTCAATGAACCATTCTTCTAATTCTTTTAGTGCTTCTTGCAGTCTTCTGTGTATGACATCTGGTCGTCGATGTCTGAAGGCTATTCTCGTGTCGTCTGCATAAAGGACTAGCAGATTCCTTGGGTTGTAAGGAATATAAATATATATGTTGTAGAGCAGAGCTCCTAGAACTGATCCTTGGGGCACTCCTGCTTCTACTTGTCTGGTGTTAGATAATGTGTCGTCTATTTTGACATAAAAATTCCGGTTCCTTAGGTAGTTTTCTATTATCTTGCAGGTTTTGGTGGTGTAGCCTGCCATCATCATCTTGTAGGCAAGTCCTTCGTGCCAAACTCGGTCGAAGGCTCTCTCGACATCTAATAGCACTAATCCTGTGGCTTGTTCATTCTGGAATCCTTCAGTGACATATTCAGTGATCCTTAACAGTTGAAGTTTTGTGGAGTGATTTCTTCTGAATCCAAATTGTTCCGGTGGTATCAGATTCAGCGCTTCTGTTTCTTCATTGAGTCTTTTTGCAATGACTCTTTCGACAATTTTTCCAATTGCTATTCTCTTCATTTGAAGTTCATATCGCCAATAATGATGTTCGGGTAGTTTCCTTCAAGCATCTTCTTCAGATCTTCCTTTATTAAGTCATTTTGGGGTGGTTCGTAGGCTGACGTTATTTTCATTTGTCCTCGATTCGTATTAACTTCAATCGAGACGGCTTCTATTTGCCCATCATTCAGTACATCGTCAAAATAGTGGTCGATGTTTCTCTTGACTATTAGGGCTACGCCCCCTTCTGTACAATTTCTGTATATTTCATGGTCGGCAAATGAAATTCTATTTCTTGTAGATAGTCTCGTCTCTTGAATGGCTATGATATCCGGTTGTTTCTCGGATATTATTTCTTCTATTTCAGATCTACATGCTCGTAGACCGTTTGTGTTCCATGAGACTATATTGAGGTTGTTTTTATTTCCGTTAGTCACTAGCTCCATTAATTGGGTTTGGTGAGTTTACGTAACTTTTTGTCCATCTCTATTTCCAGAAATTTCATGAGCTTGCTCATGATATTCTTGGTGAAGGTATCTAGATCCTCGGTGGTTTCGGGCCCTTTCTTGTTGGTCTCTTCTCTTTCTTTTGGCTGCTCTTCTTGGATTTTCCATTTTTTGGGGCTTCTCTCTTCTGCTCTTGTTTGAGTGGTAGCGTTTTCTTCTTCTTATCTTCTTCCTTCTGTTCTTTATGGACAGTAGGCTTCTTTTTCTTTTCTTGCTTTGATCGCAGTATTTTTTTTGATCACCAGTTTCCACTCGCTACATCCTTTGTAGCTGGCTGGGTGACCTGCTTTTCCACAGAGCGCACAGGTAGCATTTCTTTTCTCGTTTTCTCTTGTTAGCGTACAATCTTTACTATTGTGCGCTCCAGACATAGCATTTAACACATCTCCCTGGGAATATGCATTTACTTTGCGCATGTCCGTAACGTTGACATCTATGACATTGGCCAGCTCCATTGCTCTTTTTATTCGGCTCTACTACACAATTTATACCGTAGAGCTGTTTTACTTCGAATACCTTCTTATTTTGGGTTTTCGCCAAAAATAAGGGTATTGCCTTTTTGGTTTTGTTGGATGTCATCCTTATGACACCCGTGTCGGTAATGCCTTGCTCGGCGAGGTCTTCTGTGATAATGTTGATATCTGCGTCTAGTGGCAGATAACGTACCACCGCGTAGATTCTCTTATCTCCTTCTCTTTGGAGGGTGTATAATTCTTTATTTTTTGACTCGAGGAATTTTGGCGTATTCCTGTGGTCGTCAGGGGATTGGGGAACAACACGAATGCCGTCTCTTACTGTGGTCGCTCTCAGGTATTTAATTCCCTTCATTTGCATCTCTCTCGAGATTTGTGTTCAGCCGGCCGTGCCTCTTAATGTCACTGGAGGGAATTTCCGTTATTTCTGCTCGATTGGAGCAGGGATTCAATTTCTTCTGCAGGTGCAGAAGTAGCTTCTTCTGGGTGTTTTCCTTTTTGCTCTCAAGGATTTCACCTCATCGGATAAAGTTTTAAGACTCTCCGTCATAACTGTTGACTCATGAGGCTGTTGATATGGTCCTTCTGTTCTTTTATAATCCGATCTTTGTCGAATTCATCATTTACTTATTTTCTTCAATATCCATATCGGATATTTCTTCATCCGATAAGTTTTCTGCGTCAAATTCTCTGTACTCATTTGTAGAGTCGTATTCCGACATTTTGTTAGAGTGACTCAGCAAACAACACTTGATTACTTATTTCACTTTCCACTAAATTGACTTTTGTCTCTTCAATTTAAAATAATCTGTGGAACCATCGATCTAAAACTGGACTCAACACAGTTATTTCTTCGATTCTTATCGCTTCTATACGAGGTTATCTAGAACTCATTAAAAAATGATTTGTTTTCCCTACGGGGAAACATCAATAAACGATTTTTCTTTTATAACTTAGGGTCACTCAGGTATAATATATGTAAGTTTGAACGTTCCGCCAAACTGTTTGGTATTACCCTGGTGGTAACACCACTAACTACTTCCATTAATGACATTTCCTGATAGATAAGAATACAAAATTTCTGAAGAATAATTAAAGACGTGTGTGAGAATATTGTTAATTAATTTTAGTTATCCACAATAATATTGAATCAGGTAAATTAATCATTAATTATTATTGTAAATGGTTATTAAGAATATTGTTTTATTTATTACTGTTATATTACTGCGTCAATCTGTGTTTACTATTATTACCTCACACTCCGTTCAAAGTCTCTGATTTCGGGACCTTATAATTCAATATTATGGAAAAAGCTAAATTCCAATTCATCTCTGAAGCAGGTAGAGATGCTAAAAGCACTATCGTGAAAGTAAAAACAATTCAACTCGTGAATCAACCAGAAATTTTTCAATTTCCGAAAGACAAACAATGCAGCACCCATCATACGGAACTTTTTGATACGAATGTAGTCAAAAATGTTGTGAAAAGTTTGAAAACTCGAAATAAATTTCGTAATGTGATGATTACTCTGGATGACAAATTACAAGCTGTTTATTTGGATGAAGAGGGAAATGTTGCATTCAACGATGAATATTTAGAAGAGGTTGCACCTTTGGTAAAAGCGAATAACACAGGTAACCATGAAAAATCAACTAGATCATTAGCAAAAGATATGGTGATTGAAAATTTCAATGGAGAAAATTTTAAAGCCAATAATTGGATTGGATTATTTGTGCAGGAATGTACGAGAGTCGGAATCACTCAAAATAAATATGCAGAAACTTTAAGGCTGTTTTTGACTGATTCGACTGTCAATTGGTACCATGTTTGCGTGAAACAAAGTTTTCTGGACAATTGGGAGTTATGGAATAATTCTTTCATAGAAACCTTCTCAGTACAGTCCTGGACTGAAATAGCTTACGCCTATAATTTTAAATATTTAAATGGATCTTTATTAGATTTTGCACTAAAAAAACGAAATTTATTAATGGAAGTAGATGAAAATATCTCGCTAATTTCTCAAATAAACTTAATTGTTATTAGCTTACCAAATTTTATTCAAAACAGGATAGATAGAAACACAATAGGAACAGTTGAGGACTTAATGTCAAAATTAAAACAAATGGGACACTTGAATGATAAAAAACAAAAAAATAAAAAACAATACATCATCATAAACCATGTTCAAATTGTGAGAAGTTAGGATTCCCAAATATATTCCACAAAAATGAATCTACTTCCTGCTAGTAATACATATAGATATATAGTATTCTAGAAGACTCTGCCACGCATTGCTGTTGCTAAAGTATTCGAACCAGTGTAATTATTATTATTATTATTATTATTAACCCTAACCTAACCCAACCCTACCCTTATCATAACCCTATCCTTGATTTTTTCAACGTTTCAACCCAGTTCTCAAACAGTTCGAAATTTCTTCAGTTTTGGGAAAGACCTAGAAACTTGGCATCAATCCTCGCCCTTTATCGGTCTTGTCGAGTGGTCGGGCGATGACTTGCCGTCGATTTGAGAACCAGGTTACCGCTTAGATAATAATGACTCTTTGTCATATGTAATAAACAAATAATTTACAATAAAAAAATATTACTATAAATTCAGACCTAAACTATGCTATCTTTCAAACTGGAACTAACTGCACACAGTATGCAAAATTTGATTGAAATCGGTTCAGTATTTTAGGAGTTCATCCCGGACAAACAACGTGACACGTAATTTTTATATATAAAGATTTGGTTGGGCGTTAATTATCCTATAGCGTTCATGCTGTCGCTTGCAATGAGATGTTAATAAAAATGTACAGAAACAAAACTAGCTCAATTACATGGGAGACTTTATCAAAAAGGGCTGATAAAGGAGGAGAGCGAGTTCGTCCAAGTTTACTTCTTGAGAAAATAAGTGCTTATTGCAATAAGAAAGATTCCTCATTCAGTTTCAACTGTAACGAAAAAACGAAAAACAGAAACTCTTGATGGAACACCTCTACAACTTTATGTGTTGGGCTATGCCACTGAATCAATTGAAAGTCTATCGTGGCAGCTGTACATTTCTGAAATTTGCAGAACAGAAATATCCTATATCACGAAACTATATACTACTAGAAGACTCGCCACGTGTAGCTGTGGCTGAAGTATTCAAACCAGTGGAATTATTATTATTATTAACCCTAACCTAACCCAAACCCTATCCTTGATTTCTTGAAAGTTTTAAACCAAGTTCTCAAACCTTTCCAAATTTCTTCAGTTTTGGAAAAACCCAGAATCTTGGCATCACTCCTCGTACGTTGTCGGTCTTGTCGATCGATCGTCTGTAGTGGGGACGCGATGACCTGCCGTCGATTTGATGCCCAGATTGCCGCGTAGATAATTATGACTCTTTGACATATATAATAAACAAATAATATTCAATAAAAAAATATTGCAACTATATATTGAGATATAAACTATTCTATCTTTTAAGTTGGATCAAACTGTACACAGTGTGCTGAATTTGATGGAAATTGGTTCATTATTTTAGAAGTTGATCGCGGACAAACAACGTGACACGTAATTCTCATATATAAGTATATAGATTAATTAACTGATGGAAATTATACTTTGTCAACTTAAACGAACCGAATAAGGCAATGCTAATATCTGAAACTTGTTGGTTGAAATCAACTCGACAGAGGCAGATTGTGGTGTGTATTCGCGAATTGTTGAGCTTCACTGGGTTACAGCTTTTCCCATAAAGAGTTGTCACTAGAGAACAAACAAATTACGATTTGGTCGAGCTGCTGCATTCAGAACTGCTGAAGAGTTTTGAATTACATTCTCTCTAACTTTCGACTTAATTAACAAGAAATGTGACGTCCTTAATTTTCGCTTTCAGAGTGATTTCATTTTCCGAATATCAAGTTTCCGAGGAAGTTCATCCCTGAAAAAATTCGAGGTGAATAATTCGTTGGTAAATAGTTTTGGTTTATTATTTTTAATAATAATGGAATCGTGAAGGATTCGCCGTGTTCTGCAATTCCTAACTTAAATATACTGAAAAGGTAAACTGTACCTCCTTTCCTCTGATTTCCTAGTGTCTGCAGTCTAGATCAAGCCTATTATTGTTTCCTAGTTTGTCTAGTTCACACAGGCAAAGTCATACCATCTTTCAACTAATGGGTTTTTTTTTGTTTAGTCAGGGGTAATCCTCATGGACGAACTATCTCCGATAGATAGAACAGTGTGAGACTTCGTGTGAAGCACGACCTGCTGACTAAACCTAAGCTGCTGTTTTAGATTCCGGGCATTTATTACCTATTAACCTTTTGACTCTTTTTGCTCGTATCTCTATCACGATATTTGCCGTGTGATAATTGTGTTACCTATGAATTTGAATTCCATAGGAGTCTCTTCTTCTGGATAATTCGAATTGAGATTACTCAATTTATGTTTCTACGCAGTTGATCTCTGGGTCTCTTGTGATAGGTGGGTATCCTAACCACATCTTCTGCGGGGTTTTAGTCAACTAGTCTTCTTAGCTCATCATTTGGGTGTTGACTTGCTTTTTCAAATATCTTCTCGACCTTCTTTTTCAGGAAATGTGTGACAGTTTCCCATTCTAAGTCTCTGTGGATTTGTTGGTTTCTTACGAACCACGGCATATTCATTGCTGCTCTGAGCAGTTTATTCTCTGTTGCTTGAATCTTCTTTATATGGCTATTGGCTGCATGGCCCCATACCGCCGAGCCATATGTTAGTTGGGGTCTTGCAATTGACTTGATCATTCGTAGCTTCGTGTTTTGGTTCATTTGGCTTCTTCTTCCTAGCAGTGGGTAAAATCTACTCATTGCTGAGTTTGTTTTATACACTGCATATTTTATATGGTTTTTCCATGTAAATCCTTCATCTAGTTTTACTCCTAGATATTTGACTTCATTTTTCCATTTTATCTCTTCTCCATCTATCTGTAGGTTGGAATTAATTTCACGTCTCCGCTTCTGAAGTAAAATAGCTTGGCTCTTTCTGATATTTATTTGAATTTTCCATTCAATGAACCATTCTTCTAATTCTTTTAGTGCTTCTTGCAGTCTTCTGTGTATGACATCTGGTCGTCGATGTCTGAAGGCTATTCTCGTGTCGTCTGCATAAAGGACTAGCAGATTCCTTGGGTTGTAAGGAATATAAATATATATGTTGTAGAGCAGAGCTCCTAGAACTGATCCTTGGGGCACTCCTGCTTCTACTTGTCTGGTGTTAGATAATGTGTCGTCTATTTTGACATAAAAATTCCGGTTCCTTAGGTAGTTTTCTATTATCTTGCAGGTTTTGGTGGTGTAGCCTGCCATCATCATCTTGTAGGCAAGTCCTTCGTGCCAAACTCGGTCGAAGGCTCTCTCGACATCTAATAGCACTAATCCTGTGGCTTGTTCATTCTGGAATCCTTCAGTGACATATTCAGTGATCCTTAACAGTTGAAGTTTTGTGGAGTGATTTCTTCTGAATCCAAATTGTTCCGGTGGTATCAGATTCAGCGCTTCTGTTTCTTCATTGAGTCTTTTTGCAATGACTCTTTCGACAATTTTTCCAATTGCTATTCTCTTCATTTGAAGTTCATATCGCCAATAATGATGTTCGGGTAGTTTCCTTCAAGCATCTTCTTCAGATCTTCCTTTATTAAGTCATTTTGGGGTGGTTCGTAGGCTGACGTTATTTTCATTTGTCCTCGATTCGTATTAACTTCAATCGAGACGGCTTCTATTTGCCCATCATTCAGTACATCGTCAAAATAGTGGTCGATGTTTCTCTTGACTATTAGGGCTACGCCCCCTTCTGTACAATTTCTGTATATTTCATGGTCGGCAAATGAAATTCTATTTCTTGTAGATAGTCTCGTCTCTTGAATGGCTATGATATCCGGTTGTTTCTCGGATATTATTTCTTCTATTTCAGATCTACATGCTCGTAGACCGTTTGTGTTCCATGAGACTATATTGAGGTTGTTTTTATTTCCGTTAGTCACTAGCTCCATTAATTGGGTTTGGTGAGTTTACGTAACTTTTTGTCCATCTCTATTTCCAGAAATTTCATGAGCTTGCTCATGATATTCTTGGTGAAGGTATCTAGATCCTCGGTGGTTTCGGGCCCTTTCTTGTTGGTCTCTTCTCTTTCTTTTGGCTGCTCTTCTTGGATTTTCCATTTTTTGGGGCTTCTCTCTTCTGCTCTTGTTTGAGTGGTAGCGTTTTCTTCTTCTTATCTTCTTCCTTCTGTTCTTTATGGACAGTAGGCTTCTTTTTCTTTTCTTGCTTTGATCGCAGTATTTTTTTTGATCACCAGTTTCCACTCGCTACATCCTTTGTAGCTGGCTGGGTGACCTGCTTTTCCACAGAGCGCACAGGTAGCATTTCTTTTCTCGTTTTCTCTTGTTAGCGTACAATCTTTACTATTGTGCGCTCCAGACATAGCATTTAACACATCTCCCTAGGAATATGCATTTACTTTGCGCATGTCCGTAACGTTGACATCTATGACATTGGCCAGCTCCATTGCTCTTTTTATTCGGCTCTACTACACAATTTATACCGTAGAGCTGTTTTACTTCGAATACCTTCTTATTTTGGGTTTTCGCCAAAAATAAGGGTATTGCCTTTTTGGTTTTGTTGGATGTCATCCTTATGACACCCGTGTCGGTAATGCCTTGCTCGGCGAGGTCTTCTGTGATAATGTTGATATCTGCGTCTAGTGGCAGATAACGTACCACCGCGTAGATTCTCTTATCTCCTTCTCTTTGGAGGGTGTATAATTCTTTATTTTTTGACTCGAGGAATTTTGGCGTATTCCTGTGGTCGTCAGGGGATTGGGGAACAACACGAATGCCGTCTCTTACTGTGGTCGCTCTCAGGTATTTAATTCCCTTCATTTGCATCTCTCTCGAGATTTGTGTTCAGCCGGCCGTGCCTCTTAATGTCACTGGAGGGAATTTCCGTTATTTCTGCTCGATTGGAGCAGGGATTCAATTTCTTCTGCAGGTGCAGAAGTAGCTTCTTCTGGGTGTTTTCCTTTTTGCTCTCAAGGATTTCACCTCATCGGATAAAGTTTTAAGACTCTCCGTCATAACTGTTGACTCATGAGGCTGTTGATATGGTCCTTCTGTTCTTTTATAATCCGATCTTTGTCGAATTCATCATTTACTTATTTTCTTCAATATCCATATCGGATATTTCTTCATCCGATAAGTTTTCTGCGTCAAATTCTCTGTACTCATTTGTAGAGTCGTATTCCGACATTTTGTTAGAGTGACTCAGCAAACAACACTTGATTACTTATTTCACTTTCCACTAAATTGACTTTTGTCTCTTCAATTTAAAATAATCTGTGGAACCATCGATCTAAAACTGGACTCAACACAGTTATTTCTTCGATTCTTATCGCTTCTATACGAGGTTATCTAGAACTCATTAAAAAATGATTTGTTTTCCCTACGGGGAAACATCAATAAACGATTTTTCTTTTATAACTTAGGGTCACTCAGGTATAATATATGTAAGTTTGAACGTTCCGCCAAACTGTTTGGTATTACCCTGGTGGTAACACCACTAACTACTTCCATTAATGACATTTCCTGATAGATAAGAATACAAAATTTCTGAAGAATAATTAAAGACGTGTGTGAGAATATTGTTAATTAATTTTAGTTATCCACAATAATATTGAATCAGGTAAATTAATCATTAATTATTATTGTAAATGGTTATTAAGAATATTGTTTTATTTATTACTGTTATATTACTGCGTCAATCTGTGTTTACTATTATTACCTCACACTCCGTTCAAAGTCTCTGATTTCGGGACCTTATAATTCAATATTATGGAAAAAGCTAAATTCCAATTCATCTCTGAAGCAGGTAGAGATGCTAAAAGCACTATCGTGAAAGTAAAAACAATTCAACTCGTGAATCAACCAGAAATTTTTCAATTTCCGAAAGACAAACAATGCAGCACCCATCATACGGAACTTTTTGATACGAATGTAGTCAAAAATGTTGTGAAAAGTTTGAAAACTCGAAATAAATTTCGTAATGTGATGATTACTCTGGATGACAAATTACAAGCTGTTTATTTGGATGAAGAGGGAAATGTTGCATTCAACGATGAATATTTAGAAGAGGTTGCACCTTTGGTAAAAGCGAATAACACAGGTAACCATGAAAAATCAACTAGATCATTAGCAAAAGATATGGTGATTGAAAATTTTAATGGAGAAAATTTTAAAGCCAATAATTGGATTGGATTATTTGTGCAGGAATGTACGAGAGTCGGAATCACTCAAAATAAATATGCAGAAACTTTAAGGCTGTTTTTGACTGATTCGACTGTCAATTGGTACCATGTTTGCGTGAAACAAAGTTTTCTGGACAATTGGGAGTTATGGAATAATTCTTTCATAGAAACCTTCTCAGTACAGTCCTGGACTGAAATAGCTTACGCCTATAATTTTAAATATTTAAATGGATCTTTATTAGATTTTGCACTAAAAAAACGAAATTTATTAATGGAAGTAGATGAAAATATCTCGCTAATTTCTCAAATAAACTTAATTGTTATTAGCTTACCAAATTTTATTCAAAACAGGATAGATAGAAACACAATAGGAACAGTTGAGGACTTAATGTCAAAATTAAAACAAATGGGACACTTGAATGATAAAAAACAAAAAAATAAAAAACAATACATCATCATAAACCATGTTCAAATTGTGAGAAGTTAGGATTCCCAAATATATTCCACCCCGAAAATATGTGTTGATTAAAAGAGCAAAAATCAAGTTATAAAAAAAATAATAATATTAAAATAGTAAATAATGTAGATTGGGAAGATGCTATAGCAAATTCCGAGGAGGCAAAAAACGAATAGTTTTCCCACTTATTAGATTACACGTATTAGTGGATGATAAATCCGCTGTGGGTCTATATGACTCAGGGTCTAACATTTCACTAATAAACTACGAATTTTTAAACAAAAGAAACATGTTAAAAAATATAATAAGTGGGGATGAAAATATAAAAGGAGTGGAAGGAATAGCCAAAGCTGAAGGCACTGTTACGCTTAAAATAAAAATTTGTAATATAGAAAGTAATTTTTCATTTTTCATAATAAAAAGCAAAACTTTTAAAGACGATTTATTATTAGGCCTGGACTTAATAAAAAAATCTAGGTTATGTCAAAACGAAAATTTAAAAATTACACAAAAAGGCGAAATAAATAAAGATAAACAAGTAAATCTAAATATATTACAAAATAAACAAAAACTACCCAATGATATACAAATTATTATGCGAAAAATTGGGTATTTGCAAAAACAAAATTTGACATTGGAATAATAAAGGGTTATGAAGCAACTGTAAAATTAAAAGAGAATAAATATGTTTCAAGAAAACCATACAGATGCTCATTTCAAGATAAAGTTGAAATTGAAAAGCAAATAAAAGAGTTATTAGAAGCAGATTTGATTGAAGAGTCATGCAGCCCTTATGCGGCTCCAGTGACAATGGTGTATAAAAAAGAAGAGGGAAGAAAATCTCGTTTGTGCATAGACTTTACAGAATTAAACAAAATACTTGTTCCGGAAAGTCAACCGTTCCCTAGGATTGACGATTTAAAAATACGTGCTAGAAATTGTAAATATTTCACAAAATTAGATGTAAACTCGGCGTTTTGGTCGATACCAGTACGTGAAAAGGACAAATACAAATTAGCTTTTGTGACCCACCAAGGCCATTGGCAGTGGAAATGCTTACCTTTTGGTCTGAAAACTTCCCCAGCAATCTTTCAAAGAGTATTATCTAGTGTTTTACGAAAGAATAAGCTAAGTGAATTCGCTGTGAACTATACAGGGTCTTTCACGAGGAACCTCACCCATATTTATACGGGAAACTACTGAACGTATTTTCATGAAATTCAGCACTTATAAATATTTCACGATGCTGATGAAATCTAAAATATTTTCAAGGCATGAGCACCTCCGGTTTTTCCGGAAATGACGTCAACTTCCGTTTTTCAAATTAGAACACCATTTTTTTATTGCAGAAATAGATTCCTTGGAAAATTTCAAGTTATTTTGATGTAACATTTTTCAGTTTTGGTTGGAAAATTCTCTCTGAGCGGGAAAATTCGAAAAAAAAATCGAAAATAGAGCTCCACTGAAACAAGAATAACTTCGAGGTTTTTGGATGGAAAATTTTCATTTTTGGGATTTTTCAAGATGTAAGATTGATGTATCCACTTTAAAAATCGAAATCGCGATTCATAATACAGGAGGTGAAAAAATCGCTTTCAAAGTTAGGGATGACAAAATCGTGAAAAATCAATTTTTTCAAATTAGAACCCCATTTTTTATGGCAGATATTGAATCTATGTTAAAAAATAATGTGAGTGTATGCATCACACCCTTGCCCTAAAATGGATATTTTCTGAGTTATTCACAAAAAACTGTTTTTCGTCTTGAATTTTCAGCTATTTCTTTTCCCTTCACGCCAAAAAGATGAAATTTTCAGGAACTGTTACTTAAACCATGTTTTAGATTTTACTACCCTAATATGCGATGATTCGATTTCAAGAGAATGAAAACTTTTTGGACTGTATAATTTGGACAGATGAATCTAAATTCAGAAAGAATGGTTCTTTCAATAGGCATAACAGTCATTATTGGGATGAAGAGAACAACCACCACTTCAGACAATGGAACTTTCAAGAGACCTGGAGTTTCAATGTTTTTTGCGCCATCAAAAATAATGCAATTCTCGATGTTCACATTTATGATGAGACTTTAACTGGTAAGATAGAACACTACACATGTTTGCATTATTTAAAGAATGTTCTCCCTTAGGAGATAGATATTCTGACATATTGACTCAAATAATTGAGCCGCTAGTACAGAACCATTATGACTTATGGTATCAACAAGATGGCGCGCCTCCACACAATTCACTCAATGTGTCAAATATCCTCTACAGGCTATTTGAAGATCGATGGTTGGCGAACAATGGTCCACATCTTTGGCCACCACGTTCTCCCGATTTAACTCCTTTAGACTATTATGTTTGGAGTAGGATAAAAAATATTGTCTACTCAACTCCCCTGACTGATAAAGAGGACTGCATAGAACGAGTCAGAAATGCGTTCAGGTTTGTTTAGATTTTTAGATTCATAGTTTTGAAACTCAATTTGGTTTTTAAACACTTTTGCAGATCTCTTCCTCCCGATGAAATAAGAAGAGCAACGCACGAAGCATTCCTGAGACGTATAAATAAATGTCTAGAAATTAACGGTCAAAACTTTGAGCATCTTCTCTAGTTATAACTGCGAGAGTTTGCCATGGTTCTCCTAATAGTAACTTGAAGTCGGTTTCAAGAAGGGGTGAAAAATCTACAGCATGGTTCAAATAACAGTTCCTGAAAATTTCATCTTTTTGGCGCGAAGGGAAAAGAAATAGCTGAAAATTCAAGACAAAAAACAGTTTTTTGTGAATAACTCAGAAAATATCCATTTTAGGGCAAGGGTGTGATGCATACACTCACATTATTTTTTAACGTAGATTCAATATCTGCCATAAAAAAATGGGGTTCTGATTTGAAAAAATTGATTTTTCACGATTTTGTCGTCCCTAACTTTGAAAGCGATTTTTTCACCCCCTGTATCATGAATCGCGATTTCGATTTTTAAAGTGGATACATCAATCTTACATCTTGAAAAATCCGAAAAATGAAAATTTTCCATCCAAAAACCTCGAAGTTATTTTTGTTTCAGCGGAGCTCTATTTTCGATTTTTTTTTCGAATTTTCCCGCTCAGAGAGAGTTTTCCAACCAATACTGAAAAATGTTACATCAAAATAACTTGAAATTTTCTAAGGAATCTATTTCTGCAATAAAAAAATGGTGTTCTAATTTGAAAAACGGAAGTTGACGTCATTTCCGGAAAAACCGGAGGTGCTCATGCCTTGAAAATATTTTAGATTTCATCAGCATCGTGAAATACTTATAAGTGCTGAATTTCATGAAAATACGTTCAGTAGTTTCCCGTATAAATATGGGTGAGGTTCCTCGTGAAAGACCCTGTATAGACGATATTTTAATTCATTCAGAAAACTATTAGGATCATTTAAAACAAGTAAAACTGACGTTACAAGCACTTCAAGACCAAGGTATTAAATTAAATTTATCAAAATGTGTATTTGCTAGCAACAAAGTCATTTACCTAGGTCATGAGATAAGTGATAACTATATAAAACCAATGAATGATAACCTCATTGCTATAAAAGAATTTCCTATACCCGAAACAAAAAAAAATATCAGACAATTTTTGGGGAAGATAAATTTTTATGTAGAATACATCCCAAATCATGCAAGACTGCTAGAACCTTTATATTATTTGCTAAGGAAAAACATTGAGTTCAACTGGTCAGGAAAATACCAGAATAGTTTTAAAAAAGTTAAAGAATATTTATGCGCTGGCCCAGCTTTAGCTATATTTGACCCAGAAGCCCCAATCTATGTTTTAACTGATGCAAGTATAGATGGAGTTGGGGCAGTATTAAAACAACCTCAAGAAAACGAGGTGTTAAAAACAGTATTTTTCTTCTCAAGAAAATTAAATAATTCACAAAAAACAAAGAAAGCAATATATATTGAATGTCAAGCTATCAAAGAAGCCATCCTATATTGGCAATATTATTTAACAGGAAAAAGATTTGTTATATTCACAGATCACAAACCGTTAGAAAACTTTAGTATTAAGAAAAGTAAAGATACAGAACTAATTCACATATTAAATTTTATATCACAATTTGAATTTGACATAGTATATAATCCAGGAACAGAAAATATAGAAGCAGACTGCTTATCTAGAAATCCTGTACTAGAACCAAGAAGAGATGGGGATGATATTTCAATAATTAGGACAACAATTTTTTTACAATTAGAAGAGATAAAAAATAACCAAAGAAGTTTACAACTAGATGAGAAGTGCAATATTAAAAATGATATCATATATAAAACTCTAAATAACAGAGAAAAAATATGGATAACAGAAGATTTTGGGAAATCTCTGGTACAAAAAGTACATGAAAAACAAGGACATATTGGGACCAAACAATTAATTCTAATGATAGGTCATAAATTTTACTTTAAAAAAATGTATAATTATATCAAGTTGATATGCCGTTCTTGTGAAGTGTGTAAAAAAAATAAAACTAGAATTGGCTGTTTTAAAGCACCTTTGTCTCAATTAGACCCAGCAAAGGAACCTTTTGAACTTGTATCATTGGATACAATCGGAGGTTTAAAAGGAAAAAGCACTAAAAGATATATACATTTAATAGTGGATCATTTCACGAGATTTGCTTACATAAGCACATCAAAAACTCAAGTTGCTAAGGATTTTATAAAGTTAATAAAAAAAGTAGAACAACAGGGGAAAATTAAAACAATATTAACAGATCAATACTCTGGCATAAATTCTACTCAATTTAAGAATTATGTTAATGAACAAGAAATAAATTTAATATTTACAGCAAGTGACTGTGCATTTTCTAATGGTCTTAATGAAAGAACAAACCAAACGTTAATTAATAGAATGAGGTGCAAGATATTTGAAAATAGAAATAAATCGTGGCCAATAGTAGCAGAAGAATGTGTAAAGGATTATAATAATACAATCCACAGCTCTACAGGTTACACTCCAAATTACTTGTTAACCGGAAAAGAATGCTCTATTCTACCTGATTTATTAGAAATAAACAATAAAGATAATTGGGAAATAAATAAGGAAATAGCATATGAGAATTCAAAAAAAATACATGTACAAAACAAAAAATACTACGACAAAAATACCAGGGAAATAGAATATGGAGTAGGAGATTTAGTATATGTTCAGAACAAAAACCAACTGAACAGGGATAAACTAGATAATATCAGAATAGGACCATTCCGAATTAAGAAAAAAATATCAAATGTAATATATGGTATTGCTAGTAGATCTAGAAAGAATGATAGTTTATTTCATGCAAGTGAGTTAGTGCCGTACTTGGAGTGAGTAACTCCATTGCCAAAGTGAGGGGATGTAAGTTTGAACGTTCCGCCAAACTGTTTGGTATTACCCTGGTGGTAACACCACTAACTACTTCCATTAATGGCATTTCCCGATAGATAAGAATACAAAATGTCTGAAGAATAATTAAAGACGTGTGTGAGAATATTGTTAATTAATTTTAGTTATCCACAATAATATTGAATCAGGTAAATTAATCAGATTATTGTAAATAGTTATTAAGAATATTGTTTTATTTATTACAGTTATATTACTGCGTCAATCTGTGTTTACTATTATTACCTCACACTCCGCTCAAAGTCTCTGATTTCGGGACCTTATATCGATACCTTTTTGTCAAACTATCGTAAGCCTCAACGTAGTACGTTGAGGCTTACGATAATTTGGCAAAAAGGTATCGATATATACACTGTCAGTGTCTTTGACTGGACTACCTGCGTAATAAAATTTGTTAGTTTACTTGGTACATATGCGCATTTCTCAATACTTCTGCACTCCTCGAGGGTTCAATCGCTACTGTGTAATGGGATTGAACTTCAGCGCTGGTGTAAGTACTCATCGATTCTGTGGTTCCAGGACCAGATACTCCTACTCCTGTTCCTTTGGAGGTTTTGCACAAGTGGTGGAATCCCTTGACTGTTCGTTAGGTATATAGTATAAGGAATATTTTGAGAGTTGCACCCAATATGAATCCGTAATCTCTAGACATATAAATGGCACAGGTTGAATGGCGCCCCCGTTTAACGTCGATAATAAACTCATTATTCCTCCGAAAATACAGCATGCCTGGCGAGATATTCAATGCCTATGAAAGGGCGCTTCGTTCCACCGAAACTCATTCGAATCGGCTGAACTAAATCGGATTCAGTTACCGAGCAGTTCGTTAATATCAAATAAAACACTTTGTGATGGAAAATTGTGGAATTGGTATAGAATCAATGAGATAACAAGCAGATCACGCTCGACGGAATCCGAAAGGTCTAGTTCGAATTAGAATATTGTATTCCAATGGAAATTCGAAAGGCTAAAGTCAACACCGCACGTACTTAATACTTTCGGAATAGATTCATTTGGATTTTGAGAATTATCTTCAATAACCAATGGATAGATCACAGTTGATATTGCTAAGTTCGTAACTTCTTGAAACAATGAAATATTTCCCATCGATATGCCTTGAGCCTTCTGATACGAATGAAAATTTTGATATTTAACCCTTACTTTTTAAGGTTTGCATCTTTTTTTTTCGTTGTAAATCATCAGTATCAGTTTGTTCTGAAAGGGATGTTTAGAACGAAAATACCCAAAAAAGCATTATGAATTGTGATAGTTCTCATGTGATGAAACAGGAAGCCTTTTTATTTATCGAAGAGTATTTATGAAGGATTGAAAGCTACAAGAAAAATACAGTTGCAAAACAAGGTTAACAAGTGGTAATGTCTTCTCCCTTCATATCACTTAATCGATAGTTCTATGTTAATGCAACAGATAATAATGCACTTGGGCTTATGTAATGAGGTTCAATTATAAATTGCCTCTAGGAAGGGAAATTATCGAACTTTCAGGGGTCTGGATTGAGGCGCAGTACCCTATTTATCAGGAGAGTGTCTTTATCCTCAATTATCTTCATTGTAGCAAGGCTATCTTGGTGAGTTTTGATTCGACACTCGGCTCTCTATTCTGACAAAATTTCAGTAACATTTAAGTAGCCAGCTGGCCATAGCGAAGTCGACAACAGAAAGAAGGCAGAGTCCTTGATAATTTTGGCAACAACCTCATTCTCAGAAACAGAGCCTAGTTTGACGTATATGGGTTTATGAAGACGCAGAATTGTTTCACCTAGGAAATTGCAAATACTGAAAAGATTGAAAAGAAGTATTGAATTTCACACGAGTAATTGTAAGGCATTTCTGAAAAGCCGAATAGGATTGGCAATGCATGTTTATTGAGGACGGCAATCTTCCAAGACCTCAAGATGGGTTCTCGCGAAAGTAGAATATAAAATTTGAAAAGCACTGACGTGAAGTCAAGAGCTTTTGCGTGCTTGTTTGAATTCATCGCCAGAGCAGTCACCCATATAGGTACTTCAAAATGGTCGAAAATACATTAATATTCTTTGAAATTAACTGAAGGTGAAGGTATTTAATCCTATTTATCCATTTTTCACCTTTGAATCGGTATATTTCATGATATTCTCATCCGAAATTTGAGATGTCAGGTTTTTAAAACTTTCATTCTGGAAATCTGAGGAAAAGGCATATTTTCAAAAATCTTTACTCAGCCATTTCCAACCGTAAATAATTGAAATGTTGTTCAGTGAAAAATCAACTAATCTGGAAGCTTTTCGACATCAGTTGACACTAGTTAATGTCCCAGAAAAAATACTGACCAAGCTGAAAGGAGCAGCATACCTCACAGTAACAGAAAATCCTATCATTACACCCATTACACGAAGTAATCATCGAATTGCAAAGGTACCACATCATTCAAATTAACGCGAATAAATAATCAGACTTCCAGATTCTTCAAAAAAACAGAATCTGTCGCGCAGCACAGCTTTTCTCAGGGATGCTCTAAAAACGGTTCGAGTAATCAGACCGAAACCGTGAAACGACAAAAATCCATAGATGATTGAAAATTCAAATAACCATCAAATAAACACCAACATTTTTCTCCTTATTCAGTTTTAGCTCTAATAGAAACTAACATTCAGGAAGTCTCAATAATTAAAGACTATCGTCTCTGTTTCATTCGACGAATCCCGAGTTCAAATAAACCTATTGTGATATGTATATGTTTGTACCCAGAATCTCGAGTATACAGAACGTTTCTTTATTCAAACCTCATGACGCATTCACTTCAAGAGGTTGGGTTCAGCATGTTCCGGTGGGAGAAAAACATGTTTGCTGCAGTCTCGTGGAGATCCTCGACTCATTTAATTTCCTACTTGCTGCCGAAGGATCTGCACAAAAACCCCTAGAACAAGACGGCTCACGGCATCGGATTAAACGTGTTTATAGAGTTGATTAAACGTATCCGCTTCTAACTCCAGCTGATCGTAGACATTGACCAGCAGTCGATTTTTGATCTTCAACTACAATTCCAGGATAATTATGTGGAATGATTTCTCCCCTGCACGCGATTCCATAGAGGAAGTAATTACAGGAATTTTTTTCCAACTGAAATAGTAACCATTAGTCATTCCTTTCAGGGTTGTATTCAGAGGAATAATCTCACCGTTACATGTCATATTTATTTCATGTTGTACCTTTGAAGTATTTTCTTTAACCCCAATCGACTTCCACAAGAATAATTTCGAAAAGATGGTGTTTGTAGTGAAAGGACGGGGAGAAAAGACAATCCTTTTCAATTTGCCAACGTTTCGATCATTTAATTTCGATCTTCCTCAGGGTTACAACAATAAAAGAGACAGACATAAGAGAGCTGAAGGCTTGCACTCATAGAACGTTCCTTCTCTGTAACTGTTATTATTATCCACTCAACTCATAAACTAACAGACGGCAAGGATAATCAAATATACCCTCGCTCAGAGAAGTACCTTATTTTGTTTTTTTTAATGATCTATTTTATTCAACGCATCTCATGTTTGTAGATCTGCAAAAAGCATACGATAGCGTACCTATCATGAAATTGTGGGAAGTGCTTCAAGTGACTAATATCAATCACACGATAGTGAAAGCTATCAAAAATATATATGATGATATGGTAGCATGCGTGAAGATCGAAATTTAATTATCAGAGCCATTTAGTCAACAAGGTTTTAAGACAGGATTGCTGCATTTCTCTTACGCTCTTCAAAATGTATGTAGCGAAAGCACTGTCTATGTAGAAGAGAAAATGCAGGGGTAATGGTATAGAAATTGATGAAGATACCTGCATATACACTTTTCAGTTCGCCGACGACCAGGTGATTTGTGCAAAAGAAAAAGAAGATCTAGAATATATGGGGAGAAAACTTCAAGAAGAATACGGAAGATGGGGGTCTCCAGATGAATATAGCAAAAACGCAATATCTGTGTCGGCGAAGAGACGTTAATTCCGTTAATGGGCAGAATTCCACCAGTGGTTCCGTAAATATGACTGATTCGATCGAGATGAAATTCTGCACTCAAATTGATAATGACGTTTTCAAGCTACACGCAGAATTTTGTCTAGATCGCACGACCAAAACCATAGAAACCATATAAAATTATAACTTTCGAAAGGGAAGGGCTTAGGGACTTGAAATTTTCAGGATAGGTGTGGATCTTTTTCCTGAAATTTCGAAACTACTAGTAGGATTGAAATGAAATTTTGCTCATAGAAAAATCCAAGCCTTATAGTAGTGGATTCCCAGATACACGCGGAGGCGGAGAATAAATTAATAGTTCAAATTTTGTTGTCGATATATTTTTTTTTGATACTTTTCATCATGAATTTTCATATTTCCTTCGGTATCTGCAAAACGGAGATAAATAAACGTATTGCTTATTGATGTTTTTCATCATTAAGTCCCTAAAATGTCGGCCGAAATGTAGGACAACTTGTGGTTCTATAATTGGATGAACAAACTAGAATATTCAACGATTCATTCTTTTTCGATTGATGGAGGTTTCGTGAGCTGGACTTCTTCAGAATTCAGTCGAAAGCGACTCGGAAGATGAAATTTGGTATTATCTGCACGATTCACGGAGTACTGTCTATATTTTAGCATGTCGAGTAATGGTTTTCTAAATTGCTGGAATGTGACCTGCTTCAAGAAGAACAACAGGGCGACTGTTCAAAGAAAAGATCGTATTATCTCTCGAACATGATGGTTAAAATTGACGAGTGAATCGGTATTTGCCTTTGCGAATTATAACAGGAGGCGATGCAGATCGAAGAAATATTGAACCTGTTGTGATTTCTGATACTGCAAAGAAAGTTACAAGATATTGGATTCATTACTCATCTGTTAATGTGAACTGTCATTTCAGTTTATTCATAGCAATATCAGATCAAGAATAAAATATTTTCAACTCCTCCTGAAATATTTGCCTTTCGCCTTTTGGGAATGTGTAATGTAAAAATCGAATGAGAAGGGGTTCGAAATTCCACAAAAAGAGTTCGTTATTTCCACATCACTCCATTTCCTTTATACCTTGAATATTTTATTCCTGAGAATGGCGGAATCTTCAACAACTACATCTTTCCGATTGTTATTCAAAATTGCATTCATGACAACTTCTGAAACAAGCGCTTTTGTGCAGAAAAATATTGAGAAAAATTACGAAAAGCACTGCCGTGAAGTCAGGAGCTTTTGAACGCTCGTACATCCACCTTGTAGGTAGATTGGCATTTTCCAGTTTTAGAAATCAATTGAAGGAATTTTCGACAGCTATCAAAAAAATTCTGAAACTTAGGCAAAACTCCAGACATCATGTCAGTGCTTCAGCTGACCAATTTTTTTTCGATAATTCGCTAGAATTTTCTACGGTATCTATGGTCTTGGTGATGCGATCTGAACAAAATTTTGCACGTAGTTTGAATACATTATTCCACAGCTTGGTGCAAAATTTCATTCCATTTCGGATCAGTAGTTTCGAAACTATCAAGAAAAAAATATTTTTTTAACGGCCATATTTACGGAACCCCTAGTCTAATTTTGCCCATTGATGAACGTGACCGCGACATCCGAGATCCACACCTATCCTGAGAAATCCTGAATATTTTAATTCCCTAGGACTTCCGTTCAAAAGTTACAATTTTCTATGGTTTCTATGGTTCTGGTCATGCGATCTGGACAAAATTTCATATGTAGCTTGAACACCTCACTCTCCATTTGAGTGCAAAATTTCATTCCAATCAAATCTGTGTTTTTCAAGTAATCAGGGGAACAAAACTTTGAACGGCCATATTTATGGAACCCCTGGTGGAATCTGGCCCTTTAACGAACTTAACCGAGGCATTCGGGAACTGAACCCACACTGAAAATTTCAAGTCTCTAGGTTGTTTCGTTCGAGAGTTATCGTGCTTACTGATGGCCGGACGGACAGACTCGAATTTTCCGACGGATTCGTCATCAGTGAGTCGAACATAGTCGATTGAGACCATTTTCGGCTCAAAATTCGAAAAATACAGACATTGTGACGAAATGATATAGCCCTCGATTAAGTAGTACGAGCGCTCAAAAACCCTTATACAAACAAACGTTTCGGATTTCAAGATGATGAAAAAATTCCATTCTATTCTTCTTTTAAAAATTTAGTTTAGGCGGAACAAAATGAAAACAATTAAATTTCAATCGAGAACTTCAGTTCGCTTGATGTCCTACAAACCAATGAGAAACAGAATCCAAAGTGATTAATGGACTTGTATGCGCATCTGACTGGATAAGGTAACATCTAGACAATCTGTATTCTGATTGAAGTAGACGTTAATCAAATGCCTGATAAACACACCTTGTAGGATGATGATAGAATTTCCAGTAGGAAGTGTCTGCGTGCCCATGAATGAAGATGGATTCTGCGGCTAGCACTGAATGGTGTTCTAATGACAGGAATATTATGTTTTGCTGTTATCAAACGATCATTTGGAATAATCTATATTTGGCCCAAGCATCAATCCGGTAGCTCGCACTCAGATATGATATTGGAGAACTAGTTTACACTAAAATGTCCAAGCGGCGTTCATCACCCATAATGGCATCTATTCAGATGGCAGTAATAGTAGTATTTACTGAATTTCAACAATAAAATCGTTCTTCGTACACGGGGGCTATATCAATTCGTCACGATGTCTGTATTTTTAGAGTTTTGAGCCGAAAATGGTCTCAGACGACTAGGTTCGACTAACTGATGATGAATCCGTCGATAAATTCGAATCGGTCCGTCCGGCCGGCCGTATACACGATAACTCTCGAACGGAACGACCTAAAAACTTGAAATTTTGAGGGTGGGTTCGAATCTCGAATGCCGCGGTTCAGTTCGTTGTTAGACAAAATTTGACTAGGGATTCCGTTGATATGGCAGTTCGAAATTTTGTTCACCTTATAACTTCGAACCTACTGCATGCAGTTTTGTCCAGATGGTATGACCAGAGCCATAGAAACCATAGAAAATCATAACTTTTGAACGGAAAGGCCTAGGGACTTGATATTTTCAGGATAGGTGTGGATCTTGAATTTCGCGGTCAAGATTATCAATGACCAAAATTCCGCAAATATGCCGTTTGAAATATTTTTTGAGCGCTCGTACTACTTACACGAGGGCAATATCATTTCGTCATGATATCTGTATTTTTCGAATTTTGAGCCGAAAATGGTCTCAATCGACTATGTTCTACTCACTGATGACGAATCCGTCGAAAAATTCGAGTCTGTCCGTCCGGCCGTCGGTCCGGCCGTAAGCACGATAACTCTCGAACGGAACGACCTAGAAACTTGAAATGTCCAGGGTGGGTTCGAATCTCGAATGCCGCGGTTTAGTTCGTTGCTAGAAAAAATTTGACTACGGGTTCCGTTAACATGGCAGTTCGAAAATTTGTTCACCTTGTAACTTCGAAACTACTGCATGCAGTTTTGTCCAGATCGCATGACCAGAACAATAGAAACCATAGAAAATTGTAACGGAAACGCCTAGGGACTTGAAATTTTCAGGATAGCTGTGGATCTCGAATGTCGTGATCAAGTTCACCTATGAGCAAAATTATACTACTAGGGGTTCCGTAAATATGGTCGTTTGAAATTTAGTTTTCTTGATAATTTCAAAACTACAGATTCGATCGTGACGAAATTTTGTATACTAATGGAGAATGATATATTCAAGCCACATTTCTCCAGATCACATGACCAGAACCATAGAAACCATAGAAAATCATAACTTCCTAACGGAAAGGCCTTGAGACTTGAAATTTTCAGGATAGGTGTGGATCGCGTTCACGTTTATCAATGAGCAGAATTATACTAGGGGTTCCGTAAATACGGTCGTTTGAGATTTTGTTTTCTCGATAATTTCGAAACTACGGATTCGATCGAGATGAAATTTTGTATTTTAATCGAGAATGATATATTAGAGCAATATTTTATCCAGATCGCATGACCAGAACCATAGAAACAATAGAAAGTATGAGGATCTAACCTCCTTGAAGCCCTCTCAGATACTGGAGTTCATTGGAGCTCTGGAGCTGGAGGGCGAGATGTAGGTAGCGCATTTGCGAATACGGCTCTGATGGGGGGCACAATAGACCTTGAGGTCGCAGTGGAACGTAACCCCTTCCTAACTATAACTATAAACTATAACTATAGAAAGTTGTAACTTTTGAACGGAAAGGCCTAGGAACTTGAAATTTTCAGGGTGGGTTTAGATCGCGAATATCGCGGTCACGTTCATCAATGAGCAAAATTAGACTAGGGTTTCCGTAAATATGGCCGTTCAAAATATTTCTTTCCCGATAATTTCGAAACTACTGATTGAATTGAAATGAAATTTTTTACCTAGCTGAGGAATAATGTATTCAAACTACGTGCTTTGTCCAGATCGATTTATCAAGACCATAGATACCGTAGAAAATTCTAGCGAATCATCGAAAAAAAATTGGTCAGCTGAAGCACTGACATGAAGTCTGGAGTATCGCCTAAGTTCGAGAATTTTTTTGACAGCTGCCGAAAATTCCTTCAATTGATTTCTAAAACTGGAAGATGCGAATCTACCTACAAGGTGGACGTACGAGCGCTCAAAAGTTCCTGCCTTCACGGCAGGGCTTTTCGTAATTTTTCCTTGTGATTTCGAAACTAGAAAGAAGAAGAATAAGTTCTTTATAACCAGTATATTGGCATTTGTAATTGGATTCGTCTTCCGAGTGGGTTTTGTCTGACTGAGCAATTATCTTCTACTCTTCTCGATATGACATGATTGGGCTCAATTTTTCCGCGATGTCTCAAGATCCAGCCTAATGGTCTCCTACCAGTTTGATTTGTCTACATGCTAGTTTAACCATTCTGCAGTATGGTTGTGAAATATTCATCAAATAAAATTTGGGCAATATTTTATGGGAATTGTAACGGAGAATTTTAAAACACTTTCATCTCTGTAGACAGGAAAATGTTTGGGGAAATAATTTCAAGACTAACATTTTGATTTCGCGAAAAAGGCAGTAGGATCTCATTGAAATTTAAACAGTTTATTTCAGCGTTCACTTGATAAGTCGAACAGTAGTTACCTTGTATCCGTCAAAAATTTTGTTGTCTTATAATCACTGGAAATTAATATTCGGTATGCCTTTTGTACTTTGTAGGGATAAGAATAATTCATTTTTGAGGGTCTAAGATTTCAATGCCAGCCATTTTATGTTAGATTGAAATACATTTTGTATTACTTTTCTCAAAACCCCCCCTCAAGTTTCAACAACAATTCAATACTCAACATAATAAATTCTCCAGGTTATTTGTGTTCAGTTGTCAATATTTCATGTGAGAGAGTACATGGAAAAGGAATTACCGAGGGCCAAGCTCCTTCGCCCTAGGATTTCTGGAGATTGATTTCTTTTAATCTCCGCTTTCCAAAGGACCAAACAGAAGAATGTGTGTTTTCGATAGAAACGTATAAGGAACGTCACACGAGCTTTCATCGAGTATTGTAAGGTCTACTGGGACAACAATGGGGATTATTTCATTTTGCGCTCTCATGAGACGTGTGTTACACGATCAGTTTGACATTGCTTCAGTCCGTCAATCTGGTCAGAATAATGTGAAACTGAATATCCATTTTGAGTGGGAAACGTTTTACTCCACGATGTCAGTTTGAATAACGTGTAATATCGACATTCAATCCATCAGTTTGCAACCATTCAATTTATGATCAGACTGACGGAATGAACTGATGTCAAACTGATCGTGTAATAAACGATTCATAAAGAGTTAAAGAGGTTTTTTATTATTTGACTCTGACATTAGTTGAAAAAAGTTGTGATTAAATTTCAATTTATATTTTTATATAATATGTGACAGAAAATTAGGAGAGTAAAACTGTAAGAGGAATATTACAAATAAAACATCTGCTACAATTCAAGTGGTACAAGTGCTCATATTCGAAACTTATAGTGAATAAGTACATACCTGAACTTATTAATATGCATGAGATAATTCTTTTTCAAATAATATTTATTTACATTATAAGGGAGGCAAATAACACTAACCAGACGAGGACGTAGTTTGCGCCCGAGCAATAGCGAGGGCAAGCAATGAAGTCCGAGGCTGGTTAAGAAACTTGACCTCCTGAGTTGTGTATTATAATTCTTCCACTACAGAAATTGATTCTCAATCAATTTTTTTCGATGTTTGGAATTTATTTTCGTACCTACAAAAAAATATCGGTTCGACTTGGGTTACTAAGGTTTTTATCTGTAAAACAAAGTGTTTGTCAAAACTACATTTCCTTCTCTAAAACGAATTCCAAAGAAGATGAAATTCGAGAAGCAGCAAATGCTGCATGGGAAGTCTAAGAAACGTTACCAATCAGCATATAAGTGTTTCAAAGAATGGTGCCTGAAAATTAATTCAACTTCAATATCGGAAACAACAATGCTAGCATATTTGGAAAAGAGCCAAATATTGAAGTCACCAGCAAGTTTGTGGTGCGAATATTCCATGTTGAAGTCAACGCTGTTCATTGAACACAATATAGATATTTCGAAATTCCCAAAACTCAGAGCTTTTTTGAAGAGAAAAAATGATGGGAAGGGTAAACACTACAGTTATTGACACCTTAAGCCAACTGTCCCAATAGAATATAAATAATTTGTTATCTAATATATAAAATTCTCGTGTCCACAGTGTTCGTTGCCATACTCCTCCGAAACGGCTTAACCGATTTTGATGAAATTTTTTGTGCTTATCCGGTATCTATCAGAATCGGCCAACATCTATTTTTCATCCCCCTAAATAGTAGGGGTCCACCACTAAATTTTTTTTTTTTATTTTTTAGACAAAATTTCTAATTTCTATTTTTTTATGATACAACATACAAAAATACATACAATCCCCAATTTTCACCCTTCTACGATCAACCCTTATTTTTTAATAGCCAGAACAACGAGAGGCAGAAGGCCTCGAGCAATTTTGAAATTGCGAAAAAAGGGAGAGACCGGGGGCGCGAAGCGCCCCCCGCGTTTTCGAGAGGGAGAAACGGGCTTTCCTAAGGTAAGAGAGGCCGAAGGCCTCGAGCAATTTTGAAATTGCGAAAATAGGGAGAGATATGGCAAAACAACATTTGCCGGGTCAGCTAGGTTAGGTTAGGTTAGGTTTAGGTTAGGTTATTTTGAGACGAGAGGCCGAAGGCCTCGAGCAATTTTGAAATTGCGAAAAAAGGGAGAGAACGGGGGCGCGAAGCGCCCCCCGCGTTTTACGAGAGGGAGAACCGGGCTTTCCTAAGGTAAGAGAGGCCGAAGGCCTCGAGCAATTTTGAAATTGCGAAAAAAGGGAGAGATATGGCAAAACAACATTTGCCGGGTCAGCTAGGTTAGGTTAGGTTAGGTTTAGGTTAGGTTATTTTGAGACGAGAGGCCGAAGGCCTCGAGCAATTTTGAAATTGTGAAAAAAGGGAGAGACCGGGGGCGCGAAGCGCCCCCCGCGTTTTCGAGAGGGAGAAACGGGCTTTCCTAAGGTAAGAGAGGCCAAAGACTTCGAGCAATTTTGAAATTGCGAAAAAAGGGAGAGATATGGCAAAACAACATTTGCCGGGTCAGCTAGGTTAGGTTAGGTTAGGTTTAGGTTAGGTTATTTTGAGACGAGAGGCCGAAGGCCTCGAGCAATTTTGAAATTGCGAAAAAAGGGAGAGACCGGGGGCGCGAAGCGCCCCCCGCGTTTTACGAGAGGGAGAACCGGGCTTTCCTAAGGTAAGAGAGGCCGAAGGCCTCGAGCAATTTTGAAATTGCGAAAAAAGGGAGAGATATGGCAAAACAACGTTTGCCGGGTCAGCTTGTTTGGGTATAAAATGAAAATATTTCTTTTTCGAGGTTATGTGTTGGTTTATACTCGATTCAAATTAACAACCAAAAGTGGAAAAACCTTTTCAGAAGAAGCTTTAAAACACATCGTTAACATCATGTGTCAATTTTCAGTGATTGACACTGTAAAATCTATTGTTGACACCACCTGATACAGTTATTGACATACTGTTGTCTCTCATATTTTCAATCAGCTGAACAAGGATGTGGATAGGTATAATATATAGTAATGGATCGTTCATTATAAGATTTATTTATAAGTTTTGCAGTGAAAAATATTCGAAATGGAAACCTTCTCTATGAAGACATATTTCAATAAACATTAAACATGAAATTTTCATGCACAGGAAATGCATTTAATTATTTAATACCATTTAAATCCAAATTCTTTTTGCAAATAGGACACAAGCCCTGGCAGTTGGTTCTCCAGTAGCCGTTTATAGCAACTTGGTTTTCATTGTTATCACAGATTGTGTCTTCAGATGTACAATCCATGTCCATGTTGGACTGTTTCATGACTGTATAAAGGATTCTTCATGAATTTCATCATCAAGCTTTATGTTTGAAATAATTTTTTTTTTATTTTTTTTTGGCACACCCGTCTATTCTATCACATAATTTGAGATCTTCTTCATAGGTTAATACAGGGCAAGGTCCGTGATTTGTTGAGCGCTCGTTGGACTTACACCAGGGCTACATCATTTCGTCAAGATGTCTGTATTTTTCGAATCTTGCCGTAAGCACGATAACTTTCGAACGGAACGACCTAGAGACTTTGAATTTTCAGTGTGGGTTCAGTTTCCGACTGCCGTAGTTGAGTTGGTTAATGAGCAGAATTCCATCAGGGGTTGCGTAAATATGGCCGTTCGAAATTTTGATCTCCTGATTACTGCTAAACTACTGATTCGATCGAGATGAAATTTCGCACCCAGATGGTGCGAATGACGTGTTCAAGTTACATGCAAAATTTGTCCAAATCGCATGACCAGAAGAAAATAATAACTTTCGAACGGAGGGGCCTAGGGTCTAGACATTTTCAGGATAGGTGTGGATCTCGAATATCGCGGTCACGTTTATCAATGAACAAAATTATCAATGACCAAAAGTGGATGTTCAAAGAAATTTTTTTTTGGAAGATTCTACCGACTAGGTAGATGAACGAGCGCTCAAAAGCTCCTGACTACACGTCAGTGATTTTCATTTTTTCAACAAGTTTTCCACTCAACCAAAAAATTATTGTAGAACGAGGAACGCTATAGGTTTGGGAGGCAAGTTTTCTGGACATTCCTTCTGATTTTAATGCTGATAAGGCAGAAATAATAGCATCCTCCGTGTAATTTTTCTTATAATTGCTTCCTTCTTTTGCTTTTGCCATGTTGTTGAGATTGAAGCGTGGAAAATCGATTCAGGGGGTAGGGACAAGAAGTAGGAACTAGTTGAACTTGCAATATAGTTATTGACACGTGGAAATTCACAGAGATTGACACTGGTGCCAACAACTATCTAGAACAATATTAGATAAAGTTCAATCATTTTTCAGTATTCATTGAGAAATTGAGGCCTGAATAGTAGGCAATACGGACTAATTTTGCAAAATTTGAATACGACAGTTATTGACATAGTATGTCAATCACTATTCATCCACATATTTTCAAAGGCAATTATTGACACCCACAAAAAAACGCGAAACCTTCAACCAAATAGATTTTAAGTTATGAAAAAGTATTTATTGAAGAGTTTCAATAATTCAAACAAAAATGATGCTTCAGACAAAAATTAGAACAATTAAAAAAATGTTATGAACTTGAGTTAAGTACCTTGAGAAAATGGCAGTATTTTTCTAATTGCAATGATCGTCAGCACGCTGCACATTGATAAATATATGGTGAATTAGGAATGCAAATCTAACCCAAATTAATACTAACAGTCCAAACTTGAAAAATTGAAATATTTTTTTCAAAGCTCCATGTTTTTAAGGCCTCCATCCAATTCTTATAATTCAAATATGAAAATGAGGGTGTCAATCACTGATAGGGTGTCAACAACTGTACCTTTTAGCCTATAAACCTAGAAAATCGAATGTTTTTACCCGTGAAGAAATAAATAGCTGACGAAATAATTCTCTATTGATGAAAGTAGTTATAATAATGGTAATAGCCGGTGCTTGTCGTTCTCAGGAACGATGTGACATGATGGTAGAGAATGTTCAAAAGTTGGAGAATATAGCCATTGTCAATATATCAGATTCAAAAAATGGTCTGTCTCGTAAATTCACGATTACCGCAAGTGAGGAAGGAGGTGTTTGTCAGTTGAATATCTTCAATAAATACCTGGAAATTAGGGACATGCTTGGAAGGGTCCATGAACGGACCATCATTACGGCTACTGTTACTCAATAAAATCTTTTTCAAAAAAAAGTTTAGTATTACTGATATGTTCAATTGAATTCGGTGATTCCATTGATCGAAAATCATGAAAATAAATTGATAGTTATTGTCATACTGACAATGAACACTGAAGGCCATTTTGGTGCACAGAAAATAATTGAGTTTTTATTATATATTCAATACAATTCGGTGATTCCATCTTTTGAAGTTTATGAAAAGAAATTGTCAAGCTTGCAATGAACAATGAAGGCCATTCTGGTACACAGAACCAAGCGCGCAGAAGCTCCTGACTTCACGTCAGTGCTTTTCAATTTTTTTTCTGTGAACATGTATAATCACATTCACTATTGTTTTTAAACGAGTTCCGCATACTGATCGATTCAACCACTGTCCAGATATTGAAAGCCTCCTGTCACAGGTAAACGATTCATTAACAAACTATTCAAATGGAATCTTCTCCGCGAAATTAACCGCACCAAATTGCAGCATTCATTATATTATTCATGTCATTGGATTCAAGTTGTGAAACTTACAATTAGTTGCAGTGGATAAGATTTCCTCCAGAGTGCTGCAAAGCGTTTCGGCCCGTTGAGTGGCTAAATGTTAAATTTTGTTTGAACTCAAACTTGCGTAATTATTAAGGCTCACATTAACTGTTTTGAAATTTTGGAGATTGAAACGATAATTACGCTAGAAACTCTAACTAACTTTAGTGTTGATGTTAATTGTTTTCTGTTTTGAGGATTAATGACTTTTCAGATGTATGGACAAATAGATTGATGTGTCCCCATATTCATGGTACAAGTAATGATAAGGAAAATGAATTTATACTTGAGTAAGAGCGATTTTCATATTTGAAGAATATAAATCGATAACGAAAAAATGACGAAAAGCACTGGCCGTGAAGTCAGGAGCTTTTGAGCGCTCGTTCATCCACCTTGTAGGTAGATTCGCATTCTCCAGTTTTAGAAACCAATTGGAAAGATTTTGACAACTGTCGAAGAATATTTCAAACTAAGGCGAAAATCCAGACTTCAAGTCATTACTTTAGGTGACCAATTTTTTTTTCGATAATTAGCTAGAATTTTCTATGCTATCTATGGTCTTGATGATACGATCTGGACAAAATTTTCCACGTAGTTTGAAAACATTATTTTTCATCTATGTGCGAAATTTCTTTCCAATCCAATGGGTAGTTTCGAAATTATCAGGAAAAAAATAGTTTGAACCTCTATTTTTACGGAACCCCTAGTTTAATTTTGCTCATTGATGAACATGATCGCGAAATTCGCGAGCCGAACCTACCCTGAAAATTTCAAGTACCTAGGCCTTTCCGTTCGAAAGTTATAATTTTCTATGGTTCTGATCATGCGATCTGTGAAAAATGTAGCTCGAATATATCATTCCCAATTTAAATACAAAATTTCGTCACGATCAAATCCATAGTTTTGAAATTACCAAGAAAACTGAATTTCGAACGGCTCATCGATGAACGTGACCGCAACATTCAAGATCCACACCTATCCTGAAAATTTCAAGTCCCTAGGCCTTCCCATTACAAAGTTATAATTTTCTATGGTTTCTATGGTTCTGGTCATGCCAGATAAACAAAATTTTGTATGTTGCTTGAACACGTCATTCTTCATCTGAGTGCAAAATTTCACTCCGATCGAATCAGTAGTTTCGAAGTGATCAGGAGAACAAAATTTCGAGCGGCCATATTTATGGAACCTCTCAGCGGATTTCAAGTTTCTAGATCGTTACAATCGTGAGTTATCGTGTATACGGACGGACGGCCGGCCGGACAGACTCGAATTTTTCGACGGATTCGTCATTAGTGAGTCGAACTCTATCCATTGAGACCATTTTCGGCTCAAAATTCGAAAAATACAGACATCGTGACGAAATGATATAACCCTCGTGTAAGTATTGCGAGCGCTCAAAAAACGTATAGCCAAATCTCGAAACATAAATGAAATGAAAGGCTGCATTCATTTCAAATAATCTCATCAGATTTAAAAGACCAGCAAGTTTTGCCAATCTCATTACCATGCGAAAATTGAAAAAATTACGAAAAGCACTGCCGTGAAGACAGGAGCTTTTGAGCGCTCGTACATGCACCTTGTAGGTAGATTCGCATTTTCCAGTTTTAGAAATCAATTGAAGGAATTTTTGACTGCTGTCAAAAAAATTCTGAAACTTAGGCAAAACTCCAGACTTCATGTCGGTGCTTCAGCTGATCAATTTTTTTCCGATAATTCGCTAGAATTTTCCACGGTATCTATGGTCTTGGTGATGCGATCTGGACAAAATTTTGCACGTAGTTTGAATACATTATTCCTGAGCTAGGTGCATAATTTCATTCCAATCCAATCAGTAGTTTCGAAACTATCAGGAAAAAAATATTTTGAACGGCCATATTTACGGAACCCCTGGTCTAATTTTGCTCATTGATGAACGTGACCGTGAAATTTGCGATCCAAATCCACCCTGAAAATTTCAAGTTCCTAGGCCTTTCCGTTCAAAAGTTAGAATTTTCTATGGTTTCTATGGTTCTGGTCATGCGATCTAGACAAAATATTGCTTCAATATATCATTCTCGATTAAAATACAAAATTTCATCTCGATCGAATCCGTAGTTTCGAATTTATCGAGAAAACAAAATTTCAAACGACCGTATTTACGGAACCCCTTGTATAATGTTGCTCATAGATGACCGTGATCACGACATTCAAGATCCACACCTATCCTGAAAATTTCAAGTCCCTAGGCGTTTCCGTTCAAAAGTTACAATTTTCTATGGTTTCTATGGTTCTGGTCATGCGATCTGGACAAAATTTCACATGTAGCTTGAACACCTCATTTTCCATTTAAGTGCAAAATTTCATCTCGATCAAATCTGTAGTTTTTAAGTAATCAAGGAAACAAAACTTTGAACGGCCATATTTACGGAACCCCTGGTGGAATTTGGCCCATTAACGAACTTAACCGAGGCATTCGGGATCTGAACCTACACTGAAAATTTCAAGTCTCTAGGTTGATCCGTTCGAGAGTTATCGTGCTGACGGCCGGACGGACGGACGGACGGACGGACGGCCGGACGGACAGACTCGAATTTTCCGACGGATTCGTCATCAGTGAGTCTAACATAGTCGATTGAGACCATTTTCGGCTCAAAATTCGAAAAATACAGACATCGTGACGAAATGATATAGCCCTCGTGTAAGTAGTACGAGCGCTCAAAAAAGCGATAAAGTGATATATTAATCAAATGTTAAATCACTGCGTTATCTGCACAACTTCAGAATACTCGACTTTCATTTAAGGAACCATGAATTGAATGTCAGAAAACCACTTTTTGACTGCTCGTTCTACATACACGAGGGCTATATCATTTCGTCACGATATCTGTGTTTTTCGAATTTTGAGCCGAAAATGGTCTCAATCGACAAGGTTCGAATCACTGATTAAAAAATTGGAGTCGTTCTGTCCGGCTGGTCGGCCGGCCGTATACACAATAATCCTCGAACGGAACGACCTAAACAAAACTTGAAATTTTCAGGGTAGGTTTAATCTCGAATGTCGTGGTTCAGTTCGTTATTAGGCCAAATTCGACCAGGGGTTCCGTAAATATGGTCGTTTGTTATTTTGTTATCTTGATAATTCCAAAACTACGGATTCGATCGTGACGAAATCTTGTATTTTAATGGAGAATGATATATTCAAGCTAAATTTTTTCCAGATCGCATAACCAGAATCATTTCAAATTGCAACGAATCATTGAATAAGAAATCCTTATATTTATGTTACAGCTGATTTGGCATAATTGAAAAAAAGAGCTGTTGTCAATTTTTTTGACAGCTATCACAAATTTCTTCAATTGGTTTCTAAGACTGGGAAATGCGAATCTACCTACAAGGTGGATGAACGAGCACTCAAAAGTTCCTGACTTCACGGCAGTGCGTTTCACAATTTTTATTTCATCAAGCGTATTCGAATTTTAGGAAGTGCAAAATCGAATTTCGTCTCATCCATTTGTTGGTATTTTATGTATTTTTGGCTTCAACATGATTTAACATAAACCGGTGGAGTACTCTGCATAAAATTTTGGGAAATGGTTGAAGTAATAATTTTGTTCACTATTATTGGCTGTGACACAAATATAAAAATTTTGCATCCCTCATTAAATACGAAAAAGTTTTTTGAGAAATAACAGAATAAAATAGCAAGGCCGTTAGAACACAATTAATAAACTGAACAGAGACCCATTTTTCATAAACTTAGAGACCGCCTTATTTCGTCTTGCGTATTTTCATCACGAGGAGGACAAAAATGCGTGAATATAACAAAAGGTTTTTTCATACTCACTTTCATTCAGACAACGGCAATAATACGTTCCGAAAAGATAGATAAATTCGGTACCGACTTATTTGATATACATTCCGCGAACGCCTAAAAATATTCTAGTTAGTACTTAATAACTGAAGTTGTAAAATCACAGTTTTTGAGATTTTGATTCACATACTTTGATACAAAGCACTGTTGTAGAGTGAACGAAGTGAACGAGAAACTGTAAGAATTATATTACCCTATACAACAGAAAAAAACCTACAGGCATAATATATACTGCTGATCTTTTCAGAAAACATGAGGTGAAAACTTTACGAATGCTTTCGGAAGGAAATCTGTCAATTAAAAAGTCCTTCAGAAAGAACTTCTGCTAGATAACAGGCTAAGAACTCACAGCTGCATATTAAAAAATCGCTAATGTAAGATAGCATCGTTCGGTATTGTTGAATTTATAAATGAAAACTATATAGTTTATTTGTAGGTACACATTGAAAGCTGCTTAATATTATCAACTTCGACCAGACGAACCGAAAAAAAAGTATAGTACTTAGTGATTGCGTTATATAATATTTAACCTGGAACATTATTCTTCATTTGTGTGTCATGGACTCACGAAGCTCTTGGGATAAACAGGCAATCATTTTAATGTTTGACTTACTCGTACAGGAATCCTCAGAGGGGTTACGCCATAATATCATCATGAAACCATTATTACGCATTAACTGAAGAATGGTTTATAATAATTATCAAAATAGATATCCATAATTTCACCGAGAGAAATACCAGCATCAAAAAAGCATAAATTAAATACACTTTTTTTCAATGAAGAATATGAATCATGGAATCAAATTTGAAAAATGTGGTGGTTATTGGGCAGTAATATTTTTATGCTCCCGTCCATAGCGCCTTTATGTGCTCCACATTTATCATTGTTTTATATTTCAATTTCACCACTTGATTACGGTTGGAAGTAATTCGGTGTATTTCGAACACTTCAATATTCATCTGTCAGTTTAGCAATTATAACGAATCATTAGAAATCATTCAGTATTCAACAGTTGGAATTGGAAAAATTACCTCAGGCACTGCCGTGAAGGCAGGAGCTTTTGAGCGCTCGTACATGCACCTTGTAGGTAGATTCGCATTTTCCAGTTTTAGAAATAAATTGAAGGAATTTTTGACAGCTGTTAAAAAAATTCTGAAACTTAGGCGAAACTCCAGACTTCATGTCATGTTTTTTTCGATAATTCGCTAGAATTTTCTACGGTATATATGGTCTTGGTGATGCGATTTGGACAAAATTTTGCACGAGAAATACAAGCATCAAAAAAGCATAAATTAAATACACTTTTTCTCAATGAAGAATATGAATCATGGAATCAAATTTGAAAAATTATGTTTTAAATTAATAAATTCGAAGTGTACCGAATTTTATAGAAATATTGAAAATTCTTGTTCGGGACATTATCCTGCTATGCCATCACAACGCTAGGGATTTTTATGCTTTCTACTACTGTGGAAAAACTACCCCACATAATCATTGGGCATATGCATCAATGGTCAAATATTCGATCTTTCATTTTTTTTATTGATTTATTTAATTTATTGCTCAGATTCTCTACCCTAAAAATTACAGCAAACCTGAAGATTTATTGCGCCTATCGCTCATGAGCTCACTGAAGAATATCCTAAGACTACAGCTCGCCATTCCGTTCAAGAATTCTAGAACTCCAGTAGATAAGACGGTTTCATCACTGATTTCGTGCATTATCTACATTATCTTTCTCCTACTCACAGGATTTCCCTTTTCTGCTAAACCTGATCTCACTGGCCTGGAAGGGAGCCTGAAAGAATATGTAGCATATTCTTGCAGAGATCAAGATATGTTTCTGATTTTTCAGTGCAAAAATCCTGGAGGAACTTTTTCGGTAGATTGGGATTTGGAGACTCCCCCAAAGTGCTCTTCCGACAGTCTCCTCTTTATTCCCGAATTGTTTCATAAGAAGTGTTTTCCTAAGTTGCAAAAAGCATTCCGAGTATCCTCTAAAACTTTACAATGGACTTCTCAATATCAATATGAAATTCTTCGATTTTTCGGGATTGACTTGTGTCAATAATGTATAAAAAAACGAAAAACAAAGTAATAAACTTTTTTGTATAACTCGCTGCTTTTTTGTAGTCTTCATTTCCGACAATATAAACTGCGAAAATTGCAGGAGATTCAAACCCATTTTTTTCGAACAATTTCAGGTTTATTGCTTATACTAATTAACCAACATGGGGGTTGATGTGGTGGTGTACACTGTGCAACTCCGAATGATTTCTTCAGTGTTTCAACACGTAATTCATGTTTTTCCGAAAAATATAAGTTCCAATGGTAACACTAAACTCGTCAAACGAACAATGGAAGTAAACGTAACTCCTTCCAAATTCCATTGTTTTCAACTTTCGTGAAATATCATCAGCACATAAACTCGGTGTTTTGAGAGCAGAATCGATTGTCTATTGCCTTCGAAACACATTCAATCGAGAAAAAAGGGGGAAGATTTTTGTACCCACAAGATATTTCCGTTGGATCGGGAAGATCTGAAGTGTCTATAAATATTCAATAAGCTTCGCCTTAGATACCAAGTAGCCTATGTAAATGGAAGAACGCCTTCTTCTAACTAGCGATAATATATTCCCTTCCAACTCGACGCTCAAATTCCATCACTTCGATCGATGTCTTTTATCTTCTAGCGGCTCTTTCAGAAATATAGAGTTTCATCGGATCGGTAGGTGGAGCGTTTTCATTCAACTTTGGAGAAGTTGGATATTGTTTCGGATTCGGTTTCGGAGTAACGACTAAACTATCCCTGTGCTCATTTTTTTTCATGTTCAATCATTTTATTGTTCTATTCTGTCTATTTGTTTTAGATTAATTCCATACCCAGGAACATAAATGCCTAGATTCTACTGTTAATTCCTTGTAAGAGTTTAATATAGAAAAAGTAGAAAAAAATTATACAAAAAGAATATGAAGCGACTTGTAATCGCGAGAAATTTCGCTGCATATTTATGCTCCAAATCAGCGTATCACGGAATGTTACATCGTTCATCACAACATTTTCCTTTCTCGCACGAAAATTTCACTTAAGAACTCCATATAACAAATTGGTAAATAACAAGTTTAAAGTATCATTGACAGATAACATTCTCTTGAGAAAAGTTTATGAAATAGCCATCAGTGGAGTGTATCCATTAAAAATAATTAAAACAAAATTATAAAATGATTACCCCTTCCGAAAAAACCTCAGAGAAAATTTCATTGTTCTTGTAACAAAATGAAAGCGATATCGCGTATGGAAGAGCTGATAGGTGGCTTAGGTGAATTCATCAAAAATAGTTAAGACAGAATTGATCAACCAGATGAATCGGGAGTATATAAACTAACATGCGGAGATAGTCCAAGTTTCTATATCGGTCAAACCGGTAGAACCTTTGAGAAGATAATTTGGGAACATAAAATTTGTTTCATCAACGGAAAAACAAATTCAAATTCCGCAGAACACTTATTGACTGAAAAGCATTTCTTTACTCATGATCACGAAATATTGCATATTGAAAGAAAAGATATGAAACTCAATCTTTTAGAAAGTATGGAAATCAAAAATCAAAAGAGTTCACCTGATTTGCTCAATGACCAGATAGAGTTAAAAAGTTCTCTTTTATCGAATTTGTATATCTGTAATGACATTTTAACGAGACTTTTGTAATACAGGTAATAGGGATATAGGTTCTCAGGCAACGTACCTTATATATTCCCCCCCCCCCCATGTTCGAAAATAAATTTAGTATATCTTATCATATGAGAATCTCAATTAGTGAAAATCGCCGTCTAGTGAATACCAAGTGAATTATGGAGTATCAGCCATATAAATTCCATGACAGTAGTTATGACTATGAGATTGTCAGGTGCCTGCCACCGAGATGAGCTCTGTGAATGAAAATACATGATATTGAGGCCAAGGATTCTTATGAAATTGTTGAAATTCCTGATTTGAAAACCGAAATACACAGAACAATGACCACAAATTCAATCCAGTTAAAATATTCCGTAAGAAGGGTCTAGAAAACCCTAGATTTTTCTGCATTCTTCTGCTTCATTTCTGTGAACTTTGAATAGACCCGTATTGAGTTTCTACGAAAAAGATTCATAATAATCCATAATACTTATTTATATTATGATTCTTGGTACGGAATACCGAATGTTAGACCCAATAGACCAATTTTTCAGAAGAAACATAGGTAATTTTTTTATGTTCATCCCCTTTTGGCATCCCCAAGGCAAGTAATTCCACTTTTCGGATAAATTCTGGAGCATGCACTCCAGAGGATCCTCTTTCGTGTAGTCATCTTCTATTTTCACGGAACAATTTCCGCTGAACAAATAAAACTATATGGAATTTTATGGCACCGTGGGTTTCAATATCCAGAGATACCAGCAGAACGTAATTTATTTGGAAAATATGCGATTTTATTATCGTAACTGCAATGTTGTTTTTATTACACCAACACAGGTAAACAGTAGGTGGTTATTGGGCAGTAATATTTTTATGCTCCCCGTCCATAGCGCCTTTATGTGCTCCACATTTATCAATGTTTTATATTTCAATTTCACCACTTGATTACGGTTGGAAGTAATTTCGGTGTATTTCGAACACTTCAATATTCATCTGTCAGGTTATGAATTATAACGAATCATTAGAAATCATTCAGTATTCAACAATTGGAATTGAAAAAAACGTATATGGGGCAACCAGATTCCGCCACTTTGAGAGTGAATGAATGTTATCAGTCAAGCGAAAAGTTACGCACGACCTAATCCTATTTCTTCAGGAATAGGCTCTTAAATCGAAAAATATGGCAACTTTGTGGTTCAAAAGAGAGCCTAAGAGTTTTGCTGGAAACTCACTTTCTCTCTGTGCAAACTAGCATCAGCTCTGATGACCCCGATGAGGAGTTATACAGAACCTTTAAGTGGGAGCGCCAAAAAGCTAGTCGATGGTCGAAAGTTTTGAGTTTTCAAATCTGCAAGCAAAGATTTAGAAAAAACCGCTCCACCATCGATGCATTATTTATAACAAGGCAATTAATAGAAGAGTCCCTCGAGTATAACACCCCTGCATACCTATGTTTCATCGACCTAACGCAGGCCTTCGATAAAGTACAACTGAAGGATGTAATCAATAGGCTGAAAAACAAGAATGTGCCCAAAGAATACATAAACCTCATTAAAGATATGAATACAAACACAACAACGCAAATACGAGCAAGCTACACCCTAACGCAACATCTACGAACAAGGTCGGGAATCCGCCAGGGCGATAGCCTTAGCCCGCTACTATTCAATACGGTTATGGACCAACTAATAGAAACCGTGAAGAACTCGAGATTGGGATATCGCATGGGCACATATAAACTCGATATATTATGCTATGCTGATGATGCCGTACTCATCGCTGAATCAGAGGACAACCTACAAAAAATGTTACATGCGCTTCACAAACACGCAAAGAAATTGAACATGGAGATTTCTAAAACCAAGACCAAGTGTATGACCATAGCTAAGGAGCCCCTGCGCTGCAAGCTAGTAATAGAAGATACCATCGTCGACCAAACCATGTCGTTCGAGTACTTAGGATGCAAGATAACAAGCACAGGATTTCTGGAAGAAGAGGTGAGAAAACAAACAAACAAAGCAGCCACAATATCTGGACATCTTAAACATGCAGTTTGGAAGAATAAATACCTCAGCACAAGATGCAAGTCCAGAATTTACAAGACATGCGTGCGACCTATTATGACATACGGGGCAGAGACAAGAGCGGAAACATCGGTAACAAAGAGGATATTGAGAACAAGCGAGATGAAGACCCTAAGAACAATAACGGGATACACATTGATCGGCAGGCAAAGAAACGTAGACATCAGAGAGAAGTGCCAAACTGACGACATAGGGAGATGGATAAGGAAAAGAAGAAGAGAATGGAACCTGCATGTGAACAGAATGGCAGAATAGCCAAAATAGTACGTAACAACATCCGACACGGAAGAAGACCTGTTGGACGACCACCAAAGAGATGGCGTGACAGTTGGCAATCAACTTCACCGGAAATTCTGCAGAGAAATCGGAACTGAACGGGCGGCCACGCCTTCTATACGATGATGATGATGATGATGAAATCTGCAAGCATGGTTTATTTTTGGCCTGGCTACTGAAAAATGTCGCTGTGCTCCTCAAGGTCACCTATATGTGGGGCTATATTTCTAAATCGTGAAGGATAGCAAGGGTAGTCTTCATAACCAAAATGTGTCGAAAGGGATCGATCGAAATGTCTTACCTCCTTTCTACATGAAACTCAACAATAAGAAATTTGCCTATAGAACGGGCAGATCTACTGTGGATGCCCTACACCATTTCTTAGGAGAGGCTGAGAGTACCCCCAACTCTAGGGAGATGGAGATTCTGATCGCAACGTTCGGAGACATAGGTGGGGGGGGGGCGCTTCATAAACATTGATGAGAGCTCAATAAGTAAACGAATGCAAAGTGCCTTCAGAATCATTAAAGGGTGGTGCAAGGAGGAACGAATTTTTGTCAACCCCTCGAAGACAAGCCTGATTTCCTTCAATAGAAGGAGGAACCTTGACCTTAGAGCTCCTACCCTAAATGAGGAGGATTTTACATTCTCCAGTGTAAATATCAAGGAGTCATTTCGGACAGCAAACTCAACTGGAAGATACACGTAGACAAAGCCATTTCCAAAGCCACTTTAGCCTTGTGATCATGTAAAAGGCCCTATGGAAAAACTTTGGGGCTGAAGCCGGAAATGGCGATATGTCTATACACAGCCGTAGCGTAGTACGTCCCATTATCACCTATGCGGCATTAGCATGGTGTATAAAAACTGTAGAGGTCACCACACAAAACCAGCTGCAGAAACTGCAACGGCTGGCCTGTGTTGGTGTTTCGGGAGCTGGTTATACCACTATCATAACAGCGCTCGAGGCCATACTTGACTTGCCTCCCTTACATATTCATGTAAGGATATGTAGCCTGCTGGATGCTATTAAAATATCCCAGAACAGGAAGTATCTGCCGGTAAACTGGATTGGGAATTGAGAATTTTAAATGAACATTCGAAATGCCATTTGAAACGGTCATCTTTGACCGCTCCAGTGCAATAAATAAATGAATAACGTCTCTATTCAGAGAAGAATCATTCTAAAGAGGAGCCCACCTTATTTCTACAATAAATATTTTACAGAACTGACGTTCATAATATCAACATACGTCGTAGAAATGTATTATCATGCCCTTAGCACAGGACATCTTCTTTTAAAAAAAGTTTCAGTTACAATATTTACAGGCTGTACAATGATGTTCCTGATGAGGTCAAACTGTTGATTCTAAGTAGGTTCAAGAAAGATGTCAGAGCTTCTCTCCTCAATTCATCGTCGGTGTGAATTCTTGAGTATCTCTTTGAATCGTATTTGCTCATATATGTGTTATTTTTTTCTCACTTTCTTTTGATTCCTTTATATTTTTATTTTTGATTGAGTTATGTATATTCAAATGTATTTTTTGAGCTCAGAGCGTGTGCGAGTTAGGAAACCCGAATGTTATATCTATATAACATAAAAGATTCGTTGATACTGATCTACCAGCAATAAATTCGTGTTGTGTTCATTTGAGAATGGGTGTTGTCTTATTCGTAATGATCGTTTCGAGAATTTTTGGTATATAAGAGCTCTTTGTAACTGGCCTATAGTTCATTATATCACTTATGTCGCCCGATTTGAATTGTGGTGTGATATATAATTATGGAATCGACATAAAGGAAGATGTTCTACGTAGCAACACCGTGTTTCCTGTTCCAAGAACCACGGAGTGATAAGTGCATCGAGTGCAAATTCCTATGTGCATGTACATTTTCTTTCCAAAGCTTTGAATAGACACTAGTTAGTTATAAAGTAGATTTCATTCCGAACGTTTATTTTGTAACTCGGTTTTCTAAACAATTCTTAATCTATTGAATTATTAGTCCTTTATCCAACAGGTTGTAACTAATAATTTTAAATTGAATAAATTCTTTTTAAAAATAGACATTGAGAATCGGAAAACATAATTGGCGCTGCGAACAGGATATCGCAACGGGGTTTTAGTCGAAGAAAAAAACTAAAACTAGTGTCCACTTTGAAAGCGAACTTTCGTGTTTCGAGGAACTCCCGTTGAGTTTCAACTCTTAGTGCGATATCACCACCATCCACTTCGACCCAGAAGGAAGCAACAACCACTTCAATCAAGAAGGAAGGACGATCCACCCTAGGATGCAAATCTTGGTGTAAGCCCATCAAACCAATCCACATTTTTCCTAAACCGTTCAGTTCTAAATGACAGATAACAATTTTTCTAGAGAATTGGAAATAATTGCTGAAGACACTGAAACTTTAGAATTAGGTATTTCACATATTAGAAATAGTAGATTTAGACCTTATCCAAGAAGAATAAGTCCCAATATAATCGAAATGAATAACCAAACTTCTTCTAACATCAATGCAGTAGATGTAATGTCTAGACAGGATTTACAGTTACTATTGAATTCAATACCAGAATATTCTCCCGGCCAAAATTTATCAATTTTTATTAATGAAGTTGACAATTTATTGATACATCTTCAAGGAAGATTAAATCCCGATTTGACTTACGCATTGAACTTCTCCATTAGATCTAAATTGAAAGATGAAGCTAGAGATTTTATAGCTTTCCAAAATGCCTCTGACTGGCCTACGATTAGACGAGTTCTATTGCAAAGGTACGGAGACCAACGGAATGAAGATTTATTAGTTTCGTCTTTGACGCAATGCGTCCAACTAAAAAATGAAAATTACTTAGATTATTACAGCAGGTTATCCAAAAATTTAAATGATCTATTACAACATTTAACCCTAAATATCCAAGATCCAAATTATCTCTTGTACAAAAAGCAAGATATTCAAAAATTAGCTCTCAAAACATTTCAAATAGGAATATTAGAACCTTACCGATCTTATCTCAGTAATTTCAATTCAAATAGTCTAGAAGAATGTATTAATAGATGCAAATTTTTCGACAATAGAAAACAAGAATGGGAATACTGTGAATTTCTCCGAAAATCACAAGAAGTAACGAAAAAACCTTATCACATACGTACTCCTCCAACAACACAAAATTATTCAAATCGTTTAAATTATGAATCTCATAGCAGAAATCCGAATTCGAATTATTTCTATAACCCACCAGGTTTTTCAAATATAACTCACCAAAATTCATTAACAAATCGTCCAAATAATCAATCAGCTTTTCCTCAGTCAATAAACAAACCTATTGGAAACAATCAAAGATTCCCTACAAATAGAGAAGTTTTTGGAACAAAGCCCGGTTCAAGTATCCTCAGAAATCAACCAAAACCCACACCAATGTCAATTTCAAGTAGGAATACTTACAAACAACCACAAGCAACACCCATGTCCATATCAACAAGAACCTTCCAAAGAAATCCAAATCAATCACAACAACCGAAATTTTATTCCGAAGAATTGTTTAATGTTCAATCTGAAAGTGATAACCCAGAATTTTGTGAATCTGAATATTATAATTCAGACAATGATCCTCAACAACCAGAATGTGAAAATTATTACGAGGAAGACGAAAATTTTCAGATGCTTGCCTCAAACCCCCCAGAAACATAAATTTGAATTGTGTCAAAATTAAATCAAAATTGCCTTACTTTTATCTGCCAAAAATTGGATTGAAAATTTTAATTGATTCAGGAGCTACAAACTCCGTCATTAACTCAAAACCTGCCTTTGAAAAATTTTTACAATTTTTATACAAGAAAGAATTTACCGTTTCAGGCTTAGGAAAAACGATTAAAGCAGAAAATAATCTGAAGATTCCACTCTTATACGAATTAGGAATTCGACGCTTTGTTAGGAACATCTGATTTACAGAGATTAGGTGCTAAAATTGATTATAAAACACATACTTTAGAAATTAATAACTTGAAAATACCATTTAATCTTGAATATTCTTCCACAAAATTGAAACCAAGAAAATTCGAAGCAAAGAATTTTGTCAAAATACCTGTCTCAATAGAAAACGGCGACGTTTTACTGCCAGAAATAAATTTTCAAGAATTTTCAACCCCAGAGTGCATTGCTCATGCAAAAAATGGATTCTGTTTTATACCAATTTCCCAACCAATTCAAAACGATGTAGAAATCAATTTCTCTGAAAGAATACCAGTAACATCCCTTTTTGAAACCGAAATATCTTCACCTCCGTCGGAAAGTCAAAATTTTAAATTAATAAAAAATATCAGAACCTCACACATGAATTCTGAAGAAAAACGAGAAATTATTAAACTTTGTAATAAATTCAAAAATATCTTTTATAATGAAAACTGCGATCTTTCATTCAGCTTTACTGTTAAACACAAAATTCGAACAAAAGATGAGGAACCCGTTTATGTTAAATCTTTTAGAAATCCCCATCACATGAAAAAAATAATTCAGGATCAAATTCAAAAATTACTTGATGACAAAATTATACGCCCATCAATTTCACCCTATAGCGCTCCTGTTTGGATTGTAGACGCATCTGGACAAAAGAAATACAGAATGGTCATTGATTATCGACGGCTCAACGAAAAAACTGTAGAGGATAAATACCCCTTACCACGGATCGACGAAATCCTAGACAACTTAGGAAAAAGTTGCTATTTTTCAACAATTGATATGGCGAAAGCATTTCATCAAATCGAGATGGATCCCGAATCTATCGAGAAAACTGCGTTCACTGTGAATAATGGTCACTATGAATACGTTAGAATGCCTTATGGTTTGAAAAACGGCCCAAGTACATTTCAACGTGTAATGGATAATGTTCTGAAAGAATATCTCCATAAATTTTGTTTCGTATACATGGATGACATTGTCGTATTTTCGAAATCGTTGCAAGAACACATTTGCCACCTAAAATTAATATTTCAGAAAGTAAAGGAATTCAATCTCAAAATTGAACTCGACAAATGTGAATTTTTAAGTAAAAATGTTGAATTTCTAGGACATGTTATTACCCCTGAGGGAGTATCTCCTAACCCTTCAAAATTAGAAACCATAGAAAACTATCCGATACCAAAAACAGTAAAAGAAATTAAATCATTTTTAGGTTTGGTAGGTTACTACCGCAGATTTATACAAAATTTCGCACATATTGTCGCACCTTTTACTAAATGTTTGAAAAAAGGCGCAAAAATAAACCCCGATGACCCTGATTATGTAGATGCATTCCAACTATGCAAAGAATTATTGACAAATGCCCCAATATTAGTGTACCCAGATTTCGAGAAACCATTCAAATTAACTACTGATGCTTCAAACGTAGCTATCGGAAGTGTTCTATCCCAATCAAATCGTCCTGTAGCTTATTACTCAAGAACTCTAAATTCCGCTGAAAGAAATTATTCTACGATAGAGAAGGAATTGCTTGCAATTCTAGATTCTACAAAACATTTTAGACCATTCTTATTTGGACAAAATTTCACAATCGAAACTGATCATAATCCCCTAGTATGGCTCTATAAAATCAAAGAACCAAATTCCAGACTAATACGTTGGAAATTGAAATTAGATGAATTCGATTTCAACATAATCCACACCAAAGGTAAAGAGAATAAAGTTGCTGATGCTCTTTCCCGAGTTGAGATAAATAATCGCGAAGACGACGATTTAAATATAGAACTCTCTTCTATTCTTCCGAACGTCAACGAACTACCTCAGTTAAGCGATGAAGAATTGGAAAATATTCTTAATTCTCTAAACAACGAATCATCTATTCAGAATAATAATGAACAACAAAATGCAAATGATGATCAAAATTCCAATACTGACGCCACCATTCATTCTACTCAAGAAGATAACGGAAAAGTCATTCCAATTACTGAAACATCTGTTAATATCTACCCAAATAGAATAATTTTAAATATTGGCGAACTCTTCAACATAAAATTCACGAAACCCTTCGGAAAAAATACGTATTCTGTATCTATACGACAAAATTACATGGAAAATGATTTTTCGAAACTTTTCAAAGAAATTCTTAGACCGAATGAGTCCTATGGAATCTTTTTCAGAGATAACAAATTACGTTTACCCTTTACCAGATTTTGCAAACAATCATTTAACTACTCAGTAAAACTTTTCATCAGTAATAAATATCTTTTAGATGTAATTTCAGAAGAAAATCAAAAAGAAATTATTTCAGAATATCATGACAAGAATCACAACGGTATTTCTGAAACCCATAATTTCTTATCGAGAAAATACTATTGGCCAAAAATGAAAATCAAAATCAGTGAAATTATCAATAAATGCGAATTGTGCCTACAATCAAAGTATGAAAGAAACCCTTACAAACTAAAATTCTCAGGTCCACTTCTCGCGAAACGACCTTTCGAAGTAATACATTTAGACACATTTTCATTTTTGAATTCTGAGTTTCTAACGATAATTGATCTATTTTCCAAATATGCCCAATCGTACTATGTTAAAGACGGTACTTCACTAACAATTCTCAATAAATTACGTCATTATTTAGCACATCATAATATTCCTCAGAAAATTGTTTGTGATGAAGGAAGAGAATTTCATAATAAAACTTTCATAGAGTATTGTAAGTTGAATAAAATTGATTTACACTTCACTACAGTAAATAATCCAAATTCAAACTCTCCTATTGAGAGATTTCATTCAACAATATTAGAAAAGCTCAGAATTTTAAAGTTGAAGAATCCAAATGAAAACCCTTCAAATCTCATGATCTCTGCAACATTTATCTATAACCAGTCAGTACATTCTGCCACTGGCTATTCCCCTTTCCATTTACTTTATGGTCCTTATGACAAACTCCCAGAATTTGATTTGAACATGACTATTTTCGAGCAATATAACGAAAAACGGAAACAAGAACCATTTTTCGATCATATTTATGAACGCAACAGACAACGCGAACAGAAGAAACTAGATAGAATAAATGAAAATCGAAAAGACCCCCCTAATTTAGAACAAAGACAAGTTTATGTTGAAAGAAATAGACCTAGAAAAACCGACCCCCCTTTTGAAAAAATAACGGTGGTCGAACAAAATCAAAATAAAATCAGTGGTTTGACTCAAAAATCTAGAGAAACCACAGCCCATATCAAAAAAGTCAAGAAATTAAGAAAAAACGTTTGTTCTTTTCAGGATACCACTAATCCTCCTGATACGGATCCAAACCAACCAGGCCCTTCAGGTCTCCAAAATAAAAAGTAATGGATATTTCGAAGAACCATTAAATAAAGCAAAAAATTCTTGATCATTACCATAACTTCCTTTTTTTCATAAATATAACAAGTTTAAAAGATAACTATGACTCATTGAATTATAACTTCAATGCACTTCAGAAAAACCAAACTATTGATGAACTATCTCATAGAATCTACCTTCAATTGAAATCAAACTTAGTCCGAAGTGAACAGATATTACATAAATTCATTAACAAAAAGGTTAAAAGAGGTTTGGCTAATTTCATTGGCAAAGGTATTAAATTTATCACTGGAAATTTAGATGATGACGATTTGAAAACCATAAATGAAAATTTGGAAAGCCTACAACAAAACGAAAATTCTGAAATTGAAAGAATAAACAAAATAACTTCCTTCGCTAATCATTTGACCAAAAGGTATTCAAAAGATTTAGCTCTACTGAATGATAATATTCAACATACTAAATTACTCTTCCAAAACATTAAATCAACTGAAGAATTCAGAATGACTCTCGAATATCAAATACTGCAATCAGAAGAACTATTGAACACCTTTTTAATGATCGAAAGAACTATAAGTTTTGCAATAATAGGAACACCAAGTTTAGAACTCATAAAAATTGATGAACTTCTTTTGATTGGAAACTATCTTGAAAAAATGTATAAACCTCAGCAATTATCACCAATTGATCATGCTCACATTTATAAAATCATAGAATTTGCTACAATATCTATCATAGGAACGGATGAATCCATTACCTTTCTCCTGAAAATTCCTATTCTTAAGCAAATTATTGCAAACTATTCCCGAGTGTACCCTGTACCTAATCATCAAGATATTGCTGTTATACCTCCGAAAAAGTATTTGATCAAAGTCAACAATGAAGATTATTGGACCGATGAAGATTGTAGTTCCACATTAGGCAGTTCCATTGTCCTTTGCCTCCATCAACCAGTCAAAGAAGCTTGCACCCTGTCTTCACCAGGCCACTGCCCAACAGTTCTTATTGAAAACGACTATAAGATTATTCACACCCTGCGGAACAAACAACTCCTCACCTTGTTCAAGAATGAGCAGACAGTACTAGAAGATTGTCATGGTATAATCATGAAGAAATCCATCCAAGGAGTAAACCTATTGCATTCCGATTGTCCCATCATAATCGATAATTCAATATTTGACAACACTGAACCGATTTTTGAGATAAAGTTCAAAAACATTTCAAAGTTCCCTTTAAGCTACAATTATAAAGTGGAACTTCAGTTGAAACACTTAAGAGAACCGACATCAATCCTCCAGGAAGCTGAGAAACTTCAAGACCAGCCCCTGTACCTTCATCCAACGACACAAATAATACATTTTATCACAAGTGGGATTCTGCTTTGTTGCATTATCATTGGTATTTTTCTGATATTGAAAAACAGAGCCAGAATCTTGGAAGTATTATGTAACCCCAGGAAGATCATCCACATCGATCTCGAAGATAATTCCATGAAACCGACCGATAACGAGGCCGTTATCTAAACTAAGCGGGGAGGAATTATGGAATCGACATAAAGGAAGATGTTCTACGTAGCAACACCGTGTTTCCTGTTCCAAGAACCACGGAGTGATAAGTGCATCGAGTGCAAATTCCTATGTGCATGTACATTTTCTTTCCAAAGCTTTGAATAGACACTAGTTAGTTATAAAGTAGATTTCATACCGAACGTTTATTTTGTAACTCGGTTTTCTAAACAATTCTTAATCTATTGAATTATTAGTCCTTTATCCAACAGGTTGTAACTAATAATTTTAAATTGAATAAATTCTTTTTAAAAATAGACATTGAGAATCGGAAAACATAATTATATAATATACTAGCAGACTCAGCCACGCGTTGTTGTAGCTAAGGTCTACGTCTAATTATATTGTAGTAAACGATTCAAGCCAGTGGAACTATTGTTAACCCTAACCTTACCCTACCCTTACCCTTACCTTGATTTTTCAGAAGTTATTTCCCAGTTCTTAAACAGTTCCTTTTTTCTTCAGTTTAAGGAAAGACCCATCTTCGGGTGGCATCACTCCTAGCACGATATCGCTATGGTCGACAGATCGGTGTAGTGGGGACGCGTGGATAATTATCAGTCTTTGTCATGAATAATAAACAAATAATTCGCAATAAGAAAATATCGCAACTATAAATTGAGATATAAATATCCTATCTTTTAAGTTGGATCAAACTGCGTACAGTATGCAAAATTTGATTGAAATCGGTTTAGTATTATAGGTGTCAATCAGTACAACATGACACGAAATTTTTATATATAAAGATATGTACTAACAGATGAATTGAACAAGAAACATAAGGGTTTCGACAAGAGCGAGTAACAACTCTTCAATATTAAAGCCGTCACCTTGTCAGGTCCACAATCGCTTTTGTCAGGTAATGACTGCCGATGTTCAAGAAATTCCTATTCAGAGAAACAACAACGCTGAATATGAATTTTTCCATCAAAGTATACCATTCGGTTACTATCAACACTCTCTGAAGAACATGGTTTTCAGGAGTCCTCGATGTTACGGTCACTAATGAACTTCCAAAAATACTTAGGGTTGTTAGCATGAGTCTTCACCCTGCACCTATCTCTGAGCTTCTTGAACAACAAATAGTCACCAGTAGCACCACTCTGTGTATACCTTTTATGAACCTGTTTGTTCTCGAATATCATTTTTGAGCGCTCGTACTACTTACACGAGGGCTATATCATTTCGTCACGATGTCTGTATTTTTCGAATTTTGAGCAGAAAATGGTCTCAAACGACTATGTTCGACTCACTGATGACGAATCCGTCGGAAAATTCAAGTCTGTCCGTCCGTCCGTCCGTCCGTCCGGCCGGCTGGCCGGCCGTATACACGATAACTCTCGAACGGAATGTCCTAGAAACTTGAAATTTTCAGGGTAGGTTCGAATCTCGATTGCCGCAGTTAAGTTCGTTATTGGGCGAAATTCGCCGAGGGGTTCCGTAAATATGGCCGCTCGAAATTTTGTTTTCCTGATTACTTCGAAACTACAAATTCGATCGAGATGAAATTATGCACTCTAATGGAAAATGAGGTGTTCAAGCTACATGCAGAATTTTGTTCAGCTCGCATCACCAGAACCATAGAAACCATAGAAAATTGTAACTTTTGAACGGAAACGCCTAGGGACTTGAAATTTCTAGGATAGGTGTGGATCTTGATTGTCGTGATCACTTTCATCTATGAGCAAAATTATACCAGGGGTTCCGTAAATATGGTCGTTTGAAATTTAGTTTTCTTGATAATTTCCAAACTACAGATTCGATCGTGACGAAATTCTGTATACTAATGGAGAATGATATATTCAAGTTACATTTCTCTAGATCGCATGACCAGAACCATAGAAACCATAGAAAATCATAACTTCCGAACGGAAAGGCCTAGGGACTTGAAATTTCCAGGGTGGGTTTGGATCGCGAATTTCACGGTCACGTTCATCAATGAGCAAAATTAGACTAGGGGTTCCGTAAATATGGCCGTTCAAAATATTCTGTTCCTGATAATTTCGAAACTACCGATTTGATTGGAATGAAATTTTGCACCTAGCTGAGGAATAATGTATTCAAACTACGTGCGAAATTTTGTCCAGAACGCATCACCAGGACCATAGATACCGTAGAAAATTCTAGCGAATTATCGAAACAAAATTGATCAGCTGAAGCACTGACATAAAGTTTGGAGTTTCGCCTAAGTTTCAGAATTTTTTTGACAGCTGTCGAAAATTCCTTCAATTGATTTCTAAAACTGGAAAATGCGAATCTATCTACCAGGCGCATGTACGAGCGCTCAAAAGCTCCTGCCTTCACGGCAGTGCTTTTCGTAATTTTATTAAACTCCTTTGGAAACCAACATGGAAAATTGTATTTTTTTCAAATCTTTTCGGGAACATATAACTTTATTCTGTTTAAAAGAACCTCATAAAAGAAATTGGTGCAGCTACAACTTCTTTGTCAGCCAGTTGAGGTGACCAATGCCATCCAAATATATCAGATATATTTGAGAGTTCTTTTCTCGGAATGCATAATTCATTCGAAATATAAGTAAAACGGATGTGAAATATCCAAAAAATTACTTCAATGTTTCAAGTTTATGATTCCATTTTCTTCTCGAATATTAAATTTGTATCATACTTCAACCGCAAACTGTATATCGACTATGATAAAAATGGGTAGGTCACTTTTGGATGTAAGATTTCCAAAGAATTAGTTCAAAGTCCAAAGAACTGTTCAAAGTTTTTTTTTTCAAAATAAAATTATCTGATTTTATTATATCCATATATCCGAAAAGCATAATATTTATTCATGGAAACGATCCGATACTTCGATAAATTGACCTATTTCCAAAGTTTTCTATGTGTACTTCCCTGATTTTTCGACAAATAAACATTTAAAACAATCCACTATCGTCACAGCACAAGGCATTATCACGTACGATCCCATTTCACAACTGAACGATCCCATTTCCACGAATTTTTATTATAATTTATCAGCGAAACCAATATCGACTAGTTCGTACCTAAAAAAAAACAAAAAGCTCTCACAGAGCGATCTCAAAATGTTTCGAATTGATGAAACCACTAAAAAATTGCAGAATGAGATCTAAATGTGTGAAAATAAGTTCAGGGTGCGCCAAATAGGCATTATTTGAAATTATTGCGTGTGCGGGGACATTGATCATGCTTGTATATAATATTGTCTAATCCTCGCGAATGGGTTATTAATGTATATGTTAAGGAAGTTCGCGACGATCCAACGATTTTGAGATCAATGCATGCGCATGTGTTATAGTATATTATTTAACGAGCGGTAATGTGGGTCATAACTCAAGTAGATGAAGTTTGCAGCGCGAGCAGAAGGCGAGTGCTGTAATTCATCAAGTCATCAAATTATGGAAAAAATATTGGTAACCTGAAGCACTCCAGACCGCTAAAGTTGGGATAGGTTTGGATCGCGAATGTCGCGGTCACGTGCATCAATGAGCAAAATTAGACGAGGGTCCCGTACATATGGCCGTTCAAAATATTTTTTTTCTGATAATCTCGAAATTCATCATTGGATTGGAATGAAATTTTGCACATAAATGAAGAATAATGTATGCAAACTATGTGCGAGATTTTGTCCAGATCGCAATACCAAGTCCATAGATACCGTAGAAAATTCTAGCGAATAACCAAAAAAAAAATCACCAAAGCACTGACGTGTCTGGAGTTAAGCCTTAGTTTGGTAATTTTTTTGACAGCTGTACAAAAATTTTCTGAATTTGTTCCTAAAACTGGAAAATGCGAATATATCTAAAGGTCGATGAACGAGCGCTCAAAAGCTCCTGACTTCACGGCAGTGCTTATTAAAATTTATAATTACGAGCTCACAAAGAAAACTTGAAGTTAACGAAGGTTTTCAGTCGTATATCTCAGCATTTGTGACGAGTGATACTTTATTGATATGAACTCAGATTTATTGGGGTTCCAATTGCCGAACATCAGATGAATTATATTTTCCTCCGTCAGTTTTTCATAGTTTCTACCTTCTACTGGTAGTTGTTTCGAGGGACCGAAAGTATTACGTATATCATCCAGAAACTACTCTATGCAGGAATTTGGTTAACTTCCAGTTTCTGGGTCGTTGTATATTGACGGTTGCTGGCAAGCCTAATAGTTATTTATGTATCAAGGGTACTAAGTAGATGATTATGCCCTGAGGGCGACAGTCTTACGAAGCCGAGGGCCTCTTGCCCGAGGTTTCGTAAGTCGCCCGAGGGTATATATCTACTAGTACCCGTGGTGCATACAAACTTTTATGTCATACCAGTTCGTTTTGAATAATTAATATTTTTCATGCCATCAATTTGATTTGCCAATTTTTACCTGCGACACTACCTTGACATCATTATTGTCTCCGTTTTTATTGTTAGGGAGATAAGTATTAAAAGTCAAAAATCAAAAATGGAACAACATTTTTAAATACCTGACGAAATTGCAAGAAAGGCTGAGAAGGGAACGCAAAGTTTGTTACCGAGAAAATCCAGAGACTCATACGACAAAGAATATAACCAATTTTTCAAGTTGATGTCAGAAAATGCTGTAGAAAACATTAACGAAACTGTGCTGTTGGGGTATTTTAATGATCTATCCGACAAATTTTCCCCCAGCTCCTTGTGGGCTAAATACTCGATGATGAAAAAGACTTCGATGGTAAATAAGAATATTAATATTTGTAATTTTCACAAATTATACGAGTATTTCAAGCAAAAGTCAAAAGGGTACCAACCAAAAAAAACCAGTGTATTATCTAGAGAAAATGTACTAAAATTTATTCATGAGGCACCAAATGAAACGTTTTTAATGAACAAGGTCGCATTATTATTTGGTGTATTTGGTGGATGTCGGTGGCAAGAACTTTTAAATATGTTAGTCACACATGTAGAAGATAGAAAATCAGTCTTTGTTGTAACGGTGCCCGAAACCGAAACTGACAAAAAACGAGAAACCGAACTGACAAAAAAAGAGCAGGAAATTTGGCTATCAGCGGAACCTTCCAGAATTACCAATTCTATGTAAATACAACCTAATAATATAAAATGTAAATTCATCTTTTGTTAATAAAGAATAAGTTAATCGAAAACTGTTTATTGCCCGCGCGGGCCATAATGTGTACTTTATGCCCGCACGGGCATAAAGTAATCCATTATGTAGATTGTATCTAAGATATAAAAACACAATAATGTACTGGTATGACATAAAATCAATTATGGTTGCTAGTCTTATCACCCCAAAATGTAACTATGTAGTTTGAAGTTTGACGTCTAATTATGTATTACTTTTACTCTTTCGATGAATGAAACATTATTTATAGAGAACAAGCCATCAATTCATAAAAATTAGATGTTATTTGTGTGGAGAAGTAGAACGAATATGTGATTATTTTCCTTACGAAACCTCTAGAAGAAAAACCTCGAATATTTTATTGTGTTCTTTTCGAATTTTGAATAAATTAGAAAATGTCTCAATGTCAGAAATGCAGCAATCGAATTACAAGGAAGTCGCTCGGACTCATGTGTGGTGGTTTTTGTGGAGATTATTATCATGCTAATGGAATATGTAGCGACATATCTAAGGCATAGCTCGCTGTTATCAAAGGCCTACCAGGGACGGGCTGGAGGTCTGACAGGTAATTCATCAAACAATGATCATTACCCTGATCGCTCTTTCTTTGTCCGCCGGTCTTTGGATAAAGTCAGCCCGCTGGATGTTGCTGGTGGTGAGCATGAAGACTCTGAGGATGACTTGGTGAGCAGTTTGGCGGGGGTTTCCAAATTGAATGATGGGCCTTCACCTTTGGCCGCACTAACTAAAGAAATAAAAGCATTGCGTGGGTCGGTTAACTTTTGCTCTCATATGGTTACCGATTTTGATAACAAGCTGAAGAAATTTAGCAAGATTGTGGGCAAAGTTACCAAGCTTGAGACTGAGAATGCGGCCCTGAGGAAGGAGGTTGGGGTTCTCAATTCCAGGATCGAGAATATGGAGCAGTTCGCTAGGACCAACAATGTTGAAATACAGAATGTTCCTGAGAAACAGGGTGAGAATCTTCTGGAGGTTGTATCCAAGATTGGGGCCACCGTTGGAATGCAGGTTGAATCATCCGCTCTTGCTTTTGTTACCAGAATCCCTACCTAGAAATGATTTTCTGGCTGCATACAAAAATAAACGTATAACGAATAGGGAGACCAAACCAGGTTTGAGCGTTGATGGGGTTTCACCGCGATTGTTCTTGTGTGAACATCTCACATTTGCGAAGAAGTTACTCTACAAGGAGGTCCGTATTAGTGCCAAGGAAAAGCAATATCAATTGGTCTGGATTCAGAATACTAATATTTTGGTTCGTAAAGACGATACATCCAAAATAATTCAAATCAACCGACCGGACGACCTCAGGAAGTTATAAACTCCTCGCTCACATCTTAGTTGCTGGTTTTTGTCTTCTTAAATGGGATTTTCAATTCACTGCCAGAATGTCCGAGGTATTCGGACCAAATTACATCACTTCAAAACTAGTGTCACGGCTTCTAACTACAACGTGATTTTTATTACGGAATCTTGGTTGAATGACTCTATTGTGGATTCTGAACGGGTGGACACTAGTGTTTACAGTGTTTTTCGTCGTGATAGGTCATCAAAAAGTTGTTCCAAGAATAATGGGGGAGGTGTGTTTATTGCGGCGAAAAGTGACCTCAATCCAACCCTGCTTCGAGAGTTTCAGAGTAACGCTGAAGATGTATGGATTCAGATAGAGACAAACAACAATAAAATCTTCATGTGTTGTGTGTACATTCCTCCAGGTGATGTTAATGCTTTCAGATTATTTACCTATAACCTGATGAATAATGTGAAACAAAAATCAAAAAACTATATTGTAATGATTCTCGGTGATTTTAATTGTCCCAGCATATGTTGGTCTTGGGATGATTCATGTAGCTTTTTATATCCCTATAATGTCGAAAACCGATTTGCTGATTTAATTGATTTCGTTTCTTTCTCCGAGTTGATGCAGTTTAATTTTGTACGAAATTGTAGTGAAAGGATTCTTGATTTGGTTCTGTCAAACTGTCGAAAAATAAACAACCTGAGTCACTGTATTGACCCCCTTGTGTTAGAAGACATTCATCATCCGGCACTTGTATTTTTATTCAGCATTGAGCCCTCTAGATACTTGAAGATAGTTAAGCCAGGTTATTATGATTTCAGGAGGACTCCATTCAGTGTATTTAATGAAAAATTCGGTAGTATACCGTGGACATCGCTATTGGATGATGAGGATGTTAATGAAAATTTGAATGTTTTTTATGAGGTACTGAACGAATTTATTGATCAATATGTTCCTTTGCGGATTAAAAATAGGAACTTTTCAACTATTTCTCAAAGGTGACCGTTCAACTCATTGAGCGAAAAAATAAATTTCATTCTAAATGGAAAAAATACGGAAATTTGAGTGACTATCTTGAATTTAAAAGACTACGTTCCAAGTCCAAACAACTCATTAAGGCCGATTATTATCGATATTCCCGCACAGTACAAGATGAATTGAAAGGAGGAACGAGGAAGTTCTTCAGCTTCCTATCAACTAAAAATAATAACCGTGAACTTCCAAGAAGGATGTTTCTGGACGGCGTTAGTGCGGATACGAGTGAGGGTGTAAGCGAGCTTTTTGTTAACTATTTTAAAAGTGTCTATACCGAAAAACGGATTCCCCTGCATGGCAAGAATAAAATTGGTGAAACTAACCATCAATACTTATCAAATTTCATCCAGTTCACAGAAGAGCAAGTAGAATGTGCTCTCCAGAATCTCAAGGTCTATAAGGCTCCTGGACCTGATTCAATTCCACCTTTCTTTGTTAGAGAATGCTGTGAATCCAAGTCCCCCTCACTATAATTTTTAATAGATCTCTGGCTACTGGTCTAGACCAATAAACTAGCTTTGTGTGTTTGAAAAGCTCTTCGAGTCCTTGGTTTATCCACATCTTTTTCACTTGGTGAAGACCCAGATTATTCCCGAACAATGTGGATTTTTTAAGGGGAGATCGGTTGAAACTAACCTGCTAAGTTTTGTCGAATTTCTGGACAATAGGCTTGACGAGCGGGAGCAGGTTGATGCAGTGTATACTGATTTCAGCAAGGCTTTCGACAAGGTTGACATACCCAGTCTCTTGTCTGAGCTTGCTGCGGACGGAGTTCACGGTTCTCTGTTGCAGTGGTTCAGGTCTTACTTGGAGAGCAGAGGTCAGTATGTTGTAGTTCAGGGTTTCTGTTCAGAACGCTTTAATGCTACATCGGGTGTGCCTCAGGGCATTTGGGTCCGTTGCTTTTCCTGATTTTTATCAATGGAATAGGAAGATGTTTCATTAAATGTTAAATTCTGCTATTTGCAGATGATTTTCATTGTGATTAGCAACATACATGATTGCATAGCTATGCAGAGAGAGCTGACTAAATTCTGTGAGTATTGCAGAAATAAGGGCTTAGTTCTGAATATTTCTAACTGCTCGGTGATCTCTCTCACGAGAAATGAGCATCTATTCTTTTAGACTATTCCATTGACAATAAGACTCTTTCTAGAACAGAAGTATTCAGAGATTTGGGAGTAGTACTCGACTCAAAACTCACTTTCCATCATCATTTTGAGTCTGTAATCAATAACAGCAATAAAATGCTTGGTTTCGTTACTAGACAATGCAAAGACTTCAAAAATGTAGACGCATTATTAGCTGTTTATTATGCTTCCATATTCAGTAGACTAAATTTTGCAACGTCTGTGTGGAGTCCTTATTATAATGTTCACAAATTGAGACTCGAAAATGTTCAGAAGAAATTCCTGAGATTTCTCAGTTACAGGTCCGGTCTCATGACCCAAAAAGGTGATCCCGAGAACTATTCTATAAGACAAAAAACATTTTAACGTGGTCAGTTTGGAATATCGCAGAACTATAAATGACGTATTGATGCTCCAAAAACTTTTGAATGGCTCATTGGAGCCAGAATTTCTTCTTGCCGGTATTACCTTTTATACCCCGAGTATATCACTAAGGAAACACGACATCTTTCACCTCCCTAGGAGAAACACTGTTGCTGCTCAGAATTCACCTCTGTATCGTATGCAAAAAGAGACTTCCATGTTTGCAGAAATATGTGACATATTTTTCGACAGTTCCAGAACGGTCAAGCAGAAAATGTTGAGAAAATATTTCGGGGAACTTTAACTGCATTTTCTTTTATGCATCATTTTTTTTCTTTTTTCAGTTGGAATATTTTGTTTTTAGGGGATATCATTTCTTGATTTTTCTTTCTTTCATCCATAATGTAAAGCCTCATGTGTTTTGTATTTTTTCAATGTAACCAAATATTGTACATTTTTCTATTATATTTTGTGAATACCTTTTTGGCTGTGAAAATTACCCGTATGTATTCCTTTGTTGATAAAATAATAAAAATAAATGAGCTTTTTCTATGGTATATTTCTAAATTCTTTCAGCTTTCTATATCAAACTACTGAAACTAAGATAGTGGGTGATACTTTGAGGATGGGTCCTGACAAGGCAAAATAAGAAGGGATTATCAAAAGTGTATGATTAGAATTATACAGGGTGTTTCATTGGTAAATTTACATACGTTAACCTAAGGTAGGGCTACCCTAGACGAGTCCAAAAAACCTATATATGATAGGTCTAATCAACTTCATAACCGAGATACAGGGTGATTCATGTTTTCGCCAATATTTTCAATTGCTCATAACTTTTGAACCATCCAGTATAATCGATTGATATTTGGAACGTGAAACACACCTCCATGGGTGAATCGATTCATTTTTGAAATGATCAAAAAATCCAGGTCCGTATTAGAAAAAAATTTCGAAAAGCACTGCCGTGAAGGCAGGAGCTTTTGAGCGCTCGTACATGCACCTTGTAGGTAGATTCGCATTCTCCAGTTTTACAAACCAATTGGAAAGATTTTGACAGCTGTCAAAGAAAATTTCAAACCAACGCGAAAATCCAGACTTCACGTCAGTGCTTTGGGTCCATTTTTCGATAATTCGCGAGAATTTTCTACGGTATCTATGGTCTTGGTAATGCAATCTGGACAAAATTATACATTATTCTTCATATATGTGCGGAATTTCATTTCAATCCAATAAGTATTTTCGAAATTATCAGAAAAAATATAGTTTGAACGGCAATATTCACGGAACCCCTAGTCTAATTTGGCTCATTCATAAAAAGGATCGCAAAATTCGCGATCCGAACCTATCCTGAAAATTTCAAGTCACTAGGCCTTTTTGTTCGAAAGTTATGATTTTCTATGGTTTCTATGATTCTGATCATACGATCTGGAAGAAATGTAGCTCGAATATATCATTCTCAATTTAAATTCAAAATTTCGTCGAGATCGAATCCATAATTTTGAAATGATCAAGAAAACTGAATTTCAAACGGCCATATTTACGGAACCCCTAGTCTTATTTTGCTCATTGATACACGTGGACGCTACATTCACGATCCACACCTATGCTGAAAATTTCAAGTCTCTAGGCCTTTCCATTACAAAGTTATAATTTTCTATGGTTTCTATGGTTCTGGTCATGCGAGCTGGACAAAATTCTGCATGTAGCTTGAGTACGTAATTATCCATCTGAGTGCAAAATTTCACCTCGATCGAATCAGTAGTTTCGGAGTAATCAGAAAAACAAAATTTCGAGCGGCCATATTTACGGAACCCCTTGGCGAATTTTGCCCAATAACGAACTCAACCGCGGCATTCGAGATTCGAACCTACCCTGAAAATTTCAAGTTTCTAGGACATTCCGTTCGAGAGTTATCGTGTATACGGCCGGCCGGACGGACGGACGGACAGACTCGAATTTTTCGACGGATTCGTCATCAGTGAGTCGAACATAGTCGATTGAGGCCATTTTCGGCTCAAAATTCGAAAAATACAGACATCGTGACGAAATGATATAGCCCTCGTGTAAGTAGTACGAGCGCTCAAAAATATGGCACTTTTCGCGAGCTGAGATTCAACACCCTGTATGACGGAATATTGGAATGTGATTAGAATATTCGGAGAGACCAGAAAATTTTCGGTGGGGATCAGTAGATTTCAGTGTCCCGCACGACGGTTTAACCATCAAATTTTCGTCGAAAGATTTAATTCGATAGTGAAATTCCACTTATTTCACAAACCCGTCGTGCATTGAAATTGTAATCGAAAAATTGCTGTTAGACTGATGGCGAATTTGTATTTTTTTTTCATATTCTAATGAATAATTTCAAGAATTTTTCAGAAGAATATGGATTTTGAATAATTTATTCAAAATGATCAACAGTCAGTAAATAAATAAGCAAATGAGTAAATAAGTGAAAGATTCGAAAGAAATCATAAAAGTTGCTCAAAAGTGCCAACGTTTTACACGATGCACATTCTTGCTCTTTTCAAATTATGTTTTACAGCCTTTTTGATCATTTATTTGTGGATCATTACGGATCTTATTGCAGGCAACTTCGATTCGTTGAGGAGAATATACTCACTTCAATCTCAGACGCATACACTAGTGATTTCAAATATCCCCAAACGAAATAATCGATAGGAATGAGATCTGGTGATCTAGGGGGCCATGCATGCGGTCCACCTCTGCCTATCCACATATTTGGAAAGTTATGATCCAGAAAGTTCCTAACAAAAGCTCTAAAATGAGGTGGAGCCCCATCATGCTGGAAATACATTCCTACAATGTTCGTTCCGTTAAGTAGTACAGGCAGATGATATTGAAGGGATTTCAAATACCTATCACCTGTAAGCCGTCTTGGCAGAATGTGAGGCCCAATCAATCGATCATTGTAAACTCCACACCATACATTAATTGAAAATTTGTACTGGGATTTCATGTGTCTTAATGCGTGTGGATTTTCTTCAGCCCAATCGAGTGAATTCTTCAAATTGTAGACTCCATCCCTCGTGAACGTGCCCTCATCAGTAAATGAAATTTAGTTCACAATTCTTTCATTTCGTAAAATCCACCGACTAAAACGAATTCTACGAATTTCATCACCTGGCTCTAATCTTTGAATCTTTTGGAGATAAAAAAGGTAGAGATTGTTTTCCTCCAATCTGCACCATACAGTTACATGCGGCACATTTAGAGCATGGGCAATTCTTCTAGTACTATATTCTGAATGTGCCTCTATTATTTCAAGAATTTCTTCTTTAGTGTATTGGTGCCTCCTTTCTTGGGTACTATTCAATTTTGATGTAGGAAAGCGGCCATTTTCACGAATATAATCAAAGACTGAAGAAAAAGTTTTATGATGTGGTAATCCTTTATTAGGGAATCTTGATAGATATTCCCGTACAGCCGCTCTACCATTACCGCCACAAAAACCATACACGAACAGCATATCAGCATATTCTTGATTCGAGAATCTATGAGGCATTATTTTGAAAAGTTATAAACGATTTTTAAAGAATAAGAGATCAGACCGCAATACTGTCGAAACCAGTTGTCAATTTTTATGTCTCAATATTGTTGTAGCATATTTGAATGTGGGATTCAACACGCTGTTATGTTGTTCGACTGTTCGTGAATGGTTCCTGTGACGATAAGCCATATTTCTGAGGTATGGAGTCTTCAATTTGGGGAATTTGCATTAATAGGCTGAATAATATCCATGTGCAATCTTATAATTATTATTATTATTGAAATTACAATGAGAGTTGAGGTGTATTAACACCTATGAAATCATATAAGCTGGACAAAAAAAAACAAATGAAATATTCAATGTACACTTCCCCGAAATAAAGATAAACAAATGATTGAACTAAAAGAAAAAAAATGAAATTATTTCAATATGATACAGGTAACACAAATCAGCCACCAGTCACAGCAAACGTTTCTTCATCGTCAGAGTCGCCTCAGTCTGTCTAATCCATTCTTGAAGCTATTGGTGGTGAAGCTATTCAGACTCAAGAGACATCATGTTTGTATACAAAAGGAAATATATTTAGGTTTGAGACATTTTGGAACATCCTAAGCGGTGCAGTATTCACAACTTTTGGAAGTCTGCTGATATACTTGATAGTCAAATTTTTTTCACCTGCCGATTGCCTTTCTGCCAATTCCTCCCGCGCCATTCTCAACTCATCCGCCTGTTTCCTCGTTTTATCATCATAAATTTTCACATGACGATATTCCCGATGTCCAAGAAGCAGAGATTTGTTCCTGAGCAGAGACTGGGCAACAACAGAGCTGGAGAAAAAAACCTTGACCCAACGTGGACGAGTCGTATCCTTACCAGGAAGGCGAGTAATACCCGTTATGAAATTGCTGGATGATGAGCGGACGTGATTAACAACGGCATTTACTAAACTAACATCTGAAGCAACGTCTGGACTCTCGGAGACATTGGTTAAAACGATATTCTGCGATTTCTCCACCCTATCCAGAACTTCGGAGATGCCAACACTTTCATGCTCAGAAAGTCTGATATTCTGCAAGTCGGCAACATCACTAGCTATGGACGAAATCTTCATAGACATGGAGGAATGACCACGTTCCAGAGCTGCAATATCGTCTTTGCATGAACTAATACTGAACTCATGTTCAGCCAGAATTGCTGAGTGTTCTTGGATCTTGGCAGAACAACACGCTACTCATCCTGTCTCCTCTCGATGCGTTCCATGGTAGCTGTTATCCCACGAATATTTTCCATAAGGAGCTCAAAATGTTTTACGGTACCCATTTGCTCATTTATTTCGATCGTTTTGAATAAATTATTCAAAATCCATATTTTTCTGAGAAATTCTTTAAATTATTCATTAGAATATGAAAAAAATACAAATTGGCCATCAGTCCAACAGCAATTTTTCGAATTCAATCTCAATGCACGATATTTTTGTGAAATGGAATTTCACTATCGAATTAAATATTTCGACAAAAATTTTGATGGGTAAACCGTCGTGCGGGACAATGAAATCAACTAATCCCCACCGAAAATTTACTGTTCTTTCCGAATATTCTAATCAAATTTCAATATTCCGTCATACTGGGTGTTGAATCTCAACTCGCGAAAAGTCCCATATTTTTCTAATACGGACCTGGATTTTTTGATCATTTCAAAGATCAATCGATTCACCCATGGAATCGTGTTTCACGTTTCAAATATCAATTGATTATACTGGATGGTTCAAAAGTTATGAGCAATTGAAAATATTGGCGAAAACATGTATCTCGGCTATGGAGTTGATTAGACCTATCATATATAGGTTTTTTGGACTCGTCTAGGGTAGCTCTACCTCAGGTTAACGTATGTACATTTACCAATGAAACACCCTGTATTATTTGAACGATGGCCAATTGCATAGGCAATAAAGCACAGTATCTATGATTTATTATTGTTTGTATTGAAGGTTACTGAAATTATATTGATTGATTTATAATCGATATACTATTTTGTACTTCATTAAATTCTTTCTCGTTTTATTGAAAATTACTCATACTTTCTTTCTTCACCAGAAGGAGATCTGAACTCATCTTATTTCGACCATTCATTTGAATAGGCTTTTTATGTCACACACACATTCATCATTTGGAAATTTTGTTGAGGAATGATAAAACTCAAATCAGGACTAAAGAAAAAATAATTCAATTTTTTGTCAGCAACAAATCTATTTTTCCCCTTTAGAGAAATCAAGGGGTGGGCTTATCACTACTCACGAATCAAGTAATTTCTACCCAGATTAACACGTAATTGAGAATTAAGTCCGGGTGCCACGCTATCAGGATTCAGGCAATGTATTTCCAGCCCTAGACTGAACGGCTACGAGCAAGAAACTCATGCTATGTTTTACCACTAATTGTTGGCACAGGCATGACACGACACACGCTTTATTGTTGTCATGTGTTATACTCTGTATCGATTAAAAGTGAGGTTTGACATCCCCGAGAAATTCAAAAAGGTGAATATTAACATTTGGATTTTATGTAAAAACTAACATGTTTTCTGGAAATTTACTTTATTTCTTGGAATATGAGTAGAGTAGGAGGGGTTGCTCTGTAATAATGATATTAATTATAGTTAAAATCATGAAGAAGGGCTTCATTGAGGGGCAAAATGTTACCACAGAAAAATGAAATATTTTCGAGAATTTTTTTGTGAAGGAGGGGAGTTAATGGAAAATTTCCAAGAAGTAACTTCGAAAATGAGAAGTATCTATGAACAAATGTTCAATCGGAAAATGAGGGCTTCTACTAGAAGCGGGTCTGTAGGTGATGATCAGTGGCGCATTCTTTGTAGTTTAATTTATTCGAGAAACCTTGCATAATTTCATGGAGGCTAAAATTATGAGGCTTTGACTACTTAGCTCTGTCAATCAAGGTGCTTATGAAGAAACTATTCAAGGTAATCAGTAACGTATAAAATTTCCGCTACCGGGATCTACTTATCCCCAAAAGTTTGAAATATTAAGATATTTCAAGAATATTTGAGAAATGAAATGAAATAGTCAATGATTACCCTGCAAATAAAAGTTGAGGAGGGAAAACCAGACATACATGGGAACAAGGAGTTCGAAAAGAATTGGAACTGAGAGAACTTGTAAATAAAGATCAGGAAGATAGGAACTCCTGGAGATTGAGAAGTAGGATATTTCGATAGATGTGAAAAAACTGCAATATAAGAAAATTATAAAAAGCACTTTCGTGAAGTCTGGAGCTTTTGAGCGCTCTTCCATGCACCTTGTTATTTTTGAACTTAGTCGAAACTCCAGACTTCACGCCAGTGCTTTAGGTGACCATTTTTTTTTTCGATAATTCGCTAAAATCTATCGTCTTGGTAATGCAATCTGGACAAAATTCCGCACGAAGTTTGTTTGAATACAACAGTCTCCATCTATGTGCGAAATTTCATCCAAATCCAATCAGTAATTTCGAAATTATCAGGGAAAAAATATTTTGTCTCATTTTGCTCATTGATAAACGTGACTGCGACATTCGCGATCCAAACCTACCCTGAAAATTTCAAGTCCCTAGGCCTTTCCGTTCGAAAGTTACAATTTTCTACGGTTCCTATGGTTCTGGTCATGTGATATGGACAAAATGTAGCTTTAATATATAAAATTCTCCATTGAAATACAAAATTTCGTCACGATCGAATCCGAATCCGAATATTTGGAATTTTTCAAAAAATTAAATTTCAAACGACCATATTTACGGAACCCTCAGTCTAATTTTGTTCATTGATGAAAGTGCGCGAAATTCGAGATCCAAACCTATCCTGAAAATTTCAATTCGCTAGGCCTTCCTGTACGAAAGTTATGATATTCTTTGTTTTCTATGGTTCTGGTCATGCGATCTGGAAAAAATTTATCTTGAATTCTTCATTGGTATACAAAATTTCGTCACGATCGAATTCGTAGTTTTGAAATTATCAAGAAAACTAAATTTCAAACGACCATATTTACGGAACCCCTAGTCTAATTTTGCTCATTGATGAACGTGACCACGAAATCCGAGATCCACACCTATCCTGAGAAATCCTGAATATTTTAATTCCCTAGGCCTTCCGTTCGAAAGTTATAATTTCCTATGGTTTTTATGGTTCTAGCCATGCGCGATCTGAACAAAATTTCTCATGAAGCATGTACACATCATTTTCCATTCATGGGCAAAATTTCATCTCGTTCGAATGTGTAGTTCCGAAGTAATCAGGAGAACAAAATTACGAACTGCCATACTTACGGAATCCCTGGTGGAATTCTGCCCATTAACGAACTCAACCGCCGCATTTAGGAACTGAACCCACACTGAAAAATTCAAGTCTCTTGGTTGTTCCGTTCGAAAGTTATCGTGCTTAAGGCCAGACGGACGGACAGACTTGACTTTTCCGACGGATACGGCATCAGTGAGTCGAACCATTTCCCGGTCAAAATTCGTGACAACGGGACGAAACGATATAGCCCTCATGTAAGTAGAACTAGCGCTCAAAAAAAATTTCTACTCTATGTTTTTAAAAGAAGACAAAATCTAGGTCAACTTCGAACTCACTCAATGGTATAACATCGGAACGTTACAGGATAGAAACGTAACACACCGTCATCATAATCCAGACCCACTCAATCGATTCATGATATCTGAAACTCGGCAAATAGCCTCTTCGTTTCGAAAACTCAAATAGGAACTCAGAAATGGGGCAATGGAAAAATGAGGTTCGATTACGCTCAAAGTTCACTGGAATCCATCTGTGACGTGGATGATGCATAACATTCCATCCCGAGGGTTATCAGCAGGTTCATTTATCCCAAATCTATAGGTGTCTAGAGACCAGGATAGGATATATGAAAATATTCATCCGAAGAGATTCCCCTGATTCATGGCGCCCCGGAACGATTTGACAAACGACTCTTCGGGAACTTTCGGGACTAGCCTTTGGAGTCACACTTCACATATTAGTACTATAAATATTAATTATTCTGAGGGATTTGCGGTCACAAGAGTAATTCTTTTCGATAACACGTTCTGAATTCTGTGGTTATTTGGACCGGTTATTGATGACAATGGTTTTCGCTATAATTAACCGTTTGTCATTTTTATAGAGGGTGTTCCATTGAGGGTTTCGAATGTTTAATTGTTTTGGTATATTATGACCCACGCTTGATTGCAGGGCCGGCTCAAGGGGCCCGCAGCGGATGCAAGGCATCGGGGCACAAAAGCAAAGGGGGCGCCAAAGGCGCCCTTTCAAATTTTTTGATCATAAAATTAGTTCGTTGTTTATTATTATTACTATTGTTATGTGAATATGCAAATAGTTCATAATGTTTTAGAGTTTTGGAAATTTTTTCGCTTTTTTTGTTCCTACATTGAACATGGTAGGTAACTTAGATGTTATTTTTCAAATAAACTGCTCAAAATGTTTCAGTTCATCTTATAATTCTATTTTATTCATATATTATTTATCTAATAAACTTTTGCGCATCAAAAAAATATATTTCAACAAATACGGCGCCAAAATTCTATTTTGTATACACTAGAGCCGGCCCTGCTTGATTGAAACTGGAATACCTACTGTAGAACAGACAATATTTTAGGCGAACGCGTTATATTCTGACCGACGAGTTCAGTTATTTGTCACATTCAATCTTTTAATAACACATTATTATATAACATAAGAAAACCCATTTCAACGAAAGCTGCCTCCTTATGAAGAGTGTATCAATAAAAGCACAAGAATCAAATATTTAATAAAACATGTAGCAAAGCAGTATCACTTCATTGGTTTGAAGAAAAGGAATTCGGCAGTTATAGAACAACAAATCTGATAAATTTCCTCCATGGCTTTGCTGACTCAAGCATACTCTACTCGCGAAATTAACGTAAATTGCTTAAATTTGGCGATAGTTCATTGATCAACATCTGCAAGATCGTCGATGTTTTGCCGGTGGTATGTCCAGTGGCTGTGTCCTGCTGAAATAACTTGTGGTCGAGAACAATATTTTCCATCCGAAGCACAAGAAACTGGTCTATCAAAGCACGAAAACGTTCGTCATCCACCGTTACTGCATTCATGAATAAAAATGGCCCTATGATTAATTACTTTAGACCACGATACACACCAGAAAGTGGAATGTTTTGAATGCATTGATTTGTCAATGAATTTTCTGAGTGGAAAATGTGGCAGGTCTTTCTGGAGAAAATGGACGCACTTCACCGACGAATCATTGCAATTAAAATTCCATCATTTCATTAGTGATTTTAAACAACTAGGACGCTTCGTTCCTTCGTGTAACAATTCATGTGTACTTCTCATACGTCATCTATCGACCTTTTATGGCATAATCAATGGGTCATAATGACGACAAAAATGGCAAGAAATTCAAATCTCGCGCTCCCTTTGATACGCCCTTTCTAATAGAACTGATCGAGAACAAAATGAAAATAATTATAAAATACTGTGTAAATTGAGGATCAGAATTCGTAAAGGAACTTAATAAATATGAAGAGAAACAGTTGAAAAATCATAATAAAACTTTATAATCAGTAGGTTTTGCATATTCAGAAAGCTGTCCTTTCTGCTTGTGTCATAAGGGATTTTTGTTTGTTCTGGTTTAGTCAGGAGGAGTTCTCAAGGGCGAACTATCTCTGATATATAGAACAGTGTGAGACTTCGTGTAAAGCACGACCTGCTCAAACTAAACCTAACCTGATGTTTTAGATTCCGAGACTTTCGTAGGAGAGTATTTTCTTCTTGATATTTGAAATTGAGTTAACTCAATTTCTGTTTCTACCTAGTTGATCTCTGGCTCATTTGTAATAGGTGTGTATCCTAAGCACATCTTCTGCAAGGTTGTTCTAAACCTCTGTGGATTTGTTGCATGAAAATTCCATCCTACTTGAAATTTTCTCATCGAAGGAATTTAGAATGTAGATCTCGAATATTTAAAAAAAATATGTTCAACAGTGACTATATCCAATGTCGACCCCGATGATTTGTTCTGAAGCTACCAGATACCAGACATTTCTCCTAAAAGAGAAAACATTCCCTTCCTCTTTGAGTTTCAGGTTCCGGAAAACAATTGTCTCCAAATTATCGTTATTTATGAGCCTTTTCGTGCTACCTACAAACAACCGAAACAAGAGGAGCTAGGGCGAAAAGAAACGTAACAAGATCTAATGGAATTTCATGGACATTCCTTGTCTCTTACTCGTAAGCTCGAGAGGAAATTCAAACCTTTTAACCTGCGATACCTATCTGGCATTTTTTCCAGGGGAATGTTGTTCTTGGAACTTCTAAAACTCTCATGTTCCTCATGTTATTACCCAGGGATATTGAATTTTTTTGTCTACCGTCACTAATGAGTCGGTATGAAAATTCATAAAGATTGTCCCTGAAGAGCCCCTCGGAATTTTTATCCTATGGGATTATTTCTGAAAGTTGATGAGTGAGCTTCTACTGTATGCTGACTAAAATTAATGGAATTTTTTGAATTTGAAAAAAGTGTTGTCGGCATTATCTAACTGGAACTTGAAGGTAAACTAGACAAGTTGCTCGTTAAATTTAAAAGATTTTTCTCACATTAGAGAATTAGTATTCACAAATCCATTAGACTACGATGTTAACTACTTAGGTTTTACTAAACCACGACACGTGTTTCGCTATACAATGCCACCATCAGGAGCTTCCAATATGAATAATGTTTGATCGCTGTTGATGAGGTGATCTCAAGGTATCGATAGAATTACATGACAGACTTTTACACCTTACTGCATTATGTTACCAAATATTTCAGATTTTAATTTTTTGCGTAGCTTTCATGCACATTTGAGGTCCCATTTTCAAAATGCTGATTGTGATTACCATTTAGGCGATTTGAATAAAAATATTTTAGATCAGTGAAATGTATATAAATATATTGAATGAGGAAAATTTACAATCTGATACAAATACACCGACGAGGGTACAATGACCTAGTTCGAGGTGCATTGACTACATTTGGGAAAAGGGATTCTTTGATTATGCTTCTATTGTACTGAAAACAACTTTTACTGATCGCTTTTCAACGTTACTTTCCATTTAAGCTTCAACAATGTTTGATCAAGGATAGGGATGGGGGTCAATTTCTCAGAGTGGATTATAACGAATAATCATTCTAGTAGTTTCGACTAGAGCCTTTTTTATAAAATTTAGTGGTAGAATGTGCAAGTGAAAACTTGCAATTGAAAACTTGTCGGAAAAAAATTTCAACAAAAACCTAATGAGGGATAACTGGATTACCAACGGGCTTCTAAAATATATCCAAGAAAGAAATAGGCTGGGAGAAAGACAAACAAGGAGGAAAATGGAATATTTTTATGGCAGATGGCATAATTCATGTACAAAAAATATGTACAACTTTCAACGAGCATTTTGTTAGCATCGGACAAGAGTTAGTAAAAAAATCAATTGTAGTGAAAATCTCCAGAACATCAGAAAGAATAACTAAAGGAGCAGTTTTACTGAGCACCAACCAATCCAGAAGAAATAAAAAAATTATTATAAATAACTTAAAATCGAGGAAGAGCGCTGGGATCGACGGTATTTCTGCTGAAGTTTTGGAGGCCGGTATTGAAGGATATACACGACCGATGTGCTATAATATCTTTCAAACTGGAATATTCATTCTGAACACGGCTGTTGTGGAACCCCTTCACAAGGAAGGAGACAGGAAGCTATGTTCCAATTATATGTAGACTTATTTCGTTAAAAGCGACCATTTCCAAAGTAATAGAAAATGTCATCAAAACTAGGCTCACATCTCACCTAGAAGAAAATGGATTTTTATCCAGTGATCAGTTTGGCTTTAGAGAGGGCAGATCAACGCAGGAAGCCCTTGCATATCTAACATAAACCATTTATGAAAAACTTGATAAGAATGATGCCTCCCTATATATATATATATAATTACATAATGCCAACCCTGTATATTGCAGATGAACTCCTTATCTATTCTTATTCGAATATTCATATTACTTTGTTACATTTTGATGAGACATCATTTTGATCACGCCACGTGTGTGGGTGTATATTTGTCCCATTGTTCGATACTGATTGTCGTAATTAATTTGAGATAAGGAATGTTATAAATACGTCTCAAGACGAATGTATCCTCAAATAATTAAGTGTATGTCTTCCTAGCTAATTGTTAGAATAGGATAATCTTCCGTTGTGAATAAATCTTTTTTTTAAAAGATCGGCTTTCGCTCCAAAAACGTAATTGGCGACGAGGTTATGGGATTGTGCCGGTTTTCGTGAAGAACTGTGTTTCGAAACTTCGAGTGTGAAATCGTAGTTATCGCCGTGCTAAGAACTTCCAAAAACTTTTAGTTTCAACTGTTAAGGTGCCAAATCCAGCAACAACGAGGAGAAAAGCCGTTTGGAGACCTGATTGTGTGGGTAGCGTCTACAACGACTCCAGAAAAACAACGTGGTGAGAATCCTATCTAGAAACACTTTTTAATTCCCAGTCACTGACCCTGGTCCAAAGTCTTCAATCTTTTCCCACGGTTTTGAGCGTAAAACTTGTGTGAGTTTTCTCTAGGTTTCTTATAAAAAACCGATTACTAGAGTTTTTCCTAGGTTTCTCAATACAAAAAACCGATTACCAGAGTTTTTCCTAGGTTTCTTATAAAATAAAAAATCGAATACAATTATTTTCTAAGCACAATATAATTTTTCAAGATTACTTCCGTAAAGCATTTTAAAGGCCGGAAGAATACGAATACGAATAAAATGGCAGTCGCACCAGAACCAAATATGTTTGATAGACTTAAATTAATTGACTTATTTTCAAAGTCAATTGTACCATTTGATGGTAATCCTGCAAATCTCGCACGATTTTTAAATCACTGCGAAAGATTTTATAATAGGTTCCAATCTGCCGACGCGTTAATAAATGAAGCAATAATCGATATAATAAAGAGTAAATTGGTAGGAAATGCCAGTGAAATCGTAAGTTCTAATGAGAGAATTACAGATAACTGGATTAACTTGAAGGAATTTTTTAAGTTAAGATTTGAGGAAAAAATAAGCCTCACAGTTTTGTTTTGGGATCTCCAAAATGCCCAAAGAATTCGTAACGAAAACGATTTAGATTTTCTAGAGAGAATAGTAGATTTAAAAAATAAACACCATTCGCAAGTCGAATTGTCTAATTTACCGATTCTTGAAAAGGATCAAGAAAAAAATATTGCGTCACGAGTAGCAACTAGAGTTCTGCTCTATAATATTAACCCAGAATTGAAAACAGCTCTTAGAGGACATGGAATTATGAACTATGACGATATAGTAAATTTTATTCGTCAAGATTATTATTTTTATCAACAACCCTATATGCACTATAAAAATCAAAATAATCGGAGGAATTTTCCTCAACAAAATCAGAAGAATTTCAACCAAACTAATAAAAATAATTTTCCAAATAATAATCGAACAAACTTCCCAAATAATAATTATGGAGGTTTTACTCAAAATAATCAACATTGGGGAAAATGCCAATCTAGTCAAAATAATCAAAGAAATTTTTATCCAAATAATTCCCAACCGAGATTCCCATCTCAACCGATTAATTTCCAACAAAAACAAGTAAAAACTTATTTCCCGACAAATCGTCAAGTTTTTGGAAATAATCCAAATACCTCTTATAATGAACGTAAAAACGAGAATGTTTTCAAACCTCATCCAAAGGATACAATCTCCCCCTGAAAAAATGTCGATTCAGACAAGGAATTATCCCCAAAAGAGATCTAATTATTCTACCCAATATCAACAAAGTCCCCAGAGACAATATTTTAATAATCAACCCAATCCAAATATATTGAAGAATCAACCAATATGGCGTATACTTCGAAAGACCCGAGATTCAAAAAACGTGATTTCAACGAACGTTCATATCCAGAACGTAATAATTCCAGTAAATATTTAAATGAAAATTTTCGAGATCGTGCCATGAACGACTCATTGACTTAAATAATACGTTAGATAAAACAAACCAACTCCCCTATATTCAATTCCAAAATCCTAAATGTAAACTTTTAATTGATAGTGGATGCTCTGTTTGTCTTATTGATCCAAAATTCGCGTATAATAATTTCCCTAAAAATATTTTTAATGAATCTACGACACTAACTGCATGTTTCAAAAATCAAACTGCAAATGAAAAAGTTTTAATACCTTTATTCCCCGAATTTCAAATAGATGATTTTCATCCCTTTGTCGTATACAAGTTCCATAAGAATTATGATGGTCTTATAGGAGCAGATTTTTTGAATAAATATGGACTTAATTTAGATTTTAAAAATCAATTATTGACTAATAATTATTGTCAAATCCCTTTTTATTATCAGAAAGTATATCAAAAACTCCAAAATATCCCAATGGATCCTGAGTTTTCAAATATAATAAAACATAAAATTGATACGATCAACCAACACTTAGCAGATATCCAAAATATTTTAGAAGCATTTAAAGCGGATAATCTGAAAATTCAATTAAATGAATGTTCCTTTGAGAATGAAATTAAAACAAATGATAATAATATTCCTGAAGGAATCGTACCTAATCCAAAAAAATTGAAAGCAATTGCTGAATTTCCAATTCCTAAAAATCCCAAAGAAATAAAATCATTTCTTGGACTCGTAGGATATTATAGAAAGTTTATCCCTAATTTCGCAAAGATAACGAAACCATTAACTTCATGTTTGAAGAAAGATTCCAAAATTAATATTGATGATCCGAAATATATCGAAGCGTTCGAAATATGTAAAAGAAATTTATTGAATCACCCTGTATTGAGATACCCCGATTTCGATAAGCCATTCGTTCTTACAACTGATGCGTCAGGTTTCGCGATAGGCTCTGTTTTATCTCAAGGTGAAGTTCCGAACGACCTTCCTATAGCATTTGCGAGTAGAACCCTTAACCCAGCTGAGACTCGTTATTCCACAATAGAGAAGGAGTTACTTGCTGTGGTCTGGTCGTGCAAAAATTTCCGCCCCTATCTCTATGGAAAGAGATTTACTATTTATACGGATCACAAACCCTTAATATGGTTATTTTCATTAAAAGAACCGAATTCCCGCCTTATGCGCTGGCGGATAAAACTAGAAGAATTTGATTATGAAATTCGTTATAAAAAAGGTTCAGCTAATAATGCTGATGCTCTCAGTCGAATTATAATAGAGTCAGATAATAAATTGACTTATAAAGATTTTGAAAAAAATTATGAATTGAAAAATATTAAAGATTCCCCTAAGATAACGGAAAAAACAGGTTATTTATTTAAAGCCCCAAAGAATTATGCGTTAGCACATTGCGTTTCCCGTGACTTTCACATGAACAGAGGTGTAGCCCTCGAATTTAAAAATAAATTTGGTCAAATAGATCATTTGAAATCTCAAAATAAGCTACTAGGAGAAGTAGCAATGATCCAAATAAACGATCGAAATATTTATTATTTAATCACGAAAGATTCGTATTTTCATAAACCGGAATATGAAACCGTTTTTCAATCAATATTATATCTCAGAGAATTGTGTCAATATAATAATGACAAATACTTAGCTTTACCCAGAATTGCATGCGGTCTAGATAAATTAGACTGGCATATTATTTTAAATATGATAAAATACATTTTTGCGGAATCAAATATAAAAGTTATTGTATATTCCTTACCGAATCGGAATATCGGAGGAAATACTAACGAATTTGAAAATGATCCAATGATAGAGATCAATACGTTCGAAAAAACGAACAGGATCAATAATGGTCCAATGTTTAAAATAAATAAATTCGCAAGGACGAATAGGATCGATAATGATCCGATGTTAAAAATAAATAAATTCGCAATGACGAATAGGATCGATAATGATCGAATGTTAAAAATACATAAATTCGCAAATACGAATAGAATCAAAAATGATTCAATGGCGACAAATGCCAGTAATGCCACAGATGCATATTATTACGCAAATACGGAAATGAATAGAATCGAAAATGATTCAAATACAAATAATTATGAAAATGTTGAAATAAATAGAATCGAAAAAGTTTCATCGTCGATTAGAAATCGAATAAATAAAGAATAATTACGAAAAGCACTGCCGTGAAGGCAGGAGCTTTTGAGCGCTCGTACATGCACCTAGTAGGTAGATTCGCATTTTCCAGTTTTAGAAATCAATTGAAGGAATTTTTGACTGCTGTCAAAAAAATTCTGAAACTTAGGCGAAACTCCAGACTTCATGTCGGTGCTTCAGCTGATCAATTTTTTTCCGATAATTCGCTAGAATTTTCCACGGTATCTATGGTCTTGGTGATGCGATCTGGACAAAATTCTGCACGTAGTTTGAATACATTATTCCTGAGCTAGGTGCATAATTTCATTCCAATCCGATCGGTAGTTTCGAAACTATCATTGATGAACGCGACCGCGACATTCGAGATCCACACCTATCCTGAAATTTTCAAGTTCCTAGGCCTTTCCATTACAAAGTTATAATTTTCTATGGTTTCTATGGTTCTGGTCATGCGAGCTGGACAAAATTTTGCATATAGCTTGAGTACGTGATTCTCCATTTGAGTGCAAAATTCCACCTCGATCGAATCAGTAGTTTCAAAGTAATCAGAAAAACAAAATTTCGAGCGGCCATATTTACGGAACCCCTAGTCCAATTTTTCTCATTGATGAACATGACCGTGAAATTTGCGATCCAAACCCACCCTGAAAATTTCAAGTTCCTAGGCCTTTCCGTTCAAAAGTTAGAATTTTCTATGGTTTCTATGGTTCTGGTCATGCGATCTGGACACAATATTGCTTCAATATATCATTCTCGATTAAAATACAAAATTTCATCTCGATCGAATCCGCAGTTTCGAATTTATCGAGAAAACAAAATTTCAAACGACCGTATTTACGGAACCCCTTGTATAATGTTGCTCATAGATGAACGTGATCACGACATTCGAGATCCACACCTATCCTGAAAATTTCAAGTCCCTAGGCCTTTCCGTTCAAAAGTTACAATTTTCTATGGTTTCTATGGTTCTGGTCATGCGATCTGGACAAAATTTCACATGTAGCTTGAACACCTCATTTTCCATTTGAGTGCAAAATTTCATTTCGATCAAATCTGTAGTTTTCAAGTAATCAGGGAAACAAAACTTTGAACGGCCATATTTACGGAACCCCTAGTGGAATTTGGCCCATTAACGAACTTAACCGAGCCATTCGGGAACTGAACCTACCCTGAAAATTTCAAGTTTCTAGGACATTCCGTTCGAGAGTTATCGTGTATACGGCCGGACGGACGGCCGGACGGCCGGACGGACAGACTCGAATTTTTCGACGGATTCGTCATCAGTGAGTCGAACATAGTCGATTGAGACCATTTTCGGCTCAAAATTCGAAAAATACAGACATCGTGACGAAATGATATAGCCCTCGTGTAAGTTGTACGAGCGCTCAAAAATACGAAGCATGTTTGAAATGGTTAAATTCAAACGATAAAATAAAAATAAATTTAAATGAGACAGAATTTTCTACTGTCCAGCGTAATATTAAGAATCCCATAATGAAAATCCCATATACGAAGAAACGGTTAAAGTCACCATCTTCGAAAATAATTTCTAAAACTATCCCTTATTATAAAGTACGGAAAAAGTTATAAATATTTAATTACGCAATATATTCAAAGATGGATTTTCATATCACACCCTTACTTATATAGTTAATCGATTAAACGATATTTACGGAATATAATTTCGAATTTTATCCAAAGAATTCTATATAAACTATATAACCTTAAAATATTATTTGAGATAAATCTCATTTCCATTTGCTTATTAGTAGCATAAAACATTAGAAGGATTAATGTATTCTCCTTCAGACATTCTTTGAACATTCAATTGATTTGAAGCGCGATTTTCTGAATTATCGCGCGCGATCTTTGCTCGTTTTGAAGCATTTTAGACAGGATTACTTGACTGGCTATCGGAAACTGCGTCGTGCACATTTCCATCGCCGAAAAGGACCCTTGTTTCATATTATTGATAATCATCATTATCCTCCGCTTCGCAATTATATGAAGAATTAGAAAAAAAAAATATAGTATTTTCTTTGAGACATGTTTTGAACAATGTTACTTCATACACTATATTCCTTAAATATGAAAAATGAATTTAAAACCCCCTGATCAAACTGATACAAGATAAACTCAATTGATTACGAGAGAATTCAATTAATTTAAGACGAAAATATTATTGTCGGAACATCTTGTTCAGATTTCCATGTTTCAAGTTTCCAAGTTCGAACAGTTCCAAGTTTTGTAATGTTCATATTTCAAGAATTGACTTTTCAATTCTCAATTTCATTCCCTTGATTATAACGTCACTAGAGCCAGCCCTGCTCAATAACGCGATTATTTAAGAATGTATTACGAATCAAGTAAGGAAAAGCTTACGTCTCACATAACAATCGAAAGTAATGTACTATGAGTTACGATAGGAAAACCTACGTCACACATATTACTCTTCAAATTGAAAATGTAGATAAATTATTGATGTATTTTAGCCATTACGGCATTCCTAATAAAATAACGTGTGACAATGGATTAGAATTTAAAAATGGCATAGTCCAAGATTTTTGTAAAATCCATAAAATTGAAATTCATTATTTTACGATTTATAATCCCAACTCAAATGCAAAGAACCCTCAAAAATAATTATCATGTTATGATTGGATATTATTCCAAAAGAGGACGATATGTACCAATATGTACCAGTTGAATTGAATAAAATATGAGAATTAATTTCGAATTATCGAAAAGAAATAAATGAAGTCAAAATCTAATTTTGCTCGCACATTAAATTTTAAATAGCACACAAATGATATAAAAAAATGGGAGAAGTTTTAAATGAACATATTCAATTAATATTATTAAAAGAGGACTCATTAACTTAGGAGGAAAGATTTCAAAGATTTTATTCGGAACGTTAGATTCCGATGACGAGGAATTATATAAAAACTATTTTGATAGTATTCAAAAAAATGAAAAAGTTTTGATAAGAAATCAAAAACAGATCGCAACAGTCGTAAATGACCTTAAAAATAAGTATATTGAAAAATTTCAGAAAATGTCAGAAAACCTTAAATTGCTTCAAGTTATACCAGCAATACAAGAAATTCAATACATGCATCTCCTGACATTTGAACTTAAAGATATCAAGAATATTCTAGATGAAATTGCAACTGCAGTGAGTTTTGCAAGATTACATCTTTTACATAAATCAATATTACCTTATTCAAAATTCCTTGAATTAATAAAAAACGTTACTATAATACCTTTACATCATCTGAAAGATTATTATCAGATATGTCATACGAAAGTAATTTTCAAAAAGAAAGCATTACTATTTTTAATATCAATCCCAACGGTATACAAAGAAAGTTATGATTTATACAAGTTTTACTACCTACCGCAAAACAATTTATCCCTTCCATATACCGATCCTTATTTACTCTCACAAGAAGAAACCCTGAAATGGTCAACGAAATTTTGCCATCCAGTGGAAGATGATTATCTCTGCGATCAAGACACCTTAGCTGAATCACCAGCATACCTTCGAAATATTTTGAAAAACCACACCGAAAACTGTCCAAGAACGACAACGGTACTTTCTCCAGATTTAAAATTACTAGAAGATGGAAATATCCTATCCATCGAAAATAAAAATGTTTTAGAAAAATGTCTTCAGCAAACAAGACATTATTTTGTGCCTCCTATGACAATTCTACGAACCAAATGTGCTGTGAGCAACACGAGAAAAGAAATCGTCCCAACTACTACGTTTAATGAAGAAAAATACGTGATTCTACCCAAGATAACTTTATTCAACCCAAATTCCACAAATGAAGAATCCCGGAAAGATGAAGACATCCCGGATATCAAGATAGAAGACCTGGACCAATGGAATCTCCAGCCTTCAAGATTTATATTTTTGCTTATTGTTATAATAATCATTTTATTGATATTTACTTATTTTATTTTGAAATACTTAAGAAAAGATATTTTTTGTAAAGCTACACCTACTACAGGTGATACCTTTATCCAAGGTGGGGAGGAATTACATAATGCCAACCCTGTATATTGCAGATGAACTCCTTATCTATTCTTATTCGAATATTCATATTACTTTGTTACATTTTGATGAGACATCATTTTGATCACGCCACGTGTGTGGGTGTATATTTGTCCCATTGTTCGATACTGATTGTCGTAATTAATTTGAGATAAGGAATGTTATAAATACGTCTCAAGACGAATGTATCCTCAAATAATTGAGTGTATGTCTTCCTAGCTAATTGTTAGAATAGGATAATCTTCCGTTGTAAATAAATCTTTTTTTTAAAAGATCGGCTTTCGCTCCAAAAACGTAATTATATATATATCTTGATTTGGCGAAAGAATTGATTCGGTAGATCCACGAAATCCTATTGGTGTAAATAAAACTGGAGGTTCTATTCTTCATTTGAATGTGTTCCGCTGTCACCAATTCGTACTAAGACCTAGGGTGTCTACCCTTATTAATCATATTCCGCTGTCACCAATTTTTATCTATCTATAACCTGAGTTGTTTAACTAAAAAACCCTCTTGTACACTTATCTATTTTCCGAAAAGGCCTTGATTCATGCTCTCTGCACGAAGAGAGAGTCTTTTGTCTTATTTTTCTGAGGAACAGGTATTCAGGAAAGAAAACCTCGAAATTTTAAAAGAACATATTATATTTAAGAAAAAAATGATGGTAAAATGCGTACATAAAATCGTAATTTGCACAAACATCAAAAGAACATCCAAATACAGCATCTGTCGTTCACTTAGTTTCTCACAATCGTAATTAAATCAAACAATTCAACTGTTACTTCCCATCAACATGTCAATCGAAATGTATGAGGGGTCAGTTACAACTAATATTCACATTTCGTACGTAAAATCGAACGTACATCGAATCAACTTCGGATCGAGATATCAATAATATTGGGAATTACAATAACGCCATTCACATTCATAGGGGTTAAATTTGAATTGAATTTTCCTACCTTGGTCTGCAAACCACCTAGTTTCTCTTTTGTACCTGTTTGGAAACTAAACCACATACACACGATATTGGCCTTTATTTTTATTCGCACTCGGAACAGAAAAGAACGGCTTTTGACTTTACTCAAAATAAACTTCTTAAACACTTGTTTGTACGATCTAACACAGTTACCCCCTTAAACCGAAATCTAACAAAAATCCTCTTCTGAAAAATACAACACTAACTTCCTCTAACCGCCCTCCGACCGAAACCGTCGCCCGAATTTTGCCCTTAGTGGTGAGCTCTCCTTTCGCTAAGTAACTCATAGAATTCTCCCCTGAACATTTCTACACTATTTTCCTTTAACCGAAACCGTCGTCCGATTTGTCCTTCATCGCGATGAGTCCCCATTCCCCGAGCAACTCCCTTTTTCCGAGTAACTCCACTCTCGACGAGTAACTGACTCTAATTTTTCCTTGATCTCCAAAAGTAAACTCTACCCCCCTTTCAAAAAGAAGCCTCAGCTCAAGAGTGGGCATCCAGACGCTTAAACAGCAATTCTCGTTTCAAAAATGTTCCCGTGAGACTGATTTCGTAATCTACGGTGGACACAGAGGCGGATCGACGATTTCCGGGGCCCTACGCTTGAAAACTTTCGGGGCCCCACTCTACTTTTTCTTTCAAAAATATTTTTCAATCCGAATTCGGTTTTTTCAAAACAAACATAAATTTTATCGATAATATTTAAGATATATCAATATAAATAAACTAAATGAATTGAAATCAACACAATGTGAACAACTCAAAAAAGTATATCAGGTACAAAATAGAAATCAATATTTCTTTTCACAAAGAAACAAATAAACATGAACATGAAAAACTATTGGAAATTCAAGAATAATATGAAATGCCGAAAAACTAATCAAGTAAACTTTTTTTCCTTATTTTCATGTCTGCAAATTCTTTTATTGCAGCATCATAATCCAGACTCTTCGTTATATCACTCTCAATCGAAAGTATTCCTAAGAACTGCAGTTTGTTTTCCTTCATAACTGTTCTATATTTATTTTTTATTATGGATAACTTGGAAAATGAACGCTCTGCTTCGCAACCATGTTATTGGCAATGTTAAAAATAACTTCAGAGCTATATATAGGTTCGAAAAAACTTCTTTCATTCCCTTATCATAGATTATTTTTAACATCTGCGAAAAACTCGTTTTTTTTTCATGTTTTAAGAGTTTTAGATATTCTTTGAACTGAGATGCTTCACTGATAATTCCTTCATCAAGATCTTCTTCATAATTCTCCAAGAGCGCTTTGAAACTGTCCGTTTGAATGTCTTGCGAAAGATCCCCTATATCGAATATACATTTCAATTGCACAGTTGTTATATCTCGATAGACGGAACTTCGATTGTCCAAGTCGGCAACCAGAAAATCTAACAGTCTTTTCAAGATCTCGACCCTGAATTTATCTTTTTCAAAAAAAATTGGCATTTGAGTTTCCCTATTCGTGAGCAATTTTTTTCTAATGTGTTGTTTATTGGACTCATCCTGGGAGGGAGTATTCTTGTTCAATATTATTACTTATTTCTCTAGCTTGTGCCTCTATATGGTCTTTGTGAATCAGTTTCTGTCCGCATTTCCTCTAAAAATGACTTTAAAAATTCCAATAAATGGTATCCACATTGCAAATCCAAATGAGGTGTTTGAAGTTTGGAAGAAACTTTCTCAAAGCGTTCTAGAATTGTTTCCCAAATAACTGTGGACATAGCGTATTCTAACTTTATTAGCTTTTTGAATATATTTTTGTCTTCTCTATTTCATCCACGTAAATATGCTTCAAAACCTTTAAAATATCCTTATACCCAAACTTCAATGCTTTAACAGCTTCATGCGGTGATACAGAGAAAAAAAATTACAACACTGTAAGATACCGAAATAATCTAAGACTTATGCAATCAACTTAACAGCTTCAGCTCCCACAAGGTTCAATGAATGTGCCGAACAAGGAATGAAATCAGCAAATCTATTGATGGACTTGAAACGAGCTTGCACTTCACTATATCGGCCACTCATTATGGGTGCGTTGTCCTCGGATGTTTTCTAAGGGAGGGCCAGTACAAGTCAAAAAAGTAGATATTGTATTATATTGTATTGTATATTGTTTATATCCCGACTCTCCTAGGTCTCCGTGAGACCCCTCAGAAGCTCAGAGCTTGTGCGAGTTAGGAGACCCGGTTGTGTTCTGTGTAGGCTTTGTTACTGTGTCCTTACGCCACCTGAGGCACAGCACTGTTAATTGTTTACCCAACAGTGAATATTTGTTCAAACAAATATTCAGGGGTATGTCTCTCAATTGGAAGGAATGTCAAAAACCTTTCATAAGACAATCTTTGATAGCAGTATCTCAAAACTATAGCTAGTTGATCAATGTGTACCAAATCTGGTGTAGAATCAACAATTATTGAATAATACTGAATCGACTTCATTTATTTGATTGACAATTGTACTCGGTACTTGCTATCCCATTATGGCAACTAGTTCTTCATAGATAGTTTTAGACAAATAGGAAATTGATATTTTTGAATCAGATTGGCATTTTTCCAAATGTTCCTGAAGGAACGGATAAAATTCTGAAATTAACTCGATAATTCCCATAAAATTGCCATTGTTGGGTGAGCCCCGTTTCTCTTCATGGCCTCTTAATGCCAAGCCTCTCTGACACAAAAATTTTAAAACTGCCACAACCCTTTGCAATACTTTGTAAAAGTAGGCGACTTCCTTTTTGGTTTGCTGCTCAATTTGTTTGTCATTGCTGTTCTTATTTTCCTTTCTAGCAAACGATGTTAACATTAACTGCTTGTGATTTTTACTTTCTTGGTGCATATCTAATAATCGTGTAATTACTGTAATGTTAGACCAATCGTTCACTCCGGTTTTAAATTTTGATTCTACTGAGGAAAACAGTTTACAAGCAATACAATAAACCATTCCACTACTTGGTGAGTAGCAAAGCCTATGCCTTTTTAGCTTTTGCCCGTTTTTAAGGGTTCTATGAAACAGGAATTATTGAAATATCTTTTTTGCTTCTTGCTTCCCGAATAGTATTTCAGATCGAGAATAATTGTTTTCATGGTTGCAATTTTGTAAATACGAAAAATCTTCTGTAAGAAATGCAAAACAAGTGTCCTGCATCCCTCTAATATCGACGGTGGCATGTACCTATATTTCAAAGGGATGCCGACAACTCTACTGCCACCGTTGCGGGAATTTATTGCAGGCCGATAAGAATAATTGGAGAAAACATGCGGATGCTTAACCTTTGATTTGATGTTATTTTTTTACTGACAGCTGAATTTCGCTCTATGTCTGGTTGCGTTTCGTGTGACTGAAAATTTAGACGTTATTCTCCATTATTATTCATATTCACTTGCAAGACGAATTTTCATTCTGAAGAAAATTTGATTCCGATCGGGGGTCCCTGTGGACCTCGGGGCCCTACGCTTAAGCGTACTAAGCGTACCGGTTAATCCGCCACTGGGTGGACATAAACAATTTCCACTACAATGTTGCAAATGGACAACTTTGCCTTTTAGACGTTACTTATCGAAACCATGGGTGGTCTTTTCGTCGAACTTATCATGACCATTAAAATAAATGACATCCGTCTGGACACCTGCAGATTAATACAATGTAGATGAAGTATTTTCTTTCCATTCAGGCAATGCATTTGAATTTAAATAATCCATGTAATTTTGAATAGGTATTTCCCAATTATTACATTGGATCGTCTGGCTGAAATCTGTGTGACTGGGTCTGGTTTCAGTATATTCAGGAGGTACTCAACCAACAGAAAGCAGGTCGGGAGTGTCGAGAATGAGCGTAGTGATATAAAATACTTGAGATATGGAGTTCCTCGAACTGTATACAAATTTCTTCAAATGGCCGTGTTTATATCGTGACAAATTTTTCAGATTGTGATGAACTGAAACAAAATAATTTATAATGTTGATGCCATTTTTCTGCAAACATTCGGTTCATGGGGATGGCGGGTGAAGAGCTTTCAATTTGAATAATTTATTTCTTTATTGGTTTCTCTAATTTTTCTGCATTTGTTTGTAATGAAAGGATTTGATTTTCCATGTATTGGGAATACCAGGGAGAATAAAGATGTTGAGGAGGTCAGGAGGGAATTCAAAGAAAATAGATTATTAAATATTACACACTTCAACATTAGAAGTAGACGTTAAAACTTCAATGAATTACATATTGGCTTATTTGGATATGCTAAATAATTATTGTGTGAATAGAAATGATGGTTTGTTAGTTTATATTGAGGAATAATTGAAAGCAGTTTTGAATTTTGTTAATTTTTACAGTCGTTTTTTTGTATGAAACTCATTTGGCCATAATTGTTTAGTATATTCTGAAGTTTCTTTCTTAAGGTTGGGGTATTCAATGTATAATATTATTTATTGAATATGGAAGGCGTCTGTATACAAGCGATGCCTAGTCTAGACACTCCTGAGATATTTAGCTGAGGAATGCTTGTAAGAGATAGATGAATAAATTATTATTATTATGTATTATCAATGACTTGAAATCCCAATGCAGTTGAACATGAAGCGGCAGATTCTCCGTTATGCGGACGACATAAACATTTTTAGAACATATGGACATGCAGCGTTTTCTATTTCTTCACGTTATTGTTAATTGTAGGTTGAAAGGATTAGATAAGACTAGATTTCGTTCGGGTTAGCCATGATGGCTCTCCTGCAGGAGAACCTTCCTGCCCGCATAATCTGCCGAAACAGTGAAGTCTCTTTCTCTTAACCACCGAGATTTGGCACCGTTGGACTTATTTCTTGTCATGAAGTCGGTGAGCATCCCTGCAATAGGATATGTCCTATGTTAGGTTGAAGTAATTTCAAGGCGGAGAATTCGAGCTCTATATAAGAATATGGAGGGTTGTTCAACATTTTCGAATTTGGTGCAAGATCAAGGATTATGAATCTTCTATTTTCTTGTTCTGGTTCGGATCAAGGCTGTTGTTTCGCCAATATCAGTTACAGTAATAGTTTCATTGATAAGCGTTCATCTGAGCCCACATAAAAAGAAATTCGAAGTGTCACTAATAATAGAGAGTTATTGGGCGCTTTATAAAGAGGAGCAGTAATAAGAGCAGTGATAATTTGACATATTCGTATGAGCTCTATAAACCACAGATGCAGTTTTTTCCGATAAGATTAGTGCAAGTCCGGTCTGGAAACGTCCAGACCGGTAATCTGGAAACGTGGGTTCGAATCCCGCCTGGGGAAGTAGATTTTTCCGAAGTTCATTTGATTTCATTTAACATCTTTCTGTCTGCCAGCCATTATAATTACCTTTGATATATATATATATATATAGGCCAACCGTGAATAAAAACACTGCACTGAAATACTCACCTAGTAAGTAAAAAGATTTTCTTGTTCTCGTATAAAGATTACGAAGGATAGCCTGGCACCTAGATTGATTCCAAATGAATGAATCATGACTTGATCCAGGAAAACGAGCAATCACATTCATTATCCTCATATCACTGCTGCATATCTGAAAAATGAAAATAAAATATAAAAAAACTATCACACTATCACAAAATTCTCACCAGTTGTACATTCAAGGAGTGATATTTTTTTCTGTTGACGTACAGATGTTCTTCCCTTTCTCCTGATGGAGGAACAATAGCCACATGGGTGCAATCAATCACTCCTATAACCCCAGGAAATCCAAATTTCTGATAGAAACTGTAAAATAATAATTGTCAATTACTCTTCTTGGAAAATTGACAAAATAACGTATAAGTACAGCTAAGATGATAGAACTATATATGGAAGTAAAATACTTCGAGGCAAGCAAAAATGTACTCACTTTTCACGAAGAATTTCACAGTCTCTAATTGTCGAAGGAAATTTGACGAATTCATTAAAAATTTCAATGGTATTAAGAGCAGCCGAAACTTCTTCAATGCACCTACTCACAGAAGATTGACTGACTCCTACCCAAACATTTGCGCCAATATCCATTTGATAGCTTCCAGATGCATAAAATTTCAATGCCACTAGTACCTATAATATCGATAAAAAGTTATACTTATACCCCATTTCACTTCCTCGAAAAGCACTCTCATACCTTCGTTTCTTTATCCAAATCATGAAGTCTCTTAGGGGGAGTTAGAAAATGATTCAGCTTTTCTACCAAATCACGAACCATTTGTTTGCTCAAACGAAACAAACGGATAAACATTTTATCTGATAAATTATCAAACGGATTTTGCCTAAAATGGTTATAATAATGTCTTTCGCGGCCTTCATGCACCAACATTTCGGCACCATCTACAATATTATTCATATTATGTAACACAAGCTCTTCTAAATTCATTTTCGAATAATTCACAACACGATTTATAACAATAATAACTACAACAGAAACTTCAAACTTCAAAATGCGTGCTACGTCAACGAATCGTTCACAACGAACGTATGAAACAGATCACTCGTTGTCGAACGAACGTTTGAACTATTATTTTGAACGAATAGTTCATAGAGTCGTTCCCCGAGAATTGCAATTTCAAGAAATCTACGCTCATGACGTCACGAACGTATACGTTCATCGAACGAGTGATCTCGAGAATCGACCCCCCGAACGTAACTTGGCTGTATTTTAGGCCACTCCCGGACAATGGCTTTCTTCAGCGTCTCGAGGCTGGTGTGATTTTTGAGCGCTCGTACAACTTACACGAGGGCTATATCATTTCGTCACGATGTCTGTATTTTTCGAATTTTGAGCCGAAAATGGTCTCAATCGACTATGTTCGACTCACTGATGACGAATCCGTCGAAAAATTCGAGTCTGTCCGTCCGGCCGGCCGTATACACGATAACTCTCGTACGGAATGTCCTAGAAACTTGAAATTTTCAGGGTAGGTTCGAATCTCAAATGCCGCAGTTAAGTTCGTTATTGGGCAAAATTCGCCAAGGGGTTCCGTAAATATGGCCGCTCGAAATTTTGTTTTTCTGATTACTCCGAAACTACTGATTCGATCGAGGTGAAATTTTGCACTCAGATGGATAATTACGTACTCAAGCTACATGCAGAATTTTGTCCAGCTAATGGAAAGGCCTAGAGACTTGAAATTTTCAGGATAGGTGTGGATCGTAAATGTAGCGTTCACGTGTATCAATGAGCAAAATAAGACTAGGGGTTCCGTAAATATGGCCGTTTGAAATTCAGTTTTCTTGATCATTTCAAAATTATGGATTCGATCTCGACGAAATTTTGAATTTAAATTGAGAATTATATATTCGAGCTACATTTCTTCCAGATCGTATGATCAGAATCATAGAAACCATAGAAAATCATAACTTTCGAACAGAAAGGCCTAGTGACTCGAAATTTTCAGGATAGGTTCGGATCGCGAATTTCGCGATCCTTTTCATCAATGAGCCAAATTAGACTAGGGGTTCCGTAAATATTGCCGTTCAAACAATATTTTTTCTGATAATTTCGAAAATACTTATTGGATTGAAATGAAATTTCGCACTTATATGAAGAATAATGTATTATTTTGTCCAGATTGCATTACCAAGACCATAGATACCGTAGAAAATTCTAGCGAATTATCGAAAAAATGGACCCAAAGCACTGACGTGAAGTCTGGATTTTCGCGTTGGTTTGAAATTTTCTTTGATAGCTGTCAAAATCTTTCCAATTGGTTTGTAAAACTGGAGAATGCGAATCTACCTACAAGGTGCATGTACGAGCGCTCAGAAGCTCCTGCCTTCACGGCAGTGCTTTTCGAAATTTTTAGTTCTGACCTTGCTTTCCAAAATAGCTCACAGAGAATAATTCAATGGATTCGCGTCTGGTGAATTCGAGAGCCATTGTGTGGTCGTAATGAAGTTCGGACGTTGTTTTCCAACCATTCTTGGTTCACTCGCGCTTTGTGAGACGGTGCAGAGTCTTGTTGAAACGTTCATGGTCTGCGACCGAAATGTTTGTTTGCCCACGGCTTAAAAGCAGCCTCAAGAATAATTTCCCGATGATATGTCGCATTTACTTTGACGCCAGGCTCGATGAAAACGATTGGAGAGCGCCCATCCGCAGTTACAGCGGCCCAAACCATTATTTGTGGCGGTTGCTGCTTTCTGGTAGCCAACCGATGGCACAAATTCTCGTATGAACGGTTTGTCAAATTAAATAAAATTTATTCATTTTGGGAAAATGGCTCAATTGGGAAAATTTTCTCATCAGAAAACATGATTTTCGGAAATTGACCGCTTTCGGCCAAACGAAGCAACTCCTTCGCTCTCTCAAGTTTAACTTCTTGCTGCTCCGGTGTGAGATCATGCGCCTTTTGGAACTTGTAAAGCTTGACTTTGAGCTCATGTTTCGATATGCGTCGGATACTGCAACAGTATCGAGATCTGAGTTATAATGCAGAAAACAGTAATCATTTTTGCCATTCCTTTTTTGTGTGTACAATGGCAGAAGAAGACAGTTTGTCTAAATACTCGTTGCACATCTCCAGTGTCTCCAATTGAAAAAGGCCGTCGCACATGTAATACTGCTGCGCATGTGCGGAATAAATTTTATTTGATTCGAATACATTAGCCGCAAAAGCCACATATTATGGGGTATCTCCGTTGAAGGAAATTTTTTAGTGGTCTGCTGGCTTGGGATTTTCACAGAATCTAGCTAGTTGATTTGTAAGTGATGTAAAGAAATAACACATAATAATCGTTCTTTCCGCAGTGAACAGTTCAATTGGTTGTTGCTGCGGGCATAAATATAATGCGATTTTGACATTTACGCTGTTAATTCATAACTATTAGAACTTATGACTTGATTGATTGTAGCCATATGAGAGAAAAGACGTTCTTTTGAATTCTCTGTGTTAATTGTTGATTATCTTGAGTTAATAGTGTTGAATTTCGCTCAAATTCATCCAGGGTGAAAATAATTGTTGTGAATTCATTCACAATAAATTTTCATTTACCGACTGTTTTTCAGTGGATTTACCTGACTTTGATTATTTCTTGTTTATATAGCATCGATTCTCTTATCAATCGGGTCCACTCACACATCTGCTGACATTGTCAACTGGAGGTATAAAGCATAACACACACCGCCCAACATCTTAAGCGAAGAATGGCCCTTAATGAAGATTTATTGAGATTTTTGAAAATTGAATTTGCCAAGCAGAATGCTGCTCTAAAGGAGGAACTGGCGAAGGTCAAGGAAGAAATCAGACAAGTGATATCTACCACCGGATTAAGATTAGAGTCGTCTGAGAGAAGAATCTCCAAGGTGGAAAGTGAAGTTCTTAATTTAAAAAGAAATGCTTCAAGGAACAACGTAATAATCTCGGGATTGAAGTTGGATGACTCCCATTTATTGCATTCTGTGGTTTCCCAACTCAACTCCTTTTTGGGCATTAATTTGATGGACATCGAGATCAATAACATTTATAGACTAGAAAGCCAGTGGTTAAGGTAGAATTCTTATCTTATTTGGCAAAAGCCAAACTGCTCAACAATCGGCATAAATTGAAGGGTTCCCAAATTTATATAAACGAGGATCTCTGCGAAGAGGACCGTGATGACCACAGGCTCCTCAGACAACAACTAAACTTGGCCAAAGCCAGCAGTTATAGAGCATTTATTAGGTCGAAGTGCTTATTTGTTAACGGTGAAAAATTCACTGTCGGACAACTCAAGAATTAAGTTGATTGTTTATTCTCAACGGAAAAACACCAAAACAGAGACTCTAATCCTCGGTCTGTTGGAAATTTTGAGCTGACAACAAGTGCACCAAACAGTCCTGCCCCTAAAACTCGGTATAAAGAAATGCTGAATGAACACGAACATTTTTTTAGAAGTGGAGGATTCAAGACTCAACAAGGAGATTTCGTCGATCAATCAGGTGCTTCATAAGGCGAAGGACTGGGAGGAACTGGGCAGAACGAGGTCACAGTCCCAGTCTTCGGGAAGTGTCAGGAAGGAACAAAAAGTAGTCAACCCTGGATCTAAGATCGAGAGAGGTGGCTGAGACGATTAGTTGAGTTTTTTTTTGAGGTGTTTCTATTTTTGAGCGCTGGTACAACTTACACGAGGGCTATATAATTTCGTCACGATGTCTGTATTTTGCGAATTTTGAGCCGAGAATGGTCTCAATCGACTATGTTCGACTCACTGATGACGAATCCGTCGGAAAATTCGAGTCTGTCTGTCCGTCCGTCCGTCCGGCCGTCCGTCCGTATGCACGATAACTATCGAACGGATCAACCTAGAAACTCGAAATTTTCAGTGTAGGTTCAGATCCCAAATGCCTCGGTTGAGTTCGTTAATGGGCCAAATTCCACCAGGGGTTCCGTAAATATGGCCGTTCAAAGTTTTGTTCCCCTGATTACTTGAAATCTACATATTTGATTAAGATGAAATCCTGCACTCAAATGGAGAATGAGGTGTTCAAGCTACATGTGAAATTTTGTCCAGATCGGATCTCCAGAACCGTAGAAACCATAGAAAATTGTAACTTTTGAACGGAAACGCCTAGGGACTTGAAATTTTCAGGATAGGTGTGGATCTCGAATGTCGTGATCACGTTCATCTATGAGCAAAATTATACTAGGGGTTCCGTAAATATGGTCGTTTGAAATTTAGTTTTCTTGATAATTTCAAAACTACAGATTCGATCGTGACGAAATTTTTTATACTAATGGAGAATGATATATACAAGCTACATTTCTCCAGATCACATGACCAGAACCATAGAAACCATAGAAAATCATAACTTTCGAACGGAAAGGCCTAGGGACTTGAAATTTTCAGGATAGGTGTGGATCTGAAATGTCGCGTTCACGTTTATCAATGAACAGAATTATACTAGGGGTTCCGTAAATACGGTCGTTTGAAATTTTGGTTTCTCGATAATTTCGAAATTGCGGATTCGATCGAGATGAAATTTTGTATTTTAATCGAGAATGATATATCAAAACAATATTTTGTCCAGATCGCATGACCAGAACCATAGAAAGGCCTAGGAACTTGAAATTCTCAGGGTGGGTTTGGATCGCAAACATCGCGGTCACGTTCATCTATGAGCAAAATTAAACTAGGGGTTCCGTAAATATGGCCGTTCAAAATATTTTTTTGCTGATATATTGCCGAAAATACTAAGCGGATTGGGATGAAATTTTGCACCTAGCTGAGTAATAATGTATTCAAACTACGTGCAAAATTGTCCAGATCGCACCACCAAGACCATAGATACCGTAGAAAATTCTAGCGAATTATCGAAAAAAAATTGATCAGCTGAAGCACTGGCATGAAGTCTGGAGTTTCGCCTAAGTTTCAGAATTTTTTTGACAGCTGTCGAAAATTCCTTCAATTGGTTTCTGAAACTGGAAAATGCGAATCTACCTACAAGGTGCATGTACGAGCGCTCAAAAGCTCCTGTCATCACGGCAGTGCTTTTCGTAATTTTTTTATGTTCTCTTTTCTATTTGATAATTGTGCATTATTTTGATTAATTTTTGGGTTTTTTTCTTCTCATTTCTTATAAAGCTTGTCTTCTGTTTTTAGGTTGTTTGAATATGGATCAATATTCGAGAGATTTTGAGGTGGAAATATACCGGTCTAGATAATTGAGCGATTTGAATAATTTCGATGTTTCAAAAAAGTTCAAGATATTCCATGATAATATTAAAAGTATAGAGAAAAATTTCGATGAATTTAAGTTTCTGCTGAGAATATATCCCGAGAACTTTCATGTAATTGTATTGACAGAAACGTTTACGATTCCAGATCAGAATCTTTTTGAAATTAGAGGATACACATGTTTATACAACAATGGTAATTACAATAGAAATGACGGTGTTATCATATATGTTCGAGAGGATCTACAGTACAGCGAAAAGATAGTATCGATTGTAGGGATAAAAGTTTTGGAAGTGGATTTGGGATTGATGGGTAAGACAATTAAAATAACGGAGTTTATCGTTCACCACAGTTGTGTCAGAGGATATTTAATAGGGATTTATTGGAATATGTTGAGAATACGGGAAAATGGGATTACCATGTTGTGGTGGGAGGCATGAACATTAATTTGTTATCTAATGGTGAACTCGTTGAAGAATATAGGAATATATTCGGCTCATTTGGATATAATGGGTGATTTTTTAAGAGCTTGAGAACTTTTTTAAAAAAAAAAACGCATAAAATTTGCAAAATCTCATCGGTTCTTTATTTGAAACGTTAGATTGGTCCATGACATTTACTTTTTGAAGATAATTTCATTTAAATGTTGACCGCGGCTGCGTCTTAGGTGGTCCATTCGGAAAGTCCAATTTTGGGCAACTTTTTCGAGCATTTCGGCCGGAATAGCACGAATTTCTTCGGAAATGTTGTCTTCCAAAGCTGGAATAGTTACTGGCTTATTTCTGTAGAATTTAGACTTGACGTAGCCCCACAAAAAATAGTCTAAAGGCGTCAAATCGCATGATCTTGGTGGCCAACTTACCGGTCCATTTCTTGAGATGAATTGTTCTCCGAAGTTTTCCCTCAAAATGGCCATAGAATCGCGAGCTGTGTGGCATGTAGCGCCATCTTGTTGAAACCACATGTCAACCAAGTTCAGTTCTTCCATTTTTGGCAACAAAAAGTTTGTTAGCATCGAACGATAGCGACCGCCATTCACCGTAACGTTGCGTCCAACATCATCTTTGAAAAAATACGGTCCAATGATTCCACCAGCGTACAAACCACACCAAACAGTGCATTTTTCGGGATGCATGGGCAGTTCTTGAACGGCTTCTGGTTGCTCTTCACTGCAAATGCGGCAATTTTGCTTATTTACGTAGCCATTCAACCAGAAATGAGCCTCATCGCTGAACAAAATTTGTCGATAAAAAAGCGGATTTTCTGCCAACTTTTCTAGGGCCCATTCACTGAAAATTCGACGTTGTGGCAGATCGTTCGGCTTCAGTTCTTGCAGGAGCTGTATTTTATACGGTTTTACACCAAGATCTTTACGTAAAATCTTCCATGTGGTCGAATAACACAAACCCAATTGCTGCGAACGGCGACGAATCGACAGTTCACGGTCTTCAGCAACACTCTCAGAAACAGACGCAATATTCTCTTCTGTACGCACTGTACGCATTCGTGTGGTTGGTTTAATGTCCAATAAAGTAAACTGAGTGCGAAACTTGGTCACAATCGCATTAATTGTTTGCTCACTTGGTCGATTATGTAGACCATAAATCGGGCGTAAAGCGCGAAACACATTTCGAACCGAACACTGATTTTGGTAATAAAATTCAATGATTTGCAGGCGTTGCTCGTTAGTAAGTCTATTCATGATGAAATGTCAAAGCATACTGAGCAAATACTAATGCATGAAAATACTAACCTCAAAAAAATCTGAGCAAATACTAATGCATGAAAATCCTAACTTCAAAAAAATCACCCGTTACTTCTTACATAAACGATGTAACCAGACCTTTCAGTGGCAGTTGTTTAGATCATATATTTCTTGGACGTCGTAATCCCACTGAAGATAAGAATAATGCATTCATCGTTCGTTCAGATAAAACTGATCACTATGCGGTATTGTTGTGTCTAGATGTTGAAAAAGGACAAAGGGAAGAAGGTCCTAGATATAAAAATTATGTAAATTATGGAAAATTGAAGGAGGAGCTTGGAAAAATAAATTGGGATAATATGATTGAAAATAAAAATGTAAACTCTTCTGCAGAACCTTTTATTGATTTAATAACATATTACACAGGAAAAAACACAATAAGGATAAGATTATCATATAGAAAATCAGCCAAGAAGGATTGGATTACACCAAGTCTTTTGAAAGCTATAAATAACAAAAATAACCTATATAAAAACATGATTAAGGACCCACTCAATATGAGATTGCAGTTGCAATATGCAAGATATCGAAATGCATTACAGAAGTTGATAAAAACTGCAAAAAGAGATTATATGAATAGCTTAGTAACAGAGAATAACTCAAAGGCGAGATCATTATGGTATTATGTCGATGATCTTTGCGGAAAAACTAGGCCTAAAACAGACATCAATTCGGTTGAAAGTTCAAGTGGACAAGTACTAACATCAAAGAAAGAAATGGTGGAGGAATTCGAAAGATATTTCAGTGAAATAGGAAAACGACTAGCTGAAGACATATAAGAAGTTCCAGAAACTGAGGAGGGAGAACATTATTGTGATAACACACTTTTTCTGTTTCCAACTTCTGAGGATGAAGTGAGAGAAATGACAAGGGAATTGAAAAATGGTGGAGCTCCCGGAAATGATGGTATCAGGACTGAACTCCTGAAAAATATCCTGATGAAGATGAAATAGTAAAACCTATAATGTTGGTAACAAATCTGAGTTTTGAGACGGCTGAATTTCCGAACATTTTCAAAGTGGGTATGATCGAACCATTGTTCAAGTCAGGGGATAAAACAATTTTATCAAATTATAGACCGATCTGTTTAACATCTAATTTGTCCAAAAAAATGGAATTATTATTGAAAGTTTGTATTATTAACTTTCTAGAGAAGAATAAAATTTTGTCTGATGATCAATACGGTTTCAGGAAGGGCAAATCTACAGAGGATGCAATTAGAAAACTGGTGGGGAGAATTTATCAATGGATGGATGGCAACAAGGTGGGTCTGTGCGTATTTATCGATCTTGCAAAGGCCTTCGACACCGTATCGCATAGGAAGCTACTACGAAAACTTCATCTCAATGGCTTTTGAGGTAAAGCATTCGAGTTAATGAAAAGCTATTCATCGGATAGGATCCAATTTGTGAAAATGGATGAACAAAAAAGTAGAGAAAAAGCTGTTGAATATGGGGTACCACAAGGGACAGTTTTGGGGCCAATTTTGTTCACTATTTACATGAATAGCTTGTTACTTATGAAAACAAAAGGGGAGATTATCAGTTTTGCAGACGATACTGCCATACTGTACGAAGATATTACTTGGGAAGAACTGAAACACCAAGCAGAGGGAGATCTTTTCACCATAAAACAATGGTTCAGAGAAAATAAATCAACTGTGAATTTGCAAAAAACAAAATACTCACCATTTTCCGCTTATAAATCGGGACTTCCACATATGGGCAATTTGGAAGTTGACAACGGAACATCAATCCCCGAAGCTGAGCACATAAAATATCTAGGAATTATAATAGATCGACATTTAAAATGGGATAAACATATAGATATCTTAGTGACCAAACTAAGGTGTTTACTTACCAAATTTAGATATCAGAGAAAGTACTTAGATATAAGAAATTTAATGATGGTGTACTCAGCTTTATGTCAGTCCCAAATAAGATATGGGATAATAGGTTGGGGCGGTGCATACAGTTGTCATATGGGGAGGGTTGAGGTAGTACATATGGGGAGGGTTGAGGTAGTACAGAAATGGTTGCTCCATATTATCTACGGAATGTCTCTCCTGTATCCGTCAGATGACTTGTTTGCTGTCTCGAAGGTTATGAATCCCCACCAATTGTTTGTAATTGTAATTGGCATAAGCGAGCGTAAAATTCAACTCAAACTAACGGAGTGTGAATATGAAACACGGAACAAGATGAATCAATACCTTACGCCAAGAGCAGTTAAACGTATAGGCCAGAGATGCTTCGCCTATCTATCCCCACGAATATATACCACAGTTTCAAAAGACCTGAAGAATATAAGAAAACCTAGTACAAAAGAGAATAAATTGAGAAATTGGGTGATTGATAAGGAAAGAAAATATTTTAATTATATCATAAATCCTCAATAATTTGCTTCAATACAATAATAAATAAAATATATAGCTACTTACCGGATGCGACCTTCCTCCATTCAAATTCAAATAATATAACTGGAAATAGATAAAATGAACTTGATACAATATTGTTATGATATTCAGATGACTAAGAATCCGGACCGAATATGTCCACTTGCCTGTGTTTTGATTTATGTATATCTAGGGCGTGGCAAGGGTGGCACTTGCCACAGGCGCAAGTTCCGAAGGGACGCCAAAAAATCTCAAAAATAAAAAAATAGAAGCGCCAAGCGAAAAAAAATAATTCGAAGGATGACAACACGGTTACGTATGTAAGTTATTCGATCACAACATTTCGAAACATTGATAATCAAAGTACAGAATGAGAATTGGTCAGAAATACGAGAAATATAGTCCAATTGTTATAAAAATCGGCAATATCGTCATGCAATTCCAAGCACAGCCCACAGCCCTTTTATGAGTTGTTTACACCACATCCCTTATCGCATCCAGCTTGTATTGAAGGGTGGCTTCTTTGATGATAATGGTTCATAAGTATCGATTTGTTTAGATTTTTAGGCCACATCTGGTATTTTGAAAACGATTTGTATTGCCAAAAATTCACCAATAAGAGTTTTGAGCTCAAGAAGTGGGAGAAAAATTGGGGAATCTAAATCTATTCTACATAAATATTGATTTCTTTCAATTGTGAAGAGAAGAGGAGTGCAGACGTATTGAGAAATGCGCATGTGTGCCAAGTGAACCTCGTATAGAAGTGATAAGAATCGAAGAAATATCTGGGTTTAGATCGATGGTTCCACAGATAATTTTACATTGAAGAGACAAAAGTGAATTTAGTGAAAAGTGAAAAAAGTGTTTAAGTGTTGTTTGCTGAGTCACTCTGACAAAATGTCAGAATACGACTCTGCAAATGAGGACAGAGAATCCGACGCAGAAAACTTATCGGATGAAGATATATCCGCTATAGATATTGAAGAAGAAGAAGTTAATGATGAATCCGAAAATGATAGGATTATAATAGAACAGAAGGACCAGATCATCAGCCTCATGAGTCAAGTGAAAGTTATGACGGAGAGTCTCAAAACTTTATCCGACGAAGTGAAATCCTTGAGAGCAGAAATGTCTCAGTCCTCGAAGCCGCGGAAACGGGCTAAGAGAAAAGAAAATGGCTTCTCCTCTGGGACAGAGGAGACAGTGTCAACCCCAATCCAAAAAGAAGTCCCGAAAAAAAATACCAATAATAATGATGCAGCTGCAGGTGGGCCACCTACAGAGAAATCGTATATTGCAGCATTGCAAAAAGGAAAACGCCCAGAAGAAGCTACTTCTGCACCCGCAGGAGAAATTGAAGTCCCTACTCCAATCGAGCAGAAAAAAGGGAAAGTTCCTCCAGTGACATTAAGAGGCACGGCCGAGGGGACACAAATCTCGAGAGAGATGCAAATGAAGGGTATTAAATACCTGAGAGTGACCACTGTAAGAGACGGCATTCGTGTTGTTCCCCAATCCCCCGACGACCACAGGAAGATGACAAAATTCCTCGATTCGAGAAATAAAGAGTTTTTCACCCTCCAAAGAGAAGAAGAGAAGAGAATCTACGCGGTGGTACGTTATCTGCCAATAGACGCAGATATTAACATCATCACAGATGATCTCGTCGAGCAAGGCATTACCGACGCGGATATCATAAGGATGACATCCAACAAAACCAAAATGGCAATACCCTTATTCTTGGTGAAAACCCAAAATAAGAAGGTATTCGAAGTAAAACAGCTCTACGGTATAAATTGTGTAGTAGAGCCGAAGAAAAAGAGCATTGGACCTGGCCAATGTCATAGATGTCAACGTTACGGACATGCGCAAAGTAAATGCACATTCCCATGGAGATGTGTTAAATGCTCTGGAGCGCACAATAGTAAAGATTGTACGCTAACAAGAGAAAACGAGGAGAGAAATGCTACCTGTGCGCTCTGCGGAAAAGCAGGTCACCTAGCCAGCTACAAAGGATGTAGCGAGTGGAAACTGGTGACCAGAGAGTATTATACTCTCGAAATAGCTTTCTCTTAATGATTCTCAAGATATCGCCGATACATCTTCAGCCACCTTGTATATATCTTTATCGGTTAATAACCATTGAATTTGACATGAATTCTCAAGAGTGTCTCAATATGGAATGATGAGTGTCCGATGTTGCCAGCGATTATTTTATGGATCGTCCTTCCAACAAGGCAAAGAGGAAGATATAATAGATGAACGTCCACACGAAAAAATATCATTCGGATGTGAAATACGCGTATATTCGTACAATTGCCAATTTGCATTTCAAATGCAAGATATAACTCGAAACGGGTGATACAATCGTTAAGAATGGTTTACTTCCCATTATACCTCCACCGTTATTCCGAGCAATAAAAACTGGAATTTTATGCCTTTACCAGAAAAACTGTTGTACAAGAAATATAAAAAAGAAATGTTGTTTTAAACGGAAAGATATAAATTTCCGGGGTACTAAATTTTTTATCTTATTAGCCGGTCTTCAAACAATTCCTTGTATACTATTGGGAGATTATATCTCTATTCGTATCAGCTCACATCATGATATGAGGGTTGAGTACGTTGACTTACATGGTTTTCCAATAATTATGTCGCTGAACTACAGGTTGGTTTCAGAGTTGAGTCTATTGTTGGTTATGATTCGTCAAAATAAAATATTTAATTAAAAATCACCTATTCAAAACTTTTAGGATAATGCAAAAGAAAAAATCAATGATTGAATATTTTTTTTTAATTTTAATCTTGATCAACAAAAATGGAATAAAATCTTTTTCAATTGCACTAATTAAATATATATTTCCATAATGTTCAACAAAAGCTGCGATGATTCACCACAACACATCTTGGATTCTGTCACCGACACCCTTCGATCTTTTTTTTTTTGTTTAGTCAGGGGGAATCCTTATGGACGAACTATCTCAGATAGATAAAACAGTGTGAGACTCCGTGGAATGATTTCTTCTGAATCCAAATTTTTCCGGTGGAATCAGATTCAGCGCTTCTGTTTCTTCATTGAGTCTTTTTGCAATGACTCTTTCGACCATTTTTCCAAGTGCTGACAATAGACTTATCGGCCTGTAGTTTTGTGGGAATATTCTATCTTTTCCTGGCTTATTGAACACAATTATTTCTGCCGTTTTCCATCTTTCCGGATAGCATTCTGTTCTCATCACTGCGTTTGCTATATTGGTTAGCGCTGCTATTCCTTTTCTGGGCAATTTCCGTAACATAAAGTTGGTTACTGTCTTTCCCTGGAGCTTTCCTGTTTTTTAATTTCTTGATCATTTTTTTAATTTCCGTTGGTGTTGTAGGGTTTGGGATGGTATCGCCTTCCGGAGGTCCCAACATCAATTCTTTGTTTCCTTCGACTTCTTCCTCTAAGTCTTCATTGCCATCGTCTTCTCTGTAGTTTTTTTTTTTTTTTTTGTTTAGTCAGGGGGAATCCTCATGGACGAACTATCTCCGATAGATAGAACAGTGTGAGACTTCGTGTGAAGCACGACCTACTCTAACTAAACCTAACCTGCTGTTTTAGATTCCGGGCATTTATAACCTACTAACCTTTTGATTCTTGTTGTTCGTATCTCTATCACGATCTTTGTCGTGTGATAATTGTGTTATCTATGAATTTGAATTTCATAGGAGTGAGTGAGATTACTCAATTTCTGTTTCTACGTAGTTGATATCTGGGTCTTTTGTGATAGGTGGGTATCCTAACCACATCTTTTGCGGGGTTGTAGTCAACTAGTCTTCTCAGCTCATCATTTGGGTGTTGACTTGCTTTTTCAAATATCTTCTCGGCCTTCTTTTTTAGGAAATCTGTGACAGTTTCCCATTCTAAGTCTCTGTGGATTTGTTAGTTTCTTACGAACCACGGCATATTCATTGCTGCTCGGAGCAGTTTATTCTCTGTTGCTTGAATCTTCTTTATATGGCTATTGGCTGCATTGCCCAATGCCGCCGAGCCATATGTTAGTTGGGGTCTTGCAATTGACTTGATCGTTCGTAGTTTCGTGCTTTGGTTCATTTGGCTTCTTCTTCCTAGTAGTGGGTAAAGTCTACTCATTGCTGAGTTTGTTTTATCCACTGCATATTTTACATGGTTTTTCCATGTAAGCCCTTTATCTAGTTTTACTCCTAGATATTTGACTTCATTTTCCCATTTTATCGCTGCTCCATCTATCTGTAGGTTGGAATTAATTTCAAGTTTCCGCTTATGTAGTAGAATAGCTTGGCTCTTGTTGCTATTTATTTGAATTTTCCATTTAATGAACCATTCCTCTAAATCTTCTAGTGCTTCTTGCAGTCTTCTGTGTATGACATCTGGTCGGCGATGTCTGAAGGCTATTCCCGTGTCATCTGCATAAAGGGCTAGCAGATTCCTTGGGTTCTTAGGAATATCAGTAATTTTCTCCTGGAGTATTTCACTGTACTTTTGCCAGTCTGTGAAGTCTTTCGTTTGAAGTTCTTCTGTTATCAGTCTGGGTCCCAATCTGAGTTCTATTGGGTTGTGGTCTGATGTGCCCTCTTCTATAGTATCAAGTGTGAAATCTTGGGTAATATCTTTCATTATGACGATATCAAATACGTCTGGTAGGACATTACTTCTGGGCAGGTAGGTAGGAATTTCAGGTCCTAATACTATGGCATTTAGTTTTTCAGCGTACTTCTTAAGCTTCTTCCCATTTTGGGTTTCAGTTCTGTTATTCCATTCTCTTGATTGGCAGTTCATATCGCCAATAATGATGTTCGGCAAGTTTCCTTTAAGCATCTTCTTCAGATCTTCCTCTATTAAGTCATTGTGGGGTGGTTTGTAGGCTGACGTAATTTTCATTTGTCCTCGATTCGTATTAACTATAATCGAGACGGCTTCTATTCGCCCATTATTCAGCACATCGTCAAAATAGTGGTCGATGTTCCTCTTGACTATTAGGGCTACGCCCCCTCCTGTACAATTTCTGTCATTTCTGTATATTTCGGGGTCGGGAAATGAAATTCTATTTCTTGTAGATAGTCTCGTGTCCTGAATGGTTATAATATCCGGTTGTTTCTCGGATATTATTTCTTCTATTTCAGATCTACGGGCTCGTAGGCCGTTTGTGTTCCATGAGACAATCTTAAGGTTGTTTTTATTTTCGTTAGTCACTAGCTCCATTAATTGGGTTTAGTGAGTTTACGGAACTTTTTGTCCATCTCTATTCCCAGGAATTTCATGAGCTTACTCATGATATTCTTGGTGAAGGTATCTGAGTCCCTTGTGGTTTCGGGTCCTTTCTTGTTGGTCTCTTCTTTCTTCATTTGGCTGCTTTTCTTGAATTTTCTATTTTTTGGGGCTTCTTTTTTCTGCGCTTGTTTGAGTGGTGGCGTTTTTTTCTTCTTATCTTCTTCCTTCTGTTCTTGTTGGACAGGAGGCATCTTTTCCTTTTCTTCTTCTTTTCTTGCTTTGGTCGCAGTCTTCTTTTTGGTCACCAGTTTCAACTCGCTACATCCTTTGTAGCTGGCGGGGTGACCTGCTTTTCCGCAGAGCGCACAGGTAGCATTTCTCTCCTCGTTTTCTCTTGTTAGCGTACAATCTTTATTATTGTGTGCTCCAGAGCATTTAACACATCTCCATGGGAATGTGCATTTACTTTGCGCATGTCTGTAACGTTGACATCTATGACATTGGCCAGGTCCAATGCTCTTTTTCTTCGGCTCTACTACAGAATGTATACCGTAGAGCTGTTTTACTTCGAATACCTTCTTGTTTTGGGTTTTCACCAAAAATAAGGGTATTGCCTTTTTGGTTTTGTTGGATGTCATCCTTATGACATCCACGTCGGTAATGCCTTGCTCGGCGGGGTCTTCTGTGACAATGTTAATATGTGCGTCTTGTGGCAGATAACGTACCACCGCGTAGAATCTCTTCTTTTCTTCTCTCTGGAGTGTGTAGAATTCTTTATTTCTCGACTCGAGGAATTTTGTCATCTTCCTTTGGTCGTCGGGGGATTCGGGAACAACACGAATGCCGTCTCTTACTGTGGTCGCCCTCAGGTATTTAATGCCCTTCATTTTCATCTCTCTCGAGGTTTGTGTCCAGTCGGCCGTGCCTCTTAATGTCACTGGAGGAACTTTCCCTTTTTGAGCGCTCGTTCTACTTACACGAGGGCTATATCATTTCGTCACGATGTCTGTATTTTTCGAATTTTGAGCCGAAAATGGTCTCAATCGACTATGTTCGACTCACTGATGACGAATCCGTCGGAAAATTTGAGGCTGTCCGTCCGTCCGTCCGGCCGTAAGCACGATAACTCTCGAACGGAACCTAGAGACTCGAAATTTTCAGTGTGGGTTCAGTTTCCGAATGCCTCGGTTAACTTCGTTAATGGGCCAAATTCCACCAGGGGTTTCCGTGAATATGGCCGTTCAAAGTTTTGTTCCCCTGATTACTTGAAAACTACGAATTTGATCGAGATGAAATTTTGCACTCGAATGGAGAATGAGGTGTCCAAGCTACATGTGAAATTTTGTCCAGATCGCATGACCAGAACCTAGAAACCATAGAAAATTGTAACTTTTGAACGGAAACGCCTAGAGACTTGAAATTTTCAGAATAGGTGTGGATCTCGAATGTTGTTATCACGTTAATCTATGAGCAAAATTTTACTAGGGGTTCCGTAAATATGATCGTTCGAAATTTAGTTTTCTTGATAATTTCAAAATTACAGATTCGATCGTGACGAAATTTTGTATACTTATGGAGAAATATATATTCGAGCTACATTTCTCTAGATCACATGACCAGAACCATAGAAACCATAGAAAATCATAACTTTCGAACGGAAAGGCCTAGGGACTTGAAATTCAGGATAGGTGTGGATCTGAAATGTCGCGTTCACGTTTTTCAATGAGCAGAATTATACTAGGAGTTCCGTAAATACGGTCGTTTGAAATTTTGTTTTCTCGATAATTCCGAAACTACAGACTCGATCGATATGGAATTTTGTCGCATGACCAGAACCATAGAAATCATAGAAAATTGTAACTTTAGAACGGAAAGGCCTAGGAAGTTGAAATTTTCAGGGTGGGTTTGGATCACGAATATTGCGGTCACGTTCATCAATGAGCAGAATTAGAATAGGGGTTCCGTGAATATGGCCGTTTAAAATATTTTTTTCCATATAGTTTCGAAACTACTGATCGGATTGAAATGAAATTTTGCACCTAGCTGGGGAATTATGTATTCGAACTACGTGCGAAATTTTGTCCAGATCGCATCACCAAGGCCATAGATACCGTAGAAAATTCTAGCGAATTATCGAAAAAAAAATTGATCAGCTGAAGCACTGACATGAAGTCTGAAGTTTCGCCAAAGTTTCAGAATTTTTTTGACAGCTGTCGAAAATTCCTTCAATTGATTTTTAAAACTGGAAAATGCGAATCTACCTACAAGGTGCATGAACGAGCGCTCAAAAGCTCCTGCCTTCACGGCAGTGCTTTTCGTAATTTTTCTGCTCGATTGGAGCAGGGACTTCAATTTCTTCTGCAGTTGCAGAAGTAGCTTCTTCTGGGCGTTTTCCTTTTTGCAATGCTGCAATATACGACTTCTTTGTAGGTGGCCCTCCTGCAGCTGCATCATTAGTTTCCGTAATTTTTTTTAGGTCTTCTTTTTGGATTGGGGGGTTGACACTGTCTCCTCTGTCCCAGAGGAGAAGCCATTTTCTTTTCTCTTAGCCCATTTCCGCGGCTTCGAGGACTGAGACATTTCTGTTCTCAAGGATTTCACCTCGTCGGATAAAGTTTTGAGGCTCTCTGTCATAACTTTCACACCTTTCGATCAGAAATTCCATTGAAGCATTACATTATGTTGCAGTCCCTGGTCCCTACAAGCCATTTTCGTAAGAAAGGCAGGCGGGGTTAGTGTTTTTGAAGCCCCCTCCTCCTCTGAGACAGAGTATAGCCTCGAACGTTAATTGAAGTATTTTGGGAAGATACCCAACTATACGAGACTAAACGAGACCAAAAATTGAAATGACAATTGAATGGTATCGAAATTTTAGTTCAAGCCGGTCACACTCAGGGGTCGTGGTACTCGTCGATCTTTCATTTCAGTAGATACAGATAACTGTGTCTCGGTAGAGGCTGGGGAGACTTCTATAGAACTTTACGTCGAAATCTCCGTGACGATATCTGCAATATTCTCAAGGTTAAGGCTGATAATGACAATAATATCCCTGAAAAAATTACGAAAAGCACTGCCGTGAAGGCAGGAGCTTTTGAGCGCTCGTACATGCACCTTGTAGGTAGATTCGCATTTTCCAGTTTCAGAAATCAATTGAAGGTATTTTCGACAGCTGTCAAAAAAATTCTGAAACTTAGGCGAAACTCCAGACTTCATGTCAGTGCTTCAGCTGATCTATTTTTTTTCGATAATTCGCTAGAATTTTCTACGGTATCTATGGTCTTAGTGGTGCGATCTGGACAAAATTTTGCACGCAGTTTGAATACATTATTCCTGAGCTAGGTGCAAAATTTCATCCCAATCCGCTCAGTATTTTCGGAACTATCAGCAAAAAAATATTTAGAACGGCCATATTTACGGAACCCCTAGTCTAATTTTGCTCATAGATGAACGTGACCGCGATATTTGTCATCCAAACCTACCCTGAGAATTTCAAGTTCCTAGGCCTTTCCGTTCGAAAGTTACAATTTTCTATGGTTTCTATGGTTCTGGTGATGCGATCTGGACAAAATATTGTTTTAATATATCATTTTCGATTAAAATAAAAAATTTCATCTCGATCGAATGCGCAGTTTCGAAATTATAGAGAAACCAAAATTTCAAACGACCGTATTTACGGAACCCCTAGTATAATTCTGTTCATAGATTAACATGATCACGACATTCGAGATCCACATCTATCCTGAAAATTTCAAGTCCCTAGGCGTTTCCGTTCAAAAGTTACAATTTTCTATGGTTTCTATGGTTCTGGTCATGTGATCTGAACAAAATTTTACATGTAGCTTGAACACCTCATTTTCCATCTGAGTGCGAAATTTCGTCTCAATCAAATCTGTAGTTTTCAAGTTATCAGGGGAACAAAACTTTGAACGGCCATATTTACGGAACCCCTAGGCCAATTTGGCCCATTAACGAACTCAACCGAGGCATTTGGGATCTGAACCTACACTGAAAATTTCAAGTCTCTAGGTTGATCCGTTCGAGAGTTATCGTGCTTACGGACGGACGGACGGCCGGACGGACAGACTCGAATTTTTCGACGGATTCGTCATCAGTGTGTCGAACATAGTCGATTGAGACCATTTTCGGCTCAAAATTCGAAAAATACAGAAATCGTGACGAAATGATATAGCCCTCGTGTAAGTTGTACGAGCGCTCAAAAAAGGAAACGTAAAATCTGTTCCTACTGTCCAAGTAGTAAGAGACGTATGACCACCACGTATGTTCAGCCTGTAAACATGCAATCTGTGGAGAACAGCGAGGTATTATTTGTACAATGTGTGCGGCAAACTAAAATATCTTCGTATTTTCAATATATTTTTGTATTCCTTAATATATAGGGTTTTCCTTTTAACTTGGCCTATTAGAAGCTTTTAGAGATCAAGTGAATAATTCGTTTTGAAATTTTAGATGGAGCCTTGGGAATGAAGGAACTGTTCGCCTAAAATATTTTCAAGTCGACAGTTTTGCCACATCTATCTCAAATACATATCTACTTTCTTATTTCAAATGGAAATACCTATATTTTTATTCAGGTATCGATACAATACCAAATTCCGAGTACAACCTACTAAAAAAAAATTTTCTGCTATGCACTTTTGCCAAGTTATGCACTAATTCTTGAAATTCTTGACATCTGCATTGCCAGTTTGGAAATGCAATATCTCGATTATTTTATATGCGAACAAAACCGAACTCAGCAGCCTTATAGTAAATAATCCCAGCATTCATGTGGTGCATTCGTTATTTCGATGAATTGGAAGGTTTTTCGAAGATTTTGCTCCGAAAATGTGGAACTTAAAATTGAAATATTTCGAGATGTTCAAATGGCAACCCCATATTTGTTTTACACCATTCGATTCGAAATAAAAAAAATACGAAAAGAACTGCCGTGAAGGCAGGAGCTTTTGAGCGCTCGTACATGCACCTGGTAGGTAGATTCGCATTTTCCAGTTTCAGAAATCAATTGAAGGAATTTTCGACAGCTGTCAAAAAAATTCTGAAACTTAGGCGAAACTCCAGACTTCATGTCAGTGCTTCAGCTGATCAATTTTGTTTCGATAATTCGCTAGAATTTTCTACGGTATCTATGGTCTTGGTGGTGCGATCTGGACAAAATTTTGCACGTTTGAATACATTATTCCTCAGCTAGGTGCAAAATTTCATTCCAATCAAATCGGTAGTTTCGAAATTATCAGGAACAGAATATTTTGAACGGTCATATTTACGGAACCCCTAGTCTAATTTTGCTCATTGATGAACGTGACCGTGAAATTCGCGATCCAAACCCACTCTGAATATTTCAAGTTCCTAGGCCTTTCCGTTCAAAAGTTTCAATTTTCTATGGTTTCTATGGTTCTGGTCATGCGATCTGGAAAAAATATTGCTTTAATATAACATTCTCGATTAAAATATGAAATTTTATCTCGATCGAATCCGTAGTTTCGAAATTATCTTGAAACCAAAATTTCAAACGACCGTATTTAAGGAACCCCTAGTATAAATTGATAAACGTGAACGCGACATTTCAGATCCACACCTATCCTGGAAATTTCAAGTTTCTAGGCCTTTCCGTTCGAAAGTTATGATTTTTTATGGTTTCTATGGTTCTGGTCATGTGATCTGGAGAAGTGTAGCTTGAATATATCATTCTTCATAAGTATACAAAATTTCGTCACGATCGAATCTGTAGTTTTGAAATTATCATGAAAACCAAATTTCAACCGACCATATTCACGGAACCTCTAGTATAATTTTGCTCATAGATAAAAGTAATCACGACAATCAAGATCCACACCTATCCTGCAAATTTCAAGTCCCTAGGCGTTTCCGTTCAAAAGTTACAATTTTCTATGGTTACTATGGTTCTGGTCATGCGATCTGGACAAAATTTCACATGTAGCTTGAACACCTCATACTCCATTTGAGTGCAAAGTTTCATATTGATCGAATCTGCCGTTTCGAAGTGATCAGGAGAACAAAATTTTGAACGGCCATATTTACGGAACCCCTGGTGGAATTCTGCCCATTAACGAACTCAACAGAGGCATTTGGGATCTAAACCTACACTGAAAATTTCAAGTCTCTAGGTCGATCCGTTCGAGAGTTATCGTGCTTACGGACGGACGGCCGGACGGACAGACTCAAATTTTCCGACGGATTCGTCATCAGTGTGTTGAACTCTATCGTTTGAGACCATTTTCGGCTCAAAATTCGAAAAATACAGACATCGTGACGAAATGATATAGCCCTCGTGTAAGTTGTACGAGCGCTCAAAAAGTTGGTAGTCGTTCTCTAAACTAATTAATTATTTTGAATAGGTTTCGAATGAGATGAAAAATACTGAATTATTTCAGTATTTATAGTCATGATCTATGGTCCTGTTTACGATTAAATGGATCTGTGATTATCGATAATGATCCAATGTTAAAAATGAATAAATTCGCAAATACGAATAGAATCAAAAATGATTCAATGGCGACAAATGCCAGTAATGCCACAGATGCATATTATTACGGAAAAACGGAAATGAAAAGAATCGAAAATGATTCAAATATAAATAATTTTAAAAATATTGAAATAAATAGAATCGAAAAAGATTCATCGTTAATTAAAGATCGGATAAATAAAAAAAATATGAAGCTTGTTTGAAATGGTTGAATTCAAAAGATGAAATAAAAATAAATTTAAATGAGACAGAATGTTTTACTGTCCAGCGTAATGTTAAGGATCCTATATTAAAAATCCCATATACGAAGAAAAGGTTAAAGTCACCATCTTCGAAAATAATTTCCAAAATTATCCCTTATTATGAAGTACGGAAAAAAGCCATAAATATTCAATTACGCAATATATTCAAAGCTGAATTTTCATATCACACCCTTACTTACATAGTTAATCGATAAAACGATATTTACGGAATATAATTTCGAATTTTATCCAAAGAATTTCATATAAACTATATAACCTTAAAATATTATTTGAGATAAATCTCAATCATTTGCTTGATAGTAACATAAAACATTAGAAGGATTAATGTATTCTCCTTCAGACATTCTTTGAACAACGGTATTTACAAACCCTTGTTTCATATTATTGATAATCATCATTATTATTCGCTTCGCAATTACAAAAAGATTTAGAAAGATTATAGTGTTTTCTTTCAGACATGTTTTGAACGATGCTTTATACATCCTATTTAATATTTCATGAATTGAAAAGTCCCTTGATTATAATGTCACTAGAGCCAGCCCTGCTCAATAAAGCGATTATATTAAGAAAAAAATGGCAAAAATGGCGTAGTCCAAGATTTTTGTAAAATCCATAAAATTGAAATTCATTATATTACAAATTATAATCCCAAATCGAATGCATTAGTAGAAAGTAAAGTAATGTGTTAAGGCACATCCTGCCGATGAAATGAAACTCTTCAATAGAAAGAGCTCCAATTTGAAAATTTCTGAGTCCCAAGTAGACTTACAGGGATAAAGAACCCCTTTAAAATAATTATCATGTTATAATTGGATGTTATTCCAATAAAGGACGATATGTACTGTCCAAGAACGACAACGGTACTTTCCCCAGATTTAAAATTACTAGAAGATGGAAATATCCTATCCATCGAGAACAAAAATGTTTTAGAAAAATGTCTTCAGCAAACAAGACATTATTTTGCGCCTCCTATGACAATTCTACGAACCAAATGTGCTGTGAGCAACACGAGAAAAGAAATCGTCCCAACTACTACGATTAATGAAGAAAAATACGTGATTTTACCCAAAATGACTTCAATCAACCCAAATTCTACAAATGTTGAATCCCGGAAAGATGAAGACATCCCGGATATCAAGATAGAAAACCTGGAACAATGGAATCTCCAGCCTTCAAGATTTACCCTATTATTTGTTTTCATAATAATTATTTTATTGATAATTACTTATTTTATTTTGAAATACTTAAGAAAAAATATATTTTTTTAAAGCTACACCTATTACAGGTGATACCTTTATTCAAGGTGGGGAGGAATTACGTAATGCCGACCCTGTATACCTTAGATGAATCGCTTATCTGCATTGCATCGAATGTTCATATTACTTTGTTAAATTGTGATAACTCATCATTTTTGGATCATACCACTGTGTGGATGACGTGGGTGTTGAAGACGAATTCATCGTCAATAATAATTAAGTGTACGTCTTTAGCTGATGTTATATTAGGGTGGACAATCGTCCGTTGTAAATGAATACTTTTTTTGAAAAGTCGGCTTTCGCTCCAAGAACGTAATTAGATATATTCACAGCTGAATTTTACGAGTAGCTTCTCATAAAAATTTTCCAATTATTGAGCGCTCGTACTACTTACACGAGGGCTATATCATTTCGTCATGATGTCTGTATTTTTCGAATTTTGAGCCGAAAATGGTCTCAATCGACTAGGTTCGACTCACTGATTACGAATCCGTCGGAAAATTGGAGTCTGTCCGTCCGGCCGTCCGTCCATCACGATTACTCTCGAACGGAACAACCTAGAGACTTGAAATTGTCAGTGTATGTTCAGTTCCCGAATGCCTCGGTTAAGTTCGTTAATGGGCCCAATTCCACTAGGGGTTCCGTAAATATGGCCGTCCAAAATTTTTTTCTCCTGATTACATGGAAACTACAGATTTGATCGAGGTGACATTTTGCACTCAAATGGAGATTGAGGTGTTCAAGCATGTGGAATTTTGTCCAGATCGCATGACCAGAACCTTAGAAACCATAGAAAATTGTAACTTTTGAACGGAAACGTCTAGGGACTTGAAATTTTCAGGATAGGTGTGGATCTCGAATGTCATGATCACGTTCATCTATGAGCGAAATTATGCTAGGGGTTCCGTAAATATGGTCGTTCGAAATTCAGTTTTCTTGATAATTTAAAAACTACAGTTTCGATCGTGACGAAATTTTGTATACTAATGGAGAATTATATATTCCAACTACATTTCTCCAGATCGAATGACCAGAACCATAGAAACCATAGAAAATCATAACTTTCGAACGGAAAGGCCTAGGGAGTTGAAGTTTTCAGGATAGGTGTGGATCTGAAATGTCGTGTTCACGTTATCAATAGGCAGAATTTTACTAGGGGTTCCGTAAATACGGTCGTTTGGAATTTTGTTTTCACGATAATTTCGAAACTACGGATTCGATCGAGATAAAATTTTGTATTTTAATCGAGACTGATATATCGAAGCAACTTTTTGTCCAGATCGCATGACCAGAACCATAAAAATCATAGAAAATAATAACTTCGGAAGGGAAAGGCCTAGGAACTTGAAATTTCTAGAGTAGGTTTGGATCGCGAATGTAGTGGTCACGTTCATCAATGAGCAAAATTAGACTAGGGCTTCCGTGAATATGGCCGTTCAAAATATTTTTTTCCTGATTATTTCGAAACTACGTGTTGGGTTAGGATGAAATTTTACACCTAGCTGAAGAATAATGTGTTCAAACTACGTGCAAAATTTTGTCCAGATTGCATTACCAAGACCAAAGAAACCGTAGAAAATTCTAGCGAATTATCGAAAAAATATTGGTCAGCTGAAGCACTGACATGAAGTCTAGAGTTTCGCCCAAGTTTCAGAATTTTTTGACAGCTTTCCAAAATTCCTTCATTTGATTTCTAAAACTGGAAAATGCGAATCTATCTACAAGGTGGATGTACGAACGCTCAAAAGCTCCTGACTTTACGGCAGTGCTTTTCGTAATTTTTTTCAGAATAAAATCAACGAAATATCGCGAATAGTGTCGATAAACAGATTTCATATAATATACCCGATCCACACTCATGCCGCGATTAACGGCAAGAATTCTTGCCGCGAATCTTGGCGTGAACTTCAAGTGTAAATAAGCCAGGAATATTCGCAGTTTGGTTCGCGCGATCCCATCCACACTCGCGTTTCGCGGGTTCGCGGACGTTCACGGCATGAGTGTGGATCGGGCTTAATATGAAAACTAAATATTCCCTAAATAATTTAACGCCACATCAAAGATCGCCAGATGTTGAATTATTCAACATCTATTCAACATCTGGCGATCTTATTAATTATGACTCAGTTCTAAACTCGTCACCAAATTGCCTGATGTTTTCAAAAACAGGGATCTGTAGTTGTTTAACAGTGAGAGAATCATATTGAAGAGGTCCCCACAATACGGGTGTGAAATGTAGGACATGAGTTGGTTATCTTCCCAAAATACTTCAATCAACGCCTCGAAACAACCACTCTATGACAACCTCCTAATTGAACTAAATGTTTTTATTTTGACTAATAACTCTTCTGAAATGATACACCTCTTCTACAGATCGTTTCCCAAATGTCTCCAAAAAAAAATTTCAGTTAAGCCATAGCCAACTATAATTTGCATTCAACAATTCATTGTTTCATTCAATGATAGAAAAGTTCAACCCTGATCGGAAGAAAAATTGAAAACTGGATTCTACTGGGAAATTTAGCACGAAGTTGAGTTTCTGTTTCAGGAGATTTATTTGAAGATGAAATAGGCTAATTTTTTGTTACCTCCAGAATGTCAATTTATAGGTAGATATACTTACAACGTGAAAATCAAAAAAAGATTGCCAATGAGGTTCCACCTTATATTTTTTGTTTTCAAGGTGCCTTGTTCAGATATTGAAATAAGCACTGTTAAAAATCAGCTCATATTTGCTGTATAAATATATCATACACGATATCACAGAATGAAAAAATCAGGTCCCTGCATGAATATTCCTGGATAATCGCCCTATGCTTTCCACAATTAGTGTTTAATGTTTCTAGTAGAACAGCCAAGGCAAATGATTTATATTAGATTCGAATGCCGACCCCCCAATCTGCATGCGGATAATATATTCGGCTAAGCCGTCAACTGCAACAACCCCCATGAAGTCAACGCGTAAATAATAACGCATGAATTTGAAATCTGTTGAAATTGTCGTCATTTGATTCAACCACTGATTTCGTTTCATCCGTTGAACATCAATATAGGCTGCTACTAATTCGATTTCATCAGCATCAGTATTTGGAGAAGATTAATTGCGAAGCGATCAGTAGAGCGTTCCAAAAATAGTCTTCAATTAGAGTTGATGCAATGAGCGATTAAAAGATGCGGTTTGCAGAATACGATCATCCGATTTAGCCCAGGGATGAGCGCTCCGAGGTATTATCATTTGTGTGAACAAAATGGATGATTTGATTTGGGGAATTCAGCATAGGAAGAATCTCGGATAGAGAATGCCCTATTCGTTGTCTCTTGCTCTTGTTCCAAAATAGCCAACTAGATGAAACTCAGAAACTGTGCTGTCTTGAATTTCACCTTCTTTAGAGTTCAATGCATGTATATATTTCGAGCCAAATAAAATAGCCATTTTCATCAGTCCCATTCTTCTTGTCATTAGCTAGCGGAGAGAAGAAAATAGCCTAAAACAAAGTGGAGTAGTGAAGTATTGAACAACTAAATGCCTGAGAGTACAACGATATTCTCCAGTGAACGCTTGAGCTGAAAACGTCGAAGATTATCAGAAATCAATCTCTGGAAATCCTGCAGTATGTGGTCCGATGTTCAGTGAACCACCAATCGTCCGCTGTCCAGAATCCGGGGAAGGGAATTCGCAGTATATCTCGCATCGGAGATCCGGAGATGAACGCTCCGGTCCGTCGTGAGGGAGATTTCTTGCAGTTGAAGCGAATGGGTTTCGAACTTCCTTTCCGAGCCAATAAAATTCCTTCAACGTACATTCTGCTACTTCAATAAATATATTCTGGAAGGATGTCATATTTATTTACCGAATTGAGGACCATCCAATATCAATCAATGAATGTGTAAAAGAACCGGGAATTCGTTCGAATGTTCCAACCTTATTTCATAGTTATTGGTACTTTATGAAGTCAAGTGAAAAATTCCGAATTAATTTCTATTACTTACTAAAACATTTGAAGTTTTAATGTTTTTGGTTTTGTTGTACCTACAAGAAAGATGCAGTTTCAGATATCACAGAATGATTTTTAGCTCATCATTTTGGTGTTGACTTGCTTTTCCAAATATCTTCTCGGCCTTCTTTTTGAGGAAATCTGTGACAGTTTCCCATTCTAAGTCTCTGTGGCAAAGAATGAAGAAAGTGGCCCCGTTTATGTCGGTCCACGGAAAGTTCCGTGGTAATACCGTGTGATAATTTTAGAACACTTGGTCTTTTATTCTTGAAGTTATCATGCTCACAGACGGACGGACACAATTGAATTTTACCTCGAATTATTCTATGAGTCCAACCTAACCGTTTGAGAATATTCTCGGTACCAAATTCAGAAAAGAGCAAAATTGACCCTGGTGGTATAAAGTGGCGCTTGGAGCTGGTCGGCCCGGAGCTTTCATAATCAGCGTCATTGTTTTGTTGTTCATTCTGGATGTAAGAAATTATTCCTTTTCGGTGTTACACTTTCAATGTCTCTTAGTAGCTAGAGGTTGAAGTTGTTAATTGTCCAAATGGGTAAAATCCGCAGAAGGGTTCCGTAGATTTGTTTCTCAATAATTCAAAAAATACCGATTTGATCGATTTCATAGGTCTTGAAATTTAAAAAGGACTGGAATCCACCTCCTTTCGCATTTAATTGAATTCTTTCGTTTTTCTTTTGTTGTTTACTTAGAGAGGTCCTTTCTTTTGCATGGTTCTTTACAAGGGGTATTTCCTCTTGTCTGTGGTTCTGACTGGCATCTTTACCATAAATTTTATCTCTTCATTCTCGTGTTCTCGATAGTTGGTGTTTTCAATTCTTCTCTGTTTATTGGTGTCGTAACATGGGGCTACTATCCTTATTATTATATTCAATGTACCTACTTTGTAGATCTTTCTTTTTGCTACTTTCGACATTGAACCAGGGGACTCCTGCGTATGTTATGCTTAATATTGATATATTGATAGCATTGTCTTAATAATCTTCATCCTGTTTTCCAGTGACAGTTTGCGGTCTTGACTTAGGAGCGGGTATGAATACCCGTGTAGTTGCCTGGTCTTCTTTTTGATTTCTTTCATTTGTTTGTTGAATTTCAGCTTTTCGTCTAGGGTCACGCCTAGATATTTTGCTTTATCTTCCCACTCCTTCTTCTGGCTTTCTATCAAGACGTTTTCCTCATTCTGATGGAGTATTATACAACAGTGTCATCTGTAAACTGGGCAATCTTACATCTTTCCATTGGTATGTCCGACATATACAGGGTGTCCCAGGAGTAACTGTATATACTCTTACTAGAGTACGAATTATTGTTTCACCTTTCGAAAAGAACTTAAATACAGTTTCAATATGTGGTATCATTTAAAGTTGTCACACCTATATTTTTTTAGAATTTCTGAAATTGGGCGAAGCTCGAAAAGTGGAATTTGTTGTTCTATGTTCACGTTTGTTGAACACAACATTGGAATCATTCTTCTTAGAATTATGGCTAATTCGTCTTCGTCCTTTGATTTTTGAGCGTTCGTACTATTTACACGAGGGCTATATCATTAAGTCACAATGTCTGTATTTTTCGAATTTTGAGCTGAAAATGGTCTCAAACGACTATGTTCGACTCACTGATGACGAATCCGTCGAAAAATTCGAGTCTGTCCGTCCGGCCGTCCCTGCCGATAACTTTCGAACGGAATGTCCTAGAAACTTGAAATTTTTAGGGTAGGTTCGAATCTTGAATGCCGCGGTTGAGTTCGTTATTGGGCAAAATTCGCTTAGGGGTTCCGTAAATATGGCCCCTCGAAATTTTGTTTTCCTGATTACTTCGAAACTACAAATTCGATCGTGACGAAATTTTGTATTTTGATGGAGAATGATATATTCAACCTTTATTTTTTCCATATCGCATGACTAGAACCATAGAAACCATAGAAAATAATAACTTTCGAACGGAAAGGCCTAGGGACTTGAAATTTTCAGGATAGGTTCGGATCGCGAATTTCGCATTCACGTTCATCAATGAGGAAAATGAGACTAGGGGATCCGTAAATATAGCCGTTCAAACAATTTTTTTCCTGTTAATTTCGAAACTACTTATTGGATTGGAATGAAATCTCGCTCATAGATGAAGAATAATGTATTCAAACAACTTGGGAAATTTTGTCCAGATCGCATTACCAAGACCATAGATACCGTAGAAAATTCTAGCCAATTATCGAAAAAAAAAATGGTCACCTTTAGCACTGACTTGAAGTCTGGATTTTTCCCTTAGTTTGAAATTTTCTTTGACAGCTATCGAAAATTTTCCAATCGGTTTCTAGAACTGGAGAATGCGAATCTACTCACAAGGTGGATAAACGAGCGCTCTTAAGCTCCTGACTCCGGCAATGCTACATTCAGCTACATTCACCTTGGCTTCTTCTCTCTTGGCCAATTCCTTTCTCCTTCCTTCTGCACATGGTTGCCATACGTTCTCTTTACGGAGTGGGGCTTCTTTGAGGGTTTTTATGTCCGGGTTGTTCGGATTCTTGGTACATCAAATTTAGGTCGACACATGATGGCCTTCGCAATTTGCACATTTCGTCGTCACTGGTTTTTTACATTCACCACACTTCATACATGCAGCATGACAGAACTTTTGGGAGTGCCCATACAATTGACAACGATAACATTGGAACTCCTTGTTGGATCCTCGAAGTTTCGACTGTGATCGATATTCCACAGCATTGTTCCAATTTTGTGAAAATTGCCTTGTGAGCTTCATTGATCTCCTCAAGTGCAAGGGGGGTTGAAAATCCCTTCATTCCTTTCATTCTGGTTACTTTAGTCACCGGTTGATCTTGTCAAATCTTCTTTTATTTCGTCTTCATTGGAGTATTACCTTCAGTTATTTCCCACTTTTCAGTTCGTGAGTGTGGAATTCTTTATATTTTTCTCTGAATATCTTATAGATAGTGCGGTAAACAGTTTCAGTTCTGGGCTCGATTTATATCCCTTGAGGTAATTGTTCCACCATTTTGTAGACAATATTTGGTACTTTAATACCTTATTCTATTAATTCCATTTCACCTTGATTTATTTCACATAATCAGTTTAGAAATCCTTTCGGGCTCGATTTGATTCCTTTCTGGTTCGGTAATTCTTATTTTTTTTTTCTTCCTCTTGTTGTTCGTATCTATTCGATATTGGTATACCATTTTCGGTAGTTATGTTCTGGTTCGCTGTGGTTATCTTTCCATTATTCAACTTTTTTGAAGCAGTTTGTGTCACTCAATCGGCACATATGCGCACTTCATTAGGCATCCGTACAGAATAGGAGGTTGATCTCTACTGATTCGGTTTATTTTGAACCTTATCGTCAGCTGTTAGCTGTGAGATATGACATGAAGATTTGTGAGGATAAATTTCACTAGAAGATTTTCAAAGAAGTATATTAAGCACTGCCGTGGAGTCAGGAGCTTTTGAGAGCTCGTTCATGCACCTTGTGGGTAGATTCGCATTTTCCAGTTTCACAAACCAATTGAAGAAATTTTTGACAGCTGTCAAAAAAAATTTCAATCTAAGGCGAAACTCCAGACTTCACGTCAGTGCTTTAGGTGAGCAATTTTTCTTTCGATAACTCGCTAGAATTTTCTACGGTGTCTATGGTTTTGGTAATGCGATCTGGACAAAATTTGCACGTAGTTTAAATACATCATACTTTATCTATGTGCAAAATTTCATTCCAATTCAATCAGTAGTTTCAAAATTATCAGGAAAACAATTTTTTACGGCAATATTTGCTCATTGATATACGTGACTGCGACATTCAATATCCAAACCTATCCTGAAAATTTCAACTCCCTAGGCCTTTTTGTTCGAAAGTAATAATTTTATTATGGTTCTTGTCATGCGATCTGGATAAAAAGTAGCTTGAATACGTCATTGAAATACAGAATTTTGTCACGATCGAATCCGTTGTTTTGAAGTTATCAAGAAAACTGAATTTCAAACGACCATATTTACGGAACCCCTCGTCAAGTTTTGCTCATTGATGAACGTGATCGCGAGATTCGAGATCCACACCTATCCTGAAAATTTCAGGTCCTTTCCATCAAGAAGTAATAATTTTTTTTGGTTTCTATGGTTCTGCTCAAGCGATCTCGAATACATTTTGCATGTAGCTTGAACACGCCATTCTCCATCTGAGTGCAAAATTTCACCTCGATCGAATTAGTAGTTTCGAAGTAATCTGGAGCAGGAGCGGCATTTAAGATTCGAACCTACCCTGAAAATTTCCAGGTTGTTCCGTTCGAGAGTTACCGTTTATACAACCGGCCGGACGGACAGACACAAATTTTTCAAAGGATTCATCATCAGTAAGTCAAACCTTGTCGATTTTCCGGTCCAAAATTCGAAAAATACAGACATCGTGAAGAAATGATGTAGCCCTCGTGTAAGTAGAACGAGCGCTCAAAAATACTACTCCAAAACTTCAGCTTTCGATTTTATTTCGATTGAGTTTTTCTGATATGTTGATAGTATTCGGTGATTTCATTCTACATTTTTGACCAACAATAGAACTTATCAAAATATGTCAATAAACCAAAAATCCTTCTGATAAAAGATTCACTAGGGCCGAGTATTTCGAAATCAAAATTACCCGCGAATCTGAAAAATTAGCACCACGGATCTGACTTAGGTACCTTCATATTGCGATATAAATCTGTTATTATTACCAGCTGTTTGTTTTCAGATCTCAACTCCCTTCTTCCTTTGGGGTCATTTGAAAACATTGGTCTATAAGAAACGGTGAGGTGTATAGTGCTAAAGAACTAAGACAACGCATTGAAAATGCTTGTGACATTATTCCGTGAGCAGACTGATGTGATAGTTGCTGCATGTAACTATTCGTTGTTACGCCAGGAAGACTTAGAGCACATCAAACGAATGGTTTCCATTTCGAACAATTTCTGTGAACCATTTGGATCAATTTTATCGGCGAGTTTGTGAACTTTCTAATTTTTGAGCGCTCGTACTACTTACACGAGGGCTATATCATTTCGTCACGATGTCTGTATTTTTCGAATTTTGAGCCGAAAATGGTCTCAAACGACTAAGTTCGACTCACTGATGACGAATCCGTCGAAAAATTCGAGTCTGTCCGTCCGTATACACGATAACTCTCGAACGGAATGTCGTAGAAACTTGAAATTTTCAGGGTAGGTTCGAATCTCAAATGCCGCGGTTGAGGTCGTTATTGGGTAGAATTCGCCTAAGGGTTCCGTAAATATGGCCGCTCGAAATTTTGTTTTTCTGATTACTTCGAAACAACTGATTCGATCGATGTAAAATTTTGCACTCAGATGAATAATTACGTACTCAAGCTACGTGCAGAATTTTTTCCAACTCGCATGACCAGAACCATAGAAACCATGGAAAATTATAACTTTGTAATGGAAAGGCCTAGGGACTTGAAATTTTCAGGATAGGTGTGGATCATGAATGTAGCGTTCACGTGTATCAATGAGCAAAATTAGACTAGGGGTTCCGTAAATATGGCCGTTTGAAATTCAGTTTTCTTGATAATTTCAAAATTATGGATTTGATCGTGACGAGATTTTGTATTTAAATTGAGAATGATATATTCGAGCTACATTTTTTCCAGATCGCATGATCAGGTCCATAGAAACCATAGAAAATTATAACTTTCGAACAGAAAGGCCTAGGGATTCGAAATTTTCAGGATAGGTTCGGATCGTTCATTAATGAGCAAAATAAGACTAGGGGTTCCGTGAATATGGCTGTTTGAAATTCGGTTTTCTTAATAATTTCAAAACTATGGATTCGATCCTGACGAAATTTTGTATTTGAATTGAGAATGATATATTCGAGCTACATTTTTTCCAGATCGTATGATCAGAACTATAGAAAACATAGAAAATCATAACTATCGAACGAAAAGGCCTAATGACTTGAAATTTTCAGGATAGGTTCGCGATCACTTTAATCAATGAGCCAAATTAGACTAGGGGTTCCGTAAATATTGCCGTTCAAACTATATTTTTTCTGATAATTTCGAAAATACTTATTGGATTGAAATGAAATTTCGCACATATATGAAGAATAATGTATAATTTTCAATCGGTTATTCTTCCTCTTCCCAGTTCAAACTTTGAGAATTATACCGTTCAGGTATAACGCCTAATAAAGGATGAAAAAGACTATACAAATTTGAATTTGAATGCAAAGATCGCGAAGAAAGTCCAACACTTTATTTACATTATGGGAATGCACATGGCATAATGAGATGCCCAAGATTTTTTGCAATTTTTTCAAATCGAATATTTTGATGATCCGGCGACATGCTCTCTTTAAATGAGTTCTAGCACCTGTCAAAAAAAGCGTCACCCCATAAAACACCCTCTTTGTCACATGGATGGTTCTATTGTCTCGCTATAGGTATGTGTGTTGAATCAGATAGTATACTATCAACACACATTTATTTAATTCCCAAAACTCATGACTGTATTGATTCCACTCACTGAACGAGTGGAAAAAAATGAGATGACAACTCACAAGTTCTGCTGCTCGTGTTGATTTCGTGGGCAGAGAGTAGAATTCGAATCCGAATAGCAAGGAGGCTTGAAGATATGACGTCGACGGTATAGTTGGATTCTTGATCATAAAAAAGGTCGAAAAAATTAGGTGTTCAAGCTACATGTGAAAGTTTGTCCAGATCGCATGACCAGAACCATAGAAACCATAGAAAATTGTAACTTTTGAACGGAAATGCCTAGGAACTTGAAATTTTCTGGATAGGTGAGGATCTGGAATGTCGTGATGACGTTTATCTATGAGCAAAATTATAGTAGGGGTTCCGTAAATATGGTCGTATGAAATTTAGTTTTCTTGATAATTTCAAAACTACAGATTCGCTCGTGACGAAATTTTGTATATTGATGGAGAATGATATATTCAAGCTTCATTTCTTCTTATTCCATGACCAGAACCATAGAAACCATAGCCGGGTACGGAGTGAAGTGCCAACCCGGCGCGTCTCCAGGTGGCGGATAGGAGGGGGCCTCTGACGATGATCTCTGGTGAGGAGGAGGTCTGCAGGGAAATAGGAGGGCTCGTTGTGCCTAGAAACTCAACTGGTAGCCCTCAATACCTTGCCGCGGACCAACTTCACCTGTCCCAGCTGTAGTGTCGTGGCTAAGGAATTGCACCAGGAAACGATGCCAGATAGGGCATCGAGCATACCTCGAGACCATTCTGTTATACCAACGCCTCCTGGCTGTCCGTGGTCATGTCTCGCGGGCCAGTGAGGTGAAGGGGGGTCTTGGCTTGACCGCCCGGACCAAGAGGAAACAACCTCATCAAAAATTCTAAATCCAAGGCGGGAACCAGGCCGAAGGATGCGTGGTCAGATAGAAGTCTGGCCTCTACTGGTCTCAACCTTGGAGCACCGGGGGGAACTCCATTGTATAAACCCCTTACCTCTGCACGCGGGGCTCTGCAGAGGAGGACTGATATGACCCTAGCTTCTCGTGGGACCAATTATGGATAAAAAACCAATGAAGCAAAACACCACTGGAACAGGGGCGGAGTTAACCTCCGCCTCCTCATCCGGGCACCTCGCAAGAGGGAAGGTCAATCGACCAAAGAATCGGCTGCCGTTCGAGCTGCCAAACTTGGACAACCGGGCGGCAGAGATGATCCACTGAGGAAAGGTCTCAGTGGAGCAGGAGTGCGGAAGTACCTGCGACTCCTCCATCAGGGGCTACAACCTGAGGAGGCGAGGAAGCAGGTTCTTCAACGCACAGACCCGAAGGTCACCCCAAAGGGTAAAGACCACGGCAAAAGAGGTCCGGAGCAGATCACACCTCCGACGTTGCCTCTGCCGAAAAAGCAGAATACGGCCGCAGCTAAAACCGGGCAAGCCACTGGTTATGCAGCTGCCGTCAAAGCAAAAAAGGCTGCAATCAGCATTGGGATAGTCCCCAAAGAATACCCCAGGACCATTCTGGAAGTCGAGCAACTATCGACTCTTGAAGACGTCCTGGTGGAAGAGATGTGTAAGTACACAGAAAGAGGGATCCACTTCACCGGCGTTCATTTCCGTAATGGAATGATGCTGGTGGATTGTGGATCCAAGAAGGCGGCGGACTGGCTCACAAGTTCAGTACCGCAACTGAAATCTTGGGAAGGACCCGAATTGGTAGCACTGAGCGGAGACGACATCCCAAGTCCTACTGTTATAACGGTCTTCTTCCCAAGAAGTCTCGACATGGAACAGGAGAAGATCCTCCGACTTGTCGAGATTCAGAATCCCGACCTCAATGTTAGGGCTTGGAAGGTGCTGCACTTCAAGAAAGAAGGCAGAGGAAGTATCCTCACGATTGGGGTTGATCCCCAATCCGAGGAAGTCATAAGGAGAGAGGGAGGCCAACTGAACTTCCGGTTCGGGAGCGTCCCAGTCTCCGGGCTAGGAAAAAAAGGTGGCCCTGAAGAAGGGTCGAAGGATGTGGAGAAGCCCTCCACATCCCAGGAACCCAGCTGCAGCACCGCCAGTACTCCTGAAGATGCAGAGGCTCCCTCTGCGTCCCAGGGTGCTGGGCAAAGTTGTGTGGTGGCTGGGGGTCCGACTACGGGCAAGGAGACCTCCTCGTGACCAAGAGAGGAAACCTCTCAGATGGAAGTCGAGGAGGTGAAGGTGGAGGCGAAGGAGGGGCAAGCACCCCATAAAACGAACCTTCGCCTTCATTAGAATCGCGCAGGTAAACCTGCATCACGCGAGGGGTTCCTCAGCCGTGATTGCAAGGTTGTTTGCGAGGCTGCAATTAGGCATTGTTTTGATCCAGGAACCCTGGATCAACAAAGAAGGCCAAATCAAAGGTTTGGCATGTAAGGAATCAAATTTGATTTATGATCAGAGGCAAGTAACTCCACGTGCCTGTGTTCTTGTAACGAAAAACATCAAATATATTTGTGTTTCAGAATACATGTCTCGGGACTTAACTCCAATTATGGTGCACCTCAACTTGGGGGGCGTTGACCGAGACATTGTCATTGCATCCGCATACTTCGCTGGAGACGGGCCAATAACACCGCCAGAGGAGGTACAGGAACTAGTACGTTACTGCAACAGTAAACGCCTTCCATTAATAATTGGCTGTGATGCGAATGCGCATAACACTGCTTGGGGAAGCACCAACAATAACCCAAGAGGTAAGTACCTACTTGAATATCTCTTAGCTAATAACCTCGAGACCACTAACATTGGGACAACACCAACATTCGTCACGAGAGCGAGGGAAGAAGTCCTTGACGTAACAATTGCTAATCCTGCGGCCAGGAAGTACATTACGTCTTGGAGGGTGATGGACGAGCCATCACTCTCTGATCATAGGATTATCGAGTTAAGGATGGAGGAAGATACCACTTCTTTCCCCGAGACTCGAAACCCTAGAAAAACAGACTGGCTCCTTCACAGGAACCACCTTAAGACAAACCTAGAGGAAATCGAAAATATCGGGTCAGAACACCGATATTTCGAGCTGAATTCAAGGGTAGAGCAGGTCAGTAGGGCAATAATGGAGGCGTTTTACTCCAGCTGTCCACTCACCAATACGCGACCAAGTAAGGATGCTCCTTGGTGGAATGAGAACCTGTCAAACCTCCGAAAGGAGGTCCGTCGGCTCTTTAATAGGGCAAGACGGGATAACAATTGGCAGGGGTACACCGAGAAACTTACTCAGTATAATAAAGAGATCAGGAAGGCCAAAAGGCTTAATTTTCAAGCTTTTTGTGAAAATATTACTTCCACTCCCACTGCAGCCAGACTTCAGAAAGTCATGGCAAAAAGGGGTACCAACCCCACAATGTCGCTCAAAAAGCCGGACGAGTCATACACTGAGGGAGATGAGGAACGATCAACTCTTCTTCTTAAAACACACTTTCCAGGTAGCAAACCCACAAGTAGTTTCGAAACAGCAATAGAATACACCAAGAAATCCCGTAAGGACGATTGGGCTATTGCCAGGAAAATATTTTCAAGACAACGACTCGAATGGGCAATTAGTACCTTTCAGCCGTATAAATCACCAGGAGTGGATGGGGTGTTCCCTGTACTCCTGCAGAGGGGAGCGGAAGAGATTCTTCCCCATCTGATGAAGATCACAAGAAGCAGCTTAGCATTGGGTCAAATACCTGACATATGGAGAAGGGCAAAAGTAATCTTCATTCCAAAAACAGGGAAGAAAGACAGGACTGATCCCCGAACTTTTAGACCCATTTGTCTTACCTCGTTTTTGCTTAAAACGATGGAGAAGGTAGTAGATAACTACATAAGAACGGAGAACTTGGAGAAAACACCACTTCACAAATGTCAACATGCGTACAGGGCAGGACGCTCCACGGAGACTGCTCTGTATCAGCTGACTGAAGGCATCCTGAAGACGCTGAACAACAATGAAATCGCACTGTGCGCTTTCCTAGACATATCTGGGACCTTTGACAACACGACACACGTGTCTGTCAGAGAGGCACTTGTAAAGCGAGGAGTGTACTGTACCATCATAAAATGGATGTATGAGGTGTTGACGACGAGGACAGCTGAGACACTGGGTGTCGATCAGACCATCTCTGTCAAAACCACTCGCGGAACACCTCAAGGAGGAGTACTATCTCCCCTCCTCTGGAGTCTTTTAGTGGACGAACTACTGCACAGGCTAACGGAGCTTGGCTTCGAATGTATAGGCTATGCCGACGACATAGTCCTAATAGTAAGAGGTAAATTTGAGGGTTCCCTCTGTGATTTGCTGCAGAGGGGCCTCAAAATTATCGAGCAGTGGTGCTTGTCAGTGGGGCTCAACATCAACCCAGCCAAGACCACAGTGGTTCCCTTTACCCGGAAAAGAAACCTTCCATCCATGAAGCCTATCTCGGTGAACGGAGATAACGTAGAATGGACTTATGAAGTCAAATATCTGGGAATTACCCTAGACAATAAGCTTCTATGGAATAAGCATGTTAAAAACACTGCTAGTAAAGCGACAAGAGCTCTAATGGCGTGCAGAAGCCTATCCGGAAAAACCTGGGGCTGTAACCCTAAAATACTGCGATGGATGTATGTCATGATTGTGAGACCAATAATAACTTATGGGGCAGTAGTCTGGTCTGCTAAGAAAGGGCAGACAAGCACGAGGAAAATACTCGACAAGATACAAAGGCTTGCCTGCGTTTGCATCACTGGAGCTATGAGAACGTGCCCGACAAGAGCACTTGAGGTCGTCACTGATCTCACTCCATTACATCTAGTGATCAACAGAGTAGCCCATGAGGCTATCCTTAGAATATCTAGGGAAGGTACAGGGAATGAGAGAATTAAAAGTCAAGGAGCCTGGTCCTCTCTGAACAAGTACATCTCATCAGCGAACCTGCCTAGTGATGTTATGATTAAAAAAGTAAGCATTGAGAAGAACTTCAACACTATGCTATGTAAAAAGGAAGAATTGGAAAAGGAATACACTACCCAAAACTTCGAAGTGAATACCATTAAATGGTATACAGATGGTTCTAAAACCACGATGGGGGCCGGCGCTGTAGTATACGGGGAAAGAACCAAGTGTACACTATCGCTAGGCTACTACTCGAGTGCCTTTCAGGCAGAAATACTTGCAATCGAAAGATGCATAGATATAAACCTGGAAAGAAACTATCAAGGGTGTGACATTGTGATCCACTCGGATAGTCAAGCTGCTATCAAAGCACTGAACTCCTATATCATCGACTCAAAGCTGATATGGGAGTGCCGGAGGAAACTTAATGAAGTAGGCAAGAAAAATAAGGTCTCTTTAGTCTGGGTTCCTGGTCACTCAGGAATCAAAGGAAACGAAGAGGCCAATACACTTGCCAGAAAGGGAGCACAAACGCCACTTACTGGCCCAGAACCCTTCTGTGGCATAGGTAAACACACCTATAAGAAAGAGTTTCCGGAGAAGGAAGAGACCGAAAGAGAAGCACTCTGGAGGAACCTTCCAGGAATGGAACACCCTAAAAGGTTCATTCGGAACTATGAAAGTTCAAGATCCAAAAAGTATTTGGATCTTAGTAAGAACAAGTTACGTCTACTCACTGACTTCCTCACAGGACATTGTCGCCTTAGGAAGCATATGATGAGAATGAGCTTAACAAAACAGACGAGTGTAGATTCTGTGGTGAAGAGGAGGAGACTCCTGTTCACCTGGTTACAGAATGCCTCGCCATTGCAAACCAGCGCAAAGAATGTCTTGGACAAGAGAATTACAGGAGGAATGATGATCTAACCTCCTTGAAGCCCTCGCAGATACTGGAGTTCATTGGAGCTCTGGAGCTGGAGGGCGAGCTGTAGGTAGCGCATTTGCGAATACGGCTCTGATGGGGGGCACAATAGACCTTGAGGTCGCAGTGGAACGTAACCCCCTTCCTAACTATAACTATAACTATAGAAACCATAGAAAATCATAACTTTGGAACGGAAAGGCCTAGGGACATGAAAGTTTCAGGATAGGTGTGGATCTGAAATGTCGCGTTAAAGTTTACCAATGAGCAGAATTATACTAGGGGTTCCGAAAATTAGTTTTTTCGATAATTTCGAAACCACGGATTCGATCGAGACAAAATTTTGTATTTTAATGGAGAATGATATATTCGAACTACATGTGGTTCAGATCTCATGACCCGAACCATAGAAACCATAGAAAATTATTATTTTCGAACGGAAAGGCCTAGGGATTTGAAAATTTTCAGGGTAGGTTTGAATCGCGAATGTCGCGGTCACGTTCATCAATGAGCAAAATTAGACTAGGCGTCCCGTTAATATGGCCGCTCAAAATATTTTTTTCCTGTCATTTCGAAACTACTGATTGGATTCGAATGAAATTTTGCACAAAGCTGAAGGATAATGTATTTTTTTTATTCAATTTGAACAAAATTCATTGTACAAATTTTTGTAACCCATCAAAAATTACATGGGTTGTCAAAACCACTAGGTACATGGTTACTTATAGTAGATGATAAATGTCATCAAACAAAACAAAAAATAATAAATATACAATGTTATACATTGGGTTTGACTAACAATAAACTTCAAGTATATAATCAAGGGCTCTAAACATTACCTTTCACCTATACCTCTATTCTGTAGTAGGCATTCTTTAGGAGGATAGATTTCAGTTCCCCCTTAAGTTTTCTTTTATCTAATTGCTTCAATTAAGTTGGTAGTTTGTTGTACACTTTTATAGCCAGATAGTTTACGTTCAGCTGTGAAGCTACAATCCGATGGTAAGGAATCAAAAAACTATTCTTATTTCGAGTTTTGCATGTGTGGTTGTTTTCTAGTAGTATTTCTTTATTGTCATGTATAAAACACAATTCAATATGAAGATAGATGTTAGGGTAAGAATATTTTCTTTGGGGAATAATTCTCTACAACTATGTCTACTACTCACACCACATAGGATTCTCAGGGCTTGCTTCTGTTTTACGAATATCCTTTTACTTTCAGTTGGTTCTCCCCAGGTGAGTATAGCAAAGTTCAGGATACTATGGAAATAGCTGAAGTAAGTAATCTTGGCTGCCTTGGTTCCTGCAATTTGCTTTATTCTTCTGATTGCGTATGTGGCTCTCGATAATCTTGGAATTAGTTATTCAATATGTTTTGTAAACTTCAGGTTGGACTGTATCATGATCCCCAGAAATTTCATATGCTCATTTGTCGAGGTATCAAAAAGCATATGCTGAGTTTTGTCAGCATTCATCTTCATTCTATTTGAACTGAACCATATTTGAGCTTCTTTCATCGTCTTCTTATCACTTTCTTGTAATTCTTGCTCACTTTTTCCAACATTCAGGAAAGAAGTGTTATCTGCAAAAAGGACAGTTTGATCTGATTCAACATTTCCAGGTAAGTCATTTATATAAATTACGAACAAAAGAGGTTCCAGCACTGATCCCTGGGGAACACCATGTTTCGCCATTTCCCAAGAAGAAGACTTGCCACCTACGCTTGTTGTCTGGATTCTTCCAGTCAGATAACTCCTCAGTACTTTGAGAGCTTGTCCCCTTATGCCATAGTATTCTAGTTTTTTCAACAGTAAGTCGTGGTCTATAGTGTCGAAGGCTTTGGACAAATCACAAGTATGCAAGCTACATTTTTGTCCTCCATCAAATGCCTTGCTTATCATCTTCAGCATCTCCGTAATAGCTGTTTCCACTGACATGCTCATGAAGTACCCATGCTATTGTTTGCTCAGGATTCCTGCATGCTTGAAAAAACTCATCAGTCTGTTTTTAATCATCTTTTCGAACAATTTCGAGAAAACTGGAAGTATCGATATTGGTCGGTAGTTTTCTGGTGAATCCATATCTACTTTTTTATAGACTGGTATAATTTTAGCCTTCTTCAGTTGATCCGGGTAGTGGTCCCTATTCAAACCACGTGTCAAATTTTGTCCAGATTGCACAACCAAGACCATAGATACCATAGAGAATTCTGGCGAATTCTCTAAAAAAAAATTGGTCAGCTAAAGCACTGAAGTGAAGTCTGGAGTTTCGCCCTAGTTTGAGAATTTTTTTGACAGCTCTCCAAATATTTTTCATTTTGTTTCTGAATCTGAAAAATGCGAGTCTACCTACAAGGAGGATGAACGAGCGCACACAAGCTCCTGACTTCACGGCAGTGCTTTTAAAATTTTTTATTCATTCAATTTGATACTTATTGGTTTATTCACTGTGCATTTCTCTAACTTTGTTGTGTTCTCCTCCTAAAACTGAACCCTCTCGTCTTATTCAAGCTATTGTTCTGTAGTTCTATTTATGATTAGTAAAATATGGAAACATTGGAAACTATGAAGTGAGATCGGGAGATTCTCGTTTTTTTCTTCATTTCGTGCTAGGCGATCTGCAATGAATTTACTTCTCAAATTTTTGAAAATATCCAAAAGAAAAGTTCCATGCGAAATTAAAAACCGTGGCTTCTTTTGTAAAATTCGGTAACGGCGCTGCAAATAAAGATTGCTGGTTTATTCCCTGAAGCACTTATAGTAGATTCGCAAAAAATAATTTGTAATTATAATCCAATTCCTCAATTTGAACCATATAATAATAGTATATTATTTAACGAGCGGTAATGTAGGTCATAACACTCGCAGATGAAGTTTGCAGCACGAGCCGAAGGCGAGTGCTGTAATTCATCAAGTGTGTTATGGCCATTACCGCAAGTTGAACACTATACTTTATCTACGATCATTAAAATAAATAGTAAGATACAAGTAAAGAGAAAAAACTTTATTTACACATCTTAATAGTAACCTATAACCATTCAATATTTATGTTGATTGTGCTTCTTAGCATGGAGTAGAAAGTCCATAGGGGCGATGCTTCATATTAAGTGCTGAGTTCACTAAAATATGCCAAAAGAACATTCTCTGTAAACAAATACTTGATATTCTTACTGCTACATACTACAATCTTGAAAATTGTAGTATACACCTTTATATTTGTTTTGCTATTTTTCGGGCAATAAATTCTGTATGGTAACATTAGCTGATTGCCTTATTTCAGAAAGTGTACATAATAATTCATTTTCACTATCTGAATTCATCTTTTTCAGCGAAATATTTACAATAATATTTAGGTATCAACTCAATTTAATCAAACGTCAACATTATTCAAATGACCCCCCCTCAATACCAATAATGGACTGTTCCCTTTCGGCCAATCGGCTTGTAAAGGAGCACAGAGATAGGTAGTTATAGGAGAGAGTGCGGTGTTTGTTTACAGATACTATTTCTTGCTCGAAAGTAGTTGAGTAACAACTATATTATTCAATAGGAGCAGATAAAACAATAAAAGTTGGTATTATAGAAATATAATGAGCACTGTCCGAACGCATCTGAAATTTACCCTTGGCCAGTTCTCAGTGAAGAGTCTCCTGAAAGCTCATTTTCTTCCTGTTTTTCGACCAAATACAGGATGATAACGTATTCGCAGTAGCCACGTAACACTAGAAAAATACTGTCGTAACCTACGTGTTGCTTCAAATTTCGGAGTCGTCGGAAGTGAATTATTATCGATCTCAGTATTGCGAACGGAATTGGACACGCTTTCGGTATCTCCTACATCGGCCTTTTCCACAGACGACTAGCTCTGGACCCGCATTATGTGGGGCGAAATTTTCTTTCTTCTATTTGTTATCCGACGGGAAATCCCATTATATATTTATTGGACAGTCGGCTTGCGTTTCTGAAACTCAGGTGCCACTTTATCGAAAACTTCCACGATGCATTCTGTAAAGTTGCGAAGCTCTAGGGATTATAACATGGAGGCAACTCAAATATCCATACGATGCAGATCCACACAAGAAGAATTTCAAGTTTGGTAGATAGAATAAATACGATGTAGTATTTTCTATAACGAGTTACTGAACTTGGGAAACCAATTTGAAAAAGAGTTTAAGAGTCAAATAATCATAAAACTTTCCTCAAGTTTCACAATTCGCAGAATATTGAGAGATGAAATATTGCCCCAATTTCTCGCGTCAGAGGTAAAATTGTACACTTAAATACAGGGAAGAAAAATACATTTGAATTCCATAGGCACTAGTTGCGAACTTGTTTCTTTTAGAAAACGGTCGCCTTTTTGTCTTGTGAGTTTGTCATATCAGGTTTTTTTCTAACATTACTAAAATTGGCTTGATGTCTCCTGAGATTCAGTGGTGTCTTGTGAATATTTATCATGGGCCAGCAGATATTTCATGCTGACAACTGAATATGTGCAACTGACATCTGACAACTGGTTCCGGTGTACCTCCTACTCCTTCAATGAATCTCAAGATCAATATCTCCGAATCAAATGGCACAAAAATTATTCAATAAAATTACTCGGATTTATAGTGGACGGATCTTGGGATACACAAATTGTGGAAATTAAGAAGAAACTCACAGTGGCTATATATTCCATTGCAATAATTGGTAGATATTCTTCTAGACAGGCTGTCCTCATTACCTACTTCGCCAATGTCATTCAATTGCTTTATATGGAATTCTCCTGTGGGGTAGGTACATCAGTTCATCGGTAGGATTCCCTGATTGTCCAGAAAAGGGCAGTTAGAATAATAATATGCAACTTGAAACATAAAGGCAGCTCTAGAGAACCTTCCAAAATCGTCAAGATACTTACCATACTAGCAATTTATATTTTGGAATGTGCCACATATGTTCACAAGAATTTGGACAACTTTCCTAACAATGGTTTGTTCCATCAGTTCAATACAAGGAGTAGAGATATCTACTCATCCCTTATCATCATAGAAAATTCATTCAACAAGGAATCGATTACTGAGGCCCAAAAATTCGGAGTGAAATTCTTGATGCCACAAAGCAGCTCAGCTAAAGAAAATATTCAATTCCGAAACTACTGATTGGATTGAAATGACATTTTGCACATAGATGAAGAATAATGTATCTAAACTATGTGCGAATTCTGTCCAGATCGCATTACCAATACCAGATAAAATTCTAGCGAATTATCGAAACAAAAATTTGACACCTAAAACACTGACGTGAAGTCTGAAATTTCACCTCAGTTTGCATTCTTTTTTGACAGCTGTCAAAAATTTCTCCAAATTGGTTTCTAAAACTGAAAAATGCCAATCTACCTACAAGGTGGACGAACGAGCGCTCAAAAGCTCCTGACTTCACGGCAGTGGTTGTTATAATTTTTTCGAAATGAAATAAGAAATCTGTTTTTTATGACGTGACGTTAAATGTTTTGATGTTGTAATTAAATATTATTATTATTATTGATTACTATGTTGAAGTCAAATGGAGAATATCGGATATTCAGGAGCGGAAAAAGCATGAAATGAGTGTTGAGTACGATACACGACCTTGTGAGATGCTTGAATTTTTTTTCATCAATTCCGTTCATAATCAGAATTAATTTGATTCATTTCAAAGAGATATATCTACTAGTGAATGAATTATGATAGAGGTCCAAAATATTCTCGTGTAACAAAATATTAAAGCTGCTCAGTGTGGTATCCGGTGAATATCCGATAGTGGTTGCTGCTTGCTCATGAAATAATTTCCTTTCATCCGGTAGGTAAATAGAAAATCAATCATCAGTCGCAATGGAAACTATCAACTGTTCAGATTGCAACCGATTTGAACCCATCAATCAAAGCTGAATGTGCGTGCAGAGGCAATATCCTGATCGGTCAGGTGAGGTGTGGAGGTATCATGACACGGAAAATCTTCCATGATGAAACCACCCTACCTGAATATTCAGTTTTCCATTTCCCAAGATACCAAAGCATCACTTTTTCACACTCATGCTCACATATCGATCTTTTCCATGTAAATAAGGTTATCTAAGAAATGTGGGAAAGACGTGAATTTTGTCGACAAAATCTATTTTCTGTAATGAAAGCCATCAAAATTCATAGTTATGAAGCGAATAGTAATTGAAATCAAGAAAAAATTTCGAAATTCAGCAAAAACGTTTTTTTTCTACCTCGATTTCTATGCCACTAAAGTTTTATAAAATATTCAAACTTATCCTGGAAGTAAATGAAGTAGTAGTTTGTTCTTCTGGTATCTCTGATGTGTGAATATAACTAACAAAAATCGAGAAAAGTCAGGAGCTTTTGAGCGCTCGTTCATCCACCTTGTAGGTAGATTCGCATTTTTCAGTATTAGAAACCAATTGAAAAAAAATTCAAATTAAGCAGAAACTCCAGACTACACTTCACTGCTTCAGGTGACCAATTTTTTTTTCGATGATTCGCTAGAATTTTCTACGGTATCTATGGTCTTAGTAATGCGATCTGGAAAAAATTTCGCAGGTAGTTTGAATACATTATTCTTTATCAATGTACTGAAATTCATTCCAATCCAGTTTTGAAATTATCTAGAAAATTGAATTTCAAACAATTATATGTACGGAACCCCTAGTTCAATTTTGCTCATTGATTAACGTGACCGCGACATAAGAGATCCACAGCTATCCTGAAAATTTCCCCATAGGACCTAGGCCTTTCCTCTCGAAAGTCATAATTTTATATGGTTTCTATGCTTTTGGTTATGCGATTTGGAAAAATTCTCGCATGTAGCTTAAACACCTCATTTTCCATCTGAGTGCAAAATTTCATTTCGATCGAGTCAGTAGTTTCGATGTAATCAGGAGAATAAGATTTTGAACGGCCTTATTTACGGAACTCCTGGTCGAATTTCGCCCAATAACGAACTCAACCGCGGCATTCGAGATTGGAACCTACCCTGAAAATTTCAAGTTTCTAGGTCATTCCGTTCGAGAGTTGTCGTGCTTACGGATGGGCAGACTTGAATTTTTCGATGGAATCGTCATTAATTTTGTCCAGATCGCATGACTAGAAACCATAGAAAATTATAACTTTCGAACGAACGGGCCTAGGGACTTTTCAAGATAGTTGTGGATCTCGAAAGACACCGATTCGATCGAATTGCAACTTCACAGACAGTTATAGAATAATAAGTCGAATGTTCACGTGAAAACGAACGAAACTTCGGTATCTCAGAAACTATCTGCCTTATGCTGCTGAAATTGTATGTATATATGAATTCAGCTTTGAAGAGTTGAGTTGAGTTTCTTCAGATCCGATGTTGACAAAATTGATATATTCCATATTCTGTGAATCCATTTCTTGAAGATTCGATTTCATGAAATGACATCATTTGTCACACTGGCGGCTAATTTGGTTCACAAATCTTTGGTTCGTTTCATAACCTTTGGTTAGATAGTCCCGCTACAGTTTTACCCCATATTAAAATCAAAATGATCATTGTTTCAGTTGAATTGAGGTTTGATCAGTCTTTCAGAAACTGGGGTTAATTTGATGCTTAAAGACAAGCAGCGTTGCTCGGGTTCGGTACCTGCATGGGTAAGCGCTCTGGCGATGAATTTAAATAAACGCGCAAAAGTTCTTGACTTCTCGTCAGTGCTTCTCTCGAATTTTTCAATTGTAGAGGTTATTGTTCAACTCCCTACTATATGATGCAAATGAGATTCAGAAAAATTTCCCAAAAACTCAAATCGACCAGTTCTAGCATTTTGTTATCTACTGTATCTAGATAGATAGCGGTAGCGTAAAATTTCCTGATTTAACGTCGGTGCTTTTCATTTTTTTTTCACGTTATTTTAATTCTTTAGTGCTAGGTTGAATGACTATTTGCTATTCGATTGTTTCAATTTTTTTCAGAATATCGCGTTTTTTACAATATTGAAGATATTTTACGAATGAATTTTTCAAATTTCATTGCTTGATTTTTTGCCCTCGAATTTTTTGGATTGGATTATCAAGCTATCAGGTTGTTCTATTCATTTATCAGATATAGTTAGACCTTTTGTCCCTAAACAATTACACAGGTCAATTATTGGAAAGAGTGAACCAATATGCTCCTATACTTTGAAATCGATATGTAATGGATTAGCAATTTGTATCAGACCACCAAAGGACATAATTGATTAACATTCGTTGTATTATGTGAATTCATATGCCGCAATGAGGAGCCCAATTTTCAGAATAAAAAAAGTTTCATAGGAAGTTATTTGTTATTTTTCCATCGTCTATGCAATTTCTACATTCCAACATTTCGGTCTGATTATTCGATGGATGTAGAAGAAGATGATACAAACCTACCCTTCCTACCTTCTTATATGTACAAACAAACAAAAATTACGAAAAACACTGCCGTGAAGGCAGGAGCTTTTGAGCGCTCGTACATGCACCTTGTAGGTAGATTCGCATTTTCCAAGTTTTGGAAACCAATTGAGGAAATTTTTGACAGCTGCCAAACAAATTTTCAAACTAAGGCGATAATCCAGACTTCAAGTCAGTGCTTCAGGTGGCCATTTTTTTTTCGATAATTCGCTAACATTTTCTACGGTATCTATGGTCTTGGTTATGCGATCTGGACAAATTTCGCACGTAGTTTGAATACATTATTCCTCAGCTAGGTGCAAAATTTCATTCCAATCAAATCGGTAGTTTCGAAATTATCAGGAACCGAATATTTTGAACGGCCATATTTACGGAACCCCTATTCTAATTTTGCTCATTGATGAACGTGACCGTGAAATTCGCGATCCAAACCCACCCTGAAAAGTTCCTAGGCCTTTTCCTTGGGAAGTTATATTTTTCTATGGTTTCTATGGTTCTGGTCATGCGATCTGGACAAAATGTTGCTTTAATATGTCATTAAAATACAAAATTTTATATCGATCGAATCCGTAGTTTTGAAATTATCGAGAAAACAAAATTTCAAACGACCGTATTTACCAAACCCCTAGTATAATTTTGCTCATTGATAAACGTGAACGCCACATCTCAGATCTACACCTATCCTGAAAATTTCAAGTTCCTAGGCCTTTCCATTCGAAAGTTATGATTTTCTATGGTTTCTATGGTTCTGGTCATGCGATCTAGAGAAATGTAGCTTGAATATATCATTCTCCATAAGTATACAAAATTTCGTCACGATCGAATCTGTAGTTTGGAAATTATCAAGAAAACTAAATTTCAAACGACAATTTTTACGGAACCCTTGGTTTAATTTTGCTCATAGATGAAAGTGATCACGACAATCGAGATCCACACCTATTCTGAAAATTTCAAGTCCCTAGGCGTTACCGTTCAAAAGTTAAAATTTTCTATGGTTTCTATGGTTCTGGTGATGCGAGCTGAACAAAATGTTGCATGTATCTTGAGCAACTTATTTTTTATTAGAGTGCAAAATTTCATCTCGATCGAATTTGTAGTTTCGATGTAATCAGGAAAACAAAATTTCGAGTGGCCATATTCCTTAGGCGGATTTTGCCAAATAACAAACTCAGCCTCGGCATTCGAGATTCGAACCTACCCTGAAAATTTCAAGTTTCTAGGACATTCCGTTCGAGAGTTATCGTGTATACGGACGGACGGACGGACAGACTCCAATTTTCCGACGGATTCGTCATCAGTGAGTCGAACATAGTCGTTTGAAACCATTTTCGGCTCAAAATTCGAAAAATACAGACATCGTGACGAAATTATATAGCCCTCGTGTAAGTAGGACGAGCACTCAAAAAGGCCCGATCCGAAAGTATTCAGGAAACCATCAACATCACACGAAAGTTGAAGTAGGTAGCAAGATGCCTATTCGTGAAAGTGAGGATAATCTACTTGGACGAGATATGCTGACATAACATCAAAGAATAAAAGTTTTCTAGACATGTTTTCGTTGGGCCACTCTGTATAGATATATATTATATCATATCTGTTCTATTGAACTGTCCACGCTATGTCAAGAAAATTGCAATCAATTCAGCACAGAGACGCCGTCTTTGATATGGTCGTCAATTCCCTTGGTCATATATATATTCATGTGTAAATTTTTATACTGACTCACTTCCTTCATTCTACCATCATCCATCATTCTAATCGATGAAATGATCTTTCGGAGAATTCCGTCCTTTTTCGACTCTACGAAATATCAATGGAATGAAATCCTGCAGATAGTCAATTCGGAATGGAAATTTTCAGCTCCAATCAACGGCAATCATTAAGTCGTGAAAGGATTCATCAAATAGGCACGATCCCAACTGACCAAAAAAATTATATTCTGAGCGTTATTTTCAACTAGCTTTTACCTTCGTCTGGACTGGCCTGACACATCCTATTATTTCATAATGCTCATATTATATGTGACATCAGAGAACTATTTGAGTTGCGGACAGGCATGAAATACCTTTTACTCGAATATAAAATTTTCTCTCTACAAATGAGATGAGAATTAATCTCAGTGTAAGATTGAGACCTACTGAACCTTCGGTATATCCAGCAGAGGTTTGTTTTATTGGGGATCAGAAACTTCGTGAGAAAATATAAGGATTACAGTCTGCTCCAAATTCACAATGCAGAGACAAAGTTAACATTTATTCCTTGGTTGTTTGAGAATCGTGTGTTTGACTCTGCCTGCGAGGTTTTGTTTGCTGTTTCTATCACGAGTATTCTGATAGAAGTTAAGATATACCTACTTACCTTCAATATTTTTTGTTTTGTTTTCGTGAATAGAGTCCATTTGATGTTGAGCCATGACCATTTATAATAGTAAAGTTTCAACGAAAAATCACTCATATTAGAAGATCATTGACTTTGAAATTTTTAAAGCCTCCGTTTTATAGGTGCCCAGTGATAAAATTAAGACTCATGCTTCCGAAAATTACTGTTAAGTGGTGATTCAATGTTTCAATAGAAGTATCAATCCTACCTTAACCATAGCTGTTTGACGGTGTGTGCAGACTTTTCCCCCCGAATTCACGGGGGTCGTACTCACTAAAAACTCCTCTGTTCCCACTCCTAATATAAGAAATGAGCACGGTTTAATTTCCTGCAACCAAACTCAGCTCTTATGGGCGCAGGTTGCCTCAATTTGGAATTTTCTTTGACAGCTGTCAAAATCTTTACACGTCACGTTTATCAATGAGCAAAATTATACTAGGGGTTCCGTAAATATGGCCGTTCAAAATATTTTTTCCTGATAATTTCCAAACTACTGATTGGATTGGAAGGAAATTTTGCACATAGATAAAGAATAATATATTCAAACTAACTAAAATCTTTCCGTCGGTATACACGATAACTGTCGATCGGAACGACCTAGATGTAGTAAACCTGGAGGTTCTATTCTTCATTTAATCGTATTCCGCTGTCACCAATTTTTATCTATCTATAACCTGAGTTGTTTAACTAGAAAACTACCTTGTACACTTATCTATTTTCCGAAAAGGCCTTGATTCATGCTCTCTGCAAGAAGAGAGAGTCTTTTGTCTTATTTTTCTGAGGAACAGGTATTCAGGAAAGTAAACCTCGAAATTTTAAAAGAACATATTATATTTAAGACAAAAAAATGATGGTAAAATGCGTACATAAAATCGTAATTTGCACAAACATCAAAAGAACATCCAAATAAAGCATCTGTCGTTCACTTAGTCTCACAATCGTAATTAAATCAAACAATTCAACTGTTACTTCCCATCAACATGCCAATCGAAATGTACGAGGGGTCAGATAATCAGTTACAACTAATATTCAAATTTCGTACGTAAAATCGAACGTACATCAAATCAACTTCGGATCGAGACATCAATAATATTGGGAATTATAATAACGCCATTCACATTCATAGGGGTTAAAGCTTTGAATCGAATTTTCCTACCTTGGTCTGCAAACCACCTAGTTTCTCTTTTGTACCTGTTTGGAAACTAAACCACCCACACACGATATTGGCCTTTGTTTTTTATTTGCACTCGAAACACAACCTACGGCTTTTTAACTCTACTCAAAATAAACTTCTTAAACACTCGTTTGTACGATCTAACACAGTTACCTCCTTAAACCGAAATCTAACAGAAATCCTCTACTGAAAAATACAACACTAACTTCCTCTAACCGCCCTCCGACCGAAACCGTCGCCCGAATTTTACCCTTAGTGGTGAGCTCTCCTTTCGCCGAGTAACTGCCTCTAATTTTTCCTTGATCTCCAAAAGTAAACTCTACCCCCCTTTCAAAAAGAATCTACAGCTCAAGAGTGGGCATCCAGACGCTTAAACAGCAAATTCCTGCTTCAAAAATGTTCCCATGAATTTTAATCTAAACTGGCCCTATCTACCGTAGACATAAACAATTTCAGCCACTACAATGTTGCAAATGGACAACTTTGTCTTTTAGACATTAGTTATCGGGACCAGGGGTGGTCTTTTCGTCGAACTTATCATGACCATTAAGATAAACGACATCCGTCTGGACACCTGCAGATTAATACAATGTAGATGAAGTATTTTCTTTCCATTCAGGCAATGCATTTGAATTTAAATAATCCATGTAATTTTGAATAGGTATTTCCCAATTATTACATAGAAGTTGAAATTTTCAGGATAGGTTCGAATCTCGAATGCCGCGGTTGAGTTTGTTATTGAGCAAAATTCGTTCAGAGGTTCCGTCGTTTCGACCATTTTATATTCCATCGAATTATTGAGGAAAAACCTCACATTTTTGTTTGTTACAGCGGATTCAGCATAATTGACAAAGAGCTGCTGTCATTTTTTTGAAAGATGTCGAAAATTTCTTCAATTGGTTTCTGAAACTAGAAAATGGGAATCTACCCTCAAAGTGGATGAACGAGCGCTCAAAAGCTCCTGACTTCATGCAGTGCTTTTCATCATTTTTTTGTTCTATTTCCAAGCAAGCCCTCGGATTTCGTATTTATGTCTTATCAAGATCATTCCCTTCAAATAAACTAAGCCTTACTTCGAAAAGTCCATAGAACTCTAGGCCTCGTTTTTTTATTGAATGCTTGATAGTATTACGATCATTCTTCAATTGAATTCAATTGAAAACCAAAAGGTAGATTGTAGGGCTCTACGCAAACACTGACCGAGCTGAAGCGATCACATGGATGAAAGATTGTTCAGAAAGTATGACAAATGTCATATGTCAAAGTGGTCGACTTTAAGATTGATGTGATCTTTGTGTGATAATTACGTCAATTTTCATTGGTCGCGCTTTCTCCCCTCATGCAGAGGCTATTGGATTAGTTTTTTTTTTTCAAAAAGTAAAGCAAATTATATATAATTTGGATTATTTTTATGTTAGGTTCGAGTAATACACGAATTGTTTCTCTGTAAATAACAAAGTATTTTTTTATTATATACATGATCTAGAATATTAATCCTACCTGTAAATAACAAAGAAACAACATTCAAAGTTATTATTCACTAGGTTGTTCTTAGATTACTTTACAATATCTTATCTCACTGTATTCGGCACGTCGTAATCAATCATATGATTATCATCACTGACGTGTGCGAATTTTACAATACGTGACGTATATTGATTTATCGACCTGATGACCTGACCTGATTACACGTGCAATTCAATTAGACTAAGGATATTCCTTACATATATAGTAATTCGAAAATTGATAGGATAGGTTAGGTTCACAGCTGAACCAAATACACCAGAGGCACCGTGAGCATTCTTTCTTGAAACATAAAGTGGAGTTATATGTATTCAAGCAATTTAAGTATCTCTATGTCAATTCGTCCAATGTTTTATTCTTGATGGCCTGTTATAATCAATTGTACATGGGCTTGCATGTTATTTGAAACGTGCTGTAACGAAAAAACTTTTATAAATCCAAGTATACAAATACAAAGCAAGATTGTTTCAATGATGTTCTAATCCATTTCGATTTGTCTCCTTTCGACTGTTCGAGCCATGGTTCGAATAACTAAATGTATGTTCTTTTGGCACCCTCTGGTCCCTCTTTAATGCTGAATCTTTAAGGTGCGAAAATTGTATGAAAAAAATTATGGGATACGTGTTCTCCTTTTTCACTGTTGAAATTGTTGCAAGTGCCGAAGACAAATGCGCCAAATTTTTCATTCATGGAAATGGAAAAATTCGTAGTTTGAAACTTTCGACAAGAGACTGTCCTACAGCCAATTTCACAAAATTTTGAGGGTTCAATGAATTCGATTTACAGCATTTCTGATAATCAACGAGTCATATAAGTGCATCATTAGGTTATACAGAGCCGAATACTCATCTGAATCGAAAGCTTCTAGTTTAGATGGTTGATTTGTTCCCACTGCGGTTGAATCTTTAATTACACCAACGATTAAAATCTGCAGAGTTAATTATATCGAAATGGTGCTATAGAATGCTTTCATGTCGGACTGCTATTGTGTGCGAATATTAATTAAGTAGATTCGCATTTCAGATTTCTTAATCATAGAGAAATTTCTTGTCGATGAGGTAATTACCATTCTTGGTTGTAATGATACCGAGGTATCAAGAAATAAAAATTCAGGGTAAGTAATAATAGTACATATAATTTCGGTATTATGACATATGAGTACCTCATAGTCTCATCAGAGAATATGCGACGAAACGGTAGATGGTATGATAAGAATTTTTTCCCAGTTTTCCAGATTCTCTGATCAATGAACACTCAGTCAGTTTTTGAGCGCTCGTACTACTTACACGAGGGCTATATCATTTCGTCACGATGTCTGTATTTATCGAATTTTGAGCTGAAATTGTGCCGTAAGCACGATAACCCTCGAACGGAACAATCTAGAGACTTGAAATTTTCAGTGTGGGTTCAGTTCCCGAATGCCTCGGTTAAGTTCGTTAATAGGCCAAATTCCACTAGGGGTTCCGTTAATATGGCCGTTCGAAGTTTTGTGCTCCGGATTACTTGGAAACTACAAATTTGATCGAGATGAAATTTTGCACTCGAATGGAGAATGAGGTGTTCACGCTACATGTGAAATTTTGTTCAGATCGCAAAACTAGAACCATAGAAACCATAGAAAATTTTAACTTCTGAACGGAAATGCCTAGGGACTTGAAATTTTTAGGATAGGTGTGGATCTCGAATGTCGTGATCACGTTTATCTATTAGCGAAATTATACTAGGGTTTCCGTAAATATGGTCGTTTGAAATTTAGTTTTCTTGATAATCTCAAGACTACAGTTTCGATCGTGACGAAATTTTGTATACTAATGGAGAATGATATATTCAAGCTACATTTCTCCAGATCGCATGACCAGAACCATAGAAACCATAGAAAATCATAATTTTCGGAAGGAAAGGCCTAAAGACTTGAAATTTTCAGGATAGGTGTGGATCTGAAATGTCGCGTTCATTTTTATCAATGAGCAAAATTACTCTAGGGGTTCCGTAAATTTCCGGAAAATACGTTTGAAATTTTGTTTTCTCGATAACTCCGAAACTACGAATTCGATCGAGATTAAATTTCCTATTTTAATCGAGAATGATATATTGAAGCATCATTTTGTCCAGATCGCATGACGAGAACCATAGAAACCATAGAAAATTATAACTTCCGAAGGGAAAGGCCTAGGAACTTGAAATTTTCAGAGTAAATTTGGTTCGCGAATGTCGCGGTCACGTTCATCAATGAGCAAAATTAGAATATGGGTTCCGTAAATATGGTTGTTTGAAATTCAGTTTTCTTGATAATTTCAAAACTATGTATTTGATCGTGACGAAAATTTGTATTTAAGATTAGAATGATATATTCGAGCTACATTGTGTCCAGATCGCATAATCAGAACCGTAGAAACCATAGAATTATTACCACCTACTGTACTGTCTCATTCGTCGCAACATTTAAAGCTGCACAAATTTTATTCCAACGATTCCAAAAAGTTTGTATATTTCAGGAGATATGAGCTGAAGACCGCAAAAATATTTTGACCTTTTGACCCCCTTTGTACCCACCATTTCCCCTCCTCTTTACTACGCCGTAATCGGCGAAGAGGAGAACTTGAAGGTTTTTATTGGACCCTAACTAAGGTCATTCCATTCCAACATTTTTTTTTATTTCAGATATCTCCGATTTTAATCTAATTTTCTAGGCCTACTAATGTAGCTCGGTAATAGTTAGACCTCAAAATCTGCGGTAGCTGGCACTCGACGCGGAATGTAATGCCCTACGATTATTATAATAATAATAATTGTTATGGTTCAACTTTCTGATATTAATAATATTGAATTTTGTGAAAGAACCACTAACAATATTCTTATAATTTTGTTTTTCAATTTTTCTTTTATTTTTCCCATGACTCTTTTTAAGATGGTTCTCAAGGTGCACAAATAAAATAATTTTTGTTTACAATAACTTATAATCAAAACTCAATAAACTAATACTAATATAAAATGAAAATTCTAAATTATAACTACTTTTGAACAAGATATAAATTAAAACTCACAGAGAACAGCTAAGTCTAAATAAAGTTCCTCAACTTTCCCTGCCTTGTCTGTAGTTGATGATACAATGCCAATATTATGTAGATCTAGTTTCTTTCAGCTTCATTTTTTCCTTAAGATTCCTTAAGATGATACTACCATCAAAGTACTTTTCTCTTTACATGTTAATCAGTCTTCATTCTTTCAGGTTCCATTCAATTAGTTATAAACAATATCTCGATGATTTTTCATTTTACAATTTCAATTTAAAACAACACTTTTGTGTTTTCAAAGATCTATTTCTACTCTGACATTTTTATCTATTGTCCAAAACTGGCTTGCTTAATTTCAATAATTCGATAGATTTCTATGGAAACAATTAAATTATTCTGAACCATTTTTTTATTATTTTATTTTGAACTCATTTTACTATAATTTATACGATACTAGATGACCCGGCAAACGTTGTTTTGCCATATCTCTCCCTTTTTTCGCAATTTCAAAATTGCTCGAGGCCTTCGGCCTCTCTTACCTTAGGAAAGCCCGTTTCTCCCTCTCGAAAACGAGGGGGGCGCTTCGCGCCCCCGGTCTCTCCATTTTTTCGCAATTTCAAAATTGCTCGAGGCCTTCGGCCTCTCGTTGTTCTGGCTATTAAAAAATAAGGGTTGATCGTAGAAGGGTGAAAATTGGGGATTGTATGTATTTTTGTATGTTGTATCATAAAAAAATAGAAATTAGAAATTTTGTCTGAAAAATAAAAAAAATTTAGGGGTGGACTACCCCTAACATTAAGGGGGATGAAAAATAGATGTTGGCCGATTCCGATAGATACCGGATAAGCACAAAAAATTTCATCAAAATCGGTTAAGCCGTTTCGGAGGAGTATGGCAACGAACACTGTGGACACGAGAATTTTATATATTAGATTTTAAAAAAAATTCTTGAATTTTGGTGATCTAATTTGAATTTATTTTTCACTTTTGGATTTCCATGGCAATATATTTCCATAAAAAGTATGTTAGTTTGTGAGATATGAGCGAAAACCTAACACCCCTTTTGACCAACATTTCCCCCCTACCCTGTTAAACTGCGTTCGGCGGGTAAACCCAAGCTCGTCATGAAAAGTGACACTTCTCCTTCTTATGAAATAATATACTATCGAATCGGATATCCAATGGACATGAAATAATCATGTCATTGTTCAAAATGCTCATCAGATCAGTCAGTCTTGTCTTTCTTTTTGGTCTCTCCTCTGATAATATACCATATTGTCCTATACTCGTTCGTAGCCTTCTTTATTTTATTTACATTTTGTGCTTGAATATTTCGCTGAATTAATTCTCTATATTTTGTTTTCAGTTGCAAAACGATGTTTTTGCTGACCACATATTTTCTTATTGTCATTACCGTTGCAGCAGCTGCTATTCGGTTCTTCAGAGTTTGCATTTCTCTTGTGATTCTGCGTTGCTCACCTTTTCTAATTCTCACCATTTTCTCAGGAAATGATATTTCTTAGAGCCTCATTATCTCGTCATGAAAATTGTTGAAATCAGCTCCGCATCTTCTAAAAGCAGGCTTTTTCGGTTAATCGCCCTGATTAATCGGATGAAGAAGTCAATGGTTCTATCAATCTGTCGAATCATCCTATAGTGATTTCCATCCTCAATCTCACAGGTTTTTTGGATCTTCAGAATTTGAGCTCGATGGTCACACAAGTTTGGTTCACATGTAGGTATATTGTTCAAATTGATTTCTCGGAAGATTCGAAAAGATGTTATCAATCCATGTGCTTGAATATATATTATCTCTGGAAGGATCTTGAAATATATGATGCATATTGAAAGTTTCAAAGATTTTCACCAGCCTTTCTCTATAATTCAAATATTTCATTATATCTATATTATAGTCTTCAGAGAATATTATTTCATCACCGGAGAACTCTCTAACTGAGGTGCCAACTGATTGTCTTATTCAAACAGAGATTTCACCAGAAGAAAGAAAAATTGGATATAGGAAAAAAATCACTTTGATATTATATTGGCTAATCAGAGAGTCGCGATCTAATTTATTCTTCAAATTTTTCAAGCAGTTTATTGCTTATTTTCTTGTTTGAAGTGAGCGGAATAGCAAAAAGTTGTTGTATTATCTGGAAGTCATTCAAGAAAATCAAAGAGCCTGCTCAATTCATGCGAGAACAATGTCATATTCAGAAACTTTTCCTGGTTCAGACAGAAAAAGTCGCAGACATTTCGTCTTGATTGAAAATCATTCCTCATTAGTGGATACATTAAAACTTCGGAGAAAAAGAAAACTTTTATGACTTCGCCAACTTTTTATCACCTTTCGTTTGTGGATACTGCGGAAAATTGTGGTTGCAAATTAGTTCCTTTCGAGCCAGGTGTATGCAATACGAGCTGTAATATTTGAAAGTTCGTGAGCAAGCTGGGATTTAATACTACGGAGCTCCACGATGCTAGAGTTTCATTTCAATGATATCTCATTAAGGGAGAATATAGAAATAGAACGGTGATGTTGGGTGTTGCGAATTTCAATTGTTTCCATTTAGTTTCATGATAATCGAAATATTTTGATTGGCCATCGAAAGATAATAACATTCAACAATGAACATTATTCAACAAATTGTCTCTATCGGATGGTGGTCGGTGTTATAAACTCCGTTCATTCGTCCAATTAACGAAATAATGTTTTACTAGGTATTGAATGTTATATTGACCTAATGATTGGCGCTTCTGGAATGTGTATGTTTTTACTTTACACCAATAACGGCTCGGTTTTAAATTTCAATTAGTTGAATTCATCATTCCGTATTCTCTGATAAATATACAGGGTGTTTTATGAAGTTAGGCTTTTTTCACAGGTGCTAGAACTCATCAAAATAGATCATTTCGCCGGAAGTTGGTCATATTAAATATTCAATATGAAAAAAGTGCAAAAAATCTTGGGCATAAAGATCTTAAGACTACTGAATCGTGTTATTTCTCTCTTAGAAGATCTGCCATTAATCACGGTCCCATATGTATTCCAGCAAGTAAATAAATGGATTTAATCGCAAAATCATATATTCTCGTTGAACTTTCATTAGGAGATTTTTCCTGAACGGTATAATTCTTGAAATTCAAACTGAGGAGAGGAAAAATTACTGATTGAAAAGGTCCTATAAAAAAAATTAGGAATTTCCTAAACTCACCGATAAATTGATTGTTTACAGAAATCGTTCGAATTGGTAACTATTGGTTTGATGCGCACAAAATCTTGCCCGGCGCAATGATGTGATAGTAGCTGCATGTGACATCCGTTTTACATGTAACTATTACATCAATTTGGTCTCGGAATAATGTCACAAGCCTATTCACCTCACCGTACTAAACTGAACACTAATGTTTTCAAATGAACCCGAAGGAATAAATCACAGGAGTTGAGAGCGGAAACTTAAAAAAATCATATGCATCATAGGTGATTTCCCGTATACTGAAATCGGACAGCTGAAAATGCTACACACATAGATATCAATAAGAACCAGGTCTGGGCTGAGAATTTCTCAGATTATCGGGTAACTTTGAATTCGAAATACTCGGTCCTGATAAATATTTTTTATGAACGATCTTTAGTATAATGACTTATTTCGATAAGTTCTATCACCTGTCAAAAAAACCTCACGTATGAAAACACCCTGTATACTTCATGTCAAGCCTCTGTTGAGCAGGACGCGTTATAACGCGACGTTCAGGTAACGAGCGTTCTCCTTGGCGTTCGGCAATATAACGTAATCACAAAAATTATTGAAAGCACTGCCTTGAAGTCAGGAGCTTTCGAGCGCTCGTTCATCCACCTTGTAGGTAGATTCCCATTTTCTAGTTTCAGAAACCAATTGAAGAAATTTTTGACATCTCTCAAAAAAATGACAGCAGCTCTTTGTCAATTATGCCGAATCCGCTGTAACAAACAAAAATGTGAGGTTTTTTTCAATAATTCGATGGAATATGAAATGGTTCTAACGACGGAACCCCTGAACGAATTTTGCCCAACCGTGAAATCAACCGCGGCATTCTAGATTCGAACCTACTCTGAAAATTTCAAGTTTCTAGGTCGCTCCATTCGAAAGTTATCGTGTATACCGACGGACAGATTTAAGTTAGTTTGAATATATTCTTTTTTATCTATGTGCAAAATTTCATTTCAATCCAATCAGTAATCAGGAAAAATTATTTTGAACGGCCATATTTACGGAACCCCTAGTCTAAGTTTGCTCATTGATGAACGTGACAAGATCCACACCTATCCTAGAAATTTCAAGTCCCTATCCCTTTCCATTCAAAAGTTATAATTTTCTATGGTTTCAAATTCAATAATGAAATTAGAAAAATTATACTAGATGAATTAATAGCAAGCAGCAAGCCAACAAAAGAATTCATGTATCCCAGAGACCACCAAATTTATAATTTGCACCTGTAGACTGGTTTCGATCCATATCTGATCTCGTCAGTACAGTTATCAAAATGACGAATTCGATGTGAGAAACAGAAAACCTTCAACATATAAGGCAACGATGATCAGAGAAAACTTCTCAAATCATGCCACCTGTCCGTTCCGAAAGCAACTGTCTCAAATATAAATTTGGTGGTCTCTGGGATACATGAATTGTTTTGTTAGATTGCTCGTAATGTTTATGGCGGTTCACACATGGGTCTTTGTCTTGGGGAGTTGGGAAGGCGATTCATGATATTAGAGACAGTCGCTTTTGGAACGGACAGGTGGCGAGAAATTTGATAATTTCAGATAAACAGCCATTATATCATTCTATGGTTTCTATGGTTCTGGTCATGCAATCGGAGCAAAATTCTGCATGTGGCTTGAATATATCATTTTTCATTAAAATACAAGATTTCGTCACGTTCGAATCTGTAACTTCGAAATTAGAAAACTAAATTTCAAACGACCATTTTTACGGAACCCCTAATCTCATTTTGCCCAATAACAAACTCAACTGCGATATTTGAGATTCCAACCTATCCTGAAAATTTCAAGTTTTTAGGTCGTTTATTTCGAGAGTTATCGTGTATACGGTCGGTCGGACCGACGGACAGACTCGAATTTTTCGTCGGATTCGTCATCAATGAGTCGAACCTTGTCGATTGAGACCATTTTTGGCTCAAAATTCGAGAAAAACAGACATCGTGACGAAATGATATAGCCCTCGTGTAAGTAGAACGAGCGCTCAAAATGCGTTATCTTCCAAAGAGCAGGTTTGTAGAATTTTCGAGCCTTGGATATTTTATTGATTGTTGTAGTTCTTGTACAATAATTATATAGTACTTTGTACTTCCCCAATTTCAGTACAGAAATCATCCTTCCATACATTGGCTAATTCGACAAGATTTGGATGAAGAAATTAATTATTCTGACATCTGATCTTATAAAACGAGTAGGTAGGTATGATTTACAAGAATGTTTCAAAAAAGCATTTCATCCAGTTAATTATGAATGATTCTTTTCGAGCTAAGGATTAAGGGTTCGACAAACAAGATAACATGGAGCTTTGCACAGATATTTCCAACATTTATTTACCACAGAACATAACGGCTTTTCGAAGAAGCGGTTCCTATTGAATATATCCATTGGGTGTTAAATCAACTTAACAGAGATGGGGAAATAGCTCATTGGGAACAGATTTTCGATTTCACTGAGGTAATATGACGAGACTGTTTTTGATCGGTCAAATTTCGAATGGTCATAAAAAAAAAATTATAAAAGCACTGCCGTGTAGTCAGGAGCTTTTGAGCGCTCGTACATCCACCTTGTAGGTAGATTCGCAATCTCCAGTTTTAGAAATCAATTGGAGGAATTTTCGACAGCTGTCAAAAAATTCTCAAACTTAGGCGAAACTCCAGACTTCATGTCAGTGCTTTAGCTGACCAATTTTCTTTCGATAATTCGCTAGAATTTTCTACGGTATATATGGACTTGGTGATGCGATCTGGACAAAATTTCGCACTTAGTTTAAATACATTATTCTTCAGCTAGGTGTAAAATTTCATTCCAATCCAATCAGTAGTTTCGAAATAATCAGAAAAAAAATATTTTGAACGGCCATATTTACGGAACCCCTAGTCTAATTTTGCTCATTGATGAACGTGACCGCGACATTTGCGATCCAAACCTACCCTGAAAATTTTCTATGGTTCTGGTCAAGCGATCTGGACAAAAAGTTGCTTCGATATATCAGTCTCGATTAAAATACAAAATTTTATCTCGATCGAATCCGTAGTTTCGAAATTATCGGGAAAACAAAATTTCGAACGACCTTATTTACGGAACCCCTAGCATAATTCTGCTCATTGATGAACGTGAACGCGACATTTCAAATCCACACCTATCCTGAAAATTTCAAGTCCCTAGGCCTTTCCTTTCGAAAGTTATGATTTTCTATGGTTTCTATGGTTCTGGTCATGCGATGTGGAGAAATGTAGCTCCAATATATCATTTTCCATCAGTATACAATATTTCGTCGCAATCGAATCTGTAGTTTTGAAATGATCAATAAAACTGAATTTCAAACGACCACCTTTACGGAACCCCTGGTATAATTTTTCTGATAGACGAACGTAATCACGACATTCGAGATTCACACCTATCCTGAAAATTTCAAGTCCCTAGGCGTTTCTGTTCAAAAGTTACAATTTTCTATGATTTCTATGGTTCTGGTCATGCGATCTGGACAAAAATTCATATGTAGCTTGAACACCTCATTCTCCATTCGAGTGCAAAATTTCATTTCGATCAAATCTGTAGTTTCCAAGTATGCAGGAGAACAAAACTTTGAACGGCCATATTTACGGAACCCCTGGTGGAATTTGGCCCATTAACGAACTTAACCGAGGCATTCGGGAACTGAACCCACAGTGAAAATTTCAAGTCTCTAGGTTGTTCCGTTCGAGAGTTATCGTGCTTACGGCACATTTTCAGCTCATAATTCGATAAATACAGACATCGTGACGGAATGATATAGCCCTCGTGTAAGTAGTACGAGCGCTCAAAAAATTACGAAAAGCACTTCCGTGAAGGCAGGAGCTTTTGAGCGCTCGTACATGCACCTTGTAGGTAGATCCGCATTTTTCAGTTTTAGAAATCAATTGAAGGAATTTTTGACAGCTGTCAAAAAAATTCTGAAACTCAGGCGAAACTCCAGACTTCATGTCAGTGCTTCAGCTGACCAATTTTTTTTCGATAATTCGCTAGAATTTTCTACGGTATCTATGGTCTTGGTGATGCGATCTGGACAAAATTTTGCAAGTTGTTTGAATACATTATTCCTCAGCTAGGTGCATAATTTCCAATCCGATCCGATCAGTAGTTTCGAAACTATCAGGAAAAAAATATCTTGAACGGCCATATTTACGGAACCCCTAGTCTAATTTTGCTCATTGAAGAACGTGACCGTGAAATTTGCGATCCAAACCCATCCTGAAAATTGAAAAGTTCCTAGGCCTTTCCGTTCAAAAGTTAGAATTTTCTATGGTTTTTATGGTTCTGGTCATGCAATCTGGACAAAATATTGCTTCAATATATCATTCTCGATTAAAATACAAAATTTCATCTCGATCGAATCCGTAGTTTCGAATTTATCGAAAAAACAAAATTTCAAACGACCGTATTTACGGAACCCCTTGTATAATGTTGCTCATAGATGAACGTGATCACGACATTCAAGATCCACACCTATGCTGAAAATTTCAAGTCCCTAGGCGTTTCCGTTCAAAAGTTACAATTTTCTATGGTTTCTATGGTTCTGGTCATGCGATCTGGACAAAATTCCACATGTAGCTTGAACACCTCATTTTCCATTCGAGTGCAAAATTTCATCTCGATCAAATCTGTAGTTTTCGAGTAATCAGCGAAACAAAACTTGGAACGGCCATATTTACGGAACCCCTGGTGGAATTTGGCCCATTAACGAACTCAACCGAGCCATTCGGGAACTGAACCCACACTGAAAATTTCAAGTCTCTAGGTTGTTCCGTTCGAGAGTTATCGTGCTTACGGCCGGACGGACGGCCGGACGGACATAGTCGAATTTTCCGACGGATTCGTCATCAGTGAGTCGAACATAGCACTCATACATAAAACAATTCAATGCAACCCTTCAGTGCTAAAATTATTTCGATAACATCAATACTAAGATCGATCTTCGAGACCGAAAATAGGAAATTCTATTTTCGCGGTCGAATCCGCTCGATCGTGTATTTTAATGGGGAAAATATATATTCGAGCTACGTTCTGGTCGCATGACCAGAACCATAGAAAATTATAACTTTTGAATGGAAAGGCATAGGGACCAGAAATTTTCAGGGTAGGTTTGGATCTCGAATGTCGCAGTCATGTTCATCAATGAGCAACATTAGACTTGGGGTTCCGTAAATATGGCCGTTCAAAATATTATATTCCTGATAATTTGGAAACTGCTGATTACGTGCGAAATTTCGTCCAGGATCGCATTACTCCTTACCAAAACCATAGATACCGAAGAAAATTCTAGCGAATTATCGAAAAAAAAAATTTAGAAAAGCACTGCCGTGAAGGCAGGAGCTTTTGAGCGCTCGTACATGCACCTTGTAGGTGGATTCGCATTTTCCAGTTTTAGAAATCAATTGAAGGAATTTTCGACAGCTGTCAAAAAAATTCTGAAACTTAGGCGAAACTCCAGACTTCATGTCAGTGCTTCAGCTGACCAATTTTTTTTTCGATAATTCGCTAGAATTTCTTCGGTATCTATGGTCTTGGTGATGCGATCTGGACAAAATTCTGCATGTAGTTTGGAAACATTATTTCTCAGCTAGGTGCAGAATTTCATTCCAATCCGATCAGTAGTTTCGAAACTATCAGGAAAAAAATTGTTTGAACGGCCATATTTACGGAACCCCTAGTCTAATTTTGCTCATTGATGAACGTGACCGCGATATTCGCGATCCAAACCCACCCTGAAAATTTCAAGTTTCTAGGCCCTTCCGTTCAAAAATTACAATTTTCTATGGTTTCTATGGTTCTGGTCATGCGATCTGGACAAAATATTGCTTTGATATATCATTCTCGATTAAAATACAAAATTTCATCTCGATTGAGTCCGTAGTTTCGGAATTATCGAGAAAACAAAATTTCAAACAACCGTATTTACGGAACCCCTAGTATAATTCTGCTCATTGATAAACGTGTACGCGACATTTCAGATCCACACCTATCCTAAAAATTTCAAGTCCTTAGGTCTTTCCGTCCGAAAGTTATGATTTTCTATGGTTTCTATGATTCTGGTCATGTGATCTAGAGAAATGTAGCTTGGATATATATTTCTCCATTAGGATACAAAATTTCGTCACGATCGAATCTGTAATTCTGAAATTATCAAGAAAACTAAATTCCGAACGATCATATTTACGGAAGCCCTAGTATAATTTTGCTCATAGATTAACGTGATAACAACATTCGAGATCCACATCTTTCCTGAAAATTTCAAGTCTCTAGGCGTTTCCGTTCAAAAGTTACAATTTTCTATGGTTTCTATGGTTCTGGTCATGCGATCTGGACAAAATTTCACATGTAGCTTGAACACCTCTTTCTCCATTTGAGTGCAAAATTTCATCCCGATCAAATCTGTAGTTTTCAAGTAATCAGGGAAACAAAACTTTGAACGGCCATATTTACGGAACCCCTGGTGGAATTTGGCCCATTAACGAACTTAACCGAGGCATTCGGGAACTGAACCCACACTGAAAATTTCAAGTCTCTAGGTTGTTCCGTTCGAGAGTTATCGTGCTTACGGCCAGACGGACGGCCGGACGGACGGACAGACTCAAATTTTCCGACGGATTCGTCATCAGTGGGTCGAACATAGTCGATTGAGACCATTTTCGGCTCAAAATTGGAAAAATACAGACATCGTGACGAAATGATATAGCTCTCGTGTAAGTAGTACGAACGCTCAAAAATTGGTCACCTGAGGCACCAACGTGAAGTCTGGAGTTTGGTTTCTAAAACTGGAAAATGTGAATCTACCTACTAGGTGGATTAACGAGCGCTCAAAAGCTCCTGACTTCACGGCAGTGATTTTCTCGATTTTTTTGATCAGATGTAGTGTATCAGAATTGAATATTATGTTCATGTTATCGTTTCGGTTTCAATTTAACCGCACGCAGTGTATTGCCAAACGAAGCATACGACAACGGAACTGATGAGAGGAATACCTCAAGTGAAACGCTTTCAAAGGCATTCAAACTACAAATATATTATTTCAAGTTTCGAGAGTTTGAGTGGATTATTCCTATAAGGGTAGAAGGGGATAAACAAAGGGATTCAATGAACAGAGTTACCGCTCCAGTGAAAATTAAACGGTTGCAGGGTATTTTGTATTGTTCAAGTTAAGCCAACACAGAAGATCAGTGCTGGAGAAATCTGAATTCTTTTTGATGTTGAGAAGTCTAAGGAAATGTGAAGGAGGCCTATTCTGTAAGTGACATTATTGAACAGTTGCTTTTGAAGATTTTTTGAGAGAAAAATAGATTGGGCATTATTGCTGTTTTATTCTAGTATTACATTTTCGTTATTATGCTGTTACATTCTATGCGAGAATTTCAGCACGGAGAATTATTTTGGAATATCTCACCATTCCTTTTTAACAGGACATGCAGGCGGTCCCTTGAATTTATTTGGGAGGAAGCATAAACGAATTTCGCTCAACATCATCCATTATCACGGTTGAATTTATTTGGGAGGAAGCATAAACGAATTTCGCTCAACATCATCCATTATCACGGTTTGACAGTGTAATATTGTTCCGCTAATTGAATTATGGTGGATATCACGCCGAACCTATCATTTCATTTGATCCCAATGAAAAATAATGGACTTTTATAGATATGCGCTAATTTTCTTCGATTTTCGTCAGTGTTTGAAATGATTTCATTAGGGACAGTCATACTTACAGCTCGGTTTATTAGATGTATGTATTTGAAATTCGAGGGATATTTCAATCAGAGGTATGATATGGAATCGATTCTTTTATTATTTTCCAATTATAGTTTTCTGAATGTTTTAAAAGAAAAAATCGATATATCGAAGAAATGAAATGTAAAATAATTGGATTTCGAATTCCAATTGATTGACAGATTCTTTTTCAATTCAGGGTTAAAGAAAAATGATAAAAATTTATTTGAAAATACTTCTAGAAGAAATTATTTTATACAAATTCGATGAAGTATTTGATATAACTCATTTATGTTGGGAATATTATCATTAAGAATTAGAAAAGCACTGCCGTGAAGTCAGGAGCTTTTGAGCGCTCGTTTATCCACCTTGTAGGTAGATTTGCATTTTCCGGTTTTAGAATGAAATTCAAAAAATTTTCGACAGCTTAAAAAAATTTTTAAACTAAGGCGGAACTCCAGACCTCACGTTAGGCTTCAGATGATTTTTTTTCGATAATTCGCTAGAATTTTTTACGGTATCTATCGTCTTGGTAATGCGTAGCGTAGTTTGAATACATTATTCTTCATCTATGTGCAGAATTTCATTCCAATCTAATGAGTAATTTCGAAATTATCAGGAAAAAAATAATTTGAACGGCCATATTTACGGAACCCCTGGTCTAATTTTGATCATTGACAAACGTGACCGCGAAATTCGCGATCCGAACCTATCCTGAAAATTTCAAGTGCCTAGGCCTTTCCGTTCGAAAGTTATAATTTTTTATGGTTTCTATGGTTCTGGTCATGCGATCTGGAAAAAAAGTAGCTTGAATATATCATTCTACATTAAAATACAGAATTTCGTCACGATGAAATACGTAGTTTAGAAATGATCAAAAAAACTTAATTTCAAACGACCATATTCACGGAAGCCCTAGTCTAAGTTTGCTCATTGATAAACGTGACCGCGTCATTTGAGATCCATCCCTATTCTGAAAATTTCAAGTCTCTAGGCCTTTCCATTACAAAAATATAATTTTCTATGGTTTCTATGATTCTGGCAAAATTTCACCTCGATCAAATCGGCAATTTCAAAGTGATCAGGAGAACAAAATTTCGAACGGCCATATTTACGGAACCTCGGTCTAATTTTGCTCATTGAAGTACGTGAACGCGAAATTCGCGATCTGACCCTACCCTGAAGATTTCAAGACCCTAGGCCTTTCCGTTCGAAAGTTATAATTTTCTATGGTTTCTATGGTTCTAGTCATGCGATCTGGACAAAATGTAGCCTGAATATATCATTCTCCATCAAAATAAAAAATTTCGTCAAGATTGAATCGGTAGTTTTTAAATTATCAAGAAAACTAAATTTCAAACGACCATATTTACGGAACCCCTAGTCTAATTTTGCTCATTGATGAACGTGACCGCGACACCTATCCTGAAAATTTCAAGTCCCTAGGCCTTTCCTTCTTACAAAGTTATAATTTTTTATGGTTTCTATGGTTCTGGTCATGCGATCTAGACAAAATTTTGTGAGTATCTTGAACACGACATTTTCCATCTGTGTGCAAAATTTCATCTCGGTCGAATGTGTAGTTTCGGAGTAATCAGAAAAACAAAACTTCTAATTGCCATATTTACGGAACCCCTGGTGGAATTCTGCCCATTAACGAACTTAACCTCGGCATTTGGGAACTGAATCCGCTCTGAAAATTTCAAATCTCTTCCGTTCCGTTCGAGAGTTATCGTGTATACGGCACATTTTCAGTTCAAAATTCGATAAATGATACAGACATCGTGACGAAATGATATAGCGCTCGTGTAAGTAGTACGAGCGCTCAAAAATTCAGTTCCTTCGATCATATTACAAATTAACTTTCTATAGGTATGTAATAAAACGACTTGTACCCTTAGCGATAGTACGAGTTATTAAGATGGAATTTCATTATTATTCTATCCTGATGGCAACATATATCATCTACTGTCCGAAAAGATTCGAGTTTCTACTCACTGTACGAAGACGAAGTCTTTTGTTCTGTCTTTTCTGAGGAACAGGTATTCAGAAAAGAAAACTCAGAAATTAAAAAAAAACATATTATATTTACGGAAAAATGAACATAATCATAATTAAATCAGACAAATAAACTGTAACTTATTAACATACTAATCTAAATGTACGAGGGGGCAATTAATCAACGCTACAAAATAAATGCTGAAGCTATCATCAAATCCCTTACACCGAAATCACATCAAATCAACTTCGGGTCGAGATATCAATAATGTTGGGGATTACAATAATACCATTCTCATATATAGGGGTTGAAACTTAAAATGAATTTTCCTACCTTGATCTGCAAACCACCTAATCCCTTTTTGTACCTACTTGGAAACAAACTCCCCCACTTCAATAGTAATCTTATTCGTTATATTCACACTCCCGCAACGCATACGACTTTCAACTTTACTCAAAGTGAAACTTCTTCTACACTTATTTCCACGATCTAACACAGATTTTTCTCTTAATCCGAACTCTAATGAAATCCTCGACTGAAAAATACTAAAGCTATTTTCAACTTCACCGGCCTCGAACCGAAACAAACCAACCCCGTACGATCTCCTTTTAGTGAGTCCTCTTCCCGCGAGCAACTCCTTCTTAAACCAAAAGTGAACCTAAAATTCTGTACCTATTGTGGCACCTTCCCGACTTGCGAAATACCCCGATGCAACTTCAGCCCATAACCGTTTCGAAACATCTAGATTATTATAATTTCTTGGATGTTTATCCCACAGGGTTGGTCTATTATGAATACAACTAATTATTTTTTCAATATCCATACTCGTTTTGGAAGATTGAATTAAACTATAAATTATTCACTCAATTTGCACTGTAGACGTCGGCCGATATCGGCGATAAATCCCAACAAATTCGGATTCGACAGTCAATCGGCCGTTGTCGGGCGTCATCGGACGAAGACGGTCGGGTTGGTTTTCGCGCTCGACGCGACGCGACGCCCGACAACGGCCGATTGACTGTCGAATCCGAATTTGTTGGGATTTCTCGCCCGATATCGACGTCTACAGTGCAAATTGAGTAAATAATTCATATTTTAATTCAATCGTGTTGTTATCTTTTCAAACGAGTATGGATATTGAAAAAATAATTAGTTGTGTTCATAATAGACCAACCCTGTGGGATAAACATTCAAGAAATTAAAATAATCCAGATGTTTCGAAACGGTTATGGGCTGAAGTTGCATCGGCAACGCACGATGTCGGCACAAGTACACGGTTGCAGTGTGAGCACATACATATCCGAGTTACTCGTCCTGGCAGCTCTGTCCGCCATCGGCCGACAAAATCGGTTTTGGTGTGAGCGAGCCGTAATACGAGTCCCCGACTCAAAACAACCAACTCTCCCGTGTTCTCTTTACTTCCGGAAAACTAACTCTCCCAAGTTCTGTACTTCCGCACCACTCACTCCCGGTCCCGAACCGGGCTCTTCCCGAGTTTTTCTACTTCCGAACAACGAACTTAACCCAAGTCCCCGACTGACTTCCGACTTCCTGACCTGGCGGGCAACTGCCCGCGGTCCCCGACAGATCACAACTGCCCCTCAGAGTCTCTCAAAGGTAAACTTTGTCCCACTTCCAAAAACACAAGTTCTGAGTTGACACCTTTTCGCAGTGCCTCTCACGCTTTCAAACTCTTTCTCCGAAATTTTCTCATGGTCAACCTACGTTGCGTCTTTCCATCTTATCGAGGACTCCTTCAATCGCCCATACAAAGTTTATTTGTCGTCTACCTCCGTTTGTCAAAACGAAGCTTCGTTTGAAGCCAAAGCTTTCCTTATCTATGGCTTACGTATCACATCTTAGTCACACAACTCCAAAATTAAGGACATCCGTTGATTAATACAATGTATGCCCGACTTCGAATATTCAGATTTTTTTTCGAGGTAGGTAACCGAATTTGAAATTGAATATTCATATTCCCTAATATTACAGGTACACAACCTCATTAATTCTTTCATCCAATTCTAGTTCCAAATTCATTCTCTCAAACAAATACTTTCATCTAACATTTCGAAGCTTCGAAATTAGAATTTTATCTTGGTCTCTTTTTGAGCGCTCGTTTTACTCACACGAGAGCCATACAGGTTGTCTGCTTCAAAAAGGGTCAAACTTCAAGGGGAGATCATACATGAGATTTGCAACAAAAAATGTCATATAACACATGGTCGAAATGTTGACAGTTATTAATATATTCAGTTTTTCCATGAAATCAATTATACTTCAGTTATCCTTGGAGCCTCATCAAAGACCATTTATCTGGAAACAGCATTAAATTTGCTACAAGATAAGATTCTCCGTGTCCCAAAAAAAATTTTATTGCGGGCGTGGTAAGGAGATGAATATCACGATTCTTAAGTGAACAAAACCAGTCATATTTTTCCAATGGTTTCATCGAGGAAAACTCAACAATTATGGACATGTTTTCTTTCCAGCAAAAAAAAACCCATTTAGTTGGCTTTCGAATGACATTTCAACATTTGTGGTTGCTGCTTGTCTTCTGCCCTAATATCATGGCTAACAAGATAACAACGAGAAAGAAGAAATATTCCAAACCTAAATTTGCTCTATTTTGAGGCTCTTTATGCTTGAATATTGAATAAATATTCATGGAAATCATGAATTCATCTGTCGATTGAAAATAATTTGAGGGAAAAAACCAAATTTTTATAATACAGATTTTATTAAAACATGTGAAGAAAACAGACTACTACTGCTTGTAACAATTGTTCAAAATGTCCACCACCTTCAATAACTTTCACACATCGTTTTCGCACTGAATTTACGATCCTGCGAAGTTCACAACGCTTCTGACTCATTTTTGCACAACAAAAATTTATTCTTTCGATCAGATCCTTTCGAGTCTGAACGAGAATCCGATAAACTTTTTCTTTCAAGGTGTTCCAGATATAAACATCCAAAGGCGTATGGTCGGGGCTCCTTGGTGGCCATCTTACCGGACCGTACCTCCCAATCCATTGCATCCCAAAATATTCATTCATTGTCCCTTATACCAGTGGCGGCTCGTGAGTTTTCAATCAGAGGAGGCCAAGCAAAAAATACAGGGTGTTTCATAATATATGCGCAGAATTTCAGGATGTGATAGCTCGTCCGAAAATATGAAAAAAGTTTTTATTAACTTACCCTCTAAAATGCACCATTTTCGAATTTGAAATTGAAAAAAAAATCGTTTTGCGAATATCACCGAAACCTTTTATCGTACAGGAAACCGCTTTCGTGAGCATTTTCTAATCATAATAAGCAATGTTTTGTGCGGATTTTTTTTGTCTCAATTGGTGAAGGTTTTGAAGGGGTAGTGGGTGTTTTTCTACCCAACTTCTACGCTAATCGAAAAAGTAAGGTTTTCGAGACGCCCATTTTAACCGCCAATGTTTTCTTCAAAAGAGTCATACGCTCTAAAGACACCGTTTTCGATAAAAATCATTTTTTATGTGGAAAAACATGGTCTTCACTAACTGTCAACCCTTTTCTTATACGTCAAAACTCCAGGTTCACAATATGAAATTATTTTTTGAACCACTGAGCAATCTTTGAAAGAACTTACGTTAATAGATAGTTAATAGAATTTTTTTTATATTTTGGGACGATCTATCACATCCTGAAATCCTGCGCATATATTATGAAACATCCTGTATAGATAAACCACTAGATAGTTGATCTATGATAGTTTGCCTATGACCCTGATCAAGTGAATTCACAATATCGAGCTTTCCGAATAATTTGAATTTAATTGATACCCCTAAGTGTGATTTTTATCTGCTATGTCTTTCAATAGACCTCTGTAAATTTTTTGAATCCGAATGCCCTAATTTTGACCACACATTTTCTGAATCGTCCCTATGGTACGATAATGAAAATAAACAGAAACAGGTGGTATAGTGTAGTGATTTCGATCGCCGAGGCGGCCGAGGCCGAGATTCATATTCGTGTTGATCGCGCCAGCTAAACGAATATGCGAGGGAAAATCTGCCTCCGTCACGTGGTTTACAGCTCGAGTTTAGATTGGACGCTGCTTCGTATCGGCAGCAATTCGAAATTTTACATTCAAGATTCAAGGGGAATAAGGGGATCTCGACTGGAGCTTGATGGAAGCTGGGCCTAAGCGGCTGAGGCGGCTGGACTTATGGGGTCTGATGTATTCGCATGATTCGCATGCCTGTAGTACGGTGCAGCGATGCGCTATCTCCTCAGTTTTGGAGTCTGTTGCGGAGAATGTATAAACGTGATGAAATATTGGGGTGAAGAATATCCAGAAATTTAGTGAAGAATATCCAGGATTTAGGTTAACATAATATAATATGGTTGAACTTGAACTAAGAATTAAATATAATGAAGTAAAATTTGGGGAGGCCTGGCCTCCTCTGTCTCCTCTGAGCGGCCGCCACTGCCTTATACTACAAGTTCAAGAATTTGTACAGCGGATCTTCAACAAACGAAAATGAACAAATAGTTCTGTTTCAAACACTGTGAAGCGAATACTAGGGCTGTCGATTCTGACCTGGGTGACTTGAATTTTCTGCACCACCCCTGATATTATGTATTGAGATTATTTCCTCGGGTTAAGAGAATTCGATTACATCAACAGCGGCAAGTGAAAATCTTGGTGCTCACCCAAATAAATATTGAAACTTCTCGAGCGAGCTATTGATCAGCCTTGGACAAACAGATCTGAAAATGTTTGCCCTATAGATGTTTTTAACACGGAGTATCTGTCTGGAGTTCGTGGATCTCTTTCAGTTCTCACTTCCTTGGGTGATATAATATTTGTTTTCCCGGTTATTTCGAATAAATAGTATTCGTGAATATCCAGTATCTAGTTTTCTGATAATGATGATGACCCTTTGGAATCGTTCGTGGAAAAAATTTCCAACCTTTCCGGAAATTTTCATACTTTCATACACGTTTTGGGTACCTATTAAAAACAAACAAAAGCTTTTATCGGAAACTATACGTACTGATTGAATGGAATTTGGTACAAAGTCGGTTGCGGACAGTGCAAAATTATTCAAATTCATCGAAAAAAGTTTCTCAAGTGAGCCATAATTCAATATAGACCTCTATAACGAAGCATCACGAATCTTTGTCACTTCTGATGTCCTTCATTTATAAATGAACGTGAGGGAAATTTCGATTACACCAACAACGTGATAGTGAAAATCTTGATGCCTACCTGAATAAATATTTAACCTCTGAAAGCAACTTATTGATCGGTCTCAGACAAACAGCTCGGAAAATGTTTACACTACAGATGTTGTTTTCGTTGGGTTTTTGATAGCTTCGGATCATGTTTGATTGTTGTACTCGTATTCCATTAGTTGTGCAACTAATTTTATTTTCGAATGGGCAATCTATCGTAGGAATGTTCATCATCCGATGAAAGTACTAATGATAATGGTAGCTTTCCTATTCCTAGCTCTAGAAGTAAATTGATTTGGATCATAATTATGAAAATAAGACTTTGGAATCATCAAGGGAAGAAAACCTCTTCAGAATCCAAGAATCGAAGTAGTTATTTACGTTTCAAGGGTACTAAGTAGATGATTATGCCCTGAGGGCATCGAAGCCGAATCCGTCGAAAATTCGAGTCTATCCGTCCGGCCTTATACACGATAACTCTCGAACGGAACGTCCTAGAAACTTGAAATTTCAAGGTAGGTTCGATGAAAGTACTAATGATAATGTTAGCTTTCCTATTCCTAGCTCTAGAAGTAAATTGATTTGGATCATAATTATGAAAATAAGACTTTGGAATCATCAAGGGAAGAAAACCTCTTCAGAATCCAAGAATCGAAGTAGTTATTTACGTATCAAGGGTACTAAGTAGATGATTATGCCCTGAGGGCATCGAAGCCGAATCCGTCGAAAATTCGAGTCTATCCGTCCGGCCTTATACACGATAACTCTCGAACGGAACGTCCTAGAAACTTGAAATTTCAAGGTAGGTTCGAATCTCAAATATCGCTATTGGGCAAAATTCGACCAGGAGTTCCGTAAATATGGCCGTTCGAAATTTTGTTCTCCTCATTACTTCAAAACTACTGATTCGACCGAAATGAAATTTTGCACTCAGATGAAGAATGTGTGTGTTCAAGCTTCATGCTCAATTTGGTCTAGATCGCATCACCAGAATCATAGAAACCATAGAAAATTATAACTTTCGAACAGAAAGGCCTAGGGACTTGAAATTTTCAGGGTAGGTTTAGATCTCGAATGTCGCGGTTACGTTCATCAATGAGCAGAATTAAACAAGGGGTTCCGTGAATATGGTCGTTCAAAATTCAGTTTTCTTGATAATTTCAAAACTGCGGATTCGATAATGAGGAAATTTTGTATTTCAATGGATAATGATATATTCAAGCTACATTTTGTCCAGATCGCATCACCAGATCCATAAAAAACATAGATATTCATAACTCCGAACAAAAAGGCCTAGGGACTAATTTTTCACGGTAGGTGTGGATTTCGCGGGCACGTTTATCAATGAGGAGAATTAGACTAGGGGTTCCGCAAATATGGTTGTTTGAAATTTAGTTTTCTTTATGACTTCGAAACCACTAATTCGATCGTGACGGAATTTTGCAATTCTATATTCAAGCTACATTTTGTCCTGATCGCATGACCATAACCATAGAAAATTATAACTTCCGAGCGGAAAGACCTAGGACTTGAATTTTCGTTCGAAATATTTTTTTCCTGATTATTTCGAAACTACTGATTGGATTGGAATGAAGTTTTGCACATAGATTGCTAAATTTTGTCGGCATCGCATCACCAAGGCCATAGATACTGTAGAAAAATCCAGTGAATTATCGAAAACAAAATTGGTCACTTAGTACTGTAAAGTTTGGAGTTTCGCCTAAGTTTGAGAAATTTTTCTTACAGCTGTCAAAAATTCTACCTACAATCTACCTACAAGGTGAAGGAACGAGCGCTGAAAAGCTTCGGACTTCACGGCTGTGCTTTTTCATAAATTGTTACTTTTTCACCTTCATACAAAATTTTGGTTTATCAAAATCTATAAAATGATTACATTTCAGTGGAGAAACCAGTTGTGGATTTGTTTTGAGAAATTGACTTTTAGTGGTTCAGGTCATGCGATATGGACATTTTGCATGTAGATTGAACACATCATTCTCCATCTGAGTGCAAAATTTCATCTCCATCGAATCAGTAGTTTCGAAGTGATCAGGAGAACAAAATTTCGAGCGGCTATATTTACGGAACTCCTGGGCGAATTTTGCCCGATAACGAATTTTACCGCGGCATTCGAACCTATTCTGAAAATTTCGAGTTTTTGGGTCGTTCTGTTCGAGAGTTATATACGACTCAAAATTCGAAAAATACAGACATCGTGACGAAATGATATAGCCCTCGTGTAAGTAAGACGAGCGCTCAAAAGAAAGAAGAAGTAATCAATGAATTTTCTATTATATTGATTCGAAATCAGTGACCCATTCCAAGAAAGAATATTCTGGAACTGAATGAATGCCTTCGAAGCCATTCTCGAATTTATATTCAGAACAACTAGGTATTCACCACTACCACAGATAGAGAAAATACCCAAAAAAAACTTGTTGAAAAACCATGATTTCATCCAAATATGTCGGAGCCTAAAGAATTTCCAGAAAATTTTGCTTTTCCTTACCTAGATATAAATGTTCAACTCGAAAACTTTCGTTCATAAAACTCTTTATCTCGAGAGAAAAGTAGGGGTTTGAATATGCTTTTTTAAATTTTCTTATTACTACTAACAAATTATGTCCTCAAATGTTTGCAATCTTCTTTACACCCTTTATTATAAAAGAGATTGATTCTCATAATTGTCTGGTGGATACAATATACAATTATGTGACTCATAAGCAAAACATTGCACTCGGCCCTCTGAACGAAATATTGATTCAATGCATCGTGAATTCATGCCCTTAGGTACAGCTACTGTTAATATATAAATATCCAGTATCCAGGAGATGTAGACATTCAATTCAAAACTTCCGTTCTGCTGCAGTGAGAAAACTCAAGACTTCATTAATACTCGTATACTGCTTCGGAGTAAACTCCAGGCGTTATTGTTGTTTATTTTATCTCTGGGATTTGGATGAAATAAATTATTTCGAATTATACATAGAATATTTCCTCAGTTGGATGCAGTTTTACAAGATATTTTTATTTGTTGTAGCAGATTCATCACAAAAATTTACAAAGTGTAGTGCTTCAAATTAATCGTGGAAGTTTCTACCCTATATTCGTTTTTAGCTGAACGAATAAATCTATGAAGCCTATATGCTCAATATTGTTTTTCGAATAAAATTATTCGTATTGAACTGAACGAGTCTTATTTTACGCCTAAGTATAAAAATTACCAAAGCGAGTACACCTAATTATTTACCCTCAAACGAGGAATAAAAAAGCGCAGATATCGAAAAACGAATCAGATTCTATGCGTTTGATCCATAAGGTTCGAACTATTAACTTTTTTGCATTTTTGATGGTATTCAAGATAATTACTTGAAATGTTCCCTGGAATTCAGTAACGTCCTGGAAAAAAAATCCGGTTTTCCATCACTGACTCTTATAAAACACCAAGGCAAATAGGGTAATCATTCTAAATTATATTCTTACGACATTTGAAGTTGAATTTCTAGAATCATTCTTTCATACAAATTTCATCTAACCACCTCGAATTCCCACAAACCCTACTTCTAATTTATTCAAGGAATTCTCTTGCCATGCATGGGATATTCAGAAACAAAACAGTTCAATATTGCGGACCGTTCCGAATGCTGAATAAAACGAAGAAAACATAGATAAGAAACAGCTGTTCTGAATGAGTGAACGGATGTTTTCAAGCAGAGAAAATCCCAGGGGGTTTATGAACTGGAAACAAAAGGAGTCTGTATCATAAAGAGACAGGAAAATTATCAATTCAGAATGAATACTCAAATTAGCTCACGAAGAGAGAACAGGAAAGATAATTTGATTCAATGGAGAGCACTAAGACATGGCGCGTACATCGTGAGAGAACGAGACATGTACCTACCTTTATCATGAGTGGATAATATTCCTTCTATAAGTTTTTCAAGTGGAATCAGAAATATTCAATACCTTGAAATGAAATTAGCTATGCGCACTGAAGCAATTCGACTATGGTTCAAGAATATGGAGAGAGAAATGAAACTATGGCTCAAAATGTTATTATATTTGCTCTCTGGCGTACGAATATAGTGAAATCAGACGCTATCTGCCTAATCGATCAGTCGACAGTGAATCTATGAGTGATGTTATGTATAGTAGATCTGATATATCTATGTCCTGAACTTCTTTACTTTTGAGCCACATGGTGTTTTGACAAGATTAGCCAACGTGGACAGCACTGTTGAAAGAGGAAAGTTAATTTTAATCCAGAGATCTTGGGTATCCATCGAATTTCAACAAAATTACTGAAGCTGTCTGAATAAAAATAGGCAGAATAATAGATAGGTAATTACTAATGATGGGATCTTACAAAAAAAAATTGAGAAAAGCACTGCCGTGAAGGCAGGAGCTTTTGAGCGCTCGTACATGCACCTTGTAGGTAGATTCGCATTCTCCAGTTTTAGAAACCAATTGAAAATATTTTGACAACTGTCAAAGAAAATTTCAAACCAACGAGAAAATCCAGACTTCACGTCAGTGCTTTGGTGACCATTTCCTTTTTCGATAATTCGCTAGAATTTTCTACGGTATCTATGGTCTTGGTAATGCGATCTGGACAAAATTATACATTATTCTTTATATATGTGCGAGATTTCATTTCAATCTAATAAGTATTTTCGAAATTATCAGAAAAAATATAGTTTGAACGGCAATATTTACGGAACCCCTAGCCTAATTTGGCTCATTGATGGAAGTTATCGCGAAATTCGCGATCCGAACCTATCCTGAAAATTTCAAGTCCCTAGGCCTTTTCGTTCGGAAGTTATGATTTTCTATGGTTTCTATGGTTCTGATCATACGATCTAGAAAAAATGTAGCTCGAACATATCAATCTCAATTTAAATACAAAATTTCGTCAGGATCGAATCCATAGTTTTGAAATTATCAAGAAAACCGAATTTCGAACGGCCATATATACGGAACCCCTAGTCTAATTTTGCTGATTGATACTCGTGAATGCTACATTCACGATCCGCACCTATCCTGAGAATTTCAAGTCCCTAGGCCTTTCCATTACAAAGTTATAATTTTTCATGGTTTCTATGGTTTTAGTCATGCGAGCTGGACATTCTGCATGTAGCGTGAGTATCGTGTATACGGACGGTCTGACGGATAGACAGACTCGAATTGTTCGACGGATTCGTCATTAGTGAGTCGAACTTAGTCGTTTGAGACCATGCTCAAAATTCGAAAAATACAGACATCGTGACGAAATGATATAGCCCTCGTGTAAGTAGTACGAGCGCTCAAAAAATGTCGAAAAGCACTGCCGTGAAGTCTGGAGCTTTTGAGCGCTCGTTCATCCACCTTGTAGGTAGATTCTCATTCTCCAGTTTCAGAAACCAATTGGAAAGATTATGACAACTGTCGAAGAATATTTCAAACTAAGGCGAAAATCCAGACTTCACGTCGGACAAAATGTTCCTCGTAGTTTGAATACATTATTTTTCATCTATGTGCGAAATTTCATTCCAATCCAATGGGTAGTTTCGGAATTATCAGGAAAAAAATATTTTGAACCGCCATATTCACGAAACCCCTTGTCTAATTCCGCTCATTGATGAACATGACCGCGAAATTCGCGATCCGAACCTACCCTGAAAATTTCAAGTCCCTAGGCCTTTCCGTTCGAAAGTTATAATTTTCTATGGTTTCTATGGTTCTGGTCATGCGACCTGGAAAAAATGTAGCTTGAATATATCATTCTCCATTAAAATACGAAATTTCGTCACGATCAAATCCGTAATTTTGAAATAACCATAAAAAATAAATTTCAAACTACCATTTTTACGGAACCCCCAGTCTAATTTTTCTCATCGATGAACGTGACCGCAACATTCAAGATACACACCTATCCTGAAAATTTCAAGTCCCTGGGCCTTTCTATTACGAAGTTATAATTTTCTATGGTTTCTATGGTTCTGGTCATGCGAGCTGAACAAAATTCTGCATGTAGCTTGAACACGTAATTATCCATATGAGTGCAAAATTTCACCGATCGAATCAGTAGTTTCGAAGTAATCAGAAAAACAAAATTTCGAGCGGCCCTGGGCGAATTTTGCCCAATAACGAACTTATCCGCGGCATTCGAGATGCAAACCTACCTTGAAAATTTCAAGTTTTTAGATCGTTCTGTTCGAGAGTTATCGTGTAGCCGGCCGGAAGGCCAAACAGACTCGAATTTTTCGACGCATTCATCATCAGTCAGTCGAACCCTATCCGTTGAGACCATTTTCGGCTAACAATTCGAAAAATACAGACATCGTGACGAAATGACATAGCTCTCGTGTAAGTAGTACGAGCGCTCAAAAAATTCGTCACGATCGACTTCGAGATAAAACCCTTAGCCTTTTCGTTCGACAGTTATAATTTTTTATAGTTTCTATGGAAATTTTGCATGTAGCTTGAACAAGTCATTCTCTATCAGAGCGCAGAGTTTCATCTTGATTGAATCTGTAGTTTCGAAGTAATCAGAAAAACAAAATTGCGAACGGCCATATTTAGGAACGTCTGGTGGAATATTGTCCATTAACGAATTTAACCGCGGAATTTAGGAACTGAAACCACCCTGAAAAATTCAAATTTCTAGGTAATTCCGTTCGAGAGTTAACGTGTATACGGCCGGTCGGACAGACTCAAATTTTTCGACGGATTCGTCATCAGTGAGTCGAACATAGTCGATTCAAACCATTTTCGGCTCAAAATTCGAAAAATACAGACATCGTGTCGAAATGATATAGCTAGCCCTCGTGTAAGTAGGACGAGCGGTCAAAAAAATGATAATAAACGAAGTTGAAAATTATCGTAACAACCATCAGAGGGGATGAAAAATCAGATACAAATATGTTGGCACAATACAAGTTTTCTCATTATATCTCAAACACAAAAATGTATCTCTTTAGCATTGCCTTTACATGAATATGTCTCTATATAAAGTGATAAAACACAAATATCCGGAAATGTTGAACTATTCTTTATGAGAGTGAAAACAAACATACGTTAAAGGGATCCTGGAATGTAAAAAGCTAATAACTGTATTTTCTTAGGAAAATCACCAAAGATATAAGGTCGTTTGAACTCTTGTGGAAGGAAGTTATTGTTTAATCCTGAGTCAGATCGATCCCCTTAATTCGCATTAGAATTTTACGTCCCTGTAATGGTTATCTGAAATTGCAACATAGCGATAAAACGGCATCGGCGTATAAACATGAATTGCGCTGTTAGCCCGCAGGTCTGCACAATCAATTATTAGTTTCGATTGATTGACGACAGAAAAACTGATTAGAAATAAATTTAAAAATTAAAGTTTCAACCGAATTATGGAACTTCGACTGACTTTTCTGTTGTGGTTCATTTCAAATGGCTACGTTGAGGTTTTTCCAGAGATTATTTTAAACTACCATTACTTTCAAAAAGAGAATGACCATTTGGAAAACTTCACTAGTAGATAACCCACCTCCTCGAATTGGTTCAAACAATGGGACGTCTAGTACATGGTCAGTGAGGAATAGAGATAACGAATATATTGACCTAAAAATTCCAGAAAAGCACTGACGAGAAGTCGGGAGATTTTGGGCGCTTCTTGAATTAATCACCAGAATGGTTACCTATCCAGATACTGAACCCGCACAATGCTGATTGGCTTCGAACCTTATCAAACTCACCCCGTTTTCTGAAAGACTGATCAAACCGTATTTCAACTGAAATAACATTCAACTCGACATCGATGTCGAAACAATTTTTTTTATTGGAAAATTAACTATTCTACGATCATTTTGATCTCTGCCTATCCACATAGTGAGTTCTGCTCCAAAAATTTGCTGACAATAACTCTAAAATAAGGTGTAGCCCCATCATGCTGGACATACATTCCTGCAATGTTCGTACCGTCGAGTAGTACAGGCAGAACATTTTGGATCAGAAATTACCATGTGGTTAGGCAGAGCTGGACCGCATGCATGTGCCTCTTGATCACCAGATTTCAATCCTACCGCCTATTTCGTCTACATCTCTCTCATAACTTTGAATCGATCAGCTGAAAAGATTACAATTTCTTTTCGACCATGAGCTGGAAGTCAGGTAGCTCTGAAATAAAAGCTGTAATAATGCGTTCCTCAACTTCTCCACTACCATAGCTGAGACTCAACAAGACTCACGGCTGGAACACATAGACACAAAACCCAAAACATTGTTGGCATGGCATCTAGAAGGCTTGAATATCTCGAATGTTACTTCCTTACATTCCACCTTACCAGCTGTTCCTACATGTTGGAATTTATTTTTATTATACCTAATTTTTCCAGAAGGCAGGGGAACACACGGCCTCATTCAATATTCAAGAGTCCAAGAAGTAAGGAAGATCAAGCTAAGCTTTTCACCGGAATGAATCATAACTCATAACAATAAACAGATACAGGGCGCATGCGGGAGCCGGCAATTTCGCTGGACAGGTTCACATTTGAATCCTGGCTGCAGTTGAGCGCGAAGCGGACAGAGTGCGAGGTAGTAGGTCGGAAAATTCCTAAACCAGTGCGAAACGCAAATACGATATTTTACGTACACGAAGGTGCAAATTCAAACCAAATGTGAGATATTGGACGATTTTAGAGTGTATCTGGAATGACGATATCGAGGAATTGATATAATTCTGAAGTGAGTGGAGAGAAAACCATTTCTAGCTTTTCAGTTTGAGATATTTATCGATCTCATAAAAATCTGCAGGATGATGGTGTCACCTAACTTTTGGACAAAAACCGTCCTATGCACTCATGCGAATAGGTGCATATATTGAAAGTGGAATAGGATGAGAACATTGGTCAACCAAGACCTATCTATATTTTCTTTTGAGGTTTCCGCAAATCGCGCGTGTAGTGGTAGTGGAAAACTGCTTACAACCAAAGAACCAGCTATTACAATCTAGAGAGGAATCATTTAAAAATGAATAGAAAAAATTTCATGGTTGGAAGGGTTGCTGCATGTTCGTGAAAATTGGTGCTCTAATTTTGTCACTGATATTAGGGATTATATTTTCGGGAATCTGGGTGACGAAGGGAGTTCACGTATCGTTTTAAGGATTATATCTCTTCAGAGTCACATTCTGAAGCCAAACGCTGGTCTATTGTATTTTCATTCAATTATTGTATGATTAGCATTAGCGTCATTCATTCGATTAGGTCTAGCATTCTTTACAACTTCAACTTCCTTTATTAATAATTTGTTATCACAATATCTTCAAGAATGTCAAAATATTATCTAACGAATGTTGGATATCTCTGTATGTAGAAGTCGAAAAAGACAGTCTAATCAAGGTACAGTTTTCCAAATTAATATCATAAAAATTACGAAAAGCACTGCCGTGAAGGCAGGAGCTTTTGAGCGCTCGTACATGCACCTTGTAGGTAGATTCGCATTTTCCAGTTTTGGAAACCAATTGAGGAAATTTTTGACAGCTGTCAAACAAATTTTCAAACTAAGGCGATAATCCAGACTTCAAGTCAGTGCTTTAGGTGACCAATTTTTTCTTCGATAGTTCGCTAAAATTTTCTACGGTATCTATGATCTTGGTGATGCGATCTGGACAAAATTTCGCACGTAGTTTGAATACATTATTCCTAAGGTAGGTGCAAAATTTGATTCCAATCAAATCGGTTGTTTCGAAATTATTAGGAACAGAATATATTGAACGGCCATATTTACGGAACCCCTAGTCTAATTTTGCTCATTGATGAACGTGACCGTGAAATTCGCGATCCCAACCCACCCTGAAAATTTCAAGTTCCTAGGCCTTTTCCTTCGGAAGTTATAATTTTCTATGGTTTCAATGGTTCTGGTCATGCGATCTAAACAAAATGTTGCTTTAATATCTCATTCTCGTTTAAAATACAAAATTTATCTCGATCGAATCCACAGTTTCGAAATTATCGAGAAAACAAAATTTCGAACGACCGTATTTACGGAACCCCTAGTATAATTCTGCTCATTGATAAACGTAAACGCCACATTTCAGATCTACACCTATCCTGAAAATTTCAAGTCCCTAGGCCTTTCTGTTCGAAAGTTATGATTTTCTATGGTTTCTATGGTTCTGGTCATGCGATCTAGAGAAATGTTGCTTGAATACCTATATCATTCTCCATAAGTATACAAAATTTCGTCACGATCGAATCTGTAGTTTGGAAATTATCAAGAAAACTAAATTTCAAACGACCATATTTCCGGAACCCCTAGTATAATTTTGCTCATAGATGAAAGTGATCACGACAATCAAGATCCACACCTATCCTGAAAATTTCAAGTCCCTAGGCGTTTCCGTTCAAAAGTTACAATTTTCTATGGTTTCTATGGTTCTGGTGATGCGAGCTGAACAAAATTTTGCATGTAGCTTAAACACCTCATTTTCCATCAGAGTGCAAAATTTTATTTCGATCGAATCTGTAGTTTCAAAGTAATCAGGAAAACAAAATTTCGAGCGGCCATATTTACGGAACCTTCAGGCGAATTTTGCCCATTAACGAACTCAACCTCGGCATTTGAGATTTGAACCTACCCTGAAAATTTCAAGTTTCTAGGACATTCCGTTCGAGAATTATCGTGTATACGGACGGCCGGACGGACAGACTCGAATTTTCCGACGGATTCGTCATCAGTGATTCGAACATAGTCGATTGAGACCATTTTCGGCTCAAAATTCGATAAATACAGACATCGTGACGAAATGATATAGCCCTCGTGTAAGTCGTTCGAGCGCTCAAAAACTCACGATCTAACAGCATTAAAACTTCGCTTTCGTTTCGTGTAATTAGCAATTACTTCTTCCCTCATTCAATCCGGTGCTATTCAAGTGAGTTTTCATCTTGGAAAATTCCCATATATTCTACCTACGTGGAATTCGCACTGTCTCTAGTACTAGAGCCACGAAGTCAGCCTACGTTGGAATGTGAACACAACTGATATCTTTAGTTTTGGTTGGTCCAAAAACCATTGGTTGTTGTGCTAATGTATTTTTATGACGAAGACAAAGTAGTCTCATCCAGCCTAACCCTTGATTTTCTTCAAAGACATTTTCCTTATTTCGGCATCGTTTTTACGTCAATCGTCGACGAAAATTTGCAACTGATTTCGTTCGGCGCATTCGCCATTTCGCAACACACATATAATAAATCAGAAACGAAATTTATCCTACACGGAAATATTGCCATAACAAGGTTGTACTTTAAGATAAATATTTGTTGTTCACTGGAGAGGTCTGTTTAAATATTATACTCATACAAAGCTCTGCTTCGACTGAAATGTCACTCAAAGACGGGAAGGAAATTTCGCATTATTCCACAAAAATTTCCTAGAACACTTACTTCGAATCGAAGAAGTATGTTGAAGGAAATCCGAAGAAAAGTCTGGAACGTTGATCAGAGATTTTCGACTTTATTATTGAGATTATCAATTTTGGGTGAGAAATATTTGATTGGATTATAGGATACCAAGGTAACTCATTTCATTGACGTTTTTCCCGATTTCACCAACCACAATTTTCAGCCCCTAAAAAACGTCAATTAGATTTTCGAGGAGAGATATTGACGCGTAATTTCTGAGTCGAATTTCATGGAATTAACCCTTATATTTTTCGGGAAAAGCTTTGAAAAGAAGGCGTACTGCTTTTTATTGGTTATCATTTGCAATGATTAAGAATACATAGCCTTTTCTGACTTATTTATCAGGAAATTCTTTGCGACCATAATTTTATAACCAGAAAATGTTTCCAATTTGTTATTATAGAAAGGACAATTTTAATTCATCTGATGATATAAAAATGTTATAAAAAACTGATGCTTTCTGCTCACTTGAATGAGAGCACTATCATTTTGCCCAAATGTCTGATTTTTTAATTTCGAGCAAACAATGGTCTCAAGCAAATACGTTAGGCTCATAGATGAAGAATTTGAGATCGAATTCAATTCTGTCCATTGGTCCGTATGTCTGTCCGGCCCTCCGTAAACACGATAAATTTTGAAAGAAAATGCTCAGTCTTTGAAATTTCCATTATACGTTCGAGGTCCGAATGCGCTGGTTAAGTTTATGAATGGACAAAAGCCGAAAGGTTTCCACTGAACTTTTGTTTTCAGATATTCCAAAAAAAAACCATTCGATCGAATGGACACTTTGGTTTGTCATTCATAAGATAACGATACAAAGTTTTTTCAACGATAGTATTCTTAGAATATAAAAAAAAAAAATATTGGTTTTCAAAACTTTCGGTATCTTAGAAACTATTTGCCATATCCTGCTGATCTGAGTTATGTCATAATTCAGATTATCTGTTGTTTTACGTGAAAATAAGATTGAGTTTGATATTGGGTGATTCCATCTCCTAACATTAATAAAAATGAAATTGTCATATTGTGGTTTGTTTCATGGTTTTTGTGTCCTATAGTCTCTGGCGATGAAACAGGCGAGCGAAACTCCTGACTTCACGTCTTTATATTATACACTCAGTTTTGCTCAATTTTTATGAGGTGAATTTTCCATACCAGAGTGTATCTTGTTCGTGCAATAATTAATTTTAATAGGAAGTAGCAGGTAAAAATTTGGACTCCCTGCAAAAAAGTGGAAACCGATTGTTGAACAAAAATTCACTCTTATTTCTATCAATATCGCGATATGGAGGATTCCAAAAAATATAATCGCATGCACGTTCATAATATCCAATATAATGTGAGCTCTGAAAAAATAACAAATCGTCGGCCTAATTCGTTAACCTGCTAAGTCCATTTTTGCATAGTTTACAGGAGAGAGAAAAAACTGAAAGATATCTTTTCTATTTCACATATAAAGATTCTGAATATACATTTGGTTGCTATAATGATTCTACATATTTTATGAGTTTTGAAAATAGAATATCTTAAGCACAGTTCGAAAAAAATTTGAAAATAATCACTTAGCAGCTTTTCGTTATGAAGTTTAAATTTGATTGAGGACATAGCAGTTTTTCCATTTAAATGAGCATGAAGTAACATTATTTGCTTGTAATTCTTTATTGAGGATTATATTATAATCAAATCAATTCAATCAGTTTCAATCAAAATATTTATTATCAAAATTTTAACAATACAATCAGTATTCAAACAAGGAACCGTATTAACTATTTTAGTATTTTATAAACAATATGTAATTAATCAACATAATTTCAAATGTTTTCAGTGTTCTTTACTAGTTACTTCCATATAAGTCACAGTCGTATGAGTTAATCAAAGATAAAACTTGAGAGCCAAGTAAATTAAGAAAATTCTGAAAAAACAATCAAAAATCAAAATTCTGAAGAAAATTGAATTCTGAACCAAAAACAATCTTCTAGCGACCCTTAATTCAAAATCACCAAAATAACCTATTGATGAGGTATATCATCGTAATATTAATGATAGTCGGGTGAAAGAGTCCTTCTGATTTGCTACAAATCCTCAAACTTCCAATGAGTGATTTTACGTCGATTTTGGTGCAATTGCGTAAGATTACTAATCTCACAAGGATGAAATCGTGAAGACCTTTTTTGCGGTAAAAGTTGCTAGTTATCCTTGTAAAAAGTTTTATAGAGACTGGATCCATTGCTTCCATAACGTAACACTGAATGAAAATACACTCACGTGCAAAAAAAAAACGCAACAAGCTAATATTTGGTAAAATTTGAGGTCTCGTAGTTTCTTTATTTTTAGTTCCATTTTTAACATTTTTGCAGTAAACTGTAGATAAAATTACTAATTTTAACTTGCTCATTTGTTCTTTCGTCAAATGCTGGCTTATTTGTCTTTATACAGGGTTAATAAGAAGTTTGTGTTAAACCCTAATTTCAAAACATCCTGTGGTATAATTTCGTGGTCAAATTCTTTCAAAATACCAATTTAGGTAAAGAACCATTCTTTCTCAACATTTTGTTTTTGGTTCATGTCTTCAGGTGCACCAGTTAATTTTTAAGAGGGGAATGAACTCTAAAGAAAAAAAAATTTCTTTGTTCCTTCTCCATACTCTTTTCCATCCGTCTGGAGAATGTAAGGAGAATCTGGATTCGTCAGTGAAAAGAACATTGTTTCATTGCTCTAAGTTACAATGTAAATGTTCAGTAGGAAATTGCAGTTAAGCTACTCGGTGTATGTTTGGTCCAGCTACTGGTCTGCAAGTTTCGACCACTCTTTCGACGGTAGAGCGATAAACATGAAGAATTCTTGCAACAACTTCATAATTACGTTCATCTTCAACAAGAGCAACAGCTACTGTGCAAATTTCCTTCTCCAATTCACCTCTTCACAAAATTACAATTCTTACAGTAAACCGTAGTTGTCTTCGTTCATTTCGTTCTTGAAAATGAATTAGACTAGAGCACTCAAAGGCATGAATCAAAAAACAAAATGTTGGAAAGGAGAAATTTCCGACAAAACTTGGTATTTTGAAAGAATTTGATCACGAAATTATTCCACAGGATGTTTCAAAATTAGGGTTCAACAACAAACTTCTAATTAACCCTGTGTAATGACTTATAAGCCAGCATTTAAAGAAAGTCCGAATAGGCAAGTTCAAATTAATAATTTTATCCACAGTTTGCTGACAAAAATTTGAAAATTGTACTAAAAATAAAGAAACTACGAGACCTCAAATTTCACAAATATTAACTTGTTGCGTTTTTTTTTTGCACGTGAGTGTATATCTCAAATATGGAACAAAGGAGACTTACCTTGTTTATAATTTTGGCCTTCACTAACACTATGCAATTAAAAACTCGATCAAAACATTGCCTATAACTTCGTGCCACCAAAAAATCACGTATACGGTGGACCATAATCAGTACAAAACTGAGACCCCAATGGGATTTAGCAGGTTTCCATTGTGTAGATTTGCTATTGGGTACAAAGCAGTTTTTCGTGAACGGCTTTTCTACCACATTGAATATCGATATCGACCTTTTACCTTATCCCATAAGGTAGGTAATCGTCTAAACTTTATGACTAGCTCAAAAAGTGAAATTGACCAAAAAATGGACTTGGCAGGTTAACGAATTAGGCCGACGAAATAGTAAACAGTAACAAAGCCTACACAGCACACAACCGGGTCTCCTAAGTCGCACAAGCTCAGAGCTTATGAGGGGCCTCACAGAGACCTAGGAGAGTCGGGATATAAACAAAAAACATAAACATGAAAATAAACATAAACTCATAGTAAGATAAAAAATAAACTAAAAACATTACGAAACCCTATACTTCATTAAGAAGTTTCATATGGAGAAATAATCATACCCGCAGTAAAACATAATTCTGCGTTAATAGGTACATTAAAAATGTCACCAAAACAATGTCAATAATCTCCAAAAACATATCTTTATTACAGTCAGCTGATATTCAGTTCGTGCACACCACTATAATGATTCAACGAAAGATGAAAGATCGACAACTCAAGTTTTTTCAATTTTTTTGGTTAGATAAATAATCTAACGAAGACTCCTTAGGTTATTCTTATTCTGTATAAAATAAACAGCATGAAAATTCTTCTTCGATATCTTTTTTCATTCCTCATTATTTTGAAGAAACAAGATTTGTTTTATTCAGTCACACAAATCTACTGGTCCTGTATTATGTTTCTCGAAATTCGTGATTTTCAGCTTAAATCGCCAAAATGGTGGATTTCGGAGGATATTATGATGATTCTATTATTTTTCTTCCACGAATATGGAAAATGAATGAACCTCAAAGAAAATTCTATCAAAATGGTATGTACTGGAGAGCAAGAATTAACAAGGATCCAACGATATCTCAATAATACTCCAAACGGTTCGAATAACGCGAAGAGATAGCGCCAGCGTTGCCGAACCTACCGATTTTTCGGTATTTCTACCGATTTGAAGAGTGATCTCCCGAAATACCGAAAACTGAGAAAGATCTACCGATTTTTCAATTTCATCGATTTTATGTCGAAATTGAATATTTCACCGAAAAATGAAAAATTTCTAATAATTAGATAGGTAGACAAGATATATGAATGCATCGCAATTTCGTTCGATCCACTTTATTGGTCCCAATGAGATCCCGCGTACCTACTTGCGATTTAGGTACGTAACATAGGGTTTCCCAGGGTCGTTCTCACTCGATTCACATATTTATGAAAAGAGGGATGCTCCTTCCACGTTCCTTTTTGACGATTGTTATTGTTAGGCGGAGGCGATAAAAAGGGCAATTAAGACTATTAAGAGGCTTATCTTTGTGTTCCGAGACGGTTTAGAAGTAAAAAAGGAATAGGGATAACCAAATAATATTTAATAAGGTTCTGCGAATAGAGATGCCAATATAATTTGAGAAAACCCAAAACCCAGTTTTCCAAATCTTGGAGACCAATAATATTCTGTTATTGGTCAGTATTCTGAATTTGACAAACTTTTTTGTATGAAGAGTGGGAGGAATTTTTCACCTTACACACAGATTTGTTCAAATAAGTCAGTTAAACACCGTTTGAAATCGAGTCTTGAGTATTGTATAGAAAGAAATTGTATTTTATTTAAGTATACCTATGTTATTCTTGTTTCGAATAAAATGCATTATTGTATAATTAAATTTTCCTTTGTTTATGTTTGGTGTTTATTGAAATTCTTGGAAAAATCTTCATTCTACCGATTTCCCCCAAAATCTACCGATTTTGCGCACTCATTTCTACCGATATTGGGTTCAGGCTTTCGGCAACGCTGGATAGCGCTTCAGATCTTGGTTTATGTAAAACACTGCTCTCGTCGAAAAATAATTTCTTTAACGATATTGAATGATGCGGAAGGCCCGACACTAATTGTATTGCTGTCAGCAAATTGCGGATTTGAAATTCAAATTATTCGTGGCTAGAGCGTAGGCATCTCCTACAATGTTTCATCATTTTTCTTTTCAGAGAGTAATTGAATTTCCGATGGGAAGACGGAGATGTTGACTGAATTCCTATCCCGATATATATCTCGTCTCAAGGAAAGTATCAGATTCCGCTCTTGATAGTACGGTCCCTAAAGCAGCTCTGTCTGGCCAAGTCTCTTTTTATTATGATTCTGGAACAAGTGAAATGCTGTGGTGGACTGGAGTCCTGGGGTCAGCAGAACCAATTTTTCAAAATGAGATTTTGTACTGAGGTACATGAATTGATTTCTGTTCAATTTTATACACGGTCATTCAAGCAGTAATGGATATTTAGCAGTAGTGAAGTTTACAGTTAGTTGTGCCTAACGGTACCAAATGTTGTACGCGATTTAAAATTTCACTTCAGGTTGACAGCTAAAGGTAATGAATTAAACTTGATTGATCATCCAAGGTCTGAATAAAAATAAGTCATTCTTTCGTCTAGTATATCTTCATTATCTTGAAAACCTAGGCACGAACCTCTTCAACCAACTCGGCGTTATAAAGGCGTCCCTTTCTTCGTATTATCCAGAACGCAAGGAACAATATGCAGCTTCCATTGCTTTATGGCTTTTGATCGGAAAGAGCTCAACCATTATAATCCTTTTGGCCATCTGGCTTCTGAACCTATCTGTTTAAATGGATACCTGCATTAACCCATTGAAAGGAGTGCATCTATTTTCTCTCAAGTGCAATAATGTGGCAAAACAATGAATTTATGCAGAGGTTGTTCCAGGTACTTTTTAATTAATTCGAATTTGACCTCACACCGCCCAAAAAGTATTTAGTTTTATTATGATCTGAAAGCTTACTTTCAGAGTGAAGAATTAAACAATTGATCCCTTAACACTAAAAATGGTTCGCAAAACCTCTGTGGAATTGTCTTCACAGTAAGTTGGTTCTCATTATTGTTCTCAAAGCACAAACCATGTGGCCTACAAAAAACTGTCCAGCCGGATATTTCCGTAAAATTCTAACGGAAAACGCCGAGAGTCTATTTTCATTTTGACCAACCACTTGACGAAAAGCCAAGAGCTGAAAAATTCCAATTTTATTGGCAACAACCAAAGCAATTCTGATAATAACAATAGAACTAAAGGGTGCTTTTTCTTCGTCAAAAAGTAACCACCATGATTGTAATAGATACAAAATACATTTATTTCTACTGTTTTCGGTCGGGCCATTCAGGATTATTAATTATCTCTCCTAACATTTTATTTTTTTTGATCTATTAAACAAGAAGAAACGTTCCGTCTGTCGGCCATACAGTGATTTTGTCGAACACTTAGAACCCTGAAAATGACCTATTACTATCTTTTGAAGAGAAAAAATCGGGGAATCAAATTTTGAGGAATTAATTGCGTAAAATGTATACAAAATAGGATGATACAATTCGAAATGTGTACTTCATCGATTATTTTTTGCCTCAAAGCTATAATCTTGATAGTTCATGAGTGAAGACATTTTGAATACGGTTTCGTTACTGCTAGATGCCCATTGGCATACTTTTTCGAATTTTTTATGGGATATTTCATGAAATCTAAAGAGGAATCGAGGTGTAGTGATGATGAACCTTCATGTAAAGTTTGCAGCGCTATGATATATCGATGAACAACTGATTATTTCAGGAAGTTCGAAACGTATCATGTATCTTCGGAACGAGGAGTCTCAAATGTTTATAAAAATTTAAGGGGGTTCATGGATAAGTACAAATTCAGTGAATTTTTATGTACCTGTTTCTGTAACTACTCAATTCTTTTTGTTCCGTTCTGTTTTTGAATCTACTGAACGAGATTCAACTGTTTCGTGCACACTGCACATAGATTTGTTTACAGACAATGTTAAGCGATGTAACGAAGTGAATTTCGTTACTAGATCGGCCGGTATCATTCACGTAAATTTTTGTGGAAAATTTGGGGACATTGTTCAATGTTTCTGAATACGAGGACATATGGGCCACCCTGTATGTTTCACGTCGATTTCTGGAGATTTTACTCAGATAAATCCTCATTCCCCGTCAGGAAGTTTCATAAGTCACCCGGTATAATCGGCCGGGATTTTGAGAAAATTTGTCGGAATAATTTTCATGTCGCATATGAGGCGAATTTAACGCGATCATTTAAAATCCGAGCCTAGGTAGAAAAACTATAGGATTTCGTCGCGGAAGAGATAACGCTTGCAGAAGCGAGTTTTTGTATGTTGACTGGGAGTTTTTTGGAAAACGACGCCGTTTTCGAAGGTCCGAATTACCCCCATCAAACCGACCTTATAAAAGGAGGAATGGGACGGAAAGGAGGCAATTCCGAATTAGCCGCCGTGTTTGACTATTAGAGATTTGTATTGAAATTCCGTGTTTAACACTGTTAAAAAGTTGTGTGAGAAAATTCCGATTAAGTCGCCGTGTTTGAGACTGTTAGAAAGTCGTAGTAGGAATTCCAATTTAGCCGTCGTGTCTAATATTGGTGAAAAGCGTTATTATAACAATCAGAATTATTCGTCGTGAGAAACTTCGTTATAAATTGCTGATAGAACAAGAGAATAATTTTCCCGACTGGAAAAGCCGCTCGAGATCGTGTTGCGCTTGGGATAATTACCGACTTTCGTTCGGGGTTATCGTAAAATCGAGAAATTGACTCTAAGCCGTTTTGTGCTGTTCGAAGTGTGTCAACGCTTGTGCAGTGTGTGCTGCCCGTACAGGAAAGTCCTAGAGCTGGTGAGCTGTATTTCCGTATTAACCTGAGTTCATTTTTAACCGTAGATTATTCTTCCTCTGTTCCGTGATCGTTACTTGTAAATTCTGTAACTTTTATTTTTTTTATCATCAGTCCCAAGAGACAATTTAGCTAAGTCATTATCACCTTAGATTATCCGAGATTTGGTCCGACGGGGAATTCGAAGCTGTTACAATTTTTGTAGATAATCAAGCCCCTTGATAGACTTCGTTTGCATTCATTCTGGCTTTGGTTCCAGTAATTGAAATCTTAACCCCACCGAATAAGTAGTATACCCTGGCAGCGTGAAGTACCGAGTCGGTGCTTCAATGCCCCTCGAGTGAAGTTCTGACGTCCATTGCTCATTGCGGTTTGATCTTATGAGTAATGCCTGAAGAACTTTATACTTCGAGGAAAGGGGTCGATATCCTTTAGTAAGTTGCCACAAGTCCAAGGTTCATTGCGGTGGCAACCCTCGTCCAAGTTTTAATTTTTCCACCATCGGTGGTCTTGCCTTTTTCTTTCTCTGATTAAAGTTTCTTTTGGGTGAATATTTCACCACATGTCCAGACCGATCCACGATAGGTGGCAGACGTCCTGTAATTGAAATCTTAACCCCACCGAATAAGTAGTATACCCTGGCAGCGTGAAGTACCGCGTCGGTGCTTCAATGCCCCTCGAGTGAAGTTCTGACGTCCATTGCTCATTGCGGTTTGATCTTATGAGTAATGCCTGAAGAACTTTATACTTCGAGGAAAGGGGTCAATATCCTTTCGTAAGTTGCCACAAGTCCGAGATTCATTGCAGTGGCAACCATCGTCCAAGGTCTAATTTTTCCACCATTGGTGGTCTGGCCTTTTTTTTTTCCGATTAAAGTTTCTTGTGGGTGAATATTTCACCACATGTCCGGACCGACCCACGATAGGTGGCATACGTCCAGTAATTGAAATCTCAACCCCATCGAATAACTAGTATACCCTGGCAGCGTGAAGTACCGCGTCGGTGCTTCAATGCCCCTCGAGTGAAGTTCTGACGTCCATTGCTCATTGCGGTTTGATCTTATGAGTAATGCCTGAAGAACTTTATACTTCGAGGAAAGGGGTCAATATCCTTTGTTAAGTTGTCCCAACTCCGAATCTCCGAGAAGTGACAACCATATTTCAAGTTTCTTTTTCTCCACCGTTGGTGGCCTTGCTTATATTTCCCCGACCAAGGTTTCAGTTTGGTCAATATCCCACTCCACAGTAATATTTTGGTGGATACGCCCCTTGCTTGTTTCAGCTTCTTCTCCGTGGACCCCTTTGTATAAAATTCCCCGACCAAAAATTGTTTTGGTGGATGCGCTATTTAAACTCCGAGTTCACTTATTAATTACATGATAATATACTTCGTCTGGACTTGGTTTCAGTCTTGACTTACATCAACCCCGGTTGGTTCAGCTACTATTTAGGCAGCGCCGTGCTGTCGCTGATCCAAGTTGTTTTGGGGGATGCGCCAATTAAGCTCCGAGTTTACTGATTGATTACACGACAGTATACGTTGTCTTGACTTGGTTTCAGTCTTGACTTACTTCATCACCGATTTGTTTAGATGTTGTTGGGGCAGCGCCGTGCTGTCACTGAACTTAAGTAATCCCGATTTCGCGGAACACAGGTTAGGGTGTCACCTCGCCGAAACTCTGGACTGTAAACTGTTGTTTTATTACCATTTTGTATGCTTTCACACTTGTTCGCATTTTGACCACGCTTATCCTCGCTTTCTACATTTGCTCTGCTTATTGCCTGCTAATATAATAACTGCTGATCGCTCGCCTCACTCATACCTCGTCCGCTTGCCGCCAACCCATTGTATATGTTTAGATATTGAGAGTTACCTTTTTTTTTGATCTTTAGACTGAGAATTATTTGTTTTGTTGATCATACGACTGCGTCGAAACGATTATTATTGTTGTCTTTCGTACTGGTTGCGACATTTGGGGTGTAACAATTTAACCAATTAGACATTATAGTGTCCATAATCGGACATACTATCAGAGTGAATTTCATTTACTACCTCCATAGCCTCCTCCTTCTCACCGGCCAAAGAAATCGACACTGGCCAATCGCTACCACCTCAGATTGGGTCGAACTCTGTCTCCAACTGTATCAAAGCTACCCGAGTTTGGACTCAGTAAGTGTCATAAGGTATTGCGACCTTATAAAACCTATCGCAATTGACGCCCGAGTTCATTCGTAAATCAAGTTGAAGGCGATTTTTCTCAACCGGAGGAAAACGCCGTTACAGCGATACCATTTAAAGCTGAGAAACTGGTGACGAAAAACCTGTCATTTTCGCTTTAGAATAACATGTTGCCGGTTTCCGAAAATTTCTATCAGAAAGATAGCTCTCAATCTTTGGGAATTCATTTAACGGCTTCACGTTTCTCGAATAAGTTAAAATTATACACCAAAACTACTATGAAACCAACAGTATTATAAAGAATAAAAACAAACCCATGAACCTCCTTGAGTGAATTTTTTGATTCGCAGATACTGAACACAAAGTTTCTCTCCAGTAAATCCAGAAGATGGCAATTTGTAGAAATATAGTTATCCGAGTAGGGTTAATAATCTTTTGACGAGGTACCTATTATATTTCCATTGGTATTCCATTCCTTTCTTCAAACTGGAATATTTCCTGGTACCGTGCTGGAGACATCCAAATTGGTTTATATCAAGAATTTTTATTAGCCTCGATTGCTTATTGAAAATTCTTATTGAAATTGAGTTATTGAAATTTCCCTTGGAAACCAACTATTATTTTATAATTATAAATTGATCGATTTTCTCTGACTACTCAGGAAAAAGTGCATGAAGAACATAAATTATGAGAGAAGTATTTCGATTAAGGAATTACTCCATCAACTATTCTTCGTTTTCCGGAGAACTTTTCGAATTCCCGATGGAATAAGAGTCTTATCGGCATCTGACAGCATTTTCAGCTCGGAAAAGCTCTCGAATCGTGTTGCATTCACCGCTTTTGAAATTTTGAAGGGTCGTCGAGGACCGATAGCGTAAAATGCAAATTTTCCAACGGGTTCAACCACTACCCAATCTTTCTCGAATACTAATTTTCATTTTGTATACCGTGTGTCCGGAGTGGCTGCATCTCGGAAATGGTATGGCCTACAGGTTAGAAGAAGAAAACCTTAAAACTAAAGTGGAGACAAGCAATGCCTAAAATTATTTCGAAGTTCGTAATTCGACCGCTGTCGCGACTCAAACCGAAACCGCCAATGTGACAAATAATTTCACTCTATTTTTATAAATTTTAAGAAATGGAATCACCGAAAGATATTCAAGAAAATCATAAAAAGCACTGCCGTGTTGTCAGGAGCTTTTGAGCGCTCGTTCATCAACCTTGTAGGTAGATTCGCATTTTTTAGGTTTAGAAACCAATTGAAAACATTTTTGACAGCTGTCAAAAAAAATGCCAAACTAAGGCGAAAATCCAGAACATTTTTTTTTTAGCCACTTCGCTAGAATTTCCTACCGCACATAGTTTGAATACATTATTCGTCATCTGTGTGCAAAATTTCATTCCAGTCCAATCCGTAGTTTCGAAATTATCAAGAAAATTCAAATTCAAAGGACTATATTTACTTATTTCGCTCATTTATGAACGCGACCGCGACATTTAAGATTCACAACTATTTTATCCTACAAATTTCAAGTCCCTATGCCTTTCAGTTCGAATGTTATAATTTTCTATGGTTTCTATGGTTCGGGTCAGGTGATCTGGACAACATTTTGCGTGTAGCTTGAACACGTCATTCTCCATCTGAATGCGAAATTTGATCTTGATCGAAGTATTAGTTCCGAAATAATCAGGAGAACAAAATTTCGAAGGGTCATATTTACGGAACCCCTGGTCGAATTTTGCTCATTGATAAAAGTGACCGCGTATTCGAGATCGACACCTATTCTGAAACCTAGTCCTTTCTGTTTGCAAGTTATGATTTTCTGTGATTTCTATGATTCTGGTCATGCGATCTGGAAAAATTTTTGCATGTACCTTGAACACGTCATTCTCCATTTGAGTGCAAAATCTCATGTCGATGGAATCTGTAGTTCGGAGGAATCAAAAGAGCAAAATTTCGTAGGATCATATTATATACGGAACCCCTTGTGAAATGCTGCCATTAACGAACTCAACCGAGGCATTTGGGAACTGAACCGACACTGGAAATTTCAAGTCTCTTGGTTCTTCCGTTCGAGACTTATCCTGCTTACGGCTGGACGGCCAGACGGACAGAGTCGAACTCGGTCGATTGAGAACATTTTCAGCTGAAAATTCGAAAAATACAGACATCGTGACGAAATGATATAGCCCTCGGGTAAGTAGAACGAACGCTCAAAAATCACTAATCGTTCTGACACCCACAATGTTCGTTTCAAGGGTACCTTGACGCCACCTGTTTATTTTTCCGAATTATTCGACGGATCTTTTTCATATAACATAGTGCAATGTATTAACAGCCTACCAATGGACATCAGAGCTATAACGCCGTTCCAGGATTTCACTGTGCAACTGGCTGTTTGATGAGCGCATGGGGGGTTTTAACAGGAGAGATTTAATACCTTTTATGGTAGATTAATGAAAATATTTCTTCTCTCTCCTCTATATGGCTACAATTTTTTTTCTCTTGAAAATGGGATGGATCATTGTATTTTGAGTTATTTTTGGGGCGGATTTTAGCATCGGCAATGCTGTGAATCACTGGTTAGATAGAACAGGGCGCTTATTATGTAAACCGAATCTCGCCCTTTGTTGTTTATGTTTAAAATCATATTTGTAACCTATTACTAAAGGAATAAAGACCTTTATTATTATTAACATTAACATCAAATAGTCTCAACAACATATCAAAAAAACTCTATTTAATTTCACGTGGAGCTTCAAAGCTGAATTTCTACATCGCTCATTTGATGTCGTTATCTTACAACTAACAATTTGATCGGATTGTTACTTTTCGACTTATTGAGAAAAATATATTCAGATGGCTGTATTTATAGAACCCTTCGGCATTTACTGCCCATTAACGAACTCAATCGGTGCATTCACACTTCGATCGTACCCTTGAAATATCAAAACCCTTGGTTGTCCCTATCGAGTTATGGGACAGCCGCACGGCCGGGTGGACAGACAGAATTGAATTTATTCACGAATTCTTCATCTATGAATCTAACCTAATCGTTTGAGACAATTTTCGGCTCAAAATTCGAAAATTACAGACATTTGGAGATAACGCTCTTGTTCATAGAAACAAGTGCGAAAAAATGAAAGAAATGAATGAAATTCATTTCGGAAAGTAGATTACACATCTATGGCCAATAATCTCTGAGAAGAATGGCTGTGACATACGGACACACAGACAGGCATCCAGCACACTGGAAGACTATGAGGTGGTGCCATTTAGGCTAGCCTTAAAAGTTTACGCTGGCAGCATTCCGACATTGAGTCGAAAACGTTTGACAGTGATCGAACTGTATCAGAGTCAGTGTCTCCGTGAAGCCATGTTATTTGGAGAATAAATGTCATGCAGAAACGCGAACAAACCTAACAGAATGTCAAAAAATCTGGTGTTGGAAGTAATTAAATTTTTTGCCTTTTCCGGTCGAAAGTTATATCGAAATACTATTCAATTTTTCAAGTCTCTCGAAAGAAGCGCCGGAACTACAATTTGAGCTTTAATACAATTTTTGTATTGAAAATAAATAACCTATTCGGATTAGGGCAACAAGAACAAAAATTACGAAAAGCACTGCCGTGAAGGCAGGAGCTTTTGAGCGTTCGTACATGCACCTGGTAGGTAGATTCGCATTTTCCAGTTTCAGAAATCAATTGCAGGAATTTTCGACAGCTGTCAAAAAAATTCTGAAACTTAGGCGAAACTCCAGACTTTGTCAGTGCTTCAGCTGATCAATTTTTTTTCGCTAATTCGCTAGAATTTTCTACGGTATCTATGGTCTTGGTGATGCGATCTGGACAATTTTGCACGTAGTTTGAATACATCATTACTCAGCTAGGTGCAGAATTTCATTCCAATCCGCTCAGTATTTTCAGAACTATCAGCAAAAAAATATTTTGAACGGCCAAATTTACGGAATCCCTAGTCTAATTTTGCTCATTGATGAACGTGACCGCGATATTCGCGATCCAAACCCACCCTGAGAATTTCAAGTTCCTAGGCCTTCCCGTTCAAAAGTTACAATTTTCTATGGTTTCTATGGTTCTGGTCATGCGATCTGGACAAAATATTGTTTTAATATATCATTCTCGATTAAAATACGAAATTTCATCTCGATCGAATCCGTAGTTTCGAAATTATCGAGAAACCAAAATTTCAAACGACCGTATTCACGGAACCCCTAGTATAATTCTGCTCATTGATAAACGTGAACGCGACATTTCAGATCCACACCTATCCTGAAAATTTCAAGTCCCTAGGCCTTTCCGTTCGAAATTTATGATTTTCTATGGTTTCTATGGTTCTGGTCATGTGATCTGGAGAAATGTAGCTTGAATATATCATTCTCCATTAGTATACAAAATTTCATCTCGATCGAATCTGTAGTTTTGAAATTATCGAGAAAACTAAATTTCAAACGACCATATTTACGGAACCCCTAGAAAAATTCTGCTCATAGATGAACGTGATCACGACATTCGAGATCCACAACTATCCTGAAAATTTCAAGTCCCTAGGCGTTTCCGTTCGAAAGTTACAATTTTCTATGGTTTCTATGGTTCTGGTCATGCGATCTGAACAAAATTTCACATGTAGCTTGAACACCTCATACTCCCTTTGAGTGCAAAATTTCATCTCAATCAAATCTGTAGTTTCCAAGTAATCAGGGGAACAAAACTTTGAACGGCCATATTTACGGAATCCCTGGTGGAATTTGGCCCATTAACGAATTTAACCGAGGCATTCGGGAACTGAACCAATTCTGAAAATTTCAAGTCTCTAGGTTGTTCCGTTCGAGGGTTATCGTGCTTACGGTCGGACGGATAGACTGGAATTTTCCGACGGATTCGTCATCAGTGAGTCGAACATAGTCGATTGAGACCATTTTCGGCTCAAAATTCGAAAAATACAGACATCGAGACGAAATGATATAGCCCTCGTGTAAGTAGTACGAGCGCTCAAAAACGAAAAACCAGAGTGTCGCACAGGTCGACAATTTTGTCCAAAATTTTACGTGTTTTTATTTTCAAGCATGGTAAAGCACTTCAATAATGATTATTTTTTTTGATGATAATAATAATTGAATTTTTATTGGCGATATCGATTTATCAAGCGTTGAACATGATGCAGCAGAACTTCCACATTTTTCTGAGAATTTTAAAAAGTCCGAGAAATAATAGAATACCCTGGATTTTCTCTCCACGAATTTTATCGAAATCGTCCGTGGTCTCGAGAAATCCGGTAACTTTGGTGAATTTCTAGACAAATCGACCCCCCAGACCCCGCGATGCGGGGGTATCAGTCACTAAAGGGGACCCCAAGCCTAAAGAAAGAGCAAAACTGGGGCCCCGAAGTTCTTGGGTGATCTAGGGATGGTGGCCTCCGCCATTATCATGCGGGGTGGGGGAGGGGTGAGCTACGCCACTGTTCTGAACGAAACTATAATCTATCCTGAGAGTGATTGTATCTTCAACATTTATTCGAATAAATTTAATGAATTAAGAAAAGTGTCCGAATGAAGAAAGCTAACAATAAAATTTCCACTCTCGAAGCCTTTTGATTGCAAAATCTGTTTCATTTCTACTGGGTGCAAGAAATTTACAGTGAAATTGCAGATTGCAGAATGAAACTTCATTTTATTTAATTATGTAGGTATCAAAAATGTGTTCCATTCAGTGAGTACAATCTGCTCCTAAAATAACTTGTGTTAAAAAAGACGAGGTCCAAACAAGCCTTGAGATTTCGAATGCGTGTCTACTCAATACTATCCGAATGTATTTCGGACATAGAATGTTTATTCATATGCTGAAGCTTCCATAATTTGTAATGAATACAGGAAAAGAACTACTGATCAACACACTCCTACTTTCAAATGACAAATGAAATAAAAATATTGTACCTTTTCTGCAGTGTGATATTCCCTTTGTCATATTCGGTATTATGCATCATTTCTGTCATTTCAGTTATATTTCCTTTATTTGCAGGTTCACACAGACATTTACCATAGTTTCGATGTGAAAGCAGCAGAAAAATTGAATTCAAACAACAAAGGGTTCGCTCGCAGCAACATACCGCAGTTGAAGCAGAATCCTCGAGAATAGACGGTCGCAAAATAACTCAACGATGGAATGAAACTGCTGAAAAAGACAAATGTGGAAATATTTCAGAGTGGAGCGGCATAATGAATGTGAATGGAAATAATATATCTTCGGAGAATGAATATGAACTGCAAAGTTTTGAGTGTACATAAGTTTCGCTGAATTAGAACATGGTTATGATGGTGTCTGCTTTTAGTCTTCTTCTCTTCTGCACGACATTCTTCGGATTCATCATTCACGGTGAGTTTCTTGTTGGAGGGAAAAAGGTCATCTATTTCAAAGTTACCAGAAAATATTTAATAAAAATGGATCTTTTCAAATGTGCTTTCTCATCAGTTTGAAGCAACTTGTGGAAGTAATAGTGTCCTTTAATAAACCCAACTATAGTTTTATGTTTTTCATAACGACATCTCCCTTTTGTCTGGAAATTTTCTAATTTTGAGCCGAAAATGGTCTCAATCGACCAGGTTCGACTGACTGATGACGAATCCGTCGAAAAATTTGAGTCTGTCTGTCCGTCTGGCAGTCCGTCCGTATACACGATAACTCTCGAACGGAACAAACTAGAAACTTGAATACCGCAGTTGAGTTCGTCATTGTGCAAAATTCGACCAAGGGTTCTATAATAATGGCCGTTTGAAATTCAGTTTTCTTTATAATTTCAAAACTAGTCTGTCCGTATACACGATTGAAATTTTCAGGATAGGTGTGGATCTCAAATGCAGGCACGTTAATTTCTGAGCGAAATTAGACTAGCATAGGTGTTCCGTAAATATGGTCGTTAGAAATTCAGTTTTCTTGATGATAACAAAACTAATAATTCCATCGTGACGAAATTCTGTATTTCAATGAAGAATGAATGATATATTCAAGCTACATTTTGTCGAGATCGTATGACCAGAAGCATAGAAAATGATAACATTCGAACGGAAAGGCCTAGGGACTTGAAATTTTCAGGATAGGTGTGGATCTCGAATGCCACGTTCATCAATGAGCAAACCTAGACTAGGGTTTCCGTTAAAAATAATTTTTTCCTGATAATTTCGGATTGGATTGCTGTACCAAAACAATAGATACCATAAAATATTCAAGCGAAATATCGAATAAAAAAATTATAAAAGCACTGCCGTGAAGTCAGGAGCTTTTGAGCGCTCGTACATGCACCTGGTAGGTAGATTCGCATTTTCCAGTTTAAGATATCAATTGAAGGAATTTTCGACAGCTGTCAAAAAAATTCTCAAACTTAGTTGAAACTTCGGACTTCATGTCGGTGCTTCAGCTGACCAATTTTTTTTCGATAATTCGCTAGGATTTTCTGCGGTATATGCGATCTGGACAAAATGTCGCACGTAGTTTGAATATATTATTGTTCAGCTAGGTGTAAAATTTCATTCCAATCCAATCAGTAGTTTCGAAATTATCAGAAAAAAAAAATTTTGAACGGCCATGTTTACGGAACCCCTAGTCTTATTTTGCTCATTGATTAACGTGACCGCGACATTCGCGATCCAAACTACCCTGAAGTTCCTAGGCCTTTCTCTTCGGAAGTTGTAATTTTCTATGGTTTCTATGGTTCTGGTCATGCGATCTCGACAAAATGTTGCTTTAATATATCATTCTCAATTGAAATACAAAATTTTATCTCGATCGAATCCGTAGTTTCGAAATTATCAAGAAAACTTAATTTCAAACGACCATATTTACGGAACCCCTAGTACAATTCTGCTCATAAATGAATGTGATCACGACATTCGAGATCCACACCTATAATGAAAATTTCAAGTCCCTAGGCATTTCCGTTGAAAAGTTACAATTTTCCATGGTTTCTATGGTTATGGTCATGCGATCTGGATAGAATTTCACATGTAGCTTGAACACCTCATTCTCCATTTGAGTGCGAAATTTCATGTCGATCAAATCTGTAGTTTCGTAGTAATCAGGAGATTAAAATTTTGAACGGCCATATATACAGAACCCCTGGTGGAATTTGGCCCATTAACGAACTCAACCGAGGCATTCGGGAACTTAACCCACACTGAAAATTTCAAGTCTCTAGGTTGTTCCGTTCGAGAGTTATCGTGCTTACGGCAAATTTTCAGTTCAAAATTCGATAAATACAGATATCGTGACGAAATGATATAGCCCTCGTGTAAGTAGTACGAGCGCTCAAAAATTGGTCATCTAAAGCACTAATGTGAATTCTGGCGTTTCGCCTTATTTTGGAAATTTTCCAATTGCTTTCTTAAACTGAAAAATGCAAATCTACCTACAAGGTGGTTGGATAAGCGCTCAAATGCTTCTTAAAGCAGTGCAGTGCTTTTCATCAATTCTTTTGTCGAAATTGGTCCAGAGTTATGTTCGTAATACATATCTTGTTTTGGACTGAGTGATGACACAGGAGATCATCATGTTGTAGAAGTCTTCATTCAACACGTAATTATTGCCAAAGAAATTTACGATTATTCCATGAATGCGCTCCACACAAGTAGAAATAGTAATGAGCAATCATACAAAGGAAATGTCAACCGAAACAGAAATGCGGATAATCTGTTACATTTCGGAAGTGAACTGCTAATTTCAAGCTTTGTGGAGCAACGAAGTGGGTAAGCCTACTCCAATACGTCATTAATTGGATGCCCTTACCCTTTCTCCTTCATCTCCTGTTTCAGAAACTTGAACGATCCTAGTGTTTGCTATCTGAAATGTTTACTTTAATTATTTCTGCATCATATACAAGCAGAAACCATGAATACCTACTTCAGATTAGAACCTTTGTTAATTGGGGTACTCGGTAATACAACTGTTTTGAATTGAAAAACAAATAATCGAATCTTACTGGAGCTGTAAAGTTCAATTATCGTTTGAGAGATAATAATTTCATTATCAGCGTGATCAGAATAAGGAGAAGAGTCTGCCAATGCGAAACAATTATTGTTGGAAGTGACCAATAAAAAATCACAACATAAGATTAGACACATTAGAAAGATTCCTTATTTAACCATTGGCGAAGGTTAAAACTGAAACTAAAGAACTTTTCATAGCTCAATTCTAAATGGCTTTCAGTTTTTTTATGAAGAATTTAGAAGTTCCTACATTTTCTATATAAAAGCTCATAAGCCATAAGATATCCTTCAGGGACCTCTTTACGTGTTACTTAAACGTATAGAAGCAAACTACATGGGCATACATACGGACAGAATAAGTCAGGGCATGCGGGTAGATTCCGGTTCAACGCGCTGCGCTGTCAATTAGTTTGTTGTAAGAATCAATACCATTATCTGATGGAACTCGAAAGACCTCATATTTATACCACATAATGAGCAGCCATGGAAGGCCGAGGACTAGAATGATTGATGTCAATGAATTGAAATCAGGAGATGCATTCAGAATGAACATTGTGAAACGCCCCCACAATAATTACACGGTAATTCTTCTGAATAGAATGAGGAAGTCTGATGTTAATATCAACCCTTCTTGGTTATGCCGGAAACATATTTCGGTTACGTAATCACTTTATCTCACTCGCCCTTCACAGCGCTGAAGAGCCTGCTCGTCATAACTCATAATGCGGATAGGATTTGTACAATGCAAATAAGTTGTACAACCGTCGAACCCCAGTGAAGTGTGGACCCGTCGAGTGAATTCATAGGACGCCTCCGATCCTCACCCAACGAAAACGATGAAGGATTGTATTGCTCTCAGGTCATGCCGTCATACTCGAGCGTAGTAGGCGCGCCGTCGGCCAGCGATTTGCATTTCCAACTTCTCCGAACCTGGGAATATGTCTTTTTTTCGCCATTGTTTAAATGAACAAATATCTACTGTTTCAGAATTTTGGGTCCAAAATAGTCTCAAACGATTTGATTGGACTCACACATGGGAAAGGATTTCGCGGTTGAATTCGATCCTGTTCGTCCCTTGGGCGGCAAACACAGTAAACACGATACCTTTGGAAAGAAGAAGCTTAGAGTTTCGAAATTTTCAGGGAACGTTCAAAGTACGAACGCGCCTGCTAAGTTCGTAAATGGGCAGAATCAGGTAGAAATAGTAATCCGAAATTTTTTCTCAATAATTCGAAACATTCCTTCTCGAACTAGTTGAAACACACTTGTGAAATGAAGATATCATCTTACATGAAACTTCTTGAGGATAATATAGATATAAAAGTTGTAGGATAGAGGTCCTAGAACTGATCCTTATGTCACTTCTGCTTCTACTTGTCTGGTAAAAGACGTAAAGTCGTCTGTTTTGACATAAAAATTTCTGTTCGTCAGGTATTTTCTTATCATCTTGCAGCCATCATCATCTTGTAGGCAAGTGGAAGGCTCTCTCGACAACTGATAGCACTAATCCTGTGGCTCAATTATCTTTCCAAGTGCTGACAGTAGACTTATCGACCTGTAGTTTTGTGGGAATTTTCTATCTTCTCTTGGCTTATTGAACACAATTGCCTCTGCTGTTTTCCATCTTTTTGGATAGTATTCTGTTCTCATCATTGCGTTGGCTATATAGGTTAGCGCTGCTATTTCTTTTCTGCACATTTTCCGTGACCTAAAGTTTGTTTCTTTGTCTTTTCCTGGTGCTTTCCTGTTTTTCTATTTATTGATTTTTTACTTAATATCTGTTGGTGTATTTGGGTTTGGAATGGTGTCGCCCTCCGGAGGTTCCAACATAATTTTCTTTTACTTCTTCTGAGTTTAGTTTTCATCGTATTCTCTGTGGTTGATTCTGGCTTCTCAATCTATTGCATCGGCCAGTGCCTCGTCTTTTTTAAGCCTTAAGTAGGCTATCCCATTAGCTCCGGGTAGAGGACGGATAACGGTTTTCTCGCGCTATAAGCACTCTTGCATTTTCCATGCTTTGCGGTCTATGGTTTTCACCTCTCTAACCCTTTGGTTCCATTTATCTGGTCTCAGTTCTTGTTGCGTTGAATTGATTTGCTCGGTCTGAAAATATAAGAATCTTTCAAGACTTGTGACACCTACTACCACCAATAAAAGAGCCGTCAAAGGAGGCTCATCTACAGATTTCTTTGGCCAGCACTTTCATTGGACTGGTGGGAAAAGACCCCAAGATGAGTATGAAGTTCGTTAAGACTGAGATGGGCCTGCTCACAGGACATTGCAATTAAACAAGCACGTAAGCATTGTAGGCCTGGAAGAGCAAGCTTTATGCAGCCCTCGACAAGCCGAGAAAACTTCTCCCCACATTCTATGCCGTTGCAGCATTGATGAAAATGATGTTTTTCCTGGAAGGTCTAGAATATCAATACGCAGTGAGCTATGTGACTTCTAGGTACAACCAAAAAGCTGAAACAGACCTGTATAGGAGAGGGTGGGCTAATTGCTTATCCAAACGAGATCAAATCCAATCTACAAATGCAAAAACAACATTACTAATGGAATTTCTACTAGAAGAGGTGATTATATTCATTTACTTGAAGTGAGATTGGAAAGATTAGAATACATTCGTTCCATTAGTATTATTCTAAATTGTCGTTCAGACGGTGGTCTATAATGACGGCCACAGGTGGGTCACCACCGGGAAGTGGCTAGTACCTGCCCAGTAGACCGTGCTGTGTAGGGAATAAAAGTGACAAGCTTCCCGAATGACCTGAACACTCCACGTCACATAACAGTCAAAATTCATGAATAAAATGTTTGATAGCTCCCCAAGATGTCCATGTTCACGCGTAACATATTTTTCATACGAATTCAGTAGGATAACTGCAATCTTATTTATTCAAACGAGAAATATTTATACGTATATATGCCATGCTAAAAGAGCAAAACACTTATTGAGCGAAAAGATCGTCTATAACGTGTCCTGGTTTTTTCAAATCGCCCTTGACAATGAAGATTTAGAAGAAGAAGTCGAAGAAAATGAAGAATTGATGTTGGAACCGCCGGAAGGCGATACCATCCCAAACCCAACAACACCAACGGAAATTAAAGAAATCATCAAGAAATTGAAAATCAGAAAAGCTCCAGGAAAAGACAAAGTAACAAACTTTATGTTACGGAAATTGCCCAGAAAAGGAATAGCAGCGCTAACCAATATAGCAAACGCAGTGATGAGAACAGAATACTATCCGGAAAGATGGAAAACAGCAGAAGTCATTGTGTTCAATAAGCCAGGAAAAGATAGAAAATTCCCACAAAACTACAGGCCGATAAGTCTACTGTCAGCACTTGGAAAAATTGTCGAAAGAGTCATTGCAAAAAGACTCAATGAAGAAACAGAAGCGCTGAATCTGATACCACCGGAACAATTTGGATTCAGAAGAAATCATTCCACAGAACTTCAACTGTTAAGGATCACTGAATATGTCACTGAAGGATTTCAGAATAAACAAGCCACTGGATTAGTGCTATTAGATGTCGAGAGAGCCTTCGACCGAGTTTGGCACGAAGGACTTGCCTGCAAGATGATGATGGCAGGCTACACCACCAAAACCTGCAAGATAATAAGAAACTACCTGAGGAACCGGAATTTTTATGTCAAAATAGACGACACATTATCTACCACCAGACAAGTAGAAGCAGGAGGGCCCCAAGGATCAGTTCTAGGACCTCTGCTTTACAACATATATATCTACGATATTCCTAAGAACCCAAGGAATCTGCTAGCCCTTTAAGCAGACGACACGGGAATAGCCTTCAGACATCGCCGACCAGATGTCATACACAGAAGACTGCAAGAAGCACTAGAAGATTTAGAAGAATGGTTCATCAAATGGAAAATTCAAATAAATAGCAAAAATTCAGAAAAGCACTGCCGTGAAGGCAGGAGCTTTTGAGCGCTCGTACATGCACCTTGTAGGTAGATTCGCATTTTCCAGTTTTAGAAACCAATTAAAGGAATTTTTGACAGCTGTCAAAAAAATTCTGAAACTTAGGCGAAACTCCAGACTTCAAGTCGCTGCTTCAGCTGATCAATTTTGTTTCGATAATTCGCTAGAATTTTCTACGGTATCTATGGTCTTGGTGATGCGGTCTGGACAAAATTTTGCACGTACTTTGAATACATTATTCCTCAGCTAGATGCATAATTTCATTCCAATCCGATCAGTAGTTCCGAAACTATCTGGAAAAAAATATTTTGAACGGCCATATTTACGGAACCCCTAGTCTCATTTTGCTTATTGATGAACGTGACCGCGATATTCGCGATCCAAACCCACCCTGAAAATTTCAAGTTCCTAGGCCTTTCCGTTCAAAAGTTACAATTTTCTATGGTTTCTATGGTTCTGGTCATGCGATCTGGACAAAATATTGCTTCAATATATCATTCTCGATTAAAATACAAAATTTCATCTCGATCGAATCCGAAGTTTCGAATTTATCGAGAAAACAAAATTTCAAACGACCGTATTTACGGAAATCCTTGTATAATGTTGCTCATAGATGAACGTGATCACGACATTCGAGATCCACACCTATCCTGAAAATTTCAAGTCCCTAGGCATTTCCGTTCAAAAGTTACAATTTTCTATGGTTTCTATGGTTCTGGTCATGCGATCTGGACAAAATTTCGCATGTAGCTAAATCACCTCATTTTCCATCTGAGTGCAAAATTTCATCTCGATCGAATCTGTAGTTTTCAAGTAATCAGGGAAACAAAACTTTGAACGGCCATATTTACGGAACCCCTGGTGGAATTTGGCCCATTAACGAACTTAACCGAGGCATTCGGGATCTGAACCTACACTGAAAATTTCAAGTCTCTAGGTTGATCCGTTCGAGAGTTATCGTGCTTACGGACGGACGGCCGGACGGCCAGACGGCCGGACGGACAGACTCGAATTTTCCGACGGATTCGTTATCAGTGAGTCGAACATAGTTGATTGAGACCATTTTCGGCAAATTCGAAAAATACAGACATCGTGACGAAATGATATAGCCCTCGTGTAAGTAGTACGAGCGCTCAAAAAGAGCCAAGCTATTCTACTACAGAAGCGGAGACTTGAAATTAATTCCAACCTACAGATAGATGGAGAAGAGATAAAATGGGAAAATGAAGTCAAATATCTAGGAGTAAAACTAGATAAAGGGCTTACATGGAAAAACCATATAAAATATGCAGTGGATAAAACAAACTCAGCGATGAGTAGACTTTACCCACTACTAGGAAGAAGAAGCCAAATGAACCAAAGCACGAAACTACGAATGATCAAGTCAATTGCAAGACCCCAACTAACATATGGCTCGGCGGCATGGGGCAATGCAGCCAATAGCCATATAAAGAAGATTCAAGCAACAGAAAATAAACTGCTCAGAGCAGCAATGAATATGCCGTGGTTCATAAGAAACCAACAAATCCACAGATACTTAGAATGGAAAACTGTCACAGATTTCCTAAAAAAGAAGGCCGAGAAGATATTTGAAAAAGCAGGTCAACACCCAAATGATGAGCTAAGAAGACTAGTTGACTACAACCCCGCAGAAGATGTGGTTAGGATACCCACCTATCACAAAAGACCCAGAGATCAACTACGTAGAAACAGAAATTGAGTTATCTCAATTTAAATCATCCAGAAGAAGAGACTCCTATGATATTCAAATTCATAGGTAACACAAGCATCCCACGACAAAGATCGTGATAGAGATACGAACAAGAAGAGTCAAAAGGTTAGTAGGTAATAAATGCCCGGAATCTAAAACAGCAGGTTAGGTTTAGTTAGAGTAGGTCGTGCTTCACACGAAGTCTCACACTGTTCTATCTATCGGAGATAGTTCGTCCATGAGGATTCCCCCTGACTAAACAAAAAAAAAAAAAAATGCCCTAAATGCGTTCTGGCTGGACATGACGCGTCATGGCACTCGAAAAACCGAGCGAACGCGACGTGGCAAAATGAAAAATTACGAAAAGCACTGCCGTGAAGGCAGGAGCTTTTGAGCGCTCGTACATGCACCTTGTAGGTAGATTCGCATTTTCCAGTTTTGGAAACCAATTAAGGAAATTTTTGACAGCTGTCAAACAAATTTTCAAATCAAGGCGATAATCAAGACTTCAAGTCAGTCCTTCAGGTGACCAATTTTTTTTTCGATAATTTGCAAAAATTTTCTACGGTATCTGTGTTCTTGGTGATGCGATCTGGACAAAATTTCGCACGTAGTTTGAATACATTATTCCTCAGCTAGTTGCAAAATTTCATTTCAATCAAATCGGTAGTTTCAAAATGATCAGGAACAGAATATTTTGAACGGCCATATTTACGGAACCCCTAGTCTAATTTTGCTCATTGATGAACATGACCGTGAAATTCGCGATCCAAACCCACCCTGGAAATTTACAGTTTCTAGGTCTTTTCCTTCAGAAGTTATAATTTTCTATGTTTTCTATGGTTCTGGTCATGCGATCTGGACAAAATGTTGCTTTAATATGCCATTCTCGTTTAAAATACGAAAATTTATCTCGATCGAATCCGTAGTTTCGAAATTATCGAGAAAACAAAATTTCAAACGACCGTATTTACGGAACCTCTGTATAATTCTGCTCATTGATGAACGAGAACGCCACATTTCAGATCTGCACCTATCCTGAAAATTTCAAGTCCCTAGGCCTTTCCGTTCGAAAGTTATGATTTTCTATGGTTTCTATGGTTCTGGTCATCCGATCCGATCCAGAGAAATGTAGCTTGAATATATCATTTTCCATGAGTATACTAAATTTCGTCATGATCGAATCTGAAGTAGTAGTAATTTCTAGGATATTCCGTTCGAGAGTAATCGTTTATACGGACGGCCGGACGGACGGACGGACAGACTCGAATTTTCCGACGGATTCGTCATCAGTGAGTCGAACATAGTTGTTTGAGACCATTTTCGGCTCAAAATTCGAAAAATACAGACATCGTGACGAAATGATATAGCCCTCGTGTAAGTAGTACGACCGCTCAAAAAGACTACGAAGCAAAATTCGCGTCATGGATTTTAAGGTTTTAGGTCGAAACGCGATCAAGATACTTTCTGATATAATCTCGATATAGCGATTCTAATCCAAATTTGATATTCGCTGAAACTGAATAGAATTGGATGTAAGAAAGCGACTGATTTATTGTGGTTCAAAAAAATTATGTACTTCTTCGTTAGTGTTAACTATTGAAAAAAATTGTTGAGAAAATGATGATACTATATTTATTTTTATGACAACTTTTTCCGAGACTTTTCGAATTATATTTTATTAAATAATATACGGGCCGTAGTAGTGGTTCGCGCGTTTGGCTCGTGATTTTGCGATCGAAAGATCCCAGGTTAAAATCCTCCAATCTGGGAAGAAATTTTCTGACTTGGGGTATGGTTCCAGCATTCACTGTTCAGTGAACAATTAACAGTGCTGTGTCATAGGTGGCTGAAGAACACAGCCTTTACAAAACACAACCGGGTCTCTTTACTCGCACAAGCTCTGATCTTATAAGAGCTTCCACAGAGACCTAGGAGAGTCGGGATATGAACATTAAACATAAACACATTTTTTTTCCTAGTTCACTAGTTCGTTGAATCGGAAGACATAACACGCAGCGGATATCGAAAACGAAAAGCTCTCCGAGAACGAACGAAAGTCAAGTCGCCTCTTCAACTGTTTCTAGTTGTCTAGAACATACCGATTGTAACTACAACGCGTTCTGGCCTAAATCATGAAATCCACGACACGAATTTCTCTTCGTGGTCTCGTTGATTTTGCCACGTCGCGTTCTGGCTGTTTTTGCGAGTGCCACGATGCGTCATGGCCTGCCAGAACACGGTGTTCATGATTCGAGAAAGCCACGACGTGTTGTGATTAGTTTTTTTTCGCTCGATCAGCATTTTCGTCCTGAGCCTAACAAATTCATAAATATACAGCTCCACAAGAGTTAGGGATATTGTATTCAATCGTTTTCAAAAGTATGTAATCTTTGAGAAAATCGCTGTAAAACCATTTAAAACTCAATAACAACTTGAATCGATCCAATAAAAATCAGTATGAGACATTTCTTCAATCTGGTCGCCTTTTTTCTGAAGTTTGGTTTTTTTTATATGCTTCATGAATGTTCTTATTTTGAAATGAAGACAGTTTACCCTACATCTACGTGTAGAATGCTTCGGAATACCCTTCAAAATGCAGATTGGGGTCCAAGTTTCCATCGAAACCGTCAGACGACGTTTGAGAGAGGTGAATTTAGGTTCTAGACGTCCATTAAGAGGAGTTCCATTAACACGTGACCATAAGCGTCAAAGACTGAAATGGGCAAGGCAACATATCAATTGAAACGATCAATGGCGTAGTGTCCTTCTCACTGATGAATCCAGATATGGACGATTTTCAGATTCTCGAAGAATAAGGGTATGGACAATCCCACGCATACCCCGTAATCGTCGCTATGTCCAAGAAGTCCATCCATTCCGAAGGGGTAGTGTTATGGTATGGGCTGGGATATGTTTCAACGGGCGCACAGATCTACACATTTGTCCTGGGAATATGACCGCCTTACACTTTAGGAAGCATGTCATTGACAATGTTGTGCCAAATTTTCACGCTGCTTTTTGTGAAACTTTTCATTTTCTAGACGATAACGCTAGACCGCACCGTGCAGCCATAGTTGAGAATGCGCGCGAGGAGCTTGGTATTCCACATTTACCAATACCTCCGCACTCACCAGATTTGAATTGCATAGAATATGCATGAGATATGCTCCAAAGAAGATTAGATAATCATCAACCTACCCCAGAATCCTTAAATGATCTGAGAGAGCTTTTGCCCCGTTTATGGAACCAAATTCCTCGAGAAATGTTCAACAACCTCGTGTGTAGAATGCAAAGAAGATGTCAAGCTGTTATTGATGCCCGTGGAGGCCATACATTGTATTGATAGTCTTAAAATGCTTGAATTCTCTGGAAATAAAATTTCGTTATTTTACTCGATTTTACTTAACCACCCTGTATACGCTGCAGACCTACAGGCTTAAATTAATTTGCATTTTGAAATCATATTAATATTAATTTTCATCACAAAAATCTTATTTTAACTATATTTTTTTGCACTTTAAGTCAATATCCCTAACTCATGTGGAGCAGTTTATCATCTTGAAAACGGCTATGACGATTTTGATGAAGATTTTTATTCAGATACACTATTGCTTTCTGAGTTTAATCATATAGTTGTATTTTTCCGTGAATTGACACAATAAGTGTAATAGTGCTTTATGCTATACCTATATTTGTGCACATTACAATGAAGAACATCGTCCCAACCAGGATTATCGAACATTGCAGGTTCAATTCAACCCACACGTGTTACAAAAGTACGATGCATATAAAAAAAAGACAAGAAAGATTCGAACACGTGAGCTTCGTTCAGAAGATCTACGACGGCGTGCTTCGCAACGTAGGGTTGCAGCAACGTGAGCGACGTTCTGGAAATGATCGACAACGTGCGTCACAGCGCTCAGCCACTGAAATCAGTGCAGGTGAAGAACGAAAGCATCGGTTAGAAGAAAAAAATTTTACCATTATATTGAAGCCCTATTTATGCGAATGTTACATACCACACTTTAGGACCATTTTGTGTCTTCCATTCAGTCAGGTTTTATAATGATGAATTGAAACCCGGAACTGCATTTGTTGATTTGCCTTCAGCATATGATACGGTTTGGAAAGATGGTTAATGAGTAAATATGCAGCCAGAAAGAAGGTTACGTGTTTTTGTTAATAATAATAGTAGAAATTTCAAAACTTTGAATAATGGTCTTCAACAAGTATCAGTTTTATCATCTCTTTTATTCCATTTATATTTGTGTGACATTCTCGCTACTTCTCCTGAAAAATTTATATAATATGCCAACGATATTGGCCTCTTATTCAGATTTTCGAAGCATTCAAGGTAATCCCTCTGCAGATTCATGAATTCTGAAAAATTACATTTTTCAGTGGCGTTTGTGTTCGTACCCGAATAAAACCAAGGTTTCGTGTTTTCATTTGAATGGATAATCGTCAAAAGCTTTCGGTCATTCTTTCTTAAAACATAATTTCAATCCCAAATATCTAGGAGTTAAACTAGATTCCTTTCTGACTTTCTAGGCTAGTAATTAATAGGGTGCTGATGCAACAACACTTCGTACGGCAGCCCTAGCCTTGGTTTTTTCTGCTGCTGAATATTGTTGCTCCGTTCGGTTCAAAAGTTTTCATGTTCCAAAAATTTATGCACGGCTGAATTGAACTATAGGTATTAGTAGTAAAACTCTAATATCTATATCTACTCATTGGTTATCAGTCACTTAAAATATTGTTCCTCCTCATATTCGCAGACAGTCTGCAACTTCGAATTTTTGGAATAAAGTTCAATTTTTTTCCGAATTCATTTTCAATACTCTACTATATTTCGGACAATAATATTCTCACATTGAAGTCGCGTGAACCTTTTTGGTCAAATCTCTTTCTCAATTCCAGTAAAAGAGACGAGGAATTTTGGCAATATGATTGCAATAGATGCGATTTTCGAGCGTTCGTACTACTTACACGAGGGCCATATCATTTCTTCACGATGTCTGTATTTTTATAATTTTGAGCTGAAAATGGTCTCAATCGATAGAGTTCGACTCAGAGTCTTTCCGTCCGTCCGTATACACGATAACTCTCGAACGGAATGTCCTAGAAACTTGAAATTTTCAGGGTAGGTTCGAATCTCAAATGCCGCGGCTAAGTTCGTTATTGGGCAAAATTCGCCCAGGGGTTCCGTAAATATGGCCGCTCGAAATTTTGTTTTTCTGATAACTTCGAAACTACAGATTCGATCGAGGTAAAATTATGCACTCAGATGGATAATTACGTACTCAAGCTACATGCAGAATTTTGTCCACTTCGCTTGACCAGAACCATAGAAAACATAGAAAATTATAACTTTGTAATGGAAAGGCCTAGGGACTTGAAATTTTCAGGATAGGAGTGGATCGTGAATGTAGAGTTCACGTGTATCAATGAGCGGAATAAGACTTGGGGTTCCGTGAATATGGCCGTTTGAAATTCAGTTTTCTTGATAATTTCAAAATTATGGATTTGATCGTGAAGAAATTTTGTATTTAAATTGAGAATGATGGGGGTTCCGTGAATACGGTCGTTTGAAGTTCTTTTTTCGAAACTACTGATTCGATCGAGATAAAATTTTGTATTTTAATCGAGAATGATATATTAAAGCATCATTTTGTCCAGATCGCATAACCAGAACCATAGAAATCATAGAAACTTATAACTTCCGAAGGGAAAGGCCTAGAAACTTGCAATTTTGAGGGTAGGTTTGGATCGCAAATTTCGCGGCCACGTTCATCATTGAGCAAATTTAGACTAGGGGTTCCGTAAATATGGCCCTTCAAATTATTTTTTTCCTGATAATTTCGAAACTTCTGATTGGATCGGAGTGAAATTTTACATCTAGCTGAAGAATAATGTATTAAAACTACGTGCGAAATTTTTTCCAAATCGCATCACCAGGACCATAGATGCCGTGAAAAATTCTAGCGAATTATCGAAAAAAAATTGATCAGCTGAAGCACTGACATGAAGTCTGGAGTTTCGCCTAAGTTTCAGAATTTTTTTGACAGTTGTCGAAAATTCCTTCAATTGTTTTCTAAAACTGGAAAATGCGAATCTACCTACAAGGTGGATGTACGAGCGCTCAAAAGTTCCTGCCTTCACGGCAGTGCTTTTCGTAATTTTTTCCACTAAGTTCTAATTGTGATGAGATATACTGAGATCTAATTACTGTTCCTTCTAATAGAGTGCCTGGATTTGATCTTCCCAGAAAAGTATGATCTGTTCTGAATGGCATAGGTCACGGACGTTGTCATAGCTTGCTTTTCAGATTTAATTTTGTGAGAGTCCTAGCTGGTGATTGCGAGAAATCAAGAGAAACAATAAAACAGCTAATGAATAAGTGTGCCATATATAAATTTCAAGATGGTTTAAGGGCAGATTCATATTTGGCAAAGGTGGTCATTTTTAAATCGATTCCACATGTTATAAATTATTTTAATTTTCCTCCAATCTTTCTATTCTCGCCTTATTTTTTTTTCATATCATATTTTGAGGTTTCTTCGTTGATGAAAACAAGAAGAGGAAGGAGAATATTAGTTTTTCATGAAAAAGAAGCCCTTCGATATGAATATGTCAGCTTATTCTGTATACAAATTCAAATCTAACAACTGTACTTCGCTGGAAGAGACAGAGTTTTCAATGAGCTTTTCATATGTGCTTTTGCATCATACAAAGAAATGTATGATGCTCCGTTTGCATTATTCTGCAAACTCCGAGGAACATTGTTATCATCTGATACAGTGGATTCACTGAAATGTTCAAATGAATTAGTACGTCTTTTTTTGAACCAACACACACTTCCAGAAAAATAAGAAACATAAACGCATCTTTTGCTTTGGATTTTATGAACGTCAAAAATGACAGAATAATAAATAGCCACGGTATTCATTTGAATAGCCAGTTGATCAGATCAAGATCGAAAAATAATCATATTTAATTAGTTTCTGATTCGCCCAAATATTGACATATAAAAATTACGAAAAGCACTGCCGTGAAGGCAGGAGCTTTTGAGCGCTCGTACATGCACCTTGTAGGTAGATTCGCATTTTCCAGTTTTAGAAACCAATTGAAGGAATTTTTGACAGCTATCAAAAAAATTCTGAAACTTAGGCGAAACTCCAGACTTCATGTCGCTGCTTCAGCTGATCAATTTTGTTTCGATAATTCGCTAGAATTTTCTACGATATCTATGGTCTTGGTGATGCGGTCTGGACAACATTTTGCACGTACTTTGAATACATTATTCCTCAGCTAGATGCATAATTTCATTCCAATCCGATCAGTAGTTCCGAAACTATCTGGAAAAAAATATTTTGAACGGCCATATTTACGGAACCCCTTGTCTCATTTTGCTTATTGATGAACGTGACCGCGATATTCGCGATCCAAACCCACACTGAAAATTTCAAGTTCCTAGGCCTTTCCGTTCAAAAGTTACAATTTTCTATGGTTTTTATGGTTCTGGTCATGCGATCTGGACAAAATATTGCTTCAATATATCATTCTCGATTAAAATACAAAATTTCATCTCGATCGAATCCGAAGTTTCGAATTTATCGAGAAAACAAAATTTCAAACGACCGTATTTACGGAACCCCTTGTATAATGTTGCTCATAGATGAACGTGATCACGACATTCGAGATCCACACCTATCCTGAAAATTTCAAGTCCCTAGGCATTTCCGTTCAAAAGTTACAATTTTCTATGGTTTCTATGGTTCTGGTCATGCGATCTGGACAAAATTTCGCATGTAGCTGAAACACCTCATTTTCCATCTGAGTGCAAAATTTCATCTCGATCGAATATGTAGTTTTCAAGTAATCAGGGAAACAAAACTTTGAACGGCCATATTTACGGAACCCCTGGTGGAATTTGGCCCATTAACGAACTTAACCGAGGCATTCGGGATCTGAACCCACACTGAAAATTTCAAGTCTCTAGGTTGATCCGTTCGAGAGTTATCGTGCTGACGGACGGACGGCCGGACGGACAGACTCGAATTTTCCGACGGATTCGTCATCAGTGAGTCGAACATAGTCGATTGAGACCATTTTCGGCTCAAAATTCGAAAAATACAGACATCGTGACGAAATGATATAGCCCTCGTGTAAGTAGTACGAGCGCTCAAAAAGGAGATATATCTTTGTTTCAAAGTTACCGACCGATAAGTATTTTAAGCAGTTTTTCCAAAATTTTCGAACATGTTTTCGGTGGAAGATTGTCGAATTTTATGACTGTGTGTAATGCTTTTGGTGGCTCTCAGCACGGTTACTTGGAGGGAACTTCAGTTCAGACCGCTTTATTTCAGTTCACTGAGAGAGTCGTGAAGCTTATCGAAGATGATATGCTTGGTCTGGGCTTGTTTATAGATCTAGCTAGTGCCTACGACTTTCTTTTCAGGCCGTTTCTGTTGGAGAAGCTTGAGAGGTTAGGGGTGAGAGGAATGGCAAAAGAGTGGATTACGTCATATCTTTTGGAACGCACGCAAAGAGTATCAATTGTCAAGGATGGTAGAGAGACAAGATCTGACATACTCGAGTCAAATTTTGGGGTTTTCCAGGGTAGTGTCTTAGGTCCAATTTTGTTTATAATTTTTCTAATTGACATATGTGATTTGAATGAGGAGATCTTGAGATGTTTGACATTGTTCGTTGATGATAAAAAAGTAATTGTTGAGGGATCTGAGTTTGATGATATTAAATCTAAAGTATTATCAGTATTTAGTGAAATAAAATTGTGGTTTGATAAAAATAAATTAGTGATGAATGAAAGGAAGACATCAGCGGTTCTTTTTAGTTCCAGTAGATCAAAGAAAACAAAAAAAGGTATATTGCATTTGAATGGTTGTGAGGTGAAAATTGAGAAATGTGTGAAGTTCCTGGGAGTGTACCTGGATGGTTTTCTTGGGTGTGGGATTTGGCATCAGAACTCTTTCAGGATATTTGAGCATTGGAAATCTAAGGATAATATATTTTGCTAATTTTGAGTCCTTGCTTCGATACGGTATTATCTTTTGGAGATCAAGTAGTGAGGTGGAAAGACTGTTTATCATACAGAAAAGAGTTTTGAGATATATTTTCTCGATGAGCTACCTTCAATCATGTAGAGGAATTTTTAGAAATCACCGGTTACTTACAGTATTTGGGATTTATATTGTAGAATGTTTAATTTTCTTTTTCAAAAATAAAGACATGTTCGCTGTCCATACAAGTAGGAATGATTAACCTTTAAGATCATTGAATTTTCATTAACCGATACATAAACTGTCATCATCTGAAAGACATCCTTCATATGCATGTATCAAGATTGATAATAAATTACCTGATAGCATAAAAAAATTGGATAATTTAAGGATTTTTAGGAGAGAAGTTAAAGAATTTGTTATTAAATTGGAGCTATATTGTTTGTTGGATTATTTGAGCTAAATGTTGTTGCCTGACACTGTTTCTTTTATGTACGTTTACATACTATGAAATAAAGCTATTTATCTATCTATCTATACAATAAAGCTCACCAAATATTCATTGGGTAGTATTGAATCAAGCAGCAATACGAAAAAAATTATAATTGTAACCGAAGTAATTACAGAGGTTGGTAGGCATATACTCATCCAAATGCATTCCTTAAATTTTACAGTTGTTCAATAATGTAGAATGTTACTGTCGAACAACAGTAGGTACTTCAAATAGGAAATATGTTTTTCAAGCATAATTTTATTTGTGAAGTTTTCTTCATTAGATCATGTTTTTTACAAATTTGAATCAATTTGCCTGAATACATTTAAATTGTTTTTATTCTTATTAGAGGTTAATAACTATAACTTGACGACATAATACCATTCAGTTATTTTCTTTATCCTGTATAGTTGCAGATTACGGCATGTATCTTGCACTTTAATGTATGCTCAGAATAACAGTCTCATGAACATTTTTTTGAAGTTTTTTCTTCATATTATCTGCATTTCTCAAGAAATCAGTCAAAACTATTAATAAACCCATATATGCCAGAGCCTATTGATTTGATATCACTTACCAATAACGCCTAACTGAACACTGAACAAGTAATAATTAACACTAAGCCTAATTTAATTTGATTAACAAACAATAATTCTAATACTTTTTCGCGTATCAAAATGGACGTTTTCACCATCAATTGTTTTGTTTTCTCTATCAAAAATCTTCTCTGATCACTAATTTGAATTTGAGTCACAGAAAATTCTGTGTTTTTTTTTTCCTCTTATCTGTGCTTGGCTGCTATGGCCAGCTACAAATTGAACATTTTTCGCAAACCCTATCATTTTCAACCGACCCCCAGACAATTACAACGTCCATGACCTAGCCAAGATTTGAACATTTTTTCGAAGTTTTTTCGTCATAGAATTTGCATTTGATATAAAGTCCATTTAAGAATTATTGACATCGAAGCAGGCCATGAACGTCAAGTCGAGGCTTTATTTCTGGTTACAAAAAGTAACTATAGTCCATTTAAGAATTATTGACATCGAAGCAGGCCATGAACGTCCACTCGAGGCTTTATTTCTAGTTTCTAGTTATAGTCCATTTAAGAATTATTGACATCGAAGCAGGCCATGAACGTCCAGCCGAGGCTTTATTTCTAGTTACTAAAAAGTAACTAAATTTCACCATAGAAATGGAACATAAATATAACCTAGAAAAGTGTTGAGTATACGAATTATCGAATAATTAAGCCTGTATATTTCGATTGCAGTTCAAACATAGGAATTCAGGTTTGAAAGCGCAAAAATATCGTGGAATGCTTTCATATGAAATTATCTGAACTTATCGTTCATATAAAAGTCAACCATGGAAAATTGAAGATCATTGAAATAAATATTTATTTTCACTCAGGACCATGCAATATTTATTGGTATTGGAAATCTTGCAAAATTCTCACCATATAACTATAAGAGGACCATTTTATGTCAGGATTTAAGAAGGATAATTAATGGAATTCTAGCAGGTAGCTAGTGGTGCAACAGAAAAAAATTTTTGGATACTTCGCAAGCACAGGGCCAAAAGAATGGATTGGAATAAACGTTATAATGTATTAAGAAATAAGAGAGAAATAATAAGAATCTTTGTAGTACATGAAGAATTTTGACATGAACTTTGTATCGAACTATTAATATATGAACCAATTTGTGAATTATTTATTGCTCGGTGTTGAATACTTTAAGAAAGTCAATTTTTATTTTCATTCATTAAAACTGTCCATGAATTATTGAAAATATTATAATTGATGAGCAATTTTACAATTATTCAGTATACTTTTGAATTGGGAACAATATAGCATGTGTATTAGCAGAGGGAATGTGAACACGGTACCATACAGTATAAGTATAATAAATAAACTTAAAATATCTATGAATGATACAAGAGCAAAGATAAAAATATCATTGAAAACTTTGTTTCCACGTAGTGTAGTGATTTGGATGTGTTTATTGAATAAGCTGACATAATCCTATTGATGGGCATCCTTTTGCAGGAAAGGTTTCAATATTTCAATAACCCATTCATAGTTATCCTTATCATTAATACCACTGTCAAGAATCGGATCACATCCAGGTAAAAATCCATCATTTGTTCCAGCATTCAAAATAGTGCACCTTCTGCCTTTACCCTTGAATAATACTCTGCATACCTTTTGGATTATTTTCTAGTGTCCACTGACGATTTTGAATACCGTTTTCGAATATCCAAATCTCATCTAGATGAATGAATTTTACGTTTTGTTCCATGTATTCTCGGTATTTATCACAATATCTTACTATCTTTATTATATTTTTCTGTTTATCAATAAGAATTTTCCTTCGATCAACTTTTTTGTATTTGTATCCAATTTTTTTATGATATAATATTATGTTGACTTCGATCAATTGAAATCTAGGTGCTCTTTGGCCAGTTCGAAAAGGGTATCTAAACTGATATATTCATTGTTTTTAATTCTAGCAAAAACAAAGTCATTCAATGTCCCTTTGAAGGAATAATCGTATCGCACAGGTTTTCTTCCACTGCTAATTCCAGGCTATAATAACATGCTAATATTCTACAGACAGGGCTTGGTGAAATCTGAAAATTTAAGAGACATTGATCAATCAGAATACACTTTGAGTCGGTGAATAACAGTTTACCTGAAACACTAGCGGAAATATATGCCAAATCTTTGAAAAACTCGAAGTAACACCGACAAACTGCCTGGCGTTCTCCTGTTAGGCGCGATGTATCCTGGTGAATTCCAGCCATTTTAATAGCATAAGACAAAAAATAATCAAATTCAGAGCAAATTTTTATAATTACATATTCACTAGTATCTTCGATAAAATCATCAAAGCAAGATTTCTATGGGTAATGTTAGTGTTTTCCAGTTTCAGAAATCAATTGAAGGAATTTTCGAAAGCTGTCAAAAAAATTCTCAAACTTAGACGAAACACCAGACTTTGACAGTGCTTCAGCTGACCAATTTTTTTTCGATGATTCGCTAGAATTTTCTACGGTATCTATGGTCCTGGTGATGTGATCTGGACAAAATCTCGCACGTAGTTTGAATAAATCATTCCTCAGCTAGGTGCAAAATTTCATTCCAATCAAATCAGTAGTTTAAAAATTATCAGGAAAAGAATATTTTGAACGGCCATATTTATGGAACCCTTAGTTTAGTTTTGCTCATTGATGAACGTGACCGTGAAATTCGCGATCCAAACCCACCCTAAAAAATTTCAAGTTCCTAGGCCTTTTCCTTCGGAAGTTATAATTTTCTGTAGTTCTGGTGATGCGATCTGGACAAAATTTTGCTTTAATATATCATTCTCGTTTAAAATACAGAATTTTATCTCGATCGAATCCGTAGTTTCGAAATTATCGAGAAAACAAAATTTCAAACGACTGTATTTACGGAACCCCTAGTATAATTCTGCTCATTGACAAACGTGAACGCCATATTTCAGATCTACACGTATCCTGAAAATTTCAAGTCCCTAGGCCTTTCCGTTCGAAAGTTATAATTTTCTATGGTTTCTATGGTTCTGGTTATTCGATCTAGAGAAATGTAGCTTGAATATATCATTCTCCATCAGTATACAAAACTTCGTCACGATCTAATCTGTAGTTTTGAAATTATTAAGAAAACTAAATTTCAAACGACCATATTTACGGAACCCCTAGTATAATTCTGCTCATAGATGAAAGTGATCACGACAATCGAGATGCACACCTATCCTGCAAATTTCAAGTCCCTAGGCGTTTCCGTTCAAAAGTTACAATTTTCTATGGTTTCTATGGTTCTGAAGATGCGATCTGGACAAAATTTTGCATGTAGCTTGAACACCTCATTTTCCATTAGAGTGAAAAATTTCATCTCGATCGAATCTGTAGTTTCGAAGTAATCAGAAAAACAAAATTTCGAGCGTCCATATATACGGAACCCCTCGACGAATTTCGCCCAATAACGAACTTAACCGCGGCATTCGAGATTAGAACCTACCCTGAAAATTTCAAGTTTCTAGGACATTCTGTTCGAGAGTTATCGTGTATACGGACGGACGGACGGCCGGCCGGCCGGCCGGACGGACAGACTCGAATTTTTCGACGAATTTGTCATCAGTGAGTCGAACCTTGTCGTTTGAGACCATTTTCGGCTCAAAATTCGAAAAATACAGACATCGTGACGAAATGATATAGCCCTCGTGTAAGTAGTACGAGCGCTCAAAAATGAGCGTTCTCTGAAAAATGATACATCAAATTAATTCGCAATTCAAATATTCGTGAAAAATCAATGTGCCATCCATAAATCGAAAAGTGCATAACCGAAAAATGTAAGTCTGAATAAATTGCTACTGTAAGTGAAAATGTTGAGAATCAATGCTGAGCGATACTTTTGAGTGTTCTTTTATGCCCAAAATATTCATTCAAATCTATGTTCACCGTCAGCGGTGCTTAAGGTCGCACGACACGAGAACACATAAAATTCTTGCGTTCATATGGTTTAGTTTTATTACTCAATATTTTAATCACATTTGGGTATCTAAGATTCATTTTCAGCAAAACAGTGCTATTTGTCGCAGAACTCGAGGAAAAAATTATTTTTTTTATCTGTTTTATTTGAGTGTCACCGGCTGAAATCAATGACTTCTATGTATTTGAATTAGAGGTGATCGATTGACCTCGACGGAGCGTTTCTGCAACGGACAATGTGATTCTTATACGTTGTCATGTGATATTGGATATTTCTTTGAACTCGAAACCAAGCTACGAATCCCAAAAGTGAGTTCTCAATGCTTTTAGCGCCGGAAATAAATAAGTAGGTCTTTTGCTTCCCGACAAGAGGCAGCTCGACTTGATGGTTATTTAGCGATGATTAATGCCCATTGAAGACAGATTTCTTTGTCAGCCTCCTCACTTCTCTGGCCATGTACAGAGAAGGCTGTTTCGTCAAGGTGAACGTCAATGTGAAATTGTTCGTTTGTCCAATGTGGCTCGACAAACCGTGTCCGATGCAGTTTGCCGTTTCATGGAGCTTGGCCATGATGGTCATCATCCAGGAAGTGGGAAATAACGCAATGTCAATACGCCTAGCAATCGGAACATTGTCAAGAAGCGAGTCAATCGAAATCCGAGGGTCTCCATGAGAAAAATAGCACGTGAGACCGGCATCAACCGTGAATCCGTTCTTCAAATGGCCGAAAAGGAGCTCAACCTCAAGCCATACAAACTCCAGAAAGTTCAACTTCTAACGGATTAAAACAAGGGCGTACGACTCCAAAGGTGCCGCCAACTCCTTCGTCTCGCCGCCGGTCTGCAATGGGAGCGCATTCTCTTCACAGACGAGAAGCTCTCCACCGTCGAACAATCCTACAACCACCAAAACGACAGTCTGGTCCACAGAGGCTCCCGGTACATCGGCCATCGTCGAACATCGTCAAAATCCGCAATCCGTTATGGTCTGGGCCGTAATTTGCGCCAGCAACAAACCCCCTTGGTTTTCGTGGATCAAGGGGTCAAAATCAATCAAGAAGTCGGCTAATGCGACAATCTCGAGGCCGTGGTACTTCCGTGGGCCCAGCAGCACTTTGGCGAAGCGCATTGAACATTTCAATAGGACTCCGCTTCGGCTCACAAAGCGAAAATGACGCAAGAATGGTGTCACGCCTGCAGAATGGCCGCCCTACTGGCCAGATCTCAAACCAATGGATTACAGCGTGTGGTCGATTTTGGAGCTACGGGCGTGTGCGAACACCAAAAAAATTCGGAGTCGCTGAAGCAATTCCTGCGTCGGGAATGTGACCGATTAACTCCCGAAGAGCTGCGGCCCATTGCCAAAAATTTCAAGAAGCGCCTGAAGCTATGTATCGCCGCCAAAGGAAGGCACTTCGAAACCGCTTGAATATATTATTACCAAATATTTATGTTATTGATATTCTTTGTTGTTTTGTTCAATTTCTTTTGTGCAATAAAGCTAAATGAAAGAAAGTTCGTCCGAGGTTTCCCTTATCACCCTGTATAACTATAGGGATCTTTCTTTTGAGACCAGCCCCGTAGAAACATTTTCTATTCGTTTTATTTACTGCACCAATTGATTAATGAAATATTTTTGCAGAAGCCCTATCGGCGAATGGTCTGAAATGGGTTCGTGTAAACATTCCCCAGTTCAGGATGCCAGGGGAATCAGCGGTTCTTCACTGCGATTACGATTTGGGTGGAGATGCTCTCTACGCCGTCAAGTGGTACAAAGAGCACGAAGAATTTTACAGATACGTCCCAAGAGCTAATCCACCAGCTACTTCATATAAAGTAGAGGGTGTTCATGTAGATGTAAGTACAATATAATACGAAACACGAGCTTTTACGCTCACGGTGTAAAATAAAACATAAGCTTATTTTGTTTGGCATTGAATATTTCGAGAGTGGGGTCTTTGCCATTTAGGGAGGCAAAAAAATATAGATCACAGAAAAATTTCACTAGGAAGTGTTGTTTCCCTGGATTGATAATCTGATTGCTATATCATTTTCATAAAATGTGGAACATACGGTGCCATATGTTTTTGCTTTTTCAATTAATCTCCCTGTGAAACCAACTGTGAGTTATAATTTCTGATGATGCGATTAAGTATATGACAACCTTAATTAAAGTTTCTGGTTTCGGACCTCTGAACCTGAATCAACTCCTTTTATTACAGCATTCAAAGTCAGATAGCATGAAAGTGACCCTTCACTCTGTTGGTTGGAAAACGAGCGGTCTCTTCAGATGCGAGGTGTCAGCAGAAAAGCCCTCATTCGCTTCAGCTCAGAGTGAGGCGAGAATGGAAGTTGTGTGTAAGTCAAGAAATGCATATTTATTTATGTGAAATGTTAAGTGGAAACCTCGTTCAATTATAAAGCATGCTACCAATTATGATCAGAATTCTCCTTCAATATAGAAAGAAAGTAATTCAACTTTTTGGATGGTGTAAAGTAGGATGTTTTTCGGAAGCAGTGGTCGTTATTTCATCATCTACAAGTTAGAGATAGATTCTCAATTCGGTTCTCATTACAATGTGATCAGATATGTAATTGAAAACTTGAAAACACCCTGTATAAAAGTTCAATTATGAATTTTCATCAATTATTGACAACGTTCATTCGATAGTCGGAATTATCATATCTTTCGATACTAGTTTTGAAGCAGCTAAAGAAATATTTGATACCAGTGCTTTCACATTTCCACTAGGGAAAGATGATTCAAAGAGAGCAATATAAATAATATAATTTTTTTCATCCGAAATAATGTGTTCAAAAATTATATCATTTTCAATAAGAGTAAAAAACATTCAAAATTTATTCTGAAATAGTGCGAAGTGATTTCCTAAAACTACTTGAAAAAATTAAACATATTCAAATTGTTGTTTCCTTCGGCTTATCGGAATGTACTATGATGAATATCGAGGGTGAGGAATTCGAATTCATCTTTCTGTTTCCATCAAGAAGCTCTAATTTTTCAACTACTTTGTTCACAAAGTCACTTTGTCAGCAATTATAATGTAGAAAGGGATTTTTAGTATCCATGAATATTCATGCTGAAATGATTCGCCATCACAGCGTCTGCCAATAATTAATTTCAAGAGAGTTAAGACTGCCTGGGAGTAACCTGGGGTACTTCAGAATTCATCCTCTGAAATTTGCCAGAAACGATCCCGCGTCTTCAGGTGTATGCTAACATAAAATATTCAAACTTCATTTGAATAAGGTTAGGTTAGGTTAGGTTAGGTACGTGATATCTCGTATGAGTGCTGACTTAGGGACTTATCTCGATACTCCATAGTCGTTTAGGAGGAATTAAGACTTACCTAAATTCGCCTGTATGAAAAATCGTTACATCCTTGCATCTGTTCTACATGTTTGAGCATGCTTGAAGTTTGAACATTCCAGTCACCTGTGAAATCCTTGTAAACCAGTGAAGCTGAAAATATTTCCCAGGTGATGAACCGAAATGACTCAATTATTCTCCTTCAGTAGATATATTGAAAAATCTATGCTTATCTTTATCCATGATCTATTATAATTCAGGAATTTAAAAAATCTTAGTGAACAATATTGTCGTTTGTTGAATTTCATATACCTAATAGCAACCTCAATGTATGTGCTATTCGATTATTAAATGAAACACGCGGCGAGTTTTACACGAAGATTTCCATTTCCACATCACCTTCTTTTCAGGAACCTATAAATGTCTGGTACTTTCCCCAATTTTAATACAGCCAGAAAAGATATCGTCGTGAATGTTATCTTTATCTTTAGAAAATATACCAGAGCTGCTGCAGATTTAGGGTCTCGCCATAAATAAGAATAGATTTATATGCAACTCTGCCTCATTTCCATGACGCTTTCTCAGGCCAGATGTCGATAGATGACTTCCCCATTCGCTAGCAATGTAGTTGAAGAAGGCGTATTTTATATTTGGTAATTCTATGTTGGGTGAATCTTTGGAAACGGATACTCCACAATTTGTTTGATTTTCGGATTCTGCTCTACTCAAAACATAACCTCCGATCTTGGTTTTTTAATGAGGGGTGGAATTAACTCCCCTTTGCCGTTAGTCTCATTTTGTATTATTCTTCTGCTATTCACTCAGAGAGGGCAGGTCGTCGTCTACGTTGCTTAATTTCCTGAAGTTTCTGCAGCAAGCTGGTCAGAAAGACAATGTTGGTAAGTTCAGAGAATATCAAAATCGTCTATTGAAACTCCATACTATGGTTTCGGGCTTATTGACCCATTTTTTGGCTAGGCTAATAAGTCCTGCTTTCTTTCTTATGTCTGTGAACATACAAGTGTTTTACATATTATATCCTAGGATGAGATAAAAAATATTGGGTCGATATTTTTTAGCTCGGACGTTTCACAATGTTCGTCACTGGAAATGATAAAATAAGACAACTTGAAAAAATTGGCATATTTTTTGCGTTTTATTGAAAATAGTCATGTTTTTGAGTTTTCGGAATGACCCAATAATTGATACCTAATTTTCGATGTGATCCATAAAATATGAACTAGGCAGTAGACGTGTTCCAACTTGTTCAATTTCTCACAAGAGCCCTGGAAATCACAATCTCGAGTGGGTAGTTGGCCTATATGTGGAGCATCTGCGAGAACATTGAATGGGGTAATCAGTTTTTGTTGAACTCGAGTCCTCATGTGAACCTTTGAAATTACCACATGGTCCCATCCTGCTAGAACATTCTTCACTTATCGGCTTAATCAAACGAGCTGCCCAATGTGAATCCAGCTGCAAAATCCGCAGGTGATTCAAGAAAAGTTATAGACTTGGAAACTGGAAATCCTCAGATGAAGTTGAATTTATTGCTTACTCTTTCTGTCTGAAACTTGGAATGCCTGTCAAGTTTCCTGGGGAAAATCTTTGTTGAACATCGATCTTGTGCCAAAATCTGATATATCGCAAAGCCTCAATTTCGAAGTGACAGGAGCCGTTCTTTCCGTATATATTACTTCGTATACTCCACCGAATTGAGTTAATAAGAAACTTCAATCAGAATTTCTCTTTCGACTTAGGGTAAACACTACAGTTATTGACACCTTAAGCCAACTGTCCCAATAGAATATAAATAATTTGTTATTTGGCTATGAAATGAAAATATTTCTTTTTCGAGGTTATGTGTTGGTTTATACTCGATTCAAATTAACAACCGAAAGTGGAAAAACCTTTTCAGAAGAAGCTTTAAAACACATCGTTAACATCATGTGTCAATTTTCAGTGATTGACACTGTAAAATCTATTGTTGTCACCACCTGATACAGTTATTGACATACTGTTGTCTCTCATATTTTCAATCAGCTGAACAAGGATGTGGATAGGTATAATATATAGTAATGGATCGTTCATTATAAGATTTAGGTATTTATAAGTTTTGCATTGAAAAATATTCGAAATGGAAACCTTCTCTATGAAGACATATTTCAATAAACATTAAACATGGAATTTTCATGCACAGGAAATGCATTTAATTATTTAATACCATTTAAATCCAAATTCTTTTTGCAAATAGGACACAAGCCCTGGCAGTTGGTTCTCCAGTAGCCGTTTATAGCAACTTGGTTTTCATTGTTATCACAGATTGTGTCTTCAGATGTACAATCCATGTCCATATTGGACTGTTTCATGACTGTATAAAGGATTCTTCATAAATTTCATCATCAAGCTTTATGTTTGAAATAATTTATTTTTTATTTTTTTTGGCACACCCGTCTATTCTATCACATAATTTGAGATCTTTTTCATAGGTTAATACAGGGCAAGGTCCGTGATTTGTTGAGCGCTCGTTGGACTTACACCAGGGCTACATCATTTCGTCAAGATGTCTTTATTTTTCGAATCTTGCCGTAAGTACGATAACTTTCGAACGGAACGACCTAGACACTTTAAATTTTCAGTGTGGGTTCAATTTCCGACTGCCGTAGTTGAGTTGGTTAATGAGCAGAATTCCATCAGGGGTTCCGTAAATATGGCCGTTCGAAATTTTGATCTCCTGATTACTTCTAAACTACTGATTCGATCGAGATGAAATTTCGCACCCAGGTGGTGCGAATGACGTGTTCAAGTTACATGCAAAATTTGTCCAAATCGCATGACCAGAAGATAATAATAACTTTCGAACGGAGGGGCCTAGGGACTAGACATTTTCAGGATAGGTGTGGATCTCGAATATCGCGGTCACGTTTATCAATGAACAAAATTATCAATGACCAAAAGTGGATGTTCAAAAAAAATTTTTTTAGGAAGATTCTACCTACTAGGCAGATGAACGAGCGCTCAAAAGCTTCTGACTACACGTCAGTGCTTTTCATTTTTTCAACAAGTTTTCCACTCAACCAAAAAATTATTGTAGAACGAGGAACACCATAGGTTTGGGAGGCAAGTTTTCTGGACATTCCTTCTGATTTTACTGCTGGTAAGGCAGAAATAATAGCATCCTCCGTGTAATTTTTCTTATAATTGCTTCCTTCTTTTGCTTTTGCCATGTTGTTGAGAATGAAGCGTGGAAAATCGACTCAGGGGGTAGGGACAAGAAGTAGGAACTAGTTGAACTTGCAATATAGTTATTGACACGTGGAAGTTCATAGAGATTGACACTGGTGTCAACAACTATCTAGAACAAAATTAGATGAAGTTCAATCATTTTTCAGTATTCATTGAGAAATTGAGGCCTGAATAGTAGGCAATACGGACTAATTTTTCATAATTTGAATACGACAGTTATTGACACAGTATGTCAATCACTATTCATCCACATATTTTCAAAGGCAATTATTGACACTCACAAAAAAACGCGAAACCTTCAACCAAATAGATTTTAAGTTATGAAAAAGTATTTATTGAAGAGTTTCAATAATTCAAACAAAAATTATGCTTCAGACAAAAATTAGAACAATTAAAAAAATGTTATGAACTTGAGTTAAGTACCTTGAGAAAATGGCAGTATTTTTCTAATTGCAATGATCGTCAGCACGCTGCACATTGATAAATATATGGTGAATTAGGAATGCAAACCTAACCCAAATTAATACTAACAGTCCAAACTTGAAAAATTGAAATTTTTTTTTCAAAGCTCCATATTTTTAAGGCCTCCATCCAATTCTTATAATTCAAATATGAAAATGAGGGTGTCAATCACTGATAGGGTGTCAACAACTGTACCTTTTACCCTATATCATCCAATTTTTGTTGAGATTCGAGCATGGCCTAGAAAAACAGATAGAAAAAAAATCGGGAAAATAGAAGGAACCTCTAATTGAAAATAACCCATGTCTCAAAACTACCCAAACAAGGATTCAAAACAGTTTTCACAAAAAGTTTTTCTTGAAATATACATTCCAGAATATCTTTAGAATTTTCCAATTATCATACCTAACTTGAAAAAAATTTTCTTGAAAACCTATCAAACGATACTCTAATGTAGGAAAACAAGATCTAAAATTCTAAATTGATTGAATCCATTTAGCTTGAGAATGCGATCGATGAATTTTGAAGACAACTACATGAGATAAAAAATTTTTGGAAATTCAGTGCGTATAACCTATCGCTCCAATATCCGATAACGTATTGGCACTATCAAGAAGAAGATAATCTATCCAACAAAGAATAATGAAATATGTGTTCGTTCATATTATGCTACTCAATCCAATATCCTTCACCGAAAACTAACTGTAATTCTTCGTGAGTAATGACATTTTGAATATCATTTATTTCAGAATTGCAGTAACGGTTCTGAAGCTCCCCTGGGACATAAATCTTGGTTCTAGGAATATAAACACTATTTTTATTTGTTAATAACCACAAAATTCTTGAAATCTGTAGAGGAATTTGTTTAAATATGAAATGTAAAGAAAAATTGTATTCATGTTCTGTGTTCATAGTTGTTCTCTATGATGTAAATGTTGTCGATGTTGACCTAATTTTCAAGTATAGATCTTGATACATTTCGAATATGTGAACACCATGATGTCCATGATATACTTTATAATAGATTATCTACATAATCACATATCAAGAACTATTTTCAACAGGTTATGGGCCAGAACCATTGTTGAGATGGGTAGAACATTTATGTACTCAAATTCTGAAGTTAAGTTTCCACACGCAACAGGACCTGCTCGAACTAAACCTAACCTGCTGTTTCAGATTCCGGGCATTCATTGCATTTTTTTTTCAGTCAGGGGGAATCCTCATGGACGAACTATCTCCGATAGATAGAACAGTGTGAGACTTCGTGTGAAGCACGACCTACTCTAACTAAACCTTACCTGCTGTTTCAGATTCCGGGCATTCATTACCTATTAACCTTTTGACTCTTCTTGTTCGTATCTCTATCACGATCTTTGTCGTGTGATAATTGTGTTACCTATGAATTTGAAATTCATAGGAGTCTCTTCTTCTGGATAATTCAAATTGAGATTACTCAATTTCTGTTTCTACGTAGTTGATCTCTGGGTCTTTTTTGATAGGTGGGTATCCTAACCACATCTTCTGCGGGGTTGTAGTCAACTAGTCTTCTTAGCTCATCATTTGGGTGTTGACTTGCTGTTTCAAATATCTTCTCGGCCTTCTTTTTTAGGAAATCTGTGACAGTTTCCCATTCTCTGTGGATTTGTTGGTTTCTTACGAACCACGGCATATTCATTGCTGCTCTGAGCAGTTTATTCTCTGTTATTTGAATCTTCTTTATATGGCTATTGGCTGCATGGCCCCATGCCGCCGAGCCATATGTAAGTTGGGGTCTTGCAATTGACTTGATCATTCGTAGCTTCGTGCTTTGGTTCATTTGGCTTCTTCTTCCTAGCAGTGGGTAAAGTCTACTCATTGCTGAGTTTGTTTTATCCACTGCATATTTCATATGGTTTTTCCATGTAAGCCCTTTATCTAGTTTCACTCCTAGATATTTGACTTCGTTTTCCCATTTCATCTTTTCTCTATCTATCTGTAGGTTGGAATTAATTTCAAGGCTCCGCTTCTGTAGTCGAATAGCTTGGCTCTTTTTGCTATTTATTTGAATTTTCTATTTAATGAACCATTCTTCTAAATCTTCTAGTGCTTCTTGCAGTCTTCTGTGTATGACATCTGGTCGTCGATGTCTGAAGGCTATTCCCGTGTTGTCCCGGATAATGTCTGTGAAAAATGGATAATTTATATATCTTTACATCAATATTTTGTACTATAAATAATTCGATTTTGCTTCAGTAGTAAGGATATTATAGGACTTAAATCAAAAGCGGAATGCCCTTCAGGTTGGCCACTCTTATTGCATAGAACTAGTCCTAATTAGATATTGTGAAATAACCTAGACATCAAAATGTAGTTGAATGAAATTATCATCAGACGGGTTTTTTGTATTCGAATAGTAGATTATAAACTTATAGCACTTCCTGAGCAATAGAGTTTTTCATCTATGGAAATCACTGCCCAATAACATCGTGTGTGCCACGTCAGTGAACTCTTTCAAGAACCTGCTGGATGTGTTTTTTGCTTCTAGTTGATTTTCATTTGGAATTTTTCTTATTTTGTTCAGTTATTTTTTCGGGACTTTACTTGGTTTCCGTTTTTATTTCATACATTTTGTTGCATACTTTCAAATTTGTAAATGAGGTGTTTACCCTCTCCTCTTTTCATTTGTATAATAATAATAATAATAATAAATTACCTAACTCTTTCCTTGGGAAAGCAACTCCGATCGTGCGCCCATCGAGCATATTTGGGGAATTATGGGAAGAAGACTGAGGAACTTGCTACATCCTCCGCAGAGCCTACAAATAGAAATATTCTGTTTTTTTTTTTATTTCAATCAATTGTTACATTTTTCCTCCGTTCTTGGTGTTTCTAAATCCATGTCACTGAGTATAGATAGTGCAGAAAACGTCTTAAAAGAAAATTCGAGTATTTATTCAAAGCTATAGTAGGGGTCAATTCTGATATTTGAATGGATTTAAGAGAACCGTTTGCTGTTAAATCCATATTAGTGCGGTTCCTGCCAACCGAATTCCTTCATCAAACTGTAGCTGTCACAATATATCCCAAATTCAATTATTCGGGAACAAACAAGAAACAGTCGACAATAAGGAATATATCTGTTTGGAGCGGGGATTATCAGGCTCACGTTAGAGTCCACCAAGGAGCCCGATAGGAAGGAAATCGAATTAAGGGCTTCGGTGATCTAGAAGTTATCTGGAAGATTGTGACGATTCGAAGGGGGGAAATTCCCCACTTAGAATTCGCTAATGAATCATGAAATCCCTCAGGATATCTTGAGTTAATGTTCCGTATAGGTTCCCAACAGATCTCAATCAAAATCTGATTGAATGATATTCAAGCTGAATTTATGCAGACTATCGCGGAGAAAAATGATAACCAGAAAAAACGAGCAGTCGTTCTTAAAAAATTACGAAAAGCACTGCCGTGAAGGCAGGAGCTTTTGAGCGCTCGTACATGCACCTTGTAGGTGGATTCGCATTTTCCAGTTTTAGAAATCAATTGAAGGAATTTTCGACAGCTGTCAAAAAAATTCTGAACTTTAGGCGAAACTGCAGACTTCATGTCAGTGCTTCAGCTGATCAATTTTTTTTCGATAATTCGCTAGAATATTCTACGGTATCTATGGACTTGGTAATGCGATCTGGACAAAATTTTGCACGTAGTTTGAAAACATTATTCCTCAGCTAGGTCCAAAATTTCACTCCAATCCGATCAGTTGTTTCGAAACCATCAGGAAAAAAATATTTTAAACGGCCATATTTACGGAACCCTTAGGTCTAATTTTGCTCATTGATGAACGTGACTGCGATATTCGCGATCCAAACCCACCCTGAAAATTTCAAGTTCCTAGGCCTTTCCGTTCAGAAGTTAAAACTTTCTATGGTTTCTATTGTTCTGGTCATGCGATCTGGACAAAAAATTGCTTCAATATATCATTCTCGATTAAAATACAAAATTTCATCTCGATCGAATCCGTAGTTTCGGAATTATCGAGAAAACAAAATTTCAAACGACCGTATTTACGGAACCCCCAGTATAATTCTGCTCATTGATAAACGTGAACGCGACATTTCAGATCCACACCTATCCTGTAAATTTCAAGTCCCTAGGCCTTTCCGTTCGAAAGTTATGATTTTCTATGATTTCTATGGTTCTGGTCATGTGATCTGGAGAAATGTAGCTTGAATATATCATTCTCCATTAGTTTACAAAATTTCGTCACGATTGAATCTGTAGTTTTGAAATTATCAAGAAAACTAAATTTCAAACGACCATATTTATGGAACCCCTTGTATAATTTTGCTCATAGATGAACGTGATCACAACATTCGAGATCCACACCCTTCCTGAAAATTTCAAGTTTTTAGGCCTTTCCGTTCAAAAGTTACAATTTTCTATGTTTTCTATGGTTCTGGTCATGCGATCTGGACAAAATTCCACATGTAGCTTGAACACCTCATTTTCCATTCGAGTACAAAATTTTATTTCGATCAAATTTGTAGTTTTCAAGTAATCAGGGAAACAAAACTTTGAACGGCCATATTTACGGAACCCCTGTTGGAATTTGGCCCATTAACGAACTCAACCGAGGCTTTCGGAAACTGAACCCACAATGAAAATTTCAAGTCTCTAGGTTGTTTCGTTCGAGAGTTATCGTGATTACGGCCGGCCGGACGGACGGACGGACAGCCTCGAATTTTCCGACGGATTCGTCATCAGTGAGTTGAACATAGTCGATTGAGACCATTTTCGGCTCAAAATTCGAAAAATACAGACATCGTGACGAAATGATATAGCCCTCGTGTAAGTAGTACGAGCGCTCAAAAATAAAATGAAATAAGGTGAAATAGCTTTGCCAAAAGCCCTTCCGCACATAATTGTTATAATTGAGCCACTATAGTGCCTCTAGAACGCAACTCGAAAATTAATGTTTCCAAATCTTCATATTTTTGAGCGCTCGTACAACTTACACGAGGGCTTTATCATTTCGTCACGATGTCTGTATTTTTCGAATTTTGAGCCGAAAATGGTCTCAATCGACTATGTTCGACTCACTGATGATGAATCCGTCGGAAAATTCGAGTCTGTCCGTCCGGCCGTCCGTAAGCACGATAACTCTCGAACGGAACAACCTAGAGACTTGAAATTTTCAGTGTGGGTTCAGTTCCCGAATGCCTCGGTTAAGTTCGTTAATGGGCCAAATTCCACCAGGGGTTCCGTAAATATGGCCGTTCAAAGTTTTGTTTCCCTGATTACTTGAAAACTACAGATTTGATCGGGATGAAATTTTGCACTCAAATGGAAAATGAGGTGTTCAAGCTACATTTCTCCAGATCACATGACCAGAACCATAGAAACCATAGAAAATTGTAACTTTTGAACGGAAACGCCTAGGGACTCGAAATTTTCAGGATAGGTGTAGATCTCGGATGTCGTGATCACGTTCATCTATGAGCAACATTATACAAGGGGTTCCGTAAATACGGTCGTTTGAAATTTTGTTTTCTCGATAAATTCGAAACTACGGATTCGATCGAGATGAAATTTTGTATTTTAATCGAGAATGATATATTGAAGCAATTTTTTGTCCAGATCGCATGACCAGAACCATAGAAACCATAGAAAATTGTAACTTTTGAACGGTAAGGCCTAGGAACTTGAAATTTTCGGGGTTTGGATCGCGAATATCGCGGTCACGTTCATCAATGAGCGAAATAAGACTAGGGGTTCCGTAAATATGGCCGTTCAAAATATTTTTTCCCTGATAGTTTCGAAACTACTGATCGGATTTGAATGACATTATGCACCTAGCTGAGGAATAATGTTTTCAAACTACGTGCAAAATTTTGTCCAGATCGCATCACGAAGACCATAGATACCGTAAAAAATTCTAGCGAATTATCGAAAAAAAATCATCTGAAGCACTGACATGAAGTCTGGAGTTTAGCCTAAGTTTCAGAATTTTTTTGACAGCTGTCGAAAATTCCTTCAATTGATTTCTAAAACTGGAAAATTCGAATCCACCTACAAGGTGCATGTACGAGCGCTAAAAAGCTCCTGCCTTCACGGCAGTGCTTTTCGTAATTTTTTCTCGATAAATTAATGCTGACGTATATTATAGCTAGAAGTTTTCGCTCATCATTTTGTAGATCTGTACCTTCCACTTTTCGGAAATAATGTATTTGTGTATTTGGGATTAAAAAAAATTCCTTATTCCTTAGTTAGCTACAAATAACCACTTTCCTTGGCTATATATATTTAGTTTGGTTAAATACCAGATACCTTTCACCTGAATTGATTAATTTTGAATTAGAAAAGCCTGTTAGGATATGCCTGTTTCTGATAGGGATTATCATAAATGGAATGGAAGGTTTCATTTGAGTTATTTATGTATAAGTATGTCAAAGCTGATGACAAATCTTATATACTTTATTGAATGCGTGTAGAATTTTCCTTGAGTTTATTGTATTTATTTTGACTTGTCCCACACTTTCAAAAATGTCATAAGGGCGGTTATATGCATAGTTGTCCAAAGTGTGTTCGCGGAACGTGAGGGTTCCGTGGAAAAGTCACGAGAGTTTCGCGAGATTATATCCATCATCGAATCATTCGATTATTTAAGGCTGTCGAATACCATTCACATTCAAGCAAATTATTGGTGAAAGTGCAAAAAATATGATGATAATGCACGGTCGTTCAGCGGGTGCCTGGGGCTCGCACCGCGCCCTCTATTCAATTCTTTTTTTTTAGTCAGATGGAATCCTCAAGGACGAACTATGTCCGATAGTTTGGACCGCGTGAGACTTCGTGTAAAGCACGACCTACTTTAACTGAACCTTACCTGCCGTTTCAGATTCTGGCCATTTATTGCCTATTTAGCTATTGACTATGACTTGACTATTTTTGTTTGTATCTCTTTCACGATCTTTGTCTTGTGATTATTGTGTTACCTATGACTTTAATAGGAAAGTCTCTCCTTCTTGATATTCGAAATTGAGTTTATTCAATTTCTGTTTCTACGTACCTAGTTGATCTCTGGGTCTTTTGTGGTAGGGGGGTATTCTAAGCCCATCTTCTGCGGGGTTTAAATGAACTAGTCTTGGAATGTTGACTTGTTTTTTCAAATGTCTTCTCGAGCTTCTTTTTCAGGAAATCTGTGACAGTTTCTGTCTCTGTGGATTTGGTGGTTTCTTACGAACCACGGCATATTCATTGCTGCTTTCAGCAGATCATTTTCTGCTGCTTGAATCTCCTTTATATGGCTATTGGCTGCATGGCCCCATGCCGCCGAACCATAGTTAGTTGAGGTCTCGCAATTGACTTGATCATTCGTAGTTTCCTGATTTCGTTCATTTGATTCTTTCTTCCTAGCAGTGGGCGAAGTCTACTCATTGCTGAGTTCGTTTTATTCACTGCATATTTTATTTGGTTTTTCCATGTAACCCCTTTATCTAGTTCTACTTTTAGATATTTGACTTCATTTTTCCAGGGCAAGAATTCATTTTGAGTCTCCGTATCTGTAGTGGTATAGCTAGGCTCTTCTTGCTATTCATTTGAATCTTCCATTTAGGTAATGAACCATTCTTCTGAATCTTTTAGTGCTTTTTCAAATCTTCTGTATATAATGTCGGGTCGTCGATTTTTGAAGGCTATCCCCGTGTCGTCTGCATAAAGGGCCAGCAAATTCCTTGGGTTTTGAGGAATATCGTAGATAAAGATGTTGTAGAGTAGAGGTCCTATAACTGATCCTTGGGGCACTCCAGCTTCTTCTTTTCTGGTAGTTTCTTATGATCTTGCAGGTTTTGGTAGTGTAGCCTGTCATCGTCATCTTGTAGGCGAGTCGTCTCTCGACATCTAATAGCACTAATCATGTGGCTTGTTTATTTTGAAATCCTTCAGTTGCATATTCAGTGATCCTTAACAGTTGAAGTTCTGTGGAATGATCTCTCCTGACTCCAAATTGCTCCGGTGGTATTATATTGAGTGCTTCGGTTTCTTCATTGAGTCTTTTTGCGATGAATCTGTCAACTATTTTTCCAAATGCTGACAGTATACTTATGGGCCTATGAGGGAATTTTTTTTTGGGGAGTATTTTGTTCTCATCACTGCGTTTGCTATATTGGTTAGCGCTGCTATTCCTTTCCTGGTCATTTTCTGTAGCACAAAGTTTGTGACTTTGTCTTTTCCAATTTCTTGATGATTTCTTTAATCTCCAGAGGTTCCAACATCATTTCTTTCGACTTCTTCTTAGTCTTCATTGTCATCGACTTCTCGTAGTTGATTATGGCTTCTCGTTTTATTGCGTTGACCAGTGCTTTGGCTGTTTCGAGATTTGAGCAGGCCATCCCATTTGCTTCGTATCCAATTCGTTCGAGATTGATTCGAAGCATCAGTGAGCAAATGGAAGTTTTCTGTGAAGTATGATAAGAGCTAAAAAAATTATGAAAAGCACTGCCGTGAAGTCAGGAGCTTTTGAGCGCTCGTACATCCACTTTGTAGGTAGATTCGCATTTTCCAGTTTCAGAAATCAATTGAAGGAATTTTCGAAAGCTGTCAAAAAAATTCTGAAACTTAGGCGAAACTCCAGACTTAATGTCAGTGCTTCAGATGACCAATTTTTTTCCGATAATTCGCTAGAATTTTCTATAGTCTTGGTAATGCGATCTGGACAAAATTTCGCACGTAGTTTGAATACATTATTCCTCAGCTAGGTGCGGAATTTCATTCCAATCCAATCAGAAGTTTCGAAACTATCAGGAAAAAAATATTTTGAAGGGCCATATTAACGGAACCCCTAGTCTAATTTCGCTCATTGATGAACGGGGGTTTGGATCGCGAATGACGAGGTCAGTCATTCGCGATCCAAACCCACCCTGAAAATCTCAAGTTCCTAGGCCTTTCCCTTCGGAAGTTATAATTTTCTATGGTTTCTATGGTTCTGGCCATGAGATGTGGACAAAATGTTGCTTTAATATATCATTCTCGATTAAAATACAAAATTTATCTCGATCGAATCCGTAGTTTCGAAATTATCGAGAAAACAAAATTTCGAACGACCGTATTTACGGAACCCCCATTATAATTCTGCTCATTGATGAACGTGAAGCTGACATTTCAGATCCAAACCAATCCTGAAAATTTCAAGTCCCTAGACCTTTCCGTTCGAAAGTTATGATTTTCTATGGTTTCTATGGTTCTGGTCATGTGATCTGGTGAAATGTAGCTTGAAAATATCATTCTCCATTAGTATACAAAATTTCGTCACGATCGAATCTGTAGTTTTGAAATTATCATGAAAACTAAATTTCAAACGACCATATTTACAGAACCCCTAGTATAATTATAAATAGATAAACGTGATCACGACATTCGAGATCCACACCTATCCTGAAAATGTCCAGTCCCTTGGCGTTTCCGTTCAAAAGTTACAATTTTCTATGGTTTCTATGGTTCTGGTCATGCATTCTGGACAAAATTTTACATGTAGCTAGAACACCTCATGCTACATTCGAGTGCGAAATTTCATCTCGATCAAATTTGTGGTTTCCAAGTAATCAAGAGGACAAAACTTTGAACGGCCATATTCACGGAACCCCTGGTGGAATTTGGCCCATTAACGAACTTAACCGAGGCATTCGGGAATTGAACCCACACTGAGAATTACAAGTTTCTAGGTTGTTCCGTTCGAGAGTTATCGTGGCCGGACGGACGGACAGACAGACTCGAATTTTCCGATGGATTCGTCATCAGTGAGTCGAAACTAGTCGATTGAGACCATTTTCGGCTCAAAATCCGAAAAATACAGACATCGTGACGAAATGATATAGCCCTACTCTAAGTAGTAAGCGCTCAAAAACTTGGAATAATGCGGATCTCAAGAAACTCACCGATTGGTTGGCACCATTTCTTATGACTTGAGAGCTCTCATGTCAATCAGCTCAGAGGGTGTTGTTCCTGAAAATGTAAAATGCATTACCTGATCGATTGGTATAACTTGCTTGGAGAAAAAAAAACTTTGAGGATTTGAAGTTTAAGCAAAAAAAAGAGGGGGTTTACCACGTATGAATTATTAATGGTATGGTTTTTTACTTAGTATTCACTAATCCTCTAGACTACGATTTTCACGACTTGAGAGTTTCACTAAAACACGACACCTGTTTCGCCATAACCAAGACTTCTTTCTTCATGTGAGATATACTCACCATGGTAATGGCGAAACACGTGTCGTGGTTTGATGAAACTCTCAAGTAGTGAAAATCGAATTCTAGTGGATAAGTGAATGCTAAACAAATTATGGATTCGGCCCAATCAATTCAAGATATAAAGTTTTCTGTTTCTATTTTCGACATCATTTGTCAAGTGTTCTGTTGTAAAAGTCTAGGAACCGCTGTAATTAACATTATTATTATTCACTCAGTGCTCGCAGTGAAGCTAGTTAATGATGATTTTAGTAACATAAGAAATCATTTCAAACAATGTAAACTAACATATACTCAACATTATAATTTTTTTTCGTGAAGGGAACTGTCAATCCGAATCACCAGTGTTGAATGATTATTCCTTATTGAAACATTAATTTTGGCCACCATTAAAAATGTATGATTCGTCAAAATAAAGAAACAATTTTCTCCATAAGGTTACTTGACATTGATGAAACTTATAAGTGAAGAGAAGCACGTAACTTTTACAAATAAGTATTGTGTGTAGGTACAGCTTTCTCTCCGAAAAGTCTGCCCCTCGTTGCTGGAATGAAAAAGCGCGTAGTAAACAATTGTTCGCGTGTGCACGGTGTTTTGTCAAGACTAGACGTTTGTAACCTTGAGTATGACCGATCGTTTTACCCCAAGTTTAATATATTCAATCATGCAATGTCGTCTAGGGTGAATTCTGATAATCATTTCATTTTCTGGAAACTTAACTGAACAATAATATATTTCAAGGTCATTTTTTATTACCATGTGTCCTGTTGGATAGTGTAAGGGATAAATAAATGAATACATTTTTATGGCTATAGTACAAGAGATAGGAGATGTTCTAGCTATTATTCGTTCGATTAACACATTACCTAGGTCAATCAGGGTTTGTTTCATAGAGTAATTCATGTCCAAAAGTTACGAATGAGTTTCACGAGGGAAACGGCATTGATATCGAATATAAAATCGATGGTAAAATTTTCGAGCTAATTTATCAACTAAAGAGTTTCTCATGTTTTTTTTTTCTCTTGTTGGGATATAGGCTTCCCGAAGGGTGGGATAGTTCTCATTTTTGAGCGCTCGTACAACTTACACGAGGGCTATATCATTTCGTCACGATGTCTGTATTTTTCGAATTTTGAGCCGAAAATGGTCTCAATCGACTATGTTCGACTCACTGATGACGAATCCGTCGAAAAATTCGAGTCTGTCCGTCCGGCCGTCCGGCCGTCCGTCCGTCCGGCCGTATACACGATAACTCTCGAACGGAATGTCCTAGAAACTTGAAATTTTCAGGGTAGGTTCAGTTCCCGAATGGCTCGGTTAAGTTCGTTAATGGGCCAAATTCCACCAGGGGTTCCGTAAATATGGCCGTTCAAAGTTTTGTTTCCCTGATTACTTGAAAACTACAGGTTTGATCGAGATGAAATTTTGCACTCAAATGGAAAATGAGGTGTTCAAGCTACATGTGAAATTTTATCCAGATCGCATGACCAGAACCATAGAAACCATAGAAAATTGTAACTTTTGAACGGAAAGGCCTAGGGACTTGAAATTTTCAGGATAGGTGTGGATCTCGAATGTCGTGATCACGTTCATCTATGAGCAACATTATGCAAGGGGTTCCGTAAATACGGTCGTTTGAAATTTTGTTTTCTCGATAAATTCGAAACTGCGGATTCGATCGAGATGAAATTTTGTATTTTAATCGAGAATGATATATTGAAGCAATATTTTGTCCAGATCGCATGACCAGAACCATAGAAACCATAGAAAATTCTAACTTTTGAACGGAAAGGCCTAGGAACTTGAAATTTTCAGGGTGGGTTTGGATCGCAAATTCCACGGTCATGTTCATCAATGAGCAAAATTGGACTAGGGGTTCCGTAAATATGGCCGTTCAAAATATTTTTTTCGTGATAGTTTCGAAACTACCGATCGGATTGGAATGAAATTATGCACCTAGCTCAGGAATAATGTATTCAAACTACGTGCAAAATTTTGTCCAGATCGCATCACCAAGACCATAGATACCGTGGAAAATTCTAGCGAATTATCGGAAAAAAATTGATCAGCTGAAGCACCGACATGAAGTCTGGAGTTTCGCCTAAGTTTCAGAATTTTTTTGACAGCAGTCAAAAATTCCTTCAATTGATTTCTAAAACTGGAAAATGCGAATCTACCTACAAGGTGCATGTACGAGCGCTCAAAAGCTCCTGCCTTCACGGCAGTGCTTTTCGTAATTTTTTCTCTCATGAACGAATAATGAAAGTAAATGAACATTTGGAAGAAATACTTATGAGCAATGTTTTCCTTCAAGGGTTCAAAGTAGTTCAACGGGTATTTTTCTCGTTAGTTTTTGGTAAATGATTATATCGAAAAAATCTGCACAACCTCATTTTATATAAAAATGTGATTCTTTTCTTTAGAGGAATCGAGATAGAATAAAGTTTCGTTTTACAGAGCTAGAAGGAGTCGTTCTGTAACTGCGACCATCTGATTGTGCGTTACCATTCCATCACTGATTCCCGATTCATTAGACAAGTCAATGATTTCTCTTGGGGACTTTTGTCTGCTTTCTGCGTGTAAGTGCTCGATCATTTCGTTTTTTGGTTTGCATAAAAAACGAACAATTGAACTTTCTTTTGTCTCTTTGCTCAGTTTCTGTAGGTGGTATATCATAGCGCAATGACCAGAGAGTGGACCTTTAGGAAGTCTCAATTCATTTCCTTGAGAACGACATAATAAATTTTGTTACCAAAACGAAATTAGTTCTTTAGCTTGTTTTAGTACTGTGATACTTGACCACTAGAAATTTGTTTGCTCCGTTTTTCGCGTTCTCTTTTAAGTACAAGAGCGTTATCAATTTACCCAAATGTAGTTTTATAATTTTGAGCCAAAAATGATCTCACACATTAGGTTGGACTAACAGATGAAGAATTCTAGGTCAAATTCAATTCTGTCCATCTGTTCGGCCGTCCGTAAATACGATAGCTCTCGACAGAAAGAACCTAGTGTTCTGGAGTTTCCAGGCTACGTTCGAGATCTAAACCCGCCAGTTAATGGGCGAAATCCGCCAAAGGGTTTCGTAGATAAAGCCATCTGAAAATTTCCTTTCCCAATACTTCGAAGTTTCTCTTCGACGATCTGCTCAAAAAAATAATAAAACACTGGTTGTAGGAAGTTGTTCAGGAAACACATCCGTTGAGTACATTGAAAAAATGAAAATTTTCCACGTTTCGAATCTATCGTCAAATATCTGGGAATTACCCTAGACAATAAGCTTCTATAGAACAAGCATGTTAAAAACACTACTATTAAAGCGACAAGAGCTGTAATGGCGTGCAGAAGACTATTCGGTAAAACCTGGGGCTGTAACCCTAAAATACTGCGATGGATGTTTGTCATGATTGTGAGACCAAAAATGACTAAGACAGGGCAGACAAGCATGAGGGAAATACTCGGACAAATTAAAGGCTTGCCTGCGTTTGCATCACTGGAGCTATGAGAACGTGCCCGACAAGAGCACTTGAGGTCATCACAGATCTCACTCCATTACATCTAGTGATCAACATGAGCCATGAGCCCATGAGGCTATCCTTAGAATATCTAGAGAAGGTTCAGGGAATGAGAGAATTAAAAGTCAAGGAGCCTGGCTCTCTCTGAACAAGTACATATCATCAGCGAACCTGTCTAGTGATGTTATGATTAAAAACTTACGAAACGCACTGCCGTGAAGTCATGAGCTTTTGAGCGATCGTACATCCACCTTGTAGGTAGATTCGCATTTTCCAGTTTAAGATATCAATTGAAGGAATTTTCGACAGCTGTCAAAAAAATTCTGAAACTAAGGCGAAACTCTAGACTTCATGTCAGTGCTTCAGCTGACCATTTTTTTTTCGATAATTCGCTAGAATTTTCTACGGTATCTATGGTTTGGTGATGCGATCTGGGCAAAATTTCGCACGTAGTTTGAATATATTATTCCTCAGCTAGGTGCAAAATTTCATTTCAATCCAATCAGTAGTTTCGAAACTATCAGGGAAAAAATATTTTGAACGGCCATATTTACGGAACCCCTAGTCTAATTTTGCTCATTGATGAACGCGATCGCGACATTCGCAATCCAAATCTACCCTGAAAATTTAGAGTTCCTAGGCCTTTTCGTTCATAAGTTACAATTTTCTGTGGTTTCTATGGTTCTGGTCATGCGATCTGGACAATTCCACATGTAGCTTGAACACCTCATTCTCCATTTGCGTGCAACATTTTATCTCGATCAAATCTGTAGTTTTCAAGTAATCAGGGGAACAAAACTTTGAACGGCCATATTTACGGAACCCCTCGTGGAATTCTACCCATTAACAAACTCAACCGAGGCATTTGGGATCTGAACCTACACTGAAAATTTCATGTCTCTAGCTTGTTCCGTTCGAGAGTTATCGTGTTTACGGACGGACGGCTGGACGGACAGGCCCGAATTTTTCGACGGATTCGTCATCAGTGAGTCGAACATAGTCGATTGAGACCATTTTCGGCTCAAAATTCGAAAAATACTTACATCGTGACGAAATGATATAGCCCTCGTGTAAGTAGTACGAGCGCTCAAAAAGTAAGCAATACAACTACACTTAACGGCATCTGTGCAATCAAACTCGCAGCTACTGAAGTACGCAGAGATCTCCGATGCGGGAAAATGGTTAATCCAACAAATGGTCTACCGTCTGCGGTCTCTCAAGGTTAACTTCCCCAACCATTAAACACTTCTTCAGGAGAAAACAATAACAACTGTTAAAACATTCAACCCTCTTTGAGGGGTCAATTTCAACATGGAATGAAAACCCAGAAAAAGTTTGTTTGAGGAAGTTCCTTGTTTTTGAGCGCTCGTACTACTTACACGAGGGCTATATCATTTCGTCACGATGTCTGTATTTTTCGAATTGAGCCGAAAATGTTCTCAATCGACTATGTTCGATTCACTGATGACGAATCCGTCGGAAAACTTGAGTCTGTCCGTCCGTAAGCACGATAACTCTCGAACGGAACAACCTACAGACTTGAAATTTTCAGTGCGTATTCAGTTCCCGAATTCCTCGGTTGAGTTCGTTAATGGGCCAAATTCCACCAGGAGTTCCGTAAATATGGCCGTTCAAAGTTTGTTCTCCTGATTACTTGAAAACTACCGATTTGATTGAGATGAAATTTTGCACTCAAATGGAGAATGAGGTGTTCAAGCTACATGTGAAATTTTGTCCAGATCGCATAACCAGAACCATAGAAACCATAGAAAATTGTAACATTTGAACGGAAACGCTTAGGGACTTGAAATTTTCAGGATAGGTGTAGATCTCGAATGTCGTGATCACGTTCATCTATGAGCCAAATTATACTAGGGGTTCCGTAAATATGGTCGTTCGAAATTTAGTTTTCTTGATAATTTCAAAACTACAGATTCGATCGTGACGAAATTTTGTATACTAATGGAGAATGATATATTCAAACTACATTTCTCCAGATCACATGACCAGAACCATAGAAACCATAGAAAATCATAACTTTAGAACGGAAAGGCCTAGGGACTTGAAATTTTCAGGATAGGTGTGGATCTGAAATGTCGCGTTCACGTTTATCAATGAGCAGAATTATACTAGGGGCTCCGTAAATACGGTCGTTTGAAATTTTGGTTTCTCGATAATTTCGAAACTACGGATATGATCGAGATGAAATTCTGTATTTTAATCAAGGATGATATATTAAAACAATATTTTGTCCAGATCGCATGACCAGAACCATAGAAACCATAGAAAATTGTATCTTTTGAACGGAAAGGCCTAGGAACTTGAAATTCTAAGGGTGGGTTTGGATCGCGAATATCGCGGTCACGTTCATCAATGGTTCCGTAAATATGGCCGTTCGAAATATTCTTTTGCTGGTAGTTCCGAAAATACTGAGCGGATTGGGATGAAATTTCGCACCTAGCTGAGTAATAATTTATTCAAACTACGTGCAAAGTTTTGTCCAGATCGCACCACCAAGACCCCAGATACCGCAGAAAATTCTAGCGAATTATCGAAAAAAAATTGATCAGCTGAAGCACTGACATGAAGTCTAGAGTTTCGCCTAAATTCCAGAATTTTTTTGACAGCTGTCGAAAATTCCTCCAATGGATTTCTAAAACTGGAAAATGCGAATCTACCTACAAGGTGCGTGTACGAGCGCTCAAAAGCTCCTGCCTTCACCGTAGTGCTTTTCGTAATTTTTGTTGATGAACCAGCTCATAAAATTTGGTAATGTTATTATAAATCACCTATATAGTTACATATATACAACGAGTTTACAACTTGAAATAGGTTCTTTTGTAACGTTATATTATGTATGAAGTCTCCTCGATCAAATAAATCCCGTTATAATTTGGGACCCTTCGAACTATGTGATGAAGTGGACATCGTTACTACATTGAATTCCTGAAATTTAACAGTGTTACTCTGCTCATGACGTCGGGTCAGTGTAAGCCTCTGGTGAACCTTGTAACTCAAGTTCATTTGATACTCCCTCAGTTAAGACTTTCCAGTTCAGCTGCTACATTGGAAGTTATCAAAGTTAATTCCGAACTTCGTGATAATAGAGGATCAAAATTGGAGTCTCCATCGAGTGGAAATTCATGGACATAACTCTTATGTGGCTAAATCCAAGCCTCATCGATTTGTTGAATTAGATAATAGTATTTGCATTGGCTATTTATTTGATGACGACAGAAGTAATTATACAGGATGTTTCATTGGTAAATGAAGATACATTAACCTGAGATAGAGCTACCCTAGACGTGTCCAAAAAACCTGAATATGATAGGTCAAATCAACTTCATAGCCAAGATACAGGGTGATTCATGTATTCGCCAATATTTTCAATTGCTTATAACATTTGAACTATTCGGTATAATCGATTGATATTTGAAACGTAAAACAAACTTCCACGGTTGAATCGATTCATCTTTGAACTGATCAAAAAATCCAGGTCCGTATTAGAAAAATATGGGACTTTTCGCAAGCTGAGATTCAACACCCTGTATGAAGGAATATTGGAATTTGATTTGAATATTCTGAAAGAGCAGAGAATTTTCGATGGGGATCAGTAGCTGTCAATGTCCCGCACGCCATTTGACCCATCAAAATTTTTGTCGAAAGATTTAATTCGATATTAAAATTCCACATACTTCACAAAATAGTCGTACATTGAGATTAATTTCGAAAGATTGTCTTTTGGACTGATGGAACATTTGTTTTTCTTCAAATTCTCATAAATAATTTCAAGAATTTTCCAGAAAAATATAATTTACTCAAAATGATCAACAGTGGAGAAATAAATAAACAATTGAGTAAACAAGTAAAAAATTTGAGATAAATCATAAAAAATGCTCAAAAGTGCCACGGTTTTGCACGATTCACATTCTCGCTCATTTTTAATTATGTTATATAGCCTTTTTGATAATTTCTGGATTTATTAATGCCTTTTTTTACAGATAAATTGAGCTCTCGAGAGGCGAAGTTTAGCCAGTAGGCTATCCTTACACTTAACCTCTCGAAAGTTCATACCTTTACAAAATATATCATATACAACCCAAAATAAACCCAAATAAAAAGTAACAGCTCTGAAAAATAATTTACATAAACAATAAAAAAAATCAGCGAACTAGGAGCCAAGATTAATGCGGCGGAAATGAGAATATGCCTACTGATCCCCGAACAGACTCATCCCCAATCTAGACTTGAAGGAACGGAGGGTCTCGCGATGAATATCAGCTCGAGACTCATTAAATATAGTTATTGCAATGAAGGAAAAACTCTTCCTGAACTTTGCCGTCCGATGGTGAGGAATGGTCAGCGCATGAGGATTTCTTATGTTCAGACTGTGAACGCTATGTCTAGCCACAAATTTATTTCTAAGATGGGGCGGAGATGGATGCTTCAACAGCCCGAAAACAAAGCAGCCCATATGTAACCTGAAACGATTCTCCATCCGAAGCCAGCCAAGGTCATTAATTCTCCGGGAAACTCCCCTGTCAAACTTCCTCAGACCAAAGATGAACCGGCAGCACCAATTTTGGATGTACTGAATTCTACACTTATAGTGATTGCTCAGGCAGGGGAAATACACAACATCACAGTAATTCAGCAATGACAGCACCAACGACTCAGCAAGGCGCTTCCTCAACGAAAAAGTGAGGAAACCCCTTGATGCATAGATCAGCTTCAAGCGACAAAATGCGGAACGAATCAAACCAGAAGCATGATCGGTGAAATTCAGGTGCCTATCCAACTTCAATCCCAAACTCCTTACACAATCCGACACAGGTATTGGTATGCTACTTACAGAAACATCAAGACTGTTTCTTATACTTTCATACTCTCCTTCCTTCGCAAATATGATGATCTTACTCTTAGATGGATTTAGAACCAGGTTATGACTGAGGGCACCTCGATTCACAGCGGAAAGATCACTACTAACACGGTGGGAAGCCAAGTGAATGTTATCGGGCGAAAACCTGAACTTAAGCTGGGTGTCATCAGCATAGCATTCAGGATCGGCGAATTGAAGGGAGCAGAACAAATCAATGGTGTAAATTATAATAAAAATTACGGAAAGCACTGCCGTGAAGGCAGGAGCTTTTGAGCGCTCGTACATGCACCTTGTAGGTAGATTCGCATTTTCCAGTTTCAGAAACCAATTGAAGGTACTTTCGACAGCTGTCAAAAAAATTCTGAAACTTAGGCGAAACTCCAGACTTCATGTCAGTGCTTCAGCTGATCTATTTTTTTTCGATAACTCTCTAGAATTTTCTACGGTATCTATGGTCTTGGTGGTGCGATCTGGACAAAATTTTGCACGTAGTTTTACTCAGCTAGGTGCAGAATTTCATCCCAATCCGCTCAGTATTTTCGGAACTATCAGCAAAAAAATACTTAGAACGGCCATATTTACGGAACCCCTAGTCTAATTTTGCTCATAGATGAACGTGAACGCGATATTTGCCATCCAAACCCACCCTGAGAATTTCAAGTTCCTAGGCCTTTCCGTTCAAAAGTAACAAATTTCTATGGTTTCTATGGTTCTGGTCATGCGATCTGGACAAAATGTTGTTTTAATATATCATTCTCGATTAAAATACAAAATTTCATCTCGATCGAATCCGCAGTTTCGAAATTATCGAGAAAGCAAAATTTAAAACGACCGTATTTACGGAACCCCTAGTATAATTCTGTTCATTGATGAACGTGAACGCGACATTTCAGATCCACACATATCCTGAAAATTTCGAGTCCCTAGGCCTTTCCGTTCGAAAGTTATGATTTTCTATGGTTTCTATGGTTCTGGTCATGTGATCTGGAGAAATGTAGCTTGAATATATCATTCTCCATTAGTATACAAAATTTCGTCACGATCGAATCTGTAGTTTTGAAATTATCGAGAAAAATAAATTTCAAACGACCATATTTACGGAACCCATAGTATCATTTTGCTCATAGATGAACGTGATCACGACATTCGAGATCCACACCTATCCTGAAAATTTCAAGTCCCTAGGCATTTCCGTTCAAAAGTTACAATTTTCTATGGTTTCTATGGTTCTGGTCATGTGATCTGAACAAAATTTCACATGTAGCTTGAACACTTCATTCTTCATTTGAGTGCAAAATTTCATCTCAATCAAATCTGTAGTTTTCAAGTAATCAGGGGAACAAAACTTTGAACGGCCATATTTACGGAACCCCTGGGCGAATTTGGCCCATTAACGAACTTAACCGAGGCATTTGGGACTAAACCTACACTGAAAATTACAAGTCTCTAGGTTGATCCGTTCGAGAGTTATCGTGCTTACGGACGGACAGACTCGAATTTTCCGACGGATTCGTCATCAGTGAGTCGAACATAGTCGATTGAGACCATTTTCGGCTCAAAATTCGAAAAATACAGACATCGTGACGAAATGATATAGCCCTCGTGTAAGTTGTACGAGCGCTCAAAAAGTAGAGGGCCTAAAATTGAACCCTGCGCCACCCCCGACAATATGGCACCAACACGCGAAGCAACACCGTCCACCCTCACCTCTTGACTTCTGTTAGAGAGGAATGATTTGACAAGAGACACCGAAGCTCTGTCAAATCCGTAATATTTGAGTTTCGAATGAATTAAGCGATGATTGAACGTATCGAATGCTTTCGAGAAGCCAAGAAGAAGGAGAACCATAATATCGCCACGGTCGAGAGCCCTGAAGATATCGTCCGTCACAGATGCCAACGCCATCACTGTACTGTGAAATCGTCTGAATCCATACTGAAAGGAGGGAAACAGCTTGTTGGACTCGAAAAAATCATAAATCTGGTCATACATCACTCTTTCAAGGATCTTAGGGAGCAAATGAAGAATGCTTGTAATTCTCAAATCAGACACCCCAGTCGGATTATGAACTTTCGGAATTGGGTGGCCCACCGCATGCTTCCATGAAGCTGGAAAATATTCGTTAAAATACAGCTATTGAAAATATGGAGGATATAGGGCTCAATAATCGGGGCCGCCAAAAGGATCATCCTCAGAGAAATACCATCACTTCCAACAGCGTTAGTTTTGAGGCCGCTCAAAACACCCCGAATATCCTGAAGACTGGCTGATGTGAATCTAAAACTGAGTGATCCGTCAAATAAATGGCTGTCATAGAAGTCTGAAGTCTCAGCACACCTTTCGTTTCCCGTAACGCCACAGTACTTAGAAAAATAGTCATTTATTTCATCTGGGTCTCAAAAGGTACTGGGTAAATGCCTATCACGGGAACCTGCAACGTGAAGCGTACGCACAGCACGCCATACATCAGCAGAACTACCCTGAGACGACCGAAATAAGAATTGTTTTTTACACTTCCGAACCTCCATCAGGGTCTCATTAGGAAGCTTTTTATAACCAGCCCAATCACAATCCAAGCCAGTCTTCTTGAAACGTCTTAGAGCTCCATCGCGTGCTTTCATGAGAACCCTCACCGTATCAGTGCGCCATGGGGCCTTGGGCTTCGAGACCCTTCTTCTAACAATCGGCGCAAATTCATTATAGGAAGTCAAGAGAAAATTAGAAAATAGTGATACTTTTTTATTTATATTTGGTTCCACCAGGAATCCATTCCACGGCCTAGAAGCAAGCGACCCGAGAAACCGTTCTCGGTCAAATCTTGAGAAATCTCTATAAGTTACAAATTTTGGAGGGCCCCCGGCGGCTTTCAATGCAACCACGGCATACACAAGGCTGATCAGTATTTATCACGCCGTTTCCTGTGACAAGATGGGCAGGACAGGAAGTAAAAATGGGATCAATGAGAGTACTAGATGTCCGTGTCACGAGCGTCGGCTCCCCAATCAACCGGCAAAGTCTATACGAGGAGAAACAATCCAATAAAGGGTGAGAATCTACAGCTAGATTGACATTGACATCACCCATACAAAGAACATGATTGGCCATAGGACACACAGAACTCAAAATTTTGTCTCTAATAAAAGTATTGACACTCGACTGCCTGCCTTTTCTGTTAGGAGGTCTGTATATGACTCCAACAATCAACGTAATACCCTTGACCATCATTCGAATCCATATGTGTTTCAGTGGGCCCTCCAAGAGAACATCAGGATCAAGCACCTCAAACGCATAGCTATTTCTGACATACAAGCATACTCCACCAACTCTACCATACTCTCTATCTCTGCGGACCAAAAGGTAATCGTCAAGTCTTATGCCATCCGACTCAACACTCCCATCAAGCCAAGTCTCGGACACTCCCACAACATCAAGTTGGTTCTCCCTTACAATACCGAAGAAATCGCTCAACTTAGGAATCAAAGAACGCACATTTAAATGAGCTAATTTCATTTCAATAACAAAAATTCGAAATCGATTACAAAATCACAAGCAACAACAAAAAACAAACAAAAATACAATCAATAACAAAAAGTGACCGGACTATTTCTTTGCTGTAGATTTATAGCTTCTAAGAGACCTTGAAGTTGAAGCCTCCAAGGACTTCACTCGATCACGCACTACTCCGTCTGAGCCTTCGAGAAGCCCACCCCGCTTACTCGAATCACCGCAGGCAAAATCAGCAACACCAACACTCTGCGTTAACTGCCCCCGCGCACAAGTCACAACATCGGAAGCACCGGGAGTACCAGCAATGTCAATCCTCCCAGCAGCAATATTCAAATCCGGATCAGCAGAAGACACACCATCCAGTTCCTGTCCCCGAGACTCGTGCTGGATCACCTGCGTTTCCAATCCCTTATATCTCAAATCGTGAGACGTCAACCTCTGACCATTCACGTAAAGGACAGAATTCTTTATAAAAGTTTTATTCTCACTCCTTTTAGCCTCCTTCAAATAATGTGGCAATAATTTATCTGATTCCCTATCGGAAGCACAGAGGTCGTGGTCAATGTAAACAGAAGTTCCTTTAAGTTTTTTCTTGTTACTCACGACCAGTGATTTCGAGAGGAAAGACACAAATTCAACTTTGATGGGCGATGATTGGATCATCAGGGATCTTATTTCGAGCAACTTCGATACGTTGCAGGAGAATCTCCTCAGTTCCTATCTCATGCGCTTATACTAAAGCTTTCAAATATGCCCATAGGAAATAATAGATAGGATTGAAATCTGGTGATCTAGGAGGCCATGCATGCGGTCCACCTATGCCAATCCACATATTTGGAAAATTCTGTTCCAAAAAGTTCCTGACAATAACTCTAAAATAAAGTGGTGCCCCATCATGCTGTAAATACATTCCTACAATGTTCGTACCTTCAAGTATTACAGGCAGACACATGAAATCCAAGTACATACAAATTTTCAATCATCGTATGGTGTGGAGTTTATAATAATCGATGTATTGGGCCTCACATTCTGCCAAGACGGCTTACGGGTGATATTTATTTGGATTTCCTTCAAAATCATCTGCCTGTAATACTTGACGGTACGAACATTGCAGGAATTTATTTCCAGCATGATGGGGCTTCACCTCATTTTAGAGCTTTTGTTATGAACTTTCTGGGTCACAACTTTCCAAATATGTGGATAGGCAGAAGTTGACCGCATGCATGGCCCCCTAGATCAACAGATCTCAATCCTATCGATTATTTCGTTTGGGGATATTTGAAATCTCTTGTGTATGCGTCTGAGATTGAAAGTGAGGATATTCTCCTACAACGAATCGAAGTTGCCTGCAATAAGATCCGTAATGATCCACAAATGATCAAAAAGGATGTAAGACATAATTTGAAAAGAGCAAGAATGTGCATCGTGCAAAACGGTGGCACTTTTGAGCAACTTTTATGATTTCCTTCGAATCTTTTACTTGTTTACTCATTTGCTTATTAAACTTACAATAGAATAACTGAGTTATACAGTTATACCTTAATCACCTGAAGATGATGCTTCGCATCGAAACACGTGTCGTGGAATTTAACCCAATGTAGTGGAAATGATACTAGTTATTCTATTGTAAGTTTGATTATGCATTTCCATCAAGTATCGGCTGATTCTATTAGACATTTGCTTATTCATTTTGATCATTTTGAATAGATTATTCAAAATCCATATTTTTCTGAAAAATTCTTGAAATTATTTATTAGAATATAAAAAAAAAAATAAATTTGCCAGCAGTGCAACAGCAAATTTTCGAATTCAATCTCAATGCACGACATTTTCGTGAAGTAAGTGGAATTTCACTATCGAATTAAATCTTTCTACAAAAATTTTGATGGGTAAACCGTCGTGCGGGACACTGAAATCTTCTGATTCCTACCAAAAATTTTCTGGTCTTTCCGAATATTCTAATCAAATTCCAATGTTCCGTCATACAGGGTGCTGAATCTCAGCTCGCGAAAAGTCCCATATTTTTCTAATACGGACCTGGATTTTTTGATCATTTCAAAGATGAATCGATTCACCCATGGAAGTGTGTTTTACATTCCAAATATCAATTGATTATACTGGATGGTTCAAAAGTTATGAGCAATTGAAAATATTGGCGAAAACATGAATCACCCTGTATCTCGGCTATGACGTTGATTAGACCTATCATATATAGGTTTTTTGGACTCGTCTAGGGTAGCTCTACCTCAGGTTAACGTATGTACATTTACTAATGAAACACCCTGTATATAACTATTCATTCTTTCATCATATTTTCTGTCGCTCTATGCAGAATAATATTCTGCCGACCCTAGTAATGTTTCGGTTCACTGCTACGTATGAGCCTCTCCTCCCTTGTGCCATATTTTTCAGGGCAAATCTTGTCACGTATGACCATTTTAACAATAAATATTTCTCATCAAAATCGTTACAATATTTAATAGGTTTACCCGTTAAGTGTGAAGAAATCACTAAAAATGGTTTTTTTCAAATTTCAATGAAAATGAAAAAACAGTTATATACCGCTACAAAACTAATCAACATGACAAAAAAATAAACAATATAAAACGTAAAAATAACAGCACAATTTACGAAATATATCTCACACAAGGTATCATGTATACTATAGGACATAGATGTCTAGCATTTAAGCCATATCCACTCCACGCACATATTGAGCCCTACCTTATAATTAGAATTATTTCCTTAGCACTTTTTGATCTGCAAAAATAATTTCAGACAAATTTATTCTGTCGCAAACTTCATGCTCTATTGCAATAATTGCCAATCCAGGTAATCTCTTCTGTGTCATAGTGGATTGCAAATAATTTCAATTATTTTTGATTCAGAAAAATTTTTTTTCCTTACTCGCCACGACTACTGGTAATTATTTAGCTCATGTCATATTAACAAGGCGACCAGCGAAAATTCAGAAATTATTATGTCCTAGTGGGAAGACCGACAGGTAATCGTCCTCAATTATGCGGCCCTCATTTTTGCCGCTCTAGGCAATTGCCCGCTTTGCCCCCCTATAAATCGGGCCCTGTGTTTCATTTGTTCAATTAAAAATTGTTTTAAGACAATGGATTCAAATTTTTTGAAGTTTTTAACAGAAGTGGAAGTGAACTATATGACGAACTTCATGTATTTATTCTTATCTCTAATATATAAAATTCTCGTGTCTACAGTGTTCGTTGCCATACTCCTCCGAAACGGCTTAACCGATTTTGATGAAATTTTTTGTGCTTATCCGGTATCTATCAGAATCGGCCAACATCTATTTTTCATCCCCCTAAATGTTAGGGGTAGTCCACCCCTAAATTTTTTTTTTTTATTTTTTAGACAAAATTTCTAATTTCTATTTTTTTATGATACAACATACAAAAATACATACAATCTCTAATTTTCACCCTTCTACGATCAACCCTTATTTTTTAATAGCCAGAACAACGAGAGGCCGAAGGCCTCGAGCAATTTTGAAATTGCGAAAAATGGGAGAGACCGGGGGCGCGAAGCGCCCCCCGCGTTTTCGAGAGGGAGAAACGGGCTTCCTAAGGTAAGAGAGGCCGAAGGCCTCGAGCAATTTTGAAATTGCGAAAAAAGGGAGAGATATGGCAAAACAACGTTTGCCGGGTCAGCTAGGTTAGGTTAGGTTTAGGTTAGGTTATTTTGAGACGAGAGGCCGAAGGCCTCGAGCAATTTTGAAATTGCGAAAAAAGGGAGAGACCAAGGGCGCGAAGCGCCCCCCGCGTTTTCGAGAGGGGGAAACAGGCTTTCCTAAGGTAAGAGAGGCCGAAGGCCTCGAGCAATTTTGAAATTGCGAAAAAAAGGAGAGATATGGCAAAACAACGTTTGCCGGGTCATCTAGTATATGTATATAATGTATATATACAACTGAGTGCTCCTGAAGGTGCTTTTTAAACTGACAAAGATTTTTCAGATACACTGGATGGAAAATAAAATTTGCAGGTTTAGTTATAGACGAAGTTCTTCAAGAACTCCTCATATGCCATCGAGTTTGGAATGCCCTATGACTATATGAATCAGTCTCTGTAAACTAAGTTCGTCATCTTATCAGTCATACATGTCGAATAATTGATCACTTCGACCAACGCTTTACAATTGCCCCAATTGAAATGACAAATTTTCGCTTCTTTTCAATTTAAGTGACAATGCAGCAGCCGTAGCAGAATCAATTTTGGAACATCCTGTATATATGACACTATTACACAGGTTCAGTGAAGGAGTTATATTTTCAAGATTCATTAATATTGTCGTTATGACTTCGATATTTTTGAGCGCTCGTACTACTTACACGAGGGCTATATCATTTCGTCACGATGTCTGTATTTTTCGAATTTTGAGCCGAAAATGGTCTCAAATGACTAAGTTCGACTCCCTGATGACGAATCCGTCGGAAAATTCGAGTCTGTCCGTCCGGCCGTCCGTCCGTATACCCGATAACTCTCGAACAGAATGTCCTAGAAACTAGAAATTTTCAGGGTAGGTTCGAATCTCAAATGCCGCGGTTAAGTTCGTTATTGGGCAAAATTCGCTCAGGGGTTCCGTAAATATGGACGCTCGAAATTTTGTTTTTCTGATAACTTCGAAACAACTGATTCGATCGGGGTGAAATTTTGCACTCAGATGGATAATTACGTACTCAAGCTACATGCAGAATTTTGTTCAGCTCGCATGACCAGAACTATAGAAACCATAAAAAATTATAACTTTGTAATGGAAAGGCCTAGGGACTTGAAATTTTCAGGATAGGTGTGGATCGTGAATGTAGAGTTCACGTGTATCAATGAGCAAAATTAGACTAGGGGTTCCGTAAATATAGCCGTTTGAAATTCAGTTATCTTGATAATTTTAAAATTATGGATTTGATCGTGACGAAATTATGTATTTAAATTGAGAATGATATATTCGAGCTACATTTTTTCCAGATCGCATGATCAGGACCATAGAAACCATAGAAAATTATAACTTTCCAACGGAAAGGCCTAGGGACTCGAAATTTCCAGGATAGGTTCGGATCGCGAATTTCGCGCTCACGTTCATCAATGAGCCAAATTAGACAAGGGGTTCCGTAAATATTGCCGTTCAAACTATATTTTTTCTGATAATTTCGAAAATACTTATTGGATTGAAATGAAATTTGGCACATATATAAAGAATAATGTATAATTTTGTCCAGATCGCATTACCAAGACCATAGATAGCGTAGAAAATTCTAGCGAATTATCGAAAAAGAAAATGGTCACCAAAGCACTGACGTGAAATTTTTTTTTCGAGGTAATTCAGCTCTGAATTCTTGAATCTAGAAGCAACCTTTTTCTATGACATTGACATATGCGATAAATTTCCGTATGGTTCACAAATTACTTTAAAACGCCGTTTATATAAGCATTCAAAAAAGAACGATCGGAAATGAAATTATTGTTTGAGGTGCCTTTACTGTTTTATATTTTCTGCCAATTGTATATTTCTAAATTTTGTAACTTTTTGAAGGATATGATAGCCAAAAGACACTAAATATATTATCAATTACCATAATTTATTACGTTTCCCTTCCCACTGCATTCATGAAGATTCAATCATTGGTATCTGCAATGTTCTCATTCTCATACGGTCAAATTAACAACGGAAATTGGTTTGTTTCAGCACTTCCGCAGGAGGACCCAGTGATAACAGGGGTGGAACCTCAGTATCAAATTGGGGACGAGATAAATCTGAACTGCACGTCAGGCAGGAGCTATCCAGCGTCCATTCTGCATTGGTACATAAACGAACAACAGGTCTGTACTAATTGATACGAATATTTCACCTATCTACGCGTTTTCTGATATGTTTATAATAATCTATTTACAAAGTTTCATTCAACTAATCCAACCTTGATATTATGAACAATTCAGTTGCATTCCAACACAGGTTTTCCAAAATAAATAATAATTTCCATAATATCATTCTCCATCAAAATAAAAAATTTCGTCAAGATCGAATCCGTAGTTTTGAAATCATCAAAAAAACTAAATTTTAAATTACTATATTTACGGAACCCCTAATCTATTTTGCTCATTGATAAAAGTAACCGCGAGATCCACACCTATCCTGAAAATTTCAAGTCCCTAGGCCTCTTCATTACAAAGTTATAATTTTCTATGGTTTCTATGGTTCTGGTCATGCGATCTAGACATTTTTGCAAGTAGCTCGAACACGACATTCTCTATCTGAGTGCAAAATTTCATCTCGGTGGAATGTGTAGTTTCGGAGTAATCAGAATTACAAAATTTCGAACGGCCATATTTACGGAACCCCTTGTGGAATTCTGCCTATTACGAACTCGACCTCGGCATCTGGGAACTGAACCCACACTGAAAATTTCAAGTCTCTAGGACGTTCCGTTCGAAAATTATACGGCCGGACGGATAGGCTCGAATTTTTCGACGGATTCGTCATCAGTGAGTCAAACCTTGTCGATTGAGACCCTTTTCGGCTCAAAATTCGAAAAATACAGACATTGTGACGAAATGATATAGCCCTCATGTAATATAGAGAGAAAGATAAATCTTCTTCATTTAAGATCTCACAAAAGTTGTTGAACATAAGAAATGAAATGACGTCAAAATACAGTCCAAATATATCTTACGAATACAGACTATTGCAATTGAAATATTCTTCAAGATTATACGGTTCCAATCGAACCAGCATTTTCCTTATCAAGTTCTTAAAAGTTCCTTTATTATTACATCTCTTCAAGTTGTCAGGAGGTTTATTGAACAGTTTAGTACACATATAGTATGGACCCCTCTCCGTCATGGTGAATCTATGTTGCGGAAAAGAAGATCCAGATTTCTTGTATTATAACTACGTTCTCTATTGAATTCGAGAATTTCTTTATTATTGAAAACAAAAACTAAATATTCATAAATATATAAACCATAAATGGTAAATAAATTCTTTTGACGAAACTTTCCTCAACAAGATCTCTGAAACTTAATCTGTACATACATCTCAAAGTTTTTTTTCAAAAGACAAAAGAAGAAAAAGACGATTTAGATTTCTTGTATTTTAACCACGTTCTCTATTGAATTCAAAAATTTCTTTATTATTGAAAACAAAAACTAAATATTCATAAATATATAAACCATAAATGGTAAATAAATTCTTTTGTCGAAACTTTCCTCTACAAGATTCTCTAAAATTTAATCTGTAGATACATCTCAAAGTTCTTTTTTAAATGACAAAAGACAGAAGAACGAGCGCTCAAAAACAGAGTAGATTTCCTAGACTACCCGAGAAAATGAAACACCGGGATGAAATCCGCAGGTGTTATGAATCATGAAACCACTGATTATACCCTAGGACATCATTCTTGTATATATACTATGGTATCCAAGGAACAACCAACACATAATAAACTCTAAAAATATTATACGTTTTAGTCGCATGAACGCTATTGGGGAATCCTCTGCTGGAAAGTTATTATTTTATACATTTATATGAAGTCATTCCATACAGCAGCAGTGATTTAATTAAGTGAGAGCTTTCGGAATCAAGCAGATATAACGATAGTTCACTTCTCGAAAATAATCCCTCATACCTATTCCATTCTTTTCCTAGTATTTTTGCGATGAAAATCTTGGATTTACAATATCTTGATTGATTGACTAAACCCATTGATCGTCATGAACTGGTGATATATGAATTTAAATCGGTTTTGATTGTGAAAAATTCAGCATCCAGTAGGGGAATATTGGCACCATTCGTACACGGGGCAGCTTCATACAGTCGATACTACAACTTGATAGAACAGCTTATTTATTTCGGCTTTGCATATGTAGGTAGAAGTGAGTTATCCCTATCCCTACTTGTCCACGAAGTTAGCCGCTAGTGCGGCTGCTGCGAGCGACACGACAGGCGAAAATGTGTTTTTGCATGCTCAAAGTAAATATAACGTCGATGTTTCTGGATGTTTCATGCTAAAGTGAAGTGTCAAATTCTATAGGATTATTGCGCAATCGTAAGTAACTAAGATTATAATAATGATAGTGTATCTATTATGTGATTTTTTCATTTTGAGTTATCTGTAGGTAAATATAATTCATTTTTGTCCTTCGGGGCAGATTCGTACGCGTACTACAGGGGAACATTCGTACGCGTATGAATGTGCCCCTTACTGTATGAATTTACCCACATATATCAACAGGTTTCTGTTTTTCAGAAAAATTGCGAAAATTTTTCTCTCTCTTCAATTAATGAAGAAGTCATGTCTTTGGCAGTGAAAGATGTTTTAGAAGGAGAATTGTCTTACAGGAAAGCAGCGCTAAATATAACATTAAAGTAAAAAAAAAATGATGATCCAGTGAGACCCGAACAGATTAAGAACAACTGTTTTATTTCAGTAAAATTTTGCAAAAAAAATAACGAAAGCACTGCCGTGAAGGCAGGAGCTTTTGAGCGCTCGTACATGCACCTTGTAGGTAGATTCGCATTCACCAGTTTTAGAAACCAATTGGAAAGATTTTCGCAGCAATCAAAGAAAATTTCAAACCAACGCAAAAATCCAGACTTCACCTCGGTGCTTTGGTGACCATTTTCTTTTTCGATAATTCGCTAGAATTTTCTACGGTATCTATGGTCTTGGTAATGCGATCTGGACAAAATTATACATTATTCTTTATATATGTGCGAAATTTCATCTCAATCCAATAAGTTTTTTCGAAATTATCAGAAAAAAATTACGAAAAGCACTGCCGTGAAGGCAGGAGCTTTTGAGCGCTCGTACATGCACCTTGTAGGTAGATTCGCATTTTCCAGTTTTGGAAACCAATTGAGGAAATTTTTGACAGCTGTCAAACAAATTTTCAAACTAAGGCGATAATCGAGACTTCAAGTCAGTGCTTTAGGTGACCAATTTTTTTTTCGATAATTCGCAAAAATTTTCTACGGTTTCTATGGTCTTGGTGATGCGATCTGGACAAAATTTCGCACGTAGTTTGAATACATTATTCCTCAGCTAGTTGCAAAATTTCATTCCAATCAAATCGGTAGTTTCAAAATTATCAGAAACAGAATATTTTGAACGGCCATATTTACGGAACCCCTAGTCTAATTTTGCTCATTGATGATCGTGACTGTGAAATTCGCGATCCAAACCCACCCTGAAAATTTTAAGTTTCTAGGTCTTTTCTTCCGGAAGTTATAATTTTCTATGGTTTCTATGGTTCTGGTCATGCGATCTGGACAAAATGTTGCTTCAATATGTCATTCTCGTTTAAAATACGAAATTTTATCTCGATCGAATCCGTAGTTTCGAAATTATCGAGAAAACAAAATTACAAACGACCGTATTTACGGAACCCCTAGTATAATTCTGCTCATTGATGAACGAGAACGCCACATTTCAGATCTGCACCTATCCTGAAAATTTCAAGTCCCTAGGCCCGGACAGACTCGAATTTTCCGACGGATTCGTCATCAGTGAGTCGAACATAGTCGTTTGAGACCATTTTCGGCTCAAAATTCCAAAAATACAGACATCGTGACGAAATGATATAGCCCTGGTGTAAGTAGTACGAGCGCTCAAAAATATAGTTTGAACGGCAATATTTACGGAACCCCTTGTCTAATTTGGCTCATTGATGAAAGTTATCGCGAAATTCGCGATCCGAACCTATCCTGAAAATTTCCCTAGGCCTTTTCGTTCGAAAGTTATAATTTTCTATGGTTTCTATGGTTCTGATCATACGATCTGGAAAAAACGTAGCTCGAATATATAATTCTCAATTTAAATACAAAATTTCGTCAGAATCGAATCCATAGTTTGGAAATGATCACGAAAACTGAATTTCAAACGGCCATATTCACGGAACCCCTAGTCTAATTTCGCTCATTAATGAACGTGAGCGCGAAATTCGCGATCCGAACCTATCCTGGAAATTTCGAGTCCCTAGGCCTTTCCATTGGAAAGTTATAATTTTCTATGGTTTCTATGGTCCTGAACATGCGATCTGGAAAAGATGTAGCTCGAATATATCATTCTCAATTTAAATACAAAATTTCGTCACGATCAAATCCATAATTTTGAAATTATCAAGAAAACTGAATTTCAAACGGCCATATTTACGGAACCCCTAGTCTAATTTTGCTCATTGATAAACGCGAACGCTACATTCACGATCCACACCTATCCTGAAAATTTCAAGTCCCTAGGCCTTTCCATTACAAAGTTATAATATACTATGGTTTCTATGGTTCTGGTCATGCGAGCTGGACAAAATTCTGCATGTAGCTTGAGTACCTAATTATCCATCTGAGTGCAAAATTTCACCTCGATCGAATCAGTAGTTTCGAAGTTATCAGAAAAACAATGTCGTTGGTCGTTCATGTTTCCCATTAGGGAAGACGAACATAGTGTGGATATTTATGATGTCGCTTTGATTCTTCCTAACTCGAAATCTCCATAGGCCTCTACTGCCAGAACTTCTAAGTTATACATACACATTTCCTGTTAATTTTACAACGTTTAATGGGCAATAATTAGATATGAATTAGCGTAGTCCACCATGTCGTGCATTTTCTTTTGAATGTTTTTTGAGCGCTCGTTCTACTTCCACGAGGGCTATATCATTTCGTCACGATGTCTGTATTTTTCGAATTTTGCCGTAGACACGATAACTTCCGAACGAAACGACCTAGAGACTTGAAATTTTCAGTGTGGGTTAAGTTCCAGATGCCGCAGTTGAGTTTGTTAATGAGCAGAATTCCACTTGGGGTTCCGTTAATATGGCCTTTCGAAATTTTGTTCTCCTGATTAGTTTGAAAGTACGGATTTGATCGAGATGAAATTTTAGACTTAGTGTTCAAGCTACTTGCGAAATTTTGTCCAGATCGCATGACCTAAACCATAGGTACCGTAAAAAATTTCAGCGAATTATCGAAAAAAAATGCGAATATACCTACAAGTTGGATGAACGAACGCTCAAAAGCCCATGACTTCACGGCAGTGCTTTTCTTTTTTTTTCCTAAGAAATATATGTTTTTTGTTCATCAGAAGTTTTGTCATTCAGTTTATTACAGGGTTGTCACTTTTGAGTCCAATCATACAATTTTTGATGATTCATTTTCTATTTTATTCAACCTGTATTAAGGTACCCCATACCGTATGAATGTTCCTCTAATCGTGTACGAATGCACCCCTAGATTCGTACATTCGACGGCTCTTACCAAAAATTGAATTCATTCATTTATTTGATAAGATATTGGCATCTTACTTTTTGACTAGGTAGTGGATTGTATGCAAAATATTTCAATAACTGATTGAGCAATATTACTTCGATATCCAAATTTAGAGAAGTCATATTCCAAAAATTACGAAAAGCACTGCCGTGAAGTCAGGAGATTTTGAGCGCTCGTACATTCACCTTGTAGGTAGATTCGCATTTTCTAGTTTTAGAATCAATTGAAGGAATTTTCGACAGCTGTCGAAAAAATTCTGAAACTTAGGCGAAACTCCAGACTTAATGTCAGTGCTTCAGATGACCAATTTTTTTTCGATAATTCGCTAGAATTTTCTACGGTATCTATAGTCTTGGTGATGCGATCTGGACAAAATTTCGCAGGTAGTTTGAATACATTATTCCTCAGCTAGGTGATAGATTTCATTTCAATCCCATCAGTAGTTTCGAAACAATCAGGAAAAGAATATTTTGAAGGGCCATATTTACGGAACCCCGAGTCTAATTTTGCTCATTGATGAACGTGACCGCGACATTTGCGATCCAAACCCACCCTGAAAATTTCAAGTTATCATTTTCTATGGTTCTGGTCGTGAGATCTGGACAAAATATTGCTTTAATATATCATTCTCGATTGAAATATACAATTTTATCTCGATAGAATCCGTAGTTTCGAAATGATCGAGAAAACAAAATTTCAAACGACCGTATTCACGGAACCCCTAGTATAATTCTGCTCATTGATGAACGTGAACGCGACAATTCAGATCCACACCTATCCTGAAAATTTCAAGTCCCTAGGCCTTTTCGTTCGAAAGTTATGATTTTCTATGGTTTATATGGTTGTGGTCATGTGATCTGAAGAAATGTAGCTTGACTATATCATTCTCCATTAATATACAAAATTTCGTCACGATCGAATCTGTAGTTTTGAAATTATGAAGAAAACTACATTTCAAACGACCATATTTACGGAACCCCTGGTATAATTTTGCTCATAGATGAACGTGATCACGACATTCGAGATCCACACCTATCCTGAAAATTTCAAGTCCCTAGGCGTTTTCGTTCAAAAGTTACAATTTTCTTTGGTTTCTATGGTTCTTGTCATGCAATCTGGACAAAAATTCACAAGTAGCTTGAGCACCTCATTCTCCATTCAAGTGCAAAATTTCATCTCGATAAAATCTGTAGTTTCCAAGTAATCATGAGAACAAAACTTTGAACGGCCATATCTACGGAACCCCTAGTGAAATTTGGCTCATTAACGAACTTAACCGAGGCATTCGGGAACTGAACCCACACTGAAAATTTAAAATCTCTAGGTTGTTCCGTTCGAGAGTTATCGTGCTTACGGACGGCCGGACGGACAGACTCGAATTTCTGACGGATTCGTCATCAGTGAGTCGAACATAGTCGTTTGAGAACATTTTCGGCTCAAAATTCGAAAAATACAGACATCGTGACGAAATGATATAGCCCCCGTGTAAGTAGTACGAGCGTTCAAAAATGCTATTCTATTTCTATTTTATTATATTTCTTTCTCTCGTTTTATCTCGTGGAACCACGGTCTCAATCCAACCCAGCTCTGAGACAAGTGACCAGTTCTATGATTTATCACAAGAAGAGCGCAGATACATTGCTGCAATGTAGCTGAGACGTTTATATAAACTACTCATACTATCTTAAACAGAAACGTTATGGAACAAATTTCATGTATAGAACTGATATGTTGAATGTATTTTTAATTGGAACGTTGCTGAGCTCTTTAGAATTTAGACGTGCGCTATCTCTGAGTAGTATATAGGAGCGTCTCTGTTACATAGCAGCTATGTATCTGCGGTCTCAACCTGGAACTGGCTTCCTGGGGGGAAGACATTTTTATATTATATTTCCAGTTTTGACAATTCAAAATGGAAATGTCTCATTGCGTATGCGAAGTACCGTGAAGCTTGGAGTTTTTAAAGAATCCGATACCTGGTCGGGTCAAGCTTGAAGTTTTTAAAGGATCCGATACCTGGTACGGTCTTAGAGAATCCTAGAAGAATTATGCGATCTAAGACTTACCATACACGACAAAAGATATTTTTTCTATATTCATTAGAATCCAAAACCTATATCCATGTCTCATAAGAGGATAAAGTGTTAATTTTTTGTTCAAAATATGGATATTCTTCAGGTGGTCACACCGGCTTCATTGGTCCGATATCCCCAAACCCATCTCAAGCATGGACTCATATCAGTAACTCTAGGACTGAGGTTCACCCTAAGCAATCGACATTTTTTAGGCGGTTCCATGAGAGTGAAGTGCATTGCTTCGATGTCTCCAGAACTGTGGAGGGGGGACAGGGAGAGTGTGGTACAAAGCATGCCCGTGAAGGATATGAGGGAGGCACTTCTACTGGGTAAGTGAACTTCTGAGAATCGAGGATATATCTCAACATTGCTCTGTTTCGCTTTGTCATTGGATTATTTTGATTTACTTATATTGCCGGACTTTAATGATTTCATTGAGAAGCATTAACTTGTTAGCCTCCTAATGTTGCCAAACTTTCGAAGGTTAAACACGAAGCAAATTAACATAAGGATGCAGTGCATTTCAATCGTTTGTTGAAATAAAATATTGCCCATCAACAATGCTTACTCTATTTCAGTTAACTGTGTTTCGAAAATCTGCATCTACCTTTTAGTTCTAATCAAGTGTTTTTCTTCTCAATTTCAGTGAAAAGCTCGAGCAGTAACGTTTTCAATCCAACATACATTCTTATACTTCTATCTTGTGGAATAGTTTTCTGGAATCGAAATTGAGCACCTATAGGACAGAGAGCTAAACCATGAAATTATGTAGCAAGTACTGGTCAACTTGTATTTTTGTGATAAATATGAAGATTTGAATAGATCCGATACCCAGCATAACTTTCGAAAGTGCTGTGAAGTGATTATTTTGAAAACACTATCCTGTGATTTTTCTGATGACATATTTAGTTTATTGTCAATGACATTGTAAATAATCCATGAGTTTATTTTTTTCATTCAACATTATATTTCCCTCTCGAACAGATGGTTTATTTCTGTGAATACTGAAAATTAAAAAGAAATTTAGTAATTTATTCTCATCTGAAGGATTCATCAAGAAAATAATGAATTCAACCACTTCAACTCGGAATAAGAGTCGATTACTCTTCGGATTATTCAAAATTGTCCGACTAGAATTAGAACCAGGAGGTGTGAATCGAACTGCTGAGCTCAAAAATGCCACAAAATTTCTAATATAAATATTGAAAATATCAAGAAAACACCGGAAGCGTGGGGTATTTATATATCGAAATAACCATACTTGAGAAATAACGTAGGAACTTCACAACATAACGGAACTTGAGGCTAGTTTCATCAGAGGTTTTTCAATACAGTGAAATTGCCTCTTTCAGATTTTAAGTTCTGACATTTTATTTGAGCACGTTGAATGGGTTGTTAAATTCTAGTAAACTTTAACATGAGAGGATAGTTATCCCAAAAATCCAACGTTTCCACACGTTATGACAGACGTTTTGGAGCAGAGAATTTGTAATCACATAAAAAATTATTATTGATTAACTCTCGCTCATTAATTATTAGGTTGGGTTAGGTTAAGTTAAGTCAAAATAATTGTTTCCCTACATCACGATTACAAATTCTCTGCTCCAAAACGTCTGTCATAACGTGTGGCAACATTGGATTCTTGGGATAACTATCCTCTCGTAACTTTAACTATCAAACGTCATCAATTACATACGAAAATATAACTGAATGACAATCATATAAATATGGTGTTCACCTCATGCCCAACAGATAAAAGTTAAGACATCCGGCTAGAAGATCATTCCTTATCCTTTACTTACGTTATGTGCTTTCAATCTTCATTTATTCCTCTCACGATATTTCTTGAGTTACATATGTTTATGTGAATGAATTCAAGAAATGTTTGCATCTTCATTTCATAAAGATCTGTCAAGAGTCAAGTTGGATTGAAATGGGTAAAGCGCATTTGATTCACTTCTTCGAATTATGTATGTGATCCTGATAACTTTGTAAGACATCTGTTAAATTATAATTATTGTGAAAATGATAACAACGCGCGAAAACATATGGAAATATGCCCAGTAAATGAAGGGAGTTTTTCATGTGGTGGAGTAATAGGTAATGAAACGTATTTTTTATACAAAACATTGGAAAATTCAGCTTTATGGTTCTTCTCCCTTGAGTAACATTTTATATTACTGTTCTTCTGAAACAATCTCTTCTCACTAAAAAAAATTCACGTTATGAGCCTACAAAGCTTATCAGGATACTGATCTTCAATTGATTTGTATAGAACCTACCCATCTTGTGATAAACTTGTAAATTTCCTGCGAAAATCCCATCAATGTATCTGAAAATTTGTACAGCCTTGCTTGTTGAGTGAATTTGCTGAATATTTTCTCTGTTAATAGCAATAGCATATTCATTTAAAATAATTTAGGGAAATATGTCATAGCGATGTGTCAGCTTGAAAATATATTTTGGAATTAACATACAAAATGTGCATTCTACTCTGATGGTTCTTGGGAGAACAAATTTCAAATAAATGGTTTCGAAAAAGTTTTTTTTTATACAATTCTAAAAAACCAGACAATATTCCATTCGAAAAATTGACTGTCCTTAACGAAGAAGTGTGATACCTATATCCCAAAAAATGTTTTAGGTACGATAAGTGATTTATTTAAATTACTAATTTACTAAATTTATATGAAATACTAATTTATTCTAGATAAACTAATAAGCGAGCCAAGAAATCATTCCGTTTAACCCCAGAGAACACCAAATCCATCATTTGCAACTGTATACCGGTTTCGACCTTCTCAAGTCTCATCAGTACAGTTCAGCGAAGATGGATTCGATGCAAAAAACGAAAATCTTCAAAATGGAACGCAGCGGCGATCTGAGATAGTTTCCCCATTCACGCCACCCGTCCGCTCCAAAAGCAAACGTTTTTCAATCTCTGTAGGCAAACAAAACGACTTCCTAACCCCCTGACAAAAAACCACCATATGTACCAACCGCAAACATGGCGGCATAATTGTCACATGTGGGAATATGGGTTTAAGGTAGTCAACCTTATTCGTTCGAATAATTATTAACAAGAATAATAGAGGTATTGGCCGATCATCTGAAGATTCAGATTACATGAAGTGAAACAGAAGAGACGTTGTTCTAGATAAACTAAAAAGCTAGCCCACAAACCCGTTTAACCCCAAAGGACACCAAATCCATCATTCGCAACTATAGACCGGTTTCGACTTACTCAAGTCTCATCAGTACAGTTCAGCGAAGATAGATTCGATGCAGAAAACGAAAAACTTTAAAACGGAACGCAGTGGCGATCTGAGAAAATTTCCCCATTCACGCCACCCGTCCGCTCCAAAAGTGCTGTCTGGGGTTAAGCGGAATGATTTATTGGCTTGCTTATTTGTTAACTTAATCTAGAAAAATTTTTCTTTTGTTTCACTGCATGTTATTTGAATCTTTAGATAAACGGCCAACCAACTAGCTATATTATTCCTGATTTATTTAAGTTTATTCGTATTGGAATGATGGGTTAGTGGCTTGAGGACAAGGCTCAGTTTATTCGTATGTTACTTCATGTATTATTATTCTGTCGGGATAAGTAGTAAGTAAATAAGCATTTTTGGGTACCAAACAATTTCTTCGGATGTGGATCTAGCAATCAAGTAATATATAGAACGAGGTTTTCTTAACGGTAAGTAACATATTTGCTATGAATAGTTTGAGATATCTCCATTCACCAAAGTATACACCATCAGTTTGAATACTTCGAAGAAAATAAAATAGGGGCATACTTTTTCACTTTCGTGATGAAAATGCAGCGGAGAAACTTAATCTTGATTTATGCTGCCAAAAATTAGACAAATCACATAAATAATATAAACATGAGTTGAAGTTCCTATTTTTAAGTGACAGCAAGTGTGAAAAGTAAGAAGAGGGCCAACTTTGAACTTTCTACGATAATTGAACGAGATTTATTTATTGCTATTTCTTACGTGATATTTGTTATTTTGGGCTGTATAAATCCACACTCATCCGATATAGCTCTTGTGCTTTCAGGGCTGATGAAATATTCATTACAGTTTCAATTATCGCAAGTTATCTGCATAATGCTGAACCTACTGAATAGTTATTACAGTGTTTGGATTATGTAAGATATCCTCAACCTCCTGAGAATCATTTGTTTGAAACATTATGATAGTTTGTTGAAGCTAAACATTGAAATAAAAATTGAAAAGCACTGCCGTGCGTCCGGAGCTTTTGAGCGCTCGTTCATCCACCTCGTAGGTAGATTCGCATTTTCCTGTTTAAGAAACCCCTCGTGTAAGTACAACGAGCGCTCAAAACTTTAAAACGAAGGCGTGATTCAGGTGACCAATTTTTTTCGATAATTCGCTGGAAAATTCTACGGTATCTCCTATAGCTTCGCGATCTGGATGAAATTTCGCAAGTAGTTTGAAAACATTATTCTTCATCTATGTGCTTTCTCATCCCAATCCAATAAGTAGACGAAATTATAAAGATAAACTTAGTTTATGTCGTCACCTGATGAAGCCATGGTATGGCGAAACACGTGTAGTGGTTTTGTTGAACTATTGAGTAGTGAAAATCGTAGACTAAGTTAATTAGTGAATACTAAGTTAATATAGATTTTCATCAAGTATCGGCCGAATCAATTAAAAAATTCGAATAACGCTCTCTCGTCTTTTCGTAGAAACAAATGAGTTCAAGAGAGATATGGACTTTTCAAAGTATGGCTCAGCTTATATCATATAAAAATACTGTTATGGTTCAATTTTTGATATTAATAATATTAAATTTTTGTGAAAGAACGAGTAACAATATTAAAATAATTTTGTGTTTCGGTTTTTCTTTTATTTTTCCCGCGACTCTTTTTAAGAGGGTTCTCAAGGTGCACAAATAGAATAATTTTCGTTTACAACAACTTATTATTTAAATTCAATAAACTAATTCTAATAATTTCATAAATTCTAAATTATTACTCCTTTTGAACAAGATCTAAATTAAAAACTCACAGTGAATAGCTTACTCTAAATATAGTTCATCAAAATGCAAGCTTCAAATTCCTCGTCCGTTTCGTAGTAAATATCTTGGAATTAAGTGATTGATTTTATAAGATGTATTGCCTCGGGTTCCACTAATATTTCTGGAATGAGCTGTTGGGCAATTTTATCCCACAGTCTTCTTCTAAACTGTGAAATCGGCAATGAGTATACTGCAGTTTGATTCTGGTATCTTCTTCATGATGTAAGGCTGCATAAATCTTCGATAATCTTCGTTTTCAAATCTCAATTTTAATAATACTATTCAAAGAAGAAGTTTTTCCACACTGACTTGTTACAATTGTCAAAAAAAAATTGGTTTTCTTAATTCTAATAATTCAATAAATTTCTATGGTAACAATTAAATTAATCTGAACCATCTTAAAAACTCATTTTAGTATAATTTATACGATATTTTTAAAAAAATTCTTGAATTTTGGTGATCTAATTTGAATTTATTTTTTACTTTTGGATTTCCATTTTATCTTTCCTCATCTGAAGCGTATTATTAGGATGAAGCTATGGCATAAATTCAGAATATCTAGACTCGCTCATTACACGTTTTTTTGAGCGTTCGTACTACTTGCACGAGGGCTATATCATTTCGTCACGATGTCTGTATTTTTCGAATTTTGTGCCGAAAATGGTCTCAATCGACTATGTTCGACTCACTGATGACGAATCCGTCGGAAAATTTGTCGCCGTCCGTCTGTCCGTCCGTCCGTCCGGCCGTAAGCACGATAACTCTAGAACGGAACAACCTAGAGACTTGAAATTTTCAGTGTGAGTTCAGTTCCCGAATCCCTCGGTTGAGTTCGTTAATGGGCCAAATTCCACCAGGGGTTCCGTAAATATGGCCGTTAAAAGTTTTGTTCCACTGATAACTTGAAAACTAAAGATTCGATCGAGATGAAATTTTGCACTCGAATGGAGAATCAGGTGTTCAAGCTACATGTGAAGCATAGAAACCATAGAAAATTGTAACTTTCGAACGGAAATGCCTAAGGACTTGAAATTTTCAGGATAGGTGTGGATCTCGAATGTCGTGATCACGTTCATCTATTAGCAAAATTATACTAGGGGTTCCGTATATATGGTCATTTGAAATTCAGTTTTCTTGATAATTTCAAAACTACAGATTCGATCGTGACGAAATTTTGTATACTAATGGACAATGATATATTCAAGCTACATTTCTTCAGATCACATGACCAGAACCATAGAAACCATAGAAAAACATAACTTTCGAACGGAAAGGCCTAGGGACTTGAAATTTTCAGGATAGGTGTGGATCTGAAATGTCGCGTTCACGTTTATCAATGAGCAGAATTATACTAGGGGTTCCGTAAATACGGTCGGTTGAAATTTTAGTTTCTCGATAATTTCGAAACTACGGATTCGATCGAGATGAAATTTTGTATTTTAATCGAGAATGATATAATAAAACAATATTTTGTCCAGATCGCATAATCAGAACCATAGAAACCATAGAAAATTGTAACTTTTGAACGGAAAGGCCTAGGATTTTGAAATTTTCAGGATGGGTTTGGATCGCGAATATCGCGGCCACGTTCATCAATGAGCAAAATTAGACTTGGGGTTCCGTGCATATGGCTGTTCAAAATATTTTTTTCCTGATAATTTCGAAACTGCTGATTGGATTAAAATGAAATTTTGCACCTAGTTTAGGAATAATGTATTCAAACTACGTGCCAAATTTTTTGCAGATCGCACCACCAAGATCATAGATACCGTAGAAAATTCTAGCGAATTATCGAAAAAAAAATTGGTCACCTAAAGCACTGACATGAAGTCTGGAGTTTCGCAAGTTTCAGAATTTTTGTGACAGCTATCGAAAATTCCTTCAATTGATTTCTAAAACTGGAAAATGCTTATCTACCTACAACAGTGGTTCTTAACCTTTTAGTGATCAGGGACCATTCGACAAAATTGTTGTCTTGTCACGGACTACTAACTGTTTGGAGGTAATATCACGAAAAGATAATTTTTTTTTAAATAAATAAAAGGTTGTTATACCATGGATTTTGAATGAAACACGCCTACAATCGTTCGGAGCCAACAGTATTCAATTTTTGCAATTTTATAGAAATACAGAAGCTATATTATTTCAATGGGATTTTTGTGTCTACAGACTATTCACCAATTTCTGAATCCTTGGTTTCTGTTTTCGATTATCAGTAGTGCTGAGAACCCCTGCTCGCATAAATATGTTGATGAAAACAGTGTGAGGTAATGAATAGCAATATCTCGAATCTTTGGAAAAGATACTGCTTTTTGGCCCCAGAAGTCTTCCAGATTAATTACTGCCTCGAATGTATCCTTCGAGTTACTGTCATGTTGCATTTCAATTACTTCTTCTTGAATTTCATCAGACACCTCAGAAACATTGACCATAAAAGGATTACGGATCAGTCTCCGAATACCTTCGTCCTCGCAGTCAGGAAAATAGCGATCGAATTCACTCTTCAAGTTCTTCAAATGGTTGGAAATGTTCTTTTGTATTTCTCCTTTAGTTTCTGGACATGATGTGTCCATAATAATTTGGTTCAGCGTATCAAACGCAGAAAAGTTTTGTCTTCCGACTTTGTTTTTAGCGATAAATGCTGTGATTTTGTCTTCATTTGCAAATATATTCCTCGTACCTTGCAACTTGCAATTTCCAGATCCTTGAAGTTGGAGGTTCAATTTATTGAGTTGTGCGAAAAAATCGACCAAATAAGCAAGATGTAGGTATCTGAAATTTGGACTCACAGAACTGATCCAGCAACTCTTTGTTTTTGTCAGTTAAGAATATTTTTACTTCCTCTCTAAGTTCATTCAATCTGGAAAGCCAGCCCACTTTCGTATGGAACAGCTGAGTTTCGTGCTTAGAGTCATATCAGGGCACAAATGTTTGAAGAAGCGAGTGTTTAGTGCACTATTTTTAATGAAGTTGACCACTCTGATATTGCAACAGCCAAGCATTCTGGAAACGTTTTTACAAGCAATGCTCGACGATAACTGACACAGTGTGACGTAATTGCGGATTGATTTTTCGTTTTTATCAATGCTGCAAGACCAGAGCGAGAACCGAGCATAGTCTGTAAAAAAGCCTGCAAACTTTTGCCACATAAGTCCATGTTTATCCAAATAATGACCAAAACATCTGCACCTCTGGACGTCGTCTCCAGTTTTTGGGAAAATAGTAACTCCTCCTGAATGTTTATATTTTCATTCAAAAATCGAAAAAATACAAGCAATTGACAAAATTGTGAAATATCAGTAGATTCGTTACATTGAAGTCCAACATTGTCGATTGAGACCATTTTCGGCTCAAAATTCAAAGAATACAGACATCGTGACGAAATGATATAGCCTTCGTGTAATTGGAACGAGCGCTCAAAACCAATCCACTATCACCTACAAAAATAGGATTATTCTTTTAGCATTGATGAATATATGAAATTCCAGATTATGAATGTGGACCACGATTCAGAAAATGTGGACCACGATTCAGAATCGACTCTAATGACTATGCCACATGATACAAAGAAAAGTATTCTTTGTGTCATATGTTTGTGTCGGATAGCTTCGCGGACCACTTCGTGTGCTTCCAGGGACCACCAGTGGTCCGCGGACCACCGGTTAAGAACCACTGACCTACAAGGTGCATGTACGAGCCCTCAAAAGCTCCTGCCTTCACGGCAGTGCTTTTCGTAATTTTTTCAACGCAAGATATATTTATTGCATCAAATTCCTAGTTTCTCTATTACCGTGGTTCCTTCATCTATTCAATTTTGGACGAAGAGATATTTGGTCACGTAGTTCTTCTGAGAAAATGTCAACTATTGAAGTATATCCCCAATAGCAATTTGAAGCATCAGCAGTTCACTCAATAATACAACGACAATTAATTTGAATAACCTACAGTCTAAGCCTCGCGCCTTTGCACGAAGTCTTCTAAGAGTTCGTGAAGCTAAGGCTTCAGAAAAATTATTATCATTGTTTACCGACCGTCTCTTTAGATCCTATCTGACATCTGAGTTCATGCTGTTCCCGTGATTCGCGTTCATCGATAGCATGTTTTTTAAGAAGTGGCGTTTTCTTGTAGGATAATTTCTGTGAATTAAACATCGCTGTAGCGGATTTGAACAGAATTATTCGAGGCGATAAAAAAGGATTGGTTGGGTTTTTGGTTGTTGGTACATAGGTTTCAGCTGATCTTTAAACCTATTTATGTGAATTTGTCTGTGTAGGAAACGTAAATGGAAATAATTGGAATAACTGTAACAGTGACTTTTTTATTAGTAATGTGAACCTTTTCCTCGTTGTTTTTTTCCTCGGATTGAGAATCTATCCATTGTTGGGGAGCTATTTATTTCGGAGCGGAAGAGGCGAATTCAGAACTGCTGGCAGTGAGTTTAACCCTTAACTACTAACGTATCAAATATGTAATATTGTCACTAAATGAACGTCTCACAGACGGCTATATATAATATAAATAGTCATATTACTATAAGATTCTATAGTTTTTACTTTGTAAACTGTTTATATGTTCTCTTTATTATTCCAGAGGTGAAAATTATGCTCAGAAATGAAATAAAATTTCAATATTCATAGAAAATCACAAATATCTAAAGGAGTTCCAAATATTCAGCATTTTGACATCGATCTTTCAAACAACTGAAATTTTATTGAAAAACTCTTGAAATATGTAAATTTCTCATTCCTCTTGTTACAATAGGAGTTGAACTGAAATGTAGTCAAAAGAATTGGTCCAAAACAAGTATTTTGAAAAAACTGACAATGCATGTCTATCACGAATTTGATAAACAATCTAGGCAAATTGGATTCTGGCATTCGTGACGAACATAAGCCATTCTCAACATCTGCCAGATATGGGGGGGTCCTGGGGGTAATACCCCTCCCCCAAGATTTCCAAAATATAATGTTTCAGAATTATCGCCAAGATTTGATGGGGACCTGATGAAATTTTTTTATCGATTACCTCCCAAGAAAAAAAAAGATCTACGCCCTTGGCCGTTGTTCTTTTCTTTCGATAAGAACAAAGAGAGCAAATTCTTCTTTTTTCCAATGTTTTCAATCAGTTTCAGGTATATTTTTAGCTCTTCATTATACTTTTTATTGTTACGTTAATGCTAACTATACGTCTACGAGACGGCAATCGATCTTTCACTAAAGATATCTCGAAAACTAGACGATGTACGACAATAAAATTCAGGGTACTAAGTGAGTGTGGTACGTGAAAGGGCAAGGGCAGAAGTTGAAAGGGAGAGGTCATCTGACAAATTGGATGAGGTCGTGCCTTTTCTGAGACGTATGATTAGTGGTTAAGGGTTGATAGAAGAGGAAGTTAAAGACATGGTATTGTGAATACGTTTTTGAGCGCTCGTTCTTCTTACACGAGGGCAATATCATTTCGTCACGATGTCTGTATTCTTCGAATTTTGAGACTAAAACGGTCTCAATCGACAGAGTTCGACTCACTGATGACGAATGCGTCGAAAAATTCGAGTCTGTCCGTCCGGCCGTCCGACCGTTATTGGGCAAAATTCGACCAGGGGTTCCGTAAATATGGCCGTTCGAAATTTTGTTCTCCTGATTAGTTTCAAACAACTAATTCGAGCCTTGTGAAATTTTCCACTCAGATGAAGAATGACGTGTTCAAGCTACATGAGTGATCTAGACAATGTTGTCTAGATCGTAGGACCAGAACCATGAAAACCATAGAAAATTATAATTTTCGAATGGTAAAGCCTAGAGACTTGAAATTTTCAGGGTAGTTATGGATCTCGAATTTCGCGGTCACGTTCATCAATGAGCAAAATTAGAGTAGGGGTTCCGTAAATATGGTCGTTTGAAATTTAGTTTTCTTGATAACTTCAAAACTACGGATTCCATCGTGACGAAATTTTGTATTTTAATGAAAATTGATATATCCAAGCTACATTTTATTCAGATCGCGGAACAAAAACCATAGAAAATTATAATTTTCGAACGTAATTTTCAATATAGTAGTGGATCTCGAATGTCGCGGCCACTTATATAGTTTTTGAGCGCTCGTACAACTTACACGAGGGCTATATCATTTCGTCACGATGTCTGTATTTTTCGAATTTTGAGCCGAAAATGGTCTCAATCGACTATGTTCGACTCACTGATGACGAATCCGTCGGAAAATTCGAGTCTGTCCGTCCGGCCGTCCGGCCGGCCGGCCGGCCGTAAGCACGATAACTGTCGAACGGATTAACCTAGAGACTTGAAATTTTCAGTGTGCGTTCAGTTCCCGAATGCCTCGGTTAAGTTCGTTAATGGGCCAAATTCCACCAGGGGTTCCGTAAATATGGCCGTTCAAAGTTTTGATCCCCTGATTACTTGAAAACTACAGATTCGATCAAGATGAAATTTGGCACTCAAATGGAGAATGAGGTGTTCAAGCTACATGTGAAATTTTGTCCAGATCACATGACCAGAAACATAGAAACCATAGAAAATTGTAACTTTTGAACGGAAAGACCTAGGGACTTGAAATTTTCAGGAGAGGTGTGGATCTCGAATGTCGTGATCACGTTCATCTATGAGCAAAATTATACAAGGGGTTCCGTAAATGTGGTAGTTTGAAATTTAGTTTTCTTGATAATTTCAAAACTACAGATTCGATCGTGACGAAATTTTGTATACTTATGGAGAATGATATAATGAAGCTACATTTCTTCAGATCACATGACCAGAACCATAGAAACCATAAAAAATCATAACTTTCGAACGGAAAGGCCTAGGGACTTGAAATTTCCAGGATAGGTGTGGATCTCGATTTTCGTGATCACTTTCATCTATGAGCAAAATTATACTAGGGGTTCCGTAAATACGGTCGTTTGAAATGTTGGTTTCTCGATAATTTCGGAACTACGGATTCGATCGAGATGAAATTTTGTATTTTAATCGAGAATGATATATTAAAACAATGTTTTGTCCAGATCTCATGACCAGAACCATAGAAACCATAGAAAATTGTAACTTTTCAACGGAAAGGCCTAGGAACTTGAAATTCTCAGGGAGGGTTTGGATCGCGAATATCGCGGTCATGTTCATCAATGAGCAAAATTAGACTAGGGGTTCCGTAAATATGGCCTTTCAAAATATTTTTTTGCTGATAGTTCCGAGAATACTGAACGGATTGGGATGAAATTTTGCACCTTGTTGAGTAAAAATGTATTCAAACAACGTGCAAAATTTTGTCCAGATCGCACCACCAAGACCATAGATACCGTAGGAAATTATAGCGAATTATCGAAAAAAAATTGATCAGCTGAAGCACTGACATGAAGTCTGGAGTTTCGCCTGAGTTTCAGAATTTTTTTGACAGCTGTCGAAAATTCCTTCAATTGATTTCTGAAACTAGAAAATGCGAATCTACCTACAAGGTGCATGTACGAGCGCTCAAAAGCTCCTGCCTTCACGGCAGTGCTTTTCGTAATTTTTTTCTGATAATTTCTAAACTGCTGATTGGATTGGAATGAAATTTTGCACAGAAATGAACAGTAATGTATTCGAACTACGTGCGGAATTTTGTCCAGATCGCATTACCAAGATCACAGACACTGAAGAAAATTCTAGCGAATTATCGAGAACAAAATTGGTCACTTAGCACTGACGTGAAAACTGGAGTTTCGCCTTAGTTTGATAGCTCGCAGAAATTTCTTCAATTAGTTTCTGAAATTGAAATTTGTGAATCTACCTACAAGTGCACGAACTAGCGCTCAGAAGTTCCTGACTTCACAGCAGTGCCTTTTATAATTTTTGTTTTATTGGGAAACTCACTTACATGTTAGATGAGTTAGGTACAAATTCATTTCTTATAATTAGTATATCTGCACATAGAAATAAATTCATAAGAGAAGGCCAGTGGTTTATTTCCCCTCTACAGCAGCCACCACTAATGTTATATTTCACTATACACTATCTCGGCCCTCGTCGTGCTGACGACAATCCCGACCAAAACTAATGTTGCGTCTAGACGGCATAACCGCCAACGGTCAGTTGAATTTAATTCTCTCTAGTGTTCGCGTTCACGACGTGATAAACAATGGTTTGGGGCTCGAACAAAAATTTGGAATTGCTGTAATAGCATTATCTTCAACACATGAGCAAGTTAGGAAGAAAAGAAGAATGTGGGCAGAAAATGATGAAAAAATCAGGCACATAATGCTTCTTTAAGAAAAATGTTGACGATTTCGTTATTATTCAATAATAAATCACGATTGTTTCGATGAATTATTCAATTTAGTGAGTCCAACGATCTCTTAACGAAACACCAAAATGAGAAAAGCAGTCAGCGCTGAAGAAAGGCTGGTGATCTCCAATACTTGGTTCCTGGTATTCCTGTTACTAATCTGTTTACAGGAAACATTCTGTAAACACTCAAACCCTTTATACAGTTCCAGACATTTTATAATGACGTCGCGTTCCCTGAATACCATTCTACTACTCCATGAAGTTCTTTCAAGGATGTCTACCGAATGAACCCCGGTTTCTCGCTACGCAGGATTTAACAACTGTTTAGATAACATTTGCGTTGATCAGCCTCGAGAAGCCGCGGGTGAGATTCTGGTAGCACGGCTATAGCGGCTACAAACGATCAATTTTCGTCAGTATATGGGAGGTCACATGGCACGGCTACCTGACAAGAACTTTGTTTTTTTGTTTAGTCAGGGGGAATCCTCATGGACGAACTATCTCCGATAGATAGAACAGTGTGAGACTTCGTGTGAAGCACGACCTACTCTTACTAAACCTAACCAGCTGTTTTAGATTCCGGGCATTTATTACCTACTAACCTTTTGACTCTTCTTGTTCGTATCTCTATCACGATCTTTGTCGTGTGATGCTTGTGTTACCTATGAATTTGAATTTCATAGGAGTCTCTTCTTCTGGATGATTTAAATTGAGATTACTCAATTTATGTTTCTACGTAGTTGATCTCTGGGTCTTTTGTGATAGGTAGGTATCCTAACGACATCTTCTGCGGGGTTGTAGTCAATTAGTCTTCTTAGCTCATCATTTGGGTGTTGACTTGCTTTTTCAAATATCTTCTCGGCCTTCTTTTTTAGGAAATCTGTGACAGTCTCCCATTCTAAGTCTCTGTGGATCTGTTGGTTTCTTACGAACCACGGCATATTCATTGCTGCTCTGAGCAGTTTATTCTCTGTTGCTTGAATCTTCTTTATATGGCTATTGGCTGTATTGCCCCATGCCGCCGAGCCATATGTTAGTTGGGGTCTTGCAATTGACTTGATCATTCGTAGTTTCGTGCTTTGGTTTATTTGGCTTCTTCTTCCTAGTAGTGGGTAAAGTCTACTCATTGCTGAGTTTGTTTTATCCACTGCATATTTTATATGGTTTTTCCATGTAAGCCCTTTATCTAGTTTTACTCCTAGATATTTGACTTCATTTTCCCATTTTATCTCTTCTCCATCTATCTGTAGGTTGGAATTAATTTCAAGTCTCCGCTTCTGTAGTAGAATAGCTTGGCTCTTGTTGCTATTTATCTGAATTTTCCATTTAATGAACCATTCTTCTAAATCTTCTAGTGCTTCTTGCAGTCTTCTGTGTATGACATCTGGTCGGCGATGTCTGAAGGCTATTCCCGTGTCGTCTGCATAAAGGGCTAGCAGATTCCTTGGGTTCTTAGAAATATCGTAGATATATATGTTGTAAAGCAGAGGTCCTAGAACTGATCCTTGGGGCACTCCTGCTTCTACTTGTCTGGTGGTAGATAATGTGTCATCTATTTTGACATAAAAATTCCTGTTTCTCAGGTAGTTTCTTATTATCTTGCAGGTTTTGGTGGTGTTGCCTGTCATCATCATCTTGTAGGCAAGTCCTTCGTGCCAAACTCGGTCGAAGGCTCTCTCGACATCTAATAGCACTAATCACAGGGCTTGTTTATTCTGAAATCCTTCAGTGACATATTCAGTGATCCTTAACAGTTGAAGTTCTGTGGAGTGATTTCTTCTGAATCCAAATTGTTCCGGTGGTATCAGATTCAGCGCTTCTGTTTCTTCATTAAGTCTTTTTGCAATAACTCTTTCGACAATTTTTCCAAGGGCTGACAGTAGACTTATCGGCCTGTAGTTTTGTGGGAATTTTCTATCTTTTCCTGGCTTATTGAACACAATGACTTCTGCTGCTTTCTATCTTTCCGGATAGTATTCTGTTCTCATCACTGCGTTTGCTATATTGGTTAGCGCTGCTATTCCTTTTCTGGGCAATTTCCGTAACATAAAGTTTGTTACTTTGTCTGGAGCTTTCCTGTTTCTCAATTTCTTGATGATTTCTTCAATTTCCGTTGGTGTTGTTGGGTTTGGGATGGTATCGCATTCCGGCAGTTCCAACATCAATTATTCATTTCCTTCGACTTCTTCTTCTAAGTCTTCATTGTCATCGTCTTCTCTGTAGTTGATTCTGGCTTCTCGTTCTATTGCGTCAACCAGAGCTTCGGCTTTTTCAAGCTTTGAGTAGGCCATCCCATTAGCTCCGTGTAGAGGGGGAATTTCGGTTTTCTCGCGTCGTAAGCACTTTTGCATCTTCCATGCTGAGTGGTCTATGGTGTTTAGCTCTCTAACTCTTTGGTTCCATCTGTCTGTTCTCAGTTCTCTCAGTGCATTTTTCAGCACTTGGCTGTGTTTATTCAGCTCTTTCTTGTCTTCTCCTCTATGTCAAGTTCTGTAGTTCTTCCTAAGTTTTCTTTTCCTCTTCATAAGCTCCTTTATTGCTTTTGGGGTTTCACCATGTGGCAGACACCATGTTTCGGGGCTGGCCTTTCGATTCTTCTGGTACTTTCCTCGTAGGCTTCTTTTATTCGGATTTCCAATTTTTCAACTTCATCTTCTAGATCTTCAGGGGTTCTTATCTGTGGAGTTTCAGTAATTTTCTCCTGGAGTATTTCACTGTACTTTTGCCAGTCTGTGGAGTCTTTCGTTTGAAGTTCTTCTGTTATCGGTCTGCGTCCCAATCTGGGTTCTATTGGGTTGTGGTCTGATGTGCCCTCTTCTATAGTATCAAGTGTGAAATCTTGGGTAATATCTTTCATTATGACGATATCTTATACGTCCGGTAGGCCATTACTTCTGGGCAGGTAGGTCGGAATTTCAGGTCCTAATACTATGGCATTTAGTTTTTCGGCGTACTTCTTAAGCTTCTTCCCATTTTGGTTTTCAGTTCTGCTATTCCATTCTCTTGATTTACAGTTCATATCGCCAATAATGATGTTCGGGTAATTTCCTTCAAGCATCTTCTTCAGATCTTCCTCTATTAAGTCGTTTTGGGGTGGTTTGTAGGCTGACGTAATTTTCATTTGTCCTCGATTCGTATTAACTATAATCGAGACGGCTTCTATTTTCCCATTATTCAGTATATCGTCAAAATAGTGGTCGATGTTCCTCTCGACTATTAGGGCTACGCCCCCTCCTGTACAATTTCTGTATATTTCATGGTCGGGAAATGAAATTCTATTTCTTGTAGATAGTCTCGTTTCTTGAATGGCTATAATATCCGGTTTTTTCTCGGATATTATTTCTTCTATTTCAGATCTACGGGCTCGTAGACCGTTTGCGTTCCATGAGACTATCTTTAGGTTGTTTTTATTTTCGTTAGTCACTAGCTCCATTAATTGGGTTTAGTGAGTTTTCGGAACTTTTTGTCCATCTCTATTTCCAGGAATTTCATGAGCTTGCTCATGATATTTTTGGTGAAGGTAGGTCTCGGTGATTTCGGGTCCTTTCTTGTTGGTCTCTTCTTTCTTCTTTTGGCTGCTCTTCTTGGATTTTCCATTTTTTGGGGCTTCTTTCTTCTGCTCTTGTTTGAGTGGTAGCGTTTTCTTCTTCTTATCTTCTTCCTTCTGTTCTTGTTGGACAGTAGGCATCTTTTTCTCTTCTTCTTTTCTTGCTTTGGTCGCAATCTTCTTCCAGTTTCCATTCGCTACATCCTTTGTAGCTGGCTGGGTGACCTGTTTTTTCGCAGAGCGCACAGGTAGCATTTCTCTCCTCGTTTTCTCTTGTTAGCGTACAATTTTTACTATTGTGCGCTCCAGAGCATTTAACAAAGCTCCATGGGAATGTGCATTTACTTTGCGCATGTCCATAACGTTGACATCTATGACATTGGCCAGGTCCAATGCTCTTTTTCTTTGGCTCTACTACACAATTTATACCGTAGAGCTGTTTCACTTCGAATACCCTCTTATTTTGGGTTTTCACCAAGAATAAGGGTATTGCCTTTTTGGTTTTGTTGGATGTCATCCTTATGACATCCGCGTCGGTAATGCCTTGCTCGGCGAGGTCTTCTAAGATGACGTTAATATCGGCGTCTAGTGGCAGACAACGTACCACCGCGTAGATTCTCTTCTCTTCTTCTCTTTGGAGGGTGTAGAACTCTTTATTTCTCGACTCGAGGAATTTCGTCATCTTCCTGTGGTCGTCGGGGGATTGGGGAACAACACGAATGCCGTCTCTTACAGTGGTCGCTCTCAGGTATTTAATACCCTTCATTTGCATCTCTCTCGAGATTTGTGTCCAGTCGGCCGTGCCTCTTAATGTCACTGGAGGGACTTTTCCTTTTTTCTGCTCGATTGGAGCAATTTATTCTGCGGTTGCAGAAATAGCTTCTTCTAGGCGTTTTCCTTTTTGCAATGCTGCAATATACGACTTCTTCGTAGGTGGCCCTCCTGCTGCATCATTAAATTCAGTAGGTTTTTTCCTTTCTTCTTTTTGGATTGTGGGGGTTGACACTGTCTCCTCTGTCCCAGAGGAGAAGCCATTTTCTTTTCTCTTAGCCCGTTTCCGCGGCTTCGAGGACTGAGACATTTCTGCTCTCAAGGATTTCACCTCATCTGATAAAGTTTTAAGACTCTCCGTCAAAACTTTCATCTGACTCATGAGGGTGTTGATATACTCCTTCTGTTCTTGTATAATCCGATCTTTATCGGTTTCCTCATTGGCATCTTCTACTTCAACACCCATATCGGATATTTCTTCATCCGACAAGTTTTCTGCGTCGGATTCTCTTTCTTCATTTGCAGAGTCGTATTCCGACATTTTGTCAGAGTGACTCAGCAAACGACACTTGAACACTTTTTTCACTTTTCACCGACAAGAACTTTGTCAGATGACACGGCTACACACTCCTGATATGATGTCCAATTAGACCAAAGCGGCCCGTGGACTCGACCAGATTGTGTAGTGTATACCGGCTTTTATAATGGACGAAGGGTAAAGAAGTCTTGTAAAATAATGGTTATGATTGATCTTGGACTAATTCTGTATGACAATTTTCAAAACAAAATTTCAACGTGATGAATTGAAGATAAACAAAATTCCTCTTGTGAAACAGGACAAAGATGGTATTTTACATTTTAAATTTTGATGTGCGTAGCATCTCATAGGAATCCCACGCATGCCATTTCTTTCTCACATATCCCTCTCCTCATTTTCCGTTAGGAAAAGAGCTCGAATCCACGATTTATGGCAGGAACTGGAGTGAAAGGGCCAATTACCATCACAATATCTACTTCAAACGATCGTATCCGATTCAGCATGATTCGAAGTTATAAGGCGGCAATTTTCAAGATCTGGTTTTATACTTTCCCACAAACGTTACCTTTCGATGAATGCGCATTCTGGGCACTGTAACATTACCATAAATTCGGAAAAGATGAAAGGGGAGTTATCATATATTATAATGATGTATTGAAGAAACGCGATATTTCAAAAGAAAGGGATTTTTCACATGAATAGTCGCTCTGATGAGGATTTGAAGTCACCCAACTCTGATCCCGAAGAACAGTTCGAGTAAACAGACAGAAAAAAACGATATTCATGTAATGAATACATTCGATTTTTCTTTGCTATGTGGCGTACGAAAGTCGTAACTATTGTACATTTCTGAATTTGTTTTTTTTTTATCCGTCTGTTTCCGGCGAAATGCTCTCTCACTAAACTTATCCTCCTCGAATAAAAATTCAATTTTGGTTTTGAATTGTTGTAAACAAAACCGGATCCATTTTCGATCTAGAGTGTCGACTGTTGTTCGGCGATCGTTCGCAGTAGATTCCACGAGTGACGGACGCACCGATTTGCTATCGAGGAACTTCATGATGATTTGTATTCAAGGAGGAGAGTTTCGTGAGGACTATGATGGAAGCGTCTTCCGCGAACTCGCTTTTGAACGGAAAGAAACTGGTCCTTACCGCTACCAACGCAATAAATAACTGAAAATTTCTAATGAACTGAACAATAAACATGCGCCAACAAAACTCAAAATCTAAAGGAAAAAAACTTCTTCACTGAGAATTTCGACAGCTAGTTTTTCAAGGCATGAAACATATGGAAATAAACCTTATTCACTTCAAGAATACTTCGCTAGCTAATACATGAAATGTACTGAGAGTTGAAAAAAAACGCGTTGTGTTCTGCCAGAGGAATCACTATGCCCATGTGTTTTTCACGTAGATATAATTTTATTTTTTGTGCTTCCTATTACAAGTATACAACTACAGTATAACCTCTTCACTCCGAACATACAGTAAAAATCCGGACACTCAACTATTACAAATATAATCCGGACGCATCTCGATAATTCGGACGGGATATGGAATTTCGACTTTAAACTTGTCAGGAGGATAGCGCCCGGAAGGCGGCGAGCTATTAAGTTCACCTAAAATTCAATCATGAAGAGCTTCGAAATAGAGCAAATTTAGGTTTGGAATATTTCGACTTTTTCGTTGTTATCTTGTTAGCCATGATATTATGACACAAGATTTTTTGTTGCAAATCACATGTATGATCTCCCCTTGAAATTTGGCCTCTTTAAAAGTAGACACCCTGTAAATAAATGTATTTCACATACGTTATGTATGTAGTGCATGGATGCACTATCAATCTACTGTTCGGTAATCCGGACAATTCTCTAATTCGGACACACACCCGGCATTTAGTTGTCCGTATTAAAGAGGTCGTACTGTATATCTTACTCAGTTTGAGCTTCTTGAAAATAATTATATACTTATGTATATACAGGCTGCCAGAAGTTTGCCAGTTGGTTTGTGGGCACGACAAAATAGCCAACGCATTCTGTTCGATGGGGGAGACAGTGCATGAACAAAGCTGATTATTGCGTGATTTCTTAGGTGTGAATGCAAGGTGATTAAGCTACTCATCGATATTGCAATTTGCCCTGGTTTAACAATGAATATGAGGTCATCACAGCTTCATTTGTGATTTGTCAGGAAATAGTATATTATTTCATAAGGAGAAGTGTCACTTTTCATGGCAAGCCTGGGTTTGCCGACTGAACGTAGTGAGGCGGGTAATTGAAGGCGAGCCATGAAAAGTCACTTTTCCTCCGAATGGAATATCGTCGGCCTAATTCGTTAACCTGCCAAGTCCATTTTTTGGTCAATTTCACTTTTTGAGCTAGTCATGAAGTTTAGACGATTACCTACCTTATGGGATAAGGTAAAAGGTCGATATCGGTATTCAATGTGGTAGAAAAGCCGTGCACGAAAAACTGCTTTGTACCCAATAGCAAATCTACATAATGAAAACCTGCTAAATCCCATTGGGGCCTCAGTTTTGTACTGATTATGGTCCACCGTATACGTGATTTTTTGGTGGCACGAAGTTATAGGCAATGTTTTGATCGAGTTTTTAATTGCATAGTGTTAGTGAAGGCCAAAATTATAAACAAGGTAAGTCTCCTTTGTTCCATATTTGAGATATACACTCACGTGCAAAAAAAATTGCAACAAGTTAATATTTGTGAAATTTGAGGTCTCGTAGTTTCTTTATTTTTAGTACAATTTTCGAATTTTGTCAGCAAACTGTAGATAAAATTATTAATTTGAACTTGCCTATTCGGACTTTCGTTAAATGCTGGCTTATAAGTCATTACACAGGGTTAATTAGAAGTTTGTTGTTGAACCCTAATTTTGAAACATCCTGTGGAATAATTTCGTGATCAAATTCTTTCAAAATACCAATTTTTGTCGAAAACTTTTCCTTTCCAACATTTTGTTTTTTGATTCATGCCTTTGAGTGCTCTAGTCTAATTCATTTTCAAGAACGAAATGAACGAAGACAACTACGGTTCACTGTAAGAATTGTAATTTTGTGAAGAGGTGAATTGGGGAAGGAAATTTGCACAGTAGCTGTTGCTCTTGTTGAAGATGAACGTAATTATGAATATGTTGCAAGAATTCTTCATGTTTATCGCTCTACCGTCAAAAGAGTGGTCGAAGCTTGCAGACCAGTAGCTGGACCAAACATACACCGAGTAGCTGAACTGCAATTTCCTACTGAACATTTACATTGTAACTTAGAGCAATGAAACAATGTTCTTTTCACTGACGAATCCAGATTCTCCTCACATTCTCCAGACGGATGGAAAAGAGTATGGAGAAGGAACAAAAACAATTTTTTTTCTTCAGAGTTCTTTCCCCTCTTAAAAATTAATTGGTGCACCTGAAGACATGAACCAAAAACAAAATGTTGAGAACGAATGGTTCTTTACCTAAATTGGTATTTTGAAAGAATTTGACCACGAAATTATACCACAGGATGTTTTGAAATTAGGGTTTAACACAAACTTCTTATTAACCCTGTATAAAGACTAATAAGCCAGCATTTGACGAAAGAACAAATGAGCAAGTTAAAATTAGTAATTTTATCTACAGTTTACTGCTAAAATGTTAAAAATGGAACTAAAAATAGAGAAACTACGAGACCTCAAATTTTACCAAATATTAGCTTGTTGCGTTTTTTTTTTTGCACGTGAGTGTATTTTCATTCAGTGTTACGTTATGGAAGCAATGGATCCAGTCTCTATAAAACTTTTTATAAGGATAACTAGCAACTTTTACCGCAGAAAAGGTCTTCACGATTTCATCCTTGTGAGATTAGTAATCTTACGCAATTGCACCAAAATCGACGTAAAATCACTCATTGGAAGTTTGAGGACTTGTAGCAAATCAGAAGGACTCTTCCACCCGACTATCATTGATATTACGATGATTTACCTCATCAATAGGTTATTTTGGTGATTTTGAATTAAGGGTCGCTAGAAGATTGTTTTTGGTTCAGAATTCAATTTTCTTCAGAATTTTGATTTTTGATTGTTTTTTCAGAATTTTCTTAATTTACTTGGCTCTCAAGTTTTATCTCTGATTAACTCATATGACTGTGACTTATATGGAAGTAACTAGTAAAGAACACTGAAAACATTTGAAATTATGTTGATTAATTACATTGTTTATAAAATACTAAAATAGTTAATACGGTTCCTTGTTTGAATACTGATTGTATTGTTAAAATTTTGATAATAAATGTTTTGATTGAAACTGATTGAATTGATTCGATTATAATATAATCCTCAATAGAGAATTACAAGCAAATAATGTTACTTCATGCTCATTTAAATGGAAAAACTGCTATGTCCTCAATCAAATTTAAACTTCATAACGAAAAGCTGCTAAGTGATTATTTTCCAAATTTTTTCGAACTGTGCTTAAGACATTCTATTTTCAAAACTCATAAAATATGTAGAATCATTATAGCAACCAAATGTATATTCAGAATCTTTATATGTGAAATAGAAAAGATATCTTTCAGTTTTTTCTCTCTCCTGTAAACTATGCAAAAATGGACTTAGCAGGTTAACGGATTAGGCCGACGATATGTTATTTTTTTCATACGTTTCGAAATCTGGCGATCCACCTTTAAATAAGACTTATATTTAGGATCTTTATAATTTAGTGATCAATGCCTAGTAACTTTGTCATACAAAATTAATTTTGATTTTGACTCCCGCGTACGGAAAGCTAATTCATCGTTCACATAGCAACACTATTTCCTACGGCGTGGGAAATGTAAAACTTTTCGATGATCCTGTCAGTCGAAATATGACGTTGTTTCTGTAATAAAGACAGGATCATCGAAAAGTTCTACTTTTCCTCCACCGTAGGGAAATGTTTTGCTATGTCAACAATGAATTACATTTCCGTACGCCGGAAGGAAATGAGTCGCTATGTATCGATGAATTAGTTACTACGAACAATTAACTTCATTTCCGTCAAAATCGAAATTAATTTTGCACGACAACCGTAACTAGGCAAATTTTGCATTGATCTTTCAATTATGAAGATCATAAATATGTGTCTAATCTAAAGCTGGATCCCCAGATCTCAAAACGTTTGAAAAAAAATAACAAATTCCATTCGGGGGAAAAGTGACTTTTCATGGCTCGTACTCAATTACCTACGTTTGGCGGCTAAACCCAGATTCGCCATGAAAAGTGACTCTTCTCCTCCTTATGAAATAATATACTAGTATGTACCCACTTTTCGAAGACCCGAACTTGTTTCATCGGGAAACTTTTTCTAATAGAATTGAATTTTTACTAGTGGCACTATTTTTTTCTGCTTTGAAAAGGTGCTTCAAAAACGGATTAGTGGACGGTTTCGTTAAGTTTCTCAATTTTCAATTTAGTAACTTATGAATATTTCAATTCTAGTTGTTGAATAAAAATAATTTTGCACCAAGATAAAGTCGAATTACTACTAGACTAGCTCTACATCTGGAAAAATAAAAGCACTCGATAACGAAAATAGGCGTCTCGAACTCCGGTGACCATCGAAATAAATATTTCATTCCACAACTAAGCGGCTCACTTTATACAGGGTGTTCCAGGAGTAATTGTACATACTCTTACCGAAGATAGAGGAAGATTTACCGTCAAAAATTAATTTCGGGTTTTTCCTCAGAAATCTACAGGGTGATTTTTCGAATTCATGGAAATACTATGACTATCATTAAAGCCAAACTAATCGACGGAATTTATTTAAACTCAGTACGTTGTTGACATGTTGGGATCAAGAGAACGAGATATCAATTATTTCGGACTCATTATTCCTCATTCAACTTGTTCAGGGTGAAAACATCACCTTGTATGTCGAATTTCGAATTATTGTTTTACCTTCCAAAAAGGTGGTATCATTCAAAGTTGTCACACCTACCCTACAGGAATTTTTTTAATGAATTTTTGAAATTGGAAATACACAAAAATGAAATATTATAACAGAAACGAAAAGAGAATATATTAATGGGCCATATTGTATATATAAGTGATTTTGAATTGAGAGCCATTTACTTGAATTCATTCTTCTAGTCGAATTCTCAGATGTAATATAGCCTTCAGAATCAAATCACTATTGTTTCTCAATACATCACAACCGTTTTGTATCCTGTTCATCAATTGTTCTCTTGACTATATGTCCTCAGCATAAACCATAACTTTCAATTTTCCCCACAGGAAACGGGATTCAGATCTGGAGATCGAGGAGGCCCTGAAACCGGACTCTCGTCTTATACATCCATTTAGATAAGTACTGTTGTCACTTCTAAGCCAAAATGAAGTCCAGCTGCTCACATTTTGAAAAGCTTTGAAAATGACAACTTTTGTAATTGTTATGAGGAATTAATCTTCTTGTATTGGACAAAATTCTATTTTCCTTATTTATTGTTGTTTTACTAATGAATTATTCATATTTCAGCAAATTCTCTTCATTTACCAGAAGTTCAGTAAGTTTTTTACGGAAAATTTCACGTATCATATTCATTCACCAGATATTTTAGTCCTGCTCATATATGATTCAATTCAATTTCGCTTCGTCAAATTTCAAAACTTCATTAATAATAAACTGTAGTTGTGACAACTTTGAATGATGCCTCATATGGAAGCTGCATTTGAGATGTCTTTGAAACGGTAAATAATAATTTGAAATTCGACATACAAAGTGTTGTTTTCTCCCTGAACGAGTTCAATGAGGAATAATGGGTCCGGTCGTGGGGTATCGAAATAATTGATATACCGTTCTCTTTATCTCAACACGTGTCAACAACGTCCATAGTTTCAATAAATTCCGTCTATCAGTTGGGTGTTGATAATAGTCATGGCATTTCCATGAATTCGAAAAATAACCCTAGATTTCTGAGGAAAGCCAGAAATTAATTTTTTAATGACAATTTGCACTCACCAAGTTCTACTCTACCTCTAGTAAGAGTAGTTACTCCCGGGACAGCCTGTATATTGAAAGAGTGTCAGCTATACTTCCTAAATATGCATTTTACACCTTAGGTGGTGATGATATTCAAACGTGAAAGTGTATAACATTTTTTCAGCCTCCTAAATATCAGTTCCTAAAAAGATGGCTTCAGTGTTATTCATTCCTCTCCAGGGACCTTCAGGAAATGTGGGTAGCCCTTCATTCATAATGGAGTATCAGGAAATTACCTCCTGTTCTTCTAAACGACCTGACATTTTTGTCCTCTTGAGAAATGATGATACTAGAACTGTACTCTGTCAAAGAATGGGTATGATTCAAGATAGATAATCGAAAATTGAATGAAGGTCCATCAAGCGTAGGTACTATAAATATTGCATTATTCTAGTAGAATGGTTTGTCCTCTTTTTGAGATTATACGAAAGATATTTCATAATTGAGGGTAAGGGATTGCTAGTGCGCTACGTCCTGAAAATCGTATGTGCTTTATTTAGCTAACCGCGGTGTATCCTAACCTACAGAATACCATCCACTTCTGAAATTCTAATATACTCTAGTAGCTGATACGACTTCAAGGAGAATATGTATTCAACATAATTGTTTTTAATGGACCAAATTTTTTCCCCATTTGCCCACATAATATTCATTTGACATTTTCTGCTAAACTTAATTCCATGAATGATTTCTGAGGTAAAAGTACCTCGTGTGGAAGCCTCTGGAAGATTAAGCATATTTATGCGGATGCCATGTTTTTGATTTATGGTTCTTAAATTCGGTCTTAAACAGGTCAAGTATGGAATGCTCTATACCTGACCTGGCAGATTTCGCCAGGGCGCTTTCCTGTCTTTCTCTTTTTGAGCGCTCACTCTTCTTACACGAGGGCTATAATCATTTCGTCACGATGTCTGTATTTTTCGAATTTTGAGCCGAAAATGATCTCAATCGACAAGGTTCGACACACTGATGACGAATCCGTCGGAAACTTCGAGTCTGTCCGTCCTGCCGTATACACGATAACTCACAAACGGAACAACCTAGAGACTCGAATGACGCGGTTAGGTTCGTTATTGGGCAAAATTCGACCAGGGTTTCCGTGAATATGGCCGTTCAAAATTCGAAATTTTGTTCTCCTGATTACTTCGAAACTACTGATTCGATCCAGGTGAAAGTTTGCACTCAGATGGAGAATGACGTGTTCAAGCTACATGCAAAATTTTGGCTGTATCGGCATGATCAGAACCCTAGAAACCATAAAAAATTATAACTTTCGAACGAAGAGGCCTAGACACTTGAAATTTTTAGGGTAGGCTAAGATCTTGAATTTTGCGGTCACGTTCATCAATGAGCAAAATTAGACTAGGGGTTTCGTAAATATGGTCGTTTTATATTCAACTTTCTTGCTCATTTCGAAACTACGGATTCGATCGTGACGAAATTTTGTATTTTAAAATTTACGGAAAGCACTGCCGTGAAGGCAGGAGCTTTTGAGCGCTCGTACATGCACCTTGTAGGTAGATTTGCATTTTCCAGTTTTAGAAATCAATTGAAGGAATTTTTGACTGCTGTCAAAAAAATTCTGAAACTTAGGCGAAACTCCAGACTTCATATCAGTGCTTCAGCTGATCAATTTTCTTTCGATAATTCGCTAGAATTTTCTACGGTATCTATGGTCTTGGTGATGCGATATGAACAAAATTTTGCACGTTGTTTGAATAAATTATTCCTCAGCTAGGTGCGTAATTTCATTCCAATCAGATCAGTAGTTTCGAAACTATCAGGAAAAAAATAATTTGAACGGCTATATTTACGGAACTCCTAGTCTAATTTTGCTCCATGATGAACGTGACCGCGATATTCTGGATCAAAACCCACCCTGAAAATTTCAAGTTCCTAGGCCTTCCTGTTCAAAAGTTACAAATTTCTATGGTTTCTATGGTTCTGGTCATGCGATCTGGACAAAATATTGCTTCAATATATCATTCTCGATTAAATTACAAAATTTCATCTCGATCGAATGCGTAGTTTCGAATTTATCAACAAAACAAAATTTCAAACGACGGTATTTATGGAACCCCTTGTATAATTTTGCTCATTGATGAACGTGATCACGACATCCGAGATCCACACCTTTCCTGAAAATTTCAAGTCCCTAGGCGTTTCCGTTCAAAAGTTACAATTTTCTATGGTTTCTATGGTTCTGGTCATGCCATCTGGACAAAATTTCCCATGTAGCTTGAACACCTCATTTTCCATTTGAGTGCAAAATTTCATCTCGATCAAATCTGTAGTTTTCAAGTAATCAGGGAAACAAAACTTTGAGCGGCCATATTTACGGAACGCCTGGTGGAATTTGGCCCATTAACGAACTCAACCGAGGCATTCGGGAACTGAACCCACACTGAAAATTTCAAGGCTCTGGGTGGTTCCGTTCGAAGTTATCGTTCTTACGGCCGGCCGGACGGACGACCGGACGGACCGACTCGAATTTTTCGACGGATTCGTCATCAGTGAGTCGAACATAGTTGATTGAGACCATTTTAGGCTCAAAATTCGAAAAATACAGACATCGTGACGAAATGAGATAGCGTGTAAGTAGTACGAGCGCTCAATAAAAACCATGGAGAATTATAACTTTCGAACGGAAAGACCTAGAGACTTGAAATTGTCTTGGTAGGTTAAGATCTTGAATGTCATAAATGAGCAAAATTAGACTAGGGGTTCCGTAAATATGGCCGTTGAAAATATACTACTGATTGAATTGGAATGAAATTTTGCACATAAGAGAAGGATAATGTATTTAAAATTTTGTCCAGATCGCAGCACCAAGACCCTAAATACTGTAAGAAAAGAAATCACCGAAAGCACTGACGTGAAGTCTGGAGTTTCGCCTTAGTTCGAAAAATTTTTTGACAGCTGTCAGAAATTTCCTGAATTTGTTTCTAAAACTGGAAAATGCGAATCTAGCTACAAGGTGGATGAACGAGCGCTCAAACGAATTTTTGGAACGCTCGTGGAATAATCTGCTGTGAAATACCACGTGATATAATTTAATGAACCATGAATTTCCATAATAAACATAAAAACAGTTAAGGTTGTAGAAGGTACATTTTTAGTTTGAGGTAAAAGTAATTTGATATTATAGCCATCCACACATCTAGACTGAATCTCCTTTGTGACCTTCTTGTTTTATCTTGCGCTTTGGGGGCCCAATAATGGGCGTTATAATAATTTGTGATGCTTAAGTTCGACTCATCTGTCCACACGAAAAAAAGACCGGATCTTCAATATCGGCATTGAGCATAAATCTCCAGATTCTGTGACTAGCACTGGCGTGTAATGGTGAAGGTATTGCCCAGGAGTGTGCATTACGAACCAGACTTTCCTCTGGTAAATACCAAGTCGTCGAGGGATAACATTTTTTGTTGACGTGGTTTGGTCGGCTTCAAAGTAATTCATTTGCTTCGTCGTCGTCATCAAGAATACGTGGTATTCCCATGTCAGTCCATCATACTAGAACTGACTCAGTTTTTCGTAGTCTTCGATAAACTCTGTCAAAAATGCCAATATCAGGTGCTCGACGATAAGGATACCGTCACAAGTATTTATAGCGTGCACGCCACTACACTCCTTCGGAAAATCCAGAACACATTAGGATGTCAGCATATTCCTCGTTAGTAAATGTTGCCATGTTCACAATACAAATCAAAGTCACAAGCCACGTCACACAATAAGAAGATGCAACAGTCCAAAAATCCAAGCCAAGTCGCGTTTTTACAGAAAATTACGGATAACACATCTACCACGAACGAATCGCATGAGCAGACTATACGCCAAGATTTGAAATGACATACCTGAGACTGTATGTCTTTGTCTCCCGAGCACAAAAAAAAAGCTAAAATAAGTAAATAAAACAAAGAAAAACGGAGCAATATTTTGATCATTCATGTTCGACGTCGCCGCTGCTACTACCTTAATTGTCATTTGGTCAATGTTTTGTGTGTTATACCTTTTTGAAAAGCTGAAGCGACGTTAAAGTTCTAAACTTTTCTGCAGATTAAGTTCCATGAAGTTTTTTTCGAAAAAAAATTCTTCAATTCTAACCGTTGTCAAGCAGTCTTATTGAGCTGTTAGTAGTAGGTTTTGTTTCTGTTGATCATTTGAATTGATTGACATGCTCTGTAACTAGATACTTCAAAAAACGGCCCTTAAAAGCTCCAATCCGAAAAAAATCGATAAAAACTTAAAAATAGAGGATTTTTTAAAAAATCTTCAAAACTCAAAATCTCCATAACGGTTGAGTTTCAGACACCATATAAATGAACCAAATCAATCAGAAATGACCTGAATAATAACGTCCTTCAATATTCAGTACGACTTTTCCTTTAATCCTGTATATATGTATAGGTTAGGAAAGTGCTGTAACTAAAAATAAATTTTTGGAATTTTAGTTAATTCTTTCATTGCCGTCATTTTATGCTTCAATCTCTGGAATTTTATAGGAAATATTTTCGGCATTACGAAATTGTAAAATATAACAAAACTCTCCAACTTAAGAGATGATGATCAAAATATCCGGTGATAGTAGGGTAAGGTTGCTCAAGTTCTACCTCTTAGGGAAATGATAATGCATCAACTTTCAGTGAAATTCAAATGAAACGGAATATTCTGTATAGGTACAAAGAATCTTCATTATTAATTATTTATCAAAACATTGTCTTTTTTCAAGAAAATACTTTCGGTATGATTAAGCCACCTGATCGTATCAGCTGGTACTACCTTACGTATCAGCTCAAATCGTATCAGCTGTAGCCTACTTAAGGTAGGAATCATGAACTAGAGACAAATCAATATCAAGTAATCGTAAGAAAAAATAAAAATCAGAATCATTTAGTATGTCAAATAAATTGCATAAAAAAAAACAAAATTATAATACTCAATCCGTACCAGTAACATTAGTTACTACATAAGTAGGTACCACTTGAGCGACGAGAAGAAACGCCAAGTGCTAAAATGTTGGCAGAGGACGATAAAAACTAGTATGTAACAAGAAATAACTTGAGGATCATATTCTATAAAAAGCTTTTATCTATGTTGAATATGTTAATCGAACCTGTGGTTAAAACATGTTGTTCTTATAAAGGGCAATTTACGAGAGCGGCAAAAATGAGGGTCGCAAAATTGAGGTCGGTTGGCTGTACTCTTAGTACTACTAGGACTCCTGAATTTTGTCTGATGGATTTGAAATAAGACATAAGCTTGAGAATGACAATAGTACATTATACGTAAATGAGATTGGCCTGGAAAAGTATCAAACATACGGCATTTGAACTCAACTTTTCGGAACGTAGATATTGTACAGAATGAAAAAGTCAGACATATCGTCAAATCATTATAGAATAATTTCAAAGGTGCCACACTCTGATCATAAATATTACTGTCGGCAATGTCCGAATGCGATTCCCTGCACGGCCCTTTATCGAGTTTTAAACTACATCTCATCAAGCTTGCTTGATAATAGTTCAGAATGAGCTTTTCTAAATTAAAAATAAAAAAGATTCATTTGCGTTTGCGATAGTATAAATTTGTCAGGAATTATTGAAGATTTTGCAGACCATAAGGAGCGAAGAAATGTCCTGTATCCCTCCGGAGGGCGCGCTTTGTAGAGTTACATTAGTGGGCGCGCCGCGACATTTACACCGCAATGGGTTTTTTGTGTTTCTGTCTCACGAATAATGAGGAAAATACATTTTAGGTAGTAAAATGAGAAAAATATACCATTATAAACATTTTATTGAAATATTTTCAAACATATATAAACTAAAGAAGGGAAAATAAACTGAAACAAAGTTTCTATATTAGACTTGATGTAAACCAATGAAATTTTTGGAAAATATTTGCTTCACATTATTCCATGTAAAAAAGGTTTGCTTATCCAAAGTGTTCCATTATCGCGCCCTATGAAGAAACGGTAATCAACTTCAAGTTGGCTTTGTTCGTCATCGTCTGAGACTTCATCGATGGCTTCTGCTGACTGATCAGCTGCCGCGGTATATGTTTTGTGTAGTCTTCTGTTCTGTGTCTATGTCGCTAACATTTTCTTCATATCAAATTCATCTATAGGTTCTGCCCTCAGCACATTACCCCTTTCTTTCCTTACAACGTCTTCTGAAGCATTCTCCAACTCTTCTTGTGTTAATCCTTTACGTGACCTAGAATTCAATGAAATTGTGATTTCAAATTTACATGTGATACAAAATAGTAGGGGAAGATTGGCACCATTCGTACACTTTTTGAGCGCTCGTACTACTTATACGATGTCATCACGATGTCTGTATTTTTCGAATTTTGAGCCGAAAATGGACTCAATCGACTATGTTCGACTCACTGATGACGAATCCGTCGGAAAATTTGAGTCCGTCCGTCCGGCGGTCCGTCCGTAAGCACGATTTCTCTCGAACGGAATAACCTAGAGACTTGAAATTTTCAGTGTGGGTTCAGTTCCCGAACGCCTAAGTTGAATTCGTTATTGGGCCAAATTCCACCAGAGGTTCCGTAAATATGGCCGTTCGAAGTTTTGTTCTCCTGATTACTTGGAAACTACAGATTTGATAAAGATGAAATTTTGCACTCAAATGGAGAATGAGGTGTTCAATTCACGTGTGGAATTTTGTCCAGATCCAGATCGCATGACCAGAATCATAGAAATCATAGAAAATTGTAACTTTCGAACGGAAACACCTAGGGACTTGAAATTTTCAGGATAGGTGTGGATCTTGAATGTCGTGATGACGTTTATTTATGAGCAAAATTATACTAGGGGTTCCGTAAATACGGTCGTTTGAAATTTTGTTTTCTTGATAATTTCGAAACTACGGATTCGATCGAGATGAAATTCTGTATTTTAAACGAGAATGATATATTAATGCAACATTTTGTCCAGATCGCATGACCAGAACCATAGAAACCATAGAAAATTATAACTTTCGAAGGGAAAGGCCTAGGAACTTGAAATATTCAGGGTAGGTTTGGATCGCGAATATCGCGGTCACGTTCATCAATGAGCGAAATTAGACTAGGGGTTCTGTAAATATGGCCGTCCAACATATTTTTTTCCAGACAATTTCGAAACTACTGATTGGATTAGAATGACATTTCACACCTAGCTGAAAAATAATGTATTTAAACTACGCGCGGAATTTTGTCCAGATCGCATCACCAAGACCATAGATACCGTAGAAAATTCTAGCGAATTATCGAAAAAAAGTTGGTCAGCTGAAGCACTGACATGAAGTCTGGAGTTTCGCCTAAGTTAGAGATTTTTTTTGACAGCTGTCGAGAATTCCTTCAATTGATTTTCAAAACCGGAAAATGCGAATCTATCTACAAGGTGGATGTACGAGCGATCAAAAGCTCCTGACTTCACGGCAGTGCTTTTCGTAATTTTTAGAATATGATTTTTCTAAATCTAGATATCGAAGTAATATTGCTCAATCAGTTATTGAAACATTCTGCATACAATCCGCTTCCTAGTCAAAAAGTGAGATGTCAATATCTTATCAAATAAATGAATGAATTCAATGTTTGGTAAGAGCCGTCGAATGTCCGAATATACCCCCGGTCGGGGTGCATTCGTACACGGGTAGGGGAACATTCGTACGGTATGGGGTACCTTAATACAGGTTGAATAAAATAGAAAATTAATCATTAAAAATTGTTTGATTGGACTCAAAAGTAACAACCCTTTAATAAACTAAACGACAAAACTTTTGATGAACAAAAAACATAGGTATATTTCTCGAAAAAAAAAAATTGAAAAGCACAACCGTGAAGTCATGGGCTTTTGAGCGTTCGTTCATTCAACTTGTAGGTATATTCGCATTTTTCTTTCGATAATTCGCTAGAATTTTCTACGGTATCTATGATTTGGGCTCGGATTTAGGTCACTCGATCTGGACAAAATTTCGCAAGTAGCTTGAACACGTAATTCTCCATCTAAGTGCAAAACTTCATCTCGATCAAATCCGTAGTTTCGAATTAAACAGGAGAACAAAATTTCGAAAGGCCATATTTACGGAACCCTTGATGGAATTATGCTCATTAACGAACTCAACTGCGGCATCTGGAACTGAACCCACACTGAAAATTTCAAGTCTCTAGATCGTTCCGTTCGGAAGTTATCGTGCCTACGGCAAAATTCGAAAAATACATAAATCGTGACGAAATGATATAGCCCTTGTGAAAGTAGAACGAGCGCTCAAAAAACATTCAAGAGAAAAAGCACGACATGGTGCACTACACTAATTAATATCTAATTATTGCACATTGAACGTTTTAAAATTAACAGGAAATGTGTATGTATAACTTAAAAGTTCTGGCAGTAGAGGCCCCTGGAAATTTCGGGTTAGGAAGAATCAAAGCGACGACCAGGTTCCTGTTTTTTTCTCAAATGCGAGACCTTCAATTCTGTTTCAGTATATTGACTCATACCTTCTGCTAGGTAATAGACAACCGACTTTTTTTTTGCAAAAATTGAATGAACAGTTGTTCTTAATTTGTTCGAGTCTCATTGATTCGGCTGCTTTTCTGTAAGACAATCCTCCTTCTAAAACATCTTTCACTGCCAAAAACATAGCTTCTTTATAATTGATGTGGATCTAGTTCCTTTCTACTTGTAATTCCACACTATTTTTGCAATTTTTCTGAAAAACAGAAACCTGTTGATATATGTGAGTAAATTCGTACAGTCTGGGGCACATTCATATGCGTACGAATGTTCCCCTGTAGTACGCGTACGAATCTGCCCCGAAGGACAAAAATGAATGATTTTTACCTACAGATAACTCAAAATGAAAAAACCACAAAATAGATACACTATTATTATTATAATCGTAGTTACTCACGATTGCGCAATAATCCTATAAAATTTGACACATCACTTAAGCATGAAAAATCCGGAAACATCGACGTTATATTTACTTTGAGCATGTCTTGTCGCTCGCAGTGGCCGCACTAGCGGCTAACTTCGTGGACAAGTAGAGAAAGCTCACTTCTACCCACACATGCGAAGCCGAAATAAATAAGCTTTTCTATCAAGTTGTAGTATCGACTGTATGAAGCTGCCCCGTGTACGAATGGTGCCAATTTTCCCCTACATGCGCACATAGATTTGATGGCACATTACTCAATTTTACAAAAAAAAACAATACTTTCTAATACTTACATGAATAGACGCGCTGCGGCAAACACACCCTAAAATCGACCTACCTCAAATCTAGGTGCTGTACAATTCAGCGGAAAAGATATAGGTACGGCGCCAAAACTGTGGGTGTGCAGAGCCAATAACATAAACAAGGAATACCTAGAAGCACAATATTCCAGAGCCGACCAAATCTTAGTTGTAACAAAAAAAGTAGAATTTGCGGCATTTTGCCGCCGGCGCGCTTTCTGGAGGGATATACAATTCACTTTGTGCGAGGAATATTTTGTAAATAATTATATGCTGCACCATTTCTAGTAATTTTTTTACACTTCACCTTTAATCCTCTTTAAAAATGTACTCCACACATCTTGTGTGGAACGTGAAAAAAACTTGCTGGGAGTTTTTATCAATGTGTTTTTTCGCTATGAGACACCACTTATAACTTATAGGGCCGGTTACCAATACTTAACCTGAAGTTAAGACTTCAACCATAGGAAAGTGTTTCACAATTGCTTGTTTGGCACTAACCAATGGCTAATGTATCTACCGTTAATCTTCTTCCTCAACGAAACTTTAACCTGAATAGTGTTTGGTCAAGTTACCTGAAGAATAACCAGACATTGTGAAACCGGCCAATAGAATGTATTTTTTGCAGAAAAAAACGGAGAAGTTACACTTAGCACACTTGATAACAAAGTAATTATTTCGTAATACAACCATTTCTTTATGAGTGTCATTCGAAACAGTTACGATGTACAGACATGCTTCAAGCCGAATTCATTATAACGAAGAGCTTCGGTTCAAATATTCCCTTTCGAGTCTGGGATATCCCCTTGTTTTCATATACGATATCACCATATAGAACTTAAAATTCATGGTTCATTAAATTATATGACCTGGGATTTCACAGCAGATTATGCTACGAGCGTTCCAAAAATTCGTTAATAAAAATTTAGAAAAGCACTGCCGTGAAGGCAGGAGCTTTTGAGCGCTCGTACATCCACCTTGTAGGTAGATTCGCATTTTCCAGTTTTAGAAACCAATTGAAGGAATTTTTGACAGCTGTCAAAAAAATTCTGAAACTTAGGCGAAACTCCAGACTTCATGTCGCTGCTTCAGCTGATCAATTTTGTTTCGATAATTCGCTAGAATTTTTTACGGTATCTATGGTCTTGGTGATGCGGTCTGGACAACATTTTGCACGTACTTTGAATACATTATTCCTCAGCTAGATGCATAATTTCATTCCAATCCGATCAGTAGTTCCGAAACTATCTGGAAAAAAATATTTTGAACGGCCATATTTACGGAACCCCTAGTCTCATTTTGCCTATTGATGAACGTGACCGCGATATTCGCGATCCAAACCCACCCTGAAAATTTCAAGTTCCTAGGCCTTTCCGTTCAAAAGTTACAATTTTCTATGGTTTCTATGGTTCTGGTCATGCGATCTGGACAAAATATTGCTTCAATATATCATTCTCGATTAAAATACAAAATTTCATCTCGATCGAATCCGAAGTTTCGAATTTATCGAGAAGACAAAATTTCAAACGACCGTATTTCCGGAACCCCTTGTATAATGTTGCTCATAGATGAACGTGATCATGACATTCGAGATCCACACCTATCCTGAAAATTTCAAGCCCCTAGGCATTTCCGTTCAAAAGTTACAATTTTCTATGGTTTCTATGGTTCTGGTCATGCGATCTGGACAAAATTCCGCATGTAGCTAAAACACCTCATTTTCCATCTGTGTGCGAAATTTCATCTCGATCGAATCTGTAGTTTTCAAGTAATCAGGGAAACAAAACTTTGAACGGCCATATTTACGGAACCCCTGGTGGAATTTGGCCCATTAACGAACTTAACCGAGGCATTCGGGATCTGAACCTACACTGAAAATTTCAAGTCTCTATGTTGATCCGTGAGTGTGAGTTATCGTGCTTACGGCCGGACGGACAGACTCGAATTTTCCGACGGATTCGTCATCAGTGAGTCGAACATAGTCGATTGAGACCATTTTGGGCTCAAAATTCGAAAAATACAGACATCGTGACGAAATGATATAGCCCTCGTGTAAGTAGTACGAGCGCTCAAAAATTGATGAAAAGCTCTGCCGTGAAGTCAGGAGCTTTTGAGCGTTCGTTCATCTACCTTGTAGCTTGATTCGCATTTTCCAGTTTCAGAAACAAATTCAGGAAATTTTTTTGACAGCTGTAAGAAATTTACTGAATTTGACGTGATTTTAAATGATTTTCTGAAGCTAAAATATGAATCTGTGCCAAAAAGTTTAATTGCAAGTAATTCTCATCACGAATCTCTTCATAAGGTTAACATGCTTGTCTGGCAAGGGGTTGGAACCATCAAAAATGTCTGGCTAATGGGAAAACATGATCTAATTATTACCTGAGTATTAAATACAAAAATCAGCTTTTGTACTATAACGAAAGAAGAATTGTAATTTCACGAACATTCAGGGTGTCTGGCAATGAATGACGTGATTTTTAATAATATTCAGAAGGTTATATCAAAAAATCACACTTTATAATTTGACGAAAGTAGGTCGGTATTTTACGCTCCATACCGCTTACCAGCCAAAGCAACCATAACCCAAACTCCACAATGGTCCATCGTTCATACCTGTGTTGAGAGAGTGCGCTGACAAAATTTCAGCTTTTATAAAATAACGTAGGTCTGGGGCTCACGGCCTCTTGCTCTATTAATATTACCGGATAACCAAGAGGTCAGAATAACTTATATGACACTTGAGAAATAATCACGTGGTAGAATTCAACCAATCGGAATTGTCGTCAGGCTTTCCGTTAAGATTACGTCATTATACTAAAACCTTAGAATATAAAATAACAGGAAGAAGCATTCTCTTACCCCCAACATTGAAAAATCTGGTCCAAATAGGCCATCTGGACCTTCTATTTGGGATTCATTATTTTGGTAGTTTCATGGCTGTTTTGGTTGAAATTGCTAATATTGTCCAAACGCGTAGCATGTGAAATTTTTCAAGGGAGAAGTTGAAAGTTTAAAAAATTTATACTAAGCTGTATCAATCCGTTCGAAGTAGTGAAATTTCAATTTAGTTAAATAAGATTAAATTCGATAATATGTTCACGAAATTAATTTCATTTCAAGAACAATAAATATAATTGTTTTGAAAATATGTGTATTATTCCAATGCCTTTTTTTATTGAATGGGAGATGTTTACTATTTCCATTGAGAAATCATGAAAAATTTTGAATTAGCTATTGTTAAAAATGATATCAGGCAATAAAAATATATCGCACCCGTCGTAGAATGAGCGTACAACTCAAAAATTGATTTTGTTGGGAAATCGTATTTGAAGTTTTGGTTTACGGAAGTTTTTGTTTTATACTTTTGTGTACTTACTCAATTTAACACGCTAAACATTCTCAATTACTGCAGCAATCCATTTGAACATAATAACCCTACCACCCAATATTCAATTAATGCAATTTTTTCTTTGTCGTAGTGGAATTTCTGCCGGTTTTCCAAAAAATTCGAAATGTTACCTTTCTTCACGAATAATTTTTTATGTGGCAGAGAGGCCAACTAGAGTTATTCCGATATTGCACGTACGAAAAGGGTTACTTCCTGAGTTCAATACCGTTACTAACTCAAAATGGACCTTTTTGAATTGTCTCCCTCTACGACGGGTGCGATATGTGCATACCGAGATCCGACCCTGAAAATTCCGAATTTATAGGTCTTTCCTTTTGACTATTCCCGGCTCAAAATTCCGGAAATAGAGACATTGTGACGAAATGATATAGCGATCCTAGAACCCAACCTAGCCTACGCCACTGTTCATGTCGGCCATATCGGTCTTCTATTCCGGACCCACTTATTTTAGCCTTATCCTACCTCCTATTATTTTATACTCTGAGACTAAAACTAACAGATTAGATCACTTGAGGTACGGTTTTGAACTGCCTCGCGCATGACGTCACCTTGTGACAAATGGCACTTATTTACAAAAGTCGTTTTCTTGGATTCGCCTAATTATTGCGTGAATATATTTATATATTTTTTTTATTCAGAATGTTTCAAAAATACCGTATCCGACAAATAAATTGATATTTCATCTTACATTAGCCCAAGCTACAACATTTCATACCTACTCGAATAAAATAAATTTTTGCCAATTTGTTTTTATTTGATCTTGAGTTGAAATAAGTCTTTCATGATGAATTTTGAAGAATTAAATGAGCCTACTAAATATAATATTCAACTTCAAAATTTGATACCAAAAAAAATAATATAACGAAGCTGTATATTAATATATAATCATACACCATGTTATTCCTAAGATGTAATCGTAGACGATGTAACTCCTCAAGACGGTGACAATGAACACCGAATGCTTACTAGACATAATTACTTTATAAAAGCTTGTGGAACAATGTGAAACACGAGTTAGTAGATAGATAGATTTGATACCGTAATTAAATAAAGCTCATTTTTAGTCTTCCCGTTGTTTTTAAAAACGGTTTTTCGAGTTGAGAAAATATATTTGGCGACGAGGATGGGATATTGCTAGTTTTTCCGAAAAAGAAAATTCGTGAAAATCATTTCTTTAAGCAATAACCAAAGAACTGTTGTGAAAAGTTTGTGACGTCAATCCGAAAAGTGAAACCGATCAAGAAGTAACAACGAACCAACGAGTAAGCAAGAGTCCAAGACGAAAGGCTGAATCCCCGAAAAGAAGTGTAAGGTGAACCCTCTCAGGTCTGCTTGTGAGCTTATCAACATTTGAAAACACCCCTGTGGATTGATCGAGTAGCGCCCTTCAAACCAGGACCGGAAGTAAAAAGTGATTTGATCTATTAACCCCCTAGTTTTTCTATTCCCTAGACCAAAGGAATACTTGATATATTTTTTTTTGTTATTAAATATTGTAAGGAACAGATTTTGGAAAAATCAACAATCAAAATAGACGATTTAATTGAAAAATTCCAAAAACTAAACACAAAAATGACTCAACCTTCAGAAAGTCAAAGTAACGTAGTAGACATTAATGATTTAAAACTTTTTGGAGATTTGTTACCAAAATTCAACGGTAATTCGAATGAACTCCAATCATTCATAGTAGAAATAGAAAATTATATCTCAAAATTTGGACGCACAGATAATGCTCGAATTGATTATTACTGCTTCGCGGTGATAAAATCAAGAATAATCGATGAAGCAAGGATAATTATTAATTCAGGCCCCATCCCAAATAATTGGATAGAATTGAAACAGATTTTGATAGATAAATTCGGATTTAGAATTAACTTTGATGTTCTACAAGACGAATACCAAAATATGAGACGAGCTTATAGAGAACCTCTTCTAAATTTCATAGAAAGAATAAAACAAACGTTGCATTTCGATTATCAACTACAGATGCAAGGATTCAATAATAATGAACTTTTAATTTATAGAAATATTTCTGAAAGAATTGGGCAGAGAGTAATTTACAATGATGTTGATGAGAATGTCAGAAATTTGTTGGATAATAACGAAAGGAATTTCGATGCAACATGCAAAATGTTGGAAAATAGAGAAATTAAGAGACAACAACTAAATTTCATCCCAAATTTAAATTCATTGTCACAAGCTCCTCATACTAGTAGAGAGAAAATTAACAATTCCTTTTATTATTCCATACAAAATCAAAATTCTTTCAAACCAAATACGCGCCCACATACCAATTTTATTCCCAATCAGAATTTCCCAAGTCAACCAATACGCATACAACCCGTTCAAAATACAAATCAACCGAAATATTTCACTAATGAACAAGTATTTGGAAAACCACCAAACCCAATCCTAATTATAAACCAAACAATAAACCAGAACCAATGTCAGTAAGAACAAGACTTTTACCTCGAAAACGTCCTAATGAATCATCAAGTATTCGACAACCCAAACCAAATTACCAGCCTAGAGAAAACCCTTTTAGACCAGAGCAACCCCAAATTTCATATCGGAAGAATTAACTGACACAGAAGAGCAAATTGAATGCCCACCAGAGGAACAATTTTCCGAATACTATGATGAAAAGTATGAATCGGAATATTTAAATTCAGATGAGTTTCAATCTTCAGAAACAGAGAAGGAAAATTTTCAGGAAAGTCCCTATCAAGCGCACATGACCTAAATTTCAATGATGAAAGAATAGCAAGTCCTCCCTATATCAAATTACAGAATCCTCCTTGTAAACTACTAGTCGATTCAGGCAGTTCGATTTCAATTATTGATCCAATAATTGCCTATAATTATTTTCCAAATTCAATTTACAAAGAAAACACATATTTTACAACAGCTACAGGTAAAGATTCATGTAACAATAAAATGCTATTTCCTCTCGACATATTTGGCTATGGTACATCCTACCCATTTGTCGTGTATAAATTTCATCCTCAATATGATGGTGTTATCGGTTATAATTCAATGAAAGATTTACAACTTACTGTGGATATAAAAAATAATGTTTTAACTAACGGAATCATTTCCCACGACCTTCACTTACAACAGGTTAAACCGAGAGAAGAATTAGCTTTAGATTTGAATCACCTAGACAAAAATTTGAAAAATCAATTAACAAAAATTTTGCAGAGTAATAAATCAGTGTTACAATTTTCCGAAGAACCACTAAGTTTCACAAGTAAAATCAAACATAATATTAGAACTATTGATGACAACCCAGTCTACGTTAAGCGTTATAGATACCCGGAAGTTCACAAAGAAGAAGTGAAAAATCAAATTGAAGATCTTTTGAATAAAAATGTAATTAGACCAAGTATCTCACCCTGGTCTTTTCCTATTGTAATCTTTCAAAAAAAAGCAGATAAATCAGGCAAACAAAAGTGGCGAATTGCAATTGATTACAGAAAACTCAACGAAAAAACTTTTGACGATAAATTTCCAATCCCGAATATTGACGAAATTCTAGATAATTTAAAAGGAGCAAAATATTTCAGCACTATAGATTTAGCATCAGGATATCACCAAATTGAACTTGATAAAGAATCCATAGAAAAAACTGCTTTTGCTACAGATGACGGACATTTTGAATTTTTGCGAATGCCTTTTGGTCTCAAAAATGCCCCATCTACATTTCAGAGAGAAATGAATGAAGTTTTAAGACCCCTTTTAGGAAAAATTTGCGTAATATACATGGATGATATTTTAATATTCTCCAAAGATCCCGATAAACATTTAGCGGATATTCAAACCGTACTGGAAGTACTGAAAGAAAAAAATTTCAAAATTCAATTAGACAAATCATATATTTTCAAAAACGAAGTTATGTTTTTAGGATTCAAAATTTCAGATAAAGGAGTTGAACCTAACCCTGAAAAAATAGAAGACAAAAAAAATTTCCAATTCCTAAAACACCAGAAGAAATGAAATCCTATTTAGGCATGATTGGTTATTACCGAAAATTCATTCCCAATTTTTCCAAACTGACTAAACCATTGACCCAATGTTTAAAAAAGGATGCAAAGATAAATTTGGAAAATCAAGAATATCTGGAAGCTTTCAATATTAGCAGAAATATGTTAATAAATCATCCTATTCTTAGATTCCCAGATTTTAATCAACCATTCACTTTAACCTAAGACGCATCGAAATATGCAATAGGTGCTATTTTATCGCAAGGAAATCCACCGAACGACTTGCCTATAGCTTATGCTAGTCGTACGTTAAACAAAGCAGAAATCAATTACTCTACTATTGAAAAAGAGTTACTTTCTATCGTTTGGGCAACAAAGAACTTTAGACCGTATCTGTTTGGCCGAAAATTCATTATTTATACAGATCATCGACCTCTTACTTGGCTATTTTCACTAAAAGAAGCCTCTTCAAGATTGATGCGTTGGAGAATAAAACTCGATGAATTCAATTTCGAAATAAAATATCGCAAATGTGTGAATAATAACGCAGACGCTCTATCTAGAATCAAAAATGACGAATTCAACATTACTGAGAAAGAAAAATTGATATCGGAGCTAGATTCAGTTATTCCACAGATATCACATTTAGATTTAGACATGAGACAAGAAGAATTTGATGAATTAATTTCAATAGATATAGATGATAATTCAGATAATGAAACATTACATTCGAACCAAGAAGACCCAATTTTGGAAATCCCTCACACGGAACGAGCAATTAATATTTTTCGATACCAAATCATTATTAAAAGCAGCAATAATTTCAATGTTACCATATTACCATATTACATAATCAATCGAAATTCAGATTAATTTTATCTATTTCTGAAGAAAACCAATTTACGAAATTTTTAAAAGAATTTATATCCCCAGATGAAACATATGGAATTTTCTTCCAGGATAAAAATATTGAAACGCCATTTATTCAGTATGCACAGAAACTTTTCAATTCAGGAAGCTTCAAATTCAAAATTTCAAACATTTTATTGGAAGATATAGAAGATGAGGAAGAGCAAATCGAAAAAATCAGACTTTATCACGAGACAAAAACTACTCATAGAGGTATCCAAGAGAATGTGGAAAGCATTAAGAAAAAATTCTATTTTCCAAAAATGTTACTGAAAGTTCAACGCTATGTGAATAGTTGTGATATATGCCAACGTCAAAAATATGAACGTCAACCGAATAAATTGATATTCAAACAAAATCCAATCGGTGAAAAACCTTTCGAACATTTATATGCCGATACAATAAATATTTCAAAAAAACCCTGTCTCACATTAGTGGATTCATTTTCAAGACACGGGCAATTTTTCATTCTGAAAAGTAAGACGGCAGTAGAAATTGTAGAATCGCTTATTCGTTATTTCTCGAACCATGGAACTCCTAGAAAAATAACAACAGATAACGGAACGGAATTCAAGAACGCGATAATCCAAGAATTATCTTGCACTAACAATATAGAGATGCACTACGTGACAAATTATAATCCCACATCGAATTCCATTGTTGAAAGATTTCACTCTACGCTAGTGGAACAAATAAGGGTAATCGAGGATAAAAATCTGAGTTTAAGAGAAAAATTGAATAGAGCCCTTTTAGTTATAACAATTCTATACATTCCACCCTCAAATATAGCCCTCTACAAAATATAAAATCGGATTTTAATTATAGCCTTCCTGTTGAATACACAGTTAATGAAAAAGTAACCAATTATATTGAACAATATAACCAAAATCTCAAGGAAATTTCTAAAGTATTAGCAGAAAACAACAAGAAAAATGAAAAGAGACGGCAGAAAGAAAATGAAAACAGATCAGAAGATGTTATTTTAGATGAAAATCGAGAAGCATTTTTGAAATTACCGGCAGACGCCAAATTGAAACCACGATTTAAAAACGTAAATATAAAAATTTTGGATAATGTCCTCGTGAAGGAAGCAAATAAAGGACATGTGTATCATAAGAAAAAAATTAAACAAAGAAAAAATTAATAATCATCTGTTTCAGAATGGTCCCTTTTCGCATATCAATAATCCTACTTTTTCTTGAAACCCAATTCTGTCTGAAAACAAAAGAAATACGAAATAACATAATTGCATTTAGTGGTCCTAAAACATTCATAATAGAAAAAGACCACGTTCTTATGTATCATTATGACCTTTCGCGAATAATTTCAATCCTTAACAAACATGAAGAAATTTTGAACGATGTAATCAAGAAAAACGAACTAAGGGATGAAGCAACGAAATACTTATATGAGTTGACATTAAATCAAATATTCTTGAATAAACAAATTTTGCATGATTTAATCCAATCAAGGAAAAAAAGAGGCCTTGTTAATATAGGAGGAAGAATTTCCAAATTTCTATTTGGTACTTTAGATGATGAAGACGAAACTCTCTATCAGGAATATTTTCAAACATTACGAAATGATGCAAATACCATGAAGATAAATCAAAATAGAGTCATAAGCATAGTGAAATCGATATCTGATAGATTTTACAATCAAACCAATATAATGATAAAACAGATTGATAAATTCATGAAATTACAGCAAATTTTAGATAAAGTTCTCCTTCTACAGTTTGAGCAGAACAAAATATCCAGAATTCTTTCAGAAATAAATACAGCCGTTACTTTTGCTAGACTTCATTTACTACATGAGTCAATATTATCGTTGAATTATTTCAGGAATTATATTCAGGATGATAATTTATTGAAAAATTTAGTCTACTTGAAGGATTTTTACTCAGTCTGTTTCACATCAGTAAAAGTTGAAAAATCACAGATTATATTTGTTATAAAAGTGCCTTTGGTAAACCCTAATCCCTATGATACTCTTGAATTGAAATTCGTTCCCTTCCTAAATACCTACCCAATAGATCAACCAAAGTATTTGCTCATCCGACAAGAAGAAATCATATGGTCCCTATATGAAGAATGCCAGCAAGTGGAAAAATGGATGCTGTGCCCACAAGACAAACTAGCGAAACCACCTTTGTGTTTGAGTGCATTTGTGCGAGAAAAACGTGAAAATTGTACGCGAAAACAAACTGTTTTTGTTGAAGATTTACAAGTGTTACCTAATGGACAATACCTATCCTTGTTCAATGATATTTTGAAAGAAAACTGTTCAGGACATTTATCATATGAACATGAACCCAAGAAAATTTTGTTAATCGATAGTAATTGCATAATATCTAATGGATTGAAAACATTTCAATTATCTAAGGTTGATAATTTATATCATGAATTCCATCTGGATAATTTGAATATTTCACAAATTCAAGATTTGATTTTGGAACCTTTGAATGCAACAAACATTTCAGATTTGAAATTGTATGAATGGAATTTACACCCCAATCACATTTCGACCCTTTATTTCATTCTATTAATAATAAGTTTAATCATGATTTTCTTTATAATGTATAAGATTTCTATTATAAAATTTCAAAGGATGGTAGATAAACAGAGTTCAAACATTGAGATTGAACTCAGTTCAATAAAAGGTGGAGATAATATATAATCATACACCATGTTATTCCTAAGATGTAATCGTAGACGATGTAACTCCTCAAGACGGTGACAATGAACACCGAATGCTTACTAGACATAATTACTTTATAAAAGCTTGTGGAACAATGTGAAACACGAGTTAGTAGATAGATAGATTTGATACCGTAATTAAATAAAGCTCATTTTTGGTCTTCCCGTGTTTGTTTTTAAAAACGGTTTTTCGAGTTGAGAAAATATATTTATATAAACAGAAATTTATTTGTCAGTCATGCCGGAGAAAGGAATTATCTTCAACTGAAAGTCGAGGTAGTTTGAAAATACATGGAATTAATGAAACAAACACATTTTCATTTCAATATTTTAATTATTACAATAACGGTCATCTTCTTCTTCTTCATCAATCCACGAATGGTCTTACACTCTAACTAACCACAGACGAATAATGAATTATAATTCGGCTATGAAAGAAACAAAACTTCAAAATTTGTCACACGATGACGTAGTTGGTGATATGCTCATGGGTTTATCTTTAGAGTTTTAGTACCATGTGATTACGTTATCGTCATGAGATCTTTTTCTGCTTCGTCAAACACGACACTTGCCGAATTTCTTTATGGAATACCGAACCGAACAAAACCATTGTTTCGTCACGTTATCGCTTTGCTCTTTGAAATCCCACCTCAGGCCCCAAATTTTTCAGTTCAGGAAAAACTCATTTTTTCATGGATGCAAGGAACTTAATAAATTTCTCATCTTTCACAGTACTTACACAGACTAAAAATGAATATTTAAAATTTTATGGAACCAAATTGTTTAATTCAGTTACAAGTTTTATGAAGGGTATATGAGACCATTTTTAAATTTATTTTGTTGTCCATTACACAAGAATTAAAACTTGAATAAGATATGTTCAAATCATAGTAACTCTGCTTCAATTCTTCGATTTTTTTTTATATTCGACCCTTCTACATTGTCTTCGAGATATCATGCTTTTTCTAAGATGAATAAATTTATTCAAATATATTGTTATGGTTCCTTACTAGATATAAATAATATTAAATTTTGAAATTTTATAAAAACCACTAACAATATTCAAATAATTTTGTTTTAATTTTTTTTTTATTTTTCCCGCAACTCTTTTTCAACGGAGGGTTCTCAAGGTGGACAAATAAAAGAAATTTTTTTTTTCAACAACTTATAATCTAAACTCAATCAACTCAATAAACTAATTCTAATAAAATGAAAATTCTAAATTATCAATCACTCACAGAAAACAGCTAACTCTAAATATAGTTCATCGATTTTCCCTGGCTTGTCTGTAGTTGAAGATTTCAACTCCAAATTCCAATATCATGTTGATTTCAGGTTCTTCTTTCAATAAGTAATTGGTGAGTATTGCAAAAATTCCATCAAATGATTGCCGGCTTCTTCTTCTCCTTTTTCAGTAAATTGATATTTCCATTAGATTACGTTGATATTTATATGTTTATTTGTTTCCATTCTTTCAGGTTCCATCTAATTCATTATGAACGAATATCCCGATGGTCTTTCGTTTTCGAATCTCAATTCGATTGATACTTTTCAAAAATTTATTTCTCACTCTCTGACTTTTCTATCATTTGTCCAAAACTGGCTTGCTTAATTCTAATAATTTTATAAATTTCTATGGTAACATTTAAATAATTCTGAACCCTCTTGAAAAAAATCATTTTACAATAATTTATACGATGTTTGAAAATTCTTGAATTTTGGTGATATAATTTGAATTTATTTTTCATTTTTTGATTTCCACGACAATATGTTGAAATATGATTGGGATACGAATATTATTAGGAACCATAAAATCAATTCTGTCTGGTCGAACAAGTTGTGCTGTAAAAACAACTTCTGGAATCATTAAAAAAAAATTTTATGGGTAGATTTGAAAAGCTCTTATATCCTGAGCCACCCAATGTTTTCTTTTTCCACATCTGTTTTAAGCAATATGCGGATTTTTCTTTTAGTAAAATCTTCGCTAATGCCTATTCGGCATTATTCCTTTTTCAAACCCATAATATTAAATTAATGTAACACGAAATACACAAAATTGACCGGCACGAGAAACGATAATACAAAAGTACAATGCTGAAATTTCTTTTGTTTTGGCGCGAAGTTGGCGTCAAGCGCGCGGCCGTCCAAAATTAGGAAAGTAGCATACCTGTATTCTTATCATAGTGGGAGCGACATATCGATGAGATCCATCCCAAAATGAGTCATAAAAAAAATTGAATTCCCTCCATACTAAAACATCCAAATTTAGCGACCCCATGCATATCGCTTCTCAGATAAAATATCCGAACGGGTCTGCTGATTTCAATATCTGAATTGAACATTAATCCTCTGAGAGCTTGCCGCAAGATCCATCCTCATGTTGGCAATCAATCGCCACCTGATGCAAATCCCCTCATCGTATTCCTATAAGGCGTAATTATTAGCCTCTCAGTTTACTTGGGGCCCTTATTAGTCTATCAATTACGCAAAATAATTCCTTCACTGTAACTTGGCGGAACCCTTCAGATTCAAAAGCACAACGTAATTTAACGTGTAATAACCTTACACGCACAGTAAAATTCGTCACCACATCGACCTATATTGAAAAAAAGTGGTAAATTACGGGCCAGACCAAGCAAAATGATATAGTGAAAGCATCTTTATTCTTTGTTTTGACCGGCGGGGTTTGAGCTTGTAGTATAGTGCACGTTATCTTCACATAGATAAGGTTGTTTAGTTTTGGGTTATATCCAATTGTTATTCTATAAGTGACGGTAATTGACTTTATTTCGAAAATAGTTTTATCGCAACTCAAAATAATTCGATCGCATTCGCTATATTTTTTCGTGTCTGAATATTTCTTCTCTCTACTGACTTTTCCTTTGTTGTTCCTTCTTATCATCTTAAACCTCAATAAATAGCCGAAGGTTTGGTTGTCACTTAACTTTCTCTAGTATTTGCTCGTTACATACCTACTTCATAACCGTCAAAGCTTCACGCAGAATCTCCATTTCTTCCTAGAAATATTTTCGCTCAAAATGTTCAGACTGTTCAATGTAGGTACTGCTTATAGATTTACTGCAGGAATAGATTTATCGATGTGAAATTTCTGTTCTGAGGGAAAAAAGTAGTGGACAAACAAGTGAGCTGAAACTCGATGTGTTTATTAATATAAATTTGTGACAATATTTCGATAATTTTTCAATAATGGATGAGCCAAATCCTATCATTCCAGAATATCCAGATATATTCTGGTATGAAAAACCGTTTCGAATTCGAAACCAGAAAACAGTCTTCAGTGAGTACAATAATCTAGATTACCAATAACATTCTAGTTCTAGCTGATTATTTAGTTCGTTTCCGTTCTTCCAGGTACATTGAATAAGAATAATATATTCGTCAAATAATTCCAACCATTTGATAGTAAATTCAAGTTTGAAATTTCATATTTGCATCCACTTTTATCTCTGAACTGGGTTCCATTTCCCTTCAATTCAGTGCAAATTTTCCTGTATAATCCTATATTATTCCCCACAATATAATAATTGAGTAAAAAATACTATAACCTTCCAAAATTCCCTCAAATATTTCAAATATCAAAAAATGAAATATAGTGAATACTGCTTAGTAGAAGCTATCATGTAATGGGAAATATCTCAAACTGTAGAGAGCATGTAATATGATAAGACTGAATAAACGTTGATTTGATTTGATTTGAGTCCAAATTTTCGAAAACTGTTATCCTCCACATGACTGAAAGATATCAAACAACTTAGTCAAACCCATTTACTACGAATTTTGTATCATAATGCCTCTGAATATACCTGACAATAAATACAGAAGTTTGGCCAGATGATTCACCTACCTGTCAATAGCGATGTAAAATATGCAGGTTATTTCTATCGATATTATGGTCTTGTTGGCTCACAGTATTCAATAATTGATCAATATATTTCCACTAGTAATACCACTAGAGGTCGAATTATTTCCGGAAATTCTTTCGAGCTCATGAATATTTTGAAAATTATCCCGAGTCGAAGACGAGTGGTATTCAGTAAGAAAATTCCACACCAAATGCGTTTATTTCCAACAACATCAATTTTCGTCTTCATCAAGTATAATATTCTGTCATTATAAGCGTCAAAAAAATTTCCAGTATAATTCGCTGTTGGGTACCTACCCACGACGAAAAAATGTCCACTAAAATTCATCCGTTGCGATGGTGATCTGTCAGAAAAAGACGTTCTGATTGGTTTAAAATCACATGTGCGGAATTTTCATCATAATTATTCTGATCTTTTTCATAATATTTGTACAAATAAAAATTCGAAATCGCAGGTTAGGATTTTTCTTACGGAAAGCATAATATTTTGGATTAGTTTTTTCTATTGTCGATAAACCTAGTAATTCTCAATAACTAAATTTATCGTTTTATGATTCTAAATCGGTTTTTGTATGCCATTTTAATGATCGCTATAATATAATACACCATTCAGAAGAAATCCTAAAAAGAAATTGGGTAGCACAATGATTTATTAAAATCCATAAACCCTATCAAATGAATAGGTATTCGAAACGGGACTCTTGTCTCTATCTATCTCTCTATCTAGTATGATTTCATTGGACATTACCATTAATATTCATTACTTTGTCTTTTTTCCACAGGTAAGAAACTGAAGGCGAGAAAAATGAAGGCCAAATTGATTGAAATGAAAAAAAGAAAATTTGAGAAATATGACGAAACCCAGGACCTATATAGATATACCCTGCTGCTTAATTTTTTGAAACCGAAATATTGTGTGAATAAAGAATCAAAACAAGACACGCAAAAAGATTTATTATAATGCGCTCTACTCTATGTAGAGTTGTCAGCAAGGAATGAAGTTCAAAATAGTCATAACTCAGATACTTATACCTACAAATGTTACTTATTGCTGCGTCTGCTTCAAATTTGTTGTCATCTAGCATCGGCCATTTCCATAGGCCATTATATTCATATAACCATTGGCGTAGTTTTATGGCGCCTACAACATTTTAGATCGATAGGTTAGAATGTACTTTATTTTTCATTTCATTGTACCTTAGATATTTTTTATTATTTATTAAATTGATATATTGTAAAATTGAATTAATAATCTTTACCGGAAACTTCCTATATTTTATTTTAATTGAATGATATTTCAATGATGATTGTTTACTCTCAGAATAAGAATGCATACCCGATATAAGATTTTCATAGAGCAAGTGGATCGAAAAATGCTGAGACTTAAGCATAACGATTCGTCCAAACCTTCAAAATATTCTTCAGTTTCGACGATCACGTCTTCATGAGAGCCCTATTTCTTCCCGGAGAGCATTTTTTGATATTGCGAACGGGCTATGTTAGCTGGGGTCCAAATCCGGAGAATACGATGGATATGGAAGCAATTCGAAGTTAAATTCACGCCATTGACTTGTGATACGGTGCATTGTTTGATGAAAGATTTCTATAATTGTGCCATTTGTGGCAGGTTTTTGGAAATTTCTTGCTTCACCTATAACGTTATATGATTTTCTCCATTGGCACGATGATTATTGAAAATTAATCCTGGCGCATCTCCGAAAAAGGGACAGCTGAGGATGTGGGCTAAAAATTAGTAAGTAGAACCACTTCTGAAACTAAGCTTAATACTTCATGCCAAATTTGTTCCGCTGAAAACTTTTCCAGCATCATTGTCGTGTTATACTTATTTATATTATAATTGAATGATTTTTTTTTCGAATAACGGAAAAAATTTCAATGCCACTAATTAGAACTGAATTTGTTCCAACTTTTACCTCCTGATTTTTTCAATGAACCTTTTTAATTCTTCATTTATTTGCCAGTCTCATGCTTAGGCAAACATTTCCGAAAAAGTTAAGAAAATTTATATAGTGTTCCAGATATTGAGTTATTATTCTTGTTTATAACCTTCGAGATTTTTCAATAAGGTTTTTGGTTTTTATAAATGTAATTCATTGGCATAAGTATCTACCTAATTTGCGGTTGTTCTGTTCTTCTTTTTAAGATTCTGAGGATTCTCGGATAATCATGATTTCCACCTGGTAACCTTCGTGGCTGTTTATTTATTCGAACAAATTTCTCCTATCAGTGGCACAGATGAGGCACATTCCTAGAAGGTTGAAGTGGAAGTAGAAAAAATTAATTTGTTTCCGTAAGGAAAGGGCGCAAGTGAAAACACTCGCGCAGTCCTCCTTAATTTTGCCTTTATCGGTGTAAATCTGAGCACACAAACATCGGCATGAACATGAAAGTATATTTTTTCCGTTGCTTGCCGTCCGTCCGATGCCGATGTATGTGCGCCCAGTTTCACCCCGACTTTTGCAAATATTTCGCAAAATTGAAATATCTGTTGACTGTGGGATTGGGACACAACCAGTTCACAATTGGAAACCATAAAGACGTTTCCATGAAGAATGATTTACAATCACAGTTGTATAAAGTAATAGAAATGGAAAATTATTCATTTGTATATAAATATATTACCGAATGTATTGTTTTACTGATACAACGAATAAAACAACTGAATTTTTAGATGGGCCTGAGAAGTATAGAAACAGCTGATTGACGGAAACAGAAGTTAAGGAATGCTGGCAGAGTGGGAGCGTCGAGCGTTGCGTCGCGAAATGTATTTCAGAGTGGGAGCGATGAACGCCGCGTTTCGGTAGCGACAAATATTTATTCGTAAGAAAAAGCTCAATAATTTCTGAGCGCTCGTACTACTTACACGAGGGCTATATTATTTCGTCACGATGTCTGTATTTTCGAATTTTGAGCTGAAAATGGTTTCAATCGATAGAGTTCGACTGACTGATGACGAATACGTCGAAAATTCGAGTATGTCCGTTTACACGATAACTCTTGAACGGAACGACCTAGAGACTTGAAATTTTCAGTGTGGGTTCAGTTCCCGAATGCCTCGGTTGAGTTCGTTAATGGGCCAAATTCCACAAGAAGTTCCGTGAATATCGCCGTTCAATGTTTTGTTCTCCTGATTACTTGAAAACTATAGATTTGATCGAGATGAAATTTTGCACTCGAATGGAGAATGAGGTGTTCAAGCTACATCCGGATCGCATGACCAGAACCATAAAAACCATAGAAAATGGTAACTTTTGAACGGAAACGCCTAGGGACTTTTCAGGATAGGTGTGGATCTCGAATGTCGTGATCACGTTTATCCATCTGCGAAATTATACTTGGGGTTCCGTAAATATGGTCGTTTGAAATTTAGTTTTCTTGATTATTTCAAAACTACAGATTCGATCGTGACAAAATTTTGTATACTAATGGAGAATGATATATTCAAGCTACATTTCTCTAGATCGCATGACCAAAACCATAGAAAAAATAGAAAATCATTACTTTCGAACAAAAACTTGAAATATTCAGGGTAGGTTTGGATCGCGAATGTCGCGGTCACGTTCATTAATGAGCAAAATTAGATTAGGCGTTCTATAAATATGGCCGTTCCAAATTTTTTTTTTTCTGATAATTTCGGAACTTCTGATTGGATTGGAGTGAAATTTCACACCTAGCTGTAGAATAATGTATTCAAACTACGTGAGAAATGTTGTCCAGATCACATTACCAAGACCATAGATTCCGTAGAAAATTCTAGCGAATCATCGGAAAAAAATTGGTCAGCACTGACGTGAAGTCTGGGGTTTCGCCTAAGTTTGAGAATTTTTTAGACAGATGTCGAAAATGCATTCAATTGATTTCTAAAACTGGAAAATGCGAATCTACCTACAAGGTGGATGTACGAGCGCTCAAAAGATCCTGACTGTGAAGTTTTTGTTAATGGGCACGTCGTATCATACATTTACGAATCGCTTCAGGTGACCAATTGCCAATGATCTTGGTAATGCCACCTGGTAAAAATTTCGCACGTAAACTGAATACATTATTCTTCATCTAAGTGCTAAATTTCATTTCAATCCAATCAGTAGTTTCGAAGTAATCAGGAGCACACAATTTCGAACAGCAATATTTACAGAACCCCTGGAGGAATTCTGCTCATTAACGAACTCAACTGCGGCATTCGGGAACTGAACCCACACTGAAAATTTCAGATCTCTAGGTTATTCCGTTCGAAACTTATCGTGCTCACTGACGGACGGATGGACAGACCTGAATTTTGAATACATTATTCTTCATCTATGTGCAAAATTTTATTCCAATACAAACAGTAGTTTCGAAATTATCAGGAAAAAATATTTCGAACGGCCATATTTACGGAACCCCTAGTCTAATTTAACTCATTGATGAACGCGACATTCGAGATCCACACCTTTCCTAAAAATTTGAAGTTTCTAGGTCGTTCCGTTCGAAAGTCTAGACAAAATTAGCTTGAACATGTCTTTCTTCATCTGAGTGCAAGCGAGCAGAATTTGATTTCGATCGAATCAGTAGTTTCGAAGTAATCAGGAGAACAAAATTTCCAACAGCCATATTTACGGAACCCCTGTTGGAATTCTGCTCATTAACGAACTACGGAATTTGGGAACTCAACCCTCGCTGAAATTTCAAGTCTATAGGTCGTTCCGTTCGAAAGTTCTCCTTACGGCCGGCCGGACGGACGAACAGACTTGAATTTTTCGACAGATTTATCATCAGTTAGTCGGACCTTATTGATTAAGATCATTTTCGGCTATTCGAAAAATACATGCATCGTCACGAAATGATATAGCCCGCCCTCGTGTAAGTAGAACGAGCCCTCAAAAACTCTCTTTAAATAAGCCTGTGGGGTATCGTTACACAGTTGGGTATTATCGTTTCAGATAGTTTATTGTTGTTGAGATATTAACTCCCGAAGTCGGCAAAAGTGTTTCCCTTCTATAACTTCCTAGAACTATTTTCTGAACGTTTTGAAATCTGGAGATCCACCTTCAGATGAGCCTTATATTTACAATCTTTATAATCAAGTTATCAATGCAAAATTTGTCTAGTTATGTTTGCCATGCAAAATTAATTTTTATTTCGACGGACATGAAGTATAATAATTGTTCGTAGTAACTATCATCGTTTACATAGCGACACTTTTCCCTACGGCAGAGGAGAAGTATAACTTTTCGATGATCCTGTCAGTCGAAATATGAAGTTGTTTCTTTACGTTTGAAAAGTAGTATATTATTTCATGAGGAGAAGCAGTGTCACTTTTCATGGCGAGCCTGGGTTTACCCGCCGAACGTAGTGAGATAAGAGATAAGAGATAATTTAATTGTAATTCTCAGATTGAAGTTGAGTTTTTTGAGAAAAAAATTGAAAATCTTTGTAACTGAATCTTTCTCCTTTTTCCTATTCGAAAAGTCCCAGAATATACGATTTCAGCATCTCTCCGATAAATTCTGCGGAATACTCGTACATTCGCCGTTCTCTAGAAATCGCTCTTGTTCAGTAAAAATTAATGAGGACTATTGACAGTGTGGTGGAGGCGTTAGGAACCGAGCCATCGTGAATATTTAAGAAAGGTTTCTGAGGTTAGACTCATAAACTTGGGGAAAGAAAAACAAGTTCAACAAAACTTCCACATGAGTAAATTTAACAATTCAATGCATCGATACATAGTAGATTTCGCCCCAATTGAATATTAATCTTGTTGTTCCACTTTTTTTATATTTTTCAGTATTAGGAGAACCTCTCATTATTTGATGCACTGATAAAATAAGAAACCCTTAACAATACGAATTTATTGAAAAATCTGAATCACTGAATTATATTATCCATTGTTTGGTTTGGTTTGGTTTCTTGTGTAGCAGGAATTCGTAGATACAATTTTTTTCTCTAACGCCGGCTTTTATTATGGCACACAGATGTGTTTTTCTAAAAGGATCCACATAGGCCGGTTAAAACGTTCGAGGCCTGAATACTCTGGCTAAGTTCGTTAATGGACGAAATTCGCCGAAGGGTTCCGAAGATATAACCATCTGAATTTTCCTTATCAATACTCCGCAAAAAACCGATCCGATCGAATTGAAATTTTTCAGTTGTTGTGAGATAACCACACAACGGTCTATTTTCTGCTCACATATGAGGCATCGATTGAATGAGTTATTTGGAAATTGATCTTTTTAGCTGAAGCTTGGAAGGAAAAAGATCTGATTGAAAATTTACTATTTTTCGATTAATGTAAGCTGATCCGAAAATCACAGATTTCCTCGGACGTTTCCATCGAAAATTATTTCAAACTTTGACCGAGTATCATTCCTCTCGAAACTTAAGCGGGTTTTGGAATAAATACACAGATCCGTCGGCTAAAACGAATAAAAAACGAAAATTTATACGTTTTTTCAATAACCATGTGTATTTTCCAGGAATTTCCGATCAATTTTGGTTATGTTTGTGGACGTTATTCCAATGACAGTGCATTCATTTTCCTCATTCAGGAATGAAGTCGAAATTGATGATACCTATCGAAAATGCGAAGAAGTGAATTGGATAAAGAAATAGAAAGGATTTTCAACGATTTTTAAGTCTCAAAAGATGTTTTGTTTTACATTTCCAGGTTTTTAGAATCCAAATTTCAAACGGGTTTAAATGAGTACTTCAGTTCATTCTGGCCAGTGAAACAGCTTTGAAGGAAAAAAAGGGATACCTTCTATTTATTTTTTTCTGATTTTCTATTCCACCGATAATTTTTGTTTCAGGCTTCGAAAAATTTCTCATTATTCAATTGAAAAAAACAGGTTACTCATGTCAGACCAATAATCAAAAAACAATTATTTATACTTTCGTGTTGTGGATGAGTAAATTAGGGCTCCAATAAAAAAAGATTTATTCAATTTATACCCATGATTCCATCTCTTGAAGTATAAAAATAAAATGGCAGTTTTTGTGAACAGAAAAAACCATATAGGCTCGCATATAGGTTCTTCCGTTGAACGAATAATAATAATTATTGGATGGAAACTTTTAGCCCGGTATTATGGAACCACCCGCTAAATAGAAGAAAAATATCATTCATAAGATATGTAATGCTTATTCATGCTGGACCGTGTCGTGGGCGGCCATGGATAAGAATCATACGAGCAAATCTATTGACTCGTGCACGCTGCACCGAATTGGACACGAGCCGTGCCGATGTCCTCAGCGTGGTACGGCCGTGGCCAGGTGGAAAATGGTAGTGTTGGGCATAATCGGATGAAAAATAATCGTTAATCCGATTTTTGATATAATCGGCAACATTCGATTATGAAAATAATCGAATCGTCAAATAATCGGGATATAGAGTTCACTTTCCAATACCACTAGTTGAAATAGCAGGCGAAAGCAGCTTTTACGAGCCTTATGTGCAGGTATAGATTATGATCTCCGAGCATCTCGAAAAAATCGGATGTTTAAATAATCGGGATATAGAGTTCAGTTTCCAATACCACTAGTTGAAATAGCAAGCGAAAGCAGATTTTACGAGCCTTATGTACAGGTACAGATGGTGAACTCCGAACATCTCGAAAAATCGGATGTTTTCAATAATCGGGATATAGAGTTCAGTTTCCAATACCACTAGTTGAAATAGCAGGCGAAAGCAGATTTTACGAGCCTTATGTGCAGGTATAGATTATGATGCCCGAGCATCTCGAAAAAATCGGATGTTTAAATAATCGGGATATAGAGTTCACTTCCTCGGCAATCGTTAACATTAGCCGCTACACAGTACACACCTTCAGCATATGTATAAAAAAATTTAGAAAAGCACTGCCGTGAAGGCAGGAGCTTTTGAGCGCTCGTCCATGCACCTTGTAGGTGGAATCGCACTTTCCAGTTTTAGAAATCAATTGAAGGAATTTTTGACAGCTGTCAAAAAAATTCTGAAACTTAGGCGAAATTCCAGACTTCATGTCAGTGCTTCAGCTGATCAATTTTTTTTCGATAATTCGCTAGAATTTTCTACGGCATCTATGGTCTTGGTTATGCGATCTGGACAAAATTTTGCACGTACTTTGAAAACATCATTCCTCAGCCAGTTGCAAAATTTCATTCGAATCCGATCAGTAGTTTCGAAACTATCAGGAAAAAAATAGTTTGAACGGCCATATTTACGGAACCCCTAGTCTTATTTTGCTCATTGATGAACGTGACCGTGAAATTCCCGATCCCACCCTGGAAATTTCAAGTCCCTAGGCCTTTTCGTTCGAAAGTTATGATTTTCTATGGTTTCTATGGTTCTGGTCATGCGATCTAGAGAAATGTACCTCGAATATATCATTCTCCATTAGTATACAGAATTTCGTCACGATCGAATCTGTAGTTTGGAAATTATCAAGAAAACTAAATTTCAAACGATCGTATCTACGGAACCCCTGATATAATTTTGCTCATAGATGAAAGTGATCACGACAATCGAGATTCACACCTATCTTGAAAATTTCAAGTCCCTAGGCGTTGCCGTTCAAAAGTTACAATTTTCTATGGTTTCTATGGTTTTGGTGATGCGAGCTGAACAAAATTTTGCATGTAGCTTGAACACCTCATTTTCCATTAGGGTGCAAAATTTCATCTCGATCGAATTCGTAGTTTCAAAGTAATCAGGAAAACAAAATTTCGAGCGGCCATATTTACAGAACCCCTCGGCGAATTTTGCCCAATAACGAACTCAACCGCGGCATTCGAGATTCGAACCTACCCTGAAAATTTCAAGTTTCTAGGACATTCCCTTCGAGAGTTATCGTGTATACGGCCGGACGGCCGGACGGACGGACGGCCGGACGGACGGACAGACTCGAATTTTCCGACGGATTCGTCATCAGTGAGTCGAACATAGTCGTTTGAGACCATTTTTGGCTCAAAATTCGAAAAATACAGACATCGTGACGAAATGATATAGCCCTCGTGTAAGTAGTACGAGCGCTCAAAAATATATGAATCATACGATTTTTATTATTCGAATGATCATCCGATTATTGAAATAATCGATTTTCAAACATCCTATCATTGAAATCATCCAATTATGCTCAAAACTAGAAAATGGGGCTGAATATTAGTGGCTTTCCAGCCACCGTCTGGGGCGCCCCAGGAGTGCTCCAAATCAAAGTTTGACATAAGTTTGACCAATCCAGTGCCGGAGTGTCAAGCCCTCGCGCTACCTCCCCCTTCCCATTGGTGCATAACCCGAATTTTCGGGGCTTCAAGCGTAACACGCATCTGGCTGGAAAGCAGTTAGAGCCCCCGCACACTGGCAACTTTATTCAAGCAACTTTTTAATCACAAAAATAGAACACATCATTCTTTATGGGACCCCGAACACAGGCGATTATTTAGTTGCGGCAACTAAAAAGTTCCAACATGTTCTAATTTCCAGGCAACTCAATAGTTGCCGGCAGAATAGAACATATGAGTTCATTCCCGTCCCCGCACACTGGCGATTTAAAATTGCTCTCGATTTCTCAGTTGCAATCCCGGCGGCTTCGAATGAACATGTAGATGAACATTGAATAATTCATAGAAGCTATCAAATCACGGTCAGTGTTGTAGGACAAAAGGGAGAAAGAATATGCAGATAAAATTCCTAAAAAAAAATTGTGGAGTTATATTTTTTCAGATTTTCAAACGGTTCATGAAATTCTCCACCTATAAGCCTGTGCTGATCAATGGATGAACCCAAAATTTTCTGCCCATTTTCCTCTTCCTTTTCAGAAGAAGAGCACAAACGCATGCAGTTTCGACGAAATCCATTTTGAAACTGATGTTAAGCAACTATTCAGTTGCCAGTGTGCGCTTGAAACAGTAACGGGCAACTTTCAAGCGAGCAGATTTTTTAATCACCGCAACTAAAAAGTTGCCAGTGTGCGGGAGCCCTTATATTTTGCACGGCCAGGCCTGGCTTCCAGTTGTTTCATACGCGCAGAACGTTCAGGAGGGTGGCCACCATCTTTTCGGTGGAGCTGTGTGTTGGATTACAATTAAATTTGTGTATGTGTTTAATTTCTTGATAAAATTTGTGTATTTAATCATTGGATATGAATAGATATGGAATTTTACACCAAAAACGGACGGATTTGATACCATTAACGCAATGATATACGTACGAATTTGGCTTGCCACGTATCAGATATGACAGATAATGCTTCCGTGTATGTCACCCTATTAAGACATTCTTTGGACATTCGAGAATATCCGAAGAATTGACTTTCATCGTCCAACTGTTTCTTATATGGGAGAAATTCTGCAACTTCTTCCCCCAACTTCTGTTTTCGCTAGGTTGCATGCATGCCCTCCAATCTTCTTGAAGAATTATGAAGTCCAGCAACTCGTTCTTCCCTTTCTTCTTCATCAAGTGCTGTTGCAATTGCTGATGAATTTTTTCCAGAGAGTGATTTTTTCCGAAATCAAAATTGCAACACATTGTTGGTCGAGGCCGGGCAGGACTGACGGTATAGCATGCATGGAGGCACAGTCTCGACACGGTTACAACAGCTCGCCTGGTGGAGGCCCCGGCCCGCCCACGGCACAATCTAGCATGAATCAGCCATTATTCATGGCCTATGAAAAGGTTAAGGCAAACAAATAAATAAATGAATAAATAAGATGTGATTAAGATAAAAAAATTGTTTTCACAAAATATCAGAAACTGCTGGATTTGGTTTCTGTTGGACTCTGAAGGACGACCCGGAGGCACATGCTATTAAAAAAATAAAATGTAATGGGTGTGGAAACAAATCTTGTAGGGCATCTTTAAATGTGTAAATATCAGTTGACGAGTGAAGATGCCAAATGACGTATTTGCGAAATAATAAAAACATGCAGGCGGGGTGGCTACTAAAAGCTATTATTAGATATGTGATATTCCAACAAGAAGAAAGGCTTTTCAGCCTCATACCTATTTAAATTATTCATCTGTTGACAGACAAAGATACGAAAGAAAAAAAAACGATAACAACGGATATTTGTTGTTGAACAGCTTTCTATAAATTTACTTATAGATTAAGGTTTATTTCAGATGAACTATCCCAACAGGAGAACCTGTTAACTCCACATAAATAAAACTAGCAATGATGGGATGAAATAGCAATGGTTATTATGACTGAAGTAAACAGACCTCAACCCATACGACGAATGAATGGGTTCGCTGAAGAGCTAAACCGATTTTTCAATTACAATAGTTTTGATTAATCGGTCCTTCTCATTTCTCGGTTTGAAAGCCTGTCTAACTGTGAGAAGGGTTGTGCTAGCATTGAACAATATCCAGAAATGTGTTAGCGTGAATTAACACTTTACATATTCGGAAAAACGTGGGAGAGCTTCACTATTTCCACGTCACTCCGTTTTGTCTATCCCATGAATTTCAACAGAAGATCACTGAGAAAATTTAACGGGGTAAGAAATGTTATTCTTCGAACGATAACTGAAGTATAATTATTGGACCAAACCGGAATAATACCTTATATGGTTGTGTGTTTCATGTTCAAAAGGATTGACAGAATTTCTAAAAATTTTCCAAGTTATATAATAAGTATATTGACGGAGCTAGCTCTCGACAGTCAGGAATAAGATAAATTGAATGAATGTAACACTTGTTTACGTTTGTCGATGTTTATTCATATGTCCTATATGTTTTTGGTAAACATCGATTTTTTTCCTAACATAACCTATGAAAAAATCGACAAAAAAATGTGAACTGAATTTTATGAAACCACAGAAAAATCTGCTCATATTTTACGCACAGATGTCCTGTTACGCTCTGAACATCGTATCTTCAACGTGAGACAGAAATTGTGGCGAGAAGGTGTTACGGTACGACATTCTGTTGAGATGCGTACAGATATGCAACAGAACCCCGTACACGTACTCATATAAATTTTAGTAACACATTGAAGATACTATACTCACAGATTTGAGCGTAACCGAAAATCGTTGTGTGACATATATGAACCCCTCATTCTATCGTTCCATAAAATCTATTTGGATTGAGCCAGATGTTAGGTATCACGCAATTTAGAAAAGCGCTCAAGGAAAAATGAGCATTTGAAAAGGCAATATGATGATTTTATGAAGGATAGATTAGGTCACATGATAGAGCTTGACAGTAGTAATGTTGACAAACTTCCTGATCAAGATTGCTATCACATTCCGAAAGACATAAATGTTCTGAAAGACACAGTGGCGGATTCACCGGTACGCTTAGTACGCTCAATCGTAGGGCCCCGAGGTCCACAGGGGCCCCCGATCGGAATCAAAATTTCTCCAGAATGAAAATTTGTCTTGCAAATGAATATGAATAATAATGAAGAATAACGAGTAATTTTTCAGTCACACGAAACGCAACCAGACCTAGAGCAAAATTCAGCTGTCAGTAAAAAAATAACATCAAATCAAAGTTTCAGCATCCGCATGTTTTCTCCAATTATTCTTATCGGCCTGCAATAAATTCCCGCAACGGTGGCAGTAAAGTTGTCGGCATCACTTTGAAATATAGGTACATGCCACCGTCGATATTGGAGGGTGTTTTGCATTTTTTAGTTTTAAATATTTGTCATATATTTTTTAGAAAAGATAAATTCAGGGTCGAGATCTTGAATAGACTGTTAGATTTCCTAGTTGCCGACTTGGAATGTCGAAGTTCCGTCTATCGAAATATAACTGAGCAGGTGTGCAATCTAAAAGTATATTTGATATAGGGGACCTTTCGCAAGACATTGAAACGGACAGTTTCAAAGGGCTCTTGGAGAATTATGAAGACGATCTTGATGAAGGAATTATCAGTGAAGCATCTCAGTTCAAAGAATATCTAAATCCCTTAAAACATAAAAAAAAACAATTTGTTCGCAGATGTTAAAAATAATCAATGATAAGGGAATGATAGAAGTTTTTTCGAACTTATATATAGCTCTGAAGTTATTTTTAGCATTGCCTATAACGAGTTGCGAAGCAGAGCCTACATTTTCCAAGTTATCCATAATAAAAAATTTCAAGTTTCCTAGGCCTTTCCGTTCAAAAGTTACAATTTCCTATGGTCTCTATGGTTCTGGTCATGCGATCTGGACAAAATATTGTTTTAATATATCATTCTCGATTAAAATACAAAATTTCATCTCGATCGAATCCGTAGTTTCAAAATGATCGAGAAACCAAAATTTCAAACGAATTTATTTACGGAACCCCTCGTATAATTCTGCTCATTGATAAACGTGAACGCGACATTTCAGATCCACACCTATCCTGAAAATTTCAAGTCCCTAGGCCTTTCCGTTCGAAAGTTATGACTTTCTATGGTTTCTATGGTTCTGGTCATGTGATCTGGACAAAAGTAGCTTGAATATATTCCGTCACGATCGAATCTGTAGTTTTGAAATTATCAAGAAAACTAAACTTGAAACGACCATTTTTACGGAACCCCTAGTATAATTTTGCTCATAGATGAACGTGATCACGACATTCGAGATCCACACCTATCCTGAAAATTTCAAGTCCCTAGGCGTTTCCGTTCAAAAGTTACAGTTTTCTATGGTTTCTATGGTTCTGGTGATGCGATCTGGACAAAATTTCACATGTAGCTTGAACACCTCATTCTCCATTTGAGTGAAAAATTTCGTCTCGATCAAATCTGTAGTTTTCAAGTAATCAGGGGAACAAAACTTTTAACGGCCATATTTACGGAACCCCTGGTGGAATTTGGCCCATTGACGAACTCAACCGCGGCATTCTGGAACTGAACCTACACTGAAAATTTCAAGTCTCAAGGTTGTTCTGTTCGAGAGTTATCGTGCTTACGGCCGGACGGACAGACTCAAATTTTCCGACGGATTCGTCATCAGTGAGTCGAACATAGTCGATTGAGACCCTTTTCGGCTCAAAATTCTAAAAATACAGACATCATGACGAAATGATATAACCCTCGTGTAAGTAGTACGAGCGCACAAAAACGAAATTGGGATTAAAAAATTTTTTTTAAAGAAAAATTAGAGTGGGGGCCCCGAAAGTTTTCAAGCGTAGGGCCCCGGAAATCGTCGATCCGCCCCTGGAAAGACAGCAGCATAACTACTCCTTGTAGAGTGGTTTTTGACTTCTCTGCGAAAACAAGTAAAGGAGTCTCATTGAATGATATTCAGCACTCAGGTTCGATTGTACAGAGTGAGTTGAACGATATTTTGTTGAGATTCAGAATACCTAAGTATGTCATGATCGCAGACATTTCCAAAATGTATCGAAAAATTTGGATTTGTCCTGAAGAAACAAAATTATCTAAAGCGTGGATTTGTGTTTTCGTTTGTATGTCCACGAGAGCCATTCACATAGAAGTGGTAACGGAGCTTTCTACGAAGGCCTTCACTTCTTGTTTCAAGCGATTCATATCCCGGAGGGACAAGCTATTCGTAATTTTCTCGGATAATGGAACTCAGTTCATTGGAGCAAAGAACGAAATAGTGAATTTCATGAAAGATGAAGTCATAAAGAAATATTTTTTAAATGAAAACATTAAATGGAAATTCATTCCCCCAAAAAGTCTTAATTTCGGTGGCATATGGGAGGCGGGAGTAAAGTCCGTTAAACACCATTTAAAACGAGTTGTCGGCACTAACCACTTACATTATGAAGATTTTTGCACTGTAATGTATCAGATAGAAGCTATATTGAACTCTAGACCACTTACCCCCTAATCTACTGATCCTGAAGATTTTATTCCTTTGTGTCCTGGACATTTCCTTATCGGACGATACCCTAAAATAACTACAATTGTGTGTTCGATAATCGTCTCAATTGTTATGAGCTTCGCCAGAAGATGGTTCAATTGTTCTGGAAAAAGTGGAGCAAGGAATACATTGGTGAGCTTCAAACCAGGCAAAAATGGAAAACCAATTATGGAAATCTCCTGAAAAAGGACGCATTAGTGCTTGTAAAGGATAATAACTTACATATGTTGTTTTGGCGTACAGCCAGGGTAGCGGAACTCCATTCTGGTTCGGACCAGATAGCGAGAGTTGCATCAGTGCGTTTAAGTGACGGCACGGTAGCAAAAAGAGCAGTCAGAAATATGTGTCTGCTCCCTATATATGATGCCTTAAAGGCTTAACTGTATATTGTGTAATATTGTAACATTAGGCATATGTTTCGATTTTATTTTGATTATTTTTGATTCTTTTTTTTATTCTTTGTTGTTTTTTCATTTGTTTGATTGAAATGTTATTTCAAGGCCGGCGGTATGTTAGGTATCACGCAATGAATTGGCTGATATATTGAGAACTGGCAACGCCGACCCTTGTCAAGTGCCTGAAGAGTCGCGGCTTAGACCGTAAAAATATATTCATTCTCGCCATGTAAGCCGAGACGTTAAGTTAACATACCTAGTTATTATATCAGCGATTGTGAGAAGTTTTTGTATAATTGTTTGTACTTGGAATATAGTCCATTTGCAAGCTAGGTGTGTTTCATTTAATACAGTCCACTTAAGTAGCCGAAGGCAGGAGTTTTGCGAATAAATTAATCGCGAATTTGCAAAACACCAGATTTTGTCGTAGATTTTTTCTTGGGTGAATGTTGGAAAAAAATTGATTGTTACCACTTTTAATCTTGGGAAGCGCATAATTCAGGAGATAGGACCTTTCGAAATTGAAACGAAAACATGTAAGACAGTAATACATTTTCGAGCGCTCGTACTACTTACACGAGGGCTATATCATTTCGTCACGACGTTTGCATTTTTCGAATTGTGAGCCGAAATTGGTCTCAATAGACAGAGTTGGGCTCACTGCTAACGAATCCGTCGAAAAATTCGAGTCTGTCCGTCCGTCCGTCTGTAAACACGATAAATCTCGAACGGAACGAGCTAGAAACTTTTTTTTTTCTGGGTCGAATCTCGAATGCCGCGGTTGAGTTCGTTACTGGACAAAGTTCGTAAATATGGCCGATCGAAATTTTGTTCTCCTGATTACTTCGAAACAACTTATTCGATCGAGGTGAAATTTTGCACTGAGATGAAGAATGACTTGTTCAAACTACATGCAGAATTTTATTTAGATCACGAGATCAGAACCATAGAAACCATAGGAAATTATAACTTTCTAATGGAAAGGCCTAGGGACTTGAAATTTTCAGGCTAGGTGTGGATATCGAATGTCGCGGTCACGTTTATCAATTAGCAGAATTAGACAGTCGTTTGAAATTCAGTTTTCTTGATAGTTTCAAGACAACGGAATTGATCGTGACGAAATTTTGTATTTCAATGGAGAATGATATATTCAAGCTACATTTTTCCTAGATCGCATGGCCAGAACCATAGAAACCATAAAAAATTATAACTTTTGAATGGAAAGGCATAAGGACTTGAAATTATTAGGGTAGATGCGGATCGCGAATTTCGCGGTCACGTTCATCAATGGGCAAAATTAGAAGAATAATATATTCAAACTACGTGGGTATTTTTTTGCAGATCGCATCACCAAGACCATAGATACCGTAGAAAATTCTAGCGTATTATCGAAAAAAAAATTGGTCACCTCAAGCACTGACATGAAGTCTGGAGTTTCGCCTTAGTTTGAAAATTTTTTGACAGCTGTCAAATATTTTTTTAATTTCTTTCTGAAACTGTAGAATGCGAATTTACCTACAAGGTGGGTGAACGAGCGCTGAAAAGCTCCAGACTTCACGGCAGTGCTTTTTATAATCTTTATGTTTACAATGATTCTACAGAGTAAAATAAGAAGACAGTAAGTAAAAAAAAAATTAAATTTAGTTCATATGAAGTTCAGACAATGAGTAGGGTTCAGTATCAACCAAATAACTGAATATTCTCTCCTTATAAGTTTTTATACTCGTGATATTTCGGTATTCCCCCGGTAAGGATATATCGTTAGGCAATGTTTAGGGTAGATGTAGGGAACCACTTGTCTTGCATCTTCTCGATGTCTGCACCCGGCGAATATATTTGGGTTTTTGCGTAGAAACAACAGAAGTTCATAGACGTAGAGGCCATAAACTGTGATGATTTTGTTATCTTTAAATGCGCCCCTTCAGGATTCTCTGTAGCTCTTCTTTAGCATAAGTCTCAGTACCTTGTTGTGTAAAATGAATACTTTTTCAGTATTGTAGCAGATCTCCCAATATTTTATGCCAAAACTCATCAAGGGACTGGAAGTTTGAGAAGAAGACAGTCTTGAGTAGATCGATTTGAAGAAAATACTGTATGTCACTGAGTTGAGTCTACTGCATAGTTTATCAATATGGAGGTTCCACTTGAGGTTTGCATCCAGCATTACAACAAGTAATTTAGGTGAGATTTCAACGGTCTCTGGCATTTCGAATATTTCTGGGTACGTCAGTCGATTTTTATCTGTCGAGAATATTAGGCATTCGGTCTTAGTCTTATTCAATATCAGGTAGCAACTGCAATTACTGTGGTATATTAGAAGAGCACTTTTGGAATTTAAGGTTCTCAGAATTTGAAAATTCATTGAAAAAATATAGTGCTGTTCGAAACATTTCGAAACATTCCCCTTGTAGAGACTTTTCGAAGCACCTTGTAGACTGTAGACGACATTTTCTGTTCGAAATAAGGAGATGAAAAAACAAAACTATTTCTGTGTGAAATTCGAATAGCTGAAGGAAGTGGGTACCTCGATTCGTGATCTTACCCTGATATTATTATAAAGTTAAATCGACTAAAACCGTGTTCAGGACGAAATCCAAAATCCTGTTCTTTCTCAGTGAACTTTCAAATATCAACTGAAACATCCCTCTGGAAAAGTTTTTACATTTATTCAGGATGCACACTTTCTGGAGAAAAAGATTGGATAATTCATCAAAGAACTTTCGGGATCTCTTGTCAACATGCTATACCTGTATAATAAATTAGATAGGTGCTCAGTAGAAAGAGTAATGAGTGTGTTTCATCATCAGTTCGTTCGGTATAGAAATAACTTTCATCTGAAGAGTATGCCTGAAATTCGATGAATGGGGGGAAAATGAAAGTTTCATAATTTTACAAATGGGTCTTTTATACTTTGGATTTGAGCGAATGGAACCTGTAATGAGAATCTCGCCCAATTTTGTGTATACTTCGATATTGATTTCTGCTTTTATTATTGAATCGAATCGACCATATCTCTGAGTTTATTTATATGTACATACGAGATATTGACCAGTAGATTTTTTAGGCCTTAATTCGTCTCGGTTAAGATGTAAGATTTGTGAAAAAAATTTTCAATCTTGATATCAGATACTGTATTCTGTTATATCATAGATATCATTGACGATTGTTTCTTTGATAGGAATTTATTTGAGCTATTTTCATCGTATATGAAATTCCATGGACCAATATATTTATACTTTCCTTATTCAAATGTGACAATTTGAAATAGGATATTCACAATAATAACACAATAACACAATAATTACAGAAGGGAACGTTTCGTCTTGGATGTAGTGATAATACGTTTCATTTCCAAAAAAATTTATTTTTCATTCCATTTTTAACGAAGTTTGTTGAAAGAACAAGATCAGGAGTGTTACAGATATCTATCCATTTTTGAGAGTAAGGCTCAACTGTTATTATATAAATGTTTCCATTCTATGTTACCATCAGTAACATTTTTAAAGACAATGGCTTTTATGTACAAAAAGCATTCACTCGAAGATTATGTGAATATATTTAAACATGAGAATAAATATAAGAAGATAAGTGTCTTAAAACTTAAAGTTCAGTTTCATCGGTAAACTTAAATTGATATCCTTGGCTGAAACACTCCTTGAATGTCCTGACAAAAAAAAATGTGTGTACGGGTTTTTCATATTATTAAATATGAATGGTGAGCAAAAAACTCCCGAGTGGGATGTGTTGGTAACAATCAAGTGAATCTCCATATTCACGAAACTGAACTAACAAGCACCTATTATGTAGTTCTGAAAAGTCTTTCATCATCTTTCGGATCTGATAAAATTCGTTGCTTTCAGTGTATAATGGGAAATACCTTTCTCGTGTCGCACGCACTTTTATAGAAGGTGTCAAGAAAGCTATCGTGAAATCATATATCTCCGAAGCGTGAGGTTTTAATTATATTTATTTTTCATTCCCTTTATTTATGTTGTCGAATGAAGGGAAAAAATGAAGACTTCTCTTCGGTGGTTCAGGAACTTATAATGATGATTCTGATAAAACATACAGGGTAAATTTTCATGAAAAATGGGAATGGAAAAGCGAATTAGATCTTGGGCTCATTTTCATAATATACTTGGATCATGAGGAAAAAAATGTGATTTTCATTTCAGGAAACTTAGATTTTCGATGTTTTTCATTCACTTTTTGGACCCACAATCTTATGAACGACTTTGTCGGTACATACACTTAATTAAGTAATTATAATAATGAAAATGCCAAGCCTTCATAGAGATCTCGTGAAGTCGCGGTATATTTCATGCTGTTTTAATTGTACTGGGTTTTCCAAGTTATACCACAATCCCAAAAATTCATCTATGTATCAACAACATCATAAGAAAAGTTTGAATTTTGTATAAACATCCAGTGAAATTTAGCTGCACCAGAATTTTCAGAAAGATTCTTTCTGCATTATTGTGAACAAAATTTTGGTACTAAAATATAAATTAGTTAATTCATGGTAGGTGTTCAATTATTGAATTCACCATAATTTAACACACTTGGTACGTCTTTTCTTTGATCGTACAAAAATATCACAATATTTAATATGTTGAAAGATGTTTATGTGTTACACCTGTATGTACCGTGCACTTCCGAATTGGATACAACATCAAACAAAATGAATACCGCCACTGTAATCAGACCAATTTTCTTGCTTCACTCTTCAAGGAAATGTGTTTGATGTTGATGTGTATGTACCGTGCACTTCAAAAATGAATACAAAATCAAACAAAATAAATAGCGCCACTTTAATCAGACCAATTTTTTTTCTTCACTCTTCAAGAAAATGTTCTTCCATATCAGTAACAATGGACCCATCAATATTCAACTTCAATTACGAATCCCATACACTATATATAGTATCGGCCCCAGCACCTTTTCCTGTGGTATTATAAATAGATAGATAGTTTATTGCCTCGATTATATTCGATAAATGTTAACGGTCATCATAAAAAAATCAATAATGTGAAAATATAATATATAAATATATGTTACTAATCTAACTAGAGGGCCAAACTCCCGTGAAATCAAAATTAAAATATTCATTCAAACTATACAAGGCACAATTTATCAACATCGACTTTAGTGCACTTTTGAAAACCTTTGGATGAATGGCCTTCACAGCGGAAGGAAAATTATTATGGAGTTTTCTTGAAAAATAAAAAGGTCCATTTCCTTTGCGAAGTAGATTCCTGCCTCTTGTACGGTAATTATGAAAGTTAGCATTATCCTCAAAAATATCGCAATTATTGTGCGCCAAAATCAGAGCTTCAAAACTGTACAAATCGGGAAAAGTGAGGAAACCACCAGGGGTATCATCATGTTCGAGGTCGTACCCAGGAAAAAGTTTCGGAGGGGGAGTTTGAAAAATTTCAAAATTTAAATTTTTCTTTATTTTATCCTCAAATGACGCATTTTTAGACCGTTTTCAACTCATAATTAACTAGAGTTTAGAGGAAAAATAACGTTCGAAAATGTTCACCAAAAGTTACAAGGATTTTTTAGACATCAAAATGTTATTGCATTAACATCTACTGTCCCTACACGCATGAGATTATTCAAAAACTGTAAGCTTATTACGTTTAATTTTATCTTTAGAAAAGAGTACAATATTACAAATTCCGTACGCCTGTTCTTTCTTCTCGCAAATTCATCTATCACTTCATCTGTTGGGATCTGATGGTATCTGTGAATAGAAATAACAGCCACTGAGTCTGTCTTGTCCCCACGCGTCCCTCAGGTACGTCTTCAATCGCCCAAGAGTTGAGAATGTCTTCTCAGCAGTCGCAGTGGTCACTGGCAAAGAAGCAAGTATATAAATATGTAAGAGAAAAATTCCCTATAACATTCACCTCAATGGCTTGTCCTGTTCCATTTTCTTTTCCCAAAACAGTGTACTCAACAAGCACTCGGTGCTTTATACAAACCGGAATAAAGCACTGAAGTGTTCCTAGAAGCTCTTTGTGGTCGCTGAATCTGCATTTGAGCTAATCTTTAAGATCGTCTAGGATCGGAATTGCCACTGATATTCTGAAATGAGTAAGATCTTTGGTAAAGTAAATACTTCTATGGCGTTGACGAGGAGCCAATCTTAGTAAAAGAATTTCTTTACTCATCAGGGTTACTGTCCTGAAAATCATGGAGAACTCAGGATCGATTTTTCTTCAGATGTTTTCAAAGTGGTCAACAATATTTTCCATGTGGTCAACTGCAGACTCCAGGTCACAATAGGAAGACTGAAACACTTGGCAGACAGAACTTGAGGCTGAGAATATGTTAGCCAATAAACAAAGGCCCACCACAAATTCACTAGCAAGCATGGACTTCAAGAACGACGATGTTTCAGAAGATGTCTCAATATCCAGACTTTCGCTTAGACTTTCTGGAGTTTCAACAAAAGCCTTTAAAATCTCTACAAACTTGAGCAAACTGTTGTAATTCTCCATCCATATAGCTGTTAAAGTTTTTCATTTAGTATAAGGAAAGTTCGATTTCATGGAGGATTGCAATTTTATCCTGCATTCTCATTGAGCGCTCGTACTACTTACACGAGGGTTATATCATTTCGTCACGATGTATGTATTTTTCGAATTTTGAGCCGAAAATTGTCTTAATCGATAGAGTTCGACTCAATGATGACAAATCCGTCGGAAAATTCGACTCTGTCCGTCCGGCCGTATGTCCGTCCGCACGATAAGTCTCGAACGGAACAACCTAGTGACTTGAAATTTTCAGTGTGGGTTCAGTTCCCGAATGCCTCGGTTGAGTTTGTTAATGGGCCAAATTCCACCAGGGGTTCCGTAAATATGACCGTTCATAGTTTTGTTCTCCTGATTACTTGGAAACTACAGATTTGATCGAGATGAAATTTTGCACTCAAATGGAGAATGAGGTGTTCAAGCTATATATGAAATTCTGTCCAGTTCGCATGACCAGAACCATAGAAACCATAGAAAATTGTAACTCTTGAACAGAAATGCCTAGGGACATGAAATTTTCAGGATAGCTGTCGATCTCGAATGTCGTGATCACGTTCATCTATGAGCAAAATTTTACTAGGGGTTCCGTAAATATGGTTGTTTGAAATTTAGTTTTCTTGATCATTTCAAAACAACATATTCGATCGTGACGAAATTTTGTATACTAATGGAGAATGATATATTTGAGCTATATTTCTCCAGATCGCATGACCTAAACCATAGAAACCGTAGAAAATCATAACTTTCGAACGGAAAGGCCTACGGACTTGAAATTTTCAGGACAGGTGTGGATCTGAAATGTCGCGTTCACGTTCATCAATGAGCAGAATTATACTGAGGGTTCCGTAAATACGGTCGTTTGAAATTTTGTTTTCTCGATAATTTCGAAACTACTGATTCGATCGAGATAAAATTTTCTATTTCAATCGAGAATTATATATTAAAGCATTATTTCGTCCAGATCGCATGATCAGAACCATAGAAACCATAAAAAGTTATAACTTCCCAAGGGACAGGTCGAGGAACTTGAAATTTTCAGGGTAGATTTGGATCGCGAATGTCGCGGTCACATTCGTCAGTGAGCAAAATTAGACTAGGGGTTCCGTAAATATGGCCGTTCAAAATATTTTTTCCTGATACTACTGATTGGATTGGAATGAAATTCCACAACTAGCTGAAGAATAATGTATTCAAACTACGTGCGAACTTTTGTCCAGATCGCATCACCAAGACCAAAGATAATGTAAAAAATTCTAGCGAATTATCGAAGAATAATTGCTCAGCTGAAGCACAGACATGAAGTCTTGAGTTTCGCCTAAGTTTGAGAATTTTGTTGACAGCTGTCGATAATTCCTTCAATTGATTTCTAAAACTGGAAAATGCGAATCTACCTACAAGGTGGATGTACGAGCGCTCAAAAGCTCCTGACTTCACGGCAGTTCTTTTCGTAATTTTTTTCAGCAAAACATATATGTTTCAAAATACATATTTTCATTTCCGGAAAATTTCGGTAGTGGGGTTCAACCCCTCTGACCCTCCCTGAATACGGCCTTGTCCCTGTTGTCTTGAAATCAGTTGGTATTTTTGAAGTTTGTAGAAAAATATTGAATATAAATATAATAGTGGTGATAATAGACAAAGCTGAACTGCCATCTAACCAATTAGTGCACTCATTTGCGCTCGAAAATAATTAAATATCGATTTTAGGTCAACTGAACTGAATTTTAATATCTCCAGAAGGAGGACAGTTTGGCTATTCTCATTTCGTTTTATCCGAAACAATGGAAATAACAAGCACAAAGACAAAACAATTTTGACCGGAGGTTGATTAATTTCACTTCAGGTCGTTTCCTCTATACTTATTTGAAAACATATCTCAAATCATTTCCATAGACATGTTTGTACTAGGTTTACAACAACAAAAATTACGAAAAGCACTTCCGTGAAGTCAGAAGCTTTTGAGCGCTCGTACATCCACCTTGTATCAATTGAAGGAAGTTTCGACAGCTGTCAAGAAAATTCTCAAACTTAGGCGAAACTCCAGACTTCATGTCAGTGCTTCAGCTGATCAATTTTTTCTCGATAATTCGCTAGAATTTTCTACGGTATCTATGGTCTTGGTAATGCGATCTGGACAAAATTTCGCACGTAGTTCGAATACATTATTCTTCAGCTAGGTGTAAAATTCCATTCCAATCCAATCAGTAGTTCCGAAATTATCAGGAACGAAATATTTTGAACGGTCCTATTTACGGAACCCCTAGTCTTATTCTGCTCATTGATGAATGTGACCGCGAAATTCGAGATACAAACCTACGCTGAAAATTTCAAGTCTCTAGGCCTCTCCGTTCGAAAGTTATAATTTTCCATGGTTTCTATGGTTCTGATCATGCGATCTGGAAAAAATATAGCTTGAATATATCATTCTCCATCAAAGTACAGAATCTTTCCGTTCTAAATTAATAATTTTTTATGGTTTCTATCGTTCTGGTCATGCGATCTGGACAAATTGTTGCTTTGATATACCATTCTTGATTGAGATACAGAATTTTATCTCGAACGAATCCGTTTTTTCGAAATGATCGAGAAAACAAGATTTCAACTGACCGTATTTACGGAACCCCTTGTCTAATTTTGCTCATTGATGAACGTGCCCGCGAAATTTGCGATCCGAACCTCCCCTGAAAATTTCAAGTCCCTATGCCTTTCCGTTCGAAAGTTATGATTTTCTATGGTTTCTATGGTTCTGGTCATGCGATATGGAGGAATGTAGCTTGAATATATCATTCTCCATTAGTATACAAAGGTTCGTCACGATCGAATCTGTAGTTTTGAAATTATCAAGAAAACTACATTTCAAACGGCCATATTTACGGACCCCTAGTATAATTTTGCTCATAGATGAACGTGATCACGACATTCGAGATCCACACCTATCATGAAAATTTCAAGTCCCTAGGCGTTTTCGTCCAAAAGTAACACTTTTCTATGGTTTCTATGGTTCTGGTTATGCGATCTGGACAAAATTTTACATGTAGCTTGAACACCTCATTCTCCATTTGAGAGCAAAGTGACATCTCGATCAAATCTGCAGTTTCCAAGTAATCAGAAGAACAAAACTTTTTACGGCCATATTTACGGAACCCCTCGTGGAATTTGGCCCATTAACGAACTTAACCCCTGGTGGAATTCTACCCATTAAAACTTGACCTTGGCATTTTGGAACTCAACCCACACTGAAAATTTCAAGTCTCTAGGACGTTCAGTTCGAGAGTTATCATGTATACGGACGGACGGACAGACTCGAATTTTTCGACGGATTCGTCATCAGAGAGTCGAACCTTGACGATCGAGACCATTTTCGGCTCGAAATTCTGAAAATACAGACATAGCGACGAAAGGATATAGTCCTGCAAGTAGTACTAGCGCTCAGAAATGTTGGTTGATTTTGCAGTTTTTTCTTTCAACTCAGTTCTCACAATAAACTTTATTGATCGTCCGACTTAAAAGCTAGAACATTTTAACTATATCTTCAAATGTATATATCCCGATTTGGCCTGACATGACACGAACAACGTCGACTGATAAGGACTCATAAATTTCAACGATTCTTATGGATATTTCCCGGATCAAGAGCGTGGAAAATACATCATAAAAATGTTTATTTATGTAGAGTGAAACAAGGCGATTTTTCATTCATCAACTTCAACTTCAACCAAACTCATTCATATCACCTATTTCGAATTTCACGTTGAAGTGAATCTAGAGTTATGGTGGTCATTCCGTCGTGAAAACTATTTACTTCTTATAATATGAAATGGAAAATAGATTTCTTCTATAAAGGAGCGAGCAAAGAAAGAATTTACTCACTCCAACTCGGATTTTTTTGGCAGAAGCTCTTTTACCCATTTATATTGATTTTCCATCTGAAGCACCAGAAAATGAACATTTCAGCTTATGATTCGCCATATAGCCTGGAAGAGTATCGCAACCAAGAAAACTTGTGGCTGGCTTGTTCTGAAATTCTTCTGTGATGAATTCAGTGTGCCTCGGCAGTTGTAGTTCGGTTCTGAATCCAAATCTTTGGTCGGTGTTGAATTCTGAGATTCAGTCTCTTCATTCAGCCTCTTTGCGATTATTCATTCAACTACTCTCTCTAAGGTCGGTGCTTATTAGCTTTTGGCATCCTAAAAGGTTGAAAAAGTCTTTTATATCTTATTGAAATATCCTCTCGGAACATCATTGCATAATGAAATATCTTTCGTCGATTCTACCCACATGAAGTTCTCTGATTTAGTCGGAATAGGATAGGTATGCCAAATGCTCCAAATTCATAAATTATCATATTCAGCCTGTGAATATATCTAATAGCAACAACAATACCACCAATAACTTTAACGATATCAAAGATAACTCTGACCATACGAAGAATCCAATAACGACACATACTTTTGATTGTCCAAGAGTTCTCTCAGCTTGTCCAATATACACGTATCATATGTTTTGGTGCCTTTAAAAATTTTCATCCTTCAAGACTTGAAATATAAAAACTTCAAGGGAAGCTGAAGAATTTCAATGGTTCACCATTGAAACACTAACTGATTCAAGCTCAGTTAGTGATCATTATTAGTTCAATAACATTCATGACAAGAATTCTCAATTCAATTCCTGCGAATTTCCAGGAGTCTGGTAGTGAGAGGTTCATGTGAGGGAATATATTTTAGATATCTGTTGTGTGGAATCGTGCATAGAGTAAGGAAGGAGAGCAAATGTTTACATATAGTAGGAGAAAGTGGTTAGGCATATATTCCAGACTGTTACGAGTAAACAGTTTCGGAAAATTTACTTTTCTCCTTCAATACATTTCTTGTTTACCAGGTGTCTTTCCGATCTTTTTAGGGAAAAGAGCACTCAACTTTGCATAAAAAAAGGAAAAATTTGAATGACCAGCACATGAACTAGAAAATAATTACAAATAAAGGTTTCTCCGAGTCTTTTCACTGCCAGATACAGAAGTGAAAGCATTCAAATTCAGAAACAAACGGAAATTTTTAATGATACACCCATCACAATAGCATAGTGTAGGTGGTAGCCTTAATCTCATAGCATTTCAGCCAGCTACGATGAAGTAATCCAAAAAATCAAATACATCCAATTTGTAGACTGAATAAAGTAAAAATATAGTAGAAAACCTGAAGCCTCCTCAAAGAAGCTCGAGCTCAGTGACGACAATCATTACGCCCACCTGCCAGAATTCGATAAAATATTTCACAAGGAACAGCACAATGGATTCCTTCAAGAAATGCACATTGAATCATAAATCAACAAGAAAAATATCTTCGAGATAGACCCTTTTTCTCAGAAATCTGTCATCCCGCATTCTACACAGCAACAGGAATATTCCATCGCAGCATAAAATGAGGAGGAAAATCGATCAGAATGTTTATTTCGTCATATTCAGATTGTATGGGACATCCGGAAAAATACCAGGACCGAGTTGTGCGACTCAGTTCATCAGTGAATTCAATCCCAAAGATGTGATCATGTACGTAAGATTTGAGATTCTTGAATTATTGGAAATTATTACTGTTGACAAGTTTACAATCATAATGCTGGAATTAATACATAGGCCAATTCATAAAGATACATATTATACATGATGAACTGTTTGATCCATGGATAATGAGTATACTCAGCGTTGCAAGTAGGACATGCAACGCTCAAATAAATCATGGTCCTTTCAAACCGATGGGTCTGTCCATGTTGATACCTATTATTACCGATTGAAATCCCCGAAAACACTGATAATTTCTGTTGAGTAATTATCTTTGGGAAAATACCTCCCATCCTAGAGAAATGAATCTTGTATGAAAAGAAACTAGTTGTAGTTGAATTATTGTAAATTCGAGGCAGCCAAACTGAGCTACTTTGTAGAGATATCAGTTTACTGAAATCGTCTCTAGGTCTTAAAAATTTGTGATTGGGTTTTATAGAGGCCTTTCACAAACAACATCTATTGTTGGATATTTTTTGTTGAATCCTCATTAGTTCATTAGGAAACAATGCGAAGAGCCTCTGTTAATTCCCGATTAGTATATAAGTACAGGACGCGTGAGGTAGGTAGTCGCATCATTGAACTTTTCTTCTTCTTAGAAATTCGAGATTTTCAAAACTCTCCGCTGAGGGTGATTTTTCCTAAATAACATTATTGAATAGGGCGAATTCGCGAGTTCAATATTATTTAGTGTCACAAAATAAAGAACAAACAAGAAAAATCGGAAAGGTTCACTTGTAAAGGTAGCAGATCCTAAACTCGAAATATTGGAGGTTCCGTTAACTTTTCATTTGATAAGGTGCTGGGAATTATGTCCACTCTATGAACTTTTCGATTGTAGCAATAAAAACTTTAGTTACAAAATAAGGTCATAATTTTAATCAATGATTGGCCAAGTCTTCAAGGATTACATAACGAGTCCCAGATTCAGGGGAATGAATCATTCCGAATCCAGGAAAGAATAATCCCTTTCATATTTATTTACGATTCCTTGGGCTGTGTCATTATTGGTCAATCGAATCCCCAACAGTTTCTCATTCGTTATGGATCAATATCATGACGGTCAGAAAAATGAATCTCATGTTTACAATAAACATTCATATTCCATTTTAGAGAACACACTTTCTTACTCCACTAACGCTCCAACGTTAGATGAGGGAACAAAATAATTTCAGCATATTCTTCCGAGTAGTGGAACATTATTCTTCAGTAAACACAAAAATAGGCGAAGAAGAATATTCTTGTCAGAATTCATAACGTGAATGAATCATATGTCAGAACTTCACCTACCTAAACTCGAGTTGTGCTTTGATATTGGATATTATATCAAGAGAAAATATCTGCGAAATTAATGTGAGTGTTTCGAGTCTATTTTAGACGTAGCATTGATGTAGATGTACTTATTCATTCACATTTGAAATATATGAAAAATAAGTCTTCTGGAGATTTCGAAATTTTGTAACGATTGAGTGCCGCCCTCCTCTCATCCATCATGATGTCATAAGAATCATGATGGATGAGAGGAGGGCGGCACTCAATCGTTACAAAATTTCGAAATCTCCAAAAGATTTCGAGACTTACAAAAGTTTGAGAAATTATACATTGAGTGCTATCCGAAGGCAGAAGAAAGCATATATCGACTTCATTTCTAGATCAGATGGTAATTCGCGGACCTTATGGAAACAACTTTAGAACTTGAATACAGTACCGAACAGTGTGGACACTTTGCCACCTGAGTTTTCCAATCAGGTTGAAGAAATTAACAAACATTTCCATTCGGTTGCTGATAGGTTGGATGAGAATTGTGACGAGATGAAGTCGCATTATGAACGTATCGCGGCTGATTTCGACCAGTCCTACGAGTTCAGTCTTCCCGGTCCTCAGGATGTGTCTGATATCATTTATAAGTTGAAATCTGGTGCTGTTGGTGTCGATGGTATTTCTAGATCTATGATCAGGCTATGCATGCCGGAGGTGCTATTGCCCATAACTCACATCATTAATGTTTGCTTGGAAATTGGTTACTATCCTTCAGCTTGGAAAACTGCAATCGTTTCTCCCCTACCGAAGATCACTAAACCAAAGGCCTTCAGTGACCTTAGACCAATTAGCATCCTTCCTTTTTTGTCAAAAATCTTGGAGAAATGGGTATATAAAGAGCTTTATGGTTATTGTTCACGTTTCAATATCGTTCCATCTCACCAATCTGGTTTCAGAAGTGGACACAGTGTTCCAACGGCACTTGCTCACATATTTGATGATGTACTGAGGGATTGGGATAAGGGTAACGTTACTGCGCAGGTTCTGATAGATTTCACTAAGGCCTTTGATACCATCAATCATGAGCTTCTTTGTGCCAAATTGAATTATTATGGTCTTTCCAGAATACCTCTCAGATTTTTTTCATCATTCCTAAATGGCAGAATGCAGTTTGTTAAAATTGGAGAGAGAGAATCATCAAGTATCATTATGGACAGAGGGGTACCACAGGGATCAATCCTAGGCCCATTGCTTTTTTTAATTTATACAGCGGATTTTGTTAATTGCTTCAAATATTGCCGATATCATTTTTTCGCTGATGACAGCCAAATGTATTTGGGTTTCCATCCGGATGGGGCTCAGGTTGCATGTTCTCTAATTAACAGTGATCTGCTTTCGATTGTACAATGCGCAAGGAAGCACAACCTCCATGTCAATCCCAACAAGTCCAACCTCATTGTTTTTGGTAGTAGATCTGCTGTTGGTAGAGCTAATTTAGACACCATATCAATAATGGATTCGGTTCTGCAGCCACAGGTGGTAGTGAGAAACCTCGGTTTGCCTGTTGATGACCAACTGAAGTTCTCAAACCATGTTTCTGCCTGCGTTCAGAGAGCATACATGTCCCTCAAACTTTTATACGGTAGTCGACACTTTCTGAATAGAAGTCTGAGAATGATGCTGTGTAATCAACTTGTTTTGTCTTGTTTTGATTATTGTGATGTTGTCTTTGGAGCTTTTCTTGATGGGTTCGATTCATCAAGGATTCAATCTGTTCAGAATCGTTGTTGCCGTCTGGTTCTCAACTTGAAGCGGACTGTACCAACTTCAAGCTATATAAACTCTCTGAGATGGCTTAGAATGGATAACCGCAGAAGGGTACATTTGATGTGCTTCATTCACAAAATAGTAAGATCTAAACAACCCACATACTTGTATAAAAGGTGAGATTGAGACATAGCATTCATTCAGTGAATATCAGAGAACAGAATAATATCAGTATCCCTCGGCATCATACGACAAAGTTTAAGAGTTCATTTTCCTACCAAGCACCCCACATTTATAATCCTATTAGTGATAATGTGAAGGCCAAATCTATCAGTGGCTTTCGGATTCAAGTCAGAGATTTGATTCTGCGCAGCCAGTTTTTCGTCTCTCAATGAAGAATATTGTTCATTTTCGGATTTTATATTGTGTAATTCTTTGTTTTGTTGAGTGAAATTAACTTATTTAGTTAATAAGGTTCAGTATTGTCTTTTTGATAGGTAAAAGTGTAAGAGTAGCTTTGAGCTAAACTTTCACCTAATAAAGACGATTTATTATTATTATTATTATTATTATTATATATTTTAAGGAAAAACTCATATATCAAACTCAATTTTCCACTGACCGAAATATTTGAATTGAATCATATAAAAACTACAGAAATTAGCTACTTTTAATTATAGGAATCATGCTGAAAAACAATAGGTTCCATGTGGGTTAAAAATGTCGAAAATTCTTTCTATTATTATTATTATTAGTCCGAAAAAATCCTCAACCAATTTTAATTGAAGTTACATATTATTTTTGATATTTTGATGAGGTGTGTTTATCAGATGAAAAACTATTTTGGCAATTGGAATTTCTGAATTTTATCACAGATAATGCGAAAGTTAGGTGTATAATTTTCGTCCGAACGGACTGAAATATGAAAAATTACGAAAAGCACTGCCGTGAAGGCAGGAGCTTTTGAGCGCTCGTACATGCACCTTGTAGGTAGATTCGCATTTTCCAGTTTTAGAAATCAATTGAAGGAATTTTTGACCGCTGTCAAAAAAATTCTGAAACTTAGGCGAAACTCCAGACTTCATGTCGGTGCTTCAGCTGATCAATTTTGTTTCGATAATTCGCTAGAATTTTCTACGGTATCTATGGTCTTGGTGATGCCATCTGGACAAAATTTTGCACGTAGTTTGAATACATTATTCCTCAGCTAGGTGCATAATTTCATTCCAATCCGATCAGTAGTTTCGAAACTATCAGAAAAAAAATATTTTGAACGGCCATATTTACGGAACCCCTAGTCTAATTTTGCTCATTGATGAACGTGACCGTGAAATTTGCGATCCAAACCCACCCTGAAAATTTCAAGTTCCTAGGCCTTTCCGTTCAAAAGTTAGGATTTTCTATGGTTTCTATGGTTCTGGTCATGCGATCTGGACAAAATATTGCTTCAATATATCATTCTCGATTGAAATACAAAATTTCATCTCGATCGAATCCGTAGTTTCGAATTTATCGAGAAAACAAAATTTCAAACGACCGTATTTACGGAACCCCTTGTATAATGTTGCTCATAGATGAACGTGATCACGACATTCAAGATCCACACCTATCCTGAAAATTTCAAGTCTCTACGCCTTTCCGTTCAAAAGTTACAATTTTCTATGGTTTCTATGGTTCTGGTCATGCGATCTGGACAAAATTTCACATGTACCTTGAACACCTCATTCTTCATTTGAGTGCAAAGTTTCAACTCGATCGAATCTGTAGTTTCGAAGTAATCAGGGAAACAAAACTTTGCACGGCCATATTTACGGAACCCATGGTGGAATTTGGCCCATTAACGAACTTAACCGAGGCATTCGGGATCTGAACCTACCCTGAAAATTTCAAGTTTCTAGGACATTCCGTTCGAGAGTTATCGTGTATACGGCCGGACGGACGGACGGCCGGACGGACGGCCGGACGGACAGACTCGAATTTTCCGACGGATTCGTCATCAGTGAGTCGAACATAGTCGTTTGAGACCATTTTCGGCTCAAAATTCGAAAAATACAGACATCGTGACGAAATGATATAGCCCTCGTGTAAGTAGTACGAGCGCTCAAAAAACCCGTTGCTCAACAAAAAAAATGTGAAAATCGTAGTAGAGCTACTCTGGATGTTTTCTTTCGGAAAAACATTAGCAGATTCTTGAAATGTCGCAGCTTATCTCAAGAAGAGCGCGATGCGCGGCTGAAATATCACAGAGACGCTTTAATATCCTATTCAAGCAGAGAACAGGGTTACCATCTATAGAGCACAGCAACATCTCAAATATGCTTTAATTATGGAGCTCTATCACTGATACCTGTTTGTGATGAGAATATAGAGGATTCGTTTTATATTCAGTGGTATTTATGATGTATATTTATATTTGTTATGTTGTTGGGAGGTAATATTTATAGTTCAGAGACCTTTTTATGGTTTGATGCTACAGAATTGATCTCGTTAGGAAACATGCCACGTTCAACTCGAATATATCTTAGGACATATTATGAATGTATCAGAGATAAATTTCAGAAAAGTTTATATTTGTAAAGATATAAAAAGAAGAAGAAAATTGGTTCAATAAAAATGAAACAGTTTTACATCGAAATGTATCTACTGAATATGTCATATTCATGAATATTTTCCGTCTTGTACACAAAAAGAAAGTGAAAATTTTTTCATTTGAATAATAAGAAAAACCATTCATTCATCAATATAATCCCAACAAAATAAACACAATCACATAACAGAATTCACGAAAACTATATTCCTTAAGTGAATACACCAGGAGAAAAACATAACGTTCACAATGAAGAATAATAAGAATAGTCATATTGAAAAAAAATCATAAAGAGCACTGCCGTGAAGTCAGGAGCGCTCGTTCATCCACCTTGTAGGTAAATTCGCATTTTCCAGTTTAAGAAACCAGTTGAAGAAATTTCAAACTAACCAAAGCTCGAGACTTCACGTCAGTGCTTTGGGTGACCAATTTTGTTTTCGACAATTCGCTAAAAATTTTACGGTATCTATGGTCTTGGTAATGCGATCTGAACAAAATCGCACTTGACTATTATAGAACCATAAAAAACATGGAAAATTATAACTTTCAAATGGAAGGGCCTAGAGACTTGAAATTTTCAGGATAGGTGTGGAGCTCGGAGTTCGCGGTCACGTTTATCAATCAAGGTTTGAATCCCGAATTCTGCGGTTGAGTTCGTTATTGGGCGGACGACCAGGGGATCCGTGAATATGGCCGTTCAAAATGACGTGATCAAGCTACATGCAATTTTGACTAGATCGCATGACCAGAACCATAGAATCCATAGAAAAATATAACTTTCAGAGGAAAAGGCCTAGGACCTTGAAATTTTCAGGATAGGTGTGGATCTCGAATGTAACAGTCACGTTCATCAATGAGCAGAATCAGACTAGGGGTTTCGTAAATATGGATATTTGAAATTTAGTTATCTTGATCATTCCAAACTACGGATCCGATCTTCCGAAATTTTGTATTTTAATGTAGAATGATATATTAAATCTACATTTCGTCCAGATCGCATGACCAGAACCATAGAAAATTATAACTTTCGAATGAAAAGGCCAAGGGACTTGAAATTTTCAGGATAGGTGTTGATCTCAAATATCGCGTTCACGTTCATCAATGAGCAAAAGTAGACTAGGGGTTTCATGAATGTGGCCGTTCAAAATATTTTTTTCCTCATAATTTCTGAACTACTTATTGGATTGGAATGAAACTACGCAAATAGATGAAACATAATGTATTCAAACTACGAGCCTAATTTTGTCCAGATCGCATTATCAAGACCATAGATACCGTAGATAAAATCTAGCGAATTATCGAAAAAAAATTTGCCACCTAAATCACTGACCCGAAGTCTGGAGTTTCGCCTTAGTTTGAATTTTTTCGACAACTTTCAAACATTTCTTCAATTGGTTTCTGAAACTGGAAAATGCGAATCTACCTACAAGGTGGATGAACGAGCGATCTAAAGCTCCTGACTTCACGGCAGTGCTTTTTATAATTTTTGAGCGCTCGTACTACTTACACGAGGGCTATATCATTTCGTCACGATGTCTGTATTTTTTGAATTTTGAGCCGAAAATGGTCCCAATCGACTATGTTCGACTCACTGATGACGAATCCGTCGGAAAATTCGAGTCTGTCCGTCCGGCCGTAAGCACGATAACTCTCGAACGGAACAACCTAGAGAATTGAAATTTTCAGTGTAAGTTCAGCTCCCGAATGTCTCGGTTAAGTTCGTTAATGGGCCAAATTCTACCAGGGGTTCCGTAAATATGGCCGTTCAGAGTATTGTTCTCCTGATTACTTGGAAACTACAGATTTTATCGTAATGAAATTTTGCACTCAAATGGAGAATGAGGTGTTCAAGCTACATGGGAAATTTTGTCCAGATCGCATGACCAGAACCATAGAAACCATAGAAAATTGTGACTTTTGAACGGAAACGCCTAGGGACTTGAAATTTTCAGGATAGGTGTGGATCTCGAATGTCGTGATCATATTCATCTATGAGCAAAATTATACTGAGGGTTCCGTAAATATGGTCGTTCGAAATTTAGTTTTCTTGATAATTACAGATTCGATCGTGACGAAATTTCGTATACTAATGGAGAATGATATATTCAAGCTACATTTCTCCAGATCGCATGACCAGAACCATAGAAACGATAGAAAATCATAACTTTTGAACGGAAAGGCACAGGGACTTGAAATTTCCAGGGTAGGTTCGGATCGCGAATTTCGCGGGCATGTTCATCAATGAGCAAAATTAGACTAGGGGTTCCGTGAATACGGTCGTTTGAAATTTTGTTCACTCGATAATTTCGAAACTACGGATTCGATCGAGATAAAATTTTGTATTTTAATCGAGAATAATATATTAAAGCAACATTTTGTCCAGATAGCATGACCAGAACCATAGAAACCATAGAAAATCATAACTTCCGAAGGAAAAGGAAAATTTTCAAGGTAGGTTTGTATCGCGAATTTCGCGGTCACGTTCATCAATGGGCAAATTTAGACTAGGGGTTCCGTAAATATGGCCTTTCAAAATATTTTGTTCCTGATAATTTCGAAACTACTGAGTGGATTGGAATGAAATTTCACACCTAGCTGAAGAATAATGTATTCAAACTACGTGCGAAATTTTGTCCAAATCGCATCACCAAGACCATAGATACCGTAGAAAATTCTAGCGAATTATCGAAAAAAAATTTATCAGCTGAAGCACTTACATGAAGTCTGGAGTTTCACCTAAGTTTGAGAATTTTTTGAAAGCTGTCGGAAATCCCTTCAATTGATTTATAAAACTGTAAAATGCGAATCTACCTACAAGGTGGATGTACGAGCGCTAAAGAGCTCCTGACTTCACGGCAGTGCTTTTCGTAATTTTTTTGTATAGAATGAATTTTTCGGTAGGTCGTTAGAATTGCTCAGAAATCGGTAGACCTACCGAAAAATCGGACTGGCCTTTTATGGACTGACATTTCGAAACTTAAATGAATAAAAGGTAGATAGAACATCATTAAATGGAAATGTTCATTTCAGGTTCCAGTTGTGATGATTTATATTCAAGTTTGCATGGAGAATTTTATAGTGGGTTTATGATTTTCTTACACTGATTTTGATTTCAAAGGGATATATTTCTGTAAATAAATCATTTTTGATTATGTATGCGACTGAAATCAAACTCCTTCATTAATTCATGAAACATCACAAATCTGTAGCGAATTTACATTCATGCTAGGAAGCTATGATAGGGTAACTTTATTACCCCAATGGAACATTGATGAAAAAGAAATACATAATTATGCTCCCTTTCTGATGCCAAATCATAACATCACAAATATGAAGCGAACACATATATGTTACATAGTGACTATATAGCTGACATATCGCCAATATGAATCATGCATGTATGTATTTCGATAAATCACAAGTTGGTCACGAATTATGGGTCAGATCATGGAGCAGAGAAATGATAAATCACAATGTTCCTTCCTTGATCTCCCCAGGTTAAATCACAGAGATGTAGCTGGTCACATAGAAACCGACTTTCCCCTTTGGGTATTAACCGTGTTGAATTCAAACAATATCAGATTGAGTTACCATCGAACTGTATGGATTTCAAGAATATATGTTGAAGCATTTTTCATAAACTAGAAAAAATCTGAATGGGAAAAAATACATTCAAACTATAATTCAAATTTTGTCTTTATTGGTTATGGAAATCTGAATTGAGTGTAAAGCAAATTATTCTGATACTTATTCATTATCCATTCATTGTAAATATTATTATCAGATAATAGGAATAAACTCGAATATCTGAATGATAAACGACAAAAAATTCCACAATGAAGTACAAATTCGAATCTATTAGATACAGCTAATTCTGATAAATGATAGTTCAGTAGATGACTCTTTATGTGAAACATGTTCTGTTTTTATATCCTGAATATTTTACATTTATTACCCATTTTCGAATTCGGTGATTGTGTTACAAAAAAAAGTGAGTTCGATTATCTGCTATACTCTCAGAGGTGGCCAATCACTGATTGTGTGAACTGGAAAGACAAAAATGTAACCAACGAATGCAGCATGCCAAATTATCAAAATTCCTTCCTGGTTCACGGTTTGTGGCCAACAGAAAATTTCACAAGTGGCCCGAACTATTGCGATAGCAACATAACGTTCACCAACGCTGAACTGGACCCACTTATCGTCGATATGAACGAACAATGGACTAACATTGAAAATGGAACTGATTCCTACATGTTTTGGCGTCATGAATGGCAAAAGCACGGAACTTGTGCCAGTATCTTATCTGAATTCAACTGTGTTTATAAATATTTCAAAATTTCCTTGGATTTGAATTCACAGTACAATTTGGATGGATTATTATCCAGTGTGGGTATCGTACCTAGAGAAGAAAGTTACGAAGTTGATGATTTCATCAACGCCTTATTCAATAAATATCAATGTACCCCACAAATTTGTTGCATCGTAGATTCTGTGAATAGAACCTTGTTGAGTGAAATAAGATTGTGTTTCGATAAAACTCTCCAATTGATTGACTGTGTACCTGTTGGAGTGAATCCAAGAGATTGCAGAGGCAGGACGTCTGTACTTTATCTCAAAAATATTTGATTTTCCAATTCATTAAAGTATTAAACATAATTATGATATTTGTCAGATTAGACCAAAATAAGCTGGTTTCATTTAACTAATTTTTTTATGCGTTCCTGTATTGAAGTTGTTGATCGCTTCTGATTTCTTGTTTTCCGGGAATGAAGTTTACCCTGTGAAATTTTCACAGTTGACATGGAGCCTCAGATTTTCCCTATGATCAAATTTATTAATGTTGAGATATTTGCTGAAATAGGAATATGTAGAGGAAATTGAAAAACTTGGAAATAATAAACCTTCTTGTAAAATTGAAACGTTTTATTTTATTCCAAACTTGTTAATTAAGCACTCAATACCGTTTAAATTATATTTCATCTTGCGGTAGGTTTGTTGCTTCTGAGGAACGAAATAATGTGATCTTCGTCGACAACATTTTCAAAGTTCTCACATAATACAAACGCTTCATTCAAAATACGGATCAGTACAGCAGTATTGATTAACTGAAAGAAAAAAATTGTTTTGCGTGTTAGCTATTCAAAAGTGAATTATCGATCGATGTTTGAGGTTGGGAAAGGTTCAACCTGTAATGATTTGTCACGCAATCTAGTCGCCTTAAGTATTATTATTATTATTAAGTATTAATTACTTATACTGAATAGAGGAAATCTTTCCTGGGGAAAAATTCGTCGATACCAATTCTTCATTATTAATTGAATTTCTGACGAGTCGATCCGAAAGTTCAATTTATGATTCTCATAGAAAACTCTCAAAAACAGAGTTTCGGCCAAACTGCAATTTTCTGATGTACAATTTTGAATTCTTGAAAAACTGCATTCCACGTGTCTTCAGATATTAAGCTGAAGATTTCTGGGAATTATTCATTGCTGAATACGTCAAGAGATACGTCGATTGAGGAATATATTTCAAAACTTACCTATTGTCTGTTGAACACTATAAATGTTATTTTCCTCCTTGTCTTATACTAAATTTTTACAGAGAAAAATGAGGAGAAAACCACCTTAATTGCAAATACGGAACAAGAGAAAATTCTGAATCAGTGGAAGAGCATCAAACACAATATCCGCAAAAAGGCGTAGAAATTGTAATTGATCTTAAATTCTATACCAACATGAAAATCATCGCTTACCCCGATTCCCAACTCAACTCAATATCTGAGATGTTCTTCAGTTAAGAGGTAACTAATCTAAAGATCATTTTGATTTGAAATGACGTAACAAACGCCAAGAGATGGAATATAAGAATATATCGAATTACTCAACGCCAGCTCAGAAAGATTTATTTGGAGTTTTATGTGGAAAAGTTGTAAAGTTTTCTATATTGATTGATTCTTCCAGTAATAAGAGCCTTACGAAATTCCGCTTGAACCTTCTTGTGAATATTTTTCAACTACAATAACATGCAAAATGAACGCAACAAGTTAATATTTGGTAAAAATTAGGCCCCATAGTTTCTTTATTCTTAGTACAATTTTCAACATTTTTTTTTTAGCAAAGTGGATATAAAATTATTAATTTCAACTTGCTCATTCAGTATTTGGTTAATTGCTGGCTTATCAGTAATTAGACAGGGTTGATCAAAAGTTTGTTGTTAAACCCTATCTTTGAAACATCCTGTTGAATAATTTCGTGATCAAATTCATTAAAAATTTCCAATATTCTGTTTTTCAGTTCATATCATTGAGTGCACTTGTTCATTCTTAAGAACGAAATGAACCTGTCATTAATTGGTTTACTTCAAGAAATGTAATCTTTTGAAGAGGTGGCTTCGCTAGTTGTTGCCCTAGGTTGACAGTGAAAGGTCGAAAAGAACTCCAACCATGGTTTTAAGTGCGGAAAAAAAGCTGTTGCGAAAATATTGAACAATTACGTTGTACTTTTTAGTGGATTTATCGGCGATGACTTTATCCTGATGCAGGATAATGCGCGGCCACCTACAGCAATTTGTGTCATACAATACGTCGCGGAAGTTGGTAGTAACAAAATGCACTGGCCAGCATGTTCGCCTGATCTCAACACCATAGAGCACGTGTGGGACATGCTAGAGGTACTAGGCAAGTCAGAGATCGCGAAGTGAAGTTGAATTGAATACGTTTGCATAAATAATTTTGCAATAATTGCTTATCATTATAACTGAACAACATATTGTTGCCTTCTCATTGCTAGACTCATAAAATGTGCTGTTTAACTGACATTATGGCACAATGGGCAAAACCATCTCGCCAAAAAATAATATTTCTCAAATGAGGTGAACTGTTGTTTGGAGTTCGTTTCTCTCTTGAAAATTAACTGAAGCACCTGAAGACATGAACAAAAAAAAAAGGAGAGGAATGGTTCTTGACAACAAATTGGTATTTTGAAAGAATTTGACCACAAAATGATTCCGCTGGGTGTTTTAAAATTAGGGTTCGACAACAAACTCCTGATTGAACCTGTATAATGAATAAGTCAGCATGACTGAATGACCAAGTCAAAATGCTACAAAAGAAGCTATATCTCGAAAAATTATAAACATAACAAGAACTACAGTTTGAACATTTCGCCCATGAATTGAGGAAAATTTAAGAAAGAATGTAGTAAGGTAATTGAATTCAAAAAATTATAAAAAACACTGCAGTGAAGTCAGGAGCTTTTGAGCGCTCGTTCGTCGACCTTGTAGGTAGATTTGCATTTTCGAGTTTTAAAAACCATATGAAGAAAATTTAGACAGCTGTCAGAAAAAATTTCAAACTGAGGCGAAACTCCAGACTTCACGTCAGTGACCAATTTTTTTTCGATAATTCGCTATGATTTTCTACGGTATCTATGGTCTTGTTAATGCCATGTGGACAAAATTTTGCACGTGGTTTGAATACATTATGTTTCATCTATGTGCAAAACTTCATTCCAATCCAATTGGTAATTTCGAAATTATCGGGAAAAAATATTTCGAACGGCCTCATTTCACTTATGCTTCTCCGATAGTTGTTGTTTTCATGCTCAAGTGTTGTCGTTCCTTTGAAATTGAATTTGTGCCCCTCTTTGAATGTATGTGAAGTTGGAGCAGTTTTCTCTCTATGTGTGATGTTTTTGGAGTCTGTTTCATGTGTCTGACTCTGTCGTTCAACAGTTGTTTCGTCTGTCCGATGTATACTCCATTTGAGATTGCATCGGAGCAGGCCTTGAACGTCCAGTCTAGACTTCATTTCTGGTAACAAAAAGTAATTGTTCAATTTCATCATAGAAAAAGAACATCAAACATAAAAGAAAAGTGTTCAGTATACGAATTATCGAATAATTAAGCCGGAATATTCCGACTGTAGTTCAAACATGGGAATTCAGGTTTGAAGCGCAAAAATATCATGGAATGCTTTCATATGAAATTATCTAAACTTCCAAGCAAGTCGTTGAGTTGAGATATCGTTCATTTAAAAGTCAACTATGGAAAATTGAAGATCATTAAAATAAATATTTATTTTCACTCAAGACCATGCAATCTTCATTAGTATTGGAAATATTGCAAAATTCTAACCATATACAAGAGTACCATTTTATGCCTGGATTCAAATAGGATAATTAATGAAATTTTGGCAGGTAGCTCGAAGGGTGCAATAAACAGAAAAAAATGTTTGATTTTTTGCAAGCACGGGGCCAAGTGGATGGATTGGAAAAAACGTTATATTATTAAGAAATAAGAGAGAAACAAAAATTAAGAATCTATGTAGTTCATGAAGAATTTTGACATGAAATTTGTACTGTAACTATCAATATATGAACCAATTTGTGAATTATTTAGTGCTCGGTGTTGAAAAGGTAGTTTAGGAAAGTAAATTTTTATTTTCATTTATTAAAACTGTCCATGAATTATTGAAAATATTATAATTGATGAGCAATTTTAGAATTATTCAGTATACGCTTGAATTGTGAACAATATAGCATGTGTAGCAGAGGGAATCTGAATAGGGTACCATACAGTATAGCTATAATAATAAATAAACTTAAAATATCTACGAATGATACAAGAGCAAAGATAAAAATCTCATTCAAATAGCTATTTCTGTATTGAGAGCGCAAAATGATATATTGTCGGTTGAAAGAGAAAGTTGCCGCTGATTATTTGCAAGAATAAACACACGAGACTGCCAATCTCGCGAGATCTCAAAATTGGCGAGATCTCGCCGTATTGTTATTCATAAACTCGCGAGATCTCGCCTGAGCCCCAATCTCGCGAGATTACATTCCCTAATCTCGATAAAATCATCAAAGCAAGGTCTCTTTGGGTTATGTTAGTGTTATTCCTATACCAACCTGAATTCAGCAATTCGATTTTCCACAGCCTACCGAGATGTCGATAATTCTTAAACGGAGTATAGGCCTTGTCGCAATCAGAGCATGGAATGTTATACACAACTGATGATTGTAAATTTGTCGGAACAATATCCTGTGTGAAATATTTCTTCGTTGTGGTCTTGTAGAAAACATAGGTGCAATTAATCTTCTTGAAGATCCTGGAAATTTTCTGTGAGAGTCCAGGTATGAAAGGGAATCTGCAGTATTGTGTAGGTTCTTTGCTTTTATGTTGAGTGTTGTTTCCGTACATATTACTTTTTCTTTTGCCTTACTTATAACACGTTGAATGATATATCTTGGGTAGTCGTTCTCCCTTAAAATTTTGCAAACCTTCCGCGTAGTCTCATCTGTAAATTTGTTGAGTCCTAACTATTGATAATTATATATATAGGTACTTTCATATAATGGTGAACCGATACTTTGGAAGAAAATACCCAAATAAAAATAACCTGGGAAAATTCCCTGCATTTCCATAAATCTCTATTGGCTTTCCACGTACGAGTCTCGTTGGAATATAAACGTTTTCCTTGTACGGTCCACTTGAAAATGTCGACGATTAGGGAAAATCAATCTCCGAAATCCTGCAGTGTGATGTGTTCGTGTTGCTATTCGGTGAACCACCGAATGTTTGCAGAAAGCCATTTCAGATAAATCTATTGCAGAATAAAGGAAACAGATGGACAAAACATGTGAACTTAGATACTGATTATCAAATAGGTGAAACTATTGTTTTCTTCGCACACATCTTCATTATTATACCTCATACTTATTGGAGAATTATCAGCATTGTGGTGAAAAATAATCAGGTATCCAGTTTGAGGGTTTTTGTAGAACTATAAGCATGTCAAACTATTGTCGATATGTGTCTTAAAGGACAACATGTTTATACCGAATGAAGTCGATACTTCTGTCATTCTGCTATATGCTTGTGCAAAATGTTTTTCGAATCAAAAACTATCTATTTGTGCAAGAATGATGGCAATTAGAATTGCAACCAATTTTTTTGTTTTGATTCGCTTACTTTGCTTATCTGCGAATAGATAGGCTTCGAACTTGTGAAAAAACTTTATATGGCAAGAGAAACCCCAAATTTTTTTTTGGTGATTGCTGAACAATGAGTTAGAAAACGGATAATGTAGATATAACAAAGATTCTTTCATCCGAACACTATTTCAAAAATACTTTCAGAATTCGAATCTTTTACAAACCGATGTATTCAATTTATTGACAAGGGCATAATAATATATTCTTTGGGGTATTCCGTTCAGAAAATTCTTTCAATATCTTTGTAATTTTATATAAAATTCGAAAAAACAAGTATCCAGCGCTATACCTAACCAACTAGGGTCAGAAGTTGCACGATCTGCTGCGTTATCAAATCGTGTTCTAGGCTATATAGAGGGATGTGTCTGGATCAACCCAAAAAATTACGAAAAGCACTGGCGTGAAGGCAGGAGCTTTTGAGCGCTCGTACATGCACCTTGTAGGTGGATTCGCATTTTCCAGTTTCAGAAATCAATTGAAGGAATTTTCGAAAGCTGTCAAAAAAATTCTGAAACTTAGGCGAAATTCCAGACTTCAGTGTTCCAGCGGATCAATTTTTTTCGATTATTCGCTAGAATTTTCTACGGTATCTATGGTCTTGGTGATGCGATCTGGACAAAATTTTGCACGTAGTTTGAAAACATTATTCCTCAGCTAAGTGCATAATTTCATTCCAATCCGATCAGTAGTTCCGAAACTATCTGGAAAAAAATATTTTGAACGGCCATATTTACGGAACCCCTAGTCTCATTTTGCTCATTGATGAACGTGACCGTGAAATTCGCGATCCAAACCCACCCTGAAAATTTCAAGTCCCTAGGCCTTTCTGTTCGAAAGTTACGATTTTCTATGGTTTCTATGGTTCTGGTCATGCGATCTGGACAAAATATTGCTTCAATATATCATTCTCGATTAAAATACAAAATTTCATCTCGATCGAATCCGAAGTTTCGAATTTATCGAGAAAACAAAATTTCAAACGACCGTATTCACGGAACCCCTTGTAAAATGTTGCTCATAGATGAACGTGATCACGACATTCGAGATCCACACCTATCCTGAAAATTTCAAGTCCCTAGGCATTTCCGTTCAAAAGTTACAATTTTCTATGGTTTCTATGGTTCTGGTCATGCGATCTGGACAAAATTTCGCATGTAGCTAAAACACCTCATTTTCCATCTGAGTGCAAAATTTCATCTCGATCGAATCTGTAGTTTTCAAGTAATCAGGGAAACAAAACTTTGAACGGCCATATTCACGGAACCCCTGGTGGAATTTGGCCCATTAACAACCTTAACCGAGGCATTCGGGATCTGAACCTACACTGAAAATTTCAAGTCTCTAGGTTGATCCGTTCGAGAGTTATCGTGCTGACGGCCGGCCGGACGGCCGGACGGACAGACTCGAATTTTCCGATGGATTCGTCATCAGTGAGTCGAACATAGTCGATTGAGACCATTTTCGGCTCAAAATTCGAAAAATACAGACATCGTGACGAAATGATATAGCCCTCGTGTAAGTAGTACGAGCGCTCAAAGAGATATGAAAGATGGTAACAACGCACTTGATTTTCAATAAAAAAATATTTCAACATAGACATCGTTACAAGGTTACGAAATGGCGAAGGCGCAGGTAATAGTTGCTATCTTCACATATAATATATTTTTCAATAACTTCGAATTCGATTAGAACTATCTCAATTGGGTTTTAACGTGTATTCACACCATTCGTTCCACCACTGAAACAAAAATAGAATGGTATCAAAATTTCATCGGGCATCTTTATTATTTCTGGCCGCTCTTGAATTCACAGTACCCTTGTTATCACTACTCGGTTATCAAGAAATTTCCACTTCGATTAACACGTAACTGAAAATTAAGTCCTAACTGCCGCTTTATCTTATATCTAGGCATACCCTACCCTACTTTGGATGAGTACGAGTGAGCAATTTATGTAATCTACCAGCACTAATTGTCAGCATTACTCACACCCTACCTTCGAGATGTATTTTCTTGAAGTCTCGATAGATTTGTTAGGAACATGTAATGAAGTAATGAAATATTAAAACTTTTTGATTTCTCTGGAAATTTCGTTTCAACCAAAAATGAAAGCTTGTAGAGGGGGTTCTACTGAATTTCTGGGAGTTTTTGTTTTTAGTTCATTTTTCGGGATGTTATTTGAGATCTGCAGTAAATCAAAATTTGGGTCTTACTTGTTTACAATTAAAGAAGTTGTTGAAAATATCCACTTTCCTGCTGCAAACAATTTCTACATACTATTCTGGCAGCATTGAAAACTTATCCATAGGGGTGTTATAAATATTTAGGTTTTTCATTTGTTCAAATGTTTAGTTGGTCCAAATTTAGAATAAGCTCATAAAAATTTATATTTTACACATGAAGCCGTAGAAAAATCTTCAAGAACTTGTAGCAAATTGGTGCTTAGTATTCCAATTTATTATCCGTTATTTAAATATATTCCTGAGGAATAGCTTAGGGTTCCCTTACTCTCATGAAACTTCTCGTTTAATGTAGAGATCATTCTTCGTCTTTCAGTTCATTAATGAAATACCTTTTATTGAAGAACTGGAAGACGAAATATTTTCCGAACTATTGCTAGTAAATACGGATGTTGGGCTGTTCAGCCTCGAATACCAGAGAAGGTTCTCGTACTGAACACGTCAATTTTGACATTTCAAAAGAAGAACCATTGTTCGGAAAAAAAAATTATGAAAAGCACTGCCGTGAAGTCAGGAGCTTTTGAGCGCTTGTCCATCCACCTTGTAGGTAGATTCGCATTTTCCAGTTTAAGAAATCAATTGAAGGAATTTTCGACAGCTGTCACAAAAGTTCTGAAACTTAGGCGAAACTCCAGATTTCATGTCAGTGCATAAGGGGACCAATTTTTTTTTGATAATTCGCTAGAATTTTCTACGGTATCTATGGTCTTGGTAATGCGATCTGGACAAAATTTGGCACGTAGTTTGAATACATTATTCCTCGGCTAGGTGCAAAATTTCATTCCAATCCAATTAGTAGTTCCGAAATTCCCAGGAAAAAAATATTTTGAACAGCCATATTTACGGAACCCCTAGTCTAATTTTGCTCATTGATGAACGTGGCTGCGATATTCGCGATCCAAACCCACTATGGAAAATTCAAGTTGCTAGGCCTTTCCGTTCAAAAGTTAAAATTTTCTATGGTTTCTATGGTTCTGGACATGCGATCCGGACAAAAATTGCTTCAATATATCATTCTCGATTAAAATACAAAATTTCATCTCGATCGAATCCGTGGTTTCGAAATTATCGAGAAAACAAAATTTCAAACGACCGTTTTTACGGAACCCCTAGTATAATTCTGCTGATTGATAAACGCGAACGCGACATTTCAGATCCACACCTATCCTGAAAATTTCCCTAGGCCTTTCCGTTCGAAGTTATGATTTCTATGGTTCTGGTCTTGTGATCTGGATAAATGTAGCTTGAATATATCATTCTCCATTAGTATACAAGATTTCGTCACGATCGAATCTGTTGTTTTGAAATTATCAAGAAAATTAAATTTCAAACGACTATATTTACGGGACCCCTAGTATAATTTTGCTCAAAGATGAACGTGATCACGACATTCGAGATCCACACCTATCCTGAAAATTTCAAATCCCAAGGCGTTTCCGTTCAAAAGTTACAATTTTCTATGGTTTCTATGGTCTTGGTAATGCGATCTGGACAAAATTTGGCACGTAGTTTGAATACATTATTCCTCGGCTAGGTGCAAAATTTCATTCCAATCCAATCAGTAGTTTCGAAATTCACAGGAAAAAAATATTTTGAACGGCCATATTTACGGAACCCCTGGTGGAATTTGGCCCATTAACAAACGCACTTGATTTTCAATAAAAAAATATTTCAACATAGACATCGTTACAAGGTTACGAAATGGCGAAGGCGCAGTTAATAGTTGCTATCTTCACATATAATATATTTTTCAATAAATTCGAATTCGATTAGAACTATCTCAATTGGGTTTTTACGTATATTCACACCATTCGTTCCACCACTGAAACAAAAATAGAATGGTATCAAAATTTCATCGGGCATCTTTATTATTTCTGGCCGCTCTTGAATTCACAGTACCTACCCTTGTTATCACTACTCGGTTATCAAGAAATTTCCACTTCGATTAACACGTAACTGAAAATTAAGTCCTAACTGCCGCTTTATCTTATATCTAGGCATACCCTACCCTACTTTGGATGAGTACGAGTGAGCAATTTATGTAATCTACCAGCACTAATTGTCAGCATTACTCACACCCTACCTTCGAGATGTATTTTCTTGAAGTCTCGATAGATTTGTTAGGAACATGTAATGAAGTAATGAAATATTTCAACTTTTTGATTTCTCTGGAAATTTCGTTTCAACCAAAAATGAAAGCTTGTAGAGGGGGTTCTACTGAATTTCTGGGAGTTTTTGTTTTTAGTTCATTTTTCGGGATGTTATTTGAGATCTGCAGTAAATCAAAATTTGGGTCTTACTTGTTTACAATTGGAGAAGTTGTTGAAAATATCCACTTTCCTGCTGCAAACAATTTCTACATACTATTCTGGCAGCATTGAAAACTTATCCATAGGGGTGTTATAAATATTTAGGTTTTTCATTTGTTCAAATGTTTAGTTGGTCCAAATTTAGAATAAGCTCATAAAAATTTATATTTTACACATGAAGCCGTAGAAAAATCTTCAAGAACTTGTAGCAAATTGGTGCTTAGTATTCCAATTTATTATCCGTTATTTGAATATATTCCTGAGGAATAGCTTAGGATTCCCTTACTCTCATGAAACTTCTCGTTTAATGTAGAGATCATTCTTCGTCTTTCAGTTCATTAATGAAATACCTTTTATTGAAGAACTGGAAGACGAAATATTTTCCGAACTATTGCTAGTAAATACGGATGTTGGGCTGTTCAGCCTCGAATACCAGAGAAGGTTCTCGTACTGAACACGTCAATTTTGACATTTCAAAAGAAGAACCATTGTTCGGAAAAAAAATTATGAAAAGCACTGCCGTGAAGTCAGGAGCTTTTGAGCGCTCGTACATCCACCTTGTAGGTAGATTCGCATTTTCCAGTTTAAGAAATCAATTGAAGGAATTTTCGACAGCTGTCACAAAAGTTCTGAAACTTAGGCGAAACTCCAGATTTCATGTCAGTGCATAAGGGGACCAATTTTTTTTTGATAATTCGCTAGAATTTTCTACGGTATCTATGGTCTTGGTAATGCGATCTGGACAAAATTTGGCACGTAGTTTGAATACATTATTCCTCGGCTAGGTGCAAAATTTCATTCCAATCCAATCAGTAGTTTCGAAATTCACAGGAAAAAAATATTTTGAACAGCCATATTTACGGAACCCCTAGTCTAATTTTGCTCATTGATGAACGTGGCTGCGATATTCGCTATCCAAACCCACTATGGAAAATTCAAGTTGCTAGGCCTTTCCGTTCAAAAGTTAAAATTTTCTATGGTTTCTATGGTTCTGGTCATGCGATCTGGACAAAAATTGCTTCAATATATCATTCTCGATTAAAATACAAAATTTCATCTCGATCGAATCCGTGGTTTCGAAATTATCGAGAAAACAAAATTTCAAACGACCGTATTTACGGAACCCCTAGTATAATTCTGCTGATTGATAAACGCGAACGCGACATTTCAGATCCACACCTATCCTGAAAATTTCCCTAGGCCTTTCCGTTCGAAGTTATGATTTTCTATGATTTCTATGGTTCTGGTCTTGTGATCTGGATAAATGTAGCTTGAATATATCATTCTCCATTAGTATACAAGATTTCGTCACGATCGAATCTGTAGTTTTGAAATTATCAAGAAAATTAAATTTCAAACGACTATATTTACGGGACCCCTAGTATAATTTTGCTCAAAGATGAACGTGATCACGACATTCGAGATCCACACCTATCCTGAAAATTTCAAATCCCTAGGCGTTTCCGTTCAAAAGTTACAATTTTCTATGGTTTCTATGGTTCTGGTCATGCGATCTAGACAAAATTTTATATGTAGCTTGAATACCTCATTCTTCATTCGAGTGCAAAATTTCATCTCGATCAAATCTGTAGTTTTAAAGTAATCAGGGAAACAAAACTTTGGGCGGCCATATTTACGGAATCCCTAGTGGAATTTGGCCCATTAACGAACTCAACCGAGGCATTCGGGAACTGAACCTACACTGAAAATTTAAAGTCTCTAGGTTGTGCCGTTCAAGAGTTATTGTGCTTACGGTCGGCCGGACGTCGGACGGACAGACTCAAATTTTCCGACGGATTCGTCATCAGTGAGTCGAACATAGTCGATTGAGACCATTTTCAGCTCTAAATTCGAAGAATACAGACATCGTGACGAAATGATATAGCCCTCGTGTAAGTAGTACGAGCGCTCAAAAATTGGTCCTAGATAATCTGATAAGCAGGCCAACAAATCAATCCAGGTAACCCCTATAGAGGAATAGACGAGGCAAGAACCAAGTGCACACTATTGTTAAGCTCCTACTCGAGTGTTTTTCCGGCAGAAATACTTACAATCAAAAGATGTGTACCTACATATAAACATGGAAAGAAACTATCAAGGGTGTGACATAGTGATCCATTCTGATAGTCAAGCTGCTATCAAAGCACTAGACTCCTGTGACATCGACTCAAAGCTGACATGGCTGTGCCGAAAGCAACTTAATTAAATAGGCAAAAACAACAAGTTCCTGGTCACCCAGGAATCAGAGGAAACCAAGAAGTTCCTTCGGAATTTCAAAACTGCGAGATCCAAAAAGTATTTGGATCTCAGTAAGAAAAAGTTACGCCTTTTCACTGGCTTCCTCGGAAGACATTGTTGCATAAGGAAGCATATGATGAGAATGGGCAGTAGCCTGATTACATAAACTGACAAGTGTAGATTCTGTGGAGGAGAGGTGGAAACTCCTGTTCACCTGGTTACAGAATGCCTCGCCATTACAAGCCAGCGCAAAGAATGCCTTGTACAAGGGAAATCCATATAGGAGTAACGGGGATTTAACCTCCTCGAAACCCCTCTCAGATACTGGGGTTCATTGGAGCTCTGGAGCTGGAGGGTGAGCTGTAGGTAGCGAATTTGCGAAAGCAGCTTTGATGGGGGGGCATGATAGACCTTAAGGTCACAGTGGAATGAAACCCACTTCCTAAACTATAAACTAAACCCCAGAGAACATCAAATTCATCGTTTGATCTGTAGACTGGTTTCGGCTTATTAAGCCCCATTAGTACAGTTATAGAGATGATAAACTTGACGCGAGGGACGAAATGCTCAAAAAAACAGCAGCGGGGATCAGAGAAAATTTCCTTACTAACGCCACTTGCACGCTCAAGCAGCGTTTCCCCACTTCCTGCACGCTCAAGAAAATATTCCGTGACCTCCCAACTCTAATAAGTCATGTGACATACGCAAACCTCGCGATATATTGTCCCATGTGGAAGTACGGGTTTGAGCAATTCTATTTTTGAACGTCACGAAAAATCCTGTCTTATATTCGCCAATTATTTTCCATAAAATTCAGTTTTTACATAGAAAACATAAAAATTCATGTGATGAATGCTGAACTCAACTTTCGAAAGATGACCAAACTCCATAGTACCCTTGACCTTCACCTTGTTTGAACGCATATATCATACGTTATGGAAAGCAAATTTGAATACTCTAATTCTGGAGAGATACAATCATTTAGCTGTAGAGTATCAGAGTTATTAAATTGTCAGGAAATATTGTAATTTTTCAAATATTGAGCCGTATTCATAAAACTGAAAGATGTAAGTATAATGTAGAAGTTTATTGAAAATCTGAAAAAGCACTGCCGTGAAGTCAGGAGCTTTTGAGCGCTCGTTCATCCACCTTGTAGGTAGATTCGCATTTTCCAGTTTCAGAAAGCAATTGGAAACATTTTTGAGAGCTGTCAAAAGAAAATTCAAACTAAGATCCGAACTTTACGTCAGTGCTTTAGGTGACCAAATTCTTTCGATAATTCGCTAGAATGGTATGTGCAAAATTTTATTATAATCCAATCAAATATTTTGAACGGCCTTATTCACGGAACGCCTAGTCTTATTTTGCTCATTGAAAAACGCGACCGCTACATTCGAGATCCAAACCAACCCTGAAAATTTTAATTCCCTAGGCCTTTCCGTTCGAACGTTATAATAATCTATGGTTTCTATGGTTCTGGTCAAAATGTAGCTCGAATATATCATCCTCCATTAAAATACAGAATTTCGTCACGATCGAATCCGCAGTTTTGAAATCATCAAGAAAACTGAATTTCGAACGACCATATTTACGGAACCCCTAGTCTTATTTTGCTCATTGATGAACGTGACCGCGACATTCGAAATCCACACCTATCCCTAAAAATATCAAGTGCCCAGACTCTTCCGTTCGAAAATTATAATTTTATATGGTTTCTATGGTTCTGGTCAAAATTTTGCACGTATCTTGAACACGTCACTTTCCCTCTGATTGCAATATTTCATCTCGATCGAATAGAAAGTTTCGAAGTAAATCAGGAGAACAAAATTTCGAATGGCCATATTTACGGAACCCCTAGTTGCATTTTGCCCAATAACGAACTCAACCGTAGCATTCGAGATTCGAACCCATACTGACAAAAAAAGTCTCTAGGTCATTTCGTTCGAGTTTTATCGTGTATACGGCCGGACGGACCGACTCGAATTTTTCGACGCATTCGTCATCAGTGAGTCGAACCTTGTCGACTATGGCCATTTTCGGCTCAAAATTCGAAAAATACAGACATCGTGACGTAATATATCGCACCCGTCGTAGAATAAGGGTACAATTCAAATTCGATTTGGTTGGTAAATCGTATTTGAAGATTTTGTTCCATACTTTTGTGTACTTACTCAATTCAACACTCAGAAAATTCTAAATTACTGTAGCAATCCATTTGGACATTATAACTCTAGCTCCCAACATTCAACTAATGCAACTTTTACCCTGTAGGGGTGGAATATTCTGCGTTTTTTCGAGAAATAAGAATAAATAAACAGCACTTCTTATGTATCGGAGAGGACAACTAGAGTTATTCCAATATTTCAGCTACGAGAAGGGTTACTTTCTGAGTTCAATACCTTTATAACACAAAATGGACCTTTTTCGAATTCTCTCCTTATTCTACGACGAGTCCGATATAGATATAGCCCTCGTCTAAGTGTAACAGAAAGTATTTCAGAAAATGGAGGAAATCCTTCAGCTCGAATTCATTATATTCCGAGTAATACTTATAGAGTAGGAGCATATCCTTCACAAAAAAGTATTTGGTTATTCATAAACCTTCCTTTTACCCTAAATAAAAAGGATATGCTCATACTCCTACCTTTTTCTTCAACTCAAAACTCAAAACCTTATAATTCTACCTTATGATTACAAACATATGCTTCAGTTTTATGATTATGGCTCATTGATTGAAACATTCCTTCGAGTTGAAAATGGAACTATATCTCTCGTTTTCGTCGATTTCTTACGTAAGATCTAACGTTTTTGAAATAACTAGCTGATTGTATACTTTCAATTTGTCCAGGTGTTTTTTCAGATGTTTCAATAGGAATGAAATATGTGTAGATGATTTCAACATTTAATATTCAATCATTTTTAGTTGTTTGTTTTTTTTTTGTTGTATGACAAATTTCATATTTATAATGTACCTATTATGATTGTTATAGGTACATAAATAGAACACAGCAATAATTTATTATTATTATTATAAATTTTAAACGAAAAGAATGAAAAAATGCGAACGCTGCTTGTCTTCAAGTCATATCAAACTCACCCCCGGTTTCGGAGAAACAAATTCTCATTTTAGACCAGGCAATAGAGCAGAAAAAGGGTCATTCTGTGACAAAAATAGTAGAAGAAAACCGCGAGTGGGGAGTTACGTGGGATGGTCCGTGGATGTTCAGTGATATTTTTTCGACTCGCAAATATCATTACTTTTCTTGTAATTGCGAAGAAACACAAAAAAAAACGATGTTTTTTTAGTTTTTTGCTTGTAAAATCTGAACGAATGGAGCGGTGCTAATACTTCCAACAGACGAATTGTAGAGGATGAAAAGATGAAGAAAATGAATGCTAGTGCAACTCAATCGGGTCATCATTACCGGAGGAAAGCCGGAAAAACCGTGAGAATCAGCATTTTTTCAGATCCTCATAACTCGGCCAATTTCTAAGTTGTAGCGCTGGCTTTCCAAATGAAAGTAGTGGTTAATAGATACTTCAAGTGTGCATAACCCAGACGTTGTCCGATAAATAGTTTTTCCGTAATTGCGATTTGAATTATTTAAGGCACTATTTTCCGGAAGAGCTGGATGCGTCGGAAGTAGTCCGATTTCAATTTACAAAACGGATTTTGAAAGAAGAAGTATAGTACTACAAAACGGCAAACTTGATTTTTCGTTAAAATGTTGCAAATTAGGTGAAAAATACGTGGAAACATGACCAAAACCGGCTCAGTGCCCCATCTGGGTCGGATAGTGGGGGTAGCCGGCAGACGCGGGGAACCAAAATCGCGCTGAGGCCGGGCGCGAATATTTACGTATATACCCCCACTACTTGACTGCAATCGAGCATTCGGCTTATTTTGGTCATGATTGCATGCTTTTTTCACCTTTTTTGAAGCATTTTAACGGAAAATCAAGATTGCCTTTTGGTAGTACTATACTTCTTCTTTCAAAATCCGTTTTGCAAATTGGAATTGGACTACTTCCGACGCATCCAGCTCTTCCGGAAAATAGTGCCTCAAATAATTCAAATCGCAATTACGCAAAAACTATTTATCGGACAACGTCCGAGTTATGCACACTCAAAGTATCTATTGACCACTACTTTCATTTGGAAAGCCAGCGCTACAACTCCGAAATTGGCCGAGTTATGAGGATTTGAAAAAACGCTGATTTTCACGGTTTTTCCGGCTCTCCTCCGGTAATGATGACCCGATTAAGTTGCACTAGCACTCATTTTTTTCATCTTTTCATTCTCTACAATTCGTCTGTTGGGAGTATTAGCACCGCTCCATTGGTTCAGATTTTACAAGTAAAAAACTAAAAAAACATCGTTTTTTTTTGTGTTTCTTCGCAATTACAAGAAAAGTAATGATATTTGCGAGTCGAAAACATATTACTGAAAATCCACGGACCACCCCACGTAACTCCCCACTCGCCGTTTTCTTCTACTATTTTTGTCACGAAAAAATCTCTATTGCCTGGTCTATTTATCCATGCCCCAATATATGTAGACATAAAATGTCAGCAGGATAGGGCAAATCATTCCTGAAAAATGAAATTTTAAAAACGATGTTTTTCATTTTTCTAGCGATACGATCCTCACAAAATTCCACATAAATATTTGTGTCGTTATTTTAGAACTACCTCATTACAAAGTTGTAATTCGATCGAATCGGTATTTTTCGAATTATTGATAAAAAAAATCAGATGCCTTAATCTAAGAAATCCCGAGCGGAATTTTTTCATTCAGACTTCGAACGTACCCAGAATTTCAAAACTCTAGGCCTCTTCCTACGAAAATCTTTGTACTGACGGATGGATAGAATTGAATTTGGCCACGAATTATTTATCTGAGAGTCCAACCTAATCGTTTAAGATCATTTTCGGCTCAAAATCAGAAAATTACCATCACTAGAGCTCCTGTTCATAGAAACAACAAGGGCGCAAAAAATTGGGGGAGTGGAAGGTTGACTGACCGAGCTCAACAGTAGAATTCATAACTATCCCAGCTCCCCAGATGAGGTTTGCCTTCACCGAACAAAGTTATCATAGGTGAGCAAGTTTCCACGCTAAAATGCGGAGGAGTCGAAATTACCAGAGTTATTCTCATTGAAAACGGCGCCTTTGATAATAATTAACCATGTGAAACCAAATTAGTTGAAAGGTGAGCATACCATTCTGTTCAATAGGATTTATTAAATATATCGGGTAAATGAAAACACTTTCAGGGCACACTTCGATGACAAAAAGAGTAAGTGAAGGGCGAAACGAAATAGTTTTTCTCTTCCCACCCGACTGGTCGACAGCAAACGAGGGTTTAGGCGCGTTCATTGTTGTTCATTGCGTTCAATTCTTTATTCCGTCGACACAATCGAACGACTGTTGGGATATCAATGATTGAGATATAGGTTATCAGATTTTTCTCAACTCCCTGCGAGATCCACGAAAACTTTACTGGGTGGTTACAGGAGATTACGGCGTTCCTATAAAAAATGCAAGACAGGAGGGACAGAGTAGTTCAAATGAACCGGTAGGTTTTATGAAACGGTCGTGCAGATATACTGGCAGATAATATGAATGAAAGGTTGTATGTACCGGTAATTCTTTTTGAATATGAACGAATAGAAATGAGCATAACATCAGAAGCTTGTTATGGTGTATGGCTGACATACGTGGAGAAATAAAGTATTTCCAAATCGTTTCTCCACAGAATATGACATAAAAAACCCGAAGCAAGCTTCAGTTGATTTAATAAGTTTTTCACGGAGGAAATCTTTACTTCAGGAAGTATGTTGAGTATTCTTACATCTTGAATCTAAAATCATCTAAAATCATTCAAAATGGCGAAGGTGCCGGTTTTCAGATCAAACTTCAAAGCGGCACACAAACGACCAACATTGCTGGCAACCCGGTTACTAACCGTGTAGGCAACGAGAAGAAAAGGGAACAAGCGAAAACTCAATTTTTAATCACGTGGGACACGTAAACTGATTTTATCGATGTCCTCAATTTCAGCAAGATATTATGGCGATGTTTTGAAAAATCATTTTTTTGAGCGCTCGCCCTACTTACACGAGGCCTATATCATTTCATCACGATGTCTGCATTTTTCGAATTTCGAGCCAAAAATGGTCTTAATCGACAAGGTTCGACTCACTGATGACGAATTCGTCGAAAAATTCGAGTCTTTCCGGCCGTAAGCACGATAACTCTCGAACAGAACAACTAAGAAACTTGAAACTTTTCAGTATGGGTTCAGTTTCCAAATGCCGCGGCTGAGTTTGTTGATGGGCAAAATTCCAACTAGGGTTCCGTAAATCTGGCCGTTCGGAATTTTGTAATTCTGATAACTTCGAAACCACAAATTCGATCTAGATGAAATTTTGCACTCGAATGGAGAATGACGTGTTCAAGCTACATGCAGAATTCTGTCCAGATCGCATGACCAGAACCATGGAAACCATAGAAAATTATCACTTTGTAATGGATATGCCAAGGACAAATTTTCAGGATAAGTGTAGATCTCGAATGTCGCGGTCACGTTCATCTATGAGCAAAAAGAGACAAGGGGTTCCGTAAATATGGTCGTTTAAAACTCAGTTTCCTTGATCATTTCGAAACTACGGATTCGATCGTGACGAAATTTTGTATTTTAATGGAGAATGATATATTCAAGCTACATTTCTCCACATCGCATGACCAGAACCATAGAAACCATAGAAAACAATAACTTTCGAACGGAAAGGCCTAGAGACTTGAAATTTCCAGGATAGGTGTGAATCTCGGATGTGTTCATGTTCATCTATTAGCAAAATCAGACTAGGAGTTCCGTAAGTTCCGTAGTTTCAAAACAACGGATTCGATCGTGACGAAATTTTGTATTTTAATGGAGAATGATACATTAAAGCTACATTTTGTCGAGATCGCATGACCAGGACCATAAAAATCATAGAAAATTATAACTTTCAAAGGAAAGGCCTGGGGACTTGAAATTTTCAGGGTAGGTTTGGATCGCGATTGTCGCGGTCGTTTATCGATGAGCAAAATTAGACGAGGGGTTCCGTGAATATGGTCTTTCATAATATTTTTTCTTGATAATTTCGAAACTACCGATTGGATTGGAATGAAATTTTGCACATAAATGAAGAAAATTTTGTCCGCATCACTAAGACCATAGATACCGCAGAAAACTCTATCGAATTTTCGAAAAAAAAAATCCTTTCGTTCTGTTGTAATATTTGGGAATATGACTATTTAATTTCGAATTCGGTTACACTGGAAAAGAATCGGCCTATTCGAAGTCGAGCATACATTGTAGTAGTCAACGGATGTCGTTAATTTCGGAGCTGTGTGACTGAGATAAGGAAAGCTTTGGCTTCATACGAAGCTTTGTTTCGACGAACGGAGGTAGAGACGACAAATAAACTTTGTATGGGTGATTGAAGGAGTTCTCGATAATATGAAAAGACGCAACGTATGTTGACCATGAGAAAATTTCGGAGAAAGAATTTGAAAGCGTGAGAGGGACTGCGAAAAAGTGTCAACTAAGGACTTGTGTTTTTGGAAGTGGGAAGAAGTTGACCTTTGAGGGACTCTGAAAATGTGAGGTTAGTTGGGACCTGTCGGGAACGGAGAGGAGGTGGGGGACCGCGTGCCGTTGCTCGTCAGGTCAGGACCTCAAAAGTCAGTCGGGGACTTGGGTGAAGTCCGTTGTTCGGAAGTGGAAAAAATCGGGAATAGCCCGGTCTGGGATCGGGAGTGAGTGGTGATCAGTTGGGGACCGTGGGCAGCAGTTGTCGGTTGGGGGTGGCTCGAGAAGAGTCTGGGACCGGGGGGTGAGTTTTGCGGAAGGGGAGAACTCGGGAGAGTTAATTGTTTCGAGTCGTTGACTCGCAATAGGGGTAGTTGAAAGTCAAGAAGGTTCCACGATAGGCAGATAATTTTAGGTTCACTTTACGATTAAGAAGGAGTTGCTCGCGGAAAGAGAACACAGGAAGAGTAAATAGTACGGGGTACGTCTTCACTTAGGTGTGGGAAAAAAATTAGGTCGCTATCGTGTGTGGATGAATTTGTTTCCAAGTAGGCACAAAAAGGAATTAGGTGGTTTGCAGATCAAGGTAGGAAAATTCAGTTCAAAGTTTTAACCCCCATATATGTGAATGGTGTTATTGTAATCCCAATATTATTGATATCTCGACTCAAAGTTGATTCGATGTAAATTTTGGTTAAATGACCCCTCGTACATTCAGATTAGTATGTTTATAAGAAGTAACAGTTTAATTCTCTAATTTAATTACAATTATGAAAAACTAGCAGAATGATAGATGTTTGATTTAGATGTTCTTTCTGATGTCTGCGAAAATTTCGATTTTATGTACGCATTTCACCATCATTTTTCGTAAATATAATGATTTAAAATTTCGAGGTTTTCTTTCCTGAATACCTGTTCCTCAGAAAATATAAAACAAAAGACTTCCTCTTCGTGCAGGGAGCACGAACTCGAATCATTTCGGACAATAGATGATAAATATATGGTGACGGTGGGATAAAGAATAATTGTGAACAATTCCATCTTAATAACTTGTACTATTGATGAGACTACAAAGCAGCTCGTTACACTGTGAAGGAAAACCTCATCTGGGATAGTTATGAATTCCACTGTTGAGCTTCCACTTCCTACATTTTTTGCGCCCTTGTTGTTTCTTTAGACGGAGACTGCAGCGTGTCAGTTTGGGGAGTTTTTTTATGGCTGCTTAGATGATGGCGTATGTGTGGCAGGACTGTTCTTCGATTTGTCTCGTGCATTTGACTGACTTAATGTTACTTTCATTCTCGAGAAGCTGTACAATCTTGGCTTCAGGGGAGTGTTCCTCGACTGGATGCGCAGCTTTCTGGTTGATCTGCATATTTTCGTTCGAGTGGGTCAACATAAGAATGAATGTCCTTTAGAAATGGGCGTCCCTCTGGGACCTGTGTTGGGTCCGCTGTTGTTTCTTTTATTTATCAACGATTTGCCAGATTGCATTAGGGCATATCTTGTAATTTTTTCATTTGATATACTCATGGTATTCTTTGCTGACGATGTGTCATTCATGGTGGCGGCATCTAATTTGACAGAAATCAAGTCGCGATGCGAGCTAATGGCCGAATATTTTTCTGATTGGTGTTATAGGAACGGTCTTATACTGAACGTGGACAAAACATACCTCATACACTTCCACTTGCATGACACCAGCGACCGCCTTATTCTCGAACTTCCTTGTGGCAGGTTGAAGTCCCCGGATTGTGTGAAATTCTTAGGTCCACAGGTTGATCAAAATTTGAGGTGGCCAAATCATACTGTTTCTGTTTGCAAGCGCTTGAGCAGTGCATTCTAAGCACAGTTCTATGGGGCGCATCGTCTGGGAGTGGTTCCGTTTTTGTTGCCCAGAAGAGGATAATTCGCCTGGTATACGGCCTGAAACCCCAGGAGTCGTGTAAACCGGTTTTTATAAAATATAAAATTCTGAGTTTTCCATGTATTTATATATTGAACTGCCTGCTTTACACTCGGAAGAATATTCAGTTTAAAAAGAAGTGCTTTCAATATCATTGATATAATACGAGACAGAAGAAAACCATATGCATTCCAGCTCATAGAACAACCAAATTCGAGTATTCCCCTATGTATAGTGGCATGAAATTTTTTAATCGTCTACCAGATAGGTTAAAAATGTTGAAGTTTTCGAACTTTAAGAAAGAGATCAAAAAAATTCTTTTAGAAAAGTGCTTTTACACTAGGATGGAATACTTCGAAGCAGTAATAGAGTGAAAGTAGGTGGTTTTATGTTTCTTCGTATTGTTTTAGTTTGAGGATATCTTGTTTATTGTATAATTATCTGTTTTTTTCTTTTTCTCTCTGGTTTTCTTTTGTTAATTCGATAGTTGTCTTTTGAAAATAATTAGATGTTTGACTCTTCCTATACATGTAGAATGTCTTAAAGGATTCAGTCAATTATTATTACTTATTATTATTGTTATCTCGTTTGTTGGTGCTACCAAACTCAGCTCAAAGCTGGTATCATTGGCCTATCCCGGGTACGAAGTACCAAAGAGATCAGACTCAATTTACATTGTGAACTTCCGTACTGTATGACAGGTGTTCAATATAACAGCCTTTTGGATGTCTGAATAGTTGTTTTTAGGTAGTCCCAGTTTAGCGATACTTTCTTGCAGAGTCTTGGGCACCACTCCGGTTGGTGATATTATCACTGGAACGATGTCCACTTTCTCGCAATGCCACATTTGTTTGATTTCGATGGCGAGATCCGCTTATTTAGTCATCTTCTCCTGATATTTATTGATAATGTTGTGAGTGTTCGGAACCGCTACATCAACGAGGAAGACCGAGTTGACTTTTCTATCCAATACCACAATATCTGGTCTGTTATTCGTCACCTGTCTATCGGTGATAATGGACCTATCGTAGTAAAGTCTGGAATTGTAATTCTCGAGAACCATCTGTGGCTGATACTTATAGTATGATGTATAGGTGTTGAGAAGACAGGACTTGTTCGCCAGTTTCTGGTGGAAGATGTTGCACACTTGATCATGTCTATGCAGGTAATCATTGTTAGCCAGCGCGCTACAGCCAGATGTTATATGCTGAATAGTCTCTGATTTTTGTTGACACTTCCTGCATTTGTCGGATAGGGTATTAGGATCCCTAATGATTCGTATCAATGACCTGATCTTGAATAGCGATCATAAAGCCCTCAGTTTCTGAAAATAAGTTTCCGCTAGTGAGCCATCTATTTGAAGCCCCCTTGTCAATGTGTTGCTGGTTGAGTTCGTGGTGGTGTTGGCCATGCATTGCCTTTTGCGACCATTGTTCTTGTTTCTCCACATCTGAAACCACTCCAAAATCTGCCTCCAGCAAAGCGAGGTTCGGTGGCGTGTAACGCGTATCCGCTCTAGTTACAGTCCGATGAAGATCGGAGGTTTCGGCCTTCTTATAAAAGAACTCGCGTAATTTCTGGACCTGTCGATTGTGCAGATTAATGAGGTCAATAAACCCCCTTACTCCTTCCTTCCGAGGTAGTGTCGTTCTTATAGTGGATGAATTTGGATGGTGATTGTTGGTTTTTGTCATCATTGTTCTTGTCGACCTCTGAATAGCATCCAACTCAGTTTTTGTCCATTTGAGTATTCCGAAAGAGTATGTTAAATATGGCATATGTGTTGATTGCCTGTACTAAGTGACCTGCATTCAGCTCAGACTTCATCAGTGCTTTTACTCTTCTGGTGTATTGCTCCTGAATTCTTACTCTAGCCTGCTTGTGTTCCAGCAACCTGGCTTGTTGGAATCCCAAGTATTTGTAAGATTCTCCGTTTTCCATTGCCTCTATAATATCTCCGTTTGAAAGTTTTATATCTCCGACAATGCCTTTTTCGATATGAAGGATTTTGCTCTTGGATAGACCAAATTCCATATGAATATCACTGAAGAATCCATGCGCTATCTCTAGAAGACGTGCAATTTGATGCTGGTTCGCCGCATATAGCTTAAGATCATCCATGAATAGAAGGTGTGAAATTATAAAATTCATATTTCTACTAGATGACCCGGCAAACGTTGTTTTGCCATATCTCTCCCTTTTTCCGCAATTTCAAAATTGCTCGAGGCCTTCGGCCTCTCGTCTCAAAATAACCTAACCTTAACCTAACCTTACCTAACCTAGCTGACCCGGCAAACGTTGTTTTGCCATATCTCTCCCTTTTTTCGCAATTTCAAAATTGCTCGAGGTCTTCGGCCTCTCTTACCTTAGGAAAGCCCGTTTCTCCCTCTCGAAAACGCGGGGGGCGCTTCGCGCCCCCGGTCTCTCCCTTTTTTCGCAATTTCAAAATTGCTCGAGGCCTTCGGCCTCTCTTACCTTAGGAAAGCCTGTTTCTCCCTCTCGAAAACGCGGGGGGCGCTTCGCGCCCCCGGTCTCTCCCTTTTTTCGCGATTTCAAAATTGCTCGAGGCCTTCGGCCTCTCGTTGTTCTGGCTATTAAAAAATAAGGGTTGATCGTAGAAGGGTGAAAATTGGGGATTGTATGTATTTTTGTATGTTCTATCATAAAAAAATAGAAATCAGAAATTTTGTCTAAAAAATAAAAAAAAAAAATTCAGGGGTGGACTACCCCTAACATTAAGGGGGATGAAAAATAGATGTTGGCCGATTCCTATAGATACCGGATAAGCACAAAAAATTTCATCAAAATCGGTTAAGCCGTTTCGGAGGAGTATGGCAACGAACACTGTGGACACGAGAATTTTATATATTAGATTAGCTTTGATGTTGAAGCCGTATTTCGTACTATTGAGCATAGTGGAGAGGGGATTCATTGCGAGGCAAAACCATAGTGTGCTCAAGGAGTCACCTTGGAAGATTCCCCTAAGGATCGGTATTTCTTCGGTGTTAATTGAGTTTTGACCGAGATGCACATGCAAGTTTGTTCGCCAATCTTTCATTGTTGTTGAAAGAAAACCTATAATAGTCGGGTGGACTTTGTAGATTTCCAACACCTCGAGAAGCCAAGAATGGGGTACACTATCAAAGGCTTTCTTGTAATCGACAAAAGCTGTGTGTATATTCCGGTGACCCTTCTGGGCTTGTCGAAGTATAACAGAGTCCATAACAAGTTGTTCCCTGCACCCTTGGTGATCTCTTGTGCAGCCCTTTTGTTCTTCTGCCAATATATTATTTTCCTCAGCGTGCTTGTATATTCTGTTGGTGATGCATGATGTTAGAATTTTATACAATGTTGGTAGGCATGTGATAAGTCTGTACTGTGTAGGGTCAACCGTCTTTGAACTCTTCGGCAGCATATGTGTTGAACCCAAAGTCATAAATGATGCCCTATCCTTAGGGTTGTGCAGGATGTGGTTGAATTGTTTAGCCAGTTCTTCGGAGACACTGGAAAATTTCTTGTACCAGAAATTTTGGATGTTGTCTACTCCCTGGGGAAGTCCAGTTGTTAGCATTTCGGACAGCTTCTCTGATTTCTTCTACGGAAATCTCATCGAATTGCATCAGTGCAACTCTCAACTGTTTCTTCTCAGTTTTTATCCAGCTGGCGTCTACGTTGTGATATTTGGGCGTTGACCATATCGAGGACTAATAATGCTCTAAACAATGCTTGGACGGCATTGGTTTGTTGATGTTAACATTTTCAGTTTTTAATTGTCTGAAGAAGGTTCTTTGATTATTTTGGAAAGTGCTGTTTTGTTGTTCCCTTTTTGTGCACTTGATGTATCTTGATAAACGCTTCGACTTCGCTTTCAATTTTTGCTTCAACAGGTCGACATGTTCACTCAGATGATGTTGATGATCTGGATCGTTTATATGTGTATTTATCTTCTTGAATATTTTTCTAACATGATTTTTCAAGCGTTTCGAAGGTTCTCTATTGCGCTGATATTCTGTTAGCCGTCCAAGCTCAGTTCTTATATCGTTGATAGCATGCTCCAGTCGTTGCTGCCACCACGGTTTTTTGATAGTATTTTTGGCACGTACAGTTGGTGCATATACTTCCTGGTTGTGCATTCGGAGCACTGATACGGCCCCACAGTAAATGAGCAAATGAAGCTGCTCGAGCGAATTGTAGTCTTTGATGTATCTTTCCAGTATTGAATTCACAGCTGCAATAATTTTACTAGTTTCTCTATTGGTCCTCAGTTTCGGAAGTTTTGGTCGACGGATCGGATTAGTGCCCTCAACTTCTGCTAGTGATTCGCTCAGTTCGAAAAGCACTTTATAGAGCAGCACTGGTTGAGCTGTTGTATCGGGAACAAGAGTAATGTGGTCTGTAGTAGCTATTTCGTCTTTGTCAGTGTGATCTTTTCTGTGAGAACTGTTTACTACTTCTCGTGCTTCAGGAGGGCTATTTACTATCTGCAGCTCATGAAGAACTTCTCCACGGATTTGCTGTAAGATCGGATCAGAAAGCAATTTGTTCCTTAAAATAGCTCTTCTCTGGTCAGCTATTCGTTGCTCTGTTATGTGGTGCAATTCTGGGTACCTTTCAACAAAATTACGGTGAAGAGCATATCGGTACGTAGTCAGGTCAGTTTCCATCTTCGTAACTGAAAAATAGGAGCGCATTATATAAGAATACAACTCTGTGGTTCATTTCATTCGCTTTCTAGGCAGTCCGGCTTTAGTGGTCGCAGGCACATTGACATGCGTCGCCGTAGAAACACTTAAAGTCGGTTGAGAACTATGGGCGTTAACGTTCTTTCCAATGAGCCGTAATAAAACTGAAGCATATTAGCTTATGTTTGTAATCATAAGGTAGAATTATAAGGTTTTGAGTTTTGAGTTGAAGAGAAAGGTAGGAGTATGAGCATATCCTTTTTATTTAGGGTGAAAGGAAGGTTTATGAACAACCAAATACTTTTTTTGTGAAGAATATGCTCCTACTCTATAAATATTACTCGGAATATCATGAATGCGAGCTGAAGGATTCCTTTCATTTTTTGCAATTCTTTCAGTTATACTTACATGAAGGCTATATCGCACCCGTCGTAGAATAAGGAGACAATTCGAAAAAGGTCTATTTTGTGTTAGTAAAGGTATTGAAATCAGAAAGTAATAGTAGTAGTAAGTAAGTAGTAGTAGTAGTAGTAGTAGTAGTAGTAGTAGTAGTAGTAGTAGTAGTAAGTAGTAGTAGTAATAGTAATCGATATGTGTATGTAACGCTTTAGGATACCGGTTGCATTGAAACTCGCTCTGAAATTAGTTTGAAATTTTGCGGAAAAGTCGTCGAATTTAATTCTGAATCTTTCGGGGTAGTTGAGTGAAAACATTGACCATCATTTGAGTATAAGTGAATTTTCTTGTGGTGCAACTGAGACTCTTGTGTGCTTGTTGGTTTTTTATGTTTGTTTACCTAAAACTGCCCATATTGGGTGCCATCGATCACACGTGTTCCAACGCCTGCCGCAAGATTCGTGAGTTTTTAAAAGTGCTTATATAAGGCTCACCACACACCGACCGACTTCACTGTTCAAGCGCGGAATTTCCTGGAGAATTTTCTCATAATGCCGGGATGTCTTAAGTGCTCTAAAGCAGTTTCGGGTCGTGATGACTGTATTGTTTGCTCCTCCTGCAACAGTAGTTTCCACCTGGCTTGTGCAAATCTCACCAGGAATGATAGGGAAACCATAATTGAGACGGGTGTCAATTGGTCATGCAATTATTGCAACTCTACACGACGGAAAACAAGGGCTGATCGCTTGAATCCCACTAGAAGCATCTCCCAATCGACTGAGGATGATAATGCCCCGATCACTATTCGAGAGTTCAAACTCTTAATGGCCAAACTCGAAAACCTTTCATCAGGTATGTGCCGCATGCAAGAAGATATCTCATCAATTAAGTCTTCTCAGGAAAAACTAGCCACCCAGGTCACAAATTGCATTGATGACATCGCGGCTCATTCCACAGCACTGAGTGAACATGAAACCAAAATAACGACCCATCAAGCCGAGATCACCAACTTATCCACAGAGATTGCTTCTATTAGGTCGATGGTCGATACGCTCGGCAGTGGAGTGGATCAGCTCAGAGGCGATCTCACTTCTGGAGCTTGTGCTTCTGACAACACTGTGGATTCGGCTGAAATACTGGATCCGGTTCGTCGGGCGGACAACATCTTCATTCGTCGTCCCCGGAGACAGGCAGCCTCGCTGAGGATGAGCGTCAGGTGAGGTCTTTGATTGATCTTATCAGGCCTTCTTCGTCAGGATATGTGGTCAGCTGCTCTAGAATGGGACGCGAAATCAATACATCAAGCCCTAGGCCCGTATTGGTAACCCTGTCTCATCTTGCCTTGGTCCGCGACATACTGCGCAACAAGAAATTGTTGTCTACCCACGATTTCTTCAAACACACAACCATATCTGATGATGTAACACCCTATCAGGCGAATCAACTGAAGAAAGTACGTGAAGAACTGAAGAGGAGGCAATCTGGGGGAGAGCATGATTTGACAATTAAATACATCAAGGGTAACCCGACTATTATTCGTCGTGAATCACCGCGGAATCCAAAAAATTGAAAAATTTGTGCGAAATATTACACTAACTCACGTTCCATAAAAAATAAGTTCAACGAATCTCTGCGCTAGTGTCATGCCTTCAACCTTTACCGCAAGAACTTCCGATCGACCCCTAGGGAGCACTTCCTGAGCAATAGAGTTTTTCATCTATGGAATTCACTGCCCAATAACATCGTGTGTGCCACGTCAGTGAACTCTTTCAAGAACCTGCTGGGTGTGTTTTTTGCTTCTAGTTGTTTTTCATTTGGACTTTTTCTTATTTTGTTCAGTTATTTTTTCGGGACTTTACTTGGTTTCCATTTTTATTTCATACATTTTGTTACACACTTTCAAATTTGTAAATGAGGGTCATAGGTGTTTACCCTCCCCTCTTCTCATTTGTATAATAATAATAATAATAAAGTAACCTTTTTCGTAGGTGCCATATCAAAATAACTCTAGTTGGCCTCTCCGCCACATAAGAAGTATATTTATTCTTATTTTCCGAAAAAAAAAGCTTAATATTCCACCACTACAGGGTAAGAGTTACATTAATCGAATATTAGGTGCTAGAGTTATAATATTCAAATGGATTGCTGCAGTAATCAAGAATTTTCTGAGTTATAAATTGAGTAAGTACACAAAAGTATGGAACTAATACTACAAATACGATTTCCCAACAAAATCAAATTTTGAATTGTAGGTACCCTTATTCTACGACGGGTGCGATATATTACGTCACGATGTCTGTATTTTTCGAATTTTGTGCCGAAATGGCCTCAGTCGACAAGGTTCGACTCACTGATAACGAATCCGTCGAAAAATTTGAGTCTGTCCGTCCGGCCGTATACACGATAACTCTCGAACAAAACGACCTAGAGACATGAAATTTTCAGTATGGGTTCGATTCTCGAACGCCGCGGTTGAGTTCGTTATTGGGCAAAACGCAACCAGGGGTTCCGTAAATGTGGCCATTCGAAATTTTGTTCTCCTGATTTACTCGAAACTTCCGATTGGATCGAGATGAAATATTGCAATCAGATGGAAAGTGACGTGTTCAAGCTACATGCAAAATTTTGTCCAGATCGCATGACAAAAACCATAGAAACCATATACAATTATAATTTTCGAACGGAAGAGCTTAGGCACTTGAATTGTTTAGGATAGGTGTGGATTTCGAATGTTGGGGTCACGTTTATCAATGAGCAAAATTAGACTAGGGGTTCTGTAAATATGGTCGTTTGAAATTTTTCTTGATAATTTCAAAACTACGGATTCGATCGTGACGAAATTCTGTATTTTAATGGAGGATGATATATTCATGCTACATTTCGACCAGAATCATAGAAACCGTAGAAAACTATAATTTTCGAACAGAAAGGCCTAGGGAATTGAAATTTTTGATCCGCCGAGAAACGGCATCCTCAGTTCGTGGATATGAGGCTTGCATTCACGTCGAACGAGGACATTTCGAACAATTTTCATAATATCAAGGTGTTTTTGAGCGCTCGTACCACAACACGAGGGCTATATCATTTCGTCACGATGTCTGTATTTTTCGAATTTTAAGCCGAAAATGGTCTCAATCGACAAGGTTCGACTCACTGATTACGAAACCGTCGAAAAATTCGAGTCTGTCCGTATATACGATAACTCTCGAACAAAAAGACCTAGGTTCGAATCGCGAATTTTCTGTTACTTCCTAGAATGACTGTCCAAAAAGTTTTCTTCTTATTTCTATCTTTAGAAGCTTCTGATTTCACTTTCCATAATTAAGGAAGATTCGGAATGCTGCCCATAATTGCCACATATTTGAAGAAAACGTACGGAGCGGAACGTGCTACGTGGAAAACTAGGAACTAGTTCATCCTTCTTCATCCTCGTCCAAAATTACTAGCCTTGTGAACCTTCTGGGCTCTTAAGACCATAACAAACATAAAGCGGCGGAGATTCTGTGTCAAGTAATGTTGCATCATCCTGGCCAAACCTATGGGTCCTTTATCGGCAGACATATCAGCTTTTAAAATAATTTTATCTACTCCGATTGAATAATATAGTCATTACTCAACTACTTTCGATGGAGTAATGGTATATGTAAACAAACACCGTGAGTGTTCTCCCACTCACTCACTCCTATAACTCCCCTGTGTGATTGGCCGTAAGGAAACAGTCCATTATTAGTATTGAGGGGAGGTCACTTGAATAATTTTGACGTTTAATCAAATTGAGTTGATACCTAATTATTATTGTGGATATTTCGCTGAAACAAATTAATTCAGATAGTGAAGATGAATTATTATGTACATCTTCAGAAATAAGATAATCAGCTAATGTTAGCATACAGAGTTTATTGCCCGAAAAATACCAGAACAAATATAAAGGTGTATACAACAATCTTCAAGATTGGCGTAGCAGCAAGAATATCAAGTCATTGTTTACAGAGAATGTTCTTTTGGCATATTTTAGTGAACTTAGCAATAAATATGAAGCATATGAAGCCCCTATAGACTTTCTACTCCATGCTAAGAAGCACAATCAACATAAATAATGCATGGTTATATGTAACTATTAAGATTTTCAAATAAAGTTCTTTCTCTGTACTTGTATCTTAGTATTTATTGTTACAATCGTAGATAAAGTATAGTATTCAACTTGCGGTAATGGTCATAACTCACTTGATGAATTGCAAACTCCATCTGCGTGAGTTATGACCTACATTACCGCTCGTTAACTAATATACTATAAATAATTGAATTTATCGAATATTATAAGGTTTATGATATTATTTATTTTATCACAAAATATATTAAACATCCCGCAAAAATATAGTTGTCTATGATCATTTTCTTCTATATGTTCTTCATGTGACGTGTCCGCATCTCACCTACTTCTCCTTCGAACTCTTCATCGAAAATCGCTTGAATTATTGCTTGAAACTCTTCTTCAGTGAGATTTTTCTGGTTTTTAAATTTTACTTGATTCCTAAAAAAAAGTTAAACACAAACAAAATATGAATTTATCTTATAAACTGAGCAATCAGTACATGGAAGCAACAAGAACTAACGAAAATGTTTGAAATGAAAATATGTTGAATGTTCTCGAAATAGATAATCAGGCAAACACGCCTCAAAGGGATGTCCGGTATTCTGAACGTCGGCGGGAGACCATGTTCTGCAACATTGACAAAACGCCTGACCGTCAGATATCGCTTCCCGCCGCAACAGACCGCCTGCAGCCAATAGCCATATAAAGAAGATTCAAGCAACAGAAAATAAACTGCTAAGAGCAGCAATGAATATGCCGTGGTTCGTAAGAAACCAGCAAATCCATAGAAACTTAGAATTCGAAACTGTCACAGATTTCCAAAAGAAGAAGGCCGAGAAGATATTTGAAGAAGCAAGTCAACACCCAAATGATGAGCTGAAAAAACTAGTTGACTACAATCCCGCAGAAGATGTGCTTATGACACCTACCACAAATGATCCATAAATCAACTACATAGAAATAGAAATTGAGTGAAATAAAATTTCAAATATCTAGAAGAAGAGACTCCTATGAAATTCACAGGTAACACAATTATCACACGACGAAGATCGTGAAAGAGATACAAACAAGAAGAGTCAAAAAATTAATAGGCATAATGCCCGGAATCTAAAACAGCGTGTTAGGTTTAGTTAGAGTAGGTCGTGCTTCACACGAAGTCTCACACTATTGTATTCATCGGAGATAGTTCGTCCCAGATGATTCCCCCAGACAAAAAGAAACAGAAAAATTACGAAAGGCACTGCCGTGAAGGCAGGAGCTTTTGAGCGCTCGTACATGCACCTTGTAGGTAGATTTGCATTTTCCAGTTTCAGAAATCAATTGAAGGAATTTTTGACTGCTGTCAAAAAAATTCTGAAACTTAGGCAAAACTCCAGACTTCATGTCGGTGCTTCAGCTGATCAATTTTTTTCCGATAATTCGCTAGAATTTTCCACGGTATCTATGGTCTTGGTGATGCGATATGGACAAAATTTTGCACGTAGTTTGAATACATTATTCCTGAGCTAGGTGCATAATTTCATTCCAATCCGATCAGTAGTTTCGAAACTATCAGGAAAAAAATATTTTGAGCGGCCATATTTACGGAACCCCTAGTCTAATTTTGCTCATTGATGAACGTGACCGTGAAATTTGCGATCCAAACCCACCCTGAAAATTTCAAGTTCCTAGGCCTTTCCGTTCAAAAGTTAAAATTTTCTATGGTTTCTATGGTTCTGGTCATGCGATCTGGACAAAATATTGCTTCAATATATCATTCTCGATTAAAATACAAAATTTCATCTCGATCGAATCCGTAGTTTCGAATTTATCGAGAAAACAAAATTTCAAACGACCGTATTTACGGAACCCCTTGTATAATGTTGCTCATAGATGAACGTGATCACGACATTCAAGATCCACACCTATCCTGAAAATTTCAAGTCCCTAGGCGTTTCCGTTCACAAGTTACAATTTTCTATGGTTTCTATGGTTCTGGTCATGCGATCTGGACAAAAATCCACATGTAGCTTGAACACCTCATTTTCCATTCGAGTGCAAAATTTCATCTCGATCAAATCTGTAGTTTTCAAGTAATCAGGGAAACAAAACTTTGAACGGCCATATTTACGGAACCCCTGGTGGAATTTGGCCCATTAACGAACTTAACCGAGGCATTTGGGATCTGAACCTACACTGAAAATTTCAAGTCTCTAGGTTGATCCGTTCGAGAGTTATCGTGCTGACGGACGGCCGGACGGACGGACGGACGGACGGACAGACTCGAATTTTCCGACGGATTCGTCATCAGTGAGTCGAACATAGTCGATTGAGACCATTTTCGGCTCAAAATTCGAAAAATACAGACATCGTGACGAAATGATATAGCCCTCGTGTAAGTAGTACGAGCGCTCAAAAACGTATAGCGAATACTTCATATTATCTTCGTCCAACTGATTATTGAAGCAAATTATGAGTGTTGGTTTTGTTAACCTATTTTGTGGAAAAAATATAATTTAGATGGTACATAAGAGTTTGAAAAGTTTTCTTCAAAAAAAAACTAGACTCATATCATGGCTCATAAATTATCGTGATTCACGGATTCCGCTGGGCAGAGATAACATTTCGTTTTTCTCTGTCCATTACGAGCTATTACAGGGGATAAACTCATGAATTCGATAAGGGTTAATCCTTAAAACGATCGAGAATGATTGATGATGCTTGAAACCCCTCGGTCAGAGTTGGTTTTCGCTTATGGATAACTGAATCTCAGAGATATAAACTTCGGCTGCTATTACTTTTTACATTGCTGAATGAACTCAATTAAAGCATGCCCATCCATTTCTGCATTAATCAGGTATGATTCGAAATTTTGCTGAATATTTCGATAACTCAAAAAATGTGAGGAATTTACGAGCTCGGTGGAATAACTAACAGAAAGGTTATGCGATTCTCGTGATTAGTAATGCCTCTTCGAGCAGAGTTACACTGTGTGGCCCACTTAAAACAGTTAAAACAATCCAGTCGGATATTTATGTCAGTATTTTTCTGGGACAAACAGAGACATCACCATTTTCAAGAATATTGGCTGTTTATCTAAAGTAATGAAACAAGAAAAATTGTCCTAGATAAACTACTAAGCAAGCCAACAAATCAAACCATGTAACCCCACTGAACACCAAATCCATCATTCGCATCTATAGACCGGTTTCGACTCATCAAGGCTCGTCAGTATAGCTAGGAACAATTTTTCTTATTACTGTGTAATTGGGGACAGTTTCTATTTGGGGTCATCTTCTGATTGCAAATTCATGGGTGTACGATCATCCCCCTAAACGAGCTGGAAACCCTACAAGTATCTTAAATGATAGTAGGGGTTGCGTGTCATATCATATGGAAGGCTTTGTAATTTATTCATGAATAAGCTAAAAAATTCAGTATAGTTCGTTTCGGTGTAAAAAACTCGTTGGAAGTAATGGTGGAGTTCCTCAGCGAGTCCTAAATATTGAAATGTTGAAATTGTTTTTCGTTTACATCTTCCCTATTTTTGTTTAGAAATGAAAAGTAGGCAATTCGAACATTTCATTAATTAAAATTGACTCAGAAACTGGACCACTTCTCCCATAACTTCCGACGAGTTTTTGAGCGCTTACACGAGGACTATATCATTTCGTCACGATGTCTGTATTTTTTTAATTTTGAGGCGCAAATGATCTCAATCGATAGAGTTCGACTCACTGATGACGAATCCGTCGGAAAATTCAAGTCAGCCCGTCCGGCCGTGAGTACAATAACTCTGGAACGGAACAACCTAGAGACTTGAAATTTTCAGTGTGAGTTCAGTTTTCAAATGCCGCGGTTGAGTTCGTTAATGGGAAAAATTCCACCAGGGGTTCTGTAAATATGGCCGTTCAATATTTTGTTCTCCTGATTACTTTGAAACTACAGATTCGATCAGAATGAAATTTTGCACTCAAATGGAGAATGAGGAGTTCAAGCTACATGTGAATATTTGTCCAGAACCATAAAAACCATAGAGAATTGTAACTTTTGAACGGAAACGCCAAGGGACTAGAAATTTTCAGGGTATGTGTGGATGTGGAATGTCGTGATCGCGTTTATCTATGAGCGAAATTATACTAGGGGTTCCGTGAATACGGTCGTTTGATAATTTCGAAAATACGGATTCGATAGTGACGAAAATTTATATACTAATGGAAAAAGACATATTCAAGCTACATTCTCCAGATCGCATGACCTGAACCATAGAAATCATAGAAAATCATAACTTTCGAACGGAAAGGCCTAGGGACTTGAAATTTTCAGCATGTGTGTGGATCTGAAATGTCGCGTTCACGTTCATCAATGAGCAAAATCATACTAGGGGTTTCGTAAATATGGCCGTTCACAATATTTATTTCCTGATAATTTAGAAACTACTGATTGAATTGGAATGAAATTTTGCACATAGCTGAAGAATAATGTATACCAACTACGTGCGAAATTTTGTCCAGATCACATCAACAAGACCATAACTCGGTGAATAAATATTATTATTATTATTATTATAGATGCCGTAGAGAATTCTAGCGAATTATCGAAAAAAAGTTGGTCAGCTAAAGCACTGACGTGAAGTCTGGAGTTCGCCTTAGGTTGAGAATTTTTTTGGACAGCTGTGAAAAATTTTTTCAATATGTTTCTGAAACTGGAAAATGCAAATCTACCTACAAGATGGATGAACGAGCGCTCAAAAGCTCCTGACTTCACGGCAGTGCTTTTATAATTTTTCAATTATTTTCTCGGCCTTCTTTTCTGAGCGCTCATACTACTTACTAGAGGGCTAAATCATTTCCTCACGATGTCTGTATTTTTCGAATTTTGAGCCGAATTCCGAAAAATTCGTGTCTGTCCGTTCGTCTGACCGCCCCTATACACGATAACTCTCGAACGGAACGACCTAGAAACTTGAACTTTTCAGGGTAGATTTGAATCTCGAATGCCGCGGTTAATTCGTTATTGGGTAAAATTCGACCAGGGGTTCCGTGAATATGACCGTTCGAAATTTTTTTCTCATGATTACTTCAAAACTACTGATTCGATCGAAGTGGAATTCTGCAATCAGTTGGAGAATGACGTGTTCAAGCTTTATGCAATTTTGTCTAGATAACATGACCAGAACCATAGAAACTCAAAAAATTATAACTTTGTAATGGAAAGGCCTAGGGACTTGAAATTTTCAGGATAGGTGTGGATCTCGAATTTCGCGGTCACTCGCCGTTTGAAATATTTTTTCGCACATAGTTGAAGAATAATGTATTCCAACTACGTGGTAAATTTTGTCCAGATCGCATTACCAAGACCATAGATACCGTAGAAAATTCTAGCGAATTATCGAAAAGAAAATTGGTCTGGATTTTCGCCTTAGTTTAAAATTTTTTTTTAACAGCAAAACTGGAGAATGCGAATCTACCTACAAGGTGGATGAACGAGCGCTCAAAAGCTCCTGCCTTCACGGCAGTGCTTTTCTAAATTTTGTTATTGACTTTCAATTTGGAACGTCCAAGATTAGGTTATAATTATGTATTGAATTATTTTTCCTGTTGATATCATTTTAAGGAAAACCACTAGATAAGTCAAAATTTTGTTTTGGCAACTACGTATTTTGGACTTATGAACAAGGTGAGGAGGAGACGCAACCATTTGGACAGGTAAAACTTTTATTCCAGAAATTGATGACAATTTTCGATGGAAATATCACTCCTTTATAGTTATTCATATAACAATTGACTTAGTGAATGTTGTTTTATGAGAAGAGAGTTTAAATCACAGTGGGTGGATTTCTTCGTATGAATAAACATCTATAACTCACTTGTTGTATACAAAATTTTTCCCATTTGATGAGGGTTCAAATGGAGAACACTTTCCAGAGAAAAATGCATTGTATGAAATGAGATCTAAGATATCGCTTCGATTGATGGTTGCTAGGGCACTGAGTTTTTGATGGTTTCCAATTGTCAAAAAAAAGTCTTCGAAGAAATTATGATAAGTGTTTCAAAAAATTATTAAAAGCACTGCAGCACGTCATGAGCTCTTGAGCGCTCGTTCATCCACCCTGTAGATAGATTCGCATTTTCTAGTATTAGGAACCAATTGAAAAAATTTTTGACAGCTGTCTACAAAAATTTAATACTATGGCTAAACTCCAGACTTCACGTCAGTGCTTTATTGACGACATTTGCCTTTTAACATCATCAAAGGTAGGCATGACTACGGTGCTCGAAGTTGCCGAGCGCGTCGCAAGGGTTGAGTTTCAACCCTAATAAGTGTGTAGTGACTTCATTAGTACCATCAGAGAGAGTACAGAAAATAAAAGTCCTCACCCGGGCACAGTTCCTGTTACAACATGGGAACCCCATCCGCCAACTCGGCCCTACAGAAGAGTGGCGGTACTTGGGAGTTAATATAAGCCCTCAGGGACTGAGGAAGAGCAGCCCCACAATGGAGGTGAAACCCTTAAGAGTTTCACGAGCTCCACACTTAAGCCGCAACAACGCCTTAAGATCTTGTGTTGTTTTCTGGTACCCATATGTTATCACTCGTTGGTACTTTCTGGGTGCACCATGAAGGTCCTGAAGTAGCTGGACCTTCAGATTACAGCGGCAGTAAGGCGATGGGTGGGATTGCCTAAAGATACACCGCTTGGGTATTTTCACGTCTCTGTGAAAAATGGTGGACTCGGGATTCCCGCATTCGCCATAATTATACCCGGTAAAATCAGGGACAGACTGGCTCGCCTAAAGGAATCGTCCTCGAAGGCGGCTAGATCTGTCTCGGATACAGATTGGGCCCAACATAAGATCGGTTGGGCCGAGAAAGTCCTGTCTATAGGTGGTGACAGGATATACTCTGCAGAACAACGCAGACAGTACAGGGCTATGAGGTTATATACCTCTAATGATAGATATGAGCTAAGGGAGAGTGATAAGTCGACCGCTTCCACTCGGTGGATTGATGCTGGCAGTACGGGCATACCTGGAAGGGACTATCGCCAATATCATCACGTCCATGTCAACAGTCTGCCAACCCGAGTACGCACGACGAGGGGTCGTAGAACAGCCCACACGAACATAAATTGTAGGGCTGGGTGTACTAGCACCGAGACAGCGGCACACGTAATCCAGTTTTGCTTCCGCACTCATGACGGAAGGATCATCAGACACGATGCCGTGTGCAAGACACTCTCTGGCATTTTCAAAAATGAGCGGCTCGAGGTGCACAACGAACCGCACCTACGAACATTAGAGGGTGTTCGTAAACCTGATTTGGTTGTCGTGAGGGAGCCCGATGTGTGGGTCGTAGACGCCCAGGTCGTGTCAGCCGCGCAGCCGGGTGATCTGGCCCACAGTTCGAAGGTCGGCAAGTATAATATCCATCCGGTTGAGGACGAAGTCACCAGGTTGACTTGTAGGCCGGCCTCATCTGAGGGTCACATCATGAACTCTCTCCTGCGGAGGTGTATGGTCTCAACAGTCAGCAGATATATTGACTGACAACTTGGGAGTACCAATTGGGCTACTCAGTGGAATAACCACTAGGGTGTTGCAAGGGTCGTCCACGAACTGGACCCGGTGCAACCAAATAACATCAGGGGTTCCCAGCCTCAGAGTCGGTGTCGGGTTGGCTGTTTCCGAGGGCAAATTACCCATGGGCAACCTGCGCCCATAAGAGCTGAATTCGGTTGCAGGAAATTAAACCGTGCTCACTTCTTGTATAAGGAGTGGGAACAGAGGAGTTTTTAGTGGGTGCGACCCCCGTGAATTCGGAGGAAGAGTCTGCACACACCGCCAAACAGCTATGGTGAAGGTCCGTAAACAGGATTTTCTCCTCTCCAAAAAAAAATGGACCAATTTTTTTTCTATAGTTCGCTAGAATTTTCTACGGTATCTATGTTCTCGGTAATGCGATCTGGACAAAACTTCGCACTCCTTTGAATACATTATTCTTCATCTATGTGCAAAGTTTTATTACAATCCAATTTGTAGTTTCGAAAATACATTTTGAACGGCTATATTCAAGGAACCTGTAGTATAATTTTGCTCATAGATGAATGTGCCCGCGACATTCGAGATCCAAACCTACCCTGAAAATTTCAAGTCCCAAGGCCTCTCCGTTCGAAAGTTATAGTTTTATATGGTTTCTATGATTCTGGTCATGCGATCTGGAAAATATGTAGCTTGAATATATCATTCTCCATTAAAATACAAAATTTCGTCACGATCGAATCCGTAGTTTTGGAAATATCAAGAAAACTAAATTTCAGACGACCACATGTACGGAACCCCTAGTCTAATTTTGCTCATTGATGAACGTGACCGCGATATTCGAGATCCTCATGCATAATAAAAGAAGGGGATACGGCTGCAGGAACTGTTATACCAGTGAAAACTTTAAATGAAAAAAATTTTTGGCGTATATTTTCGAGCGAACCAAGAAAGTTTAATCTTCATCTTTTTGGTCTTATTACTCTAAACTCAAAAAAAAGTTAGCTCTGAAATAAATTATAGATATAAGCAGATGTTACCGAGTCACTGCCTTTTTGATGCAACATTCGAGAGGATAAATAGCAAAGAAGTCGAAGGTATTCATAACAGAAGAGTTGGAATCAGTGGCGGCCGCTCAGAGGAGGCAGAGGAGGCCGGGCCTCCCCAAATTTTACTGCATTGTATTTAATTCTTAGTTCAAGTTCAACTATATTATGTTAACCTAAATCAATAGAATATTCAAATTTCTGGATATTTTTCACCCCAATATTTCACATTTATTCATCTTCCGCAACAGACTTCAAAACTGAGAAGATTCCGCATCGCAACCAGTACTACGTCAGGCATGCGATGCGTTAAAGAATACAACACAGCAGAGTTCAGACCCGGAGGCCGAGCTCCTTCAACCTCCAAGTCGAGATACCTACGCTTGTGTAAAATTTCGAATAACTCTTAATACAAAGCAGGGGCCAGTCAGAATTCGAGCTGTAAACCACGTGACGGAGGCCCGGTCTCCAGTACATATATTCGTTTAGCCCGATCGGCCCGAATCCCGAATATGAACGATGAACGATCGGCATCACCTAAGAGTAACAACAAGTTGTTTAATCTTAATCACTATTCTATACCTTCATAATAATATATTATGTATAATATATATTAAATGTATGTACTATGTACAGACTATCAGTTTGGCGAAGTTTGTAGGTGAGGAAGGATTGCTATGTAGATTCATATATTTCATCGAGAAAAATGGAAACGGAAACCAGAAACGAAAATTATAATGTCAGTGGGAACTGGGAATAACTGAAGATATTGTTCCATTGTTGATTTTATTCTGAAGAAAAAGTTCAGTCAAATGCCTTACGATGACCAAATTTTCATTACTTAAACTATAAAGACACCTCAGCCTGCTATGCAGATTTCAATTGTAAATTCCAAACATAATCGTTCCTTCTGCGTTCACTGTTACAATAAATACGAGTTGCTGACAGGAAGTACAGTTCGAAATAAATTATTTTGTTGGTTTTGCTCTCTTTTTTCCGAAGATTCAGAAAACAATGTTTGGTCAAAATTAGGATATTCGGATTTAAAAATTTACAGAGGTTTATTGAAAGACATAGCAGATGAAAATCTCACTTAGGGGCATCAGTTAAATTCAAATTATTCGGAAAACTCGATAAACCTTCACCAATTGAGAGGAAAAAATTCCGCACAAAAAATTGCTTATTATGATCAGAAAATGCTTACGAAAGCGTTTCCTGTACGATAAAAGGTTTCGGTAAAAACCCCTCAATTTCAACACCCTGTATCTCGAAAATGGTGCATTTTAGAGGGTAAGTTAATAAAACTTTTTTTCATACTTTTGGACGAGCTATCACATCCTGAAATCCTGCGCATATATTATGAAACACCCTGTATTTTTTGCTTGGCCTCCTATGATTGTGAACTCACGAGCCGCCACTGGTTGGAATGCTTTTTAGATACCGCTCCAAATGAGCAATATTTATTGTAAGGTTGTTTTCATTATGGTTGTTGCTGGAGATTGTAGAATTGGAGAGTTTGTGACTGTGACGCAAATTTTGAAAATGCCCATTATCATTAAAGTCGGTTATGAAATTATCAATCTTTAATTTTCTGGCATATAACAAGAACGCGGATGCAGATTACTCAGGCAGGTCATGTAAGTGCAATAAAACTAACCTTAATATCCGAAAGTTTCTGAGAACGTGCATAATGTCGTTCTATAGTTCACCTTGTCAGTAACTTACTTGAACCGACGTAGTTTAATAATAACTACATCGGCAAGAGATATGGATCTCTACGGGTTTGTGTAACCATTTAGTAGGTGCTCACCTAAATAATCTCGTTTAGTTGAAAGCATCGCGCTAAATGCGGGCTTAGGAGTGTTGCATATTATATATAAGCAGTTTGCTCGTAATGAGTTATCTTGTATAAGTGCAATTTGCCGATTGAAATTTGGGTTGAATGGAAGTGGAGTGCTGCTGAAACTCACAATCATCTGGAAAATAAATCTGTCTATTAATAGGAAGACATTTATCTCCTCCAGTCATTCCGAAACAAATTGGAATTCCTCTTGCGACCTGACAGTCATGTGCAGGTTATCTACCTGTATACAGGGTTTTTCTAAATTAGAAATGCACCTTGGAGGACGTGTTAGTATGACTCATTTGCTGTGGTTTGAGCCACGATACACAAACACCGGTATACTAATATTCGTTCTTAATTTCGTTCGTTACGCGCAGCTACGTCACTCACGAGGTTCCGGACTCGGTTAACCTATTCAATCCCACGTGTACTGTGCTATTATATTCGAATTTGGTGATGTTGTGTTGTTGTTTGTGAAACTAATATTATAATATTTGTGTCAGATGATGATGAAGTTTGTTTAACACAAAAATTACGGGGCCGTGGCGCAGTGGATAGCGCAGTCGACTTTGGTGCCGGTCTCCTTGATCGGTCCCGGGTTCCAATCCTCCAGTCGGGAAAGAAATTTTCTGACATGGAGCACGGTTCCACCCATAGACTAATTATTATTAGTCTATGGTTCCACCATTCACTGTTGGGTAAACAATTAACAGTGCTGTGCCTCAGGTGGCGTAAGGACAGAATGATTGGATACAAACTATTTCAATAGGTTCTCTTTTATATCCAATTGAAGAACTATGGGAAGTTGCCTTAAAACTTGAAATCGAGTTCCATAGTAGGCATGGTTTCTCTCTTTCGAAAGAAAATAAAATTTTCAAAAAATTAGCAGAGAAAACTATGGCTCAAATAATGACCAAATCTGTGCCCTATGAAGTTGTGTTATATTTTGTCAGGACACGAACAAAATAATATATAAGACTGAGGGAATTGAATAGAAAAATTAGTTTTCAAAATGCTCAGAGAAAATTAGAAAAAAAAATGGTAAAATTCACTAATTTTAGAAAATAGTATTTTTATGTTATTATTTTCTTTTATATACTTCTGTTATACTTTTTTCATGTCATTCATTAAAATATTTATGACAGTTCTTTCTTCGTTTTTCTTAAGAAAACCGAATTATTAAAATAAATGTTTTCAATATCTTTTGAAATATCAGATTGAGCATTGTTTCAATCAAGGAAATGATTATCAGGCTTAAGTTCATTCAGAGATCATAACGATAAACTCTTAATTGATTCATTCCTAGCTTCTGACTCGATTTTGACCCTTCTTCGGTTTCCCTGAAGGCTCAAAATCGAGCCAAAAGCTAGGAATGAATCGAGATGTATCATCATGACCCTTAATTGAACTGAAACCTGATAATCGTTTCCTCAATTGTTTCAAACGCAGTTTTATATTCATCTGATATCAAGATTCTTTTTCAATCTTTATTTATCCCAAAATGCAATTTTTTTGAAAAATCATAATTGTTTCAGATATTCAACTATGTTTAATCAGATACTAAACTAATTTCTTTCAATATCTTTTGAATTATCAGATTGAATTTCAATATTCATTCATCGCAAAATACTGAAATTTCCAGAAATATCATTAATTTTTTCGGACATTCCACTGTCCTGGATTTTAATTGAGCAATATGGGTATTCAATTGACTTGATAACAAATCTCCATAACGAATATTTAATGTGATTAGTTTTTTACGAATATTGAGCATATGAATATGTTCAAAAATAGACTTCCGCGGAAAAAATTATATTTTCCTTACTGTTCTAGGTACGTCTCTCGAATTTACATGTTTTCATTAGTAAAGAATCACTGCATCATAAAAAAAATAATTCATTAGTCCATCAAAATTGTTTTGGTAGCTACAATCCTTCAAATTAGACCAAAATTCTATTCAATTTCATTCTACCGTTTGAATACAATCTCGAACGTGACGTCACACCCAACTCTCCACCCAGCTAGAAGATGCGCATCGGCATACCGTTGTAAGTGTATCGTGGTTTGAGCCATAATTATTTATAACCAAAAATCAATAGTTTACGAGTTATTTGAGTTCTTATGATATTTAAAAAATTTCTCACCGCAATTTACGTACATTTTCTTTACTTTGACCAAATTTGATTAAAATATGAAGAAAGCAAAACTATGCTGTAAGAGATGTTGAAAAAGTATGAGTATGATTATAAAGTTGATATAACAATTTCTAATATCAATTTGCCTGCAACTTTCGAATTCCACAAATAATGTATGTGAGATCGGGAAAAATAGTCTTTAGAACTAGTTTTAGTATGTTGTATTTCATTTTATTTTATTTTTGAGTGTCATAAATGTGCCGGACAGATTGTCGCCAGATGTAAGCAACGTAGTTGCAAGTGGGCGAGCGGGGTAATAAACCCAGGTATGAGTTTAGGCGTACGTTGAGGGTGTACATAGTTTTTAGTCTTTGACGAGAGCTGACCGACGTCGGTACTCTCTTCCATGTAATTCTTCTTCTGTTTTCAATAAATGCACATATCATTATAACTTAGTTCCTGTCCTGTAGTTTCATTTAATCAACAGTATCTATAATAATAAAACCTTATTATTTTCATACCAACAATAATCCGATACTACATGTATGAAAAAATTATTTTAAAAACCAAATTCCTTCTTTATTTCCTGGAATTAGAAGAATGCAGTCACCAGTTTCATTTCAGCAGATTTTTTGAGCGTACTACTTACACGAAGGCTATATCATTTCGTCACGATGTCTGTATTTTTCGAACTTTGAGCCGAAAATGGTCTCAATCGACAAGGTTCGACTCTATGATGACGAATCAGTCGGAAAATTCGAGTCTGTCTTTCCGGCCAGCCGTCCGATCGTAAGTACGATAACTCTCGAACGGAACAACCTAGAAATTTTCAGTGTAGGTTCAGTTCCCAAATGCCGCAGTTAAGTTCGTTAATACAGCTGTTCGAAATTTTGTTCTCCTGATCACTTCGCAACTACAGATTCGATCGAGATGAAATTTTGCGCTCAAATGCTACATGCAGAATTTTGCCCAGATCGCATGACCAGAACTATAGAAACCAAGGAAAATTACAACTTTCGAAGGGGAAGGCCTAGGGACTTGAGATTTTTAGGATAGGTGTGGATCTTGAATGTCGCGGTCACGTTCATCAGTGAGCAAAATTAGACTAGGGGTTCCGTAAATATGGTCGTATGAAATTTAGTTTTTTTGATAAATTGGAAATTTCCGATTCGATCGTGACGAAATTCTCTATTTCAACGGAGAATAATATATTGAAGCTACATTTTGTCCAGATTGCATGACCAGAACCATATAAACCAGAGAAAATTATTGCTTTCGAACGGAAATGGGTAGGTTCGGATCGTGAATGTCGCGGTCACGTTACTCATTGTGCAAAATTTGTCTAGGGATTCCGTAAATATGGACGTTCAAATTATTTTTTTCAGATAATTCAGAAACTATTGATTGGATTGAGATTTCGCACATAGATGAAGAATAATGTATTTAAACTACGTGTAAAATTTTGTCCACATCGCATTACCAAGTCCATAGATACCGTAGAAAATTCTAGCAAATTTTCGGGGAAAAAATGGGTCACCTAAACCACTGACGTGAAGTCTTTTGTTTTGCCTTAGTTTTTTTTTATATCTGTCGAAAATTTCTTCAATTGGTTTCTCAAACTGGAGAATGCGAGTCTATCTGCAAGGTGGATGAACGAGCGGTCAAAAGCTCCTGACTTCACGGCAGTGCTTTTTGAGCGCTCGTACTACTTACACGAGGGCTATATCATTTCGTCACGATGTCTGTATTTTTCGTATTTTCAGCCGAAAATGGTCTCAATCGACTATGTTCGACTCACTGATGACGAATCCGTCGGAAAATTTGAGTCTGTCCGGCCGGCCGTAAGCACGATAACTCTCGAACGGAACAACCTAGAGACTTGAAATCTTCAGTGTGGGTTCAGTTCCCGAATGCCTCGGTTGGTTTCCTTAATGGGCCAAATTCCACCAGGGGTTCCGTAAATATGGCCTTTCAAAGTTTTGTTCCCCTGATTACTTGAAAACTACAGATTTGATTAAGATCAAATTTTGCACACAAATGGTGAATGAGGTGTTCAAGCTACATGTGAAATTTTGTCCAGATCGCATGACCAGAACCATAGAAACCATAGAAAATTGTAACTTCTGAACGGAAACGCCTAGGGACTTGAAATTTTCAGGATAGGTGTGGATCTCGAATGTCGTGATCACGTTCATCTATGAGCAAAATTATACTAGGGGTTCCGTAAATATGGTCGTTTGAAATTTAGATTTCTTGATAATTTCAAAACTACAGATTCGATCGTGACGAAATTTTGTATACTAATGGAGAATGATATATTCAAGCTACATTTCTCCAGATCACATGACCAGAACCATAGAAACCATAGAAAATCATAACTTTCGAACGGAAAGGCCTAGGGACTTGAAATTTTCAGGATAGGTGTGGAGCTGAAATGTCGCGTTCACGTTTATCAATGAGCAGAATTATACTAGGGGTACCGTAAATACGGTCGTTTGAAATTTTGGTTTCTCGATGATTTCGGAACTACGGATTCGATCGAGATGAAATTTTGTATGTCAATCGAGAATGATATATTAAAACAATATTTTGTCCAGATCGCATGACCAGAACCATAGAAACCATAGAAAATTGTAACTTTCGAACGGAAAGGCCTAGGAACTTGAAATTCTCAGGCTGGGTTTGGATCGCGAATATCGCGGTCACGTTCATCAATGAGCAAAATTAGAGTACGGGTTCCGCGAATATGGCCGTTCAAAATATTTTTCTGCTGATAGTTCCGAAAATACTGAGCGGATTTACATGAAATTTTGCACCTAGCTGAGTAATAATTATTCAAACTACGTGCAAAATGTTGTCCAGATCGCACCACCAAGACCATAGATATCGTAGAAAATTCTAGCGAATTATCGAAAAAAAATTGACCAGCTGAAGCACTGACATGAAGTCTGGAGTTTCAGAATTTTTTTGACAGCTGTCGAAAATTCCTTATTTGATTTCTGAAACTGGAAAATGCGAATCTACCTACAAGGTGCATGAACGAGCACTCAAAAGCTCCTGCCTTCACGGAAGCGCTTTACGTAATTTTAATTTGAAAAAATTATAAAAGCAATTTTCCTTCGAGTTCTTCTTCTCCTTCTTTTATGGCCTTATTCTTCTATGTCTATATTCTTATATGTCACATTTTATCGTTGTGGATGGGTTTTTCATGTTTTAATTTTGTGTATCGATTATTTTTATTATTATATTGCATATTCCATTTTACTTTCGAGTTTCGAAAAATAACCAAAAATAATTAATCTTCAAGTTCTCTTTTGGCCTTAGTCTTCTTTGGCTATATTTTTAATCTATGTCAATTTTAACATCCAACATGGCTTTTTTTGTGATTGACTTTTCTGTATTGGACATTTCGTTTCGATTTGAAAAAAGAATTTTTTGTATTGCATATTTCTCTTTAATTTAAAAAAATTATAAAAAAGGAAAAAAGGAATTTTTCTTCGCGATCTTCTTCTCCTCCTTTTATGGCCTTAGTCTTCTATGGCCATATTCTTATATGTCACATTTTATTGTTGGGGACGGTTTTTTCATGTTGGAATTTTGTGTATGGATAATTTTCATCAATATATTGCATATTTAATTTTACTTTCAAGTTTCGAAAAATAACAAGAAAAGAAAATCAGATATTGAGCAACTGTGAACTTGAAAACAGAAGCCGGTTCGAAAAACGAAACAATGATGTATTCTATAACTAGAGCAAAAGAAAAAAAGTACGAAAAGCACTGCCGTGAAGGCAGGAGCTTTTGAGCGCTCGTACATGCACCTTGTAGGTAGATTCGCATTTTCCAGTTTTAGAAATCAATTGAAGGAATTTTTGACTGCTGTCAAAAAAATTCTGAAACTTAGGCGAAACTCCAGACTTCATGTCAGTGCTTCAGCTGATCAATTTTTTTCCGATAATTCGCTAGAATTTTCCACGGTATCTATGGTCTTGGTGATGCGATCTGGACAAAATTTTGCACGTAGTTTGAATACATTATTCCTGAGCTAGGTGCATAATTTCATTCCAATCCGATCGGTAGTTTCGAAACTATCACGAAAAAAATATTTTGAACGGCCATATTTACGGAACCCCTAGTCCAATTTTGCTCATTGATGAACATGACCGTGAAATTTGCGATCCAAACCCACCCTGAAAATTTCAAGTCCCTAGGCCTTTCCGTTCAAAAGTTACAATTTTCTATGGTTTCTATGGTTCTGGTCATGCGATCTGGACAAAATTTCACATGTAGCTTGAACACCTCATTTTCCATTTGAGTGCAAAATTTCATCTCGATCAAATCTGTAGTTTTCAAGTAATCAGGGAAACAAAACTTTGAACGGCCATATTTACGGAACCCCTGGTGGAATTTGGCCCATTAACGAACTTAACCGAGCCATTCGGGAACTGAACCTACCCTGAAAATTTCAAGTTTCTAGGACATTCCGTTCGAGAGTTATCGTGTATACGGCCGGACGGACGGACGGACGGACGGACGGACAGACTCGAATTTTCCGACGGATTCGTCATCAGTGAGTCGAACATAGTCGATTGAGACCATTTTCGGCTCAAAATTCGAAAAATACAGACATCGTGACGAAATGATATAGCCCTCGTGTAAGTAGTACGAGCGCTCAAAAAAACAGAATTTTTGTAGGTTAATGAATGAATTATTTGACTTATAATTTCTGATAATGTTTCCAAGTCTGAGTTGATGGAAGAAATCAAAAGATACTTTGCATTTTCGTAAATTTTTTCAAATGAAATTATGGCATCTTTTGAGGAAATAAATTGGCCTCAGTTTTCTAAAGCCATATTCTTCCTCTTTTTTGACCTTAGTATTCTATGGCTATATTTAAATTCTTCTATGTAACATTCATCATCGAGAATGGTTTTTTTATGATGTAATTTCTGTATTGGATATTTGCTGTCAATTTCAAAAAATTTAACGAAAGATTATTCTGTATTGCATTTTCAATTCGAAAAAAATTATGAAAAAGCAATTTGTCCTTCAAGTTCTTCTTCTCCTTCTTTTATGGCCTTAGTCTTCTATGCTTATATTTTTAATCTTCTATGTCACTTTTAACATCGAATATGGTTTCTTTAATGACTGAATGTTCTGTATTGGATATTTCCTTTCAATTTCAAAAAATTCAAATAAAGAATTTTCTGTATTGCATATTTCTTTTTAATTTGAAAAAATTATAAAAAAGGAATTTTCCTTCGAGTTCTTCTTCTACTTTTTTTATGGCATTAGTCTTCTATGGCCAAATTCTTATATGTCGCATTTTTTCGTTGAGGATGGTTTTTTTAGGTTGAAATTTTGTGAATCGATACTTTTCATTAATATTATGCATATTTCATTTTACTTTCAAGTTTCGAAGTGGCAACGTTTGAGGCCATATTCTTCTTCTTTCTTGGCCTTAGCCTTCTATGGCTATGTTTTTATTCTTCTATGTCACATTTATCATCGAGCATGGTTTTTTCACAATTATATTTTCGTATTGGATATTTCAAAAAATTTAAAAAACCATTTTTATTTTTTGCTTATTTCTTTGTAATTCAAAAAAATAATACCTTTTTGTGCTTCTTCTCCTACTTTTATATTATATATTATATACAGGGTGTTTCATTGGTAAATGAACATACGTTAACCTGAGGTAGAGCTACCCTAGACGTGTCCAAAAAACCTGAATATGATAGGTTAAATCAACTTCATAGGCGAGATACAGGGTGATTCATGTATTCGCCAATATTTTCAATTCCTTATAACATTTGAACCATTCAGTATAATCGATTGATATTTGGAACGTGAAACACACTTCCACGGGTGAATCGATTCATCTTTGAACTGGTCAAAAAATCCAGGTCCGTATTAGAAAAATATGGGACTTTTTGCAAGCTGAGATTCAACACCCTGTTTGAAAGAATATTGGAATTTGATTAGAATATTCGGAAAGAGCAGAGAATTTTCGATGGGGATCAGTAGCTTTCAATGTCCCGCACGCCATTTGATCCGTCGAAATTTTTGTCGAAAGATTTAATTCGATAGTAAAATTCCACATACATAGTCTGTTGGACTGATGAAACATTTGCTTTTTTTTATATTCTCATGAATAATTTCAAGAATTTTCCAGAAAAATATGGATTTTGAATAATTTACTCAAAATGATCTTATGGAGAAATAAATAAACAATTGAGTAAACAAGTAAAAAATTTCAAATAAATAATAAAAAATGGTCAAAAGTGCCACGGTTTTGCACGATTCACATTCTCGATCATCTCAAATTATGTTTTATAGCCTTTTCGATCATTTCTGGATCATCAGGGATCTTATTTTGAGCAACTTCGATACGTTGCAGGAGAATCTCCTCAATTCCAATCTCATGCGCTCATACTAAAGCTTTCAAATATGCCCATAGGAAATAATAGATAGGATTGAAATCTGGTGATCTAGGAGGCCATGCACGCAGTCCACCTCTGCCAATCCACATATTTGGAAAATTCTGTTCCCAAAAGTTCCTGACAATAGCTCTAAAATAAAGTGGAGCCCCATCATGCTGTGAATACATTCCTACAATGTTCGTACCTTCAAGTATTACAGGCAGACACATGAAATCCAAGTACAAATTTTCAATCATCGTATGGTGTGGAGTTTATAATAATCGATTGATTCAGCCTCACATTCTGCCAAGACGGCTTACGGGTGATATTTATTTGGATTTTCTTCAAAATCATCTGCCTGTACTACTTGACGGTACGAACATTGCAGGAATGTATTTCCAGCATGATGGGGCTTCACCTCAACTTAGAGCTTTTGTTAGGAACTTTCTGGATCATCATCAACTTTCCAAATATGTGGATAGGCAGAAGTGCACCGCATGCATGGCCCCCTAGATAACCAGATCTCAATCCTATGGATTATTTCGTTTGGGGATATTTGAAATCTCTAGTGTATGCGTCTGAGATTGAAAGTGATTATATTATCCTACAACGAATCGAAGTTGCCTGCAATAAGATCTGTAATGATCCACAAATGATCAAAAAGGATGTAAGACACAATTTGAAAAGAGCAAGAATGTGCATCGTGCAAAAGGGAAGCACTTTTGAGGAACTTTTATGATTTCCTTCGAATCTTTTATTTGTTTACTCATTTGCTCATTCATTTTGATCATTTTGAATAAATTTTTCAAAATCCATATTTTTCTGAAAAATTTGCCATCAGTGCAACAGCAATTTTTCGAATTCAATCTCAATGCACGACATTTTCGTGAAGTGAGTGGAATTTCACTATCGAATTAAATCTTTCAACAAAAATTTTGATGGTAAAACCGTCGTGCGGGACACTGAAATCTACTGATCCCCACCAAAAATTTTCTGGTCTTTTCGAATATTCTAATCGAATTCCAATATTCCGTCATACAGGGTGTTGAATCTCAGCTCGCGAAAAGTCCCATATTTTTCTAATACGGACCTGGAGTTTCTGATCATTTCAAAGATGAATCGATTCAGTCATGGAAGTGTGTTTCACGTTCCAAATATCAATTGATTATACTGGATGGTTCAAAAGTTATGAGCAATTGAAAATATTGGTGAAAACATGAATCACCCTGTATCTCGGCAATGAAGTTGATTAGACCTATCATATATAGGTTTTTTGGACTCGTCTAGGGTAGCTCTACCTCAGCTTAACGTATGTACACTTACTAATGAAACACCCTGTATATTCTTATTCAACTATGTCACATTTTATCATCGATGATGTTTTTTTGAGCGCTCGTACTACTTACACGAGGGCTATATCATTTCGTCACGAAGTCTGTATTTTTCGAATTTTGAGCCGAAAATGGTCTCAAACGACTATGTTCGACCCACTGATGACGAATCCGTCGAAAAATTCGAGTCTGTCCGTCCGTCCGTCCGGCCGTATACACGATAACTCTCGAACGTAATGTCCTAGAAACTTGAAATTTTCAGGGTAGGTTCGAATCTCGAATGCCGCCAGAACCATAAAAACCATAGAAAATTGTAACTTTTGAACGGAAACGCCTAGGGACTTGAAATTTTCAGGATAGGTGTGGATCTCGATTTTCGTGATCACTTTCATCTATGAGCAAAATTATACTAGGGGTTCCGTAAATAGGGTCGTTTGAAATTTAGTTTTCTTGATAAATTTCAAACTACAGATTTGATCGTGACGAAATTCTGTATACTAATGGAGAATGATATATTCGAGCTACATTTCTCTAGACCGCATGACCAGAAGCATAGAAACCATAGAAAATCATAACTTTCGAACGGAAAGGCCTAGGGACTTGAAATTTTCAGGATAGGTTTATATCTGAAATGTGGCGTTCACGTTTATCAATGAGCAGAATTATACTAGGGGTTCCGTAAATACGTAAATAAAATTTTGTTTTCTCGATAATTTCGAAACTACGGATTCGATCGAGATAAAATTTTGTATTTTAAACGAGAATGATATATTAAAGCATTATTTTGTTCAGATCGCATGACCAGAACCAAGAAACCAAAGAAAATTATAACATCCGAAGGGAAAGGCCTAGGAACTTGAAATTTTCAGGCTGAGTTTGGATCGCAAATTTCACGGTCACGTTCATCAATGAGCAAAATTAGACTAGGGGTTCCGTAAATATGGCCGTTCAAAATATTCTTTTCCCGATAATTTCGAAACTAACGATTTGATTGGAATGAAATTTTGCACCTAGCTGGGGAATAATGTATTCAAACTACGTGCGATATTTTGTCCAGATCGCATCACCAAGACCATAGATACCGTAGACAATTTTAGCGTATTATCGAAAAAACAAATTGGTCACCTAAAGCACTAACTTGAAGTCTGGATTATCGCCTTAGTTTGAAAGTTTGTTTGAAAGCTGTCAGAAATTTCCTCAATTGGTTTCCAAAACTGAAAAATGCGAATCTACCTACCTACAAGGTGCATGTACGTGCGCTCAAAAGCTCCTGCCTTCACGGCAGTGCTTTTCGTAATTTTTTATGTTGGAATTTTGTGTATCGATACCTTTCATTAATATTTTGCATATTTCCCTTTACCTTTAATTTTCGAAAAATAAGAAAAAAAGGAAATCAAATATCGAGCAACTGTGAACGTGAAAACAAAAGAGCTGGTTTGAAAAACACCCTGAACAAAAATTATACAACACGGTTATTGTAATTTTTTTTTTGATGCTTCGAAATTGTCATTGTTTGTAGTTGATGAAATGTAAAACATAAAGAACTGAGGTGGTTAAAAATAAATACAATCGGGTTCGATTTTTCTTTATGAAAACTCGATAGAGTATATGTTTTAAATATCAATACAAATATGAGAAGAGATAATATATAAATATAACAAATCACAAGTGGCATGCTACGATGAATTGCAGAAATAAATGAAAATAAGCAGAAAAAAAATTAACAATGATGCATTTTCTAATAAAATAGCACAAAAGAGTAAAAAAAAATTAAAACCCAGAATTTGTTAGTATATGAATGAATTATTTTTATTTTTGTTTTTTTTTCGTCCTAATTTGTATTGACACTCATAAATTTCTAATAATGTTCCCAATTGTGAATTTGAGGAAGAATTCGAAAAATACTTTATATTTTCATTCAGTTTTTCAAAAATGAACTCATGGCATCATTGGAGGCCATATTCTTCCTATTTTTTGGCCTTAGCCTTCTATGGCTATAATTAGAATAGGGGTTCCTTAAATATTGTCGTTCAAACTATATTTTTTCTGATAATTTCGAAAATACTCATTGGATTGAAATGAAATTTCGCACATATATGAAGAATAATGTATAATTTTATCCAGATCGCATTACCAAGGCCATAGATACCGTAGAAAATTCTAGCGAATTATCGAAAAAGAAAATGGTCACCAAAGCACTGACGTGAAGTCTGGATTGCCGCGTTGGTTTGAAATTTTCTTTGACAGCTGTCAAAATCTTTCCAATTGGTTTTTAAAACTGGAGAATGCGAATCTACCTACAAGGTGCATTTACGAGCGATCAAAAGCTCCTGCCTTCACGGCAGTGCTTTTCGTAATTTCATAATTGAGCGCTCTTACTACTTACACGAGGGCTATATCATTTCATCACGATGTCTGTATTTTTCGAATTTTGAGTCGAACCCTGTCTCAATCGATAGAGTTCGACTCATTGATGACGAATCCGTCGGAAAATTCGGGTCTGTTCGTCCGGCCGTCCGTAAGCACTTTAACCCTCGAACGGAACAACCTAGAGACTTGAAATTTTCAGTGTGGGTTCAGTTCCCGAATGCCTCGGTTGAATTCGTTAATGGGCCAAATTCCACCAGGGGTTCCGTAAGTATGGCTGTTCAAAGTTTATCCTGATTACTTGGAAACTACAGATTTAATCGAGATGAAATTAAGCACCCAAATGGAGAATGAGGTTTTCAAGCTTCATTTGAAATTTTGTCCAGATCGCGTGACCAGAACCATAGAAACCATAGAAAATTTCACCTTTTGAACGGTAACACCTAGAGACTTGAAATTTTCAGGATAGGTTTGGATCTCGCATATCGTGATGACGTTTATTTATGAGCAAAATTATATTAGGGGTTCCTTAAATACGGACGTTTGAAATTTTGTTTTCTCGATAATTTTGAAACTACGGATTCGATCGAGGTGAAATTCTGTATTTTAATCGAAAATGATATATTAATTCAATATTTTGTCCAGATCGCATGACCAGAACCATAGAAACCATAGAAAATCATAACTTCCGAAGGAAAAGGCCTAGGAACTCTAAATTTTCAGGTTAGGTTAGGATCGCGAATATCGCGGTCACGTTCATCAATGAGCGAAATTAGACTAGAGGTTCCGTAAATATGGCCGTTCGAAATATTTTTTTCCAGATAATTTCGAAACTACTGATTGGATTAGATTGACATTTTACACCTAGCTGAAGAATAATGTATTTAAACTACGTGCGAAATTTTGTCCAGATCGCATAAACAAGACCATAGATAACGTAGAAAATTCTAGCGAATTATCGAAAAAAAGTTGGTCAGCTGAAGCACTGACATGAAGTCTGGAGTTTCGCATATGTTTGAAATTTTTTTTGAGAGCTGTCGAAAATTCCTTCAATTGATTTTCAAAATGGGAAAATGCGAATCTACCTACAAGGTGGATGTACGAGCGCTCAAAAGCTCCCGACTTCACGGCAGTGCTTTTCGTAATTTTTTATTATATGCCACCTTCTGAATGATCGGCATAAAAAAAGGTGAGTTAGCGTTAATGTTTGGATGGCAGCCTCGATGGGAGCAATAGCTTCTTTCTTTTGGTTCCCTTGGTTGACAGGCGTGAAATCATTCTCCAACAGGATGGGTGTCCCACACACTATAGGCCAACGTTCGTATGTTTCGAACGAATTGTTTCCTGATCGGTGGATAGGTAGAAGATATTTCGTGGCCAGCGAGAAGTCCGGATCTAAAACCGTCAGATTTTCATGTTTGAGGAAGTTTAAAAGCAATAGTATATGAAAGGGAAAATCATACGCGTGCATAACTTGTGGATGAAATAAACGGAGCAAGCGAGAAGATTGGGAGTTAATTTCAGGACTGAAGAAGTTAGAAAGAGGGCACGTTCTTGTATGAGGAATGGTGGAGGACATTTCGAACATATGTTATGAATGAATTTTCTAATGAAATTTTGAGTTGAATTGCAATAAAAAATATTTAATTCGTTACTTTTCTTTCCTGCCTTATATCTAGTCCAGGATCCCTGGTACATTTTTGCACTTGATTACTATCAAGCTAATTTTCCTTGAGTAGATTCATTTTGATGAGACGCCCAACAATTTCTTGTACGAAACTCTCAAGTGTAGTAGCTAACAGAGGTGGCAAGGATAAAATATGCCAATCCGATGATTCTCAAAAATTTATTACTAACTGATTTTTTTTTTGTTAAATCTCAAGATTATCTAAATTATTCGAGAAAATATTTGTCCTACAAAATCTATGGTTTGGTCAAAGAGTCCCCTCCTTCCAACATGTATTGATGACGAGTTTATCATAAATGATTACTAACCAATTTTTTTCTTCACTTAGTTAATATTCATATAATATTGTCCTACAAATTGTGTGGTACGTTATCCCGGTCCTACGCTCAAAAGTATGTGTACAGATCCTTGATGTAAAAATGATTACTATCAAGCTGAATTTTCGTGAATAGCTTCATTTTGATGAGACGCCCAACAATTTGCAGTACGAAACTCTTGAGTGTGGTAGCTAACAGAGGTAGCAAGGATAAAATATGTCAATTTCATGATTCTCAAAAATTTATTACCAACAGAATTTTCTTGTGTTAAATGTCAAGATAATTATCTGAATTATTCGAAAAAATATTTGTCCTACAAAATCTATGGTTTGGTCAAATAGTCCCCTCCTTCCAACATGTATTGTTAACGAGGTTATCATAAATGATTACTAACCAGCCCAATTTTTTTTTTTACTCAGTTAATATTCATATAATTCATCAGTCATATTGTCCTACAAATTGTGTGGTACGTTATTCCGGTCCTACGCTCAGAAGTAGTAGTACAGATCCTTGATGTAAAAATAATTACTATCAAGCTGAATCTTCGTGAATAGCTTCGTTTCGATGAGACGCCCAACAATTTCCTGTACAAAACTCTTGAGTGTGGTAGCTAACAGAGGTACCAAGGATAAAATATGTCAATTTGCTGATTCTCAAAAATTTATTACTAACAGAATTTTTTTTTTTAGATCTCAAGATAATTATCTAAATTATTCGAAGGAATATGTGTCCTACGAAATCTATGGTAAATGTACTTGAATATAAATGAAAATCATGCCAAGCTTGGGGATCAATTATCTTGTTCACTCGCCATATGCCATATTTTTACAGGAAATGATTACAATCCTGCTTTCTTTCGTAAAAGAAAAAAGAAACCTTTCAATATTTTAAAGAAAAATGAACATTTTCAAGAGGCTTTTATTCAACTCCTACGAATTGAAAATACAAAATCAACAACATCGAATAAGATAGTTCAAATTATTGTATGCCGGGTGTATTCATTAAAAACAAAGAATGACATCAACAAAGGACGGTATGAGTTATTTGAAAAAGGGTATAGATCAAAAAATGAAAATGAAAAAATTTCGAAATAAAAAATCGTGGGATATGATCCTTCCAGTTTGCCTCCAACAAAACAAGAAATGTTGCAACAAATTAAAATAACTATATTCATCTGCAATGTCTGGTGTAATGCACACATGCGGTACCCCACGGGAAAATTGCCAGAAAATTTTGGATGGACAATAATTGATGGAAATTATGAATTTTATTGGTTTGATGGTCCCCAAAGTCCATCTTTTGAGGAATTATCTTCTGTCATACAAGGTACCCTATTAATACTATTGTTATTTATTGATTGATTATTCATTATTATACATATAATTTACTTAATTTTTTCATGTTATTACAGAGTCAGATATCTCGAGTGAGGAAAGTGAGATAGATGAAGATGACAGCGATGTTAGCGAAGATTATGAAGATGAATCTGATGAAGATTAATTTTTTTTTTGTTTATATACACAAATTTTTGAACCTAGCTTACTAAATAATAAAGTTTATGTTACCATACAAAATTTATTGCCCGAAAAATACCAAAACAAATATAAAGGTGTATACAACAATTTTCAAGATTGGCGTAGCAGTAAGAATATAAAGTCATTGTTTACAGAGAATGTTCTTTTGGCATATTTTAGTGAACTTAACACTAAATATGAAGCATCGCCCCTATAGACTTTCTACTCCATGCTAAGAAGCACAATCAACATAAATTTTGCATGGTTATATGTAACTATTAAGATTTTTAAAAAAAGTTCTTTCTCTCTACTTGTATCTTAGTATTTTTTGTTACAACCGTAGATAAAGTATAGTATTCAACTTGCGGTAATGGTCATAACTCACTTGATGAATTACAGCACTCGCCTCCGGCTCGTGCTGCAAACTTCATCTGCGTGAGTTATGACCTACATTACCGCTCGTTAAATAATATACTATTATCTACAACTATAGAATAAATACTGAGATACAAGTACTGGGAAAGAACTTTATTGACAAATATTAACATAACAATGCTTTCAAAAATATATGTAACTAGTTGTAATCACTCATTTTTTTTATTTATAAAATCAACTGTAAATTTTGAAAAACCATCAAACTGAATATGTGGGACTGAATTATGCAAGTTTATTGTTTCTTTCTGTGTTTGTTGCATATATTCCGTTGATATACTAACTGGTTGAGGTGTTATAGAACTTTATATTCTATTTGCAATATCTTTCTTATTCTTTTCAGAATCATCAATGAATCCCTCTGCCATAGTAGTTGATCGCCAACCGCCATGGCGTTTCAGTGGCGTTTCAGCATCTAGTAATAAAGTTGCCGACGAGCGGCGAAACAATATATATTGATTAGCCTGGTAATTTTAAAAATCACGAAAAGCACTGCCGTGAAGGCAGGAGCTTTTGAGCGCTCGTACATGCACCTTGTAGGTAGGTAGATTCGCATTTTTCAGTTTTGGAAACCAATTGAGGAAATTTCTGACAGCTGTCAAACAAACTTTCAAACTAAGGCGATAATCCAGACTTCAAGTTAGTGCTTTAGGTGACCAATTCGTTTTTTCGATAATACGCTAAAATTTTCTACTGTATCTATGGTCTTGGTGATGCGATCTGGACAAAATTTCGCACGTAGTTTGAATACATTATTCCTCAGCTAGGTGCAAAATTTCATTCCAATCAAATCGGTAGTTTCGAAATTATCAGGAACAGAATATTTTAAACGGCCATATTTACGGAACCCCTAGTCTAATTTTGCTCATTGTGAACGTGACCGTGAAATTCGCGATCCAAACCCACCCTGAAAATTTCGAGTTCCTAGGCCTTTCCGTTCAAAAGTTACAATTTTCTATGGTTTCTATGGTTCTGGTCATGCGATCTGGACAAAATATTGCTTTAATATAACATTCTCGATTAAAATATGAAATTTTATCTCGATCTTATCCGTAGTTTCGAAATTATCTCGAAACCAAAATTTCAAACGACCGTATTTACGGAACCCCTATTATAATTCTGCTCATTGATAAACGTGAATCCCTAGTGGAATTGTGCCCATTAACGAACTCAACCGAGTCATTTGGGATCTGAACCTACACTGAAAATTTCAAGTCTTTAGGTTGATCCGTTCGAGAGTTATCGTGCTTACGGACGGCCGGACGGACAGACTCAAAATTTCCGACGGATTCGTCATCGGTGAGTTGAACTCTATCGTTTGAGACCATTTTCGGCTCAAAATTCGAAAAATACAGACATCGTGACGAAATGATATAGCCCTCGTGTAAGTTGTACGAGCGCTCAAAAATGTAGCAATCTCTTTTTCCATTGCTGCGAATTTATTTATGCCAATTTTTTGTGAGTGATATTTTCCATTTAGAATTTGAATTAAAGAATAATATCGTTTGCGATATATCAGTAGGACGAAGATTCAAATATTTCTATGGTATAAAAATTTCCTGTAACGGTGAATTTTCTTGAAATTTTGGTTTTTGTATTAGATACACTAACCATAAAAATATATCCATGGTCTTCTGAATCTATAATTTGTATAGACTGCAATTCTGCTGCACGACAAGCACCCATAATGCCTATTACCTCGCCTATTACCTCGCCTATTACTAAAGCAGCCTAAAATAAATTTTGTAATTTACTAGATGATTAGAACGATTGGACTATTGTGAGATCTACTTCCTTTTTCGCCAGATAATTCTCATCAGGTGTTTCATTTATGAAATTATCAATTTGTTCTGGCGTAAAAGTTTTTGCATTTTTAACTTCTCCTACTACTTCAATATCCTTATCGGAGATTTCTTCATCCTACAAGTTTTCTGCGTTGGATTCTCTGTCCTCATTTGCAGAGTCGCATTCCGAAATTTTGTCAGAATAACTCAACAAACAACACTTAAACAACTTCTTCGTTTCTCACTGAATTCACTTTCGTATCTTAAATGTGAAATAATCTGTGGAACCATCGATCTAAGATCTGGACTCAATACAGTACTATCTTCGATTCTGAGCACTCCTAGACGAGTCTATCTAAAACTAATTAAAAGCCGATCAGTTTTCACTAAGAAGCAACATAAACAGAAGATTAGTCTTCGATAACGGAGCGTCAGGCAGGTATAACCTTCTCGTTCGGTGTCTCTGACTAGAATGTTTGTTGATCGACCAAATTATAACGCGGCAACGTCTGCTACAAGTCTGCTCTAATGTGAAAAGCTCAAGTCGCGCTTCCGAGTCGTTCAAATAATTGGTCAGCCTAAATGGCCATGAAAAAAATTGCTGTAAGTGGTCATATTATAATAATGATAAACAAGATCATTGACGTTTTCTCAATTTAATGGTTATCCGGGTCTAGAAGAGAAGTCATTGGCAACTGAATCCACCAAGATCTGGAATCTGGACAATTCACCCTGTCAAATAATTATCGTTCAGCTTGGTGGCTATGAATGAGAAAACGATGACGAAATTGAATCATCTATATTTTTCTCCATGCTCTTAAATAATGCCCTATACCGTTTTCGGACACCTTCTATGAGTGGCATCTCAACACAAGGAAACATTCTTTCTGCAGCAATTCTCAGTAGGCATTGCGTTCATTTTTCTTCTTGACTTCTTACATCCTGAAAGCGAAAATAGAATTGTGAGTCAAGTTGAATGGCTACACAGATTCACCTTCAAAGCCTCCTTGAAACTTGAAGGACGTTTTCTATCAAGGGGTGACCAGATTAGGAAACATAGGGATTTTTTGAGCCGCTGGCATCCTATCTACTACTTCCCAAGAGATAATTCGTGAAAATTCTAAGGAGGGAACTTCACTGCTGAAAGGATTTCTGCCATTTCGTGACTGGAAATTTTATCAGTTCGTTCGTCGAGGATCAGGGCGTCTTTCATTGTTTAAGTCAGACAGTAAAGAACAAATGGAAGCTTATAGTTGTATAAGAAGGTTTAGAATGTCATTTCAGTTCACTGAAGAAAGTAATTAGAAATTAATCAGGATGAGACATAATTTGTTACTATCCGCGATCCCGTGGTTCAATCAAATGTTTGTGTTTATGAATTCCTTGGAAATGATATTCAACACTGACTTTTTGAAAGCTTCAAAAATGAAAACCCAGTCAACTAAATATATGTAATTTTTCAAAATATAACATGAAAAAATTAATATATATCGGCGTTTACGTAATGCGGTAAATCATGCTATAACTAGAGAAAAGCGATTATATTTTCACAATATTACAGTGAATTCTTCAAGTAGGGAGCAATGGAATGAACTTAAATCGTTGGAAATATTTAGTAAACCTCGGTCAGATCTTAATTTCGATAACCCTGATGAAATTAATGATTATTTTCTGAGAAATCCGTCGCAAAATTCAGATAGTTCGGTATTTGATTATTATAGAGACAATCCCATTAGCTCAGGACAGTTTAATTTTCGTCTTGTTGATGAAGACACTGTCTTGAAATATTTGAAGAAACTCAAAAATGGTGCACCTGGCTGCGATAATCTTTCGGTATCTTTTATAAAGATCTGTTGTCCTCTGATCCTTCCTTTCATTGTAAACATTTTCAATCTTATTTTACTCAGTTCGAAGTTCCCTACTTCATGGAAGCTCGCTCGAATTACGCCTATTCCCAAAACCAGTAATCCTCAGGAGCTCTCTGATCTGAGACCTATCAGCATTCTGTCGGGTTTGTCAAAACTGCTGGAAAAAATAATGGCTGACCAACTTGCTGAATATCTGGAGGAAAATTCGATTCTGCCTGGAACCCAGTCAGGGTTTCGTCCCGGATATAGTTCTACTAGCGCACTGTTGAAGGTAACTGATGATATCCTACGCTCACTTGATAACTCCAAATGTATGGCCTTGTTTCTGCTTGACTTTAGCAGAGCTTTCGATACGGTTAAGCATGATATTCTCATAGCTATTTTAAAATCTTGTGGAGTCTGCGAGGATGCGCTTCAGCTCTTTGAGTCATATCTCACTGGTCGTTCGCAGATTGTGAAGTTGGGTGAGAGAGTCTCCCATGCTGGAGACGTTCTGGATGGTGTCCCTCAGGGTTCGGTCGTTGGTCCCCTCCTTTTTTTGGTTTACACCAGCCAGTTCATCGGGTTCATTCGTTATTGTAACGTCCATATGTACGCAGACTTTCAGCTTTACTACGATTTCACTTTGGGTGAACTGGATGATGCAGCTTGGAGGATGAATGATGATCTAAGCCGACTGGCGGACATCGCGGCAAAACATTCATTGCATTCAAACACTAAAAAATCGTTTGCCATAGTGTTCGGGTCGAATAAAAACAAAACCATTGTCAAAGGCAGGTACAAGCCAAGAATAAACAATGATGCTATTCAGTTTGTGGATAGCGTAAGAGACTTGGGTTTGGTCTTGGACGATTCTCTGAGATTTCGTGAACACGTGGTGGGTGTGGTTCGGAGAGCGTATGGAGCATTGAGGATGTTGTATCCGCATAGGTCGTACCTGCCAGTTCATACTAAAAAGGTTCTGTGCGAGACCTTGGTCTTGTCACAGTTCATTTATTGTTCATCTGTGTTTGGTTTTTGTCTTGATCAGGAAACGTTGGGACGGATCCAGCGTGTGCAGAACAGCTGTATCAGGTTCATCTATGGAATTAGGAAGTATGATCATGTGTCGCATAAACTGGGAGAGTTGAGTTGGCTTCCGATGAAGGTTTGTTTCGAATTTTACGATCTTTGTGTATTTCATAATATCATTCTGAAGAGAAGCCCACCTTATCTCTACAATAAATTGGTTTACAGAACTGACGTTCATAATATCAACATACGTCGTAGAAATGTATTATCATGTCCTCAGCACAGAACGTCTACTTTTAAAAGAAGTTTCAGTTACAATATTTACAGGATGTACAATGATATTCCTGATGAGTTCAAGCTTTTGAGTTTAAGTAAGTTCAAGAAAGATATCAAGGCTTATCTCCTGAATTCATCTTCGGTGTAATTTCTCGAGTGTCTCTTTGAATCGTTTTTGCTCGTATATGTGCTTTTTTTTTTTTTTTCAATTTCTATTGATTCCATTTATATTTCTGTTTCTGATTGAGTTATGTATATTCAAGTGTATTTTTTGTTTTGTTTGTTTGTATACTACAAGGGTTAAGTGGTAGAGCACCTTCGGGTGAACTTCCCCTTGAGATTTCTGGTGAAATAAAGACATTTATTATTATTATTATATTATAATATGCAAAAAAATGATAATAATATTATAAAGAAAAGGGAGAAAAAATGAATTGAAATAAAATTACTAACATTTGTGATGTAGCCCTGTAATCGTCCTATCTTCCTCCATCCCAAGAGTGATTTTTGAGCGCTCGTACTACTTACACGAGGGCTATATCATTTCGTCACGATGTCTGTATTTTTCGAATTTTGAGCCGAAAATGGTCTCAATCGACTATGTTCGACTCACTGATGACGAATCCGTCGGAAAATTCGAGTCTGTCCGTCCGGCCGTCCGGCCGTAAGCACGATAACTCTCGAACGGATCAACCTAAAGACTTAATGAGCAGAATTCCACCAGGGGTTCCGTAAATATGGCCGTTCAAAATTTGTTCTCCTGATTACTTCGAAACTAGAGATTCGATCGAGATGAAACTTTGCACTCAAATGGAGAATGAGGTGTTTAAGCTACGTGTGAAATTTTGTCCAGATCGCATGACCAGAACCATAGAAACCATAGAAAATTGTAACTTTTGAACGGAAACACCTAGAGACTCGAAATTTTCAGGATAGGTGAGGTTCTGGAATGTCGTGATGACGTTTATCTATGAGCAAAATTATACTAGGGGTTCCGTAAATATGGTCGTTCGAAATTTATTTTTTTTGATAATTTCAAAACTACAGATTCGATCGTGACGAAATTTTGTATACTAATGGAGAATGATATATTCAAGCTTCATTTCTCCAGATCACTTGACCAGAACCATAGAAACCATAGAAAATCATAACTTTTGAACGGAAAGGCCTAGGGACTTGAAATTTTCAGGATAGGTGTGGATCTGAAATGTCGCGTTCACGTTCATCAATGAGTAGAATTATACTAGGGGTTTCGTAAATACGGTCGTTTGAAAGTTCGTTTTCTCGATAATTTCGAAATTACGAATTCGATCGAGGTGAAATTTTGTATTTTAATCGAGAATGATATATTAAAGCAATATTTTGTTCAGATCGCATGACCAGAACCATAGAAAATTGTAACTTTTGAACGGAAAGGCCTAGGAACTTGAAATTTTCAGGGTGGGTTTGGATCGCGAATATCGCGGTCGTCAATGAGCGAAATTGGACTAGGGGGTCCGTAAATATGGCCGTTCAAAATATTTTTTGCGAATCTACCTACAAGGTGGATGTACGAGCGCTCAAAAGTTCCTGCCTTCACGGCAGTGCTTTTCATAATTTTTTTTCAATGGCTCTATTTCGAAAGAAAATCTATACAGAAAAAAGTGAAATATGGTTATCTGTAGGGTAAAATCAGTTTGAATCATTTCAATTAGAAAAATTGCCATAACCTGGTCCGGACTCTTATTTTTGATTGGTTTCATCTAATAGCTCACAAAACCATCAAACCATGTTAACTAGCAGAATGAATTATCACAATTTCCATAAATGTATATCATTTCGGCATATTCTATAGATGAATATTGGTATGGCATTATCGAAATAATTGAAAAGGTTTCTCTCAAAAATTTGAATTTATTGTAGGTTGGACTGTTATTTGTCGAGTAAAACAGAATTTGTCAAATAATAAAGAATATTCATAGATTCAGAGTTAATGATATCGTTCCTATTCAAAACCATGGAGTTGATAATCTTCGAATAGAAAAGCAGTATATTTTTTCAAACAATAATAACTAGTGCAATAAAATCACCATATATAACGTAAGATGATGTTGTTCCTTGGTCAATGAAAAAAATGTTAGTTTTTGTTTATGCAAAAATGCTGAAATTAATGTCGACAAAAATTCGCAGTTTTCCAAACAATGAAAAATCGACTTCTTGAAAGGAATATTAAGACGGAAAATTGTGGATTAGTTGTGCCTGATGCATGAAAAAGGAAATTCTATTGTTGAAATCTATGACGAAAAGTGAGCAAAGCTGCCGGAAACAACAGGTTTTGAGAAAACAAAGATCCTGAAGGGAAGGCAGAGCATTTAGGTTTTCAAGCAACGCTTATAAATAAATAACTAATAAGTGCAGTCATTCCACATTTTCTCCACAGAATACAACAAGAGAGCGCAGATCGTCGTTTATTCCCAAAATTAGCTCCCAAATTACACTCCCTACATTATGAAGAGCTCTGGCTTTGATTTAAGGGCATTATGTTTTCTTCCTGCATAATACAACACAAGTTCCGAAATTTATCATCATCCAACATTTGTGGGGTTGCAACCGTTTTCATCATTATCATTATGTTGAAAACCAATATCGGCGAATGAGAGAACAACCAAGAGATAATCGAAAGTTATTAGGCCATCGCCGGCGTCTATGGAGTTTCTACGTTCTGATTAACATTTCAAGGGCAACACTGAGAAGGGCTGGTTTCCGCCAAATTCATTTTATCACGAAATCAAACTAAAAGATTGGGTTCAATTAATTTTTCCTAGCCATCTTCCGATGACCGCAACAACAGGCCCCTTATTATCAGACTAGGAATACCTACAGGATTGTGCTTAAGGGCGATATAAGCTGCTTTTTTGAGCGCTCGTACTACTTACACGAGGGCTATATCATTTCGTCACGATGTCTGTATTTTTCGAATTTTGAGCCGAAAATGGTCTCAATCGACTATGTTCGACTCACTGATGCCGAATCCGTCGGAAAATTTGAGTCTGTCCGTCCGTCAGCACGATAACTCTCGAACGGATCAACCTAGAGACTTGAAATTTTCAGTGTAGGTTCAGATCCCGAATGCCTCGGTTAAGTTCGTTAATGGGCCAAATTCCACCAGGGGTTCCGTAAATATGGCCGTTCAAAGTTTTGTTTCCCTGATTACTTGAAAACTACAGATTCGATCGAGATGAAATTTTGCACTCAGATGGAAAATGAGGTGTTTCAGCTACATGCGAAATTTTGTCCAGATCGCATGACCAGAACCATAGAAACCATAGAAAATTGTAACTTTTGAACGGAAATGCCTAGGGACTTGAAATTTTCAGGATAGGTGTGGATCTCGAATGTCGTGATCACGTTCATCTATGAGCAACATTATACAAGGGGTTCCGTAAATAAGGTCGTTTGAAATTTTGTTTTCTCGATAAATTCGAAACTTCGGATTCGATCGAGATGAAATTTTGTATTTTAATCGAGAATGATATATTGAAGCAATATTTTGTCCAGATCGCATGACCAGAACCATAGAAACCATAGAAAATTGTAACTTTTGAACGGAAAGGCCTAGGAACTTGAAATTTTCAGGGTGGGTTTGGATCGCGAATATCGCGGTCACGTTCATCAATAAGCAAAATGAGACTAGGGGTTCCGTAAATATGGCCGTTCAAAATATTTTTTTCCAGATAGTTTCGGAACTACTGATCGGATTGGAATGAAATTATGCATCTAGCTGAGGAATAATGTATTCAAAGTACGTGCAAAATGTTGTCCAGACCGCATCACCAAGACCATAGATATCGTAGAAAATTCTAGCGAATTATCGAAACAAAATTGATCAGCTGAAGCAGCGACATGAAGTCTGGAGTTTCGCCTAAGTTTCAGAATTTTTTTGACAGCTGTCAAAAATTCCTTCAATTAGTTTCTAAAACTGGAAAATGTGAATCTACCTACAAGGTGCATGTACGAGCGCTCAAAAGCTCCTGCCTTCACGGCAGTGCTTTTCGTAATTTTTTTGTACTTTCGTTGATCAGTGTGAAAGGTTTTTTATGCAATGATTACGGTTGTCTCATCCTTCTGGTGGTTCCTCGATATTTGAAGTTGTACTATTATTCCCCTTTAAGCTTCTCGCATATAAAAGAGAAAGAGGACAGGAAACGGCCACGGAAAACGGGTCGCACTTTTTCGCTTTCGTGTAGTTGAACAAAAAAATGCAGGAGAGGCAAGACGCCGCCTGCATGGCATGGCGTAGGCTCATGACTGGAGGCTCGACCATCGTATTCCAAGTAAAGCCGCCATAACCCTGCCACAGTACGTTTCTTCTTTACCATCCAAAATTACATTCCCACATTAATGCTCGTTTCTCATTTTCAAAATAAATTCTGTGATAATTGAGATGATCTTCAAAACAATGGAAGCCTTGGGAGCGATGAGAAAAGGGTAGAACTGCAGCCGTCTAGTATTCCGCGAAGCGTTTTCTGTCATGATCCCCTCTAATGTACGAGACGCTAAGGCCATCTCAAGAGTCCTTTTCGGTGTAGTCAATCATCTTTCTATGTTTTCATGTCCGCTATTCCTCGGCTCTAAAGGTGTGTACAGACATGCTCCGAATATCGTACCGAACCGTGTCGCGTACCCCGCGAGAGCGAATCAAATTCATCGCACGTAGAGGTGCAATTTGAATTCGTGAATTTGATTTGCTCTCGCGGGGTACGCGACACGGTTCGGTACGATATTCGGAGCATGTCTGTACACACCTTAACATAATCTGCCTGAAAGAGAAAGAAGATATACTCAGTGAAAGAAGAATACTGTTATGGATATCAAAATATAGATACTTTGATTCATGATTAAAGAATAAACTCAAATGAATGATCAAAAACTCAACAACTTTCAAACATCTCTTAGTTGATTCAGTGAATTTGATCAACTCTAAATTATTGTTATCTTTTTTAAAGAGGATTCATTTTATTTGATAAGAAAAATATGAATTTGTTGAAATGATCGATTTTGAATAGTTTAGTTCTGTTAGTTATGTATATGAAACGAAGAAGTGGAAAAAATATACTGTAACGAACTTATGCCGGACCTGTCGTTTTCTAGAACCGAATAGAACGGCCGCCACTCTTCGCGAATATACAAGAAACGACGATACGCTTCGACAGCCCTCTGGAGTGTTCCCTCCCACTATATAGGTCGACATCGGCCCAAGACGAGTCAGTACAGAATTGGACTTGCGTATGTGAATAAATCGAGTGTAATAAATAAATTAGTGAATAGTGAACTGTAAATAAATTATTTTAAGAAGACTTTGGACAATATTGATTACATTGGTGTCAGAAGTGGGATCGAACCCACGCCCCCAAAGAGGAGGACTATGAACAGCTGATAAAACATCTAGAACTACGGTTTGACCAGGCCCACTTTGAACACGTATACCATTCCCAATTGAAGAATCGTTACCAGAAATCAGGCGAGTCTTTACAAGAATTCGAAGCTGATATTGCACGCCTGGTGCGTATCGCATATCCGGCCACACCGGAGAACGTAATGGAACGATTGGCGGTTCAAGCATTCTTGGATGGACTTCGTGACCAAGAAACTAGAAAAGCGTTGACACTAGCCCGACCATCACATCTCGTAGACGCACTGGCACTCGCCTTGGAGTTCGAGGCAGCAAAGCAGTCCTGTAGAGGTCAAGGCAAAATCCGAATGATTGAGGAAGATTCACAGGAGCCTACCGACCTGGAAGCTGCCATAAGAAGAGTGATAAAGGAAGTGCTACCTGGGAAAAGACAGATGAAATGTTGGCACTGTGGAAAAATCGGACATGTGCGTAGCAAATGCCCGCCGTTCAAAGAATCGGCAAAGACGCAGGAAAACTAAAAGGGGTCGATGAGGAGGGGCAATCTTCGACCTGTATCCAGCATGCCCCAGTCAACAACGCATATGTGGCTGTCCTTCAACCTCACAATAAGGGTGTTTTCGTAGACGGTCTGATCAATGACGAGCCTTGCACCATGTTGCGGGATACAGGTGCAACAAGGACAATTCTAGGACCTTCCTTTGTCAGAACACCGGCACGAATCGAACCGACGACTTGGAAATTACGTACAGCAACAGGGGAGCCAGCTACTGTATATGGTGAGCTGCCAGTTGAACTGGTTTTGGGTAGCATCAAAGTGAAACATTAGGCACTAGTAACGGACATCGAAGACGATGCGATCATTGGAATGGACATCATGAACTCAAGAGGGTTTGAGTTGAATTTCAAGGACGGCGTCTTACATGTCAACGGAGAGGAGCTGGTGCTTCATGGGAGAAGTGAGGAGAAGATCCGTGTCGTATTGGCAGAAGATGTAAGAGTACCTGAGAGGGCCGAAAACATTGTGGAGGCACGTCTGGACAGTAATGCAAGCAATGGAGACGTGGTCATGTTCGAGCCCAAACTTCATGATGAGGAAATTGGACGAGGGACTGCTCTAGGAAAGACCTTGCTGCGTGCTGACAAAGGAGGTCGAACTGATGTGGTTCAGCTCAAAATTGATACTGGAGACGCCAGACCGATTCGACAGGAAGCTAGGAAACTTCCTCTTGCCAAGAAGGAGGAGGCTGACAAAATCGTCAGTGATATGGGGCAAGAAGGAACCATCTGACAGTCCCTGGTCCTCTCCAGTCGTACTGGTGAAGAAGAAGGACGGATCGACACAATTTTGCGTGGACTACCGTCAGTTGAATAACGTCACAAAGAAAGACAGTTACCCTCTCCCGAGAATAGATGACACTCTGGACACGTTGGCTGGTTCCACGATATTCTCGACCCTGGATCTGAAGAGTGGATATTGGCAGGTAGAACTGGCTAAAGAGGATCGGGAAAATACAGCTTTCACCATTGGGACAGAACTGTGGCAGTTCACCGTCATGCCGTACGGACTGTGTGACGCCCCGGCCACATTCGAAAGATCGATGGAGACGGTGTTGAAAGGACTTTCTTGGAGGACATGTCTTGTATATCTCGACGATATAATTGTGGTCGGCAGATCATTCGAGGACTTGTCCAAGGTTGTCTCTGACCATCAAAGAGACTGGGATCAGTATCTTCATTTGTTCCTAATGGCTTATCGATCTGCAGTACACGAATCAACTGGACAAACCCCTGCTAGTATCGTTATGGGCCGAGAACTACGACTCCCATGTGACCTGCGATTTGGGATACCACCGGGACAAGACACTGCGGGAGAGGACTATGTCAGCAACTTGAGACAGAGAATGGACGATATCCACGAACGAGTCCGGTTGAACATCCAGAGCGCTAGCGATAGAATGACATCAAGGCCGAGGCTGGAGGGTTTCAGGATGGTGACCTGGTTTGGTTGCACAACCCCAAACGTAGTCGTGGACTATCTCCGAAGTTGCAGAACTCTTGGGAAGGTCCGTTTAAAATCATGAAGGGGTTAAACGACCTTATCTACCGAATTCAGAAGCCACCACGAGGGAAACCAAGGGTCGTCCACTTCAATCGATTGGCCCCTTACGCTGGAAATCACGACCAAGTTCGCACCCTCAAACCACCAGAGGATGAGATGGCATATCAGAAGTTTATGGCTATGTATTCAAACGGGCAGAAAGTGCAACATGATGTAACTAGAGAGGAGCCACGAGACCTTTTCAAGGTACCTGCTAATTACGCTCTAGCACACTGCGTTGCAGAAGATCTACGAATGTCCAGGGGTATTGCTGTTGTGTTCTCCAAAAATTCGGTCAACTACAAACTCTGCGAGAGTTGAATCCAGGAGTTGGAAGGGTGCTGCAGTTGAAAAAGGGCGAAAGAAATATCTTCTTTCTAGTTACCAAGAAGTACTCCCATGGTAAACCGTCTTATGAGGATGTCTGGAGGAGTCTCACCAAGCTAAGAGACACCATGGTAGACCAGAATCTGATGAACCTAGCAATTCCGAAATTGTCCTGTGGTCTCGATAGATTGGACTGGAGAATTATAAGGAGTATGTTGGGGACGATATTCAAATCCAGCGGCGTAGAGATTTTGGTTTGCTGTAATCATCTTCCACGACCAAATATGAAGACCGATATGGAGAGTCGTGCAGGTATCGTCAAGCTCCGAGGATGACATTTCGGGACGAAATGCCTTTAAGAAGGGGGCAATGTAACGAACTTATGCCGGACCTGTCGCCTTTTAGAACCGAATAGAACGGCCACCACTCTTCGAGAATATACAAGAAACGACGATACGCTTCGACAGCCTTCTGGAGTGTTCCCTCTCACTATATAGGTCGACATCGGCCCAAGACGAGTCAGTACAGAATTGGACTTGTCCAGAATTGGACAGTACAGAATTGGACAGTACAGAATTGGACAGTACAGAATTGGACAGTACAGAATTGGACAGTACAGAATTGGACAGTACAGAATTGGACTTATAAATAAATTAGTGAATAGTGAACTGTAAATAAATTATTTTAAGAAGACTTTGGACAATATTCATTGCAATACTAAGAATGTTGGAATAGTTAACCATGGAAATATTATAAAATTAGAAATGAAGCAAGCCGGTTGGGACAATTGATGAAACGTCAGAGCGGAGAGAGATCTTTCAAAAGGGTTGTTTTGAATTAAATTGAAGATACTTCGAAATATTTTATTACGAGTTGGATGGAATGGAAACTGATTAATAAGTAGATGTCAGATGATGAAAGGATAGGAGAATTCTGAAAGAAGTTGAGCGTATCGAAATATTGGAGTTTGGGAATTTTAATCCGCTAGCCAGGAAAAGTTGAAGAAGTATATTTGGTCATAGCTTAGTTTCGTGAGTGTACTCATTGGTCTTTCTTTAGTTACATTTGATAATTGAAATTAGTTTATTAAGTGGTTTGCGTTTGGTAAAAATAATATAATTTGTATAGTTTTTATTGATTGTTCACCTTGAACCCTCTTTGAGAAAGAATTTTGGACAAATTAATTGGAAATTGAACGAAATTCTTTTGAATTGTTATTGGGTATAAATTATTTCCAAAGTTTGAATGAATTTTTTTTATTTCATAGTAGAGCCATAACAATACATATAGATTTCGCACAATGAAATATTTGAATTGATTCCAAATTAATGCAAAACTCATCATACTTGTATTATCTGCAATTGTCATAGTCTATATTATTTATTTGAAACGTTATAGACTATTATAGAGGAATAATAGTCATGAATCTTAATTTGTGTTGAGCTTCGAGAAATAATTCATATGTTTATATAAATTAAAAACAGAATGCTAAAATATTCAATAAAGCTATCGGAATAATTCCAACAATTTATTAATTACAATACGAATAATAATTTCTAAATACGCATCATTGCTCTGCAATATGGACTACCCAATAGCTCGCTGTTTCAAAATTTTGTTCCAATGATATTTATTATGCTTCCACTAAACCGCAACTGAATAATTGGTAGAGAATTGTGCTATTGGGCAATTAAACTCATCCCCTTGCTTTCAATATATTGGGGTTTTAATACAGTTGAAATGATTGTAAAATTGGGTGAAAAACATATTTGACTGACTATTCATAAAAGAACTGCCCTTTGAATTGTAATTAGAATTCTTCACAAATATTAAAATTTTATCCGGAAAAAGTTCGAGATACAGTCAAGATGATTGATGAATATTTTACCAATTTCATCTCTTCAACCAAAAATCCTCCAAGAATTTTAGCGGATGAGTATTGAATTGGGGATGCGCCTATAAAAATAAAAAATAATATTTGTTGTATGTCTTTGCTGAGAATTATGTTGGTTATTCTGTATGGATTCAAGGGTTTCTCAACTTAGTATTCAGTCATTAACTTAATCTACGATTTTCACTAATTGAGAGTTCAACAAAACCACTACACTTGTTTCGCCATACCATGGCTTCCCCATTAAATGTCATGGAGGGGTCATGACTATACCATTCATAAGTCCGGCTTCATTTTTGCATATGCGAGGAAGGGATAAAGAAGTGAGTTTCAAAGCGAATAAAAATGAACGGGATGTACAGACCGGACGCAACAGATGGATGTTATCGTGAGGTACGTGAGCCTCAAACAAAAACCAGAAATTTGAACAAACTGACAGGAGTGTCAGGATGTGTCAGGAGCTCTTGCGCACTTGTTTCGCGCGTTTGCGGACGACCTCGTATTTTTTTTGTGTACCTAAACGGCCTTCAATATTCATTCTTAGTATAACAAGTACTGTCAATTTATTTCAATAAACTTCAATAGATGGGTTAACCGAATTATATCGAATATATCAGAAAAGCTCAATTCTTGTTATTAGTGCCTCAATTCACTTATTGATAGAGTGATGCTATGGCAACGTCAACAACTCGAAAAACGTCTTAATGATAAATTTTTGTTCTGACAGGATTACCTTGTGATGTCAAATAAAATATTGACAAAGTTTCCGGAACCTGAAAACAAACGTATCGGGGGGCTGAAAAATCTTTGAAAAATCATAACTTTGTCCCATTTTCGAATGAAAATATCCCTAATATGCCTTCTCATCCCATATGGGGGTGGAAATTTTGGTTTTGATTAGCTTTCTGCACGTTTCAGCCCGTGGGTCGAAAGCGAGGTCGAAAGGCTCGAAAAGAAATTTTTCAATTATCTTCTGGTGTTAAGATCCTCACGAAATTCCACCAAAACCTTAGTGTCGTTTTCTTGCAACTGACTTCAAAGTTTCAATTCGATAGAATCGGTATTTTCGGAAAGATCGAAAAAAAATGTAATGGGCTATACCTACGAAACCCTTTGACGAACGTATTTGGACCTATCCTGAAACTTCCGAAACTCTGATCTTTTTTTTTTCGAGAGTTCTCGTGTTTGCAGACGGACGGATAGAATTGAATTTGACCCTGAGTTCTTTACGTGTTAGTCCAACCCTCGGTCCAACCTAATCTGTTGAGCTCATTCCCAGCTCAAAATAAGAAAAGAGTATGCTGATTTCATTGAAAATTAACAATGTGGTTTGAAATGTTATGAAGAAAATAAAAACAAGACGATATTCCATGATTGAATGAAATGACATTGTCATATGTAGGAAAGCTATACAAACTCATATTCGAGACAAAATATGTGAAAATACATCAATTAAGGATGTAATTCTACCAATGATCAGAGAAAATGTTGACGAAGCGTTCGGCCTTGTTTTTGAACGCACGCTTTACTTCATGCTCAAATCAGTATTTCCTTCTTGCTTGAAACCCATAAACCCGAAGTAGTGAGGGATAAAAGTTTCACCGGCACTCGGCAGTTTTATTCCATTCGATTCATTTTCAGAATATAACATTTAATATGAAATGAAAGACTGGTTTCTGTGAAGGATTAGGTACTCCCAAAAAGTTTCCACGAATGAAGTGGTATCCATTTAAGAAAGGAGCACCAACGCCGAGACGCTCTTTCTTGAATGAACAGACTGATTAATTAATGAAGTCTAAACGAACGGGAAAGTTATATGTATGTTGTCGCGTTCAGTTTGCTCTGGTCTCGGCTAGATCTGTCGGGATGTTTTTCATTCGACATCGGATGCGACCATCTGTAGGAGTCTTCTGTTTATGCCTCCAATTATTCCAACCCTTTTTCAACATTCTACTTGTGAAGAGTTTTTCGGATGCAAAGGTAACCATATTCAATGCTATCCATTCAATGGGCGAAACCAATTGACCGATAGTCTCGAAAATCGCAATCGTATTGTAAAATTAAACACACTACAGGAAAATTTTGATATTTGATTATTGAAAGGATTAAGGTACGTATTTATGCTAATTTTTAACATTTTTTCAAGAACATGGTGGCATAAAAATAACGACAATTTCATTATTTTGAACTGTTTAGTAAAACATATTCTTCACGTATTCCAGGTTAGAATAACACCTCAATATTGTCGAATGAATTTCAGTTATTCATGCAAACAACAATATTGATTTATAGCGGAAGCATTTCCTCAACGAGACCGTTAAGAGTTAAAAATCAGGACATTTTTCAGAATTCGCTTCGGAATTCCAAAGACTAAGAATCTCTGAATTACTTCTCCGAGGAAGTTTATGAGTGTACGGTAATCTACCCCCTCATTTCAATTCAACTCACGGTTTTTCCTTCTATTTTATTCGCACTGGGAACAATATGCAATATTATTTATGTAGAGTTTGTTCTCTCTGGAAGACTATACAATGCGAAAAGAAAATGTACAGAGTAAATATTTCGTAAACATTAACTGGTACTTGCTGCCGATATTTTTAACATCTTGTTTTATTCAACGGCGACATTTGCCCTCCCTATCATTCATTTCGAGTTAACCTCTCTGAATACTTAGTCGATATTCGAAAAGGAAAAAGATGTTGACAGAGCAATTGGGGAAATCGAGAATCATATTTGGGTTGCCTACTCTATATAAGTATGTATTCATATGAATATTTCATTAGATGTTGAAGATACCTCTTTTCTTCAGTTCTCAATGAATAATAACTCGACGAGTAGTTTCGAAATCACGAGGAAAAAAATATTTTGAACGGCCATATTTACGGAACCCCTTGTCTCATTTTGCTCGTAGATGAACGCGAACGCGACATTTCAGATCCACACCTATCCTGGAAATTTCAAGTCCCTAGGCCTTTTTATAATTTTCTATAGTTTCTATGATTGTGGTCATGCAATTCTGCATGTAGCTTCAACACATCATTCTCCATTTGAAGCAAAATTTCACCTCGATCGTATCAATAGTTTCGAAGTAATTAGGGAAACAAAATTTCGAACGGCCATATTTACGGTTCCCCTGGTCGAATATCGCCCAATAACGAACTCAACCGTGGCATTCGCGATTCGAACCTAGGTCTTTTCGTTCGAGAGTTCGGACGAACCGACGGACAGACTAAAATTTTTCGACGGATTCGTCCTCGGTGAGTCGAACCTTGTCGATTGAGACCATTTTCGGCTTAAAATTCGAAAAATATAGACATCGTGACGAAATGATAAAGCCCTCGTGTTGTGGTACGAGCGCTCAAAAACAACTTGATATTATAAAAATTACGAAAAGCACTGCCGTGAAGGCAGGAGCTTTTGAGCGCTCGTACATGCACCTTGTAGGTAGATTCGCATTTTCCAGTTTCAGAAATCAATTGAAGGAATTTTCGACAGCTGTCAAAAAAATTCTGGAACTTGAGCGAAACTCCAGAATTCATGTCAGTGCTTCAGCTGATCAATTCTTTTTCGATTATTCGCTAGAATTTTCTACGGTATCTATGGTCTTGGTGGTGCGATCTGGACAAAATTTTGCACGTAGTTTGAATACATTATTACTCAGCAAGGTGCAGAATTTAATCCCAATCCGCTCAGTATTCTCGGAACTATCAGCAAAAAAATATTTTGAACGGCCATATTTACTGAACCCCTAGTCTAATTTTGCTCATTGATGAACATGACCGCGATATTCGCGATCCAAACCCACCCTGAGAATTTCAAGTTCCTAGGCCTTTCCGTTCGAAAGTTATGATTTTCTATGGTTCGAGTCATGTGATCTGGAGAAATGTAGCTTAAATATATCATTCTCCATAAGTATACAAAATTTCGTCACGATCGAATCTGTAGTTTTGAAATTAATCAAGAAAACTAAATTTCAAACTACCATATTTACGGAACACCTTGTATTATTTTGCTCATAGATGAACGTAATCACGACATTCCAGATCCACACCTATCCTGAAAATTTCAAGTCCCTAGGCCTTTCCGTTCGAAAGTTATGATTTTCTATGGTTCGAGTCATGTGATCTGGAGAAATGTAGCTTGAATATATCATTCTCCATAAGTATACAAAATTTCGTCACGATCAAATCTGTAGTTTTGAAATTAATCAAGAAAACTAAATTTCAAACTACCATATTTACGGAACACCTTGTATAATTTTGCTCATAGATGAACGTAATCACGACATTCCAGATCCACACCTATCCTGAAAATTTCAAGTCCCTAGGGGGTTCCGTTCAAAAGTTACAATTTTCTATGGTTTCTATGGCATGGCTGCATGTAGCTTAAACACCTCATTCTCCATTTGAGTGCAAAGTTTCATCTCGATCGAATCTGTAGTTTCGAAGTGATCGGGAGAACAAAATTTTGAACGGCCATATTTACGGAACCCCTGGTGGAATTCTGCCCATTAACGAACTTGACCGAGGCATTTGGGATCTGAACCTACACTGAAAATTTCAAGTCTCTAGGTTGATCCGTTCGAGAGTTATCGTGCGGACGGCCGGCCGGACGGACGGACAGACTCGAATTTTTTGACGGATTCGTCATCAGTGAGTCGAACATAGTCGATTGAGACCATTTTCGGCTCAAAATTCGAAAAATACAGACATCGTGACGAAATGATATAGCCCTCGTGTAAGTAGTACGAGCGCTCAAAAATTGTTCGAAATGTCCTCCTTTGGCTTGAATGCAAGCCTCACATCGACGAACTGAAGATGCCGTTTCTCGGCGGATCAGATTTGGGTCGCTTCTTATTTGGTTTGTTGCATCTTGGATTCTATCAAGTAATTGATGATGAGAAGTGATTTCAACATGTTAGACAAGCTGCTTCTTCATTCCAGTATAAAATTTCATCTCGATCGAATATGTAGCCATTTTTTCGAAACCCCTGGTGGTATTTCGATCATCAACGAAAGCAAGCGCGGCATTCGAGAACTGAACCTACACTGAAGATTTCAAGTCTTTAGGTTGTTCCTTTCGAGAGTTATCGTGCTTACGGCCTAACGGCCGGACGGACATAATTGAATTTTCAGACGGATTCGTCATCAGTGAGTCTCTTCGATTGAGACCATTTTCAAAACAGCTGTTACATGATTTTTCATTCAATAATTCGTTGGAAATCAGAATGGTTCTGGTTATGCAATATGGAAAAAAATGTAGCTTGCATATACCATTCTCCATTAAAATACGGAATTTCGTCACGATCGAATAGTTTTGAAATTGTCAAGAAAACTAAATTTCAAACGAACATATTCACAGACACCCTAGTCGAATTTTGCCCAATAATGAACTCAACCGCGGCATTCGATATTCGAACCTACCCTGGAAATTTCAAGTTTCTAGTTCGTTTCGTTCGAGAGTGCAAAATTTCATCTCGATCGAATCAGTAGTTTCGAAGTAATCAGGTGATCAAAATTTCGACCGGCCATATTTACGAAACCCCTGGTGGAATTCTGCCCATTCACGAACTCAACTGCGATTTCAGGAACTGAACCCACGCTGAAAATTTCAAGCCTTCAGGTCGGTCCGTTCGAAAGTCATCGTGCTCACGGCCGGCCGGACGGGCGGATTCATCATCAGTGAGTCGAACCTTGCCGATTGAGACCATTTTCGTCTCAAAATTCGAAGAATACAGACATTGACGAAATGCCCTCGTGTGAGTAGAACTAGCGCTAATAATGACAATGCGTCCCCGCAGCGCCTGAGACCTACACCTCGAATAATTTGAATAACTTGCTATAACTTTTTGAGAAAGACCCATGCAATGAAATAAAAAAATTAAAAGATCATGATTTATTCGATTCCTACTAACTTCAAGAATTTGTTGGCATTTAGTAGTTGTATACGCAGTCTGATTACATTGATAAAGTTCTAAGCGAACCGGCGCAGAATAATAACAAGATGATTTAGTGACATAATCCGAGGATTATATTAGGCCATACAATTTATAACAGTGGACAACCAAATTTCATTCATCTTCTTCTGTTCAGATTAAGATGAAAGATCGAAGATCAACTTCATAATAAACGAGTTGACGAAATTGTGGCATCGTTTTCATAACCTAAAAGCATTGAAGAATATTGCCAGGAGGAAGTTTGAAGAAAGTGATTCCCTTATCCTATCACTTCACGAAGTGATATAATATACCTTAAATATTCATGATGCTATCTACTTTTTGCTAGGATATTTCAAGATTTTTGGCTCGATAAGTTGATAATCTAAAGGTGCGTACAGACATGCTCCGAATATTGTACCGAACCGTGTCGCGTACCCCGCGAGAGCGAATCAAATTCATCGCACGTAGAGGTGCAATTTGAATTCGTGAATTTGATTCGCTCTCGCGGGGTACGCGACACGGTTCGGTACGATATTCGGAGCATGTCTGTACACACCTTAATAGGGCGACATACACGGGCGCATTATCTGTCATAAATGATACGGGGCGAGCCAAATTCGTACGTATATTATTGCGTTAATGGTATCAAATTCGTCCGTTTTTGGTGTAAAATGCCACGTATCAGAACTGTGTTCCAGTTTATACCAGATAACAAGGTTCTTCTTAATTGACGCAGGAGATTATAATTTTTCTGATTTGCCTCCCTTTGATTTCTGTTTGCTAAATAGTGTTCTTCAAAAAAATAATTTCGAATAATAAAAACAATCGCCTAATTATATTTTGGGAGGGGGGAACAGCGAGAATAGTGTACCCTCAAAGGAAATCTTTGAACTTCTTAGAATCTATCCAACAACACTCTTGCTATCATTTATCAGAAAACGTTCATCAAATTACATGCGAACTTTTCATCCTCGCATAACATTCCTTCGTTGAACCCGAAGCTGACCGTTTTTGTCAGGGAATTCTCTCTTATCTCAGATCATTTATTCAGTGCTAAACTTCTTGGGAAACGAGAGAGTAATTTTGCCTTCTTTATTTATTATGTCAGGGGCTTTCGAGCTATCAAGGTATTTTCTTGAAAATTAAGGAAATACAGCGTTGTTCAAATTTGGACATATTGAATCATTTCTTTATAACATTGAACGGAATTACATTTTTTTTGCATTTTCAGGATGATAAATGTTTATGCTGTGATATTTTCTGTGACTGTTTTTGTTTTTTCCTACTACTCTTTCTCACAACTGAGACAATTCGATTAATTGTTTCCACTGCACTTATGGAAGATATCCCATCTGAATTTTCTGATTGTTTTTTGTTCCATTTCTCCTTGAGCAGTCTTTCTGGTAATATGTAATGTTATCTGCACCATGTTTACCAGTACAATTCCAAACATAGGCAATACACAAAAAGAGAAACGTGTTAAAAAATCACGAATATGGATCATCTAAGGTATCCTTCAATCGCAGAATTCGTGATTATATCGGTGTACAGCAGAAAGAACCAACCACAATAAAGCATTGTTTCAATTTGAGATTTCATAGTCTACTGAGTGAGCACACCACACTAATCTTGACCGGATGCAAAGTCTGCGAAAACTCGCATCAAGGGGTATGCGCATTCACACGATTGGGAAGGATATCAACAAAAAGGGCCACAGTACAAAATATCCTGAGCATCATCGCACCTTCAGGCCGGTTGACACGAACAAAGAATCACTAAAATACTTATTTATATTAATGAAATGGGCTAAACATATTCTGGGAGAATTAATGATTTAATCGCTAAAATACAAAAATATTGGAATACTGGTAGCAGCGATTGACGTCACATCTCCGGGTACGGAGTGAAGTGCCAACCCGGCGCGTCTCCAGGTGGCGGATAGGAGGGGGCCTCTGACGATGATCTCTGGTGAGGAGGCGGTCTGCAGGGAAATAGGGGGGCTCGTTGTGCCTAGAAACTCAACTGGTAGCCCTCAATACCTTGCCGCGGACCGACTTCACCTGTCCCAGCTGTAGTGTCGTGGCTAAGGAATTGCACCAGGTTAAACGATGCCAAATAGGGCATTCTGTTATACTAACGGCTCCTGGCTGTCCGTGGTCATGTCTCGTGGGCCAGTGAGGTGAGGAGGGGGGGGTTTCTTGGTTTGACCGCCCGGACCAAGAGGAAACAACCTCATCGAAAATTCTAAATCCAAGGTGGGAACCAGGCCGAAGTATGCGTGGTCAGATAGAAGACTGGCCTCTACTGGTCTCAACCTTGGAGCACCAGGGGGAACTCCATTGTATAAACCCCTTACCTCTGCATGCGGGGCTCTGCAGAGGTGGACAGATATGACCCTAGCTTCTCGTGGGACCAATTATGGACAAAAAACCGATCAAACAAATCACCACTGGAACAGGGGCGGAGTTAACCTCCGCCTCCTCATCCGGGCACCTCGCAGGAGGGAGGGTCAAGCGACCAAAGAATCGGCTGCCGTTCGAACTGCCCAAACTTGGACAATCAGGCGGCAGAGATGATCCACTGAGGAAAGGTCTCAGTGGAGCAGGAGTGCGGAAGTACCAGCGACTCCTCCATCAGGGGCTACAACCTGAGGAGGCTAGGAAGCAGGTTTTTCAGCGCACAGACCCGAAGGTTACCCCAAAGGGAAAAGACCACGGCAAGAGAGGTCCGGAGCAGATCACACCTCCGACGTTGCCTCTGCCGAAAAAGCAGCTAAACCCGGGCAACCCACTGGTTATGCAGCAGCCGTCAAAGCAAAAAAGGTGGCAATCAGCATTGGGATAGTCCCCAAAGAATACCCCAAGACCATTCTGGAAGTCGAGGAACTATCGACTCTCGAAGACGTTCTGGTGGAGGAGATGTGTAAGTACACAGAAAGAGGGATTCACTTCACTGGCGTTCATTTCCGTAATGAAATGATGCTGGTGGATTGTGGATCCAAGAAGGCGGTGGACTGGCTCACAAGTTCATTACCGCAATCGAAATCTTGGGAAGGACCCGAGTTGTTAGCACTGAGTGGAGACGACATCCCAAGTCCTACCGTTATAACGGTCTTCTTCCCAAGAAGTCTCGGCATGGAACAGGAGAAGATCCTCCGACTTGTCGAGATTAAGAATCCCGACATCAATGTTAGGGCTTGGAAGGTGCTGCGCTTCAAAAAGGAAGGCAGAGGAAGTATTCTCACGATTGGGGTTGATCCCCAATCCGAGGAAGTCATAAGGACGGAGGGAGGCCAACTGAACTTCCGGTTCGGGAGCGTCCCAGTCTCAGGGCTAGGATAGAAAGGTGGCCCTGAAGAAGGGTCGAAGGATGTGGAGAAACCCTCCACATCCCAGGAACCCAGCTACGACACCGCCAGTACTCCTGGAGATACAGAGACTCCCACTGCGCCCCAAGGTACTGGGCTAAGTTGTGTGGTGGCTGGGGGTCCGACTACGGGCAAGGAGGCCTCCTCGTGTCCCGGAGAGGAAACCTCTCAAAAGGAAGTCGAGGAGGGGCAGATGGAGCCGAAGGAGGGGGCAAGCACCCAACAAAACGAACCTTCGTCTTCATAAGAATAGCGCAGGTAAACCTGCATAACGCAGGGGGTTCCTCAGCCGTGATTGCAAGGTTGTTTGCAAAGCTGCATTAGGTATTTTTCTGATCCAGGAACCCTGGATCAACAAAGAAGGCCAAATCAAAGGTTTGGCATGTAAGGAATCAAATTTGATTTGTGATCAGAGGCAAGTAATTCCACGTACCTGTGTTCTCGTAAAGAAAATCATCACATATATTTGTGTTTCAGGATACATGTCCCGGGACTTAATTCCAATTATGGTACACCTCAACTTGGGGGGCGTTGACCGAGACATTGTCATTGCATCCGCATACTTCGCTGGAGACGGGCCAATAACACCGCCAGAAGAGGTACAGGAACTAGTACGTTACTGCCACAGTAAACGCCTTCCATCTATAATTGGCTGTGATGCGAATGCGCATAACACTGTTTGGGGAAGCACCAACAATAACCCAAGAGTTGAGTACCTACTTGAATATCTCTTAGCTAATAACCTCGAGACCACTAACATTGGGACAACACCAACATTCGTCACGAGAGCGAGGGAAGAAGTCCTTGACGTAACAATCGCTAATCCTGTGGCTAGGAAGTACATTACGTCTTGGAGGGTGATGGACGAGCCATCAATCTCTGATCATAGGATTATCGAGTTTAGGATGGAGGGAAAGAGACTGGCTCCTTTACAGGAACCACCTTGAAACGAACCTAGAGGACATCGAAAATATCGGGTCAGAACACCGATATTTCGAGCTGAATTCGAAGGTAAAGCAGGCCAGTAGGGCAATAATGGAGGCGTTTTACTCCAGCTTTCCACGCTCCAAGACTCGACCAAGTAAGGATGCTCCTTGGTGGAATGAGAACCTGTCAAACCTCCGAAAGGAGGTCCGTCGGCTCTTTAATAGGGCAAGACGGGATAACAATTGGCAGGGGTACACTGAGAAACTTAATCAGTATAATAAAAAGATCAGGAAGGCAAAAAGGCTCAATTTTCAAGCTTTTTGTGAAAATATTACTTCCACTCCCACTGCAGCCAGACTTCAGAAAGTCATGGCAAAAAGGGTTACCAACCCCACAATGTCGCTCAAAAAGCCGGACGGGTCATACACAGAGGGAGATGAGGAACGATCAATTTTTCTTCTCAAAACACACTTTCCAGGTAGTGAACCGATAAGTAGTTCCAAAACAGCAATAGAATACACCAAGAAATCCCGTAAGGAAGATTGGGATATTGCTAGGAAAATATTTTCAAGACAACGACTCGAATGGGCAATTAGTACCTTTCAGCCGTATAAATCACCAGGAGTGGATGGGGTGTTCCCTGTACTCCTGCAGAGTGGAGCGGAAGAGATCCTTCCCCATCTGATGAAGATCACAGGAAGCAGCTTAGCATTGGATCAAATACCTGACATATGGAGAAGGGCAAAAGTAATCCTAATTCGTAATTAAATAATTAAGTGAAGAAAGACGGGACTGATCCCCGAACTTTTAGACCCATTTGTCTTACCTAGTTCTTGCTTAAAACGATGGAGAAGGTAGTAGATAACTACATAAGAACGGAGAACCTGGAGAAAACACCACTTCACAAATGTCAGCATGCGTACAGGGCAGGACGCTCCACGGAGACTGCTCTGTATCAGCTGACCGAAGGCAATCAGAAGACGCTGAACAACAAAGAAATCGCACTGTGCGCTTTCCTAGACATATCTGGGGCCTTTGACAACACGACACACGTGTCTGTCAGAGAGGCACTTGTAAAGCGAGGAGTGAACTGAACCATCATAAAATGGATGTATGAGGTGTTGACGACGAGGACAGCTGAGACACTGGCTGTCGATCAGAACATCTCTGTCAAAACCACTCGCGGAACACCTCAAGGAGGAGTAATATCTCCCCTCCTTTGGAGTCTGGTAGTAGATGAACTACTGCACAGGCTAAAGGTGTGTACAGACATGCTCCGAACATCGTACCGAACCGTGTCGCGTACCCCGCGAGAGCGAATCAAATTCACGAATTCAAATTGCACCTCTACGTGCGATGAATTCGATTCGCTCTCGCGGGGTACGCGACACGGTTCGGTACGATATTCGGAGCATGTCTGTACACACCTTTACAGAGCTTGGCTTCGAATGTATAGGCTATGCCGATGACATAGTCCTAATAGTGAGAGGTGAATTTGAGGGTTTCCTCTGTGATTTGTTGCAGAGGGGCCTCAAAATTATCGAGCAGTGGTGCTTGTCACTGGGGCTCAACATCAACCTAGCCAAGACCACAAGAACAAGAACCCGGAAAAGAAACCTTCCAGCCATGAAGCCCATCTCGGCGAATGAAGATAGCGTAGAATGGAATTATGAAGTCAAATATCTGGGAATTACCCTAGACAATAAGCTTCTATGGAACAAGCATGTTGAAAATACTGCTAGTAAAGCGACAAGAGCTCTAATGGCGTGCAGAAGCCTATCCGGTAAAACCTGAGGCTGTAACCCTAAAATACTGCGATGGATGTATGTCATGATTGTGAGACCAATAATAACTTATGGGGCAGTAGTCTGGTCTGCTAAGACAGGGCAGACAAGCACGAGGAAAATACTCGACAAGATACAAAGGCTTGCTTGCGTTTGCATCACTGGAGCTATGAGAACGTGCCCGATGACCTCAATCATCACAGATCTCACTCCATTACATCTAGTGGTCAACAGGGTAGCCCATGAGGCTATCCTTAGAATATCTGGGGAAGGTACAGGGAATGAGAGAATTAGAAGTCAAGGAGCCTGGTCCTCTCTGAACAAGTACATCTCATCAGCGAACCTGCCAAGTGATGTTATGATTAAAAAATTACGAAAAGCACTGCCGTGAAGGCAGGAGCTTTTGAGCGCTCGTACATGCACCTTGTAGGTAGATTCGCATTTTCCAGTTTCAGAAATCAATCGAAGGAATTTTCGACAGCTGTCAAAAAAATTCTGAAACTTAGGCGAAACTCCAGACTTCATGTCAGTGCATCAGCTGATCAATTTTTGTTTGATTATTCGCTAGAATTTTCTGCGGTATCTATGGTCTTGCTAGTGCGATCTGGACAAAATTTTGCACGTAGTTTGAATATATTATTACTCAGCTAGGTGCAGAATTTCATCCCAATCCGCTCAGTATTTTCGGAACTATAAGCAAAAAAATATTTTGAACGGCCATATTCACGGAACTGGATCTGGAGAAATGTAGCTTGAATAGATCATTCCCCATTAGTATACAAAATTTCGTCACGATCGAATCTGTAGTTTTGAAATTATCAAGAAAACTAAATTTCAAACGACCATATTTACGGAACCCTCAGAATAATGTTCCTCATAGATGAACGTGATCACGACATTCGAGATCCACACCTATCCTGAAAATTTCAAGTCCCTAGGCGTTTCCGTTCAAAAGTTACAATTTTCTATGGATTCTATGGTTCTGGTCATGCGATCTGGACAAAATGTCACATGTAGCTTGAACACCTCATTCTCCATTTGAGTGCAAAATTTCATCTCAATCAAATCTGTAGTTTTCAAGTAATCAGGGAAACAAAACTTTGAACGGCCATATTTACGGAACCCCTGGTGGAATTCGGCCCATTGACGAACTTAACCGAGGCATTTGGGATCTGAACCTACACTGAAAATTTCAAGTCTCTAGGTTGATTCGTTCGAGAGTTATCGTGCTTACGGCCGGACGGACGGACGGTCAGACTCGAATTTTCCGACGGATTCGTCATCAGTGAGTCGAACATAGTCGATTGAGACCATTTTCAGCTCAAAATTCGAAAAATACAGACATCGTGGCGAAATGATATAGCCCTCGTGTAAGTAGTACGAGCGCTCAAAAAGTAAGAATTGAGAAGAACTTCAACTTTATGTCATGTAAAAAGGAAGAATGGGAAAAGGAATACACTACCCAAAACTTCAAAGTGAATACCATTAAATGATGGTTCTAAAACCACGATGGGGGCCGGCGCTGGAGTATACGGGGCAAGAACCAAGTGTACACTATCGTTAGGCTCCTACTCGAGTGCCTTTCAGGCAGAAATACTTGCAATCGAAAGATGCATAGATGAAAACTTGGAAAGAAACTATCAAAGGTGTGACATTGTGATCCACTCGGATAGTCAAGCTGCTATGAAAGCACTGAACCTCTAATCCTCTAAGGCATTCAATCAATTATATCAGCATTTTTTGATGATATACTACGTTTTACAAGTGTGAAAAACTATGATTCCATTTGGCGTCGGTGGGCGTCAAAATTTATTTTGTAAATAATATTGGAAGTGATAAATATTGTTTTTTCCTTTTTCAGATGAGTAAGTAGTGTTGGTTTGTCCGAAAAAGATGAGAAACAATAACTATCGTTCTTCGGTTCTGGGGGTCTGGGGGAGATATATCTGATGTCGAACGGACGTCGATGAGTACGATGAACCAGATATTAAACATTTTCGAAAAGTATTGGATCCTATGAACGAAAATTTTCTTTCGGAACCCACAGAAGAGGTTTCCAATGATGCAGGCAGTGAAGATGAATGGGAAGAGGACAAATTATCAGAAATTTGGTGGAGCCCCCAGGCATATTCGAGAATGGAATGCATCAAATATAAAATCACACCGTGTCTTACAAAAAAAAGAAATTGTTTTATTTTATATGATACGCGATAAAAGAAGAAGTGATACCATTTTGAGTGATTTAATTGAGTGTTTGATAAATGAAGATATCGTCAGAACAACTGTATTTTCCTTTGAAAATTACCCATTCGAGTCCACTGATGCTATATGGCATCATTCAAATTTTCAATAAAAAAAATTACGAAAAGCACTGCCGTGAAGGCAGGAGCTTTTGAGCGCTCGTACATGCACCTTGTAGGTAGATTCGCATTTTCCAGTTTAAGAAATCAATTGAAGGAATTTTCGACAGCTGTCACAAAAATTCTGAAACTTAGGCGAAACTCCAGACTTCCTGTCAGTGCTTTAGGTGACCAATTTTCTTTCGATAATTCGCTAGAATTTTCTACGGTATCTATGGTCTTGGTAATGCGATCTGGACAAAATTTGGCACGTAGTTTGAATACATTAGTCCTAAACTAGGTGAAAAATTTCATCCCGATCCAATCAGTAGTTTCGAAATTATCAGGAAAAAAATATTTTGAACAGCCATATTTACGGAACCCCTAGTCTAATTTTGCTCATTGATGAACGTGACCGCGATATTCGCGATCCAAACCCACCTTGAAAATTTCAAGTTCCTAGGCCTTTCCGTTCAAAAGTTACAATTTTCTATGGTTTCTACGGTTCTGGTCATGCGATCTGGAAAAAATGTTGCTTCAATATATCATTCTCGATTAGAATACAAAATTTCATCTCGATCGAATCCGTAGTTTCGAAATTATCGAGAAAAAAAATTTCAAACGACCGTATTTACGGAATTCCTAGTATAATTCTGCTCAATGATAAACGTGGAAGCGACATTTCAGATCCACATCTATCCTGAAAATTTCGAGTCCCTAGGCCTTTCTGTTCGAAAGTTATGATTTTCTATGGTTCTGGTCATGTGATCTAAAGAAATGTAGCTTGAATATATCATTCTCCATTAGTATACAAAATTTCGTCACGATCGAATCTGTAGTTTTGAAATTATCAAGAAAACTAAATTTCAAACGACCATATTTACGGAACCCCTAGTATAATTTTGCTCATAGATGAACGTGATCACGACATTCGAGATCCACACCTATCCTGAGAATTTCAAGTTCCTAGGCGTTTCCGTTCAAAAGTTACAATTTTCTATGGTTTCTATGGTTCTGGCCATGCGACCTCAACAAAATTTTACATGTAGCTTGAACACCTCATTCTCCATTTGGGTGCAAAATTTCATCTCAATCCAATCTGTAGTTTTCGAGTAATCAGGGGAACATAACTTTGAACGGCCATATTTACGGAACCCCTGATGGAATTTGGCCCATTAACGAACTCAACCGAGGCATTCGGGAACTGAACCCACACTAAAAATTTCAAGTCTCTAGGTTGTTCCGTTCGAGAGTTATGATGCTTACGGCCGGACGGACAGACTCAAATTTTCCGACGGATTCGTCATCAGTGAGTCGAACATGGTCGATTGAGACCATTTTCGGCTCAAAATTCGAAAAATACAGACATCGTGACGAAATGATATAGCCCTCGTGTAAGTAGTACCAGCGCTCAAAAAAAGTTATCAGGTGAAAAATCGATGAAAGAAGAAGCCTTTTCAGAAGAGATGAATAAAAAATTAACTTTTTCCCCGATTTTTGTAAATTTGGGCTTCAAAGGGTTAAGAATTATTGACATCTCGGTAGGCTTTGGAAATTCGAATTCAAGTTGGTAATATACTATTCAGTAATATTTTGGTTTGCTGAATTCAGGGAATAACACTAACATAACCGTCATAACCCATAGAGACCTTGCTTTGATGTTTTTATCGAGATATTGATGAATAATTATAAATTAGCTCTGAATTTGAGTATTTTTTGTTTTGTGCTATTAAAATGGCTGGAATTGACCAGGTTACTTCGCGCGTTACAACAAGAGAACGTCATGCAGTTTTTAAGTGTTACTTCGAGATTTTTAAAGATTCGGCAGATATTTCCGCTAGCTTTAATCGAGTTTCGCTAGTGTTTCAGGTAAACTGTTATTCCATTATCTCGAAGTGTATTCTGATTTTTCAATGTCTCTTAAATTTTCAGATTTCTTCAAGCACTGCCCGTACAATATTAGCATGTTATTACAGCCTGGAATTAGCAGTGGAGGAAAACCTGTGCAATATGATTATTCCTTCAAAGAGACACTGAATGACTTTGTTTTTGCAGAAATTAAAAACATTGGATATATCAGTATAGATATTCTTTTTCAACTGGTCAAAGAGCACCTAAATTTCAATCGATGGAAGTCAACATTATAACATAAAAAAATTACGAAAAGCAATGCCGTGGAGGCAGGAGCTTTTGAGCGCTCGTACATGCACCTTGTAGGTAGATTCGCATTTTCCTGTTTTGGAAACCAATTGAGGAAATTTTTGACAGCTGTCAAACAAATTCAGGCGAAACTAAGGCGAAAATCCAGACTTAAAGTCAGTGCTTTAGGTGACCAATTTTTATTTCAATAATTCGCTGGAATTTTCTATTATTCTTGGTAATGCGATCTGGACACAATTTCCCACGTAGTTTGAATATATTGTTCTTCATCTATGTGCGAAATTTCATTCCAACCCAATAAGTAGTTTCGACATTATTAGGAAAAAATAGTTTGAACTGCTATATTCACGGAACCCCTAGTCTAATTCTGCTCATTGATGAACGTGAACGCGAAATTCGCGATCCGAACCTATCCTGAGAATTTCAATTCCCTAGGCCTTTCCGTACGAAAGTTATAATTTTCTATGGTTTCTATGGTTTCGATCATGCGATCTGGAAAAAATTAAGCCTGAATATATTATTCTCAACTTTAATACAGAATTTCGTCACCATTAAATCCATTGCTTCGAAATTATCAAGAAAACCGAATATCAAACGGCCATATTTACGGAACCCCTAGTCTAATTTTGTTCATTGATGAACGTAACCGCGAAATTCGCGATCCAAAGCTATCCTGAAAATTTCAAGTCCCTAGGCCTTTCCGTTCGAAAGTTTCGATTTTCAATGGTTTCTATGGTCCTGATCATGCGATCTGGAAAAATGTAGCTCGAATATATCATTCTCAATTTGAATACAAATTTTCGTCACGATCAAATCCATAGTTTTGAAATGATCAAGAAAACTGAATTTCAAACGGCCATATTTACGGAACACCTAGTCTAATTTTGTCCATTGATGTACCTACTCGACTGCGACATTCGAGATCCACACCTATCCTGAAAATTTCAATTCCCTTGGCCTTTCCATTACGAGGTTATAATTTTCTATGGTTTCTATGGTTCTGGTCATGCGATCTGGACAAAATTTTGCATGTAGCTTGAACACGTCATTATCCATTTGAGTGCAAAATCTCAACTAGATCGAATCTGTAGTTTCGGAGTAATCAGGAGAACAAGATTTCGAGCGGCCATATTTACGGAGCCCCTAGGCGAATTTTGCTCGATAACAAACTTAACCGCGGTATTCGAGATTCGAACCTACTCTGAAAGTTTCTAGTTTCTATATCATTCCGTTCGAGAGTTATCGTGTATACGGACAGCTCTCTGAGCTTCTGAGGGGTCTCGCAGAGACCTAGGAGAGTCGGGATATAAACAATATACAATATACAATATACATCCGGCCGGACTTACAGACTCGAATTTTCCGACGGATTCGTCATCAGTGAGTCGAACATAGTCGATTGAGACCATTTTCGGCTCAAAATTCGAAAAATACAGACACCGTGACGAAATGATATAGCCCTCGTGTAAGTAGTACGAGCGCTCAAAAAAGATGAAAAGCACTGCCGTGAAGTCAGGAGCTTTTGAGCGCTCGTTCATTCACCTTGTAGGTAGATTCGCATTGTCCATTTTTAGAAACCAATTGAACAAAATTTCAAACTTAGGCGAAAATCCATACTTCACGTCAGTGCTTCAGGTGACCAATTTTTTTTTCCATAATTCGCTAATTCGTCTTGGTAATGCAATCTGGACAAAATTTTCCACCTAGTTCGAATACATTATTCTTCATCCATTTAAAAATATTTTTAACGGCCATTTTCTCGGAACCCCCAGTCTAATTTTGCTCATTGATGAACGTGAACCCGAAATCCGCGATACAAACCTACCCAAAAAATTTCAAGACCCTAGACCTTTCCATTAGAAAGTTATAATTTTCTATTGTTTCTATGGTTCTGGTCATGCGATCTGAAAAAAATGCCGCTCGAATATATCATTCTCCATCAAAATAAAAAATTTCGTCAAGATCGAATCCGTAGTTTTGAAATTATCAAGAAAACTTAATTTCAAACGATCGTATGTACGGAACCCCTAGTCTAATTTGGCTCATTGATGAACGTGACCGCGACATTCGAGATCCACACATATCCTGAAAATTTCGAGTCCCAAGGCATTTCCATTACAAAGTTATAATTCTCTATGGTTCTGGTTATGCGATCTAGACAAAATTTCGTGAGTATCTTGAACACAACAGTTTACATCTGAGTGCAAAATTTCGTTCGAGAGTTTCGTATATACGGCACATTTTCAAAATTCGATAATTACAGACATCGTGACGAAATGATATAGCCCTCGGGCGCTCAAAAAATACAACAGATAGTTGATTCCTTTTTCGAACGATTCTTGAGATTAATTTCGCAAATAATAAACAAAAAGCGGTTTCCTTTGATCTCGAGCATCCAACGTTAAAATATAAGTAGATGAAAGTCAAAGTTGAAAATACATATCAGGAAGGTCCGACTTAGAAGTATTGAATAACATTATACGGCCAATGAACATTACTTATCTATATTTGATAATATAATCATTATAATTATTTCAATATTGCCGATGGGATCGGATGGGACAGTTCACAATTGTGTCGTTGGTGAAGTTTACGATGTCCACGATGTGAGTGGAAATATATTTGAATATAAAATTAACAATATCTTCTTCTTCAAAATCATTAATTCATTGATATATTCACGTGCAACAGAATTCGAAAAATTTGAACAGCATTTCATTTTTTCATACTTGGAAAATTTATATCCCTTCCAGAGAATATTCCTCTGGTGTGTTCAAGAAATATTCAATCAAGAATATTGAAATAGTAGTTTCGAAACTATCAGGAAAAAAATATTTTGAACGGCCATATTTACGGAACCTCTGATCTTATTTCGCTCATTGATGAACGTGACCGCGATCCAAACCTACCCTGAGAATTTCAAGGTCCTAGGCCTTACCGTTCAAAAGTTACAATTTTCTATGGTTCTGGTCATGCGATCTGGACAAAAGATTGCTTCAATATATCGTTCTCGATTAAAATACAAAATTCCATCTCGATCGAATCCGTAGTTTCGAATTTATCGAGAAAACAAAATTTCAAACGACCGTATTTGCGGAACCCCTCGTACAATGTTGCTCATAGATGAACGTGATCACAACATTCGAGATCCACACATATCCTGAAAATTTCAAGTCCCTAGGCGTTTCCGTTCAAAAGTTACAATTTTCTATGGTTTCTATGGTTCTGGTCATGCGATCTGGACAAAATGTCACATGTAGCTGGAACACCTCATTTTCCATTCGAGTGCAAAATTTCATCCCGATCAAATCTGTTGTTTTCAAGTAATCAGGGAAACAAAACTTTGAACGGCCATATTTACGGAACGCCTGGTGGAAGTCTGCCCATTAACCAACGAACTTAGCCGAGGCATTCGGGAACTGAACCCACACTGTAAATTTGAAGTCTCTAGGTTGTTCCGTTCGAGAGTTATCGTGCTTACGGCCGGACGGACGGACAGACTCGAATTTTCCGACGGATTCGTCATCAGTGAGTCGAACATAGTCGATTGAGACCATTTTCGGCTCAAAATTCGAAAAATACAGACATCGTGACGATATGATATAGCCCTTGTGTGAGTTGTACGAGTGCTCAAAAATTGGTCCGAAACAAGTATTTTGAAAAAACTGACAATGCCTGTCTTTCACGAATTTGATACACAATCCAGACACACTTCTTTCGCATACTCTAGGCAAATTGGACTCTGGCATTCGTGACAAACATATGCCAGATATGGGGGGTACTGGGGGTAATAACCCCCCCAAGACTTCCAAAATATAAAGCTTCAGAATTATCGCCAAGACTTGATGGGGACCTGACGAAATTTTTTTATCGATTATCCCCCCAAGAAAAAAAACATCTACGCCCTTGGCCGTTCTTCTTTTTTTTCGATAAGAACAAAGAGAGCAAATTTCTCTTTTTGAGCGCTCGTACTACTTACACGAGGGCTATATCATTTCGTCACGAGGTCTGTATTTTTCGAATTTTGAGCCGAAAATGGTCTCAAACGACTAAGTTCGACTCACTGATGACGAATCCGTCGGATAATTCGAGTCAGTCCGTCCGTCCGGCCGTATACACGATAACTCTCGAACGGAATGTCCTAAAAACTTGAAATTTTCAGGGTAGGTTCAAATCTCGAATGCCGCGGTTAAGTTCGTTATCGGGCAATATTCGCCCAGGGGTTCCGTAAATATGGCCCCTCAAATTTTTGTTCTCCTGATTATTTCGAAACTACAGATTCGATCGAGGTGAAATTTCGTACTCAGATGAAGAATAACGTATTCAAGCTACATGAATAATTTTGTCCAGCTCGCATGACCAGAACCAAAAAAACCATAGAAAATTATAACTTGTGAACGGAAAGGCCTAGAGACTTGAAATTATCAGGATAGGTGTAGATCTCGAATGTTGCGGTCACGTTCATCAATGAGCAAAATTAGACTATGGGTTCCGTGAATATGGTCGTTTAAAATTCAGTTTTCTTGATAATTTCAAAACTATGTATTTGATCGTGACGAAAATTTGTATTTGAATTGAGAATGATATATTCGAGCTACATTTTGCCCAGATCGCATGATCAGAACCATAGAAACCATAGAAAATCATAACTTTCGAACGGAAAGGCCTAGGGACTTGCAATTTTCAGGATAGGTTCGGATCACGAATTGTGCGGTTACGTTCATCAATGAGCAAAATTAGACTCAAGGTTCCGTAAATAAAGGCGTTCAAACTATTTTTTCCTGATAATTTCCAAACTACTTATTGGATTGGAATAAAATTTCGCACATAGATGAAGAATAATGTATTCGAACTACATGCCCAAATTACCAAGACAATAGATACCGAAGAAAATTCTAGCGAATTATTGAATAAAAAATTGGTCACTGACGTGAATTCTGGATTTTCGCCTCAATTCGATTTTTTTTTGACATCTGCCAAAAACTTTCCAATTGGTTTCTAAAACTGAATAATGCGAATCTACCTACAAGGTGCATGTACGTGCGCGCAAAAGCTCCTGCCTTCACGGCAGTGCTTTTCGTAATTTTTTTTAATGTTTCTACTCAGTGTCAGTATATTTTCAGCTCTTCATTTCACTTTTTATTGTTACGTTAATACTACCTATACGTCTACGAGACGTTTTTTTTGACATCTGCCAAAAACTTTCCAATTGGTTTCTAAAACTGAATAATGCGAATCTACCTACAAGGTGCATGTACGTGCGCGCAAAAGCTCCTGCCTTCACGGCAGTGCTTTTCGTAATTTTTTTTAATGTTTCTACTCAGTGTCAGTATATTTTCAGCTCTTCATTTCACTTTTTATTGTTACGTTAATACTACCTATACGTCTACGAGACGGCAATCGATCTTTCACTAAAGATATCTCGAAAACTAGACGATGCACGACAATCAAATTCAGGGTACTAAGTGAGTGTGGTACGGTGATAAATTACGTTGAAGGAAAAGGGCAGAAGTTGAAAGGGAGAGGTCATCTGACGAATTGGATGAGGTAGTGGAGTCTCTGAGACGTATGATTTGTGGTTAAGTGTTAAAATACTCAGAAATTAAAGGGAATCTTCCCTTTGGAATATCATAGGAATGTTGAAACTTTGCATCAAATAGAACATTCGGAGAATATTCCAAATAGAAATAATCTTGAGTAAATCCAGGAATATTCATTTAGGAATATTCTAGGTTCCATCAAGGGAGATTTTTCGGATATTCCATTCAGAATATTCAAATTGAAGTTATGCAGAAATATTATGTACGAAATATTCGTGCAATATTATAAGAATACTCAGAAATTATAGGGAATATTATAGGAATGTTGAAACTTTGCTCCAAATAGAACATACGGAGAATTTCGGAATAGAAATAATCTTGGGTAAATCCACAAATATTCATTCAAGAATATTCTATATTTCATAAAGGAATATTTTCGGATATTCCATTCAGAATGTTCGAATTGAAGTTATGCAGGAATATTCTATATATTAAATATTCGTGCAATATCATAAGAATATTCAGAAAATATAGGGAATATTCTAGGAATGTTAAAATACTCAAGAATTATAGGGAACATGAATTATTATGAATTATTCTAGGAATGTTAAAACTTTGCACAAATAAGAACATTCGGAAAATATTCCAAACAGAAATAATCCTGGGTATATCCAGAAATATTTATTCAAGAATTTTCTAGGTTCCATCAAGGAATATTTTTCGGATATTTTATTCAGAATATTCAAATTGGAGTTATGGAGGAATATTCTATATGAAAAATCGCGCAATATAAGATTATTCAGAAAATATAGGGAATATTCTGGGAATGTTAAAATATTCAGAAATTACAGGGAATATTCCCTATGTTATAATTTTATCAAAATCAAAGAGGAGACCATGTGCTACTCGCCTTTCTGTATAAAATTCTTTCAGATGTTTGAGTTGGTTCGAAAAGATTTAACTTCGATTGATGCTTCCAGGTACTGGTTTTTCCCATTGCTTCTTATGCTATCGAGCGTTTACACCATAGATGGAAAATGTACTACAAAGGATGGCGGTTACCACATACCAGGACGACTGATTCTGCTACAATGCAATTCAACGAATCAAGAAGAATTTTCGGAATATATGAACGTTCTCAGTTCCAATTCAAGTAGAGATGGACTAGAGTACAAAATAGAAATCCGAGATTCCCATTTACCTTGGAACGAGATACTTTCCATCTACTCGGAAGTGAGGCTCCAAGGTTTGGCCATAAGAAATTCCAGTATCACCAGTGTCACCACCCGATTCGACTTATACTCTCAACTGGATCTCAGTTTCAACGACATCAAAGATTTGAAATTCTTGAAAATTCTATATTTTCCAATGATAGAAACTTTAATTCTGCATGACAATAAAATCGAATTTTTAAACGGTTCGGAGTTGGACGATAATAGAAATCTCGATGAGTTGGATCTGAGTTATAACAACATCAAGAATTGCTCCCAACTGAACACTTGGAGGTTATCTTCGTTGAATCTCAGTCATAATTCGATAGAGCACATAGGAAATTTACTGACCAATTTGAGGTTCATTCGAATAGCAGATTTCAGCTATAACAAATTGAAACATGTAAACGCCGTAGATTTTGGCAGTCTAAAATACATGAGGTTATTGGATTTGAGGCACAACGATATCATCTCACTCCGATACGATGCTCGGTCGTTTCCCAAGGAAAAAACCAGGTTTTGGATTGATGGTCCAGGAATGGTAGAACCAGGAATCGTAGATCTATCCTTTAATAAAATTGAAGATTCCGATGATTTATTCGTTGGTACGAACGTTACGTTAAAATCGATCAGTCTGGAGGGTAACGGTTTGAAAGATTTGGCCTTTTTGAAGTCGATTAACCAGGACCGGGATATTCGAGGCGATTCCCTCATATTCCGCAATAACCAAATAAAAACGTTGTATCCTTACAACTTCGACGGTTTCAAACTGTTAAAGCTCGACTTATCCTACAACGAGATTGCATCGATACCTTCATTCACTTTCGATGGCTGCGATGTGAAGGAGTTGTACCTGGAACGAAACAGGATAACGTCGCTGAATTCCAGTTTCTTAGGTCTGTCCGTTCTGGAACTGTTGAATTTATCGTTCAACCCTTTGACAACCTTAGATGGATTAATTTTTAGGGATTTACAACTGGGATCGCATGTACGACTCAGGTCGCTCGATCTTTCCCACTGTCTCTTGGGGAAGTTACCGGATGGTCTCTTCGACAACATGTCGATATCTGAGATTTACTTGAATAATAACAGTATCGAATCGGTTGAACCTAACACTTTTCCACCTTTGGATGTTTTAGATTTGAGCTGTAATAAAATTAGGGATCTGAAAGGGAACTCTTTCTCCGGTCTCGTATTAGCCAAATCGTTGAATTTGTCTTACAACCGTATTGGATCTTTGGATAACGTTTTCAATAATACGAAGATCTCGAAGGTTATCCTGAATGGTTTGTCGCTGACGAAGTTATCAGAGAAAGACGTGAGAGGTTTGGGTTGGTTGGAATCTCTGGATTTGAGCAACACCGGTATCGAAGAAGTGGGTAACAACACTTTTGATCGATTATCTTTGAAAAACCTTAGTTTGGATGACAATTTTATCAGGGTGATACCAAGGAACTTCTTTGGTTTCAATAAAAGGTTGAAGTCGTTGAGTGTTGTACGAAATCCAATTACTAAAATCTCACCCGACTGTTTTCCTCATATAATGAAATTAGAATTTTTATACTTAACAGTTAATGGTGAGATCCAAAAAAACGCTTCTTGAATTTGCTGTTTCTCAAGGAGTTGCACATTCTCCACTCCTCAGTAACCGAGATACACAAAGACAGTTTCGAAGGCCTCGTCGGTCTCACCAAGCTCAATTTCGAGAATTCAACGGTGATGAAAGTTGAAGCCGGTGCTTTCCTAGGCTTGAAAAATGTCGTAGACTTCGACGCGAGAAATTTGTTCGCCAATACCAGCGCTTTAGAATCGAAAACTTTCATCGGTTTGCAGAGTTTACAAACCTTGAACTTGTCTAGAATCGGGATTGGGTCAATCGAAGACGGCGCTTTCTTGGGACTCGACAGTTTGGTCAATTTGAGCCTCGATCATAACAGGATTGGAAGTCTGTCTAAGAACGTTTTCTCAGGATTGAACAAAGTGAAATTTTTAGATTTGTCGTTCAATAATTTGGGCGGGGGAGAATTCGAGTTTCCCAGGGGGGTTTTCGGGGAATTGATCGAGCTCCACCTCCAACACAACCGAATCTACAAATTTGATGATGGCACGTTCTCAAGCCTGGATAATCTGAGGTTTTTGGACCTGTCTTATAACCACATGATGAATCTAGACGAACATCTCCTTCTTCCACCGGAAAGTTTACAATTTCAGGCTATTAACTCGAAGGACCTATATGAATTACGTTATACTGATTTCGAAGGAATTGGTGGAAATAAATGTCCCAGCCACCCTAAACAATATGTTGAGATATTTCGAAGGACGTAGGGTAGATTACATTGAGATTTAAAAACTGAAAACCTCAGGGGAATTTATTCTGTTCGTTAATTGTTTTAGTGGAAATACAATCGAATTTATCAATATTTTCTAAATAAATCAGTTGTTGATTCATTTTTTCCTTTATGTTTATGGTACAAAATTATAGTAAGCTGGTATATTTTGTTTGAGGAAAGATGAATTCAGAGAAAACATATCAAACCCAGAGTTTATTGTAGATAGAGTAGAAAATAAATCACTATATAGATCTTAAAAATTAGTATATCAATACAAAATCTAAAAAAAATTGACGAATTCAAAGAGTATTTTGAAATAAATTTCGAGATCCCGAACTGGAACAAAAAAACTTATGTCTAGAAGAGTACAGCAGAGTTTTAAATAAAAAGGTTTACAATCTTACTCTATTGCTTTTTTTAGTTTCTCCGAAGAACTTGTGCATGTTAAAAATATTATCATCGATAAATGAAAGTCATCAAATTGAATAGCATAAATTTGATATATACAAAATTTATGTTTGTTTAAAACGACTAACCTTATAAATTTTGTACAGTGTAAATACAACCAAAATTCAGAATTTCACAATGAAGGATATAAAAGAATATAAAAACTATCTTGTTGATTTCAAGTAATCACAACAACCAATCGATGTACATAAATGCGAATTATCGTGATCCTAGGCCTTCATATAACTCACTCTAATAAAAAATTGGAGCACCAAAAGTACCGATATGATATTCATAACAAAAAAATTACAATAGAAAACATTACAATCGTTCGTATGAAGTAACATTCCTTCAAAATTAAATTTTTGTCTTCAATATTATACAATAACTATTTCGAATAAAATTATTAAAGAGACAATTGTCCAAAGAACATTTCACATAAATTAAATAACTTCTGGGAGTTGTAAAAAAAATGTGTTTCTAGAAATTGCTCAGAAGTTTATCACTGTGTTCGATATATATCGTTGTTTTGTGGGCGAGTTCGTAATGATCGAGACAATGAGCCAACAGAATGAGAGGTTCTCAATCAAGATCTGCCCCAGCTCCGGAAGAATCGATATTATCGATCTCAGGCAAGATACAACAAAATATAGAATGCAATGAAATGATCAACTTTGAGCGTTTGGCATTTAGATATGATCCCACAGTCGATTATGCTAGCAATATATTGGTGTCTTTTGGAAATACTGCAATGCTCTGAGATATTGAAATGAACCCCAAGGATTATGTTGTTTGAATGGAAAAATCAAATTGTAACAACTAACAACGCCACCAGAACCTTTGAATTCGTTACTTTCAGTACAAGAAACGCTATCTAAACATTCCTTGTAGAATATTAAGCATTACCAAATGACATCATTTGGTTCAAACATAATTGAGGGAGGAGGTTTCAATCCAACATTCAAGGTATTCTTTTTGAGCTTCGCTAAGTTTTTTTGAGCGCTCGTACTACTTACACGAGGGCTCTATACTTTCGTCACGATGTCTGTATTTTTCGAATTTTGAGCCGAAAATGGTCTCAATCGACTATGTTCGACTCACTGATGGCGAATCCGTCGAAAAATTCGAGTCTGTCCGTCCGTCCGTCCGTATACACCATAACTCTCGAACGGAATTTCCTAGAAACTTGAAATTTTCAGGGTAGGTTCGAATCTCGAATGCCGCGGTTAAGTTCGTTATTGGGCAGAACTCGCCGTGGTGTTCCGTAAATATGGACGCTCGAAATTTTGTTTTCCTGATTACCTTGAAACTACAGATTCGATCGAGATGAAATTTTGCGCTCTAATGAAAAATGAGGTGTTTAAGCTACATGCAAAATTTTGTTCAGCTCGCATCACCAGAACCATAGAAACCGTAGAAAATTGTAACTTTTGAACGGAAAAGCCTAGGGACTTGAAATTTCCAGAGGATAGGTGTGGATCTGAAATGTGGCGTTCACGTTTATCAATGAGCAGAATTATACTAGGTGTTCCGTATTTTAACAAGAATGATACATTAAAGCAACATTATGTCCAGATCGCATGACCAGAACCATAGAAACCATAGAAAATTATAACTTCCGAAGGGAAAGGCCTACGAACTTGAAATTTTCAGGGTGGGTTTGGATCGCGAATTTCACGGTCACGTTCATCAATGAGCGAAATTAGACGAGGGGTTCCGTAAATATGGCCGTTCAAAATATTCTGTTCCTGATGATTTCGAAACTACCGGTTTGATTGGAATGAAATTTTGCACCTAGCTGAGGAATAATGTATTCAAACTACGTGCAGAATTTTGTCCAGATCGCATCACCAAGACCATAGATATCATAGAAATTATCGAAAAAAAATTGGTCAGCTGAAGCACAGACAAAGTCTGGAGTTTCGCCTTAGTTCGAGAATTTTTTTGACAGCTGTCGAAAATTCCTTCAATTGATTTCTAAAACTGGAAAATGCGAATCTACCTACAAGGTGCATGTACGAGCGCTCAAAAGCTCCTGCCTTCACGGCAGTGCTTTTCGTAATTTTTTAGCTCTCGTTCTACTTACACGAGGGCTTTATCATTTCGTCACGATGTCTGCATTTCTAGAATTTTGAGCCGAAAATGGTCTCAATCGCTAGGTTCCGACTCACTGATGCAAATTCGTCGTAACATTCAAGTCTGTCCGACTAAAATTCTGCCGTCCGTATACACTCTCGAACGGAACGACCTAGAAACTTGAAATTTTCAGTTTGAATCTACCTACAAGGTGCATGTACGAGCGCTCAAAAGCTCCTGCCTTGAAGGCAGTGCTTTTCGTAATTTTTTCTATATCGAACATCTCACACATTGATCATAACAGATACCTACCTACGAATATGAAAATTCTTTTGAGACTCATAAACAAGGCTGAGGATAAGAGTAAGGGTTATGGTAAAGGTCGGGTTAGGTTGAGGTTAGGTTAGGGTTAATAATAATCCAACGTATACTTTAGCCACAGCAACGCGTGGTCGGGTCTGCTAGTTGTTCATATTTCAAAAGTATACTGAATAATTGTAAAATATCTCATCAATTATAATATTTTCCATATTTCATGGATAGTTTTCATAAATGAAAATAAAAATTGACTTTCTTAAAGTATTCAACACCGAGCACTAAATAATTCACAAATTGGTTCATATATTGATAGTTATAGTACAAATTTCATGTCAAAATTCTTCATGTACTAAAGGGTTTTTCATTAGAAGCGCTCGATCTTTGTAACGCAATAAAACAAATTGTGAAAATGATAGTGATCTTTCTTTATTTTTATTAAAAAGTACATATGTTCACATTATGTTTTAAAGATTATATCAGGTGAATGTCCACCGCGGCATTGCCTGGTTTGTTGGATAGCCAATTTTTGATGACGCTATCGCATAAAAGTGGCTCGATCTCAGCAATAACGCCTCTAATATTGGCCTTCAAGGTGCCAACCATCCGAAGTTTGTTAGCATGGACCTTATGCCCTTAGCCCTAAGTCCTTATGCAGGATTGGCCAAGTTGTCGTCGAAGCCTGGCCAAGTTCTTGAGCCCGACGCAGAATAGACTGTTGCGGATTTTCATGCACACTTGCTCTAACTACAGCAATATTTTCAAGGGATCTTGTGTTTTGCTGACGTGCAGGCACTTTTTGATCTTCCACAGACCCAGTTTATTGAACGGCAAATTGTGTATTCTGCAGGACGATTGACGATACCTCAAATTGCACGGAGTGCACGAAATGTTCGTCGAATGGAACATTGATTTTGATAATAATTTGTAATTTCGACGGGTTGCTCATTCGTGTAACGCTCCATAATAAAATGTAGAGACTAACTGAATACTGATGTCAAAGATAGCACCTGTGTGACAATCGAGTTCGTCATACGCCGTTGTCAAACATCGAGCGTAACTATTGAACCCTTTACATAGATTCTTAATTTTTTTTCTTTCTTATTTCTCAATATATATAACTGCCGGACGGACAGACTCGAATTTTACGACGGATTCGTCATCAGGCAGTCGAACTTTGTCGATTTAGACCATTTTCTGCACAAATTTCGAAAAATACAGTCATCGTGACGAAATGATATAGCCCTCGTGTAAGTAGTACGAGCACTCAACAAAATTAGAGTACAGGCGCTTGCGAAATGTAGTTAATCACGCTATAACAAGGGGAAAACGGAGGTATTCTCAGGATTCGTCAATGTTCGCATCCAGCGGGGAACCAATGCGGGAGCTGAGGTCTTTGGGAATCTTGAATCAGTCGCGGTCAGTTGTCGGGTTGAGTTTTGAAGATCCTAATGAAATCAATGACTGTTTTTAAATATTCCGAGTAATAATTCTGACCAATCGATTATTGACTATTACAGATACAGTCCAAAAAGTTCTGGACGCTTTTGTTACCGGCTGGAAGATGAAACTGAAATAATTACTAACCTCAAAAAAATCAAGAATAGTGCGCCGGGTTCTGATGATATCGCGATATCGTTCATTAAAATTTGTTGTCTTCACATTCTCCCATTTCTTGTCAACATTTACAGTATTTTGAGTATTTTGCTCAGTTCAAATAGTACGAGAGCTAGCAACGTCGGGAAAACAAGCATTTCAGGTTACGGGCTATCTGGCTGGCGGTAGTGGTTGCGTTCATCAGTGCGCATCCTACCTGTACAGGTAAAATATCGATTTTTCAAATCATTTTAAGAAGTTTTTTTTTTTTTCTATTATTTTTATTGAATTTTTCGCAACATGAATCTATTATTGCCAGATATTTTAATCGTTGTTTAAATTGTGCCAGACGCTAATTTTGAATTGAAAAAAAAATTTTTTTCAAAATATTTCAGTATGGCTGAAATTTTTATATGATGTTATTTAAGTATCTAAAAACCTAAAATTAATTTGCCAAACAATAATTCGATTGTTAAACCTTCAGCCAGACCGATCTAAAAGTGAAAAGTGATGTGGTACCATTTTGCTTGGTCTAGGAATAGTTGTCGAATAAATTACAGAGAAAGAATTAAAAACTATTGAATTAAATGTGGATTAACATAGCATCAAAATAATTATTTATTTTTGTGCAAAATTAAGGTATTAATCAATCTCAAGGATGAAAGTAAACAAAAATTATATTTTTTAATCCATAATTGTGTCACAAAAAACGGAGGCATCTTGATAATTATCATCATCATCATCTTCATCTTTGCTGTCATTTTCATTGTCATCGTCGTCTTTTGGATTATCATCGTCATCCTTGAGATTGATTATTACCTTAATTTTGCACAAAAATAAATAATTATTTTAATGCTATGTTAATCCACAATTAATTCAATAGTTTTTAATTCTTTCTCTGTAATTTATTCGACAACTATTCCTAGACCAAGCGAAATGGTACCACATCACTTTTCACTTTCAGATCGGTCTGGCTGAAGGTTTAACAATCGAATTATTGTTTGGCAAATTAATTTTAGGTTTTTAGATACTCAAATAACATCATATAAAAATTTCAGCCATACTGAAATATTTTGAAAAAAATTTTTTTTTCAATTCAAAATTAGCGTCTGGCACAATTTAAACAACGATTAAAATATCCGGCAATAATAGATTCATGTTGCGAAAAATTCAATAAAAATAATAAAAAAAAAAAAAACTTCTTAAAATGATTTGAAAAATCGATATTTTACCTGTACAGGTAGGATGCGCACTGATGAACGCAACCACTACCGCCAGCCAGATAGCCCTTATGACGTCCGGGGGAGTGAGAGAGATAGCATATCTAAAAACTGGCCTACCTGAAATTCTCTCTCGAAAACGTTGCTAGCTCTTAGACTAAAGGTTTCCCACTTCTCAAAAGCGAGCTCGAGTCACACCTATTCCAAAGAATAGTGTTCCCTTTCTGACCGAATGCCGATCAGTATTCTGCCTGTTGTGTCCAAGTTATTGAAAAAGTGGAAAATATTATGGCAGTTCAGCTTTATGAGTACTTTGAGCTCAATAGGATCCTCCCTGCGAATCAGTCTGGCTTTCAGCAGGGTTATAGTACCACCAGTGCTCTTCTTGATGTGACTGATGACATTTTGCAGTCAATTGATGATTCAAAGTGTTCAACTTTGTTTTTGTTGGATTTCAGGTTAGCATTCGATACTATGAGGCATGATATTCTTATTGCAATTTTGGAGTCCGGTGGTGTGTCGGCTCTTGAACTTTTCGGCTCCTATCTCACTGGGAGGTCCCTTTTTGTGAAGTTGAGTGGTAAAATTTCAAGTGTAAAATATGTGCTTAATGGGGTATCTCAGGGCTCGGTCCTTGGCCTCTTCTTTTTATAATATACACAGGCCAATTTAATATATTTATCTTGCACGGCAAGGTTCACATGTATGCTGACGATTTTCAGATTCTTTTCGATTTCTTCGTAAACGATATGAACACCGCAACCATTAGAATAAATGAAGATCTGAATCGTTTAGCACTAGTAACGGAAAAACATTCTTTGATGATAAATGTAAAGAAATCATTTGCTCTTGTTTTCGGCTCTAAAACAGGTCGAAATTTTGTTGGGAGTAATTTCAGGCCTGTGAATGGTGGAGATACCATAAATTTTGTAGAGGGTGCTCTGGACTTGTGTCTGATTGTGGACGATATGTTGAGGTTTCGTCAGCATGTGGCATGTTTGGTTCGGAGAGCTTATGGCGTCTTGAGAATGCTGTACCACCATAGGTCTTATTTGCCAATAACTACGACAGCGGTCCTATGTGATAGTCTAGTCTAGTCGAAATTTAATTACGGCTCGCCTGTTTATAGTTTTTGTCTTGAATAGGAGTCATTGAGTCGAATTAATCGTGTTTAAAATAGCTGTATAAGGTTTATATATCTGTACCTCAGAGCAAAAGGGTATCAAGTCACAAAATGTGAGTTTCCCAGGAGAGCGTTTTTCGTTTGATTCGCGTTGTAATTAAGGACTTGATACTATGTTATTTTCTCTGAGGTACGGATATGGAATCAGAAAATTCCAACATGTCTCACATAAGTTGAAGGAGCTTTGGTGGTTGCGTATGAAAACTTGTTTTGAGTATTATGCCCTCTGACCCTACTATAAGATCATAGTAATGAAACGTCCCCCCTATCTTCACAGAAAACTGAGGTATAGGACGGATATACATAATTGGAATATAAGGCATAGGAATCTGCTCTCTTGTCCCCAGCACATAACATCGATTTTCCAGAGAAGTTTTAAATATAATATCGATACCTTCTTGCCAAATTATCGTAAGCCTCAACGTAGTACGTTGAGGCTTACGATAATTTGGCAAAAAGGTACCGATATAGTCAAGCTTCACAACGCAGTTCCAAATTAATATGAAAAAATTACACCGGCTAGATTCAAGCGAGAAATCAAGGCTCATCTCCTTCACAATATGAGTGTATATTTTTTCGTCCACGACAATTGAATAATATATGTATTTCGAATGCTTTTGATGAAGGAAAATGACAGTCATTAATCAAGCACGTGGATAATAGGCGTCCATAGTCCATTTAAGAATTATTGATATCGAAGCAGGCCATGAACGTCCAGTCGAGGCTTTATTTCTAGTAACAAAAAGTAACTAAATTTCATCATAGAAATAAAACATAAATATAACCTAGAAAAGTGTTGAGTATACGAATTATCAGAATTAACGAATAATTAAGCCGGAATATTTCGATTGCATTTTCTACATGGGAGTTCAGGCTTGAAAGCGGAAAAATATCGTGGAATGCTTTCATATGAAATTATCTCATATAAAAGTCAACCATGGAAAATTGAAGATCATTCAAATAAATATTTATTTTCACTCAGGACCATGCAATATTTATTGGTATTGGAAATCTTGCAAAATTCTAACCATATAACTGTAAGAGTACCATTTTATTTCAGGATTCAAGAAGGATAATTAATGGAATTCTAGCAGGTAGCTTGTGGTGCAACAGAAAAAATTTTTAGATACTTCGCAAGCACAGGACCAAAAGAATGGAATGGAAAAAACGTTATAATGTATTAAGAAATAAGAGAGAAACAAAAATTAAGAATCTATGTAGTACATGAAGAATTTTGACATGAAATTTGTACCGAACTACCAATATATGAACCGATTTGTGAATTATTTATTGCTCGGTGTTGAATACTTTAAGAACGTCAATTTTTATTTTCATTCATTAAAACTGTCCATGAATTATTGAAAATATTATAATTGATGAGCAATTTTACAATTATTCAGTATACTTTTGAATTGGGAACAATATAGCATGTGTATTAACAGATACACAGTATAGCTAAAATGAATCAACTTAAAATATCTACGAATGATACAAGAGCAAAGATGAAAATCTAACTGAAAACTTTGTTTCCACGTATAAGTGTAGTGATTTGTGTGTTAATTGAATTAGCTGACATAATCCTATTGATGGGCATCCTTTTGCAGGGAAGCTTTCAATATTTCAATAACCCATTTATGAAATAATTCACCATTCATAGTAATTTTTTTCCATATACTAAAATTATTTTTTCGAAACCACAGAAATGTTAAGACAAAAACTATTTAAAACGAGAGGCCGAAGGCCTCGAGCAATTTTGAAATTGCGAAAAAAGAAAGGGACCGGGGGCGCGAAGCGCCCCCGCGTTTTCGAGAGGAAGAAACGGGCTTTCCTAAGGTACACGAAAAGTTGCCTACTTCCCATTCCAAAAGGACGAAAATAACGAACGGAAAAGGTCAAAAACTCGAAAAGACGCCAAAAGTTGACGCCGAACTATTGGATAGGCTTTTGATCCGCGGCGTCTCGGGGATCGAAAGCGGTCAAATTATCATCTCAAAGGACACGAGGTCTCCTTAATGTAATTTCGACGAAAATCCATCCACCGGTTTGCGCAAGAACTCGAATAGAAAAAGTATGATTTTTGACACCTCGAGAAACCCGAATTAATTTACTGGGAGCATAGATATTTCGTGACGTTCACCCCGTATTTCGTGGATAAAGCCCCGCCCCCTTCGATTGACATTATAGGACAGGACCGTTCTTGGCCATTCTGGCAATAATCAAAATTATTATTTTTTTTCTCTTCACCGAACTATTCGAAAATGTGAATCTACCCGAAAAGGAAAAGTCGAATCTACCTATTATGTGGATCTCCCGGCTTACTAGTTCAATTAACAGTTGTAAATTCTCAACTCCAAGATTATAAGTTTCCTTTAAATTTTCAATTCACAGATAAGTATGTGGTAACATTCGAAGGTGAACCTAGAGCCAATCAGATTCTTCAATTCCGAGGTTAGGTTAGGATTACCCAAAATGGGTGGGTAAGAATCAGGTAGGATTCAAATCTGGTTCAACACTGAACCATGAATATGCAACAGTATTTTATGGCTGAACCGAGTTCAAACTCCGGGTAGAGTTTAAACCCCGATTGTACAACTGGCCCTTTGAAAACATTATCAACTCTTGGGCGATTGAGAGACGCGTGTGGACAAAACTTACACAGTGAATTTCATTTCTGTTCACAGAAGTCATCAGATCAGATCAACAGATGACGAAATAGATGAATTTATTCATTTTATTACTTATTTATTCACGAATAGGAATGCACACAGGCGAACAGACACTCGAAATAGCATTCACTAGGATTTTTGCAAAAAGAAAGAAGAGGATTACGGAATTTGTAATATTGTACTGATTTCTGAAGATAAAATTGAACGCATTAAGCTCACAGTTTCTTAATTCTCTCATATTTAAGGATAAATATAGTGAATGTTGATGCAAGAACATTCTAATGTGTCAAAAATCCTTGTAACTTTTAGTGAACATTTTCTAGTCCTTATCATTAATACTACTGTCAAGAATCGGATCACATCCAGGAAAAAATCCATCAATTGTTCCAGCATTCAAAATAGTGCACTTTCTGCCTTTACCCTTGAATATACTCGGCAAACCTTTTGGATTATTTTCTAGTGACCACTGACGAATTTGAATATCCAAATTTCATCTAGATAAATGAATTTTTCGTTTTGTTTCATTAATTCTCGGTATTTATCACAATATCGTACTATTTTTATTATTTTTTTCTGTTTATCAGTAAGAATTTTTCTTCGATCAACTTTTTTGTATTTGTATCCAATTTTTTTTATGATATAATACTCGATATAATATAACGTTGACTTCGATCAATTGAAATCTAGGTGCTCTTTGGACAGTTCGAAAAGGATATCTGAACTGATATATTCATTGTGTTGAATTCTAGCAAAGACAAAGTCATTCAATGTCTCTTTGAGGGAATAATCGTATCGCACAGGTTTTCTTCCACTGCTAATTCCAGGCTGTAATGACAATAATAACATGCTAATATTCTACGGACAGGGCTTGGTGAAATCTGAAAATTTAAGAGATATTGATCAATCAGAATACACTTTGAGTCGGTGAATAACAGTTTACCTGAAACACTAGCGGAAATATATGCCAAATCTTCGAAAAACTCGAAGTAACACCGACAAACTGCCTGGCTTTCTCTTGTTAGGCGCGATGTATCTTGGTCAATTCCAGCCATTTTAATGGCATAAGACAAAAAATACTCAAATTCAGAGCAAATTTTGATAATTATATATTCACCAATATCTTCAATAAAATCATCAAAGCAAGATTTCTATGGGTAATGTAAGTGATATTCCTATACCAACCTGAATTCAGCAACCCAAAATATTACTGAATATTCTATTACCAACTTAAATTCGAGTTTTCACAGCCAACCGAGATGTCAATAATTCTTAAACGGAGTATAAAATGAATATCATTCACTCCATGCATAGATCATCTGACCATCGATTTGCTGGTTTTTTCATTCAATCTGACAGATTGAAAAGTATCTGAGACGTTCGAATTGTGCGGCAATTTTATTATTAATTATGAATACTTCATCGAAAATAAGTAGATTATGCAGATCGAAAGTGATGATGAATTATTCAGTACTCCACCAGAAGTCGGACTCCCGGAGAAATCACGAAATCTATACCTCTAAGTATTCAATCATTTTATGGATTGGAGAGCGGCAAATAAAATTGGACCATTTCCGGAGTCAGTTTCACTTGTATATTTCTCAAAATTATCAGCGAATTACAAATCTTCAACATTATGGTCACATTATTCCATGCTCAAGAGCACGCTTGCCATACATGAAGGAATCGATATCGAAAAAAATAAAAGACTGCGTTCAGTTCTGAAAAGGAAATCAGAAGGCTTTCAGCCGAAAAAAGCTAGAGTTTTTTCTGCGGAAGAAATAAAAAAAGTTCTTTCTGAAGCTTGTGATGAGAAATATCTTGCGATGAAGGTAAAAAATAGTAACATGTGATAAATGAGTAGAATCGGAATCAAGTTTTGACGTTTCTCGTAAGTTTGACAATTTCCAGCAATTACAAAAAATGAAGTTGACAACTCTATTTTAGGTATGTTGAAAATGCAGAATTATTCCAATTTTACCAATGAAGTCGTGGACAAAGTATAGTATTCAACTCGCATATAATTGCTATTATTTACTTGGGTGATTTGCGACACTCGCCTACGGCTCGTGTCGCAAACTTCACCCTCGTGAATAATAGCAGTCATTATATGCTCATTGGATAATATACTATTCTATTTTCTTCATAAATTGATCAATTCTCAATGTTTGAGATGCTCCATTTTTATTTTTGGTTCTTTTATTTTGTGGATTCTGCTCTATATATTTTTTTTAAATTTGTTTTTTTTTTGTCCATTTACTGCACATTCTGTTAATTTTTTCATGTGCCCATTCGAAGTTGTAATTGGAAACAAGGGTTAAGTGGTAGAGCACCTTCTTTCTGTTTTGGGAATAAAGACATTATTATTATTATTATTATTAGATAGGAATCTAGTACAAACGTCAAATGCACATCATGCTTGATTGAAAATATATTGGTTTCTTTTAATTTAAAATCTGTTCCGATATGTAAAATCTGTTTCATGATGCCTCTCATTATGAAACGGATTATGGGCATATGAGTGTATTATTTTTTCAAAGAAAAAAGAAAGAAATTAGTTTGTTCATGATATTGTGTCGTTTGTATTGGTAAATTTTATGTATATATATGAATGAATTTTGAACTTGTTTAATTGCTGTGTTATGTTCCTCTTACGAGGTTTTTCCTCAATGATACTATTTATTATGCTCTGAAGTAAAACCTATAAAGATTAGAAACGTTGGCAATTTCAATAAAGGCTGTTGTTACTTCGATATTTCACCAGTCCTCAAGTTGAGATTATCGAGTATTGAGTTAATACAAGGACGAGACTAGAATACTTGTATTATTATAGTTCAGGTGTAGAAAAAACGGGTTATGAGGCTAGAAAATCGTGAGAAATCATAACTCACGTCTATTTCTATATATAACTCACGTCTATTTTTCTGCACTCCACTCATTTGCATTTTCGATATCTCTTATTGAAATAATCTTCACAAATTACCGAAAAACATCGGACCTGGAAACTGCACTTGGCTCCAGTTCTTCGATGGGTCCATTTTTTCAAAAATTTGCTCGTGTTTCGAAAGGAATCATGACTCCGTCGAAGTTTGAAATGATTATCGGGAGCAACGTCAGGAAATAAAAATTCAGATGGCTATATCTACGGCACCCTTCGGCGGATTTCGCCCACTAGCGAACTCAACCGGCGCATTCAGACCCCGAAAGTAACCTGAAATTTCCAACCTTTATGAGTTATCGTGTTTACAGACCTAATTTAATTTGACCTCGAATTCTCCCGTTAGTTCAACATAAACGTTTGATATCTGTCTTGGCACAACATTCGAAAAATTACAGATATTTCGGCAAATTGATAACGACTTTTCATAGAAACATGCGCGTAAAAATGGCATAAAGAAGGTTAAAGACTTCTGTCAACTTTGGAAAGTAGTTTTATTTTTTATCATACATAAGTATTACCTTGTCTTGTGCAAAAACATAAACACTGAATTTAATTTCAATGCCTTTAGCGTAATTTTATGATATACGTATGATTTACCCACATATCATATCTCTGAGAGTATAAAGTTTTTAAACGAAGAAAAGTTCCGCAAAAGTGCAAAAAACTTTTATTCAAGAAGATAATCTATACCTTTGAAGAGTTTTAACATGTTTTGTTGGTCTAGTCTAGACTCTAGAATAGGTGTATGTGATGAAATTTATTCATTCTTGCCTATTTATTTAGGTATCTATTGATGTTTTTACCTTTTGACAAGTCATGTGATACTTGACGGCAATTGTTTATCATGAGCTACTTTGATATTCATGATACATTTTCTTCTTGCTCATGTTTACATGTATAAATGAATAAAAAAAATAAGTATGTGAATTTTTCAAGAATTATTAATTGTTTTTCAGATGTGCAGAGAGCATTCATCATTGAGAATTCGGGACGAGATGAAAAATTCGAAGCGAGTACAAGTATTCCGTAAAGAAATGTCAATCAACTACAGTTTAGAAGTCCATATATTGGAATGATAATTGTATGGTAGAATGCTTCCATTTGATAAGAACGAAATGTTAATTTCAATATTTAGATATGCTCAATGAAATCAAGGCCAACATTATGACGATTTAATCAAACGATTTCTATTTTATTTTTTTTTTATTCATTTTTGGATAAGACACTATAAAACTTAATATTTTTTCAATCTGCAATTTCTCGTTTCTTGAAAAAATATCTCGGATATGATCCTAAAACATTAAATTCGGGACACTCTTTATATTCTCCTATCAAATGGAAACTCTAAGATATCCAATCCAATAGTCAGGCTGAAAATACCCTCTGCAAGGGTATCGCTTCGAGCGCGACTGATTCGCTCGCTTCGAGAGATTAAAGAAATAATTTCGCGAGTAAACAATACACCGACCAGATATTTACCCAATCCGTTTTTAGGTGGACTCATATAACGACCACCAAATAAATAAAGGGCCCAATATTGTCATAAGAAATTATTTGTGGTGAAGCTTGTATCAACTACCGAACAAATAGTGTAGATCCGGAAGCAAAATGATATTAAAGTAAATATTTTTTCAATCGACTCTATCGATGTGAATACGATTTTATCGAGATTAAATTTTTTGATACAATGTTATTTTAGAACGCCATTTAGATGCTTCATAAGGAATGTGTTGTCCAAAATTTTCAGAAGAAAAAGGGATGCTACCTTATTTTCTTTTTGAGCGCTCGTACTACTTACACGAGGGCTATATCATTTCGTCACGATGTCTGTATTTTTCGAATTTTGAGCCGAAAATGGTCTCAATCGACTATGTTCGACTCACTGATGACGAATCCGTCGAAAAATTCGAGTCTGTCTGTCCGTCCGTCCGTCCGGCCGTCCGTCCGGCCGTATACACGATAACTCTCGAACGGAATGTCCTAGAAACTTGAAATTTTCAGGGTAGGTTCAGTTTCCGAATAGCTCGGTTAAGTTCGTTAATGGGCCAAATTCCACCAGGGGTTCCGTAAATATGGCCGTTCAAAGTTTTGTTTCCCTGATTACTTGAAAACTACAGATTTGATCGAGATGAAATTTTGCACTCAAATGGAAAATGAGGTGTTCAAGCTTCATGTGAAATTTTGTCCAGATCGCATGACCAGAACCATAGAAACCATAGAAAATTGTAACTTTTGAACGGAAAGGCCTAGGGACTTGAAATTTTCAGGATAGGTGTGGATCTCGAATGTCGTGATCACGTTCATCTATGAGCAACATTATACAAGGGGTTCCGTAAATACGGTCGTTTGAAATTTTGTTTTCTCGATAAATTCGAAACTGCGGATTCGATCGAGATGAAATTTTGTATTTTAATCGAGAATGATATATTGAAGCAATATTTTGTCCAGATCGCATGACAAGAACCATAGAAACCATAGAAAATTCTAACTTTTGAACGGAAAGGCCTAGGAACTTGAAATTTTCAGGGCGGGTTTGGATCGCAAATTTCACGGTCATGTTCATCAATGAGCAAAATTGGACTAGGGGTTCCGTAAATATGGCCGTTCAAAATATTTTTTTCGTGATAGTTTCGAAACTACCGATCGGATTGGAATGAAATTATGCACCTAGCTCAGGAATAATGTATTCAAACTACGTGCAAAATTTTGTCCAGATCGCATCACCAAGACCATAGATACCGTGGAAAATTCTAGCGAATTATCGGAAAAAAATTGATCAGCTGAAGCACCGACATGAAGTCTGGAGTTTCGCCTAAGTTTCAGAATTTTTTTGACAGCAGTCAAAAATTCCTTCAATTGATTTCTAAAACTGGAAAATGCGAATCTACCTACAAGGTGCATGTACGAGCGCTCAAAAGCTCCTGCCTTCACGGCAGTGCTTTTCGTAATTTTTTTTTGTAATGATTACATAATACTTTTTCGCATCTACCGTCTATTGAAAAAATACAGCAGTCAGAAAAATTACAGCAGCTTTTTGTCCATTATGCCGAATCAGATGTTACAGGAGCATAAGGGTTATTTTTTCGATAATTCGCTAGAATCTTCCACGGATTATGCGATCTGGTCAAAATTTGCACGTAGTTATTTCTCATCTATGTGCGAAATTGCATTCCGATCGAATCAGTAGTTTCGAAATTATCAGGAAAAACATATTTTGGACGGCCATATTTACGGAACCTAGTATAATTTTGTGCATTGATGAACGTGACCTCGACATTCGAGATCCGAACCTACCCTGAAAATTTCAAGTTTCTAGGTTTTTCCGTTATAATTTTCTATAGTTTATGAGGTGAGGGGCAGGCGATCTGGACAAGCATGTAGCTCGATCACGTCATTCTCCAACTGAGTGAAAAATTTCATCTCGATCGAATAAGTAGTTTCGAAGTAATCAGGAAAGCAAAATTTCGTACGGCCATATTTACGGAATTTTGCCTGATAATGAACTCAACCGTGGCATGCGAGATTTGAACCTACCCTGAAAATTTCAAGTTTCTAGGTCGTTCCGTTCGAGAGTGTATACGTACGGCAGAATTTTAGTCGGACAGACTTGAATGTTACGACGAATTTGCATCAGTGAGTCGGAACTTGGCGATTGAGACCATTTTCGGCTCAGATTTCTAAAAATGCAGACATCGTGACGAAATGATATAGCCCTCGTGTAAGTAGAACGAGAGCTAAAAAATTACGAAAAGCACTGCCGTGAAGGCAGGAGCTTCTGAGCGCTCGTACATGCACCTTGTAGGTAGATTCGCATTTTCCAGTTTTGGAAACCAATTGAGGAAATTTTTGGCAGCTGTCAAACAAATTTTCAAACTGAGGCGATAATCCAGACTTCAAGTCAGTGCTTTAGGTGACCAATTTTTTTTTCGATAATTCGTTAACATTTTCTACGGTATCTATGGTCTTGGTGATGCGATCTGGACAAAATTTCGCACGTAGGTTGAATACATTATTCCTCAGCTAGGTGCAAAATTTCATTCCAATCAAATCGGTAGTTTCGAAATTGTCAGGAACAGAATATTTTAAACGGCCATATTTACGGAACCCCTAGTCTAATTTTGCTCATTGATGATCGTGACCGTGAAATTCGCGATCCAAACCCACCCTGAAAATTTGAAGTTCCTAGGCCTTCTCCTTCGGAAGTTATAATTTTCTATGGTTTCTATGGTTCTGGTCATGCGATCTGGACAAAATGTTGCTTTAATATGTCATTCTCGTTTAAAATACAAAACTTTATCTCGATCGAATCCGTAGTTTCGAAATTATCGAGAAAACAAAATTTCAAACGACCGTATTTACGGAACAACTAGTATAATTCTGCTCATTGATGAACGTGAACGCCACATTTCAGATCTACAGCTATCCTGAAAATTTCAAGTCCCTAGGCCTTTCCGTTCGAAAGTTATGATTTTCTTTGGTTTCTATGGTTCTGGTCATCCGATCTAGAGATATGTAGCTTGAATATATCATTCTCCATAAGTATACAAAATTTCGTAACGATCGAATCTGTGAATTGGAAATTGTCAAGAAAACTAAATTTTAAACGACCATATTTACGGAACCCCTAGTATAATTTTGCTCATAGATGAAAGTGATCACGACAATTGAGATCCACAACTATCCTGAAAATTTCAAGTCCCTAGGCGTTTCCGTTCAAAAGTAACAATTTTCTATGTTTTCTATTGTTCTGGTGATGCGAGCTGAACAATTTTGCATGTAGCTTGAACACCTCATTTTCCATCAGAGTGCAAAATTTCATCTCGATCGAATCTGTAGTTTCAAAGTAATCAGGAAAACAAGCGGTCATATTTACGGAACCCTTAGGCAGATTTTGCCAAATAACGAACTTAACCTCGCCATTCGAGATTCGAACCTACCCTGAAAAATTCAAGTTTCTAGGACATTCCGTTCGAGAGTCATCGTGTATACGGTAGGCCGGCCGGCCGGATGGACAGACTCGAATTTTCCGACGGATTCGTCATCAGTAAGTCGAACATAGTCGTTTGAGACCATTTTCGGCTCAAAATTCGAAAAATACTGACATCGTGACGAAATGATACAGCCCTCGTGAAAGTAGTACGAGCGCTCAAAAATAGAATAGATAAATGTCACAGCACTACTGACAAATACAGGGGAACTACCGATCGTTGAATGCATTTCATAAGACTTTTGAAACATTATGTTTAGTAGGTCTATGATCAGTTTTTTCAGTCGATCGGTCATGATCAGTTTCACATCGCTGTAGGAATCTAATCTAATCTCCCCTCTGTACGAAGAACGAGCGCTCAAAAAAAATAGAAAAAAGTATGAGCAGAGAGACTGAACACGGAGCACCATACATTTCTTCGTAAGATACAAAAGCACAAATAAAAATCTCACTGAAAACTCTGTCTCCCTGTATAAATGTAGCGATTGGTTTTGGATTTGTTTACAGAATAAGCTGACATATTATTCATATTGAAGGGTATCTTTTACCCGAAAATTAAAACTGAAAAAGTAAAAGGCGATAGCAGAATAATTGAAAAAAAATATTCGTAACATGTTAAATATATTCATGGCCGTATCTAGGGGTTTTCGAAGGTGGCACTTGCCACAGGCGCAAGGTCCACAGGGACGCCAGAAGATAAAAAGAATATAAGCTCTAAGCCAAATAATTTGAAAGATCCCAACACGGATTTCCTCGCAACGAGCGATGCCGGCGAATAGACGAGTAGATTCTATGCGCCTTGCGGTATCTTAGGTTTAATTCTTATTTAGTTCATGTAGTTGTTTTGTGTCTACTGGATTTTAGTAAACAAGTAGGTACAATGAAATAAGGAAAATGCAATATTGAGGAAAGTTTTGTTGACTTTATTAATACTCGCTAAAAAACAAATGAAGGCTTACAAAATAAACCGTGGAAAAATTGCTTGCCGATAGCTCGGATATTGAAAATGTGAGAGGGCAGTCTTATGATAATGGGGCGGAAAAATTGAAGGATGTACAAGTTCGACATTTTGATATACAATCATGATAGAAAATTCAATTAATGCTGCTGAAGTAACCTCAATATTGAACGAATTATTATTATTATTTTTTTTTTTTTTTTTTTTTTTTTTTTTTCAATATCACAATTTATGGTTTTTGCAGATAGAACCGGGGTGTCGACCACCAACGATTCAATCCCTCGCCAGTATTCTTCTGATGGTCGAGCATGTTGACAATATTACTGCCTTTTGCATAAGGCTAATAATTTTTTGGTGTTCCCTTATACCCAACATTTTCAAGGCCCCTGCCAGCTCTCTATCTATAAGGCCATTAGCAGAAATGATTATTGGCACAATATGAACATTCTTCAGTTGGTAAATGTCCTTCAGTTCATTGGCCAAATCAGTGTACTTACTGATCTTCTCGCCCCTTGCTTTTCTGATGTTTTCATCGAGTGGTATACTGATGTCTATAACAAACGCAGTGTTTTCCTTTTTATTTCTGATCAGGATGTCAGGCCTGTTATGCCTGATTTCTTTGTCTGTTATCACCCCCATGTCCCAATACACCTTGACTCTATCATTTTCTAAGAAATCTGCTGCTTTATATTTGTAAAAGGGCTGGCTTTCTTTCAGGAGTTCTTCTTTTTTGCATATTTCTTGGTGTAAGATTCCAGCTACTTTGTTGTGTCGGTCCAAATAATCTTTCGGCGCCAGGTAAGTACAAGCTGAGGTAAGGTGTTGTATTGTTTCTTGTGTGGTGTTGCAAAGTCTGCATCTGTCATTACCTATTTCTTGTTTCAGGATGTTTTTGCGGTAGCTTCTGGTAGAAATGACCTGGTCCTGGATTGCATGAATGAATCCCTCAGTCTCCGGCATGAGGAATCCCTGTCCAAGGTAAGTGGTGGACAACTGCCAGTCAACATCTTGACTATGTAGTGCGGCAGCATACCTTCCATGGATGGCCTTATTTTTCCATTCCTGCTCCATTGAATTTATACTTTTTTGTTTTTCAGGGAGGATGCTACCAGCTAAGTTGAGAGGAGAGAGATTACCATCAGCCAAACTGAGAGCTCTATGAAGTGGATCATCAGATGTCTGGAAGTAAGTATATAGCCTCTGTAGTTGGTTCGTGTGAAGCATTTCCAGATTTAGTAGGCCTCGTCCCCCGCGGTCTCTTGGAAGGTACAAACGGTTACTCGATGAGATTGGGTGGTGATTCCTATATTTCGTCATAGTTGTTCTCACTGTTCGGTCCAGGCGTTCAAGGTCTGTTTGCGTCCATCTAATGACTCCGAATGTGTGTGAGATGACAGGAATCACCCAAGCGTTGATGGCAGATATAAGACTTTTGGAATACAACTTGGTCTTCATTGTTGTTTTCAGTCTTCCGATAAAGTTCTCTTCAACTATAGTTTTTGTCCTTTTTTGATCTATGGTAAGACTCTGTTGCAGACCTAAATATTTGTATGTGCATCCTTGTTGGAGACAGGTGAATTCCGACCCATCCGAGAGTGATATATTTGTTGTTTCTTGGACGGTTCCTCTTCTCGCATGAATGTAGGCGCATTTTTCCAATCCAAATTCCATTTTTATATCCTTACTGAACTCTTTAACGATCTCTAGTTGATTCTGTAGTTCGAGTTCGTTTGCAGTGTAAAGCTTCAAGTCATCCATGTAGAAAAGGTGCGTCAACTTCATTCTGGTTGATCTACTGATGACATATCCACGATTTTCTTTTTTCAGCATGAAGCTCAAAGGATTGACAGCCAGACAAAAAAGCAGAGGACTCAAACTATCCCCCTGAAATATACCTCTGGTGATGGCTATGTTGTCTGTTACATAAGATTCACGATTCACGCAGACGTTCAGCGAAGTTCTCCAAGATCTCATGCTCGCCGTAAGAAAATTGATTATAGTTGGGTCGACTTTGTATAGTGTGAGAATCCTTCTTATCCACGTGTGGGGAACAGAATCAAACGCTTTTTGATAGTCCACCCACGCAATGGAGATATTTCTTTTATTTTTTGTTGCTTGCTTGGTCAAGATCATGTCGATTATCAGGCATTCATTACTTCCCTTGCTGCCTTTTTTGCACCCATTTTGCTCTGAAGCTAATATACTATTGTTTACCACGTGTTCAGAGATCTTTCCTTCGATTATACTAGTGATGATCTTATAAATAACAGGTAAACATGTTATAGGTCTGAAATTTTTTGGGTTGTCCGTATTTTTGTTCTTAGGTAACATGTAGGTTATACCTTCTGTTAGGAAGCTGGGCATTTTTGATGGATCCTTAATAATTTCTTCGATCTTCTTCGATAATATCTCATGCGCGGAATGGAACTGCTTCCACCAGTAAGCCTGGACTCCGTCAACCCCAGCGGCCTTCCAGTTACTCTGCCTATTCATGGCAGTCCTTACGTCGATTTCGTTTACTTGAATTGGTTCCATGTCAGGTATATCCGAAACTCGTTCTTCCTCTTGTGATATCCAATAGGCTTCGTCACGATGATCTGTAGGTGATGACCAGATGTTTTTCCAGAACGCCTCCATATCACTCTTTACCGGTGGTTTGGCATTTCTGTCGATGCCAGCTCCTGATAGATGCCTGTAGAATTTTTTTGCATTCATATTGAATTCTTTATTCTGCTTATACCTATTTACTCTTTCATTATACCTTCGAATTCTTTTCCCTAACGCCGCTGCTTTCTGTTTCAGTATATCCATATATCGCGGGGGCGCTAAAGCGTCCCCGCTATTCTTTCGACTCCAAAAATGAGAAAATTTTTTTGAACCATTGATGAAACTTTCAGAAACTGAAGCAGTTAAATTTGGAATAGAAACAAAATTACATGAGTCAAGAAAACGAAAGAAACCCAAAATGCCAGGAGAACTAGCCATTGATGGAGCTCATCTTTTTAACGCAATACAGAACTAAGAATTGGACTCTTACAAGTGCTTGATGAAATAATGATACAAATTGAACAAAGATTTGTTGTATTGGACGAAGTGGCAGACGGCATCAGTTTTTTGAATGGAAGTGTTATTCAAACGATTTGAAGAAAAGTGCTGCAGATCTGCATGCATTCTCAATGGACATTGAAAGTTTTAAACTTAAAAGTGACTTAATTTTAGACAACTTTATTGAAATGGGACCATTACGATTATTGGAACGTATGTATGAGCTGACTCTCGAAAATATTTTTTCAAATCTACAAACGGCGTTGAGAATATTCCAGAGTTTGCCAGTGACAAACAACTGCTACTTGTGAACGTTCCTTTAGCAAACTGAAAATTATAAAGTCGTACCTTCGTTCCTCCTTGGGACAAGAATGACAATCCTCGCTATCGGAAAAGAAGTGACATGCACCTTAGATTACTCTGAATTAGTTGATATGTTGGCAGAAGTAAAATCGAGAAAAGTGAGATTTTTTACATTACTATACGATTGTGATTATCGGTTATCATTTTCTGTACAACTAACCAAAAAAGTTTTTTACCTTACGTTTGCGTAACTTTTAGTTAAAAAATATATATTTTCTCAGATATACGTTTTAACTATATAAATAAAAATATTTTGTTTTATTTTCTAGAATTTGATTTATTTTTATGCATTTTATTCGAATTGTTATTTCGATGTTTTCAATAAAAATAAGTAAATATCCTTAATATTGTGTATTATTTGAAAACTGTAACGAAAATATATGACTAAAATTATAAAAAATAATACTTCAAGAAAATATAATGCAAGAAGAAAAATCTACGCAAATTGGGGGCGCAGTCTGATATATTGTCACAGGCGCAATAGTACCTAGATACGGCTCTGAATATATTGAAAAGTGAGGCACTGTCTCACACCACTGAAATATTGTTTAACAATGAATTGTAAAAAGTTAAATTTGACACTCGGGAGGCCCTAACTCGATGCATTAGAAATGCGGCAATGTTTGTCCAATATAGACATAAAACGATCAAAAAAGCAACAAGAGCCCTTCGCTGACGAAGTAGATTGTACTAAGAGGTTAATGAAGGTATTTTGAACAGCGCTATAATTAACCCTTATAAACCGGCCAAATTTTTTTGTTGAGAATCAAGCAGGAATTTTTTGTGTAGACTAGTCATGAGGCTAGGAGCCAGGAGAAAATAAGAAAAAAAATTTCTGATCTTTACTTTTCTCAATACACGGCGTCCTTTTAAAACGACGGTAGGGTCACAGGGTACTAAAAATAAATTCAGAGGCATAATTATTTATTTGCAATAAACGGTTTAATTCAGGAATATGAACACAACAAAATATCATTTGGTATGAAAACTGCTAAAACAATCTTTTGGGTGTAATCCGATATCACATTTCCCACATCGAAAATTCCCGTCTATCAGTTCTTCATCGAAAAAACACTGGAATAGTTGCAAAGGCGAACGATTGTGTATTACGTGAGAAACTGAATTCCACATAGGAAAAGTTTTAATCAAGTCCTTTTCAAGGGTATAGTTGAATGATTTCGTTTTTTTCAATCTCAAATTTGACAATGGTATTTCGTCTTCGCTTTCCCATTCTGATTCATTTATATCATTTTGTCTGCGATTTGTTTCCATATAAACTTCTACACCACCCACTAATTGAGATCGCGGTAGGTTGTTCGGGCCGACGTCTTCATCATTACCAGAAGCTTCATCGGTGTTATTACTAATTTTTTTTATATCCCGACTATCCTAGGTCTCTGTGAGACCCCTCAGAAGCTCAGAGCATCAGAAGCTCAGAGCTTGTGCGAGTTAGGAGACCCGGTTGTGTTCTGTGAAGGCTTTGTTACTGTGTCCTTACCCATTAGCATTTGTCGGAGGAAATAGAATTATTTCGTCCGGAATATTATCGATATTTTCGAGATCTTCGAGAAGTTCATTCAGGGTAAGTGGTCTATGCCAATACCTGAAACCGCATAAAATAATTTCAAAAGTGAGATATATTTTCTTTACTTTCTTTATTACTATTTATTATGATTACCTTAGAGAATAAATGAAAGTAATGAAATAAAAAAGCCGAATCATCATCGTATCGCATAAACCTACCGTCCTTTTAAAAGGACCAACAACTTTGACGGCGAATAACCAAACTAATTTTCATAAACATCTTTATATTCTCGATTGGAAAGAAGAAATACTATATACTTACACAATTGAACATGAAAAAAGTCTGGACAATAATGAAAAAACTCACCTTTTATCACTATAATCACCCATGTTTGCTGAACAAAATTGAAGTACAGATCTAGGGGTTTCCCAGAAGGATGTAAAACGGGGATATGAATTCAGTTTATTATATAAATCAGAGTAACAGTTTTCTTCATGTAAATCCGTTGAAGCCATCTATGAGGTACAACCACAGTCTTTTACAGAGGTCGATAAATTAGACTGTATTTATCGACCTTTTAAAAGGACTATAGGTTCATATGGGTTAAAACCATGTTAATGTAGGAAATTTTGTTTGTTTGTAGTTACGCTCTATTTTTAAAACAAATGAGAATCTTATAAGAACATATGGTTTATTGGTATAATGTTACTCAACCGATTTTCGAATAATTTGTGGTTTATGTCATTCGAAGTTGTATTTTGGAATTACCAGAGCGGGTTCGCAGTCGTCGTGGAATATTTTCAGAAATTTTTTATTGTTGAATTAATTGAATTGAAGAAAAATAAATCAAGGTGATGTGGAAATAACAAACCTGCTTTGTAGAATTTTCAGGTTTTTTTTTAGCCTGTGTTCTCTAGCCTGACAAATTGAGCTTATGAAGTGATTGATTATTTTACGCACGGTAGTAGAAGAAAACAATATTTGTTCTTAGGAAATAACTCGTGGTACCCACTCAATTATGCTGCAGTTATACCGATTATCGAGCAGTGCAGAATTATCATTATTCGTTAACAGGCCAATTCCAGAAACCGCCCCTGAAATATAACTCCAATCATTCTCTGCCAAAAGGTTGGTTCGAGTCTCACCTCCTAGGAAACAAAGGCGTAAAAGTGGTAATAAATGGCTCAATTTTGCGTGTTTCGGTCACAACTGATAAAATAAATCACAGGCCAGTACATGAACGAACCCACGTTCCACTAATGAGTGCCAAAAAATCACGCAAACTCCATAACGAATGGGCAGACTAAAAGGTCACTTCAAAGTGGCAACGACAGCATTTCAGGAACGAATGCTCAAAAAAAAATGTTCGACTTTGGAATGGGAGTTTGTCGAATGACCCTGGCGTTGAGTGGAACAGAAGAGGTTCTACACACTAGTTGCAAATATTTTATTTTTTTTTATCGCGAAAACTATGGATTCTTGATGAAAAATACGGAATGTTACAGAGTTGGAACAGGAAACTTTTGTCATATGTTCGAGAGGTCATTACGAACATTAATGTCAATAAACAATTACGTAAATTCTTCTTCGATTTGCAGATATCGAGGTAAATCAAGAAAAAAGTAGTGTTAATATTACGTTGGGGAAAAAGTCTTTTCGTATTTTGCGCCCTTTTTACTCAACTAAGTATATCTCGTTCTTTATTGGCCTCATCACGTCTTACGATACGGCGTTGTAAAGGAGTGGTTTTTTACTATAAATGCTTCTTTTACAGTTTTGCTCGAACAATTGTGTGTCGAGTATGAAGGTTTCAAAGCAAGAAATTCGCTATATTTTAAATTTTTACTACGTGGATAGAATGTCGGATGACAGGTTAGCTAAGATAGCAAAGGAAAAAAACCCAATACACGTAGACCACCTGGACGACCACCTATAAGATGGTACGAAAGCTGGTCTTCATCATCCCAATAGCGCCTTGGAAAAACATTGATGCAGACACAGGACCTAGTCCTAACGTAAGGGGAAGAAGAAGAAGAAGAATACGTGGAGGAAAAAACGCGTCGAAAGCAACCAAAAAAATTTGCCATGTACACGGGGCCGAAACTCTTTCGGTTCTTGAAGCAAAACAGTGGTTCAAGCGATTCCGTGCTGGTGTAGTGGATGTGAAAGATGCACCACGCACTAGCAGGCCTGTCGTCGAAAATGTAGATAAAATCATGGCAAATATCGAGAACGACCGTCATGTTAGTCGTCTTAGCATCGCCCAAAAGCTGAACATCGATCATAAAACCGTTTTGAACCATTTTCAGAACACTGGATTAAAAAAAGCTCGATGTTCGGGAGCTACACGAGCTGACGCAAAAAAATCATAGACCAAATTTCCATCTGAAAATCGCTGCTGAATCGCAATAAAATCAACCCATTTCTGAAGCGGATGGTGAGTGGTGATGAAAAATGGGTTACTTATAACAATGTCAAGCGACACAGATCGTGGTCGAAATCCAACGAAGTGGCCCAGACCGTGACTAAGCCAACATTGACGGCCAGGAAGGTGTTTGGTGGATAGGCAGAGAGTGCTTTACTATGAACTGCTCCCCTGTGGTCAACCGCTCAATTTTGCCCTCTACTGTGAATAACTCAACTCTTTGAAGCTGGTGATCGAACAGAAGCGGCCAGCATTGGTGGATAGGGACAGAATGTGTTCAATCAGGACAACGCCAGGCCGCACACATCTTTGATGACGCGCCAGTAGCTTCGGGAGCTATAATGGAAAGTTCTTATGCATCCACCATATATTCCGGACCTGGCACCAAGTGTCTACCACCTGTTCCTGTCGATGGCCAACGCGCTTAGAGGTAAAAATTTGGCCTCAATAGGGGCAGGTAAAAATTAGTTGTCTGAGTTTTTTGAGAATAGGGACAAGGGGGTCTAAGGGAGGGAAATTATAAAGTTGTTAGATTCTTATTGGCAACAAGTTTTCGAACAGAACGGCGCATATTTGACTGAAATCGGATAATTGTAACACTTTCTATGAAGCCTTGAAATGAAGCGAAAATTACGAAATTACTTTTTCCCCAACCTAATATAATGAAATGTAGACAGAATTGAAGCGATTCTTGATACTAGGAATCGGTATTTGCAGTAACCATTCGATCTATAGAATTTTGCCGATTCATTTTTTTTCTTCAAACATTTTCCTCCTCCATTTCTTAGTTCTTCACGTGTGTCTTGTTTTTGTGCGCTCGTACTACTTACACGAGGGCTATCATTTCGTCACGATGTCCTTATTTTTCGAATTTTGAGCTGAAAATGGTCTCAATCAACAAGGTTCGACTCACTGATGACGAATCCGCCGAAAAATTCAAGTCCGTCCGGCCGTAAGCACGATTAATCTCGAACGGAACATCCTAGAGACTTGAAATTTTCAGTGTGGGTTCAGTTCCCAAATGCCGTGGTTAAGTGAAATACACATATCGTTAAGTATCTTTTTGAGCGCTCGTTCTACGTAAACGAGAGCTATATCATTTCGTCACGATGTCTGTATTTATCGAATTTTGAGCCGAAAATGGTCTCAATCGACAAGGTTCGACTCACTCATGACAAATCCTTCGGAAAATTCGAGTCTGTCCGTCCGTAAGCACGATAACTCTCGAACAAAACAACCTAGAGACTTGAAATTTTGAGTGTGGGTTCCATTCCCAAATATTACGGTTGAGTTCGTTAATGGGTACAAATCCACCAGGGATTCCGTGAATATAGCCGTTCGAAAATTTGTTCTCCAGATTACTTCGAAAAAACTGATTCTATCGAGATAAAATTTTGCACTCAATTGGAGAATAATTGTCCAGATCCATGACCAGAACCATAGAAACCATAGAAAATTTCAACTTTCGAACGGAAAAGCCTTGTTACTTGAAATATTTAGGATAGGTTTGGATTTTGAATGTCGCGGTCACGTTCAACAATGAGCGAAATCAGACAAGGGGTTCCGTAAATATAGTCGTTTGAAATTCAGTTTTCTTGATAATTTCAAAACTACGGATTCGATTGTGACGAAATTTCGTATTTTAAGTAAGAATGATATATTAAAGCTACACTTTGTCCAGATCGCATGACTAGAAGCATAGCAACCACAGAAAATTATAACTTTCGAACGGAAAGGCCTAGGGAAATTTTCATGGTAGTTTTGGATCTCGAATGTCGCGGTCACGTTTATCAATGAGTATAATTAGACTAGGGGTTCCGTGAATATGGCTGTTCAAAGTATTTTTTTCCTGATAATTTTAAAACCACTGATTGGATTAGAATCAAATTTTATACATAGATAAAGATTATTGTTCTCGAACTACGTGAGGAGTTTTGTCCAGATCGCATCACCAAGACCATAGATACCTCAGAGAATTCCAGCGAATTATCAAAAAAAAAATTTTTTTCCTAAAGCACTGACGTGAAATCTGGAGTTTCGCCTTAGTTTGAAAATTTGTTGACAGCTTTCACAAATTTTTTCAATCTGTAGTCAAACTGGAAAATGCGAATCTACCTACAAGGTGGATGAACAAGCGCCCAGAAGCTCCTGACTTTACGGCATTGCTTTTCATCAATTTTTTCCTACTCGTTTTAACCCGTAGATTTTTATTATGACACATTTCAAAAAAAATTACGGAAAGCACTGCCGTGAAGGCAGGAGCTTTTGAGCGCTCGTACATGCACCTTGTAGGTAGATTCGCATTTTCCAGTTTCAGAAATCAATTGAAGGAATTTTCGACAGCTGTCAAAATAATTCTGAAACTTAGGCGAAACTCCAGACTTCATGTCAGTGCTTCAGCTGATCAATTTTTTTTCGATAATTCGCTAGAATTTTCTACGGTATCTATGGTCTCGGTGGTGCGATCTGGACAAAATTTTGCACGTAGTTTGAATACATTATTACTCAGCTAGGTGCAAAATTTCATCCCAATCCGCTCAGTATTTTCGGAACTATCAGCAAAAAAATATTTTGAACGGCCATATTTACGGAACCCATAGTCTGATTTTGCTCATAGATGAACGTGATCGCGATATTCGCGATCCAAACCCACCTTGAGAATTTCAAGTTCCTAGGCCTTTCCGTTCAAAAGTTACAATTTTCCATGGTTTCTATGGTTCTGGTCATGCGATCTGGACAAAATATTGTTTTAATATATCATTCTCGATTAAAATACAAAACTTCATCTCGATCGAATCGGCAGTTTCGAAATTATCCAGAAACCAACATTTCAAACGACCGTATTTACGGAACCCCTGGTATAATTCTGTTCATTGATAAACGTGAACGCGACATTTCAGATCCACACCTATCCTGAAAATTTCAAGTCCCTAGGCCTTTCCGTTCGAAAGTTATGATTTTCTATGGTTCTGGTCATGTGATCTGGAGAAATGTAGCTTGAATATATCATTCTCCATTAGTATACAAAATTTCGTCACGATCGAATCTGTAGTTTTGAAATTATCAAGAAAACTAAATTTCAAACGACCATATTTACGGAACCCCTGGTAAAATTTTTCTCATAGATGAACGTGATCACGACATTCGAGATCCACACCTATCCTGAAAATTTCAAGTCCCTAGGCGTTTCCGTTCAAAAGTTACAATTTTCTATGGTTTCTATGGTTCTGGTCATGCGATCTGGACAAAATTTCACATGTAGCTTGAACACCTCATTCTCCATTTGAGTGCAAAATTTCATCTCAATCAAATCTGCAGTTTTCAAGTAATCAGGGGAACAAAACTTTGAACGGTCATATTTACGGAACCCCTAAGCGAATTTGGCCCATTAACGAACTCAACTGAGGCATTTGGGATCTGAACCTACACTAAAAATTTCAAGTCTCTAGGTTGATCCGTTCGAGAGTTATCATGCTTACGGACGGACGGACGGCCGGACGGACGGACAGACTCGAATTTTCCGACGGATTCGTCATCAGTGAGTCGGACATAGTCGATTGAGACCATTTTCGGCTCAAAATTCGAAAAATACAGACATCGTGACGAAATGATATATCCCTCGTGTAAGTTGTACGAGCGCTCAAAAAATGGCAGGTTGATATGCACCTGGTTTGATAACTTGAATTAGTTCAATCGGCCACAATTTCTTGAGACTTTTATTGGTACTGTCTCCAGAAACTGTGCCATAAGTGGGTTATGGTTTGAGATTTGTTTGACATTCTTCCGAATGGTTTCTAGAACATTATGGATATGTAGATCTGTGGTTAGGATAGGATTTGTTACAAAAAACAAGGCATTCAAAATTTGGCGGAGAATTATTAATTGGCATTTCAAATAACTGCCAAATTTGATTTTGAGGACGTCCACCAGTGTTCGTATAGACAGATAGTTTTCTAACTGGATTATTGAATGTTTGAATTTTGATTGGATAGAAGTAAATTCCTTCTTTTAAATACTGCAGTTCCCTTGACTTGATTTCTGCTTCTGTTTTTTTTTGCGTTTCCATGATGATTCAGCATAGAGATTCAGTTCTTGATATTTTACAGTTTTGGTTTGTGTTTTTTGTACCCTTTTTGGAAAAATTTTTCTTCTCGAAGGTTTACTCTCGTCTAATATTGTCAGCAATAAACCAATGCAATGATCTCGCTGCTGTTGATTGGGGAAATCTCTTGCGTAATCTAAGCGTTCGTCAGATAAGGGATAAATTCATGGAGGTCCTCAACGAGCACATTACACGATACACATTATCTGCTACTATTGCCTCAGCCAAAAAGTAACACCAACACTAAATATAGCTTCCTCTAAGAACCCGAGGAAATTTCATAAGTATATACGCTCCTTTCATGACTATTCCGCTTGTCAGAAACTGTATCGGCACTGTCTGTCGGGACGAACCCGAGAATGCCGAGACTTTTGCCGATCCATTCACCCGGCTTATTGCTTGCTGATTTTACACTTCGACAACGCCTTGATCTTTCGCGGGTCTTCTTGTAGAAAATAATTCGGCATCCGGTTACGATGGACTTACTTCTAGAATTTTGAGATCATCTGCATCTTAACTTTACTTCATATCGGCCATTATCTATACCAGTTCACTCAATTCTAGAAGTGTAACTAGTGCATATGGAAGAGTTCCTGTTACACCAGTGTTCAAAAAGGCGACAAACTTCTGCGAATAACTACCGTCCGATTCGTTCAACCTCTACTGCTTCCAAGGTGTGTGGGAGGATTATCGCGGATCAACTTCTTGACTTTGTCTTGAACAACAATATTCTACCTCCCTGTCAGCATGTCTTCCTACCGAGAAGATCTGTACTGACCTGCTTACTGAACTGTGTTGACGATTGGACTAAATCCGTGAACTTGGGTGATCCTGTCGACATCGTTTATCTTGACTTTTTTAGAGCTTTCGACAGAGTACCCCTTCGTCGACTAGAACTTAAATTGGATCATTTTGGAATTAGTGGGGATCTGCTCCATTGGATAATGTCCTTCCTCAGTGGCAGGGAGTATCGGGTTCGCATCAACGAACCATCACAACGACTTGGGAGAGATCATTTCGGAGGATCTTTAGTAAAACAAATTATGTCTAAAGTAAGGAGAATCATCTACCGTGTGGGCAAAGCATTTCACAGATTTCACCCGGAAGTGTGTGCTAAGATCTTAACCACTTACGTCTGCCGTATATTGGAGTTTTCTGGTCCTGTTTGAAGCCCCCATTTGGTGCAAGATGCTGAGGCTCTCGAGAGGTGGGCTTCCCGCTTTCCATATGGCCAGTCCAGGCCAACTGATCCTGATCGTCTAAAGAAACTCGGAATCCAGTCTTTTGCCGAGCGGCGATTGAGGGGGGATCTCATTATCACCTATAGGCTCACATACCAAATTCTCTACGACATGGATACCTGAACACGTTTCCGCTAAATCAGAACCACCTACGAGGACACCTACAGAATACGCAAGAAATTTTTAGAACAACAGCTAGATAACAATTTCTGCATAACCGTGCGTTTGAAGTGTGGAATAATCTGCCTGTGGGTGTTGTGGACGCCCCATCATTGAACGCTTTCAAGATGAGATATAACTCCTGGTGTGACCAACGTTTGAATACTAAATTTTAATTTTTTTCTGTTTTAGCGGATATGGTTTGTTTGCTTTTAGTGTTCATCTTCAATAACAATAATAATTTTGGTTTCGAAATTTAAGAGAACAACAATTTTCGTTTACATATACATATTCAACCTGTAAGATGCACTTCTCTCGTATATTCCTGGGCTTTTATAGGTAATTACCTCAGCTCTTTTTATTTTTGTAATAATAAAAATGACAATAATAACTGTTATATGCGGAAAAATTTATTCATCCATTCTAATAGAATTACCGATTAGTGGTAAGATAAGCATAATTTCATCTTCGGAAGCGTCATTAGGATATCATTAAACATTCATCCCACACAAGGAGTTCCGCATAGGATTGACCATTACCCCCACCTAGTAATAAGATTGTTCTTTATGAGGATGTAGCTTTAGAGTTAGAAAATTAATTTAGCTATATCTTAACCACCTGAAGATGATGCTTCGCATCGAAATACGTGTAGTGGAATTTAACCCAATGTAGGGTTGAGGAGAATGGCGATGTCGACCGCAAATGCGTCAAAGGCAAATCTGGCGTATGCAGAATATACGGTAGTTGTCCGTGGACACTACCTTGTGGAACTCCTTCATTTATTGGGACGCAGTAAGATATTTCTTCCTCATATGTTTTATTGACTGTGAGAAGAGTGTTTCTTCACCAGCATGGGCCAGAATTTTGAAGATGTTCAATGGATTTTACTGCATTGGCCGAGAATAACGTGTTGCTTAATTGTCTTTGACATGGTTTCAAATTGCAGAATTCCAATAAGGTTGGTAACCATGCTTCTTGGATCATCTATCCAATAGTATCATAAAGGTTTGGTTCTCAATTGCCTGTTAGTTTCAACAATTCGAATCCAGAAAAACAATTAAGTGTGACAGCCACCTAAAATGATTATTTGGTTTTTTATGGCCATTATAATAATAAAACAACCAAGCTACGAGTCAAATAACGATTTTCGCCTTATGAAGTTGAAATTTAAATTCAAATGACAATGGGATGAAGTTGAATTGAATGACGGCAGATTATAAATCATCATAATGATACCTCGATTACGATGGATATTCTATTCACAGCTGATTCTAATTATACTCGAGAATACCTTAATTGGCTTTTCCAATTTAGGATGGATTGTTCCCGGTTGAGAATCGATATCACCGTTGGGCACCGCATGAAGCTGTTCGATGGTGAATTTCAATTCTTCGCATTAATTGAAATTTCTAGCTAACTTCACGGTATCTGAGTGTCACCAATAAATCGAAGTGTTTCCTTTTATAGGAAAACCTATTTAGTTGTAATTCTTATAAAAACTTCAGTAAGTTATTATTCTGCTAGCCTAGCAATGTACTCCTCTAACTGCCTTTGTGGCTTAGAGAAAGACACATTATATGCAAAGTTAATAAGGGGAGATGAGACTGACAGAGCGCCACTTGTGATTTCCTTCACATTTTTGGATTTTTCCAAGAAGATCCAATTGCGGGATTTCGATGTTTTTTCCAGTTGAGCGGTTTAAAAATATAAACTGTGTAATTCGCAAGAATAAAAATTTCAGGTCTTTCTAGTAAATTGTTTACTACCATCGCAACAAACTTTGTACTGATGGAGTCAGGTTTGAAAACTTTATTGGAAGTTGTCTCGCCCAACTGAGTATTATATGCAATTCATAAAAAAAATTGTTCCTATTATTTTCAGGTTTCTATGAAATCGTTACAGGAATTCCACAGGGTTCAATTCTCCGATCTCTGCTCATCTTAATTTATTGACGTTTATATGAATGAGCTTCATGGCATTGTTTGTCATCTGCAAAATAAATATGCTTTTTACTAATGAGAAATTGGTTAAAAATAGGAACTTCTCCATGATAAAATGCATTAATTTCTATAAAAGAATATGGCGATGTTTTTCGGAAAAGTATTTTGCCATCTTCAGGCGCTCTGAAATCTACAAAAGCAACTTAACTTTCAGAGCGCTTGAAGATGGTAAAAAACTGTGCCGAAATGCATCGCCATATTCTTTTATGTAAATAAATGCACTTCACTGTGAGGAAGATTATAGTTCCACTGATATTATAAATTTTACTTCATATAATATCGACTATTTTCGAAATCCGCGAAAAAGTAGAGAACCAAAAAGAAATACTGAAAATAAAAATTTTACGCTGTTATCTTATACCAAGAAGCCAGATTTTTGGAAATCGCTAGGATAGCCAGCTGAACTGAAGGAATAAGTTGATGATTTGGCGGCCAGGACTTCATCGTTTAGCTATGCTCTCTGAAACTTCTCTCAAATAGTAAATAGAGATGCTGCTTTTGCTGAGTACTATACTTTCCTTCTATCTTTCATTCTATAGAATAATCTTCTGAGAATCCTCGATGGGGTATGAAAAATGTTCAGGCTGCAGTAATCATGTTCGGGATGTACTTTCTATCGACATAAAAAAGTTTTCAACTTTTCGTTTCAAATTCTGTTTCGTAAAAAATAATTTTTTTATGGATGTTTTTTTGTGAAAATCATATAATGATAATAATAATAATAATATTATTATGAGAAAGAATATTAGAATATATATTATTATTATTATTATTATGCTCCGGAAACGGGCAGTATACCAACTTAGTAGTTGCAATTACTTGTTAGATATTGACTTTGTAGCATGCATGAATTGAAGAGAATCCTTCTGATAGCTGATATAGCACATAATCCTGTCTTATACCGCTCGCAAATGAACGCGAGTCCAGTAATCCTTGTTACACCAGAAGTATTTTCCCGTCGAAACCAATTCCCTATCATTTTTAATTTAATTCCTCAAATTAGACACGGATTATTCTGTTATCTCCTGCTACGTCATTCCAGCAAAATTACCACCGGTTTCATCAACGATTCTCTGGAAAATCACCCAGAGGGACAAATTTGGGCAACTCATTTTTTAAGTTATATCAAACCAAACATTTATATGGTCATACATTCGGAGCAAAAACCGATTCAATATCTTATGATTACGTCATCAAAGTATTATCACATTGTGTTACATCTCATGAATGCGTTAATTTAGGGAACTAGTGTATCAGATCTTCAGTTTGCGATTTACAATTACCAATGAATTGTTCTATTCAATGTTAACCTATTTTTTCAACTCTTAAAAGTGCTGAAGCATTGTAGCAGTCCTTTTAAATCCAGTGCAAAATTAAAATTTGATTGTAATCACATTACGACCTTATTTGATATTTTGCCAAGCTTATCAAACTATATTCCCTTCCTTCAACAGTTTGAACATAACTCGTTACACACCATTCCTTAACATTACAGTGAGGAAAATGGACAGGAGGATAGAAGGATAAATGAAGGTCTATTCCCTAGACTGTCGTAAACATCGACAGTGTGGCATCATCACGTGCCATAAAACACCACTACTAACAAAATTATAATCTGGAAACAGGGAATGAGCGAATCTACCTTCGCCGATCATTTCAAACAGATAACGTAGGATATAGAATACTTTCCTTCCACTGAAAACATTTACCGAATATCCTTCTATGCGGTGATCTTATAAACACAGTTCGGCAGTTGTACTACAGGGTATTTGACTTCAATTAATTTTCGGGACTTTTGTTAATATTATTTTATTTTGAGGGGGAAGAAAGAAAGTTCAAAATGTATACGAAAACAAATTGTTGACCATCACAAAAGATTCGAGAAAAATACTGACGAGAAGTCGGAAGCTTTTGCGCCTTGTTTTGATTCATCGACAGAGCGGTCAACCATCCATGTAATACGAAATTATCGAAAATACAGGGGTAATTAAAGACGTAGACGCCCAGTTCCTTCCTATTAATTTGTATGTTTCACTGTATTTTCATGCGTAATTCGTTAGGATTTCGAAGATCTGGAAACCTGAAAAAAAAGTATTCTGAAACTAGGAAATCGAAAAGTATCAGGTACCCCCATTTGTAATTCTAAATAACTGAAATGTTGTTGAGTGTGAAATTATTTCTATGATTTAGTAGTGAGCCTGTCGTACCAAATATTATGGAACGAACCACAGAGTCGGTGAAGCAACCCGCCCGCTAGTGTGACAAATAATGCAATATAATTTCCATTCCTCATCAGATCAGAAAAACTCAATTTTCTTTTCATTTGGAACAGATGTGAAGCAAAATTTTTAAAAAACTCATATGCAGATAAAAAATTTCAGGTTTAACGAAACCTAGCATCCGAAAATGGTCTTGAACAATTAGGTTGAACTCACAAATGAAGAACTCGTGGTCCAATTCAATTATGTCCGCCCCAACAGCCGGCAGTTAACACGAAACATTCGAGAGAAAAGGCCTAGAGTTTTAAAATTTTCAGTCGAGGTCCGATTGCGCCGGCTACGTACGTGAATGACAGAAAATCGGGTTTCGTAGATAAATCTACTTCGATTCTTTTCTCTACTGTCGTGAACACATTTTAAAATCGGTAAATTCGAAATCATCGGCTCGGTTTCTGTATTTTTTTAATACGGTTAACTGTTTCTTCACATCCCAACCAGGCGTCAAAGACGAATTATTGAACGATTGATTAGATTTCATTTCAGTTTACTTTTTCGATCTGTTACTTGAGAAGCTGTTTGTTGTTATACTATAGTATAATTATTAATATATCAGAGACAATTCTATTCTATTGCGCATGTGAGGCATATCAGGTGTTCCACAGAATGGAGTGGAAAAACAATTATCTTCGTTTCACTAGCACCAGAACGTAAAGCCTTTTTGAATCCAGTGAAATCACCACTGTGCTTCATTTAAAATCCTGGTTAAGCCATTTCATATCGTTTCAACACATGAAGGTTGTACACTACTTTCGTTTGCCTTATACATCGCAGTTATTGTTTCAATGAATCCTCATAAACGGCATAATGAATTCATTTAATTTTTGGATCTACATTCAGGTGTGTATGCACAAGAGTTTTTGACAGCTGTCAAAAAAATTCTCAAACTCAGGCGAAACCAGACTTCACGTCAGTGCTTTAGCTGACCAATTTTTCTTTCGATTATTCGCTAGAATTCTCTATTGTATCTATGGTCTTGGTAATGCGATATGGACAAAATTTGGCACGTAGTTTGAATACATTATTCTTCATCTATGTATCTACAATCAGTAGTTTCGAAATGATCAGGAAAAAAAAATTTGAACGGCAATATTTACGGAACGCCTAGTCGAATTTAGCTCATTGATGAACGTGACCGCGAAATTCGCGATCCAAACCTACCCTGAGAATTTCAAGTCCCTAGTTATTTCCGTTCCAAAGTTATAATTTTCTATGGTTTCTATGGTTCTGGTCATGCGATCTTAACACAATGTAGCTTGAATATATCATTCAACATTAATATATAAAATATCATCACGATCGAATCTGTAGTTTGGAAATGATCAAGAAAACTAAATTTCAAACGACCGTATTTACGGAACCCCTAGTATAATTGTGCTCATAGATGAACGTCATCACGACATTCGAGATCCACACCTATCCTGAAAATTGCAAGTCCCTAGGCGTTTCCGTTCAAAAGTTACAATTTTCTATGGTTTCTATGGTTCTGGTCATGCGATCTGGACAAAATTTCACATGTAGCTTGAACACCTCATTCCCCATTTAAGTGCATTTTATCCCGATCGAATCTGAAGTTTCGAAGTAATAAGGAGAACAAAATTTTGAACGGCCATATTTACGGAACCCCAAGTGGAATTCTGCCCATTAACGAACTCAACCGAGGCATTTGAGATATGACCTACACTGAAAATTTCAAGTCTCTAGGTTGTTCCGTTCGAGAGTTATCGTGCTTACGGACGGACAGACCGACGGACGGCCAGACGGACAGACTCGAATTTTCCGACGGATTCGTCATCAGTGAGTCGAACATAGTCGATTGAGACCATTTTTGGCTCAAAATTCGAAAAATACAGACTTGGTGACGAAATGATATAGCCATCGTGTAAGTAGTACGAGCGCTCAAAAACTATTTGATTTTAACTTCAATGAATATGATATTACTAAGTAACGTTGTTTTTTATGAAGCCCTCATAATCAGGTACAGACTAAGAGGTGAAAGTATCGAACCTTTAATATTTTATTATTCAGTCGAATTTGCTCCTTCTGTATACTAAAAGCAATAACTTCGCATTTACATAAGTTATGAAGATGTATTGTACCATTTTGAAATTTACATGAAAGGCGCATATTTTTTTTCGAGTTGGCCATACAGGCTTTCTCAAATTTCATTCGCACCTTGAACGATTAAACTTTCACATTATAGAATGAAATTTGATGTTGGATATTTTTTTCTAAAAAAGTTACAACAGATATTTATACGGTTTTCAGCATATCTATTAGTATTTTAATGAAGAATAATTCACCATGAAGAAACTGATGGATTTGATCCACTTGTGAGCGTGATACACAGAAACGCAACGTGATGTGCAAGAAATCATTATTTTGAGAAAAAAAAATATTTCTAGTGGGGATAGATTTTTTTCGGATTTTGTTTCAGAGAGTCCAATAGCTATACAGTGTTACAGGATTATCCATTCGTTCTGGGACACCCTGTATATGTTCATGTATGAATATTCTCATTTTTGAATTGGATTACACGGAAAAATATTGAATTTTTATACGAAAACGTTCAACAAAACTCTTGTGCATACACGCCTGAAAGTACATTTAAAAAATTACGAAAAGCACTGCCGTGAAGGCAGGAGCTTTTGAGCGCTCGTACATGCACCTTGTAGGTAGATTCGCATTTTCCAGTTTTAGGAACCAATTGAAGGAATTTTTGACAGCTGTCAAAAAAATTCTGAAGCTCGAAACTCCAGACTTCATGTCAGTGCTACAGCTGATCAATTTTGTTTCGATAATTCGCTAGAATTTTCTACGGTATATATGGTCTTGGTGATGCGGCCTGGACAAAATTTTGCACGTAGTTTGAATACATTATTCCTCAGCTAGGTGCATAATTTCATTCCAATCCGATCAGTAGTTCCGAAACTATCTGGAAAAAAAATATTTTGAACGGCCATATTTACGGAACCCCTAGTCTAATTTTGCTCATTGATGAACGTGACCGCGATCCAAACCCACCCTGAAAATTTCAAGTTCCTAGGCCTTTCCGTTCAAAAGTTACAATTTTCTATGTTTTCTATGGTTCTGGTCATGCGATCTGGACAAAATATTGCTTCAATATATCATTCTCGATTAAAATACAAAATTTCATCTCGATCGAATCCGTAGTTTCGAATTTATCGAGAAAACAAAATTTCAAACGACCGTATTTACGGAACCCCTTGTATAATGTTGCTCATAGATGAACGTGATCACGACATTCGAGATCCACACCTATCCTGAAAATTTCAAGTCCCTAGGTATTTCCGTTCAAAAGTTACAATTTTCTATGGTTTCTATGGTTCTGGTCATGCGATCTGGGCAAAATTTCGCATGTAGCTGAAACACCTCATTTTCCATTTGAGTGCAAAATTTCATCTCGTTCGAATCTGTAGTTTTGAAGTAATCGGGGAAACAAAACTTTGAACGACCATATTTACGGAACCCCTGGTGGAATTTGGCCCATTAACGAACTTAACCGAGGCATTTGGGATCTGAACCTACACTGAAATTTCAAGTCTCTAGGTTGATCCGTTCGAGAGTTATCGTGCTTACGGCCGGACGTCCGGACGGACGGACGGCCGGACGGCCGGACGGACAGACTCGAATTTTCCGACGGATTCGTCATCAGTGAGTCGAACATAGTCGATTGAGACCATTTTCGGCTCAAAATTCGAAAAATACAGACATCGTGACGAAATGATATAGCCCTCGTGTAAGTAGTACGAGCGCTCAAAAATGAAGTGAATTCAACATGTCGTTTATGAGAAATCATTGAAACAATCACCATCGTGAAGCATAGAGCAAATAAAAGTTGTGTACAACCTTAAACGCAAATTGGGATGTAAGAGATTTTATATTATTGTATAGTTTTCTAAATATTTTCACGCTATTTTTAATACATCTTTGGTGAATTTTCGAAGGAATTCTTATCATCGAACATTTAGAAGGCTCGACTCACCAAATCTTCCGAAACGAACTCGAGAATTTAGGCAAAAAGGATAATTAACGATGTAGGTTATAGAAATAGCTTTAGCGCTCCGTGGGCTGACGTCGCTGGGAATTAGCAGTTCATTGCAGAATACTAGTTCCCCCCTTCATTTTCCTTTCGTCCAATTGTTACTTGCTGAGGTTCGAAAGAACTGAAGCATAGGATTACTGAATTTGGTATGAATTTAGAAAATGGGAAAAACCTAAAAATGCCAGGATATGACTATTGCAGGAAGAGATTTTCTTGAAGGTTAGCCACTTCGTCTTTGGTCTTTACTTCTTTCACGGGTGTATAATGGGCATTATGGCCCCCTTCAACAATTCAGTGATTTGCGTAAGTTACATTCGTTTGAATAGCTCTAGCAGTCCCTACAGCTCTCCTACATAGCTCTCCAGATATGCTTAGCTCTTCATGGAAAATATAATCGGCACAGAATACGGAGGGAGGTTTCCTTTTCTGCTTGGCGAAACCTGCACGAAGCTTGCTCTCTCAGGCTTATGTTCCGCATGTATTTGTTGATCTTGCAATGTCCTTTCAGCAGGCTCACTTTAGTTTTCACGGACTTCAAATCCATACTTAGCAGATCTGTCGTAAACTTGCCTCGGATTTCCTTATGAACAGCAATAGGTCCGCTTCTCCACTCATTTTGCAATGGTTTGTTTGAATACTACTTTTGGAATGCCACGTGAGGGAGCTAGGCCATAGAACATAATCGAGTATCCTTGTTTAGCCAGGGTTTTACACATTCGCCTGATTCCCTCTGGAACCCTTGCCAAGTAACTTCTGGGCTTGGCCGACTCGTTTTATGCTTGAGCCCAGTCCCAACAAAGTTTTTAGTGAATAGGTATGGCATCAAATGCTTTCAGGGCTGCCTCCCAAGAATGAATTTTGAAACTTTTTGGCATTTTACAGGTTTTGAAACTGTTTCAAGATTGTGAATAAATCTTCAACTGCTTCAGTTTTTGTCATTTACTCGCCAAAATAATTTTTCTTTATGCAAAAACTTTAATATAATTCTCAACAGAACTATTCAAGAGAACTTGGTCTCTGAAACTATTTTGTCTTCTGAAGGTTTTATTACTTATAATTTATATGGTGGCGGCCACAAAACTATTAAGACTCATCAAGGTTTGAACCAACATTTGGTTTTATGATGACTATCCGAAATACCGATAGTCTTATATTGTATTCAACAAACTCATTGAAGTATAATAATGAAGATCACAAAAGTATTATTCCAGATCTGATTGATAATCAAAAAATTTTTGTCAGTGTATTCTTTGACTTTTATTTTTTCGCAAGGTGTTTCCCGTTTAAATGACATCTCTGCCCCTCAAACTGACTTATTCCTTTTTCACATTGAAAGGCATGTTATCCATTAACTCGAATACCTATAGAAATGCCCACAAGTCTTCCTTCTTCTTCTTCTTTTCTGTGCGGCGCCCACTCTGGGCTGAACTGTGGCCATGTGGCCCATTGTTCCTCCGCATGTCGACCAGGAGGAGTCCCTTTCACCATAGGAATAGTGGGTGTTAGGTTTCCTAGGTGGGTTGTCCTCAGATTAGTGAGGTCACTACAACTGAACAAAATGTGTTCAGCAGTTTCATTTGTGCTCCTGCACCACCGGCACAAAGAGCAGCTAGTCAGTCCCATTATCTACAAATGTTTGTTAAGCAGGTGGCCAGTCAATGTGCCGGTCACCAGACTGAGCTGTCTTCTTTCTAGTGCCAGGAGTCTCCTGACCTCAGGTCCAGAGGAAGGTCTCTCAATGAGAAGTCTGCCCTGAGAGCAACTCCCGTGCTCCATTCCGAGGAAAACTTCCTGTCCAGCCAACTTCTGAAGAAGTTCCTGACAGATTTCCGACAGACTTGCGGTGCGGGTTCTGGAACAACAAACTCTGATCGGGCCCCCTGCTTCGCCAGTGTCTCTGCCTTCTCATTTCCAGGTATCTCCGCATGAGCCGGACACCAAACAACTTCCACAACGTTGCCTGAGCCAAGCTCACGCAGAGCTTCCCCACATTCTCCTACTAGCAAGGAGTCAATTCTTACATCAGAAAGGGAATTCAGTGTTCCCTGACTGTCACAGCACATTTGAATGTGTTACCCAGAGTATCCCCTGCGAACACATTCCAGCTCGCAGACAAGAACAGCATACAGCTCAGCCTGCACTATGTAGCAGTTCATCCCCAGAGGGATAGCTCGATTGAAGCGAGGTTCCCAAATTCCAGCACTAGACCCTGTTGATGACACAAAGCCATCAGTGAACCAAGTGGGACCTTCAGGCAAAAGAAGCCTATTTGGTGAAGACCATAGATCTAAATCAGGAACAACTACTCTGTAGGGCTCGTCAAAGCAGAAACTAGTGCCCGCGTGGTTCTCTCTATGGAGAATGGATGCTTTAACATCCTCCACCATTTTGAGAGCCCTCGCGTGCCCCTCAAAGAGTCCAGCATTACGCCATTGTCCCCGTTCCCAGACTCTGAGAGCTGTCTTCATAGCTACCTCCTTCACAACCAGATGTAATGGTGGAAGATCTAGCAAACACTCCATCGCTGCCGTAGACGTAGATCTCAGAGCGACTGTAATACTTAGACAAGCGTTCCTCTGGCATTTCGTCATCATGATACGATTGCAGGCCTTCTCCATAGACGACCACCACATCATTGGGGCATAGGTTAGTATAGGCCTCACCACAGCAGTATACAGCCAGTGCATAATGTGTGGTTTGAAGCCCCATCCTTTACCAATCACCCTTCGAGTAGACCAAAATATCTCATTAGCCTTTTTCGTTTGGGAATCGACGTGTTTGTTTCACAAGAGTTTGCGGTCCAGTATCACCCCGAAATATCGAACTTGTTCGAATAGAGTGAGCCCAACCCCACACAGACTAGGAAGTCTCACGTTGCCCGGCACTCTCTTCCTGGTCATCTCTGTTTTACCAGGATTTACTGAGAGCTCGTTTTCCAGGCACCATCGCTCAATCAAACGCAGAGCTTGCTGCATCAGATCCACAATGACACCGATTACCTTACCTCTAATCAGCAGGACAAGGTCATTCGCATAGATCACCACAACAAACCCAGCCTTCGCTAAATCGACCAGGAGCACATTCAGGACAAGATTTCACAATAGCGGCGACAGAACCCCGCCCTGTGGACATCCCCTTCCCGGTGTTCCCCGAATGATCGATCCACCCAGCCGAGTAATGATGCTACGAGCACTAAGCAGCGACTCCGTCCACCGACAGAGAGTAGGTGCCACACTGTGCTTGGTCAATGCTGACTGCATCAATCCAAAAGCAATGTTGTTGAATGCACCCACTATATCTCGAAATACAGCTAGTGTGCACTATTTATTATGTAGTCCGTCCTCAATGCGGTTGACAACCGAGTGGAGAGCAGAATCAACTGATTTACCTAACTGGTATGCATGCTGGCAGGGGTGCAGTGGGTCTAGGCACTGAAGCAACCTCTCTGACGTATCTTTCTACCAACCTTTCCATCGTCTTCACTAAGAAGGAGGGAAGGCTTATTGGACGAAAGCCATTCTTCGCTTTTGAGTGCGATGGTTTTCCAGGTTTGAGTATGAAAATAACCCTCACCTTCCTCCACGATAGTGGAATGTGTCCTAAAGCCAGGCTCGCACGGAGTATGTGGAGCAGTGGGGAAGACAGCACGTCCAGCCCCTTGGAAAGCAGTGCCGGGATGATGCCATGCTCCCCAGCTGCCTCAAAACTTTCGAAGCCGTTGATCGAGAGTATGTTATCGAGAGTATGTAACCACTTGTGAAGCCATCTTCCAATCCTCACATGAGGCATGCCGAGGGCACTCACTTTGTGTGTTTCCAATCTCAATGAAGCCGGAAAGTGCGCCTCTAGAAGATGTCCCAAGCTTTCCTCCTCTGAGCATGTTTTATGCCCTGTAGGAAGCTTTAAGTAATCAATCCGTGGAGGCTCCCCTGAGCCGGTTAGCTTCAGGTGCGCCCTCGATGTCACTACAGAAGCGCCTCCACGATTATCTTTTGGACATTCTCATAAGTCTCTTGTGTATTTTCAGGGCCGCTTTATATTCGTCCCAGTCATTGGCAAGGCCAGGTCTCATTGCCTTGTTGAAGAGATGCCTGCTATCGCGTCTGGCATCATTTATTCAGAGGTTCACCATTTCATATGACCCTTCGGTCTTCGAAACTGGGGACTACAACTGCTGTGGTAGGCCGAGATTATCTTTGCAGCGTCCAATCCTCTCGTAGTCCTAGGTTTGAGGTAAACCCGTCTCATATTGTCAGAGAGGAACTCCAAGTATCTGGACCAATCTGTTCTCCTCGGGTTCCTGAACATTTCCGGATCCCTTGAAGATCTTTTGCCTTTGATGGTGAAGCAGATGTGCCGGTGATCACCTCCGTAGCTAGTCGCCAATTCTCAATATAATCGGCGATAGGGATGATACACACAGTGATGTCGAGCACCTCCCTTCTTCTTGAAGTAATGAAGGTCGGCTCGTCACCCCTATTGAGTAGGTTTAGAATGGTTGAGAACAGGAAGTCGGCCAGAGCCTCGCCCCTCGGGTTGACGCCAAAGCTACCCCACAGAATGTGGTGTGCATTCGCATCACAACCAACGAGCAAGGGCCATCCTTTCCGCTCGCAGAACCCAACAAGCTCCTCCATTTCCTTCGTTGGCAAAAGGTCCGGGGAATCGTATGGGAGGTATGCCGAGCATTCCACCAAGTTTTCTAGCGGTCCCTTACAGTCCGGAAACCGAACCGCTACAAGATTTCTGAAACAGAATTTGGTTAGTAATTGAGCCCCGACATTATCAAAAGCAAGTATACACGCCCTCCGATTTGTGTCCTTGGTCTTGCAGAAGAGCCTGCTTCCTCGAAAGGAGAGACCCCTCACCTCACCTCCTCTAACCCAGGGCTCCTGAATCAGGGCTAGAAATGTCTGCACCTTTGCCAGCTGCAACCGGAGAATATCGGTAGCCGCTATGCAATGGTGCAAGTATATTTGCGTGACATATGTGTCAGTAGCCATGGGGACAGATGATTATCCTTACTCCGCCGACTGTCTCGTCGTACCAGTAGATCGCTCCGGCGTGGTCCCCCATCCACAAGGGCCCCCTCTGCTTACCAGTCTTCTGGGATTCCGGCGGTGCAGTAGGAGGGACAGGTACGATGGGAGCCCTCGCGGAGTCCACCTCCATCAAATCACCCGACTCCATCATCGGGTCGGAGGATACCTCCTATCCCTTGCGGATGTCCTGCCCTTCAGCGGAGGGCCCCGCTTCTGGAGCAGCCTACGCAGTCGAAGAGGCTGGAGCATCCGCTTTCTGGCCTGGACCTTGGATGAGCTTGAAGGTGCACATCCTCATACCAATTCCAACTTGGTACTTATGGGTCTTCAGGGCCTCGAGAGAGGTCCTGAAGACCCATCACTCCTCTTGTAGACTCTCCAGCTCCAAGTCTTAAGAGCCGGAGTCGACATCTGTAAGCGCCTAAGAATGAGTTCAGTCGGCGTGGAGCAATGTGACCCCTTCACCTGCAGACTCACTCTAGTCAACCTTTCCAGGTCCTTCACCTCAATCATCTTGAGGTGAAGTCCTTTTGGAAGTCTTAGCCTGGACACGTTATTCGCTAACCAGTCCCGGCTAGTGCTATCCACACAGGAGGTTATAATCGCCCCCTGGCGTCGACATCGCCCCAAGAATCATCACAGCCTACTTAACCTCCACACCAAGGTGCCGACCTTTCGTGGGGACTATCATCCTTGCTGATTGCGAATATATTTTGTGAGTGTGATGAAAGACCTACTAAATTTCATTTCGAATTTACCTTATTTAACAAATCACATAAAGATTATATCTGAAATACATAACCCTTATAATCTAGGAGGAAATATTCCGCATTTGCTGTTCCTCAGAGTGTTAGGCAGAAAAAAATTCAGTAAATTGTTGGATATGTTGAAGCTGAAATGTTTCATAAGTTCTTGACTTCAAAGAAGCTTGAAAAGTTTCATCTTGATTTCCATAATTTTTTTTTATCCTCCATTTAGCAAACATCGCATGAATGAAACATTGGAAAATTGTGTAGCTTTAATAATCGAAAAAATCTCTTCATATCAGAATCTGAAGAATCGGTACCAATTTTCGTAGGTGATTTTTTTTTTCAATTAAATCTTATTTCGTTGAAGAATAGATAACCCGTGTTTTTGAGCGCTCGTACAACTTACACGAGGGCTATATCATTTCGTCACGATGTCTGTATTTTTCGAATTTTGAGCCGAAAATGGTCTCAATCGACTATGTTCGACTCACTGATGACGAATCCGTCGGAAAATTCGAGTCTGTCCGTCCGTCCGGCCGTCCGTAAGCACGATAACTCTCGAACGGATCAACCTAGAGACTTGAAATTTCCAGTGTAGGTTCAGATCCCAAATGCCTCGGATAAGTTCGTTAATGGTCTAAATTCGCCCAGGGGTTCCGTAAATATGGCCGTTCAAAGTTTTGTTCCCCTGATTACTTGAAAACTACAGATTTGATTGAGATGAGATTTTGCACTCAAATGGAAAATGGGGTGTTCAAGCTACATGTGAAATTTTGTCCAGATCGCATGACCAGAACCATAGAAACCATAGAAAATTGTAACTTCTGAACGGAAACGCCTAGGGACTTGAAATTTTCAGGATAGGTGTGGATCTCGAATGTCGTGATCACGTTCATCTATGAGCAAAATTATACTAGGGGTTCCGTAAATATAGTCGTTTGAAATTTAGTTTTCTTGATAATTTCAAAACTACAGATTCGATCGTGACGAAATTTTGTATACTTATGGAGAATGATATATTCAAGCTACATTTCTCCAGATCACATGACCAGAACCATAGAAACCATAGAAAATCATAACTTTCGATGGGAAAGGCCTAAGGACTTGAAATTTTCAGGATAGGTGTGGATCTGAAATGTCGCTTCATCAATGTTTATCAATGAACAGAATTATACCAGGGGTTCCGTAAATACGGTCGTTTGAAATTTTGGTTTGTGGATAAATTCGAAACTGCGGATTCGATCGAGATGAAATTTTGTATTTTAATCGAGAATGATATATTAAAACAATATTTTGTCCAGATCGCATGACCAGAACCATAGAAACCATAGAAAATTGTAACTTTTGAACGGAAAGGCCTAGGAACTTGAAAGTCTCAGGGTGGGTTTGGATCGCAAATATCGCGATCATGTTCATCTATGAGCAAAATTAGACTAGGGGTTCCGTAAATATGGCCGTTGAAAATATTCTTTTGCTGATAGTTCCGAAAATACTGAGCGGATTGGGATGAAATTTTGCACCTAGCTGAGTAATAATGTATTCAATTTACGTGCAAAATTTTATCCAGATCGCACCACCAAGACCATAGATACCGTAGAAAATTCTAGCGAATTATCGAAAAAAAATTGATCAGCTGAAGCACTGACATGAAGTCTGGAGTTTCGCCTAAGTTTCAGAATTTTTTTGACAGCTGTCGAAAATTCCTTCAATTGATTTCTGAAACTGGAAAATGCGAATCATCCTACAAGGTGCAAGTACGAGCGCTCAAAAGCTCCTGCCTTCACGGCAGTGCTTTTCGTAATTTTTTTTCGAGGTGTATTCATTCGAAAAACTGGAGAGCGTTTGAGTTATCGTAATCTCGAAAGTGGGTTAATAACATCATTCTAATTATTATTGTATTGAAATGATGCATTTTGAAACAATGATGTTGGTAATAACCTCAATTCTAATTATTTATTCTCATGTTTATTTGAAGATGTCGAACAAAAATGAACTGTTTTCGAAGTGGAAACCATTGAGATAATATATTAATATCCTAATCTTGTTGAGCTTCTTTGAAATACTAGGAAGTAATTTCAAGAAGGTCTCAATAACGCAATCTAGGCATAAAAATTACGAAAAGCATTGCCGTGAAGGCAGGAGCTTTTGAGCGCTCGTACATGCACCTTGCAGGTAGATTTGCATTCTCCAGTTTTAGAGACCAATTGGAAAGATTTTGACAGCTGTCAAAGAAAATTTCTTACTAACGCGAAAATCCAGACTTCACACGTCTGTGCTTTGGTGACCATTTTTTTTTTCGATAACCCGCTAGAATTTTCTACGGTATCTATGGTCTTGGTAATGCGATCTGGACAAAGTTTCATTTCAATCCAATAAGTATTTTCAAAATTATCAGGAAAAATATAGTTTGAACGGCGATATTTACGGAACCCCTAGTCTAATTTTGCTGATTGATGAACGTGACCGCGACATTCGAGATCCACACCTATCCTGAAAATTTCAAGTCCCTAGGCCTTTCCATTACAAAGTTATAATTTTCTATGGTTTCTATGGTTCTGGTCATGCGAGCTGAACAAAATTTTGCATGTAGCTTGAACACGTAATTCTCCATTTGAGTGCAAAATTTCACCTCGATCGAATCTGTAGTTTCCAAGTAATCAGAAAAACAAAATTTCGAGCGGCCATATTAACGGAACGCCTGGGCGAATTTTGCCCGATAACGAACTTAACCGCGGCATTCGAGATTCGAACCCACCCTGAAAATTTCAAGTCTCTAGGACATTCCGTTCGAGAGTTATCGTGTATACGGCCGGACGGACGGACGGACAGACTCGAATTTTCCGACGGATTCGTCATCTGTGAGTCGAACATAGTCGTTTGAGACCATTTTCGGCTCAAAATTCGAAAAATACAGACATCGTGACGAAATGATATAGCCCTCGTGTAAGTAGTACGAGCGCTCAAAAATGGTTCATTGCTGGTTTGGAGAAGGGTTTTCAGGAGAAAGAAACGGGATAAATTAGTTCTAACCATGATTTCAATAAAAGACTTGAGAACCTTCTTTAAATGAAGAATTGATTGTTAATATGCAGAGACCCGCAAAATTCTTTTTTTGAGTTGAAGGATTTATCACTATGTGAATTTTTTAATCTTGAATTACCCTTGTATGCCATAAAAAACAAAAATTATATCGTATCGTATATCGAGCTAATTATCGGAGTAGATCAATGTAGACTTGCTTCTCCTACTTCAATCTACCGACAAATTATTGTATTTACTTTCAGCTTGATATACTGAGGTATGATTGATGATGCAATTTTTGCCTACAGATTCGGGCTCCGACCTATTCTACTCACTCCGAGCTATCCGCATGCCATACTAATTGGGCTCTCAAGGGGATTTCTTCCTCGAATGGCATCCTTGCGATATAACTACTCAATAGATAGATAGATAGATACATAGATGAATAGCTTTATTTCATAGTATGTAAACGTACATAAAAGAAACAGTGTCAAGCAACAACATTTAGCACAAATAATACAACAAACAATATGGCTCCAATTCAATATCATATTTTCTAACTTTTCTCTTAAAAATCCTTAAATTAAGTATTTAATTTTTTTTATGCTATCAGGTAATTCATTATAAATCTTGATACATGCATATGAAGGATGTCTTTCAGATGATGACAGTTTATGTATCGGGTAATGAAAATTCAATGATCTTAAAGGATAATCATTCCTACTTGTATGGACAGCGAACATGTTTTTATTTTCGAAAAAGAAAATTGAACATTCTACAATATGAATCCCAAATACTGCAAGTAACCTATGCTTTCTAAAAATTCCTCTACATTAGTTCTTATCAAGTAGTTATCAGTTATCATGGAGGCGGTGGGCTCCGTTCAAAGGTAACTCGTACAGTCTTGATATTCGAAGGTGTAATTGGTGTCCAAGTTTCATCTCTTTGTTTTTTCGACAGCTTTGTTCTGAATATTCTGAATCCGCGTTCAAAAACCTTTATGTTCGACCGACTTCAATTCAGCTTCTTCAAACTTATATATCCTCTGAATAGTCTGAAGTGATATTCTGCTTCAATTGAGAAATATCGAATATCAATCATGAACGGAAGGTGAATCAGACTATACCTATCCGAGAGTAGGTGAGAAATAATTGTAGGATGAAGGAATCGAAGTAATCAATATTTTTTTAGAGCTCGATTCAAGCAGGAAACACGAGTTTCCAAAAATACTCAATTCTGGAGACAAAAGATTCATAAATGATAATCATATAAACACGGCTTTTCGGATCCATCTCCAAATCATGAAAAACTGCCAGATACGTTCATTTTTGTTCCAGCCCTGACACTCGAAGCCGTGCTGCTCCCATATTTTCAGCAATGTATTCTAGAGTTCTTACACTCATCTTTTTTCAGTGATTCCATTTCGTCACATTGTTGCATCATTGTCCCAGCATCTATTCATTACAATTACGTTGCGAATGGAGTGAGTTTTGTTGAATAAGTCTTTTGTTGGGGAATCCAATTCTACTGATGCTGTTTCATTGTAGCGCACATGAGGACAGTTCAAATCTGTAATTAAAACAGAAACAATTGTAATATAGAAATATGCTCTAGTTTTATTTAGTTTTGTTCGAAAAATTATATCGACGGAATATAAATGGATCTTTACAACAAACTTTCACAATTATCGTTTCAACAGATTATTCCAAAGGATGATAGGTGCTTTCATTCGGTTTGTAGGTAAAAAAATTAATAGTGTCCCAAAATTTGATATCTCGAATATATACTACTTATATTCCAAAGTAATTTTTTTCTAAGATGAGTTTCATGCAATCGGCAGACCAATACGACGATTTAGAGAAGTATGTCGTTGAATGGTTGGACACCCGGTAAATTGTTGCAGATTTTACGTAATTCCCACATTAAATGTGCGAATGTAATATCATTACGTGATTATATTTCCCCCATCCGCAAAGAATTCAAATCCCGTTTTCTTTCTTATTGAATGGGTTTCAGAAGTGCTGAATTGGTACAAAGTTTTCGGTCGCAGCACGAAATTTATTATACGTCTAAGGGGTTCCCTAATCTTGTTACCGATAGCTAAAGGAACGACTGCGTCCTGAAGGATCTCCTTGAAATTTAAAATGTGCCCTTGTGGGTTTCGGAACAAATTCACCACCACTTGCTCCGTAGATAATGGATTCTTTAATCGAAGAGTCCGTTTCAAAGGAAAATCCTCCATCTTTTTCATTCAGAAATGCATATCTACTCTTCCTGAGGAATCTAATATCTGAATAACTTCGAGATACTATAAGTCGGTTAGAAGAATTGAGATGAAATACAGACTGGAATTTTCACATTCAATAACAAAATTCGAGAGAAATGAAGATATTTAGCAGTTTATTTTTTTTAGACTTCGCAATTTGAGTTTATTTTTTTAAGACTTCGCAAGTTTTTGGATCTTTGAATGAACCCTTTCGGATATCTCCATACCTTGGCCTTTACAATACGACTTCAAAAATATGTTCCGAACACTACTGAAACATTCAGATCCCTCACTCGTATTCTGAAGTTCAATTCACGCTTTCTAGAACTAACTTGACAATTTTCGAAACAAGAAAATATTCGATGAATTATAATGCAAAAATTCAATTGCAGATTATTTGCTATTTTGATTGTTAGACCTGATCCAACCAACGGTATAGTAATTAATTAATCGATTTCAGAAGCCTAATTAACTAATGTTTGCTGTGCCATTCTACAAACACGAAACTGCTGTAATATAAATCATTTAATTCTGCACCATTGCATACAGAATTGATGCTCATTTCATTGAAACACGAGTTGTCCATTATCGATTCCTCATAATCAATAATCTGGAGAATAGAAACATATGAGAATACACAAGACCGTCCAAACGAATATGCCAACTCGGAATCTATATTATATTATCAAATATTCCAGGTATCAATGACATATTTCGGAAACCCCTACCGACTTGAACGGAAAATATTATAGCTAAACATAACAGATGAATAAATTGAATTGAAATTTCTTGACATTCCTTTCGAAGGATTCAAAGGATTTGTTTCAAGATTGTTGTGAGTTTTCTCATTATTGCTGTGTTCATGTACCGTATGAAACATATTCATGTTGATTCAAGTATAGGCACGAAAATCGGAGATGTCGGAAATTTTATCATTGAAATATGTCAAGGTCCAGCATAAGCCCATCAAGTTTTCTTCCTTCGCCGAATACGTCGTTAGACAAGGGTGGGGAAAATGCTGGTCAAAATCATAAACTTGGAATACAAAAGTTGCGTCGCATGAGGCCAACTGCGGTAAAGAACCACTAGAACTAGTCACGAACATAGAGAAAATAATAAGAAACTCTATGAACGAGTCAACCACAGAAACAGAAATAGTAGATGAGAAAATCTTATCTCCTTAGGAAATCAAAAATCTCCTTGACCTAAAGAAGATGGCAAGAAAAGAATATTGAAGAACACTGGTCCCGAAGCACAAAACCATAATGAACAAACTCAACACTATGATTAAGCATGAACTTAGAAATCGCTACAACGAGAAATGAAACGCTACTCTAGATAAACGAACATAACCACCGTTGAAAATTGCAAGAACATTAACCAAAGAAAAAAGAACCAATTCAACTATGGTTCCTGGGCCTTTCTGTTCGTAAGTTATGATTTTTCATGGTTTCTATGGTTTTGGTCATGTGATCTGGAAAAAATTTCATGAAAACAAAAGCTTGAGGAAAATATTGGAATACAACAGTGAAGAAATCAGAAAAATATAACGACTGGAAACTATGCTCTAGAAGCATACGAGCAAAAAATATCTTCGTTAATTGAAAAATAAGAATTGTAAAAAGCACAGCCGTTAACTCAGTAGCTTTTGAGCGCTCGTTCATCAACCTTGCAGGAAGATTCGTATTTTCCAGTTTGAGAAACCAATTGCCACAATTTTCGACAGCTGTCGAAAAAATTTCAAACTGAGGCGAAACTCCAGACTTTACGTCAGTGCCTTTTAGGCGACCATTTTTTTTTTCTATAGTTGGCTAGAATTTTCTATGGTATCTGTGGTCTTCGTGATGCGATCTGGAAACGTAGTTGAGCAAAATTTCATTCCAATCCAATCAGTAGTTTCAGTATGATCAGGAAAAACATACTTTGAACGGCCATATTTACGGAACCCCTAGTCTAATTGCTCATTGATAAATGTGAATGCGACATTCGAAATCCACACCTTTGCTGAAAATTTCAAGTCTCTAGGCCTTTCCGTTCGGAAGTTATAAGTTTCCATGGTTTCTATGGTTCTGGTTATGCGATCTGGACAAAATTTTGCATGTAGGTCATTCTCCATTGAAATGCGAAAATTTCATCTCTATCGAATCTGTAGTTTCTGAGTAATCAGGAGAACCAGATTTCGAACGGCCATATTCACAGAACACCTGGTGAAATTCTGCCCATTAACGAACTCAACCGCGGCATTCTGGATATAAACCCACAGTGAAAATTGCAAGCATCTAGGTCGAATCGTTCGAGAGTTATCGTGCTTACGGCATCAGTGAGTCGAACCTTGTCGATTCAGACCATTTTCGGCACGAAATTCGAAAAATACAGACATCGTGACGAAATGATATAGCCCTCGTGTAAGAGGAACGAGCGCTCAAAAAGTAAATATATAGAATCATAAAAAGTAAAATACAGGGTGTTTTGAAATATGAGGCTTTTTTTACAGGCAAAACAAGTGTGACGCGTTCAAGTAGACACTTTTGCGACATTGAATTCCAAAGATAATCCTTGATTATTTTCAGTTTGGAAAAAGATCTTTCATCACTCGCAACAGTGACAGGAATGGTTGAGAAATGTTTCAGGGCTGTGAGCACATCTGGTACAAAACTCAATAAAGATTTGTGTTTCGTAACATTTGTGTTAAATTATGGGAAATAGAAATTGAAAGAATCTGCAACTTCAATATTTTCCCCCTTCTCGGTTTACAATATCCTAATTGGAGAATGGAAAATAAATATCATTTTCGAAATATCGGAAAAACCACCTGAAAATTTCCACATCTGGATTCAAGAAGCCGCTCAGAACCAATAAACCGATCAACGACGACAAGCTTGATGAGTTAAATCCTAAAAAATTGGTGAAAATAGGGTAGCGCAGGGAATGACATATTCATGATGTGCGGTATTTATATAATTTGTGCCTAATTTTACTTTCATTTCCGGCTATTAAATATCTATGTTTTGTTCATTAAATCAACAAAAAAAATCGCAAAGTTAGAAGTATAATAGAATAAAAATATCGGGGCCCCTCCGCACCGCGGGGTTTGCGAATTCCTATCATGCGCAACTGTGGATTACATTGTTAGATGTTATGTATAAAAGCATAAAGAAAATAATACATATATTAATATGAAAATGAACGAATAAATTATGGAAATAATATAGTTAACGTCAAAAAAATCCTTGCTGTGGCTGAAGTATAAGTTGAATTAAATTGTAGTGAAATATTCAATAAAGTGGAATAATTATTATTATTAACCCTAACCTACTCCTGACTTAAGCCTAACCTAACCCTATCCTAACCCTTTTTTTTCGGGTTGTGAAAAGAAATCTGTTGCCAGATTCAACCACGACCCGTGTCGTGGGACATGTCGGTTTGGCTTGATGTTGTTGCCGGACTACTGAAAAAAATTACGAAAAGCGCTGCCGTGAAGTCAGGAGCTTTTGAGCGCTCGTACATCCACCTTGTAGGTAGATTCGCATTTTCCAGTTTTAGAAATCAATTGAAGGGATTTTCGACAGCTGTCAAAAAAATTCTCAAACACAGAAAAATCTCCAGACTTTGTCAGTGCTTCAGCTGACCAATTTTTTTTCGATAATTCGCTAGAATTTTTTACGGTATCTATGGTCTTGGTGATGCGATCTGGACAAAATTCTGCACGTAGTTTGAATACATTATTCCTCAGCTAGGTGCAGAATTTCATTCCAATCAAATCAGTAGTTTCGAAATAATCAGGAAAAAAATATTTTGAACGGCCATATATTCAGAACCCCTAGTCTAATTTTGCTCATTGATGAACGTGACCGTGAAATTCGCGATCCAAACGCACCCTGAAAATTTCAAGTTCTTAGGCTTTTCCCTTCGGAAGTTATAATTTTCTATGGTTTCTATGGTTCTGGTCATGCGATCTGGTCAAAATGTTGCTTCAATATATCATTCTCATTCAAACTACAAAATTTCATCTCGATCGAATCCGTAGTTTCGAAATTATCGAGAAAACAAAATTTCAAACGACCGTATTTACGGAACCCCTAGTCTAATTGTGCTCATTGATGAACATGCCCGCGAAATTAGCGATCCAAACCTACCCTGGAAATTTCAAGTCCTTAGGCCTTTCCGTTCGAAAGTTATGATTTTCTTTGGTTTCTTTGGTTCTGGTCATGCTATCTGGAGAAATGTAGCTTGAACATATCATTCTCCACTAGTATACAAAATTTCGTCACGATTGAATCTGTAGTTTTAAAATTATCAAGAAAACTAAATTTCAAACGACCATATTTACGGAACCCCTAGTATAATTCTGCTCATAGATGAAAGTAATCACGACAATCGAGATCCACACCTATCCTGGAAATTTCAAGTCCCTAGGCGTTTCCGTTCAAAGTTACAATTTTTTATGGTTCTGGTCATGCAATCTGGACAAAATTTCACATTTAGCTTAAACACCCCATTCTCCATTAGAGTGCAAAATTTCATTTCGATCGAATTTGTATTTTCATCAGGAGAACAAAATTTCGAGCGGCCATATTCACGACTGACACGAATTTTCTGACGGATTCGTCATCAGTGAGTCGAACATAGTCGATTGAGACCATTTTCGGCTCAAAATTCGAAAAATACAGACATCGTGACGAAATGATATAGCCTTCGTGTAAGTAGTACGAGCGCTCAAAAACACAACTCGGGAAATGCGAGGACCACCGGGAAAGATATCCCGGTCTGTACTCCGATGATACCCGATGCATAGCGGTCCTGTCTTTCTTCTCCTCATGTCTCCTGTCACAAAGCCGTAACCGCCTTCCAGTATCGTTCATGCTGTATCATTTTCTCTATTATATACTCAACTGGTGGTAAGCGGCCTATCTTTTCAACCAGCGCGTTCCTTTCCTCCGTCCATCTGATCTTCGGCTCGTCTACAACGTGGCATGCATGACAGATCATCCCGTCCTATCCTCTTAGTAAAGGTACCGTAAGATCCATGCCCTGTCAAAAATTGAGTAAATAGTACCTGGTCGTTTTATGCTCACATTGGATCCACTGCTCCAAATTCCTGATCAGACTGCGCGTCCAAGCGGCATTTTGCCCTCTACCATCCCATCTTTCCTGCAATTTACTCAGTTTCTTCCTTTCTGTCATACGTCGATTGCCCGGTAGTGCTCCTTCTATTGTATAAAATAAAGGAAGCATCTTTGCGCCATCATTGGGTATATTGGTGGGAAGCCCAATGACTTGGATAGCCTCCGCCGACACAGTTCTGTATGCCGAAGCTACCCTTATCTCTCAAGTTGGATCAAACTGCACACAGTTCGCAAAATAAAATCCATCACATAAATATTTTTCTTTTTTTTTTTTTTAAGCATATTATATCTGCATTCCCAGGCCTTAAAGCCACCTCCTTCTGTCTTGGGCATCCTCTTCGTACAATTGCCGATCTTCCATGGACTGCCTGGCTCCTTCACTCCAGGATCTACGTGGTCGGCCTCTCTTCCTTTTCCCAGTCGGTTGCCAGTGATACATTCGATGTGGCCATCTCTCTGGGTCCATTCTCAAAACATGTCCAAACTACCTAAGGCCTCGTTTTTTCATTTTTTCCACCACTGTTTCATGTACATCCATAATACTTCTGATCTCATCATTCCTCACCTGTTCCCTTTCTAGATCTTCGAGCGACCCTCCTTAGATAGTCCATCTCGAAAGCATTGAGCATCTCTTTAACCGCAGCACTAATAGTCCATACCTCGCTGCCATAGGCCGACTCCACCATTGTCCTCCCAACTCTCACCTTTGTACTCTTGCTAATATTCTTGTTCCACCAGTTGGAGTTGAGGCATCCCAGAACTTTTCTGCTCTTTTCCATTCTGTTCCTGATTTCGCTATCCGCTGTTCCCTCCCTACCAATTATTGCTCCTAGATATTTAGTTTGATCCACCTGTTTAATGGATGAGCTATCATCTATGATGATTTGAAAGTTGGCCATAGAGTTCACCACCAAATATTCGGTTTTTTCTACATTGACTTTGAGACCCCATTCATTATATGCTGAGCGTAATCTTCGTAACATGAACTACAAATCAAAAGAGCTATAACTATTTGGTCATCAGCAAAATGAATGTTGAACAGGAAGCTGTCCCCTACCGGAACGCCCATAGATGCCGACATCTACATTTCCAATCTTCCAGGGCCACTTACTGGTATATTTATCCCTGGCAGCTTCGTACAGCTCCTTTTTGATAATTTTCCCAAACAACCTACTCAAAGTACAATTTATACTTAGCCCTCAGTAGTTGTTTGGATCGCTGCGTTTTCCTTTCTCATATACTGACACTATGTAGGAGGTTTTCCATACTTTGGGCAGCTTGTAAGCTCTCAAACACATGTTCATTAAATTTGTTAGTTGTTCCAATAGTAGATCTTAATGGTAAACGAACTAAGCATAAATATTTGACAACCAATATATATGTCAATCATTTTTTATCACTGACATTGTGCCCTTCCAGCCTCTGGTGGTATTTTCTTGAGTCATTTTCTATTTCGGTGGTGACGTATGGGGTTCTTAGATCATTATGGATGGTGAGGTTGGAGACGTATCAAGGTGCATTTATTCATGAACGTAGTATTTTAAATTGAAGTCTTTGGATAATTTGTATATTAGATGGTTTTGTAATAATTGGGGGATACTTATTCAAAATTAAATGGATTATTTAAATTCAAATGTATTTCTCGAATGAAAAAAGAATCCAGATCTTCGTATCCGCATTATATTCAGTCGGCGGATGTCGTTAATTTCGAGCGGAGGATAATTTGGACCACCTGCAGATTCCGATAACAAAGTTTCAAGTGAGCCATTCATTTGCAACATTGTAGTGGTTGAAATTGTTTCTGTCTGTCGTAGATTACGAATATCGGTCTCACGGGAAATTTTTGAAGCAAGCATTTTTGCTGAGTAAGCGTCTGGAGTTGTGGATTTTTTTTGAAAGGGGGGTAGAGTTTACCTTTGGAGAAGGAGGAGAAATGAGAGGCAGTTACACGGCGAATAGGGAGTTACTCGGCGAAAGGAGAGCTCACCACTAAGGGGAGAATTCGGACGACGGTTTCGGTCGGAGGGCGGTTAGAGGAAAATAGTGTTGTATTTTTCAGTAGAGGATTTCTGTTAGATTTCGGATTAAGGGAGTAATTGTGTTAGATCGTACAAATAAGTGTTTAAGAAATTCATTTTGTGTAGAGTTAAAAGCCGTATTTTGTGTTTCGAGTGCGAATAAAAATGAAGGCCAATATCGTGTGTGGGTGGTTTAGTTTCCAAATGGGTACAAAAGAGAAATTAGGTGGTTTGCGGACCAAGGTAGGAAAATTCAGTTCAAAGCTTTAACCCCTATGAATGTGAATGGTGTTATTGTAATCCTCAATATTATTGATATCTCGATCCGAAGTTGATTCGATGTATGTTCGATTTTACGTAAGGAATTTGAATATTAGTTCCAGTTGATAATTTGACCCCTCGTACATTTAGATTAGTATGTTTGTAAGAAGTTACAGTTCAATTGTTTGATTTAACTACGATTATGAGAAATTAGGTGAACGATAGATGCTTTATTTGGATGTTCTTTTTGATGTCTACGAAAGTTTCGATTCTATGTACGCATTTTACCATCATTTTTCGTAAATATAATATGTTCTCTTGAAGTTTCGAGGTTTTCTTTCCTGAATACCTGTTCCTCAGAAAATATAAGACAAAAGACTCTCTCTTCGTGCAGAGAGCAAGAACCTAGACCATTTCGGAAAATAGATAGAAAAATTGGTGACAGCGGAATACGATTGATAAGGGTAGAACCTCCCCAGCTTCAGTACAGTTTAGCACAACCCCAGATAAAAAAAAAACTGACATTATTCAACATTCTTGACAGTTACGAATTCTATGAATATTCTGTATTATTCTCCAGTTCCGAAACAGTTCCAAATTCCTTCAGTTTCAGGAAAGACCCAGAAACTTGGCATCACTCTTCGCACGATATCGCTAGGGTGGATAAGACGGAGTAGTGGGGACGCGATCTCCTATCGTCGATTTGAGCCCCATGTTGCCGCGTGGATAATCATCATTCTTTGTCATGAATAACAAACAAATAATTTGCAATAGGAAAATATTGCAACTATAATTTGAGATATAAACTATCCTATCTTGTAAGTTGGATCAAACTGCACACAGTGTGCAAAAATTTTATTGAAATTGGTTCAGTATTTTAGGAGACCATTCCGGACAAACTACGTGACACGTATTTTTTATATATAAAGATTTTAAAGGACATTTTTAATATAATGTGTACTAGACATATATTTGATATTTGCATATTATTCGGGCAGCGATAAAACCAACGTGCTCTCCATAATACTACCAAAAAGCAATCAGTAAGGGAAAAGTGGTGTCCAACTTCAATCTGATATAGTTGCGATATCAACTGGCGAAAAAACGAAGTTTTGCAGTAACGTCCAAGATTAGTCCAACTTTGACCTACTGTAGCTCTGTAACGGGTGGCTTTGAAATTCCGCAGTTGGCCCTCCTGTTTCCTGTTTCATTATGTTGGCAGTTTTAGAATTAAGTATTTTTTTTCTGCTATCTTCGGTAGTATTCCAGGGTCATTTTTGAGCGCTCGTTCAACTTACACGAGGGCTATACAATTTCGTCACGATGTCTATTTTTTTCGGATCTTAAGCCGACGAGTTCGACTAACTGATGACGAATCCGTCGAAAAATTCAAGTCTGTCCGTATACACGATAACTCTCGAACGAAAAAACTTAGAAACTTGAGATTTGCAGGGTAGGTTCGAATCTCAAATGCCGCGGTTAAGTTCGTTATTGGACAAAATTCGACCATCAAACTTTTTTTTCAATTGGTTACTCAAACTGTAGAATGCGAATCTACCTACAAGGTGGATGAACGAGCGCTCAGAAGCTTCTGATTCAAGGCAGTGCTTTTTATAATTCTTATATGAAACCTCATGTTATTTTTATTTGAATACTTTCGTTTTTTTGATATATATTTTTTTTACCAATTCTTCATCACTATGTGTTATTGAAAATTTTCAAAACAAACTCATCATTAATAACAGAGATCTGAGGAGGGGGCCCCCAAATTTTGCGCTTCTCCACTGGTCATCCAGTAGTTTCATTGTGTTTTCACACTCAGTTGGGAGAAGGTGGTTTCACGTTAATTCTTTTTCATACTTATCTACGAACGGCAAAGTAACATGGGATTTTATCGATTGCCAAATTGATTTTCCCCAAATTTTTCAGTTTTAAAACCTGCTCTTATTTCTCCCTATATCATATCTAAGCTATCAATTTTTTCAATAAGAAAGAATAATTTATCATTTCTCAAACAATATAAGATCGATAAGAAGCGATGATAAACTAATGAATTGAATAAGAATTTCTTACGTGATTGTTCATTTCATCTCCGTCATTCTGATAACTCACCATAAAGTATGGAATGAGAATTAATTCATAAAACCTTTACCTGCGTTGAATGAAAATCAGTAAATTTTTTATTCGTATGTATGGACTATGTCTTATTTTATCATTATTTCAAATATAACAGTAGATCATTCAGCTCGGTCATCATTGTATTAATTTTATTAGTATATTCATCGTTTGTTGATTATAAATTCATGGGCCAGTTATTGATTCATTCAAATTTGTATCTATTCTAGTAATCCAGTAGATCCACATAGTAGGCAGATTCTAAATTCACAGAAAATGTAGATCCAAGAGAGTCAAAGAAGAAGATGACGTTATAGGACGATTCACATTATTCGCGATCTATCGCCTTCCGCTTCAAATTAATGATGCACTTATTACACACACATATATACAAACCTATTGAACTGATTTCTTCTTCATCATTGATGAACCCATTTTTTTTTCAAAAAAGTTCTAATTCGTTTATCTACTATACTAGGGCGTTTTTGGAAATATGGAATTTTTTTTCCATATTTCGAACCAATCAATACCAATTCAAATTCATGAACAATGCAAATGAAATAATCTGTATCATACTTTATTTCGAGATGCGATTTAGAAGCGGAAGGTTTCCAAAATCCATGGTTGAAACGGAGTCTTACCTTATATTTTCACGCTTTACCTTTGGCTTCTGAATTGTTAAACTGACTTTCCGAGATGTGCTCCAATTTTGCGAACTTTGTTTCGCTTCGTTGGCGAGTTTATGATTCGAGCCCGAGAAATGTTTTTATTATTTACGTCGGAGGAGGCATGTTCAATTTTTGACGCTTTTGCCGCATTGTGAATCCATCAACTTGATCCATATTTACTCAGCTAGGCCCATTGGTAATCCATAAAGATTTCATAAACCGATATTGGCAGGTACCAACACGGATAATTGAATTTCCTGCAAAATTGTGGATTTGATGAGATAACATTATTTATGAATAAATTCACATTTATTTTCAGCCACGGGTGAGGTAATGAACGGGTTAATTCGCATAACTCAACACATTTATTCCAAACCAGCTATCTTCAGCGATTTCATTAAGCGGTCGCTTGTGTGGCTTCCATAAATGACACGAAAATTTAATGAAGGAATAGATTTGGATGAACTAACATATGCAATATTTCTTTACTTGAAATAAACTGAAAAATAATATTCAAAACACTGATGAAGGGAAAAATTGATTGAAGACACCAAGCCAATCGGACCATAGTAGGTATACAAACCACAATCGTAGATAAAAATGAAAGTTCTATTGACTAACTTCAGGTACCTTAAGGGCTCTGGAGCGCACAATAGTAAAGATTGTACGCAAACCAGAGAAAACTATGAGCAAAATGCTAACTGTGCGCTCTGCGGAAAAGCAGGTCACCCAGCCAGCTATAAAGGATATAGCGAGTGGAAACTGGTGACCAAAAACAAGACAGCGACCAAAACAAGAAGAGAAGAAGAAGAGCAAAAGATGCCTATTGAAGAAGAAAGAAGAAGACGCAACCACCAAAATAAGAACAGAAGAAAGAAGCTCCAAAGGATGGGATATCCAGTAGTGATTGACCTCTCGTGGAGTACAGACGTGTTGTGAAGTGCGCATGTGTGCCAATTGAGTTGAAGCTAAAGAATTTCAGTACATTGTGTTGAGTCCAGGTCAAACGATCGTTGGTTCCGCAATGGAGAAATATATGGAACAAATGTGGTCAATGGCCCAAGTTTTAGCCGAGAACGATTACGATATCGACGAATTCTTTCTCAGAATTTCAAAGAGCCTGAAAGAAGCGAAGAAAATAAAGAAGACGACACGCCAACAGTACGAAGAAGAAGATCAATTTGAAGATGGCCAACCAGCATCAACAAAAGGTGAAGAAAACAAAAACGACAAGTGAAAATAAGAAGGTACCCGAAAATGAAATATTAATATCAAATCGATATGAAATTCTGAGCGACGATGAAATAATGGACACCAATGATGTTGAAAAACTTAAAGATGAATAAATTAAAGTGATGAACAAGACTGTAACTGCGAATAACCAGACCGAGCCTCAGAAGAAGAAAGAAGCCCCTATTCAACGGCCAAATCAGAAAAGCGAAAGGATTGCAAACCTTGTTCTGAGAAACAAATCTAGGTGGAACGCAGTCAACAAAATGATGATAAACCAAAATTTAAAATGTAAAAAGGTGAAGTTAGTTTCGCAAGGGGTACAAATCGAACCAAGTACCGAAAACGATTATCGCACTCTCTATAAAACCCTTAGAGAACAAAATGAGGAATTTCCTACCTACGGCTTGAAGAGTGAGAAGAAACTGAAGGTTGTACTCCGAGGAGTACTTATTGAATCAAGCGAAAAAGAAATTGAAAAAGACTTAGCGAAGCAAGGTTACCCGGTGACAAAAATTACCAGAATGAAAGGAAAAAAGGGATTTCCCATCCCTCTCGTACTAGTGGAGATTGACAAAGCCTACAAGGCGATCTTTACAAAATTGGAATTTTGCTGTGGGATATCCATCACAGTTGAAAGCTTAAGACTAAGGACAGAAATAATCTAATGTTACCGTTGCCAACTCTACGGATACTCGCAGAAATTCTGCCATGCCGTCTACAAATGTATGAAGTGTGGTGAAGAACACGTGACCGCAGAATGCCCGAAATCTGTGACGACAGTACCCAAATGTGCTAATTGTGGAGGCGATCACCTATCGACCTACATAAAATGTATAAGAAATCCGAACAACCCGGATGTGAAGAAACCGAAATTCATAGAAGCCCTGCTGCCTGTAGAAATTGTATGGCAAAAAACGGACCGAAGAAAGAAAAAAAGAAATAGCCAAGAAAGAAGATATTAAGGTCAAAGCCCAAGAAAGAATTCCAGTGAAGAAGGAAGAGAAAAAAGCACCAAAAAAACAAAATGATGCACCAAAACAAGAAGTGAAAGATGGAGGTGAATTAGCTGTCATCCTAGGAAGAATGACGCTGACGTCATGTTCAACAAATGCTACCATTAAACAAAAAATCTCCTTCATAGAAGAGCAGGACACACTGATCAAATTATTCACGAAAAAATGAACTACACAACCAACAGAAGTTTGAATATTGCGTTCTGGTACGCAAATTCGGTAATTCCAAAAAAACAGGAGTTGACACTCTTTTTGGAAAATAATAAAATCGATATTCTTCTCTTGGGAGAAACTCATTCGAAACCAACAAAGACTATGAAAGTGGGAAATTATGAAGTGTATAGAAGAGACAGACAATCGGGCAGAGGAGGCGGAACATCTGTTCTAGTGAACAGAGTTATTAGTCATCTCGAATTGCCAGATGTCCCAGGAAACAACATTGAGGAAAAGGGGGTAAGTGTAAAAACACGCGAAGGTGAAATTAACATTTATTCTGTTTACAGGCCCCCGCAAAGCAACCTAGAAGAAAAGGATATCACACCTTTTTTCCAGAACAGAAGACCAACCATAGTCGCAGGAGACTTGAATGCAAAACACCCAGACTGGAGCAGCAGAAGAGTTAATAGTCAAGAAAACAAACTCAAACAAATCACCGACAAACATAATTTACTAGTTGTCGGTCCAGATGACCCCACACACATCCATGAAGCAACAGGAACGATGGATGTATTGGATATAGCCATAATGAAAAACGTAAGAACAAATTATGTGATTGAAACCAAGATGGATCTATCATCGGATCACTGCCCCGTGATCCTGACATTAGAATTAGAAACAGACAGATTACCTACCAAAGGGAAAACAATAAACTGGAAGAAGTTCAAAGAAGTCTTGAAATCCAGAAGAGTGAAGATAAAAAACAAAGAAGAAATAGATGGAGCAATCGAAGATCTAGAGAGAAGAATTATCGAAGCACAATCACAGTCGAGTAAAGTCAAACAATTACCGAAGAAAAGTCCTCTACCTGTAGATGTGCAAATTTTACTAGAGGAAAAAAGAAAAGCCAAGAAACAGTATAGACGGACCCTACACCCAAGTGACAAAACTATACTGAATAAACTAACAAACGAGGTGAAAGCCAGAGTCCGAGAACTATTTACGGACGAATGGCATAGAAAGCTAGTGAATTCAGACACAGAGAACCGATCGTTATGGCAAATGGCGTCAGCTTTAACCGGGAAGAAAACGAAAACTGAGATTCCAAGACTAGAAAAAGGAAGCCAGACCGCAATAACAAGTAGTGAAAAAGCAGAAATGTTCGCCGACTCACTAGAACAACAGTTTAAGCCTAATCCGAAGAACAACGACGACATGTTCAACAAGTCAGTAGGAAATACACCGGCCACCGATCTCGATGGGACAGAAGAAGAAACGGATGAACTCATAAAAAATGAAATAAAAGAAATTATTGCACAGCTCAAAAATAGAAAACCCCCCGGAATCGACGGAATTCAAAATCAGGCTCTCAAGAATATACCAGAAGAAGCAATAGAAGAAATTGCAGAAATAGCCAGGGCTATTCTACGAACAGGATACTACCCTAACAAATGGAAGACATCGGACACGATACTGATATGGAAGAAAGGAAAAAAGGGCAAAAACGACCCAACTAACTACAGACCAATAAGCCGGCACTGAGCAAAGTGATAGAGAAGCTGGTTTACAGAAGACTAGCAGAATTCGTTAATGCCAAGAAGATAATTCCTGACCATCAGTTTGGTTTCCGGACTGAACATTCGACGGTACACCAACTCATCAGAATAACAGAAGACATAAAAGAAAAATTAAACCTATCTACAGACACCGGAGCTGTTTTCCTGGATATTGAAAAAGTATTTGATAAAATGTGGCACCAAGTTCTGATATACAAGATGAAGATGTGAAAGTTCCCAGCCAAACTGACGGGATTGATACAATCATACCTGAACAAAAGAAAATTCGAAGTTAACATAGATGGTACGAGGTCTACAACCAGAAAAATTGAAGCCGGCGTACCGCAGGGATCTGTCCTAGGACCGTTGTTGTTCAACATATATATGTCGGACATACCAAAAATGACAAGATGCAAGATTGCCCAGTTCGCAGATGACACTGCTGTCTATTACTCCAGCAGAATGGGGAAATCCATAACGAAGCAACTCCAGATAGACTTAGACAAACTAATGAGCTATTTCAAGAAATGGAGGTTCAAGATGAATACGAAGAAAACCGTTGCCATATACTTCGGCGGCACAAATATGAAGAAGGAAAAAGCAGGAAATGTCATGATAGAAAACGAAAAAATTGACTGGAAAGATGAAGTGAAATATCTGGGCGTAATTTTAGACGAAAAACTCAAATTCAATAAACAGATGGAAGAAACCAGAATGAAGACCAGGCAACTGCACGGGCATTTATACCCCCGGCTTAATCCAAACAGCAAACTGTCACTGGAAAACAAATTGAAGATAATCAAGACAGTGCTAATACCAAGCATAACGTACGCAGGAGTAGTTTGGTTCAATGTTGAAAGTTGCAAAAAGAAAGATCTACAAAGTACTTTAAATAAAATAAGAAGGATAGCTATAGGCGCCCCATGGTACGTCAGCAACAAACAAATAAGAGAAGAATTGAAAATACCAACTATCGAGGAAATAATAGACAAACAAACCAAGAAGACAATCGAAACGATGAAAGAACACGAAAATAAAGAGATAAGAAGGATGGTGGAGATACCAGTCAGAACCACAGACAAGAGGAAATACCTCTTGCAAAGAAGCCAATAGACGAATAGCAAAAAAACCATGCAATGGAGAGGAGGACCTCTCTAAATAATCAATAGAAGAAGAAAGGAAAAATTATATTAAAGGCGAAGGGAAGTAAATTCCAGTCCTTTTCATAAACCAGGACCTATGATGATATCCAAGAAGAGTGGCCAAAAGAAGAAAGAAGGGACAACCAAAAAAGGAACCGAAACCACTAAGGATCTAGATACCTCCAGCAAGAATATCATGAAATTCTTAAAATTAGAGATGGACAAAAAGTTCCGTAAACTCACTAAACCCAATTAATGGAGCTAGTGAATAACGGAAATCAAAACAACCTAAAGATAGTGTAGAAGATGGAACACAAACGGTCTACGAGCTCGTAGATCTGAAATAGAATGATTAATATCCTTTTTTTTTTTTTTTTTTTTTGTTTAGTCAGGGGGAATCCTCATGGACGAACTATCTCCGATAGATAGAACAGTGTGAGACTTCGTGTGAAGCACGACCTACTCTAACTAAACCTAACCTGCTGTTTTAGATTCCGGGCATTTATAACCTACTAACCTTTTGACTCTTGTTGTTCGTATCTCTATCACGATCTTTATCGTGTGATAATTGTGTTATCTATGAATTTGAATTTCATAGGAGTCTCTTCTTCTGGATAATTTAAATTGAGATTACTCAATTTCTGTTTCTACGTAGTTGATCTCTGGGTCTTTTGTGATAGGTGGGTATCCTAACCACATCTTTTGCGGGGTTGTAGTCAACTAGTCTTCTCAGCTCATCATTTGGGTGTTGACTTGCTTTTTCAAATATCTTCTCGGCCTTCTTTTTTAGGAAATCTGTGACAGTTTCCCATTCTAAGTCTCTGTGGATTTGTTGGTTTCTTACGGACCACGGCATATTCATTGCTGCTCGGAGCAGTTTATTCTCTGTTGCTTGAATCTTCTTTATATGGCTATTGGCTGCATGGCCCCATGCCGCCGAGCCATATGTAAGTTGGGGTCTTGCAATTGACTTGATCATTCGTAGTTTCGTGCTTTGGTTCATTTGGCTTCTTCTTCCTAGTAGTGGGTAAAGTCGACTCATTGCTGAGTTTGTTTTATCCACTGCATATTTTATATGGTTTTTCCATGTAAGCCCTTTATCTAGTTTTACTCCTAGATATTTGACTTCATTTTCCCATTTTATCTCTTCTCCATCTATCTGTAGGTTGGAATTAATTTCAAGTCTCCGCTTTTGTAGTAGAATAGCTTGGCTCTTTTTGCTATTTATTTGAATTTTCCATTTAATGAACCATTCCTCTAAATCTTCTAGTGCTTCTTGCAGTCTTCTGTGTATGACATCTGGTCGGCGATGTCTGAAGGCTATTCCCGTGTCATCTGCATAAAGGGCTAGCAGATTCCTTGGGTTCTTAGGAATATCGTAGATATATATGTTGTAGAGCAGAGGTCCTAGAACTGATCCTTGGGGTACTCCTGCTTCTACTTGTCTGGTGGTAGATAATGTGTCGTCTATTTTGACATAAAAATTCCGGTTCCTCAGGTAGTTTCTTATTATCTTGCAGGTTTTGGTGGTGTAGCCTGCCATCATCATCTTGTAGGCAAGTCCTTCGTGCCAAACTCGGTCGAAGGCTCTCTCGACATCTAATAGCACTAATCCTGTGGCTTGTTTATTCTGAAATCCTTCAGTGACATATTCAGTGATCCTTAACAGTTGAAGTTCTGTGGAATGATTTCTTCTGAATCCAAATTGTTCCGGTGGTATCAGATTCAGCGCATCTGTTTCTTCATTGAGTCTTCTTGCAAGGACCCTTTCGACAATTTTTCCAAGGGCTGACAGTAGACTTATCGGCCTGTAGTTTTGTGGGAATTTTCTATCTTTTCCTGGCTTATTGAACACAATTACTTCTGCTGTTTTCCATCTTTCCGGATAATATTCTGTTCTCATCACGGCGTTTGCTATATTGGTAAGCGCTGCTATTCCTTTTCTGGGCAATTTCCGTAACATAAAGTTTGTTACTTTGTCTTTCCCTGGAGCTTTCCTGTTTTTCAATTTCTTGATGATTTCTTTAATTTCCGTTGGTGTTGTTGGGTTTGGGATGGTATCGCCTTCCGGCGGTTCCAACATCAATTCTTCATTTCCTTCGACTTCTTCCTCTAAGTCTTCATTGTCATCGTCTTCTCTGTAGTTGATTCTGGCTTCTCGTTCTATTGCGTCGACCAGTGCTTCGGCTTTTTCAAGCTTTGAGTAGGCCATCCCATTAGCTCCGTGTAGAGGGGGAATCTCGGTTTTCTCCCGTCGTAAGCACTTTTGCATCTTCCATGCTGAGTGGTCTATGGTGTTTAGCTCTCTTACTCTTTGGTTCCATCTGTCTGTTCTCAGTTCTCTCAGTGCATTTTTCAGCACTTTGCTGTGTTTATTCAGCTCTTTCTTGTCTTCTTCTCTATGTGAAGTTCTGTAGTTCTTCCTAAGTTTTCTATTCCTCTTTATAAGCTCCTTTATTGCTTTTGGGGTTTCACCATGTGGATGTTTCGGGGCTGGCCTTTCGATTCTTCTGGTACTTTCCTCGTAGGCTTCTTTTATTCGGGTTTCTTATTTTTCAGCTTCATATTCTAGATCTTCAGGGGTTCTTATCTGTGGAATTTCAGTAATTTTCTCCTGAAGAATTTCACTGTACTTTTGCCAGTCTGTGAAGTCTTTTGTTTGAAGTTCTTCTGTTATCGGTCTGCGTCCCAATCTGAGTTCTATTGGGTTGTGGTCTGATGTGCCCTCTTCTAAAGTATCAAGTGTGAAATCTTGGGTAATATCTTTCATTATGACGATATCTAATACGTCCGGTAGGCCATTACTTCTGGGCAGGTAGGTCGGGATTTCAGGTCCTAATACTATGGCATTCACTTTTTCGGCGTACTTCTTAAGCTTCTTCCCATTTTGGTTTTCAGTTCTGCTATCCCATTCTCTTGATTTGCAGTTCATATCGCCAATAATGATGTTCGGGTAGTTTCCTTCAAGCATCTTCTTCAGATCTTCCTCTATTAGGTCATTTTGGGGTGGTTTGTAGGCTGACGTAATTTTCATTTGTCCTCGATTCGTATTTACTATAATCGAGATGGCTTCTATTTGGCCATTATTCAGTACATCGTCAAAATAGTGGTCGATGTTCCTCTTTACTATTAGGGCTACGCCCCCTCCTGTACAATTTCTGTATATTTCATGGTCGGGAAATGAAATTCTATTTCTTGTAGATAGTCTCGTCTCCTGAATGGCTATAATATCCGGTTGTTTCTCGGATATTATTTCTTCTATTTCAGATCTACGGGCTCGTAGACCGTTTGTGTTCCATGAGACAATCTTCAGGTTGTTTTTATTCGCGTTAGTCACTAGCTCCATTAATTGGGTTTAGTGAGTTTACGGAACTTTTTGTCCATCTCTATTTCCAGGAATTTCATGAGCTTACTCATGATATTCTTGGTGGAGGTATCTAGATCCTCGGTGGTTTCGGGTCCTTTCTTGTTGGTCTCTTCTTTCTTCTTTTGGCTGCTCTTCTTGGATTTTCCATTTTTTGGGGCTTCTTTCGTCTGCTCTTGTTTGAGTGGTGGCGTTTTCTTCTTCTTATCTTCTTCCTTTTGTTCTTGTTGGACAGTAGGCATCATTTTCTCTTCTTCTTCTTTTCTTGCTTTGGTCGCAGTCTTCTTTTTGGTCACCAGTTTCCACTCGCTACATCCTTTGTAGCTGGCTGGGTGACCTGCTTTTCCGCAGAGCGCACAGGTAGCATTTCTCTCCTCGTTTTCTCTTGTTAGCGTACAATCTTTACTATTGTGCGCTACAGAGCATTTAACACATCTCCATGGGAATGTGCATTTACTTTGCGCATGTCCGTAACGTTGACATGTATGACATTGGCCAGGTCCAATGCTCTTCTTCTTCGGCTCTACTACACAATTTATACCGTAGAGCTGTTTTACTTCGAATACCTTCTTATTTTGGGTTTTCACCAAAAATAAGGGTATTGTCTTTTTGGTCTTGTTGGATGTCATCCTTATGACATCCGCGTCGTTAATGCCTTGCTCGGCGAGGTCCTCTGTGATAATGTTAATATCTGCGTCTAGTGGCAGATATCGTACCACCGCGTAGATTCTCTTCTCTTCTTCCCTTTGGAGGGTGTAGAATTCCTTATTTCTCAACTCGAGGAATTTTGTCATCTTTCTATGGTCGTCGGGGGATTGGGGAACAACGCGAATGCCATCTCTTACTGTGGTCGCTCTCAGGTATTTAATACCCTTCATTTGCATCTCTCTCGAGATTTGTGTCCATTCGGCCGTGCCCCTCAATGTCACTGGAGGGACTTTTTCTTTTTTCTGCTCGATTTGAGCAGGGACTTCAATTTCTCTGCAGGTGCAGAAGTAGCTTCTTCTGGGCGTTTTCCTTTTTGCAATGCTGCAATATACGATTTCTTCGTAGGTGGCCCACCTGCAGCTGCATCATTATTATTGGTAGTTTTTTTCTGGACTTCTTTTTGGATTGGGGTTGACACTGTCTCCTCTGTCCCAGAGGAGAAGCCATTTTCTTTTCTCTTAGCCCGTTTCCGCGGCTTCGAGGACTGAAACATTTCTGCTCTCAAGGATTTCACCTCGTCGGATAAAGTTTTGAGACTCTCCGTCATAACTTTCAGTTGACTCATGAGGCTGTTGATCTGGTCCTTCTGTTCTTTTATAATCCGATCTTTTTCGGATTCATCATTAACTTCTTCTTCTTCAATATCCATATCGGATATTTCTTCATCCGATAAGTTTTCGGCATCGGATTCTCTGTCCTCATTTGCAGAGTCGTATTCCGACATTTTGTCAGAGTGACTCAGCAAACAACACTTAAACACTTTTTTCACTTTCCACTAAATTCACTTTTGTCTCTTCAATGTAAAATAATCTGTGGAACCATCGATCTAAACCTGGACTCAACACAGTGATTTCTTCTTCTTCTTATCACTTCTATACGAGGTTCACTTGGCACACATGCGCATTTCTCAATACGTCTGCACTCCTCGAGGGTTCAATCGCTACTGATTAATATCCGAGAAACAACCTGATATTATAGCCATTCAAGAGACGGAGACTTTCTACAAGAAATAGAATTTCATTTCCCAACCATGAAATAGACAGAAATTGTACAGGAGGGGGCGTAGCCCTCATAGTCAAAAGGAACATCGACTGCTATTTTGACGATGTACTGAATAATGGACAAATAGAAGCTGTCTAGATTAAAGTCCATACAAATCGAGGACAAATGAAAATAACGCCATGCTACAAACCACCAAGAAATGGAACAGCAGAACCGAAAACAAAAATGGGAAGAAGCTTAAGAAGTATGACGAAAACCTAAATTCCATAGTATTAGGACCTGATATTCCGACCTACCTGTCCAGAAGTAATACTAATACCAGACGTATTAGATATCGTCATAATGCAAAATATTAACCAAGATTTCACACTTGATTCTATTGAAGAGGGCATATCAGACACCAACCCAATAGAACTCAGACTGGGACGCGGGCCGATAACAGAAGAACTTCTAACGAAAGACTTCACAGACTGGCAAAAGTAAAGTGAAATACTCCAGGAGAAAATTACTGAAATTCCACAGATGAAAACTCCAGAAGATCTAGTAGATGAAGTGTCGAAAAATCAGAAACCCGAATAAAAGAAGCATGCGAGGAAATTACCAGAAGAATCGAAAGGCCAGCCCTTAAGCATCCACATGGTGATACCCCAAAAGAGCTTATAAAGGGGAATAGAAAACTTAGGAAGAACTACAGAACTTCACAAAGAGAAGAAGACAAGAAAGAGCTGAATAAACACAGTCAAGTGCTGAAAAATCCACTGAGAGAACTGATAACAGACAGATGGAACCAAAGGGTTAGAGAGCTGAACACCATAGACCACGCAGCATGGAAGATGCAAAAGTGCTTACGACTCAAAAAAACCGAAATTCCTCCTCTACACGGAGCAAATGGGATGGCCTACTCAAAGCTTGAAAAAGCCGAAGCACTGGTCGACGCAATAGAAATAGAAGCCAGAATCAACTACATAGATGACGATGACAATGAAGACACAGAAGAAGAAGTCGAAGGAAATGAAGAATTGATGTTGGAACCTCCGGAAGGCGATACCATCCCAAAACAACAACACCAACGGAGAAGAGAAATTGGAAAACACGAAAGCTCCAGGGAAAAACAAAGTAACAAACTTCATGTTACGGAAATTGCCCAGAAAAGGGATAGCAGCGCTAACCAATATAGCAAACGCAGTGATGAGAACAGAATACTATCCGAAAATATGGAAAACAGCAGCAGTATTTGTCTTCAATAAGCCAGGAAAAGACAGAAAATTCCCACAAAACTAAAACTACAGGCCGATAAGTCTACTGTCAGCACTTGGAAAAATTGTTGAGAGAGCGATTGCAAAAAGACTCAATGAAGAAACAGAAGCGCTGAATCTGATACCACCGGAACAATTTGGATTCAAAAGGAATCATCCGCAGAACTTCCTATATTAAGGATCCCTGAATAAGTCACTGAAGGATTTCGGAATAAACAAGTCGCAGACTTAGTGCTATTAGATGTCGAGAGAGCCCTCGACCGAGATTGACACGAAGGACCTCTACTCTAGAACATATACAGGGTGTCCGGGAAAATGTGGGAAATCTCTCGGATTCAGATAAAACATAAAAGAATAAGATGACAAGTTCCCATAATTTTTTTTCCTAGCGGCCCTCCCTACGGAGATACGGCCTCCTAAATGACGCCACTGGAAATTCATTTTACCGGAATAAATTTTAAACTACTTGATATAATTTAATGAAAATTTGATATGATGAACAATAGTAAGGACCCCTTTGAATACTGCCCTTAAATTTAAATTAGCTTGTTCAGTTTAACAGGGGCGGACTAGGTTGTACGTTTTATTGCTAACATTTTCAACACCCTGTATGATAAGGAGATAAAAAAAACAAATTAGGATACCTTGAACATTAAGCTGAAGAAAAGGTACTCTTGTTCATTGTCGATAAAATGAACCGTTTTCGAAAAACAAAATAATAAAAGAAGTTATTTTTTCATTTCTAGTGAGAAGAACCATGAATTCTAATTTTTTTTGTCTGCAACACAGTGTAATACGAAAGTTATTCGAGAAACAAAAAATTTTAAGTTTACGTTATTGAATCCGACAAAATTACAGAGATTCTTAACAATGCAGTTTTGATCCAAAAAGGCACCTTAACAAAAATAATAATAATAATTGGAATTCATGGTTCTTTTCACTAGAAATAAAAGAATAACTTCTTTTATCATTTTGATTTTCGGAAACGGCTCATTTTATCAACAATGAACAAGAGTACCTTTTCTTCAGCTTAAAGTTCAAGGTATCCAAATTTGTTTTTTTTAACTCCTTATCATACAGGGTGTTAAAAATGTAAGCATTGAGATGTACAACCTAGTCCGCCCCTGGTAAACTTAATAAGCTAATTTAAATTAAAGGTCAGTATTTCAAGAGGCCCTTACTACTGTTTATTATATCAAATTTTCATCAAATTATATCAAGTAGTTTAAAATTTATTCCGGTAAAATGAATTTTCAGTGGCGTCATTAAGGAGGCCGTATCTCCGTAGGGGGGAGCGCTAGGAAAAAAAATTATGGGAACTTGTCATCTTATTTATCTTTGTTTTATCTGAATCCGGGAGATTTCCCACATTTTCTCGGTCACTCTGTATATCTACGATATTCCTAAAAACCCAAGAAATCTGCTAGCCCTTTATGCAGACGAAACGGGAATAGCCGTCAGACATCGACGACCAGAAGTCATACACAGAATACTGCAAGAAGCACTAAAAGATTTAGAAGAATGGTTCATTGAATGGAAAATTCAGATGAATAGCAAAAAAAACCAAGCTCTTAAAAACAATTTGAAAAGCACTGCCGTGAAGTCAGGAGTTTTTGAGCGCTCGTTCATCCACCTTGTAGGTAGATTTGCATTTTCCAGTTTTAGAAACAAATTCAAAAAATTTTGATAGCTGTCAAAAAAATTTTCAAACTGAGGCGTAACTCTAGAGTGCTTTAGGAGATTTTTTTTCGATAATTCGCTGGAATTTTTACGGTATCTATGGTCTTGGTGATGCGATCTGGACAAAATTTTCCACGTAGTTTGAATACATTATTTGTCATCTATGTGCGTGATTTCGAAATTATCAGGAAAAAAATATTTTGAACGGCCATATTTACGGAACCCCTGGTCTAATTTCGAACATTGATGAACGTGACCGCGAAATTCGCGATCCGAACCTACCCTGAAAATTTCGATTCCCTAGGCCTTTCCGTTCGAGAGTTATAATTTTCTATGGTTTCGATGGTTCTGGTTATGCGATCTGGACAAAATTTTGCATGTAGCTTGAACACCTTATTTTACATCTGAGTGCGAAATTTCACCTTAATCGAATTTGTCGTTTCGAAGTAATCAGGAGAACAAAATTTCCATATTAGAATTTTGCCTAGTAACGAACTCAACCGCGGCATCTGAGATTCGAACCTACCCTGCAAATTTCAAGTTTCCAAGTCGTTCCGTTCGAGAGTTATCGTGTATCCGGACAGACGGACATACTCGAATTTTCCGACGGATTCGTCATCAGTGAGTCGAACCTAGTCGATTGAGACCATTTTCGGCTCAAAATTCGAAAAATACAGACATCGTGACGAAATGATATAGCCCACGTGTAAGTATTACGAGCGCTGACTGTTTTTATGGTTATTGAATCTGAAATTAATGAAGAACATGACTTATGCAATAACAATAAATGAAACTGTGGAATATCTAATTCGAATATTGGGTGAAAATTAATCCTATTAGTTCCACTACAAGTAGAAGAGTTTTGTTACTTGGGAAGTATTTCGCATGATAGTAAGACCGATATATGGAAAATATTTTATTTTCTGTTGATTCTGATGTTATTGGTTTGAGAGAAAGGCAGATATTCAATTGATTTTGGGTACAAAAGGGTAGGTGTATCGGTATTCTGATATCTTTGATTCCTTTCCAAGTCGATATTATGGAATTTACTTCGGTTTAGGACCAATCAACGCGTCCTTTGGCGAATCAAATATGTACGGTCCTCGTTATAGAGTTCCAACGTCAGACCTTTTCTTATCGACAAGAATGTTTTAAGATTGATTTCCTAGAAACACTAGAAGTTTCCTTGAAAGGACTTCGACATTTCGAGAACTCATTCTCCACATGGAAATAAGATATTCTCCTTGTAGGTGTATTCACTCAGAAAATATTGGAGTTTCCTCTGTACTTCAATCCCAAAGGTCTTGTAACTTTGACCAATGCATCGAAAAAGTTTTCCATGCAGTGGTCTGTTTCAATGAATATTTGAAGAGATTTCTCCTTGGAAAGTCTAGGGGTGAGTAAATTCATCCTTCAGTTTGGGGCCAGTTGCTTCCTTGAAAATCAATAGCAATTATGATGAAAAAGAATATTCATATCGATTCAACATGGGCAATTGGTTTTCTTCGGCTTCTCCATGAAACTCAATAACCATTATTAATGCATCAACCAGCTTGGTTATCAAAAAATGTTCTGCATTTCAAGCCAGGAAAAATGAGGATTGAAATTCATCATACGTATATCAATTATACAGTTCTTCAACACAAAATCGAACTCGGTAAAAATTAACATTTCGCTCGGATTTTAATGAAACCTTTCTACAACGTATCACATCAGTTACATGGAACTCCATAAAGTCTGCGAACATCAATCGATCAGCTTATACCTTCGTAATATGAAAATAAGATGATGAAGTTTTACGTTGAATTCTAACATTATTTGAAGTGGAACAGAAAATCCATCTATTCCAATAATGGCCGTCGCATCTTATACATTCAGTGCTTGAAGTACTAATGAAAAATTTGTTATGGAAGGAATATTGACAGCTGTTTCCTCATTCCGTGACTTACAAAGATTTCTTTCTTGTTTCATTTCAGGGTGAAATTCAAATAATTTTTCAATGTATATTCTTATCACTTGAATTCAAAAATTACGAAATGCAATTCGTCTTCTTTACTCGTCCAATCTCCATTTAACTCAAAACACTTGACTAAACTTCCACCTTATTTATTTCGTGTATAGCAGCTCATCCACTTCCATCTTAATCAGTTCCCAGTTCTTATAGGTAATAATAATAGGAATAAGCTATTCACAGCAGATCTTGAGTACGCCATGAAATCACTGTCCTGGAAAAAATAGGGGCATTAATGTTGGCGATGAAAGGTTAACACACCTAAGATTCGCAGACGATGATCCTTATCGAAGAAAATATCGGAGACCCAAAACAGATGCTTGAAGAATTAGTGAAGGTCCCACTGAAAATGCAAGTAAAATCCAACTAATTAGAAATCTTGTACTGGCACAAAACATCACATTGGGCGACCCCGGAATAGAAGAGTTACAGACGTGGACGCGTCCTTAGACATGAAATACAAGTTGGAAAAAACAATCAAACCTACGAGATACATCGTAGAATAGGTTTGGCTGAGGCGATTTTCGAAAGTGATTTACCAATATACCTGGAACGAAAAGTGGATAATCAAATCAATGTGTGCTACCAATAATAAAATCCCTAGGTATTCATATGAAGCAGACACTCTGACACTAACAAACAAGCAGAAAAACTAGAATTAGATCTGACGGTCATGAAAAGAGCCATGCTTGGGATCACTAAAAGTAATAGAATAGAAGTATAGAATATATAACAGTACCATCAGACTGAAAATTAAAGTTAAAGACATAATTGAATACATGACTAGAATGAAGTGGAGATGCGCTGGTCATCTACCTAAATAATCCAACGGAAGATAGGCCAGGAGAATATTGCAATGGCGACCACGAGAGGACCGCGTAGCATAGGCAGACAGCCCACCGACTCCCTGGAGCGACGATATGAAAAGAATTGCTGGGAATTGGATGAAGACAGCTAGGAACCGTAGTACATGGAAGAACTAAGAGGAGACCCAACGGCTACATGATGATAGGTTTCTGATGGGCTTAAGATCTGTTAAAGCTGCAGACCAAGAAATTGGGGCCAGCAAAAGGAAGCATTTCATATTTTTCTTGCTGAAAATGCCACCGCTCCATATGTAGACCATAGCCCTTCTTGAAAACAACTATGCAGATTATAAAAATACTTTGCAGTATTAACCGCGCCATCAACTATAAAGAGAGATGTAGAACCACGTTGGGAAATAGTTCCCCAAACTATTATATCAGTGGAAAATTTTGGAATTTGATCACTAACATTTTCTTTTAATAGGGATTTGCGATTAGTGCTTTGCATGAAACTAGGAGTTAGTTTCGTCATATATGAAAATCTCACTGAAAAAAAAAATAATAAGCACTGTCATGAAGTCAGGAGCTTTTGAGCGCCTTTTCATCCATCTTTTAGGTAGATTCGCATTTTCAGGTTTCAGAAAATTGCCGAATCAGAAATATAAGGATTTTTTATTCAATAATTCGTTGGAATTTGAAATGGTTCGGGTTATGCGATCTGGAAAAAATGTAGCTTGAATATATGATTCTTCATTAAAATAAAAAATTTCGTCACAATCGAATCCCTAGTTTCGAAATTATCAAGAAGACTGAATTTCAAACGACAATATTCACGGAACCCCTGGTCGAATTTTTTCCAATAACGTACTTAACCGCGGCATTCGAGATTCGAACCTACCATGGAAATTTCAAGTTTCTAGGTCGTTCCGTTCGAGTGTAATCGTGTATACGGACGGACGGCCGGACGGACAGACTTGAATTAGTTTGAATACTTTATTCCTCATCTATGTGCAAAATTTCATTTCAAGCCAATCAGTTGTTTCGAAATTACCAGGAAAAAATATTTTAATCTACCATATTTACGGAACCCCTAGTCTAATTTTGCTCATTGATGAACGTGACTGCGAAATTCGAGATCCAAACCTACCCTGAAAATTTCAAGTGCCTAGGCCTTTCCATTCGAAAGTTATAATTTTCTATGGTTCTGCTCATACGATCTGGAAGATAATTCGCATGTAGCTTGAACACGCCATTCTCCATCTGAGTGTAAAGTTACATTTCGAACTGCCATATTTACGTAACCTGTGGTCGAATTTTGTCCAATAACGACCTCAATCGCAGCATCCGAGATTCGCCTACTCTGAAAATGTCAAGTTTATAGGTTGTTCCGTTCGAGAGTTATCGTTCATACGGCCGGCCGGACGGACAGTCGGACAGAATCGACTTTTTCGACGGATTCGTCATCAGTGAGTCGAAACTTGTCGATTGAGACCATTTTTGGCTCAAAATTCAAAAAATACAGACATCGTGACGAAATGATATATATAGCCCTCCTGTAAGTAGAACCAGCGCTCAATTATCTTTTCGAAAACCTTGACGTGTCATTGCAGAGATTTTCCGTCCTGTAACGGCTCTTAACGCCGTCTTTCCATATGCCTTATATCGCTGGCATTTTCACTGTATTTATTGTCTAATTCACAGCACTTTATCAGAGTTCCGTCAATTGCACTAATTTCTTGAGCCTGTTTACATTCAACAATATTGAACAGATGGTGCGGTTATGTAATTTCAGTCATAGTTTATTATTGGCATCACCTACTTGGTACATTGCGTTTTTGAATGCTATCAAAAGATGAATACTAAAACCAGAAAACATAAAATCTCGGATACTTTCTAGGCGGACTGTAATTCTACTAGCTCATAAACATATAACAATATTACCTATAGTCCGTTTAAGAATTATTGACATCTCGGTTGGCTGTGAAAAATCGAATTTAAGTTGGTAATTGACTATTCAGTAATATTTTGGGTTGCTGAATTCAGGTTGGTATAGGAATAGCACTAACATTACCCATAGAAATCTTGCTTTGATGATTTTATCGAAGATATTGGTGAATATGTAATTATAAAAATTTGCTCTGAATTTGAGTATTTTTTGTCTTATGCTATTAAAATGGCTGGAATTGACCAGGATACATCGCGCCTTACAAGAGAACGCCAGGCAGTTCATCGGTGTTACTTCGAGTTTTTCAAAGATTTGGCATATATTTCCGCTAGTGTTTCAGGTAAACTGATATTCATCTACTCAAAGTGTATTCTGATTGATCAATGTCTCTTAAATTTTCAGATTTCACCAAGCCCTGTCCGTAGAATATTAGCCTGGAATTAGCAGTGGAAGAAAACCTGTGCGATATGATTATTCCTTCAAAGAGACATTGAATGACTTTGTTTTTGCTAGAATTGAAAACAATGAATATATCAGTTTAGATATCCTTTTCGAACTGGCCAAAGAGCACCTAGATTTCAATTGATCGAAGTCAACATTATATTATATCATAAAAAAAATTGGATACAAATACAAAAAAGTTGATTGAAGGAAAATTCTTACTGATAAACAGAAAAATATAATAAAAATAGTACGATATTGTGATAAATACCGAGAATACATAGAACAAAACATAAAATTCATTTATCTAGATGAAATTTGGCTATTCAAATTCGGCAGTGGACACTAGAAAATAATCCAAAAGGTATGCCGAGTATATTCAAGGCAGAAGGTGCACTATTTTGAATGCTGGAACAATTGATGGATTTTTACCTGGATTTGATCCGATTCTTGACAGTGGTATTAATGATAAGGATTACTATGAATGGTGAATTATTTCATAAATGGGTTATTGAAACCTTCCCTGCAAAAGGATGCCCATCAATAGGATTATGTCAGCTTATTCAATAAACACATCCAAATCACTACACTACGAGGAAACCAAGTTCTCAATGATATTTTTATCTTTGCTCTTGTATCATTCATAGATATTTTAAGTTTATTTATTATACTGTATGGTACCCTGTTCACAAGCTATATTGTTCCCAATTCAAAAGTATACTGAATAATTGTAAAATTGCTCATCAATTATAATATTTTCAATAATTCATGGACAGTTTTAATGAATGAAAATAAAAATTGACTTTCTCAAAGTATTCAACACCGAGCAATAAATAATTCACAAATTGGTTCGATAGTTGATAGTTGATAGTTCGGTACAAAATTAATGTCAAAATTCTTCATGTACTACATAGATTCTTAATTTTTGTTTCTCTCTTATTTCTTAATACATTATAACGTTTTTTCCAATCCATTCTTTTGGGCCTGTGCTTGCGAAGTATCCAAAAATTTTTTTCTGTTGCAGCACTAGCTATCTGCTAGAATTCCATTAATTATCCTTCTTGAATCCTGACATAAAATGGTACTCTTATAATTATATGGTTAGAATTTTGCCAGAATTCCAATACCAATAAATATTGCATGGTCCTGAGTGAAAATAAATATTTATTTGAATGATCTTCAAATTTCCATGGTTGACTTTTATATGAGATCATTTCATATGAAAGCATTCCACGATATTTTTGCGCTTTCAAACCTGAATTCCCATGTTTGAACTGCAATCGAAATATTCCGGCTTAATTATTCGATAATTCGTAATATTCGTATACTCAACACTTTTCTAGGTTATATTTATGTTCTATGATGAAATTTAGTTACTTTTTAGTAACTAGAAATAAAGCCTCGACTGGACGTTCATGGCCTGCTTCGATGTCAATAATTCTTAAATGGACTATATGTTCCTATATATGTTAGGAAGGGAAAATGTCATTAAAGGGGTGCGTGTTTGTTATTTGTTTTTTAATGTTTTTATGCCGGCACTTCTAGTTCTCTGTGCGACATTCTTGATATGTTATTTGGTTGGATATCATTCACAAGAATATTCAGGAGGGGAAATTTGCACAAAAATAAAATGCTCGAATTATGATTAATTAGTGGTTCTCGAAATCACAACTGATAAACTAATATTTATTTGAGTAACTTAATGTATTTGAGAGTTCTTCTAGAGAATTATCTGAACAACAAATGATTTTAATGTTGTAGTAGGCTCTGTTTAGAAGAAAATAGTGGATCGGGTTTGAGTAACACTTCTTGCTATCGCCACCTATGTACTGCAACAGAAACCCCACTCCGCTTTTCTGAAGTTTCCTGAACTGACTAAATAATTAGCTACTTACCTCGCGTCAGTAGGATTTTATTCGAGACGTGTGAACACTGTATATTGGAAATGAAACCTAAGGAATTCCTTTCTTAAGTAACTTATTGAAATGGTTCAGCTTTCATTATGCTTCCTATTATATACTCAAAATGAATCTCAAAAGACCAGTAACCTTCACTGTTGGATGCCAATTGATTATTAAATTCGGTAGAATTCATCCGAAAATTATGATGAACCATTTTTGAACACATGAACAGTCCCTCGAAGGAACTTAATCTGGTATTAATTATTCACTTTTTAATAGTTACCTGTTCGATACTATTAGCGATTGAAATTCCTTATCTGTGATAATTAATTATACAAAGCTAACTCCAAATTCTTGACTTCGCTGAATTACACAAACTCCAAATTTCTCACATTCTCCAAACTCTGCTCTACCGAATCTTCCAATCTTATCATATAAAATACATTCTCATAGATATGATTCAATTCTTCGATCTTGATTTCAATTCTCTTCATTCACTCTCTAGATAATATAGGTAATTCATGTCAATTACATTGATGATTTCCAATTGCCATTCCGCTTTCTCGATATTTCGAATCTTGATTTTCATCCCTTTTTTTTTCAAATATGTCCTACCTATATAATGTTTTAATGTTTTTCGAAGTTTTTATCCCGAATATCATAGTTTGATACCTTGAAAACTACAGGTTTGATCGAGATGAAATTTTGCACTCAAAGGGAGAATAGGGTGTTCAAGCTACATGTGAAATTGTTTAGAATGTCCAGAACGCATGACCAGAACCATAAAAACCATAGAAAATTGTAACTTTTGAACGGAAACGCCTAGGGACTTGAAATTTTCAGGATAGGTGTGGATGTCGAATGTCGTGATCACGTTTATGAGTGAAATTATACTAGGGATTCCGTAATTACGGTTGTTTGAAATTTAATCTTCTTGATAATTTCAAAACTATTCGATAGTGATTTTGTATACTTATGGAGATTGATATTTTCAAGCAACATTTCTCCAGATCGCATGACCAGAACCATAAAAACCATAGAAAAACATAACTTTCGAACAGAAAAGCCTAGGGACTTGAAATTTTCAGGATAGGTGTGGATCGGAAATGTCGCGTTCAGGTTCATCAATGAGCAGAAATATACAAGGAGTTCCCCTTTAGGCGGAATTCCGAAAAAATCGAGTCTGTCCGTCCGTCCGTCTGTCTGGCCGTCCGTATACACGATAACTCTCGAACGGAATGACCTAGAAACTTGAAATTTTCAGGGTAGGTTTGAGTCTCCAATGCCGCATTTAATTCGTTATTGGGTAAAATTCTACCAGGGGTTCCGTGAATATGGCCGTTCGAAATTTGGTTCCCCTGATTACTTAAAAACTACGGTTTCGATCGAAGTGGAATTCTGCACTCAGATGGAAAACGACGTGTTCAAGCTACACAGCAATTTTGTTACATCACATGACCAGAACCATAGAAACCATAGAAAATTATAACTTTGTAATGGAAAGGCCTAGGGACTTTTCAGGATAGGTGTGGATCTCGAATTTCGCGGTCACTTGCATCAACGAGCAGAATTAGAGTAGGGGTTCCGTAAATATGGCCCTTCAAAATATTTTTTCCTGATAATTTCGAAAATATTAATTGGATTGGGATGAAGTTTCGCACAAAGGTGAAGAATGATGTATTCAAACTACGTGGTAAATTTTGTCCAGATCGCATTACCAGGACCATAGAAACCGTAGAAAATTCTAGCGAATTATCGAAAAGAAAATTGGTCTGGATTTTCACCTTAGATGAATATTTTTGACTGCAAAACTGGAGAATGCGAATCTACCTACAAGTGGGATGAGCGAGCGCCCAAAAGCTCCTGACTTCACGGCAGTGCTTTTCTCAATTTTCTACACTGAAACGTACGACAAGCAGAACTATTTTAGCATACCTAGGTATCTGAAAATCAATTGCAAAATCTTCGAAATGATTCGTCACTCGACCCCTCTTGCCATTCGAGTTTATTGATGGTTTTGTCACCCTGCTTAGGAGATGATCGTACACCCACGAATTTGCAATCAAAAGATTTCCACACCAAATTTATAATACTCACGGAAATATTCGGCTGTACTGCTTTATGTGGGCCAAACAGTGTATAACAGGAAGAATCAAAGTTTTATCGCACGTCTTGTAGATATCGGATGGAATCTATTCTTTACATTATACAGGGTGTTTCATTGATAACTGTACATACGTTAACGTGAGGTAGAGCTACCCTAGACGAGTCCAAAAAACCTATATGTGATAGGTCTAATCAACTTCATAGCCGAGATACAGGGTGATTTATGTATTCATCAATATTTTCAATTGCTTATAACTTTTGAAGCATCCAGTATAATCGATTGATATTTGGAACGTAAAACATACTTCCATGAGTGAATCAATGCGTATTTGAATTGATCAGAAAATCCAGGTCCGTATCCGAAAAATTTGGCACATTTCGCAAGCTGAGATTCAACACCCTGTATGAAGGAATATTGGAATTTGATCAGAATATTCGGAAAGAGCAGAAAATTTTCGATGGGGATCAGTAGATTTCAGTGTCCCGCACGACATTTGACCCATCAAACATTTTGTCTAAATATTTAATTCGATAGTGAAATTTCACTTACTTCAGAATAATGTCGTACATTGAGATTGAATTCGAAAAATTTTGGGTTGGACTGATGAAATATTTGTATTTTTCTTCACATTTTAATGAATAATTTCAAGAATTTTTCAGAAAAATATGGATTTTGAATAAGTTATTCAAAATGATCCACAATCAGAAAATGAATAATCAAATGAGTCCACAAGTAAAACATTCGAAAAAAATCATAAAAGTTGCTGAAAAGTGCCACCGTTTTGCTCGATGTACATTCTTGCTCTTTTCAAATTACATCACATAGCCTTTTTGATCATTTTTGGATCACTACGGATCTTATTGCTGGCAACTTCGATTCGTTGTAGGAGAATATCCTCACTTTCAATCTCAGACGCATATACCTACTGAATATTTCAAATAACCCTGAACGAAATAATCGATAGGATTGAAATCTGGTGATCTAGGGGGCCATGCATGCGGTCCACCTCTGCCTATCCACATATTTGGGAAGTTCTGATCCAAAAAAATCCTAACAAAAGCTCTAAAATGGAGGGAGCCCTATCATGGAAAAACATTCTTGCAATGTTCGTACCGTCGAGTAGTACAGGCATATGATTTCGAAGGAAATCCAAACAAATATCATCAGTAAGATCGATCATTATGAACTCCACACCAAAAATTAATTGAAAATTTGTACTGAGATTTCATTTGTCTGACTGTTTGTGGATTTTCTTCCGCCATATTTCCGAGGGATGGAGTCTTCAATTTGAGGAATTTGCATCGATGGGCTAAATAAAATCCACATGCAGGCTTGTTTACTCATTTGTTCAGTTATTTTTTCACCATTGATCATTTTGATAAATTATACAAAATCAATATTTTTCTGGAAAATTCTTGAAATTATGCATTAGAATATGAAAAAAAATACGAAAAACACTGCCGTGAAGGCAGGAGCTTTCGAGCGCTCGTACATGCACCTTGTAGGTAGATTCGCATTTTCCAGTTTTAGAGATCAATTGAAGGAATTTTCGACAGCTGTCAAAAAAATTCCGAAACTTAGGCGAAACTCCAGACTTCATGTCAGTGCTTCAGCTGACCAATTTTTTTTCGATAATTCGCTAGAATTTTCTACGGTATCTATGGTCTTGGTGATGCGATCTGGACAAAATTTAGCACGTAGTTTGAATACATTATTCCTCAGCTAGGTGCGAAATTTCATTCTAATCCGATCAGTAGTTTCGAAACTATCAGGAAAAAAAATTTTTTGAACGGCCATATTTACGGAACCCCTAGTCTAATTTTGCTCATTGATGAACGTGACCGCGATATTCGCGATCCAAACCCACCCTGAAAATTTCAAGTTTTTAGGCCTTTCCGTTCCAAAGTTACAATTTTCTATGGTTTCTATGGTTCTGGTCATGCGATCTGGACAAAATATTGCTTTAATATATCATTCTCGATTAAAATACAAAATTTCATTACTATCGAATCCGCAGTTTCGAAATTATCGAGAAAGCAAAATTTCAAACGACCGTATTTACGGAACCCCTAGTATAATTCTGCTCATTGATGAACGTGAACGCGACATTTCAGATTCACACCTATGCTGAAAATTTCAAGTCCCTAGGCCTTTCCGTTCGAAAGTTATGATTTTCTATGGTTTCTATGGTTCTGGTCATGTGATCTGGAGAAATGTAGCTTGAATATATCATTTTCCATCAGTATACAAAATTTCGTCACGATCGAATCTGTAGTTTTGAAATTATCAAGAGAACTAAATTTCAAACGACCATATTTACGGAACCCCTAGAATAATGTTGCTCATAGATGAACGTGATCACGACATTCGACATCCTCACCTATCCTGAAAATTTCAAGTCCCTAGGCGTTTCCGTTCAAAAGTCACAATTTTCTATGGTTCCTATGGTTCTGGTCATGCGATCTGGACAAAATTTCACATGTAGCTTGAACACCTCATTTTCCATTCGAGTGCAAAATTTCATCTCGATCAAATTTGTAGTTTTCAAGTATTCAGGGGAACAAAACTTTGAACGGCCATATTTACGGAACCCCTGGTGGAATTTAGCCCATTAACAAACTTAACCGAGGCATTCGGGAACTGAACCCACACTCAAAATTTCAAGTCTCTAGGTTGTTTCGTTCGAGAGTAATCGTGCTTACGGCCGGACGGACGGACAGACTCGAATTTTTCGACGGATTCGTCATCAGTGAGTCGAACATAGTCGATTGAGACCATTTTCGGCTCAAAATTCGAAAAATACAGACATCGTGACAAAATGATCTAGCCCTCGTGTAAGTAGTACGAGCGCTTAAAAAATACAAATATTAGTCCAACACACAATTTTTCGAATTCAATCTCAATGTTCGACATTATTCTGAAGTAAGTGAAATTTCACCATCGAATTAAATATTTAGACAAAAATTCCGATGGGTCAAACGTCGTGCGGGACACTGAAATCTACTGAAGCCCATCGAAAATTTTCTGCTCTTTCCGAATATTCTAATCAAATTCCAATATTCCTTCATACAGGGTGTTGAATCTCAGCTTGCGAAAAGGGCCATATTTTTTGCATACGGACCTGGATTTTCCGATCAATTCAAAGATGAATCGATTCACCGATGGAAGTGTGTTTTACGTTCCAAATATCCATCAATTATACTGGATAGTTCAGAAGTTATAAGCAATTGAAAATATTGGTGAATACATAAATCACCCTGTATCTCGGCTATGAAGTTAATTAGACCTATCACATATAGGTTTTTTGGACTCGTCTAAGGTAGCTCTACCTCAGGTTTACGTATGTACAGTTACCAATGAAACACCCTGTAGATGTTTGATTCCAATATCATGAAATTCTTGTTCCTCTTCGTTCTATAGTATATCCACAATTTCTCAGTCCTTGACAATTTTACTGGTCCTTTGTTACCTATAATGAAATCGTTATGGAATTGCGTGGTGGTATTATTACAACTATCGAACAACTACTGTTGATGCGTCCCAAATAACGAGACACAATTTTAGTCAGCTTGTCCAGATCGCGGGACCAGAACCATAGAAACCATAGAAAATTGTAACTTCTGCTAGGGGTTCCGTTAATATGGTCGTTGGAAATTTAGTTTTCTTGAAAATTTCAAAACTACAGATTCGATCTTGACGAAATTCTATATACTAATGGAGAATGATATATTCAAGCTACATTTCTCCAGATCGCATGACCAGAACCATAGAAACTATAGAAAATCATAACTTTCGAACGGAAAGGCATAGGGACTTGAAATTTTCAGGGTAGGTTCAGATGGGGAATTTCGCGGGGCTCCGTAAATATGGCCGTTCGAAGTTTTGTTCCCCTGATTACTTGGAAACTACAGATTTGATCGTGATGAAATTCTGCACTCAAATGGAGAATGAGGTGTACAAGCTACATGTGAAATTTTGTCAAGATCGCGTGACCAGAACCATAGACACCATAAAAAATTGTAACTTTTGAACGGAAACGCCTAGGGACTTGAAATTTTCAGGATAGGTGTGGATCTCGAATGTCGGATCACATTCATCTAAGAGCAAAATTATCCTAGGGGTTCCGTGAATATGGTCGTTTGAAATTTAGTTTTCTTGATAATTTCAAAACTACAGATTCGATCGTGACGAAATTTTGTATACTAATGGAGAATGATATATTCAAGCTACATTTCTCCGGATCACATGACCAGAACCATAGAAACCATAGAAAATCATAACTTTCAAACGGAAAGGCCTAGGGACTTGAAATTTTCAGGATAGGTGTGGATCTGAAATGTCGCGTTCACGTTCATCAATGAGCAGAATTATACTAGGGGTTCCGTAAATACGGTCGTTTGAAATTTTTGCATGTAGCTTGAACACGTCATTCTTCATCTGAGTACAAAATTTCACCTCGATCAAATCTGTAGTTTCGAAATAATCAGGAAAACAACAATTGGAGCGGCCATATTAACGAAACCCCTGGGGGAATATTGCTCGATAACGAACTTAACCGCGCCATTCGAGATTCAAATCTACCCTAAAAATTTCAAGTTTCTAGGACATTCCGTTCGAGAGTTATCGTGTATAAGGCCGGACGGACGGACAGACTCGAATTTTTCGACGGATTCGTCATCAGTGAGTCGAACATAGTCGTTTGAGACCATTTTCGGCTCAAAATTCGAAAAATACAGACATCGTGACGAAATGATATAGCCCTCGTGTAAGTATTACGAGCGCTCAAAAATGTGAACGTTGTAATAGAGATGATGTGGCGAAGTCTAGCAATAGAAAAGGGTTCAATTGTTTTTTTACCATGACAAAATGAAAAGAATTGACAATTCTGACTGATCTCCTTGCTTCACACGTTTGACGTTCGTCGGGCTTCTTCGGAATCGTTCGGTAAAAATTATGCGAATGCAGCGCCACGATGCGAATAGAAGTGTCAAAACATTCGGGACAAACGGCCAATAGAATCTTTTTGAGCGCTCGTACTACTTACACGAGGGCTATATCATTTCGTCACGATGTCTGTATTTTTCGAATTTTGAGCCGAAAATGGTCTCAATCGACTATGTTCGACTCACTGATGACGAATCCGTCGGAAAATTCGAGTCTGACCGTCCGGCCATCCAGCCGGTCGGCCGTAAGCACGATAACTCTCGAACGGAACAACCTAGAGACTTGAAATTTTCAGTGTGGGTTCAGTTCCCGAATGGCTCGGTTAAGTTCGTTAATGGGCCAAATTCCACCAGGGGTTCCGTGAATATGGCCGTTCAAAGTTTTGTTTCCCTGATTACTTGAAAACTACAGATTTGATCGAGATGAAATTTTGCAATCGAATGGAAAATGAGGTGTTCAAGCTACATGTGGAATTTTGTCCAGATTGCATGACCAGAACCATAGAAACCATAGAAAACTGTAACTTTTGAACGGAAACGCCTAGGGACTTGAAATTTTCAGCATAGGTGTGGATCTTGAATGTCGTGATCACGTTCATCTATGAGCAACATTATACAAGGGGTTCCGTAAATACGGTCGTTTGAAATTTTGTTTTCTCGATAAATTCGAAACTACGGATTCGATCGAGATGAAATTTTGTATTTTAATCGAGAATGATATATTGAAGCAATATTTTGTCCAGATCGCATGACCAGAACCATAGAAACCATAGAAAATTCTAACTTTTGAACGGAAAGGCCTAGGAACTTGAAATTTTCAGGGTGGGTTTGGATCGCAAATTTCACGGTCACGTTCATCAATGAGCAAAATTAGACAAGGGGTTCCGTAAATATGGCCGTTCAAAATATTCTGTTCCTGATCATTTCGGAACTAACGATTTAGTTGAAATGAAATTTTGCACCTAGCTGAGGAATAATGTATTCAAACTACATGCGAAATTTTGTCCAGTTCGCATCACCAAGACCATAGATACCGTAGAAAATTTTAGCGAATTATCGAAAAAAAAAATTCGTCACCTAAAGCTGACTGAAGTCTGTATTATCGCCTTAGTTTGAAAATTTGTTTGCCAGCTGTCAAAAATTTCCTCAATTGGTTTCCATCACTGAAAATTTGGAATCTACCTACAAGGTGCATGTACGAGCGCTCAAAAGCTCCTGCCTTCACGGCAGTGCTTTTCGTAATTTTACTATGAGTCTAGCTGTCTAGCATTGCTATTCAACTGAACCACACCATATTGAAGAAAAAAAATTACGAAAAGCACTGCCGTGAAGGCAGGAGCTTTTGAGCGCTCGTACATGCACCTTGTAGGTAGATTCCAAATTTTCAGTGATGGAAACCAATTGAGGAAATTTTTGACAGCTGGCAAACAAATTTTCAAACTAAGGCAATAATACAGACTTCAGTCAGTGCTTTAGGTGACGAATTTTTTTTTTCGATAATTCGCTAAAATTTTCTACGGTATCTATGGTCTTGGTGATGCGAACTGGACAAAATTTCGCATGTAGTTTGAATACATTATTCCTCAGCTAGGTGCAAAATTTCATTTCAATCAAATCGTTAGTTCCGAAATGATCAGGAACAGAATATTTTGAACGGCCATATTTACGGAACCCCTTGTCTAATTTTGCTCATTGATGAACGTGACCGTGAAATTTGCGATCCAAACCCACCCTGAAAATTTCAAGTTCCTAGGCCTTTCCCTTCGGAAGTTATAATTTTCTATGGTTTCTATGGTTCTGGTCATGCGATCTGAAAAAACTGTTGCATTAATATATCATTCTCGTTTAAAATACAGAATTTCATCTCGATCGAATCCGTCGTTTCGGAATTATCGAGAAAACAAAATTTCAAACGATCGTATTTACGGAACCCCTTGTATAATTCTGCTCATTGATAAACGTGAACGCCACATTTCAGATCTACACCTATTCTGAAAATTTCAAGTCCCTAGGCCTTTCCGTTCGAAAGTTATGATTTTCTATGGTTTCTATGGTTCTGGTCATGCGGTCTAGAGAAATGTAACTTGAATATATCATTCTCCATTAGTATACAGAATTTCGTCACGATCGAATCTGTAGGTTGGAATTTATCAAGAAAACTAAATTTCAAACAACCATATTTACGGAACCCCTAGTATAATTTTTTTCATAGATGAAAGTGATCACGACAATCGAGATCCACACCTATCCTGAAAATTTCGAGTCCCTAGGCGTTTCCGTTCAAAAGTTACAATTTTCTATGGTTTCTATAGTTCTGGTGATGCGAGCTGGACAAAAAATTTTGCATGTAGCTTGAACACCTCATTTTCCATTAGAGTGCAGAATTTCATCTCGATCGAATCTGTAGTTTCAAAGTAATGAGGAAAACAAAATTTCGAGCGGCCATATTCACGGAACCCCTCGAAGAATTTTGCCCAATAACGAACTTAACCGCGGCATTCGAGATTCGAACCTACCCTGAAAATTTCAAGTTTCTAGGACATTCCGTTCGAGAGTTATCGTGTATACGGCCGGCCGGACGGACGGACAGACTCGAATTTTTCGACGGATTCGTCATCAGTGAGACGAACATAGTCGTTTGGGACCATTTTCGGCTCCTAATTTCCGTCAGTGCAAAAATATACAAAAACTGCGAACTAGCAGAAGAACTTAAGTATAAATATGAGATTGACGTGAAGGAAATTCCAGTGTGGGTTTGTATCGCAAAGCATGAATCGAATTATAACACTTCAGCAGTGAACTTTTCGAGTGGTGATCATGGGCTCTTTCAAATAAGTTATTTATTTTGGTGTGGGACACAGCACAGGGCTGGAGCTTGTTATGCACGTTGCGAATCGTTCGAAAACGATGATTTAAGTGATGACATTCAGTGCATAAGAAGAATTAATTTACAACGAACATAAGAGATTGTCGGGTAATGGATTCAACGCGTATCCTTTATACTGCAAGGGACGCACTGATCAGTATATTGAAGGATGTTTCGAAAACGACGGCCTGAGTACCACTACAAAACCACCATCCATCACCAGTGAGACTGACGACGACGACACCACTTCCAGTTCTTCCGAAATTGAAAACAAAAGTGATTCCGTTGATATGGTTCTTCAACGAAGAAGATCTCATTTTCCTTTGATGTGAAGGAATCGAATGTTATCTTCTTAGGAGTGGCATACAATATCACTCTAATGGAAACAATCTATGAGATTGTGGATGTGTGAGGATTCACCGCATTTTTTCTGTATAATTACTTGGTTTTTTAATGGAAAGTCAATTTTCAGAGAAGTTGCATGAAACAGAGGTTTATGTACCTACAGACAATAAACGAATACAAAAAATGTTTGTCTATTGAGATAGTTGGTGGTATTTCGAGCAATTTCCCTTGAAAGCATCAAATTTTCTTTATACTCGAAAATTCATTTGTGAAGGGAAAGTTGGAATCCACGAGCTAGATTCTTCTTCATTTCAATTTATTCTAATGATGAATTCGTGGAATCGAAGAAATTTCTAACTATCCCTGAAACACATCCACATCTCGAAAAGTGTAGAACGGCATCGATGAGGGGTGGATGGTTAAATGGGGGTAATAAACCTCCCAAGACTATTAAAATTCAATATTACATAATAACCCTTTTCAACATTTTCGCCTTTTCTAAAACATGGACAAATGTTCTGTTTGAATTTGTATACAGGGTGTTTCATGAGTGGTTGGCCATAGCCTAGTTGAGAATGCAGGTCATCCAGGCCTTTCAGAAAAGTGGCTTGTTTTGTATGCTGAGGCTATTAGTTTAGGAGATACAGGGTGATTAATGGATTTCGGCCTGAATTTAAGATAGAATTTCATTGGTTTGTTCACTTCAAAAAATCCTCCAAATCTATAATTTTTACATCACTTGGAGAAATGTCGTTATTTCCATGAAAATAAACATTATTCAATCTAAATATTTCATTCTTCACTTTGAATGGCACACTTGTTATAAGCGAGTAGTCATCGAACGAATTGATATTTTATGCAATTTTTTCGAAATGCGTTCCTGATTTTCCATTTTTTCCATAAAACTTGAAAACTAACTCTCTTCTAATTAGGTTACAATTCCTTATTTATAACAGAATTCAATGAAGTATGACACCATATATCAAACTTTTTCGCTTTGAATTAACCCCTTAAATTATTATAATATGGTAGTCACGTGAAAAAACAAGATATCATGCAGTCATGGGAACTGCGGACAATGAGTAAAATCTTGCGATTTGAAGTGAAGTGAGTTCATTCGAACCGTAAAGCTCCTCTTTCAAGTTGGGAGGTAGCAACTTGTAATCAATTAAAAGCCACGGCTTTCTGCTATATCGGAAAATTATCCCAAGACTTCATGGTTTTTTTAAACCTTGTTGTTTCCTTTCATGTTCACTTCGGCTGCGTTTTCACCTCTTAAAAGTAAATGTAAACTTTGAAGGGCTATCCAGAAAGGCCAACTCGGTCAACTTGGTCCCATAGATTTTTTTGCAAAAGAATTTTCTGAAATTGAGAGCCTGTACCGTGAAACATTTTGATTCAACTCCAGTATTATAGATGAATTTTAGATTTGATACATTCCGGAAAAATTTTATCAGCCGAGTCTCTTGAAATAATAATAATAATATTTTATTCACATATCTTCAGGATATAACCTATTGTGAGTTTTTAGAAAATCCTATCTTCACCATTTTCACATCTATTTCACCGTCGTAAGAAAATTTGAGCTAATAAATTCTGTAAATAGTGATCCAGTAGATCAATAGTAGGTTGATCAATATTATAAGTAGATCCACATAAAAAATAGATCCACATAAAAAGTATATCCACATAAAAAGTAGATCAAATGTGATTTATTTTGGATTTTTTCGAAGAATTAGTTGATATACGCATTCCGAAGGGATTCTCTTTCATCAAAAACCAAATTTATTCTTCCCCTTCGAAAAACAGAAATGAGAAGAAATTCACTTATTTTCCATTATATTGTTTTGAAATTGAGCCGCCCATTCCAATGAAGAATCAGGAATTGAATGAATAGCCTCGAAACCATCGTCAAATTTATATTAAAAACAATAACTCAACATGTAATCTATAGATTCCTCTTTTTCGCCACACTCACTTATTAGGCTATCAACAGAATGAATTTGAAGAGCATACTATTGCTAATACCATGACTTTCCTTGACACTTTTATTTTGATATAAAGAAAACTATTGAGCCATAAAGGTTCACAGTCGGAAATAAATGACGATATTTTGATCTCAAGCTGTCTGGGAATATGAGGCGATACTATGTACCGGTTTCACAATGTCTGGATATTCTTCTGGTAACTTGACCAAACACTATTCGGGTTAAAGTTTCGGTTAGGAAGAAGATTAACGGTACATTAGCCATTGGTAAGTGCCAAACCAGCAATTGTGAAACACTTTCCTATGGTTAAAGTCTTAACTTCAGGTTAAGTATTGTTAACCAGACATTGTGGAACCGGCCCTAAGTGTGCCAGCACTGGTAACCAATGAAGAAATGTGGAACTAACATTTAATATAATAGTTCTCATAGAAACATAGAGCTGTGCTTACACTATATAAACATAAGCACTGTTGAACCAAACAGAACAACAGTATTCAACAGCAGAAAAAACCAAGGCAACACGTCATTCTCGATTTGAATGCAAAATTTCATTTCGATCGAATTTGTAGTTTCGAAGTAATCAGGAGAACAACATTCCGAACGGCCATATTCACGGAACCCTTGGTGAAATTCTTTCCATTGACAAACTCAACCGCGGCATTTGGGAACTGAACCCACACTGAAAAGTTCAAGTCTCTAGGTTCTTCCGTTCGAGAGTTATCGTGCTTACGGCCGGCCGGATGGACATACTTGAATTTTTCGATGGATTCGTCATCAGTGTGTCGAACCTTGTCGATTGAGACAAATTTCGGCTCAAAATTCGAAAGACAGACAGACAGACATCGTGACGAAATGATATAGCCATCGTGTAAGTAGAACGAGCGCTCAAGGATTTAGGTTAGGATTTTGTTTTTCATAAGGGGACGTTCAAGATCTAATTGAGACGGTCAACTCCGTAAATGGGCAAAATCTGCTGAAGGGTCTGGTAGATGTAGCTCTCTGATTTTTGAGCGCTCGTAGTCCTTACACGAGGGCTATATCTTTTCGTCACGATGTCTGTATTTTTCGAATTTTGTGCCGAAAATGGTGTCAATCGACAGAGTTCAACACACTGATGACGAATCTGTCGAAAAATTCGAGTCTGTTCGTCCGTATACACGATCTCGATCGGAATGACCTAGAAACTTGAAATTTTCAGGCTAGGGTCGAATCACGAATTCAAGTTCATTATTGATCAAAATTCGCCCAGGGGTTCCGTAAATATGGCCGCTCGAAGTTTTGTTCTCCTGATAACTACGAAACTACTGATTCGATCGGAGTTAAATTTTGCACTCAGATGGAAAATTACGTGTTCAAGCCAAGTGCAAAATGTTGTCAAGCTCGCATGTCTTTTGAAATTCGGTTTTCTTGACAATTTCAAAACTTTGGGTTTGCTCTTGACGAAATTTTGTATTTGAATTGAGAACGATATATTCGCGCTACCTTTTTTCCAGATCGCATGATCAAAACCATAGAAACCATAGAAAATTATAACTTTCGAACGGAAAGGCCTAGGGACTTGAAATTTTCGGGATAGGTTTGGATCGCGAATTTCACGATCACTTTTATAAATGAAGCAAAATCAGACTAGGGGTTTCGTAAATATGGATGTTGAAACTATTTTTTTCCTGATAATTTCGAATCTACTCATTGAATTGAAATGAAATTCTGCACATAGATGAAGAATAATGTATTCAAAAATTTTGTCCAGATCGCATTATCAAGACCATAGATACCGTAGCAAATTGTAGCGAATTATCGAAAAAAACATTGGTCACCTGAAGAACTGACATGAAGTCTGGATTTTCGCCTTAGTTTGAAATTTTCTTTTACAGCTGTCATAATCATTCCAATTGCTTTCTAAAACTGGAGAATGTTAGACGACCTTCAAGGTATATAAACGAGCGCTCAAAAGCTCCTGACATCACGGCAGTGCTCCTCGTAATTTTTTCTTTTCCAATTATTCGGAAAAATACCGATACGATGGTATTCAAATTGTGAGATTTTTAGGGGATCACCATAAATCGACAAAATGAGTTCTATGCGAATTCAGCTCCACAGCTCTTCCACCAAAGAATTGATCTTTTCTGATCCTGTTATTGAGACATTTGATCTCATTTTCCATATTATTCTGTGATTCCATCTCAAGTGTCCATTCTACAAAACTACATTATTTGTCACACTGCCGCCCAGTTTGTTCCATGAAATCTGTGGTTCGTTCATAATCTTTGGTGCGATAGTTTCGCTACAGGACACCTCATATCGAATCGAAATGATCATAGATTACATGTAATGAAACAATTTTTCCGAAGAAAAATTGTTCTAGATAATCTAATGAGCAGGCCAACAAATCAATCCATGTAACCCCAAAAAACATCAAATCCATCATTCGCAACTATAAAGCGGTTTCGGCTCATTAAGTCTCATCAGTATAGTAATAGCGATGATAAAATTCGATGTGAGGGACGGAATGCCTTGGAGAGAACCGCAAAACTGATCGGAAAAAATGTCTGCCCTAGCGCCACCTGTCCGCTCCAAAAGCAACCTCTCCATTTCTCTGCAGGTTCATGAACCGATTTCCTCATCCCCCAAACCACAACTATGCATATTAATATACGCAAACCTTGCGATAAAATTTTCCCATGTGGAAGTATAAGTTCAAGTTATTCAAACTCAAATACATTTTATGAAACAATTTTTCCGGAGAAACATTGTTCTAGATAATCTAGTAAGCAGACCAACAAATCAATCCATGTAACCCCGCAGAACATCAAACTATATTGATGAAACTCAATAAGTCGAAACCGGTCTATATAGTTGCGAATCATGGATTTGGTGTTCTCTGGGGTTACATAGATTGATTTGTTAGCCTGCTTATTAGATTATCTAGAACAATTTTTGTTACAAAAAATTGGTTCATTACATATATTCGAACTAGATAAACAGCCAAGTTATTATTCATTGATAGTTGATTTAAACATTAAACAACATTAGGAAACCAAAATTCATTTGATATTGCTTTCAAGTTGGATGTAATGTTATTCGAACTACGGTTTGGTCAGTCTTCCTTTCAGAAACGATGGGTTAGTCTGATACGGCCCCGAGCCTAGAAGACAAAACGACCCAAGGGTACGAGAACCACCAGGGTGGCCCTCGGACTGGCCGTACCTAGTAGATGGCGATCCAACAGAATCAGATACCAATTAACCGAACCGGAATTAACCTCCTGACGATTGACCAGATTGAATATATGTAAACAAAATAAATTGGTCCCCCACCCCTTCAATATATTCAACCAGGTTTTAACATTTAATTTCTTTAGATAATCCGATTCAAAATTTTCTTCTTTGTTTAATATTGCCTGAATGGAACAAATATAAGTGAAATACCTTAGATTCAATAACATAATTCCTTATGAAATACTTCAAGCTAATAACTCAGGGTAGGAACTTGTGAATTTATCGTAAATATTTTCATAAATGTATTGTGAGCATCATGTATATACCCGAAGAAGATAAATAAATGTTTGGTTTGGTTTTTAGGTTTGGTGAGTCTGATGAGACTTTTACAAAGCAGCTTTTGGCGAGTTCATTACTCAGATGCGTTATCGCTATGGCAACGGATTTGAACGAGCGCGCAAAAGATTCTGACTTCATTATTATTATTATTATTATAATAAAAAATAGTTGAGGTTCACAACCTATAAACTCAAAATAAAAAAATAGGCTGGTTGGTACACTATGAGAAAAAAAATAGAAGTATACTGTAGCACATTCAAAACTGTAGCTTTGGGATTTATATCCTGCTTGTTGGGCAGACTTCCATCCGTCGTATCTTTTCTTAAATGCGTTGACAGAAGGAGCTTGAACTACGGAGTTGGGAAGACTGTTCCAGTCACTGAAGACTCTGTTAGATAGGAAGTTCTGACACGAAGTTGTTCTGAAATTTTCCCGCTTCAGTTTGTAAAGATGGCCTCTGAGATTGTTTCTATTGATGGTGAACATATTTCTGACTCCGTCACCCAGAAATCCTCGCATAGATCGGAATGAAAGTATCAGCGAGCCCTTCTCTTCTCGAATTCCCATGGATTTAAGTCGCTGTTGGTAAGTGGGTCGAATAGTTCCATAGCCTATGCGAGTGGCCCATCTTTTTGTGGTCTCGAGTAAGTCAGCTTCGCTCCTTGTTGTACACCACCAAGCAGGACCACCTTACTCCAGGGTAGGGCGAATGTAGGTCTTGAATATTGTACCGAATGTTCTATCGTTGCAACCCTTGAAAGTTTTGTAGAATATGTATGTTAGTTGTTTGGCCTTAGAGGAAATACGCTCGATGTGGCTACGCCAGCTGAGGTCTTGGGAGACTATGATGCCGAGATCAGTTAGTTGGAAAACGGGAACCAGGGCCTCACCACCGATGTAGTATGGACGACGAGGGTTGTTTTTTCCGATGTACAGAATGGAGCACTTGCTTATATTAAGGGGAAGCATCCAAATGTTGCACCAGGTGTGTAAGCGGTCCAGGTCGTCTTGAAGCGTGGAATAATTGGCAGTAGGGAAACTGTACATTTTAAGGTCATCAGCGAATAGAGAGATTTCAGAATCAGATTTTAAGTGAAAAGGTAAGTCGGAAGTGTACAAGAGAAATAGGAGTGGGCCCAGGACGGATCCCTGGGGTACACCAGAGAGCACCTGCCAGGATCTTGAGGAGAGTTCACATCCAACCCGAACACGATAGAGCGGTTCGATAAAAAAGCTTTTATCCAGTTCAATAGTCTACCCCTGATACCCAGGTGCTCTAGTTTAGTTAGAAGTCGGCCGTGTGGAACCCTGTCGAACGCCTTTGAAAAATCTAGATATATAACGTCCACTGGCTGACCGGAGTCCAACGCTTTGGTCCAGTCGGATAAACAGGAGAGGAGGTTTGTGATAGTTGAGCGTCCTGGGACAAATCCATGTTGCTGGTCTGGTATCAACTTGTGTTCAAGAGAAAACTTCATAATCTGCTCACATGCTATTCTTTCCAAAACCTTGAAAACCGTCGACAGGAGGCTAATGGGGCGATAGTTATAAGGTAATAGTTTTTCTCCTTTTTTAAAGATAGGGGTTACACAGGCAAATAGCCAATCGGAGGGAAGAGAAGAAGAGGATATAGATTCACGAAATATGATACTGAGAGGGCTAGCAAATGCACCGGCACACCGATTCAGGAGAAGCGGTGATATTCCATCACGGCCCGGTGCCGACGAAGTGTTCAGCCTGGAGAGATGTCTCTTTACAATTTCTTCGGTTATTTCTACATTCGAAATATCGAAATGAGAACGAGGTGATTTTGGTGATGGCATTGGACCAGGCAATTCGGACGAATAGACGCGAGAAAAAACCTCAGCCAGGACATCTGCTGAGTCGCTAGAACTACCACTGATTTCACCAGAAAGGTTCCTGACTAATGGAACACCCACTTTGGTGTCAGAAGAAGATCTTATATATTTAAAGAGTTTCTTCTTGTTTTTGGAAGATGCCGAACTATGTCTATGTCATTTTTTCAGCTGGCGGTAGAGATCCTATACTGGCCAGGAAGCTTTCGCGTCAATAGAACTATCGTTTAGGGGAATATAATAATATGGCCAATAAAATCATTCACAAAAGAGTAGAAATTTGACTGAATATATTCGATTCGATAAAAAGAGAAAGAAATGAATCCTTTGCGTATTTCTTCCTTAATTATCGTCCAGGCTTCCGATGTAGAGAGGTTGGCTGAGGATTCACATTACTCAATGCTAACAATGTTATAAAATCTGGAACGAGGGAATGGAAAAGTAAACCGAACTGAAGCAAATAATTCCAAATAATTATCCGAAGCGTGCACAGATCTCAGATTACAAACAGCTTCGGGTCACTCTCCGTGGTCAGCTGAAATTATAAGGGAAATGTTCAATCAAGCATTTCGACCGTTTAATCCTATCCTTTTAACAGTGACTCATTGATGGCTCTGCGGAGGATTCCCCAAGCTGATGTATTAATAGAAAATAAGAGTGAAAATTAACTAAATTCTGGATTGATATACAGACTGCGCCGAGTAGTTGGCTCGATCTACCAAGAAGCATTTTCATTGAAGATGTTGTTTCCAAGATAGAGAAATAGGTATTATTATGAATATTGAATTATTTCAATCCCTAATCAAGCAACACTAAGTCAAGCATGGCAATAGAGAAAGAATAATTTAAATGAAGATTGCACAAAAATAATTGTAATTTTGTGGATATTATGTGATGATTCTTGTAATTTGGAATTAGAAACTAAACAGAGTTAGTTCATCCAGAATGCCTCATATCAAGGAAAATATGATATGGAATTTGTTTGTGAAAAGTGAGAAGACAATTGACAGAGAAAGTCAGTCGAATTCCTCTTCAGAAAAATTGGTTGGAATTGAGATTGGAAAAAGAAAACATCGAGAATTTTTGCAAAGTGGAACTACACTTGGGGGCAATGAAATCGGCCCACCTTAAATTTGAAACAATTTCAAACATGGATATTCCGCGAGCCGCTAGTCGGATATTGATGTCCTTTTATTTTTAATTTTAAGTTGGACCTTCGTAATGTTATCCTAAGGTATTTTTGTCTACATTTCAATTTCAATATATACGAGGTCCAAGATTGATAACGAATGGCAAAAGGAGTCAAAGTGAAGTCCCATTTTTTCTGGTTATTTTGTTTTTTCAATCATGTGTTTATCTCTATTATTACTGCCTGTAGGGAAACTTTCAAAAAAACTTACAAAAAGTACACATTCTTCGAGAATTGTCAGAGACTTCATTGCACCAGTCGATTTTCGAGTTATGGTGTGGCCACCGTGCTGTCCTGACCTAAACCCCATTATGAATTCGATGAACTAAAACGAAGAGTACGGGCCAGAGTTCCTTTTTCAGCGTCGATCCCGGAGCTTTGTGTTGCAGTAGAGGAAGAGTGGCGAAACATCTCCCAAGAATAGATGGTGACCTCGATCAGAAGTATGCCTAATCGTATGCAGGATGTAATCAGGGCGAGGGGAGGTCAAACCCGCTATTAAAATAATTTGGGTTTAGGAAAAACCTGTTGTTTTCAATGTTTTTTCAACTTAGCATCCAAGGTATCAGCTCAGTTTCGAAACACTGCAATTTCCGTAATAATAGAGATAAGTACAACACGACAAGAAGAGATGGTAGTTCAGTCCGATTCCATTCGGCATTCGTTGCTGCTGTGGGTGTGTCAAAGTTAAGGAATGAATCTTCTTTTCAATCTTGCACCCCGTATATGCTAAAATTCAATTGGAGAAAAAAGTATCTTAACACAACATTATCACCGACTGTTGACCTACAATTAAAAAAAAAAAATTAAAATCCGACTAACGTATTCCGAGAAATACTTATTTGAAATTGTGTCGAATTTCAGGTGGGCCGATTTCATTGCACCGAAGTGTAAGTGCATTCGAAACCAGAAAAATCAAACTTTCAAGTTTAAGGGATATAAAAAGCAGCGTGTTGTTGTTTTCATAAAAAAACAAGCCAAAGAAAATTGAAGAACTCTAATTGGAGGAACAAAAATGGCTGAGACTGGAATATTCAATAAAATAAACCTTCTTGAACAGAAAAAGTTGGGATGGATTTACATGATCAATTTGTGGATCTCCTATTAAACCATGACGATGTTTTCAATTGTAAATATCGAAAGTTGACGAATATTCTACCAAATATTATGGAGTGAAACTCAAACTGATCAAATTTGAAACGAAGATTATATGACAAACAATAATTCTGAAACGCTTTTGCGTTTTTTGGTGATTCAAAATTGATTTTGAAGAAATAATTCGATTTCCAACTAAATTGAACAAGCTTTTATTTATAATTCACCATGCGATATGAAAGCTATCTATATTTGCAAAATAGATGGCCGACGAGGTATTGATAAAAAGAGGATGTCTGTGCTGAAAAACATTACACAATCGACTGGACATCTTATATACCGCTAGAGCAAACATCCAATAATGGATCTGCATTCGAAGAAAAAGAAGACTAGAAAGAGAAACAAACATGGAATTATAAACAAATTGTTTCGGACAGTGTATTACTTATAATCACGTTCATATTGCTTAACCTCAAAAGCATAAGTCAATTGGTCTAATTGGAGCAACATATTCATTCTCCAATAATGAGATGATTATATACTGAAGACGGTAGGTATTTACCCTTTTCGATTACATCAACTCAGAATAACTCTATTTCTACTGATCAAAATCGTAAATCTTTATACCACCTTTGGTATTATCCCATCATCAAATTATGGTTTTGGTAACCACAAAATGTTCACATTGGTGGCGACAATTGGCTGGTAGGGATAAGAATACTGACATGCAACGACAATTTCAATACGCGACGACTGTAGACGTTTAGCTAGAAATTCAACCAAGGAAATGGAAATCACATACCTACATGTAAGCAGTCCAAACTAAACGTTGCGTGTTTATTATAATATCGAATGAATAATATTATCAGGGATCTAACTTTGAATTAAGAATGTAATTTACACCGATTGCGTATGAAATTGCTCTTGATGAAGTTATAATCGGAAGGTTTTAAACCTAAAATGCTTAGCAGGAAACCTGATTATTCATGCTTTGATACAGATGAAATAATCCTTCAAAAATTGATCAAATTATCACATTGGCATTTTCTGACCAGGAGTACGATTCCACCATTCACGGTCGGATGAACAATTAACAGTGATGTGCCTCACGTGGCGTAAGGAAACAGTAACAAAGCCTGAAAGAACGCAAACGGATTTTTTAACTCGCACAATCTCTGAGCTTATCAAGGTTCTCACAGAGATCTGGGTATAAATCGTAAACATCAAACATATAATTATAGAAGAAATTTTTAAAAGGCTAGGACGCCCTCTATCTAATCGTCGACCTCATATAGAATGGATTGACGTTACCTGTGAATTTTCAGAATAAACGGGTCAATTTCCCGCGAAGAAACTAGGATCGAAGATGTTCGTCTTCTTGACAAACGAGATCAAGTCGAAATTCAATTCAAGCTCGCGGGATAACGATTTTGAATAATGAGGTAGGTGCATAGCGAAACGGAAAACGATACTTTTCTGCGACATTCAACTAGTTTCATAAAGCGTATCCTGAAAATACGTCTGCGATAAAAATGGGCCCCTCCGGCACTTATTGCATCTGATGGTGGTATTTCTCTTCCGAAGGTGTGTTTTCATGCAGACTAGGGATAATATTTCGAAAGAATGAAAAATGTTTTCATATCAATTTTTGAATGGAGAATGTATTCTCCTATGGACAGCGACAGAGAGGGGAGTGCTTCATCGGAAATTTTGTGATGGAATCGGAATGCTGAAATATTTCTTTAGAAAATTATAAAGGCTTGGGATGCTTTCGATTTCTCTCAATTCTTCAGCTTGTGAACTCTGAATAGAAGTACCTAATTCTCGTATAAATGAAATAAAACGTAGATGTTCAACAACTCAAATCTTTGTTTATTTTTTCGATAGGCATGTTCTTGTGCTGTTTCTTCGATGGATTCCAAATTGGTTCAACTTTGGAATTGCAGCAATTGAAACTACTAATATAAGTCATTAAGGAAATAGCTTGGCAACTAGCAATAAGTGAGTCGGTTTGTTGTGTGGCCTTAGCCTAATGCCGGGTTCTCACGGGGGCAAAAAACGAAAGCGTAGCACGCTTTCGATCTCATAGACCTCTCATAGACCGCTCCCGAAGGGGGGTTAAAATTAATCAGTAGAGGGTCGTGGACCGTTCACACTATCACGGATATCACAATCAGTTTATCCCTTGAAAACGACCATCGGAAAGCTTCTTGTTGAAAGTTGTGCAGTTTTGGGTTCAGTTTTGGGTGGTATATTAGCAGAAAGGTTGAGGGAGTCCCGTGGACAGATAAAAAAACGAAAGTTTTTGGGTTAGAAAGTGGATACTCGAAAGAAAAAATTTGGGGGCACACCATTTGGCTTAGCTAAAAAATGATTACCCTACACATTTCAAAAATGTGTTGAGAATGTCGAAAGACCAATTTGATTTCCCTTTGAAAAGCGTTTCACCACACATTCCGAAGTCAGACACCTGAGACACCAACATGAGACAAGCACTTACAGCTAAAATGAAACTGCAACTAACGCTTCGCTTTATAGGTGATGGAGACTCCTTCAAAACCTTGGAATGTTTCGTATGCCAAAAAATACAATCACCAGCTTCGTACCAGAAACTCGCAGAACTATCGAAGGATACATGAATGTAAATTATGCAGATAAATAATTTAAGAAAGAATTGTGTTGAATGTACTGATCGGATGTACAACATTTGGTAATCGTATCCGTCCGAATAAACACTGTGTGACGAGATTCCACTTGGTCATGGGGGATGGTTGACCGTGGGAAGTTGGTGGTAAGCACATTTCTTGTGTAATTAGACGAGTAAATTTTTAATGCAGTCTCATAGCTGTTGGAGGACCAATAGTGCGAAGCATCGACGAAAGTGGTCATAGTAATCTTCTTTGGGGATTTTTGCAGCTTTTCAACTGACTTTACTTCTAGTAACGCAGAAAACAGAATGACACAATTACCATGCCCACGCCTAAAATAGTATATTGAAACTTGAGTGGATAAAAAGGGCTTTAAAACACGAGCGATTTTTCGAGCACGACGGCGAAGCCTGAGTGCTCGAAATAGAGCAAGTGTTTTAAAGATCAGTCATCCACGAATACTTTACGCTATTTTTTTTTATTGGAGCGCTTTGAAATCATGAATACTGGTATTATTACTACATAAAATGGAAATAAGAATGTGAAATAGTTGTATTCTTGATCAGTATACCTTTCGTTGTCATAGTAATGAGAAAAACAGAACTTAATTTGCGATTTGTCATCAAAAATGAATTGTTGTCACCGCAGTGCTTGAAAATGAATTCTAATATAGATTTTTTGAAAAGTAAAGCAGAATCGCGGTTAATACCGCAAAAATCTAATGTTGCGTATGGAAAGAATATGACAAGTTCATCAAATAACGTCCGTTACCATTATGGCAAATAATGGCATGACAATAGCTCAAATCCAAAGACAAGTAGGATGGAAATCGTCAGCTGTGGCGACTGGTTACGTTGAAGAGAGCATTAGCAACGAGAAGAATGTTCCAAATATTATCAGGAGTGCCATTGATGGAAGTTGAACCTCACTAAGTTGTGAGAATGTCAACAGTATCAATTTGAACACCACTTCCGCCTATTTTAAAATTCGAAATATTAATATCTCAAACCATACCGACTGCACTTTCCATTTCTACTTATAAAATTGAAATTGTTGAATAATGTTTGAATACAGGTTTTGCATTTGGTAATATTTTATTTGGCGTAACAAGGTACTCCTATCAGATCTATAATCGACAACATTACTATCATTTGGAAAGCCAGCGCTACAACTTCGAAATTGGTCGAGTTATGAGTATTTGAAAAAACGCTGATTTTCACGGGTTTTCCGGCTTTCCTCCGGTAATGATGACCCGATTGAGTTACACTAGCACTCATTCTTTTCATCTTTTCATTCTCTACAATTCGTCTTCTGAAAGTATTAGCACTGCTCCATTGGTTCAGATTTTACAATGTAATACGCAGACGCGATATCTGAATACTTCTAACAAAATAATACAAAACAAACAAAAAATCTTTCATAAAATTTTTTTTTGTGGGATAGTAACCCCAATCCAATCGAGCGGTTAATTGGATAGGGCCTTGGATTCGAGCCTTGAGCAAAGTAAGGACTTCGAGTTTATTGAATTTTCCCTGAAACCCCCAATTAATGAATATAAATGAAACAGTGATGAGTTTTCATTAAATATATATTAAAAAAAAATAAATGATTCTTTACAAATTATATTAACACACGCATTCAACCTTCACCAGAACGAATAAATCTCGACAGATTTATCACAAAAAGTGTGAAATCAAGGTTTGATTAATTATCTCAGAATATCAATGATCTAAAAAAAACTGAATTTCAAGATTACCTAATTCAATCTTGTGTGGGAGATTTCAAGACTCGGGACTAGTGAGAACAGAAATAAAACCATGCGTAATTTTAGAATTACCTTTTCTCATGGAGGCCACTGGAGGGTTTAATCCTGTCACTGCATTGTTCGCACTTAATAAAGCCGAGAATTCACTGCGCTACAAAACACATCATCTTCGACACTACTTACTTCCACAAGCTATCACAGATTTTTCCCTAATCCGGACTCTAAAAATACTCCCAACTGAAAATACTAAAGCTATTTCCCTACAACAGACTACTACCTCAATTTAGTCCCTACACCGGCCTCGAACCGAAACTTATAATTCTGTACCTATCTTGGCACCTTCCCGACTTCCAACTACACCGGCCTCTAACCGGAAAGCCGACCCCGTACGACTAATTCTTAATGAGTTATCTACCTGCGAGCAACTGCCTCTAAATCGAAAAGTGAACCTAAAATTTTGTACCTATCGTGGCACCTTCCCGACTTTCAATTACTGCCCTAACGCGAGTCACCGACTCAAAACAACGAAATCTCCAAAGTTCTCTACTCCCGCACAATTCCCCCTTCGGTCCCAGACCGGTAACAACTGACTCTTTCCGAGCCCCTCCAACTCGCGAACAACCGACCCTCGATCGACAACCACTTTTTCTACCGGGTTCCCCGAACCAACTGACTTACTCCGATCTTTTTTCGTCTCAAGAAAATTTTCAACCCTACCATTCTAGGTGGTTCCAAATGATTTGTTCGTTTTCGTTAAACCAATCACCCCCTTCAATCATCCTTTTTGAGGCGGTTCGTAAACCAACCATCGGCAATTATTGGTCTGAAAATTCTGAACCAATCACCTATCGCATTTCCGACAGTGGTGGTATGGTGTGAAATTTTTCCATCTAAACTCTAATCAAGTGTTTCGTGGAATCGATGAGGGAGAATTATAAATCTCCCAACGCTACATTTTTTTAGTCAATATATGCGCGATAAGGCATTTATATTTATGGGTCCCTAAAACACTTGAGTTTGGGTTATCAACATATTAACACTCTCGAATAAACTAAACAGATGGGTACTCGAGTTTTCTTAAAAGTTAAGTCTTCACCTCACGATATCGATTTTTTCTTGTATCGACTAGGCCAAAAGAAATAATTCTCTATGCCCGTCTATTTAAATTATTTCTGCATTTACCGAAATGTTATCAAGTCTTCCAATTCATTACAACAAGCAAAAAACTAAAAAAACACCGTTTTTGAGCGCTCGTACTACTTACACGAGGGCTATATCATTTCGTCACGATGTCTGTATTTTTCGAATTTTTAGCCGAAAATGGTCTCAAACGACTATGTTCGACTCACAGATGACGAATTCGTCGGAAAATTCGAGTCTGTCCGGCCGTCCGTCCGTATACACGATAACTTTCGAACAGAATGTCCTAGAAACTTGAAATTTTCAGGGAAGGTTCGAATCTCAAATGCCGCGGTTGAGTTCGTTATTGGGCAAAATTCGCCCAGGGCTTCCGTAAATATGGCCGCTCGAAATTTTGTTTTTTTGATTACATTGAAACTACTGATTCGATCAAGGTGAAATTTTGAACTCAGATGGAGAATTACGTACTCAAGCTACTTGCAAAATTTTGTCCAGCTCGCATGACCAGAACCATAGAAACCATAGAAAATTATAACTTTGTAATGGAAAGGCCTAGGGAAATTTTCAGGATAGTTGTGGATCTCGAATGTCGCGGTCACGTTCATCAATCAGCAAAATTAGACTTGGGGTTCCGTAAATATCGCCGTTTGAAATTCTGAAACCATGGATTTGATCGTGACGAAATTTTGTATTTAAATTGAGAACGATATATTCGAGCTACATTTTTTCCAGATCCCATGATCAGAACCATAGAAACCATAGAAAATCATAACTTTCGAACGGAAAGGCCTAGGGACTCGAAATTTTCAGGATAGGTTCGGATCGCGAATTTCGCGATTACTTTCATCAATGAGCAAAATTAGACTAGGGGTTCCGTAAATATAGCCGTTCAATCTATATTTTTCCTGATAATTTCGAAAATACTTATTGGATTGAAATGGAATTTTGCACATATTTTGCACAATTTTCTTTGACAGCTGTCAATATCTTTCCAATTGGTTTTTAAAACTGGAGAATGCGAATCTACCCTCAAGGTGCATGTACGAGCGCTCAAAAGCTCCTGCCTTCACGGCAGTGCTTTTCGTAATTTTTTTTTGGTGTTTCTTCGCAATAACAAGAAAAGTAATGATATTTGCGAGTCGAAAACATATCACTGAACATCCACGGACCACCCCACGTAACTCCCCACTCGCGGTTTTCTTCTACGATTTTTGTCACAGAATGACCCTTTTTCTGCTCTATTGCCTGGTCTAATAGTCATCAATTCAGCACCGAAAGAATCGCGATTTGTAGCTGGCTAACTTGCTGGCTGGGCAACTCGCATTTTGCTCACTAGGCTTATACATATAAATTATACACAGACTTGTGAGAACAAACCACTCTTCGGAATATTTACTCAACTGTAAAGAGGCATGCAAGTCGGACAACTTGGCTTGAACAGACTAAATTGAGAGATTTGCATAAGCGTGTGTAGCGGAAGTTGGAGCTAGAATTTGGAGCTAGAAGTTGGAGCTAGAAGTTGGGCTTGTAGGTATCCGGACAAAGCCGATTGCGTACAGTCTTCATAGCCGACTTTGCTTAAAGTCTGCTACACACACGCATGCAAGTCAGCCAACCTGGCATGTCAAGGAAAGTTGGTTATGAAGACTATAGGCAATCGGCTTTGTCCGAATACCGAAGCTCAACTGAGCTCTAACTTCCCCTACACACGGTCATGCAAGTCTCTCAATTTGTTCTGTTCAAGCCAAGTTGGCCGATTTGCATGCGTGTGTGTAGCAGACTTAAGAGTAGATGCAAAACTTTCATATCATTTTTGAAAACATATTCAACATACGGACAGACGAATCGATGTTTAGACATGAACAAATTTGAAGGGTGCCATTTCTGCCAGTTGGCTACGAAACCATAACAAATTGAAGTTATGGTGGAATGATGCAGTGAGTTCAAGAAGTGTGCCAGCATTTTTCGATACCTAGGGTACTATTACCTAAAACTCCTTTGTGAATTTTCCTATTATCCTCTATGTATACATAGCTTATATTTGTTTATTTATAATCCGACTCTCCTAGGTCTCTGTGAAATCCCTCATAACCTCAAAGCTTGTGCGAGTTAGGAGACCCGGTTGTGTTCTGTGTAGGCTTCCTTATTGAGGCACAATACTGTTAGTTAATTGTTCACCCAACAGTGAATGGTGGAACCGTACTCCAGGTCAGAAAATTTCTTTCCCGACCGGAGGATACAAACCTGGGACCTTACGATCACGAGCCAAATACATTAACCACTAAGCTACGGCCTCGTATATCAAGTAAATTATGATATGATATCATTGCAATGAAGGAATACAGTCTACGTAAGTAGCTACGACCCAAAATTCCGGTTCGGAAATGTTTGTGTTCTTTCAACTCCAGATTAATATCATGACGAAACGTTGCCCTTCCACATTTTGTATAACGAAAATATTCGAAAAGAATTCTCTACTCAACAATTGATTGGCAATATGACCACGGAAATAACATCGCATGTCGAAATCGATGCCAAAGAAAAATAATTTTTTTATATTTCAACTGTATTGTATTGTATTTTTGATATTAAAAATTTGAATAAATAGGGCAAAATGACCAATTCCGTAAATAATTCTATTTTTGTTCAGATATTCTTCGAATGGAAAGAAGACGCAATCGAAATACTTATTTGATATCAGGAATGTCATAAGAAATTTGTTCACTTGTGGGGTTCTCTCTTTTGCTTAATGTTTATTATTTTATTACCACGAAATCTCCAGATGCATTATAGCTCTTGAAGTCGTCATTACACAGACAATGGACAAAGGCATCAGGGCTATGAAATGAAATAGCAACAGCCATTAGCCTGGAATCATGGAATAGTTCCAATGTACCCATTTATAGCACACCAGGACAGTCATATTGGCCGAGAATGCCTGTAGTTTAGAAGCACTTGACGCATTAAAGTTAGAGCAATAATCTGCAGTGATATTCTGTAATTGGATTCGATTTGGTGCAAACGATTCTAATGAATATTATATTCGTATGCTATCAGGAGGTTATGGTTATACTGTCGCATTTCGAAATGAAAATAATTCAATGTGAAATTTTCAAGAAACAAAAACCAAGTCAATGAAATTTTGAATCATTTAAAACATAAACTTTCGATATTATTACAGCTTCCTCAAATATTAGGGACCTTCACACTTACGTTCCAATCGCGTGCTCCATTCGCGCGCGGAAATCGCGACTGGAGCGTGTAAATTTTTTTTTGCAACGGTTTTTCGCGCAGTCCTCCCGTGTGCTTTAGAGCGCCCAAATTGAAATTATTCAATGAACGCGAGAGGTTGGCTACATACCTTCTGACGAATTCTAAATACCTACTTCACTTTCAAAATCCCGCGCGAAAACGCAAACTCCCTTCAAAGAAACGACACAGGCTGATCGCTGGCGAAAGGATGTGCGAATTTTTATACGCTCCAGTCACGAGAGAAAAATTACGAAAAGCACTGCCGTGAAGGCAGGAGCTTTTGAGCGCTCGTACATGCACCTGGTAGGTAGATTCACATTTTCCAGTTTCAGAAATCAATTGAAGGAATTTTCGACAGCTGTCAAAAAAATTCTGAAACTTAGGCGAAACTCCAGACTTCATGTCAGTGCTTCAGCTGATCAATTTTTTTTCGATAATTCGCTAGAATTTTCTACGGTATCTATGGTCTAGGTGGTGCGATCTGGACAAAATTTTGCACGTAGTTTTAATACATTATTCCTCAGCTAGGTGCAACATTTCATTTCAATCAAATCGGTAGTTTCGAAATTATCAGGAACAGAATATTTTGAACGGCCATATTTACGGAACCCCTAGTCTAATTTTGCTCATTGATGAACGTGACCGTAAAATTCGCGATCCAAACCCACCCTAAAAATTTCAAGTTCCTAGGCCTTTCCGTTCAAAAGTTTCAATTTTCTATGGTTTCTATAGTTCTGGTCATGCAATCTGGAAAAAATATTGCTTCAATATAACATTCTCGATTAAAATATGAAATTTTATCTCGATCGAATCCGTCGTTCCGAAATTATCTTGAAACCAAAATTTCAAACGACCGTATTTACGGAACCCCTAATATAATTCTGCTCACGGATAAACGTGAACGCACATTTCAGATCCACACCTATCCTGAAAATTTCAAGTCCCTAGGCCTTTCCTTTCGAAAATTATGATTTTCTATGGTTTCTATGGTTCTGGTCATGTGATCTGGAGAAGTGTAGCTTGAATATAACATTCTTCATTAGTATACAAAATTTCGTCACGATCGAATCTGAAGTTTTGAAATTATCAAGAAAACCAAATTTCAAACGACCATATTTACGGAACCCCTAGTATAATTTTGCTCATAGATAAAAGTAATCACGACAATCGAGATCCACACCTATCCTGCAAATTTCAAGTCCCTAGGCGTTTCCGTTCAAAAGTTACAATTTTCTATGGTTTCTATGGTTCTGGTCATGCGATCTGGACAAAGTTTCACATGTAGCTTGAACACCTCATTCTCCATTTGAGTGCAAAGTTTCATATTTATCGAATCTGTCGTTTCAAAGTAATCAGGAGAACAAAATTTTGAACGGCCATATTTACGGAACCCCTGGTGGAATTCTGACCATTAACGAATTTAACCGAGTCATTTGGGATCTGAACCTACACTGAAAATTTCGAGTCTCTAGGTTGATCCGTTCGAGAGTTATTGTGCTTACGGACGGCCGGACGGACGGACGGACAGACTCAAATTTTCCGACGGATTCGTCATCAGTGAGTTGAACTCTATCGTTTGAGACCATTTTCGGCTCAAAATTCGAAAAATACAGACATCGTGACGAAAGATATAGCCCTCGTGTAAGTTGTACGAGCGCTTAAAAATTGCCTTCACACTACGCCGTCTCGCGCGAATTTAGTCGAGTCGTTCCAGTCGCGCGCGACTGGAGCGTAAGTCCCTATTGTTGAACATCCTGTATAAAAAGTCTAAATGAAAATTAAGAAAAAGACAAGAATGGAACCCTAGATAATGGAATATTTCCAGTTGCACCTAAATCTCCAATTAACGCACAAAATTTATAATAGCTACGTGCCAAGTGATGTGTCTAATTTGTCACCGTAAGCCCATAATTACAATGGTCACATCCTATTCAATAATTCACTCACCACATATTAGTTCTGGATCGCGATTTTGTCACACCACTCTACCAACTGCAGTATTCCAATTTTCCTTCCCTCGATTGATTGGATGTCCGAATCATATGATTATGTACGAACTGTCTAATGAAAATAATTATGTCCATGTCCTGTTGTGCCAGAATATTTATAGCCTTGAATTACTTTTAACATAGATCTTTGACCTTGGCTTGGGTGATTAATCGAAATTATTGGAGCAAGATCCAAAAACGAAAAAGTATAATGAAATAAAATCATAAAAGCACTGCCGTGAAGTCAGGAGCTTTTGAGCGCTCGTACATCCATCTTGTAGGTAGATTCGCATTTTCCAGTTTTAGAAATCAATTGAAGGAATTTTCTACAGCTGTCAAAAAAATTCTCAAACTTGGGCGAGACTCCAGACTTCATGTCAGTGCTTCAGCTGACCAATTTTTGAGCGCTCGTACTACTTACACGAGGGCTATATCATTTCGTCACGATGTCTGTATTTTTCGAATTTTGAGCCGAAAATGGTCTCAATCGACTATGTTCGACTCACTGATGACGAATCCGTCAAAAAATTCGAGTCTGTCCGTCCGTCCGTCCGGCCGGCCGTAAGCACGATAACTCTCGAACGGATCTGGTTCTGGTCGTGTGATCTTGAGAAATGTAGCTTGAATATATCATTCTCCATTAGTATACAAAATTGCGTCACGATTGAATCTGTAGTTTTGAAATTATCAAGAAAACTAAATTTTAAACGACCATATTTACGGAACCCCTGGTATAATTTTCCTCATAGATAAACGTCATCACGACATTCGAGATCCACACCTATCTTGAAAATTCCAAGTCCCTAGGCGTTTCCGTTCAAAAGTTACAATTTTCTATGGTTTCTATGGTTATGGTCATCTGATCTGGACAAAATTCCACATGTAGCTTGAACACCTCATTCTCCATTTGAGTGCAAAATTTCATCTCCATCAAATATGTAGTTTCCAAGTCATCAGGAGAACAAAACTTTGAACGGCCATATTTACGGAACCCCTGGTGGAATTTGGCCCATTAACGAACTCAATAGACGCATTCGGGAACTGAACCCAAACTGAAAATTTCAAGTTGCTAGGTTGTTCCGTTCGAGAGTTATCTCGCTTACGGCCGGCCGGACGGACGGACAGACTCGAATTTTCCGACGGGTTCTTCTTCAGTGAGTCGAACATAGTCGATTGAGACTATTTTCGGCTCAAAATTCGAAAAATACAGACATCGTGGCGAAATGATATAGCCCTCGTGTAAGTAGTACGAACGCTCAAAAACATCAACATTCTGGCATTAGGAATGATACACTCCTCAGAACACCACTGAATCTCGTGGACACCTGAGAGGTCTCACAGAAACTTATATATATGATCATCTATTCTGATTGTGTTAAGAAATTAAATGTTTCGAATTAGGGTTCTCTATTCCCTTAAAGAGGTTTAAAACCATATTATTCCAAGAAATTCGCGATTCTGCGAATCTGAAGAAAGTACACTTCATTCTGAAATTTTTTGATGCCTGCTACACACAATCATGCAAATCGGCCAACTTGGCATGTCAAGCAAAGTCGGCTATGAAGGATGTTCGCAATCTGCTTCGTCCGAATACCTACAAGCCCAACTTCTAGCTCCAACATGCTCATGCAAGTCTCTAAATTTAGTCTATTCAAGCCAAGTTGGCCGACTTGCATGCGTGTGTGTCTCAGGGAACATAAGCAACTTTCTTTCCTGGTTTCTATCCCTATTTGTCTATGGTCCTTCAAAACGAATAATTTTCCATCTAGTTAATCAATATAATCGAACTTTTTTTATCGGATACATAATCCGGTTCACGATTCGATAAACAAAGCATTATTGGGGTAATATTCACCACATCGCGGTTCTGGAATAACTGAAAATGTATATGTATATTATTGCATCGATTAATGTATGAAATTTCATGAAATTTTAACAATCAGTGGTCCGATAGTAATTTCATGCATATCGAGAAACAGCTGGTCGGTTAAATTTTGTTCGAAAAATAATGGAACCTATATTATTCTTTCTCCAATTTCGAATAATCTGTGAGTGGCTTATCCATTCAGAAAGAAAATGTGCAGTCATCCTTTAAATGAATAATGTAGAGATATACGATGTCGAACCGATGTCTATCATTATTACGAAAAAAATTTGTCCCTCTATAATATCTCAATATATTCTGCATGTTTATCTTGAAATAATAATTAATGTGTTTTGCGGACTATTTTCGCTGAAAAAGAAAAAACAAGAAAAGTTGATTGAATGCCTTCCATAGGACTTTTTGCAGGACTCAAGTCTTGTCAAGTAATTTTCGATGACTTTTTCGTACATTCTGCAAATATCTGGGCTATTACTCCAAATGGCTACGCATGTAAACGAAATATTAAACAATGACACAGATTTTGACAACTATAAGGTTACTTTTACACGAATTTTTTTTCTTCATAACCAACATTAAGTTAAATAATCATCACCAAAATTTATTTGATTATGTAGCATAAGATTGCCCCATTACTTATGTCTCAAAATTTCAAGTCTTTCTAATCTATCCATAATCCAATTATTCGCCTTTGTACGTAAAATTTCGAAATTGTCTTCTTCAATAAAATCATGTTGGCTTTCTTATAACTTATAAATCATAACCAAAGTGAGAGCTATTATAGATATGTCATAGCCTCAAATCTCTCAAGTGTTTTTCGATTCTTTGTTTGAATGTGCTTGTAGTTTTTGCAATTTAGTATGCGCTTCATGTTTGTTTGTTTGTTTGTTTGTTTATATCCCGACTCTCCTAGGTCTGCGTGAGACCCCTCAGAAGTTCAGAGCTTGTGCGAGTTAGGAGACCCGGTTGTGTTCTGTGTAGGCTTTGTTACTGTGTCCTTACGCCACCTGAGGCACAGCACTGTTAATTGTTTACCCAACAGTTAATGGTGAAACCGTGCTCCATGATAATCCTCATAAAATGACTATTTGTTACACTGACGGTCGATTCGGTTCACCAAATCTGTGTTCGATAGTCTCGCTATTGTGAAACTTCAATTCGAAAGTGTGTTTGAAAATATAATAGGACAGTTATTCAAAACAAAAAATGATGATGAAACGTATTTCAACTTAATAACATTGATATTCGCAATGGCGCCGAGAAATGAAAGCAGTGGAGAAAATACCTGCAAAAAATGTGCCAAAGAAGCGAAATTGTTTGTTACCTGTTCCAAATGTAAAAAGACTTATCACCATAGCTGCGCACTCAAAATCTGCGCTATCTATGTGGGAAATGATGGAAAAATAGTTTGTTGTGAAAACATAACCTCCAAAAAGTGTCAGTGTGAAGCAAAGGATTTAGAATTACATAAGCTGAAAAAACGGCTTTCAGAATTGAATGAACTAAATTTTGAACAGTCAATCAGTCAAAAACTAGAAATTGTGGACGAACACTCCCAAGAAATGCAAAACGAGGATACTTTTGCGGATGGTTGGATTGCCCCAGCGAAGACTATGGAAAACGACCAAAAAATAGAGGTAAGATGTTTGAATAGACTGATAGATGTAAAATCTTATCGTATACTGGAACTGCAATATAAAGTCAAAGTTTCGAAAAACACATATCTCTGTTGGAAAAATTAGAGGAAAGCAGACCACAAGCGCTATCTATGAATGCTACTTCGAAGGAAATAACGGAATAACAAAGTCAACAGATCATTTCTACCAAAGAAAACGTTGCCTACACGTTGAAGGAACCTGCATTAAATGTTGAAGCAGATGGGGAATATAAACAGGTGAAGAATAGGAATACTAAGCGTAATGCAGAAAACTGTCCCTGTAAAAGATTCATTCCAAAAGCCTCAAGAGTTGCAGCACTACCCATCAATCTGAAGAAAATGCTGATCAACTACTGAAGGATCCGGCACTACAACCTGAAAACGACAAAAGAAAGGATAATGATAGATCAAAATTTTATCACTCGGAAAGAAAAAAAAGAATGGGAGATAAAAACAAAATAAGTGTAACTGGAACTAGTACAGGATCGTCAACTTTTTCGTGTGCGCAGAGGCGGGCATGGATATACGTAGGTCGAGTGAGCGAAAAAGTACAAGAATCTCAAATAGAGGAACACCTGAAAGGAAAATTCTCAGATGAGGAATTCTTCATCGAAAAACTTTCTAAACGAGAAATATCTAACAGCTCTGCGTTTAAGATAGGTGCGAGCTTATCACTTGTGGACGAGCTTTACAAGCCACATAACTGGCCTGCAGGCGTGGTCGTGAAACGCTCCAAATTTTTTCGAGGATCGAGAACAAGCGAACAATGAAAATAACACCCTATCAAAATCAGGTAAACTCTCAAACTCAAAATATGACGCAATATTGAATATCAATATCCAGAGTCTAAGCAATAAACTGGACGCGATCGACTTTATCTTGAATACGGGAAGGTATAAGCTAGCTTTCGTGACTGAACATTGGATGACTCAAAATCAGATAAAAAATTTTAATATACCAAACTATAAAGTAGCTAGTTGGTTTTCTCGAGAAGTTTTCAAACACGGTGGCTGCCTGATACTCACAACGAAAGATTTTCATAGTGGCCCTGAAACAAAGAGTATAAATGACTTATCTATTGAAAAGCACATAGAAATATGTGCAGTAGAGGAGAAAGCAACAAAAACATTCTATATGTCCATATATAGATCACCTCAGAAAAACTTTGATTTATTCATCGAGCAATTTGAGAAAGCCTTGAGTATGATAACCATCGAACCGCATCATAACATAGTGATAGCAGGAGACTTCAATATAAACTTTCTTGAAGAAAAAAATGAAAGACGGAAATTAGAAGAAGTCCTGACATCATACGGATTACATGTTGTCTTCAAAGAGGCATCCCGTAAAACATCAACATCAAGTAAATGTATCGATAATGTTATCACTAATATGGATCGGAATTCCTATAAAACAGAAACAATAAATTATCAAATATCGGATCATCTGGCACAGAGATTGGACATTAATCTCGCAGGTGCAAGTAAGAAAAAGAAATTCAAAAACATTCGTATTCTAAATAATGAAAATACTCACATATTTCGAGAGAGATTAGGAAACATTGATTGGAGTTTCGCTAATGAAGGCCCGATTCATGTCTCATACAGGAGATTCCATGAGGTTATTATGAGTTCTTATGATTATTGTTTTCCAGAGAAAAGAATAACTGTAGGGAAGTGTTGGTTGATCGTATCCATTTTATGTTTTATTATATTTGAAAATTCTGGATCCATTGGGATATTTTAGGGTTTCTGACATGCTTGCTGATAATAAAAAGGGATTTGACAATAATTAGTAGTCAATAATTGATTTTTAAATTCTAAATTAAGTCCATATTTATTCAAAAAATCTGCTCCTATAAGACCATCATAATTCTTATGGAACTTGTAAACGACAAAAGGATGAAAATCATCTATATGAAATTCAGGGAATAAAGGTATTAAAACTTTTTCATTAGCAGTTTGCTTTTTGAAACATGCAGTTTGTGTCGTAGATTCATTAAAAATATTTTTAGGAAAATTATTATACGCGAATTTTGGATCAATAAGACAAACTGAAAATCCACTATCAATTAAAAGTTTACATTTAGGATTTTGGAATTGGATATAGGGGAGTTGGTTCGTGTTATCTAATGTATTATTCAAGTCAATGAGTCGTTTATGGCACGATCTCGAAAATTTTTATTTAAATTTACTTGAATCATTGCGTTCTGGATATGAACGTTCGTTAAAATCACGTTCTTTGAATCTCGGGTCTTTCGAAGTAGACGCTTTATTGGTTAATTCTTCAATCATTATATTTGGATTGGGTTGATTATTAAAATATTGTCTCTGAGGACTTTGTTGATATTGGGTAGAATAATTAGATCTCTTCTGGGGATAATTCCTTGTCTGAATCGACATTTTTTCAGGGGTAGATTGTATCCTTTGATTTGGATGAGGTTTAGAAACATTTTCATTATTTCGTTCATTGAAAGAGGTATTTGGATTATTTCCAAAAACTTGACGATTTGTCGGGAAATAAGTTTTTACTGGTCTTTGTTGGAAATTAATCGGTTGAGATGGGAATCTCGGTTGGGAATTATTTGGATAAAAATTTCTTTGATTCTTTTGACTAGATTGGGCAAAATTTTGTTTATTATTATGAGTAAAACTTCTATAATTATTATTTGGGAAGTTTGCTCGATTATTATTTGGAAAATTATTTTCATTAGTTTGAGAGACATTCCTTCGATTTTGCTGAGGAAAATTCCTCTGATTATTCTGACTCTTGTAATGCATATAGGGTTGTTGATAAAAATAAAAATCTTGACGAATAAAGTTTACAATATCGTCATAAGTCATAATTCCATGACCTCTAAGGGCTGTTCTTAATTCGGGGTTGATATTATAGAGCAGAACTCTAGTTGCTACGCGTGACGCAATATTTTTTTCTTGATCGTTTTCAAGAATCGGTCAATTCGACAATTCTACTTGCGAATCATACTTATTTTTTAAATCTACTAGAAAATCTAAATCATTTTCGTTACGTATTCTTTGGGCATTTTGAAGATCCCAAAATAAAACTGTGAGGCTAATTTTTTACTCAAATCTTAACTTCAAAAATTCTCTCAAGTTATTCCAGTTATCAGTAATTCTCTCATTGGAACTTACGATTTCACTGGCATTTCCTACCAATTTACTTTTTATAATATTGCTTCATTTATTAACGCGTCGGCAGATCTGAACCTATTATAAAATCTTTCGCAATGATTCAAAAATCTTGCGAGATTCGCGGAATTACCATCAAATGGTACTATTGATTTCGAAAATAAATCAATTAATTTTAATTTATCGAACATATTTGGTTCTGGTGCGACTGCCATCTTATTCGTATTCTTCCGGCCTTTAAAATGCTTTACGGAAGTAATCTTGAAAAATTATTATTCGTATTTTTTATTTTTAAGTGAAATAATAATTCTATTCGGTTTTTTATTTTATAAGAAACCTAGGAAAAACTCTGGTAATCGGTTTTTTGTATTAAAAAACCTAGGAAAAACTCTGGTAATCGGATTAATATAAGAAACCTAGAAAAAACTCACATAAGTTTTACGCTCAAAACCGTGGAAAAAGATTGAAGACTTTGGACCAGGGTCAGTGACTGGGAATAAAAAAAGTGTTTCTAGATAGGATTCTCACCACGTTGTTTCTTTGGAGTCGTTGCAGACGCTACCCATACAATCAGGGCTCCAACGGCTTTTCTCCTCGTTGAATAGAGTACCACTAACCCAAGGATTAGGTAAAGCCAATGGTACCAGGAACGCACCATTTCATAATAATCCATTGAATAATTTTGGGCGCAATCCAACAGACGGCACCTGACCACTTGAGTGTTAGGACTTGATCCCTAGGATCATTTGTGTATATATAATTCTCTATATCCACCGTTGTTATTTTATAACTACCTATCTTTTATTCTTATATCTTCAATGTTTTTAATTAGTTCTTCAGAGTTTTCATTGTTAGTGATGTTTTGGATGTTGTATTGTTTTTTGAGATTTCATTGAACCACTTCGCTTTTTTAATTTGAAAATGAAACACTACTGGTTTCATTGGAATTTCTTCTGATATGTGACTTCTGTGGATTTCCAATAAATCATACAGTTTTCGTTATTTTTTCATATTCATCTCAAGATTTCTTATAACTTCTGGATTTCTAGATAACTTCTTCGTGGTGTTTTTACCCTTATGAATTATTGTTGAAACTGACATCTTTTCTATTATTTAATTTCTGCTTATGAAGTCTAGATCTTTACTGTTGTTATGTTCTGTCATTATCATTATGATACTATTTCCTTTGTCTGCTCTAGTCAATGTTATTTCATGTTCTTCGATCTTTCTTTGAAAACACTCAAAAACCTTATCGTCTCTCTTCTCTGCTGGCCTCCATCTCGACGAATACGGTTGTCATTTGAGCATAGGGAGAAAAAATTTTTGCTACCATTTCATTATGCCAAATTTAATTTCCGAATTGATCGGATGAAAAGTTAAGAGTGAATAAAAAATGCATTGGAATCCATCTGTAGCAGCTTATACCTGAAAAAATGTGAGACAACATTTTCGACCTTTAAGGCCCATTCAGATGGAGAGAGTTTCTCGCACGTTTTGTGGCAAGAAATCGTTTGCAATTATTGCATGCAATAACCGCCATAAGCGGTCTCGTGGAAGGCGATAAACGATAAACGTGATTGTTTACATGGTAAGAGTTTTTCTATAGCCTTTCGATATCGTACATTCGAGTCGAGAAACTCATTCCATGTAAATGGGCCTTCACGATGCCATCATTCTAATTCTAGTTCGAGTGCCGCAATAATCCACAGTATTCCATGGTTTTTCTATTATCCCATTACTCAATATGAAAATCGTATGAATGAATTGAGTACAAAACGTACACTCTTTCGAAAGATATAGAAAATAAAACCCCAAATCTATTTTTCGGAAGACATAAAAATGCAAAACAAAATCCAATCAGTGCCAACAGCAGAATTTCCATACATCTTTCGTCGACCTTTAGAAGCTCTTATGCATAATCCTTATCTATAATATTTTGAAATGAAGATATCACCAAATCGGTAAAGTCGAAAAACTCGGTTTAAGGTGATGCGATAAGTAAAAGATTAATTCAAAAAATAACACAAATCAGCTATGTCTGCTCCATCAGAAAGAAAATACACTATTCCGAATGTAATGAAACGTTTGCGTTTATTGGAGCTATTTGATGGGCTCGATAAGCCTGCCCAGACACGCGACAGTTAGGAATACATTTTTTCAACCCGATTTTTCACATCGAAGCTTTGAAGTAAGTGCGAGAAATAGCACGACATTGCGTGTAGTATTCCATTTCTGTATGTATCAAGGTGAAGGTATTCTCCGTGCACACCAAGTAGGAAAACACTACGCCTTTCAAAATTTTGAGTCAATAGAGCTACTGCAGCGATTAAACAAGAGTTCTGCTCATCGGATCCTTTTTATCTACACAAATTTTTGAGCGCTCGTTCTACTAACACGAGGGCCATATCATTTCATCACGATGTCTTTATTTTTCGAATTTTGAGCCGAAAATGGTCTCAATCGAAAAGGTTCGACTCACTCATGACGAATACGTCAAAAAATTCGAGTCTGTCCGTCCGGGACGACCTAGACACTTGAAATTTCCAGGTTAGGTTCGAATCCCGGATGCCGCAGTTGAGTTCATTATTGGGCAAAATTCGACCAGGGGTTCCTTAAAGATGGCCGTTCGAAATTTTGTTCACCACATTGCTTCGAAACTACTCATTCAATCGAGGTGAAATTTTGAAATCAGATCACAGATCCCCAGAATGTTGCAACGGTAACTTCAAGAACGCGCGCTTTTTGAACTTAGATTCGAACACGTTGAGGTGTACCATGAATAAGAAAATTGGGGCAATGATAAAAAAACAATATTATATTATGAAACCTTTTCCACAAAGGTTCATAATTCTCACATTAGATTCCTCTATCTAGATTCTATCTCATTCTCAAAACAAATTCGAACCCACCAATCTCAGGCAATACCAGAAATTTCAATTCCAATATGAGCAAGCAGAGCCATCATGATAAACCACTTTATTCAATGGTCAATTCCGAACTGACATGCAAGATTTCATAACCTAAAAAGAAATTACTTATAATACTTTAACTTTGTAGATTTCAAAAAATTGATTGTCAATCTGACGTTTAATATTTATTCGAAAACACCAAACTGAAAACACCACATGTTGGGTATTATCGCTGTAATCCAAAGGTGATTGGATGAAATTTGACACATGACTCTAAATTAAGTAATTTGATTGGTTACTATAGTTAGTAAAAATTATCAGTAATAATACCCCTAGGGCCTTGATAATACCGAGATAATTTTCTCATAGGGAATGCTCAAAGCGTGTTGTTTGATAATAGCCCAAGGCCGAAGGCCGAGGGCTATTATCCTAAAGCAACACGCTTAAAGGATTCTCTATGACAAAATTTTGAGGATTTATCAAGGCCCGAGGGGTATCCGATAAGATAATTTTTTACTTTGTAGATTTCAAAAAATTGATTGTCAATCTGACGTTTAATATTTATTCGAAAACACCAAACTGAAAACACCACATGTTGGGTATTATCGCTGTAATCCAAAGGTGATTGGATGGAATTTGAAACATGACTCTAAATTAAGTAATTTGATTGGTTACTATAGTAAGTAAAAAATTATCGAACACAATATTGATTCAAGCGTGAACGGAGTAGAATCGCCAGACTATTATCGTTCACGTTTCTGAATTCCCATTCGCTTCAATGCGAAGGAACAACGGAATACATTCGCCTGAAACTTTTATATTCAATGACGATTGGTAAATGAACATGATAATGAACAAAAACCAAACATCCATTCAGAAAAATAATGAATGTTGAAATTCCACTTTTCTATTCGCTGTGGTGACATATGGTTTTGTGTTTGCATATCTTTGTTTGTACGAACCAACATTTCCATTTCGAAATGCTGCACTGAAACACATGGAAACGACGGGAATTATCTTGCTATCAGTAAAGCTCGTAGATGCAAAAACTCTATTCGGTTCAGTGCCAGAATTAAGTATAATACGACAATTTCGAATAGTTTTTTACTTCAGCCTGTTCCGAATGGCGAAAGATTTGCAAGACAAATTTGATGAGTATAAAAGTTTATTCTTGAACATAAGGCAAATTTTTTTTATAGTTTTTTCCCAATTCAAGCCTTATACACACTTATGCAGTATGAATAAGAATTCTATATTCTATCTCCCGCATTCACAAAAATTAATTTGGCCAGAAAGGAACCAACGCTTTTCTAAGAGTGAGGAATTTCTCCTAGTATTCCTTAGGAAACTCCTTTTTATTCACAAACAATGCACAAGTTTTTTTTCGCTATACGAATACACAGTCTCGAATATAAACTTCTGATAATAGTGGCTTTCCAGCCAGATGCGTGTTACAGCGGGCCTTGACGCACTGGGGCGTCACGCCCTAGCTATCGCGGGAACATGCCAAAACCAAACTGTCAAAAAACGTAAACAAATCAGTAAATATGACGGGTTTGGCGTTGAACAGCTGTCAGAGCTTGAAGCCCCGCAAATTCAGGTGACGCACCAGGGAACAGGGGAAGGAAGCGCGAGTGCTTGACGCCCCGGGACTGGAGCGGTCGAACTTTGGTGTGGAGCACTCCATGGGTGCACCCCAGAAGGTGGATGGAAAGCACTTTGTATCAGATTGCTTAAAAGATATTGCTCACGAATGAACCGGTTCAGGATCCGTCATACCTTCTTCGCGTATCACGGATAGTCTAGTCTAGACAGTATCATAAATATGTCGAAAGATGTTGTTAGTTTGATAATTCGACCGAGTCCAGGAAATTTTAAGCAACTCGAATTGTTATTGCCATGCACGGATATAACTATTTTCTATACGAATGCCGATAAAACCTATTTCGTCTGGTGTTTGTGATGTTGATGTTTATAATTCCCACTCAACCTTTCAATAAAAATTATAAAAAGAACTGCCGTGAAGTCAGGAGCTTTTGAGCGCTCGTACATCCACCTTTTAGGTAGATTCGCATTTTCAAGTTTTAGGAACTAATTGAAAAAATTTTTGATAGCTGTAAGAACAGAATTCGGCGAAACTCCAGACTTCACGTCAGTACTTTAGGTGACAATTTTTCGATTTCTCGCAGGAATTTTCCACGGTATCTATGGTTTTGGTAATGCCATCTAGACAAAATTTTGCACGTTGTTTGAGTACATTATTCTTCATCTATGTGCAAAATTGCATTCCAATCCAATAAGTTCCAGGAAAAAATTTTTTCGAACGGCCATATTTACGAAACCCCAAGTCTCATTTTGCTCATCGATGAATGTGACCGCGACATCCACGATCCAAACCTACCCTGAAAATTTCAAGTCTCTAGGCCTTTCCGTTCGAATGTTATAATTTTCTATGGTTTCTATGGTTCTTGTCATGCGATCCGGTGGAAATGTAGCTTGAATATACCATTCTCCATTAAAATACAAAATTCCGTCGCGATCGAATCCGTAGTTTTGAAATTATCAAGAAAACTAAATTTCAAACGTCCATATTTACGGAACCCCTGGTTAATTTTCCGCGTAAATGGAAGTGACCACAATATTTTTTATTTGAGATCCACACCTTTCCTGAAAATTTCAAATCCCTAGGCCTTTCCGTTCGTCAGTTATGATTTTCTATGGTTTCTATGGTTCTGGTCATGCGATCTGAAAGAAATATAGCTTGAATATGTCATTCTCAATTGAAATACAAAATTTTGTCTTGATCGAATCCGTAGTATTGAAATTATCAAGAAAACTAAATTTCTAACGACCATATTTCGGCATGCAGCTTGAACACGTCATTGTCCATTTGATTGCAAAATTTCATCTCGATCGAATCTGTAGTTTCGGAGAAATCAGAAGAATTAAATTTCGAACGGCCATATTCAGGTACCCCGAGGCATTTGGGAACTGGAACTACACTGAAAATATCAAGTCTCTGGGTTGTTCCGTTCAAGAATTATCGTGCTTACGGCCGGACGGACGGACAGACTTGAATTTTCCGACGGATTTGTCATTAGTGACTCGAACCATTTTCTGGTCGGAATTCGAAAAAAAAACAGACATCGTGACGAAATGATATAGCCCTCGTGTAAGTAGAACCAGCGCTCAAAAACAAGCAAAACACGGAACTATGGGTCCACGTTTTACAAATAAACTCGTCAAATAGTCCCTTTTTATTGCTCGAAAGCGTATTGTTCGTACTTATGATTTTTGGTTCAATCCACGCGACTCCTGCGAGCCGCCATTTTTGAAGTACGAAATAATGACCCATCTATATAATTCATAGTTTTTTGTTAGAAAACGGCAAGAAGTTTCATGTAAAATTCCGTGAGGATCGTTCCACTAAAAAATTTAAAAAAAAATGTATTTCAAAACTTTGGTATCTCAAAAACTATTCGTCGTATTCTGCTGAAATTTGGTGTTCACATGAAACATATTATGTGCAAAATTAAGCTTTCTAGCAACCCGTGCTGATTTCGGGAGAAGGGCTGGAACGAACAAAATAGAATTTTTATACGTTTTTTCGAACTCCAGGTGAATTTTCCATGAATATCCGGTAATTTTCGGTTGTTGTTACATTTTCAGGTTTCAATAACCAATCTGTCTAGACTGATACCATGAAGGTTATGAATGACCACTTTCGTTCATTCTGACCATTGGATGGGATTTGAAGGAAAAATATAAATATTTTCAGTTGAAAATTGGAGCAAGTTATGATTTTTCAAAGATTTCCCAGCTACCCGATACGTTTTTGAGCGCTTGTACTATTATACTTACACGAGGGCTATATCATTTCCGAACTTTGGGCCGAAAATGGTCTCAATCGACAAGGTTCGATTCACCGATGACGAATCCGTCGGAAAATTCGAGTCTGTCCGTGGGGCAGTCTGTAAGCACAATAACTCTCGAACGGAACAACCTAGAGATTTTCAAGATAGGTGTGGATCTCAAATGTCGCAGTCACGTTTATCAATTGGACTAGAGGTTCCGTAAATATGGTCATTAAAAGTATTCGAAGCTACTGATTGGTTTGAAATAAAATTTCCACATAGATGGTCCAGATCGCATACCAAGACCATAGATAACGTAGAAAATTCTAGCGAATTATCGAAAAAAAAATTGACGTGAAGTATGGAGTTTCGCTTTAGTATGAAATTTTTTTCGAGAGCTTCCAAAAATGTTTTCAATAGGTTTCTAAACCTGGAATGCTAATCTACAACACGGTGGATAAACGAGCGCTCAAAAGCTACTGACTTCACGGCAATGCTTTTTATAATTTTTGAGCGCTCGTACTACTTACACGAGGGCTATATCATTTCGTCACGATGTCTGTATTTTTCGAATTTTGAGCCGAAAATGGTCTCAATCGACTATGTTCGACTCACTGATGACGAATCCGTCGGAAAATTCGAGTCTGTCCGTCCGGCCGTCCGTCAGCACGATAACTCTCGAACGGATCAACCTAGAGACTTGAAATTTTCAGTGTAGGTTCAGATCCCAAATGCCTCGGTTAAGTTCGTTAATGGGCCAAATTCCACCAGGGGTTCCGTAAATATGGCCGTTCAAAGTTTTGTTTCCCTGATTACTTAAAAACTACAGATTTGATCGAGATGAAATTTTGCACTCGAATGGAAAATGAGGTGTTCAAGCTACATGTGGATTTTTGTCCAGATCGCATGACCAGAACCATAGAAACCATAGAAAATTGTAACTTGTGAACGGAAACGCCTAGGGACTTGAAATTTTCAGGATAGGTGTGGATCTTGAATGTCGTGATCACGTTCATCTATGAGCAACATTATACAAGGGGTTCCGTAAATACGGTCGTTTGAAATTTTGTTTTCTCGATAAATTCGAAACTACGGATTCGATCGAGATGAAATTTTGTATTTTAATCGAGAATGATATATTGAAGCAATATTTTGTCCAGATCGCATGACCAGAACCATAGAAACCATAGAAAATTCTAACTTTTGAACGGAAAGGCCTAGGAACTTGAAATTTTCAGGGTGGGTTTGGATCGCAAATTTCACGGTCACGTTCATCAATGAGCAAAATTAGACTAGGGGTTCCGTAAATATGGCCGTTCAAAATATTTTTTTCCTGATAGTTTCGAAACTAATGATCGGATTGGAATGAAATTATGCACCTAGCTCAGGAATAATGTATTCAAACTACGTGCAAAATTTTGTCCATATCGCATCACCAAGACCATAGATACCGTGGAAAATTCTAGCGAATTATCGGAAAAAAAATGATCAGCTGAAGCACCGACATGAAGTCTGGAGTTTTGCCTAAGTTTCAGAATTTTTTTGACAGCAGTCAAAAATTCCTTCAATTGATTTCTGAAACTGGAAAATGCAAATCTACCTACAAGGTGCATGTACGAGCGCTCAAAAGCTCCTGCCTTCACGGCAGTGCTTTTCGTAATTTTTTTTGTATATTGTCGAACATACTACCAATGAATATTCTGTACTGTTCTCTGGTCTGTGAATACCTTGTGAATAGAATAATTTGGAATTAAATCCGATGAAATTAATGGAAATTATCGAATTGTTTCGCAAGACAATCGCAAATAAACAAGGCTCATATTCATGTAGTTATATAATTTGTGAAGTTTTCTAATTCTGTATCCTTAGTTAATGTTCACCAAGACTTAAACTGTCGTGGACCTACTCAATATATACAGCTCCACAAGAGTTAGGGATATCGTATTCAATCGTTTTTAAAACTATGTGATCTTCGAGAAAATCGCTGTAAAATCATTTAAAAGTCAATAACAACTTGAATCGATCCAATAAAATCAGTATGAGACATTTCGTCAATCTGGTCGCCTTTTTTCTGAAGTTTGGTTCTTTGCATATGCTTCATGAATGTTTTTATTTTGAAATTAAGTCATTTTATCAACGGCTTCGATTTGAAACGAGTTTTCTGAAAAAGCCAAGACGTAAATTAACAAACGCTGAGGCTAATAGGGCTATCGGAATGCTACAGGGTGGCCTAACTCAGGTCGTTGTAGCGGAAAGGCTCCAAGTAAGCCAAAGTGTGATATCTCGACTTTGGAATAGGTTCACGGAGACAGGTTCCGTGTTGGAAAGACCAAGGCTTGGTGGGCGACGAAAAACAACACCTGCTTAGGATCGTTTCATCACCGTTTCGGCGAGAAGAAACCCTACATCTACTATGGAATACTCTTCAAAATCCAGATGGGTTCCAAGTTTCCATCGAAACCATCAGACGACGTTTGAGAGAGGTGAATCTAGGTTCTAGACGTCCATTAAGAGGAGTTCCATTAAAACGTAACCATAAGCGTCAAAGACTAGAATGGGCAAGGCAACATATCAATTGGAACGATCAATGGCGTAGTGTCCTTTTCACTGGTGAATCCAGATATGGACGATTTTCAGATTCTCGAAGAATAAGGGTATGGACAATCCCACGCATAACCCGTAATCGTCGCTATGTCCAAGAAGTCCATCCATTCCGAGGGGGTAGTGTTATGGTATGGGCCGGGATATGTTTCAACGGGCGCACAGATCTACACATTTGTCCTGGGAATATGACCGCCTTACACTATAGGGAGCATGTCATTGACAATGATGTCCCAATAGCACGCTGCTATTGGTGAAACTTTTCAATTTCTAGACGATAACGCTAGTGCGGTCTAGCGTGCAGCCATAGTTGAGAATGCGCGCGAGGAGCTTGGTATTCCACATTTACCAATACCTCCGCCCTCACCAGATTTGAATTGCATGAGATATGCTCCAAAGAAGATTAGATAATCATCAACCTACCCCAGAATCCTTAAATGATCTGAGGGAGCTTCTGCCCCGTTTATGGAACCAAATTCCTCAAGAAATGTTCAACAGACTCGTGTGTAGTATGCAAAGAAGATGTCAATCTGTTATTGATGCCCGTGGAGGCCATACATTGTATTGGTAGTCTTAAAATGCTTGAATTCTCTGGGAATAGAATTTCGTTATTTTACTCGATTTTATTTAACCACCCTGTATACGCTGCAGACCTACAGGCTAAAACTAATTTGCAACTTGAAATCATATTAATATGAATTTTCATCACAAGAATCTTATTTTAACTATTTTGTTTTGCACTTTAAGTCAATATCCCTATTTCATGTGGAGCAGTTCATTAGGTTGGGGAAAAAGTAATTTCGTATTTTGCGCACTTTTTACTCAACTAAGTATATCTCGTTCGTTATTGGTCTCATCACATCATACAATACGGCGTTGTAAAGGTGTGGTTGTAACGCTTCTCTGACAGTTTTGCTTTTGAACGTTTCAATCGTTATCGAGTATGATAGTTTTAAAGAAAGAAATTCGCCATATTTTACATTTTTACTACCTGAAAGGGAAAAACGCGTCGAAATTGACAAACAAAATTTGCCATGTATACGGGGCCGATACTCTTTCGGTGTTTCTTGTAGCAAATCAGTGGTTCGAGTGATTCCGTGCTGGTGTAGTGGAGGTGAAAGATGCACCATGCACTGGCAGGCCAATCGTCGAAAATGTGAATAAAATCATGGCAAATATCGAGATCGACCGTTATGTAGGTCGCCGTAGCATCGCCCAGACTGAATTTAAAAAAAAGCTCGATGTTTGGAGGCTCTTCTTCTTCTTCTATGTGCGGCGCCCGCTCCGGGCTGAACTGAGGCCATGTGCCTCATTGTTCCTCCGCATACTGCTTGAGAGACTCAGTCCCGCAGACCAGCAGAGAGAAATGCCGCAAGTCGACCAGGAGGAGTCCCCTTCACCATAGGAAAAGTGGGTGTTGGGTTTCCTAGGTGTGTTGTCCTCAGATTAGTGAGGTCACTACAACTGAACAAAATATGTTCAGCAGTTTCATTCGTGCTCCTGCTCCACCGGCACAAAGAGCAACTAGTCAGTCCCATTCTCTTCAAATGTTGATTCAGCAGGTGGCCAGTCCCCAGACTAAGCTGTCTTCTGCCAGGAGTCTTCTGACCTCAGGTCATGTTTGGGAGCTACACGAGCTGACGCAAAAAAACATCATAGACCGAATTTCCATCTGCAAATCGCTGCTGAATTGCAACAAAATCGACCCATTTCTGAAGCGGATGGTGACTGGTGATAAAAAATGGGTTACTTATAACAATGTCAAGGGACAGAGATCGTGGTCGAAATCCCACGAAGTGATCAAGCCGACATTGACATCCAGGAAGGTGTTACTGTGTGTTTGGTGGATAGGCAGAGAGTGCTCTACATGAGCTGCTCCCCTATGGTCAAACGCTCACTTCTGCCCTCTACTGTGAACAACTCAACTGTTTGAAGCTGGTAGATGAACAGAGGCGGCCAGCATTGGTGAATAGGAACAGAATCGTGTTAAATCAGGACAACGCTGGGCCGCACACAGCGCAGGACGCGCCAGTAGCTTCGGGAGCTAGGATGGAAAGTTCTTATGCATCCACCTTATAGTCTACCACCTGTTCCTGTCCACGGCCAACACGCTTAAAGGTCAAAATTTTGCCCCAATAGGGACCTGTGAAAATTGTTTGTATGAGTTTTTTGCCAATAGGGACAAGAGGTTCTAAGGGAGAAGCATTATGATGTTAGATTCTCGTTGGCCACAAGTTATCGAACAGAACGGCGCATATTTGACTGAAATTGGAAGATTGTCACACTTTGTATAGAGCATTGAAATAGGTAAATCGAAAAAGACGAAATTACTTTTTTCTAAAACCTAATATTTCGTTAAACCATGTAGGTAGTGTTTTTGAGCGCTCGTACTACTTACACGAGGGCTATATCATTTCGTCACGATGTCTGTATTTTTCGAATTTTGAGCCGAAAATGGTCTCAATCGACTATGTTCGACTCACTGATGACGAATCCGTCAAAAAATTCGAGTCTGTCCGTCCGTCCGGCCGTCAGCACGATAACTCTCGAACGGATCAACCTAGAGACTTGAAATTTTCAGTGTAGGTTCAGATCCCAAATGCCTCGGTAAAGTTCGTTAATGGGCCAAATTCCACTAGGGGTTCCGTAAATATGGCCGTTCAAAATTTTGTTCTCCTGATTACTTCGAAACTACAGATTCGATCGAGATGAAACTTTGAACTCAAATGGAAAATGAGGTGTTTAAGCTACATGTGAAATTTTGTCCAGATCGCATCACCAGAACCATAGAAACCATAGAAAATTGTAACTTTCGAACGGAACCCCCTAGGGACTTGAAATTTTCAGGATAGGTGTGGATCTGGAATGTCGTGATTACGTTCCTCTATGAGCAAAATTATACGAGGTGTTCCGTAAATATGGTAGTTTGAAATTTAGTTTTCTTGATAATTTCAAAACTACAGATTTGATCGTGACGAAATTTTGTATACTTAGGGTAAAAGGTACAGTTGTTGACACCCTATCAGTGATTGACACCCTCATTTTCATATTTGAATTATAAGAATTGGATGGAGGCCTTAAAAACATGGAGCTTTGAAAAAAAAATTTCAATTTTTCAAGTTTGGACTGTTAGTATTAATTTGGGTTAGGTTTGCATTCCTAATTCACCATATATTTATCAATGTGCAGCGTGCTGACGATCATTGCAATTAGAAAAATACTGCCATTTTCTCAAGGTACTCAACTCAAGTTCATAACATTTTTTTAATTGTTCTAATTTTTGTCTGAAGCATAATTTTTGTTTGAATTATTGAAACTCTTCAATAAATACTTTTTCATAACTTCAAATCTATTTGATTGAAGGTTTCGCGTTTTTTTGTGGGTGTCAATAATTGCCTTTGAGAATATGTGGATGAATAGTGATTGACATACTATGTCAATAACTGTCGTATTCAAATTTTGCAAAATTAGTACGTATTGCCTACTATTCAGGCCTCAATTTCTCAATGAATACTGAAAAATTACGAAAAGCACTGCCGTGAAGGCAGGAGCTTTTGAGCGCTCGTACATGCACCTTGTAGGTAGATTCGCATTTTCCAGTTTTAGAAATCAATTGAAGGAATTTTTGACTGCTGTCAAAAAAATTCTGAAACTTAGGCGAAACTCCAGACTTCATGTCGGTGCTTCAGCTGATCAATTTTTTTCCGATAAGTCGCTAGAATTTTCCACGGTATCTATGGTCTTGGTGATGCGATCTGGACAACATTTTGCACGTAGTTTGAATACATTATTCCTGAGCTAGGTGGATAATTTCATTCCAATCCGATCGGTAGTTTCGAAACTATCGGGAAAAAAATATTTTGAACGGCCATATTTACGGAACCCCTAGTCTAACTTTGCTCATTGATGAACGTGACCGTGAAATTTGCGATCCAAACCCACCCTGAAAATTTCAAGTTCCTAGGCCTTTCCGTTCAAAAGTTAGAATTTTCTATGGTTTCTATGGTTCTGGTCATGCGATCTGGACAAAATATTGCTTCAATATATCATTCTCGATTAAAATACAAAATTTCATCTCGATCGAATCCGCAGTTCCGAATTTATCGAGAAAACAAAATTTCAAACGACTGTATTTACGGAACCCCTTGTATAATGTTGCTCATAGATGAACGTGATCACGACATTCGAGATCCACACCTATCCTGAAAATTTCAAGTCCCTAGGCGTTTCCGTTCAAAAGTTACAATTTTCTATGGTTTCTATGGTTCTGGTCATGCGATCTGGACAAAATTTCACATGTAGCCTCGCATGTAGCTTGAACACCTCATTTTCCATTTGAGTGCAAACTTTCATTTCGATCAAATCTGTAGTTTTCAAGTAATCAGGGAAACAAAACTTTGAACGGCCATATTTACGGAACCCCTGGTGGAATTTGGCCCATTAACGAACTTAACCGAGCCATTCGGGAACTGAACCCACTGAAAATTTCAAGTCTCTAGGTTGTTTTGTTCGAGAGTTATCGTGCTTACGGCCGGACGGACGGACGGCCGGACGGCCGGACGGACAGACTCGAATTTTCCGACGGATTCGTCATCAGTGAGTCGAACATAGTCGATTGAGACCATTTTCGGCTCAAAATTCGAAAAATACAGACATCGTGACGAAATGATATAGCCCTCGTGTAAGTAGTACGAGCGCTCAAAAATGATTGAACTTTATCTAATTTTGTTCTAGATAGTTGTTGACACCAGTGTCAATCTCTGTGAATTTCCACGTGTCAATAACTATATTGCAAGTTCAACTAGTTCCTACTTCTTGTCCCTACCCCCTGAATCGAATTTCCACGCTTCATTCTCAACAACATGGCAACAGCAAAAGAAGGAAGCAATTATAAGAAAAATTACACGGAGGATGCTACTAGTTCTGCCTTATCAGCAGTAAAATCAGAAGGAATGTCCAGAAAACTTGCCTCCCAAACCTATGGCGTTCCTCGTTCTACAATAATTTTTTGGTTGAGTGGAAAACTTGTTAAAAAATGGAAAGCACTGACGTGTAGTCAGGAGCTTTTGAGCGCTCGTTCATCTACCTAGTAGGTAGAATCTTCCAAAAAAAAATTTCTTTGAACATCCACTTTTGGTCATTGATAATTTTGTTCATTGATAAACGTGACCGCGATATTCGAGATCCACACCTATCCTGAAAATGTCTAGTCCCTAGGCCCCTCTGTTCGAAAGTTATTATTTTCTTCTGGTCATGCGATTTGGACATATTTTGCATGTAACTTGAACACGTCATTCGCACCATCTGGGTAGAATCAGTAGTTTAGAAGTAATCAGGAGATAAAAATTTCGAAAAAAAATTAAAAAAAAATTATTTCAAACATAAAGCTTGATGATGAAATTCATGAAGAATCCTTTATACAGTCATGAAACAGTCCAATATGGACATGGATTGTACATCTGAAGACACAATCTCTGATAACAATGAAAACCAAGTTGCTATAAACAGCTACTGGAGAACCAACTGCCAGAGGGCTTGTGTCCTATTTGCAAAAATAATTTGGATTTAAATGGTATTAAATAATTAAATGCATTTCCTGTGCATGAAAATTCCATGTTTAATGTTTATTGAAATATGTCTTCATAGAGAAGGTTTCCATTTCGAATATTTTTCAATGCAAAACTTATAAATAAATCTTATAATAAACGATCCATTACTATATATTATATCTATCCACATCCTTGTTCAGCTGATTGAAAATATGAGAGACAACAGTATGTCAATAACCGTATCAGGTGGTGTCAACAATAGATTTTATAGTGTCAATCACTGAAAATTGACACATGATGTTAACGATGTGTTTTAAAGCTTCTTCTGAAAAGGTTTTTCCACTTTCGGTTGTTAATTTGAATCGAGTATAAACCAACACATAACCTCGAAAAAGAAATATTTTCATTTCATACCCAAATAACAAATTATTTATATTCTATTGGGACAGTTGGCTTAAGGTGTCAATAACTGTAGTGTTTACCCTATGGAGAATGATATATTCAAGCTACATTTCTCCAGATCACATGACTCGAACCATAGAAAATCATAACTTTCGAACGGAAAGGCCTAGGTACTTGACATTTTCAGGATAGGTGTGGATCTCGATTGTCGTGATCAGTTTCATCTATGAGCAAAATTATACTAGGGGTTCCGTAAATACGGTCGTTTGAAATTTTGGTTTCTCGATATCTTCGAAACTACGGATTCGATCGAAATGAAATTTTGTATTTTAATCGAGAATGATATATTAAAACAATATTTTGTCCAGATCTCATGACCAGAACCATAGAAAATTTTAACTTTCGAACGGAAAGGCCTAGGAACTTGAAATTCTCAGGGTGGGTTTGGATCGCGAATATCGCGGTCATGTTCATCAATGAGCAAAATTAGACCAGGGGTTCAGTAAATATAGCCGTTCAAAATATTTTTTTGCTGATAGTTCCGAGAATACTGAGCGGATTGGGATGAAATTCTGCACCTTGCTGAGTAATAATGTATTCAAACTACGTGCAAAATTTTGTCCAGATCGCACCACCAAGACCATAGATACCGTAGAAAATTCTAGCGAATTATCGGAAAAAAATTGATCAGCTGAAGCACTGACATGAATTCTGGAGTTTCGCCCAAGTTTCAGAATTTTTTTGACAGCTGTCGAAAATTCCTTCAATTGATTTCTGAAACTGGAAAATGCGAATCTACCTTCAAGGTGCATGTACGAGCGCCCAAAAGCTCCTGCCTTCACGGCAGTGCTTTTCGTAATTTTTTATGTAATAATACACCAAAAATAGCTACTATGTATTTCTGCCGGAAAGACAAATATGGCTCGATTTTCGTCTCTGTCCAACCTCAGATTCTACAGCTCAGATGTTGTCGTCGTTTTAATAAGAAGTTCTAGATGAAGAGTTGATTGGTGTCCGTTTCAACTTCAGAAAACTCCTAGTTTAGAAGATATGATTTTTATAAGTTGTATTAAAACTCTCAAAATGTATCTATTGCATTTTTAATAGTTGGCAGATTGGTAGGTTAGGTTGAGTACGTTTATGTATGGTAAGGCTGAGTTCGTTCAGGTATGGTAACGACGGCAAGGTCCAGTAAGTTGGGTTTTGGTAATGTTGGTTCAAACTCATAGCTCCTAAACTACAATCATCAAAATCTCTCATTGTGCATGAACGATAGTTTTTTTCGCAAAAACTATAGCAGTCCTGAAGCTTGCAACATCTTCTTTTCAGAGTGTTTCTGAGCGCTCGTACTACTTACACGAGGGCTATATCATTTCGTCACGATGTCTGTATTTTTCGAATTTTGAGCCGAAAATGGTCTCAATCGACTATGTTCGACTCACTGATGACGAATCCGTCAAAAAATTCGAGTCTGTCCGTCCGGCCATACGGCCGTCCGTCCGGCCGTCAGCACGATAACTCTCGAACGGATCAACCTAGAGACTTGAAATTTTCAGTTCATAGAAACCATTTTTTTGCTGATAGTTCCGAGAATACTGAGCGGATTGGGATACAATTCTGCACCTTGCTGAGTAATAACGTATTCAAACTACGTGCAAAATTTTGTCCAGATCGCACCACCTAGACCATAGATACCGTAGAAAATTCTAGCGAATTATCGAAAAAAAATTGATCAGCTGAAGCACTGACATGAATTCTGGAGTTTCGCCCAAGTTTCAGAATTTTTTTGACAGCTGTCGAAAATTCCTTCAATTGATTTCTGAAACTGGAAAATGCGAATCTACCTACAAGGTGCATGTACGAGCGCTCAAAAGCTCCTGCCTTCACGGCAGTGCTTTTCGTAATTTTTTTTATGAAACTTTAAGTCATGTGGCAACTGCTACATCATCGCTCCTGCATCCATACTTCTTACCCAAGGGAACAGATGAACTCAATGACAAATATATGAAAATAGCTGAGAGCGTATAAATCTCGTTATTCGGATTTCACAGAGACGTTAGGCTTCAATGTATTCAGTTTAAGCTTTGTTTTGTTGTTCGATATTAATTCGAACCTGGAGGTGAATTGCGCTAAGCTATTCAAGCTCGAGGCATGCATATATGACTCGCAATTCCCAACTGATTGGCAATCATGTTTCTGATCACACGAACATTAAGTGGATATCCTCCACATAATATTTAACGAGCGCATGCAGCGTTATAACTTGGGGAATGACTGTTGTGAGAAGTACCTGTTTGCATATATCAATATTAACTTTTTAGCCACATACACTCATTACGCAATTTTACCTTCCGAAATATACGAATTGCGGGATTTAAATCTCTGGGGTTTCTTCGAAATAAGCAGAAATTCAATTTAAAAGTACTCACATTATTATTCACGTATCTGAAACTGTCTTTCGCCCAATTAGTGTGCCAAATGTTATGTTCGATTCAAGATATTTTGAGGGTTCCATAAAATCCATGTTTGATCAATTCTTCTCCACCTCGATGAAGAATAATTATTCATTTCTAAAAATAGTGAAATATTAATGAAGAAAAGATATTTCGAGCGAATTCGAGTAAAATAAGTAACATTAATTTCAGGTCAAGAAGGAGTTACATATATTTAAAATTATAATCCATGTTCAAATTCCCTAATTTTCTCTAGTCGGATACTGTTGATAATGAAATAATTCTGGCATACCTAGTGGGCCATAGTGTAGTGGTTAGAGCGTTTGGCTCGAGATCGGAAGGTCTCGGGTTCGAATCCTGCGGTCGGCAAAGAAAGTTTCTGACCTAGAGTTCGGTACCACCATTCACTGTTGGAAAAACAACCAAAAGTGCTGTGTCTCGAGTAGTGTGAGAACACAGTAACAAAGCCTTACAGAACCAAACCGGATCTCCTGACTCTCACAAGCTCTGATCTTATAAGGGGTCTTACAGAGATCTAGGAGAGTCGGTTTAAAACGTTAAAACAAATTATATGAAATTACGAAAAGCACTGCCGTGAACTCAGGAGCTTTTGAGCGCTCGTACATCCACCATGTAGGTAGATTCGCATTTTTCAGTTTTAGAAATCAATTGAAGGAATTTTCGAAAGCTGTCAAAAAAATTCTTAGGCGAAACTCCAGACTTCATGTCAGTGCTTCAGCTGACGAATTTTTTTTCGATAATCTATGGTCTTGGTCATGCGATCTGGACAAAATTTCGCACGTAGTTTGAAAACATTATTCTTCAGCTAGGTGTAGAATTTCATTCCAATCCAATCAGTAGTTTCGAAATTATCAGGCACAAAATATTTTGAAAGGCCATATTTACGGAACCCCTAGTCTACTTTAGCTCATTGATGAACGTGGCCGCGAAATTCGCGATACAAACCTACCCTGAAAATTTCAAGTTTCTAGGCCTTTTCCTTCGGAAGTTATAATTTTCTATGGTTTCTATGGTTCGGGTCATGCGATCCGGACAAAATGTTTCTTCAATTATCATTCTCGATTAAAATACAAAATTGTATCTAGATCGAATCAGTAGTTTCGAAATTATAGAGAAAACAACCGACCGCATTACAGAACCCCTAGTCTAATTCTGCTCATTGATGAACGTGCCCGCGAAATTCGCGATCCTACCCTGGAAATTTCAAGTCCCTGTGCCTTTCCGTTCGAAAGTTATGATTTTCAATGGTTTCTATGGTTCTGGTCATGCGATCTGGAGAAATGTAGCTTGAATATATAATCGAATTTGTAGTTCTGAAATTATCAAGAAAACTAAATTTCAAACGACCATAATTACGGAACCCTTAATATAATTTTGCTCATAGATGAACGTGATGACAACATTCAAGATCCACACCTATCCTGAATATTTCAAGTATCTAGGCGTTTCCGTTCAAAAGTTTCAATTTTCTATGATTTCTATGTAAGTAAGTAAGTGAATTTATTCATGTTCCTATACAGCTACTGTATTTACATTTGTCCAAAAAATCACATATTTATATAAAACTAGCTGACCCGGCAAACGTTGTTTTGCCATATCTCTCCCTTTTTTCGCAATTTCAAAATTGCTCGAGGCCTTCGGCCTCTCTTACCTTAGGAAAGCCCGTTTCTCACTCTCTAAAACGCGGGGGGCGCTTCGCGCCCCCGGTCTCTCCCTTTTTTCGCAATTTCAAATTTGCTCGAGGCCTTCGGCCTCTCTTACCTTAGGAAAGCCCGTTTCTCCCTCTCGAAAACGCGGGGGGCGCTTCGCGCCCCCGGTCTCTCCCTTTTTTCGCAATTTCAAAATTGCCCGAGGCCTTCGGCCTCTCTTACCTTAGGAAAGCCCGTTTCTCCCTCTCGAAAACGCGGGGGGCGCTTCGCGCCCCCGGTCTCTCCCTTTTTTCGCAATTTCTTAAAAAATAAGGGTTGATCGTAGAAGGGTGAAAATTGGGGATTGTATGTATTTTTGTATGTTGTATCATAAAAAAATAGAAATTAGAAATTTTGTCTGAAAAATAAAAAAAAAAAATTTAGGGGTGGACTACCCCTAACATTTAGGGGGATGAAAAATAGATGTTGCCCGATTCTCATAGATACCGGATAAGCACAAAAAATTTCATCAAAATCGGTTAAGCCGTTTCGGAGGAGTATGGCAACGAAAACTGTGACACGAGAATTTTATATATTAGATAGGTCTGAAATCTAACGAAAAGAAATCATTTATCTTATATAAAACAACATCACACAAAAACCTTCTCATCGTTTTCCTAAATACCTTCGGAGGTAGCACCCTCAAATTCCTAGGTAAGAAATTAAAATATTTTGGTGCAAGAAAATCAGGTGCATCCTGCGACTTCTTCAATCTCGCAAAAGGAACTCGAAATGACATCTTGTTTCTTGTATCATGCTCATGTATATCACTGTTCATCCTCTAGGATGGAAATATTTCATGAGCATAATTCAACAATTCATAAACGAACAGTGCTGGAAGCGTAAGAATACCAAGTTCTCTGAAAGAGCTCCTGCAATATTCCCCATATGTCAGATTGCCAACAACACGAACCGCTCTTCTCTGCAGCCTGAACACATCCTCGAACCGACTACAACATCCCCAAAAAAGAAGGCCATATATCAGGTGGATTTCACACAACGCAAAATAAGCTGTTTTGAGCACGCTTTTCGACACAGATGATGACAAACTACGCAAAACAAAAATATTGCTCGCCAGCATCGAACAAAGAGACTCGGCATGAACAGACCACGTGAGTCTCGTATTCAACCAAATACCCAAAAATTTTACCCTAATGCGCTCCGACCCTGTCATAGAAAACACCATCTTCTCTGTGTTGTCCACATTCAGTGAGAGACCATTTCCATTAAACCATTTCAGGACATTCGCAAGAATGCCACCAAACAGCTCCTCCACACTAGCCAGATCATTGCATTCAAGGGAAACAGTTGTGTCATCAACAAAAACGACGTTGGATGTCCACGACATAAAATCGGTGAAGTCATTGATGAAAAGTAAAAATAGTAGAGGTCCTAAAATTGAGCCTTGAGGTATACCAATTCTCAACATTTCCTCACTAGACCATACACCCTCAACAAACACTGCCTGGTACCTATTTGTCAAAAATGATCTTATTAAATCAAAACTCTCGTCACTGAATCCATAACGTATCAGCTTTCCGAGAAGACCTGCAAATGGCACACAGTCGAACGCCTCGGTCAAATCCAGGAACACAGAAAGAGAACACTTACCCTCCTCCAAACTAGCCACAATGAAATTGTACAATTCGAGAATAGCATCGAAAGTTGACCTCCCCCTTCTGTATCCAAACTGACGAGAAGAAAATAAGTTATTACTTTCAAAATAATCCAATACCTGAATGGCCAGCACCTTCTCCAAGATCTTAGCAAAGACGGGAACCAGCGATTTCGGTCTGTAATTTCCAGGAACTGATCTATTTCCCTTTTTGAACAGAGGAATCCCCTTAGACATCTTCATGCAATCAGGAAACACACCTACTCTTATATTAATCAGTTTAGTCAAAGGATAAATGATGTTATTTATATTTTTCTTTATCAAATTCATAGATAGACCGTAAAAATCTCTAGATGAGGAAGATTTCAAAGAATTTATTAAATTTCTCACCTCGATAAAAGAAACCTGACTGAACGAAAACTTCAAGGACTCATCAGTATTCTTCAGAAACAAGCTGTTAAACTCAGCATCTCTTGAGTCAGTGCTTTTTACAATTCTGTGCGCCATAGAACTGAAATATTCACTGAATTCCTGTGCCTCCACTTGAATATCAGGGTGGGATTTGGGCAAATTTCTTCTGCTATTGATCATTTTCCACATAGTCTTTGTTTTATTATCCGAATTGAGTATCAACGCATCATTACTCTCAATTTTGGCTTCCCGCAGTGCAATATCAAATTCCTTCTTGAGAATGTTGCGTCTCACTCTAAGAATCTCAGTTCCATAGTTATATAGAGGTCCGTTATCAGATGAAGTCTTTCCCGCATTACCTCCAGTCGCCCTGTAAACCAATTCCTATTAATGCCAACATCAATCTTTGAAGATTTAACCTTTTTCACAGGAAAAGAAAGTTCAAAACAAACCTATCATGAAAACCCTGAAACACCTCATTTACACTCACATTCTCATCACCAACGAAACCCCAGTCACATTCTTCCAAGCGCTCGCACAGCGAATTGTGTCCTCTTACAGTATGAGGTCTAAACATGCGACCAACATCTTCCGAGGATCCACCATCCACACCAAAACAAAGCATCTGTGCCCTATGGTCAGAAAAACTGACTTCATGTACCAAAGTACTCTGCCTAGATAGAACAAAATTTATGAATAAATTGTCGATAAAATTCAATCCTCGCGTTGCTTCAAATATGGTTCTCTGAAAACCATAGGATAGAAATAAGTCACAGAGTGCACCCGAATCCCCTCCTGAAACATTAAAATGAACATTAAAGTCGCCACAAATAACAAACTTATCTCCTAAATTAACTTTTTTAAGAACAGAATCTTAAATATTTAATAATATGTCAAAGTCACCATTCGGTGATCTATATAAAGATACAACAGTTATATCCTGTTTCGAGAAATATACAGCAACAATTTCGCAATGCATTTCAACAGACAGACACCAAATACCAGCACACACGCGAAAAGAATCAGTTTTACATAAAATAGCAACCCCACCATGCTTAAATCTTGATCTACCAAAAACAGAGGCCAAGGTCCACCCCATTAGAGAAAGTTCTTCACACGATACGGCCGCCACGAAGTGTTTACAAATGCAAACAACATCCAAGGGTTGCACCTCGTCCAAAAAGTCCTCCAAAAGATTTAGCTTATCTCCTAGCCCCTGAACATTTAGGTGAAGCACATTAAAATCATTCTCTCTGGACCCATCCTTATTATCTACTGCAACGGGCTGATCACACAGGCCCTGCGAAAAAATTTTGACACCACAGCACCATCAGGCCATGAGTCTGAATTATTAGCTTTATTGAAACTAGCTTCATTGATTGATACCACAAACGATGAGTATCTTTCGGGAAATTTCGAATTCCATTTTTCACAGGTCGCTTCAACAAAATTTGCTTTTACCATATCCGCAAATTCACTCAAAGTGGTTCTGGTTATGCGATCTGGACAAAATTCCTCATGTAGCTTGAACACCTGATTCTCTATTTGAGTGCAAAATTTCATCTCGATCAAATCTGTAGTTTTCAAGTAATCAGGAGAACAAAACTTTGAACGGCCATATTTACGGAACCCTTAGTGGAATTTGGCCCATTAACGAACTTAACAGAGGCATTCGTGAACTGAACCAACACTGAAAATTTCAAGTCTCTAGGTTGTTCCGTTCGAGAGTTATCGTGCTTACGGCCGGCCGGACGGACGGACAGACTCAAATTTTCCGACTGATTCGTCATCAGTGAGTCGAACATAGTCGATTGAGACCATTTTCGGCTCAACATTCGAAAAATACAAACATCGTGACGAAATGATATAGCCCTCGTGTAAGTAGTACGAGCGCTCAAAAAGCACTGCCGTGAAATCAGGAGCTTTTGAGCGCTCGTTCATTCACCTTGTAGGTAAATTCGCATTTTCCAGTTTTAAAAACCAATTGAGGAAATTTTTGACAGTACCTCTTTGTCAATTATGCCGAGTCAGCTGTTACAGAGGACTTTTATTCAATAATTCGTTGGAATTTGAAATTGTTCTAGTTATGCGATCTGGAATAAATGAAGCTTGAATATATAATTTTCCATTGAAATACTAAATTTCGTCACGATCGAATCTCCTGATCGAGTTTTGCCCAATAACGAACTCAACCGCGGCATTCGAGATTCGAACCTACCCTGAAAATTTAAAGTTTCTTGGTTTTTCGATAATTCGCTAGAATTTTGTAGGGTCTTGGAAATGCAATCCAAAAACCTGAAAATTTGAAGTTTCTCGGGCGTTCCGTTCGAGAGTTATCGTGTATACGGCCGGACGGACAGACAGACTTGAATTTTCCAACGGATTCGTCATCAGTGAGTCGAACCTTGTCGATTAAGTCCATTTTTTTTGATAGTTCGCTAGAATTTTCTACGGTATCCATGGTCTTGGTAATGAGATCTAGATGAAATCGCAATTAGTTTGAATATATTATTCTTCATCTATGTGCAAAATCAGTAGTTTCGAAATTTTCAGGAAAAAAATATTTCGAAGCGCCATATAACCGAACCCCTAGTCAAATTTTGCTCATTGATGAACGTGACCGCGACATTGGAGATCCACACCTATCCTGAAAATTTCAAGTCCCTAGGCCTTTCCGTTCGAAAGTTATCATTTTTTATGGTTTCTATGGTTCTGATGGTTATACGATCTGGACAAAATTCCGCATGTCAATCTCCATTTGAGTGCAATTTCATCTTGATCGAATCTGTAGTTTCGAAGTTATCAGGAGAACAACATTTCGAACGGCCATATTTACGGAACCCCTGGTCGAATTTTGCCCAACGAACCCAACTGCGGGATTTGGGAACTTAACCCACACTGAAATTGGTCGTTACGTTCGGAAGTTATCATGCTTACGGACGGCCGGACTGACGAACAGACATCGTGACGAACAGATCTGAAAAGGCAAAATTGAAAATATATGTATAAACCAGTTGATTTTTACCCCACGCGATGAATATATTAGGTTGGGGAAAAAGTAATTTCGTATTTTTATCTTTATTTCAATGCTTCATAAAAAGTGTAACAATCATCCAATTTGAGTCAAATATGCGCCATTCTGTTCGAAAACTTGTTGCCAACGAGAATCTGACTTCATAATGCCCCTTCCTCAGAAGCCCTCGTCCCTATTGGCAAAAAACTCAGACAACCAATTTTTACAGCCCCCTATTGAGGACAATTTTTTACCTATAAGCGCGTTGGCCATGGACAGGAACAGGTGGTAGACACTTGGTGCCAGGTCCGGACTATAAGGTGGATGCATAAGAACTTCCCATCCTAGCTCCCGAAGCTACTGACACGTCATCAAAGATGTGTGCGGCCTGGCGTTGCCCTGATTAAACACGATTCTGTTCCTATTCACCAATGCTGACCGCTTCTGTTCGATCACCAGCTTCAAACAGTTGAGTTGTTCACAGTAGAGAGCAGAAGTGAGCGTTTGACCATAGAGCCTGGTTCGCATTAAGAGAGTATTTTAGTCGAGTAGCGAGTGATTTAGTAACTAAACGTGTCTGAACGATGGTAATTTAGTCGAGTCGGTCCATTCTACTCTATTTTCAACGGGCGAGTAGCACCCCACCACGCGTCCGAGATCACTGGCTTGCCGGCTCAACAAGTGCGAACCCGAATATTTAGTAGAGTTCATTAGTAGCATCCATCAGTAGCCGTCAATATGACGTTCCGCTGGAGCGAAGAAACGACTTTAAAATTCGTTTCGGAGTCTTTGGAACATGAATGTTTGTGGAACATCAAGTCCACCCAATATAAAAACAAACAATATATATTTGGATATTGAAAAATCAATGGATATTTCAGGATTTGGTGACAGGAAATCGAATTGAAAATAGAAGAAAATTGAAGGAAATATTTGTTTGCAGATTTGTAATCTATGCCTTTTAATTAGTGAACAGTATACACTTGGTTTGATTGGAGCAAAAAAATCTTTTCATGAGTCCATACATTTTGTCAAAATATCAACTTTCTCCGATCGCCAGCAAAATTGAACCACTACCTAATTCGAGGGCGCAGATTACGAAGCTGCAAGGAGATATTCCAAAGAAAAATTATCTTCGATGTTATGGTCGATGGAAAATTCGTTGTAGGCTGTTCATCTTGCAAAACACAACTCATTTGTGAACTGTACTAAAAGCAAAGTGCGAACGATTTTTGGACAGTAGCGAGTTGAGTCACTCGCTACTAGACTAGAATACTCTCCTAATGCGAACACAGCTTAGGGGAGCAGCTCATAGTAGAGCACTCTCTGCCTATCCACCAAACAAACAGTAACACCTTCCTGGCCGTCAATATCTGGACTGGGCCACTTTGTTGGATTTCGAGCACGATCTCTTTCGCTGGACATTAATGTAAATAACCCATTTTTTATCACCAGTCACCATCCGCTTCAGAAATAGGTCGATTTTGTTGAGATTCAGCAGCGATTCGCAGATGGAAATTCGGTCTGTGATGTTTTTTTGCGTCAGTTGGTGTAGCTCCCAAACATCGAGCTTTCTTTCAATCCAGTCTTCTGCAAATGGTTCAAAACGGTTTTATGATCGATGTACAGCTCCTTGGCGATGCTACGACGACTAACATGACGGTCGATCTCGATATTTACCATGATTTTATCCACATTTTCGACGACAGGCCTGCCAGTGCGTGGTGCATCTTTCACCTCCATTACACCAGCACGGAATCGCTCGAACCACTGTTTTGCTACAAGAACCGAAAGAGTTCGGGCCCGTATACATGGCAATTTTTTTTGGTAAAATTCGACGCGTTTTTTCCTTTTAGATAGTAAAAATGTAAATATGGCGCATTTCCTCCTTTGAAACCTCCATACTCAACTCACGATTGTGCTGATCAAGCGCAAAACTGTGAAGAAACATTTGTAGTATACAACGCCGTATTGTATGATGTGATGAGACCAATAACGAATGAGATATACTTATTTGAGTAAAAAGTGCGCAAAATACGAAATTACTTTTTCCCCAACCTAATATAATATTATTATAATGTCAAACACCTGCACCTCTTAATATCATTTAATTCATAGTATAGTAGGAACAAAATGATGAATATAAAATTATATAGACTATCAACAGGCAAATATGTAGTGAAACATATAAGAAGTTATGTATAATGGAAACAAAAATAATACTAAATAGCTGTCTCGATTTATAGTTCCCTCTAATGGTCTATGGTCACCATATTTTCATTCACATTCAATATAATCTATTGAATATTAATATTGATAATAGGTATTCTTCAACCAAAGTTGAAATGTTGATATAGTGGGACAATTATTCTCATCCAAAATATCACTCGTTACATCCCACTTGAATCTTATACAAATCCTCATGAAATATCAAATTAATCTTCATTATTTCCGAATATATCTAGATCAAAGCAACCTCAGTTGAAACCCTCCTCCTCGTGTTCTCTGGAAGGAATACATCTCTCCTAATTTTATCGTTTGTACGATTTCGTCTCTCGATTTATTCTTGGTTAGTCGATTTTCTAGGAATGAGATTTTCAGGGTCTTATTCTCCCTATAAGTGGATGTCGTTTTCATCCTGGTTTTATACTGACTCCGTACATCTTGCAATGGGGGTATTTCCTGGAAATTATTGTCAGAGGACTGAAATTTTACACTCTTGTCTTGACGAACGACGCCGAAGTATTTATGTCTCTTGTTGTTTTAAGGAGGATATTTTATTGTTGTTGATGAAGGTGGGCGCACAGTAGTTGATGGTGTGCATTTTCTCGGATATAAAGTGGACAAATGCATCGACGTCATATGCGGTGTGGGTTTCAAATTTTCGAAGCTTCTTCTGGTCGTTGTATCCAATATAAAATATCCAAGGCTCGTGAATATTATTTTAGGAACAGAATTCTGGGACCTCTGCTTCAGTCCGAACCCTGAGGATTGTGGTGTAATTGTCGGGACGGTACTTTTCTCATTTGGATGATTAGTTACCTTCTGGACTGAAGGAATATTTTTTTCCACTATTTTCATTAAACTAGTAGTATTTGAATGTTGAAAATGGATCACTGAAGAATTTGTTATTTTCTGATAGGAGCAATCATCAATGTAAGTGCCATTTATATCCTTGCAAAAAAGCGAATATACAACCCAAGCGTCGAATCCATTCCCAGAAATTCTCTCATGTTCTTCGTGAATTGTTTTGATACATTCAACATCATCACTTATGTCATCATCTTCAAAATACTTGCATTGAGCTGAACAAGCCCGTCCTTGACGTTTTGTATTGCACCAATAGAGGTCACTGATTTGAAATAATCCATGGTCACCACTACCTCGGTTCACAGCTGAAGTATTGAAATCTGATTCGTGTTTCAATGCACACCCACACCGAAATTTCTTTCACGTCAAAATCATATTTGTACTTCAGTTCCTTTGCGGGTTCACATTTCTTATATATCTTCGCACTCACTGCGGCCAAAACAACGAAAACTATTACGACTTGTCTGTGTGTCATTACTCAACTGATTGAGTTGGATGAAAGTTTTCATCTGATAGTACCATAGGCGAAATCATTATGACTCAGTTTGTAATAGGTTATAATATTTGAAGCCATTAAATAAACTTGTTTTCACTAGGAATCATGCAAAAAATATAGGTTCAATACAGAAGAAGAGGACTTAACACTGACATATTTATGAAGGGAATTTTATATGAACAATCACAAGCGACAGTTGATTGATTTCAATTTGCAAAATTCATTCGACAAAGCCATTCAGCACTACTTGACAAAAATGGAAGTAAGTGTAAGTATTCTGTAAATGAAATGCTCTCTTAATTTGAGAATTTTAAGGACAAATATTCATAAAATTTGGTAGTACATTTTCTAAACTCATTGATTTTGTTGTAGAAATCAATCGAAATACATTATTGCGAAAATATTGACCTCAAGGAGTAGTGGGGCGTGATATAAGACCAGGAAATTAGTGTAGTGAGCATGAAGTAGTCGAGCAATATGCAATTTTTGTGCAGTCCCCGCATTTTTTTTGCTCTAGAATTTATTTTCTACTTGTCTCTGTCTGACAAGACAATAGTAATTCACCATTTTTCTGGACTCTACTGTGATTTGACATTGAGCCTTCACTCCACAGCAATTTTTTTCATCGTCATGTTCACTCTGATCTAAAAGAAAACTTGCCATTCAAGCCAAATATTACCGTAAAGCGAGAGAGTTTAAAAAAATTTGGAAACCCTACTCGCGTAAAGAAATCGACATACTCTCCATCCAACCCTCACAGTTCAGATGCCCCCAATAGAACCAAAACTGAAAAAATGCATGGTGACCTTTTCGAACATGTTTCGGTTGCTAGGAATAACTAGGTTAGGTGCAGAATTCGCAACTTTTTTAGGCCTAAATATTCAGAAACAGAAACTGCGAACAGATAACTTGATCTTCTTTCACATCTCACTTCCTGTTGAAGCGAATATTTTCAATATCAGGACTTTGAATCAGTTTTCAAATCAATTTTTTCGATGTACATATTTCATTTATTTTTTGCTCAGTTAGCCAATTAGGGAATTAATTTACGAGAAAGAAGAAACTAGAAGAAATCATTATGATACTGAGTATTCAATAAGTATATGCTTATCTTCTCATCGTGAATTAATAACGTTTTATAAAACAAACCTTACCGATTTTACAGAATGAACTAGAACTCTATGATCTTGGAGGAACTAGAATTCTATCAGCTTGGAATTGCTACTTATGTACATTCGAAAATGAATCCTATTTATTTTTACGAGCAATGCAATTTTACGTGGCGAATATATCATTCCACTCGAAAGGTTTGATATCATTGAAAAACATCCAAAAAAACTCAAAACTCTGGTCTGAATGAACTTCCGGTGCCATATCTTGATGAAAAATCAAAGACATATAAATAAAGAAAATTTCAATCAAACAAGAAACATTTAAAATGATAATTTTCAGGAAAAAGTTTCCTTCGATTTTATGTAAACACCTTTCTTCAAACAAATACTAAATTTGGAGTTTTTGACCACACAAAGAACTCTGTTCCGTTGATATTGATTTTCACAAAAACGGTCCAATATTCACCTCTCAACTCTTTGAGTATCATTGAAACATGGTCTTCAATCTGACCCCGAAATTTCAAAGCTTTCAGTGAAAACATACAAAAGTTACAAGGAAAAGTACAGTGAAATACTCCAGGAGAAACTTTCTGAAATTCCTCAGATAAGAACTCCTGAAGATCTAGAGAATTGAAAAACCGAATAGAAGGAGCCTACGAGGAAACTACCAGAACAATCTCAAAGCCAGACTCGAAGCATCCACATGTAGAAATCCCAAGAGCAATTAAAGAGCACTTAAAGAGAAATATAAAACTCAGAAAAGACTACAGGAATTCACATAAAGAAGACAAGAAAGAGCCTAAAAAACACAGCCAAGTGCTGAAAATGCACTGAGAGAATTGAAAACAGACAGATGGAACCAAATGGTTAGAGAGTTGACCACTCACAAAAGGAGCCAAAATCAAGTACAGAGCAGACGATGACCATGAAGACTTGGAAAAAGAAGCTGAATGAAATGAAGAATACATGTGCGAACTTCCGGAAGGCGAAATCATCCCAAACCCAAAAAAAACAACAACGGAGATGTTTAGGGAAATCACCAAGAAATTGAAGAACAGGAAAGCCCCAGGGAAAATGCTCATAAAATGGATAGCAGCGCTAACTAATAAGAACAGAATACTATCCAAAAAGATGGAAAACAGCCGAAGTAATTGTGTTCGATAAGCAGGCATTCTCTTAGCGTTTGGCACGAAGGACTTGCCTAAAAAATGATGCAATGCCTACCAAAACCTGCAAGATAATAAGAAACTACCCGAGGAGCAGTATTTTTTATGTCAAAATAGATGACACATAATTTTCCACCAGACAAGTAGAAACAGGAGTACCCCGAGGTTCAGTTCTAGGACCTCTACTCTTCTACATCTATATCTAAGATATTTCTGAAAACCCAAGAAATCTGCTAACATTTTATGTAGACGATGCGGAAATAGCCATCATACATCAACAACAAAACGTCATGTACAGAAAATTGTGAGAAGCACTAGCAGATCTAGAAGAATGGTTCATTGAAAGGAAAATTCAAACAAAAGGAGCCAAGCTATACTACTACAGAAGCGGAGACTTGAAATGAATTCCAACCTGCGGATAGATGAAGATAAAATTGGACAATAAAGTCGAATATCTAGGAGCAAAACCAGATGGCTTTCATGGAAAAACCATATAAAATATGCAGTGAATGAAACAAAATCGGCAATGAATAGAATTTACCCACTGCTAGGAAAAAAGAGCCAAATGAACCAAAGCACGAAACTACGAATGATCAAACCCATTGCAAAACCTCAACTAACATATAGTTCGGTGACATTGGGCCATGCAGCCACTAGCCATATAAAGATGATTCAAGCTTAAGAAAATGAACTGCTGAGAGCAGCAAGGAATATGCCGTGGCTGGTAAGAAACCAACAAATCCACAGAGACTCCGCATGCAAAACTGTCACAGATTCCCTGAAAAAGAAGATCGAGAAGATGTTTGGAGAGCAAGTAAACATCCAAATAATGAGCTGAAATGACTTGTTGACAACAACCTTGCAAAATATGTGATTAGGATACCCACCACAAAAGACCCAGAGATCAATTACGTAGAAACAGAAATTGATTGAACTCAATTTCAAATATCAAAAGGAAGTGACTCTCCTAGGAAAGTCATAGGCAAAACAAAAAACACCCGACAAAGATCGTGAAAGAGATACAAACAAAAAGAGTCAAAAGGTTAATAGGCAATAGAATCTTAAACAGCAGATTAGGTTGAGTTCGAACAGGTCGTGCTTTACACGAAAACTCACATTATTCTATTCATCAGAGATAGTTCGTCTGTGGGGCTTCCGCCTGTACAAAAAAAACGTATGCAGTTGCGAATGATGATTTTGATGTTCTCTGGGGTTACTCGAATTGAGTTATTGATCTGCTCATCAAAGGAGACGGTGATTCCTATGAATAAAGGTTTCCACACATGTATTGTAGACGGTGTTACCTAAAAAGTAATCAACCATATTTCTATCAAGGATATAATAACCCATTATTATAAATAATTTTCAAATGCTTCAAGTTACTACATACGATCAATTTGAAATACAAATGTTCAACAATTCTGCCATTCATATCCGAAATCTATCCCGCACTTCGGTTAAATGTTCTCATCTTCTATACAAGGCATATGAGAAATCTGTTAACTGAGAATAGAGGCTGAATTGGATAACGAACTGTGGATGGAATTTTACCAGTTATCGGTTTATGTAACGAGTTATATCCGCATTACCTTTGGAGAAACGGGATGAGCTTCATATCAAATTTAATGCTCCAAAACATCTCCAAAGCGAAACAACGTAGGATTCACGGGAAGCAGATTCGAAAATACGTCCGACATAAACTTTCTTCTGCGTCGCAAATTGCATGAATCGTGCTGATGGTTGGATTATGCTCCTTGTTCGAATCACTTTTACCCGGAGGTACACCAGAACGTGTCCTCGATAATCCTCTCAAGATTTTTGGGTTGCTGTCATCTCGCTCACACGGTTGATATAAATCGATTGCAACCAACAGTGTAACATGTCACACCATAAAATACCATAAAATGGTTTACTAATGGCTCGGGAAACAACAAAGGAACAGAAGCTGTATGGAGTATGCGGGCCTGTAACAAAATACTCGAAAGCTTTTTGATGAAAAAATCTTGAAAAAACTATCAGAGATAGCGAGGTGCTATAAAAGCACTGAGCTGCAATTTCATCAGCTCAAAGATGGGATTAGAAACGCCTGGTTGTTGTTAACCAATTAGGCAAAAATAACAAGGTGTCAGAGATTTATCTTGACGGCCGCAACAATATGCTACACTTCTCACAGACTCCCTTATGGAGCAATTTCGCCACAGAAAAATCTATTGACATTGCAAACGAAAGCGTAGAATGCCTCGCTATTGGAAGCCAACGCAAACAAAACTTGGGCCTTGAAATCTTTCAGGATGGAGATATACCCACCCTGAAGGCGTTCTCAACTCCTACAGTTAATTATATCTCTAGAATAGGATGGCGAGCTGTAGTCTAGGATCTAGGATATAACTCGAGCTGCTCAAAAAAAGGGGAGCACTATCATTTCGACACGATGTCTCTGTATATCGAATTTTGAGCTGAAAATAGTCTCAAACGACAAGGTTCGACTTGTTGACGAATCCTTCGGAAAATTCTAGTCTCTCCGTCCGTCCATCCGTGAGCATGATGACTCTCGAACAGAGCAACCTAGAAACTTGAAATTTTCAGTGTGGGTTCAGTTCCCAAATGGCGCGGTTAAGTTAGTTAATGGGCAGAATTCCACCAGGAGTTTCGTGAAAATGGCCGTTCTAAATTTTGTTCTCCTGATTACTTCGAAACTACAGATTCGAAATAGATGAAATTTTGCACTCAAATGAAGAATGATGTATTCAAGCTACATGCAGAACCATAGAAACCATAAAAAATTTAAATTTCGGAGGAAGCGCCTAGGCACTTGAAATTTTCTGGATAGGTGTGGATGTCGAAAGTCGCGGTCGCGTTCATCAATGAAAAAAATTAGACTAGTTGTATTCTTGATAATTTCAAAACTACGGATTCGATTATGTATACTAATGGAGAATGATATATTCAAGCTGCATTTTTTCCAGATCGCATGACCAGAACCATAGAAACCATCAATTAGCACTGCCGTGAAATCTGGAGTTTCGCCTTAGATTGAATTTTTTTTGACAGCTGTCGAAAATGTTTTTAATTGGTTTCTAAAACTTGAAAATGCGAATCTACCTACAAGGTGCATGAATGAGCGCTCAAAAGCTCCTGACTTCACGGCAGTGCTTTTTATAATTTTTTTTGCATTCTACTAAGTAGTAAGGGTGCATACCTAAGGTCGCACCTTTAATAAAATTTGTTCCTTTTGACTGATTAAACTGGCGAATCTCAAAGTCCCAAATTATATTCTATAACTAGCTGACCCGGCAAACGTTGTTTTGCCACAACGTTACTACCACACTTGATGCATAAACAATAATGATGGCCGACAACTGTGTAGGGAGTGAGAAAGAAAGGAGACCGGCTTTGTTCTCATCCCTACTCCGTGCTGTTTACTGGGTCAGAAGTGACACCTGTAGACATCTGGCGGGGATAACTAATTAAATGACGATTGATCAGTTTTCGACCGGAGAGGAAAAATGATTAAATTACTAAAATGGCTATTAAAAAATAAGGGTTGATCGTAGAAGGGTGAAAATTAGGGATTGTATGTATTTTTGTATGTTGTATCATAAAAAAATAGAAATTAGAAATTTTGTCTGAAAAATAAAAAAAAAAAATTAGGGGTGGACTACCCCTAACATTTAGGGGGATGAAAAATAGATGTTGGCTGATTCTCATAGATACCGGATAAGCACAAAAAATTTCATCAAAATCGGTTAAGCCGTTTCGGAGGAGTATGGCAACGAAAACTGTGACACGAGAATTTTATATATTAGATTGTATGTGTGCAAAATAGTGACAAAACAGTCGATATATTCCGTGGAGTTGATTCATCTAAAAAAGGAAGAGATTTATTCCGACAAAACTATATCAGTTTCGAGTTGAAAGGAAAATATGAAATATTCGGTTTTCTGAATCGATTTGCAGAAATTTTCCATTGAAATAGAGTTCATACAGACAAATCATAACAGGTTTTATCAATGCAATTTTGCACCTTCAATTCGAAGTGATTTATTCCGATTGGTCGACATTTTCTGCCATAATCGGCAGTAAGTGAATATAAATTGTAACTAACACTCGTTAAACAACCAAAATAGGGTATTTTATTACTGTTATACTGGCCAACTTTATTGATTTGCCGATAATCCAAGTATATTTATTTTTCCCTTGGTATGGATAGAAATCTCGTTTGGTTCATAAATTCCTTTCTGAATGATGAATGTTAGTGAACATTCAGTTCCGATATTCAGTAGATTCAGAACTTTCTGAATGGGTTTGCGGTCCTATCATTGAAAAATTATGGTAATACACTCATCCACTCATTCTTTTCAAATATACAGGAGTTAAAAAAAAATTTAATTCATAAAAAGTGTTTTTTCGGAAATTTTCATTTAGACAGAGCAGTTTTTGAGCGCTCGTTCAACGTACAACGTACACGAGTGCTATATCATTTCGTCACGATGTCTGTATTTTCCGAATTTTGAGCCGAAAATGGTCTCAATCGACAAGGTTCGACTCGAGTCTGTCCGTCCGTCCAACCGTCCGTATACACGATAACTCTCGAACGGAACGACCTAGAAACTTGAAATTTCTAGGGTAGGTTCAAATCTCGGATGCCACAGTTGAGTTCGTTGGTGGGCGAAATTTGGTGAGGGGTTCCGTTAATATGGCCGTTCGAAATGTTGTTCTCCTGATTAATACGAGAAAATGGATAGTTATTTATTGCCCAAGTGCCATCTCACTTTATCGCAGCATCAGGTGGAATTTATGTCCTTGAAGCTTTATAACAGTCTGCCAAAATCTTATCATATGACCCAAAATGAGAAAGTCTTTAAAAATAGAATTCGGAACTAGTCTTGGATTGCGAACCCTCAAGAAGTTGAATTGATCAAATGTCTTTTCTTTGTTATTACGTATTTTCCTTCTATTGTACCCAATAACTGTGACAAATGAATAAACTACTATTACTATTACCATTTCTTCGAAACTACTGATTCGATGGAGATGAAATTCTGTACTCACATTAAGAATGACGTCTTCAAGGTACGTGCAAATTTTGTCCCGATCGCTTGATTGTATATATTGTTTATATCCCGACTCTCCTAGGTCTCTGTGAGACCCCTCAGAAGCTCAGAGCTTCAGAAGCTAAGAGCTTGTGCGGGTTAGGAGACCCGGTTGTGTTCTGTGTAGGCTTTGTTACTGTGTCCTCACGCCACTTGAGGCACAGCACTGTTAATTGTTTACCCAACAGTGAATGGTGGAACCGTGCTCCATGTCAGAAAATTTCTTTCCCGACCGGAGGATTCGAACCCGGGACCAATCAAGGAGACCGGCACCAAAGTCCAATGCACAAACCACTGCGCCACGGCCCAGTAAGATTCACTAGGTATGGCTCCGCGAAGTAGCATCGCTTCCGATACATGCTGCAATAAATGCAGTAAAGAAGTTAAATTATTCGTAATTTGAGGAAATTGTATTTCAGAATACCATCCAAGTTGTATACTGAAGATATGTGGTACTTACGTCGACAAAAAAGGTGTCATAATGTGGTTACGTACACGAATGTGAAAAAGATGACGAAATGAATCAGCTGAAACAACGTATCAACAAATTCGAATGAATTAATCTACGAGAATTCGATAAGGTCTTATGCAACTATTCAGGAATTAACAAATATCGCATGTTCTGCATATTTTTTGTATGTTTTCTATTAATCTTTTTGAAGTATAGAATGGGCATATTCTGTTTATCAGTTGATTTATGCCAATATGACACCAATCTATATGTGTATTTCTTATTAGTTCAATGCTCAACTTCTGTGATAATACTATCTTCTTCTTATTCTTACTTTGTTCATAAATTAAACCATGTTCAACTATTGTTTTTCTCTTAAGTTCTTTTAATGATCTTTTTTTATTTCTTCAATTTTGATTGTATTAACTATCTTTAATGCTTCTTCGGAATTATCTACTAATTCCAATACCGGGTTCCTGCTAAGACAGTCTGCTTCAGTGTTGAGTTTTCCTGGTATGTATTCAATATTGAAATCGAATTGAGATAGATAATATGTTAGATCACCTAACTCCTCGTCTGTTCTTGCTTTTATGTTGAGGTCTAATGGTTTATGGTCTGAATACACTTCAAATTTTCTTCCAATGAACCAGTGCTCCCAATATTTTACCGCTTTTTTTATTGTCAAGCATTCTAAATATATAGCATTTTCTCTTTTTTGCGTCTCATTTAACTTTTTTTTCAGGAATAGGCAACTGGTTTTTCCTTTCCATTTTGTTGTGTTTGTTTCAGTATTGCACCAAAACTTTCTATTGAAGCATCTGTAAATATTTTAATAGGCAAATCTTTATCGAATATTTCTAGCACTGACTGAGAACATAATAATTTTTTATTTCTGTAAATGATTTTTCACAATCCACAGACCAATTAAATTTCACATCTTTTCCCTACAGTCTATGTAATGGATCTAGTATTGTTGATGTATTCGAGATAGAAGTTTATTTTACCTAGAAATTGTCTGATATTCTTATGTGTTTTTGGAGTAGGAAAATTATGTATTCATACCAAGTTGTCTTTGATTGGGCTTACTGTATTACTTTCTTTTATATGTCCGAGATATTTGATTGACTTGGATGCGAAGGTGCATTTTTTTAATTTCAATCTGAAGCCTTTTTTCATTATGGCGTCTAGAACTTGTTTTATATGCATGATATGATCTTAAAAAGTTTCTGAAAATGATAATATGCCATCTATATTATTTTCCGTGAAGTTCTTGAGATTATTTTTTCTTAGTATACTTGATAAAATTCTCTGGAACATTGCTGGTGCTGTTTTCAAACCGAATGGTAGGCAAGTCCATTGATAGTGTCCTTCTTGAGTTATAAAGCCTGTTTTATTTCTATTCTTAGTGGTATTCACCAAATTGCTGAATTGATGTCCAGTGATGTAAAATATTCACAATTTCTAGCTTTAATTATTAGGTCATCAATTAGCGGAAAAGGTTGAGCTTGTGGTGTTACAATAGGGCGACATACACGGGCGCATTATCTGTCATATCTGATACGTGGCGGGCCAAATCCGTTTTTGGTGTAAAATGACATATCTTGATCTGTCAAATCAGATCTCTACGTATTAGAACTATACGAATAATCCGCCAGTGTATGTTGCCCTAATTTTATTTAAATATCTAAAATCAATGCATAATCTAGTCTTTCCCTCACCTTTTTTCAATGCTAGAGTCACTGGTGCAGTGAATGGGCTATATGACTCTTCAATTAAATTTTTTCCTGATAGTTTTGCCACCTGCTGTTCTATTTTATTCCTGCCTTCAATCGTACATTTATATGTTCTTTTACTACAAAATTTATTCACTAAGAGAACTATTTTCGCTTCATAGTTTTTTACAGTTCCTATATCATATTCATCTTTGGCAAATATTGCTTTATATTCGTCTATCAATTGTATTATTTTGATAATTTCTTATCATCTAATTTAAAAAAAAATGTATTTCAAAATCTTTTTCTTAAATGTGTTCATCAAAATTTATTCCTATCATATATTCTCTTTGCGATTGTTTTTGGCTTATATTAAGATTTTCATCTTGCCTCAATTTAAATTCTTTCATCATATCTAGGCCTATCGAAAAATCATGAAAATCCTCGTTTTCTACAATAAACACGTGTACTTCATTTTCAATATTGAAAATTTTTAATTTAATTTTTGTTAACCCTTTTGTGAGTGACACACCACTAATTGTTTTCAATTGTATTTTGTTTTTATCTTTATTATTATTATTTATAGTTTTTATTAATCTTGTATTAATCAATGAAACTTGAGATCCTGAGTCATAGATCCCTTCTATTTTTATTTCGTCTTCCAATACAATGTTTAATTCAATTAGTGGTGTGTTTATTCGTTTTTTGTTTCATCATAAATTTCTACATCTAGAAGATAATTGTTATTTACCTTTTCTGTTGTAGTGTTTTTTATTCTATTTTCTTCATTTTTCTTAAACCAGCATTTTTCATTAGGGGGGTTTCTCGCACCTTTACCCAAATCTTCACACGTCTTACAAGGTTTCATCGCTTAATTTTTTTTTGAAAGCCTAATGTGAATTTTTTTTGGAAATTTTTTTTGTTCTTTCATTAAGCATGTCTGTTGTTCCTCTTAATTCTGACTTATCAATTCGGTTCAATATAAATTCTGGCAATCCTGCTGCTATTAATGCTATAAGTGACTTAATATCCATATCTTTATTAAAATCTTTCAGAAACTTCACTTTTTTTCCAAGCATAGTCAGTTAGCGAACCTTCTCGATATTTAAATGGTAGTGCATAAGGAACATTATTCTATCCATTATCTGTGAAGCATTCTAAAAATCTTTTTTTTCCACTCTAACCAACCAGCATTCACTGTTAATCTAATAAGTGTAGAAGAGTGCCAATCTTAACTTGGTTTATCCAAAAATGATTTCAATAATTCAATTTAATCCTCACTTCTATCTATTTGAAATCTAGAGCACTCTTTTTCAAAGCTTTCCATCCACTGTTTAGCATTAGTATTTTTCTCTTTGTCTTTATTTTGTATTGTTTCTATCAGTTTTTCTAATATCTCTTTTAGATTATGATCTTGTGTTTTGTTTATATTCTCTTCATTTATTTCCTCTAAACATTGATCTTTAAATTTACAATTTCCATCTTCATCTATGTATGTCTCCTCTAATTCTTTTGTCAATGTAATACCACACTTTTCTTACCTGATTTCTTCTCTTTAATGAATTAACTAGTTTTGCTAGCTTCTTCAAAGCTTTCCATCCACTGTTTAGCATTAGTATTTTTCTCTTTGTCTTTATTTTGTATTGTTTCTATCAGTTTTTCTAATATCTCTTTTAGATTATGATCTTGTGTTTTGTTTATATTCTCTTCATTTATTTCCTCTAAACATTGATCTTTAAATTTACAATTTCCATCTTCATCTATGTATGTCTCCTCTAATTCTTTTGTCAATGTAATACCACACTTTTCTTACCTCTTTAATGAATTAACTAGTTTTGTGTAATTGTTCGTTTTTCTCATTTCTACATGATCTCCAATATATCTAAATTCCTCTGTACAAATTGCGGTAAGGGAATAACATTTGTTTTAGCATCTTTTGTTGAAGTCACTACCATAAATTCACACTGTAATTTCGACATCATAAACAGAATTGTTGTTTTATAAGGATATTAAATGGTTTTTTATAAGGATGTTGAATTGTTTCTGATAACAATAATCAGTTTTGTTTCTCTGTAAAACAAGAGATATTTATTAGCTATTTTTTACTATTTACATTAATTACAAAGTTACCAGTAGAACGAAAGGAACAACAAATGGAGTTTATTATTATCACGCTTTGCTTCACTCAATTAACAGACTCAAAATCTATTTATTGATTCACTGCTCAACATATTATTTCAAAATCTGCTAGTCATGTTATGTATTGTTCCATCCGGTCGGGTTAATTTTGAAGGTGCGCGCGTAATATGAAGCGCGGCAAATTTAAATGAAGAAAGTACTTTTTTTACATATAATTACGTTTTTGGAGCGAAAGCCGACTTTTTAAAAATCCTCCTCGTTGTTGCTGGATTTGGCACCTTAACAGTTGAAACTGAAAGTTTTGGAAGTTCTTAGCGCGGCGATAACTACGTTTTCACGCACGAAGTTTCGAAACACAGTTCTTCACGAAAACCGGCACAATCCCATCCTCGTCGCCAATTACGTTTTTGGAGCGAAAGCCGACTTTTTAAAAATAAAAGTATTTATTTACAACGGAAGATTATCCTATTCTAACAATTAGCTAGGAAGAAATGCACTTAATTATTGACGATGAATTCGTCTCGAGAAGTATTTATAACATTTCTTATCTCAAATTAATTGCGACAAACTGTATCGAACAATGGGACAAATATACACCCACCCATGTGTCATCAAAATGTAAGAAGGTAATATGAATATTCGAATAAGAATAGATAAGGAGTTCATCTGCAATATACAGGGTTGGCATTATGTAGTTATATGTACATATGATTTGAATTCCAGAACCATTTCTGGCGTTAAGCTGTAGCGTACTGAAGGTTTTTTTACAATAGATGCAATCATAGAGTTATACAGGGTGTCCCAGAATGAATGGATAATCCTTTAACGCTGTATAGAAGAGCTATCGGACTCTCTGAAAAAAATAAAAAAAAAAATCTATCCCCCTAGAAATATTTTTTTTTCAAAATAATGATTTCTTGCACATCACGTTGTGTTTCTGTGTATCGCGCTCACAAGTGGATCAAATCCATCAGTTTCTTCATGGTGAAATATTCTTCATTGAAATACCAAAAGATATGCTGAAATCCGTATAAATATCTGTTGTAACTTTTTTAGAAAAAAATATCCAACTTAAAATTTCACCATAAATGTGATTAACTTTCCATAATGTGAAAGTTTAATCGTTCATCGTGGAAATAAAATTTGAGAAAGCCTGTATGGCCAAAAAAAAATGCGCCTTTCATGTAAATTTCAAAATGGTACAATACATATTCATAACTTATGTGAATGCGAAGTTATTGCAATTAGTATACAGAAGGAGCAAATTCGACTGAATAATAAAATATTGAAGGTTCGATACTTCCACCTCTTAGTCTGTACCTGATGATGAGGACTTCATAAAGAACAACGTTACATAGTAATATCATATTCATCGAAGTTAAAATCAAATAGTTTTTTTACACTGTTTTGGGTAGTTAGTTATTAAGAATTCGTGAGAAAGAGCTAATAATTTAATATGATCTTTAGTATGTGCAATGTCCACATTATTATAACAAATGTTCGAATTGTCTGCCACCTACTCTAATACATGTGCGACATATACGAATGAACGCTCTCTTTAGATTTCGAGTTTGACACTGATAGGAAATCTTTGAAGCAGCTTGCTGGACACGGCGACGTAACTCTTCAAGAGTTCCGATTGGCACCGAATAGACCTCGTCTTCTAGGCAACCCCAGTAAAAAAATCTAACGGATTCAGGTCAGGGAAACGTGGAGGCCATAAAATGGGACCCATACAGCCAATCCATTTATCTGGATAGGTGGCGTCCAAGTAAGCACGGACATTCACTGCATAGTGGGCTGGATATTTCTCTCTATAAAGTGATGCAGCTTCACTGGCATTACCTCTGCACTCACCATAAACGAAATGCATATTCCTGAGATGTGTAATTATTTCGTGGCGTGTTCAGAGTTGGGATAAAGACCAATTCGTAACGAAATCACCAAAATTTCGAAGTGAAATCAGTAAGCGAAACGATTATGTCGAAACGAAAAGTTAAAACAGATATTTTTACGGTTTTCTGGATATCTAATGGTATTTTATTGGAGAATATTTTACCATAAAGAAACTGATTGATATTAGATTCATTTGTGAGTGTGTTACACAGAAACGCAACGTGATGTGCAAGAAATCATTATTTTGAAAAAAAAATATTTCTAGGGGGGATAGATTTTTTTTTGTATTTTTTTCAGAGGGTTCAATCTATAGTGTTACAGGATTATCCATTCATTCTGGGACACCCTGTATATGTAATAATGAATCGAATTTTTCAACACCAGAACAGAAAGACTCAATTTGCTTTTCACGTGAACAGTTGTGTGGCAACCCTCCTCACGTCCAGAAGGTGGCGTTGTAGGCTGCGCCACACCATGTTGTTTCCTGCGGTTCCACTCATAAAGTGCACTCACCACTATGAAGGTGTGTAGAGCAACAGTTGCTGGACACTCCCACCACTTACCATCAGATGATCCAAAAGAAACTGTGGGACAAAACACACATCCGTAGGTGTTGCAACTGACCTGCGAGACCCCTTTACAAGGGAAGTGGTACTCGCCGCAGCTAATTCCACCAAAAAAATCATTAATATCAAATATTGATCTCTTTTCTATTACGTCTTGTATGTCAGGGATCACGAAAAAAATCTAAGGAAAATGTATAACTCTAAACAAAAAATACCATTCTGAGAGTTCCTGTGGTGCTCTTCATCACGCTTATTTGCACTTTTTGGAACAGTGTGTATATTACTTGACTTAATAATGTTTTCTTCGCCTGTCTTCTGAGTATGACAGTTCATAATAGTTTTTCCATTTCTAGGAAATGTTTTCAAATAAAAGGAACATTAATGACAAATTTTCAAAATCCTCACAGGCATTCCAATTACATTTCCTTGAAGAAAATTCGGAATTTTGCGAATTGGCAATGGTTATACTTTTTATAGGTGTACTAGCTGACCCGGCAAACGTTGTTTTGCCATCTCTCCCTTTTTTCGCAATTTCAAAATTGCTCGAGGCCTTCGGCCTCTCTTACCTTAGGAAAGCCCGTTTCTCACTCTCTAAAACGCGGGGGGCGCTTCGCGCCCCCGGTCTCTCCCTTTTTTCGCAATTTCAAATTTGCTCGAGGCCTTCGGCCTCTCTTACCTTAGGAAAGCCCGTTTCTCCCTCTCGAAAACGCGGGGGGCGCTTCGCGCCCCCGGTCTCTCCCTTTTTTCGCAATTTCAAAATTGCCCGAGGCCTTCGGCCTCTCTTACCTTAGGAAAGCCCGTTTCTCCCTCTCGAAAACGCGGGGGGCGCTTCGCGCCCCCGGTCTCTCCCTTTTTTCGCAATTTCTTAAAAAATAAGGGTTGATCGTAGAAGGGTGAAAATTGGGGATTGTATGTATTTTTGTATGTTGTATCATAAAAAAATAGAAATTAGAAATTTTGTCTGAAAAATAAAAAAAAAAAATTCAGGGGTGGACTACCCCTAACATTTAGGGGGATGAAAAATAGATGTTGGCCGATTCTCATAGATACCGGATAAGCACAAAAAATTTCATCAAAATCGGTTAAGCCGTTTCGGAGGAGTATGGCAACGAAAACTGTGACACGAGAATTTTATATATTAGATTATATTAATACGTTTATCGACCCCGGAAAATTCATCATTGAAAGGCAGAGGGCCTATATTTGGCTGCATGATGCCTAAAATACGTTGTACCCGCCTAAAAACGAAAGTCTGAAGTCGATGTTTCCGTTCCCTTAAGCTGGCGTATTCTTGAGATATCGAGCGAGGCATTGCCTCAGTTACCCACCTAACAAGCCACCAGTGTGCCCCACTTGATGTAGCCTTCACCCCTTTACTAACGAAAAATTTAGGTATAACCAATCAAAATGGCCGAAACCTAATTGCTCGTTGAACAACCGCTATCTAATGAAACCACTATGCTGGTATGCAAACACCGAATGCGACAATCGAACTTTTCGAATAGATCGAAAGCGTGGCGTGAGTTCGGTGACAAAACTATAATTAAAATCGGGATTCATTCTCTCGTTCATTAAAAAGAGTAATGTCATAGCTTTGAACAAAAAATAGCGAACACGCATCAATTATTCAGATGTTTTCGTTGAGGCGGAAAAACACGACCATATAATACTTCCAATTTCGATATTACAAATCGTTGCCAATTTATTCACCAATGGATTTTCGAAAAAGCATAATTCATGTTAACTGGACCGTAGTGGGATCTAGTGAAAATAGTTGTTTATCGTATAAAAGAAATCCATATTGATAAAACTTTTTGGTATGCCGATACTGTTATTCGGATTCTTCCGGTTATTCCATTTCGATATTCAGTGTACGAATAACGCATTTTATGTATTAGACGTTTGATGATAATGAGAACGAAAACAAAAAACAAAAAATCCGGAATTCTCATCACTAAAGGCCCCCATCCACGGTCGAACAGGTTACTCAAACAGTTTGCACAACCATCCAACAGTCCCTTCGACGATCAAATTATTTGCACGAACACCGAATTTGCGCCTTCGACTATATCTGATTAATTTTCAGGTCTGTTTTTTAATTCCCTGTACCTAGCACATTTATTATCATTATAGCTTAATGAAGTGTCAGACCAGATGATATAGGAAATGCAATATTTTACTCTCTCACAATGATCGTTTTAATATTGAAAAATTATTCCCTAAGGGGAATGCTGCAAAAACTTTGCGAGCGTTAAGACGAACTGTTGGCCGAAGTCCTGTCAGTGTCTTATGCGTACGCAAATTGATAAACAAAGTTCATAAATCATAAGTTTCCCTTGAAAAGACGATCATTTCTTCAAGAATAATATGTAATTCGTTTCAATTTCTAGGTAGGTATGTGATGAAACGGTTATTCCATAATGTCCGAAACATTTTTAATTTGCGTCAAAATCAGCAGTTTTGAAAGAGAAACTGAATACGCAAACAAAGGGAAACATTTGATATTCCAATATGAATTGTTCACAATCGATGATTACAAACTCTTTCTTTTATTTGCAGAAACAATAATAGCTATCCTGGGAACACATGATATTTGGTTGATAATTTTTTACTAACTATAGTAACCAATCAAATTACTTAATTTAGAGTCATGTGTCAAATTTCATCCAATCACCTATGGATAACAGGGATAATACCCAACATGTGGTGTTTTCAGTTTGGTGTTTTCGAATAAATATTAAACATCAGATTGACAATCAGTTTTATGAAATCTACAAAGTAAAAAATTATCTTATCGAATACCCCTCGGGCCTTGATAAATCGTCAAAATTTTGTCATAGGGAATCCTTCAAGCGTGTTACTTAGGGATAATAGCCCTCGGCCTTCGGCCACAGGCTATTATCAAGCAACACGCTTTCAGCATTCTCTATGACAAAATTATCTCGGTAATATCAAGGCCCTAGGGGTATTACTACTGAAAATTACCCTAGAGTAACTATTAGCACCGTCGTAGTAGAAATAATAAAAACGACAATCGACAATCACATCACATAGTACATAGTTTAAGATTCAGATTCAGATTTCTTTATTCATGTTTCTATACAAAGGTACTTACATACGTCAATTCAATATAATACATAATTATCGCACATATACGATAGAAATTCAAACATTCAAGTATATAAAACATTGTACACATTAGATTTAGACAGACAATCATAAAACTATGACCACATATTTCAACAATATCGAGCTGATAAAAGTGGCAAAGAACGTAACGCTCAATACCCAATGTTCCTCAAAACCTTATTGAAATTGGTAATTTGTTAAAAAATCTAACTCCCATTTGTCCTGGTCCGTTTGGGCATCTTGATAATCTTGTGTAGTTCGGTACGAGGTTTGAGCCATTTCTTGTGTCGTGTTCGTGAATATTTCGGTGGCTGGTGAACAGATGTATGTTTCTCCTGACGGCTATCAAATTCTCCAATATATATATGGAGGGAAATGTAAGCATACTCAGCTGTTTGAACGTCTCCCGACAATCATCTCTATAATTTAGATTTGTCAAAAAAAAAGGAGGCCTCCTTTTGAACACCGAGAAGACGAAGAAAATTTTTACTTCTCAACAAGGGATATGCCGCAGATTGGGGTATAGGAACCGGTGCGTTTTCTGGGAGTTCTTTTGGACCAGAAGTTACTCTGGGATGATCAGATTCGCCGAAAACCATGATCCAGCCCTCGACAGCATCATCTCACTCTGCTCCATGGCGTCCTCCAGTGACTTCGTTCTTCGAGTCAAAGTGGCATCGTCCACGAAAAAAGTGTAATGCGTGCCTACATCTTGTTTATCCAGATCATTGATATATATCAGAAACAGCAGAGGTTGTTTTCCTCGTTGTATGGGCAATTGTGTGCTAGCCGTAGTTGAAATTGTAAGATTTTCGAAGGTTCATCTTTGTCCGCTTGCCGCACAATCAGCTAATGAAGCAACAGTTTGGACTAAATCCAGGAACAATACCAGCACCAATTATTCACAACACCGAAATGGCTTTATGCTCTCATCAGTCCGACACGCAATACAAACACCTTGGTTTCAATCTTTCAATCATGAAAGATTAATTATTTCCACTCAGATGGTCCCATAATACTAGAACAATGTTCAACGTATAGAAGAAGATACAACGGTATGCAACTCACCATACCATACATGTACAGTGGGTTCACTTCACAAACGATTCCTGAAGAAACTGCTATTGCTATTCGATCAAAGCGAAGTCACCTCATCACCTAAACCGAAACAAGAAGAGTAACTCCACGCTTGGGTCTAGCCTATCAAGTCCAGCCAAGTTCTTGGAAGCCTGCAGGGCCCGATCTATCCATTCTTCCGCTCCGGGTAAAATAATATTAGCCGCCCATAATAATAACAATTTACCAATGATGATCTGTTTTATGATTGATTCCGATGGAATTGAAATATACAGGGTATCCCGGGACTAACTGTACCGGGTGATTGTTTATATGTCAAGAAGATTACGACACACCAGTACTGCTGTCGTAGTCTCCTTTGAAATGTATTATCAACTGTCACTATAGCCTGGTTCGCATTAGGAGAGTATTTTAGTCGAGTAGAGAGTGATTTAGAAACTAAACGTGTCTGAACGATGAAAATTTAGCCGAGTACAAGTATGGCAAGTAATTTAGTCGAGTCGATTCATTTGACTCTATTTTCACAGACGAGTAGCACCTCCCACCACGCGTCCGTGATTTCTGGCATGCCGACTCAACAAGTGCGAACCCAAATATTTAGTAGAGTTCTATCAGTAGCCGCCAATATGACGTTCCGCTGGAGCGAAGAAACAACTTTGAAATTCGTTTTGGAGTATTTGGAACATGAATGTTTGTGGAACATCAAGTCCACCCAATATAACAACAAACAGACGAAACAATCTGTATATTTGGATATTGAAAAATCAGATATTTCAGGATTTGGTGAAAGGAAATCAAATTGAAAATTGAATATCGGAGAAAATATCTGTTTACAGATTTGTAATCTACGCCTTTTCATTAGTGAACAGTATAAATTTGGTTTTGATCAGAGCAAAAACATTTTTTTCGTAAAATCGCAATTTTTCCATACGTATAGATTTTTTGTCAAAATATCAAATTTCTCCGATCGCCACCAAAATTGAATAACTCACTAACTCGAGGGCGTAGATTACGAAGCTGCAAACAAATAAAAAAATTATTTTTCAAAGTTATGGTCGATGGAAAATTCGTTATGGGCTGTTTATATTGCAAAACATTACTCACTTGTGAACTTTACTAAAAGCAAAGTGCGAACGATTGTTGGACAGTAGCGAGTTTAGTCACTCGCTACTCGACTAAAATACTCTCCTAATGCGAACCAGGCTTATAACTGTGACAGAAATCGGAAAGAATATAATTCAAGAATAAAATAAAAGTATTGAAATTGATCATACTGTAACGAACTTAAGCCGGACCAGTCGCCTTCTAGAACCGAATGGAACGACCGGGAGTCTTCGAGAGAATACTGGATGCGTCGAGAGACTTCACGATAGTTCCCTTCCACTATATAGGTCGACATCGGTCCAAGACGAGTCAATACAGTATTGGACTGAATAGCGCGCGTGCAGCTAAATGATTGAATGTTGAAATAAATCAGTATTAGTGTCATTAGTGGACAGTAAATAAATTATTTTAAGAAGAACTTGGACAATATTCATTACATTGGTGTCATAAGTGGGATTTTCAAATAAATAAGTACTCGCGTAGTGGATCGCTCTTTCGCAGAAAAAACTGATAAAACTTTCAACGTAAAATAGACAAAAAGTGCGTCTTGTGGAATTGAACGTCGCGGAGTTAAAACAGGAACTAGAAGAAAGGGAACTAGAAACAACGGGTAAAAAGGCAGTTCTTCAAGAAAGACTTGCAAAAAGTCTTACACAAGAAGGTGAAACATTTTTAGTTCCCGGAGTCAATTTGAGTTCAATAATGGATAAACTCGAAGAAAATTCTAGAAGCTTGAAAGAAGATCTGGAAGAAAAGTTTCAGGTGACTACCAAATCCCTAGAACAAAATTCTAGAAATTTGGAAGAAAAGTTTCGGTAAATTCCAAAAACCCTGAAAAAAGACCTGCAGGAAACTCTGGAAGAAAAGCTTCTAGAAAATTCTAGAAATCTGGAGGAGAAGCTCCAAGAAAATTCTAGAAACCTGGAACAGCTTTATGAAAATGCGAAGTGCTTGGAAGAGAAGCTATGTGGTGTTCTAGAAGAAAGAATAGAGACAGAGATGGATGACATTATGGAGCAAATGAACACAGAGATAGATAAATTCGAGGAGGAAATGGAAAAAATTAAGGAAACCATTAATAGGCTGGAAAAACGAGTTAATGCTGCGCAAACCACGGACAGGGTAAACGAGATTTCAATACTGGACCTGAAGAAAGATATGCCGGATTTCAAGGTCAATTCTGGAATTAAAAAGCTTTCCATGAAACCTCCCCAGTTCGACGGAAAAACCCCATGGGCAAATTACTGCCGTCAATTTGAAGCAGCGGCGAAGGCAAATGAATGGAATGCAGAGGAAAGAGCTGTTGCACTCACACTGGCATTACGAGGAGAAGCGACAGTTATTCTTCAGACCCTCACTCCTCAATAACAGGAAGACTACGATCAGTTGATGAAACATCTGGAACTACGGTTTGGCCAGGCCCATTTTGAACTTGTATACCACTCCCAATTGAAGAATCGCTACCAGAAATCAGGCGAGTCATTACAAGAATTCGAAGCTGATATTGCACGACTGGAACGTCTCGCATATCCGGCCACACCGGAGAACTTAATGGAGCGATTGGCGGTTCAAGCATTCTTGGATGGACTCCGTGACCAGGAAACCAGACTAGCATTGACATTAGCCCGACCAGCACATCTCGTAGACGCACTGGCAAAGTCATTAGAGTTTGAAGCAGCAAAGCAATCCTGCAGAGGTCAAGGTAAAATCCGAGTGAATCAGGGGGTTTCACTGGGGCCTGCTGAGCTGGAAGCTGTCATAGGAAAAGTGATCAAGGAAGTTTTACCTGAGAGAAGACCGATAAACTGCAGGAATTGTGGAAAAACACGTGGGCGTAGAAAATGTCCAGATGACGGCTCTCATTGCCTACATGCAGAAGGAAAAGTAGCAACACATCGTAGAACTGGGAGGTTGATGACAACTGGAATGAGAGGAATATTCAGAAGGACCAAGAGAAAGATCCAGAACTTGGTTTAGTCATCAGCTGGAAGAAGACCATCATGGCATGAAATTGCAGCTTACTCGCCAGCTGTTAATCCTACTGGTCCCAATGGAATTCTTTCACTCTGGACAATGGGGTACTGAAGCGTGTATTGGAGTCCGAAAATGGTGGTGAAAACCGACTCCAGATAGTTGTACTTAGGATTCGAAGACAGGAAGTGCTTCGTGAAATCCATGACGTGGTTGCCGGATTACATCTGGGGGTGAAGAAGACCTTGCAGAAAGTGAAGCAACGGTTCTACTGGACAGGTTGTCGAGATGATGTTCAGCACTGGCGCAGAAAGTGTGCTGTATGTGCTGCTAGCAATGGACCTCGAATACGACCAAATACTCCCATGCGTCAGTACGATGTGGGCAGCCCATTCGAGAGAATCGCCATCGACAATGCCAGCCCGTTTCCCGAATCAGACCATGGAAATGAATACATCCTGGTGGCAATGGATTATTTCAGTCAGTGGGCCGAAGCCTATGCCCTAACCAACCAGGAAGCTATCACCTGACGTTCTGATGGGAGTGTGGATATGTCGTTTCGGTATTCCATTGGAGCTGCACTCAGACCAAGGCAGGCACTTCGAATCCAAAGTATTTCAAGAAATGTGTAAATTGCTGAACATCAACAAGACACGGAGCACGGCGCTTCATCCGCACTCCGATGGAATGGTGGAGCGGATGAACAGAACAATCAACTGCTACTTGTCCAAGGTTGTCTCTGACCATCAAAGAGACCAGTATCTTCATTTGTTCCTGATGGCCTTTCGATCTGCAGTACATGAATCAACTGGCCGAACCCCTGCTAGTATCGTATTGGGCTGAGAACTACGACTCCCATGTGACCTGCTGTTTGAGATATCCCCGGGACAAGACACTGCCGGAGAGGACTACGTCAGCAACTTGACAAAGAGAATGGACAATATCCACGAACGAGTCCGGTTAAACATCCAGAGCGCCGGCGAAAGAATGAAGCAGACGTACGACATCAAGGCCTAGGATGGAGGCTTTCAGGATGGTAACCTGGTTCGGTTGCACAACCCCAAATGTAGTCGTGGACTATCGCCGAAGTTGCAGAACTCTTGGAAAGGTCCGTTCAAAACATGAAAAAGATAAACGAACTTATCTACCGAATTCAGAAGCCAACACGAGGGAAACCAAGGGTCGTCCACTTCAATCGATTGGCCCCTTACTCTGGAAATCACGACCAGGTTCGCACCCTCAAACCACCAGAAGGATGAGATGACATACGAGAAGTTTATGTCCTTGTTTTCAAACGGACAGAAAATGCTACATGGTGTTACTAGAAAGGAGCCACGAGACCTTTTCGAGGTGCCTGCTAATTACACTCTAGCACACTGCGTGGCAGAATATCTACCAATGTCCAGGGGCATTGCTGTTGTGTTCTCCAAGAAGTTCGGTCAACTACAAACACTGCGAGAGCAGAATCCAAAAGTTGGAAGGGTGCTGCAGTTGAAAAAGGGCGAAAGAAACATTTTATACCTAGTTACCAAGAAGTACTCCCATGGTAAACCGTCTTATGAGGATGTCTGGAAGAGTCTCACCAAGCTGAGAGACACTATGGTAGACCAGAATCTGGTGAAGTTAACAATTCCGAAATGGTCATGTGGACTCGATAGGCTAGACTGGAGAATCATAAGTAAGGAGTATGGTGGAGACAATATTCAAATTCAGCGGAGTCGAAATTCTGGTTTGCTCTAACCATCTTCCACGACCAAACATGAAGACCGTGGGGTGTCATTTCCATCGAACTTCGCGATGCAGATATGGAGAGTCGTGCAGGTATCGTCACACTCCGAGGATGACATTTCGGGACGAAATGTCTTTAAGAAAGGGGCAATGTAACGAACTTAAGCCGGACCTGTCGTCTTCTATAACCGAATGGAACGACCGGGAGTCTTCGAGAGAATACTGGATGCGTCGAGAGACTTCACGATTGTTCTCTCCCACTATATAGGTCGAGATCGGCCCAAGACGAGTCAATACAGTATTGGACTTAATAGCGCGCGTGCAGTTAAATGATTGAGTGTTGAAATAAATCAGTATTGGTGTCATTAGTGAACTGTAAATAAATTATTTCAACCAGAACTTAGACAATATTCATTACAATACCTACCGTGAATGAAAGCTTAAATTGTTGTTTCTTTATTTTCACAGGTATGACTTCTTTTTGAGCGCTCGTACAACTTACACGAGGGCTATATCATTTCGTCACGATGTCTGTATTTTTCGAATTTTGAGCCGAAAATGGTCTCAATCGACTATGTTCGACTCACTGATGACGAATCCGTCTGAAAATTCGAGTCTGTCCGTCCGGCCGTAAGCACGATAACTCTCGAACGGAATAACCTAGAGACTTGAAATTTTCAGTGTGGGCTCAGTTCCCGAATGCCTCGGTTGAGTTCGTTAATGGGCCAAATTCCACCAGGGGTTCCGTAAATATGGCCATTCAAAGTTTTGTTCCCCTGATTACTTGAAAACTACAGATTCGATCAAGATGAAATTTGGCACTCAAATGGAGAATGAGGTGTTCAAGCTACATGTGAAATTTTGTTCAGATCACATGACCAGAACCATAGAAACCATAAAAAATTTTAACTTGTGAACGGAAAGGCCTAGGGACTTGAAATTTTCAGGATAGGTGTGGATCTCGAATTTCGTGATCACGTTCATCTATGAGCAACTGCATAAAGGGGGTTCCGTAAATATGGCAGTTTGAAATTTAGTTTTCTTGATAATTTCAAAACTACAGATCCGATCGTGACGAAATTTTGTATACTTATGGAGAATGATATATTCAAGCTACATTTCTCCAGATCACATGACCAGAACCATAGAAACCATAGAAAATCATAACTTTCGAACGGAAAGGCCTAGGGACTTGAAATTTTCAGGATAGGTGTCGATCTCGATTGTCGGGATCACTTTCATCTATGAGCAAAATTATACCAGGGGTTCCGTTAATACACTCGTTTGAAATTTTGGTTTCTCGATAATTTCGAAACTACGGATTCGATCGAGATGAAATTTTGTATTTTAATCGAGAATAATAAATTAAAACAATATTTTGTCCAGATCTCATGACCAGAACCATAGAAACCATAGAAAATTGTAACTGTCGAACGGAAAGGCCTAGGAACTTGAAATTCTCAGGGTGGGTTTGGATCGCGAATATCGCGGTCATGTTCATCAATGAGCAAAATTAGACTAGGGTTTCCGTAAATATGGCCGTTCAAAATATTTTTTTGCTGGTAGTTCCGAGAATACTGAGCGGATTTGGATGAAATTTTGCACCTTGCTGAGTAATAATGAATTCAAACTACGTGCAAAATTTTGACCAGATCGCATCACCAAGACCATAGATACCGTAGAAAATTATAGCGAATTATCGAAAAAAAATTGATCAGCTGAAGCACTGACATGAAGTCTGGAGTTTCGCCTAAGTTCCAGAATTTTTTTGACAGCTGTCGGAAATTCCTTCAATTGATTTCTGAAACTGGAAAATGCGAATCTTCCTACAAGGTGCATGTACGAGCGCTCAAAAGCTCCTGCCTTCACGGCAGTGCTTTTCGTAATTTTTTGTATATAAAATTCTTGTTATATTATATTCCTTGTACATATTGTAAATAAAAATCTTTGCCCTCTCAGGGCAACACAAAATAGTTCTCATTCAAAACTCCCAATATAACTTTGGGAAGTGAATATCATATCACAAAACAACAATTTCGCTGATACTGGAGATAGACAGGATGGAAAAACTAAGGTTTGATTTCAAAATGAGAGGATCGGCAGATGGAAAAACAACCATTTTGTGCCTAACCCCAATAGGCACAACAGAAGGTTGTTGTTTCACTATTCCTGATCAATATATGTCGGTCACTCTACATGGGGAATTGTGTGAAACACAAGTGTTTGGTAGAATAAAGAATACTCCAAAAAAAGGAACCAATATAGAAGAGTTTGAAAAACCTTGACAGAAAATCAATCGAAAGATTCGAAAGTATACTTGGATGAAGAACAAAACCTAATTTTCGATAATTATTATCTAGAAGAAGTATCTACAGAAGAAATATACAGCTCCACAAGAGTCAGGAATATCGTATTCAATCGTTTTTAAAAGTATGTAATCTTCGAGAAAATCGCTGTAAAATCATTTAAAACTCAATAACAACTTGAATCGATCCAATAAAAATTACGAAAAGCACTGCCGTGAAGGCAGGAACTTTTGAGCGCTCGTACATGCACATTGTAGGTAGATTCACATTTTCCAGTTTTAGAAATCAATTGAAGGAATTTTCGACAGCTGTCAAAGAAATTCTGAAACATAGGGAAACTCCCAACTTCATGTCAGTGCTTCAGCTGATCATTTTTTTTTCGATAATTCACTAGGATTTTCTACGGTATCTATGGTCTTGGTGGTGCGATCTGGACAAAATTTCGCACGTAGTTTGAAAACATTATTACTCAGCTAGGTGCAAAATTTCATTCCAATCCGATCAGTAGTTTCGAAACTATCAGGAAAAAAATAGTTTGAACGGCCATATTTACGGAACCCCCAGTCTTATTTAGCTTATTGATGAACGTGACCGTGAAATTCGCGATCCAAACTCACCCTGAAAATTTCAAGTTCCTAGGCCTTTCCCTTCGAAAGTTATAATTTTCTATGGTTTCTATGGTTCTGGTCATGCGATCTAGAGAAATGTATCTTGAATATATCATTCTCCATTAGTATACAGAATTTCGTCACGATCGAATATGTAGTTTGGAATTTATCAAGAAAACTAAATTTCAAACGACCATATTAACGGAACCCCTAGTATAATTTTGCTCATAGATAAAAGTGATCACGACAATCGAGATCCTGAAAATTTCAAGTCCCTAGGCGTTTTCGTTCAAAAGTTACAATTTTCTATGGTTTCTACGGTTCTGGTGATGCGAGCTGAACAAAATTTCGCATGTAGCTTGAACACCTCATTTTCCATTAGAGTGCAAAATTTCATCTTGATCGAATTTGTAGTTTCAAAGTAATCAGGGAAACAAAATTTCGAGCGGCCATATTTACGGAACCCCTCAGCGAATTTTGCCCAATTACGAACTCAACCGCGGCATTCGAGATTCGAACCTACCCTGAAAATTTCAAGTTTCTAGGACATTCTGTTCGAGAGTTATCGTGTATACGGCCGGCCGGACGGACGGACGGCCGGACGGACGGACAGACTCGAATTTTTCGACAGATTCGTCATCAGTGAGTCGAACATAGTCGTTTGAGACCATTTTCGTTTCCGTTCAAAAGTTTCAATTTTCTATGGTTCTGGTAATGCGATCTGGACAAAATTTCACATGTAGCTTGAAGACCTCATTTTCCATTTGAGTGCAAAATTCCATCTCGATCAAATCTGCAGTTTTCAAGTAATCAGGAAAACAAAACTTTGAACGGCCATATTCACAGAACCCCTGGTGGAATTTGGCCCATCCGAACTCAACCGAGGCATTCGGGAACTGAACCCACACTGAAAATTTCAAGTCTCTAGGTTGTTTCGTTCGAGAGTTATCGTGCTTACGGCCGGTCGGGCGGACGGACGGACGGACGGACAGACTCGAATTTTCCGACGGATTCGTCATCAGTGAGTCGAACATAGTCAATTGAGACCATTTTCGGCTCAAAATTTGAAAAATACAGACATCGTGACGAAATGATATAGCCCTCGTGTAAGTAGTACGAGGGCTCAAAAATTAGTATGAGACATTTCGTCAATCTGGTCGCCTTTTTTCTGAAGTTTGGTTCTTTTCATATGCTTCAAAAATTTCCTTTTTTTGAAATGAAGTCAGTTTATCAACGGCTTCGATTTGAAACGAGTTTTCTGAAAATGCCAAGACGTAAATTAACAAACGCTGAGGCTAATAGGGCTATCGGAATGCTACAGAGTGGCCTAACTCAGGTTGTTGTAGCAGAAAGGCTCCAAGTCAGCCAAAGTGTGATATCTCGACTTTGGAATAGGTTCAGGGAGACAGGTTCCGTGTTGGAAAGACCAAGGCTTGGTGGGCGATGAAAAACAACACCTGCTCAGGATCGTTTCATCGCCGTTTCGGCGCATCTACGTGTAGAATGCTACGGAATACTCTTCAAAATGCAGATGGGGTCCAAGTTTCCATCGAAACCATCAGACGACGTTTGAGAGAGGTGAATCTAGGTTCTAGACGTCCATTAAAAGGAGTTCCATTAACACGTGACCATAAGCGTCAAAGACTGGAATGGGCAAGGCAACATATTAATTGGACCGATCAATGGCGTAGTGTCCTTTTCACTGATGAATCCAGATATGGACGGTTTTTGAGATTCTCGAAGAATAAGGGTATGGATAATCCCACGCATACCTCGTAATCGTCGCTATGTCCAAAAAGTCCATCCATTCCGAGGAGGTAGTGTTATGGTATGGGCCGGGATATGTTTCATATGACCGCCTTACACTATAGGGAGCATGTCATTGACAATGTTGTGCCAAATTTTCACGCTGCTATTGGTGAAACTTTTCGATTTCTAGACGATAACGCTATACCGCACCCTGCAGCCATAGTTGAGAATGCGCGCGAGGAGCTTGGTATTCCACATTTACCAATACCTCCGCACTCACCAGATTTGAATTGCATAGAACTTCATGGGATATGCTCCAAAGAAGATTAGATAATCATCAACCTACCCCAAAATCCTTAAATGATCTGAGAGAGCTTCTGCCCCGTTTATGGAACCAAATTCCTCAAGAAATGTTCAACAACCTCGTGTGTAGTATGCAAAGAAGATGTCAAGCTGTTATTGATGCCCGTGGAGGCCATACATTGTATTGATAGTCTCAAAATGCTCGAATTCTCTGGGAATAAAATTTCGTTATTTTACTCGATTTGACTCAACCACCCTGTATACGCTGCAGACCTACAGGCTTAAATTAATTTGCAACTTGAAATCATATTAATATGAATTTTCATCACAAAAATCTTATTTCGACTATATTTTTCTGCACTTTAAGTCAATATCCCTAACTCATGTGGAGCAGTTTATTAGAAGATAAACAACAAAAATCAGAGGTTCAAAACTTGAGCAAAATTGCTGAAGATTTCATGATTGATGAGTTTGATGTGAAAAATTTGAATGCAAAGCAATGGATAAATGAATTCGAGAAAGAATGTGAACGTTGCATGATACAAAAAAAGAGAAATTTTTTTCTGGAAAAAAAATAACGAAAAGCACTGCCGTGAAGGAAGGAGCTTTTGAGCGCTCGTACATGCACCTTGTAGGTAGATTCGCATTTTCCAGTTTTAGAAATCAATTGAAGGAATTTTCGACAGCTGTCAAAAAAATTCTGAAACTTAGGCGAAACTCCAGACTTCATGTCAGTGCTTCAGGTGACCAATTTTTTTTTCGATAATTCGCTAGAATTTTCTACGGTATCTATGGTCTTAGTGGTGCGATCTGGACAAAATTTGGCACGTAGTTTGAATACATTATTCCTGAGCTAGATGCGAAATTTCCCAATCCAATCAGTAGTTTCGAAATCATCAGGAAAAAAATATTTTGAACGGCCATATTTACGAAACCCCTAGTCTAATTTTGATCATTGATGAACGTGACCGTGAAATTCGCGATCCAAACCCACCCTGAAAATTCCAAGTTCCTAGGCCTTTCCGTTCGAAAGTTACAATTTTCTATGGTTTCTATGGTTCTGGTTATGCGATCTGGACAAAATATTGTTTGAATATATCATTCTCGATTAAAATACAAAATTTCATCTAGATCGAATCCGTAGTTTCGAAATTATCGAGAAACCAAAATTTCAAACGACCGTATTTACGGAACGCCTAGTATAATTCTGCTCATTGATAAACGTGATCGCGACATTTCAGATCCACACCTATCCTGAACATTTCAAGGTTTCTATGGTTCTGATCATGCGATCTGGGCAAAATATCACATGTAGCTTAAACACCTCATTCTTCATTTGAGTGCAAAATTTCATCTCAATCAAATCTGTAGTTTTCAAGTAATCAGGGAAACAAAATTTTGAACGGCCATATTTACGGAACCCCTGGTGGAATTTGGTCCATTAACGAACTCAACTGAGGCATTCGGGAACTGAACCCACACTGAAAATTTCCATTCTCTAAGTTATTCCGTTCGAGAGTTATCCTGCTTACGGCCGGACGGACGGCCGGACGGACAGACTCAAATTTTCCGACGGATTCGTCATGAGTGAGTCGAACAAAGTCGGTTGAGATCATTTTCGGCTCAAAATTCGAAAAATACAGACATCGTGACGAAATGATATAGCCCTCGTGTAAGTTGTACGAGCGCTCAAAAAGCAAATATCGAAATGATATTTACAGCTGTTGATGCGCCATTCTCTAATGGTTCAAATGAAAGAGTAAACCAAACGCTCGTTTAATTAATAATTAATGAAAATAAAAGAAAAATTGCATGGACCACAATCGCAAGAGAATGTGTAGAAGCATACAATAAAACAGATCATACAATCACGAAATTTGCAGCGAAATAGTAACTGATATGTGAAAACTTGGATATATTACCAAGAGAACTAAGACATACTTATACGAATAAAAGGCTGAGTGAAGATAGAAAACTGGCGTTGAAGAATACAATGAAGTCTAACAATTATAACAAAAAGAGATGCGATTTATATCGAAAAGAAATAAAGATGAAAATTGGAGACGAATTCTACGTAAAAAATTACGAAAAGCACTGCCTTGAAGGCAGGAGCTTTTGAGCGCTCGTACATGCACCTTCTAGGTAGATTCGCATTTTCCAGTTTCAGAAATCAATTGGAGGAATTTTCGACAGCTGTCAAAAAAATTCTGAAACTTAGGCGAAACTCCAGACTTCATGTCGGTGCTTCAGCTGATCAATTTTTTTTTTGATAATTCGCTCGAATTTTTTACGGTATCTATGGTCTTGGTAGTGCGATCTGGACAAAATTTCGCACGTAGTTTGAATACATTATTACTGCAAAATTTCATCCCAATCCGCTCACTATTTTCGGAATAATCAGCAAAAAAATATTTTGAACGGCCATATTTACGGAACCCCTAGTCTAATTTTGCTCATTGATGAACGTGACCGCGATATTTGCGATCCAAACCCACCCTGAGAATTTCAAACTCCTAGGCCTCTCCGTTCGAAAGTTACAATTATCTATGGTTCTGGTCATAAGATCTGGCCAAAATATTGTTTTAATATATCATTCTCGATCAAAATACAAAATTTCATCTCGATCGAATCCGTAGTTTCGAAATGATCGAGAAACCAAAATTTCAAACGACCGTATTTACGGAACCCCTAGTATAATTCTGCTCATTGATAAACGTGAACGCGACATTTCAGATCCACACCTATCCTGAAAATTTCAAGTCCCTAGGCCTTTCCGTTCGAAAGTTATGATTTTCTATGGTTTCTATGGTTCTGGTCATGTGATCTGGAGAAATGTAGCTTGAATATATCATTCTCCATTAGTATACAAAATTTCGTCACGATCGAATCGGTAGTTTTGAAATTATCAAGAAAACTAAATTTCAAACTACCATATTTACGGAACCCCCAGTATAATTTTGCTCAAAGATGAACGTGATCACGACATTCGAGATCCACACCTATCCTGAAAATTTCAAGTCCCTAGGCGTTTCCGTTCAAAAGTTACAATTTTCCATGGTTTCTATGGTTCTGGTCATGCGATCTAGAGAAATATAGCTTGATTATATCATTCTCAATTAGTGTAAAAAATTTCGTTACGATCGAGTCTGTAGTTTCGAAATTATCGAGAATACTAAATTTCAAACGATCATATTTACGTAACCCCTTGTATAATTCTGCTCATAGATGAAAGTGATCACGACATCCGAGATCCACACCTATCCTGAGAATTTCAAGTCCCTAGGCGTTTCCGTTCAAAAGTTACAATTTTCTATGATTTTTATGGTTCTGGTGATGCGAGCTGGACAAATTTCACATGTAGCTTGAACACCTCATTTTCCATTTGGGTGCAAATTTCATCTCGATCGAATCTGTAGTTTCGAAGTAATCAGGAAAACAAAATTACGAGCGGCCATATTTACGGAACCTCTCGGCGAATTTTTCCCAATAACGAACTTAACCGCGGCATTCGAGAGTCGAACCTACCCTGAAAATTTCAAGTTTTTAGGACATTCCGTTCGAGAGTTATCGTGTATACGGACGGACGGACGGCCGGACGGACAGACTCAAATTTTTCGACGGATTGGTCATCAGTGAGTCGAACATAGTCGTTTGAGACCATTTTCGGCTCAAAATTCGAAAAATACAGACATCGTGACGAAATGATATAGCCCTCGAGTAAGTAGTACGAGCGCGAATGTCGCGGTCACGGATTGGAATAAAATTTTGCACATAGATGAAGAATAATGTATTCAAACTACGTGCGTACGTACGTCCAGATCGCATCACCAAGATCACCACGATACCGTAGAGAGTTCTAGCGAATTATCAAAACAAAAATTGGTCATCTAAAGCACTGACGTGAATTCTGGAGTTCCACCATAGTTTGAAAAAATGTTTTGACAGCTGCCAACATTTTTCTGAATTTGTTTCCAAACCTGGAAAATGCGAATAAACCTACAAAGTGGATGAACGAACGCTCAAAAGCTCCTGACTTCATGGCAATGCTCTTTAAATGTTTGTCTCGTCGAACGATTCCAATGGTTTGTTCATAGAATTAATAAACCCATGGATCACATTTCAAGGGAAATTTTCAAGACATGCAATAACTTTTGATCGAATTTAGGTAAACATTGTCATGGAAATCCAAAAATGAAAAATGAATTCAAACTATATCACCAAACAACTTTGTGATATGATATTTTCAAAGAGGGGTCAGTTTATTTGTGACCATGAAAATTATAAAATTAGAATTGAGCAAGCGGGTTGAAAAAATTGAGGAAAACGTCAGAGTAGAGTTGCATCTTTCAGAAATTTTTGCTGAAAAATTGGTTTCAGAGAAGATAAGAATAGTCAATAGTATCCAGAATTTTGTCGAGAGGATATTAAATTGTTGGAGTTGATTTGGCGAGTGAACAAGATATCAGAAAGGCATGCTGGATGTAGGAGGGACAATTGAAATTGAAGTTGGTTGAACAAGGGAAGATAAAAGATTCAGAGGAATCAGGACAGGTGGATCAGTGATTGGATTTGAAGAAAGTGTTCAACTAGTTGAAGAAATATTATTGGACAAATTTTGTGAGTTGACCCAATTGTTTTGGAACAATTTATTGATTAAGAATTTTCCATTTCTGATAGGATTAGTTTGTTTGAACGATTTATTAATTAAGAATTTTTCATTTGAATAGGATTAGTTTGTTTGAGTTTGATTGTTGTTAAATATAAATTGTGTTAAATTTTTTTAATTGTTCACTTTAGAACCCTCTTCGAGAAAGAGTCTAGTGCAGATTAATTGGAAATTGGATGAAATTCTTTTAAAATTTTTATTTGGTTTTCAATTATTTTCAAAATTTGAATAAATTCATTGATCAAACAATTGAACCATAACAATTTATATATATGTATTCGGGCTAAAACCTCCTAGGACGTTGTCCGATAACCGTTTGCCATATCCTTCTATTGTTGCAGTCTTCTTCATCCAGTCCCCTCTCACTCATTAATCGTCTTATTCCTCCAATTCATGTTTTCTTTGGTCTTCCTCTCTTTCTATGTTCAGGAGGTGTCTACCTCATCACCTTCTTTGGCAATCTACACTCTTCCATCCTTTGGACATGTCCGTACCATACTAGCTGTTTTCTCTCTATGTACTCTGTAATTGTCTCCTTTGTTTCCATCTGCTCCCTAATTCTCTCATTCGTCACTCTTTCCCGTCTTGATGTTCTCGATGCTCGTCTTATTGCGTCCATTGCTGTAGCCTCTATTCTGCTCTTCATCTGCTCCTTTAACCGCCAAGTTTCTGACCAGTACACGAGAGTGCTTCTAATCAGGGCATCATATATTCTGATCTTTCTTTGTTTTCCTATCTTTGTGCTCCACAGGATACCATTCAGCAACCTTATTATCTTTTTTCCCTTATTCATTCTCGATTTTATTTCAGCGTCATCTGTCCCTTCTTTATTGAAATTGATACCTAAGTATTCGTTGTTCTCGCACTTCCGTTATTTTCCAACTTCAGATCTGTGGTCTCTTCGCCGACACATAGATATTGCGTTTTTGCTATATTCATCTGAAGACCCCATCTTCCGTATTCTTCTTGAAGTTCTCTCCCCATATATTCTAGATCTTATTTTTAATTTGCACAAATCACCTGGTCGTCGGCGTACTGAAGAGTGTATATGCAGGTATCTTCATCAATTTCTATACCCATACCCCTGCATTTTCTCTTCCACATAGACAGTGCTTTCGCTACATACATTTTGAAGAGCGTAGGAGAAATGCAGCAACCCTGTTTTAAACCCTTGTTGACTGAAAATGGCCCTGATAATTTATTTCCGATCTTCACGCATGCTACCATATCATCAGATATATTTTTGATAGCTCTCACAATTGTGTGGTTAATATTAGTCTCTTGAAGCACTTCTCACAATTTCTTGATAGGTATGATATCGTATGCTTTTTGCAGATCTACAAACATGAGATTCGTTGCTCGGTTTCTTTCTGACCTTTTCTCAATAATCTGCTTCAGACAGAACACGTTGTCAGTGAAGGATCTGCCAGCACGAAAGCCACACTGTTCCTCTTCTTCTTGGTCTTTGTACTTCGCATCCACTAGATCTCTTTTTATTCTTCCATATAATTATAACCTACTAATTGTACTGGTTATAGACAATCCCCTATAGTTATTACAGTCTAATTTGTTGCCCTTCTTGTGAATTGATAAAATGTAGGCCATCTTCCATTCTTCTGGTATATTTTCACCGTTGACGCATTTAGGTACGTACCGAATATATTTTGCCGTTTTTGGGGTTTTGAAAATATTTATTTACAGTGGCATCGTTATTATGTTGTGAATGGATACCTTTTTAATATCTTCATTTGTGATATTTATGTCGTAGGATCAGTATTTTTTCGAATAATTGGATAGAAAATTTTACAGATCGAACAACAATTAAACACTTGAAGGAAGTATGCAACCCCTCTCAACCAGTATGCGGAGGAACAATGGGACACATGGCCTCATTTCAGCCCGGAGCGGGCCCGCACAGAGAAAAAGAAGAAAAAGTATGCAACCTATCTTCTCTAAAAAAAGTAGAAATCCTTTTTTCTTTACCCAATTTACATTTGGAATTATAACTGTTTAACTAAAAGATATGCTTATTTTCGCGGATATCCTGGGATAGACCCAGAAATTTTATTTGCTTTTGAACCTGGACTATTTGCAACGTGATACTACAATATGAATCCACATATTTTCGAAAGAAAATTGAAGGCGTGGGCGTCAATTCAAATTAATTAATCTGTTCATTAAACTGGTTCTCAAAATGATCCTATAACCATCGTCAGCCTACGTTCATTTGCATCTTCAAAAACCCTCGAATCGTTTCGGGTTCGTTAATTTGGAGTAGTCGTAATCATTTTCGTTCACTCGTTGAGAATCGGAATTAATTGGAACTCTAATGGTTCGGAGAGAAGCAAATTTACAATTCACTCTTGATAAATCCGAATCTTCGAATGAAACGGGGGATTCGTTTCATTTGCATTTCAATAACTGGAAAATATGAGCACTTTCAAATCTGCTACAAGTTGTTTCCTTCTCCACTCGTTATGAAATGTCCCCTCGGATTCAAAAATTTGGTTTCATTTGAGCCCACTTCAACATGGAATTAATTTAGTTGCATAGATACTTGACCCAGAAAAAGGACACCTAGGAGGATATCTCAACAAATATTTTGTTCAATTGGTTTTGTTTGGATAAGAACGATCAGGGTCAGCTTCGTTTAACGATATTGTCATAAGGAAGAATAGGTGTCCTATACTGTAATGCGTTGTTATCAGAAATGGCTTCAGGAAGACTGTGAATAAAGATCAAGAGATACAGATTCATCTTTGAACTCAGAAAATCCAGGTCCGTATTAGAAAAATATGGGACTTTTCGCAAGCTGAGATTCACCACCCTGTATGAAGGAATATTGGAATTTGATTAGAATACTCGGAAAGAGCAGAGAATTTTCGATGGGGATCAGTAGATTTCAATGTCCCGCACGCCATTTGACCCTTCAAAATGTTTGTCGAAAGATTTAATTCGATAGTAAATTTCCACATACTTTACAAGAATGTCGTGATTTGAGATTGAATTCGAAAGATTGTCTGTTGGACTGATGGAACATTTGTTTTTTTTTTTTCATATTCCTATAAATAATTTCAAGAATTTTTCAGAAAAATATGGATTTTGAATAATTTATTCAAAATGATCAACAGTGGAAAAATAAACAAACAAGTGAGTAAACAAGTAAAAAATTTGAAATAAATCATAGAAGTTGCTCAAAAGTGCCACTGTTTTGCAGTGTGGTGTTTATAATAATCGATTGATTGGGCCTCACATTCTGCCAAGACGGCTTACGGGTGATATTTATTTGGATTTCCTTCAAAATCATCTGCCTGTACTTCTCGACGGTACGAACATTGCAATGTATTTTCAGCATGATGGGGCTCCACCTTACTTTAGAGTTATTGTCAGGAACTTTTTAGAACAGAACTTTCCAAATATGGTGGATAGGTAGAGGTGTACCGCATGCATGGCCCCATAGATCACCAAATTTCAATCCTATTGATTATTTCGTATGAAGAAATTTGAAATCGTTAGTATAAGCGTCTGAGATTGGAAGTGAGGATATTGGCAAACAACGAATCGAAGTTGCTGCTATTAGATCCGTACCTAATGATCCAGAAATTACCAAAAAGGTACTAGACATAATTTTAAAAGGGAAAAAATGTGTATCGAGCAAAACGGTTATTTCGAATGAAATACTTGTTTACTCATTTGTTTATTTATTTTTTCACTGTAGATCATTTTGAATGAATTATTCAAAATCCATATTTTTCTGAAAAATTATTAATTGAAATATGAAAAAAAAATACAAATTCTTCATCAGTCCAAAAGACAATTTCTGGAATTCCATCTCAATTTACTACATTTTTGTGAGGAAAGTGAAATGTCACTATCGAATTAAATTTTTCATTAAAAACTTTGATGGGTCAGATGTCGTGCGGGACACTGAAATCTACTGATCCCTATCGAACATTTTCGGCTCTTTCCGAATATTTTAATCAAATAACAATATTCTTTTATACAGGGTGTTGCATCTCAGCTTGCGAAAAGTCCCATATTTTTCCAATACGGACCTAGATGTTTTGATCAGTTCAAAAATTGATCGATTCAACCATTGAAGTGTGTTTCACTTTTCAAATATCAATCGATTATACTAGATGGTTCAGAAGTTATAAGCAATTGAAAATATTGGCGAATACATAAATCACGCTGTATCTCGGCTATGAAGTTGATTTGACCTATCATATTTAGGTTTTCTGGACTCGTCTAGGGTAGCTCTATCTGAGGTTAACGTATGTACATTTACCAATGAAACACCCTGTATATTCATTATTCAATTACCATTTAACATGTACTATTAATTGGTCAAAAGTAAACAAACAGCGTGAGTTAAAATAACTCACTACCATAAATCCCTGTCTCTGTGCTTCTGAACAAGCCGATTGGCCGAAAGGCAATAGTCCATTATTGGTATTGAGGGGAGGTCACTTGAATAATTTTGACGTTTTCTCAAATTAAGTTGATAACTAATTATTATTGTGAATGTTTTGCTGAAAAAGATTAATTTAGATAGAAAAGATGAATTATTATGTACACCTTCAGAAATAAAACAATCAGTCAATGTTACCATACAAAATTTATTGCCGAAAAAATCCCAAAACAAATATAAAGGTGTATACAAGAATTTTTGAGATTGGTGTAGCAGTAAGAATAATAAGTCATCGTTTACAGAGAATGTTCTTTTGGCATATTTTAGTGAAGTTAGCACTGAATATAAAGCATTCCCCCATGGACCTTCTACTCCATGCTAAGAAGCACAATCAACATAAATATTGCATTGTTATAGGTGACTATTAAGATTTGTAAATAAAGTTTTTTCTCTGTATTTGTATCTTAGTATTTATTGTTATAGTCGTAGATAAAGTATAGTATTCAACTTGCGGTAATGGTCATGACTCGATGATTTACAGCACGAGACGAAGGCGAGGATATATGTGGATATATGTCTGAAGCTGAAAATGATATCCGTTTTCGCATATCTATATACGACAATTTTTTCGTTTCAATATATCCCTAGTGTAGTAATCAGTCAAATTCGTACTCATCGAGCGTTTGGAACTAACACAGCTTGAATTTCTCAGATGAGATGTGTTTCTTTTTATTTCTTCTCCAGAAAAGCTCGTTCATTCGAGTCTGATCGAATGCAATCCCTAGAGATTATTTGCTCCATTATGCACTTCTTGTCATTATACTCGGATTGTCTGGACTTCAGTCGTTTCAAACTCGGTGAATCTTTCATAGGCGTGAAGTTATTGTTCGGTTTTTCGAGAAATTTGAGTTTTTGCAATTTTCGTTTCCTTACTTGCAACAATGTTCCTTGAATTGCATTTTTCAACAATTTCTTCCGCACAAACTTTCTTAGGTTCCTCGATCAACATTTTGGGCAACCTGCGAATTGGTTCATGACTTGGAATCGCAGAAATCCTCGCTAGTATTTCAGAACAACCATCTACGTTTTCTATCACTCAAATTTGCATCAGCCCTCTCTATTTGTTCACGTGGTTGAACAGGACACACTTTAGGTGGCCCAGAAATGAAGACTACTCAATTTCTTCGAACTACTACCTTTCTTTAAATAGAATATCGGTGATATTCTTGAAAATGCTGGAATTCTCGGCAGCGATTTCTTGGAAATCATATTGTCCTTGTCAGATCTACACTCTGGGTCACATACAACTTTGGAACATATCTTCTGTGGCTCTTCTGGTTCTTGTAATTTTTTTGAGCGTTTTGAGGAACTCGTGCACCGATTTTCAGTTACGTATGTTCTAACTTTATCTTCGCCCACCAGAAGTTTGTGGAGTTTTTCTTCTTCAAATATTCTGTCCTAATGAAACTGTTTCGTAAATCATCAGCTCGTGAACATCCTTCACACTTTGGTGTAGTGTAAATTTTGGGTAGGATAATTTTCATCAATTTTTGGTAGTCTTTTGAGTCCTGGGTCATTCCTTATTTGCTGGGTTTTGGAGGAGGCATCTTGGACAATAAAAGACGTGGTAATTTTTTCTTGATTACACCAAAAGACACATATGCTTGTCACTCATAGATGGGTTCTGGACACATTTATGTTGGTTCCGGAATGACAACTTTTTTCAAACGTTGGAGTAGAGGTGCGTTGAGGATTTGTTTTTGTAGATTTTTGATTTTTCCTGATCGTAAAATCGGTAGTTTCTTTCTCGGTGTTTCTGAATTGGTATCTATTCTCGATGGACAATTCAACATTGGAACTTGGCATGACTCTATCGGTTCTAAAATATCGATTTTAGGCAATCTCTTGATTGGTATACATGGTTTCATTTCAACCTCAGTGAAAGTTTTTGGTGAGTAAGAGATTACACTGAATGGTTTCGTTTCTAGTTTCCAGTCATCATCGGCCCTTTTACAAGATTCTTTCTTTGACTGCTCTATACATTTCTCGGGTTCTTCAGGATGGCATCTTTCCTTTATCGGCCTTAGGGGCACATAGTTAAGAGGAGGCATCTGCAATCTTATGTGGAGCACCTATCCAGAAACCACTTGGGTAAGCGCTTCTTCTTCTTCGTGTTATTCCTTATCGAAATTCTTGGGGGCATTTCATTTGATCGTATTACACCAGAGATAGATCTTAGATTAACAAAATTTCCTCGTAAATATTGCGGTCCTATCAGGGGCAATATGTTGAACTTCGATCCAAAAAGTTTCGGTTCGAACGTCTTGCTTCATAAAACTTTTACTTCATTTCCACTTTCATCTGAATCACCTGAAAGAAAACCATTTAAGTAATATCAATGGATTTTGAGTCGAGGGAAAGTTTTTTTCCCTGTGGAAATATGATTATCAGAGTTTGGAACTCGAAGTATTGAGCGCCCTTTTTGACGGAAAAAAAGCATTCCATAATTTCATTACCGGAATACTCAATGTTTATCAGAGAGTTGATTGAACGAATATTTTCCTCGTAGATTTTTCAGAATAGACCACTCCCTGAGTTCACGATCTGCCAGGTGAGGACAAAACAATGCTGAAAAGTGAAGTGGAAACTCTGAGATGACATAAGTGGCTTTCCAGCCACCGTCTGGGGCGCCCCAGGAGTGCTCCAATCCAAAGTTTGACATAAGTTTGAGCAATCCAGTGCCGGAGTGTCAAGCCCTCCGCCTCCCCATTGGTGCATAACCCGAATTTTCGGGGTTTCAAGCGTAAAACGCACCTGGCTGGAAAGCAGTTATAGTAAGCTATACAAACCGATTGAAGGCTCTACCGCCAACACTCACGCCATCTTATCTCATAATATTGGAAGGCCAAAATCAATTTTGTCGCTTAGGAAAACACAGCTATCAGGCAAGATTGACTATAAAAAGATCAGACTATTCTGCTATTCAAATGAATATTTTGCAGTCGACTTTGGTGCTGGTCTCCTTGATCGGTCCCGGGTTCGAATCCTCCGGTCGGGAAAGAAATTCTCTGACATGGAGCACGGTTTCACCATTCACTGTTGGATAAACAATTAACAGTGCTGTGCCTCAGGTGGCGTAAGGACACAGTAACAAAGCCTACACAGAACACAACTGGGTCTCCTAACTCGCACAAGCTCTGAGCTTCTGAGGGGTCTCACAGAGACCTAGGAGAGTCGGGATATAAACAAACAATATACAATACATGAAATCATACAGGATGAAACTTTAACATTTCAGCTACCGGAGTCTGGAACTGAGATACTAATGTCGCAGTATCCTAGAAACCAATACTAATAATAGAAAAACCTGCGATCTGGTGAAATTGTTCAATAAATACGCTAAAATTCGTATATTTATTTATTTATTCATTTATTACCGAAAATACACAAAATTAATTACAATATGTGCAGCTCACAGAGGTAATCAGTTACCTGTTTGTGAGCTCGGTGTAGAAAGTCAATCATACATCATACCGCATCAAAACCAATGAATACCAAATAAAAAGTGAAACCCCCAAAACTGCAGAATATGAACACTTTCAAACCCCATAGGAATTTACAACAATAATACGAATTTTGATCCTAACTACAAATTTGTTGAAATGCATTTCTTCAATTCATTCTTCCTGGAATATCGACTGTTCAAAATTTTTAGTTCATAAGGAAGTGAGTTAAACACACTGATTGCTCTCACAATACTAATTTTACCACTGACTGTCTTGAATCTTATAGGCACTTGGATACTTTTGTTCCTAGTGATGCTTTTTGGTTTCATAAATTCATTTTTGAGTACGTCATAATGATATTTCAGTGACTCAAATGAAAAAATTATAAAAGCACTGCCGTGAAGTCAGGAGCTTTTGAGCGCTCGTACATCCACCTTGTAGGTAGATTCGATATCCAGTTTTAGAAATGAATTGAAGGAATTTTCGACAGCTGTCAAAAAAATTCTCAAACTTAGGCGAAACTCCAGACTTCATGTCAGTGCTTCAGCTGACCAATTTTTTTTTTCGATGATTCGCTTGAATTTTCTACGGTATCTATGGTCTTGGTGATGCTATCTGGACAAAACTTCGCACCTAGTTTGAATACATTATCATTCAGCTAGGTGTAAAATTTCATTTCAATCCAATCAGTAGTTTCGGCATTATCAGGAAAAAAATATTTTGAACCGCCATATTTACGGAACCCCAAGTCTAATTCTGCTATTTGATGAACATGACCGCGACATTTGCGATCAAAATCTACCCTGAAAATGTTGCTTTAATATATCATTCTCGATTAAAATACAGAATTTTATCTCGATCGAATCCGTTGTTTCGAAATTATCGAGAAAACAAAATTTCGAACGTCCGTATTTACGGAACCCCTAGTATAATTCTGCTCATGGATGAACGTGAACGCGACATTTCAAATCCACACCTATCCTGAAAATTTCAAGTTCTTAGGACTTTCCGTTCGGAAGTTCTGATTTTCTATAGCTTCTATGGTTCTGGTCATGCAATCTGGAGAAATGTAGCTTGAATATATCATTCTCCATTAGTAAAATGTGTGTGGAATCTTTAGATATACAACCCGTTGTTTTCGTTGCTCCCGAATAATTAATAATTTCGTGAAGTATATTCAAGTAAAATTCGAATTTTTCACTATAAATAGTGTTTATAATAAAGGTGTATCGAAGTTTGATATAATCAGCTGTGCCAACAAGGGGATTTTACGATCACGGTAGGAGGTTGCATAGTTTCAGTTATCTGTTATCTGTATTCATTCGGTTATCTCCCTGCTGTTTTTGTCGACCCTTTCGATTTGAATCGCACAGGCGGTCCATACCCGCTACGATCTTGCGTCATGTCTGATGTAGAAAGATTGGTGAAATTATTCAGGGATGAGTTGAATAAGCAAACCAACATATTGAAAGGAGATCTATCCAAGATTGAGGAACGTATCAGGGTAGAGGCAGAAATTACTAGGGAGGAGATCTCGTCACTTCGGGATCGTGTTTCTGGATTGGAGGATCAGGTTGTGCTGCTGGAGCGTCGTCTGCGCAAGAACAACATCATAGTTTCTGGTCTCGGCGTTGATTCAAGCGATGTTGTTTCCTCGACTATTTCCGGGATAAACAGTCTTCTTGGCCTGGATCTTACTGTAAGAGATATCAATAACGTATATCAGCTTGGAAAAAAGAAATCATCGCCCATCAAAGTTGAATTTGTGTCTATCCTCTCGAAATCACTGGTCGTGAGTAACAAGAAAAAACTCAAAGGAACTTCTGTCTACATTGACCACGACCTCTGTGCTTCCGATAGGGAATCAGATAAATTATTGCGACAGTATTTGAAGGAGGCTAAAAGGAGAGAGAATAAAGCTTTTATAAAGAACTCTGTCCTTTACGTTAATGGTCAGAGGTTTACGTCACACGATCTGAGATATAAGGGATTGGAGGCGCAGGTGATCCTGCACGAGTCTCGGGGACAGGAACTGGATGGTGTGTCTTCTGCTGTTCCGGATTTGAATATTGCTGCTGGGAGGATTGACATTGCTGGTACTCCCGGTGCTTCCGATGTTGTGACCTGTGCGCGGGGGCAGTTAACGCAGAGTGTTGGTGTTGCTGATTTTGCCTGCGGTGATTCGAGTAAGCAGAGTGGGGTTCTCGAGGGCTCAGACGGAGTTGTGCGTGATCGAGTGAAGTCCTTGGATGCTTCAACTTCAAGGTCTCTTAGAAGCTATAAATCTACAGCAAGGAAATAGTCCGGTCACTTTTTGTTATTGATTGTATTTTTGTTTGTTTTTTGCTGTTGCTTGTGATTTTGTAATCGATTTCGAATTTTTGTTATTGAAATGAAATTAGCTCATTTAAATGTGCGTTCTTTGATTCCTAAGTTGAGCGATTTCTTCGGTATTGTAAGGGAGAACCAACTTGATGTGGTGGGAGTGTCCGAGACTTGGCTTGATGGGAGTGTTGAGTCGGATGGCATAAGACTTGACGATTACCTTTTGGTCCGCAGAGATAGAGAGTATGGTAGAGGTGGTGGAGTATGCTTGTATGTCAGAAATAGCTATGCGTTTGAGGTGCTTGATCTTGATGTTCTCTTGGAGGGCCCACTGGAACACATATGGATTCGAATGAAGGTCAAGGGTATTACGTTGATTGTTGGAGTCGTATACAGACCTCCTAACAGAAAAGGCAGGCAGTCGAGTGTCAATACTTTTATCAGGGATGTTGACAAAATTTTGAGTTATGTGTGTCCTATGGCTGATCATGTTCTTTGTATGGGTGATGTCAATGTCAATCTAGCTGTAGATTCTCACCCTTTATTGGATTGTTTCTCCTCGTATGGACTTTCCCAGTTGATTGGGGAGCCGACGCGCGTGACACGGACATCTAGTACTCTCATTGATCCCATTTTCACTTCCTGTCCTGTCCATCTTGTCACAGGAAACGGCGTTATAAATACTGATCATATCAGCGATCACAGCCTTGTGTATGCCGTGGTTGCATTGAAAGCCGCCGGGGGGCCTCCAAAATTTGTAACTTATAGAGATTTCTCAGGATTTGACCGAGAACGGTTTCTCGGGTCGCTTGCTTCCAGGCCGTGGAATGGATTCCTGATGGAACCAAATATAAATAAAAAAGTATCACTATTTTCTAATTTTCTCTTGACTTCCTATGATGAATTTGCGCCGATTGTTAGAAGAAGGGTCTCGAAGCCCAAGGCCCCTTGGCTTACTGATACGGTGAGGGTTCTCATGAAAGCACGCGATGGAGCTCTAAGACGCTTCAAGAGGACTGGCTTGGATTGTGATTGGGCTGGTTATAAAAAGCTTCGTAATGAGACCCTGATGGAGATTCGGAAGTGTAAAAAACAATTCTTATTTCGGTCGTCTCAGGGTAGTTCTGCTGATGTATGGCGTGCTGTGCGTACGCTTCACGTTGCAGGTTCCCGTGATAGGCATTTACCCAGTACCTTTTCAGACCCAAATGAAATAAATGACTATTTTTCTAAGTTCTGTGGCGTTACGGGAAACGAAAGGTGTGCTGAGACTTCAGACTTCTATGACAGCCATTTATTTGACGGATTACTCCGTTTTAGATTCACTATAGCCAGTCTTCAGGATATACGGGGTGTTTTGAGCGGCCTCAAAACTAACGCTGTTGGAAGTGATGGTATTTCCCTGAGGATGATCCTTTTGGCGGCCCCGATTATTGAGCCCTATATCCTCCATATTGTCAATAGTTGTATTTCAACGAATATTTTTCCAGCTTCATGGAAGCATGCGGTGGGTCACCCAATTCCGAAAGTTCATAATCCGACTGGGGTGTCTGATTTGAGAATTATAAGCATTCTTCCTTTGCTCTCTAAGATCCTTGAAAGAGTGATGTATGACCAGATTTATGATTTTTTCGAGTCCAACAAGCTGTTTCCCTCCTTTCAGTATGGATTCAGACGATTTCACAGCACAGTGATGGCGTTGGCATCTGTGACGGACGATATCTTCAGGGCTCTCGACCGTGGCGATATTATGGTTCTCCTTCTTCTTGACTTCTCGAAAGCATTTGATACGTTAAATCATCGCTTAATTCTTTCGAAACTCAAATATTACGGATTCGACAGAGCTCCGGTGTCTCTTGTCAAATCATTCCTCTCTAACAGAAGTCAAGAGGTGAGGGTGGACGGTGTTGCTTCGCGTGTTGGTGCCATATTGTCGGGGGTGGCGCAGGGTTCAATTTTAGGCCCTCTACTTTTTATAATTTACACCATTGATTTGTTCTGCTCCCTTCAGTTCGCCGATCCTGAATGCTATGCTGATGACACCCAGCTTAAGTTCAGGTTTTCGCCCGATAACATTCACTTGGCTTCCCACCGTGTTAGTAGTGATCTTTCCGCTGTGAATCGATGTGCTCTCAGTCATAACTTGGTTCTGAATCCATCTAAGAGTAAGATCATCATATTTGCGAAGGAAGGAGAGTATGAAAGTATTAGAAACAGTCTTGATGTTTCTGTAGGTGGCATACCAATACCTGTGTCGGATTGTGTAAGGAGTTTGGGATTGAAGTTGGATAGGCACCTGAATTTCACCGATCATGCTTCTGGTTTGGTTCGTTCTGCATTTTGTCGCTTGAAGCTGATCTATGCATCAAGGGGTTTCCTCACTTTTTCGTTGAGGAAGCGCCTTGCTGAGTCGTTGGTGCTGTCATTGCTGAATTACTGTGATGTTGTGTATTTCCCCTGCCTGAGCCATCACTATAAGTGTAGAATTCAGTACATCCAAAATTGGTGCTGCCGGTTCATCTTTGGTCTGAGGAAGTTTGACAGGGGAGTTTCCCGGAGAATTAATGACCTTGGCTGGCTTCGGATGGAGAATCGTTTCAGGTTACATATGGGCTGCTTTGTTTTCAGGCTGTTGAAGCATCCATCTCCGCCTGATCTTAGAAATAAATTTGTAGCTAGACATAGCGTTCACAGTCTGAACATAAGATATCCTCATGCGCTGACCATCCCTCACCATCGGACGGCAAGGTTCAGGAAAAGTTTTTCTTTCAATGCAATTATTATATTTAATGAGTCTCGAGCTGATATTCATCGCGAGACCTTCCGTTCCTTCAAGTCTAGGTTGGGGATGAGTCTGCTCGGGGATCAGTAGGCATGTTTTCATTTCCGCCGCATTAATCTTGGCTCCTGGTTCGCTGATTTTTTTTTGTTGTTGTTTATGTAAATTATTTTTCAGAGCTGTTACTTTTTATTTAGGGTTATTTCGGGTTGTATATGATATATTTTATAAAGGTATGAACTTTCGGGAGGTTAAGTGTAAGAGTAGCCTACTGGCTAAACTTCGCCTCTCGAGAGCTCAATTTATTGGTAAAAAAAGTCGTTAATAAATAAATAAATAAATAAAAAAAATTTCGTCACGATCGAATCTGTAGTTTCGAAATTATTAAGAAAACTCAATTTCAAACGACCATATTTACGGAACCCCTAGAATAATATTGCTCATAGATGAACGTGATCACGACATTCGAGATCCACACCTATCCTGAAAATTTCAAGTCCCTAGGCGTTTCCGTTCGAAAGTTACAATTTTCTATGTTTTCTATGGTTCTGGTCATGCGATCTGAACAATTTCATATGTAGCTTGTACACCTCATTCTCCATTCTAGTGCAAAATTTCATCTCAATCAAATCTGTAGTTTCCAAGTAATCAGGAGAACAAAACTTTGAACGACCATATTTACGGCACCCCTGGTGGAATTTGGCCCATTAACGAACTTAACCGAGGCATTCGGGAATTGAACCCACACTGAAAATTTCAAGTCTCTAGTTTGTTCCGTTCGAGAGTTATCCTGCTTACGGCACATTTTCAGCTCAAAATTCGATAAATACAGACATCGTGACGAAATGATATAGCCCTCGTGTAAGTAGTACGAGCGCTCAAAAAGTTGTTCCATTGTCAAAGGTCTGTTACGAACATTCTCATTGAGCGCTCGTACTACTTACACGAGGGCTATATCATTTCGTCACGATGTCTATATTTTTCGAATTTTGAGCCGAAAATGGTCTCAATCGACTATGTTCGACTCACTGATGACGAAACCTTCGGAAAATTCGAGTCTGTCCGTCCGGCCGTCCGTAAGCACGATAACTCTCGAACGGAACAACCTAGAGACTCGAAATTTTTAGTGTGGGTTCAGTTCCCGAATATCTCGGTTGAGTTCGTCAGTCCGGCCGTCCGTAAGCATGATAACTTTCGAACGTAACGACCAATTTCAGTGTGGGTTAAGTTCCCAAATCCCGCAGTTGGGTTCGTTGGGCAAAATTCGACCAGGGGTTCCGTAAATATGGCCGTTCGAAATGTTGTTCTCCTGATAACTTCGAAACTACAGATTCGATCAAGATGAAATTGCACTCAAATGGAGATTGACATGCGGAATTTTGTCCAGATCGTATAACCATCAGAACCATAGAAACCATAAAAAATGATAACTTTCGAACGGAAAGGCCTAGGGACTTAAAATTTTCAGGATAGGTATGGATCTCCAATGTCGCGGTCACGTTCATCAATGAGCAAAATTTGACTAGGGGTTCGGTTATATGGCGCTTCGAAATATTTTTTTCCTGAAAATTTCGAAACTACTGATTTTGCACATAGATGAAGAATAATATATTCAAACTAATTGCGATTTCATCTAGATCTCATTACCAAGACCATGGATACCGTAGAAAATTCTAGCGAACTATCAAAAAAAATGGACTTAATCGATAAGGTTCGACTCTCGACTGATGACGAATCCGTTGGAAAATTCAAGTCTGTCTGTCCGTCCGGCCGTATACACGATAACTCTCGAACGGAACGCCCGAGAAACTTCAAATTTTCAGGTTTTTGGATTGCATTTCCAAGACCCTACAAAATTCTAGCGAATTATCGAAAAACCAAGAAACTTTAAATTTTCAGGGTAGGTTCGAATCTCGAATGCCGCGGTTGAGTTCGTTATTGGGCAAAACTCGATCAGGAGATTCGATAGTGACGAAATTTAGTATTTCAATGGAAAATGATATATTCAAGCTTCATTTATTCCAGATCGCATAACTAGAACAATTTCAAATTCCAACGAATTATTGAATAAAAGTCCTCTGTAACAGCTGACTCGGCATAATTGACAAAGAGGTACTGTCAAAAATTTCCTCGATTGGTTTTTAAAACTGGAAAATGCGAATTTACCTACAAGGTGAATGAACGAGCGCTCAAAAGCTCCTGATTTCACGGCAGTGCTTTTTGAGCGCTCGTACTACTTACACGAGGGCTATATCATTTCGTCACGATGTTTGTATTTTTCGAATGTTGAGCCGAAAATGGTCTCAATCGACTATGATCGACTCACTGATGACGAATCAGTCGGAAAATTTGAGTCTGTCCGTCCGTCCGGCCGGACGTAAAAACGATAACTCTCGAACGGAACAACCTAGAGACTTGAAATTTTCAGTGTTGGTTCAGTTCACGAATGCCTCTGTTGAGTTCGTTAATGGGCCAAATTCCACTAGGGGTTCCGTAAATATGGCCGTTCAAAGTTTTGTTTCCCTGATTACTCGAAAACTACAGATTTGATCGAGATGAAATTTGGCACTTAAATGGAAAGTGAGGTGTTCAAGCTACGTGTGAAATTTTGTCCAGATCGCATGACAAGAACCAGAGAAACCATAGAAAATTGTAACTTTTGAACCTAAACGCCTAGGCACTTGAAATTTTCAGAATAGGTGTGGATCTCAAATGTCGTGATCACGTTCTTCTATGAGCAATATTATTCTAGGCGTTCCGTAAATATGGTCATTCGAAATTTAGTTTTCTTGATAATTTCAAAACTACAGATTCGATCGTGACGAAATTTTGTATACTGATGGAGAAATTCATATTCAAGCTACATTCCTCCAGATCACATGACCAAAACCATAGAAACCATAGAAAATCATAACTTTCGAACGGAAATGCCTAGGGACTTGAAATTTTCAGGATAGGTGTGGATCTCGAATGTCGCGGTCACGTTCATCAATGAGCCAAATTAGACTAGGGGTTCCGTAAATATGGCCGTTCGAAATATTGTTTTCCTGATAGTTTCGAAACTACTGATCGGATTGGAATGAAATTATGCAACTAGCTGAGGAATAATGTATTCAAACTATGTGCAAAATTTTGTCCTGATTGCATCACCAAGACCATAGATACCGTAGAAAATTCTAGCAAATTATCGAAAAAAAAATTGATCAGCTGAAGCACTGACATGAAGTCTGGAGTTTGCCTGAGTTTCAGAATTTTTCCTGCCTTCACGGCAGTGCTTTTCGTAATTTTTTTTATTAACTATCTTCAAAATCAAAAAAGGTTTTTTAACAGATTCAAACAGTTAGAGTAAGCTCCTCCCCATGCAATAATTCCATAACTTATAATACCATGAAACCGTGCATAATAGAGCATTCGAAGAACCTCACCTGGCATTATTCTAGCGAGTTTGTGGAAAATAAAAACCATGTATTTCGTTTTTTTTCAGCAAATATTCGATATGCTTTTCCCATCTCATGTTACTATCAAAGATTATCCCCAAGTACCGGACTGTGTCTACCCTTGTTATTAGTTTTCCATCTAAATTAATATTCAAAAACCCCGGTACGCTATTGCAGTAATTCCCAAATGTTACGTAGACCGTCTTATCGATGTTCAGAGAGAGTTCGTTTGACGACAACCAAGCGCTTATTTCTTTCAGATATTCATTCATATTGTCTTCGACTTCCTTCCAACTATTACCAGCAGTTAACATCATTGAGCGCTCGTACTACTTACACGAGGGCTATATCATTTCGTCACGTTCAACTCACTGATGACGAATCTGTCGGGCAAATTCGAGCCTGTCCGTCTGGCCGTATACACGATAACTCTCGAACGGAGACACTTAAAAACTTGAAATTTTTAGGTTAGGTTCGAATCTCAAATGCCGCGGTTAAGTTCGTTCTTGGGCGGAATTCGACCAGGGGTTCCGTAAATATGGCCGTTCGAAATTTTGTTGTCCAGATTACTCCAAAACTGCTGATTCGATCGAGGTGAAATTTGGCACTCAGATGGAAAATGGCATGTTCAAGCTACATGCAAAATTTCGTCCAGATCGCATAACCAGAACCATAAAAAATTATAACCTTGTAATGGAAAGACCTAGGGACTTGAAATTTTTGGAATAGGTGTGGATCTGGAATGTCGCGGTCATTTTTATCAATGAGCAAAATTAGACTAGGGGTTCCGTAAATATGGTCGTTTGAAATTTTGTTTTCTTGATCATTTCGAAACTACGGATTTGAGCGTGACGAAATTTTGCATTTAAATGGAGCTACATTTTTTCCAGATCGCATGACCAGAACCATATTATTATTATTATTATTATTAAATTAATAACAAGAGCTGAGACTATGACTTTCATGCTCAGAAACAAAAAATTAATTTACAGCACGTAAGTAGTAAGTTAAGAAAAATATCAAGAAAATATACACAAATCCAAGCACTCATGAGGCACCAAGTGGGCAAAATCCATGTGAATCGAATCTGTTCTTGAAGGCGTTCACACTGGGAGCACAAACCACGTCTGCAGGAATCCATTTCAGGCTTCGAGGCGACGGAAGTCAAGCTTATTGGACGGTAGTTATTAGGGCACAGTTTGTCCCCTCTCTTGAAGACAGGGGTGACCGACGCCTGCAGCCAAGAAAGAGGCAACTGCCCAGATCGAAAGGACGCAGTGAAGATCGCAGCCAATGGTTCACAAAATGAGACCGCACACCTTCTCAGAAATCCAGCAGTGACCCCGTCCATACCAAGGGATGAGTCAGTCTTCAGAGCAAGAAGATGGTTCATTACAGATTCAGGAGTTGGTTGAACTGAATTCAAATCGAACGGACAACGCTCACACCTGATATTGGGATATGGTCCGTCTGGTTCATCTGCGAAGGAAGTAGCGAAGGACTCTGCCAAAACATCAGCTGACTTCTCAGGGCTATCGAAAGTCACGCCATCGCCACCTCTGACCAATGGTGTAGATGTCTTCGTACTTAAAGAATTTCTTCCTATTTCCAGATGACACTATTCCGTTCTCGAAACGCCTCTTGGCATCATCGATAGCCGCCGACATATGATTAGAGTATTTTCGGTGTTCACCGTAAGAATTTTGTGTCCTGCATCTCATATACCTCTGCCATAATCTTCATTTATGTCGAATCATATTACGAATTCCGTCGTCTATCCAGGGCCTAGATGAATTTTCTTCAACAATCTTCGACCTAGTATTGTCCTCAACGGCTGACGAGACAACACCGGTCGAAGTCACTCCACATCTCCTCGACGCTCAGGTCACTGAATCGCTTATCCCAATCGACAACCGAGAGAGAAACACCATAATTCATAGAAAATTATAACTTTCGAACGGAGAGGCCTAGGGACTTGAAATTTCCAGGGTAGGTCTGGATCGCGAATTTCGCGGTCACGTTCATCAATTATCAACATTAGACCAGAGGTTCCGTAAATATGGCCGTTCAAAATATTTCTGATGAAGATGAAGAATATTCAAACTACGTGAGACATGTTGTCCAAATCGCTTTACCAAGACCATAGATACCGTAGAAAATTGAAGCAAATTATCGAAAAAAAATCACCTAAAGCACTGCTTGAAGTCTGGAGTTTCGCCTTAGTTTGTTTCTAAAACTGGACATTGCGAATCTACCTACAAGGTGGATGAACGAGCGCTCAAAAGCTCCTTACTTCACGGCAGTGCTCTTCAAAATGTTTTTTTAGCTGTAAAATTAAAGGAAGAACTCACATTTGGTGTCCCCTGGAAGACATTGTGAATCTTCCCTTTTCAGTTTCGCTTTTACGAACTCGGAATAACTCTTGCAAAAATTCATATCGATGTTCTCAAATGGAGCCACACAAATATCCTTCATCTCGAAGTTCAATTTCATTTCAAGAATGAGTTATAAACTTTGACTGAATTTATGTTTTCAATACTCGAGCAATTCCTGATCGAAAACTTAGTGGTGTTTGAATGAAGTGAAATGATTTTTGGGCATTCATTAGATACGCTTCGTTGATGTGAAACTTCCTCGTTTATAATGTTTTCTCCATTAAAGTAATTAGAGCAACGTTCTGGGCTCTGCTTGTTAACATTTTTCCCATGATGTCTGATTTTCTTCAACTTGAATTTGGTGTTCGAAAAATCATGACGGAGTCGTGGATTTGGACCCGAAATGAGTGAAATGATATAATTTATAATTGATGATATTGAACTTTTTTGCATTATTTGTGTTAGCATCAACCTACCTCTATATCCGAAAGTTTCTTTTTGAGCGCTCGTACTACTTACACGAAGGCTATATAATCTCGTCACGATGTCTGCATCTTTCGAAGTATGAGCCGAAAATGGTATCAATCGACAAGGTTCGACTCACTGATGACGAATCCTTCAAAGAATTCGAGTCTGTTCGTCTGTACGGCAGTATACACGATAACTCTCGAATGGAACCTCCTAGAGACTTGCAATTTTCAGTGTGGGTTAAGTTCCCAAATGCCGAGGTCAAGTTCGTTGATGGGCAGAATTCCACCAGGGGTTGCGTAAAAAGAGCCGTTCGAAATTTTGTTTTTCTGAGTACTCCGAAACAACACATTCGATCGGAATGAAATATTGCACCCTGATGGAGATGGATGTGTATAGATCGCCTGACCAAAACCATAGAAAATTATAACTTTGTAATGGAAAGACCTAAGGACTTAAAATTTTCAGCATAGGTGTGGATCTCGAATGTCGCGGTCACGTTTATCAATGAGCAAAATTAGACTAGGGGTTCCGTAAATATGGTCGGTTCAAATTTAGTTTTCTTGATTATTTCAAAACTACGGATCTGATAGTGACGAAATTTTCTATTTTAATGGAGAATGATATATTCAAGCTTCATTTTTTTCAGATCGCATGATCAGAACCATAGAAACCATAGAAAATGATAACTTACGGATGGAAAGGCCTAGGGACTTGAAATTCTCAGGATATGTTCGGATAGAGAATTTCGACGTCATGTTCATCAATGAGCAAAATTAAACTAGGGGTTCCGTAAAAATGGCCGTTCAAAATATTTTTGTCCTGATAATTTCTAAACTATTCATTGGATTGAAATGAAATTTTGCACATAGATGAAGAATAATGTATTCAAAGTACGTGAGGAATGTTGTCCAGATCTTATTACCAAGACTATAGATACCGTAAAAAATTCAAGCGAATAATCGAAAAAAAAATTTGTCACCTAATGCACTGACGTGAAGTTTGGATTTTCACCTCAGTGAAATTTATGAAATTTTTTTGAGAGCTATCAAAATTTTTCAATTGGTTCCTAAAACTGGATAATGCGAATCTACCTACAAGGCGGGTGAACGAGCGCTCAAAATCTCCCTACTTCACGGCAGTGCTTTTCATCGATTTATTTGTTTACAGTTCCTCCATTTTTGATTCTATCGAATTGTTTGAGATTATGATCTCCTGAAAAAATAATCAGATTTTCTTTGATAGTTCCTTTAGCTCGTTGAATCTGAAAAATGGTAGCATGAATCCGAATTTATGTAAGAATCCTAAAATGTTTGGAGGACTTACTGCTGCCCTGGCAATAGAGCCTACATGAAGAGTGTTGATTCTGTAAGCCATAACGATAATTTTGAATCAAATTGGAAGAGTTGAATTTACATAATTATATTTCACATTGACTGAATCTGAAATGACAATTCAAATGTGTTTTGTCAGATTTTCGTTACCACGGACATTCCTCGAATTTAGTCGGTAATAATAGCGAACTAATCTATGGAAAGTATAACGTTTGGACAAATTTGACTTAGTGATATACATACCTACATGAATATATTACATGGAGAAAAGTATAATATCTTAAAAAACTTGCTCAATACATGACATTTCAAGTTCCGACCTGGACCTGTATACAAATAAAACAATATACCTTCAAATAAAACAATATGCAAATAAAACAATAAGTATGAGTTGAAGAAGGAATAGAAGTCAATGTAAGACGTGGAAATGTTCGTTGATGTTTATGGGATCGAAAACCGAATTTGAGATTGAAAACTATCATCGAATGTTCAAGAAGGTTATTACCGAATTGCAATTTTTGTTACCTAGTAGAAAGTTAGCTAGAAAGAAAGTTAGAAATTTTGAAACATGTCACCATTTATGTTTCAGCATTCTTTCAATTCATTACATTCTGGAATTTAAGGCATGTGGAAAAATGGACCTTTATTTCCGAGTTTTGAATTCCTTCTCCCAAAAATATAAACTGCGAATGTTACATGATGTATATTTTTTAACCTTTTCAAAAGGTTGAAAATGAATGATCAACCAAGATTTACCTGACACGGTCACTTATAATGTTGAGATACACTATACACCTTAAAAAATAACCGTCGTTTTCAAATTTTGGGAGAGGAATTCCGATAGCTTTTACACTCGCTCTTACGTGATTTCAGATACCTCTCGCTTTGTTTACCGATCCATGGTCGAATCGGTTGGAACGAATCGAATTAGGTTACCGAGCAGCTTGCATTTCATCCAATAAAACACTTTACGAGGTGAATTCGTAGAAAGGGAAAAAGGATAATTGGAGAAACAAATAAAACTTTTCTACGGTCTGACGCATCTCAAGGCCTCGGAGCAAAATCCGAATGATAGATTGCAACAACTCTTCACTGACATTCAGAAAGGCCGTTGCCAATGATATTGACCAAATCGGTTTATTTTCACGGATTGTTTTGTAAAGTATTCACAGATTGATTCTGATCAGAGCCAAGCTCATTCATTTCAATTAATGTCAGACTTACGAAAAGCTATAGATGGTCTCCTATTTATAATGCAATTCATTGCATTATGAGCTGTAACTTTTTGTTTACTGTTTAATGTTTATATCCCGACTCTCCTACCCCTCATGAGCACAGAGCTTGTGAGAGTAAGAAGATTCCGGTTGTGTTTGGCTAGACTTTGTTACTGTGTCCTTACTCCACCTGAGCACAGCACCATTAATTGTTTTCCCAACAGTGGATGGTAGAGCCGCACTCCAAGTCAGAAAATGTCTTTCCCAACTGGAGGATTCGAATCCGGGATCATTCGATCACGAGCCAACCGCGCTAGCCACTACACTACGGCCCACAACTGAACCGAGAATTTTAGTATGTCGAGTTATTTGAAGCTCATCGTATCTAAATGATGCATTTTGGCTGCAATGAAGTCCTCCTAAAATATACGTAATCATTGTTTTTGAGCGCTCGTGCTACTTACACGAGTGCTATATCATTTCGTCACGATGTCTGTATTTTTCGAATTCAATCGACAGAGTTCGACTCACTGATGACGAATCCGTCGAAAAATTCGAGTCTGTCCGTCCGGCTGTATACACGATAACTCTCGAACGGACGGTCCTAGAAACTTGAAATTTTCAGGGTAGCTTCGAATCTCGAATGCCGCGGTTAAATTCGTTATTGGGCAAAATTCGACCAGGGGTTCCGTGAATATGGCCGTTCGAAATTTTGTTCTCCTGACTACTTGTTCAAGATATATGCGAAATTTTGTCCAGATCGCATTACCAGAACCATAGAAACCATAGAAAATTTGTCACCTAATGCACTGACGTGTAGTCTTGAGTTCCACCTTAGTTTTTTTTGACAGCTTTAAAAAATTTCTTGGATTGGTCTCGAAAACTAGAAAATGTGAATCTACCTACAAGGTGCACGAACGAGAGCGCAAAAGCTCCAGACTTCACGACAGTGCTTCTTTTAATTTTCGAGTGCTTAAATCGTAACGTAAGTCAGAATCTTTCTATCTCAGCGGTGGCTGACTTATACTTGGAGGAAAGACCACTTAGTTTCCAAGTTTTCCTTTCATTTCAATCGTTGGACCACATTCTTTGTATTTATGAAAAGAATCTGAAGAAAACTTGGAACTAGTCGTTGCCACTCCCATATTTTAGTCAGAATCCTAACTTGCCTCTGTAATTTAACGGTTAAATTCTCCAATCAGTCAATTGCCTCCGTATGATAAATATGAAGTTTTGTGATACCTACTAACCTCCGGAATTATAATTCAATGTTTTGAGGTGTTTCGGTCAACTCTTCCTAGCCATCCTGACCAGAATTGAAGGCGACTTATGCACCGTTGCTGAATCAACGGATATCATAATCTTTTCCCGTGGGATCTCAAAACCAGAGAGACAACGCTTGTTCTGGGACCCTACACAAGATATAATGCTTTTTGCTATCAAGCGCCGCGCCGTCGAGAAGGTCCATTGAATAGGACTATGTACATATCGGAGATAAGTCTAGGCGCAGTTCATACTGACGCTAGCCGTACACGGTCAATATTAATAATATTATTGAAGCATAGATATTAATCAATATATTGAACGTACAAAGAGTAAATTGAAACAACAATATTGCTCAAAAGCTAAAAAATTTTCAAGAAATTTGCTTTGAAATATAAACACTTCTCTAGGTTATATTTATGTTTCATTTCTATACTATGATGGAATTGAACTACAATTTTTTGTTACCAGAAATAAAGCCTTGACTGGACTTTCAAGGCCTGCTTCGGTGTCAATAATTCTTGAATATAGCATACGTGATTTCGCATCAGTATGAACCGCGCCTCACACCTTTCTTTTCAACCAGTTTTGATAAGGCTAGAGTTTGTTCCTGAATAACTGCAAAATTTGAAACCCATTACCGCCTACTCTACTCAATTGGGTACACTAATATTCATGCTCAGTGATAGCTTAGTGCACCTATGTATTTCCTAAAAATTGAATTTAAATCGACCCATAAAAGGTCGATTACATGGAGCGAGTTTACAAGCTGCTAGTGAGCGAATTTGGAAGCTGCTAGTGAACTTGCCCGTTGTAATCATGTTCACCAGCCAACTAGCAGATTGTAAACAATCTGCGAGTAGAGTTAAAAACTGGGCTACTTTACTCGCTAATCGCTGGCATTTTGGATTGTAAGCTAGTAAACTAGCCGCGTGTGATCATAGTTTCTAGTAAACTATCTACTCGTTGGTTCCGGCTTTTAACTGTCTATACAGGGTGTTCCTAAATTGGAGATACAAACGAAGATGGGATATTCTTCAAGTAATTTTAAGAAAAAAAAGTCCCATAAACATGGAATCGCAAACGTTTCGTTTTCGAGATACAGGGTGTTTAAGTAAGAATTTTTTTCAAAATTTTTCCTCATAGTATTTACACTTTACAAGATATTCAACTGAAATTTGGCATAGATATTACAATTGAGAGTTCACACCATGTGACATGCCAATTTTAATAGCAAATCTACAGGGTGATGTTGTTTCTGGAACACTGTCTCCTGTTTTCAATTTGAAAAAATGTGAAAAGCAGCATTGTTGTTTTACTAAACTGTATGGTCTCTTCTAGTTTTATCGTATGAGCTACCGATGTCGAGAAAAAAATTTTGAACGATTTTCTCGAAATATGTACCCAGAAAAGTCCAAATTGTCATGAAAATTCAGTTAGTAAGCTGTGGTGAATTGATTCATTGTTGGTTTCGACACATCAAATTCAACTCTTACAGTTGAATATCTTGTGAAGTGTAGATGTTACGGGCAATGTAAATAATTGGGCATTGTTTATAATGCCCGGGCAATTTAAAGAGTGCCCAAAAGGATATGACAAAATGATAAATTATGTTGCAAATAAAACATTGCCCGGTCATTATGTATAATGCTAAAAGTCGAGTGGGCAATTTAAAAATAATTTTTATTCATATTTCTTATAGAAATAACAAATTTGTACATACCTTACTGACAAAGTAACAAACAAAAAATTACGAAAAGCACTGCCCTGAAGTCAGGAGCTTTTGAGCGCTTGTACATCCACCTTGTAGGTAGATTCGCATTATCCAGTTATAGAAATCAATTGAAGACATTTTCGACAGCTGTCAAAAAAATTCTCGAACTAAGGCGAAACTCCAGACTTCATGTCAGTGTTTCAGCTGACCAATTTTTTTTCGATAATTCGCTAGAATTTTCTACATCATCTATGGTCTTGATGATGCGATTTTGACAAAATTTCGTACGTAGTTTGAATACATTATTCTTCAGCTAGTTGTAAAATTTCATTTCAATCCAATCAACAGTTTCGAAATTATCAGGAAAAGAATATTTTGAACGGCCATATTTACGGAACCCCTAGTCTAATTTTGCTCATTGATGAACGTGACCGCGACATTCGCGATCCAAATCTACCCTGAAAATTTCAAGTTCCTAGTCCTTTCTCTTCGAAAGTTATAATTTTCTATGGTTTCTATGGTTCTGGTCATGCGATCTGGACAAAATATTGCTTTAATATATCATTCTCGATCAAAATACAAAATTTTATCTCGATCGAATTCGTAGTTTCGGTATTATCAGGAAAACAAAATTTCAAACGACTGTATTTACGGAACCTCTAGTAAAATTCTGCTCATTGATGAACGTGGACGCGACATTGCAGATCCACACCTATCCTGAAAATTTCAAGTCCCTAGGCGTTTCCGTTCGAAAGTTATGATTTTCTATGGTTTCTATGGTTCTGGTCATGCGATCTGGAGAAATTCAGCTTGAATATATCATTCTCCATTAGTATACAAAATTTCGTCACGATCGAATCTGTAGTTTTGAAATTATCAAGAAAACTAAATTTCAAACCACCCTAGTATAATTTTGCTCATAGATGAACGTGATCACGACATTCGCGATCCACACCTATCCCGAAAATTTCAAGTCCCTAGGCGTTTCCGTTCAAAAGTTAAAATTTTCTATGGTTTCTATGGTTCTGGTAATCATCTCGATCAAATCTGTTTCCAGATAATCAGGAGAACAAAACTTCGAACGGCCATATTTACGGAACCCCACCCCTGGTGGAATTTGGCCCATTAACGAACTCCACCGAGGCATTCGGGGACTCAACCCACTTTGAAAATTTCAAGTCTCCAGGTGGTTCCGTTCGAGAGTTATCGTGCTTACGGATGGCCGGACGGACGGACAGACTAAAATTTTCCGACGGGTTCGTCATCAGTGAGTCGAACTCTATCGATTGTGACCATTTTCGGCTCAAAATTCGAGAATTACAAACATCGTGACGAAATGATATAGCCCTCGTGTAAGTAGTACGAGCGCTCAAAATTGCTGTCAATTAATCAAAGTGCCCGAAGAAAGAATAGCGGTATTTATAATGACCGGTTAATGTGAGAAATTATCGTAAAATAATTAAAATTTATCAAATTGCCCAATTTTAATGGTCATTATTCATAATAACCAAGCATTATGAATACTGACCTAAATAATTACATTGCCCGTAACATAGATACTATGAGAAAAAAACTTGAAAAATATTCAAACTTCAACATTCTGTATCTCGAAAACGATACGTTTGCGATCCCATGTTTATGGAACTTTTTTTTCTTGAAACAACTTAAGGAATCTTCCCTCTTCGTTCGTACTTTCAATTAAGGAACACCCTGTATAATGTCGTCGGAAATAGTTCGTGTCGGAATAGTCCTCTTCTCTTATATTCCATAACAAATGGTACTGCTGGTAGATACTCAAAAATCGCACAATATAATTCACGTTCCACTTCATTTCATTCGTAATTAGACAACAATAAATGTCAAAAACGTATCCACAACGACAAAAACGCGTGTTTTTATTCGCGAACTTGTTGGCTTGTTAGCGAGTGGAATGTTTTGCGTGTAATCATGATTATCGCATGACTAAATACTCGCTCGCTTCTAAATTCGCTCACTAGCAGCTTGTAAACTCGCTCCATGTAATCGACCCTTTAGGAATTTTGTGAGCGGCCAGTTCAGTGGGGGGGGGGGAGGTGTAACGAAGCTAAATTGAAAGTATTTTTACAAAGAGCCTTCTGGAAGAGTTGAAATCTCAATTGGTAGAGAGATTGCCCTCTGTTGCCTGAGTTAACTGCTGCAGTGAATTTCGCTTCAGCATCAGCAACCTAGTCAGGAGGTGTCTTGTGGTCGAGGAAAATCGAGATAATACTCAGGAGGTCAGGAGTTTTGGCAAGAGTTCGGAAAAATTTGACCTTGCCTTGTAGGAAAAAGGCAGAGATCGTGTCGCAGGGTTTGATTAAGCTAGATAATTGCAAGGTTTTCAGTTGAGCTGAAGTTTGTACTTTTGAGAGTGAATAACATGTTTCAGATATCTTCAGGGTACTCATTAAACCTCAATGTCATGTAGGTAAGAGGATACATCAATATTATCTTTATCCTGATAACCTCAGTGTTTCCCTGTCAGAAAAAGTTTGACTCCCGTTTGCCTTCCAATTTCAGTTGTTACCACCATTGCTTTGTTCAAATTTCGGTTTATTCATCTTATTTCGTTTCAATCTGATGGATTGAAATTCGAATGCAAGTAAATTTTTCCATTATTCGTCAGGACAAAATAATTTAGAGTCCGATAAATCGTTTTTTGTGGCTGAGTATTGAAAAATGCAACAATAATGAGCTCAGAATTATTTCAATTCAGTTATTCCTTTCTGACAGAAAGTCGATAAGTAGAACTGTATTGAAATGTTACCCCTAGGGATAGATGGATTGATAACAATTTTATAGTTGAAAGAGTGAATTATTTGTTGCATGATTCTCGTTTGGATGTTCCCTCCACTCGTTCAAATTATATATTCTTCGATACTTCCACTGTGATTTAGTTGTCATTTCCATCTTCAAACGAAACATAATTTCTTGATATTTATAATGCGCTGGTATTAAAACGATTTCGAAGTGAACAATAATATCGGGGCATAGAAAAAACGTACGGGGAAATCCATAATTAAGTTGTTTCTTTTTGAGCGCTCGTTCTACTTACACGAGATATATATCATATCAGATTTTGAGCCGAAAGAGGTCTCAATCAACAAGATTCGACTCACTGATGACGAATCCGTCGGAAAATTCGAGTCTGTCCGTCCGGCCGGCCGTGAACACGATAAATCTCGAATGGAACGTCCTAGAAACTTGAAATTTTCAGGGTAGGTTTGAATCTCGAATGCCGCGGTTGAGTTCTTTATTCGGCAAAATTCGACCAAGGGTTCCGTAAACATGGCCTTTCGAAATTTTGTTCTCCTGATTACTTCGAAACTACTGATTCGATCGTGGTGAAATTTTGCACTCAGATGAAAGAATGACGTGTTCAAGCTACATGCTGTATTTTGTCTAGAACGCATGACCAGAACTAACGAAACCATAGAAAATTATAACTTTCGAACAGAAAAGCCTTGGGACTTGAAATTTTAGGATAGGTGTGGATCTCGAATGGTGCGGTCACGTTCAACAATGAGCATAATTAGACTAGAGGTTCCGTAAATATGATTTCTTGATAATTTTTAAACTACGGATTCGATCGTGACGAAATTTTGTATTTAAATCGAGAATGATATATTTAAACTACATTTTGTTCAGATCGCATGACCAAAACCATAGAAAACATAGAAAATTATAAATCTCGGACGCAAAGGCTTAGGGACTTGAAATTTTTAGGATAGGAGTAGATCTCGTAGGGGTTCCGCAAATATAGTCGTTTGAAATTTAGTTTTCTTGATAATTTCAAAACCACGGATTCGATTGTGACGAAATTTTGTATTTTAATTGAGAATGACACATTCAAGCTAAACTTGTTCCAGATCACATGACCACAACCATAGAAAATTATAATTTACGAACGGAAAGGGCTAGGGACTTGAAATTTTCAGAGTAGATGTAGATCTCGAATGTATCGGTCACGTTCATCAATGAGCAAAATTAGACTAGGGATTCCGTAAATATGGTCGTTTGAAATTTAGTTTTCTTGTGAAGAAATTTTGTATTTCAATTGAGAATGACATATTCAAGCTACTTTTTTTCCAGATCGCATGACCAGAATCATAGAAACCATAGAAAATTATAACTTTCGGACGCAAAGGCCTAGGGACTCGAAATTTTCAGGGAAGGTTTGCATCGCGAATGTCGTGGTCACGTTCATGAATGAGCCAAATCAGACAAGGGCCGTTCGAAATATTTTTTCCCGATACTGATTGAATTGGAATGAAATTTTGCACATAGATGAAGAATAATGTATTCAAACTACGAGCGATGTTTTGTCCACATCGCATTATCAAGACCATAGATACCGTAAAAAATTCTAGCAAATTATCGAAAAAAAATTCACCTAAAGCACTGACGTGAAGACTGGAGTTACTCCCTATTTGGAAATGTTTTGAATTTGTTTCTAAAACTGTAGAATGCGAATCTACTTACAAGGTGGATGAATGAGCGCTCAGAAGCTCCTGACTTCACGGCAGTGCTTCTTATAATTTTTGTCGAACTATCTTAACTAGCCTTTGTGTTTTCCGTAAACACTAAAAAATTATAATAAATACATAATTCTGTTTACTTATTCTAATTTTTGTGACATAAAAACCAATTATCGATGCGAAAGATAAAGGATTGCCATTTTATTTTCAGAGAATGGAACACATACGAAGAAAGTAACACAATCTGAATTGAAAAAGATGGAAAGAACTAATTTCGGCTACCCAATTCGAGTGAAACGAATTGCGGCTTATATTAGCGGTTAATTAAGCTTTACTCGAAAACAATGTTTTACCACAAAGGGTTCTCACCAGAGGACAAATAAATTATAACTTGGGCGAGTTGCCCCATTTATTACTGTTTAGAAGTCCTGGATTAGGGATTTCACCCACATATAAGTTAATTAACGGAATTTTCCTCTTGTTTTTATTTGTATATGTGTTGCATATTTGGTGAAATGATTTCAGTCTATCTCAGTGATGATGTGGAGATTCATATTCTTTATTCCTGCCATTAATTTCTTTTCCACGCGAAAGAAAAATACCCTTTGTGCGCTCTGAACAAGAGAAAACAAGAACATTTCGGCCGAATTCCGTCCGGCCCGTCCTTGTAAACACGATAACTCTCTGAAGGAGAGGCCCAGAGTTTTGAAAAAGTTCAGGGTACTCTTGAGGTCTGAATGATCTGGTCAGGTGAGTAAATGGGCCAAATCTGCCTAAGGGATTCGTTGGTATAACCATCAGAATTATGTGTTTCTCAAAAATTCGAAAAAGGCCGATCCCATCGAATTGGAACTTTGTAGTGAAGGAATGAATATATATCGATACGAAGGTTCATATAAAATTTAGTAAGGATCATGAGAACAAAAGATAGTAGAAGTGTAGTTCCCGGAAGGCATACCGCGCCATAACGACCCCAGTTAGAATAATAAGTAAGGATCATATTAAAAAATAAAAATTGAGAAAAGCACTGTCGTGAAGGCAGGAGCTCTTGAGCGCTCGTTCATGCATCTTGTAGGTAGATTCGCATTTTCCAGTTTTAGAAATCAATTGAAGGAATTTTCGAAAGCTGTCACAAAAATTCTGAAACTTAGGCGAAACTCCAGACTTCATGTCAGTGCTTTTGTTTGTTTGGACTCTCCAAGTCCAACCTGTAGCGTCCACGTCGTGGGGCAACGTCTCTTCGGAGGCGGCCAATAGCAGGCAATGGCACCACGGCAGTAATAATGTCAATGTCGTGGGACAGGTGACGCTGTGGGCATAAGATCGAATGTTGGGCAAAGAAGGCAGCCCCTTAATTTTTTTTTTTTTTTGTTTAGTCAGGGGGAATCCTCATGAACGAACTATCCCCGACAGATAGAACAGTGTGAGACTTCGTGTGAAGCACGACCTACTCTAACGTAACCTAACCTGCTGTTTTAGATTCCGGGCATTCATTACCTATTAACCTTTTGACTCTTCTTGTTCGTATGTCTATCACGATGTTTGTCGTGTGATAATTGTGTTACCTATGAATTTAAATTTCATAGGAGTCTCTTCTTCTGGATAATTTAAAGTGAGACTACTCAATTTCTGTTTCTACGTAGTTGATCTCTGGGTCTTTTGTGAAAGGTGGGTATCCTAACCGCATCTTCTGCGGGGTTGTAGTCAACAAGTCTTCTTAGCTCATCATTTGGGTGTTGACTTGCTTTTTCAAATATCTTCTCGGCCTTCTTTTTCAGGAAATCTGTGACAGTTTCCCATTCTAAGTCTCTGTTGATTTGTTGGTTTCTTACGAACCACGGCATATTCATTGCTGCTCTGAGCAATTCATTCTCTGTTGCTTGAATCTTCTTTATATGGCTATTGGCTGCATGGCCCCATGCCGCCGAGCCATATGTAAGTTGGGGTCTTGCAATTGACTTGATCATTCGTAGCTTTGTGCTTTGGTTCATTTGGCTTCTTCTTCCTAGCAGTGGGTAAAGTCTACTCATTGCTGAGTTTGTTTTATCCACTGCAAATTTTGTATGGTTTTTCCATGTTAGCCCTTTATCTAGTTTTACTCCTAGATATTTGACTTCATTATCCCATTTTATCTCTTCTCCATCTATGTGTAGATTGGAATTAATTTTAAGTCTCCGCTTCTGTAGTAGAATAGCTTGGCTCTTTTTGCTATTTATTTGAATTTTCCATTTAATGAACCATTCTTCTGAATCTTCTAGTGCTTCTTGCAGTGTGGGTTAGCAGACCTCACCTGCAAAACCCACAAGTAGCTATGGATTTACGTAGAAGAAATCTGCCCGAGGGCCAACGGCCGAGCGATCGGAACCCGGCCCTACTTGTGACGGACCTCGGGAGCATCCGGTCCGATGCCGACGCGCAGGCACCTCGAACAACTGAGGTTGCATGTTCAATTTGCGTACCCGTACGAGTGTTTTCCTCGACGAGAGGATTGGCCAACCACATGCGCACACACCTTGCCCAAGAAACGGTTCCGGATCCTTCGGGACCTGGGCCGTCTGGGGTCTTGGTGGCCGAGCAGAAAGCCAAGGCTTTGTGTGCATGTTATGTGAACCGAGTAGGGAGTTCACAACAAAGATTGGTCTCGAGGTGCACAGGCAACGAGCCCAGCCAGAGGCCGCGAATGAGGATATTAACATCGAACGTCGTCATAGGGGATACTCGCCCGAGGAGATGAAAATCGCCGCGGTCGAGGAGGCACACGCGATTGAGTAGGGCCGAAGCAGACTGGGCCAAGAGGTCCGGTTTATTAATGTCTTTCTGAGTCAGTTCTTCCCAGGAAGAACAATTGACTTATTGAGAGGCATGGGAAGAACCCCAGCCTATAGGGCTTTGTTGGAACAGGCCATCACGGAGTTGTCCTCCTCGGAGTCCCCTAGCCCGGGCTTCACTATTGGTGATCAGGAGTCACTCGGTGCCTCTATACCTAATGCGGACCAGTACCTTGAAGCGGCAAGGAGTCTATTGCCAAGGGTCAGAGAGTCCGACTATCCGGGCTCTCAAGCGCTGGTCGCATTAGCAGAACAGGTCGAGGCAGGCCTAGACACGTCAGGTATGATAAAGGCCTGCCTCAAAGCCATGATAACATCATATGGAAAACAAAAACGGAGGTACGTGAGAGAAAGAAGGGTTGTAACGCCTAGTGATAGTGATACTAGAAGGCGTAAGAAATCTGCGGACATGCAAAATCTCTTCAAGAAGAACATTTCCAGAGCCGCAAACGGATTCTGAACGGAGGGGATGAAACGTCTGATCCATCCCTCGAGGAAATGGTGAACCACTGGGAACCAGTGTTAACCGTTCCCTCAGCTCCAGTTCAGCAACACGAATCCCTGCCAGAACATCGGCAAAAATCTGCTACCGCTTCACCAATTAGTGAAAGCGAGATCAGTACGGTGAAAATTCCATACAACTCAGCTCCTGGCATTGATAGCGTAACATTCGCCATGTGGAGTAAAGTTCCACCAGCCCATAGGGCTCTCCTGTACAACCTCGTGTTGCATTTGGGATCATTTCCAGACCAGCTCTTAGCGAGCAGGACGATATTCGTCCCTAAGAAAACAGGTGGCGTAACACCTGCTGATTTTATGCCAATCAGCATAGCGTCTGTCATAGTCCACCAATTACATAAGATATTGGCGAGACGCATGGGGGCGGCAGGGGTAATTGACGAGAGGCAACGATGCCTAGAAGACGGTTGTGCCGAAAACATTTCGGTGTTGGCAGCCGTCCTACATCACGCCAGACAACATCTGAAAGAGCTGCATCTCTAGATGTGGTCAAGGCGTATGACTCCGTCAGCCATCAGGCAATAACATCCGCCATGACAGAGGCTGGAATACCTGAAGTGCTGGTCAGGTACGTGGCCGCCACATACTCAAGAAGTACAACTGTCTTGGAGTGTGACGGTAAAAGATCTCACGAGATCCCGGTAAGCAGGGGAGTTCGCCAGGGCGATCCAATGTCAGGCATTTTGTTCGCATTGGTGGTGAACAGGGTCTTGAGGGCGGTTCCTCCTCAAGTGGGGTACAGTGTCGGAGGCGATCCGATAAACGCGATCGCCTACGCAGACGACATTTGCCTTTTAACATCATCAAAGGTGGGCATTACCACGGCGCTCGGAGCTGCCGAGCGCGTTGCCTTACAACAAGGGTTCAGTTTCAAACCTAACAAGTGTGTAGCGACTTCATTAATACCATCAGGGAGAGTGCAGAAAATCAAAGTTCTCACCCGGGCACAGTTCCTGTTACAACATGGCGACCCCATCCGCCAACTCGGCCCTACGGAAGAGTGGCGGTACTTAGGAGTTAATATAAGCCCTCAGGGATTGGGAAAGAGCAGCCCCGCAATGGAGGTGGAACTCTTAAGGGTTTCACGAGCTCCACTTAAGCCGCAACAACGCCTTAAGATATTGCGTTGTTTTCTGGTACCCAGATATTATCACTCGTTTGTATTGTCTGGGTGCACCATGAAGGTCCTGAAGCAGCTGGACCTCCAGATTAGAGCGGCAGTAAGACGATGGGTGGGATTGCTTAAAGATACACCGCTCAGGTATTTTCACGCCTCTCTGAAAAATGGTGGTCTCGGGATTCCCGCATTCGCCATCATTATACCCGGTATCATCAGGGACAGACTGGCTCGCCTAAAGGAATCATCCTCGAAGGCGGCTAGATCTGTCTCGAATACAGATTGGGCCCAACATAAAATCGGTTGGGCCGAGAAAGTCCTGTCCATAGATGGTGACAGGATATACTCTGCAGAACAACGCAGACGGTACTGGTCTATGAGGTTATATACCTCTAATGATGGGTATGAGCTGAGGGAGAGTGAGAAGTCGACCGCTTCCACTCGGTGGATTGATGCTGGCAGCACGGGCATACCCGGAAGGGACTATCGCCAATATCATCACGTGCATGTTAACAGTCTGCCAACCCGAGTACGCACGACGAGGGGTCGGAGAACAGCCCACACGAACATAAATTGGAGAGCTGGGTGTACTAGCACCGAGACGGCAGCACACGTAATCCAGTGTTGCTTCTGCACTCATGGCGGAAGGATCATGAGACACGATGCCGTGTGCAAGACACTCTCTGGCTTCTTCAAAAATAAGGTGCATAACGAACCGCGCCTAGGAACATCAGAGGGCGTTCGTAAACCTGACCTGGTTGTCGTGAAAGAGCACGATGTGTGAGTCGTAGACACCCACGTCGTGTCAGGCGCGCAGCAGCTTGACCTGGTCCACAGTTTGAAGATCGGCAAGTATAATATCGATCCGGTTAAGGACGCAGTCGCCAGGCTGAATTGTAGGCCGGCCTCATCTGTGAGGGTCACATCATGCACTCTCTCCTGGCGAGGTGTATGGTCTCAACAGTCAGCAGATATGTTGACTGACGACTTGGGAGTACCAATTGGGCTTCTCAGTGGAATAACCACTGGGGTGTTGCAAGGGTCGTCCACGAACTGGACCCGGTGGAACCAAATAACATCAAGGGTTCTTAGTCTCAGAGACGGTGTCAAGTAGGGTGTTCGCGAGGGCAAATTACCCCTGGGCAACCTGCGCCCATAAGAGCTGAATTCGGTTGCAGGAAATTAAACCGTGGTCACTTCTTGTATTAGGAGTGGGAACTTTTAGTGAGTACTTTTTCCGTGAACTCGGGGGAAAAGTCTGCACACACCACCGTACAGCTATGGTGAAGGTCCGTAAATAGGATTTTTACCTATCTAAAAAAGCGATAATTCGCTAGAATTTTCTACGGTATCGATGGTCTTGGTGGTGCGATCTGGACAACATTTGGCACGTAGTTTGAATTCATTATTCCTAAGCTAGGTGCAAAATTTCATCCCAATCCAATCAGTAGTTTCGAAATTATCAGAAAAAAAATATTTTGAACAGTCATATTTACGGAACCCCTAGTCTAATTTAGCTCATTGATGAACGTGGCCGCGATATTCGCGATCCAAACCCATCCTGAAAATTTCGAGTTCCTAGGCCTTTCCGTTCAAAAGTAATAATTTTCTATGGTTTCTATGGCTCTGGTGATGCGATCTGGACAAAATATTGTTTTAACATATCATTCTCCATTAAAATACAAAATTTCATCTCGATCGAATCCGTTGTTTCGAAATTATCGAGAAACCAAAATTTCAAACGACCGTATTTACGGAAGGCCTAGTATAATTCTGCTCATTGATAAACGTGAACGCGACATTTCAGATCCACACCTATCCTGAAAATTTCAAGTCTCTAGGCCTTTCCGTTCGAAAGTTATGATTCTCTATGGTTTCTATGGTTCTGGTCATGTGATCTGGAGAAATATAGCTTGAATATATCATTCTCCATTAGTATACAAAATTTCGTGACGTTGAATCTGTAGTTTTGAAATTATCAATAAAACTAAATTTCAAACGACCATATTTACGGAACCCCTAGTATAATTTTGCCCATAGATGAACGTGATCACGACATTCGAGATCCACAACTATCCTGAAAATTTCAAGTCCCTAGGCGTTTCCGTTGAAAATTTACAATTTTCTATGGTTTCTATGGTTTTGGTCATGCGATCTGAACAAAATTTCACATGTAGCTTGAACACCTCATTCTCCATTTGAGTGCAAAATTTCATCTCAATCAAATCTGTAGTTTTCAAGTAATCAGGGGAACAAAACTTTGGACGGCCATATTCACGGAACCCCTGATGGAATTTGGCCCATTAACGAACTCAACCGAGGCATTCGGGCATTGAACCGACACTGAAAATTTCAAGTCTCTAGATTGCTCCGTTCGAGAGTTATCGTGCTTACGGCCGGACGGACAGACTCAAATTTTCCGAAGGATTCTTCATCAGTGAGTCGAACATAGTCGATTGAGACCATTTTCGGCTCGAAATTCGAAAAATACAGACATCGTGACGAAATGATATAGCCCTCGTGTAAGTAGTACGAGCGCTCAAAAAACCATGAGCCAAATTCTGCTGGAATTCTATTTACATATAGGGTTGATAGAATGAGTTATATAAAAATTCAGCTCTATGCTCTGTTCCACGTAAAAAAAATTGTTGATTTGGAACTGGCGCTGAGAAATTTAAAAAGTTTTATTATTCAGCGATTTTCTCCCTCGAAGTTGGAAGTATGGAAATAAACTGGCATTATTTGTCACACTGATGGCCAATTTGGTTTGATAATTTTTGTTTGGTAGTCTCGTTTAGTGTCACCCAATGACAATTCAAAATGATCATATATTAGTTTGATTTTTCACGTAACATCATTTCGGTCTGTTGGAATAGGAAATGCTGAAGGGTGAAATTTGTCAGAATCTAACATTTCGATTTTTGGCTGGTTCCCGACATCATGTCTGTGCTTTTAATACGTTTATTTTTGAATCAGTGAAAATAGTATTGAATTCTGCGGTGTTTTTAATGTCTCACAACAAGGAATGACTAATTAACAGAACATCTACTTATTAAATCACAAAATGCTAAAATATACGCCAGACTTGCAGATGAAAAAGAACATGAAGATATTCTAGATAACTGACGGTATACCGTTTTTGTTTTTTTGTTATTAGCCTAAATTAAGTAAGAAATGTGAAAAAGAAGTTCATAATATTCGATCCACCACTCGCACAGCTAAGTACTCCATTGAATATATTGGAAAAAAGAATCATTCCAGATTTACTCAGCCAAAATTTCCGTTCGAACTCTACAAAAAAATGCATGGCACGTTCGTCAGAATAACTAAATCCTGAGAACTCTAGTGAAGTGGAAGAGTAAACTGAACAGAAACAGCGTTCCCAAATAATTATCGGGTACGTGCAGAAAACATTTCGTACAGTTGAGGATCTGCTGCTGGCTATAACCTGCTGGCGTTTACAGCGAACGAAGTATAAAAACATTCATGTTCTATAGTTTTCATTGTTTGAAAATAATGACTATTATTTCAAAACGAGTGGTATTTACGGTTATGAACTTTTGGGCGTTCTGAATGCATCAAACACAGAAAAATATGTATAACTTGGAATCGAATACAGGCGGGTCTTTCATTTGTACTCATAATTTCTGGAATGATTATTTCGAACGAGTTGAAGCTTTCCTAGTTCTCTTCTGAAGTAATATGCTAGCAAACTCATACACACTATCAGATCACCAGCTACATTTCTGTGGAGTAACCTGGAAAGATCAAGGAAGGAACATTGCGATGTACTACTTTCTGGCTCCAAAAGAATATCTGGTCCATAATTGGTGACAAATCTGTGATGCATCAAAACTTCATTCATAATTCGTATTTGCATGAGTGCAAATTTTCTACGAATTTCTGATCTTCCATTTAAAGATGAGTAAATGATTTTGTTTTACGTGAGGCTTCACCTCTGAATACTTCATGCATTTTTTACTGTTATATATCAGTTGCAAACATAATCAGAGGTTATTTAAAATAATAAAAAACTTCGAAATCGAAAATAAGAAAAAAAATATTACAAACCAGCCAAGAACATTTTCAATGTATACTTACATACTTTCCTGAAAAATTCTACCGACCAACTGATAAAGTTCGAATTCCATCGAAAGTTATTATTGAATTTATACAGTTATCAGTTATGAAAATACCAATTCCACCACATAACATGAAAAAATAATATTTTTCCTTCAGCATTATATTTTATTTGTGATCAAAGCTGTTTTTTTTAATTTTATATGCGACGTTTTATCGACAAGTATTGAAATATTTGGAGAGGTTGCGCGCTTGTTTGTAATTTTCGAACTAATAGCCGAAAATGGTCTTCAACGATGAGGTTGACCCTACAAGATGAAGAATTCGAGGACGAATTGAATTCGGTCTGTCTGTCCGACCATCCGTTAACATGATAACTCTGGAAAGAAAAGACCTAGAGGACATGTCCTCTATAAATCTCGACAAACCCGTTTCTTTCATTTTAAGATTATTTCAAGGGATGTTCGAAGTCTCAATTCACCAGTAAAGTTCGTGAGTAAAATAAGGTTTCCTCAGATATAACCATCTGAGATATTTTTTACTCAATAATTTTAAAAATACCGATCTGATCGAATTGAAACTTCGAAGTTTTTTGTGAAATAACGACCGAAAAATCTTCGGAAAAGACGTGGATCATCACTAGAAAATTTACAAAAAACTATTTCCGAAAATTCGGTAGGTATCTCAGAAACATGATATTCGCCATATCCTGCTAAAATTTTGTGTCCCCTTATCGATAAAATAAGTTTTGTAGATATTCAGCATTCTAGCTGTTCCACGTGAAAAGAAGATTGAGCTTTTCTGATATGTTCAATATAATTCTTCTGATGTTCACAAAAACAAAATGACATTGACATTGAAATCCGGTTTGGTACACAGAAACAAGCACGCAAAAGCTCATGAATTCAACTCCTTGCTTTTCCAATTTTCGTTAATGTTTCCGTTTTATTTTTCTCCAGCAATCGAACGAAAAGACATCTACAATAATTGAAAATATAGGTTAGGATATAATATGATGTTGTTTCATGCAGAATTATTTTTGAGCGCTCGTACTACTTACACGAGGGCTATATCATTTCGTCACGATGTCTGTATTTTTCCAATTTTGAGCCGAAAATGGTCTCAAACGACTATGTTCGACTCACTGATGACGAATCCGTCGGAAAATTTGAGTCTGTCCGTCCGTCCGACCGTAAGCACGATAACTCTCGAACGGAACAACCTAGAGACTTGAAATTTTCAGTGTGGGTCAGTTCCCAAATGCCTCGGTTAAGTTCGTTAATGGGCCAAATTCCACCAGGGGTTCCGTAAATATGGCCGTTCAAAGTTTTGTTTCCCTGATTACTTAAAAACTACAAATTTGATTGAGTTGAAATTTTGCACTCAAATGGAGAATGGAGAGTGTTCAAGCTACATGTGAAGTTTTGCCCAGATCGCATGACCAGAACCATAGAAACCATAGAAAATTGTAACTTTTGAACGGAAACGCCTAGGGACTTGAAATTCTCAGGATAGGTGTGGATCGCGAATGTCGTGACCACGTTTATATATGAGCAAAATTATACTAGGGGTTCCGTGAATATGGTCGTTTGAAATTTAGTTTTCTTGATAATTTCAAAACGAAAGATTCGATCGTGACGAAATTTTGTATACTAATGGAGAATGATATATTCAAGCTTCATTTCTCCAGATCACATGACCAGAACCATAGAAACCATAGAAAATCATAACTTTCGAACGGAAAGGCCTAGGGACTTGAAATTTTCAGGATAGGTGTGGATCTGAAATGTCGCGTTCACGTTCATCAATGAGCAGCATTTTACTAGGGGTTCCGTAAATACGGTCGTTTGAAATTTTGGTTTCTCGATAATTTCGAAACTACGGATTCGATCGAGATGAAATTTGATATTTTAATCGAGAATGGTATATAAAAACAATATTTTGTCCAGATCGCATGACCAGAACCATAGAAACCATAGAAAATTGTAACTTTTGAACGGAATGGCCTAGGAACTTGAAATTTTCAGGGTGGGTTTGGATCGCGAATATCGCGGCCACGTTCATCAATGAGCAGAATTAGACTAGGGGTTCCGTAAATATGGCTGTTCAAAATATTTTTTCCTGATAACTTCGAAACTACTGATTGGATTGGGATGAAATTTTGCAATGTATTCAAACTACGTGCCAAATTTTGTCCAGATCGCACCACCAAGACCATAGATACCGTAGAAAATTCTAGCGAATTATCGAAAAAAAATTGGTCACCTAAAGCACTGACATGAAGTCTGGAGTTTTGCCTAAGTTTCAGAATTTTTGTGACAACTGTCGAAAATTCTTTCAATTGATTCCTGAAACTGGAAAATGCGAATCTACCTACAATGTATGTACGAGCGCTCAAAAGCTCCTGCCTTCACGGCAGTGCTTTTCATAATTATTACAAACTCATTCCACTCCCACGAACTTTTATACATAATATGTTATTATTCAGGTCCTTTCTGAAGGATTTGATTTTATTATATGGTGTCTGAAACCTAACCGTTATGGAGATATTGAGTTTTGAAGATTTTCAAAAAATCCTTCATTTTTACTTTTTTTTATCGATTTTTTTCGGATTGGAGCTCCTAGGGGCCGTTTTTTTGATGTATCTAGTTAGAGGGCATGTCAATTAATGACAATTGTCGAAAGGAGCAGGACCTACTACGACAATGGTTGGAATCAAAGAATTTTCACTAAGTATTTTTAACTTTGAAGCACTTTTTTTGAAAAAAATTTGATGCATATTCTGCAGTTTAAAAACTTCTTCGTCCCTCCATCTTTTTGAGAAGTTAAAACCAATGCTATTGAATAGGCAAAACATCAAATGATCAAATGACAGTTGAGGTAGTAGCGGCGGCTATGTCGAACATGAATTATAAAAATATTGGTCTGTTTTTTTTTTTTTTTTTCCGTAATTTAGCTATTTTTTGTGCTCAGGAGACAAATACATACAATCGCAGGTATGTCATTTCATATTTTGGCGTATATTCTGCTCATGCGATTCTTTCGTGGTAGATATGTTATCCGTTCTGTTAAAACGCGATTTTTGGACTGTTGCATTTTCTTACTGTGTGACGTGGCTTGTGACTGGACTTTGATTCGTATTGTGAACATGGCAACATTTACTAACGGGGAATATGCTGACATCCTAATGTGTTATGGATTTTCCGAAGGCGTGTAGTTGCATGCACGGAATAAATACTTGCGACGGTATCCTACTCGTCGAGTACCTGACATTGGCGTTTTCGACAGAGTTTATCAAAGACTACGAGAAACTGTGTCTAATCTAGTACGACGGACTGACATGGTGAGACCTCGTATTCTTGATGACGACGACGACGTAGCAAATGAAATACTTGCTGGCCCAACTACATCAACAAAAAATGTTATCGCTCGACGGCTTGGTATTTCCATGTGGAAATTCTGGTTCGTAATGCACACTTTTGAGCAATACCCTTACCATTACACGCCAGTGCTTGTAACAGAAGAAGGGTATCCTTTGGGGCTACTAGACTTTTGCAGATTTATGATCAATGCCTATATTCAAGATCAGGTCTTTTTTTCGTGTGGACAGATGAGTCGAACTTTGATAAAGACGGCATGACAAATTATCAAAACGCCCATTATTAGGCTCCCAAAGCGCAAGATAACCCAAAAAAAACAAGAGGGTCACAAAGCAGATTCAGTCTAAATGTGCGGATGGCTATAATATTAAATTACTTGATAGGGCCATACTTCCTGCCTATTGTAGCTACTTTTACCTACCTTAACTGTTATTTGGTCAATGTTTTGCCTATTTTATAGCTAGTGTTATAACTTTTTGAATAGCTAAGGAGACGAAGAAGTTTTCAAACTTATTGGCAAAATAAGTTCCTTGAAGTTTTTTCAAAAATAGCGCTTCAAAGTTGAAAACACTTGAGAAAATTTTCTGATTCTAACCGTTGTCTTATTGAGCTGTTAGTAGAAGGTTCAGTTTCTCTTGATTATTTTAATTAATTGACATGCCCTTCAACTAGATACATCGAAGAAACGGTCGTAAGAAATCCAATTCGGAAAAAATTGATAAAAAAGCCAACAAATAAAGGATTTTTTTCAAAATCATCAAACTCAATATCTCCATAACTTTTAAGTTTCGGACACCATATTATGGAACCAAATCCATCAGAAATAACCAGAATAATAACGGCTCTTAATACTTAGTACGTTTTATCCTGTAACCCTGTATATATACTAATCAATTTACTATTCGAATTGAATATTATTATGGCATATACTTCAGAGAGATCAGTTTTGTAGCTTCAACTCATTAAGAAACGAGGTTATCAGGTAACAATAAACCTTCAGGTGAAAATTGCAGTGATTTCGAAGATTTACCATTACGAATAAGTTCAAGTAATAAGTGGGTAAAGAAATTAATTTTTTTTATATTCCTGAGGTGAACAGCAAATCTGGAACTAATTGCTTTTCTCTGCTTTAAGCTAGAACAAAATACCGGGACTGGTATTGGCGAAGTTATTTTCCTCAAAGGAAACTCATGATGTAGAGGCCGTGGAGAATTTCAACGTTGGATAACTAGCCCGCAGCACTACATCATCGTGATTGGCTCCTTTTCCCTGGAGTTCTGTCAATCTGCGTTCGGCAGATCAAGAAAAATATTCGGCATCCACGTATTTCATGTGTAAATATTGAACAGGTACATATATTGTTCCATTGGAAAGTGTATCTGACGTATGAAATATTACTTTGCAGGAAGTACAATATATTCACATTTATAGTAACGTCCACATTTTTTCTCTTCTTAACCGAATTTGTGATATTTACATATTATATAATTATATAAGTATTTATAATACTCCTTTGTAGGGTACTGATATGGTAGTCCTACATGGTTTGGAAGTTTAATTAATACACTAATAATTCGTAACGAATTTCAGATTTTAGATCATTCAGGGATTATGAATCTTATTATAAATTGGAGCATGAAGAAATAGAAAGTAACAGCGGAGTTGTTTGTACGTTACCAAGAACGTTCATAGCAGAAAAACTGCACGCGCTGGCCACAGCAAACTCTTGCCTACAAACACAATCCACTGAATGTAGAGTTAACTCAAATTACAGTCAGTATTTCGACACGAAAAATAAAGATTTCGCTTATGTTAGCAATTAACCAATTTTTCATGAGGAGATAAAAGTTGTGGCGCATTTTATTCTGCGTCGAATGAGAACAACCGCTGATTATTAAGACCACCGGTTACCGAGATACAGTTGGTCAAAATTTGACCAATTTTGGAAGTTAGAGCAAAATCTTCGCTTATCGGAGTCTGTTAAAGATATCGCCTAGATATGTGAGAAGTGGTCATATGAAAGTTTTGGAGGATTCAATTGTATTCTTTTGGACCACATGTTACGATACTCCATCAGATCGATATTGGAATATTTTTCCTTGGTATTCACCCCTTCACTAAACTACGATTTTCATTATTTAAGTGTTTCACCACGACACATGTTTCGCCATGGCTTCTTCAGGAGAGATATACTAAATTTATAGTTTCACCTGCTCGGAATATACAGGGTGTGGCGTAATGAATGGATGATATAGTACCTGCGGGTAGAGGACGTTGTGGCGGTTCAGAAAAATATGGTTTAGGTTCAGTTTCTGTTATTATATTTTTGAGATATTCGACATTTTCGAAAATTCACCCTATGCCACTTCTTCTGATGGCAAAACTCCAAATGAAGGAATTTTTCAATCTGTTTGTTGGATAGTATCTTTTCCTGGACAGATGCGCTATCGAATGTAAACTATGAGTTTTTGGGCGCATGCATAGTTTTTGAGCGCTCGTACTACTTACACGAGGGCTATATCATTTCGTCACGATGTCTGTATTTTTCGAATTTTGAGCAGAAATGGTCTCAGTGTTCGACTCACTGATGACGAATCCGTTGGAAAATTCGAGTCTGTCCGTCCGTCCGGCCGTCAGTCCGTATACACGATAACTTTCGAACGGAATGTCCTAGGAACTTGAAATTTTCACGGCAGGTTCTAATTTTGAATGCCGCGGTTGAGTTCGTTTTTGGGCAAAATTCGCCCAGGGGTTCCGTAAATATGGCCGCTCGAAATTTTGTTTCCCTTCGAAACTACAGATTTGATCGAGGTGGAATTTTGCACTTAGATGGAGAATTACTTGTTCAAGCTACATGCAATTTTGTCCAGCTCGCATGACCAGAACCATAGAAACCATAGAGAATTATAACTTTGTAATGGAAAGGCCTAGGGACTTGAAATTTTCAGGATAGGTGTGGATCTCGAATTTTGCGATCACGTTCATCAATGAGCAAAATTAGACTAGGGGTTTTCCTTAAATATGGTCGTTTGAAATTCAGTTTTCTTGATAATTTCAAAACTATGGATTTGATCGTGACGATATTTTGTATTTAAATTGAGATTGATAAATTCGAGCTACATTTTTTCCAGATCGCATGATTAGAAGCATATAAAACGATAGAAAATCATAACTTTCGAACAGGAAGGCCTAGAGACTTGGAATTTTCAGGATAGGTTCGGATTGCGAATTTCGCGATCACTTTCATCAATGAGCAAAATTAGATTAGGGGTTCCGTAAATATGGTCGTTCAAAGTATTTTTTTCCTGATAATTCCGAAATTACCTATTGGATTAGAATGAAATTCCGCACATAGATTGGGAATAATGTAGGAAATTATAGCGAGTTATCGAAAAAAAAATTGGTCACCTATAGCACTAACGTGAAGTCTGGATTTTCGCCTTAGTTTGAAATTTTCTTTGACAGCTGTCAAAATATTTTCAATTGGTTTCTAAAACTGGAGAATGCGAATATACCTACAAGGTGGATGAACGAGCGCTCAACAGCTCCTGACTTCACGGCAGTGCTTTTCTCTTTTTTACAAAGAGCCAACTCATGTTTTGTTTATTTAATTTTCATTTAAATTTTTATTTTTTTTTCGTTTTTCTGGACCGCCACAATGTCCTCTCAACGCAGGTATTATATCATCCATTCATTACGCCACACCTTTTATAAACACATTTCCTATAGGAAAACTTATACGGTACTAGAGATCCTATATCCCTAATCCCTGTATTATTAGTTTCTCGTTAACATGTCATTACGGTTGAATCCAATAAAGGAGAATTATTCAACTATATCTGGTCGTTGAGCAAATTAGTTGAACCTTCATGTTATTGATTTCCATGGTTTCCAAAAGATTGAATTTTTGACCTTTAAATTTTTTAAATTTTGTTATCGTGAGTAGAGTCTTCCAGTCAATAAGTGTTCTGCGAAATTTGAATTTGTTTTTCCCTTGACGGAAAAACTTCTATGCTGCTTAAATCTTTTCTCAAAGGTTTCACCACTTTGGCCGATATAGAAACTTGTAAAATCTCCGCATGTTATAGTTATGGTCATAGTTTGGTAAGGGGGTTACATTTCACTGAGACCTCAAAATCTATTGTGCACCCCATCAGAGCTGTTTCCGCAAATGCGCTACCTACAGCTTGCCCTTCAGCTCCAGAGCTCCAATGATCTCCAATGATCTCCAATATCTGAGAGGGATTCAAGGAGGTTAAATCCTCGTTCCTCCCGTAATTCTTGTGTCCGAAACATTCTTTGCGCTGATTTTAAATGGCGAGGCATTCTGTAGCCAGGTGAACAGTTCACCATTCTCATCATTTGTTTCCAAAAGCGACGATGTCCTATGAGGAAGCCATTGAGGAGGCGCAACTTATTCTTACTGAGATCCAAATACTTTTTGAATCTTGCAATCTTAATGTTCCGAAGGAACTTTGGAGTGATCCATTCCTGGAAGATTCCTCCAGAGTACTCCTCTTTCAGTCTCTTCCGTTTACGAAAACCCTTTCCTATAGGTGCATTAGCCTATGCCACACAAAGGTTAAGTGCCAGTGAGTGGCGTTTGTGCTCCCTTCCTGGCAGGTGTATTGGCCTCTTCGTTTCTTTTGATTCTTGTGTGACCAGGAACCCAGACGAAAGAGACCTTGTTGTTCTTACCTACTTCAGTAAGTTTCCTCCGGCACACCTACATCAGCTTTTAGTCGATGATACAGTGCTTTTATAGTCATAGCCTCACATCTTTTGATTGCAAGTATTTATGCCTGAAAGGTACTCGAGTAGGAGCCTAACGATAGTGTACACTTGGTTCTTGCCCCGTATACTCCAGCGCCGGCCCCCATCATTAGTGGTTTTAGAACCATCTGTATATCATTTAATGGTATTCACTTCGAAATTTTGGGTAGTGTATTCCTTTTCCCATTCTTCCTTTTTACATAGCATAGTGTTGAAGTTCTTCTCCGCATTTAAGTTTATATACTCTCGATTCATCTGATCGATCCGTTTTCTCTTCATTATTTTTGATGAATTTACCTTAGCTATTATCAGTGCTATTTGCGATATTGCTTTCATTGTGTTTCAAGAACAATGAAATTTTCTCTGATACCGCAATTGTAACTATTTCATACTTTGATTTCAATTCTTTTTGAAATGGATAAACTTCATTTATGGTTTTTTTGAGCTCTCGTGCTACTCACAGGAGGGCTATGTCTTTTCGTCATGATGTCTGTATTTTTCGAATTGTGAGCCGAAACTGGTCTCAAACGATAAGGTTGACTGATGACGGATCCGTCGAAAAATTCCCTAGGGACTTGAAATTTTCAGAATAGGTGTGGATCTCAAATTTTGCGGTCACGTTCATCATTGAGCAAAATTAGAAGATGAAGAAAAATATATTCAAACTACTTGCGCACTTTTGTTCAGATCGCAATACCGCAGACCACCTAAAGGACTGACGTAAAGTCTGGAGTATCGCCAATTTGAAATTTTATTTGACAGCTGTCAAAAATTAATTTCGATTGTTTTCTAAAACTGGAAAAAGGCGAATCTACTTACAAGGTGAATGAACGAGCGCTCAAAAGTTCCTGACTTCACGGCAGTGCTTTTCGAATTTTTTTCATATCGCAGTAGTTTCACATATTTATGTCGAAGTATTCTGGATCTCAATCTACAGGAGTTCCTATGTTACTTATTATTATTTGCAAGGTCTCTAAGTTCCTATTTTTTCGAACTCCCTGTTTACATGTGTAGCTGGTCTTTCCTCCTTCACTGGCAGGGTAATTATGGGTCAAATCTGATGAGGCTCTAAGGATAACTGAAGTATAATGGATTATATGGAAAAACTTGAAATATTTCGTGAAATCAAGAAATGTTGAATTGAAGAATAACAGTCACCATTTTGACCATGTGTTGTATGACATTTTTTGTTGCAAAGCTAATGTTTGAGCTCCCCCTCAAGTTTGACCTTTTTGAGCGCTGATACTACTTACACGAGGGCTATATCATTTCGTCACGATGTCTGTATTTTTCGAATTTTGAACCGAAAATGGTCTCAATCGACTAGGTTCGACTCACTGATGACGAATCCGTCGGAAAATTCGAGTCTTTCCGTCCGGCTGGCCGTAAGCACGATAAATCTCGAACGAAACAACCTAGAGAGTTGAAATTTTTAGTGTAGGTTTAGTTCCCGAATGCCTCGGTTGAGTTCGTGGGCCAAATTCCACCAGGGGTTCCGTAAATATGGCCGTTCAAAGTTTTGTTCTCCTGATTACTTGGAAATTGCAGATTTGGTTGAGATGAAATTTTGCACTCAAATGGAAATTAAGGTGTTTAAGCTACATGTGAAATTTTGTCCAGATCGCATGACCAGAATCATAGAAACCATAGAAAATTGTAACTTTTGAACGGAACCCCCTAGGGACTTGAAATTTTCAGGATAGGTGTGGATCTGGAATGTCGTGATTACGTTCATCTATGAGCAAAATTATACAAGGTGTTCCGTAAATATGGTAGTTTTAAATTTAGTTTTCTTGATAATTTCAAAACTACAGATTCGATCGTGACGAAATTTTGTATACTTATGGAGAATGATATATTCTAGCTACATTTCTCCAGATCACATGACTCGAACCATAGAAAATCATAACTTTCGAACGGAAAGGCCTAGGGACTTGAAATTTTCAGGATAGGTGTGGATCTCGATTGTCGTGATCACTTTCATCTATGAGCAAAATTATACTAGGGGTTCCGTAAATACGGTCGTTTGAAATGTTGGTTTCTCGATAATTTCGAAACTACGGATTCGATCGAGATGAAATTTTGTATTTTAATCGAGAATGATATATAAAAACAATATTTTGTCCAGATCTCATGACCAGAACCATAGAAACCATAGAAAATTGTAACTTTCGAACGGAAAGGCCTAGGAACTTGAAATTCTCAGGGTGGGTTTGGATCGCGAATATCGCGGTCATGTTCATCAATGAGCAAAATGAGACCAGGGGTTCAGTAAATATGGCCGTTCAAAATATTTTTTTGCTGATAGTTCCGAGAATACTGAGCGGATTGGGATAAAATTCTGCACCTTGCTGAGTAATAATGTATTGAAACTACGTGCGAAATTTTGTCCAGATCGCACCACCAAGACCATAGATACCGTAGAAAATTCTAGCGAATTATCGAAAAAAAAATGATCAGCTGAAGCACTGACGAATCTACCTACAAGGTGCATGTACGAGCGCTCAAAAGCTCCTGCCTTCACGGCAGTGCTTCTCTAAATTTTTTTTTTGGAAACGATTAAACCCATGTAGTTGAATCACATCAGAAAAACTTTCGCTGAACAAAGCGTTCGTCATGTTTTTCTTCATTATGCCCTGAATAAAAATTTACTCTAACGATAATTACTATTCTTGTAGGAATAATTCTGAATGAATTTTGTCAATTTCCTAGGGGATCTGGATAAAATTACCGTAATCAAATAACGTCTGCGTGAGCAGCATTTACGTGACATCAATTCAGTTCAAATTGAGAAGATTCTTCCATCTATTCGTAAAGAAAGGGCATTTCCAGAGTTGTAGCGAACATCATCAATTTTCTAAGGTGGCAGTATTGTATTGTTTGACTAATTAAATTATGTGGAGAATCACGCTATCTGTTGTGTAACAAAGAGAAACAAAAGAAGATGAAGTGTTTTTCATTAGGCTCCTTCCGACTAGAACTTCTGTCAAATTAGATTGATTGTTATTTTTGGCGCTGGAAGATTTTTATTTTCGGCCTTCCAGCTAATGAAGGAATATTACACTTTGTTATTGAGTTAATGTTCTTCAGACTTTCATTAAAAACGTTTTACATTGATGATTCAGGTTATGTATATGTGCCTTGGCAGTATTTTCGGTTCGAATATTGAAATATTGTATACCTTCGATTTCTTTCCGTTTTAATGTGAGCAAAAGAGATGTAACATCTGCACATTTTTATGGGAACCGCATAAATCTTTGCGCATAATGAGTTATTGCCTTGAACATAATATATCCCAGTTTAAATTATAGAATTTGAAGATATACACAATTTGGCGGTACCAAATCGATCGGGGATAGACATCCTGAAAAATTTAATGAATAAAAACCGGATTATATGCAACATGAAATGTTTCGAAAGAGCATGCAAAATTAAACAGAAAATGCTCAAAACATGCTTGAAAATTGTCGAAATGAATGAATAAATAAACCTAATAAATTAAATGATACAACGGACATATTTCTATTTCAAAATGGGCATATTAGCATAGAATAAGATAAATAAAGAAAAAAATTTCGATAACTAACAATCGGGTACTGTTTCATATAGTTTGGTTACGAGGAATTATTTGAATTTTGGTTCTATATCAGCTCCCACTGTTTTCGATGAAAATTTTGCTGTTTATTCAAGTTTGTGCGCGAATGCCTTTGGTTCATTTAAGGATTTTGTAGAGTTTCAAATTATATGATACATGATATAACATCAATCCATCCTCCAACAGAAGGTGGATTTCCTCGAGCAGAAGACAAAAAATAATAACATTCGTCTTATCGGTATCGGAGAATCCCAGGGAGAGAATGTGATGGCTCAGGTCAAGAATTTATTTAATGATAAACTCAACATACCGATCGCCGATGAGATCGCCTCTATATACAGATCAGGTGCTGCTAATGGGAAACAACCCAGGCATCTCATTGTTGTTTTCAGTAGTTCAGAATATAAGGATAAGATATTTAGGAGGAAGAAGCTTCTCAAGGGTTCGAACATAGTTATGAAGGAAGACCTAACTCATGACAGATGGAAGCTCGTTAGAGATTTATCGGAAAAATATGGTTTCAAGAATGTTTGGACGTTTAATGGAGCTGTTTTCGTCAGATCGGAAACGGGTGTTAAGAAGATGATTTCTGGTGTGTAGTTATTCGGTTTGATTTTGTTTTGATGAATCGCTGGCTGTGTCTTTTTTTGCACTTCTATTACGCACTGGCGGATTTATTGGGGTATGCTTTTGTTGGGACATTTGAATGTGCAGTCTTTGGTTCCTAAGTTTAATGAATTCAAGGTATTTATTGAGCAGAATAGGTTTGATATACTTGCATTGTCTGAGACATGGTTGAATGATTCAGTTGATTCGAAGAGGTTAATGATTGAAAACTTCAATTTTGTCAGAGTAGATAGAAATACTGGTGCTAGGGGTGGAGGGGTATCAATTTATATTCACAACAGATATCGATTCAAAGTGATTGATGTTCCGAACAATTCTAATATAGAACAATTATTTGTTAAAATTCAATATAGTGGAATTTCCTTTGTAACAGCCGTTGTTTATAAACTACCTCATTTGTCGTATAAACTGTTTATTGATGCTCTGGAAACTAGTTTGACTCATGCACTATCTTATTGTGAGGATGTTATCTGTGTTGGCGATGTTAATGTTAATTTTCTGGATGGTAATTTACCTTCAGTGAAGTATTTCAGTTGCAAGCTTTCATCTGTTGGTATGCAACAACTCATTCGGGGGCCAACTCATATTACCCCTATTTCGGAAACTCTTATTGATGTGATATTGAGCAATGAGAACGGCATTGTCGGTTCGACCTTCTCGTGTCCATCTAATTTTTCTTTGCATGAATGTGTAGCGTGTAAGGTGAGAGTGGAAAAACCTAAGATTGAGCCGCGGATATTGACTATCAGAGATTGTAGAGGGTTCAATGAGCAATTGCTTTTTGATGGCATTGCTGGTGCAGATTTCGCGAGAATATACCGCATGGATGATGTTGATGAGATGGTGAAGTTTTTTTCGGGAACACTGGCGGATTTATTTGATGAACATTTTACCGCAAGATCAGTTAGGATATCGAAAAAGCATGCGCCGTGGATGACTTTTGAAATAAGGAGATTGATGAAGGAAAGAGACAAGTCTAAAGCTCGACATAAAAAATATGGAACTGAGGCTTTGTGGGGGGAATATCGGCGTTTACGTAATGCGGTGAATCATGCTATAACTAGAGAGAAGCGATTATATTTTCACAATATTACAGTGAATTCTTCAAGTAGGGAGCAATGGAATGAACTTAAATCGTTGGGAATATTTAGTAAACCTCGGTCAGATCTTAATTTCGATAACCCTGATGAAATTAATGATTATTTTCTGAGAAATCCGTCGCAAAGTTCAGATAGTTTGGTATTTGATTATTATAGAGACAATCCCATTTGCTCAGGACAGTTTAATTTTCGTCTTGTTGATGAAGACACTGTATTGAAATATTTGAAGAATCTTAAAAATGGTGCACCTGGCTGCGATAATCTTTCGGTATCTTTTATAAAGATCTGTTGTCCTCTGATCCTTCCTTTCATTGTAAACATTTTCAATCTTATTTTACTCAGTTCGAAGTTCCCTACTTCATGAAAGCTCGCTCGAATTACGCCTATTCCCAGAACCAGTAATCCTCAGGAGCTCTCTGATCTGAGACCTATCAGCATTCTGTCGGGTTTGTCAAAACTGCTGGAAAAAATAATGGCTGACCAACTTGCTGAATATCTGGAGGAAAATTCGATTCTGCCTGAAACCCAGTCAGGGTTTCGTCCCGGATATAGTTCTACTAGCGCACTGTTGAAGGTAACTGATGATATCCTACGCTCACTTGATGACTCCAAGCAGAGCTTTCGATACGGTTAAGCATGATATTCTCATAGCTATTTTAAAATCTTGTGGAGTCTGCGAGGATGCGCTTCAGCTTTTTGAGTCATATCTCACTGGTCGTTCGCAGATTGTGAAGTTGGGTGAGAGAGTCTCCCATGCTGGAGACGTTCTGGATGGTGTCCCTCAGGGTTCGGTCCTTGGTCCCCTCCTTCTTTTGGTTTACACCAGCCAGTTCATCGGGTTCATTCGTTATTGTAACGTCCATATGTACGCAGATGACTTTCAGCTTTACTACGATTTCACTTTGGGTGACCTGGATGATGCAGCTTGGAGGATGAATGATGATCTAAACCGACTGGCGGACATCGCGGCAAAACATTCATTGCATTTAAACACTAAAAAATCGTTTGCCATAGTGTTCGGGTCGAATAAAAGCAAAACCATTGTCAAAGACAGGTACAAGCCAACAATAAACAATGATGCTATTCAGTTTGTGGATAGCGTAAGAGACTTGGGTTTGGTCTTGGACGATTCTCTGAGATTTCGTGAACACGTGGTGGGTGTGGTTCGGAGAGCGTATGGAGCATTGAGGATGTTGTATCCGCATAGGTCGTACCTGCCAGTTCATACTAAAAAGGTTCTGTGCGAGACCTTGGTCTTGTCACAGTTCATTTATTGTTCATCTGTGTTTAGTTTTTGTCTTGATCAGGATACGTTGGGACGGATCCAGCGTGTGCAGAACAGCTGTATCAGGTTCATCTATGGAATTAGGAAGTATGATCATGTGTCGCATAAGCTGGGAGAGTTGAGTTGGCTTCCGATGAAGGTTTGTTTCGAATTTTACGCTCTTTGTGTATTTCATAATATCATTCTAAAGAGAAGCCCACCTTATCTCTACAATAAATTGGTTTACAGAACTGACGTTCATAATATCAACATACGTCGTAGAAATGTATTATCATGTCCTCAGCACAGAACGTCTACTTTTAAAAGAAGTTTCAGTTACAATATTTACAGGATGTACAATGATATTCCTGATGAGTTCAAGCTTTTGAGTTTAAGTAAGTTCAAGAAAGATATCAAGGCTTATCTCCTGAATTCATCTTCGGTGTAATTTCTCGAGTGTCTCTTTGAATCGTTTTTGCTCGTATATGTGCTTCCTTTTTCAATTTCTATTGATTCCATTTACATTTCTGTTTCTGATTGAGTTATGTATATTCAAGTGTATTTTTTGTTTTGTTTGTTTGTATACTACAAGGGTTAAGTAGTAGAGCACCTTCGGGTGAACTTCCCCTTGAGATTTCTGGTGAAATAAAGACATTTAATAATAATAATAATAATAATATATGTAGTTTTTATACAGGAATCGTTAACTGTTTAGTGGGCTTACAAATTGCCATAGCTTTGCACTATCGAAGTGATTCCCCTACTACACCTCATTCCAAGGCCCACAAAAGTTCATTGTGAAACAATCCACATTCTAAATCGAGTTTCCACTAGTTCAAAAGATTTATTTCTGCAACAAATTAGAAATACATATATCGAAAGTTAAGAAAAATTCAAGGTCAAAATCAATGATATGAATATGGCACTGACTCATTTCCGAAAATTGATTAACGACAAATTAACAAAAATCTCTCTTCCTGCCATTGGATTTCTTGTTCAATCTAATACCGATTGAATCACGCTGCCTAAATTACAGACTTTTTATTTCGTATAGGTAGATGAAAGTTTCCAAAGGGAAAACTCCAATTGATTCTCATTCATCTTTTCGGACAAAGCAGATGTTGAATCCTTTGTCTTTGATTGCATATTCGAAAATCAATCCGGGCGGGTTCCATGAAAAATCGAGACGCTATTTCCATGAAACTGCGGGACGCTTTCCTCTAATGATCCCCTTTGAGTTCAAACGAATTTTTTGAGATCGGATATGTTTTAAGTACTTTCTACTCGAATGTCGATCATTATATTCCACAGTTTTTTTGTTGGGGCGTTCATCCTAATCCACGTTCACTGAAGTCTGAAATCACTTTTTTCTTCAAGTCGAAGGTAATTCCTTAACGGAGATAGCCAAAGCCATTTTTACGCTTGATTCGAACCAATAGGAACGGATTCGGGGAAAAGGGGAGACCTTTGGTTTCAGTTATGGAGTTAATGAACAATGAAAAGATCTTATCTGACTTCAAAGGGTGCTCGATCCCTATGAATGAGTTGCACTCCGAAGTCTCCATGAACAGATATTCATTGAAAAACTCATCCTGGTCAAATATTTGCAAATAACTACACACGAATCAATTTAATGATTCGTAATTGGAATGATTTTTGCACTGGAATTATGCAAAAGGAGAACATTTCATGAATCGCAAGAATACTGTTAAAACCCTTAATTCTGAAATTCCGCGAAACGCCATTTTAAAATCAACCAGTAATTATGAGTGGATAATAACGTAAGTATTTTGAATAAAATCAGCAAAAAGCGCTGTTTATTGTCCGAACCCCAGACAAAGATTATATTTGTAATCGATGTCTTCGAATTATTCAGAAAAATCTGTTGGCCATCTTATCTTTCGAATATTTCCTCTTTTTAGAAGAAGAGGAAACTTCCTCATACCAGTATTCGGCCCTGCTGAATACGAAAGTAACTTTTTTCCCTGCACTAACCGCCCTGTGCATAAATTTATGTAAGTGAATCCCAGATCTGATATAACCTCTAATCGATCGAAATCTAATATATAAAATTCTCGTGTCCACAGTGTTCGTTGCCATACTCCTCCGAAACGGCTTAACCGATTTTGATGAAATTTTTTTTGCTTATCCGGTATCTATCAGAATCGGCCAACATCTATTTTTCATCCCCCTAAATGTTAGGGGTAGTCCACCCCTAGATTTTTTTTTTTTATTTTTTAGACAAAATTTTTAATTTCTATTTTTTTTATGATACAACATACAAAAATACATACAATCCCCAATTTTCACCCTTCTACGATCAACCCTTATTTTTTAATAGCCAGAACAACGAGAGGCCGAAGGCCTCGAGCAATTTTGAAATTGCGAAAAAAGGGAGAGACCGGGGGCGCGAAGCGCCCCCCGCGTTTTCGAGAGGGAGAAACGGGCTTTCCTAAGGTAAGAGAGACCGAAGGCCTCGAGCAATTTTGAAATTGCGAAAAAAGGGAGAGATATGGCAAAACAACGTTTGCCGGGTCAGCTAGGTTAGGTTAGGTTTAGGTTATTTTGAGACGAGAGGCCGAAGGCCTCGAGCAATTTTGAAATTGCGAAAAAAGGGAGAGACCGGGGGCGCGAAGCGCCCCCCGCGTTTTCGAGAGGGAGAAACGGGCTTTCCTAAGGTAAGAGAGGCCGAAGGCCTCGAGCAATTTTGAAATTCCGAAAAAAGGGAGAGATATGGCAAAACAACGTTTGCCGGGTCAGCTTGTAGTATATAAGTATCGAGAACGGTAAGGACATTTTACCGATCGAAGACAATAGTTTGGAGGAGGAGCGCAGCGACGACTCCAATTATTGTCTGAGATCGGTAGTCCTTAACGTTCGAGATACTTATAGCGTTTTTTGCACGATAGACACACTTTTTACATAAACTGTAAAATAATTATCCAAAAAATTAAAATTGTCATTCGTGGCTTCAATGTCAATGCTGTGTAGGAATATAATAGAAGGCGTTGTCTTGGTGATGAAAGCTTATTGATTGTAGATTGCCAAAGTGACAATAATTAACTGAATTTACTTCAAAAATGAGCGATTTTGAATCTTCTGAAGAAAACGAAATTCAAAAAGCCTGGAAAATCGGCTGTCCTGCAGTTATTGCCGAGAAATCGAAATTTCGTAACGAGCGTACATACAAGACTTTCAAGAAATTGATTCAGGGGAAAGGCAGCTAAATCAATGAAAAAGTACTGCTTGCTTATTTCGTTTGACGAATTGAAAACCTAAGATCTCCTGGAAGTCTTTGGGCTGAATATTCCATGTTGAAAGGCACAATATTTTTAAACGATGGTATCGATATATCCAAGTTCACAATTCTTATAGCGTTCCTCAAGAGAAAAACTGTTAGTTACAAACCCAAAAAATCTGCCGTTTCCACTAGAGAAGAAATGAATAAATTCTTGAAAGAAGCATCGGATGATACATTTTAAGTAATAGGCAAAGGGTCAATTGGAAGTTGGCCGTCAACCTTTTTGAATTTAGAAACTCCTAATTTCTATACTGGCCACTTTTTCAGGCCAGCCTACATAATATGACAAACGTTATTTGAATTCTACTGAAGCTGAATCAACTGATACTGAGAGGTCGAATTATAAATATGGTGCGACATTGAAAGTTTTGTCTAGTTTCACAGCTTATTGGAGCCTCCACATCAACACCATATAAACTATGTTACAACTCTCAATTGGGAATGCATAAACTTACTTCTTGCGTGTATCACATCCGGCAACAGTGAAGATCATTTTCTGACTTATTATCGAGGTGGGCTGTTTACACGATGATTTACTTCACCGAAGTATTCCATCTCCTCTACATGTACATGAAAGCAATTTCAGCTAATTCAATTAGTCTTTTTCATCCTACTTCAGAATATTTGAACAAGATAATCAGAAATAAAGATTCTCCACCGAGTTAATGGTATCATTGATGGAGAGGTAATGGGAATCGCATTATCGTTCTTGAGTAGTGATTTCCAACATAAGACATGATTGAGCTTTTATAAGGTCTAGTTATTGTGCTAGATTTACCGTTTATATATTAAAATTTCGATGAATAAGCATGAATAATGAAACATCACAATCGAAGGAATTAAAGCAGTTCATGAAAGAAACAGGAATTATCTACAGCACAAATTTATCCATGAAAAAAAATGCCAATTGTGAGATTTACAGTGTTGTTGAAATGTTGAAAAAACTTTTTATTTTCAGGTCACCCCGATCACCCTTTCGCATATGTATCAAAAATAAATCTCAACTCATTCTGAAGAAAAACTGTTTGATAGAAACCAGAATCCTGAACAATCGTTCCCGAATATTTTCACGAATTGTCATTAACAGAGATAACCGATGAGAAATATTCAATTGGAGAAGATTATACCGAAAGGCACGTTGGAAGTCTGAATGCGCTGGTTGAGTTCGAATTGGCTGAATAAACCGAAGGGTTCGGTAGATATAGGCAGCTCAATTTTTCCCCCTCTTAATAATTCGAAAAATCGATCTGATCGAATTGAACCTTTGCAATTGGTTTGTGAGATAACGACTCGAAGATTTATATTTCATGAGATTTTTTTTTCAGAACCTTGGTACGCAGTTTACGGAAATTTTCGAACGATTTAGGTAAAATTTGAACGTAGTTCGGATGGCTTGTTTAATTTTTCATTTCGTCCGGTTGAAGGAACGAAATGACCGATAGAGGGGAATTGGAGAAATATATTAACGGTTTCTTAGCCTCATAATATGTATTTCTTACTTTCTCAGATTCTGAAGGCCGTTTTGGCACACAGTAACAAACGCAAGTAGTTCCAGACTTCACGTCAGTGCTTGATGATATTGAAATAATATACCCCGAAATTGAAGAACATTCAGTGATTTTTTGGAATATACGATAAAGACAGAATAATGAAATCATCCGCGAATATTCCGAAGAAGGATGCTAAGAGTCAAAAGACGTAAATGAGAACCATTTTCTACATTTTTTTAGATTTCTCTGTTATTGTTCTCATGTTAACTGAAAAATTGTTAATATTTCCATAATTTCAATAATACCAAAAAGCATTTTGACCAGGCACAGAATTCAATTTGACCACGAATTCTTCATCTACGGGTCCAACCTAATCGTTCGAGACCATTTTCGGTCCAAAATTCGAAAATTACAGACATTTCAACAAAATGAATAACGCTCTTGTTCTTAGAAACAAACGTACATAAAATGCATCATCGAGATATCAAGAAAACTCGAACACTCCTCTGCATGTCCGATTCAGTTCTTAAAACGGAATAAATAATGAGAACGCTCTGAAAGATTATGGAAGGAATCGATGGAACGAACTCCATCCATTCAACTTGTGAAAAATAAAATGGATAATTTAATTTAATGAAATATACAATCAAATAGTGGCAAACCAGTTCGAGTGGTTGAATTCCTATGATACACTAAGTTGCTCTCAAGGTTGAAGAGCTTAATAATAACGAAAAAATACGTTTCGTTCGCAATTGTAGAAAACGGGTATCCAGAAAAATGTTTCCAGTTTTTCATCTCGCATTCCAACTATTTCATGAAATTTTTACCGTATTCTCCTCTGCCTACTGAAGCAGCATATATGTGGACTGTCGTTCCGCCATAAAAGGTTCTGAAAAAGTTGGTAACGACGTCCAGGACAACAGCAGGTGACCGTTCGAGGTCGCGTCCGCGCCATTAAATGAATCAATTAATTGCAATTTATTCACTTCTTCAGTGCGGTTAGAGGTGTCCCAAATACATACCGGAATGACAAAAATACGGTTACGTAACGAAAGTGCGCGGAGTCCGGACCACCTAACGCCAACTTGAGAACACTCAGAGGCGCACTGGGAATGTGACTGGTCGAGTAAAAAGTGGACTGTGTAATTTTTAATCGACCGTTAATGCTCAAAAGTGTTCCGATGGATCAAACCGGACGTGGCATCTGCAATATACTCTAAGACTCTAGATTAGAGTATTAATCAACGATCTGGACTAGAATCTGATCTAGTTTACGGAGTATTTTCTTCGAAAGTACAGGTGGACTTCATTTTTTCGAAATAATTTCAAACTATCTTTCGGGAAAAACGGTAGGGACTCCACATGGAGGTTTATCATTGCCACGTGAATTATTTGCCTTATCCTATATTTTCATCGACGAAAAACATAATTGAAGAACTCAAAAAATATTGGGAACAGAGTTGGGGCGACTGTGTACGTCCGACTTCTACGTTGTTCACTCAATTTTCAGCTTTCATGAATCATGCATCGGTTTTCGAGCTATGCGTTACGGAACAGCAACTTATTTTCGTACCAAATGCTGCTCTCGGTTGGAGAATGATTTTTCAATGGATAATCGCATTAGACAATATTCGAAATGTTATCTGTGAAAATTCCAGAGGATTTTTAGGGTTCCGTATGAACCGCTTCAAAATGGTTGAAATTACAAGAACAAAACTAGGGACACGCCAAAAGTCGAGAACGTATTGCAAATTGATCGTTCGAAAAGCCAGCTCGAGGGGATTGTCGAAATTCTTCTTGTTGCGAAGTTGGTACTGTCCTCTATATTCACGTGAAGAGGTCATTTAGTTTGTTCACAGTGTTCCATTTTCTTGGTTGATCTTAAGTATGTTCTTCTCACAATGGATAAAATATCGAACAAAAAATCTGACCGAAGTATTGTGCCATAAAATAGAGCGAGCGGAAGCGCTGAAAATTAAGGCTTAAGGAAAATTGATCTTGAATCGACTTTGTTAAAAACACGTGCCCATGAGTTTTACCATTCTTTATAGCTAAAGATAGTTAAAAAATCCAATACAAAAATCTATTAGATCATTGTATATGCATTATCCTTAGGGTGTTCAGCAAATATAACGCAACAAATCCAGTGATGATTCCTTGGACCATTCCCAAAATATTTTGCTTCCTGATAAATTTTGACCAGCCTGTTTCTTTTTTAATTTTACAGGGCAGTTCTACGATAGGTTTACGGAGAATTGTGACTTCTTCTTTTCTCTTTTTCCATTTTTGAGCGCTCGTACTACTTACACGAGGGCTATATCGTCGGTAAATTGACAAAGGGGCGTATCTGCAAATTTTCATTTTCTGAGTTAGCTTCACTTTGGAACCCATAGCTCTCGTCCCTATAAAGAGCTGCTCACCTAATGTCGCGTAACTCATTGGAAATCAGTGGGAGAAACAAAATAAGGGGTTGACATTTTAATCAGGTTATTTGTAAGACACCGGAGAACTTTGATCGCGGATATCTTGAAAACCCAAAATTTGCAGATACGCCCCTTTGTCAATTTACCGACGATATCATTTCGTCACGATGTCTGTATTTTTCGAATTTTGAGCCGAAAATGGTCTCAATCGACTATGTTCTAATGACGAATCCGTCGGAAAATTCGAGTCTGTCCGTCCGTCCGTAAGCACGATAACTCTCGAACGGATCAACCTAGAGACTTGAAATTTTCAGTGTAGGTTCAGATCCCAAATGCCTCGGTTGAGTTCGTTAGTGGAATTCCACCATTGGTTCCGTAAATATGGCTCCTGATTACTTCGAAACTACAGATTCGATCGAGATGAAACTTTGCACTCAAATGGAGAATGAGGTGTTCAAGCTACATGTGAAATTTTGTCCAGATCGCATAACCAGAACCATAGGAACCATAGAAAATTGTAACATTTGAACGGAAACGCCTAGGGACTTGAAATTTTCAGGATAGGTGAGGTTCTGGAATGTCGTGATGACGTTCATCTATGAGCAAAATTATTCTAGGGGTTCCGTAAATATGGTCGTTTGAAATTTGGTTTTCTTGATAATTTCAAAACTACAGATTCGATCGTAACGAAATTTTGTATACTAATGGAGAAATATATATTCAAGCTACATTTCTCTAGATCACATGACCAGAACCATAGAAACCATAGAAAATCATAACTTCCGAACGGAAAGGCCTAGGGACTTGAAATTTTCAGGATAGGTGTGGATCTGGAATGTCGCATTCACGTTTATCAATGAGGAGAATTATAGTAGGGGTTCCGTAAATACGGTCGTTTGAAATTTTGTTTTCTCGATAATTTCGAAACTACGGATTCGATCGAGATGAAATTTTGTATTTCAATCGAGAATGATATATTAAAGCAATATTTGGTCCAGATCGAATGACCAGAACCATAGAAACCATAGAAAATGATAACTTCCGAAGGGAAAGGCCTAGGAACTTGAAATTTTCAGGGTGGGTTTGGATCGCAAATGTCGCGGTCACGCACATCAATGAGCAAAATTAGACTAGGGGTTCTGTAAATATGGCCCTTCAAAATATTCTTTTCCTGATAGTTTCGAAACTACTGATAGGATTGGAATGAAATTCAGTACATAGATGGAGAATAATGTATTCAAACTACTTGCAAAATGTTGTCCAGATCGCATCACCAAGACCATAGATACCGTAGAAAATTCTAGCGAATTATCGAAAAAAAATTGATCAGCTTAAGCACTGACTTAAGTTTCGCCTAAGTTTCAGAATTTTTTTGACAGCTGTCGGAAATTCCTTCAATTGATTTCTAAAACTGGAAAATGCGAATCTACCTACAAGGTGCATGTACGAGCGCTCAAAAGCTCCTGCCTTCACGGCAGTGCTTTTCGTAATTTTTTTTTCATTCGACTCTTTTCTCAATTGTTGATAACTTCTAAATGTTGAAATGAATAAAGGAATTATTATACTTATATATTATAAAATTGCGTTTTTCTCACAATCTTTCGATCTCAAAAATCAGGGTGTAACATAAATGATGCTTGTATTGTCGAAACAGTTCGGCAGTCAATGAGCAGAAGATTGGATTATTGCATCGAAACTGAAAGTCATATTCATTAGTTTTTGTACGAATTAAAGAACTTTACATAACAAAGGTACCTTTCTAGACCACAGCTTTTGGCATAACTATACCACCACTGATGTTCCAGTAAATTTATTTCCATAGCTCAGAAGATTTGCGTATGAATTCTTCAGCGCAAATATATTCCGTGGCAATACTCCGCAATGAACGTTCGGTAGATTCATCTACCAATTCACATGTCAATTATCTCACTGCGCAGTCTCTAGTATCCAAAATGCGATGAGGTCTTCATTTTGATCTTATCCTGGGATAATATTCCAGTTACCTTTTATCTGGCTCATCCTATACTTATTCACTTCCTCCTTTACTCAACCTATGGTTTCTATCTAAATGTTGTTGAAGCTTATTTTTCAGCAAATGCGTTTTCTTCGATATATTGATGGAGAAACTTGAATAAGTTCGTTGCTTACTGCCAGATGTAGCTATAAATCTTAGCAGTGAATGTCTCCATAAGTGTGTGAATGTTAATAGGGATGATTGAAAAGCACACTTTATATGGAATTATTCTATTGGCTTTCTATTTCGGCCATAAGCCATCATCACCTATAAATGTTTTTTTTTCACAGTTTCTGGTAGTTTTTTACCTTCAAGCCGATTGAGGCTTGGTTAATTATGGATGTGCCGACTGGAACCCAATAATTTGAGTTCAAACTTCGACAATAGCTGTTTTGAAGGCAGTGATTCTCTGTACTTCGGGCGACATATGCCTATAATAGCTTATTTACCTGGTTGTCGTCCATAATCATTCCATAGTTAGCACTTCAATCATACTCAATATACATCGAGTAGTTAGGGCATATCGTCGGCCCAATTCGTTAACCTGCTAAGTCCATTTTTTGATCAATTTTTCCTTTTTGAGCTGGTCATAAAGTTTGGACGAACCTACCTTATGGCATAAGAAATAAGGTAGATATCAATATAACAAGAATCATTGAAGAAACCATAGGGCTTTTCAGAATTCTTATATGTAAAATAGAAAAGATATCCTTCAGTTCTTTCTCTCTCCTGTAAAATATATAAAATGGAGTTAGCAGGTTAACGAATTAGGCCGACGATATGGGAAACGTATCTCTTGTTGGATTCAGTACCTTGAAGTGTTCTCTACGTAGACTTCTTGGACACAAACATATTCTCAGTGTACTCAGTAATTCGTCTCCACCCACTAGCATATGTACTGGGTGCAAATCGATTCATTTCTTTATGTGGAGTACCAGTTGTTTTTTCACTCGTCGAAAATTATTGTTATCAATTACATGAATGAAACAAAAAACTTGTTCCAGATAAACTAATAAACAAGCCAACAAAACAATCCATGTAACCCCAGTGAACACCAAATCCATCTATAGATCGGTTTCGACTCAAATCAAGTCTCGTCAGTAGAGCTAGCGATGACGAACGTGATGTTAGAGACAGGATGCCCATACAACGAAACGCAGCGGCGATTGGCGAGATATTTCTCATCTCATTCATGTAATTGCAAGCTTTAGATAGACACCCAATAAATATTCTAGTCAATAATTCAGACGAATATGGTTGTAGCTCGAACCCGTTATTTGCACATGTGATAATTATATCGTAATGTGTACGGTGGTTACATGTGATGGGGAGCCACGAAATATTTTCATGGACCTTCAGATATTGGAAACGGTTGCTTTTGGAGCGGACAGGTGGCGTGCGTGAGTGGATAAATTTTCTGCGATCGCCGCTGCGTTTCGTTGTAAGGGCATTATATTTATCACATGGAGTTCATTATCGCTAGCTATAACAACGAGACTTGATATAAGTCGAAACCGGTCTTAACTAGGGTTACATCGATTGATTAGTTTCCTTGCTTATTAGTTTATCTGGAACAATTTTTTCTTGTTTCATTTGTGTAATTGAAACTTCAGATAGACAGCCAATATATATTCTAGAAATTGTTATTTTCAATGCATAACTTTTATGAATTAATGATTCTGCGGTGAAATCCATTGAGTGCTAGATCTAGATTATTCTAGACTCCCCATTAACATCCTTGTTTTCACAGAGAATTACCCCTTCAATCGTTGTGCTCCTCTTGTTGATCCCACATATTCCAGGTTACAGAACGTCGTTTATCTTAATACGGTATCGGTGACCGTACAAAGCAAAAGCTTGAATTTCTTCAACCTCGAAAAAGTATGATGGTGAAGGTGAATTAGGCAATCCAAAAACCGCTTTAGGAAGGCATCGGCTCTTCCTGGACTTCCCTGGGACTTTCACAGCTCCAGAAACGACCGTTCTGCAACGCATACCTGGCATTAGTTTATATTATAGACTGGACCGCAAAAATAAACGCATAGAAAAAATTTCGTCTGAATTCAATCTTAAATAACTTTTAAGTTTTTTGACCACTTTCGATAATTTTTTGTACAGGTTGTTGATGTTTTCATCTTCATCATGTCTGTCATCATCTGATATTAATTCTGCGAACATGATGAATGGATACGTTGAGATACATGGTAGCAAAAAAAAAGGCATTTTACGCTTAACTTCTGAACGACCTGTAGAAAAATTCACAGACTGAATGAAGTTTCTGAGAACCTACGACATTTTCAAGTCCCATCTTTTCTGGACAGTTTGGTTTTTCATTCAAACCGATATCTCTATTCTTGAAGAAAAGACATAGGTTTACAGAAAGTAATCCTCTATTTACGCGGAGTTAAGGTGTGAGGCGGTATTTCTCTGGAAGCCCGAAAAGACCTCGTCATACTTCAGGCCCTTCAGGGAGGTATCAACGCTGATAGATGCATAAGAGAGTGCTTAGAAGAACATTTGGTACCTTATATGCCCCTCATAGGAGAAAATTTTCTGCCTATGCACGACAATTCTAGACCGCACATTGCACAAATAACCGGGCAATAGGGAAAAATCACGTACAGCTAGATGGCGCTGAAAATCACAAGATATCGGGCTGAATGATGGTCAAAATTATTCTGTCATTTCTGTCTTTCATAACAAGTAAATCAAATATTTTTTATGAGATTGCGGAATTAATAATGTCTGTGAAAGACGAGATAACCACTTTGGACATTTTTGATTATGGGGGTGAACGTGAATGTGATAGCAAATGACCACTATATAATAGAAAATTATTGAACTTACTATAAAAAAAAATCATCTTTCAGGAAGTGCTTGCTGCAAAGTAGCAACTTCGTTGAGATACGTTTCCCAATCGTCAAGATTGTCTGCCTTTATTTAACTGACTAGGGATTCAACGGGAATTTATGCGAATAAATTTCAGAAGAACTATGTGATGAGCATTGAGGAACAGAGCACATTTTTCGTGATCTTATTTCCACATTACCTCTCACAATCCGCTGCATTTTCAGCTCGTATACAGTTTATTTGAAACAATTGTCCATAATTTATCTTCTAAATAAACCACTTTCGATACATGCATGACTCAAAATCATACAAAGATTTCACACTTGTCCCATATAAACACACACACGTTAGTTTGTTGTTCATCACTCGGGTAGTTCAAACGATTAAAAGTAGATGTCGCCCATTCCGTGATTTTTCCCTATATTTGAACGAAGCCGACGTTAAAGTATTGGACTGGATCCCCTATTGAACATGTGGGGGATACACAAGGAAAGAGAGTAAGGCAGAACTGAGGCTAGTTTCAAACTTTAGTTCCTTCAGCACAGGCACTGACAAATGAGTGGCATCAGATAAACCAGGACGCGGTTGCTACTTCAATTGAGAGCTGTTATTCAGGTTCGTGGAGGAAATACCCGATTTTAATAATAATAAACATATCACAATACTGCTATTATCTATGTTATTTCTTAATTTTTGTGTAGCTAATAAAACTTTTTGCATTATTTCCTTTAAACCTGTGTTATTTCTTCAAAAATAGACATTTCAGTATGAATAAAAGAAGAAATTGTTCGTAAAAGATGGGAGCTGAAAATGTCGTACTCAGAAATATTATTCAGTTTCTGAATTTTCTGAAGGATGTTCAGAAGTTAAGCGGAAAATGCAATTTTGTGCTTCCACGTTCCTCAACGTATCCATTCATCCTGTTCGTAAAATCGATATCAGAACAGGATGAAGATGAAAACATCAGCAACCTGTCAAAAAATTATCGAAATTACCGGTTAATTTTGCGATCCAGTGTATATTTATGCGAATTATTTATTTTCTTCTTCTTTATCCGCCGTTTGTTGACCACTCCTGGGCATCCCCATTTTCTTTCCATCTGCCCCGGTTAATTGCTTCTACATACCAGCGCTTCGCATTATGTATCTATAAATCTATAGCATACGAAATCTATAGGGTTACGAGATAACATTAATTAAAAACTAGTTACTCCACAAAAATCATACAACCTACTCATTTATGATAGCAAGACATAATTGGTCCATATTTTTCATTCTTCAAAATGTTTAAATACTCTCATGGATTTCCGTGTCTCAGAGAGACTCGAAAACGTTCCTTTTCAAATAATTGGATTCAGCCGTTCCTGCTTCTTCGAAACGCCACTGAGATGGAACAAACCTTCGTCCTACGCTCATAACAGTACCATGCGTTCAAATTAGTAGCTAAATTGTTGAGTGGGCACATATGAATACGGTACTTTCGCTACTGCAGCGATTACCTTCATTTTCCTTTCGGAATGTACGAAATATAATTCTCGGTGTATGTAATATAACGTGGGCTTTAAGCAGTTCAGCACACCTCATAATTTAAATAAACGCAGTCGTTGATATTTAGTAAGGTAGTTTTACTACATACTTGCGTCCCATTCACATTGATAAAATGCATGGCTTAACTGTTGGCGTCATCGTTTCATCAGACACTTTCCAGGAATATTTCGATTTAATCAACATAAACAGGAATTTGAAATCCTTTGAATTTTCATCTTTCTTCGTCGAAATGTCATTTTGATCTTAATCAACAATAATAGTACTATTGAAACTTTCAACGTTATCCATTATTTCCAGTAATAATAAATCTTGGAATTTTTTTCAACTCACTCTGAAATTTTTTGAATTCACGTTTCGGGTATTTTAGAATCCAATAATCGGGAAAAAAGAGGTCTAATTTTTGTAGTAGGTTCATTATTGCTCTAATGTTTATCGCTTATGACTGAAATTCTACTGATTAGCTCATATCATCGATCGTCACAAAAAAAAATTACATGGATACAAGTGAAGTCACCGACTGAAGTTGAAAATTTGCAAGGATATAATAGAACGAACATGGGTTCGTAAAGTAACGCTGCCGGAGGTAAGAAATACTATTATCTCAAAAAAATGTTCTAAATAAACTCCGAATCCATTATATGTTCATCGAGCGTTTCTGTTTATACTTACTAAATAGTTTATAATTCTTTCAACGCCCTGTATATCAATCACTGTACTAATATGACAGTCTTGCGGTGTCAAATTCAAGGGCCTGTACGATAAGCATACATGCCTTTCTTATCTCCTGATGAAGGTGAGAAATTTCTTATGCCAACCTGTAAGGATTCTCGAAGATACTATTCACCGATGAATATGGAGATTAGCCCAATCGACAACTCATCTGCGAGTTCTACTTACGAGGTCGATGGCGATGTCAGCCAACAAGCCGCCTGTGCAGAGACCTGCCCACATTCAGAAATACTTTACCTACATGTGTGTTCTTCGGAACGGCACCTACCAGTTCCCACGGCTGATTTGCGGATTTGCACATTGATACCTTGCCTATTTTTCGGATTAACACACCTTATGTCGGCCACATTTTTAGCTAATAAAGTAGTAGATGTAAACTGAAAAGACACGGTGGATGGCGGTCCTCGACTGTTGCTGAAAGTTGCGTTGAGGATTCCCTAGAAAATAAACTCGACGGAACATGGCGAGTTGAAACAACAACTGTTGAATTCAGCAGCAATTTCTGTGAATTCAACTACTTCTTAAGCTAGCGGTATTTCCATCAGCAATTGTAATAATTGTACTTTCACTTTCAATATCGAATGAATTAAATTCAAATCGTTTGTGAATTATTTCATTATTTCAATGAATATTTAGTCATTCCTACTTACCGTTCGCTGAACGGTAAGTGATTCACTTACTGTTCTGTTTATCTTGGCAACCAGTAAAAATAATCTACCGATCTAGCAACAAACGCGGTAACTAACAAAAGTCGCTCTATCGTGCAAAAATAGTTATTTATGTATCAAGGGTACTAAGTAGATGATTATGCCCTGAGGGCGACAGTCTAACGAAGCCGAGGGCCTCTGGCCCGAGGGTTCGTAAGTCGCCCGAGGGTATATATCTACTAGTACCCGTGGTGCTCTTTTATGTTATACCAGTCCGTTTTGAATAATCAATTTTTTTTTATGCCATCAATTTGATTTGTCAATTTTTGACTGCCACACTACCTTGACATCATTATTGTCTCCGTTTTTGTTGTTAGGGAGAAAAGTATTAAAATTTTTAATGTGTCAAAGTCAAGAATCCAAAATGGAAAAAAAAATTGAAATTCCCGACGAAATTGCAAGAAAGGCTGAAAAGGCAACGCGAAATCTGTTACCGAGAAAATCCAGAAACTCATACGACAAAGAATATAACCAATTTTTGAAGTGGATGTCAGAAAATGCTGTAGAAAACATTAACGAAACTGTGCTGTTGGGGAACTTTAATGATTTATATATGAAAAACGAGTTTTCGCCATTGATGCTGAAGATGAAATGAACAGTTTGAAACTGATTATATTTCTTTGTGGCCACATGGCTGCTCAGAAAAGAGACTATTTTTAAACTACAGACAAGGCCGCTGTACTGTACAACCTGTTGGAAAAAATACGTTTGGGAAAATTCCCTGTTTTATTGCAAAATATTTGTGTTTTGAACAACCCCGAGAAGTACACTGTTCACGCCGAACGTCAGCAACTCTATTAGCAGAAGCTGGAGCAAGTATGACTACGTTGAAGCGCCATGGTGGATGGAAGAGTACCACTTTTGCTGAAGGATATTTAGAGGACAGCATATCCTCAAAAAATGAGGTTTCAAGGATGTTGGCATCTGGATCTCGCATTTCCTTACAGAAACTAGAGACCCAGACAATGAATCATGAGTCAACCTTCGCAGCAGGAAATTTGGCTATCAGCGGACCTTCCAGAATTGCCAATTCAATGTAAATACAACCAAATAATATAAAATGTAAATTCATATTTTGTTAATAAAGAATAAGTTAATCGAAAACTTTTTATTGCCCGCGCGGGCCATAATGTGTACTTATCCATTATGTAGATTGTATCTAAGGTATAAGAACACAATAATGTACTGGTATGACGTAAAATATTTTAAAGAGCTGACGTGAAGTCAGGAGCATTTGCGCGCTTGTTTGGCCCATGCAGGTACTTCAAAATGATCGAAAATATACTAAATGATTTGAAAGTATCGAAAGTAGCATTCATAGATGTCGCCTGAGATCATTCGAAGTTTTGAAAAAACACATGCCTCTGTTGGAAAAATTAGTGGAAGGCAGATCACAAGCGCTATCTATGAATGCTACTTTGAAGGGAATAACGAAACAACAAAGTCAACAGATCATTTCTACCAAAAAAATTATAGAAGCACTGCCGTGAAGTCAGGAGCTTTTGAGCGCTCGTACATCCACCTTGTAGGTAGATTCGCATTTTCAAGTTCTAGAAAGCAATTGAAGGAATTTTCGACAGCTTTCAAAAAAATTCTCAAACTTAGACTTAGACGAAACTCCAGACTTCATGTCAGTGCTTCAGTTGACCAATTTTTTTCCGTTATTGGTGTAAAATCACACATCTGGATCTGTCACATCAAATCCCTACGTATCAGAACTGTACGGATAATCCGCCCGTGTATGTTGCCCTAAGCTGATCATTTACTGAAGGATCCGACACCACAACCTGAAAACGATAAAAGAAAGGATAATGATCAAAATTTGATCACACGGAAAGGAAAAAAAGATGGAAAAGAATGGGAGATTGGAAGACAAAATAAGTGTAACTGGAACTAATACAGCATCGTCAACTTTTTCGTGTGCGCAAAGGCGGGCATGGATATACGTAGGTCGAGTGATCGAAAAAGTACAAGTATCTCAAATAGAGGAACACTTGGAAGGCAAATTCCCAGATGAGGAATTCTTCATCGATATACTTTCTTAACGAGAAATATCTAACAGCTCTGCGTTTAAGATAGGTACGAGCATATCACTTGTGCACGAGCTTTACAAGTCACATAACTGGCCTGCAGGCGTGGTCGTCAAACGTCACGGAATATCTATGATTGACGTAATTTATTTCGGACTTTCTCGAGGTGTCAAATTTCGGACTTTTTCGAATCGAGTTCTTGCGTAAACCGGCTGTGGGATAGAGCTGGATTTTTGTTGGAAGACCTTGCGTCCTTAGGGATAAAAATTCGACCGCTTTCGATCCCCGTGACGCCGCGGATCAAAATAAAATAAAAATAAAATAAAACTTTATTCATCATTTTCGATACAATACAATACAATAATCGGGAAATTTTGCCTAAACAAAGTTTGTGTGCTGAATTCCCGACACAATTTAGGTACTCAGCTACAGCCCTACAAAAATAAAAAAGAAAACTGAAAAGAACGGAGAACTATTGAGTACTGGATACATGGAGACACCGAATGAGACAAAAGTTGTACTGAAAATCAGAAAAGTTTCTCAAAAACTGATGGATTATCAAGGATGAATGTTCGAAGTTGTTTTCTGTATAGTTTTTTGTTATTCTTAGATTCTCTCAGTTCGATGGGTAGATAATTATATATTTTTGTTAGCAAGAAAATCAGAAATCTATGATTTATGTTCCTATGAAACAACGGGACTACCAAATTCCCACTAGTGTTACCTCTGGTACAGTAACCGTGGCTTAGGGTCGGAAAAATCTCCTCCACTTTCGAGAAGAATATCAAAGAGCAAAAACAATACAAGTTTCGCAAGAACATCAATCGGTTACACTCATATAGTTCTTTAGTTGAGAAAAGTCATGGTTTACTGTGAATAATTTTCAAAACTGTATTCTGTGTGACCTCCAAGGTATGAATTGAATTGTTATAAACTCCACCCCATACAACAATACAGTACCTAAGTATAGATTCAACAAGAGTAGCATATAGAAGCAATAAAAGTTTTGTGTTTAGTATTCCCTTGAGCAGATAGAATTTGTGAAACAATATTCTTACTTTTCCGCACAAAAAACTAACGTGCTGATTCCACCTCAGATGTTGATCAACAACGACTCCCAAATATTTCACGCTCTCTCTTCTCTCTATACAGGTACAATCCCGACAATACCCCAAAACATGGCATTCTTGTGAGTGAATATTTAATTTGTCGAATGCTGGTTGGTCCGAAGTTGTTGCAGAAAATGTAACAAAGTATGTTTTTGAAGTATTCAGATCCAAAAGGGTTCAAAGATAACTTTGTTGGTTTTTCGTCAGTTTTCGACCTCTTCCGAATGTTATTTTCATATATTCTCGAGTCGAAATGGACATGACATGACAGTCATGACACATGCCTGTCACATGACGTTCGTTATTTCCGTTCGTTTGGAATTCGAAATAGGCATCTTTTCGAGTACCGTAGGAAAGCCTGTTTCTTCCTTTTGAAAACGCGGGGGCGCTTTGCGCCCCCGGTCTCTTTCTTTCTTCGCACGACATGACATGACACATGACATGACAGATAATTCTTGAAAGAGATTTTTCTGCGAACCAGCTGCCACTGAGAAAAAAAAAACCTTATTTCATTTTTCATAAACTGAAATTACAAAATGATTATCAGAATTTCTTCGACATTCTTTTTTCGTAAAACAGCTGGGATCCATTTCTACATAACAAATGTGGATACAAAATTTTAGCAGGATTGGCTGATAGTTTCTGAGATACCAAATTTCTTTATTCTTGTAGTTATATGTTCTTCACGGAATTTCACATGAAACTTCGTGTCATTATTTCACAACCGAACACAAAGTTTCAATTCGATCCATTCCGTATTTTTCAAATGATCGTTAATCAGATATCAGATATCACCGGTCCCCTTCGGCAGATTCCTCCCATTCGAGAACTACTCAACCGGCGTATTAAGACCTCGAACGTAGCAAGAAAATTTCAAAATTCTAGGCCTTTTAGAGAAAGTTATGTTCGTGGAAGGCCCGACATGGTTGAATTCGACCTCTAATTCCTTGACTGCGAATACAACCTGTGCCTTTCTTGGCACAGTATTCGAAAATTACAAACATATTTGGACAAAATGATAACGCCCTTTATGAGCGCCCGTACTACTTACACGAGCGCTATATCATTTCCTCACGATGTCTGTATTTTTCGAATTTTGAGCCGAAAATGGTCTCAATCGATAGAGTTCGACATGACGAATCCGTCAAAAAATTCGAGTCTGTCCGTCCGGCCGTCCTTCCGTTCGTATACACGATAACTCTCGAACGGAATGTCCTAGAAACTTGAAATTTTCAGGGTAGGTCAAATTTCGAATGCCGCGGATAAGTTCGTCATTGGGCAAAATTCGCTTAGGGTTTCCGTAAACATGGCCGCTCGAAATTTTGTTTTTCTGGTTACTTCGAAACGACTGATTCGATCGAAGTGAAATTTTGCACTCAGATGGAGAATTACGTGCTTAAGCAGAATTTTGTCGAGCTCGCTTGACCAGAACCATAGAAACCATAGAAAATTATATCTTTGTAACCGAAAGGCCTAGGGACTTGAAATATTCAGGATAGGTGTGGATCTGAAATGTCGCGGTCACGTTCATCCATGAGCCGAATTTGACTAGGTGTTCCGTAAATATGGCAGTTTGAAATTCAGTTTTCTTGATAATTTCAAAACTATGGATTTGATCGTCACGAGATTTTGTATTCAAATTGAGAATGATATATTCGAGCTACTTTTTTTCCAGATCGCATGATCAGAACCATAGAAACCATGGAAAATCATAACTTTCGAACGGAAAGGCCTAGGGATTTGAAATTTTTAGGATAGGTTCGGATCGCGAATTTCGCAGTTACGCTCACCAATGAGCGAAATTAGACTAGGGATTACGTAAATATAGCCGTTCAAAATATTTTGTTCCTGATAATTTCGGAACTACTTATTGGATTGAAATGAAATTTCGCACTTAGATGAAGAATAATGTATTCAAGCTACATCCAGATTGTCCAGATCGTATTACCAAGACCATAGATACCGTAGAAAATTCTAGCGAATTATTGAAAAAAAAATTGGTCACCTAAAGCACTGACGTGAAGTCTGGATTTTGGCCTCAGTTTGAAATTTTTTTTGACAGCTGTCAAAATTTTTCCAATTCGTTTCTAAAACTGGAGAATGCGAATCTACCTACAAGGTGATGGAGCGCTCAAAAGCTCCTGACTTCACGGTAGTGCTTTTCGTAATTTTTCGTATAAGCAAAAAAGTTATGAAATTAAACTATTCTATGAAAATTTTTTTTTTTTTTTTTTTTTTTTTTTTTTTTGTTTTGTCAGGGGGAATCCTCATGGACGAACTATCTCCGATAGATAGAACAGTGTGAGACTTCGTGTGAAGCACGACCTACTCTAACTAAACCTAACCTGCTGTTTTAGATTCCGGGCATTTATTACCTACTAACCTTTTGACTCTTCTTGTTCGTATCTCTATCACGATCTTTGTCGTGGGATGCTTGTGTTACCTATGAATTTGAATTTCATAGGAGTCTCTTCTTCTGGATGATTTAAATTGAGATTACTCAATTTCTGTTTCTACGTAGTTGATCTCTGGGTCTTTTGTGATAGGTGGGTATCCTAACCACATCTTCTGCGGGATTGTAGTCAACTAGTCTTCTTAGCTCATCATTTGGGTGTTGACTTGCTTTTTCAAATATCTTCTCGGCCTTCTTTTTTAGGAAATCTGTGACAGTTTCCCATTCTAAGTCTCTGTGGATTTGTTGGTTTCTTACGAACCACGGCATATTCATTGCTGCTCTGAGCAGTTTATTTTCTGTTGCTTGAATCTTCTTTATATGGCTATTGGCTGCATTGCCCCATGCCGCCGAGCCATATGTTAGTTGGGGTCTTGCAATTGACTTGATCATTCGTAGTTTCGTGCTTTGGTTCATTTGGCTTCTTCTTCCTAGTAGTGGGTGAAGTCTACTCATCGCTGAGTTTGTTTTATCCACTGCATATTTTATATGGTTTTTCCATGTAAGCCCTTTATCTAGTTTTACTCCTAGATATTTGACTTCATTTTCCCATTTTATCTCTTCTCCATCTATCTGTAGGTTGGAATTAATTTCAAGTCTCCGCTTCTGTAGTAAAATAGCTTGGCTCTTTTTGCTATTTATTTGAATTTTCCATTTGATGAACCATTCTTCTAAATCTTCTAGTGCTTCTTGCAGTCTTCTGTGTATGACATCTGGTCGGCGATGTCTGAAGGCTATTCCCGTGTCATCTGCATAAAGGGCTAGCAGATTCCTTGGGTATATGAAAATAGAGACGAAACATAGAATGATATTCATTCTCTCTGCTGTAGTTTCTTGATTGGTTGAACGACTTCTACCAATCCACGTAAATACTCGTATCATTTCGCCAATAAAAGTTTTGTCGGCAAAGTTTCTGAATAACGATATCTCACTAACCACAAATGTCCCATTTTTGTGTGGCGGCCTGAGTACGAAATAATATTTTATGGAGGTTACAGGTGGGATATGAACATCATTTTTCATGGAGTGTGAAAATACAGCACCCTTAGGAGTAATAATTCTTGTACATGATTTATTTCATAAATAACCCTCTAGAAGTTAAATATTTCCGCGAGTTCGGAAGGATATAGCTACATTGCATATTTACTTTTCATTTCGACGAAAATTCGAAGATGGAAAGGAGGAGATTTATGCATGTATCTTCTTGAATGAAACAACATATATAGATATATATGTTGGGATGAATCGAATTATGAATTCTAAACATGTAATGTCAAGTTCGAAAAATAAACAGCAGTGGAATGATTATAAATTTTTCGCATACCGAACTTTTTGATGAAAAATTATAAAAAGCAATGCCGTGAAGTCAGGAGCTTTTGAGCGCTCATTCATCCACCTTGTAGGTAGATTCGCATTTTCCAGTTTTAGAAACCAATTGAAGAAATTTTTGACAGCAGCACTTTGTCAATTATGCCCAATCAGCTGTTACAGAAATAGAATGATTTTTGTATTTCATAATTCGTTGGAATTAAAAATGGTTCTGATTATGCGATCTGGAAAAAATTACGAAAAGCACTGCCGTGAAGGCCGGAGCATTTGAGCGCTCGTACATGCACCTTGTAGGTAGATTCGCATGTTCCAGTTTTATGAATCAATTGAAGGAATTTTCGACAGCTGTCAAAAAAATTGTGAAACTTCAACTTCAGATTTCATGTCAGTGCTTCAGCTGATCAATTTTTTTTCGATAATTCGCTAGAATTTTCTACGGTATCTATGGTCTTGGTGGTGCGATCTGAACAAAATTTTGCACGTAGTTTGAATACATTATTACTCAGCTAGGTGCAGAATTTCATCCCAATCCGCTCAGTGTTTTCGGAACTATCAGCAAAAAAATATTTTGAACGGCCATATTTACGGAACCCCTAGTCTAATTTTGCTTATTGATGAACGTGACCGCGATATTCGCGATCCAAACCCACCCTGAGAATTTCAAGTGCCTAGGCCTTTCTGTTCAAAAGTTACAATTTTCTATGGTTTCTATGGTTCTGGTCATGCGAGCTGGACAAAATATTGTTTTGATATATCATTCTCGATTAAAATACAAAATTTCATCTCGATCGAATCCGTAGTTTCGAAATTATCGAGAAACCAAAATTTTAAACAACCGTATTTACGGAACCCCTAGTATAATGCTGCTCATTGATGAACGTGAACGCGACATTTCAGATCCACACCTATCCTGAAAATTCCAAGTCCCTAGGCCTTTCCGTTCAAAAGTTATGATTTTCTATGGTTTCTTTGGTTCTGGTCATGTGATCTGGGAAAATGTAGCTTGAATATATCATTCTCCATTAATATACAAAATTTCATCTCGATCGAATCTGTAGTTTTGAAATTATCAAGAAAACTAATGTTCAAACGACCATATTTACGGAACCCCTAGTATAATTTTGCTCATAGATGAACGTGATCACGACATTCGAGATCCACACCTATCTTGAAAATTTCAAGTCCCTAGGCGTTTCCGTTCAAAAGTTACAATTTTCTATGGTTTCTATGGTTCTGGTCATGCGATCTGGACAAAACTTTGCATGTAGCTTGAACACCTCATTCTCCATTCGAGTGCAAAATTTCATCTCAATCAAATCCGTAGTTTTCAAGTAATCAGGGGAACAAAACTTTGAAGGGCCATATTTTCGGAACCCCTGGTGTAATTTGGCCCATTGACGAACTTAACCGAGGCATTCGGGAACTGAACCTACACTGAAAATTTCAAGTCCCTAGGACATTCCCTTCGAGAGTTATCGTGTATACGAACGGAAGGACGGCCGGACGGACAGACTCGAATTTTCCGACGGATTCGTCATCAGTGAGTCGAACATAGTCGATTGAGACCATTTTCGGCTCAAAATTCGAAAAATACAGACATCGTGACGTAATGATATAGCCCTCGTGTAAGTAGTACGAGCGCTCAAAAATGTAGCCAGAATATATTAAACTTTATTAAAATACAAAATTTCGTCACAATCGAATCCGTAGTTTTGAAATTACCGAGGAAACCATATTTACGGAACCCCTGGTCGAATTATGCCAATAACGAACTGAACCGCGGCATTCGAGATTCCAACCTATCCTGAAAATTTCAAGCATCTAATTCTTTCCGTTCGAAAGTTATAATTTTCTATGGTTTCTATGGTTCTGGTCATGCGATCTGGACAAAATTTCGCATTTATCTTGAACACGTCATTCTCCATCTGAGTGCAATTCGATCGAATCAGTAGTTTCGAAGAAATCAGGAAAACAAATTTTCGAACGGTCATATTTACGGAACCCCTAGTCGAATTTTGCCCAATAATGAACTTAGCCACTGCATTCGGGGTTTGAACCTACCCTGAAAATTTCAAGTTTCTAGGTCGTTTTGTTCGGGAGTAATCGTGTATACGGACGGACGGCCAGTCGGACGAACAGAGTCTAATTTTTCGAAAGATTCGTCATCAGTGAGTCGAACCTTGTCGAAAAATACGCGAAATGATATAGCCCTCGTGTAAGTAGAACGAGCGCTCAAAAATTTAATGGTAGAGGTACCTACTTGTCGCAAACTGAGAAAACTTCTGGAAGAAAATGATTTGGACCTTACGTACCTAACTGCCAACCTGTCATATATTTGATGGACAATTTTCTGAGTCTTTGCAGTCTTTGAAAGTCTTCAAAAAATTATAACTCCTGACTTAGAAGTTACCCAAAATTCATATTAGTACCAATCAATTTTTGATCTAAATCGATAACAACATTATTTCTCTCCTGGAAGTTTCTGAAAAAGTGGAAAAGTCATTGAAATGCAAATGAGGCGTCCAATCTATCTGGATTAACGTGCTTCGATTGGATAGGGATGTTTGTGGTGGTGGAGTGTGCATTCGTTTGAAGTCATACTGTAGACATACAAATTTTAAACTTCTATTTGTCCTGGTGGTTTGGAATAGTTGAGGGTAAATTTTCGTTCAAAAAGACTGAAGGTGGCCTGTGGTGTCGATTACCGACCTCTAGGGACGAGTGTCAATTGATTCGTGCGAGATCTTGGAGAGGTTTTGGAGCGTGTATACCTTGACACTTCAGTTAAATATTTTTTAGGTTAGGTAAGGTTGTGATAGTATCATCTAATTAACTTAGCCTACAGTTATCACTACTTGAGAGTTTTACCAAAACCATAAAACGTGTTTTACCAGGTGATTTATAGATAGAATATATCACCTGAATTAGCTATGGTAATGGTGAAACACTGGGTTTTGTGAAATTCTTAAGTAGTGAAAATCGTGGGATAAGTTAATTAGTGAAAACAAATTGAATTATGGATTTTCATCAAGTATCGGCCACATCGATCTAATATCAGTGACTGTGTCGGTGGATTTGTTAACTCTTAATACATAATAATGTCATCGGTTCTCAGTTGTTTGCTACTCTTATTTCTTGTTTCGATAGGTGTCAAGTTGTGGATGCTCCAACTAAGGAATATCTGATCGACATTATCTGCTGAAGTGGGTACTTGATGGTAGATAATAATTGCATAAAGGTGGATATACAGGGTGTTTCATGAGTGGTTGGCCGTAGCCTAGTGGTGAATGCAGGTCATCGAGGCGAGATACAGAATGATTTATGGATTTCGGCCTGAATTTACGATAGCTATAACTTCGGAATCTGAGGTCCGATTTTGATAAAATTTCATGGGTTTGTTCGCTTCAGAAAGTCTTTTCGAATGGTTTACGAAATATCAATATTTTTTGGACGGTACTCAGAATTTCGGGTTTTATCTTTCAAGCCTCAAAATCTTTAATTTTTACATCACTTAGAGAAATGCCGTTTTTGCCATGAAAAAATACATTATTCAATCTGAGAAATTCAATTTTCACTTTGAATGGCACACTTTTTACGAGCCAGTAGCGATCGAACGAATGCGGTCCTGATTTTAATTTCGTGATAATATTTCTTGTCTTTTGCTGAGTTTTTGAACTTCAAAGCTTAAGAGCGTTCAAACTTATGAAGTTGATCATATTGTGAAATGTTATCCGAAAAGTGTATTCATTTCACAACACAAATAACTAGATATTGATATTTTTCTATTTTATTCAAGAAACTTGAAAACTAATTATTTCATTCCACAACAAAAAATTACGAAAAGCACTGCCGTGAAGGCAGGAGCTTTTGAGCGCTCGTACATGCACCTTGTAGGTGGATACGCATTTTCCAGTTTTGGTAATCAATTGAAGGAATTTTCGACAGCTGTTAAAAAAATTCTGAAACTTAGGCTAAACTCCAGACTTCCTGTCAGTGCTTCAGCTGATCAATTTTATTTCGATAATTCGCTAGAATTTTCTACGGTATCTACAGTCTTGGTGATGCGATCTGGACAAAATTTTGCACGTAGTTTGAAAACATTATTCCTCAGCCAGGTGCAAAATTTCATTCCAATCCGATCAGTAGTTTCGAAACTATCAAGAAAAAAATATTTTGAACGGCCATATTTACGGAACCCCTAGTCTAATTTTGCTCATTGATGAACGTGACCGCGATATTCGCGATCCAAACCCACCCTGAAAATTTCAAGTTCCTAGACCTTTCCGTTCGAAAGTTACAATTTTCCATGGTTTCTATGGTTCTGGTCATGCGATGTGGACAAAATATTGCTTTAACATATCATTCTCGATTAAAATACAAAATTTCATCTCGATCGAATCCGTAGTTTCGAAATTATCGAGAAAACAAAATTTCAAACGACCGTATTTACGGAACCCCTCGTATAATTCTGCTCATTGTTGAACGTGAACGCGACATTTCAGATCCACACCTATCCTGAAAATTTCAAGTCCGTAGGCCGTTCTGTTCGAAAGTTATGATTTTCTATGGTTTCTATGGTTCTGGTCATGTGATCAGGAGAAATATAGCTTGAATATATCATTATCCATTAGTATACAAAATTTCGTCACGATCGAATCTGTGATTTTGAAATTATCAAGAAAACTAAATTTCAAACGACCATATTTACGGAACCCCTAATATAATTTTACTCATAGATGAACGTGATCACGACATTCGTGATCCACACCTATCCTGAAAATTTCAAGTCCCTAGGCGTTACCGTTCAAAAGTTACAATTTTCTATGGTTTCTATGGTTCTGGTCATGCGATCTGGACAAAATTTCACATGTAGCTTGAACACCCCATTCTCCATTCGAGTGCAAAATTTCATCTTGATCAAATCTGTAGTTTTCAAGTAACCAGGGGAACAAAACTTTGAACGGCCATATTTACGGAACCCCTGTTGGAATTTGGCCCATTAACGAACTTAACCGAGGCATTCGGGAACTGAACCCACACTGAAAATTTCAAGTCTCTAGGTTGCTCCGTTCGAGAGTTATCGTGCTTACGGACGGCCGGACGGACGGACGGCTTATTATCAAGTTTATAGGACATTCCGTTCGAAAGTTATCGTGTATACGGCCGGACGGACGGACAGACTCGAATTTCCCGACGGATTCGTCATCAGTGAGTCGAACATAGTCGATTGAGACCATTTTCGGCTCAAAATTCGAAAAATACAGACATCGTGATGAAATGATATAGCCCTCGTGTAAGTAGTACGAGCGCTCAAAAATTGAAAGGGTAGTATCATAAGAGATGTTCGAAATGAAGTCCTTCCATCTCGATACATTTCCCAGTCCTCAAAATGAGATTATCTATTGCCCTTCTGATCATATCGGGATTTCGTTTCAATTCTGTGCAAGCTTCTTCTATCCTCTGCCTCAAAAAGGTATTTAAACGGCATATACCTTTCTTCTTGAGATAAACCCACAGAGAAGAATTCATAAGATATAGATCTGAGGACCTTGGGGGCCATGTCACAAGGCCACCATTCCCTATCCGTCTATTTGGATAGTTGTCCTTCAGATGTTGTGTAACTTTTCTGAATCGAACTCACAATTCGTGTACATTCGAATTTTGAATGAAAATTTAGTAACTTCGAATTTGACAGCTATGTTTGGAGGCAAAGGATATCGTTCCTTGAATTCAATTATAGTTATAGTTAGGAAGCGGGTTGAGTTTCACTGCGACCTCAAGGTCTATTGTGCCCCTCATCAGAGCCGTATTCGCAGATGCGCTACCTACAGCTCGCCCTCCAGCTCCAGAGCTCCAATGAACTCCAGTATCTGAGAGGCCTTCAAGGAGGTTGGATCCTCATTCCTCCTGTAATTCTCTTATGCAAGACATTCTCTTCACTCTTCACAGGAGTCTCCTCCTCTTCACCACTGAATCTACACTCGTCTGTTCCTGTTAAGCTCATTATCATCATATGCCTTCTAAGGCGACAATGTCCTGTGAGGAAGCCAGTGAGTATGTAATAATTGGGAAATACTTATTCAAAAGTACATGGATTCTTTAAATTCAAATGCATTGCCCGAATGGAAAGAAAATACTTCATCTACATTGTATTAATCTGCAGGATGTCGTTTGTTTTAATGATCATGATAAGTTCGACTCGATAAGTAACGTCTGAAAAGCAAAGTTGTCCATTTGCAACATTGTAGTGGCTGAAATTGTTTATGTCTACGGTAGATAGGGCCAGTTGAGATTAAAATTCATGGGAAACATTTTTGAAGCAAGAATTGCTGTATAGGCGTCTGGACGCCCACTCTGGAGCTGTAGATTCTTTTTGAAAGAGGGGTAAAGTTTACTTTTGGAGATCAAGGAAAAATTAAAGTCAGTTACTCGGCGGGAGTGGAGTTACTCGGAAAAAAGGGAGTTCCTCGGCGAAAATGGGACCCACGAAGGGTAAAGTCGGACGACGGTTTCGAGGGCGGTGTAGGAAACTAATGTTGTAATTTTTCAGTAGAGGATTTCTGTTAGATTTCGGTTTAAGGGGGTAACTGTGTTAGATCGTACAAACAAGTGTTTAAGAAGTTTATTTTGAGTAGAGTTAAAAAAGCCGTAGGTTGTGTTTCGAGTGCGAATAAAAATAAAGGCCAATATCGTGTGTGGGTGGTTTAGTTCCCAAACATGTACAAAAAGAGAAATTAGGTGGTTTGCAGACCAAGGTAGGAAAATTCAATTCAAAGCTTTAACCCCTATGAATGTGAATGGCATTATTGTAATTTCCACTATTATTGATATCTCGATCCGAAGTTGATTTGACGTACGTTCGATTTTACGTACGAAATTTGAATATTAGTTGTAACTGATCATCTGACCCCTCGTACATTTTCGATTGGCATGGTGATGGGAAGTAACAGTTGAATTGTTTGATTTAATTTACGATTGTGAGAAACTAAGTGAACGACAGATGCTTTATTTGGATGTTCTTTTGATGTTTGTGCAAATTACGATTTTATGTACGCATTTTACCATCATTTTTCTTTCTTAAATATAATTTGTTCTCTTAAAAATTTCGAGGTTTTCTTTCCTGAATACCTGTTCCTCAGAAAGATAAGACAAAAGACTCTCTCTTAGTGCAGAGAGCACGAATCAAGGCCTTTTCGGAAAATAGATAGATAAAAATTGGTGACAGCGAAATATGATTAATAAGGGTAGAAACCCCAGGTTTTAGTACGAATTGGTGACAGTGGAATATAGAAAATACATATTAAATAAAGAATAGAACAACCACCAGGTTTATTACAAATTGGTGACAGCGGTGGGATATGTTTAAATTTTTTTGAGGAAAAGGAGCAGGAAAGAGAAAGAGAATTTTAAAATTGTCTTTCTTTCGGGAAAGTTATTTTGTGTCGGAAACTTAAGGTTGAATAGAACTTTTTCGGTGTTTATAGAAACATCAAATCAGTTGGATCGAGAGAATATCAGACAGGGGAATGTTTTTGATTTGTTGAGCTAATTTTGTGTTACTAACATTTGTGTGGATAATTTTTGTGTGTTTCAGGAATGCAGCTTTGAATTTAATTTTCATTGATTTTGAGGGAAGTTTATTATTTTGTGTGTTTCAGGACGGCATTTCCGAGTAAAATTTTTATTGATTTTGAGGGAAGTTTATTATTTTGTGTGTTTCAGGACGGCATTTCCGAGTAAAATTTTTATTGATTTTGAGGGAAGTTTATTATTTTGTGTGTTTCAGGACGGCATTTCCGAGTAAAATTTTTATTGATTTTGAGGGAAGTTTATTATTTTGTGTGTTTCAGGACGGCATTTCCGAGTAAAATTTTTATTGATTTTAGGGAAGTTTATTATTTTGTGTGTTTCAGGACGGCATTTCCGAGTAAAATTTTTATTGATTTTAGGGAAGTTTATTATTTTGTGTGTTTCAGGACGGCATTTTCGAATATAAACTCAATCAGGTTAAGGGTTGTTGGTCATTCTATATTTTTTTGGACGGGATTTCAGAATATAAATTTTATCGGACTTAGGTCAAGTGGATTTAAATAATATCAACTGTTTGAAATTTTTCTTTGATATTAGTTCGAGTCAATTTGGGGTTTGATTCCAAAAATTTTTTTGTTTTTGTTTTTGTTGGGATTAACGTTGTCATTTTGGGTTATCAAAATATTCCCGAATAATTTTTTTTTGAAAATAATAGTTATCGGTGCATTTGAGAAAAAAAAAAAAAAGAGGAAAAAATTTTTTTTTTTAAAAACTGATCAAGAGGAAGTTGTAGGATTGAAATTTTTTTATTTTTCAATTTTTTCATTTTTTTTTGATATAAATTTACCTTCGAAAATAAATATTTGAGATGTTGCCTGCAGCTTCTTCGGCGAGTGGTATGGCTGGGGGAAATGCGAATGTGCCAACGCCAAATGTAGCCAACCTATTACGTGGGGCGGGAATGTACTCGCTAGGTATGATAGCCACAACATTAGAAAACTTTTCGGGGAAAGAAGCGGCAAGGTACTTCGATAAACTGGAGTTACGCTCAAAATTGGACGGATGGACCGAGGAAGAAACTCAGAAATTATTGAAATTTAAACTCGTAGGGAAGGCGTATAGTTTTTTCAAATCAGATCCAGGGTTAGATTTATTAACGTATTACGAATTAAAGAATAGGTTCTTACAAAAATTTACGCCATTCAGACTGCCAGGGGAAAATCAGTGGAACCTGTGCAGGTGTTTTCAAAGACATGACGAGGATGTATCGTCATTTTGCACAAGGCTGCGTACGCTAGGAGCAAGTTTATTGCGGGAGGATTTGGAAGGAGCCACCGTGGATGAGGAGGCTGGAATTAGAAAGAAAAACAAAGATCTGATTTTGAACCAGTTCAAAAAGGGTCTACGGAAGGATTTGATGAAAGACACAGGAATCTTATTGTTGAAGGAGGAAGATTTAGATTTGGAAAAAGCGGAGGAGCTAGTGAGGTTACAGGAAACTATTATAAGAATGTTACAAGAGCGTTTGGGCGGTACCAGGATAGCAGGAATCGACACCGAACAAGTATGTCAACTGTGTGATAAGGAGGGGCACTCAGCAAGGGAATGTAGAAGGACCAGACAGGGTCGGGAAAATCAAGAAAAGCCACAAGGGATGAGATGCTTTTCCTGTGGCAAAACGGGCCATATTTCAAGACAATGTCGAAATACGAAGGGGGCAGCACAAGGAGCGCCAGGTTCGTGCTTCAACTGTAACCAACAAGGACATTGGTTAAGGGACTGTCCGAAAAGGGATAGAAACAGGGGACCGGACCAAAGGGATAGAAACAGGGAACAGGACCAAAGGCAGACGTTCAGAGAGGAGACAAGGAGAGAGGAAGGATTCCCGACCTGGAATACACGAGGGGGCGAGAATGGGAATTCTCAATATTCCAGGAACCAAGAAGGGCCGATCATTTCCGAAAATAGGGAATCTACTGGCGCGATTCCACAACGATCGCAATCGCCGCCTGCTTTTCGTACAACAAATTTAAACTCCAAGGGCCAAAGTTCAGCTGCCAGGACGGAGGCCAAAGGGTGGTAGATAGGCAGGGGGAGCGGGAGTCATCGATAGAGCAAGAACGAAAGGGGAATCCGAATGGATTATCGGTCATGGTAATCCCAGAAGTAAATTCATTGGGATTATATGACGTACCATACATAATAAAATTGGCTATTAATGGAAAGGCGAGTTCTTGTTTGGTCGACAGCGGGGCAGCGGTGACTCTCGTGAATAGACGATTGATCCCGGACGATAGGATCGATAAGGACGAGATCGGTGTCCGTCTAACGAGTGTAACGGGACACGATTTACGTACCTGGGGTACGACGACTATTTTTGTAAGACCAGAAGGAGAACAATTGGGAACGAATTGGACAGCAGTCCTTTGTGATGACACGACGTTAGGGAACGTCCAGGTTATATTAGGACGAGATTTTTTGTACGCCAATGAGGCGCACCTAGATTATGAGGGGGAACCCCACCTAAAGATGTGGGGTAGGACATTCATGTTTGTGAATAAGGGAGACTTAGAGGAACAGGTACTCACGGGAGGTGAGAATATGGGAGGAGTTACAGGAAGAATACAGGAGGTACAGGGGTATAATCACGGAGATTATAGGAGCGATTTTGTGGAGATTAGGCCGATGGAAACGGCGGGAACAAGGAATAACTACACACCCAAGGGTGACGGAGTCGTCAGGGACGACACGAGGGAGGATATTCCAGGGAATCTACAAGGAAATGTAGGAAATAAGGCTAAAATAGCTTGTAGGGAATTCGGTACACAGACCGACAATTATACGGAAACGAGGGAACTAATGGGAAAGAAAGGGATGACTGTCGAAAGTCAGGTGGAGAAAATAGAAGAATCGGACGCGATAAGTAGATCAAAAGGTAAAGAGACAAATGAACCGGATGATGGGGTTGTATTATTAGACAATACAGACATTAGGGTATGTAGAGGAGAAGAAAAAGAGAGGAGAAATGAAGAACAGCGAAATGTAGAGAATAGCGGGGAGGAATTCACCACCGATAAAGAAGAACGGTGGAAAACTGACGTTGTATTGATAACAGGGGTTACTATTTCCGCACGTTCAGAAGCTCTAGTAGAAGCTAGACAGAAAAATGACGAAAAAGGGGCTCACGTAGTTTGCGAACCGGCAAATTTGGGCACCGGACAAGTATATGTCGCGAACTATTTAATGAAAAAATAATCCAGGTTGGGTACGCGTGGTGATGAATCTCAGAACCATCAGGAGAAATGAATCGACTTCCTGCCCTTAGCGAAGATTCCAATTCGGGTACGCGTGGTAATGATAATTATCAGGACCATCAGAAGAAATGAGTCACCTTTCTGCCCGTAGCGTAGATTCCAGCGGCTCTTATCAGTTATCAGCTGAAAGGGGTCCCGTCTCGAGTTTCGTACACCGATACACAGCTGTCAGCAACTAAGGTCAAGGTCCCAATTCTTGTTTTCATTTTTCGGTTCCGTTATTGAATCTGAGTTGCTGACTAGCGACCTTCCTCAATGAACGCCTTTATCACTACTATCGTTTACGTTTTATGTTGATAGTATCATTCTCTAGAGCTAGCCTCATTTTGTATATAATTTTTCGAGCAGTTCGTAAGACAGGAAAAGATTGTGTAACGAAAATTAAATCGTTATAATTTAACGTTTTGGTCACTGATTGGTGCATAGGTGAGCACAACGTTGAGAGTGGAAAGGAAGGAGTTGTTTTTATTTCAGTTTTTCTTTATTTTCGTTCAACCACGAAATGTTAGTGTGGTGTGAATAAACTGATAGTTGAATTATGTAGGTATTCCCGGAATGACTTTGATTGTATAATTGCAATTTTTTTTTGTACTGTTATAATTCACGTGTAACAAAATAGTAAGGTTAAGAATAGGTGTTCATGTTGAGAAGTTTTTTCGATTGATAAAAATGTCAATTTTTTTTTTAGTTTGTTTTCAATTTTTTTGTTTTTTGTGAAAATGAACTCTACAGGATCAGTCCGAAATTAGAAATAATCACATGTGGAGTAACCTTCATCCTTTGTCCTTTCCATTGTCGGTATTCAGGCGTGACTAGACTATGATTGTACGGACAAAAGTGCGGAAATAGCTGCGGTATCAATTCAAGAATTCGCGTAGTGTTCGGCCCCCAAAACAGCGTACAAAAGTAACCCGGTTAAAGTAGGAGTTTCGTCAATTCAACCTATCGGAACACTAGGAATATAGATCCAAGGGAGATAGATAAGGCACAGAGAATGCAGAGTTTCGGAGCAGATCGAAAAGCTGTTGAGAATATTATGGTGGAGAAAGTAGCAGGGACTGGACAGGGTTTCTTTACAGTGGAACGATTTAACCCAGAGGAGATGAAGAAACTAGCACACCACACGACGAGACAGGAGTAATATTGAATGGAGTACAATTAAACCAGAACCCAGGATGTGAATTCATGATGTTAGCCGGTCTGTGGAACACACTTACAATGTGGGTCACTCACATGCACAGGGCAAAGCAGGAACGAGTAAAAACCCAAACAGAAGGACGAGAGTCGGAAACCCTGGAAGAAGTGACGATGCGAGATTGTACCCCTCTATAGACATTGGACGGAAGAACCGAAATAATGGGTACTAAACTAGGGCATTCGTCGTATATTTGGTGCGGTGACGAGACAATCATATCTCTCGAAAAAACAATGGTGGTGTCGTTTGCGTCATTGTCAGACTAATGTAGACCAATGAATGCTAGTGCGAACATGAGTGATCGAGCACGTATCATGCCAAATAGACCTGAAAATCCCTTTTCTTTTCCCTTACCCCGAAGGTTACCGCCTCAATTAAGATTATTCTCTTACTACCATATGGATCGGTGTTTGCTGAAACGAGCCCTACCACAAGAAGTCATGCCCTAGACAAGGAGACTTCCCTACAATAAGAGGCCAGATCACAGGAGAGGATTCGCTCAACCCATGGATTAGGAGTGTGTCGCGAGTACCGAGATGGTTCGCGAAAGAGCGAATTTCAGATCGGAAAAGGTGAACGAAAAGTCATGTGTGCGGAAGTGGGTCGTATCGTAGTGGGAAGTACTTTGCTTGAACGCTTTGTTGTTTGTTATGCAAGAAATCTTTGTCATATTTTTTGTTTTGGATAATTTACCACAGAGGACGTTCATTCTTGTTTTATTTTTTTAGTTTGTATTATTCCTAGTTTAAGTTGTAGATAATGCACTTTATAGATAGTATCTTAATTTTAAGACGGTAAAATTGCGTATATACGAGGGGTTACTATTAAGTTGTTTGACATTAGCAAGTAGGTATCGCATTGTCTGAAGTGAGGCGAGATATGGGGTCAGCCCATTATATATGTTATGTGAATATGGGAAAAGTATTGGCCTTGTAATGCCAAGACTTTTTCGTAGGGGAGAGTGATGTAATAATTGGGAAATACTTATTCAAAAGTACATGGATTCTTTAAATTCAAATGCATTGCCCGAATGGAAAGAAAATACTTCATCTACATTGTATTAATCTGCAGGATGTCGTTTGTTTTAATGATCATGATAAGTTCGACTCGATAAGTAACGTCTGAAAAGCAAAGTTGTCCATTTGCAACATTGTAGTGGCTGAAATTGTTTATGTCTACGGTAGATAGGGCCAGTTGAGATTAAAATTCATGGGAAACATTTTTGAAGCAAGAATTGCTGTATAGGCGTCTGGACGCCCACTCTGGAGCTGTAGATTCTTTTTGAAAGAGGGGTAAAGTTTACTTTTGGAGATCAAGGAAAAATTAAAGTCAGTTACTCGGCGGGAGTGGAGTTACTCGGAAAAAAGGGAGTTCCTCGGCGAAAATGGGACCCACGAAGGGTAAAGTCGGACGACGGTTTCGAGGGCGGTGTAGGAAACTAATGTTGTAATTTTTCAGTAGAGGATTTCTGTTAGATTTCGGTTTAAGGGGGTAACTGTGTTAGATCGTACAAACAAGTGTTTAAGAAGTTTATTTTGAGTAGAGTTAAAAAAGCCGTAGGTTGTGTTTCGAGTGCGAATAAAAATAAAGGCCAATATCGTGTGTGGGTGGTTTAGTTCCCAAACAGGTACAAAAAGAGAAATTAGGTGGTTTGCAGACCAAGGTAGGAAAATTCAATTCAAAGCTTTAACCCCTATGAATGTGAATGGCATTATTGTAATTTCCACTATTATTGATATCTCGATCCGAAGTTGATTTGAATATTAGTTGTAACTGATCATCTGACCCCTCGTACATTTTCGATTGGCATGGTGATGGGAAGTAACAGTTGAATTGTTTGATTTAATTTACGATTGTGAGAAACTAAGTGAACGACAGATGCTTTATTTGGATGTTCTTTTGATGTTTGTGCAAATTACGATTTTATGTACGCATTTTACCATCATTTTTCTTTCTTAAATATAATTTGTTCTCTTAAAAATTTCGAGGTTTTCTTTCCTGAATACCTGTTCCTCAGAAAGATAAGACAAAAGACTCTCTCTTAGTGCAGAGAGCACGAATCAAGGCCTTTTCGGAAAATAGATAGATAAAAATTGGTGACAGCGAAATATGATTAATAAGGGTAGAAACCCCAGGTTTTAGTACGAATTGGTGACAGTGGAATATAGAAAATACATATTAAATAAAGAATAGAACAACCACCAGGTTTATTACAAGTAGGCGTAACTTGTTCTTACTAAGATCCAAATACTCTTTGGATCTTGAACTTTCAAAGTTCCGAATGAACTTTTTAGAGTGATCCATTCCTGGAAGGTTCCTCCAGAGTGCTTCTCTTTCAGTCTCTTCCTTCTCCAGAAACTCTTTCTTATAGGTGCGTTTACCTATGCCTCAGAAAGGTTTTGGGTCAGTAAGTGGCGTTTGTGCTCCCTTTCTGGCAAGTGTATTGGCCTCTTCGTTTCCTTTGATTCCTGAGTGACCAGGAACCCAGATTAAAGAGACCTTATTTTTCTTGCCTACTTCATTAAGTTTCCTCCGGCACTCCCATATCAGCTTTGAGTCGATGATATAGTATATATAGAGTTCAGTGCTTTGATAGCAGCTTGACTATCCGAGTGGATCACAATGTCATACCCTTAATAGTTTCTTTCCAGGTTTATATCTATGCATCTTTCGATTGCGAGTATTTCTGCCTGAAAGGCACTCGAGTAGGAGCCTAACGATAGTGTTCACTTGGTTCTTGCCCCGTATACTCCAGCGCCGGCCCCCATCGTGGTTTTAGAACAATCATTTAATGGTATTCACTTTGAAGTTTTGGGTAGTGTATTCCTTTTCCTTTTCTTCCTTTTTACATAGCATAGTGTTGAAGTTATTCTCAATGCTTACTTTTTCAATCATAACATCATTAGGCAGGTTCGCTGATGAGATGTACTTGTTCAGAGAGGACCATGCTCCTTGACTTTCAATTCTCTCATTCCCTGTACCTTCCCTAGATATTTTAAGGATAGCCTCGTGGGCTACTCTGTTGATCACTAGATGTAATGGAGTGAGATCTGTAATGAACTCAAGTGCTCTTGTCGGGCACGTTATCATAGCTCCAGTGATGCAAACGCAGGCAAGCCTTTGTATCTTGTCGAGTATTTTCCTCGTGCTTGTCTGCCCTGTCTTAGCAGACCAGACTACTGCCTCATAAGTTATTATTGGTCTCACAATCATGACATACATCAATCGCAGTATTTTAGGGTTAACGCCTTAGGTTTTACCGGATAGGCTTCTGCACGCCATTAGAGCTCTTGTCGCTTCACTAGCAGTGTTTTTGACATGCTTATTGTCTAGGGTAATTCCCAGATATTTGACTTCATACTTCCATTCTACGTTATCTCCATTCACCGAGATGGGCCTCATAGCTGGAAGGTTTCTTTTCCGGGTGAAGGGAACCACTGTGGTCTTGGTTGGGTTGATGTTGAGCTCCACTGACAAGCACCACTGCTCGATTATTTTGAGGCCCCTGTGCAACAAATCACAGAGGGAACCCTCAAATTTACCTCTTACTATTAGGACTATGTCATCGGCATAGCCTATACATTCGAAGCCAAGCTACGTAAGCCTGTGCAGTAGTTCATCCACTACCAGACTCCAAAGGACGGGAGATATTACACCTCCTTGAGGTGTTCCGCGAGTGGTTTTGATAGAGATGGTCTGATCGACCGCCAGTATCTGAGCAGTCCTCGTCGTCAACACCTCATACAGCCATTTCATGGTGGTAAAGTTCATTCGCTTCACAAGTGCCTCTCTGACTTGACACTTTTTTTTCGGAAAGGTCTGGATGACCTGCATTCACCACTAGGCTATGGCCAAACCCCCATGAAACACCCTGTATATTTGGCACGAATGATGAACTCGATGAGCTAGTTCAATTCCAAGAACTTTTTTTGATAATTTTTCGAAACATGCTGATCGACGTTTGTACCACCAGTGCAAAGCACAGGTCTCTTCCCTATAATATATAATTTAAAATTGATGATGCGCACTCATTAAACTTGCACCCCGTATATAACGAAATTAAAATGTGAACAGAAGTATTTTAAGAAGACAACGGTTCAACCTGAAATTAAAAAAAAAGAACATCAAAACCCGACTAGCGGATCGAGAGATATCCAAATTGTTTCAAATTTAAGGTGGGAATTGTGCCATACCCTATTGAATTCAAGTGATCTTCGTTTGAGCCTAACTGATCTGCGAGAGGAAGAAATAAGCTCATAGTCATGATGGATTCATATTGGCTCCATTCTACATTGATGCGCCTTGTAATAGGCTTGCACAGATTATTTGAATAAAGCTTTGCGCTGAATGAATTATCTGAAAAAAAATTGATTAACTAAAGATCGTAATATTTCCAGGAATAACTCAGTCATAGTGACTAGTCCATAACCCAAATAGATGTGGAAATTCGAATAATATTTGTATGATGCAGAGCCATAATCGCTGAATTATTACGGAAGAGAACCAGGAATTCCATATATCCTCATCTGTCAAGATTAGGAGTAGCGGTCACGGCTGAGGCTATTTTGTAATAAACGAGGTGACGGGTTTGTGTAAATATCATCCGTCAGTTTCATGTCGTATACCACCTGAAATCTCGGAGGACGAGAGGCAGGAAAGGCTACAGCCATTAATCTAGTAAGGACGATGAGAAAATGGTTAGTGTTGAAAACTGAAACTAACGAGGCTTATCCCCGAAATTGTTATTCGAAATGGAGGATTTCCTTTTTTGCGCGTTTGTTTCTGTGAACAGAAGCTTTATCATTTCTTTCGAATGTCGGTTATTCTCGAATTACCAAAACGGACTTAAGTGTCCACTGTATGATGAATACTATCATTTCACTCTTATGAACTTCAATAGATGAAATCACCGAATTATATTAAATATAGGTATATCGAACTCATGTTTTAATGAACCAATAAAATCCGTGAATGTCACGTAATTACCGTGTGTTGATTTTTGAATACAGGGTGTCTACTTGTGATTTTCAACAGAAAATGTCATATAACACAAAGTCGAAATGTTGACGGTTATTGTTCAATTTAACATTTCTTGATTTCACGAAATATTTCAAGTTTTTCCATAAAATCCATTATACTTCAGTTAACCTTGTAGCATCGTCAAATTTGACCACATATCCGAAAAGGGCATTAAATTTGCAACTAGATAAAAATCTATGTATGCCGAAAAAAATTTTGTTGAGGGCGTGGTAAGGAGAAGATTATAAAGATTCGGAAGTGAAAAAAACTAGTGATATTTTTCCAATGGTTTTATAAATGAAAAAAATTACGAAAAGCACTGCCGTGAAGGCAGGAGCTTTTGAGCGCTCGTACATGCACCTTGTAGGTAGATAGATAGGCAGTTTTAGAAATAAATTGAAGGAATTTTTGACAGCTGTCAAAAAAATTCTGAAACTCAGGCGAAACTCCAGACCAGTCAGTGCTTCAGCTGATCAATTGTTTTCGATAGTTCGCTAGAATTTTCTACGGTATCTATGGTCGTGGTGATGCGATCTGGACAAAATTTTGCACGTAGTTTGAATACGTTATTCCTCAGCTAGGTGCATAATTTCATTCCAATCTGATCAGTAGTTTCGAAACTATTAGGAAAAAAATATTTTGAACGGCCATATTTACGGAAGCCCTAGTCTTATTTTGCTCATTGATGAACGTGACCGCGATATGCGCGATCCAAACCTACTGGAAATTTCAAGTTCCTAGGCCTTTCCGTTCAAAAGTTACAATTTTCTATGGTTTCTATGGTTCTGGTCATGCGATCTGGACAAAATATTGCTTCAATATATTATTCTCGATTAAAAGACATAATTTTATCTCGATCGAATCCGTAGTTTCGAATTTATCGAGAAAACAAAATTTCAAACGACCGTATTTACGGAACCCCTTGTATAATGTTGCTCATAGATGAACGTGATCACGACATTCGAGATCCACACCTATCCTGAAAATTTCAAGTCCCTAGGCGTTTCCGTTGAAAAGTTTCAGTCAATTTTCTATGGTTTCTATGGTTCTGGTTATGCGATCTGGACAAAATTTCTCATGTAGCTTGAACAACTCATTTTCCATTTGAGTGCAAAATTTCATCTCGATCAAATTTGTAGTTTTCAAGTAATCAGGGAAACAAAACTTTGAACGGTCATATTTACGGAACCCCTGGTGGAATTTGACCCATTAACGAACTTAACCGAGGCATTCGGGAACTGAACCCACACTGAAAATTTCAAGTCTCTAGGTTGTTCCGTTCGAGACGGACAGACGGACGGACAGACTCGAATTTTCCGACGGATTCGTCATCAGTGAGTGGAACATAGTCGAAACCATTTTCGGCTCAAAATTCAAAAAATACAGACATCGTGACGAAATGATATAGCCCTCGTGTAAGTAGTACAAGCGCTCAAAAATCCTTAATTATGAACATGTTTTCTTTTCAGCAAAAAATACCTCAGCTCTTTATGATTGAATATTAAAATAATTCTCATGAAAGTCATGAATTCATCCGTTGAATCGAAATAATTTAAACGAATAAAATAAATTTCAATAATACAGATTTCATGAAGAAATTTAAAGATACCAGACTACTACTACTTATATTAATTGTTCGAAATGTCCACTGTCCAATACATTTTACACATCGTTTTCGCTCTGAATCTACAACCCTGCAAAGTTCATAACTTTTTTGACGGATTTCTGCACAACACAATTTTATTCTTTCGATCAGATCCTCTCGAGTCTGAACGCGAATTTGATACGAGGGTTGCCTTTTATATTTCGGGATTGGAGAACCCTAGTGTTGCAATCTGGAAACTGACCACTCTATCGAAAAGTTAGACTTTTTTTTGTTATACGTACTCAAAACATTTTGACATACGAGAGCTATTTGTATTGTTTACATTAGCTTAAAAGATTCATCTCGGCCAAAAAATGGAATTTAATCGTGTACATTTTTGTACGATTTTTTTTATCAGTTTCGACGTGGATTAACTCACCAACAGTGCATCGATGAACTAAATTAAATTTTTGGCGATGAAGCTCCATCAAGGACCAGTGTTTATCGATGGTATGGTGAATTCAATCGAGGTCGTAGTCCGCTGCAAGAAGAATTTCTTGAAGGTCGTCCAAAATCAGTTGTTCTTCCGGAAACCATTGATGTGCGATTTGATATTGAAAGATCGTCATGTGACCTATCGTGAGATTGAAACAACCTTAGGCATTAGTTGGACCAGCATACATTCAATATTGCATGAACATTTGACTGTCGAAAAAATTTGTTCGCGTTGGATTCCACAAAATTTGTCAATCGTTCAAAAAAAGGACCGTGTCGTTTGGTCGAAAGAAATGCTCGAAAAATACGATCGCGATGCTTCAAAAAACGTCTATGAGATCGTGGCAGGTGACATATCGTGGATTTACGGGTATTAGCCCGAAAGTAAATAGCAGTCGACTGCATGGTTGTTTCAAGATGAGCCAAAGCCCACAAAACTTCTTCGGGCACGAAGCACTTCCAAGCATATGGTCACCTGTCTTTTTAGGAAAAACTGAACATGTCGCAACCGTACCACTAGAACAACGTAGAACAGTCAATTCAAGTGGTACACAACCATTTGTTTGTCAGTTGTCTCCCAAGAAATGGGGAAAACCAACCGCCGAAGACGAATCACTCTCCACCACGACATTCGAGCTTGCACACATCAGCTCGAACAACTGCATTTTTGAGCACTCAAAACGTCGATTTGATTAGTCATCCGCCATCCTGACTTGGCACCGAATGACTTCTTTTTATTTCCGTATGGAAAAAATAAACTGAGGGGTCAACGTTTTTCGACACCTGCAGAAGCGGTTCATGCGTTCAGAATGCATGTTTTGGAGATACCTCAATAACGGCTCGCTCACACCAAACCCGTCATCGGCCGAATTTTGCTCGGGCGACGATGGCCGATCGAATCAAACTCTTGTGAAAGAAAGAGAGCGCGCACACCAACCCGACCGTCATCGTCCGATGACGCCCGACAACGGCTGATTGACTTTCGAATCCGAATTTGTTGGGATTTCCCGCCGATATCGGCCGACATCTACAGTGCATATTGAGTAAATAATTCATATTTTAATTCAATCGTGTTGTTATCTTTTTAAACGAGTATGGATATTGAAAAAATAATAAGTTGTGCTCTTAATAGACCAACCCTGTGGGATGAACATCCAAGAAATTATAATAATCTAGATGTTTCGAATCGATTATGGGCTGAAGTTGCAACGCACGATGTCGGCACAAGTACGCGGTTGCAGTGTGAGCACATACATATCCGAGTTACTCGTCCGGGCAGCTCTGTCCGCCATCGGCCGACAAAATCGGTTTTGGTGTGAGCGAGCCGTAACGGCTCGCTCACACCAAAACCGTCATCGGCCGAATTTTGCTCGGGCGACGACGGCCGAACTCGGACGATCGAATCAAACACTTGTGAATGAAAGAGAGCGCGCACACCAACCCGACCGTCATCGTCCGATGACGCCCGACAACGGCCGATTGACTGTCGAATCCGAATTTGTTGGGATTTCTTGCCCGATATCGGCCGACGTCTACAGTGCAAATTGAGTAAATAATTTCATATTTTAATTCAATCGTGTTGTTATCTTTTCAAACGAGTATGGATATTGAAAAAATAATTAGTTGTGTTTATAATAAACCAACCCTGTGGGATAAACATTCAAGAAATTAAAATAATCTAGATGTTTCGAAACAAGTACACGGTTTCAGTGTGAGCACATATCCGAGTTACTCGTCCGGGCAGCTCTGTCCGCCATCGGCCGACAAAATCGGTTTTGGTGTGAGCGAGCCGTAAGAGTGGCAAACGTGCTTCGACAATTGGTTCAAACGAATGCAGAAGTGTATAGATCTTCATGGGGGATATTTTGAAAAACAATGGAGCGATTTTCGATTATTAGTATTCGTTTTTGAGCGCTCGTACTACTTACACGAGGGCTATATCATTTCGTCACGATGTCTGTATTTTTCGAATTTTGAGCCGAAAATGGCCTCAATCGACTATGTTGGACTCACTGATGACGGATCCGTCGGAAAATTTGAGTCTGTCCGTCCGTCCGTCCGTAAGCACGATAACTCTCGAACGGATCAACCTAGAGACTTGAAATTTTCAGTGTGGGTTCAGATCCCAAATACCTCGGTTAAGTTCGTTCTTGGGCGAAATTCGACCAGGGGTTCCGTAAATATGGCCGTTCGAAATTTTGTTCTCCTGATTACTTCGAAACTGCTGATTCGATCGAGGTGAAATTTGGCACTCAGATGGAAAATGAAATTTTGTCCAGATCGCATGACCAGAACCATAGAAACCATAGAAAATTGAAACTTTTCAACGGAAACGCCTAGATACTTGAAATTTTCAGGATAGGTGAGGTTCTGGAATGTCGCGATGACGTTCATCTATGAGCAAAATTATACTAGGGGTTCCGTGAATATGGTCGTTTGAAATTCAGTTTTCTTGATAATTTCAAAACTACAGATTCGATCGTCACGAAATTTTGTATTTGAATGGAGAATGATATATTCAAGCTACATTTCTCCAGATCACATGACCAGAACCATAGAAACCATAGAAAATTGTAACTTCTGAACGGAAAGGATTAGGAACTTGAAATTTTCAGGGTGGGTTTGAATCGCGAATATCGCAGTCACGTTCATCAATGAGCAAAATTAGACTAGGGGCCCCGTGAATATGGCCGTTCAAAATATTTTTTTCCTGATAGTTTCGGAACTACTGATCGAATTAGAATGAAATTTTGCACCTAGCTGAGGAATAATGTATTCAAACTACGTATAAAATTTTGTTCAGATCGCATCACCAAGACCATAGATACCGTAGAAAATTCTAGCGAATTATCGAAAAAAAATTGATCAGCTGAAGCACTGAAATGAAGTCTGGTGTTTCGCCTAAGTTTCAGAATATTTTTGACAGCTGTCGAAAATTCCTTGAATTGATTTCTAAAACTGGAAAATGCGAATCCACCTTCAAGGTGCATGTACGAGCGCTCAAAAGCTTCTGCCTTCACGGCAGTGCTTTTCGTAATTTTTGTTCTCTAATCCCGAAATATAAAAGGCAGCCTACGTATACTTTTTCTTTCAAGGTGTTCCAGACATAAAAATCCAAAGGCGTAAGGTCGGGGCTCTTTGGTGGCCATCTTACCAGACCGTACCTCTCAAACCAATTCACTTCAAAATATTCATTCATTAAGTCCCGCATATTCCGACTCTGATGAGCTGGGCAGCCATCCATTTGAAATTTGAAACCAAACATTTTGTCTGTAAGCTTCGGGCATTCCATCCAATACGTATGTCTGTGAGCTACTTTGGATTAATGCAATGAATTCTTCAGCGTTGAGGCGAAGTCCACCTCTCATGACTCCTAACCACACGTTGACCCCGAATTCATGTTGGAAATGAGAAACAATAGTAGCATGAGGGTTCTCTCTTTTCCATACATGGCTATTTCGAAGATTTTCATACCTGATTTCGTGAAAGTGGCCTCATCAGTCCTCAATAATTTTTTTTTGGTTGTCGTCTGTTCGGACAACGCAAACCGTAGTCTCAAACCACGCGGCGCGCCGCGCGGGCATTTCCATTTACAAATCCATAAATGAACAACATAAATATCACGATATTCGATTTTTGAGGAAACAGGCGAAATTTCTTAGATTTTTGAGCTCTCGTTCTACTTTCTACTACTTCCGCACCCAAATGATGAATTGAGGCGTTGGCAACTCGAAAGAGGCCGTTTTAACCTGTTCGGACCTCAGCAAAGCTTTCGAGTGGGTCAGTGATAGCAAACTCCTCTCCAAATTGGAGTATATTGGCGTTAGAGGTACAGCATTGGAATTTTTGACAACATATTTGGAAAACGGTAAACAGATTGTGGATCTAAATAGAAGTATGTCATCTATGAGAAGAATCACGCCAGGAGTGCCCCAAGCATCTATACTCGGACCAATTTTATTCCTCCTTTACATCGACGGCCTAGTAGATAACGTGACGGCGGATGAAGAGATGCTTTTCTCCGATAATATCTCGTTCCTAAATAGAGGAAAGGATGAAAAGTTACTCCAAGAAAAGTCGAAAAGTTCCATGGAAGGGGCTGTTCAATGGTTCAACAGTAATGAGTTGAAAGTAAATACAGACAAAACACAGGAACTAGTAATAACTACAAAATTTCACAACATCGAGAATATTAACTACTACTGGGAGTAACTGTTGGTGGAAATCTGACTTGGACACAACATCTAAACGAGTTGTGTAAGAAGCTTTCGACTGCAATCATCAGGCAGATAAGGAACTTGCTGACTGATAGGGAAGCGCTTCTCACGTATTTTACGCAGTTCCATGTAAGAATGACCTACGGTATGAAATCCGGTGGGGATCTTCTCTCGGTTCAATATGCAAAACAAAGGCGAATAACATAAGAGAACGTCAATTCAAATTACAACTCATAAAACTCTGTTAAGTAGTAACAACTCTTATTTAAAAGCAATGTTTTAACCTTTCACTTGAACAAATAAACATTCGCAAATTTTCCACTTCAGCAGTAAGTGCATTAAAAATTTTACATCCAACAAAATGTAAATTTCTCTGATAATATGTAGTACCTACTATGTTTTTTGGGCACCAACAAATATTTACCTCTGGTATTATAATCATGGCTACTATCGTTAAAAAATAAAGACTCATTTCTATACACATATAAACACACCTCGTAAATGTGAATTCCTACTAAAGTTAATTTATTTTTTCAACATCGTACATAAACAACGTCATATTTCATCTGACAGGATCATCGAAAAGTTCTACTTCTGCTCCGCCGTAGGGAAAAGAGTTGCTATGTCAACGATGAGTTAGTTACTACGAACAATTATTATACTTCATGTCCATCAAAAGCAAAATTAATTTACATGACGACCGTAACTAGGCAAATTTTGCATTGATCAATTATAAAGATCGTAAATATAAGTCTAATCTAAAGGTGGATCTGCAGATATCAAAACGTTTGAAAAAAAATAGCATATTCCATTCGGAGGAAAAGTGACTTTTCATGGCTCACTATGTTCGGCGGGTATTCCCAGGCTCGCCATGAAAAGTGACACTTCTCCTCCTTATGAAATGATATACTAACAGATCTCTGAAAGCTGGTCTACATGATTCTCGGAAAGGAATCCCAGCTATTATTCTACATAATTGCAAATTTTTGTAGCTCTATTAACATCTGTAGCTCATCCCCAGATTAGAAAACCGTATCTTGAGTGATAATGGATGCTCGCAAAGTAATTGGTTCTTAGTATTACTTGACTACTATGGTTTTTCATAAATCTGAATGAAAAAAAAACCACTGCGGAGTTTTCCACATAAAAAATCAATATGCTCAGTCCACCGACACTGAAAATCAATAACGATACCCAATAATTTGGTATGATCAACAAAGGAAATCTCTCAGTTTGGGGTCTGAATCGCATTAAGCCCCTGTAGCGGTGCTCTCAACGAAAAATGAACTCCTTGGGTATTTGAGGAGTTGACCAGTAAACGATTTTTTCTTGACCACTGCATATATCAATACCGACATTGGCGAAATAAAGCAGAAGAGTGATGGTCGGAGTTGATCGGATTATCAGCTGCAGGCCTTTTTGAGCGCTCGTACTACTTACACGAGGGCTATATCATTTCGTCACGATGTCTGTATTTTTCGAGTTTTGAGCCGAAAATGGTCTCAAACGACTATGTTCGACTCTCTGATGACGAATCCGTCAAAAAATTTGAGTCTGTCCGTCCGGCCGTGTAGACACGATAACATTTGAACGAATTGTCCTAGAAACTTGAAATTTTCAAGGTAGGTTTGAATATCGAATGCCACGGTTCAGTTCGTTATTGGGCGAAATTCGCCCAGGGGTTCCGTAAATATGGCCGCTCGAAATTTTGTTTTCCTGATTACTTTCTAAACTACAGATTCGATCGAGGTGAAATTTGCACTCAGATGGAGAATTGGGTGTTCAAGCTACATGTGAAATTTTGTCCAGATCGCATGACCAGAACCATAGAAACCATGGAAAATTGTAACTTTTGAACGGAAACGCTTAGGGACTTGAAATTTTCAGGATAGGTGTGGATCTTGAATGTTGCAGACAGGTTCATCAATGAGCAAAATTAGACTATGGGTTTTGTAAATACGGTTGTTTAAAATTCAGTTTTCTTGATGATTTCAAAACAATGGATTTAATCGTGACGAAATTTTGTATTTAAATTGAGAATGATATATTCGAGCTACATTTTTCCAGATCGCATGATCAGAACCATAAAAAATAATAACTTTCGAACGGAAAGGCTTAGGGGCTTGAAATTTTCAGGATAGGTTCGGATCGCGAATTTCGCGGTCACGTTCATCAATGAGCAGAATTAGACTAGGGGTTTTGTAAATATTCTGTTCAAACTATTTTTGTCCTGATAATTTCGAAACTACTTTTTCGATTGAAATGAAATTTCGCACATAGATGAAGAATAATGTATTTAAACTACGTGGAAAACTACGTGGAAAATTTTGTTCAGACCGCATTACCAAGACTATAGATACCGTAAAAAATTCTAGCGAATTATCGAAAAAAAAATTGGTCGCCTAAAGCACTGACGTGAAGTCTGGATTTTCGCCTTAATTAGAAATTTTCTTTGACAGCTGTCAGAATCTTTCCAATTGGTTTCCAAAACTGGAGAATGCGAATCTACCTACAATGTGGATAAATGAGCGCTCAAAAGCTCCTGACTTCCGGCGGTGCTTTTCATCATTTTTCATGAGTTATGGCATACTCATCGCTCCATGATGCCATATTTTCGAGTGCCTCCTGTATATTCATGGAAGTAAGAATACTCTTCTGAAACACTCCGCGATACATGAGCACCACACAAGAACTAAAGACATATTTGTAGTACCCAGACATCGATTGAAGAGGACGCAGAGTAATCACATTTTCCACGGATTGAGAATGTATAACAAACTTCCAGAACGAATTACCTCACTTAGTAAGCACGATAACTCTCGAACAGAACAACTTGAAGACTTGAAATTTTCTATGTGGGTTCAGTTCTCAAATGCCGCGGTTGAGTTCGTTAATGGGCAGAATTCCACCAGTGGTTCCGTAAATATGGCCGTTCGAAATTTTGTTCTCCTGATTTCTTCGAAACTACAAATTCGATCGCGATGAAATTTTGCATTCAGATGAAGAATGACGTGTTCAAGCTACATGCGAAATTTTGTCCACTTCGCTTGGCCAGAACCGTAGAAACCATAGAAACCATAGAAACCACAGAACACTGTTACTTTCGAACAGAAAGGCCTAAGTACTTGGAATTTTCAGGATAAGTGTGAATATCGAATGTCGAGGTCACGTTTATCAATGAGCAAAATTAGACAAGGTCTTCCGTAAATATGGTCGTTTGAAATTTAATGATTTCAAAACTACGGATTCGATCGTTACAAAATTTTGTATTCAAATGGATACTGATATATTAAAGATACATTTTGTTCAGATCGCATTACCAGAACCATATATAATGATGTTTATTCTCAAAATAAATACAATCTAGGTTATAAAGTTAAGAATATGAATATACAGAGGCATTACTGAAGTAACAACTATGATAAATTGTTACTTGTGCGTGATATAGCCATAATATAATTGGTATAGATATAATAATAATTAAGTGTATGTAAAGATAATATAATGGTTATTTTCGTTCCCAAAATAAACATATTAAGTTGTAGAGATTTCTTTTACCTGTGCGTAACTATAAATCAAAGTAACATTTTTCTAATCAATTGAGCTTATTTTCTTACCATTCCACAATACAAAACAAATTACACCCTATAATGTAGTGTCAAAACAATTAGTGAGTTATACATATATATTTATTTATAGACTTTTTTATTTACATATAAACTTATCATCTATTGTCAAAATGTGTGAGTTATAAATTTATTTCCAGGTTCATATATTCATTCATTTGCTCGTAATCTACTTTTATATTTATTTATTTGCATATGAACCTATAGCCTAATGTCAAAACAAATCCGGTGAATTATAAACGTATCTACCCCTACACATATTTCTTTATTCGCATGTTATATGTTATATATAACCATAGAAAATAATAACTTTCGAATGGAAAGGCCTAGAGACTCGAAATTTTCAGGGTAGGTTTGGATCGTGAATGTTGCGGTCACGTTCATCAATGAGTGCAATTAGACTAGGGGTTCCGTGAATATGGCCGTTCAAAATATTTTTTACCTGACAATTTCGAAACTACTGATTGGATTGGAATTAAATTTTGCATATATGAAAAATAATGTACTCAAACTACATTGTCCAGATCGCATCACTAAGATCATAGATACCGTAGAAAATTCTAGCGAATTATCGAAAAAAAATTGGTCACCTAAAGCGTCAATGCTTTGAAGTCTACAGTTCCGACTCAGTTTGAAAATTTTTTCAATTAGTTTCTGAAACTGCGAGCGCTCAACAGCTCCTGACTGAATTGATTAAGGTTAGATCGGCTCAGTATTCTCACAATTATTCGAAAGCATAAATTCAGACGGTTATATCTACGGAACCCTTTGGCACATTTCACCCAAAGAACTCAATTGGCGCATTCTGACCTCGACCGTAGCCTGAAAATTCCTTAACTCTAGGCCGCTTTTTTCCAGAGTTATCATGGTTTCGACCGAACGGACAGAGTTGATCTTGACGCCGAATTCTTCATGTGTGAGTCCAACCTAATCATGATGATGACGCTCTTTTTCATAGAAAAAAGCGCGCAAAAAGGTTATATCAGAAAAAAAAATGCAATCAACAAATGAAGTACACATAAGATTATGGACCAGGCCTCAATCAATAGCTTCTCCCGTTAATATTGGTCTTATAAATACGATTAAATGGGCAAATATGAAGTATTTTTTATGGGCATTCAGAATTCAGTACCAGGAAATGCAAAAAAGCATCGTAAACCTAAAATTTATATGTTGAAAGATATTTTTTTGAAAGATACACCCTGTACTTCATTTTCCAGATAGGTAGAGCTTTTTCTTCTGTATTCAAATATATATCTTTCATGAGGTTATCTTTGTCAGATTTCGAAAAATATAGATTTTTCGTCTAAATCTAAGGCAACTGTAGAAGCCACACAACAATGCTTCGATTTCTCAATATCAAAGTAGCCGTGAATAATGAAGCAACTGGGATTTGTTTTATTTATCAACAAAAATTTCAATTAAGTTTTCAAAATGGCCCCCATTTACTTTCACACACAATCGGTATCTTTTTATTGAATTTTCGTGGGTTCTCCTCAATATTTCTGATTGGTTGTTGAGATGATTAGTTTCTTCCTCTATTCTGATTTGAATATCTTCAATAATTCGAGAACGGTCCATATAAACTTTAGATATTAAATATCCCCATAAAAAAGTTTCCCACGGGGTAAGTTAGAAATGTTAGGAGGCCAGTGAATGGTTTCGTTTCTGCCACATATGTATTGTATTTTGTCGTGTGGCGTTCTACTGCTGCCTTGAATTTGGACGAAAAAAAACCTATTTTTTTCGTTCAAACTTACAAAAATAACCCCAATAAAGTATACAGGGTGTTCCTAAATAGGAGGTACAAACGAAGAGGGGAGATTTCTTGAGTAATTTTAAGAAAAAAAGTCCCATAAACATGAAATCACAAACGATTCGTATTCGCGATATAGGGTGTTGAAGTTTGAATTGAGTTGAGTATTTTTCTCATAGTATCTACACTTCACAAGATATTCAACTGAATTTGGCATATATATTACAATTGAGAGTTTACACCATGTAACATGCCAATTTTGATAGCAAATCTACAGGGTGGTATTTTTTCTGGAACACTGTCCTCTGTTTTCCTCCAGAATTTTTTTTTGGTGAGCCACTGTTAATTTGAAAAAATGTAAAAAGCAGCTTTGTTGTTATACTGAACTTAATGGTTTCTTGTAGATTTGTCGTAGATGCTACCGATTTCGAGAATCCTCAGAAAAATTCAAATTGTCATAAAAATTCAGTTAGTAAGCTGTGGTGAATTAATCCATTGTTTGTTTCAAAACATTGAATTAAACTTTCTCAGTTGAACACTTGTGGGGTGTAGATAATATCAGAAAAAAAAACTCGAAAAAAAAAAAAAAAAAAAAAAATTCAAACTTCGACACCCTATATCTCGAAAACGAAACGTTAGCGTTTCCATGTTTATGGGATTTTTTTATCTTAAAATTACCTAAGAAATCTTTCCTCTTCGTTTGTACCTTCAATTTGAGAACAGCCTGTGTATAGTTGAGATTAGAAGAAACAGCTTTATCGCTTTGGAAAATAAAATACAGGGTGTTAATATTTTAAAATTACCAGTTTATATAAAATTTTTAGGTTGAAGATGTTTTTTTGCATTTCCTATTACTGAATTCTGAATGCCCATAAAAAATACTTCAAACGTTTCGTAAGATCAATATTGATAGCTATTGAGTAAAATATAAACAATCACCCGGTACATATCACAAATCAACAAGAGTTGAATTTCCTAGTCATTATTCACTCCATTCGATGACAAACCAGTCGAGGTTTCGTTAAAGTGAAGGCATACTAGTCATCACCACTCATTATGTGTAATCCCTCGTGGTGACCTTGTTACGCATTGCAGGCCAGATATCGTTCAGTCGGTGACAATAAATCGTACGTTACCCTAGGGCCACTAGAAGATTTAGAAGAATGGTTCATCAAATGGAAAATTCAAATAAATAGCAAAAAGAGCCAAGCTATTCTACTACAGAAGCGGAGACTTGAAATTAATTCCAACCTACAGATAGATGGAGAAGAGATAAAATGGGAAAATGAAGTCAAATATCTAGGAGTAAAACTAAATAAAGGGCTTACATGGAAAAACCATATAAAATATGCAGTGGATAAAACAAACTCAGCGATGAGTAGACTTTACCCACTACTAGGAAGAAGAAGCCAAATGAACCAAAGCACGAAACCACGAATGATCAAGTCAATTGCAAGACCCTAACTAACATATGGCTCGGCGGCATGGGGCAATGCAGCCAATAGCCATATAAAGAAGATTCAAGCAACAGAAAATAAACTGCTCAGAGCAGCAATGAATATGCCGTGGTTCGTAAGAAACCAACGAATCCACAGAGACTTAGAATGGGAAACTGTCACAGATTTCCTAAAAAAGAAGGCCGAGAAGATATTTGAAAAAGCAAGTCAACACCCAAATGATGAGCTAAGAAGACTAGTTGACTACAACCCCGCAGAAGATGTGGTTAGGATACCCACCTATCACAAAAGACCCAGAGATCAACTACGTAGAAACATAAATTGAGTAATCTCAATTCGAATTATCCAGATGAAGAGACTCCTATGAAATTCAAATTCATAGGTAACACAAGCATCCCACGACAAAGATCGTGATAGAGATACGAACAAGAAGAGTCAAAAGGTTAGTAGGTAATAAATGCCCGGAATCTAAAACAGCAGGTTAGGTTTAGTTAGAGTAGGTCGTGCTTCACACGAAGTCTCACACTGTTCTATCTATCGGAGATAGTTCGTCCATGAGGATTCCCACTGACTAAACAAAAAAAAAAAAAAAATACCCTAGGGACATCTGTGTATCTTCGTCCACAAGCAACGATTTTCTGTGTTAGATTCTGCGGATAGACAGGCACCGAATTGATTCAACACTGAATTGGTTCCAGAATACGGAAAGTAATGGGTCACGTGCTCAGATTCACACCACAGTTACTGCACATATATGTGGTCTATGTGGCAATCGAACAAGTAGAAACTAAATGGGTCGATTCTGAGCTTCACCAATTAGCCAACAAAAACCTCAAGCTACAGATCCTACGATTCTAAAACCAATTATTCGCTGAAGCTCGAAATAAATTTCACGGATATATTTATTCTCTTCTATGATGGAGGGCTACCAATTTAACACTTGGGTCTATTTTTTCCACATCGCCAGGTTATCTTTATCTAAGGAAGATGTAACGGCATATCTCAACTGATCACCCAAATTTTCAATTTTTATGGGAAAATATGATAACTAACGAACTGTTGGCAGTAAAGCTATGCGCTTAGGAATATTCATTTTTGAAGTCCACCATTTTATTCCGAATAGTTCCTCAATTAAGGTACTGCATAAAATCTAACCAGCAACTTCTGCTGAATAAATTTCTTGGATAGCATCCTCCTTTCATTATCTGAAATGAATGAGAATTTATTTCGAACGCGACATCTTGCCTATTATTATTATTATTATTATTATAATTACAACAAAAGTAGAGGTATAAACCTATATATACTCAATTAACTTTGAAAAATTACCGTGAATGAATGAAAAATGAAAAATGACTACATAAATGATCGAAACCAAACACATCATAATCAAATAAACCATAACTATAGTCGATCATAGGCATTCTTGAAGGCATTGGTATTGGTAGAGTCGACTATGATGTCAGGAAGACTATTCCAATGATGGAATACTCTATTGGTTAAAAACCATTGTCTCTCGGGCGATCGAAAATTCTCTCTACCCAGCTTGAACGAGTGGCCAGGAAGGTGGTTTCGTTTCAACGTGAACAGGTTCTTAGTCTGATCGCCAAAATGACCATGAACGGCTCTGAAAGTTAATATCAGATCTCCTCGCAATCTCCTGTCCTCGAACTTTGGAATGTGGAATATTCGAAGTATCTCATCATAAGAAGGACGCAACTAACCATAGGGAAGTCTGGTAACCCATCTCTGCAGTAACTCTAGTTTGTTCCTGTAAGCCTGGGAGGAAGGCCACCACGCAGGGCAGGCATATTCGATGATTGGTTGGACATAGTATATGTAGAGTAGATCAAAAGTGTTGGCATCGCAACCCTTAAAGCACTTGAAGAGAAGAAAGGCAAGTTGTCCCGACTTGGAGATGATGTTACTTATATGATCTGTTCAAGTTGGGTCATTCGAGACTGTAATCCCTAGATCCCTCTGGCTTGTAACCGTACGTGAAGGCTGATCATTGATGGTATAGTTCTGCTCAGAGCTGTGCCGAGCACTGAATATTAGTGCTTCGAGCACTAAGCACTAAGCACTTGGAAAAAAGGGCTCCCGAGTCGCGAGCACTAAGCACCAATTTCCACAAAAGGCTCGCGATTACTAAGCACTTTGTGAAAGTAATTCGATATTTCGAGCACTAAGCCCTAAGCACTTTTTTAAGAACTGTTGAGGTGAAGTTACTTTAATCGAAAGAAAAATTGCACCTATTTAGTTTAGGTTTTATAATAATAATAATAGTTTATTCGCACATGACAAGTTAATACACAAAAAGATTTCACATGTACAAATAATTTGCCATCAAATTTTCTTTTACTTTTCATCGAATTTTTTGATATATTTAAGTTATCGCTCTTATAGAAAATAAATATTATTCGTTTTTCCATTCATGGCTTTGTTGAAATTAGCGAATATCAATGTTCGCTCACTTTTATCTGGGTTTTCCGATTTTGGCGATTTGGTTAGATATAATGACTTTTCAATAGTAGGGGTGACGGAGACCTGGTTGAGGGATTCTATCCCCGACAATTATGTACATTTGGGGGAGTATCAATTATATCGATGTGATAGGAATTCTCGTGGTGGTGGCGTGTCAAAATGCTTCAAATCTTCTATCTTATTTTCTCACTCTAACAATGATCTGGAGCAACTTTGAGTGAAGTGCAAAATAGGTGGTAAATCCTACGCCATTGGTGTCATTTATAGGCAACCTAGATCTTGTGTCTCTAGTTCGGTATATCAGATCGAACAAGCTTTGTTGAATGTTTTTCCGGAGGTTGATGGGATTGTGTGCATGGGCGATTTTAATGTAAACTTTTTGGAGGTGAATGGTAATTATGTTGAGCAGCTGATTGGTGTGATGGAGGGGTTTGGTTTGAATTAGCATATCGATGAACCTACAAGGATAACTGGACGTTCCTCAACTCTCATCGATCAGATATTCACTTCGGCCTCCTTTGAAATTGATTCGTCTGGTACTATGGATGCAGAGGGTATTTCTTACCATTGGTTGACGTTTTGTTTCATTCAGGTTAGCGGATTGGAAAGGGCTGAGAAATTCATCACATTCCGAGATTTTCGTGGCTTTCCACAGGATGATTTCAGGGAAGATCTTACTTCAGTTGACTGGAATCCACTTTATGCAATGGACTCCATTGATGATAAGATTGATTATGCTACAACGAATATTTCTTCTCTGCTCCTGTGAGAATGGTCCGAGTTACAAAGAAAAGAGCGCCTTGGTTGACTGATGTCATAAGAATCATGATGGATGAGAGGAGGGCGGCACTCAATCGTTACAAAATCTCGAAATCTCCAGAAGACTTCGAGACCTACAAAAGTTTGAGAAATTGTACATTGAGTGCTATCCGAAGGGAGAAGAAAGCATATTATATCGACTTCATTTCTAGATCAGATGGTAATTCGCGGACCTTATGGAAACAACTTAAAAACTTGAATACAGTTCCGAACAGTGTGGACACTTTGCCACCTGAGTTTTCCAATCAGGTTGAAGAAATTAACAAACATTTCCTTTCGGTTGCTGACAGGTTGGATGAGAATTGTGACGAGATGAAGTCGCATTATGAACGTATCGCGGGTGATTTCGACCAGTCCTATGAGTTCAGTCTTCCCGGTCCTCAGGATGTCTCTGATATCATTTATAAGTTGAAATCTGGTGCTGTTGGTGTCGATGGTATTTCTAGATCTATGATCAGGCTATGCATGCCGAAGGTGCTATTGCCCATAACTCACATCATTAATGTTTGCTTGGAAATTGGTTACTATCCTTCAGCTTAGAAAACTGCAATCGTTTCTCCCCTACCGAAGATCACCAAACCAAAGGCCTTCAGTGACCTTAGACCAATTAGCATCCTTCCTTGTCAAAAATTTAGGAGAAATGGGTATATAAAGAGCTTTATGGTTATTGTACACGTTTCAATATCGTTTCATCTCACCAATCTGGTTTCAGAAGTGGACACAGTGTTCCAACAGCACTTGCTCACATATTTGATGATGTACTGAGCGATTGGGATAAGGGTAACGTTACTGCGCAGGTTCTGATAGATTTCACTAAGGCCTTTGATACCATCAATCATGGGCTTCTTTGTGCCAAATTGAATTATCATGGTCTTTCCAGAATACCTCTCAGATTTTTTTCATCTCTCCTAAATGGCAGAAGGCAGTTTGTTAAAATTGGAGAGAGAGAATCATCAAGTATCATTATGGACAGAGAGGTACCACAGGGATCAATCCTAGGTCCACTGCTTTTTTTAATTTATACAGCGGATTTTGTTAATTGCATCAAATATTGCCAATATCATTTTTTCGCTGATGACAGCCAAATTTATTTGGGTTTCCATCCGGATGGGGCTCAGGTTGCATGTTCTCTAACTAACAGTGATCTGCTTTCGATTGTACAATGCGCAAGGAAGCACAACCTTCATGTCAATCCCAACAAGTCCAACCTCATTTTTTTTGGTAGTAGATCTGCTGTTGGTAGAGCTAATTTAGACACCATATCAATAATAGATTCGGTTCTGCAGCCACAGGTGGTTGTGAGATACCTCGGTTTGCTTGTTGATGACCAACTGAAGTTCTCAAACCATGTTTCTGCCTGCATTCAGAGAGCATACATGTCCCTCAAACTTTTATACGGTAGTCGACACTTTCTGAATAGAAGTCTGAGAATGGTGCTGTGTGATCAACTTGTTTTGTCTTCTTTTGATTATTGTGATGTTGTCTTTGGGTCTTTTCTTGATGGGTTAGATTCATCAAGGATTCAATCTGTTCAGAATCGTTGTATACATACTTATATGAAAAGGTAAGATTCAGACATAGCATTCATTCAGTGAATATCAGAAAACAGTATAATATCAGTATCCCTCGGCATCATACGACAAAGTTTAAGAGTTTATTTTCCTACTAAGCACCCCACATTTATAATCCTATTAGTGATAATGTTATTAAGGCCAAATCTGTCAGTGGCTTTCGGATTCAAGTCAGAGATTTGATTCTGCGCAGCCAGGTTGCCGTCTCTCAATGAAGAATATTGTTCATTTTCGGATTATATATTATGTAATTCTTTGTTTTGTTTTGTTTTGTTTTGTTGAGTGGAAATCACTTATTTGGTTAATAAGGTTTAGTATTGTCTTTTTGATAGGTAAAAGTGTGAGACTAGCTTTTAGCTAAGCTTTCACCTAATGAAGACGATTTATTATTATTATTATTATTAAATAATTTCATGGCTTGTCAAAGGCTATGTATAGATATATCTATAAACAAAAATAGAGTATGCACATAAATACAATAAATATTCACAAATAAACACTCGAGGACTGAAAACAATTGTTTTTCATGTATATGAGATGTAAACAGTGCTTGAAAGAAGTTATTATCTGTCCAAAAAAATCACTCAACCTATAAATAGACTTCTCTCTCGACTTCTCTAAAAGAAAACATTTTACCTTCCTACTGAAAGCTGCCGAACTCTTAATCTTTTCTGGTAGTTTGTTATATAATTTCAAACATAAATGATAATATATGAGATTATTGAGATTATTGATGTAAAGAGGGTCCCGAATTCGATGCTCACTTTAAGCATGTCGAGAACTATGTGTGTTGGAGAAAAATTTGCAAGGACTCCGGATCTCTTCGGTTGAATTCATAAATATATCCATTCATTTTCACTGGACTGAATATCAACACTAGATATCAACTCAAGGTATCAAGGCATTGGCGTCGATCGCATATATTCGTGTTACGACAAGATTGGGAAAGGGCTTAGTGCTTAGTAATCCGCAGAAGTGCTCGGGAGCATTTCAGTGCTCGGGAGCACTTTGGGGATTACTAAGAACTAAGACTTCTGCTGAAGTGCTTCGATTACTAAGCACTAAGCACTGCTTTTAAAAAGTGCTCGGGAGCACAGTGCTTGGAAGCACAAAAAAGCTTCGAGTGCTTTCGAAAGTACCAAGCACAATGCTTTGGCACAGCTCTGGTTCTGATTGGGGTTATTTTTGTCAATCTGCAACAAAGTGCACTTGTCGGTATTAAGCGGCAACATTCAATGCAAGCACCACTTTTCGATGTATCTAAATCCTCCTGCAGAGTGTCAGAGTCGGATATGGGATTGTTATACACATACATCAGAGAAAAGCACAATCTTGGATTTAAGGAGACGGGATAGATCTGACGTGTAGGTACAGCAAAAACAATATAGGCCCCAGCACAGAGCCCTGTGGTACGCCGGAGATGACTGGAGTATTGGAGGATGAGCAGGCATCACCAACTCTAACACGAAAAGTTCTATTCGAGAGGAAGGCGCCGATCCATCTCAACAAGTTACCTCTGATGCCCAGTTGTTACAGGTTTTTGAGGAGTCTCCTATGAGGCACCCGATACGAGGTCTGACAAAATCAAGGTACACCTTGATCTATCAGAAGATGTTTGCCGTAGTTTGTAAAAAGAAGGTATTAAGTTGATAATGGTGAGTATTTTGGGAATAATTTTTTTGCATTTCTCATGATTCTTTTTTATTTGATGAGGAAAAGGACACAGTTCACTAATTCTAGGTTAATCAAGTTTTATATTCTCACTATTTCATTAATATCTCCCTGCCAGGTTTTGTTTTTAATAAGTTACATGGTTCGATTGACATTGCTAGTTCTCAATATTTTTGTTTATTTCTCTACTTTTATATTATAATTATATAATGTTCTGACTGCTATGCCAACTGAAGGATTCCTGGTTAGAATGGTAGAGTATTTATCCGATCCTTTTGTTCAATTTTCTGAAGAAGAGAGTTGTTTCTTCGGATGACCTTTTCCAATTCCTGGATACCTGAGCTTGTTTTTCTGGAGGACGTGAACTATTTCTGAGAAACTTGAGTCTCCCCTGAAGGATGTTTTCTCCTGAAAGAGCTGAAAGGAGGATAGTCTTTTTCATCAAGCTAGAAATGATAACTTAATGATTTCCTTAACGGCTTCGTGCCGTTGAAAGACTGGAAATGCCCAACTAAAGCCACAAGTGTCAAGGAAACTTAAGACCACCAGATGCTATATATTTAGACCAGGCATTAGAGCAGATAAAAGGTCATTCTGTGACAAACATTCAGCGCTACAACTTTTAAAATGGCTGAGTTATGAATTTTTGATGATTTTTACGGTTTTTTCGGCTTTTCTACAGTAATAATGATTCGATTGAGTTGCAATAGCACTCATTTTCTTCGCCTTTTCATTCTCTACAATTTTGCTGTTGAAGAGATCAGCATCGCTTCATTGGTTCAGATTCAACAAGCAAAAAGCTAAAAAAAAACACTATTTCTTTGGTGTTTTTTCGAAATTACAAGAAAAGTAATCATATCTGCGAGTCGAAAAAATATCACTAAACATCCACGGACCACCCCACGCATCCCCCCTTTCGCGGTTTTCTTCTATGATTTTTGTCACGAAAAAATCTCTTTTGCCTGGTCTAATTATGGACCCATAGTAAAATCTGGTTTGCATTGGTATAATTTGAAGTAGAGTTCGGTGGTAGAGTGCTTATTATTCCCCTACTGGAATAATGTAAACAGGTTGTTCTAAAGACAGTAAAGTACTACAGATAGTGCAGGGGAGAGTAAAGTGGATAGCATGTGGAAAAGTACACTTGACTATCCCACCCCCACTTTCACAACCTCACTCCACTCTACTGGTTTTTTTTTGTTGGCTATACCAATGTAAACAAACACAAGTTTGGTTTTAACAGAGAGTAGGGTGTCTCTCTAGCTGCTTGTGATCTTCGTTCATTTTCAAATTACCAGAAAACGTGGAAACAGCTACTCTACCAAAATAAGCATAGTAGAGTATTTCAGAAAATGTATGCTAGTTAACTCTACTACTAATTTTATCAATGTAAACCAAGCTTTCCTTTCGTGCAAGAAAGTCATTAGAGATAAGTTATTGAATATTGTTAAATTCAATGAGTGTTGATCGAGGAGCTCATTTGCTCATATAAATGTTGTGAATATCTATCAATCATTTCATAACGATTTAATTGGATTTGTAAGACTCCAGGATAACCAATTCTATGGAAAATTTTCGTTTTTCCGACAGGTAACTTTACATCCCATGCTCATCATTATATGTAGTATGTATTATGGTTTACTTATGGCACAAGTGGCACACCTTGAGAACATACTTCACAGGCAGACGAACGAAAAAGGGGCTAATTCATCTTGTTTCTCTGGCCTATAGTTTCTCTATGACGTTCACTCCTGCATTCTACTCCGCTTTCGAGTATTTCCAAGTTCAAAATATTCAAAAGGTTCAATATGCCTGTATTTTTATAATTTTGAGCCGAAAATGGTCTCAATCGACAAAGTTCAACTCACTGATGACGAATCCGTCGAAAATTCGAGTCTGTCCGTTCGTCCGGCCAGCCCTATACACGATAACTCTCTAACGGAACGACTTAGAGACTCAAATTTTCAGGGTAGATTCGAATCTCGAATGCTGCGGTTGAGTTTGTTATTGGGAAAAATTTGGAAAGGGGTTCCGTAAATATGGTCGTTTGGAATGAAGTTTTCTTGATAATTTCAAAACTACGGATTTGATCGTGACGAAATTTCTTATTTTGATGGAGAATGATATATTTAAGCTACATTTTTTCCAGATCGCATAACCAAAACTATTTCGAATTCCAAAGAATTATTGAATAAAAAATCCTTATATTTCTGTAACAGCTGATTGACAAAGAGCTGCTGTCATTTTTTTGACAGCTGCCAAAAATTCCTTCAATTGGTTTTTGAAATTGGAAAATGCGAATCTACCTACAAGGTGGATGAACCAGCGCTCAAAAGCTCCTGACTTCACGGCAGTGCTTTCTATAATTTTTTTTAGACTTACCTACACCTGCCGAGCGGATGCCTTATCGATCCATTATTCAGTTTAAATCGATTGTAGTACATCATAAGGGTAAGATGAATTTAGCCGACAAAGAAGTGAGATAATTCGATAAAAAGCCGACCATTTGCACTGCCTATATTTTTACCGAGATTTTTACCGATAGTTGGAACGGTCGTTGAGTGACTTCAGTGCTATATATTTATATCAAGGAGAATGAAAAACATAAAACCCTGATTGATGTGAATGCGTTGAGGCTAGATGGGACTATAAATAAAAAAAATCCCATTTACTTGCTTATAAATATATATTTTCATGATATATCCGAGAGATTCTTCCAACAATACCCATGATTTGTGTTATCGGGATACTATTCTCATCTTCAACGTTACCTAGATAAACTGTGCGCCGATACATTTTTTCAGGAATTTCAAAGATTATACCTCTTTATCCGCTTATAACTCTTCTTATTCTTTATTTTAGAGTGCATTTTTGCTCTCAGCTCTCAAAATAAAAATTTCCATTATCTCTGACCTGGTACGTAGCTACTGTCAATATATCGATGGAAAAATTTTGTTCGTAAATCTCCAAAAATGATTAAAAACCCACAGAATTGCTAGATAATATGCTTGTGTTGCATAAAAAAACTATTTGATCGTATTACACTCATTTCAGACCCTGATATGGTCTTTCTTCGACTTCTCAATGTATTGAGGTACAATTCGATTCATAACTTTCTTAAAATCTTCGAAAACTTATGAAATGTAGTATGGAAAAGTTGCAAGAGGATATATATTCAATTGTATTCACTGCATTTCAGATTCTGATGTGGTATTTTCTTCGAATGTTTCAAACGGTTCTAGTTATCTGTCAATATTGAAATAAGGTACCTCTTAAATCGATGAGAATGTCAAAATACATAATATAAGGAGGCTAGGAAATCATTATTTGGGTCATTAGGTCATTTAAGCAGTAAAAACACAATTATTTATTGCGAATTTCGACACATCCATCAATATAGTTACTTGTCATAACAATACAATTATTTAACTTTTTTCTAAACTCATCATTGGAGCGAAATCCCTTTCTTTGGAACATCTTTTCGAGAACTGCGAACGGCTGAACCTCGGGTGAATATGGGTCTCTAGGTGCAATTCAAATAATAAATCGTTCAATTTCACCATGGCTCAATCGAATTGCGGATCAATGCATTATCTTGGTGAAACAGCGGTTTTTTCTTCGTCATGTCCAGCCTTTTCTGATTGATTGCACCATCGATCCATTAACCGAATGTAGTAGTAGCTGTTGATCGTCTGACTCTTCGGAAGATAGTCGATGAACAAAACGTCGTGCATGTCTCAAAATACAAAGGCCATGCAGACGGTTGTGCCACGACATTCGCCTTCTCCTCTCCACTTGGTGCCGACAATATAGTTCACTTGTATCGAATTATTACGAATGCTGAACCACCAGCTCAGCAGAAAAAACACTTTTGCATTCTTTGATCGAACACGAATCTTAATTTTATACTCAATTTTCAACTTGATAGTAATTTTTTTTATATAATTTTTTCTAAGCTAGGTGTAGGTACTGAAATTTGTGGACGATTACCTTAAAGATAAGTTTTCGTAACAAAGTCAACCTAATCCCGAAAGTCTTTTTCTTATTACTCCAGCTTTGACTCCAGCCTTCTTGGCCAATGCCTGCTTCAATAATAATAAATGTAAGTGCAGACTATATTCAACTTTTATCTTTTTTTCAGTTTTGTAAATACAAATTTAGGCAGAGATGCATTCAATCCATAATAGCCTTCCTTCCCGGAAGTGCCATACGGAGCATTCATACATCCATTCCATCATAATCCTGAATTTATCTGAAAAATTGACCAAGGGAAACCCTTAACGTATGCAAACAGTTGAAACGAAGGAGCACTGACAAATTGTTAAACACTTCTCATCTGTCCGGAAGCTGCATGCAGAGCTTCTCCTTGGGAAATTTCAATATGTAGTGTTAGGTGTTCGCAAATGTTCTGTATGTGTGGGATAGTTTCTACCAGCTTAATATATGACCGCTGTCGATGGTCGGGGGCCTTTATATATGAAACAAACTGCGCCAGTAAAACACCGATTAATAATGGATGGACTGCAAATAAGGCTGGATACTCATTCTTACTTCCGTTTCCTTTCTCGTGCACTCGGTTGAATTACAAGGGAAGACACAGAGTCCAATATGTGTGTGTTCCATGATTTTATGCTTCAAAGGAAGTTTGTTCGTCGAGAGTTTCATGACGACGCTATGAAATATCGTTTCGCTTCCTTATCTACCCTTTATGAACAGAAATGTCTCTGGGACAAGGCCATTCATTAACGAGAGATATTTTCAATCGACCAATAAACTACAGGCAGATGCAGACAAAAATCATTTTTTAAAAACTAAACTATTTTTTGAAAAGTTTGAAATTTTATTTTTGGAATGCTGAAAATTTAGGTTCATCGACCTTTTAGATAGATTCGCATTTTCAAGTTTTAGAAACCAATTGAAAAAATGTTCGACAGCTGTAAAAAAAAATCCAAACTCAGGCGAAACTACAGTTTTCATGTCAGTGCTTAAGGTGACCAATTTTTTTTCGATTATTCGCTTAAATTTTCTACGGTATCTATGGTTTTGGTAATGCGATTTGGACAAAACTTCGCGAGTAGTTTGAGTACATTATTTTTCATCTATGTGCGAAATTTCATTCCAATCCAATCAGTATCAGGAAAAAAATATTTTGAACGGCCATATTTACGGAACCCCTAATTTTGTTCATTGAGGAATGAAAATTTGATGTCTTTTGATGTCTTTAGGCCTTTCCGTTCGGAAGTATAAATTTTCTATGTTTCATATGGTTCTGGTGGTGCGATTCGGGCAAAATGTAGCTCGAATATATCAATCTCCATTGAAATACAAAATTCTGTTACCATCGAATTCTTAGATTTGAAATTATCAAAAAAATTGAATTTTGAACGACCATATTCACGAAAACACACAGCTACCCTGAAAATTTCAAGTCCCTGGGCCTTACCGTTCGTAAGCTATGATTTTCTATGAGTTCTTTGGTTCTGGTCGTGCGATCTGGAAAAAGTTCTGCCTGTAGCTTGAACACGTCATTCTCCATTTGAGTGCAAATTTTCATCTCGATCGAATCTGTAGTTTCGGAGAAATCAAAAGAACAACATTTCGAACAGAACCCTTGGTGGAATTCTGCCCATTCACGTACTTAACTGAGGCATGAACCCGCACTGAAAATTTCAAGTCTCTAGGTTGCTCCGTTCGAGAGTTATCGTGCTTACGGATGGACGGACAAACGGCTGGACGGATAGACTTCAATTTCCTGACGGATTCGTCATCAGTGAGTCGAACTCTGTTGACTTAGACCATTTTTGGCTCAAAATTCGAAAAATACAGACATCGTGTAAGTAGAAGGAGCGCTTAATCGTTCAAGGGAAAAACATTCCAACCATTCTTGAAATTTTTTATAGTTCAGGTTTTGATGAAATTTGTCCGACTGCAGTCAAGAGCTTTCCTCGGAAAATTTGGGAAAACATCAGAAGGTAGCTAATAAAATTTAAAAGAAAACATTGCTGAAAAACTATACAATAATGAATGATGAAATTATTATTGCCCAATAAAACATCCTCTACCTCGAAGCTCCAACTCTAATAGTTCATGAATTCTGAATGTAGAAAATAAGGAACAATTTTTTTGTTATGTGTTGACATTTTTCGTGAAATCACGAGAGCAATCAGACCTTTGTGTGTATTGTAAAACAGATATATGAACAACAACAAGGGGGTCAGGAACTAATCACAGAAGTTCTTTCAAGTTTAAAATATTTGATTGAGATTACATTTCCAGGTTTATTATCAAATGAATGGTTTCCGCGATGAATTTGATCTCTCGATATTTATTCTTCAAAATGCGTGAATAGGATTGTCAAGCTTGGAGGACCAATGCCCGAAAGTTGCTCATATAATTTTCAAGAAAAGCCCTGAACAACGAAAATCCGAAGAATTTCTGAAGTTGGTAATGAATGGTGATGAATGAGGTCAAAACTATTTTTTTCAGGTCGAAAAATGAGTTTTTAGTTGTAATAAACAAGCGGTCGTCTCGATACCAGTTTGAGATGTTATTATCATTTTCTGCAGTATTGAATTTCGAAACTGATCCTCTATAACTATTCCGCATCGATAAGGCGATCAACACAATTCGATAACACTGACGTGCTGCCATTTTGTGCAGAATGATAATGATGACGAATATTTCGGGGTGTTCGATTTGATCATTATATTGTTACGAATTCAAGATAATATTCAAGTGACTGTCAAGGTGACAGTTCTAGGAATAAAAAGTGAAGAGATTAATTCAGTTAATAAAACAATTATCAACAGTTGCAAACTTCTTTTATTCCACACAACAACACAATGTTCAAACTCAATTTACTGACTGAACTAATAGCGCCCCATACACGGGCGGATTATCAGTACAGTTCTGATACGTAGAGATTTGATTCGACAGATCCAGATGTGGGATTTTACACCAATAACGGACGGATTTGATACCATACACGCACTGATATATCTACGAATTTGGCTCGTCCCGTATCAGATATGACAGATATTCCGCTGGTGTATGGAGCCCTAATTTCTTCACTCTTTATTCCTTGAACTGTTACCTTGACAGTCACGGCCCGCCCATATCGAATTCGTAACATTGCAACTGTTGATTATTGTTTTAACTGAGAACGAACCCCAGTTTCGTAACAATCTATTTCAGTAATCCAACAAAATTTCTTGACGGACCGGTTGAAAAATTGAGAGGAGGCGGGACTTTATGAACCGCAGAGTATATCCAACTGGTGAACGAATAGAAGGACAAAGCATTCTCGTATGGTTTTACCCTGAAAATGGAATTTCAATATTCTCGAATCAAACAACATACATTATGTATTTTCCCCGAACTCTTCATCGACGTGTTATATGAAAGAGCTTTGCAATTGAAAAACCCTTTGTGATAAAACACTAGAAATGAATCAAAGGATCGGCAGAATCGTTTGTACTTGACAGCCTGAGGGTCCATGGAGAGAATGCATCATATTTTCGGTGCAAACCCTGAAAATTGTCAACCCCCTGAAGATTCCCCCACATGGTAGTTGAGAGGAGGTATCCATTGGGGGAAAAGTTTACCCACTTCCTTGACGAGGTTCTTATCAGATGAATGGGAAAAGTGGAAAACTTCTGAAAGGAACTGGAATGAAAACAAACAAGGAAATCTCCACACCCAGGAAAGTAAACTCAACACAACACGTCTGGAAATTCTTTTCCGTCTCCCTGATCTGATAAAATTCATGGCTTTCTGTGCAGGTTAAAAAATATTTTCTCCGTGTCCCACGTGTTCAAATCATTATGTATACACAGCATGACATCGTGATTACTCATTCTCAACCCTTCTTCCTCTTCAAAGTGTGAAATGAACAATTTGCGAACGCCTTCCTTGAATAGGACTCTAGAAGACGACAATAATGGGACGCACATTTTCGTTTAATAGGGAGCATCAGGGTGTCTTTCAGGAACGGGAAAACGTTTTCTATGTTGTAAGCTCCGAATTGAAAGAAACACATTCTTTTCAATTAACATTACTTAAGGGCCTTAAGGCACTATCTCAAACGAATTGTAGGAACATAATATTCTGTCGATGAAGATAATCGAAGAGATTTCTCGTTCCTGTTTTAATATCCCATTTTATGTCGAAAATGAAGAAGCTGCAAATTCCTTCACGAAGTGTTTCGCTATATTATTACCTTCTTCAGATATTTCACGAACAATTGACTGGGAAATGAGGTTTCACATTATATGATAATTCTTATTGATTGTGGAGTTCGAGTTGATCAAATCATTCAGTAAACTTCAAGCATTCTCCAGACTTTTGAGTAGGTTCAAAATTCTCATTTATATCGTACTTTTCGGTCATCAAAAATGGGTTGCGTATGTTGACTCATACAAATGTAGGATTGAAAAAAAAAACAAGTAAGATACATAAATAAACATCAGCTGCTATGAGCTGCTTTTAGTTCAACCAACTTCAATTCACAGTGAAAGTTTTTCAGAGGAAATACATATGTCAATGTCATATTATGATATACGGAAAAATTGTGTTGGTTTTTCAGATCTACAATGGTGGAAAATATACCTAGGTACTTTCAATCAAGAGAATATTACTATTTCTGAAGAATATCTTAAGCTGGAAATTGAATCTTGTCTGATTTATCAGGTTCTCCGTAAAAATTCAAGCATTTCTTTAACACTGAAGATATTAACCGACATATACAAATCGACACATTCAAGAAAATTTACGCTATAATAGTAAATTGTATAATTAGTGGGAAAAGCATAATATTCCCAAACGACTGTGATAATTACCAGACGAGGAACGTAGCGACGAGTCTGGTAACACAAGAGTTTGGGAATATGCTTTTCCTACGAATTCTACATACTATTTTTTCTTTGATCGTTGATTTACATTTGAAAAATTAATTAAAAAATATTTCATTCAAGATGTAATCAAGTAAGTTCAAATAGGTTTCTCTATTAGTAGGGTTCAAACGGAGCTCTATCGTGTCACCCCGTGTGAACTTTATTGCTAAAATGTATGGACCTCTTAGTATCATTCCCTACATCATAACAATGCAAAATCACTTGGTCGTCAAAAAATCGTCCTGTGCAGGAAGTGGTGGGGGTCATTTTTCCAAAAATTGACAACATTTTTTTTTTCGTTTATAATTATCTACATCCAGTGACTTATATTCAAACAAATTTTCATCGAAATATACGATGCAGGAATATTTTATTTTAATTATCAAAGAAGTCGGATACAATGCTCTTATATGGAGTTCCTTAAGATAAAATCGCTTGCCCTGCAAAGGCATATTCACCATTATGTTCCGTTCCATTTCACTCGGAAACTGTCGCGAAAATCGAAAAAATGCTTTATATAAAGGGTCTTCTTCATAAACCGACGATTCAGATGGTTTTTTCCAAATTTCAATTGGCCTGATAATTTCCTCAAAAAATAGGAAAATCTGCTATTACATCCGGTTAGCAGCGACTGACCGTGGAGACGCGAGGAAGGCTCACTTTGATGAATAAACGCTTGTCGGGGCAGAAATAAACGACCTTATGGATCGAGCGTTCATAGGGTCGTTTTTCGGTTGGACCAGGCCATATTTTCATTGTTCGTGCATTCTGATGATGAATTATAATGTTTGATTTGATTTCTTTCAACTTGTGGATTAAAAAACAAATAGGGACAAACATATATTTGTTAATTTACAATTACTTATTGAGTTTAGTTTGGTATTTACATTCGTCCTGAAATTATCGCTCATTTGCATTTGTACTCAAAAGATTTACGCAACTCCGGAATCTGCAAAGGGGCACAGTTGTTATCTATGCTTTCTAGTTTCAAAATATATCTTACATTCCATTATAAATCCGATTCAAATCCGATTATCAAATCCGATCACTGTCAGATGAAGAATATTCAACAGGATGGAATTTGGAAAATTTTGAGTTACTTTTATTGCCACATGCTTTATGGGCCATAAATTTGCGAGAGCCAATACAAGGAATTTTTTTTTCTCACAGGAACACATAGGTCCCGGTGCAATCTGGAATAAAAATGCCCATGTTATAAATAATAGATATTTATCAGATATTCGATATAAGGATGTTTCATGAGTGGTTGGCCGTAGCCTAGTGGTCAATGCAGGTCATCCAGACCTTTCAGAAAAGTTGCTTGTTTTGTATCCCAAGGCTCTTAGTTTAGGAGATACAGGGTGATTTATGGATTTTGGCCTGAATTTACGATAGGCATAATTCTGGAATCTGAGGTCCGTTTTTTTAAATTTCAAGGGGTTGTTCATTTCAGAAAGTCCGTTCGAGTGGCTCACGCAATATACATATTTTCAGGACATTACTCAGAATATCGTGGTTTATCTTTCAAGCCTCAAAATCTATATTTTCTACATCACTTAGAGAAATTTCGTTATTGCCATGAAAAAATACATAACTCAATCTAAGGAGTTAAATTTTCACTTTGAATAGCCCACTTGTTACAAGCGAGTAGCGAATAAACGAATTCATGTTTTATGTAATTTTTTTGAAATATTTCTTGTATTTTGCTGAGATTTTGAACCTCAAAGCTTAAGAGCGTTATAACTCATGAAGTGAACGATTTTTGAAATGTAATCCGTGAATGTATTCGTTCGACAACACAAATTACTAGATATTAATATTTTTTATTTTTACAAAGTTAGAATTTTGAATTAAAATTGGAGTAACTTCAAATTTGACAGCTATGTTTAGAGAATGTGTAAAGAAAGCGATATTTGGCGAATTTCATGAGGAATACAAGTCAATATCTTTTTTTTTTGAAGCAAATGCAATCCTTGATTATGTTTCTAGTGGGTTTACGCCATTTGTCCCTAAATTTTATATTTAGTTTCGAAAGAATTCAAAGCTTGATTATGCATACTTGTAATTATGTAATTACTTCTATAAGTAGCGTGTTAAAACACTCAGTGGGTGCTTAGGGTTTAGAATACAAGGGATTTGAACAAAAAGTTATAGAAAAAATATTAATATCTAGTTATTTGTGTTGTGGAACGAATACATTCACGGATTACATTTCAAAAATCGTTCACTTCATGAGTTATAACGCTCTTAAGCTTTGAGGTTCAAAATCTCAGCAAAATACAAGAAATATTTCAAAAAAACTACATAAAACATGAATTCGTTCATTCGCTACTCGCTTGTAACAAGTGGGCTATTCAAAGTGAAAATTTAACTCCTTAGATTGAGTTATGTATTTTTTCATGGCAATAACGAAATTTCTTTAAGTGATGTAGAAAATATAGATTTTGGGGCTTGAAAGATAAACCACGATATTCTGAGTAATGTCCTGAAAATATTGATATTGCGTGAGCCACTCGAAAGGACTTTCTGAAATGAACAACCCCTTGAAATTAAAAAAAAAACGGACCTCAGATTCCAGAATTATGCCTATCGTAAATTCAGGCCAAAATCCATAAATCACCCTGTATCTCCTAAACTAAGAGCCTTGGGATACAAAACAAGCAACTTTTCTGAAAGGTCTGGATGACCTGCATTGTCCACTAGGCTACGGCCAACCACTCATGAAACATCCTGTATATCGAATATCTGATAAATATCTATTATTTATAACATGGGCATTTTTATTCCAGATTGCACCGGGACCTATGTGTTCCTGTGAGAAAAAAAAATTCCTTGTATTGGCTCTCGAAAATGTATGGCCCATAAAGCATGGGGCAATAAAAGTAACACAAAATTTTCCAAATTCCATCCTGTTGAATATTCTTCATCTGACAGTGATCGGATTTGATAATCGGATTTGAATCGGATTTATAATGGAATGTAAGATATATTTTGAAACTAGAAAGATAGATAGATAACAACTGTGCCCCTTTGCAGATTCCGGAGTTGCGTAAATCTTTTAAGTACAAATGCAAATGAGCGATAATTTCAGGACGAATGTAAATACCGAACTGAACTCAATAAGTAATTGTAAATTAACAAATAGATGTTTGTCCCTATTTGTTTTTTAATCCACAAGTTGAAAGAAATCAAATCAAACATTCTAATTCATCATCAGAATGCACGAACAATGAAAATATGGCCTGGTCCAACCGAAAAACGACCCTATGAACGCTAGATCCATAAGGTCGTTTATTTCTGCCCCGACAAGCGTTTATTCATCAAAGTGAGCCTTCCTCGCGTCTCCACGGTCAGTCGCGGCTAACCGGAGGTAATAGCAGATTTTCCTATTTTTTGAGGAAATTATCAGGCCAATTGAAATTTGGAAAAAACCATCTGAATCGTCGGTTTATGAGAAAGACCCCTTATATGAAGCATTTTTTTGATTTTCGCGACAGTTTCCGAGTAAAATGGAACGGAACATAATGGTGAATATGCCTTTGCAGGGCAAGCGATTTTATCTTAAGGAACTCCATATAAGCGCATTGTATCCGACTTCTTTGATAATTAAAATAAAATATTCCTGAATGGTATATTTCGATGAAAATTTGTTTGAATATAAGTCACTGGATGTAGATAATTATAAACGAAAAAAAAAAATTTGTCAATTTTTGGAAAAATGCCCCCCACCACTTCCTGCACAGGACGATTTTTTGACGACCAAGTGATTTTGCATTGTTATGATGTAGGGAATGATACCAAGAGGTCCATACATTTTAGCAATGAAGTTCACACGAAAATCTGTTTTAGAGCTCTTTTCATGCCTCGCGAACTCTACTATATGTTCTTATTGAAATATAGAAGTGGTAACCATGTAAATTACTTTGTTATAACAAAAGTAAAACAATTTTCAAGCCGGTTTTGTTTGATTCGTTGTATTCTATAAGGAATTAAAAAAGAATTAGTAAACATAAAATAATGATTGGAGAAAATTGCAGCGCTCTTTCATTGGCTGTAATTGTCGATTAAAGCAGTAGATGGCGCTAGCCTACATTATTTTTTTTTATTTTATGTTTATTTCATTTACATATGGTTATTCTTCTTTATTTCAGTTTGTTTAATGCATTTCAATCATTAATTTTAATTTATATATGTTTAATTGTCAATTTATTTACGTTATCAGGAAAAGAAGAATAACCAAATACATGATATTCTGTGTAAATATTTCACGTGCCTAGATGCAACTCTGTTTTGCTTTCTATTCGCTTGTTCCTAGTAACATTGTACACGTAAGATAAACAACATAACCTTATTTGGTGGTGTATATTTTTTATTAAGTGTTTATATTTGTTAATAAATTGTTTTATATTTAACCAACGAAGTTTTAAATTAACCAGTGCAAAAAATCAATACAGTCCACTCGATCGAAAAATGTCCACTGATAGTGATTATTTGTCACCTTGCACGCCTCCTGAACGAGTAGAAGCCGCGAAGGCAACTTCACTTAATTTACTTCCGGCGAAATCCAGAGAGAAGTATGAACTTGCGTACTATCGCTTCATGTATTTTTGCAGAAAAAAACAACAGTGTATCCTTTTCTGAGAATGTATTTTGTTTTATTTTATTGTAATAAGCCATTTGTAATATTACCGCACGCTACAGCAGTGCGGTAAGAATACTACCGCACTGTAATTTTCTAATTGCTTAGCAACTGCCAACTATTCTGGAAGGTTGAGCTTTGCGCATAGAAAACAGGTCAAAATAGTGTCACTTTTCCCATGATCGGAGAAAAGTCATTTTTCTTCAGGACAAAATACAAAAATAATGGAACAACATCCTAGAGCCGGAAATCATCTAATTGAAAAGTACGGTCCATTGAATTAACTTGACTTCACCTTAATAATTAGACAATTATATCCATCTGTTGTTAACTTGGTCCACTAATTGAATTTGAAGCAACCCAATCACAATAGAAATAATTCTCCAATTATCAATGTATGTAACATAATGAATTCAAAACCGCATCATATGCAAAAAAAATCTCAAGAAATTATAATGTCATAAACCGGCTCTCAGAAACCATTAAGTTCTGGAAGCGACTAAGTATTCATTACAGACCGCTGAACAAACTCGTAATGAAGCACTAATAACCTCATCTAGATATTCATTATTTTCCTCATACTAAGGGCAAACATAATAACAATGGAATTACTGTAGGCCTGCTGCACTCAGGCAATTGGAAATATATTCTTCGAAGAGTCCTGCAAAGTTTACAACAAAGATTTATTTTATATCACCACTTTGCCTTCACCTAGATGATACCAACTCATTCCCAAAAAAAAAGAACACTGATTGTAAAAATTCACAATTCCATAACTTACGAACTATCGGCAGTAGAAGTTTGTGATGTTGTGATGTGATATTATACAGGGTGTCTCATTTGAAAGTGTACACCCTCAATAACTCAACAACGAATCATAATTTGTGAAAACACTCAGACAGGTCGATTTTTGATGACTGAGGGACATTATCTGGGATACAAAGCTTGTTTCTACTAGCAACTTCCTGGAGCGGTTTGCAACTCCATCAGGAATTTGAATAGGGAAAGTGGGTAGTTTTGTAGCACAAATGTATGCATGGATCCAAATTTGTATGAATCTGCAGTTTGTGTTCTTATAAGTGAATATTCACAAAGTTACAGGGTGTTTTTTATGGAATTATGGTATGGTTTCATTACCTAATAACAACATTATTTATTCAAGTAAATTCCTGATTTCCTCAACTGTAGGACTAAGCTGTAAGACATTCGTGCACATACTCGTTTTTGCACTAAGTATAGAGAGATGAGAACTGAACAATTCATTAGGGGGCCCCACCTATTTTGTTGCACCAGGGCCCCTGACTATCTAGTTACGCCCCTGGACCCAGTGAAACTCATTCGAATAAAAAAGAATTTGAGCAAAATCGAAAAACAAAAAATTCATGTCACAGTGAAGAAGTAACTGAACAAAACAAAAAGAAAAAATGAAAAATGGACTTAATCAAAGAAATGACGAATTATGGCCATACAACCACCTAGAAAATATGGACTGTCAAAAAAAAAGAAACTTGGCGTAAATTCAAAGCTCTCAAGCAAGACAAAACGATTAGTCCTTCTAATTCACAAGTCCGTTATGAGACCAATCATAACGTACTCAATAGAAATATGGAAACATGCGAGTCAAGGAGCAAAATGCATCTCGAACACATAAATGAAATAATCTTGCTCAATATAAATTTGCTTGTGAATTTGTCATTGTTTTTGTGCGCTCGTACTACTTACAAGAGGGCTATATCATTTCGTCACGATGTCTGTATTTTTCGGATTTTGAGCCGAAAATGGTCTCAAACGACTATGTCCGACTCACTGATGACGAATCCGTCAAAAAATTCGAGTCTGTCCGTCCGTCCGGCCGTAAGCACGATAACTCTCGAACGGAACAACCTAGAGACTTGAAATTTTCAGTGTAGGTTCAGATCCCAAATGCCTCGGTTAATTTTGTTAATGGGCAGAATTCCACCGGGGGTCCCGTAAATATGGCCGTTCAAAATCTCGAATGCCACGGTTCAGTTCATTATTGGGCAAAATTCGCCAAGGGGTTCCGTAAATATAGCCGCTCGAAATTTTGTTTTCCTGATTACTTCGAAACAACAGATTCGATCGAGATAAAATTTTGCACTCGAATGAAGAATGAGGTGTTCAAGCCACATGTAAAAGTTTGTCCAGATCGTATGACCAGAACCATAGAAACCACAGAAAATCATAACTTTTCAACGGAAAGGTCTAGGAACTTGAAATTTTCAGGATAGGTGTGGATCTGAAATGTCGCGTTCACGTTCATCAATGAGCAGAATTATACTAGGGGTTCCGTAAATACGGTGGTTTGAAATTTAGTTTTCTCGAAAATTTCAAAACTACGGATTCGATCGAGACAAAATTTTGTGATTTAATGGAGAATGATATATTCAAGCTACATTTTGTTCCAATCGCATGACCAGAACCATAGAAACCATAGAAAATTATAACTTTCGAACGGAAAGGCCAAGGGACTTGAAATTTTCAGGGTAGGTTTGTATCGCGAATGTCGCGGTCACGATCATTAATGAGCAATATTAGACTAGGCGTTCCGTAAATATGGCCGTTCATAATATTTTTTTCCTGATCATTTCGAAATTACTGATTGGATTCTAATGAAATTCTGCACATAGCTGAAGAATAATGTCTTGAAACTACGTGCCAAATTTTGTCCAGATCGCATTACCAAGACCATAGAGAATTCTAGCGAATTATCGAAAAAAAATTTGTCAGCTAAAGCTCTGATGTTAAATCTGGAGTTTCGCCTTGGTTTGAGAATTTTTTTGACAGCGGTCAAAAAATTTTTCATTTTGTTTCTGAAGCTGGAAAATGCGAATCTAGTTTCGAGGAAACTATTCTCGTTAAGCGCAAATTTTTTCGAGCCCCTTCGTATGTTACGATAAATTTATGACACCTCCTATTTATAGCCGCAAGATAAACGACTCATTATATAAGTATCTTACTTCATTACACCACCTCGTCTTGCCTTGATTAAATAATAAGCCTTCGGCTTGTTCCATTTCATTATTTCATGGCTCAGTCATTTAGGTTCACCTCGTGTTTTGCTCGAATGAAATCTTGGGGCGCCTTATATTAAATTTCATATACAGTAGAACCCCTCTAATCCGCCCTCGGCTGGTCCGTTACTCCGGTTAGTCCGACCTTGCTCAGTCACGCTAGCAAGTACCCAAATAGTCCAAATACCGTCTTATCGATGACTCACCGACCGAAACGTCAAAAATGTATTACCGAAATTTTTTTTCTCAGTTATTTTTTCTTGGTTTTTTCAGTTAAAACAATGTTTTTTAAGTTCATATATAACTAAATTCACTGTAAAACATGTCTTTATATGTTTAATGTAATAAATATTGGCTTTTTTGGATAATCCGACCTTTTTTGCGTTCCGACCATACCCCTAGTCCCGAAGGTGACGGATTAGAGGGGTTCTACTGTACTTTATTTAATCGGAAAATGAAGGAAATTCGATCGGATAATATTGCCCAGAGGCAAGGTTTCCTGTATTCAAACATCAATTAGAGTACACGGCTGGTGTGGTTTCTTTATGTCGATGATCCGCGTTAAGGTGAACAGAAATGGAAAGAGGTTTTTCGTTTTCATTATTTAATACCTAGTCGTGATTCAATTGGTTCAATTGATGTAGAGAAGGAAACTTTCTCTGTTCAATGAAATTTATAATTTTGGCTATCTCATTTTTGGTATCGTCAGAAGAGCCAACCGTCCAGTTGTAGGACGGTAGAGCGAAGATCGTCTTCTAAGGCTTAGTAATGGATTGTATTATGCCTGTGATCATCATTAAGAGTATCCCAGGGCCTAAGAAAATATTTACAGAGTATAATCTACTATTTCGCAACCCCAAGTCCACATTTATCTTTGTATTGCATTAACCCTGAAAAAAAAAGGAAATCCCTCTGAAACTTTTATTTATCTTAAATCAGAAGCAGCAGGTACGCACATGAAAAAAATCTAAAATCAACGTACTTCAGATCCTGGTAACTTTCTTCAATGGAAATCCTGACATTTAATCGGAGTCATAATACAGGGTGTTTCATCATGAACTGGAAAAACATATATGGCCGTGTTGAGGACACCGGGACAATCATTTTTGTCCCATGTCATATAACTCGTTTTCGAAGCATAAGCAATATTCCACTGAGTGTGGTCAGTTCCGTGCAACCTTTGAAGTAACGCTTTATGGTTACATCTGAATGCTTTTCAGTGCTCAATTTGGAAATGTTGAAGGATTTTGAAAAAAAAAATCCAAAATGACGGAAAACCTGCAATGTTCGTGATTCTTTTTCTCTTTAGCCGTAGGTATCTGAATTTCGGCATCACTAGCCTTGAAGTAAATGGCGGAGAAAAACCTCAATACGGTATCTGCTTAAAAGTATTGGCTGCAGATAGAATGAAGTCGAATGAATTGGAGAGGCATCTAGAAACGATGTCAATAAATGAAGCTAATTATTACCTATCCTCTGATCCTGTGAATTTGTTGAACGACACATATGACTCTCATCTGTTTGTTGCGAACCATACAACTTGCACTGTGAAACAATATCAAATGCGTTTGAGGAAGCCTGGAAGCGCTCTTTCTTGATTTAAAGTCAGCCTTTTTGAAAAGGATTACAAACATTACTCCTACAGCTAGTCACTCCCTAATTCAGGACCACAGGCAAAAATTTTTACCATCAGAAGGTGCTGATCGGTTTCGACTTCATTGAGCTTCATCGGCTCAGCGGATCCTATCAGTTTTTTATTTCCAACGATTAATCTTTCGAATTAGGAAACACATATAACATTAGTAGTCTGTAGAGTTCCCAGAAAAACTAGGATTTGTTCTATATTCAAGAAGAATTATAAGTCACTCGAAATCCAATAAACAGGGTGTTTCAAGAGTGATTGGCCATAGCATAGTGGTGAATGCAGGTCATCCAGGCCTTTCAGAAAAGTTGCTTGTTTTGTATCCTAAGGCTCTCAGTTTAGGAGATATGGATTTCGGCCTAAATTTACTATAGCCATAACTCTGAAATCTGAGGTCCGATTTGACCAAATTTCATGGATTTGTTCATTCCAAAAAATCCTTTCGAATGGCTAACGAAATATCAATATTCGCAGGGCATTACTGGGAATATTGTGGATTATCTCGACACATTTCCCAGATCTCAAAATGAGATAAGTTATTGCCCTTCTTATCATATCGGGATTTCGTTTCAATTCTGTGCAAGCTTCTTCTATCCTCTGCCTCAAATGCTCTCGTGGAGTTATTTCAACTACATATACATCTTATTTGAGATAACCCCACAGAAAATAATCCATAGGAGTTACATCTGGCGACCTTGGGGCCATACTACAGAGTGTTCTCCTGTTTGTAAATCTGTGACGATATTCTCACACTGTTGCTTTTGAATTTTCATTGCAAAAGCCATAACCAAATATCATATTAAAATACTCACAAATGGTGTACAAAGTTCGAATTTTGAATTGAAATTGGAGTACCTTTGAATTGGACAGCTATGTTTGGAGAATGTGTGAAGAAAGCGATATCTAGCGAATTTCCTGAGAAATACAAGTCAATATTTCTTCGTTTTAAAGTGAATGCACTCATCGATTACATGTTTCTAGTGGGTTTACGCCATTTATCCCTAAATTCAATATTTATTTTCGAAAAAATTCAAAGCTTGATAATGCATACTTTGAATTACTTCTTTACGCAGCGTGTTACAAAACTCAGTGGGTGCTGAGGGTTTAGAATACAAGGAAGTTGAACAGAAGGTTATAAAATTCAAAGAGACAAGAAATATTATCAAGAAAGGACTAAAATCAGGACCGCATTCCAAAAAAAATACATGAAATATTAATTCGATCGATCGCCACTCGTTTTTAACAAGTGTGCCATTCAAAGTAGAAATTGAATTCCTCAGATTGAATTATGTATTTTTGTATGACAATAACAACATTTCTCTAAGTGATGAGAAAAATTACGAAAAGCACTGCCGTGAAGGCAGGAGCTTTTGAGCGCTCGTACATGCACCTTGTAGGTAGATTCGCATTTTCCAGTTTCAGAAATCAATTGAAGGAATTTTCGCTGTCAAAAAAATTCTGAAACTTAGGCTAAACTCCAGACTTCATGTCAGTGCTTCAGCTGATCAATTTTTTTTCGATAATTCGCTAGATTTTTCTACTGTATCTATGGTCTTGGTGGTGCGTCTGGACAAAATTTTGCACGTGGTTTGAATTCATTATTACTCAGCTAGGTGCAAAATTTCATCTCAATCCGCTCAGAATTTTCGTAATCATCAGCAAAAAAATATATTGAACGGCCATATTCACGGAACCCCTAGTCTAATTTTGCTCATTGATGAACGCGACCGCGATATTCGCGATCCAAACCCACCCTGAGAATTTCAAGTTTCTAGGCCTTTCCGTTCAAAAGTTACAATTTTCTATGGTTCTGGTCATGAGATCTGGACAAAATATTGTTTTAATATATCATTCTCAATCAAAATACAGAATTTCATCTCGATCGAATCCGTAGTTTCGAAATTATCGAGAAACCAAAATTTCAAACGACCGTATTCACGGAACCCCTAGTATAATTTTGCTCAGAGATGAACGTGATCACGACATTCGAGATCCACACCTATCCTGAAAATTTCAAGTCCCTAGGCCTTTCCGTTCGAAAGTTATGATTTTCTATGGTTTCTATGGTTCTGGTCATGTGATCTGGAGAAATGCAGCTTGAATATATCATTCTCCATTGGTATACAAAATTTCGTCACGATCGAATCGGTAGTTTTGGAATGATCAAGAGAACTAAATTTCAAACGACCATATTTACGGAACCCCCAGTATAATTTTGCTCAAAAATGAACGTGATCACGACATCCGTGACACACCTATCCTGAAAATTTCAAGTCCCTAGGCGTTTCCGTTCAAAAGTTACAATTTTCTATGGTTTCTATGGTTCGGGTCATGCGATCTGGACAAAATTTTACATGTAGCTTGAACACCTCAATCTCCATTTAGGTGCAAAATTTCATCTCAATCAAATCTGTAGTTTTCAAGTAATCAGGGGAACAAAACTTTGAACGGCCATATTTACGGAACCCCTGGTGAAATTCGGCCCATTGACGAACTTAACCGAGGCATTTGGGAACTGAACCCATGCTGAAAATTTCAAGTCTCTAGGTTGATCCGTTCGAGAGTTATCGTGCTTACGGCCGGACGGACGGACGGCCGGACGGACAGACTCGAATTTTCCGACGGATTCGTCATCAGTGAGTCGAACATAGTCGATTGAGACCATTTTCGGCTCAAAATTCGAAAAATACAGACATCGTGACGAAATGATATACCCCTTGTGTAAGTAGTACGAGCGCTCAAAAATATAAATTTTGAGGCTTGAAATATAAACCACGATATTCTGAGTACTGTCCTGAAAATATTGATATTTTCGAACCACTCGAAAGGACATTGTGAAATGAACAAACCCATGAAATTTGATCAAAATCGGACCTCGGAACCTAGAGTTATGTTTATCGTAAACTCAGGCCGAAATCCATTAATCACCCTGTATCTCCTAAACTAATAACTTGAGGATACAGAACAAGCCACTTTTCTGAAAGGCGTGGATGACCTGCATTCACCACTAGACTATGGCCAACCACTCATGAACCACCCTGTATAGAGCAAAGTGAAATATCACAACTTCCGGCTATTTTCTCTGATTGTCACGTTTTATGTGGTGAAACGGCTTTGTATTCGCCTATAAAAGTTGAATTATTTCTTCTCATACGAATAGAGAGGAACAAAGTAGAAACGTTATAAATTTCAAATTGACAAGCGACTTCTACATTGAAGTTTATTGTTGTATCCGATCGTTTGATATTGGAAAATTACTTTTGGCATGTCCGTTTTCTGTTGTTTATTATTACTCATTTTCTTATTTTTGAGAGGATTTCTCTTGCGTTTTTCGAATTTATTGATGCCTCTCCAATCAGGAAATAACTGATAAATTCAAAAAAAATTCGAATTCATTGGATGTATCGGTAGAATAATCGAAGAAAGAACTGAAGTGAGTCAGGAACTTTTGTACGCTTGTTTAAATTCATCGCCAGAGCATCGAATGACTTCGAAATTATCGATAATACAGAGAAATGCTTCGAAATTAAAGAAACAAGGTATTTATTCGGATTCATCCTTTTCTAAATCGGCATATTACACGAAATTCGAATTGCCAGATTTCGATAAACTTCACGTAAAATTTTGGAAACTTGGAAAAAACGCATTAAGTGTCCAAGAAATCTTCGGAAATCGTAACTTACCTTCATTTCGCATAAGAAATCACTTCTTTCGACGATTTTCGACAAAATCAATTCCGACTGCATTATCGACAAAACAATTTCTCGACAAATATCGGATGGAACGACAGAATTAGATATAGAACTAGCAGACCCGGCCACGCCTTACTGTGACTGAAGTATACGTTGAATTAAATTGTAGTGAAATATTCAATAAAGTGAAATAATAATTATTATTATTAATAACTCTAACCTACTCCCAACTCAAGCCTAACCTAACCCTATCCTAACCTTTTTTTTCGGGTTGTGAAAAGAAATCTGTTGTCAGATTCAACCACGACCTGTGTCGTGGGATATGTCGGTTTGGCTTGATGTTGCTGGCCGATTAAAAAATAAAATTACGAAAAGCACTGCCGTGAAGGCAGGAGCTTTTGAGCGCTCGTACATGCACCTTGTAGGTAGATTCGCATTTTCCAGTTTTAGAAATCAATTCAAGGAATTTTCGACAACTGTCAAAATAATTCTGAAACTTAGGCGAAACTCCAGACTTCATGTCAGTGCTTCAGCTGATCAATTTTTTTTCGATAATTCGCTAGAATTTTCTACGGTATCTATGGCCTTGGAGATGTGATCTGGACAAAATTTTGCACGTAGTTTGAATACATTATTGCTCAGCTAGGTGCAAGATTTCATTCCAATCCGATCAGTAGTTTCGAAACTATCAGGAAAAAAATATTTTGAACGGCCATATTTACGGAAACCCTTGTCTAATTTGGCTCATTGATGAACGTGACCGCGATATTCGCAATCTAAACCCACCCTGAAAATTTCAAGTTCTTAGGCCTTTCCGTTCAAAAGTTACAATTTTTTATGGTTTCTATGGTTCTGGTCATGCGATCTGGACAATATATTGCTTCAATATATCATTCTCGATTAAAATACAAAATTTCATCTCGATCAAATCCGTAGTTTCGAAATTATCGAGAAAACAAAATTTCAATCGACCGTATTTACGGAACCCCTAGTATAATTCTGCTCATTGATAAACGTGAACGCAACATTTCAGATCCACACCTATCCTGAAAATTTCAAGTCCATAAGCCTTTCCGTTCGAAAGTCATGATTTTCTATGGTTTCTATGGTTCTGGTCATGTGATCTGGAGAAATGTAGCTTGAAAATATCATTCTCCATTAGTATGCAAAATTTCGTTACGATAAAATCTATAGTTTTGAAATTATCAAGAAAACTAAATTTCAAACTACCATATTTACGGAACCCCTTGTACAATTTTGCTCATAGATGAACGTGATCACGACATTCGAGATCCAAACCTATCCTAAAAATTTCAAGTCTCTAGGCGTTTCCGTTCAAAAGTTACAATTTTCTATTGTTTCTATGGTTCTGGTCATGCGATCTGGACAAAATTTTACATGTAGCTTGAACACCTCATTCTTCATTTGAGTGCAAAGTTTCAACTTGATCGAATCTGTAGTTTCGATGTAATCAGGAGAACAAAATTTTGAACGGCCATATTTACGGAACCCCTGGTGGAATTCTGCCCATTAACGAACTCAACCGAGGCATTTGGGATCTGAACTCACACTGAAAATTTCAAGTATCTAGGTTGATCCGTTCGAGAGTTATCGTGCTTACGGCCGGCCGGACGGACAGACTCGAATTTTCCGACGGATTCGTCATCAGTCGATTGAGACCATTTTCGGCTCAAAATTCGAAAAATACAGACATCGTGACGAAATGATACAGCCCTCGTGTAAGTAGAACGAGCGCTCAAAAAGTGGATTACGTCATATCTTTCGGAACGCACGCAAAGAGTATCAATTGTCAGGGATGGTAGAGAGATAAGATCTGACATACTTGAGTCAAATTTTAGGGTTTCCGAGGGTAGTGTCTTGGGTCCAATTTTGTTTATAATTTTTCTAATTGACATTTGTGATTTGAATGAGGAGATCTTGAGATGGTTGACATCGTTCGTTGATAATACAAATGTAATTGTGAAGGGATCTGAGTGTGATGATATTCTAAGGTATCATCAGTATTTAGTGAAATAAAATTGTGGTTTGATAAAAATAAATTAGTGATGAATGAAAGCAAGACATCAGCGGTTCTTTTTAGTTCTAGTAGATCAAAAAAAATAAAAGAAGGTATATTGCATTTGAATGGGTGTGTGGTGAAAGTTGAGAAATGTGTGAAGTTCCTGGGAGTGTTCCTGGATAGTTTTCTTGGGTGGACTCACCAAATAGATTAATTTGCAGGAAAGCTTTGTCGTGTGGGATTTGGCATCAGAACTCTTTCAGGATATTTAAGCATTGGAAATCTAAGGATAATATATTTTGCTAATTTTGAGGCCTGGCTTCGATACGGTATTATCTTTTGGGGATCAAGTAGTGAGGTGGAAAGACTGTTTAGAGTTTTGAGATATTTTTTCTCGATGAGCTACCTTCAATCATGTAGAGGAATTTTTAGAAAGCATAGGTTACATACAGTGTTTGGGATTTATATTGTAGAATGTTTAATTTTCTTTTTCAAGAATAAAGACATGTTCGCTGTCCATACAAGTAGGAATGATTATCCTTTAGGATCATTTAATTTTAATTACCCGATACATAAACTGTCATCATCTGAAAGACATCCTTCATATGCATGTATCAAGATTTATAAAAAATTACCTGATAGCATAAAAAAATTAAATAATTGAAGGCTTTTTAGGAGAAAAATTAAAGAATTTGTTATTGAATTGGAGCCATATTGTTTGTTGGATTATTTGTGCTAAATGTTGTTGGTTGACACTGTTTCTTTTATAGACGTTTACATACTATGGAATAAAGCTATTTATCTATTTATAAGGTCCCGAAATCAGAGACCTTGAACGGAGTGTGAGGCAACAATAGTAAACACAGATTGACGCAGTAATATAACTGTAATAAATAAAACAATATTCTTAATAACTATTTACAATAATAATTAATGATTAATTTACCTGATTCAATATTATTGTGGATAACTAAAATTAATTAACAATATTCTCACACACGTCTTTAATTATTCTTCAGACATTTTGAATTCTTATCTATCAGGAAATGTCATTAATGGAAGTAGTTAGTGGTGTTACCACCAGGGTAATACCAAACAGTTTGGCGGAACGTTCAAACTTAGATCTATCTATCTATAGTTGTAGTAATCCTTAACGCTATAGAATTCTCCAATACAAAATTTCGAACCACCTTCTTGAATTTATTCTTAGGAAGAGATTGAAAACCTTAATACCCTGATAAAGCGGAGACATCTCAAACTTTGAAATTGAATTTGACTACAAATTCTTCATCTGTAAATCCAAATTAATCCTTCAAGGCCATTCTTGGTTCAAAATTCTAAAATTACAGTCATTTGGGCTTAATGATAACGATATCTATGGACACAAGCACGCAAACAATACTCATTGATTAGTTTCAGGAGTAAGATAGATATCTAGATTCCAATGCTTCAGTTTCCATAGTTCTGCATATTCTCTGTTTTCAAACACCCACTCTCTCAATGAAATGCAATAAATCCTTGGCGCTGTACAGGGCTGATGCAATCTATATATAGCGAAGTAGCACAGTTTTGAAAATTTGTACAGGTGGAAAAAGCCTTGAGAATCCAAAAGAAAGATTTTCGTTATAGCGTCACTTCAAGTTTTACCTTCGTTATCCCATCCACTGAATAATTCACAGGGCGCGCAAACGCGAATGTGTTATTTTTGATAAAGGGTATGAATATTGTGCCTTATATGGACAAACAATACAACTGAGCAAACACGAGCTCGGAAAATGACAGCATACAGAATATTTGGCTACGCCTCGTGTAGTTGAATACTGTTGTCTGAATATCCATTCGGATGAGATGTTTCTACGCATTGGCCAGTAAAGTCACCTGAATCTACTTATAAAATGAGTGAAGCGAAAAATGACCCAAAAAATAAATTTACAGGCAAAACATTATGGTTAGAAAGTTCCTGCATTGCATTTACTCTAATTCTGTCACCATTCTATCATATTTGGGAATAGAATTTCTTCCATGAAAGTGGTGTTACACGATCAGTCTGACTTCAGTCCGTCAGTCTGATCAGATAAATGTGGAACTGAATATCCATTTCGAGTGGGAAACGTTTAATTCCACGTTTTTTTGAAACTGATGTCGGTTTGAATTATCGTTTGATATCGATATTCAGTCCATCAGTTTGCCATCATTCAATTTATGACTGACGGACTGAGCTGATGTCAGACTGATCGTATAACACACGTCTAATGGTGTTGGAAAAAACTACAGAGTGAAAATTATTGAGAAATATTGAACTCATTCTGTATAAAAAACACACGTCTATTTAATTTTGAATATTTCCTTCGATGGTGGCATCTTGTATGCTTTTTCTTAGTATTATTTATAAACTCACGTAGTGGTCCTTATGCGCATAGGAGAACGTAAACTACGCAGGTGAATCATGGGTAAAAAATATTATCTATTAACCGAAACTCAAGACTGGTTGTGGATTATTATTATTTCACATTCTATGGCTATATACGTGTTCTCTGCCTTATCTTCCCCAATTTAATTCATTGCCCTGGGGTTTGCTTATCACCTAGAATCTATCAGCTGTCTTAATTAACAAGCACCTATCTGCAAATAAAATCTCGACTGCCACGCTATTGGTACCGTGTGAATTCGCCATCTTTCGAAGCAGTTGAATTAATCGATTCGTTCATTCTAATATAATAATGAATATATTCTAAAGTTGCTGTTTTGAACACAGCTCTAAAAAAAAATAATCAAAAACGTGATTCATAATGGCGCAGATTGCGGATAGGCTCATTTCAAATTCGATGCCGAAATATAGACGAAAATTGTATTCGATATTTTTCATCCCACTTAATTGCAATAGGTATTTCTTCGCTTGAGAGTCCATAGCATCGTGAGTATCAGAAGAGTTAGAGACAGATGGGGGGTTATTGATCTGTTTCAGCAAGTAGGTATGTTGTGCCAACGACAGGACGGTTACCTCCAGACCTTCTGGAAGTCGGATAGTTTGTTGGTCCGGGAAAACTTGCTGTTAAGTCGTCCAGGATGATTAACTCCAATAGTCAAAAACTAGTCTAACTAGTCAAACTGATGAACAATGCTTGAGTAACTGTGATGATTCTAGGATCGAAGTCGACGAAACACGGTTCGGTAGGGTTTCCCATGTCGATAAACTCCAAGCATGAGCAGTAAAAACTAAGACTGATCCACCCCTACCTGACTGTAGGTAGTATCGTGGCTTAGGGTATGAACGATGCCAGGTACTGTGAGGGTATGACACCCTCATGTCTGATATACCGCCATGTGAACTCTGCTGTCTGTATGCATGTCGCGCGGGCGAAGAATCCGTGTCGGGGGTTTTTGGCTCAAACACCCGATCCAAATGTATAATAGACACAATAAACACTTTCACCAAGACAAGGTGGAACAGCATACGCCGATGTCTCTATGGCTAGTTTGAAGATCTAGTCTAGCGAACTCTGGTTTCAATAACGCCTGCTAGGAGAATGCGGGGCTCTGTCTCTGTTGATTGTATTTCCCTAGCTACTCGTGGTAGCAGAGAAAAAGTTGAAGAAATAGAGGAGAAATAAGCCCGGATATGCCGAACAGGAAGAAAGAATTAAGCCTCAACCTGCCTGGGCAGCAGAACATAATGGATGGGGTAATGCTGCGGGGAAGCAGCGATGTAGAGGTCGTCGAGGACCTCAAGAAACTGACGGTGTAGAGGAACTCTCAGGGGCCGCCAGAAAGAGGAAGAGGCGCCAGAGGAAGCTAGGAAAAAAGCCGCCAAACCAATTGGTCTAAGAACAGCAAAAGGCCAAGCGACCAAGAGAAACAGATCTGATGATAGCACGCCTGAAGGCAAAGAGCCAAAGCATCTTAAGCAAGTGGCTCCAAAATCTTTACAGTCCTAAGGATCTCCAAAAGCTCCTGCACTACATGGGTCTACCTACAGCCAGGTTGTTGCTGGGATAAAGGGGGGCATCGTGAACAAGAACTATCCAGGAGTGCTACTTGGAGTGAACTAACCAAAGGCCATCGTGGAGTGGCTGAGGAGCATCCAGCCAAGGCTGAAGCCCTGGGTAGGAGCTGATTTGAGGATCGCTGAAGAAGCTGAAGTGTCCCACTCGGTTATGATGACACTGCTGATGGGTCACTGTCGATACAAATACTTTTTATACCGTATGGGAAATTCAGCAGTTGAGATTTACAGGCTCTGAGGATCAAAGGTAAAAACTGCTGAATATATGGTACAGAAATATCCAAAGTTGGCCTCCTGAGGTCTCCTTGGGCTTGCATGAATGAGTAAGGTAGAGAACAAAAGATCAATGTGCTCTTAGTTCCCGGAAGCCTTACCGAGCCACAGCGACCCAAGTTCAAATAATAATGATATAAGGCCGCAGTCACACTGGTTAGGCAACAGTGATTTTGCAGAATTAAACTCCTGTGAACTTAAGGTGGTGGCCGCAGCATTCGCCATCGCGTAATTAACGTGTATCAGTGAAATGCACACACATGTCTCCGCCACACTAGTGCGACCGCAGCATTGAAGATGAATAGGTGAACGCGTTCGCCTGGTAGCCTTCATCCAATTTCTGAAGAATTCTACCGACTCAGGGTTCAAATTCTATCAAAATATTATATATTATTGAATTAATTCAGTTAAAATACAAATTCTCAAACATAAAATTAAAAAAATTACGAAAAGCACTGCCGTGAAGGCAGGAGCTTTTGAGCGCTCGTACATGCACCTTGTAGGTAGATTCGCATTTTCCAGTTTTAGAAATCAATTGAAGAAATTTTCGACAGCTGTCACAAAAATTCTGAAACTTAGGCGAAACTCCAGCCTTCATGTCGGTGCTTTAGGTGACCAATTTTTTTTCGATAATTCGCTAGAATTTTTTACGGTATCTATGATCTTGGAGGTGCGATCTGGACAAAATTTGGCACGTAGTTTGAATTCATTATTCCTAAGCTAGGTGCAAAATTTCATCCCAATCCAATCAGTAGTTTCGAAATAATCAGGAAAAAAATATTTTGAACAGCCATATTTACGGAACCCCTAGTCTTATTTTGCTCATTGATGAACGTGGCCGCGATATACGCGATCCAAACTCACCCTGAAAATTTCAAGTTCCTAGGCCGTTCCGTTCAAAAGTTACAATTTTCTATGGTTTCTATGGTTCTGGTCATGCGATCTGGACAAAATATTGTTTTAATATATCATTCTCGATTAAAATACAAAATTTCATCTCGATCGAATCCGTAGTTTCGAAATTATCGAGAAACCAACATTTCAAACGACCGTATTTACGGAACCCCTAGTATAAATCTGCTCATTGATAAACGTGAACGCGACATTTCAGATCCACACCTATCCTGAAAATTTCAAGTCCCTAGGCCTTTCCGTTCGGAAGTTATGATTTTCTATGGTTTCTATGGTTCTGGTCATGTGATCTGGAGAAATGTAGCTCGAATATATCATTCTCCATTAGTATACAGAATTTCGTCACGATCGAATTTGTAGTTTTGAAATTATCAAGAAAACTAAATTTCAAACGACCATATTTACGGAACCCCTAGTATAATTTTGCTCATAGATGAACGTGATCACGACATTCGAAATCCACACCAATCCTGAAAATTTGAAGTCCCTAGGCGTTTCCGTTCAAAAGTTACAATTTTCTATGGTTTCTATGGTTCTGGTCATGAGATCTGGACAAAACTTCACATGTAGCTTGAACACCTCATTCTCCATTTGAGCACATCAGCAAGTGCATTCAATTGGCTTACGCCAATTTGAAGAACTTATATCCGCACAGACAGCTGTTAACCATAAAACAAACAAAATTACGAAAAGCACTGCCGTGAAGGCAGGAGCTTTTGAGCGCTCGTACATGCACCTTGTAGATAGATTCGCATTTTCCAGTTTTAGAAATCAATTGAAGGAATTTGTTTTGAAATTATCAAGAAAACTAAATTTTAAACGACCATATTTACGGAACCCCTAGTATAATTTTGCTCATAGATGAACGTGATCACGACATTCGAAATCCACACCAATCCTGAAAATTTGAAGTCCCTAGGCGTTTCCGTTCAAAAGTTACAATTTTCTATGGTTTCTATGGTTCTGGTCATGCGATCTGGACAAAACTTCACATGTAGCTTGAACACCTCATTCTCCATTTGAGTGCAAAATTTCATCTCAATCAAATCTGTAGTTTTCAAGTTATCAGGGGAACAAAACTTTGAACGGCCATATTTACGGAACCCTTGGTGAAATTTGGCCCATTGACGAACTCAACCGAGGCATTCGAGATTCGAACCTATCCTGAAAATTTCAAGTTTCTAGGACATTCCCTCCGAGAGTTATCGTGCTTACGGCCGGCCGGACGGACAGACTCAAATTTTCCGACGGATTCGTCATCAGTGAGTCGAACATAGTCGATTGAGACCATTTTCGGCTCAAAATTCGAAAAATACAGACATCGTGACGAAATGATATAGCCCTCGTGTAAGTAGTACGAGCGCTCAAAAATTATATTTTTTATACTTTTATACATTATTTTTTATTTGTCAACAAAGCTAGAAGGGGAATTCCTAGATGTTATATGCGACGTTGTCTAAACAAATATAGAAACATTCGGCGATAAATATGATAGGGTCATCTTTATTCTACCGTTCGTATATTCAGAATTGAAATGAAGGACCAAGCTCGATATAAACATCCTCTACGGTTCATATCGAGCTTGGTCCTTCATTTCGCTTCTGCTCGTTTTCGGAAAAAACTACAAAGAGTAACAATCTCCGTATTTGTGTATTATCTGTTCTACTAGTGCTAAATGTGTAGATTTTCTGCTTTCTGAATTACCAACATACCCAAGGTTTGTGAAACCTAGGAGATTATCGGATAGTAATCTTGAGAATAACCCATCAAAGAATTTCAACAAAGCAATATTGAAACTACCCCTTCCTTGTGAAGGTTATGCTTTCATCTATATATATTTGTTATGCTTTCCTTCTGGTATATTTACTTCCGAAATTTATTTTCTTGTGAATCATTCTGTAATTCAGTTATTTTTGTTGGGATTGTTCAGATGAAAGAATATATTTTCTTATTATTCGAAGGAAGAAAATTTCACCTTCTTTTTGTACTTAACGAAAACAATTCATAAATGAGACTCAATTATTGAATTGGTGTTTGTCTTTTTCATTTTTATTACACCTCTAGTCGTCTCCTTTGTATTTACAAATATTAACATATCTGAAATTTATATCTGATAGATTTGGAATATGCCATACTACTCGAAGAAAACTGTTTTGTAGCATAAAAGAAGTCTCTGAACTATAAATCACGTTTCACCGACAAAACAAATATGCATCATAGATATCACTGAATTGAAACCATTAGGTATACAGGGTATTTCATGAGTGCTTGGCCATAGCCTAGTGGTGAATGCAGGTTATCCAGGCCTTTCAGGAAATTTGCTTGTTTTGTATCTTAAGGCTATTAGTTTAGGAGTTTAGGAGGGTAATTTATGATTCATGGATTTCAGCCTGAATTTACGATAGCCATAACTCTTGAATCTTAGGTCCGATTTTGATAAAATTTCATGGGTTTGTTCATTGCAGAACGTCCTTTCGAATGGCTCACGAAATATCAATATTTTCAGGGTAGTACTGAGAATATCGTGGTTCATCTATCAAGCCTCAAAATCTATATTTTTTACATTACTTAGAGGAATTTCGTTATTGCCATGAGAAAAAACATAATTCAATCTACGGAATTCAATTCTGACATTGAATTGCACGCTCGTTACAAGCAAGTATCGATCGAACGAATTCATATTTATGTAAATTTTTCGAAATGCGGTCCTGATTTTCGCCCTTTCGTGATAATATTTCTTGTTTTTTGCTGAGATTTGGAACCACAAAGCTTAAGAACGTTATAGTTTATAAAGTGAACCATTTTGGAAAATGTAATTCTTTATTAATATTTATATATTCATATAATATTTTGTAGTATGTATCAGTATGAACACTCTGTATATTAACGATCTTGAGATGCAATATCTGTTACCTTGGTTGTCGCCAAAGCGTGCCGCAAAGGTTAACTGATGTATTTACTACGATGTTTAATGTTATCGATCATGTTATCAATTCTCGAGGTTATTTTGATACAATCGATTAAACATGTAAATATCTTATGAATATATAAACACTAACATTTTGCTAGAGAGATCAGAGTCTTCTCTAGATGTTACGAATAAACCTTTGACGAGTTATTAGTGTATCATTCACCATCCCTCGTTTGCATAACGATTGAGCGAACCTACCCTAGCTGGGTACGTTACAATTTCTTATTTTTTTCGAAAAACTTCAAACCTTTTTATTTGATTTCATAATACAAAATTGAAAGGGTAGTGAGAGATGTTCGAAATGGAGTCCTACCACCTCGACACATTTCCCAGCTATCAAAATCGGGTTAGTTATCGCCCTTATTATCATATCGATTTCGTTTTAATTCTTTGCCTCAAATGCTCTCGTGAAGTTATTTCAACGGCATAAAAATCTCATTTGAGATAACCCCACAGAAAATAATCCATAGGAGTTAGATCTGGCGACCTTGGGGGCCATGCTACAGAGTGTCTTCCTGTTTGGAAATCAGTGACGATATTCTCACACTGCTGCTCTTGAATTTCCATTGCAAAAGTCATAAACAAATATCATATCGAAATACTCACAATTGGTGTTCAAAGTTCGAATTCTGAATTAAAAGTGGAGTAACTTGGAATTGGACTGCTATGTTTGGAGAATGTCTAGAGAGAGCGATTCTTCTTCTTCATGTGCCCTGTCAGTTTTGTCCGACGTTGGCGATCCCCATTGAGAAGGCTTCTCGCTCTTGTGCTATATGCAAAAGTTGACCTGCATTTCTAATCTCGGTCCATTCTCGGATATTTATGAGCCAGGAGGCTTGCCTTCTTCCTACACCCCTTTTTGAGCGCTCGTACTACTTACACGAGGGCTATATCATTTCGTCACGATGTCTGTATTTTTCGAATTTTGAGCCGAAAATGGTCTCAATCGACTATGTTCGACTCACTGATGACGAATCCGTCGGAAAATTCGAGTGTGTTCGTCCGTCCGGCCGTCCGACCGTAAGCACGATAACTCTCGAACGGATCAACCTAGAGGCTTGAAATTTTCAGTGTAGGTTCAGATCCCAAATGCCTCGGTTGAGTTCGTTAATGGGCCAAATTCCACCAGGGGTTCCGTAAATATGGCCGTTCAAAGTTTTGTTTCCCTGATTACTTGAAAACTACAGATTCGATCGAGATGAAATTTTGCACTCAAATGGAAAATGAGGTGTTTCAGCTACATGCGAAATTTTGTCCAGATCGCATGACCAGAACCATAGACACCATAGAAAATTGTAACTTTCGAACGGAAATGCCTAGGGAATTGAAATTTTCGGGATAGGTGTGGATCTCGAATGTCGTGATCACGTTCATCTATGAGCAACATTATACAAGGGGTTTCGTAAATACGGTCGTTTGAAATTTTGTTTTCTCGATAAATTCGAAACTACGGATTCGATCGAGATGAAATTTTGTATTTTAATCGAGAATGATATATTGAAGCAATATTTTGTCCAGATCGCATGACCAGAATCATAGAAACCATAGAAAATTGTAACTTTTGAACGGAAAAGCCTAGGAACTTGAAATTTTCAGGTTGGGTTTGGATCGCGAATATCGCGGTCACGTTCATCAATTAGCAGAATGAGACTAGGGGTTCCGTAAATATGGCCGTTCAAAATATTTTTTTCCAGATAGTTTCGGAACTACTGATCGGATTGGAATGAAATTATGCACCTAGCTGAGGAATAATGTATTCAAACTACGTGCAGAATTTTGTCCAGACCGCATCACCAAGACCATAGATACCGTAGAAAATTCTAGCGAATTATCGAAACAAAATTGATCAGCTTAAGCACTGACATGAAGTCTGGAGTTTCGCCTAAGTTTCAGAATTTTTTTGACAGCTATCAAAAATTCCTTCAATTGGTTTCTAAAACTGGAAAATGCGAATCTACCTACAAGGTGCATGTACAAGCGCTCAAAAGCTCCTGCCTTCACGGCAGTGCTTTTCGTAATTTTTTCTTCTATTTTGCCGCTGATTATCAACTGCAGAATTCGATAGCGACTTCCCTTCATCACATGGCCCAGATAGGATATCTTCCTATGCCTGATAACACTGAGCCATTCTCTATTCGAACAGCACATCAGCAAGTGCATTCAATTGGCTTACGCCAATTTGAAGAACTTATATCCGCACAGACAGCTGTTAACCATAAAACAAACAAAATTACGAAAAGCTCTGCCGTGAAGGCAGGAGCTTTTGAGCGCTCGTACATGCACCTTGTAGATAGATTCGCATTTTCCAGTTTTAGAAATCAATTGAAGGAATTTTCAACAGCTGTCAGAAAAATTCTGAAACTCAGGCGAAACTCCAGACTTCATGTCTTCAGCTGACCAATTTTTTTTCGATAATTCACTAGAATTTACTACGGTATCTATAGTCTTGGTGATGCGATCTGGACAAACATTTGCACGTAGTTTGAATACATTATTCCTCAGCTAGGTGCAAAATTTCATTCCAATCCGATCAGTAGTTTCGAAACTATCAGGAAAAAAATATTTTGAACGGCCATATTTACGGAACCCCTAGTCTAATTTGGCTCATTGATGAACGTGACCGCGATATTCGCGATCCAAACCCACCCTGAAAATTTCAAGTTCCTAGGCCTTTCCGTTCAAAAGTTACAATTTTCTATGGTCTCTATGGTTCTGGTCATGCGATCTGGACGAAATATTGCTTTAATATATCATTCTTGATTGAAATACAAAATTTCACCTTGATCGAATCCGTAGTTTCGAAATTATCGAGAAAACAAACTTTCAAACGAACGTATTTACGGAACCCCTAGCATAATTACGCTCATAGATGAACGTCATCACGACATTCCAGAACCTCACCTATCCTGAAAATTTCAAGTCCCTAGGCGTTTGCGTTCAAAAGTTACAATTTTCTATGGTTTCTATGGTTCTGGTCATGCGTCATTTCGTCACGATGTCTGTATTTTTCGAATTTTGAGCCGAAAATGGTCTCCATCGACTTTGTTCGACTCACTGATGACGAATCCGTCAGAAAATTCGGGTCTGTCCGTCCGTCCATCCGGCCGTCCGTCCGGCCGTAAGCACGATAACTCTCGAACAGATCAACCTAGATGCCTCGGTTAAGTTCGTTGATGGGCAGAATTCCACCAGGGGTTCCGTGAATATGGCCGTTCAAAATTTTGTTCTCCTGATTACTTCGAAACTACAGATTCGATCGAGATGAAATTCTGCACTCAAATGGAGAATGAGGTGTTCAAGCTACATGTCCAGATCGCATGACCAGAACCATAGAAACCATAGAAAATTGTAACTTTTGAATGGAAACGCCTAGGGACTTGAAATTTTCCGGATAGGTGTGGATCTCGAATGTCGTGATGATGTTCATCTATGGGCAAAATTATACTAGGGGTTCCGTATATATGGTCGTTTGAAATTTAGTTTTCTTGATAATTTCAAAACTACAGATTCGATCGTGACGAAAGTTTGTATACTAATGGAGAGTGATATATTCAAGCTACGTTTCTCCAGATCGCATGACCAGAACCATTGAAACCATAGAAAATTATAACTTTCGAACAGAAAGGCTTAGGGACTTGAAATTTTCAGGATAGGTGTGGATCTGAAATGTCGCGTTCACGTTCATCAATGAACAAAATTATACTAGGGGTTTCGTGAATACGGTCGTTTGAAATTTTGTTTTCTCGATAACTTCGATTCGAAACTACGGATTCGATCAAGATAAAATTTTAATCGAGAATGATATATTAAAGCAACTTTTTGTCCAGATCGCATGACCAGAACCTTAGAAAATTATAAGTTCCGAAGGGAGAGTCCTAGAAACTTGAAATTTTCAGGGTAGGTTAGGATCGCGAATGTAGCGGTCGCGTTCATCAATGAGCAAAATTGGACTAGGGGTTTCGTAAATATGGCCGTTTAAAATCTTTTTTTCCTGATTATTTCGAAACTACCCATTGGATTAGAATGAAATTTCGCAAACAGATGAAGAATAATGTATTTAAACTACGTGGGAAATTTCGTTCAGATCGCATTACCAAGACCATAGATACCGTAGAAAATTCTAGCGAATTATCGAAAAAAAATGGTTAGCTGAAGCACTGACATGAAGTCTGGAGAACTCTTTTGAAAGCTGTCGAAAATTCCTTCAATTGATTTCTAAAACTGGAAAATGCGAATCTACCTACAAGGTCCTGATTTCACGGCAGTGCTTTTCGTAATTTTTCTTTATACATCGTTTGCATCTTTCACCTCTCGACGATTCATAAAATGGAAGAGACACATCGGAACCCTTTACTGTTTTCGAGCAACGCGTTTTCTTCTTGAATAACTGTCAATAAATCATTCATTTCTTATGGTTTTTCAACCAAAACATCCGTTACTTCAGTAGGAAGTTTTCATTCACTCCAGATGATTAAGACTAATTACCTACGTATTGAAGTTGAACTTCTCACTTCAGACGAATTTGCCTCATTAAACTCGAAATTATATTCGTGCAAACATCTAAAGACGATTCACCGCTAACTATCCACATCGCGAATGTATTCAATCAGTGCAAAACGTATCTGGGAGATTTAAAATTTCATTCAGCTGAAACCTCAATCAGCGCCCTCTTTCACTTCGTCGAATTTTAATATTCATAAAGGCGAAATGAAAACATTAAGAGGGAATTATTGCGGGATTGTGGGAGTGCTTGGGTTTTTATCTGATGAAATACGATCAGACAATAATAGATTACCTGAAAGCATGGCTAGGGGAGTTTTGAAGCAATATCGTTCAGATTATTCAAAGTCGTACTAAGCCAATAAAAAACTAATGAGCTTTATTTAAAATTGCTCCGATGTACTGAAACAAGAATTAAATCATCGATAGGGATTCACTTATTGAAATGGAATTTGATACAATCATATAAAACGCAAGAATAGGTATTATGCTACTTGCTAGACCAACCTTATATATGGGATAATTGATAAAACCGTTCTCTTTTGTTACCCCTGAAGGGACGGGATATCCGAGTCACTCAATTATTGTACGTAGAGTTCCATCGAAATCCACCTAACAGTGCACCTGAGCTCGATTATGAGGGACATAAAGTCACCATTAGCGATTCACTATGAGGCAGTGGCTATTGCTACACAAGAAAGTCTAACATGAGACACAATTCAATCCCATAGTTCCGACTGCCTAAAGGAACAAATTCACAGGCGGACTGGAACGGCGGATCGGTTGGACCCAACTCGCTCGCCGATCCATTTGAAAATGTATTACTAGACGGAGATGGATAGGAGGCTCGACGCCTAGAATACACAACTCGAGCCCGACTCTATTGTATGTTCAATTCACTTTCTCAAAAATTTTCTTTTGTAATGATCCTTACGAAATTTCACATGAGTTTTCGTGTTTTTATCTCTCAACTAACTATGAAGTTCTGATTTTGACCGGAACCTTTCAATATACAGAGGCGGTGTTTTGTCTGTAAAAATCTGAAACCACCTACCTTCTCTTAATCCCCAAAAAATTAGTACATGTATAGAATCCCAGTTACTTACAGGCAATCCTGAGCAAGCGTATACTGCTGTCTGCAACGACAACAGAAAATGAATTGAGGAAAAGTTCAGTCTCGTTACTTTGTGTGTATTTGTGGAAATATTCTGGGCTTCGAGAATAATTTAACACTTCAGTGCCGGCCAGTATAACTCCAAATCCCCCATCTTGATGATATAGTTTTAAAACTTTTTTCAATTCCCATATTTGCTGTGATCATCTTTTACTATTTATAATTAACTAGCAGACTCGGCCACGCGTTGCTGTGACTAAATTATACGACTAATTTTATTGTAGTTAAGTATTCAAACCAGTGGAATTATTGTTATTATTATTATTATCCCTGACCTAATCCTATCCTAACCCTATCCTCGATTTGTTGAAAGTTATTATTACCCAGTTCCAAACTTCTTCAGTTTCGGAACAGAACCAGTAACTTGTCATCACTCCTCACACGTTTTCGCCCTTGTCGAGTGATCGGATGTAGTGGGAACGCGATGACCTGCCGTCGATTTGAGAACTGCGTTGCCACGTAGATAATTATCTCTCTTTTTCATAAATAATAAACAAATAATTTGCAATAATAGAATATTGCAAATGTGAATTGAGATATAAACTTCTCTTTTGAGTTGGATCAAACTGCACACAGTGTGCAAAATTTGATTGTAATCGGTTAAGTATTTTATAATTTCATCTTGGATAAACAACGTGACACTTAATTTTCATATATAAAGATGTTGGGTTGATGTCTCAACTTTTAACTTATGTGAAAAAGCCTGGTATGATATAGAGACACAAGCGTTGAGAAGGTAAAGACGGATCACATATTAATGAGCGTTTATTGCTTAGAACAAAAAACTATACATATATACTTATTTGAATGACAGTGTAAATAATAAATTAAATTATGACAATTCATGAAGCAATATTAAATCTAGAACGTTGCTACCTATTGTTCTGTTAAACCTACTGCGTTACAGGAAATGATGATTCTTCAAAAAAATTAGAAACATGATCGTTAATTAATTGTTTCGTTAATTCTATTTTGATTGAGAAATAACAACTTCGAAATGAATGAAATTATTATGTTTTTGATCGGTAGTTTTAAGGATTTTCTGTACGTTTCGTACAAAGATTTCGATCGATACATTGGTTCAGATATGTACATCATCGTTCACGTTTGAGTGCCTCCTAGTGGTGCCCATTGATAAAAAAAAGAGACGGAACTCTGATTTGAGTAAATGTTGTGGAGGTTAATGCTTCAATTTATACTTCACCAGCTAAAACCTACTCTCAATATGATTAGGGATATCAAAAGTTGATATCGACAACAACACAAAGGTAATTGGGATAATTGTTTGTAGATAAAAATAAATGTTGTAAGTTTACTTACACTGAAATCTTGTCTTTATCCTTAACAGGTGCAATAAAATCAGGATGGCTTTTGATATGCTTATGCAAATTAGAAGTATTGCCACAATACCGCACGGTTTTGAAGCATTTTTTGCAACTTGCGATTTTATCGTCTTTCCTTGTGAAATATTGCCACACACTAGAATTCGGAGGACCCATTGTCAATCACTTAAACTCAAACAATTAAAATGCTTAAAAAAAACAAACACCTACTGCTGTTAAAAGTGAGGTTAATAACACGGACGGAACTTCCAAGGTCACACTCACGGAACAGATGAAAACGAAAAGAATGAGAAAATGCTGAATGAAAAAAACGACGAAATATGGCGTAGACAAACAAGCTTGCCAACTACACAAAACTAAAACGAAAAACGGATGCGTTCAAAAAATTCAATTTTTTTTTTATCAATGTTAAAATGAGATATTTACATTGACATTTACAGATATGAGTACTTTTGACCGATACCTACCTTTTTGACCGATACCTACTCGATACTTAATTCCAAAGTATCGATACTAAAAGTACTTGGTATCAGTGGAAAAGTATCGAGTATGTACTTGTATTTACTCGTATCGTTTCATCCCTACCACTTTCCTCATGAAGGTGTCTAGGGCAACAGTTGCTGGAGCAGATGTACTGATGAGTCCACCAGCTATGGGAAGGAACACATCCGTTTTCCCAGCAGAGAGTGCGCTTCAATACTGCTAGTTAACATCGCTGAACAGTTATTATAGAAGTATCTATCATATTCAACATAAATATACTGCTCCACAAGAGTTAGGGATATCGTATTCAATCGTTTTTAAAAGTATATAATCTTCGAGAAAATCACTGTAAAATCATTTAAAACTCAATAACAACTTGAATCGATCCAATAAAAATTACGAAAAGCAGTGCCGTGAAGGCAGGAGCTTTTGAGCGCTGGTACATGCACCTTGTAGGTGGATTCGCATTTTTCAGTTTTAGAAATCAATTGAAGGGATTTTTGACAGCTGTCACAAAAATTCTGAAACTTGAGCGAAACTCCAGACTTCATGTCAAAACGCGACATTTCTGATCCACACCTATCCTGAAAATTTCGAGTCCCTAGGCCTTTCCGTTCGAAAGTTATGATTTTCTATGGTTTCTATGGTTCTGGTCATGTGGTCTGAAGAAATGTAGCTTGAATATATCAATCTCCATTAGTATACAAAAATTCGTCACGATCGAATATGTAGTTTTGAAATTATCGAGAAAATTAAATTTCAAACGATCATATTTACGGAACCCCTAGTATAATTTTGCTCATAGATCAACGTGATCACGACATTCGAGATCCACACATATCCTGAAAATTTCAAGTCCCCAGGCTTTTCCGTTCCAAAGTTACAATTTTCTATGGTTTCTATGGTTCTGGTCCAGCGATCTGAACAAAATTTCACATGTAGCTTGAACACCTCATTCTCCATTTGAGCGCAAAGTTTCATTTTGATCGAATCTGTAGTTTCGAAGTAATCAGGAGAACAAAATTTTGAACGGCCATATTTACGGAACCCCTGGTGGAATTTTGCTCATTAACGAACTTAACCGGGGTATTTGGGATCTGACCCTACACTAAAAATTTCAAGTCTCTAGGTTGATCCGTTCGAGAGTTATCGTGCTTACGGACGGCCGGCCGGACGGACAGACAGACTCGGATTTTCCGGCGGATTCGTCATCAGTGAGTCGAACATAGTCAATTGAGACCATTTTCGGCTCAAAAGTCGAAAAATACAGACATCGTGACGAAATGATATAGCCCGTGTAAGTAGTACGAGCGCTCAAAAATCAGTATGAGACATTTCGTCAATTTGGCTCCCTTTTTTCTGAAGTTTGGTTCTTTGCATATGCTTCAAGAATGTTCTCATTTTGAAATGAAGTCAGTTTATCAACGACTTCGATTTGAAACGAGTTTTCTGAAAATGCCAAGACGTAAATTAACAAACGCTGAGGCTAATAGGGCTATCGGAATGCTACAGGGTGGCCTAACTCAGGTTGTTGTAGTGGAAAGGCTCCGAGTCAGCCAAAGTGTGATATCTCGACTTTGGAATAGGTTCAGAGAGAGTTGGAAAGACCAAGGCTTGGTGGGCGACGAAAAACAACACCTGCTCAGGATCGTTTCATCACCGATTCGGCGAGAAGAAACCCTACGTGTAGAATGCTATGGAATACTCTTCAAAATGCAGATGGGGTCCAAGTTTCCATCGAAACCATCAGACGACGTTTGAGAGAGGTGAATCTAGGTTCTAGACGTCCATTAAGAGGAGTTCCATTAACACGTGACCATAAGCGTCAAAGACTGGAATGGGCAAGGCACAATCCAATTGGAACGATCACTGGCGTAGTGTCCTTTTCACTGATGAATCCAGATATGGACGATTTTTAGATTCTCGAAGAATAAGGGTATGGACAATCCCACGCATACCTCGTAATCGTCGCTATGTCCAAGAAGTCCATCCATTCCGAGGGGGTAGTGTTATGGTATGGGCCGGGATATGTTTCAACGGGCGCACAGATCTACACATTTGTCTTGGGAATATGACCGCCTTACACTAAAGGGGGCAGGTCATGGACAATGTTGCGCCAAATTTTCACGCTGCTATTGGTGAAACTTTTCAATTTCTAGACGATAACGCTAGACCGCACTGTGCAGCTATAGTTGAGAATGCGCGCGAGGAGCTTGGTATTCCATATTTACCAATAACTCCGCACTCACCAGATTTGAATTGCATAGAACATGCATGGGATATGCTCCAAAGAAGGTAAGATAATCATCAACCCACCCCGGAATCCTCAAATGATCTGAGAGAGCTTCTGCCCCGTTTATGGAACCAAATTCCTCAAGAAATGTTCAACAACCTCGTGTGTAGTATGCAGAGAAGATGTCAAGCTGTTATTGATGCCCGTGGAGGCCATACATTGTATTGATAGTCTTAAAATGCTTGAATTCTCTGGGAATAAAATTTCGTTATTTTACTCGATTTTACTTAACCACCCTGTATACGCTGCAGACCCACAGGCTAAAATTAATTTGCAACTTGAAATCATATTAATATGAATTTTCATCACAAAAAGCTTATTTAAACTATATTTTTTTGCATTTCAAGTTAATATCCTTAACTCATGTGGAGCAGTTTCGGTCGTATCTTTGTGGAAGAATAATCAGTAAGTCATGTAAATTCGTGATTTTCGTTATTTCAGTCGAGCTGATGAGCTTTGTATCTCCCATAAGTATAATTATTGCAAAAAGGAAGCATTACAATATTCGATCCACGATTTTATATGCCAAGTATATTTTCCTACAAGCGTGCATGATTCACCCTCTACCCTCACGCAATTCAGTTTGGAAAGTGTCATTTTCCCACAGTCGTGCGGGAAAAGTTTTCCCACACTAGTGCGGGAAAAACATTTATATGATATCCTCGTAAAATATAAGTGGTGGGTGACAAAATATGAAAGTTCAAGCTTTTTTGTTGCAATACTAAGTGAGTTTGTTCAAAATAATCCATCATTTTGCACTATTTATTGAAAAAATGAACAAATATTGATAAATAAAAATGTATTGTTATGAAAATCACCCTATATAACAGACAAAGCGTTACTTATATAAAATTTTCGATTCAGTGAAATTGCCACGATGGATTATTCATCTGATGAAGAACTTCCACAAGAAATCGTGCAAGCAGCTACAGATGCGAACTTAAAGTTATTGCCAACGAAATCTAAACAAAGGTATGAGAAGCAATACACGAGTTTTATCGAATGGTGCAACAATAAAAAAGTGAAAACACCAAATGAAGAAGAAGTATTCTTGGCTTATTTTCTGGAAATGTCTAAAACATGGAAGCCGAACACTTTATAGGCAAGATATTCAATGTTGAAGAGTGTATTCAAAGTAAAGCAAAATTTGGATATTAGCAAATTTTACAAAATAATTGCATTCATTAAAAGACAGAATGTCAATTTTCGACCGAAAAAGGCCAAAATCTTCACTCAAGAAGACGTTTCAAAATTTATGACAGAAGCACCCGATGACATATACCTCATGATTAAGTTAGTAGCAATTTTTGGATAAGCTGGTGCTTGCAGACGAGAAGAGCTGACAAAACTCACCATTGACGACATAGACGACAAAGAAAAGCTGATAATTGTTAATATCAAGGATTCCAAAAATCATTCGTCTAGATCCTTCGTGATATCTGAAGAAGCAATGATGAATGATGGTTATTTTTTGAACGTATACAGAAATTATGTACATTTACGTCCAAAAGAGACTCCTCGCTGTCGTTTATTCTTGTATTACAAAAGTGGAAAATGTACTATGCAATGTGTAGGAATCAATACCATAGGAAAGATACCCTCCGAAATAGCAGTATATCTGCGCCTTCAAAATCTAGAGCTTTACACTGGTCACAGCTTCAGGCGTTCCTCAGCCACTTTACTTGCTGACTGTGGTGTGGGTATAACTAATATCAAACGCCTCAGTTGCAGAGGGGTATTTAGAAGACTCCACCAATCGAAAAAAAGAAATGTCCAACAAAATTCTCAATTTGAACACTACATCGTCTTCCGGGTGCATTTTAGAACCATCCACGTCTATATCGATCGGCGACGATTTGATGCCTGTGCCTGCACATTCGATTTCTTTCGATAATGTATTGCCCGAGTTACCTTCCTCTTCAGGAAATCAGCCATCTTTAAAAAATATGCTGGCTTCCGCTATAAATTCACATAATGCATCAAATTGTACATTTACAATAAATATTACGAATAATTAGTGGATAGAAAATGTTACTCTTGTTAGTTGTTTCCATTTGCATGAATACATAATTGAAAAAATGAATTTTTTTCCTACGCTTGTAGAAAAAGTATTGTTCCTAACTCATGCGGAAAGTGTCTTTCCCGCACTCGACTGCTGAAAATCATAACGGCAGTCGCGTGCGGGAAAGCATCACTTTCCGCACTTGTTGGAAGGAAATAAGAAAATACCTGAGGAAAAGGAATATCAAAATAGACGACACATTATCTTCCACATGACAAGTAGAAGCAGGGGTGACCAAGGATCAGTTCTAGGACCTCAACTCAACCAGATCTCTCTATGCAGACGACACGGGAATAGCTTTCAGACATCTACGACCAGATGTCATATACCGAAGAATGCAAGGAGCACTAGAAGATTCAGAAGAATGATTCATTAAATGGAAAATTCGAATAAATAGCAAAAAGAGTCGAGCTATTATACTACAGAAGCGGAGACTTGAGATAAATCCCAACCTATGGATAGATGGAGAGGTGATAAAATGGGAAAATGAAGTCAATATCTAAGAGTAAAACTAGATAAAGGGCTTGTATGGAAAAACTATATAAAGTATGCAGTGGATAAAACAAACTCAACAATGAGTAGACTTCACCTACTGCTACGAAGAAGGAGCCAATTGAACCAAAGCACGAGAGAAGAATGATAAAGTCAATTGCAAGACCTCAACTAACATATGGCTCGGCGGCATGAGGCCATGCAGTCAATAGCCATAAAGAAGATTCAATCAACAGAAAATAAACTGCTTAGAGCAGCAATAAATCTGCCGTGGTTCGTGAGACACCAATAAATCCACAGAGACTGAGAATGGAAAACTGTCACAGATTTCCTTATAAAGAAGGCCGAGAAGATATTTGAGAAAGCAAGTCAACACTCAAATGATGAGCTAAAAAGACTAGTTCATCACAACCCCGCAGAAGATGTGCTTAGGATACCCAGAAAAGACCCAGAGGTCAACTATGTAGAAACCGAAATTCAGTTGAATCAATTTCAAATATCAAGGAGAAGAGACTCTCCTATGAATTTGATAGGTGACACAATTAATCATCACACGGCAAAGATCGTGAAAGGTGAAAGAGATACAAACAAGAAGAGTCGAAAGGTCAATAGGCAATAAATACCGCAATCTCAAACAGCGGGTAAGGTGTAGTTAGAATAGATCGTGCTTCACACGAAGTCTCACGCTGTTCTAACTATAGAAGATAGTTTGTCTCTGAGGATTCTTCTTGACTAAAAAAAGGAATGAAGGAAGACGGCTCAGAAGCGTAGGACATGAAAAAACTTAGAGGAGGCCTACGTCTAGCAGTGAACAAAGGGTACATGATGATGATAATGAACATCCATAAGAGGGAAGAGATATATTAAAGCCAAAAGATTTTCTTTCGATGTCTGAGGTGTGAACTCAAATCTTTTTTCGAGCAAAATTAGATTTTGTTAGCCGCGAGAGTGCTTGGAATCACGACAAACGGATAATATGATGATCAATCTCTAATATATAAAATTCTCGTGTCACAGTTTTCGTTGCCATACTCCTCCGAAACGGCTTAACCGATTTTGATGAAATTTTTTGTGCTTATCCGGTATCTATGAGAATCGGCCAACATCTATTTTTCATCCCCCTAAATGTTAGGGGTAGTCCACCCCTAAATTTTTTTTTTTATTTTTTAGACAAAATTTCTAATTTTTATTTTTTTATGATACAACATACAAAAATACATACAATCCCCAATTTTCACCCTTCTACGATCATCGCAACCCTCATTTTTTAATAGCCATTTTAGTAATTTAATCATTTTTCCTCTCCGGTCGAAAACTGATCAATCGTCATTTAATTAGTCTTATATACATACTAAAGTTGATAAATGTCAAAATGAGAAAACCACAGAATAGTTAAGACAAAAACTATTTTGAGACGAGAGGCCGAAGGCCTCGAGCAATTTGAAATTGCGAAGAAAGGGAGAGATATGGCAAAACAACGTTTGCCGGGTCAGCTAGTTCTTAAATAAATCTAAGCAATAGCACGATTTCTCATCGAACTGAAAATTGAACACGAACTAGTTCAGTACTTGTGGCCAGGAAAAAGGCTCCAAAGACAAAGGAATTGATTATGTGTGAAATGCAAAATTTGAGTATAGAAGAGCCGATCCAATCGAAACTAGATAACATTGCTGTTGATGGAGTGTTGGAGGAAAAAAAGATGCCTTTTTATTATTTCTAATCTGAATCTTTAATGAACGGATGTGGTAGCTAGTTTGTAGGGATTATAATGGCAATTCAATAATCGGCTCGTTATGACATGAATAACTAACTAGTAAACCTCCTTCGGGATTTTATATTCTGAGAATCGAATATAACGCCGATCGATCGGGGAGTGGATACAAATATACGAGTAGGTATCGCATGAAGCTTAGAGTATAATTGGAGATGCCACATAATAGCGAATTCCACCGAAATTCATATTTCCATACTTCGATAAATAAATTCGATACAACGAAGCTGTAGAGTGATTGTTGGAATTGAGTTTCTGAGGGTTCGCAAATAAAACTTATCCACACAGCACCGAACGCATACCGCATACAAAATGGGTGAATAACATGGGGGTTCAATGGAAGTTGGAGTTGGAAATTCTCGTAGCGTTTGAACCAGCGGAAAATTTCGCATACTCAACTCTTCATCGATAGGAATATATAATGTTCAATATTTTCGGAGGAAGATGTGTCCTAGATATTGTATCAGACTTTGTCGCGTGAAAATTAAATATAGGAATATGTGGTTCGTCTTTTCAGAATCTGATGACGTCAGGACTTCAATATATGATTTATAGCTTTGCCTTACATATTTTGAGGACGTTTTGAAACCATCGTGAATATCATTGAATTGGGAACAAACAATTTCCCACAGTTTTTCAGAACTCTCTATGCCTGTATATCCGCTGAATTTATCTAAGAGACTCAAATTTAATACGGAAAAAGTTCTGAAGAATGTTTTCCTCTATTGAACGTTTTCAAATAAACGTAAACAACATTCACAAAAAAAATTTAACACTTTGATAGAAAATCAAGAAACCCACTAGCTTTTCGACCAGTCGCTATGGAACACGGCAGTTTTTGAGTTGAGAATTGAGATTTCGAATGCTCATTTATGTTTACAAATTATAGATGAGGAATATCTGATCCCACAATGGTTTATACATAAACGTGCATGAAGGCTTAACAGATATTTTCCTGGAAGTGTCGTTTACCGGTACAAAGCATTTCATTGAACCCTCAAAGCATTATCACGATGGAAACAAAGCAGCCTAAAATGGGGGAGATAATTCTGCTTCTATATAACATATTTTGTCGAAAATGCTAAACACAGGTTCACAGTACATAATCTCCGAAATCATTCAAATACCACTCAGCGCTTGCCTCAAAATCCATCTTCATGTAAGCTCTTAATCACTTCCTCCCGGAAATCTCTCCATCGTATTCCTATATGGCGTTCTCGTGAACCCTCTCGGTTTACTTGGGGCTCTAATTAGTGAATTATTCCGGAAAACTCCAACATCATAAACCCTTTGTTTCCTTGATGGAGAGAACCTGTGGATTATAATGGAATTTTGAAAGAATATTTGATTTTCATCTCGACTGTGTTTGGTAGTAGGTATGTGTATTGTATATGCTATGAGACTTTGGACGAAATTTTTTCAATAAGGTTGATTCTTTCTTATCGAACATGTAACAATACAAAATGACCATTGCTTGTAAGGACACTGCTTCAATGCCCAACGACGACAGGGCCAGAAATAGACCTGTTGATATGTAAATAAAAAATAATTTCATTCTCAACTTTCCATATTACTGCCGTTCTTGACCAATAAATTGTTTTTTTCTGAGTCTCTATACTCGAGTCATACATTGGAAAAACTACAATCCTCAATTACTCAGCACCCATGTATAATCAGAAAAAAATACAAAAAGGAGTAAACTTTGGATCATAGGGGGACCTTTTATACGGTTGGTTGCAATCGTTTTGTATCAAACCTGTGAGCGTGATGAAAGCAACCCATAAAATCTCAAATGAGAAGTTCTGGTCATGCGATCTGGACAAATTTTTATGTAGCTCAAACACGTCATTCTCCATCTGAGTGAAAAATTTCATCTCGCCCAATTCGCGGCATTCGAGATTCGCGCTTACCCTGAAAATTTCAAGTTTCTAGGTCGTTCCGTTCGAGAGTTATCGTGCCTACGGCCGGACGGAAAGACTTTTTCGACGGATTCGTTATTAGTGAGTCGAACCTTGTCAAATAAGATCATTTTCGGCTCAAAATTCGAAAAATACAGACATCGTGAAGAAATGATATAGCCCTCAGATAAATAGTACGAATGCTCAAAAACTGTATATATCATGTTATTTTTATGACTCAAAGGCTTTGATGACACACTATTGAAGAAGAGGAATTTTATCTTCTTGGAACGATCTGGAGTTTCGGTTCCAAATATTATCTTCAATTATACCAAAATAAATTCTTGTACTTGCCTTCCTCACTCATAGATGAATATGTTTGACAATACATTCGATCATAAAAAAAAATTTGTTATATTAATATCAATATCTGATTAATAAAATATCATTCAGCACGAATTTCATGCAGGGAATGATTCAGTTTTCACTGCTTTATCTTAGAAACTCTTGGCAAGGAATATGAAATCATCTTCCTCGCAACACAGAAAGGAAACGAACTGCCCCAATTACGGTTGACGTGCCCTTGTTTTGGCAAGTGGAGGTCGCCCATTAAACCGAATCGTAAATCATACGTTTTGCTTATACCTAACTTAAAATTCATAGCTTCATTAAATTATATCAGCTGATTTATAGGTGCGCTGAATCTACCAAATTGGGAAACACCCTTGGTGGATGATGCAAGGGGGACATACACCTATAGAACATGAAAAACTGTTCATTCATAAATAATTTTCCACACTTGATACAAATGAATAAAATGAAAATAATGATATGAATAATGGTTCCGAGTCATAAACAAGAGAATACTGAATGCTATTTTATGGAACTCCAAGTTAAAAGCTTGCATGCAGAGGTATTGAAAGAGAAAGATACAAATGAATCTTCGTTGCCTTCGATATTGGTTTCGCATTAACACATCTATAAAATACAATCAACCTAGAAGAAAGAGGACTTTAACAACGTCATAATTTCGCTATTAGATGTTGAAAAATAAACGATAATCCAATGTTGGTTTCTCCTTTCTTCACTTCTGGAAAGTGATAACATTTTTTTTCTTGAGCTCAATTGAATGAGATACATGAAGTTCGCATTACCGTTTCACTATTAAAGCCGGTACCCAGCAGTTATGTCGGCTAAGGTAAGTCTGGCTTGAGAAAAATGTTGGTTTATATTCACTGATTTACCCGACTTGGGGAGGTACTTCAGTGTAACTTTATGGGTATGACTCTAGGAGGTTTAAGATCTCTCCTCAATACCCTTCAATAATGAGCTTATATGGTATCCAGTTTTTGTGCCTCTTCAAGTGGCCATCATTATCGATTGTTGCTATGAAACAAAATACAAATCATTGGTATCGTGAATCCTTTCACTTGAAGGCGATCCTGACTACATCGAAATCTACGATATTAGATTTGATGCTTGCTGGCGAAGTGGCAGTAGACAGTAGACTAGGAATAATTTCAAAGGATCATAACTTCTTCGAAAAAAAATTCCAAAAAACTGCAAATAGTGTTCAATTGAAATAGCATTGAAATAAAGCGCGTTCCTTTTTTCGATTACTCAATATGAAGCCTATATTACGTTTTCCTTCCAAATTATAGAAATGATTGCAAACGATACAGGCCCTCCCTTCCAGTGGTTCCGCATCAACATCGTACGACATAAAACCATTTGTAACCTTCCAATTTCGATCTGAACACTTGAAATATAGCTGCAATCTTTCATTTCGGAAAGGTTGGTTCAAGTCTCACCCCTTAGGAACAGAAAGCGTAAAGTGGTTATAAATGGCTTCATTTCGCGTGCTCTGGACACAACTGAAAGAATGAATTACAGGTCTGTATACAAACGAACCCACATTTCACTAATGGGTCCTAAAAATCACGCTCACCTCGGAACGAACAAAGGGACGGCAATTGCTATAAAGATGTTGAACCAATATGGGTTCAATCCAAATCTTCTGCGACTATCCATCAATGCAGTAATCAAATTTCAACCTTGTTGAATATCAGTTATTTGATTGGACCGAAGGGAGATTTAATGAGAAGGCTGAATATAAAATTACTTCATTATCTTTCTGGAATTTCAGTTATTTGGAAATTCTTTTATCACAAAGTGAGATCGCTTTTATTTTGCAAGAATGACAGTGTAATACAGAAAATGAGCCAATTCGAAGTTCGTGGCCTGTAATTCAATACACTTAATAACAATTATGTTAATAATATCAGAATATGAAAGAACATAAATTTCGATATCAAATTGACAAAAATAAGAAGATTTATGAACTCATTCGAAATTGAGCCCGAATATTTATAGAACTGTTTGTCTGAGATGTTTCATTTATAGGATAAAATATAATTCAACATGTCTGTGTTCAATGACACTCTCAATGTATAGAAATTCATTTATTTGTTTTCTCTATAAACAGTTCTACCTAATATTGATTAGACTTTCTAATGCGTGTTCCCAATTTGCATACATACAATGAAAATTGATTCCGAACAGATGTTCGGTTTCTCACGAAATTCAGGTGAATTCATGAGCGTATTCTCTCATGGTGAAAGCTTTGATTTATAAACCTTGAACTTCATCCATCATTCTCGAAATTTGAAAGAATTTTTTTACTATGTCTGAAAAGCGGCCTTATTTTTAGGGTACCTACCTACCATATGCGTTCGGAGTACCAACTGCTTTTTTTCGGACAAATTTCTGAATATATATTCAACTCTATAACCTTTTCTGTAGTTCTAGGTTAGTAAACCAATGGAGGAATGTGAACTGGATATATTACAAGGTAAAGCCATAGTGTTCAAATACAATTTATTTGATCCATTGTTACCAAGCAAAGGAGATGGCGATTATGAATAATGCAATTGGCTGTAGATACCTTTTACTATTTGAAGCTCTTTTGAACTCATAACAATCGAAGAAACTCAAAATGTGAATACTCAGCATCAAAAAGATAGGTACTCCTTTATAAATATAGAAAGTTATTTTTGGATAAAACCGATAGAAAAAACCTATCATTATAGGGGGTGTTTTCAGATAACACGTGAAACTCGGAGGAGTGGTTAGTATAACTTATATTCTGTCGTTTGAGCCATATTTTTTGATAACCGAAAATCAATCGTTTCCGAGATATTTGAGTTATTGTGTTCTTTCGAAAATGTATCACCTTACTTCATCATTCGTATATTTTGTCTAAGTTGACCAAGTTTGATTCTAACTTTGAAATATTTTCATCACAAAAGAATATGATATCTATGAAAAAAGCAAAACTATGCTGTAACAGAGGTTGAAAAGAATTAGTATAATTTGAAAGTTGGTATATGAAGAGAAGAAAAGTCAATTTTCAATATCAATTTTCCTGCAACTTTTGAATTCCAAAATTTATGTTTGACAAAATGATTCCAAAAACTTGCCGAATTTATTCTTTATTTCCTCAAAAGGTTTTCGTTAGAATGCAGGCACTAGTTTCGTTCAGCAGATTTTGATTTGAAAGGGTATCTAAGCCAAGATAGAAAAGTAACGAATTAAATATTTTTTTTTGCAATTAAACTCGAAATTTTATTAGAAAATTCATTCATAAATTATGTTCCACATGTCCGCCACCATTCCTTATACAAGCACGTGCCCTTTCTAATTTCTTCAGTTGATACTTTCCGCCTGAAATTTACTCTCAATCTTCCTGCTGCTTCGTCTATTCCCTCCACAAGTTGTGCACGTGTATGTATTTTCCTTTAATATTTCTTATTAAAATAATCCATGATTATAATCTAATTTGGTCAACGTAAAAAAAAATTACGAAAAAAAAATTACGGTTAAGGAGAAAAATCTTTCAAAAATCACAAGAGCCCAAATTACTCGTAAACTGTTGATTTTTGGTTATCAATAAATATGGCTCACCGACAGCAAATGAGTCATACTAACAACTCCTCCAAGGTTAACGTCTGATTTGGAAACACCCTGTATATTCGTTTGAAATACCAACAGTTTTTTTTCCAGAAACAATTTCTGAACATTAAACTTATAATTATCTCTACATCCTTCCTAGATCTAGTCGGAGGTGAATTCAAGGGATAATGTGAACAACTCCCATCACAGGGGTTCGGTGAAGCCATAGTGTTCCAATATAATTTCATAAATTTATTGTGACCAAGGAAATGAAATGGCGAATATAAAATAAGGTTATATCTTCGGAACATACTTACGTTCTACTCTCTGAATTCATAACCATTACTGAAACTCAAAGGCTAATTACTCAACATCAAACAAGTACTAGAAATAGATGAAGAAATGATTCAGTAATGACAGAAGAAGAAGTTAACTGCAGATTGGACGTTACACTCATTAGTGGCGGCATCTCTTATGACGAAGAATAAATTCCGCAAATTACAGCATGTTATAATGGAATACATATTTCATTTTTTATAATATTTCATTTCATCACTTCTTTTCTTGAATCACAATTCAATATTTTGTCTTATATTGTATGTATTATATTTGCATTTACAGCAAAATTTGGTTTACATAATAATATAACAATAAAATACGGCCCTGGCTTTCTCTCGCTCTCTGTTTTCCATATCGATAAAAAATCTTTGTTAAGGATGCTTTTGTTTCTAGATTACATATTTATTGGCATAGTTTGAAGTGATCATTCGTACTGATTTAACCAGTACAGTACTGGATTTCAGACATAAGTCCTGGTTAGTCATCAAACAAAATCAGTACACGAATGGGTGAATTTTTGATGAAAATTTGTAAAATTTTGGGGTGACTGGTCGGAATTCATATTGGTTTCAGGTTCCCCCTAGGCCCTAGTTCCACTTTTATTGAAACAAATATTCCGAAAATGCAGCCATAGTATGACGAGTAATTTTTTGTTTGGATTATAAATGAAATTATTATGCAACTGAAAAAGAAGACAGTTCAATTATCTAACCTCTTCCGAAAACGTTATACATGTTATAATAATACCTAATAATCTTCTTCCTCGTGCACCTCACCCATATTGTCACGTGCCGCCTCTTAAGGAGCATTTGATATAATATCATTCAAATTGACAAAATATTTCAGGAATTCTGATAGAGCAACCAAATACCATGAAAATAGGTCGAATGGTTACATCGAATGCAACATTAAACAAAACTCTGAGGCAGTACTTTCAAGATCTCATCTTTTACATTTTCACAAACGAGTTTCCCCTTTTAAACGCGCTCTCTGAAGGGTAAAGCGTTATCATAAATATAAAAGGAATTGAAGCCAGGATAGCACCAGTTCATGATGATGCGGAATGAAGATGTAAAAAATTTCGAAAAGCACTGCCGTGAAGGCAGGAGCTTTTGAGTTCTCGTACATGCACCTTGTAGGTTGTAGGAGATTGGCATTCTCCAGTTTTACAAACCAATTGGAAAGATTTTGACAGCTGTCAAAGAAAATTTCAAACCAACGCGAAAATCCAGACTTCACGTCAGTGCTCTGGGTCCATTTTTTCGATAATTCGCTAGAATTTTCTACGGTATCTATGGTCTTGGTAATGCAATCTGGACAAAATTATACATTATTCTTCATATATGTGCGAAATTTCATTTCAATCCAATGAGTTTTTTCGAAATTATCAGAAAAAATATAGTTTGAACGGCAATATTTACGGAACCCCTAGTCTAATTTGGCTCATTGATAAAAAGGATCGCGAAATTTGCGATCCGAACCTATCCTGAAAATTTCAAGTCACTAGGCCTTTTTGTTCGAAAGTTATGATTTTCTATGGTTTCTATGATTCTGATCATACGATCTGGAAGAAATGTAGCTCGAATATATAATTCTCAATTTAAATTCAAAATTTCGTCGAGATCGAATCCATAATTTTGAAATGATCAAGAAAACTGAATTTCAAACGGCCATATTTACGAAACCCCTAGTCTTATTTTGCTCATTGATACATGTGAACGCTACATTTACGATCCACACCTATCCTGAAAATTTCAAGTCTCTAGGCCTTTCCATTACAAAGTTATAATTTTCTATGGTTTCTATGGTTCTGGTCATGCGAGCTGGACAAAATTCTGCATGTAGCTTGAGTACGTAATTATCCATCTGAGTGCAAAATTTCACCTCGATCGAATCAGTAGTTTCGGAGTAATCAGAAAAACAAAATTTCGAGCGGCCATATTTACGGAACCCCTTGGCGAATTTTGCCCAATAACGAACTTAACCGCGGCATTTGAGATTCGAACCTACCCTGAAAATTTAAAGTTTCTAGGACATTCCGTTCGAGAGTTATCGTGTATACGGCCGGACGGACGGACGGACAGACTCGAATTTTTCGACGGATTCGTCATCAGTGAGTCGAACGTAGTCGATTGAGACCATTTTCGGCTCAAAATTCGAAAAATACAGACATCGTGACGAAATGATATAGCCCTCGTGTAAGTTGTACGAGCGCTCAAAAAGGTAACATTTCAAATTTTTTGGAAAAACAGTGGAATATTCCACCACGATGGGAAACATTGCATTAATTGAATATTGGGTGCTAGAGTTATAATGTTCAAATGGATTGCTGCAGTTATTACGAATGTTCAGCGTGTTAAATTGAGTAAGTACACAAAAGTATAGAACGAAAACTTCGGTAAACCAAAACTTCAAATACGATTTCCCAACAAAATCAATTTTTGAGTTGTTTCCTTATTCTACGACGGGTGCGATATTATATCGAATGAAACTGTTTGGGTAATGCATCGTAGATATTCATGCACATGTATTTCACATTATTCTGTGCTAGTGTCAATTTTTGCCTCGGGTATATATAAGGATCAATTTTTCAAGTTGGGTTGTTGTTCAGAAACGGTTCAAATAGTTCACTGTGGCTTTGTAGGAAGATAACATACTTCAGCACATATATTGCTGTTAACGTCAGGATTTTATTCCTTTTGAAAACACTTCTACAAGTCTCCCTATATTTCATTCTATACATAGCTCGGATTGCTTGCTTTTGTGTTTTAAATATTTTTTTCCGATGTACTGTTTCCCCAGTAAACAATGCCATATGAAAGGGTTGACTGAAAATTGGCTGTGTATAGGAGCTTCAGTGTATCTTGTTGGATATGGTATTTCATACTATTGAGGGTGTAGATTATGGTGGTGAGTTGCCTGTTCAAGTTTTCTATTTGGGGGTTCCATTTCTTAATATATATAACGTTGAACCTGAATTCCCATTTTTAAACTGCAGTCGAAATATTCCGGCTTAATTAATAATTATTCGATAATTCGTATACTGAACACTTTTCTAGGTTATATTTATGTTTTATTTCTATGATTAAAACAGTAACATTTTTGTAACTAGAAATAAAGCCTCGACTGGACGTTCATGGCCTGCTTCGATGTCAATAATTCTTAAATGGACTATAGACATTCAGGACACCAGATTCGCATTTTCCAGTTTTACGAACAAATTCGAAAAATTATTGACAGCTGTCAAAAAAAATTTCAAACTAGTGCGAAACTCCAGATTCACATCAGTGCTTTAGGAGATTTTTTTTCGATAATTTGCTAGAAGTGTATCTATGTTACAAAATTTCGCACGTAATTTGAATAAATTATTCTTCATCTATGTGCAAAATTTCATTGCAATCCAATGAGTAGTTTCGAACTTTTTTTTCCTTTTTCATTTCAACAGTAGGTATTGGATTTCACCTTATTCGGAACTTTTTCAATCTAAGGTTAGACCAATGGCTATACCATGCGAGTTTCCAGTTGAAACATGCCGCATTAATGATGCATATATCTATAAGTCCTTCAATGTACGCCGAAGGCTGTCATTCTGTCGTCGGAAGTTGTTTTCTGGCGATAAATTTATTATGATTGCTTTTTCATACAAAATTGAATGAAATTAGAGGAGAATCGGAAGTGGAAGGTTTGTTATGTGGACCTATCTAGCGGAAAGAGTTCATGTTATTTCAATTAGAAGCGTTTCAAAGCTTATAATTAATTTTCTTGCTGAATGACATGTTGGTACATGTTATCAAACAGGAAAAATTCATTTCTTGTTTCGACATTTGCAGGTACACAGTCAAGAGAAATGCCATGTCCATTCCTCTTTCACGATAATCGAATTTTTTTTTATGACATGATTGTGAACTTTGTGCGACGGCACAGTCTTTGGCTAAGCGATTCGCACGATTATTTCAAGAATATGTCATTCCATAATTAATCGGTGTAGATCAGGACAATTGAATCATTATCGATGAAGAATATGATGAATAATTACCGATAAGTCTTCAGGTTTGTCCACACAGTCTATTGTGGTCCTCTTCAACTAAGTATTAAATGATGCATCACCTTTTCTGTCTGAAAAAACTAACTCGGCCAGTCCTCAGTTGCTTATGTGTTGGTTGCGCTTGCAATGTCCTGCTGAAAGGTCCACTTTTTTCTTCTATGACACCCTCAGCAGGTCTGTTGTAAACTTTGGCAATTATCCAACTAGCATTGAAACGGCTTTTCTACCCATTTTTGCGCGCTTGTTTCTATCAACAAGAGCTTTATCATTTTGCAGAATATTTGCACTTTCCGTGTTGAAATGCAATTCTGTACGTCATATATATAATTACATAATGCCAACCCTGTATATCTCAGACGAACCGTTTATCTATTATCCATTGAATATTAATATGACTATGTATAATTTGGATGGGCTGTCAATTTCGTAATGACGCACAAGTGCATGTGCTCATTGTTTGTTGGTTTCATTACAGAATTTTCAGATAAGATAATGTTATAAATACCTCTGAAGACGATCAATTCGTCAATAATTAAAAGTAGTTTCTTTTTATACTGTATGATAGATAGGTCAGATAATCATCCGTTGTGAATAAAAATTGTTTTTCAAAACAAGGTTTTCCATTTCAAAAATATAATTGGTGACGAGAATGGGATTGTGCCAGTTTTCGTGAAGAAAGTGTTTCACACAGTTTCAACTGTTAAGGTGCATCCAACAACAACGAAGAAAGCCAGAGAAGCCCTGTTCGATTGTGTAGCGCCCTTCGACGACTTCAAGATTCAACGTGGTGACAATCCTCCCTAAAAACACTTCTTTTTATTACAAGTCATTAACCTTGCCTAAAGTTAACCCAATCTTTTCCCACGGTTTTGAGCGTAAAACTTGTGTAAGTTTTCTCTAGGTTTCTTGTAAAAAAACCGATAACCAAAGTTTTTCCTAGGTTTCTTACACGATAAAAAACCGATTGCTATTATTTTTTAAGTGTTATAAAAATTTTTCAAGATTATTTCCGTTGAGCATTTTGAAGGCCATGAAAGTACGAATATAAAAATGGCCGTTGCACTTGAAGCAAACATGTTTGAAAGACTCAAACTTAACAAAAATAGATTTATTTTCAAAATCGATTGTACCATTCGCTAGTAATGCTGCAAATTTCGCACAATTCATAAATCACTGTGAGAGGTTTTACGAGAGATTCAGGTCTGCCGATACGTTAATAAACGAAGCAAATATTGATATTATCGAAAGTCAATTGATGGGAAATTCCAGTGAAATAGTTAGTTCTAATGAAAGAATAACAGATAACTGGAATAATTTGAAGGAATTTTTGAAGTTAAGATTCAAAGAAAAAATCAGTTTAACTATATTTTTTTGGGATCTTCAGAATGCCCGAAAATTCGAAATGAAAACGATTTAGATTTCCTAGAAAGAATTGTAGATTTGAAAAATAAATACGATTCGCAAGTCGAATAATCGAATCTACCTGTTCTAGAATAATCAGGAGAAAAATATCGCATCGCGAGTAGCAACTATAATTTTGCTGTATAATATTAATTACGAATTAATAACAGCCCTTAGTGGTCACGGAATGATGAACTATGACGATATTGTAAATTTTATTCGTCAAGATTTCTATTTTTATCAGCAACCATATATGCACTATAAAAGTCAAAATAATCAAAGGAACTTTCCTCAACAGAATCGAAAACATTTCCCAAGTAATAGTAGAAAAAACCAGCCAAATAATAATTAGAGAATTATTACTTATAATAATCAACAAAATTTTTTCCAATCTAGTCAAAATAATCAAAGAAATTTTTACCCAAATAATTCCTAACAGAGATTCCCGTCTCAACCTATTAATTTTCAACAAAAACAAGTAAAAACCTATTTCCCGACAAATCGTCAAGTTTTTGGAAATAATCCAAATACGTCTTTCAATAACCTCATCCCAATCAAAGGATATTATTAAGTCCCCCTGAAAAAATGTCGATTCATACAAGAAATAATCCCTGAAAAAGAACGAATTATTCTACCCAATATCAACAAAATCCCCAAAGACAATTTTCTCATAATGCTCCCAATCCTAAACTTTCAATTGATAGTGGATGTTCAGTGTGTCTTATTGATCCCTAATTCGCATATAATAATTTTATTGAGAATATTTTTAATGAAGCTACAACATTTACTGCGTGTTTCAAGAAACGAACTTCTAACGAAAATATTTTAATAACTTTATTTCAAGAATTTCAAATAAATGATTTTCATCCCTTTGTCGTATATGAGTTCCATAAAAATTATGATGGACTTATAGGAGCAGATTTTTTTTGAATAAATACGGACTTGACATAGGATTTCAAAAATCAAATATTGACTAATGAATATTCTCAAATCATTTTTGAGCGCTCGTACTACTTACACGAGGGCTATATTATTTCGTCACGATGTCTGCATTTTTCGAATTTTGAGCCGAAAATGGTCTCAATCGACTATGTTCGACTCACTGATGACGAATCCGTCGGAAAATTTGAGTCTGTCCGTCCGGCTGTCCGTCCGTAAGCACGATAACTCTCGAACGGAGCAACCTAGAGACTTGAAATTTTCAGTGTGGGTTCAGTTCCCGAATGCCTCGGTTGAGTTTGTTAATGAGCCAAATTCCACCAGGGGTTCCGTAAATATGGCCATTCAAAGTTTTGTTCCCCTGATTACTTGAAAACTACAGATTTGATCGTGATGAAATTTTGCACTCAAATGGAGAATGGGGTGTTCGAGCTACATGTGAAATTTTGTCCAGATCGCATGACCAGAACCATAGAAACCATAGAAAATCATAACTTTCGAACAGAAAGTCCTAGGGACTTGAAATTTTCAGGATAGGTGTGGATTTGAAATGTCGCGTTCACGTTTAACAATGAGCAGAATTATACTAGGGGTTCCGTAAATACGGTCGTTTGAAATTTTGTTTTCTCGATAATTTCGAAACTACGGATTTGAATGATTTGATTTGACGAAATTTTGTATTTTAATCGAGAATGATATATTAAAGCAATATTGCGTCCACATCGCATGACCAGAACCGTAGATACCATAGAAAATTGTAACTTTCGAACGGAAAGGCCTAGGAACTTGAAATTTTCAGGGTGAGTTTGGATCGCGAATATCGCGGTCACGTTCATCAATGAGCAAAATTAGAATAGGGGTTCCGTAAATATGGCCGTTCAAAATATTTTTTCCTGATAGTATCGAAACCACTGATCGCATTGTAATGAAATTTTGCACCTAGCTGAGGAATAATGTTTTCAAGCTACGTGCAAAATTTTGTCCAGATCGCATCACCAAGACTATAGATACCGTAGAAAATTCTAGCGAATTATCGAAAAAAAATTGATCAGCTGAAGCACTGACAGGAAGTCTGGAGTTTCGCCTAAGTTTCAGAATTTTTTTGACAGCTGTCGAAGCTCCTGCCTTCACGGCAGTGCTTTCCGTAATTTGTATCAGCAAGTATGTCAGAAACCCCAAAATATCCCAATTGACCCTGAGTTTTCAGATGGAATAAAACATAAAATTGCTACGAGCAACACTTAGCAGATATCCATAATATTTCAGAAGTATTGAAAGCGGATAATCTGAAAATTCAAATAGATAAATGTAATTTTTTTAAAACTGAAATTAAAACATGTGATAATAATACTCCTGAAGGAATCGTACGTTATCCAAATATATTGAAAGCAGTTGCTGAATTCCAAATTCTGAAAACTCCTAACTCCTTTAATTCTCCATCGCATAAAACTAGAAGAATTTGATTATGAAATACGTTATAAGAAAGCTTCCACTAATAATGCTGATGCTCTTAGTCGAATTGTTATAGAGTCCGATAATAAATTAACGTATAAAGACTTTATGAAAAATTATAAATTGAAAAATATTAAAGATTCCCCCAAGATAACAAAAAAAAATTACGAAAAGCACTGCCGTGAAGGCAGGAGCTTTTGAGCGCTCGTACATGCACCTTGTAGGTAGATTCTGCTCATAGATAAACGTCATCACGACATTCCAGAACCAAACCTATCCTGAAAATTTCAAGTCCCTAGGCGTTTCCGTTCAAAAGTTACAATTTTCTATTGTTTCTATGGTTCTGGTCATGCGATCTGGACAAAATTTCACATGTACCTTGAACACCTCATTCTTCATTTGAGTGCAAAGTTTCAACTCGATCAAATCTGTAGTTTCGAAGTAATCAGGGAAACAAAACTTTGAACGGCCATATTTACGAAACCCATGGTGGAATTTGGCCCATTAACGAACTTAACCGAGGCATTCGGGATCTGAACCTACACTGAAAATTTCAAGTCTCTAGGTTGATCCGTTCGAGAGTTATCGTGCTGACGGACGGACGGACGGCCGGACGGACAGACTCGAATTTTCCGACGGATTCGTCATCAGTGAGTCGAACATAGTCGATTGAGACCATTTTCGGCTCAAAATTCGAAAAATACAGACATCGTGACGAAATGATATAGCCCTCGTGTAAGTTGTACGAGCGCTCAAAAATCGTGTAACACTCATGAAACATATCGGAAAACTTTTCGGGTGTGAATACTACTGAATAACTATACAGGGTGTTTCATTGGTAAATTTACATACGTTAACCTGAGGTAGAGCTACCCTAGACGAGTACAAAAAACCTTTATGTGATAGGTCTAATCATCTTCATAGCCGAGATACAGGGTGATTTGTGTATTCGTCAGTATTTTCAATTGCTTATAACTTTTGAACTATCCAGTATAATCAATTGATATTTGGAACGTAAAACACACTTCCATGGGTAAATCGATAAATCTTTGAATTGGTCAAAAAATCCAGATCCGTATTAGAAAAATATGGTACTTTTCGCAAGCTGAGATTCAACACCGTATGACGGAATAGTGGAATTTGATTAGAATATTCGGAAAGAGCAGAAAATGTTCAATGAGGATCAGTAGATTTCAGTGTCCCGCACGAAGTTTTACCCATCAAAATTTTTGTCGAGAGATTTAATTCGATAGTAAAATTCCACTTCCTTCACAATAATGTCGTACATTGAGATTGAATTCGCAAAACCGTATGTTAGATTGATGTAATAGTTGTATTCATTCTCATATTCTAATAAATAATTTCAGGAATTCTTCAGAAAAATATACTTACACGAGGGCTATATCATTTCGTCACGATGTCTGTATTTTTCGAATTTTGAGCCGAAAATGGTCTCAATCGACTATGTTCGACTCACTGATGACGAACCCGTCGGAAAATTCGAGTCCGTCTGGCCGTCTGTCCGTAAGCACGATAACTCTCGAACGGAGCAACCTAGAGACTTGAAATTTTCAGTGAGGGTTCAGTTCCCGAATGCCTCGGTTGAGCTCGTTAATGGGCCAAATTCCACCAGGGGTTCCGTAAATATGGCCGTTCAAAGTTTTGTTCCCCTGATTACTTGAAAACTACAGATTTGATCGAGATGAAATTTTGCACTCAAATGGAGAATGGGGTGTTCAAGCTACATGTGAATTTTTGTCCAGATCGCATGACCAGAACCATAGAAACCATAGAAAATTGTAACTTTTGAACAGAAACGCCTAGGGTTTTGAAATTTTCAGGATAGGTGTGGATCACGAATGTCGTGATCACGTTCATCTATGAGCAAAATTATACTAGGGGTTCCGTAAATATGGTCGTTTGAAATTTCGTTTTCTTGATAATTTCAAAATTACAGATTCGATCGTGACGAAATTTTGTATACTAATGGATAATGATATATTCAAGCTACATTTCTCCAGATCACATGACCAGAACCATAAAAACCATAGAAAATCATAACTTTCGAACGGAAAGGCCTAGGGACTTGAAATTTAAAGGATAGGTGTTGATCTGAAATGTCTCGTCCACGTTCAACAATGAGCAGAATTATACTAGGGGTTCCGTAAATACGGTCGTTTGAAATTTTGTTTCCTCGATAATTTCGAAAGTACGGATTCGATCGAGATGAAATTTTGAATTTTAATCGAGAATGATATATTAAAGCAATATTTTGTCCACATCGCATGACCAGAACCATAGAAACCATAGAAAATTGTATCTTTCGAACGGAAAGGCCTAGGAACTTGAAATTTTCAGGGTGGGTTTGGATTCCGAATATCAAGGTCACGTTCATCAAGGAGCAAAATTAGACTAGGGGTTCCGTAAATATGGCCGTTCAAAATATTTTTTTCCTGATAGTTTCGAAACTACTGATCGGATTGGAATGAAATTTTGCACCTAGCTGAGGAATAATGTTTTCAAACTACTTGCAAAATTTTGTCTAGATCGCATCACCAAGACTATAGATACCGTAGAAATTTCTAGCGAATTATCGAAATAAAATTGATCAGCTGAAGCACTGTCAGGAAGTCTGGAGTTTCGTCTAAGTTTCAGAATTTTTTTGACAGCTGTCGAAAATTCCTTCAATTGATTTACAAAACTGGAAAATGCGAATCCACCTACAAGGTGCATGTACGAGCGCTCAAAAGCTCCTGCCTGCACGGCAGTGCTTTTCATAATTTTTCTAATACGAACCTGGATTTTTTGATCAATTCAAAGATGATTCGATTCATCCATGGAAGTGTGTTTCACGCTCCAAATATCAATTGGTTATACAGGATGGTTCAAAAGTTATAAGCAATTGAAAATATTGACGAATACACGAATCACCCTGTATCTCGGATATGAAGATGATTAGACCTATCATATATGGGTTTCTTGAACTCGTCTAGGGTAGCTCTACCTCAGGTTAACGTATGTACATTCACCAATGAAACACCCTGTATATATTTTTTTTCTTCGATGCTCTTGAATTATAGAGATATTAGCATTTCGTAATTCCTAAAGCTTCTCATAGATTGAAAGTGAATAACCGAAATATTCGGATCAGCATTTTATGTAATTTAAGGATATGTACCTATCTTCTAGCAAAAAAAAATTGATATTCATTCTGAATTTCAGATATTTTGGCGAAATGATAACGCTCTCGATAAGAGGAACGAGTGCGGAAAATGTTATAAGAACATTCACCTATCTTTCATATGCAGTAGTGAGTTGGATTTATAGCAGATCCGAAATCAAAAAATTATAATTCTCACATTTGTATCATACCAAGATATTCCTCTGCTCATGCTCAGTTTTACACATGCGACATTGTTTAATATCCGTAATTTTGTATCGCTCTTACTGAAGAAAAACACTATTTTTCTTAGTTTATTTGTAATTCTGTATTGAAAAACATAAATGATTGAATGTTACAAAGGCATATTGCGGAAAATATTGGTGATATCTCGAAGTTAGTACATTGATATGTTGTTCATATTTTTATCGATCAGGAAGTATTTATTATTTAAATTAGGCATGACTTTAAACTCAATGAAACAAATATTTTCAGGATAAGATGGAAGCAGAACAGAGGAACTACATTGTAGCAACATTTCAATAGATGCACATTAAATGACAAATATATGACTGAAAATGTATCAATCTGAACCATTTTAATTGCTTGAAGTGGGTTCTCTTAGCTCCAAGAAAATGTATGACCATTCTTTTGGAACTTGCCTCCTAGAAGAAATGATCAGATGGAAATATTTACCAAATCAAAATATTTCAGTAGTTATTTTTTGACCAAAAATTTCATTATTGAATGAATAAAACTCAATTCGAATTTAAATTTCAGGCAAATATCATTGCCTTCATTGGATCACACAGAGACGCACAGTGTTGGCTCCTGTCTTATTCCGAACACATCTTCAATAATTTGACATCGATGTGTCACTTGTCAGTTCAATTCAGTTTATTTGAATTGACAGTTTTATCACTAATTCACTCACGATTTCACCATTTCTCAGCATCGCGACATTGTCTGCATCAGATGGAAAAACATATCAAACAGCTCACAATGGATATTAGCAGTTGGTCGATCGATGGGGGTGAAATTCTATACGCTGAGTTCTTCACTGAAACCAAATCATAAAGCATTTATGTTCTAACATTCCAGCAGCGATCCACTTAGAATTTAATTCCAGTTCAACTGGTCAAGAATGCTATTGAGGTATGAATATTTAATGCACCCAGGTTTTCTTAACGAAAACGTTGAGGAATGAGAGTAACATCTAGTATAATTAGGCATATATTCATTCGAATTCAAGGAGAAAATTACTGGGGAAATTTTTTCCTTATATACGAAGATCATTTACCTTTTTTTGTGAGTAGATTCTGAATTTTTCATTAGATTGAAAAAGTAATTTCATATCGGTGTGTTGAGCGAATACGTAGATCAATTCGAGTGATACGATTCGTTTCATTTTTGATTATTGAGAATAGTTTTGAATAATAAAAGCTATTAGCAGTTGTTATACTTTCACATCCAGGACTTCCCAACACCAATCATGCTGACAGGGATACTCCAACTATGCTGAGTGTTATGTTACAATGATACATAAAAGGGAACCACTGTAGAACTTCCAGTTAGTCTTGATATATTCGGGATCGTGAATTTATGTACGAATCGTTCGACATTTTCTATCCTTGTAAATCTTAAGCAAAGTCCTTTTTAAATACCCAGTTGTTCACCACTAAAACGTAATTCAGGCAAAGAAAACAATCTTCCATTTTCACTAGTAATTTTCAAATGAAATTGGAACTCTAGTTAATGTCTGTGGATAACCGGTCCAAATTCTTCTCAGAAAACGTAGAATGATATATTCGCCTGAAAAAAGCTAAGCGATATGTTCGCGAGCCGCTAGCGTGTGGGGTATAGTCATCAACAATGATATCGAAGTTTATTGTGTGGGATTTTTATAGTAGGTCCAAATTCTTTTCAGAAAACGTAGAATGATATATTCGCCTGAAAAAAGCTAAGCGATATGTTCGCGAGCCGCTAGCGTGTGGGGTATCGTCATCAACAATGATATCGAAGTTTATTGTGTGGGATTTTTATAGTAGGTGTAGTAAGTATGGATACAATCCTGTATCCTCGCTATTTGAAGTAGCCGGTGTTCAAAATATTGTACCTCCTTAAAGACTGATGAGTCACACTATATCTATCATTTTTGGCAGAAATTTGGTATTCAGCCCAAATCAAAATATCCAGAATTTTCCCTCTTTTCGAAGACGTACGTAAGAATTTCAATTATATATCGTTGAATGTGTGGTTCATCAGTCTCTATATCTGTACCGAATTTTGAACCACGAACCCAAATAGTGAAAATACAAGTCCTTTTTTTTTTCCAACAAACATAGTTCTCGATATGCTTAATGTGAGCATGAGATACGGGACACCCAATACATCTTTTCTGACCTGTCAATAATCTCACATATAATCATATACCAGCTCAGCTGAAAAGGTACAATTTTTCTTCCGATTAAAAAAGCCTCACCTCAACAGTTCCTCAATCAGCTCGAAATATCGAATTACTTTCACAAAGTGCTTAGTAATCGCGAGCCTTTTTTTCCAATTGCTTAGTGCCAAGTGCTCGAAGCACTAATATTCAGTTCTCGGCACAGCTCTGCTATTAACGTGGCTTCTGTCGAACGCGTCCTAGCTTCCTTGTGTTCTCGCGTTCTGGCGTTCTGTAGCGGATCGTCCGATCCTAGACAGAACCAGAACGGTGCTAGGAGCCACTTTGAATAAAGAACCACAGGAAGGAGCATTAGGTCTGAAAAAGTGGTACCAAACTGGTTGTTGCATATGGCCGACTCGTATTTCCGGATTGCAGTGGCGTAGGGTATTTGAGTAGGGTATAAACTAGAAAACTTCCATACATTTTAGTTGTTATTAATGCTTTCGAACATTGATCAATGAATATTTCTCAACGCTTTTTGTGTGAGTTCTCTCGCAAATCAATAAAATTTCACGATGAATTGAACCATTATTTTATTTGCATTAATTAATTAATTTCCATTTGGAAGGATGTAATGGACAGTTTCATACCTTAAATGGAATGAAAAACAAAATCCTACCAAGGGCGGATTTACGGGGGGGAAATGGGGGTAATTACCCCCCATAAGTATCCAAAAATTTATTTTATGCGAATGTTTTTTGTTGTATTTTGATTTTTCTTGTATTTGAGTCCTGAAGAAATGTTTATTTCGAAGTTTATCTGAAATATTTGAATGTTGTGTACCTGATTTATTGGTTCTCAATCGTTATCACTTCAACCACGAAAAAAAAAGCTATATCCGCCCTAGCCTCCCATTGCATTCTCACAAATTGAAATACAAGTACCTAATTGATTCTCGTTGTAAGGTATGCCATACAGAGACGTTTAATCAACAATACCGGCGTTTACTTTATTGGCTAGCAGCTACAACCTTATAATTTCGCTTTCAGGACGTTTCTTTTATATTTAGTTCCCCCTTTCGAAAAATATGGCGTGGAAAATTTTAGAAGAATTGTATTTTGTATTATTCGAATTCAAAGAACAGTTTCATAAGAGGTAGGTTCGAATGATGGGTTTTTTTGAGTAGGTTGACAAACTTCGGTTGGTGAATTTATTCAACATTTTCGACAATAATAATGGCGATTGTATTCTTTCGGTTACTATAATTATTGTGGCACAATGATGAAGAAGAAGTCAAAGTTCATGTGGTAACACGAGTGGTAACATAATTAATTTATAGATTTGGCTTCACAACAGTCGATTATATTATATGATTCCATATACATTGAAAACTGAAATATTTCTCTGTTGAAAGTTTTGACATCCTTCATGAAATCAAATTGACTGGACAAGGCATTGTAAATCTTCATGCACATGCTCGTGCACATGTATTTTGCATTATTATGTGATTTTGTTAATTTTTACATATATAGGGATCAATTTAAATTAGGCGAGTACAATCCATACAATAAGTGCGCACGATACAAAATGATTAAATTTTCAAATAATTCACGAGTTATTTCCATCTTTTTTTGTTTGTCTGAAATTTTTCATTTATTTTAACATGAATTCGAACATTTGGCCAGTATCGCATAACCGACTGTAGGGAAAATGTACTTCGAAACCCAAACCATTTTTTTATATTTACTTTCCTTCTTGAAATATCTCGAAGAATCTTCCAAAGTTTGTCAACGTACTTAAGAAACACCCTATATGTTGATCACTTGTTCGAAACAGCTGAATGATTTTTGACTGAAATATATCAATACACTTTAGCTTTTGGAAGAAAAACAGGAAGGTGTAAAAAAATCTCCATCAAACTGTACTGTGCGTGTTTTATAAACATAGAGATTCGTTTGACTAATCGAAAAAATCGTTGTTTGATATAATGAAAGAACCGATATACACACCGTAATGAGAATATTGGATGAGGGTGGTCCACTCACCAAGTAGAAGAGCTTCCCTCATGTCCTTCACGGACATGCTTTGTACCACGCTCTCTCTGTCTCCTCTCCAGAGTTCCGGAGAGACTGATGCTATGCATTTGACCCTCATGGAACCACCCAAGAAATGTCGACTGCTCAGATTGAATTTCAGCCCAAGCATCACTGATACCTGGCCATGTTTGCGGAATGTATTGGGATACCGAACCAGCGATGTCGGTGTGACGACCTTGAAGAGATAGCACAAATTCATTTCAGGATCAAATGACAAAGGTCAAACGATAATTTTTCGTAAAGCTGAATATACCGAGAAAAAAAGCACTGCCGTGAAGTCAGGAGCTTTTGAGCGGTCGTTTATCCACCTTGTAGGTTGATTCGCATTCTCCAGTTTTAGAAATCAATTGAAGGAATTTTTGACAGCTTTAAAAAAAATTCTCAATCTTAGACGAAACTCCAGACTTTGTCAGTGCTCCAGCTGACCAATTTTTTTTCGATAATTCGCTAGAATTTTCTACGGTATCTATGGTCTTGGTGATGCGATCTGGACAAAATTTCGCATGTATCCAAAACATTATTCTTCAGGTAGGTGCAAATTTTCATTCCAATCAAATCAGTAGTTTCGAAATTATCAGGAAAAAAATATTTTGAATGGCCATATTTACGGAACCCCTAGTCTAATTTTGCTCATTGATGAACGTGACCGTGAAACTCGCGATCCAAGCCCACCCTGAAAATTTCAAGTTCCTAGGCCTTTCCCTTCGGAAGTTATAATTTTCTATGGTTTCTATCGTTCTGGTCATGCGATCTGGACAAAATGTTGCTTAAATATATCATTCTCGTTGGAAATACCAAATTTTATCTCGATCGAATCCGTAGTTTGCAAATTATCGAGAAAACAAAATTTCAAACGACCGTATTTCCGGAACCCCTAGTATAATTCTGCTCATTGATGAACGTGAAATTCATATTTCAGATCTTCACCTATCCTTAAAATTTCAAGTCCCTAGGCCTTTCCGTTCGAAAGTTATGATTTTCTATGGTTTCTATGGTTCTGGTCATGCGATCTAGAGAAATGTAGCTTGAATATATCATTCTCACCGCGGCATTCGAGATTCGAACCAACCCTGAAAATTTCAAGTTTCAACAATCCGTTCGAGAGTTATCGTGTATACGGCCGGACGGACAGACTAGAATTTTTCGACGGATTTGTCATCAGTGAGTCGATTGAGACCATTTTCGGCTCAAAATTCGAAAAATACAGACATCGTGACGAAATGATATAGCCCTCGTGTAAGTAGTACGAGCGCTCAATAATCAGTACGAACGCTCAAAAAACAGTACCGATTGAAAAAAAATGAGGATTGTCTTTTTTTGCCGAAAACATGATGTTTAGGGGAGAGTTTAATACAGGGTATTTCAATGGTTAATGTACATACGTTAACCTGAGGTAGAGCTACCCTAGACGAGTCCAAAAAATAAAATATGATAGGTCTGATCTACTTCATAGCCGAGATGCAGGGTGATTCATGTGTTTGCCAATATTTTCAATTGCTTATAACTTTTGAACCATCCTGTATAATCGATTTATATTTGAAACGTAAAACACACTTCCATGGGCAAATCAATTTATTTTTTAACCGATCCAAAAATCCAGGTCCGTATCAGAAAAATATGGAACTTTTCGCGAGCTGAGATTCAACACCCTGTATGGCGAAATATCGGAATTTTATTAGAATATTCGGAAAGACCAGAAAATTTTCAATAGGGATCAGTAGATTTCAGTGTCCCGCAAGACGGTTTACCCATCGAAATTTCTGTCGAAAGATTTAATTTGTTTGTAAAATTCCACTTGCTTCACAATAATGTCGTACGTTGAGATTGAATTCGAAAAATGCTGTTGGACTGACGGAATATCCGTATTTTTTTTTTATATTCTGATAAATAATTTCAAGAATTTTCCAGAAAAATATGGATTTTGAATAATTTATTCAAGAAGATGAATAAGCGAATGAGTAAACAAGTAAAACATTTGAAAGAAATCATAAGTGCTCAAAAGTGCCACCGTTTTGCACGATGCATATTCTTGCTCTTTTCAAATTATTTCTTTCAGCCTTTTTGATCATTTGTGGATCATTACAGGTCTTATTGCAGGCAACATCGATTCAATGTAGGAGAATATCCTCACTTCCAATCTCAGACGCATACACCAGAGATTTCAAATATGCCAAAACGGAATAATCGATAGTGTTGGGATCGGGTGATCTAAGGGGCCATGCATGCGGTCCACCTCTGCCAGCTGCCTATCCACATATTTGGACAGTTCTGATCCAGAAAGTTCCTAACAAACGCTCTAAAATGAGGTGGAGCCCCATCATGCTGGAAATACATTCCTGCAATCTTCGTACCTTCGAGTAGTACAGGCAGAATGATTTTGAAGGAAATCCAAATGAATACCACCGGTGAGCCGTCTTGGCAGAATATGCGGCCCAACCAGTCGATCATTATAAACTCCAAACCATACATTAATTCAAAATTTGTACTGAGATTTCATGTGTCTGACTGCGTGTGGATTTTCTTCAGCCCACTCATGTGAATTCCTCGAATTGTAGATTCCATCTCTCATAAATGTGGCCTCATCAGTGAATAAAGTTCTGTTCACAATTCTTTCAATTCGTAAAATCCACCGATTAAAACGAATTCTACGAATTTCATCTTATGGCTCTAATCTTCGAATCTTTTAGAGATGAAAAGGGTAAAGATTGTTCTTCTTCAATCTGCGCCATACAGTTACATGCAGCACATTTAGAGCATAAGAAATTCTTCTAGTGAACTATAATGCGGTTTTTGTGTCCTGCAAAATTTATGTCATATTATTGTTGCAGCCTACTTGAATGAAAACTAGTGGGACTCAACACAAATTAATATGCTGTTATGTTGTTCCACTGTTCGTGTTTGGTTTCTGTGACGATGAGCCATACTTCCGAAGTATGGAGTCTTCAATGAGGAGGAATTTTCATCGATGGGTTCAATAAAAACCCTGCATTCTTGTTTATTCATTTTTTTTACCATTGATCATTTCGAAAAAATTATTGGAAATCCATATTTTTCTGAAGAATTCTTGAAATTATTTATTATAATATGGAACAAAAATAATGAAAAGCACTGCCGTGAAGTCAGGAGCTTTTGAGCGCTCGTTCATTCACCTTTTAGTTAAATTCGCATTCTCCAGTTTTAGAAACCAATTGAAAAAATTTTGACAGCTGCCAAAAAAAATTTCAAACTTTCCAGACTTCACGTCAGTGCTTTAGGTTAGGTGAACAATTTTCTTTTTCGATAATTCGCTAGAATTTTCTACGGTATCTGTGGTCTAGGTAATGCGATCTGGACAAAATTTTCCACGTAGTTTGAATACAATATTTTCATCTATGTGCAAAATTTCATTCCAATCCGATGAGTGTTTCGAAATGATCAGGATAAGAATATTTTGAACGGCCGTTTTCACAGAACCCCTAGCCTAATTTTGCTCATTCATGAACGTGAAATTCGCGATACGAACCTACCCTGAAAATTCAAGACCCTAGGCCTTTCCGTTCGAATGTTATGATTTTCTATGGATCTGGTCATGCGATCTGAAAAAAAAGCCGATTGAATATATCATTCTCCATCAAAATGAAAAATTTCGTCAAGATCTAATCCGTACTTTTGAAATTATCAAGAAAACTAAATTTCAAACCACCATATTCACGGAACTCCTAGTCTAATTTTGCTCATTGATGAAAGTGATCGCGACATTCGAGATCCACACCTATCCTGAAAATTTCAAGTCCCAAGGCCTTTTCATTACAAAATTATAATTTTCTATGGTTTCTATAGTTCTGGTCATGCTATCTAGACAAAATTTTCCTCGAGTACCTCGAACACAACATTTTCCATCTGAGTGCAAAATTTCATCTCGGTCGAACGTGTAGTTTCGGAGTAATCAGAAAATCAAAACTTTGAACGGCCATATTTACGGAACCCCTAGTGGAATTCTGCCCATTAACGAACTTGACCTCGGCATTTGGAAACTGAAGCCGCACTGAAAACTTCAAGTCTCTAGGACCTTCCTTTCGAGAGTTATCGTGCTTACGGCACATTTTCGGCTCAAAATTCGATAAATACAGACATCGTGACGAAATTATATAGCCCTCGCTCAAAAACAAATATTCCATCAGTCCAACAAACAATTTTTCGAATTCAATCTCAATGTAAGAAATTAGTGTGGAAGTAAGGGGAATTTTACTATCAAATCAAATTTTTCGACAAAAATTTTGATGAGTCGACATGCGGGACACTGAAATCTACTGATCCCCACCGAAAATTTTCTGCTCTTTCCGAATATTCTAATCAAATTCCAATATTCCTTCAATCTCAGCTTGCGAAAAGTACCATATTTTTCTGATACGGACCTGGATTTTTTGATCAATTCAAAGATGACTCGATTCACCCATAGAATTTTGTTTTACTTCTTGAATATCAATTGATTATACTGAATGAATCAAAAGTTATAAGCAATTGAAAATATTGGCGAATACATAAATCACCCTGTATCTAGGCTATGAAGTTGATAAGATCAATCACATATAAGTTTTTTGGACTCGCCTAGGGTAGCTCTACCTCAGGTACATTTACCAATGAAACATCCTGTATATTCAGGGAAGTTATAGTGGGGATCAAAATAAACAACAGTCTCAATGAACTCGTGTTCGCGAAGTAACGGTTCTGGAGTTTAATTGGTTTTTCGAAACTTTTTTGTTTTTGCACAAACTTGCATTTTCTTATTATAGTTGGCTGATGTTTGGTCTGATTGACACATCGACTTTTTTCCAGTTGCGTTGCCATTGCTGGGTCGGATTCTTTTTCAGTTCGACTTCTCGGGGAAAGGGAAAACCTATGACACCTAGTTGATGTCTCGAATGGAATGTAGTGTCGGTTTACCCGTACCATGAATTGATGAAGATTATGCTTCGATTCACACTTCTCAAAATGACGTCAGCGTATGTGCGATCGGTCAGCTCGATAGGTTAGAATGGATGACCATCGCAATTCATCATTTCAACTCACCGTGTATATAATGTACCTTCACAAACGAGGTAGACACATTTGAGACTTTCTAGAGGTAAATTCTGAATTTTTTTCGCGGATCGAAGAAAAAATCCAGAAAAGTGTTATAATTACTTCAGAATGAGTTTTGCACCAAAAATTACAGACGAAATTAATTCTCAAAGCACTGAGTTGAGGCTTTCCATTTCACCACTGGAAATTCTTGCTGAACAGACAACAAATATTTGTCCATGCTGCCCTCTTGTTCGTTCGATCGTGGTAATTTTCATCGCTCAAATTCCACACTGTATTGATATTTGCTGGTCTGAGTTCAAGAGCTCTATCGCATATTAACGATAGAAGAATAAAGGAGTTATTCAGAGGGACGAAAGCTCTTCATTTGGACTCAACTGGACCGATACATCTCTCATATTGTACTTGTCAATTCAGGTATCGTGAATTGACTTCAATATGCTTCCCTGATGTCGAGTTGATGATTTTCAATAATTTAAACATTGTTTATAGGCTCAAAGATTACACTTATTGAACCGCTCGAATCATTGGTGATTATATCGAATAAATAATCATTTGTAGTGGTGTTTGGGAGGTTGTAATCACACATATAATGGAATAAATCCATAATTGGTATGACAGAGTTCCTCAATTAAAATTTTTTTCACATTCTGAAGAGATTTTTCCTCATATTACATAATGCTATATATACAGTTCCTCCTCATCCTACCTTTACACATTTTCTCAACCTACAGGGTGTTTCATTAGTAAATGTACATACGTTAACCTGAGGTGAAGCATAGGTGAGCATATAGGTTTTTTGGACTCGTCTAGGGTAGCTTTACCTCAGTTCAACATTTACAACACTCAGGTGTACATTTACAAATGAAACACCTTGTATATTTAAATATTCTCATAATCTTTATTTACATATTCCCTTTAACCTATATTGACATAATTCCCTTATTATCTTTACACAATTTGTTGAATGAAAGTACTGCTTCACCCTACTCTTATGCACTTCCCTGCGCTTGTTGTCTATTTCCAACACCATATTTGGATTCGTAATTTTGATTCTCTTGACAGACTACTGAACATATTCCTGATTACTGTTGTTTAATGGTAAGCATCCCAATGTTCGCATCCGACCAATCGGGCGAATCGCATCGAACTGATCGTAGTATTCTCAGTATAGGAACTCATAAAGGTGCGTCCGCAGATCCGTACGGATCGCCCTAATCGGATCATCGTCGATGCCGGCGCAGTTGTCCGAGACGCAACTTTCGCGATGCGTGCTACTGATGTCATACGGAATGCCGATCTGGGGAAATCCTCAAGGACGAACAATCTGCGATAGATAGAACAGTGTGAGACTTCGTATGAAGCACGACCTGCTCGAACTACACCTAACCTGTTGTTTTTGGTTCCGGGCATTTATTGCCTATGAGCCTTTTGACTCTTATTGTACATATTAATTTCACTATCTTTGTCGTGTGCTTATTGTGTAAGCTATGACTTTCATAGGAGAGTATTTTCTTGTTGATATTTGAAATTGAGTTTACTAAATTTCTGTTTTTACGTAGTTAATCTCTGGGTTTTTTGTGATATGTAGGCATCCTAAGCACAAGGTTGTAGTCAACTAGTCTATTCAGCTCATCATTTGGGTGTTGACTTGCTTTTTCAAATATCTTCTCGGCCGTCTTCTTCAAGAAATCTGTGAAAGTTCCCCATTCTAAGTCTCTGTGGATTTGTTGGTTTCTTACGAACCGCGGCAGATTCATTGCTTCTATTAGCAGTTTTTTTTCTGTTGGTTGAATCTTCTTCATATGACTATTGGCTGCATGGCCCCATGCTGACGAACCATATGTTTGTTGAGGTCTGGCAATTTACTTGATCATTCGTAGTTTCGTGCCTTGGTGCATTTGGCTCCTTCTTCCTAGCAGTAGGTAAAGTCTACTCATTGCTGAGTCTGTTTTATTCACTGCATATCGTTTTTCCATGTAAGCCCATTCATCTAGTTTTACTCCTAGGTATTTGACTACATTTTGCCATTTCATCTCCTCTCCATCTATCGTTAGGTTGGAATTCATTTCGAGTCCCCGCTTTTGTAGTAGTATAGCATGGTATTCTGCTTTTTATTTGAATTTTCCGTTTAATGAACCATTCTTCTGAATCTTCTAGTGCTTCTTGCAATATTCTGTATATGACGTCTAGTCGTCGATGTCTGATCGCTATTTCAGTGTCGTGTCGTGCATATAATGCTAGCAGTTTTCTTGGGTTCTTAGGAATATCGTAGATATAGAAGGTGTAGACTAGATGTTCTAGAACTGAACCTTGGGGTACTCCTTCTTCTTCTTGTCTGGTGGAAGATAATGTGCCATCTATTTCGACAAAGAAATTTCTGTTCCTCAGGTAGCTTCTTATTATCTTACAGTTTTTTTTAGTGCAGCCTGCCATCATCATCTTGTAGGCAAGTCCATCGTGCCAAACTCGGTCGAAGGCTCTCTCGAAATCTTATAGCTCTGATCCTGTGGCTTGTATATTCGGAAATTCTTCAGTGACATATTAAGTGATCCTTAGCAGTTGAAATCACAATTGAAGCGCAAACAGATTGTGTGTATAGAGACTCTTTGAAAGCCTATGATAAGGTGGCTCATTGGTTACTCTTCATTGAATTAAGAAAACGAGGTGTACGGTCTCCATTAATTCATGAGATAAAAGATCGAATTCAACAAGGAAATTTAAGCGTCAAGATTCTTGATATATATATAATATGCAGGGAAGGCTTAGGCCTTCGGGGGGTGACGTCCCCGCATACCCGAGTTAACCAGCGCTGAGGGCTAGCAACCCCCTCGCTGTGAAAAACCATGTTGCTTTCGATAATTATAACGAGGCCTCGGAACCCGCCCCCGGTGTTGGGACTGCACCTGGGGGAAGACCGATTCAGTCCCTAGCAGGTACGAGTGAAGCGAGTGGCACTCCCCTGCGAAACGGATCCACAAGGCCTAGGAATTCGTATAGGACAAGACGGGATAGCAGCTTGGACATGTCAACACGAGACAGTCCCGCTCCACCCCAAACACGAAGAAGGCAGCATTGGACTAGGGACATGAACATAAGTCTTATCAATGCATACTTCAACGTAACCGATGGGGAGACGAAAACAAGGAAATACGCCGCTAATCTGGTAGAACGTTTTGCAGAACTGTATCCTCACATGCCATTCTCCGCAAAACACCTAACAGCTCAGATCCGAAACATCAGGATAAGGAATTTACTCTCGCCAGATGAGATAGAACAAATGAAGAGGGTCGCCATTCAAAAATCTCCACGCAGAACAGCCGAGAACATTAGGAGAAGCATTCAGCGAAGAAGCATAGCATTACACCACCAAACCATCATAAGTGAAAACGAAGAAATTGATGAACAGACCACACTGCCAGAAACTGATGAGACAATAATCGAAATCAGAGACCTCTACCATGAAATCGACCAGAAATGGGATGGCATAAGAACGGAAAACCGACCTAGAATCCCAAGACTAAAATATAGCAAAGACACGAAACCTACCATTCAAGCCATCAATATTGCCCTAGAACCAGCTTTCAATACCTCAACCAATTTCGAAGAACTGTGCCATAAAGTGTACTGCGCCGCAAATATAGCCACCATACTCCAACGAACCGAAACAACAACACAAGAAAACCACCATCAACGAAAACCACCTTGGGAAGAGAGAATTGAAAAGAAAATATCAGCGTTAAGAAAAGAGATAGGCATTCTTCACGTATATCTCACCAGTGAAAACATCAGTAAGAAGGTGGAGAGGAAAATCCAAGTCTACGCCCATAGAATAAAACTCAAAAGAAATGACGTAGAGTACCGCGAACGTCTGAAAACACACGCCGAAATGTTGAAACAAAAGATTGCGGCACTGGGCAACAGACTGAGACGTTACCATAAAAGGACGAAGAGATACCGCCAGAACAATCTCTGCGCTAACAACCAGCGAGAATTCTTCAGAAATCTTAAAGAAACCACCAACGAGACCACGGTGAAACCCCCGAACCCATTGGAAATGCAACAGTACTGGTCAGGAACTTGGGCGGAGGAGATCAGACATAATGCTGACGCTACGTGGATCGAGCACGAGAAAAAAGATCAATCCAACTTGCGAGAGATGCCCGAGATAACTGTGAAGGAAGAGGACATAAGGGCAACCGTCAAGAGACTTAAAAATTGGACCACACCAGGAATAGACGGAATCCACAACTATTGGTGGAAATGGCTAACATCAACGCACAAACCAATGGCCAGACTTATACAACGTGCTCTAGAAGACCCTCATACTATACCCGAGAGCTTCACAAAAGGCACAACGCTCATGATCCCGAAAAAAGGTGATTTATCTCTACCCAAAAACTATAGACCTATAACTTGCCTTGCATCAGCGTATAAAATCATCACCTCCACCATAGGCCACAAAATCAATGTACACCTGACGAACAACAAAATTATGGCCTGGGAGCAGAATGGGTGCAAACAAAAGAGACGGGGAAGCAAAGAACTCCTAGTGATAGATAACCTAATCACGAAACAAGCAAAGAGAAAATTGAAAAATAAAGCGATGGCCTGGATCGACTACCAGAAGGCATTTGATTCGGTGCCCCATTCCTGGTTGCTTGAGATCCTCGAACTGTATAAGGTCAACAGGAAAATCATTGGTTTGATCAAAGTTCTCATGGCAACATGGCGCACGACACTGACAGTTAGCACCAAAACAACCTCTTATAAAACAGCAGAAATATTTATCAAAAGAGGAATTTTTCAAGGGGACAGCTTGAGCCCACTGCTGTTCTGCCTCGCATTCAATTCACTGAGCAACATGCTGAATAGGTCAGCATATGGGTACTCACTAGACGAACGAACTAAACTAACCCATCTATTTTATATGGACGACCTGAAGCTGTACGCCAGGGGTCGGAAACAACTAGAAGGGGAACTTGAACTGGTGAGGAAATATAGTGAGGATATAAGAATGTCATTTGGTACTGACAAATGCGCAGCGGTGGAAGTGAAGAGGGGAAAACTGTCAGATGCAGAAAATATCATACTTTCTGATGGACAAGAAATATTGAGTCTAGGGATAGAAAACAGATACAAATATCTCGGAATCCAGCAAACATATGAGATAAAACATCAAGAAAACAAGAAAACAGCTGAAACTGAGCTTATCAGAATGGTACGGGAAATACTCAATACGCAGTTATCAGCAAAAAACAAAATGGTAGCGATCAACATCTGGGCGATACCTTCTTTCACATATACAGCTGGAGTCCTTACGTGGTCAAAAACAGACCTTGAAAAAGCAGATAGAACAATCAGAACAACCTTAACACAATATGGCATGCTGCACCCGAACTCTGCAATTGAAAGACTATATTTGCCCCGTATAGAGGGAGGAAGAGGACTCAGCAGTATAGAGAACGCATGCCAGAAAGAAGAAGAAAAAATCACAAATTATTTCTGTCAGAGAAACCTTCCTGTCCATCAGTGGATAGCAGCCAACCGTCACACCTCTACAACATCCGCAATGTCCAATCCACGGCAGACAAGAGAAGACCCACTAGAAAAATTGAGGATTAGCTGGAAGTCAAAAGAGCTGCATGGAAGATTTTTCGCCAGTATACACCAGCCAGAAGTGGACACAATAAAATCAAACACCTACCTATCGCAGGGATACCTCTTTCCCCAAACGGAGGGTACATTCTTGGCAATCCAAGATCAGGTGGTGCCAACGCGCGCGTACAAGCGACACATAATGAAACAGGAGGTTGATACTACGATGTGCAGAATGTGCAGCAACCACCAAGAAACAGTCCAGCATTTATCATCAGGCTGTGAAACCATAGCACACACAAAGTATTTAACAAGACACGACAACATGGGGAAGGTGGTACACCAACTTATACGCCTCAAAGAACAACTGCTGGATCACTTCACCCCACATCACCTATACTCACCCCAAACGTTGCTCGAGAACGAGCGCATCAAAATCTATTGGGACCTAGCAGTCATAACGGACCAGGCCGTTGGCCACAACAGGCCTGATATGATGGTATGGAATAAGCTAGAGAAGGTGGCTCTGATTATCGACTTCTCTGTGCCTTTAGATCAGAACATCGGCGAAGCCTACGCCGAGAAAATCACCAAATATCAAGCTCTGGCTCGACAGATGAAAGACATGTGGCACCTGAAGAGAGTGGATATAAAACCGCTCATAATTACTTGCAATGGACTGGTACATAAGAAGACAACAGAACATCTGAGAGAATTGAAGCTGCATCCCAATACCATATTGTGGATGCAGAAGGCTGTAATCCTGGGGACAGTGAATATTATACGACAGATCGTCTTCCCACATTAACGTTCACACCGAATTGACCTTGGCGCTTCCGCGCCCGATTCATTCGGTACCCTCACCACATCAGTGTGAAATTAAAAAAAAAAAAAAAAAAAAAAAAATATATATATATATATATATATGTATGTATGTGGCTTATTATATAAAATGCCAAACAATGAGATTTCATAGACTTTAAGTTCCAGTCGTTCTTGACTACAAAATAGGAAGCAAAGTCTTAAATAACATCACTTCAGTAAAGGATTCAGGGATTCATTTTGATCAGAAGATTTCATAGGTCATGCTCAATTTGTGGCCGATAAAGCGCTCAACATAATGGGATTCATGAAAAGAAATATGAGTGATTTCAAAGACGCGCAAGCAATGACAACCGTGTATATTTAGTATTTATTCCTAACTTTTTATTCTACGTAGATGGAGCGGACATGTAAAATGGCCTTCATGGATCGCCTGATTCGAACCCACTAGATTACTTGATTTCATGTATTCGAAAACATTATATTCCGAATAACCTCGAGGAACTGCAGCTACTCATGAATAAAAAATGACAACCAACCCGAGCCAATGATTGAGTTTTCGAAAGTTTTCGAATATACCTCAGACTAAGATATCCTCCCTTCTGGAATGCATGATGATTGAATGCGAATTAATTTTTCAATTAAGGCTAATCTTATACAATCTCCGAAACTGTGACATTCTGGACACTGTTCATATAAACCTTTCTGCGTATTTGAATTCATACTACTTTTCGAAAAATTTTCTACTTTTTCACACATTGTAAAATTTAAATGTTGACCATTTAGAAAATAAGAGGAAACAACGAAATATTAGAACAAAATTAATAAGCGAGATATTCTCGTGGCATGAGAACAGTGGTTGTTTACAACTGAGGTTTAATGATATTTCAGTGATCTCAGGTTACCCAATTCGAAATAATTCAGGAATGTGGAAGTTCCATTAAATATTGAGTGACTCACTTGCTGTTCGTTTATATACCAGTGCAATATTGAAGCAGGATGACTTCTTCCCGAAGTGCAGTTCAGATTTATCTCGTCTCCAATTTGATATTGAGGCTCTACTCCTGTTATCACTGGATCCTCCAGCGGGAGAGCTGAAAGTATGAAATGCCTTCTATTTTCCATTTCTCATTAGGGAAACATATAATATGAGAACTTGGACATCAAATGATTTCTATGAACGAAGTTGAGATTAAATGGAAAGAAGTAAAATTTCTATTTCAATAATAATTGATATGATCGACCCGGACTGAGTAGATATATGTTTCGAATAAATTCCGAACAATTTGAATTCAGGCTCATTATTCATTAGGAGTGTGTTATTCGAAGTGAATTTAATGATATGCGATGATTAATCATTGCTTCCAATATCTTCGAAAATATTATGACGCATTGGACTAGCATTACTCATTTCATGATGGCATTTTATCGATCGTTAATGGGAATAATTTTAAAATTCCTACCTAAAGAACATGTCGCATGATCGAGGATATTAAACTTGAAAAGAAATGATCGGTCATACTCAAGGTTTGGGACGGCTTGTCTCAACAAAACATAGCGGGCACGCAAACAAGTGTTCGTTACGGCTGATGTCGGTCCATACCATAAAGCACTATTTTCACGAAAAAGAAAGGAAAACTTGACATGTACCTGAGGAAGTTGCGTGCTCTTGCTACTTATAGGCCTTATCAAGTATACACATGGAAGTGAATTGTTTCATTAATTCCGCAAATCATACATTTTATATGTCGACTGAAAACTCTGTTCCCCTTTCGACAATTCAGGTTTTGTTTGGAGCAGTGAAAAACGAAAAAAAAACCTGAAACTACGTAAGCATTATCTAAGCATAAATTATATTAGTTTTTTCCAACTACAATATCGACTTCTGACTGAAATTTCCGATGTTCTCGGCGTTATCCTTGACTAAAGTTTCCACTTAAAGAATAGGTTTATGAGTCCAACGAGCGGAATCCGATCGAAAAACGCTGCGGCGTCCATTATATGAAGTAAAACTATGTGAATAATAATTATAAATTCTTATTCGTTCATGTATGATCCTATGTGATTGAACACAAATTAATTAATCGGATCAATTCGAACGCTGTCGTTTCACTTAATAGTATCATGGTCAATCATAATCAATCATCTTAATGAAACGCCCAAATCGATATAAATTCTATTCACAGGTGATTCCGATCAGACTCACTAAGCTTGATTGTCTCGTATATTTCAGAATTGATAGATTCCTGTCGATAATCGATCCCGAATTGTTCTTCCAAGAATGGTTACTATATTCGGAACAAATGGTTCCGCGGGTACAATATAATTCATATTAGGTCATGCTTCGAGTCCGAGCAACAGAAAACTTCCTGAAAATCTGAAATTCACATCCACCTAGATCAGTTGTGGTCGTTTGGCCTCGAATGAGTCTTCTGTGCGTAACCATTTGAATGTCCCAGGAAATCCACTTCTCAAATGAAATCGGAAATCCAAAGGAGAGTCGCGTCTGATTTCTGCGGGTCTGGCTTCTCGCCTACCCGTAGCGCAACCCCTTTTTTGTGCCAATGTTTGGCATTTGTATAGTTAATGCTCGGGGATTTGTAAAGAACGGAAACCTTGCCAATTATATTAAGATGATGATAATATCACTGCGCTATGGGCAGGAAGTAGACTCATTTCGTTTTTTTGTGCGCTTGTTTATCTGAATCATTCATCATTTTGCTCAAATGAATATTATTTTCGACCTTTATGTCGAGAATGGTCTCAAACGATCAGGCTGGACTCGTATATGAAGAATTCGTAGTGAAATCAAATTCCTGTCGTCACGCCGTAAACACGATAACTCTCGAAAGAAAAGGCATGGAACCTTAAGAGTACGTTCGAGGTCTTAATGCGCCAGTTGAGTTTGTTAGTCGGCGAAACCTGCGGAAGAGTTTCGTTGATATAGTCATCTGTATTTTTTTCCATTATTTATGAGAAATTTGTTGAGGGTCGCAGGAGCAGAAAGTTTGAAAAAAATTATTTTTTGAAACTTTGGTAATTCAGGAAATTTTCGCCTTATTCTGCTGAAATTATTAATTCAAACTCTGACAGAGACATGATTTCTCTTGATACTCGAGCAGATTTTGGGGAAAAGACCGATTCTGGGGCAGAAACACAAAAACGATTCCTTTTTCTTCAACACCCACGTGTAGTTTCCAGTAGTTTTCGATCTATTTTGGTTGTGAACGTTATTCCAAGGACAGTGCATTAATTTTTTCCATTCAGTCTAAACTGTGGTCGAAATTGATGATATCGAAAACGCAAAAAAGTGATCTGGTGTAAGAAAAAACAGAAAGTAATGATTTCTAATGATTTGCTAACATAATTGGTTTTGTTTGTTGGAACCTCAATTTCTACCCCGATCTAGAGGTTATGAACGGATACTTACGTTCATTCTGGTCAGTGGAACGGATTTGAAGGAAACAGAGATATTTATAATTGATGATAGGAAAAATTGAAGATTTTTCGAAGATTTTCCAGTTCCACAAACCAGTTTTTTTGCTTTGTTTCGAAAAATATTTTGTTTGACATAACAAACTCAATCTTGTCAGATCAATCATCAAAATATTACCTTTTTTACTTTACCTTTCCCGAGTTTTTCATGTTGCCAAAGCATTTCTCAAATATAACTTATTTAAGTGCCTCTATTGGGACACCATTAAAAGAAATTGAGGTCTTCTGATATATTCAATATAATTCGGTGATTCCATCTCTTGAAGTTCATAAAAATAAAATGACAGTACTTGTGATAATGATAGTGGACAATGAAGGCAATTTTAGTACATAGAAACAAGCGCGCAAGAGCTCATATTGTGCGAGTTTCTTATTCAGCGAGGGCATCTGCTTTGATATCTTCATCGATACCTTAGGGAGCAGTTTGCCCTGTCAGCTGTAAGGGTATTTTTTTTTTTTACAATTCCAGATAGTTGTTCACTCACAGTCGTGGGCTTTCAAATACCTCAGAGCCACCTGGCTATCGTCAGCAATGCTCACTTGTGCTCGATTTTTCTTCCTGAATAGGTATACCAGGGAACCACTTTTCACTGACAGAATTCTTTGAAGGCAGTGATTCCCTGAACTGATATGATATCCATATTATGCCTTTCCCAGCTTTTTTTTGTTATTCAACCGTCGTTATGCCAGAAAAGGTTTTAGAGGTGGGCTATCTTTTGTATGCTTGCTAGCAGGTAGTGTATAGCCACTTTATAATTCGCATTAAAGTCATACCCAACCGGCATGGAATCTTCTGGACTCATGAGAAACTCTTGCCTCAGTGAATCTATTGTTGCCATGCGTCCTTGACGAAGTGTCCTGTAAGCCTTGATGCACCTAGTAGCACTTTTTTTCCACAAGCTTATGGAGAAGAAGGAGATCCGGCAATACTTTAATTGCTACAGTAGGAGTGGTGAATGAAATAAATTACACCCATCAAATCAAATGGGTTGTCTAGCATCAACGCTTTATATACTCAATATACTCATAGACAAACGACTATTTTCGACTCACTGATGACGAATCCGTCAACAAATTCGAGTCTGTCCGTCCGTCCGGCCGTCTGTCCGTATACACGATAACTCTCGAACGGAATGTCCTAGGAACTTGAAATTTTGAGAGTAGGTTCGAATCTCGAATGCCGCGGTTAATTTCGTTATTGGGCAAAATTCGCCAAGGGGTTCCGTAAATATGGACGCTCGAAATTTTGTTTTTCTGATTACTTCGAAACTACTGATTCGATCGAAGTGAAATTTCGCACTTATATGGAAAATTACGTGTTCAAGCTACATGCAGTAGCGATTGAACCCTCGAGGAGTGCAGACGTATTGAGAAATGCGCATGTGTGCCAAGTGAACCTCGTATTGAAGCGATAAGAAGAAGAAGAAATAACTGTGTCGAGTCCAGGTTTAGATCGATGGTTCCACAGATTATTTTACATTGAAGAGACAAAAGTGAATTTAGTGGAAAGTGAAAAAAGTGTTTAAGTGTTGTTTGCTGAGTCACTCTGACAAAATGTCGGAATACGACTCTGCAAATGAGGACAGAGAATCCGATGCCGAAAACTTATCGGATGAAGAAATATCCGATATGGATATTGAAGAAGAAGAAGTTAATGATGAATCCGAAAAAGATCGGATTATAAAAGAACAGAAGGACCAGATCAACAGCCTCATGAGTCAACTGAAAGTTATGACGGAGAGTCTCAAAACATTATCCGACGAAGTGAAATCCTTGAGAGAAGAAATATCTCAGTCCTCGAAGCCGCGGAAACGGGCTAAGAAAAAAAAAAATGGCTTCTCCTCTGGGACAGAGGAGACCGTGTCAGCCCCCACAATCCAAAAAGAAGACCCGAAAAAACCTACCGAAACTAATGATGCAGCTGCAAGAGGGCCACCTACGAAGAAGTCGTATATAGCAGCATTGCTAAAAGGAAAACGCCCAGAAGAAGCTACTTCTGCACCTGCAGAAGAAATTGGAGTCCCTGCTCAAATCGAGCAGAAAAAAGAGAAGGTCCCTCCAGTGACATTGAGAGGCACGGCCGACTGGACACAAATTTCGAGAGAGATGCAAATGAAGGGTATTAAATACCTGAGAGCGACCACAGTAAGAGATGGCATTCGCGTTGTTCCCCAATCCCCCGACGACCACAGAAAGATGACAAAATTCCTCGAGTTGAGAAATAAGGAATTCTACACCCTCCAAAGGGAAGAAGAGAAGAGAATCTACGCGGTGGTACGATATCTGCCACTGGACGCAGATATTAACATTATCACAGAGGACCTCGCCGAGCAAGGCATTGCCGACGCGGATGTCATAAGGATGACATCCAACAAGACCAAAAAGGCAATACCCTTATTTTTGGTGAAAACTCAAAATAAGAAGGTATTCGAAGTAAAACAGCTCTACGGTATAAATTGTGTAGTAGAGCCGAAGAAGAAGAGCATTGGACCTGGCCAATGTCATAGATGTCAACGTTACGGACATGCGCAAAGTAAATGCACATTCCCATGGAGATGTGTTAAATGCTCTGGAGCGCACAATAGTAAAGATTGTACGCTAACAAGAGAAAATGAGGAGAGAAATGCTACCTGTGTGCTCTGCGGAAAAACAGGTCACCCAGCCAGCTACAAAGGATGTAGCGAGTGGAAACTGGTGACCAAAAAGAAGACTGCGACCAAAGCAAGAAAAGAAGAAGAGAAAAAGATGCCTACTGTCCAACAAGAACAGAAGGAGAAAACGCTACCACTCAAACAAGAGCAGAAGAAAGAAGCCCCAAAAAATGGAAAATCCAAGAAGAGCAGCCAAAAGAAGAAAGAAGAGACCAACAAGAAAGGACCCGAAACCACCGAGGATCTAGATACCTTCACCAAAAATATCATGAGCAAGCTCATGAAATTCCTGGAAATAGAGATGGACAAAAAGTTCCGAAAACTCACTAAACCCAATTAATGGAGCTAGTGACTAATGAAAATAAAAACAACCTTAAGATAGTCTCATGGAACGCAAACGGTCTACGAGCCCGTAGATCTGAAATAGAAGAAATAATATCCGAGAAACAACCGGATATTATAGCCATTCAAGAAACGAGACTATCTACAAGAAATAGAATTTCATTTCCCGACCATGAAATATACAGAAATGACAGAAATTGTACAGGAGGGGGCGTAGCCCTAATAGTCAAGAAGAACATCGACCACTATTTTGACGATATACTAAATGGGAAAATAGAAGCCGTCTCGATTATAGTTAATACGAATCGAGGACAAATGAAAATTACGTCAGCCTACAAACCACCCCAAAACGACTTAATAGAGGAAGATCTGAAGAAGATGCTTGAAGGAAACTACCCGAACATCATTATTGGCGATATGAACTGCAAATCAAGAGAATGGAATAGCAGAACTGAAAACCAAAATGGGAAGAAGCTTAAGAAGTACGCCGAAAAACTAAATGCCATAGTATTAGGACCTGAAATTCCGACCTACCTGCCCAGAAGTAATGGCCTACCGGACGTATTAGATATCGTCATAATGAAAGATATTACCCAAGATTTCACACTTGATACTATAGAAGAGGGCACATCAGACCACAACCCAATAGAACTCAGATTGGGACGCAGACCGATAACAGAAGAACTTCAAACGAAAGACTTCACAGACTGGCAAAAGTACAGTGAAATACTCCAGGAGAAAATTACAGAAATTCCACAGATAAGAACCCCTGAAGAACTAGAAGATGAAGTTGAAAAATTAGAAACCCGAATAAAAGAAGCCTACGAGGAAAGTACCAGAAGAATCGAAAGGCCAGCCCCGAAACATTCACATGGTGAAACCCCAAAAGCAATAAAAGAGCTTATAAAGAGGAATAGAAAACTCAGGAAGAACTACAGAACTTCACATCGAGAAGAAGACAAGAAAGAGCTGAATAAACACAGTCAAGTGCTGAAAAATGCACTGAGAGAACTGAGAACAGACAGATGGAACCAAAGAGTTAGAGAGCTAAACACCATAGACCACTCAGCATGGAAGATGCAAAAGTGCTTACGACGCGAGAAAACCGAAATTCCCCCTCTACATGGAGCTAATGGGATGGCCTACTCAAAGCTTGAAAAAGCCGAAGCACTGGTCGACGCGATAGAACGAGAAGCCAGAATCAACTACAGAGAAGACGATGACAATGAAGATTTAGAAGAAGAAGTCGAAGAAAATGAAGAATTGATGTTGGAACCGCCGGAAGGCGATACCATCCCAAACCCAACAACACCAACGGAAATTAAAGAAATCATCAAGAAATTGAAAAACAGAAAAGCTCCAGGAAAAGACAAAGTAACCAACTTTATGTTACGGAAATTGCCCAGAAAAGGAATAGCAGCGCTAACCAATATAGCAAACGCAGTGATGAGAACAGAATACTATCCGGAAAGATGGAAAACAGCAGAAGTCATTGTGTTCAATAAGCCAGGAAAAGATAGAAAATTCCCACAAAACTACAGGCCGATAAGTCTACTGTCAGCACTTGGAAAAATTGTCGAAAGAGTCATTGCAAAAAGACTCAATGAAGAAACAGAAGCGCTGAATCTGATACCACCGGAACAATTTGGATTCAGAAGAAATCATTCCACAGAACTTCAACTGTTAAGGATCACTGAATATGTCACTGAAGGATTTCAGAATAAACAAGCCACTGGATTAGTGCTATTAGATGTCGAGAGAGCCTTCGACCGAGTTTGGCACGAAGGACTTGCCTACAAGATGATGATGGCAGGCTACACCACCAAAACCTGCAAGATAATAAGAAACTACCTGAGGAACCGGAATTTTTATGTCAAAATAGACGACACATTATCTACCACCAGACAAGTAGAAGCAGGAGTGCCCCAAGGATCAGTTCTAGGACCTCTGCTTTACAACATATATATCTACGATATTCCTAAGAACCCAAGGAATCTGCTAGCCCTTTATGCAGACGACACGGGAATAGCCTTCAGACATCGCCGACCAGATGTCATACACAGAAGACTGCAAGAAGCACTAGAAGATTTAGAAGAATGGTTCATCAAATGGAAAATTCAAATAAATAGCAAAAAGAGCCAAGCTATTCTACTACAGAAGCGGAGACTTGAAATTAATTCCAACCTACAGATAGATGGAGAAGAGATAAAATGGGAAAATGAAGTCAAATATCTAGGAGTAAAACTAGATAAAGGGCTTACATGGAAAAACCATATAAAATATGCAGTGGATAAAACAAACTCAGCGATGAGTAGACTTTACCCACTACTAGGAAGAAGAAGCCAAATGAACCAAAGCACGAAACTACGAATGATCAAGTCAATTGCAAGACCCCAACTAACATATGGCTCGGCGGCATGGGGCAATGCAGCCAATAGCCATATAAAGAAGATTCAAGCAACAGAAAATAAACTGCTCAGAGCAGCAATGAATATGCCGTGGTTCGTAAGAAACCAACAAATCCACAGAGACTTAGAATGGGAAACTATCACAGATTTCCTAAAAAAGAAGGCCGAGAAGATATTTGAAAAAGCAAGTCAACACCCAAATGATGAGCTAAGAAGACTAGTTGACTACAACCCCGCAGAAGATGTGGTTAGGATACCCACCTATCACAAAAGACCCAGAGATCAACTAAGTAGAAACAGAAATTGAGTAATCTCAATTTAAATCATCCAGAAGAAGAGACTCCTATGAAATTCAAATTCATAGGTAACACAAGCATCCCACGAAAAAGATCGTGATAGAGATACGAACAAGAAGAGTCAAAAGGTTAGTAGGTAATAAATGCCCGGAATCTAAAACAGCAGGTTAGGTTTAGTTAGAGTAGGTCGTGCTTCACACGAAGTCTCACACTGTTCTATCTATCGGAGATAGTTCGTCCATGAGGATTCCCCCTGACTAAAAAAAAAAAAAAAAAAAAAAAAAAAAAAAGCTACATGCAAAGAGTCCAGCTCGCATGAACAGAACTATAGAAACCATAGAAAAGTATAACTTCGTAATGGAGAGGCCTAGGGACTTGAAATTTTCGATGCGGTCACGTTCATCAATGAGCAAAATTAGACTAGGGGTTCTGTAAATATGGCCGTGTGAAATTAAGTTTTCTTGATAATTTCAAAACTATGGATTTGATCGTTACGAATTTTTTTCTTTAAATATAGAATGATATATTCGAGCTACATTTTTTCCAGATGATCAGAACCATAGAGAATAATAACTTTCGAACGGAAAGGCCTAGGGACTTGAAATTTTCAGGATAGGTTAAGATCGCCAATTTCGTGGTTACGTTCATCAATGAGCAAAATTAGACTAGGGTTTTCGTAAATATAGCCTTTTAAACTATTTTTTTCCTGATAATCTCGAAACTACCTATTGGATTGGAATGAAATTTCGCACATAGATGAAGAATAATGTATTCAAACTACGTGGGAAGTTTTGTCCAGATTGTATAACCAAGATCGTAGAAAATTCAAGCAAATTATCGAAAAAAAATTGGTCACCTAAAGCACTGACATGAAGTCTGGATTTTTGCCTTAGTTTGAAATTTTCTTTGACAGCTGTCAAAATCTTTCCAATTGGTTTCTAAAACTGGAGAATTCGAATCTTCCTACAAGGTGGATGAACGAGCGCTCAAAAGCTCCTGACTTCACGGCAGTGCTTTTCTAAATTTTTTAAATGATGCTTCTGATGAAGTTAATGGACAAGGTTGTTGTCGTATTTGGGATTGCAGGAGCTTGCTGAATTTGTGAAATAAGCATGATAACAATAGATGATAGTGAAGATTCTGGAACGTTATTTATTGTGAAACAACAAAAAATAATGTAAAAAGGAGATTTGTAGTTACTGATGTATCGAAGGAACATAGTCCTCCGTCCAGTAGCAGCAAAGGACCGCTGCCTGTTTCATGAAAATCGCAATGGGAAATGTATCAACGAAGTTGTGCAACACTTTTAGTTGAATCTGGAGGAGACTTGATGACACTAAAGAAACATGGCGGTTGAAAATCCGCAACGGTTGCTGAAGGATACGTTGATGAATCAGTAGCACAAAGGACAGAAACAGCTAATGAAATGTTTTGAATATGTGGTAGTTCTGAAATAATACCCGATTTGCAATCGATACATCGATATTTCAACAAAAGAAAATTCAACTGTTGTCCGAATAGTTCGCGAAAAATGTCATTCATGCAATGCACATTTAATAATTGAACTTTTGATATAAAAGAAAAGTAACTTACCAATAATAAAATATTCTAAAGCTAAAAGCCTGCCTTTACTATACTTCATATTTATATTTATATACAGGGTGCTCCTAAATTGGAGGTACAAACAACGAAGAGGGAAGATTCCTTAAGTAATTTCAAGAAAAAAAAGACACATAATCTTACGAAATTATCGAATCTTCATGAACCATTGCTACAAGAGTTGCTACAGATCGAGGAAATAACCATTGAATTTAATAATACATCAATTCACCACAGCTTACTAACAGAATTTTCATGACAATTTGGACTTTTCTGAGGATTCGAGATACTCGTTCCAAATTTCCCTCTCGAAATCGGTAGCAGATACGACAAAACTACAAGAGGCCATAAGGTTTAGCACAACAACAAAGCTGCTGTTTACATGTTTTAAAATTAACAGTGGCTCACCAAAAAAAAGTTCTGGAGGAAAAGAGGGGACAGTGTTCCAGAAAAAATATCACCCTAAACATTTGCTATCGAAATTCACATATCCCATGGTGTGAACTCTCAATTATAATTTCTATGCCAAATTTCAGTTGAATATCTTGTGAAGTGTAGATACTATGAGAAAAAAACTTGAAACAAATTCAAAATTTAACACCCTGTATCTCGAAAACGAAACGTTTGCGATCCCATGTTAATGAAACTTTTTTTCTTAAAATAACTTAAGGAATCTCCCCACTTTGTTTATACCTCAAATTAAGAAACAGCCTGTATACAGGGATAGAGGAAGAGTCGTACTGAATATTAAAGGACGGTATTATTCAGGTCATTTCTGATGGATTTGATTTTTTAATATGGTTTCCGAAACTTGACCGTTATGGAGATATTGAGTTTTGAAGATTTTAATTTTTTGGCTTTTTCATCAATTTTTTTCGGATTGAATCTCCTAGGAGCCGTTTCTTCGATGTATCTAGTTGGAGGGCATGACAATTAATAAAAAATGATCAATAGAAACTGAACCTACTACTAACAGCTCAATAAGACTGATCGACAACGGTTAGAATCAAAGAATTTTCACTAAATGTTTTCAACTTTGAAGCGCTTTTTTCGAAAAATTCATGAATCTTATTCTGCAAATGAGTTCAAAAACTTCTACGTCTCTTTAGCTATACAAAAAGGTATAACACCTGCTATCAAATAGGCAAAATTTTGTCCAAATAACAGTTGGTAGTAAAAGGTTCATTTTTAGTTTGAGGTAAAAGTAGCTAAAATAGGCAGGAAGTATGGCCCTATCAAGTAATTTGATATTATAGCCATCCACACATTTAGACTGAATCTCCTTTTGATCCTCCTGTTCTTTTTTTGGGATCTTGCGCTTTGAAAGCCCAATAATGGGCGTTATGATAGTTTGTGATGCCAAAGTTCGACTCATCTGTCCACACGAAGAAAAAACCGGATCTTCAATTTCGGCATTGACCAGAAGTCTATTCGCCCCAATAGATTTCCTTCTTCTGGTAGTGGCACTGGCGTGTAATGGTGAGGATATTGCATTACGAACCAGACTTTCCACTGGGAAATACCAAGCCGTCGAGCGATAACATTCTGTTTTGACCTGGTTGGGTCGGCTTTGAAGTATTTCATTTGCTTCGTCGTCGTCGTCATAAGAATATGAGGTATTCCCATGTCAGTCCATCGTACTGGTACAGACCCAGTTTCTCGTAGTCTTCGATAAACACTGTTAAAAACACCAATATTAGGTACTCTACGCGTAGGATACCGTCGCAAGTATTTATTGCTTGCACGCCACTACACTCCGTCGGAAAATCCATTTCACATTAGGATGTCAGCATATATTCCTCGTTAGTAAATGTTGCCATGTTCACAATACACATCAAAGTCCAGTCACAAGCCACGTCACACAGTTAGAAGATGCAACAGTCCAAAAATCCAAGCCACGTTTTTACAGAAAATTACGGATAAAACATCTTCCACGAAAGAATCGCATGAACCGACTATACGCCAAGATTGAAATGACATACCTGCGACTGTATGTCTTTGTCTCCCGAGCACAAAAAATAGCTAAAATACGTAAATAAAAAGAAGAAAAACAGAGCAATATTTTTATAATTCATGTTCGACATGGCCGCCGCTACTACCTTAACTGTCATTTGGTCAATGTTATGCCTATTTAGTAGCAAGCCTATTTAATAGCAAGTGTTATACCTTTTTAAAAATCTGAATAAATGCAGAAGTTTCTAAATTTTTCTGCAGAATAAATTCCATGAGTTTTTTTTCAAAAAAAGCGCTTAAAATTTGAAAACACCTAGTGAAAATTCTTTAATTCTAACCGTTGTCGAGCCGTGTTATCAAGCTGTTAGTAGTAGGTTCTGTTTCTGTTGATCATTTTCACAATTGACATGCCCTCTAACTAGAATCTAGATACATCAAAAAAACGGCCCCTGGAAGCTACAATCCGAGAAAAATCGATAAAAAAGCCTAAAAATAGAGGATTTTCTGAGAAATCTTCAAAACTCAATATCTCCATGACGGTTGTGTTTCGGATATTATATTATATAGAACCGAATCCATCAGAAATAACCTGAATGATAGCGTCCTTCAATATTCAGTACGACTTTCCCTGTAATACTGTATATACAGGGTGATTGATTCCAAATTCGACGCGAACCTTGAAGGACGTGTTAGTATGACTCATTTGCTGTCATTTATCGATATCCGAAAATCAACAGTTTACGGGTTATTTGAGTGTTTGTTTTCGAAAAATTACTTACACCTTACTCCATTTTTCGTCAATATTTTCTACGTTGAGCAAGTTTGATTATAATTTTGGATTATTTTCATCAGAGAAGGATATGATATGTATGGAAACAGTGAAAATATGCTGTATTAAATGTTGAAAAAGAATTTGTTGGTGAAAGTTGGTGTATCAATTCGCCTGCAACTTTCGAACTCCACAATTCATTAATGACTGAAGTATTTTAAAAACTTGCCAAATTCCTTCTTTATTTACTAGAAAAGTTAGAATGCAGGCACTAGTTTCGTTTTGATTTGAAAAGGGATATAATCGCAATTTCACTCAAAACTTCATTCGGAAATGAATTCATAAATTATGTTCGAAATGTCCTCCGCCATTTCTTATACAAGCACGTGCCCTCTATATAATTTCTTCAGTCCTGAAATGTACTCTCAATCTTCTCACTGCTCCGTCTACCGTCTATTCTCTCCACAAGTTGTGCACGAGTAGGTATTACCCTTTTATATACTATTCCTTTCAAACTGCCCCAAACATTAAAATCTAACGGTGTTTTAACTTCAACTTTATGTTTTCTCACCACATACAAAACAAAAAGAAGAAAACTATCATATATGTGTAAAAAAAAAACCTCACCATCAAAAAATTACATGGTTTGCCAGAAATATATAAATAATTACACTTAAAGTTGTATATAACACACAATGAGATAAATATAACATCTTCCGAAAAAAATCTACATCAGAAACACATTCAGGTCGTAGATGATGTTTTCGAGCAACAGTTCTCTCGCTCTCCTACTGGATTGCCTTTGCGGGAGTGTTTTGAAGTCCTGGGGCAACCTGTTATACAGCTCAACACTTGTGTAGTAAGGTATAGCGAGTAGGTATAGCGAGTAGATTTCCTGCCCTAGTGTCATAACCATGATAGAATGAGTTCACTTGGAATCTGTAACGATGTTGGTGCACAAAGTTCACACTTGCAAGGATGTATGCTGAAGTGATGGTGAGCAAACCCTCCCTTCTGAAGACTGGTCGACAGCTATCGGAGTTTTTCATCCCAAACAGAATCCTCGAAGCTCTTTTCTGAAGCAGAAGAACTCTCGAAGCATCGCTGCACTGACCCCAGAGGATAACACCGTACAATGCCATCCCATAAAAGGCGGAGAAATATGTTAGTTCAGCTGTTTCCAAATCTGCTATTCGTTCCATTCTCCGGATCATGAACAACGACGTCGAAAGCCTCCTACACAAACCATCCAATTTTTGAACCGTTCAAAAGTCCCGTATCGTCCGCATAACAACAAATTTTATCTGATGAAATATTGTCAAAAATGTCCTTAATGAACAAAATGAACAATATCGGACCAAGAATTGAACCGTGCGGGACACCAATCTCTATTCTTCTCAAACTCATCTTTCCACCTCGAGGCCTGAAACCTATCTGAAAGATATGATCTGAAGATAGACTCCACTTTCCCCCTTACGCCGTAAAAATTAAGTTTCTCAAGAAGAACCTCATGGCATACCGATTATTATACTCACAACTCTCATGTATGGTCAGACGAAAATCCACACGCAACAGTCGAAACTAATTTTCAGCACAAGTTTTCGGTAAACTTGTGCTGTGCTATGCTCGATAGTTATTTAATTGACCCACACATTTTAGAGAATCGTCTCACAGGAGAAAACTACTTATTTTTTTTTGCGGAATGAGTTGGAAGCGTTATGAGAGGAAATCCCTATAAAAATCAGAATACAAATGTATTGCATGTTTTGCTCGTCAGGTAGAGCAATATTTGGACGAAGAGTTTCCAGGACTATGGATTAGTCGCCGTGGTCCCATTAGTTGGCCTCCAAGATCTACAGACCTCACACCACTGGATTATTTTTCGCCGGTTTAAAAATGGGGTGTACAAAGAAAGACATGAATCAATCAAAAAAGCAACAAGAGCCCTTCGCAGACGAAGTAGAATGTGTTTAGAGGTTAATGGCAATATTTTTGAACAATTGTTGAAACAGCGCTATAATTAAAATCATGTTAATGTAGGAAATTTTGTTTGTTTGTGATAAGCTCTATTTTGAGAACAAATGAGAATCTTATAAGAATATATGGATCTTTTGGAATTATTTTTATGTGTATAGTACACATCTGGAGTTCGGTGCGTTCCTCCCGACTCACCCTGTATATATCCAGGAAAAAATTACTCATTTTTTTGCCGTTGGGAAAAGAGTCATTTCATGAAAAGTAATATTTTGTGACCGATCTACAGAGATAAAATGTTATTCATTTTTACCGTCATAGAAAAAAAAAATTACTTTCAAACCTCCAGTCGATAATGTTATCTAGACTAATCCTTGTCTCAGCCTTGAAAGATCGGGTAATAGATTAAATAACATTATTTTTCTTTCAATTGGGACATTTTGCAATTTGTCCCAAGCAACTTGAACTCTGAACAAAATGTAAATATAATTTGGTCAAATTTGATGATAAATGATTTGAACTAGTATTTTCATTGAACAAATTCGTATGTGCATATTTCACCTCTAAAGAATTCCTTGCCAGGTCATGTAGTTTCTCTTTTTATAACCCAACGTAACTGCAACGGTAGGGTTGTAAATGTCTTTTTGCCATTGCTTGTTTCCGGCATTTCCTTTCATTTAAAATTCAAATAAAAATTCAGAAAATTATGCGACCTGCGGTGGAAGCAACTTGAATTTGTATGTTCAACATTTCCACATTCATTATGTAATGTTCTGAATCTCTTTCTTCTCGAATAAAGGCAAGATACAATCGAATTGAGGGCTCGATAACAAAACGCTTTGAAGCAAAACAGCGACCTCACTAAAGATGAAAACATCAGTCCAAAAATTTAACATAAAGTTTTTCCTTTTTGGGCGCTTGTTACTATGAACAACAGTGTTATCATTTCGCAAAAATTTCTGTAATTTTCGAATTTTTATCCGTGAATGTTCTTGAATGATAAAATCGTGGTCGAATTCAATTCAAAAACCTTGAGTTTTGGTCAGTTCGTAAATAGGCAAAATCCGCTAAAGTGTTTCGTAGATGTAGCCATCTCATTTTGAGTGGTGATGGGGGATGGGTGATATGTGATAGGAGATCGACGTGGATTTTTTTTTAGTCAGGAAAAATCCTGAAGGACGAACTATCTCCGATAGATAGAACAGTGTGAAACTTCGTGTGAAGCACGACCTGCTCGAACTAAACCTAATCTGCCGTTTTAGATTCCGGGCATTTGTTGCCTATTAACCTTTTGACTCTTTTTATATGTTTTTCTTTCACGACAAGTGTTTTGTGATTATTGTGTTACCTATGACTTTCATAGAAGAGTCTCTTCTTCTTGATATTTAAAATTGAGAATACTCAATTTCTGTTTCTACGATCTCTGGGTCTTTTGTGATAAGTGGGTATCCGAATCACATCTTCAGCGGTGTTGTATTCAACTAGTATTTTCGAGCGCTCGTACTACTTACACGAGGGCTATATCATTTCGTCACGATGTCTGTATTTTTCGAATTTTGAGCCGAAAATGGTCTCAAACGACTATGTTCGACTCACTGATGACGAATCCGTCGGAAAATTCGAGTCTGTCCGTCCGTCCGGCCGTCCGTATACACGATAACTCTCGAACGGAGTGTCCTAGAAACTTGAAATTTTCAGGGTAGGTTCGAATCTCAAATGTCGCGGTTGAGTTCATTATTGGGCAAAATTTGCCTAGGGGTTCCGTAAATATGGCCGCTCGAAATTTTGTTTTTCTGATTACATACTTTGAAACTACTAATTCGATCGAGGAGAAATTTTGCACTCAGATGGAGAATTACGTACTCGAGCTACATGCAAAATTTTGTCCAGCTTGCATGACCAGAACCATAGAAACCATAGAAAATTATAACTTTGTAATGGAAAGGCCTAGGAACTTGAAATTTTCATGATAGGTGTGGATCTCGAATGTCGCGGTCGCGTTCATCAATGAGCAAAATTAGACTAGAGGTTCCGTGAATATGGCCGTTTGAAATTCAGTTTTCTTGATAATTTCAAAACTATAGATTTGATCGTGAAGAAGTTTTGTATTCAAATTGAGAAAGATATATTCGAGCTACATTTTTTCCAGATCGCATGATCAGAACCATGAAAAATCATAACTTTCGTTAAGGCCTAGAGACTTGAAATTTCCAGGATAGGTTCGGATCGCGAATTTCGCCGATCTTTTTCATTAATGAGCAAAATTAGACTAGGGATTCCGTAAATATAGCCGTTCAAACTATATTTTTCCTGATAATTTCAAAAATACCTATTGGATTGGAATGAAATTTCGCATATATATGAAGAAAAGTGTATTCAAACTACGTTAGAAATTTCGTCCAGATCGCATCACCAAGACCATATATACCGTAGAAAATTCTAGTGAATTATCGAGAAAAAAATTGTTCACCAAAGCACTGACGTGAAGTCTAAATTTTCGCGTAAGTTTCTTTGACAGCTGTCAAAATCTTTCCAATTGGTTTCTTAAACTGAAGAATGTGAATCTACCAACAAGGTGCATTTACGAACGCTCAAAAGCTCCTGACCTCACGGCAGTGGTTTTCGTAATTTTTAGCTCATCATTTGGGTGTTGACTCGCTTTTTCGGATATCTTATCGGCCTTATTCTTTAGGAAATCTGTGACAGTTTCCCATTCTTAGTCTCTGTGGATTTGTTGATTTCTTACGAACCACGGCATATTCATTGTCGCTCCTAGCAGTTTATTTTCTGTTGCTTGAATCTTCTTTATATGGCTATTGCCTAATGCCGACGGACCATATGTTAGTCGAGATCTTGCAATTGACTTCACCATTAGTAGTTTCGTGCTTTGGTTCATTTGGCTCCATCTTCTTAGCATTGGATTAAGTTTTCTCATTGCCGTGTTCGTTTTTTTCACTGCATATTCCATAAGGTTTTTACGAGGGTTTTTCCATGTAAGCCCTTCATCTAATTCTACACCTAGATATTTGACCTCATTTCTCCATTTTATCTCTTCTCCATCTATCCTTAGGTTGGAAATCATTTGGAGTCTCCGCTTGTGTAGTAGAATAGCTTGGCTTTTTCTGCTGTTAATTTGAATTTTACATTTAATGAACCATTCTTCCAAATCTTCTAGCGCTTCTTGCAACCTTCTGTATATGACGTCTGGTCGTCGTTGACGGCTATTCCTGTGTCTCCTGCATAAAGTGCTAGCAGATTTCTTGGGTTTTCAGGAATATCGTATATCTGGTGAAGATAACGTATTAACTATTTTGACATAGAAATTCCCCTACCTCAGGTATTGGTAGTGTGGCCTGCCGTCATCATCTGTAGGCAGGTCGTTCGTGCCAAACTTGGTCGAAGGCTCTCTCGATATCTTATGGCACTTATCCTGTGGCTTGTTCATTCTGAAATTCTTCAGTGACATATTAAGTGATCCTCATTGATCTTCAGTTGAAGTTCTGTGGAATGATTTATTCTGAATTCAAATTATTCCAGTATTATCAGATTATGCTCTTCATTGGGTGTCTTTGCAATGACTCTCTCAACTATTTTTCTGACAGTAAACTTATCGGCTCGTAGTTACGCGGGAATTTTCTGACTTATTGAAAACAATTAATTCTGCCGTTTCCATCTTTTTGGACAGTATTCTATCCTCATCACTTCGTTTGCTATATTGGTTGGCGCTGCTATTCATTTTCTGGGCATCTTCCGTAACATAAGGTTTGTTACTTTGTCCTTCTCTGGAGCTTTCCTGTTTTTAAATTTCACGATGATTTCTCTTCTTTGTAGGTGTAGTTGGGTTAAGGATTTTATCGCCCTCCGGAGGTTACAACATCAATTCTTCATTTCCTTAGACTTCTTCTTCTGAGTCTTCATTGTCATCGTCATCTCTGTAGTTGATTCTGGCTTCTCTTTCTATTGCGTCGACTAGTGCTTCATGCCATTTGCTCCGATCGACGAGGAAGGTGATATTTTGTGGGATAGCTTCTACATGTTCGATATAACTAGCCAAGAAATCATCAATACTGTCGAAATGATGAAAAATGCATCATGACGGGGCCATGATAACATACCTGTTCACATCGTCCATCCTTGCGGATGCAGAGCCCCTTACCGGCATTTTCCTAGATGTCCTTGAACTGGCAATTATCAGACCCTGCCATAAGGAAGGACCTTCTAGCGCAATGAAAAACTATCGAACAATCAGCATGTTAACAACTTTTACAAAAATCTTTGAGAAAATATTTTCTAATACACTGCTCCCATTTCTCAGAAAATTTGTGATATTGACCAATCAACAACATGGTTTCAGGAAGAGTAGGAATACGGAGACTGCAATCTTTCAGTTAACAAGTAGGCTCATCGAGACTGTGGACAACGGATGTTTTCCTCTAGGACTTTTCTTGGACATGTCGAAGGCCTCCGATTCTGTCGACCATGTATAACTGTTAAAGAAGCTTGAACACTAAGGGATTCATGAGGAGTTATCATGAAAGATGTAGGCAAAAGGTAGTGATCCCAACCAAAGGAGAAATTTTTGAGTCAGGTGAGGGATTGATTGAGTCATACAAGAAAGTATACTGAGCCCACTGCTTTTTCTCAACTACATCAATGATCCCCCATCTGAACTTGAGGAAAATCAACATCTTCGTGATGCAGTAGCTGAAACATTGAGGAAACATTCAGAAAAGCTGAAATGATACTGGCCTGTGTCAAAAGTTGGGGCTCTAAAAATTAGCTCTATTTATGTGGACAAGATAGAGTGCGCTGTGTTTCATGGTGGGAGTTCTGCCTGAACACAGTGAAATTCCTGGGTAGTCGTTAGGCGCTGGTCTCCTCGAAACGCATCGGTCGACCGACGACGTGCGGTGACGTCATACGCGGAGACGCCTCCGTCAATTTTCGAATTATATGCAAAATTGAACAAAGTAACTCTTTATTCATCTTTGAAACGTGTAGAAGCGCGCGTGTAGATTGCGAAATTAATTTCAGGGAGACCGATGCGTTTCGAGGGGACCAGCGCCTTAGATTCTAATCTGAAATGGCACGCTCACATCTATAGTCTCTGCCAAAACTGAGTAAAGCTATTTATAACTTTAATTTATTTGGACAACATGTAGACCGGAATGTAGTGATGGTTTTGTATTGTACTAACTCTCAATCTGCTATTACTTATGGTATTGTAACTTGGGGCAATAGTGACTAATTGTTTAAGTTTCCAGAGTCCAAAAGTTGGCCATTAGGGTCATCAACATAATAAAAATCCGCGGTTCAAGAGAAATAACATGTTAACTGTAGTCGGTCTCTAAATACATAGATGTATGTTATTTATCGAAAAATATCCTGAATTCTTTGCAGAATACTGAGATTTGTATTTATTGTTAGTTATAACACCCACCCTGCGATTTTTGTACTTCTCGAATCAAGACCAAAAGAAACAGGGCGGCGCCTTATGAATTGTATTTGCTCAAGAGCCAGCTAGGGGTACAATTAATTAGGAATTGTCCGAGGAAGGACCGTGACAACGTGAAAAATGAATAAAAGAAAGAAATGCGTTGGAACATTCTTTCCATGAAAACACGAATATTTCATCCTTTCCGCATCCGCCAAAGATTCAATCATAAATAGAAACAAAATCTAGATCTTTAGACAGTGAACACCGAGGGGCCCAGACAACAGAATCTGTATCCTGAACATCAAAACTCATCAGGCAAACGTCCATTTATACTCACAATATGTAAAATTAAAAAAGGCTTTCCTACATGATCACCAAAAGTTATTGGAATGAGCTCATCATCACTGCGTGCTCTATATCTTTTGTGACTAAGTAAGTGGATATTTAAGGGATATAGGATATGAGACAGAAATAACCAACCTTAGAACAAAAAAAAACTCATCACCTCGAGTGAGCCGATAGATTTCCGTAAAATTCAAATTATCCGTTTTCCACCGTGTACCGGGCTCGAACAATGTAAGTCTGAGAAAAACCCCGGTTCCACATGGTGCGGTTCAGTATGAGATTTCCTATGCGAGCATTTATTCGTTATCCGATCCACCGATCCAGAATATTCAACAGCTGATTTGTATTACGGAATATTTCAAGATAATCCCCAGGGTAAGAGGGATAAGCTGCATATCGAATTTAACGCTCCTGAGCGTCTTTACCACAGAATCGCATCGGAATCGGAAGGGGCGAATTCCCGAAACTTGGCAGCCGAATGGAAACTCCATTCTGCTGCGTAAATTGCCGAAATCCTTCTGATAACTGACGGAACACAAAAGCTGCTCGCTCGGTTCGATCCTATTCGTCCCGCTTCCCTAGATGGACCAGAACGTGATCTCGATAATCCTTGCTTCATACAGACATATTTCCTAATCGGACCTCTTCTTGTTGGTCTTATCGACTAATTATATACGGAACGGGTTGCGGTTAGACCGCATGAAAAAAGAAATATGATTAGGCGTTCTGATCGCATCGTAAATCTGATTTTTTTTCATCTGGCACGTGAGTTGGTCAGCAAAATTGGAGCCGGTAGACCACAATATTATTTCATCAATAACACCGACGGTTTATTTTAAACGTATCTTGCGATGCATTTTGACGAAGAGTAATTGTTTTGGGACCTATCTGTAGAAACTTTATATTTGTTATTATATTGGTTTTTTGTGCCAATGTTTCTATGAATATCATTTCGCCCAGATATCTTTTATTTTCGAATTTCAAGTCGAGAATGGATTAACAGATGAAGAATTCGTGGGAAATTTGATTTTGTCCGATAACTTTCGAAAACACACGATAACTTTTGAAAGACAAGGCATAAGGTTTTTTAAATTTTCAGGGTACGTTAAAGATTTGAATGAGCAGGTCGAGTTCGTAAATGGCCGAAATCGTCCCAAGGTTTTGTAGATATATCCAACTGCATTTTTTGAGCGCTCGTTCTACACGAGGGGTATATCATTTCGTCACGATATCTGTATTTTTCCAGTTTTGAGCCGAAATGGTATTAACCGACAAGGTTCAACCCACTGATGACGAATCCGTCGAAAAATTCAAGTCCATCCGTCCGTCCGGCAGTAAGCACGACAACTGTTTCAGTATGGGTTCAGTTCCTGAATTCCGAAGTTGAGTTCGTTTATGGACAGAATTCCATAAGGGGTTCCGTAAAAATGGCCATTCTAAATTTTGTTCTCCTTATTATTTCGAAACTACATATTCGATCGAGATGAAATTTTGCACTCAGATGGAGAATGACGTATTCAAGCTTTATGCAGATCGCATGACCAGAACCATAGAATTCATAAGAAATTATAACTTTCTAACGGAATGGCCTAATATTAGGGGTTCTGTGAATATGGCTGTTCAAAATTTTTTTTTCTTATAATTTCGAAACTACCTATTGGATTGCAATGAAATTCTGTACATAGATGAAGAATAATGTATTCAAACTACATTCAAAATTTTGACCAGGTCGCATAACCAAGACCATAGATACCGTGCAAAATTATAGCTAATTAACGAAAACAAAATGGATCACCTAAAGCACTGACGTGAAGTTTGGAGTTTGGCCTTAGTTTAAAATTTTTTTCAATTGGTTCCTAAAAACAGAAAATGCGAATCTACCTACAAGGATGAACGAGCGCTCAAAAGCTCCTGACTTCACGGCAGTGCTTTTCGATTTTTTTTTCTCAATAATTCGAAAAATGACAATTCGATGGAATTGAAGCTTTGTTGTTATTGTAAAATAATGACAAAAAGATTAATGTTAAATGTGACAAAAATAATAAGAAAAAAATTCAGAAACTATTTGCCATATTCCACTGAAATATGGGACGATAAGAATAGAAATTTTGATTTGGTTTAAACAATTGCATTACTTTACACCCAGTGATTCCATCTGACGTTTTTCGTGATATTATTTCGACGGGAATGCGCAGTCGAAATTGATTGGGTAGAAAATCGTCGAAAGAAGTGAAATAAATTTTATGTAGTGGAACGAAAGAAAAATTTTTCTAGGTGGACTAATAAGCAAGCCAACAAATAATACAAAGATTTTTTCGAAGATTCAACAATTTCACGTGAAATTGATCAAAATCTGACTGATTATACGTTCAGATCTGATTCGGAACTAGACAGGCCTTCGCACATCCATTTAAGCGACCGTAAAACCGATCTGCGCTTGCTCAGTATAGTATAGAATCGGCTCCTATAATTGTTGAAATGATGGATTTTGCTTGTGATATTCGTGATTTTTTAGGATTTCTACGTTGAATAATATATTTTTTCGGCAACTGTCCGGGAAGTACTCACTTCCCAGACGCTTTTCCTTTGAGAAAGTAACATTTCCCGGCCTAGTCCGGAAAGTACGTACTTTCCGCACTAGGCCGGAAAGTACGTTTCCCGTAGCAACGAAATTACGACTGTCACCTATTACGTTGTTATCATTGGCTATATGAAAAATTTGGTGGGACTGATTTCGATCATTACCATAGCAACGGAATACCAACATGAAATAAGTTGCCATTATGATTTTTGAAAGTTTGGAGTGTTTTTGGTCGCATTTATCGCAATAAAGAAATGATTTGTTATTCTACACGGTTGCCGAAAAAATAGTGTACGCAACACGTCCAAAAACAGTTTTTTTGGACTCGCAGACTTCCAGGACTCGCTAACGCTCGTCCTAGAATTTTGTCTACTCGTCCAAAAAAACAGTATTTTCCGGACTTGTTGCGTAAATTACTATTTTCGGCAACCGTCCGCGAAGTACTCACTTCCCAGAAGCTTTTCCTCTGAGGAAGTTACATTTCCCGGCCTAGTCCGGAAAGTACGTTTCCCGTAGTAACGAAATTACGACTGACACCTATTACGTTGTTATCATTGGCTATATAAAAAATTTGGTGGGTATGATTTCGATAAATACAATTGATCATTACCATAGCAACGAAATACCAACATGAAATAAGTTGCCATTATGATTTTTGAAAGTTTGGAGTGTTTTTGGTCGCATTTATCGTAATAAAGAAATGTGTATCATTGATTTGTTATTCTACACGGTTGTCGAGAAAATAGTGTACGAAACACGTCCAGAAACAGTTTTTTCGGTCTTGTTACGTATAGTAATTTACGTAACAAGTCCGGAAAATACTGTTTTTTTTGACGGGTAGACGAAATTCTAGGACGAGCGTTAGCGAGTCCTGGAAGTCTGCGAGTCCAAAAAAACTGTTTTTGGACGTGTTGCGTACACTATTTTTTCGGCAACCGTGTAGAATAACAAATCAATGGGACACATTTCTTTATTGCGATAAATGCGACCAAAAACACTCCAAACTTTCAAAAATCAAAATGGCAACTTATTTCATGTTGGTATTTCGTTGCTATGGTAATGATCGAAATCAGACCCACCAAATTTTTCATATAGCCAATGATAACAACGTAATAGGTTTCAGTCGTAATTTCGTTGCTACGGGAAACCTACTTTCCGGACTAAGCCGGGAAATGATAGTTTCTCAAAGGAAAAGTGTCTGGGAAATGAGTACTTCCCGGACGGTTGCCGAAAAATTACTATTTTCAGGAACTCGTGGTTCGTTTATGCGATTGAGGGAACTTTCCTCTTTCAACATACAAGTTTTCTTGAAATTTCCTGCGTTTCTTGAATTGGTCGTTTGGGGAGACGGAAGTTATACCAGAAATATAGTACCAGAAGGGTCAGATACCCACCAGAACACAATCAGTATATTATTTCATTTATATTATTATTAAAATCAACAAAGTGCTCACTTGGTTGCGTTATTTTCGAATGTTAGTAAAAATAACATCTTTTATATCGGACTGAATGAACTTGGTAAGTTATTGTACCACAGTTTTTTATCCAATCTTATTTATTTATTCATTTGTTTCTTTTTTATACACAGTGGCTGTTTCTATTTATCAAGTTTGTTGTTTTTATCTGTGTAGTACCTCATTTATGACATCGTAATTTATTTATACAATGTAATCATTGCAGTTAGTTGTCATTCTAATTGTTCGTGTTGTGTTGAACTGATTAACTTTTCTTTTGTATTCTCTTGTATACAGCCTTGAAGAAGTTAGAAAATACGGACGAAACGTCGGCACTTAGTTCAGCTTAGTCTAATTCTTCACATTCTGTACTAGCTCCTGTCAAAATATTCAGCATTCTGAGTACAGAGTATTTGTCATTATTATATCGACACAAATCTTTGAAGTATAATATAGATTAAAAAACTGTTTCATACTCGGGTTTAAGAAAATAAGTAATTAAATAATAAATATTTCGATCATTTATTTGGATCGTTGATACTTCTCCTAGTAATTTATTCTGAGATCTTAAAATATCTATTTGTCCAAATTTATTTTTAAAATCAAGGGCTATTCCTCTTTCATGTGGAAATCTTCTGAAACACAATGTGCTAAAGCATAATTTTTCGGTGTTTTGAATAAATTACCTGTTTTTTTTTTGTTATCTTGGGGGAATCTTTAATATTTTTCAATTCATAATTTTTCATAAAGTCTTTATAGGTTAATTTATTATCGGACTCTATAACAATTCGACTAAGAGCATCAGCATTATTAGTGGAACCTTTCTTATAACGCATAATCAAATTCTTCTAGTTTTATGCGATGGAGAATTAAAGGAGTTAGGAGTTTTTAGAATTCGGAATTCAGCAACTGCTTTCAATATATTTGGATTAGGTACGATTCCTTCAGGAGTATTATTATCACATGTTTTGATTTCAGTTTTAAAAAAATTACATTTATCTAATTGAATTTTCAGATTATCCGCTTTAAATACTTCTGAAATATTATGGATATCTGCTAAGTGTTGCTCGTAGCAATTTTATGTTTTATTCCATTTGAAAACTCAGGGTCAATTGGGATATTTTAGGGTTTCTGACATACTTGCTGATAATAAAAAATGATTTGAGAATATTCATTAGTCAATATTTGATTTTTGAAATCCTATGCCAAGTCCGTATTTATTCAAAAAAATCTGCCCCTTTAAGTCCATCATAATTCTTATGGAACTCATATACGACAAAGGGATGAAAATCATTTATTTGAAATTCTTGAAATAAAGTTATTAAAATATTTTCGTTAGAAGTTTGTTTCTTGAAACACGCAGTAAATGTCGTAGCTTCATTAAAAATATTCTCAGTAAAATTATTATATGCGAATTAGGGATCAATAAGACACACTGAACATCCACTATCAATTGAAAGTTTAGGATTGGGAGAAATAGGTTTTTACTTGTTTTTGTTGAAAATTAATAGGTTGAGACGGGAATCTCTGTTAGGAATTATTTGGGTGAAAATTTCTTTGATTATTTTGACTAGATTGGGAAAAATTTTGTTGATTATTATAAGTAATAATTCTCTAATTATTATTTGGCTAGTTTTTTCTACTATTACTTGGAAAATTTTTTCGATTTTGTTGAGGAAAGTTCCTCTGATTATTTTGACTTTTATAGTGCATATATGGTTGCTGATAAGAATAGAAATCTTGACGAATAAAATTTACAATATCGTCATAGTTCATCATTCCGTGACCACTAAGGGCTGTTATTAATTCGGAATTAATATTATACAACAAAATTCTAGTTGCTACTCGCGATGCGATATTTTTCTCCTGATTATTCTAGAACAGGTAAATTCGATTATTCGACTTGCGAATCGTATTTATTTTTCAAATCTACAATTCTTTCTAGGAAATCTAAATCGTTTACATTTCGAATTTTCGGGCATTCTGAAGATCCCAAAATAATATAGTTAAACTGATTTTTTCTTTGAATCTTAACTTCAAAAATTCCTTCAAATTATTCCAGTTATCTGTTATTCTTTCATTAGAACTAACTATTTCACTGTAATTTCCCATCAATTGACTTTCGATAATATCAATATTTGTTTCGTTTATTAACGCATCGGCAGACCTGAATCTCTCGTAAAACCTCTCACAGTGATTTATGAATCGTGCGAGATTTGCAGCATTACTATCGAATGGTACAATCGATTTTGAAAATAAATCTATTTTTGTTAAGTTTGAGTCTTTCAAACATGTTTGATTCGAGTGCAACGGCCATTTTTATTTTCGTACTTTCATGGCCTTCAAAATGCTCAACGGAAATAATCTTGAAAAATCATTATAACACTTAAAAAATAATAGCAATCGGTTTCTTATCGTGTAAGAAACCTAGGAAAAACTTTGGTTATCGGTTTTTTTACAAGAAACCTAGAGAAAACTTACACAAGTTTTACGCTCAAAACCGTGGGAGAAGATTGGGTTAACTTTAGGCAAGGTTAATGACTTGGAATAAAAAGAAGTGTTTTTAGGGAGGATTCTCACCAAGTTGAATCTTGAAGTCGTCGAAGGGCGCTACAAAATCGAATAGGGCTTCTCTGGCTTTCTTCGTTGTTGTTGGATGCACCTTAACAGTTGAAACTGAAAGTTTTGGAAGTTCTTCGCGGCGATAATTTACGTTGTTCACTTTCTTCACGAAAACTGGCACAATCCCATTCTCGTCACCAATTATATTTTTGAAATGGAAAACCTTGTTTTGAAAAACAATTTTTATTTACAACGGATGATTATCCGACCTATCTATCATACAGTATGAAAAGAAACTACTTTTAATTATTGACGAATTGATCGTCTTCAGAGGTATTTATAACATTATCTCATCTGAAAATTCTGTAATGAAACCAACAAACAATGAGCACATGCACTAGTGCGTCATTACGAAATTGACAGCCCATCCAAATTATACATAGTCATATTAATATTTAATGGATAATAGATAAACGGTTCATCTGAGATATACAGGGTTGGCATTATATTATTATATATATGACGTACAGAATTGCATTTCAACACGGAAAGTGCAAATATTCTGCAAAATGATAAAGCTCTTGTTGATAGAAACAAGCGCGCAAAAATGGGTAGAAAAGCCGCTTCAATGCTAGTTGGATAATTGCCAAAGTTTACAACAGACCTGCTGAGGGTGTCAGAGAAGAAAAAAGTGGACCTTCCAGCAGGACATTGCAAGCGCAACCAACACATAAGCAACTGAGGCCTGTCCGAGCTAGTTTTTCCAGGCAGAAAAGGTGATGCATCATTTAATACTTAGTTGAAGAGGACCACAATAAACTGTGTGGACAAACCTGGAGACTTATCGGTAATTATTCATCATATTCTTCATCGATAATGATTCAATTGTCCTGATCTACACCGATTAATTATGGAATGACATATTCTTGAAATAATCGTGCGAATCGCTTAGCCAAAGACTGTGCCGTAGCACATAAAAAAAAATTCGATTATCGTGAAAGAGGAATGGACGTAGCATATCTCGTGACTGTGTACCTGCAAATGTCGAAACAAGAAATGAATTTTTCCTGTTTGATTACATGTACCAACATGTCATTCAGCAAGAAAATTAATTATAAGCTTTGAAACGCTTCTAATTCAAATAACATGAACTCTTTCCGCTAGAAAGGTCAACATAACAAACCTTCCACTTCCGATTCTCCTCTAATTTCATTCAATTTTGTATGAAAATGGAAAAAGCAATCATAACAAATTTATCGCCAGAAAACAACTTCCGACGAGAGAATGACAGCCTTCGGCGTACATTGGAGGACTTATAGATATATGCATCATTACTGCGGCATGTTTCAACTGGAAACTCGCATGGTACAGCCGTTGGTCTAACCTTAGATTGAAAAAGTTCCGAATAACGTGAAATTCAATACCTACTGTTGAAATGAAAAAGAAAATGAAAGTTCGAAACTATTCATTGGATTGGAATGAAATTTTGCATATAGATGAAGAATAATGTATTCAAATTACGTGCGAAATTTTGTCCAGATCAAACCACCTTGATCATAGATACACCAGAAAATTCTATCAAATTATTGAAAAAAAAATCTCCTGAAGCACTGATGTGAATCTGGAGTTTCGCCTTCGTTTGAAAATTGTTTTGACAGCTGTCAAAAATTTTTCGAATTTGTTTCTAGAACTGGAAGATGCGAATCTACCTACAAGGTGGATGAACGAGCGCTCAAAAGCTCCTGACTTCACGGCAGTGCTTTTCTAAATATTTTATTGTTATTCTTTGGTTTCAAATTTCATTTTGGAGTTACGAATCACGCTGTATATCGGAACTCAAAGTTATTTTTATTATGTCGAAGATTTTTTCAACGAAAGAGTTTGCAGTATAACATCTCAGAGAAGACTCGAGCTGAAAATCAGAATGTTAAGAAAAGAGAATCGTGAAAAGATGTTTTTTTCTCATTACAGAATATTGTTTATTATATTCAAAATTGAAAGAATATTCCATAAATTCACAGATTTATCAAAGAAGAATTGGTTTCTGTGTGAATATCATGGGAAAAAATAAGTTCGAAAGATTCAGTTACTTTCCATCTGTGCTCTCTACTAGGCCAAGAAAATAAACATTCGAAGTGAAAATAAATCCCGGAAAAAATGTTATGACTGGAATGTATTCAGTTGGGGTCCAGCACTCCTCGAGTTTTCCCCCTCCCGCCGAGAACGGCTAGACAGGGAGAAAAAGGGGGTGTTCTTGCGGTTTTTTGCTGATATCTCCTGAATTTACTTACTCTTCAGAAAAACTACCGGTATGAAAATTGTAGAGCATTCAATTTTGCGTCGAATGGGACTAAGCGCAGATTTTTAGAAGGACTCGTTACAGAACTACAGAAGTAGGCCAATAAAATCACACACAAAAAACAGTAATATGGAAAATGAATCCAGACAAGAATTTTATGAATGGAATGTCTGCAGTTAGAATCCAGCATGAGCCCCACAAGTTTTCATCCTCTACTCTGCCGAGTATGGCATCTTCTTTCTTCGTCATTTTGTTTATGATATTGCCTATAAAAACCCATCAATTTGAAAAGTTGTCGCAATAAAATTATAGAGTAATAAATCCTTCGTAGAATGAAACCAACACACTTTTTTTGCACCACCCTGTCTGTTGATGTCTGCCAGCATTTGCTGGGCGTTATGATCAATGGTCAATTTCAATTTCGGTTGAAGTTTTTGAAGGTTTCTCGATCTCAAACCCTCTTTTATTGCATTCTACTCTGTCCAGCGATAGCACTAAATTAGCGCACGTATTAAAATATAATAAATGATATTTACATAACCACATATTTCATAAATATTAGAACTAGATAAATTGGCCCTTTGCAAATATTTATATGAAAATAAACAAACTAATTATGAAGATAATTATAAAGATAAGTTAATTATAAAGATTAATTATAAATATATAAATATCCCAGGGCATGTTCAAAACAATGAATACTAAACAGTTATTTGCTACAGTGGCGGCTGGTGGACATTTATCGTGGGTCGGCAGATATATATATACATATATATAAACCGCGGAACCCTATCCGAACACACATATAAAAAAATATATACATATATAAGTATAATGGTGAAAAAAATGGCATGTTTTTCAAAAGAAGCCTATTCTCGTATGATAAATTTTCAATCGCATCAATCAAAAATTTCACTTTGTCGGAGTTTCACAAGAAGCAACATATTCTCTAACCGGATTTATCGCCATTTTGCTCACGTAAAAATCACTTACCCTTTATGAGCCAAACAAACGGAAAAACTTAACGGTTTATCAATAACAAAAAATATTGCGACTCATTTAAGGGCGAGAAACCAACACAAATTTCGAAACTCGGCTCTCGAGCCCTAAACGATAGGGAGCAGAACGAGGTTTTCCGAACCATCCTCGTGAATCGAGATACAGCGGTACCGGGTCGGCAAATTGACGACTGCCGTACCCAGGATATATAGGGCCAACAATATGAGTTTAATTTTGGTCGCTCAACTTTTTTTTTCCTTCAAAAAATGTATGAAACTTGTCGGAAATTTATAAGTATTACATATATGTGCAGCATGCACGTCTATGAAAAATATTAAATACGACAAATATTCATTTTAAGCAACAATAATCTCTTGTAATTATTATGTCATTTGTTATGTGAAACAGAAAATATCGGATATTCGATAAAAATAAACCTTAATATTCATCATTTTCTGAATAAAATTCCAACAGGAATAATTCAACTTTGAACTAATTCGATTCATTATTATTAACGCTTCGTCGAAAGATATCTAGATAGGGTCGGCAATATGAGCAAAGATGTACCTCATCGAACGACGTTCTTCGTGTATTCGAGATGGGCCTATTTTGTCTACGGACCGAGTATACGATGCGGGATTGGACTTTGAAGAGCGTGATATTTTCAAGAAGTTGCACAGGTATCACGTACCTGATTTTTTTTAATTTTTATAAAATGGATTGGGACTATTGGGAGTCATGTATATAGCGGTAATTTGACAAAAGTGAAAATTTGCATTTTTGCTGATCGAGATTCTTAGGGTCGGCAGTGCCGACCCTGCCGTCCCTGACGAGCCGCCACTGATTTGCTATGTGTATAGTCAGGGAGACATGAAACCTGCTTGCTCTCCATAGTAACACGGAAAAGCAATCAACAGATTACAGGTGAAAAGTGATCCAGTTTCAATATAATGTAGCTTCACAACGGGCGGTCCGCAGAATTCAATTCTCTACAACTTTAATCTACCACTTGTTGAGTTTATGTGTTATTGAAGGCGATAGTAGTAGAGTTCCTTCATACTGATTCAACTGATGGATTTTAAAGAGTGGGGTGAGATGGCCACCGTTTGACAAAGTATGCGCCTGCAAGTTTTTTTTAATATTTAGGATTATATTTATATAAACTGCTCAAGTATCATCCAAACAGATAGGTAAATAAATAGGGTGATTGAAGTGAAAGCGATTTTGCAATCAGAACACATTCATTCACTGAAAACCCGAAAGAATGCGCTCACTTCTATTAGCATGAGCTTTGCCATAAAGACGTTTTCGTAAGTTTATGTATATGTCGTTTTGCTTTGAATAATGCAAAATTCTTCTAAGTGTAGCATTAATTGAGTTACGCTGTGTATTACAAGAAAAACTAACGAAATGGAAAAAAAATTGATATTAGTTCCCCGTATAAACCGCATTCAATTGCTCTAGAAGTAGTAGTTCGAGTAGTAAAGAAGATTCGTTTAGTAAAAAATTACGAAAAGCACTGCCGTGAAGGCAGGAACTTTTGAGCGCTCGTACATGCACCTTGTAGGTAGATTCGCAGTTTCCAGTTTTAGAAATCAATTGAAGGAATTTTCGACAGCTGTCAAAAAAATTCTAAAACTCCAGACTTCATGTCAGTGCTTCAGCTGATAAATTTTTTTTTCGATAATTCGCTAGAATTTTCTACGGTATCTATGGTCTTGGTGATGCGATCTGGACAAAATTTCGCACGTAGTTTGAATACATTATTCCTCACCTAGGTACATAATTTCATTCCAATCCGATCAGTAGTTCCAAAACTATCAGGAAAATAATATTTTTAACGGCCATATTTACGGAACCCCTAGTCTAATTCTACTCAATGATAAACGTGAACGCGACATTTCAGATCCACACCTATCCTGAAAATTTCAAATCCCTAGGCCTTTCCGTTCGAAAGTTATGATTTTCTATGATTTCTATGGTTCTGGTCATGTGATCTGGAGAAATCTAGCTTGAATATATCATTCTCCATTTAAATACAAAATTTCGTGACGATCGAATCTGTAGTTTTGAAATTATCAAGAAAACTAAATTTCAAACGACCATATTTACGGAACCCCTAAAATAATGTTGCTCATAGATGAACGTGATCACGACATTCGAGATCCACACCTATCCTGAAAATTTCAAGTCCCTAGGCGTTTCCGTTCGAAAGTTACAATTTTCTATGGTTTCTATGGTTCTGGTCATGCGATCTGGACAAAATTTCACATGTAGCTTGAAAACCTCATTTCCCATTTGAGTGCAAAATTTCATCTCGATCAAATCTGTAGCTTTCAAGTAATCAAGGAAACAAAACTTTGAACGACCATATTTACGGAACCCCTGCTGGAATTCGGCCCATTAACGAACTTGACCGAGGCATTCGGGAACTGAACCCACTCTAAAAATTTCAAGTCTCTAGGTTGTTCCGTTCGAGAGTTATCATGCTTACGGACGGCCGGACGGACAGACTCAAATTTTCCGACGGATTCGTCATCAGTGAGTTGAACTCTATCGTTTGAGACTATTTTCGGCTCAAAATTCGAAAAATACAGACATCGTGACGAAATGATATAGCCCTCGTGTGCCTTCTAGGACATTCCGTTCGAGAGTTATCGTGTATACGGCCGGCCGGCCGGCCGGACGGACGGACAGACTCGAATTTTTCGACGGATTCGTCATCAGTGAGTCGAACATAGTCGATTGAGACCATTTTCGGCTCAAAATTCGAAAAATACAGACATCGTGACGAAATGATGTAGCCCTCGTGTAAGTTGTACGAGCGCACAAAAAGGCAGACAATTTTGAAGATTGGGAAACGTATATCAAAGATGTTGTTACTTTGCAGCAAGCACTTCCTGCATGATGATTTTTTTATCGTAAGTTCAATAATTTTCAATTATATAGTGGTCATTTGCTATCACATTCACGTTCACCCACATAATCAAAAATGTCCGAAAAATCTCGACTTTCACAGGCATTATTATCCATTCCGCAATCTTATAAAAAAATATTTGATTTACTTGTTATGAAAGACAGAAATGACAGAATAATTATGACCATCATTCGGCCCGACATCTTCTGATTTTCAGCGCCATATATTGTATATATATTGTTAATTTTTTTTCAGCGGTACATGATTTTTCCCTATAGTTTTAGCTTTGTGAGAAACCTTCTTTGTGACTTTTCTCCCCTCAACCTTTTTTTTTCATATCACTCCTTTAGAGATTGGATATGGAATGAACAATATTTCTTTGGATGGCATTTACTTAGATGTCATTGTTATCGGTTACATAAGATCGGTTAGATCCTATCTAAATTGTCACCTCATTATTTTGCGTATACAAATTGAATTTCATCCCGATCGTATCTGTTGTAACAGAAATATTGGGAATTTTTTATTCTATAATTCGTTGGAATTTAAAACGGTTCTGGTTATGCGATCTGAAATTTTTTTTACATGTAGCTTGAATGTATCATTCTCCATTAAAATACAGTATTTCGTCACGATCGAATCCGTAATTTTAAAGTTATCCAAAAAACAAAATTTCAAACGACCATATTTCTGGAACTCCTGGTCGAATTTTGCCCAATAACGAACCTACTCTGAAAATTTCAGGTCCTTCGGCGTTTCCATTCGAAAGTTATAATTTTCTAAGATTCTGGTCATGCGATCTGAACAAAATTTTGCATATAACTTGAAAATTTCATTCTCCATCTGAATGCAAAATTTCATTTGCATCGAATCATATATATATATTTCGAACGGCCATATTTACGGAACCCCTGGTCGAATTTTGCCCAATAACGAAATCAACCGCAGCATTCGAGATTCGAACCTACTCTGAAAATTTCAGGTCCCTAGGCGTTTCTGTTCGAAAGTTATGATTTTCTATGGTTCTGGAAATGCGATCTGGACAAAACTTTGCATGTTACCTGAAATTTTCATTCTCCATCTGAATGCAAAATTTCATTTCGATCAACTATGTAGTTTCGGAGTAATCAGGAAAACAAAATTTCGAACGGCCATATTTACGGAACCCCTTGTCGAATTTTGCCCAATTACGAACTCAACTGCAGCATTCGAGATTCAAACCTACTCTGGAAATTTCAAGTCGCTAGGCCTCTCCATTCGGAAGTTATAATTTTTTATTGTTCTGGTCATGCGATCTGGATAAAATTTTGCGTGTAACTTGAAAATTTCAATCTTCATCTGAATGTGAAATTTCATTCTGATCCAATCAGTAGTTTCAAAGTAATGAGGAAGACAACATTTCGAACGGCCATATTTACGGAACCCTTGGGCGAATATTGCCCGATAACGAATTTAACCGCGGCATTATAAATTCAAACCTATTCTGAAAGTTTCAAGTCCCTAGGCTTTTCCGTTCGAAAGTTATAATTTTCTATGGTTTCTACGCTTTTGGTCATGCGATCTGGACAAAATTTTGCATGTTACTTTAAAATTGCATTCTCAATCTGAATGCAACATTTCATTCCGGTCGAATGAGTAGTTCCGAAGTAATCAGAAAAACAAAATTTCGAACGGCCATATTGACGGAACCCCTGGTCGAATTTTGCCCAATAACGAACTTAACCACGGTATTCGAGATTCGAACCTACTCTGAAAATTTTAAGTTTGGCCATTCCGTTCGAGAGTTATCGTGTATACGGCCGGCCGGCCGGACGGACAGACTCGAATTTTTCGACGAATTTGTCATCAGTGAGTCGAACCTTGTCGTTTGAGACCATTTTCGGCTCAAAATTCGAAAAATACAGACATCGTGACGAAATGATATAGCCCTCGTGTAAGTAGTACGAGCGCTCAAAAATATAGTGTGAACGGCAATATTTACGGAACACCTAGTCTAATTTGGCTCATTGATAAAAAGGATCGCGAAATTCGCGATCCGAACCTATCCTGAAAATTTCAAGTCACTAGGCCTTTTTGTTCGAAAGTTATGATTTTCTATGGTTTCTATGATTCTGATCATACGATCTGGAAGAAATGTAGCTCGAATATATAATTCTCAATTTAAATTCAAACTTTCGTCGAGATCGAATCCATAATTTTGAAATGATCAAGAAAACTGAATTTCAAACGGCCATATTCATGGAACCCCTAGTCTTATTTTGCTCATTGATACACGTGAACGCTACATTTACGATCCACACCTATCCTGAAAATTTCAAGTCTCTAGGCCTTTCCATTACAAAGTTATAATTTTCTATGGTTTCTATGGTTCTGGTCATGCGAGCTGAACAAAATTCTGCATGTAGCTTGAGTACGTAATTATCCATCTGAGTGCAAAATTTCACCTCGATCGAATCAGTAGTTTCGGAGTAATCAGAAAAACAAAATTTCGAGCGGCCATATTCACGGAACCCCTTGACGAATTTTGCCCAATAACGAACCTAACCGCGGCATTTGAGATTCGAACCTACCCTGAAAATTTCAAGTTTCTAGGACATTCCGTTCGAGAGTTATCGTGTATACGGCCGGCCGGCCGGCCGGACGGACAGACTCGAATTTTTCGACGGATTCGTCATCAGTGAGTCGAACATAGTCGATTGAGACCATTTTCGGCTCAAAATTCGAAAAATACAGACATCGTGACGAAATGATATAGCCCTCGTGTAAGTTGTACGAGCGCTCAAAAAGACTTCAAATTCCGTGAAAGACATGCTAGGGTTGAGAACTAATTTTGAGGTTAACTTTACCGATGTGATCTAAGTGAAATAAGAAATTCCGCGATTAGATTAATCACTTACAATTACTTTCGAGTTGTGGAAGGGGAAATTGATTGAAAACGAAAGAACGATCGCTTAAACTGATCTATGTGATTGAACTGACATAGATCACTTCGCTCAGTACGAAAGAACATAACTTATATAAACAAACTTTCGAAAAAAAGACGATTTGGCTGTAATGTCCAAAATTGATCAAATTTTGACATACTGTAGCTCGGTAACAGGTGGTCATAAAATTCCGAGGTTTATCCTGTTCGACGCAGAATTTCTGCTCTACAACTTTTATTCCTAACGTTTTTATGGAAAACTGGTTAGCTGAGGATGCATAAGCGAAGAACCGCACACTCTCTTTTGATTCACATTACCTCCCGCTGTACTCGAGGGGGAAAATTTCGAGGGATCCAGGCTGTATTCTATCCGAAAATAGTCAGTCATACAATTTTTGCCTGGATTCATTTCTAATATCTCCAATTTTTTGTGTCGATTTTTCTTGGTCTTTGCAGTGTTTGACAATGTTTTGAATTTCAAAATTGAATATTTCATCGAAAATCTTGTATCTTTTGAGGAAAGCTTTGTGAAAAATTGATTGATTCGGTATGTGAAAACTGAGAGTTCAGGAGGATTGAGAGTTGAAATTTCCAGAGCAAAGAATTCCGGAGTTTTATTATTCAACGAAATATTTGACAATATAAGAGAAGTGTACAAAATAAACAATGGTCGAAGAGTGAATTAAGGGAAAGAGTTCATTCAGAAGAAGTTAGTTAAATCAACCACTCAGAACTTACCAAAAAGTAACAAAGAAAAGTTTCAAATTTGCCCTACTAACAATGACTTCCTAATATTTATTCATCAACACCCAGCTATTGCGACGTTGAATAAGTAGGTATTATTGCTTGGTAATACATGATGGTGTTGAATTGTATCTTATCCAATTATGGAGTGAAATATTGAGGGAGGTTGTGTTATACAGGGTGTCTACTTTTAAAGGGGCCAATATTCAGGGGGGGATCATACATAAAATTCGCAACAAAAAATGTCATATAACACATGGTCGAAATGTTGACGGTTATTCTTCAATTTAACATTTTTTGATTTCACGAAATATTTTTAGTTTTTCCATCAAATCAATTATACTTCAGTTATCCTCAGAGCCTTTTCACATTTGACCACATATTTAGAAACAGCATTAAATTTCCTACAAGATAAGAATTTCTGTCTGCCAAAAAAAAATCTTATTGCGGGCGTAGTAAGGAGATAAATGTCACGATTCTGAAGTGAACAAAACCAGTCATATTTTTCCAATGGTTTTATCGATGAAAAATCATCAATTATGGACATGTTTTCTTTTCAGCAAAAACTACCCCATTTAGTGCTTCCAAATGACATATCAACTTTTGTGCTTGCTGCTTGTCTTCTGCCCTAATATCATAGCTAACAAGATAACAACGAATAAGTCGTAATATTCCAAACCTAAATTTGCTCTATTTTGAAGCTCTTTATGATTGAATATTGAAGTTATTTACATGGAAATCATAAATTTATCTGTCGAATCAAAATAATTTGAAGGAATAAACTAAATATCAATAATACAGATTCTATGAAAATATGTGAGAAGGCAGTCTAATACTACTTATAACAAACGTTCGAAAAGTCCACTGCCTTATTATACAAACCTACGAAGTTCACAACGTTTCTGACGCATTTCTGCACAACATAAATTTATTCTTCCGATCAGATCCTATCGAGTATGAACGCGAATTTGATATACTTTTTCTTTCAAGGTATTCTCGACATAAAAATCCAAAGGGCTATGGTCGTTGCACCTTGGTGGCAATCTTACCAGACCGTACCTTACAATCCATTGCACTCCAAAATATTGATTCATTAAGTCCCGTACATTCGGTTATTATGAGCTAGGCAGCCATCCATTTGGAACCAAACATTTTGTCTGTTACCAAAGAGCATTTCATCCAATATATCCGTTAAGCTGCTTTGGAATGATGTCATGAATTCTTCAGCGTTGAGCCGATCGGGAAGTATTACTGGTCAGAAAAGTTTAGCTCTCATGACTCCTAAAGCCGGAATTTGCGGGACACAATGAATGAATATTTAGTGGTGACAATGGATTGGGAGGTACGACCCGGTAAGATGGCCACCAAGCAGCCCCGACCTCACGACTTTGGATTGTTATGCCTGGAACACCTTGAAAAAGAAAAAGAATAAATTTGTGTTGTGCAGAAATGCGCCAGAAACGTTGTGAACTTCGAAGGTTTGTAGATTCAGTGCGAGAACGATGTGTGAAAGATATTGAAAAAGGAGGCGGACAATTAGAACAACTGTTATAAGTATTAGTAGTCGTCTTTCTTCACATGTTTTCATGAAATTTGCGTTATTGAAATTTAGTTTATTCCTTCAAATTATTTTGATTCGACAGATAAATTCATGATTTCCATGCAAAAAACCACAATATTCAATCATAAAGAGCTTCAAAATAGAACAAATTTAGGTTTGGAATATTTCGACTTATTCGTTGTTATCTTGGTAGCCATGATATTAGGGCAGAAGACAAGCAGCAAGCACAAAAGTTGATATGTCATTCGAAAGCACACTAAATGAGGTAGTTTTTGCTGAAAAAAAAACATGTCCATAATTGATGATTTTTCATCTATAAAACCATTGGAAAAATATGACTGGTTTTGTTAACTTCAGAATCGTGACATTTATCTCCTTACCACGCCCGCAATAAGAATTTTTTTTGGCAGACAGAAATTCTTATCTTGTAGAAAATTTAATGTTGTTTCCAAATATGTGGTCAAATCTGATGAGGCTCAAAGGACAACTGAAGTATAATTGAGTTTATAGAAAAACTCGAAATATTTCGTGAAATCAAGAAATGTTGAATTGAAGAAAAGCCGTCAACATTTCGACCATGTGTTATATGACATTTTTTGTTGCAAATCTCATGTTTGATCTTCCCTCGAAGTTTGGCCCTTTCAAAAGTAGACACCCTGTATATACCTATTATGAATTAATGTCTTAGCTTATATCATGAACATATAAGGAAACATAGAATGTATACCCATATGATAATAGTTGAATCCTATTTGGAAGGTCCATAGACGTCGTTTTTATTGAATGATCTATATTGTATTCATTATATCGTTCAAATTAGGTGTGTAGTGCTTGCGGATCTAATGAGCTATTATTGAATTTTACTCGTCTATGATCGAATGCAGTTCGATTTCAGAACAGATCCATTGCTTTCAACATCACTTTTTCGAATGTTATCCTGAGGGGAACGCGCAAAGGATGAGGAAAGGATAAATGAAGGTCTATTCCCCAGGCTGTCGTTAACATTTGCTGTGTGGCGTCATCAGGTGCCATAAAAGACCACTACCGACAAAATTACAGTCTAAAAACTGTGAACGACTCACCCTAAGTAAGCAAGTTACAAATGAAAACATAAATTACTTCACAGACTTTTCACCCTACGGTTTCAGGTGTTAAGTTCTTATTTATGCTGGATATCAATTTCAACGAAGTAATTCGGAATATACTGTATTGGAAATTGTGAGCGGTTTAAGTTTTACGATTGATGCAGCAGGCAAGAGCACTCTTGGCCTGTGGTGCGAGTTGTTTCATCCAAACTGAAGATTGAGTTGTGGAAACTGCCTTGATAATATATTATATTAATCGACTTCAGCGAAAAGTTCAACTTTCTGATGTGGGGGTAATGATCGCAATGACGAGATTATGTGGACAATGTTTCGAAACATATTGAAGTTTGACCAATGAGAAAAATAATATTCCTAGGAATAGGGAATTTTAAGATAATAAGTTCAGTATCAGGGAAGGGAGGGTGAATATTCAATGAGAAACATTTTTGCAGATGGATTATCGCTTCCATAGAACATATCGACATGACGATTTGGTCGAGTGCCATCAGCAATACGAATTCGAAAAAATCCAACAAAGTATTTTTCAAAAACAGCAATTATTCCTCAAACGTTATCAATCACAAACTAAAAAGAAATCGAGAAAAGCCCTGACGTGAAATCAGGAGCTCTTGCGCGGTTGTTACAGTGTACCAACCCGATCTTTAGTGTTCATTGTTGATGTCAGAAGTAGTGTCATTCAATTTTAATCAACTCCATAAAATAAAATCATCGAATTATTATGAATTATCCAGAAAAACTCGATTTGGTTACCACGTGAAATTGCTGTCTGAATTGTGTATGGAGACACAAAGGTTCAGCAGGATATGGCGAATAGTTTCTGAGATACCGAAGTTTTGGAAAAGAATTCTATCTTCTAGAGACAGGATTTCCTCGAAAGTTTCCATAAACCTTCTTGTCGTTATTGGGAAAAGAAATCGCTATGCTTATGGATTATGGACACTTAGGCGGATTGCCTAATGCCGGATGCACATAACCGACGCATTCAGACCTCGAACGTACCCTGACAATTCTAAAGTTCTCGTGTTTACGGCCGAATGGAAAACCTGCCGGTCAGAATTGAGTTTGGCTACGCATTTCATTTGTGATTCCAACCCAATCATTTGAGAACGTTTTCGGCTCATAATTCGAAGATTGCAGACATTTCAGACGCTCTTGTTCATAGAAACAAGGGCGCAATAGGAGTCATTGAAAATTTCGTCATATATGCAGAATTCGATCCGGAAATTATATGGCGGGAAATAAATATAATCGTGTATGAAATTGTGGCGGCATTCGGCACGTTCAGATACTGGCGTTATCGGCTACGCCCCACACCGCGTTGTCTACCACGGTTCTCTGCGTAGGGTGAACTCGACCTGCTGCGGGTACCACTTTCCTTGTGAAGGTGTCTAAAGCAACAGCTTTTGGATCAGCCCCACTGATAGCAACTGTGGGACGAAACACATATCCGTTTCCCCATCGGGGCGTTTCAATAATGCGAGAACACTCTGCTAAAGTGATGACCCCTGACCCCTGGATCTACAGCTAGCCACCCGCGACTTGAAGTGACTCATTGCTAGACGCTAACCGACGGTATACCGCGTCAGAAATCTGCTCTAGGGTGTACGCGCTGTCTAAGCCTTCGCCACATCGTTAATAACATCCCCTTCGAGGTCATTGAATGGGTAGTCATGTGGCGGCTCTCCGCACGACTGAAATATAGCATTGTCCGCTCCGTCACACCACCCTGTCTCTCGCCGTTCTCTGCGCAAGGTGAACTCAAATTGCGGCGAGTACCTCTTTCGTCGTGAAGGTGCCTTGAGCAACAGTTGCTGCATCAGTCATCAGTCCCACTGTTAGTCCACCAGCAACTGTGGGACGAAACACATCACCTCATCTATATTGCAAGAGCACCTCGCTAAAATAAGTTTTAGTTTGAGACCTTCAATAGACTAATAGTATCACCTCAACAAAAATATAATAAGCACTGCTGCGAGGTCAGGAGCTTTTGAGTACGTTCATGCACCTTGTAGATAGATTCCCATTTTCCAGATTTAGAAATTTTTGACAGCTGTCAGTGCTGAGTAACCAATTTTGTTTTCGATAATTCACTAGATATTTCTACGGTAACTACAGTTTTGATGATGCGATCTGGACAAAATGTCGCTCGTAGTTTGAATACATTATTCTTCATCTATGTGGAAATGTCATTCTTATCCGATGAGAAGTTTCTAAATTATCAGAAAAAAAATTTTTTGAACGGCTATATTCACGGAACCCCTGGTCTCATTTTGCTCAATGATATACGTGACCGCCACATTCAAAATCCACACCTATCCTGAAAATTTCGAAACCATGGACCATTCCGAAAGTAATAATTTTCTATGGTTTTTATGCTTCTGGTCATGCGATCTGGACAAAATGTAGGTTTCATTTATCATTCTCCATCAAAATACAGAATTTCTTCACGATCGAATTCGTAGTTTTGAAATTAAATTTCAAACAACCTAGTCTAATTTTGCTCATTGATAAACGTGACCGAGCCCCTAGGCCTTACAGTTCGAATGTTATATTTTCTATATGATCTGTACAAAATTTTGTGGTTTTGTAGCTCGAACACGTCATTTTTTGTTTGAATGCAAAATTTCACCTCAATCGAATCAGTAGTTTCGTAGCAATCAGGAGAACATAATTTCGAACGGCCATATTTACGGAACCCCTGGTCGAATTTTTCCCAATAACGAACTCATCCGCGGAATTTGAGATTCGAACTCAGCCTGAAAATTTCAAGTTTCTAGGTGGTTTCGTTCGAGAGTTATCGTGTATACGGACGGACTAAAATCTTGCCAAAAATCTGAGGGTCGCGGATATTCGTTCGTCAACTGAAATTGCATGCTTTAAACGAGTTTTATTTTTCTTAATTAATGGTTGTACTCTATCTTACAAGTCGTAAATGTCTTAGAATCAATTCTCAAGAATCCACTGCACTGAAGAGCTTTCAATAGATACATCAGCAATGTATGTCGTCAAGAATCCGAAAATATTTCATAGCATAATATTTGTTGGGAAAAGTGTCGGGATTCAGGCTAGTTCTAATGTATCCAGGCGACCCTTAGCTTTGAATAAATCGAGTGTGCTAAAACTCAGTCGATTGACATGAGACGAAAGGTACAAAGACTAAGACAATAGCCAGCTAAATTTGCGCAAGATAAGTCCCAAGATATAGAGTCGCTCGCTTCTATTTAGTATTGTGGCCCTTAATTCTTGTAGATGCAATTCAGTACCTTCAATTATCCTGTATTTTAAAGACATAAATGAGGCAAAATAGTATGTACTGTCGCTATAAATACTGTGTTATAAAAGTGTTTAGAATTGAAGCGACCATAATTAATGCATTTGAATACAAAGGGCTGAGAAGACGACCTAAAATGCAAAAATATAAATCGTGGAATAATTGAATGAGTATAAAACTCTAAAAATAAGCATTTATAGACTTACACACAACTTCCATTCTAGCCTCACTCTGAGCTGAAGCGAAAGAGGGCTTTTCCGCTGACACTTCGCATCTGAAGAGGCCGCTCGTCTTCCAGCCAACAGACTGAAGGGTCACTTTCGTGCTGTCCGATTCCGAGAGCTGAAATCAAGTTGAACACAGGTTGTATAATTTCTGATTCATTAAGGTTTCGGGTATTCAAGTGTAAATGTACGAACGCTTTCATCAGATAATTCCCACAGAAAATTGAATGCGAAAAATTCCGAATTCCATTCGGTTGAATAACAAAAACTCAGGATTATGAACCATTATCGAATCATAATGCAACTAAAATTTTTAATTCTCCAGCAACGTCGACGAATCTGTTTGCTGTTAGGGGTGGTCAAATAATGACATGGTCCGTTACAACTCCAAATGGAAAAAACGAGTTTCCAGAAAGTATTCAATATATATATATAGAAGCAGAAAAAAAAAGTGGTAGATTTTACTCTGGGATAAAGAAATAATTTGAACAAGTATTTTCCAGAATTGTGAATTGTGCTGAATTTATTTTGGCCACATTGAAACCGTGACGTGGGGAGTAAACTAATCCTGCATTTATAAAAATAATTAACCCAACTCCTAAAAATTGATGAAGTTCGAATTACCAATGCTACTTGGTTTTCCTTATGTATTAGTTAGATTAATTTTCGGAATAATTCGAGCATTGGTACTAGGTAGGTACCTATGTCTAGCAGTTGTGTCCAAGTAATTATGATCAGAGGTGTAAGAGTTACTCAATATTGATGTATTTTTCATTTATTCTTGTAGAATGGATTTTATCTAGTGTGTATCTATTTATATATTTCGATTTCATTATATTGAATGCATCAGGTTACTATGGAAAGATATTTATTTCTATATTACTCAAAAAAGTTTCCGTTTTGTTATTTGAAGAATTTTCAAGGAGTTGAGGACAAAGCTAACGAAATCTACTACATTTGGAAAATTTGTGTGTAGAATATCGTTATTTACCTAATATAATGTTGAGAATTTAACGTTAATAATTTTTTCCGCTGATGCTGATTATTCAGGTTCGTAGCAACCAGGAAACCTCGAAGCGATCAGAAAAAATATCATGTCTGGAATACGAAATTCAGTATGCAATCGCAGTCATGAAAGACATACAGAATACATAAAACGTGTCGCTGCTCTGAATAAAAAACTCTACGTGGTCTTTTTATCTGCGCCTTAAATCTTTTCATGTACTGAAAATCAGATATGTATAAGATGAATTGAGAAGAAGCGCGTTATTTTCGATAATTCATTTCAAATTCCATAAATGATATTTTTCAGAACCACACTATTTGTGCATTTAATAAAGAATTATCATTGGATTTTTGACTCTGGAAAGGATAACAAATAACATATTTTTTAACGGTGAAAGCACGAGGGCTTCATTCGTACCGAATGAATAGAAGGAGGCATATTCGTTAGAAAAATGTACATACAAATGTTAATTTTCGAGCAATATTACTAGGGTAAAATTCGACAGAAATGATCCCTGAAAATTAAGCTCGATTAGTATCTGGACGAAAGAAAAATAAGTATTTCAGAACAATATCAATTCTATTAACAAGGATGGTTATGCACACTAAATAATAATGAATTAAAAGGACTGGTAATTCAGTGCGGTATCGGGGGATTTAAATCGATAATCTGAATCAGCAGTCCTCTTCAATCGATATTATTTATAATTTTTGCACGCTTCTTTCCTAAGAGCAAGAGCGTTATCATTTCGTTCAAATTCCGACCGGCTGGACTTCCAATAACGTTTGAAGTCTAAATTCGCCGGTCAAATTCGGAAATTAAAGAAATGCTCCAGATGCCGCCATTTGAATTTTTTTTCAACTATTCGGAAATGGCCTATTCGATCGGAAAGAAACTTCGTAGTTAGTTATGATATAATAAGAAATGAGGTTTCAAGTGCAATTTGGTAAGGATCGTATCACTGAAAGAATAAAAGAAAAAATATTTACATCATTTTTGGTATCTCAAGAACTATTCGCAATATTCTGCTGAAATTTTGTGTCTTCATTCATGTGGAATGAGTTATATAGATTTCATAGCAGCTCCACGTGAAAATAAATTTGAGTTTTTCAGTTTTGTGATCAATTAAAATGTGTTGATATATTTGAAATATTCCGAAGAATTCAGCGATTTCATCTATTGAAGTGTCGATGACATTTTTTGTTACTTTGTTTTCGATGAGATTCCATTTCAATAGAAAACACACAATCTTCAGTGATAACTGAAAAACACGTCTTTTGTGAAGTAGCCATCGGTGAGAACTCATGAGAGCAGGTCTTGGAATTCAAACAGCTTGGTTCGCTAATATTTAGTAGCAGTGGAAATTTAGAGAGAAGAATAGACCTTCGTGAGAATAGTTCTCTCGTGGTCACCTGCACGTCGAGCTGAAAGGAAAATTCAAGAATCAAACTGCTTATGAAAAAATTACGAAAAGAACTGCCGTGAAGGCAGGAGCTTTTGAGCGCTCGTACATGCACCTTGTTGGTAGATTCACATTCTCCAGTTTTAGAAACCAATTGGAAAGATTTTGACAGCTGTCAAAGAAAATTTCAAACGCGAAAATTCAGACTTCACGTCAGTGCTTTGGTGACCATTTTTTTTCGATCATTCGCTAGAATTTTCTACGGTATTAATGGTCTTGGTAATGCGATCAGGACAAAATTTCTCACGTAGTTTGAATACATTATTCTTCATATGTGTGCGAAATTTCATTTCAATCCAAAAGGTATTTTCGAAATTATCAGGAAAAATATAGTTTGAACAGCTATATTTACGGAATCCCTAGTCTAATTTTGCTCATTGATGAAAAAGATCGGCGAAATTCGCGATCCGAACCTAACCTGGAAATTTCAAGTCCCTAGGCCTTTCCGTTTGAGAGTTATGATTTTCTATGATTCTGATCGTGCGACCTGGAAAAAATGTAGCTCGAATATATCATTCTCAATTCAAATACAAAATTTCGTCACGATCAAATCTATAGTTTCGAAATTATCAAGAAAACCGAATTTCAAACGGCCATATTTACGGAACCCCTAGTCAAATTTTGCTAATTGGTGAACGGAACCACGAAATTAGCGGTCTGAACCAATCCTGAAAATTTCCGTTCGAAAGTTATTATTTTCTATGGTTTCTATAGTCCAAATCATGTGATCTGGAAAAAATGTAGCTCGAATATATCATTCTCAATTTAAATGCAAAATTTCGTCACGATCAAATCCATAGTTTTGAAATTATCAAGAACACTGAATTTAAAACGGCCATATTTACGGAACCCCTAGTCTAATTTTGCTCATTGATGAACGCGACCGCGACATTTGAGATCCACAGCTATCCTGAAAATTTCAAGTTCCTAGGCCTTTCCATTACAAAGTTATAATTTTCTATGGTTTCTATGGTTCTGGTCATGCGAGCTGGACAAAATTTTGCAAGTAGCTTGAGTACGTAATTCTCCATATGAGTTCAAAATTTCACCTTGATCGAATCAGTAGTTTCAATGTAATCAAAAAAACAAAATTTCGAGCGGCCATATTTACGGAAGCCCTGGGCGAATTTTGCCCAATAACGAACTCAACCGCGGCATTTGAGATTCGAACCTTCCCTGAAAATTTCAAGTTTCTAGGACATTCTGTTCGAAAGTTATCGTGTATACGGACGGACGGCCGGCCGGACGGACGGACAGACTCGAATTTTCCGACGGATTCGTCATCAGTGAGTCGAACATAGTCGATTGAGACCATTTTTGGCTCAAAATTCGAAAAATACAGACATCGTGACGAAATGATATAACCCTCGTGTAAGTAGTACGAGCGCTCAAAAAATGATGAAAAGCACTGCCGTGAAGTCAGGAGCTTTTGAGCGCTCATTCATGCATCTTGTGGGCAGATTTTCATTTTCCAGTTTTAGAAACCAATTGAAAAAGTTTCAAACTGAGGCGAAAATCCAGACTTCACGTCAGTGCTTTAGGTGACCAACTTTTTTTCAATAATTCGCTAGAATTTTCTACGGTATCTATCGTCTTGGTAATGCGATCTGGACAAAATTTACCACGTAGTTTGAATACATTATTCTTCATCTATGTGCGAAATTTCATTCCAATCCAATAGGAAGTTTCGCAATTATCAGGAAAAGGCTATATTTACAGAACCCCTAGTTTAATTTTGCTCATTGATGAACGCGACCGCACAATTCGCGATCCGAACCTATCCTGAAAATTTCAAGTCTCTTGGCCTTTCCATTACAAAGTTTTCTATGGTTTCTATGATTCTGATCATGCGATCTGGACAAAATGTAGCTCAAATATATCATTCTCAATTCAAGTACAAATTTTCGTCACGATCAAATACATAGTTTCGAAATTATCAAGAAAACTGAATTTCAAACGACCATGTTTACGGAACCCATAGTCAAATTTTGTTCATTGATGAACGTGATCGCAACATTCGAGATCTACACCTATCCTTAAAATTTTAAGTCTCTAGGCCTTTCCGTTCGAAAGTTATAATTTTCTATGGTTTCTATGGTTCTGGCCATGCGAGCTGGACAAAATTTTGCATGTAACTTGAACACGTTATTCTTCCGGGTACGGAGTGAAGTGCCAACCCGGCTCGTCTCCAGGTGGCGGATAGGAGGTGGCCTCTGACGATGATCTCTGGTGAGGAGGAGGTCTGCAGGGAAATAGGGGGGCTCTTTGTGCCTAGAAACTCAACTGGTAGCCCTCAATACCTTGCCGCGGACCGACTTCACCTGTCACAGCTTTAGTGTCGTGGCTAAGGAATTGCACCAGGTTAAACGATGCCAGATGGGGCATCGAGCATACCTCGAGACCATTCTGTTATACCAACGCCTCCTGGCTGTCCGTGGTCATGTCTCGCGGGCCAGTGAGGTGGGGGGGTCTTGGCTTGACCGCCCGGACCAAGAGGAAACAACCTCATCAAAAATTCTAAATCCAAGGCGGGAACCAGGCCGAAGGATGCGTGGTCAGATAGAAGACTGGCCTCTACTGGTCTCAACCTTGAAGCACCGGGGGGAACTCCTCTGTATAAACCCCTTACCTCGGCATGCATTTTTTTTTTTTTTTGTTTAGTCAGGGGGAATCCTCATGGACGAACTATCTCCGATAGATAGAACAGTGTGAGACTTCGTGTGAAGCACGACCTACTCTAACTAAACCTAACCTGCTGTTTTAGATTCCGGGCATTTATTTCCTATTAACCTTTTGACTCCTCTTGTTTGTCTATCACGATCTTTGTCGTGTGATAATTGTGTTACCTATGAATTTGAATTTCATAGGAGTCTCTTCTTCTGGATAATTTAAATTGAGATTACTCAATTTCTGTTACTACGTAGATGATCTCTGGGTCGTTTGTGATAGGTGGGTATCCTAACCACATCTTCTGCGAGGTTGTAGTCAACAAGTCTTCTTAGCTCATCATTTGGGTGTTGACTTGCTCTTTCAAATATCTTCTCGGCCTCCTTTTTCAGGAAATCTGTGACAGTTTCCCATTCTAAGTCTCTGTGGATTTGTTGGTTTCTTACGAACCACGGCATATTCATTGCTGCTCTGAGCAGTTTATTCTCTGTTGCTTGAATCTTCTTTATATGGCTATTGGCTGCATGGCCCCATGCCGCCGAGCCATATAAAAATGTGGAACGCTTCACGATTTTGCGTGTCATCCTTGCGCAGGGGCCATACTTATCTTCTCTGTATCGTTCCAATTTTAGTATATGTACCGCCGAAGCGGCATGAGGGGCTCTGCAGAGGTGGACCGATATGACCCTAGCTTCTCGTGGGACCAATTGTAGACCAGAAATCGATCTAACAAATCACCACAGGAACAGGGGCGGAGTTAACCTCCGCCTCCTCATCCGGGCACCTCGCAGGAGGGAGGGTCAAGCGAACAAAGAATCGGCTGCCGTTCGAGCTGCCCAAACTCCAGTCCTTTTCAAAATCCAGGACCTATCAGCTGCCCAAACTTGGACAACCGGGCGGCAGAGATGATCCACTGAGAAAAGGTCTCAGTGGAGCAGGAGTGCGAAAGTACCTGCGACTCCTCCATCAGGGGATACAACCGGAGGAGGCTAGGAAGCAGGTTCTTCAGCGCACAGAACCGAAGATCATCCCAAAGGGAAAAGGCTACGGCAAGGGAGGTCCGGAGCAGATCACACCTCCGACGTTGCCTCTGCCGAAAAAGCAGAAGACGGCCGCAGCTTAAACCGGGCAAGCCACTGGTTATGCAGCTGCCGTCAAAGCAAAAAAGGTGGCAATCAGCATTGGGATAGTCCCCAAAGAATACCCCAGGACCATTCTGGAAGTCGAGCAACTATCGACTCTCGAAGACGTTCTGGTGGAGGAGATGTGTAAGTACACAGAAAGAGGGATTCACTTCACTGGCGTTCATTTCCGTAATGGAATGATGCTGGTGGATTGTGGATCCAAGAAGGCGGCGGACTGGCTCACAAGTTCAGTACCGCAATTGAAATCTTGGGAAGGACCCCAGTTGGTAGCACTGAGTGGAGACGACATCCCAAGTCCTACCGTTATAACGGTCTTCTTCCCAAGAAGTCTCGGCATGGAACAGGAGAAGATCCTCCGACTTGTCGAGAGTCAGAATCTCGACCTCAATATTAGGACTTGAAAGGTGCTGCGCTTCAAAAAGGAAGGCTGAGGAAGTATCCTCACGATTGGGGTTAATCCCCAATCCGAGGAAGTCATAAGGACGGAGGGAGGCCAACTGAACTGAACAGCAATAGAATACACCAAGAAATCCCGTAAGGAAGATTGGGATATTGCTAGGAAAATATATTCAAGACAACGATTCGAATGGGCAATTAGTACCTTTCAGCCGTATGAATCACCAGGAGTGGATGGGGTGTTCCCTGTACTCCTGGAGAGGGGAGCGGAAGAGATTCTTCCCCATCTGATGAAGATCACAAGAAGCAGCTTAGCATTGGGTCAAATGCCTGACATATGGAGAAGGGCAAAAGTAATCTTCATTCCAAAAACAGGGAAGAAAGACGGGACTGATCCCCAAACTTTTAGACCCATTTGTCTTACCTCGTTTTTGCTGAGAACGACGGAGAAGGTAGTAGATAACTGCATAAGAACGGAGAATCTGGAGAAAACACCACTTCACAAATGACAGCATGCGTACAGGGCAGGACGCTCCACAGAGACTGCTCTGTATCAGCAGATTGAAGGCATCCAGAAGACGCTGAACAACAAAGAAATCGCACTGTGCGCTTTCCTAGACATATCTGGGGCCGCAACACGACACACGTTTCTGTCAGAGAGGCACTCGTAAAGCGAGGAGTGAACTGTACCATCATAAAATGGATGTATGAGGTTTTGACGACGAGGATAGCTGAGACTCTGGCTGACGATCAGACCATCTCTGTCAAAACCACTCGCGGAACACCTCAAGGAGGAGTTATATCTCCCCTCCTTTGGAGTCTGGTAGTGGATGAACTACTGCATAGGCTAACGGAGCTTGGCTTCGAATGTATAGGCTATGCCGATGGCATAGTCCTAATATTAAGAGGTAAATTTGAGGGTTCCCTCTGTGATTTGTTGCAGAGGGGCCTCAAAATGATCGAGCAGTGGTGCTTGTCAGTGGGGCTAAACATCAACCCAGCCAAGACCACAGTGGTCTTCTTTACCCGGAAAAGAAACCTTCCAGCCATGAAGCCCATCTCGGTAAATGGAGATAACGTAGAATGGAATTATGGAGTCAAATATCTGGGAATTACCCCGGGACAATAAGCTTCTATGGAATAAGCATGTTAAAAACACTGCTAGTAAAGCGACAAGAGCTTTAATGGCGTGCAGAAGCCTATCAGGTAAAACCTGGGGCTGTAACCCTAAAATACTGCGATGGATGTATGTCATCTAGTGATCAACAGAGTAGCCCATGAGGCTATCCTTAGAATATCTAGGGAAGGTACAGGGAATGAGAGAATTAAAAGTCAAGGAGCTTGGTCCTCTCTGAACAAGTACATCTCATCAGCGAACCTGCCTAGTTATGTTATGATTAAAAAAGTAAGCATTGAGAAGAACTTCAACACTATGCTATGTAAAAAGGAATACACTACCTAAAACTTCAAAGTGAATACCATTAAATGGTAAACAGATGGTTCTAAAACCACGATGGGTGCCGGCGCTGGAGTATACGGGGCAAGAACCAAGTACACACACAAGTACACTATCGTTAGGCTCCTACTCGAGTGCCTTTCAGGCAGAAATACTTGCCATCGAAAGATGCATAGATATAAACCTGGAAAGAAACTATCAAGGGTTTGACATTGTGATCCACTAGGATATTCAAGCTGCTATCAAAGCACTGAACTCCTATATCATCGACTCAAAGCTGATATGGGAGTGCCGGAGGAAACTTAATGTAGTAGACAAGAACAATAAGGTCTCTTCAGTCTGGGTTCCTGGTCACTCAGGAATCAAAGGAAACGAAGAGGCCAATACACCTGCCAGAAAGGGAGCACAAACGCCACTTACTGACCCAGAACCCTTCTGTGGCATAGGTAAACGCACCTATAAGGAAGAGTTTCTGGAGAAGGAAGAGACCGAAAGAGAAGCACTCTGGAGGAACCTTCCAGGAATGGATCACTCTAAAAGGTTCATTCGGAACTTTGAGAGTTCAAGATCCAAAAATATTTGGATCTCAGTAAAAACAAGTTACGCCTACTCACTGGCTTCCTCACAGGACAATGTGGCCTTAGGAAGCATATGATGAGGAGAGCTTAACAGAAACAGACGAGTGTAGATTCTGTGGTGAAGAGGAGGAGACTCCTGTTCACCTGGTTACAGAATGCCTCGCCATTGCAAACCAGCGCAAAGAATGTCTTGGACGAGAGAATTACAGGAGGAATGAAGATCTAACCTCCTTGAAGCCCTCTCAGATACTGGAGTTCATTGGAGCTCTGGAGCTGGAGGGCGAGCTGTAGGTAGCGCAGTTGCGAATACGGCTCTGATGGGGGGCGCAATAGACCTTGAGGTCGCAGTGGAACGTAACCCCCTTCCTAACTATAACTATAACTATAACACGTTGTTCGTCATCTGAGTACAAAATTTCACCTCGATCGAATCTGTAGTTTCGAAATAATAAGGAAAACAAAAATTCGAGCGGCCATATTTATGGAACCCTTGGGCGAATATTGCCCGATAATAAACTCAACTGCGGCATTCGAGATTCGAACATACTCTGAAAATTTAAAGTTTCTTGGACATTCCGTTCGAGAGTTATCGTGTATACGGCCGGACGGACAGACGGACAGACTCGAATTATTCGACGGATTCGTCATCAGAGAGTTGAACTCTGTCGATTGATGAGACCATTTTCGGCTCAAAATTCGAAAAATTCAGACATTGTTACGAAATGATAATATAGCCCTCGTGAGAGTAGTACTAGCGCTCAATAATAAGGTATAAGGTACACATAAGGCTACAGTAGTAATAAGATAATGTGTCGTCGTCGTTTTCAATGAGTTCATGAAGTAGTGACCCAGTGCCAGATATTCCACGTATAAAGGTACATGTCGATATCATTATTTGGTGAGCAATCTAATGTTGTCACAAATGAATTTCATTTGACAAGTTGAGTTGTCATCAACTATTTATACATATTTATGGTGTACAGAACCGATAGGAAAATATAAACATAAATCCACTCAACAATAATTATCATACTCGTAATCTATCATTGACTGCCATTATGTTGAAGCAATCAAGTCGACCATTATAAATAAAGCGTAACATACACTGATTGGCTACTGTGATTTATGTATATAAAGCATATCGAACTGACCAATAAAACTTGTCAAACTCCGGCAATGCAAATAGTGTGGAGTCGGACAAGAGGTGGCAATTCAAGTTGCCAATGGGCTGTAATGTAATGAAAAGCTTCTTGTGCCATTACGCTAACTACATTTTTAATAAACATAACTCAAATCCACTCACATCGACATGAACTCCATCTACTTTGTAGGACGTTGCTGGTGGATCAGCCTTCGGTACGTATCTGTAAAATTCTTCATACTCCTTGTACCACTTGACGGCGTAAAGAGCATCTCCACCCAAATCGTAATTGCAGTGAAGTACTGCTGATTCTCCTGGCATCCTGAACTGGGGAATGTTCACACGAACCCACTTCAGACTTTTGGCTGAGAGAGACCCTGTAAAGCATGGTATTCAGTAGGTATATCAAATGAATACGATTACTCTTGAATTAAAATCGATAAAATGACAAATAGAAAATATAAGGATCAAATCTACTCCAATAAAGGGTGTCTACTCTCGAAAGAGCCAAACTTCAGAGGCAAATCATACATGACATTTTCAACATTTTCAACATTTTCAAAAAGTGTCATGTAACACATGGTCGAAATGTAGACGGTTATTCTTTTAATGATTATTGAAGTTTTTGAGAGCTCGTACTACTTACACAAGGAGTATATTATTATCATTCGTCCGTCCGTATACACGATAACTCTCGAACGGAACGACCTAAAAACTTGAAATTTTCAGGGTAGGTTCGCATCTCGAATGCCGCTGTTGAGTTATTGGGCGAAATCCGCCAAAGGCTTCCGTAAATATGGCTGCTCGAAATTTTGTTCTCCTGATCACTTCGAAACAACTGATTCGACTTTGCACTCAGATGAAGAATGACGTGTTTAGCTACATGCAAAATTGTGTTTAGCTTCTATGACCAGAACCACAGAAACCATAGAAAATTATAACTTTGTAATGGAATCGCCTAGGGACTTGAAATTTTCGGGATAGGTGTGGATCTTGAATGTTGCGGTTATCTTCATCAATGACCAAAATTAGACTAGGGGTTCCGTAAATATGGCCGTTCAAAATTAAGTTTTCTTGATGATTTCAAAACTATGGATTTGATCGTGACGAAATTTTGTATTTAAATTGGGAATGATATATTCGAGCTACATTTCTTTCAGATCGCATGATCAGAACCATAGAAAACATACAAAAATTACGAGAAGCACTGTCGTGAAGGCAGGAGCTTCTGAGCGCTCGTACATGCACCTTGTAAGTAGATTCGCATTTTCCAGTTTTGGAAACCAATCAAGGAAATTTTTGACAGCCGTCAACCAAATTTTCAAACTAAGGCAAAAATCCAGACTTCAAGTCAGTGCTTCAGGTGACCAATTTTTTCTTCGATAATTCGCTAGAATTTTCTATGGTATCTTGGTAATGCGATCTGGACAAAATTTCCCACGTAGTTTGAATATATTATTCTTCATCTATGTGCGAAATTTCATTCCAATCCAATGATGAGTTTCGAAATTATCAGAAAAAAAAATAGTTTTGAACAGCTATATTTACGGAACCCCTAGTCTAATTTTGCTCATTGATGAACGTGTCCGCGAAATTCGCGATCCTAACCTATCCTGAAAATTTCAAGTCCCTAGGCCTTTCCGTTCGAATGTTATGATTTTGTATGGTTTCTATGGCTCTGATCATGCGATCTGGAAAAAATGTAGCTCGAAAATATCATTCTCAATTTGAACACAAAATTTCTTCATGATCGAATCCATAGTTTTGAAATTATCAAGAAAACCAAATTTCAAACGGCCATATTTACGGCACCCCTCGGCGAATTTTGCCCAATAACGAACTTAACCGCGGCATTCGAGATTCGAACCTACCCTGAAAATTTCAAGTTTCTAGGACATTCCGTTCGAGAGTCATCGTGTATACGGACGGCCGGACGGACAGACAGACTCGAATTTTTTGACGGATTCGTCATCAGTGAGTCGAACATAGTCGATTGAGACCATTTTCGGCTCAAAATTCGAAAAATACAGACATCGTGACGAAATGATATAGCCCTCGTGTAAGTAGTACGAGCGCTCAAAAATAAATAACTTTCGAACGGAAATGCCTATGGAATTGAAATTTTCAGGGTAGGTTCGGATCGCGGATTTTGCGATCATGTTTATAGATGAGCAAAATCAAACTAGGGGTTCCGTAAATATGGCCGTTCAAACTAATTTTTTCCTGATAATTTCGAAACTACCCATTGGATTGGATAAAATTTCGCACATAGATGAAGAATAATTCAAACTATGTGGAAAATTTTGTCCAGATCGCATTAACAAGACCATAGATACCATAAAAAATTCTATCGAATCAACGAAAAAAAAATTGGTCACCTAAAGCACTGACGTGAAGTCTGGATTTTCTCCTCAGTCTGAAATATTCTTTGACAGTTGTCAAAATCTTTCCAATTGGTTTTCTGAAACTGGAGAATGCGAATCTACCCACAAGGTGGATGAACGAGCGCTCAAGAGCTCCTGACTTCACGGCAGTGCTTTTCGTCATTTTTTTCATGGAAATCATGAATTTATAAGTCGATTCAAAATAATTGAAAGGAATAAACCGAATTTTAATAATACAGATTTTATGAAAACATGTGAAGGAAACAGACTACTACTACTTAAAACAATTGTTCAAAATGTCCATCACCTTGTTCAATATCTTTTACACATCGTTTTCGCACTGAATCTACTAGCCTGCGGAGTTCACAACGTTTCTGACGCACATCTGCACAACACAAATTAATTTTAGTAGTGAATTCTACCATAAGTGTGTGAATGTGAATAGGGATGATTGAAAAGCACACTTTATACAAAATTATTGGCTATCGGTTTCGGCCATAAGCCATCATTAGGCCAGCTGAAAATAACACATAATGGACATGTATATCATAAAAAAAACACAAACACTATTTTAAACATTTTCTTCCCTGTTATTAATTTCGGTTTTTTTTTTCTTCATATTCACTGTGAATGGTTGTGAGGCTAGAAATGTGTAATTTGTACCCACCGTCGACGATGTGATGAATAAATCCAAGAGGCGCGAAATATGAACAAAATTAGCAGTTTCATTGCGAGAACGGTTGTGAGGATTTGAACAAATTTCTATCTGTAAATTCTGAGATTTCATTAAATAGGTGTTCGTTCTCTTTGTTCTTCAAGATATTGTTGAAGCAATAACAGTCGGCGATAATCATTTTCCTTGTGTAAGATGGTTAAATTTTCTACAGCGGTTTTATGTCTAAGATCTATTAGAAGTATTAGATGATTACCTAACGCTGTGTTGGGTCGGTTCTTAACGTGTTCAGTGAATCTTATCTTTGCTGAACGGGTAGTCATTCCTATATAAAAGGAAGGGCAATCAGCACAAGTCATTTTGTAAATTCTGCTACATTGATCATTGCCCAATTTCGTTTTGTTATTGATCAAGAAGTTTTCTAGGGTCGGATGGCGTTTGTTAACCAAAGTGTAATTATGTTTTTTGAAAGTTGAGTTGATCTTATTATTGAACCCCTCAAAAAATTGCAAAGAAATGAATCGCTGTTTATTTATATATTTATTCTTTATATCAGATTCTCTCGAGTCTGAACGCGGATTTGGTCTGGTTGGTTTTGTTTCGTTTCGTCTCATCTCGTTGGATTCGTTTCGTTTTTTTTCGTTCCGTTATGCTTGGTTTCGTTTCGTTTCGTTGCGTTTCGTTTCGCTTGTTTTTGTATTGTTTCGTTTCGTTTCGTTTCGTTCCGTTTTGCTTGGTTTCGTTTTCGTTTCGTTTCGTCTCGTTGGTTTTGTTTTTTTTCGTTTCGTTTCGTTTCGTTTCATTTCGTTTCGTTTCGTTTCGTTTCGTTTCATCTTGTCTCCTCTCGTCGCGTGCCGCTTCGTTTCGTTTCGTTCCGTTCCGTTCCGTTCCGTTCCGTTCCGTTCCGTTCCGTTCCGTTCCGTTCTGTTCCGTTTTGTTCCGTTCCGTGGAATTAGGTTGAATTTGATGAGGATTCGGACACTGAAATGCAAACGATAATAGGCGATGATAAGAAATATTGAGAAATTATATTCCAGATAACCATATTCAAAAGACCATTAATTTTGAAATGCAAATATACAAATTGAGGGTAGATAGAACAAATCGAAGAAGGGGTGAACTCACTTGAAGATTCATTTTGAGCGCTCGTACTACTTAAGGTGGGTTTAAACCGAACGAACAAAGAGAAAGAGCTAGAACAAGAACATTCTTTGTTGATCTTTTAGTGTGAACGAAAGCTCGTTTTCAGCGTTTACACCAAAATATCTGCGAGCAAAACCGAGAACTAAGAGCTAGAACACTAGAACGCTTTGAAGAGACCGCTCCGGGATGCGAGCCGTCTTTAGGCCGATTTACATCAGACGAGCTAATGCTCATTCTAACCCCACTCTTTCAAATTCATCTTGTTTAAACAGACGTGGAACATTCTTTCGACATTCTATCAGTGTTCTAAAAGATTCTATAGAAATTTTAAGAATGTTCGATCGCTTAATGCAAACGGCACTACAGCGCATGATCAGTTCCTTCGTCTCTTCAAAGCGTTCTAGTGTTCTAGCTCTTTGTTCTCGTTTTTGCTCGCAGATATTTTGGTGTAAACGCTGAAAACAAGCTTCCGTTCACACTAAAAGGTCAACAAAGAATGTTCTTGTTCTAGCTCTTGCTCTTTGTTCGTTTAAACCCACCTTGAACACGAAAGAACGCTCTAAGGAGCTGATCATGCGCTCTAGTGCCGTTCACATTAAGATCGAGCATTCTCAAAATGTTCTATATCTATTTTAGAACACTGATAGAATGACGAAAGAATGTTCCACTTCTGTTTAAACAAGAAGAATTTGATAGAGTGAGGTTAGAATGAGCATTCGCTCGTCTGATGTAAATCGGCCTTTACACGAGGGCTATATCATTTCGTCACGATATCTGTAGGTTCTCGAATGTCGCGGTCACGTTTATCAATGAGCAAAAATAATGTAGGGGTTCCGTAAATATGGCTGTTCAAAAAATTTTTTTTCTGGTTATTTCGCAACCACTGTTTGGATCCGAAAGAAATTTTGCACATAGGTGAAGAATAATAAATTCAAACCACGTGCGCAATTTTGTCCAGATCACATTACCAAGACCATAGATAAATATTGATGTCTGTATTTTTCTACTCACTCATTACGAATCCGTCGAAAAATTCAAGTCTGTCTGTCCGTATAAACGATAACTCTCCAACGGAACGACCAAGAAATTTGAAATATGTTCGAATCTCGAATGCCGCGGTTGAGTTCCTTATTGGACAGAACACTGGGCTCTCTTTTTTATTTGGCATTCTGTTGAAAAAAAAAATGTTTTTGCTCAAATATGAATTCTCAGAGTAAGTTGCAAATATTGCCATGGCAATATTTCACATGACAATATAAGGATCATAGCTGCTCAGACATAAAATGCTATTTATATATCATTCGCTTTCATATTTGAATAAACATATTACGGATTAAGAAAACACATTATTGTACAACCTGATTACGATATCACTTCACAATAATCTCTTTCAAGAAGCTTGTTACAAGTAGTACAGTTTTCAAAAGGTTTACAGTAGAAATGCATATAACACCCACTTTTTCTTAATGAACGCCATTAGTAATGGCCCATTACTGACCGGCTGCACGTTGAATGTGTTTACAGGGTTCCTCTTGATACGAACTTGATATGATCACGCCATCAGTGATGTAAAGGGTGAATTAACGTATTTATGGGATATGGCAATATTAGGAACATGGCAATAATTGGATCACCTACCTTAATTCGTTCTTTCATATTGTGGGAGAGACAAAACATGGTCGGAAGAATGCCAGCACAAAAGTTAGACTTGTCCGTGCTCATATGGAATTCTCTCGACCCAGAAAAATGAAGTTGCACCGAAATACATTCTTTTACAACAATAGACAGATTAATGGCACCAAGAAACGAAAGAAACAGAAAAGGACCGATCGGAAATACAAAATTATCACAATGAAAAACTGAATCCAGTGGATTTTAAAGTGTAAGATGGTCTATTAGATTATGCGCATAAAATCGTGTCTTATTAAGCAGTCACGTTTTCATCCTTTTTTGAGCACTCGTACTACTTACACGAGGGCTATATCATTTCGTCACGATGTCTGTATTTTTCGAATTTTGAGCCGAAAATGGTCTCAAACGACTATGTTCGACTCACTGATGACGAATCCGTCGGAAAATTCGAGTCTGTCCGTCCGGTCGTCCGTCCGTCCGTATACACGATAACTGTCGAACGGAATGTCTTAGAAACTTGAAATTTTCAGAATAGGTTCGAATCCCGAATGCCGCGGTTGAGTTCGTTATTGGGCAAAATTATCCCAGGGGTTCCGTAAATATAGTCGCTCGAAATTTTGTTTTTCTGATTACTTCGAAACTACTGATTCGATCGAATTGAAAATTTGCACTCAGATGGAGAATTACGTGCTTAAGCTACATGACCAAAACCAGTAAAGGTTCGGATCGCGAATTTCGCGGTTACGTTCATCAATCATACCTTTGAGATCAATATGACAGCTTGTTCATTTGACGTGATTATGGTTACGGAGTCATGGTTAAACGAAGGCGTATTGGACAGCGAGGTGGTGGACAAACAGTACACTATTTTTAGGCGAGATAGAGACTTGAGAAGATCCATTGAAAAGGATGGCGGGGGTGTGTTTGTGATCGTACGTAAAGAATTGAATGCAAGCCGGTTTCCGGAATTTGAGAGTGGAGCAGAAGACATTTGGTTGAAAATCAAAGTTAATAAGAAAAACGTTTATATGTGTTGTGTGTACATTGCACCCGGCAACGACGAGGCTTACACAATGTTTGTGAGCAAGTTGGAATCCAATAGGGCGAGGATTCGTGATTCGGATGTGTTGTTGATCTGTGGCGATTTCAATTGTGCATCATTGGGATGGGTCATTCGGTCATCATGTGACTTTTTGGAACCAACGTTACTTGATAATAAATACGCAGTTTTTATTGATTCTTTAAACTTTCTGGAATTGAAACAATCCAATAATATTCCTAATTCAAAAAATAAGATGCTTGATTTGATATTGTGTAACAAGATAAGGGTAAATAGTCTCATGAGAGGTGAGACACCTTTGGTGAATGAGGATGACTTTCATCCAACAATTGGATTTCTGTTTGATGTTGGTATTCACGATTATTCGAGGAAAACTTCTTCACAGAGGTTGAATTTCCGAAAGAGCAACTATACCTAAAACTAAGATAAATAATAAATTTCCTTTATCTTATTCGAAAGAAACAATGAGAACTATCAATCAGAAGAATATATTTCACAAAAAATTCAAAATCTACAAAAATATTCATCATTATAATCATTTCAAACTTCTGAGGTCCCTCTCGAAAAGACTCATATCGAAGGACTTTTATCGCTATCTAAAAACTATTGAGCAACAGATGTCCTATGATTCGAGTAATTTCTTCAAGTACATTTCACATAAAAGACGTCATAGCTCGTTTCCGTCGGTTATGAGGAGGGACGATCTGGAGGCCTCGTTTCCCGAGGATGTTTCAAATCTTTTTGCCGATTTTTTCAGTTCTGTTTTTCAGTCCACATCAGATTGCAATGACAATTTTGATCATGTCGAAAACGTCTACAGTAGCGATTATTTAGGAGAAATTTCGCTCTCTGAGGCAAGCTTTGAGGAGGCCTTGATAACATTGAATCCTAACAAGGGTCCGGGTCCGGATGAGGTTCCATCGATATTTCTGAAAAATTGTCACAGGTCTCTTGCACTTCCATTAACGATTATATTCAACCGGTCGCTCAGAGTTGGTGCTTTTCCTTATCGTTGGAGATTATCTAAAATTATTCCGGTGTACAAGGGGGGTCGAAAGGACTTGGTTCAGAACTATAGGCCAATAGCTATCATCTCAGCAATTCCTAAACTCTTTGAAGCCTTAGTTTATAAATATATGGCGAATCATGTGAAAAACTTGATAATTGAGAACCAGCACGGTTTCATAAAGGGTCGTAGTCTGGAAACGAACCTAATTAGTATGGTGGAATATGTTTCTGAGGGGTTTGAATCACGACATCAAACTGACGTTATATACACAGACCTAAAAAAAGCATTTGACAAGATTAATCATTCGGTGCTGTTGCATCGACTTGCGGAGGTTGGAATTTGTGGTGATCTACTTAGATGGATAACATCTTACATATCCCACAGATCACAATTTGTATGTGTTTATGGACAAGCGTCGAGAACATTTCTCAGTTCATCTGGAGTACCGCAAGGGTCCCACCTCGGGCCTCTCTTTTTCATTATCTATATGAATGATATATCGTCATGTTTTCATTATGCCAGATTCCTGCTGTTTGCGGATGATTTGGAGATTTTTTGGAGGGTGAAGGGCTTCAATGATGGTTCTTCGCTGCTGCAGGATTTAAATAGATTCCGTGACTACTGCAGACAAAATTTCCTCTTCCTGAATATGGAAAAATGTTTTCAAATTTCTTTTACAAGAAATACCAACAAAATCAGGTTTGACTACTCGTTAGATCAGAATAAGTTGCAGAAAGTGAGTAGTATTCGGGATTTGGGAGTAGTTCTGGATGAAAAACTGAATTTCATCGAGCATATAGACAACATCGTGTCATCGGCGAATAAAATGCTTGGTTTCGTCCTTCGTCATAGTAAGATGTTAAAAAAAAATTTCGAAAAGCACTGCCGTGAAGGCAGGAGCTTTTGAGCGCTCGTACATGCACCTTGTAGGTAGATTCGCATTCTCAGGTTTTACAAACCAATTGGAAAGATTTTGACAGCTGTCAAAGAAAATTTCAAACCAACGCGAAAATCCAGACTTCACGTCAGTGCTTTGGGTCCATTTTTTCGATAATTCGCTAGAATTTTCTACGGTATCTATGGTCTTGGTAATGCAATCTGGCCAAAATTATACATTATTCTTCATATATGTGCGAAATTTCATTTCAATCCAATAAGTATTTTCGAAATTATCAGAAAAAATATAGTTTGAACGGCAATATTTACGGAACCCCTAGTCTAATTTGGCTCATTGATAAAAAGGATCGCGAAATTCGCGATCCGAACCTATCCTGAAAATTTCAAGCCACTAGGCCTTTTTGTTCGAAAGTTATGATTTTCTATGGTTTCTATGATTCTGATCATACGATCTGGAAGAAATGTAGCTCGAATATATAATTCTCTATTTAAATTCAAAATTTCGTCATTATTTTGAAATGATCAAGAAAACTGAATTTCAAACGGCCATATTTACGGAACCCCTAGTCTTATTTTGCTCATTGATACACGTGAACGCTACATTTACGATCCACACCTATCCTGAAAATTTCAAGTCTCTAGGCCTTTCCATTACAAAGTTATAATTTTCTATGGTTTCTATGGTTCTGGTCATGCGAGCTGGACAAAATTCTGCATGTAGCTTGAGTACGTAATTATCCATCTGAGTGCAAAATTTCATCTCGATCGAATCAGTAGTTTCGGAGTAATCAGAAAAACAAAATTTCGAGCGGCCATATTTACGGAACCCTTTGGCGAATTTTGCCCAATAACGAACTTAACCGCGGCATTTGAGATTCGAACCTACCCTGAAAATTTCAGATTTCTAGGACATTCCGTTCGAGAGTTATCGTGTATACGGCCGGACGGCCGGCCAGCCGGCCGGACGGACAGACTCGAATTTTTCGACGGATTCGTCATCAGTGAGTCGAACATAGTCGATTGAGACCATTTTCGGCTCAAAATTCTAAAAATACAGACATCGTGACGAAATGATATATCCCTCGTGTAAGTTGTACGAGCGCTCAAAAATGAAACTTTGTTGACGATGTATTATTCTTTGGTTTGTAATAGGCTGAATTTTTGAGCGCTCGTACTACTTACACGAGGGCTATATCATTTCGTCACGATGTCTGTATTTTTCGAATTTTGAGCCGAAAATGGTCTCAATCGACTATGTTCGACTCACTGATGACGAATCCGTCGGAAAATTCGAGTCTGTCCGTCCGTCCGTCCGTCCGTCCGGCCGTCCGGCAGCACGATAACTCTCGAACGGATCAACCTAGAGACTTGAAATTTTCAGTGTAGGTTCAGATCCCAAATGCCTCGGTTAAGTTCGTTAATGGGCCAAATTCCACCAGGGGTTCCGTAAATATGGCCGTTCAAAGTTTTGTTTCCCTGATTACTTGAAAACTACAGATTTGATCGAGATGAAATTTTGCACTCAAATGGAAAATGAGGTGTTCAAGCTACATGTGAAATTTTGTCCAGATCGCATGACCAGAACCATAGAAACCATAGAAAATTGTAACTTTTGAACGGAAACGCCTAGGGACTTGAAATTTTCAGGATAGGTGTGGATCTCGAATGTCGTGATCACGTTCATCTATGAGCAACATTATACAAGGGGTTCCGTAAATACGGTCGTTTGAAATTTTGTTTTCTCGATAAATTCGAAACTGCGGATTCGATCGAGATGAAATTTTGTATTTTAATCGAGAATGATATATTGAAGCAATATTTTGTCCAGATCGCATGACCAGAACCATAGAAACCATAGAAAATTCTAACTTTTGAACGGAAAGGCCTAGGAACTTGAAATTTTCAGGGTGGGTTTGGATCGCAAATTTCACGGTCACGTTCATCAATGAGCAAAATTAGACTAGGGGTTCCGTAAATATGGCCGTTCAAAATATTTTTTTCCTGATAGTTTCGAAACTACCGATCGGATTGGAATGAAATTATGCACCTAGCTCAGGTATAATGTATTCAAACTACGTGCAAAATTTTGTCCAGATCGCATCACCAAGACCATAGATACCGTGGAAAATTCTAGCGAATTATCGGAAAAAAATTGATCAGCTGAAGCACCGACATGAAGTCTGGAGTTTCGCCTAAGTTTCAGAATTTTTTTGACAGCAGTCAAAAATTCCTTCAATTGATTTCTAAAACTGGAAAATGCGAATCTGCCTACAAGGTGCATGTACGAGCGCTCAAAAGCTCCTGCCTTCACGGCAGTGCTTTTCGTAATTTTTTTTCATCTCCAGTTTGGAATCCTCACTATGGGTGTCACGTGAGACGGTTGGAACGCGTAGAGCACAAGTTTCTCCGATGTATGTCATATCGGAATAACTTCCGAATTGAAAACCATAAATACTCCGAAGCTCTCAAGAGGTTTAATATGCTCACCTTAGAAAACCGCAGGAAAGTCAACGACATGTGTCTGCTATTCAAAGTGGTGAACGGCGTCCTTTCGGTCCCTTCTCTTCTCCAATGTGTACATTTTAAGGTACCTGAAAGGAGGCTCAGATCGGCTGAATTGTTTGCCGTTCCTTTTCGTAGATTGAATATCATAAAAAATTCACCAATATGCAGAATTTTGAGTGAGTTCAACTCGAGCTCTTTCGATTTAGACCCCTTCAATATCCCCTTTATGCGCTATAAGAAGTTGTTGAAACATCATTATTATTATTTTGTACAAGATTGATTTCTTTCTGATTCCTTTTTGATTTTTTTTTGTTTCTTTCTAACTATTGGTTGCTCTTAGTCCAGTGTTTCGGTAGATTTTTTCTTTGTTTGCACTAATTTTGAGTTTATGTCAAAGATTGTATATTTTTCTTTTTTATGTAACCTATGAATACTGTTTTTGGGTTGAAATACCTGTTTGTATTCTTGTTTCTCGATAAATAAATAAATAAAAATAAATAAATAAATGAGCAAAATAAGACTAGGGGTTCCGTAAATATAGCCGTTCAAACTATTTTTTTCCTGATAATTCCGAAACTACTTTTTCGATTGAAAAGAAATTTTGCACATATATGAAGAATAATGTATTCAAAGTACGTGGGGAATTTTGGCCAGATCGCATTACCGAGACCATAGATACCGTAGAAAATTCTAGCGAATTATCGAAAAATAAATTGGTCACCTATACAGCACTGACTTGAAATCTGGATTTTCGCCTTAGTTTGAAATCTTCTTTGACAGCTGTCAAAATCTTTCCAATTGGTTTCTTGAACTGGAGAATGCGAATCTACCTACAAGGTGAATGAACGAGCGCTCAAAAGCTCCTGACTTCACGGCAGCGCTTTTCGTCATTTTTTTCAAATAATACGGTGGAATTGGTTTGTTTGACCAGGTGGGACGTCGTTATACACTTAAGGTCCAGGAAACATAAATGATCGCTTAAATAGAGTCTTGAGGGATTTAGGGAGAGTCAAGTTGGATTTGGTTCTACTTCTTGTTTCATAGTCGTGTTGAGTAGTGGGCTCAGCATTGTTTCTTTTCAAATTAGATGCTATCGTTTGGAGAAAAAGTTGTCTTATATCTAGAACCCGGGACAATGTGAACAATGCGTGAGAGGAGAATAATAAATTCCTCTTTAGGATAATCCTCAAAATCCACTTTTGAATGACCTCCAAGTTTCTGATGTGGTTCTTATAAGTGCCGCCCCAGGCTATCACTCCATACCTTTTACCATAGAAGGAAAAAGGAAAAATTATATCAAAGGCGAAGGGGAGTAAATTCCAGTCCTTTTCAAAAACCAGGACCTATGATGATGATCACTCCATACCTCAGTTGAGATACCACATAATAAATGGACAAAACGTTTTTAAGCGACATGAACCTCGAGACATAATATTTGAATCTTGGTAATAGGCTTCGAATTTTTTTCACTAATTTCTGAACATGCAAATCCCACCTAATGAAAGAGTCGATGATAACACCTAAATACGATACGAGATACTACCTGTAGCTGGTATCTCAAATAAACAGACCCCAAGGTCATCACGGATGGGCCCCAACAAAGGCAAGACAGAATCAGTGGATGCAAAGGCCATATATTTAGATTTCAAAATATTCAGACTCAGCAGTCGAGAGTCTAACCATCGTTTAACTTCAACTAGTCCCCTTCCAGCCTTCATGTAAACGCTGCCATGTAACATCAGTAAAGAGAATGACAGCGTCATCCGCAAAACATAATATTTATCCTCCAATTGGAATGTTCAGTAAGTTATTAATATAAATATTGAATAACACCATCGGTCCAAGTACGGTCCCCTGCAGAATACCATATTACACTTCTCGCATCTCACTGCAAACACCATTTACCCTCACACACCGTTGCCTCCCAGTCAGGTATGATCGAAATAACTCCAGAGTATTTCCCCTGATTACAACATTTTCTAGACAACTCAGCAACTTTCTGTGACAAACGCTATCAAACGCCTTCTCAAGGTCCAAAAACACACAAATTGTAGGTATACTATTATCTATATTTTTATATAATTTTGAAGTGAGACAACATATTGCATCCTGTGTGGATCTGTCAGTTCTAAAACCAAACTGCCTTTCACACAATATGTCGTATTTCCTCAAAAATAGTGCCAGACGACTGTTGATAATTTTTTCTACGACCTTCGTAAGTGTGGACAAAAGTGATATTGGTCGATAATTAGAGCCTAATGAACTATCGAATGACTTGTAAAGGGGCATAATCGAAGCTACCTTATGTGCACCGGAAAAATATCCATCATTGATTATTTTATTGATTTTGTGCATAACAGGTTTAGATATTTGATGCGCCACACGTTTAAATAGATCAGATGTCAGACCATCAATACCGGAGCCTTCTTAGACTTGAGCGACTATTCTGCTGCTGGAGCAGAAATATTCCTTATAAAAATATGATCAATAAGGGATGTAGTAGTATTTTGTACTCTGGTGTTTTTGTTTAGCGGATTCAAATTCACTTTCGCGCGAGATATTCAAGTATTCTTGACAATAGTCTACGTCCGAAAAAATGTTAATATTTATGTCACCAATAAGAATTACTCGGTCTCTATTCCCTATATGGGTCTTCACATAATTACTGAGATATGGCGGTTAAATTTATATTATGTTCCCTTGTTTCTATCATCAATTTTAAGGCATTGCAAGTGTGAATTTTCACAACTTCTACGTTGAACCTATAAGAATCCTTTAGAAACACACTGACACCGTCACTTCTATTAAGACCACAATTATAAAATGTATTGTAGCCTTGAATTTTGTACAAACCAACATCAAGTATTTTCCATGTCCCACTGAGTATCAAACAATCCCAGTTCACATTCATCAAGCTAAGTGACACCTCTAGGTTCTCAAAATGTTTTGCAATACTCCTTATATTTGTATGAAATACCGAAAATGTATTTCCATCTGTTTTGAATACATGCTCACTCTCATCCAAAGTTGATATAATCCGCGTATCCAAATCTCTGTCCTCAAAATCTCTAACGTCTGAGTTGTTCTATTGTATACTGTTCATCATCGACAATAGGTTCATTACCCCGGATGAAAGATCTCTTGTCCCGGTGCTGCCTAAAGCTCTCCTCGTTGCTTGACCGTGAGGTCGCTGGTTATCGAGATATTGGTAGCCTCGAGTTTTCTACAGTTGGCAAGAATATTATTTTTCGTGAAGTCCGAAATGAACTCGACTTTCACTGGGAAATTTCTCCCAGTTCCTAAACAATGTATATTTTTTATCTGATCCGCTGAGATATTCACTGGCAATAGGGTGTTGAACTCATCACTAAAATAATATACCTACAAGGTGGACGAACGAGCGCTCGAAAGCTCCCGACTTCACGGCAGTGCTTTACAATTTTTTGAGCGCTCGTTCTACTTACACGAGGGCTAATATCATTTCGTCACGATGTCTGTATTTTTCGAATTTTGAGACGAAAATGGTGTCTTCATCGACAATTTTCGACTCACTGATGACGAATCCGTTGAAAAATTCGATTCTGTCCGTCCGGCCAGTCGTATACACGATAACTCTCGAACTGAACGACCTAGAAACTTGAAATTTTCAGGGTAGGTTCTAATCTCGAATGCCGCGGTTAAGGTCGTTAATGGAAAAAATTCGACCAGGGGTTCCATAAATATGGCGGTTCGAACTTTTGTTCTCTTGATTACTTCGAAATTTTGCACTCAGATGGAGATTGACGTGTTCAAGGTACAAGCACTTCGCGGCAGTGCTTTTTGAGCGCTCGTACTACTTACACGAGGGCTATATCATTTCGTCACGATGTCTGTATTTTTCGAATTTTGAGCCGAAAATGGTCTCAATCGACTATGTTCGACTCACTGATAACGAATCCGTCGGAAAATTCGAGTCTGTCCGTCCGGCCGTCCGTCCGTAAACACGAGAACGGAACAACCTAGAGACTTGAAATTTTCAGTGTGGCTTCAGTTCCCGAATGCCTCGGTTAAGTTCGTTAATGGGCCAAATTCCAACATGGGTGCCGTAAATATGGCCGTTCAAAGTTTTGTTTCCCTGATAACTTGAAAACTATAGATTTGATCGAGATGAAATTTCGCACTCGAATGAAAAATGAGGTGTTTAAGCTACATGTGAAATTTTGTTCATATCCCATGACCAGAACCATAGAAAATTGTAACTTTCGAACGGAAAAGCCAAGGGACTTGAAATTTTTAGGATAGGTGTGGATTTCGAATGTCGTGATCACGTTCATCTATGAGCAACATTATTCTAGGGGTTCCGTAAATATGGTCGTTTGAAATTTAGATTTCTCGATGATTTCAAAACTACAGATTCTATCGTGACGAAATTTTGTATACCAATGGAGAAATATATATTCAAGTTACATTTCTCCAGATCACATGACCAGAACCATAGAAATCATAGAAAATCATAAATTTCGAACGGAAAGGCCTAGGGACTTGAAATTTTCAGGATAGGTGTGGATCTGAAATGTCGCGTGCACGTTCATCAATGAGCAGAATTATACTAGGGGTTCCGTAAATACGGTCGTTTGAAATTTTGTTTTCTCGATAATTTCGGAACTACAGATTCGATCGGGATGAAATTTTGTATTTTAATCGAGAATGATTTATTAAAGCAATATTTTGTTCAGATCGCATGACCAGAACCATAGAAACCATAGAAAATTGTAGTTTTTGAACGGAAAGGCCTTGGAACTTAAAATTTTCAGGGTGGGTTTGGATCGCGAAAATCGCGGTCACGTTCATCAATGAGCAAAATTAGACTAGGGGTTCCGTAAATATGGCCTTTCAAAATATTTTTTTCCTGAATGAAATTATGCACCTAGCTGAGGAATAATGTATTCAAACTACGTGTCCAGATCGCATCACCGAGACCATAGATACCGTAGAAAATTCTAGCGAATAATCGAAAAAAAATTGATCAGATGAAGCACTGACATGAAGTCTGGAGTTTCGCCTAAGTTTCAGAATTTTTTTGACAGCTGTCGAAAATTCCTTCAATTGATTTCTAAAATTGGAAAATGCGAATCTACCTGCAAGGTGCATGTACGAGCGCTCAAAAGCTCCTTCCTTCACGGCAGTGCTTTTCGTGATTTTTCATATTTTTTTTTCAACAGAATGTGAATATTTTATAGATATCCAGTGAAGCCAGTCAGATATTTTCTGATTTAATACCCCTCTGGAGAATAGACGAATAAATCGTCTTATGATCATTATCAATTTTCTCACGATCAAAGCATGTTCGTATTTTCCCTTCATCTCATAATACACATGAGGTACTCTATATGTAAAGGTACACTATATCTGAAGAACTAATGGAATTTACTTAGTGTTAATTTCGTTTCTCGGTCTACTTCGGAAGTTTGCATCTTTTCTGCTTATTCTGCAGTGTCGTAGTCCACAAATCTCCTGAGTTCCTTGTTAGGACACTGACTAGTTCTTTTGAATATGTTCATAGATTTTCTGGTCATGAAAATTGTCATTGACTCGCATTTCAAGTATTTGTGAATTTATCTGCTTCAGACGAACCAGTGAGCCCCCATTGCTGACCTATCGAATAAATCAATCTGTTCACTGAATCCTACTGCTTTTAGCTTCATAGCTCCATGCTGCTGACTCGTAGGCCAATTGTGATTTTCATCATCATCAGCTTGGTATTTCTATTCTTGACGCTTCTTCTGTGAATGAAGAGACCAACTACATTTAAAAGTAAAAAACAATATATTTACATTGATTTCAAATTACTATATACAAACTTAAAAGAAATTTGCCCACTTATATTCAATTTGGAGCACTATTACAAACAAGGAGAAAGATTCATGTTTGTGGTTTGAATTGAAACACCTTTCCAAACAAGAACGAGAATTCATAGAGTCTTCACGTGTTAAAGATGACGGGTATTCTTCGCCTCTTGAGAGGGGAAAGACGGCAGGGGAAGATGCAGTTGGCCGCTCTCGAAACAGGGAACCACGTCATGTAAAGAAGTGGTGATTACGGAGAAATTCTTACTTGAATATGGATTTTGTGGATCGCACCTTGTTGCGTTGATTTTAACGCAACATCCTGCCTATCAACTTATGAGCGTGCTCTTTGCGGAAGCCGCTTGGTCAACAGTATATTTGATATGTCATCTACATGCGAGTCCTTTATTTTGTGCAATACCTGTTATTCCCCTCCCCCCCTCTGTCCTCACCTATGAGTAGATAGTTTTGAATCGATTTTCAATTGTTTCTTCTGCAAGAGTAGGGCTTTGATCTCTTGTTCATTCATCTTAATTTTGCGCCAGCTCCATGTTGCAGTCATATGGTATATGACATCTGCAAAGTCTTGCCTGACAGAAACTACTACATCGTCTTCGTAAATATTTCGCTTTCGACTGATTCATTCAGGGAAATAATATTAGGCTCAACGTGTTCACTCGTTTTATCTCATTCCCAGAATGCCTATGAAATTTACATGTGTAAAACAAAAGTTGAATATGAATACGAATTCAGTTCTTCGCGATATCACTGTAATAGAACGGGTTTCTACCCATATCAATCGTACTCCGCTGTCACCAATTTGTAAAAACCTGGGTTGTTTGTAATAAAATGCCCTGTTCGCTTATCAATAGTACATGTTATTAAGATGGAATTTTTATTATTAATCTATATTATCCCGCTTGTCACCATGTATCATCTATTGTCCGAAAAGGTTTGAGTTCATGCTCCCTGCACGAAGAGGGTGTCTTTTGTTTTATCTTTCTGAGAAACAGGTATTCAGGAAAGAAAACCTCGAAATTTTAGAAGAATATATTATATTTACGAAAAATGATGGTAAAATGCGTAGGTACATGAAATCGAAATTTTCACAGACATCAAAATGAACATCGAAATACAACATATATCATTCACCTAGATTCTCATAATCGTAATTAAATCAGGCAATCAAACTGTTACTTCTTATAAACATACTAGTCCAAATGTACGAGGGGTCAAATATTCAAATGCAACTTTTATTCAAATTCCGTACATAAAATCGAAAATATATCAAATCAACATCGAATCGAGATATCAATAATATTGGGGATTACAATAACACCATTAATGTTTATAGGGGTTAAAGCTCTAAACTGAATTTTCCTATCTTGCTCTGCACACCACCTAATCCTTTTTTGTACCTATTTAGAAACAAATCCACCCACACACTATATTGACTTTATTTCTTTTATTCGCACTTCCGTAATCGAAATACGGCTTTTAACTCTACTCAAAATAAACTCCTTCTACACTTATTTCCACAATTTAACACAATTAATTCTTGAATCCGAACTCAAATAAAACTATCGACTGAAAAGTTATTATCTCACTGCGGCCCTTACCGAAGTCGGACCCCGTCCCGTGATATTTTACCCTTCTCAGTTCCCTCTCCGCGATGAACTCCTTCCAAATCGAAAAGTGAACCTTAATTCTGTACCTATCGTGGCACCTTTCCGATTTTCAACTACACCTATGCGAGTTCCGGACTCAAAACAATTAACTCTCCCGAGTTCTCCTCTTCCACACAACTCACCCCCCGGTCCCAAACCGGTAACAACTAACTCTCACTATGTATTCATATTCCCACGTATTGTATATTGTATTGTATATTGTATTGTATATTGTATTGTATATTGTATTGTATATTGTATATTATTTATATCCCGATTCTCCTAGGTCTCTGTGAGACCCCTCAGAAGCTCAGAGCTTCAGAAACTCGGAGCTTGCGCGAGTTAGGAGACCCGATTGTGTTTTGTGTAGGCTTTGTTACTGTGTCCTTACGCCACCTGTGGCACGGCACGGTTAATTTTTTTACCCAACAGTTGATGGTGGAACCGTGCTCCATGTCAGAAAATGTCTTTCCTGACCGGAGGATTCGAACCCGGGACCGATCGAAGAGACCGGCCCCAAAGTCCACTGCGCTATCCACTGCGCCACGGCCGTATATATATATATATATATATATAATGGACAGACAATAGTAAGGGGTGTGGGAAATTTAACGAGTGTTTATATTCTCACTCTTCTAAGTTGTCAATTTTTGTGTCTGACGTGTTGTCGAAGTATCTTTCTTCCACCAGAAATAGGTATTTCACTGAGGATTCATTTTCCTTCGCAAATTTCATTAATGACTTCCAGTTGCCTGATGATTATGTCCTGATCAGCCTAGATGTTGTTTCTCTGTTCACCAATATTCCGGTTGACTTAGCGGTGTTGGCTTCAGAAAGCAAGTGGGAAGTTATAAAAGATCATACAAGTCTTCCTAAAGAAGAATTTATCAAAGCCATTAAGTTTCTTTTCTCTTCTAACTACTTCCTTTTTGATGGCAAGTTTTTCCAACAAATATTTGGTTCTCCCATGGGTTCAAATTTCAGTCCATCCATAGCTGAGCTAGTAATGGATTTCCTGTTGGACTGCATTCTTTCTAATATCCCCTTTAATATTCCCTTCATCAAAAAATATGTTGATGACATAATATGTGCTGTCCCGAGAGATCAGATTGCTTTCATTCTTAACAGATTTAACAGTGAACATGAAAGTATACAGTTCACACTGGAGGAAGAAACCGCGAATAGTGTCCCATTTCTTGATACAAGAGTGATTCGAACATCAGATAATACATTGTTTCTGGATTGGTACCGGAAGCCTATGAGCTCAGGAAGATATTTACACTATCTATCTAATCATTCACATGGGCAAAAAGTTAACATGGTTTTAGGATTAAAAAACCGCATTCAGAAGGTTTCTCATCCAACTCTGGTTCAGAAAAATCTGAGTTTGTTGATGAAGTTGATGCTGGAGAACGGCTACCCAAAAAGGTTATTATCTAGATTGCTTTATAATACCACACCTTCAAGACAGCTAACGAATGGAGATGTGATCGCATCCACTAATATTGGTTCTGATAACCCAAATAGAATAGTTTACTCTTCTATTCCCTTAATAAATGGCATGACGAATGCTCTAATCAATCTCTTAAAGACCACCACTATGAGGTTGATTCCAAAATCGTATTTTAAGATTGACAGATTGTACAGTCGAGTGAAAGACAAGATGAGTGTTGGTAATATGAGTGGTGTAATTTACTGTGTCCCTTGCTCGATGTGCGATGAAGTGTATGTGGGTCAGACTTCACAGCTTCTGAAAAGAAGGATTACCCAACATAGGAGCGACGTCAAGATTCCTAGTAAAATTTGTGCCCTGGCTGAACACGTTCGTAATAAGGATCACCCTATGAACTTTGATTCCACCAAGATCCTGGATTGTGAAGTTTATGGAAAGAAGAGGAGTTTCATGGAGATGTACCACATCATGCGACAACCAACCTCAATGAATTTCAGAAGAGATGTTAATAATATAAGCTCCATTTATTCCTATCTTATTCACTACGACCAGTTCAGTGGGAGTGAATTGGGAAGATCATGTGGTGAAAAAGGGGGATAGCTTCCTATTCTGAAGTTTTAGAAATAATGTGAGTGGGTTCGCTTCAATCTGACTGACTGGTATAGTGATTTTGAATCAGAAATCGGTTTGGTGAAAGCAAACCGCATTATTTTCTGTGATATTTTTATTGTAACCCCCTTTTTTCAAAAACAACTGTCATTGCCGTTTATATTTATGACATTAATCTGCACTCGTGAATTTCCATCTTATACTGTGTCCACTATTTGTTGAATATTTTTGCGTATTTTCATCTATTGACTTGTGTTTTTGCTATTGCAATCAAGATCTTATCTACCTCTATATTTCGGTATGAATTTTAATATGTACTGTATGCCATATCTTATGTTTGTCTTTTTAGAGTCCTGAAGAAGGTCCCAATCGGGGTCGAAACGTCGACATAATGAAATAAAGAAGAGTGAGAATATAAACACTCGTTAAATTTCCCACACCCCTTACTATTGTCTGTCCATTGTGTGATATAGGGAATTATCATCATTGTTATATATATATATATATATATATATATAACATAACAGTCTTCAAAAAGGGTTAGATTTCTTGGATGTTCGGGCATATCATAAATATATGTTTAATAAAGTGGAGGGCCTAAGACTGATCCCTAGGCCTACCCTGCTTGTGAGTAACTGATAGTAAAGTGTTCTCCATCTATTCTGACGTAAGAGATATCTCAGATAATTTGTTATTATATTTCTCATTAAATTATACTTGGGCAAGTATCTGCTATTTATCACGTTAAAGGCTTATTCTTCGTGCCATATATTGTCGAATGCTCTGGCTACATTCTGTAGAACAAGCTTCTTCACTCTGAAATCTATGTGATACTCAGTATTCGAAATCTACGACACGAATCCTAATTTGGAAATATGTTATATCTATGTGATGAAAGTGTTTCATTTTTGAGCGCTCGTACAACTTACACGAGGGCTATATCATTTCGTCACGATGTCTGTATTTTTCGAATTTTGAGCCGAAAATGGTCTCAATCGACTATGTTCGACTCACTGATGACGAATCCGTCGGAAAATTCGAGTCTGTCCGTCCGTCCGGCCGTCCGTCCGTCCGGCCGTCCGTCCGTCCGGCCGTCCGTCCGGCCGTAAGCACGATAACTCTCGAACGGATCAACCTAGAGACTCGAAATTTTCAGTGTGGGTTCAGTTCCCGAATGCCTCGGTTAAATTCGTTAATGGGCCAAATTCCACCAGGGGTTCCGTAAATATGGCCGTTCAAAGTTTTGTTCCCCTGATTACTTGAAAACTACAGATTCGACCAAGATGAAATTTGGCACTCAAATGGAGAATGGGGTGTTCAAGCTACTTGTGAAATTTTGTCCAGATCACATGACCAAAACCATAGAAACCACAGAAAATTGTAACTTTTGAACGGAAAGGCCTAGGGACTTGAAATTTTCAGGATAGGTGTGGATCTCGAATGTCGTGATCACGTCCATCTATGAGCAAAATTATACAAAGGGTTCCGTAAATATGGTAGTTTGAAATTGAGTTTTCTTGATAATTTCAAAACTACAGATTCGATCGTGACGAAATTTTGTATACTTATGGAGAATGATATATTCAAGCTACATTTCTCCAGATCACATGACCAGAACCATAGAAACCATAGAAAATCATAACTTTCGAACGGAAAGGTCTAGGGACTTGAAATTTTCAGGATAGGTGTGGATCTCGATTGTCGTGATCACTTTCATCTATGAGCAAAATTATACTAGGGGTTCCGTAAATACGGTCGTTTGAAATTTTGGTTTCTCGATAATTTCGAAACTACGGATTCGATCGAAATGAAATTTTGTATTTTAATCGAGAATGATATATTGAAACAATATTTTGTCAAGATCGCATGACCAGAACCATAGAAACCATAGAAAATTGTAACTTTTGAACGGAAAAGCCTAGGAACTTGAAATTTTCAGGATGGGTTTGGATCGTGAATATCGTAGTCACGTTCATCAATGAGCAAAATTAGACTAGGGGTTCCGTAAATATGGCCGTTGAAAATATTATTTTCCTGATAGTTTCGAAACGACTGATCGGATTGGAATGAAATTATGCACCTTGCTGAGTAATAATGTATTCAAACTACGTGCAAGATTTTGTCCAGAACGCACCACCAAGACCATAGATACCGTAGAAAATTATAGCGAATTATCGAAAAAAAATTGATCAGCTGAAGCACTGACATGAAGTCTGGAAGTTTCAGACTTCTTTTGACGGCTGTCGAAAATTCCTTCAATTGATTTCTGAAACTGGAAAATGCGAATCTACCTACAAGGTGCATGTACGAGCGCTCAAAAGCTCCTGCCTTCACGGCAGTGCTTTTCGTAATTTTTTGAGATGAATCATCTCTTAAGAACATGTAGGAACAGGTAAATCGATCACGTGCCTATGTATGTGAGTGTGTACTGATGTGTTATTCAATGTATGATAACCCTTGCTTTTTACATCGATTGACTGTATCAAGAGCTGTAATCTCAACAGTTCAAAGATCGTATGAGACGGTGAAAAAATCGGTCAAGAATAACAGGGTCTCCTTGGTCTTGATTCGCGGTTATGGATAATTTTGGGCACAAACTTTTCTGTGGTAAAGGAAAACAAGAAGAGAGAAAATAATGATAGAGAAACGCTCTGGCTGAATCTTCCAGGTGTGGAGCATTCATAAAGTTTCTTTGGAGCTTCAGCATTGAAAAATAAAAAAATGTATATTCTGAGGGGAGGAGGGGAAAATTTCTAAATACCGATTTATAATGGTTCGCTCTTGCTATTAGATGCCAAAGCAAAAAATATACATGCTCTCTGTCTAAGCTACTGTAGTTCGTTAGAACTATCGATTTAGATGGAGAGTTGCAGCTTGCGATATACCCTATACCTCGATGAGCTCAAGAATATCCATAAAGCCTGCTACATACACGCACGCAAGTTAGCCAACTTGGCTTGAACAGACTAAATTGAGAGACTTTGCATGAGCGTGTGTAGCGGAAGTTTGAGCTAGAAGTTGGGCTTGTAAGTTTTCGGACAAAGCCGATTGCGTATAGTCTTCATTGCTGACTTTGCTTGACGTGCCAAGTTGGCCGACTTGCATGCGTGTGTGTAGCAGGCTCAACAGATTCTCAAGTCATAGTAGTGAGCCCTAAGTCGTAATGATAATATAACTGATTAAATCGGTAGTGTATAACGGCCGAAAATTGTCAATATTGCAAAATTCAATAGAATTAATCTCGCAATGATTGCTAATGAATGTTTTCCGGGTAAAATATGGATTCACGAGGTGAACTTTTTTTCGAAACAATTCTAGCAATCAAGCCTCATATGGTGCTGTCTGCTTGTTTGTAACGAATCCACAGAGGCGAAGTGAGAGGAAATCCGATTAATGATTCATTAAAGTAGGTTTGCTCTCTTCGTGGACGCACAAAGCTCGAAACTAGCAGTCCGCTTGAACTCTGTAGGATCTGCCGAATTTCTATTTCGCACCTGATGACAGGAATCCATTTATACAGTGATCCTTTTTTGAAGTAGCATGTCTCTGTCACACGTTAGTGGGTATTCAAACCAGGCTGATAGTATTTCTTCCTATTTTAATTGTTTCAATGAAATAATAGATGTAGGTGGTTATTTTTATATCATGCATGAGAATCGTCTATGTGAAAAATTTGTTCATGATATTTCTTGAATATTAACAAACTTCTTTAAATGAAATCTTGACCTTGAAATCTAATAAATGACTCATCTCATTCGAACGGTGAAACATATTTTATATAGTCTATTCAGCACAGGCATTACGATCTAAATGTCTCTGGAGCTTTTTTAAATACTCCCTATATTTCGCATGAACTGAAATGTGTGTATTATCAATAATTTTTAAGCCAATAAGAGTATAAGTTGAGCCACACTCGATTGAGAAAAATTTTGTTCATGAATTCGGGAGATTAGTAGAGGAGAATAGCATTATCTGTGTGTAGAGAAATTTATGTAGAATTGTTTGTTTCTTGACCAGGAATACAAAGTAATGACAACTTCGAATGTCCATATATTTCTTATTTTGTGACTTATATTCGGCGATTATCGGTGGAATGTTACATTTTGATGAGTTCTGCCCCTTGACAGAAGGAAACTCATCTTTGAAAACGAAATATAGAAAAAATTTGTTAATAAAATTCAAAAAGCAATGAAATCTATCTAAATTATTCTATCAAACCAACAATATTTTCACACCTCTGTACCAAATAGGGGAGTGAATAAGAAAGATTTATCAGCTAATATTATTCCGAGTTCAATGGGTTGAAAATTCGATCATAAACTAAGCGGATGCCTACAAGTTTTTCTTCTTTTCTTGGTAAAGAAGTGAAAAAAAAATGATAATATACCTGAAAATAATAATGTTCATTGAGCAACAATTATAAAAAAACACAGAAATCAACCAATACATAATCGTATAAGTCCCAGTGAAGCCTAGTACGGTCAGATTTCTACTGCTTAAAACTTAGGCCGGTATTCTTCATTTGATCTTTTTGCACTCCTTTTCCTAGTGCTGGTTGTAGACTTGTTGCTGTTTTCCATCTTCTCGGAAAGTGCTCTGTTCACATTATACCATTTGCTATATTCGTGATCTTTTCTTGTGATCTTCTTCAGCATAAATTTTACAATTTTTTCACAGCCTGGGTCTTTTCGCCCCTTGAAAATCTTGGTTTACTCTTAAATTTCCACTGGTGAGGCTGGGTTTTTAATTTTGTCATCTTCTGGTGCATCTTTCTTCAATTCTTCGTTTTCTCCTTCTTCTTCTTCGACTTCTCAATGTTTGAATTCCTATTTATCATAAATAAAAAAAAATAATGAATAAAAATTACGAAAAGCACTGCCGTGAAGGCAAAGCGTTCGTACATGCACCTTGTAGGTAGATTCGCATTTTCCAGTTTTGGAAACCAATTGAGGACAGCTTTCAAACAAATTTTCAAATTAAGGCGAAAATCCAGACTTCAAGTCAGTGCTTTAGGTGACCAATTTTTTTTTCGATAATTCGCTAGAATTTTCTACGGTATCTATGATCTTGGTAATGCGATCTGGACACAATTTCCCACGTAGTTTGAATATATTATTATTCACCTATGTGCGAAATTTCATTCCAATCCAATAGGTTTTTTCGAAATCATCAGGAAAATAATAGTTTGAACGGCTATATTTACGGAACCCCTAGTCTGATTTTGCTCATTGATGAACGTGAATTTCAAGAGTCTAGGCCTTTACGTTCTAAAGTTGTGATTTTCTATGGTTTCTATGGTTTTGATCAAGCGATCTGGAAAAAATTAAGCTCAAATATATTATTCTCAATTCAAATACAAAAATTCTTCACGATCAAATCCATAGTTTCGAAATTATCAAGAAAACTGAATTTCAAAAGGACATATTTACGGAACCCCTAGTCTAATTTTGATCATTGATGAACGCGACTGCGGCATTCGAGATCCACACCTATCCTGAAAATTTCAAGTCCCTAGGCCTTTCCATTACAAAGTTATAATTTTCTATGGTTTCTATGGTTCTGGTCATGCGATCTGGACAAAATTGTAGCTTGAACACGTCATTATCCATCTGAGTGCAAAATTTCGACTAGATCTAATCTGTTGTTTCGAAGTGATCAGGAAAACAAAATTTCGAGCGGCCATATTTATGGAACCCCTGGGCGAATTTTGCCCAATAACGAACTTAACCGCGGCATTCGAGATTCGAACCTATCCTGAAAATTTCAAGTTTCTAGGACAATCCGTTCGAGAGTTATCGTGTATACGGACGGCCGGACGGACGGACAGACTCGAATTTTTTGACGGATTCGTCATGAGTGAGTCAAACATAGTCGTTTGAGACCATTTTCGGCTCAAAATTCGAAAATACAGACATCGTGACGAAATGATATAGCCCTGGTGTAAGTAGTACGAACGCTCGAAAATTATCATCTTCTCTGTAATTAATTCATCCTGGTTTCATTTTCTTTAGTATCGGGAAGTGCCTCTGTTTTTGAGCTCGTTCTACTTACTCGAGGGCTATATCATTTCGTCAAAATGTCTGTATTTGTCGAACTTTGAGCCGAGAATGGTCTCAATCGATAAGGTTCGACTCACTGATGTCGCATCCGTCTATTCGTCCAGCCGTTAGCACGATAAGTCTCGAACGGAACAACCTAGAAACTTGAAATTTTCATTGTGCGTTCAGTTCCCAAATGCCGCGGTCAGGTTCGTCAATGGGCAGAATTTCACTAGGGGTTCCGTGAATATGGACGTTCAAATTTTTGTTCTCCTGATAACTTCGAAACTACAGATGAAATTTTGCACTCAAATGGAGAATGAAGTATTTATGCAATTTTGTCCAGATCGCAACACCAGAACCATAGATACCATAGAAAATGTCACGTTTATCAATGAGCAAATTTAGACATGGGGTTCCGTTAATATGGCCGTTTGGAATTTAGTTTTCTTCATGATTTCAAAATAATGGATTCGATCGTGACGAAATTTTGTATGGTAATGGAGAATGATATATTCAAGCTACATTTTTTCCAGATCGCATAGAAATTATAACTTTCGAACGGAAGGACCTAGAAACTTGATATTTGTAGATCTCGAATGTCGAGGTCACATTCATCAATGAGCAGAATTACACAGCAGGTTTCCGTAAATATGGTAGTTTGAAATTCAGTTTTCTTGATAATTCCAAAACTACCGATTCGATCATGACGGAATTTTGTATTTTAATGGAGAATGATATATTCAAGCTAAATTTTTTTTTAAATCGCATTCCTGGAACCATAGAAACCATACGAAATTATAAATTTCGAACGGAAGGTCCTAGGGATTTAAAATTTTCAGGATAGGTGTGGATTTCGAATGTCGCGATCACGTTTATCAATGAGCAGAATTAGACAAGGGGTTCCGTAAATATGGTCGTTTGAAATTAGGTTTTCTTGATAATTTCAAAACTACGGATTCGATCGTGACGAAATTTTGTATTTTGATGGAGAATGATATATTCAAGTTTAATTTTCTCTGAATCGCATGACCAGAACCATAGAAACCATAGAAAATTATAACTTTCGAACGGGAAGGCCTAGAGACTTGAAAACTTCAGGGTAGGTTCAGATCTCGAATGTCGCGGTCACGTTCACGAATGGGCAAAATTAGGGAAAATTACGAAATTCCACATAGCGCTTGCATTGGTATTTTCGATGTTTGAATTAATTCCTTCTGGTACATTATATATTTATCATCTCGCTAATGTGATGTGGTATTCTTGAATCTCCGTGCTGGAATTGGCGAACTTCGTTCCTTCCGTTTGTTTTGTTTTGGAATTTGTGAGGTTAACTGTGGAGTCAATTGTCATTCCATTAGCTCTTATGTCACGGGTAAGAATTTTTGCCTCTACGTGTGATTTCCGGACTTATGGTCGTTACCGTGAATTTGAATTTACAGAATGCCTAATTTAGTAGATACAAGTAAAACATCTCGATGGGAATTACCAAATAGCATTATCAAATAATTTTCGATTTCTTTTAGTCTTTCTTCTTGGTTGTCGAATTCGTTAGTTGGTATCTCTGTGTGAACTGTGGTACTTGGGTGTCAATGCGATGTTCTGTGAAGGGTCATATTGTTGGTTAAGATATTGAAAACGTGTAGCAGATTTTTGAATTGAAGGAATTGTGATTTTAGATCATCCTTGTTATAGGCGATCATAGCTTCAATTTGAAGCATTCCAGTGAGGTTTACCGGAATATTTCTGGGATTAGCGTTTATATTTTTTCTACGAGGACTCACATTCTTAAGAATTAACTCTTGGACATCTAAGAGGTATGAATGTCCTTTTGTTCCTTGAACCACTGACTGAACATCTTTTATTAGGTTTCTATTGCGACAATTGTGTTGAAAAAGAATTTCCTGTTGGACATTCCACGAAGAACTGATTACATCTTGCTTCAATTCCTTCGAACATCAACTTATAGGTATGAGATCATTTTTATCGTGAGAACCATGTCTTATATTTCTTTATTAGGGTTCACGTGTACGGCAGAAATTCACGGAAACGGAGTAAATCAAGAAGTTTCACGTGTACGGCAGAAATTCACAGTGTAATTCAAGTATACGGAATCCAAGTCTACGGCGTTCAATTGTTCAAGTGTACGACTGCCTTTCGAGTCCACTGTTCGAAGTATCTAAGCATCTCTTCGTGAAAGCATTGTTTGGGTGCTGTCACTGCACTGTGGATTCTACGTGGGAACTGGCTTATGGGTTAAGGAAACCAGTGCAAGCACTGGCCTAAGATCATTAACTGTAACTTTCAATAACGTATAATTAAGGTAATCAGTGACTTGAAGATCATACCGCTTATCGGTTGATAACTTATAATTAAGTTATATAATTTGGTTGGTTGGTCATAGCTATTTTAACCCTTTCAAGACGGATTTTTATTTTTATTGTTAGAACTATAATTGCGTATGCGGTTTCATATTTCGAAAACAGATATTTTTCTATGACGTTTCTATTTATTTTCTTTGTTTTTTCGAACATTTTTAATTTTTTTTTAGTGGGACATATGATCCCATTGGTCCATTATGTTGGGACAATATTTCCCTCCAGTTCTGGAATAACACGGATAGTAGGAAGGGTGTACGAAATGACATACCTACATATAATTTTTATTGCAATATCTACATGATTTTACATAATATGGTACGGGGTAAAACAGTCATTGCATAATGGCACACAACATGTCCTGCAAACAGTTCTTGTTCGTTTCTCTGTCTTATTTTGTGAACATCTTATACACCGTCTCCGTTTCTGCTCGACCATAGGCATATGGTCACCAACATTCAGCATTGTTTTTTGCCGCCTTGATGGTCGTCCGGAAGTTGAACGTCTCTTTACCCTGGCTTTGCTTTTCCCTTGTTGAATAAGGCTTTCTGCCAAAGCTACCAAGAACTCCAAAAATGGTATTTTTTTACGTCTGACTTCATTGTGAATAATGAAAGAGTTTACAGCTGTTATCATTAATAATTTATAGAAAACCTTTTTCCACCACTTGGTAGACTTGCGATCAAATTCATAAAGGCCAGCTAAATGATCGGTCAAATCGACCCCTCCCATATATTTGTTGTAGAAAGCGATAATTTCTGGGCATTCGACTGAAAGTTTTTCACCATTTTTTTGCTTTCGGTCAACCAATGAACGCTGATCTCCATGACAGTTGCTTATTGCTAATACTTCTTTGGTATCTTGCCATCTTGTGAACGTTATGCCATCACTTGTGCATAAAAATTTTGTTTCATTTTTGCTCAATTTTTCTTGACTTTTTGGTATGTTTTTTCGCGTACTAATACAAGTACCTACTGCAGCATATGGCAAAGTTTTCATCAAAGTCACCGATGTGAAAAATCTATCGAAACATAACACGACATCGGTTTTCGTAATTGAGTTGGTGAGTTTTCTAACAACCCTTTCCCCTAGTGTTCCATCTCCTTGGCCATCTTCCTTTCCACTGTATACGTTCAGATCATATACATAACCGCTAAGAGAGTCACTTCTTACCCATAACTTTATTCCACGTTTGATGGGCTTCAAAGGCAAATACTGTTTTAGACTAGATCTGCCCTTGAATTTCGCCATACTTTCATCTATTGATTGATAAACCGAATCCGCCCTTGCATTTCGATACGTATGTTTGAAACACTCTAAGAGTTCCTCGACATAATAAAGCTTTGAGCAATCTGCTGGTTTCTCAGGCCTATTGAAGTATAGTTTGGACATCAGTAGTTTATAACGGTCACGTGATATTGCATTTTTTATTGCAGTATTACCCATAGAGGCATGCTTTGACCAATAGCAGCTCAAACTTGGCAGCGTGTTATAAGCCATCACCATCATAACACCTGTTATCATCATAATTTCGGAATGGTCAGTTAGTTGAACTTTTTTTTTAGTTTTCTTTTCCAAAATAAGTAATCTTTCATTAGTACACTGTGATATGAACATATACAAGCTTTTTGGAAATAGTTTCAGAAAAACATCAATTTCGTTAGACTGAAGGTTTATAGAGTTCAAAAGAACTTCTGCATTTCTTGCAGTAGGGAGCTGAAATCTTGGGGTATAGTTCTGCGGCACTGAATTCCAGATTATGTGGTCTGATGCAGATGAAGTTGTAGGTACTGATTGAAGAGTGCTAATATTATTATTATTTTCGAGAAGACCTACTATACCTTCTGGCTCGATAACGCTTTCATCAGAACTTGAACAGTGGATATCGTTTTCAGGAGCTGGTTCTGTTTCGGAACCTGATGGAACCCAGTTGGAATCTTCATCTTCACTCTCGCTATAGGGATCAGTATCGCTCCCAGAGAAGTCCCAATTTTCAGCGAGATCTTCGATTTCCCTCTGTGTTAATTTTCTTTTGCTCATTCTAGGAAAAGAAAAAATTATTTTAGCGCCTACTGGGATCAATTATCCCACCGAAGTAGTCTGCTGGGACATAATATCCCACGAAAAAAAAAACGAGCGTATTTTCTCTACCAAAATGTTATATGGTTCAAACAATATATACGATACTAAAGAGGTACTTACATGATTATTCACCACACAGCAAATTGAGTTGAATAGCTGAATAAACACACTACATGTGCTCTCGTGTACGACAAATTTGAGGTTATTTCGTTTTATATGTAATCAAAACCCGGCTAGATTATATTGGGCGTTGAAAAGACTAAACTGGCGTTTATATGGGCTTATTTGGGATCTAAATTCCCACTAGTATAAATGAAATCTGCCTTGGGACATAATGTCCCGTTAGTATCGAAAGGGTTAAGCTTGTTAGCAGTTATAGTGGGGTGCACTTCACAAATTGCGTTTGGGGTACCACAACGGTACCAGTGTATCCCTTCAGGATTTCATTAGAGTATAGTCGTTGTTAACCAATTTCTTCTGGTTATATTGTGTTGTTGAACTATCGTTATTGGTCTGTCATAGTAACAGAAATTTGTAGTTGAACTTAGCCGAGTTAGGCTGATTAAACTTTGTCATTACCGATTTGAGTGTAAGTTAGTGTGGGTATTAGGGTAGGGATCGAGAGTCCATCTGGCTCCCGATTTGATGATTTGCGTTGTTTATTTTCTTTCCTTCGCCTTGTACTCATCAACCACTGCATCTTATTTTTATCAAACTATTAAAATTCAACCTTTGAGTAATTTTGTTCACTGCTTTGTTTCCTTTTCAATAGGCAGGCATATCTCTACCTGGCGCCCTTTTCCATTTCCTTATTTACTCACTCCCATCTTCCCTGAGTGTAGCCGCGAGCCTAATTGCCTTGTGACCAACTCCCTCAAAGTTAACGTCACAAACTGGAAACTGCTAATCTACCTACAAGGTCGATGAATGGGCGGACAAAAGTTCCTGACTTCACGGCAGTGCTTTTCATCATTTTTTTGATATATTCATATTCCATTCCATTCGCTCCGTGCGCTAGAAATATTTGAGTCGTTTCTCGTGGAAGGCACTTTTGCATTTTCCAGGCAGATAGGTCTATTGTATTTAGATCATGTACTCTTTCGTTGAATTTATCTGTTCTGAGTTCACTAAATGCATTCCTTCTGTTATGTTTCCACAAGTTCAATGCTAGCGAGGTACACTAAAGATGCGACATTCTTCAACATATTCAGAAAAGTCAAAACAAAAACCATGCGTCCGTACCGCTGATTGTTTACATTCAATTGAAACAAGCGTCCAGTTAAGGAAACTACCGTTTGTTTTGTTCTATACTTGCGCCCAATTTCATTGAATATAATTCGATTTCAAGAGATGATAAATTCTTCATATTGAAACTTTGTATGTGCAATCTTTGATGAAATGGTTAATTTCGATAATTTCTGCTGTTGAGAAAAGACGTCCCTTTGAAAACATCTTGTGTTTATATTTGAATTTTTAAATTGAACATTTTGAGTAGGGGAGAGCGGGGTTGAAAGTGCCGATTTTTACAAATCCTCATATGATTCAGATAAAACAAGGACTATATCTAGAAGTAGTGGTTCATCCTTAGCCAAATTTAGTCCATAATACGAATTTACCTACAGATTTTGGAAATTTTCAATAGTTTTTGAGAAAAAGTGATTTTTTTATACAGCGGCGACAAGGCACTACCAACCCCACTTTGGGGCAAGTTGTGCCGTAGCTGGGGTCGGTTGTGCCGTTGATAATGCTAGGTGTTTCACATGAATGGAAATCAATTTAGAATTCAAAAGACGTCAATTTTATAATAATATATTTATGCCAAGATGGTGGGATGTTTTGTGCATTGAACTTCACGGCACACTGGAACGCAAGTTGTCGTACTTATTTCGGTAGAAGACCGAAATCAATTGAAAGGCTTTTTGAGCGCTCGTACTACTTACACGAGGGCTATTTCTTTCTAATTTTGAGCCGAAAATGGTCTAAAACGACTATCTTCGACTCACTGATGACGAATCCGTCGAAAAATTCGAGTCTGTCCGTCCGTCCGTCCGTCCGTATACACGATAACTCTCGAACGGAATGTCCTAGAAAATTGAAATTTTCAGGGTAGGTTCGAATCTCGAATGCCGCGGTTAAGTTCGTTATTTGGATAAATTCGCTCAGGGGTTCCGTAAATATGGCCACTCGAAATTTTGTTTTCCTAATAACTTCGAAACTAGGGATTCGATCGAGGTGAAATTCTGCACTCAGATGGAGAATTATGTGTTCAAGCTTCATTCGAAATTTTGTCCAGCTCGCATGACCAGAACCATAGAAACCATAGAAAATTATAACTTTGTAATGGAAAGGCCTAGGGACTTGAAATTTTCAGGATAGGTGCGGATCTCGAATGTTGCGGTCACGTTCATCAATTAGACTAGGGGTTCCGTAAATATGGCCGTTTGAAATTCAGTTTTCTTGATAATTTCAAAACTATGGATTTGATCGTGACGAAATTTTGTATTTAAATTGAGAATGATATATTCGAGCTACATTTTCTTCCAGATCGCATGATCAGAACCATAGAAACCATAGAAAATCATAACTTTCGAACGGGAAGGCCTAGGGACTTGAAATTTTCAGGATAGGTTCGGATCGCAAATTTCGCGGTTACGTTCATTAATGAGCAAAATTAGACTAGGGGTTCCGTAAATATAGCCGTTCATACTATTTTTTTCCTGATAATTTCGAAACTACTTATTGGATTGGAATGGAATTTCTCACATAGACGAAGAATGATGTATTCAAACTACGTGTCCAGATCGCATTACTAAGACCATGAATACCGTAGAAAATTCTAGCGAATTATCGAAAAAAAATTGGTCTTAGTTTGAAATTTTCTTTGACAGCTGTCAAAATTTTTCCAATTGGTTTCTTAAACTGAAAAATGTGAATCTACCTACAAGGTGCATGTACGAGCGCTCAAAAGCTCCTGCCTTCACGGCAGTGCTTTTCGTAATTTTCAAGATGTACTTCGACAGTAGTGCATTTTTCCTCATTAAACACTAGTCTTGGTTTGTATACAACCGCAGGAGTACCTCCACTCTTTATTTTTTTGACAGAGCGTTGTATTGTTGTGCGACAAATTTACAATTCACGTGCAACTGTTTTTAATTTGAGTCCATCATTGATGATTGCATCAGCAGCCCTTTGTAAAAGATCCTGACTTGTAGTTCCCCTGCCTTTGTGTTTTTCGCTTATACTTCCTCATTCTGCTAAACGAAAAATAATGGGACAATATAGGCTACTAAGGGGTTGGTTGTGCCGCGGCACAACCAGCCCCAAATGAACGGCACATTTTACCCCGTTTATGAGAGTGTGATATTTTGTCCGTCATATAAAAATCACTCTGCTCAAATCATTGAAATTACACTGCATAACAAACTACGATAAATGACACACATTTCACTGAAACTTTCATATTAACAGCACGAAGAATGCTAGCTTGCGACCAAAAAGTATCGAAACGGAAATATTTACTGACGTGCTGCTGGAGGAACCTCACATGAGTTACATGTAATTCTACTCGGTCCGCTTTGCTGACGCAACTGAGATGGCAGCCACGTGTGCCCGATGGTTAGGCAATACGCGATACAATACAATATTTTATCAATCTATTTCTGATTAGGATCGGCACAATTTACCCCCGGCACTTTCAGTCCCGCTCTCCCCTACATAGTTCCAAACAACGTGAATAGGCCAATTTTATGGAAGAGCATAGGGTTCAAAACGGAAGTTTTGAAGATATATTTTTCAATCTAATCAATGTATAGATAGCCATAGTGTCCTATTCAGTTTCGAGAAGTGCAGATATAATGATCTAGAATAAGTTCTGAATTAGCTCAGAATCGGTTGATAAATTGAGTCACAAAAAATGCTAATAAACCGGAAAGCAGTTATGAACAGAGACGTAGCAACTCCGCAGTCATTATTCAATTATAAGTTCAGAAAATGAAGTTTCATTGGGAACTTCGTATCGTATTTTATGTTTGGCGGAAAGCTCTCCACCTCCTTTTATGAATCAAAAAATCACAGGTGAAGCATCATTCATTATAATAATGTATATTGTAACATAACACTTTCAATATCGAATTTTCCTCTCAAAAAGATTTATGATCCAATTATGAACAGGTCTTATCACAAGAGCGGATTTATGCGGTAGGGTGATGGTGGTAATAATCAACCCCTCGCTCAAGATTGAGGTGAAAAAAAGAAATGTATGGAATGAAATGAAACATAACAGAGAAAGAATACCTCTTCTGGTGAACTACACTGCTGTCATGACAAACTTCTTCCCTACCTGATATTTTCAGCTGAATACGGCCTTATCTAATTGAAATATTGTACTTACCTTGAAACAATCCGAAGAATGCCATGCAAGGCAGATATGAAATGAAAATCCACATTATCTCGATACGAAACTCAACCCCGTTCACACACTTCGTTCATAATCCTCATTGTTCAGAGATCGTGAATCACTTTTTGTTCAATTCACTATCTAATCGTCACAACTATTGAAGAATCGTTTTCATAGCATTCAATTCTCATCATATTCAGTTTGTGTAGCGGTTATGGATATGGATCTGAAAAAAAATAAATATATATTTTCATATGTTGATAGAGAAGTATGTAAAAATTCTTGTATGTCCAGAATTTTTTCATGGCTAAGGATTATCGTAATGTAAAAAAATTATAGAAAGCACTGCCGTGAAGTCAGGAGCTTTTGAGCGCTCGTTAACATTGTTAATACATTATTAATCATTTATGTGCAAAATGTCATTTCAATCCAATCAGTAGTTTCGAAATAATCAGGAATAAAATATTTCGAACGGCCATATTCACGGAACCCCTGGCAATGCGATCTGTACAAAATTTAGCTTGAATATATCATTCTGCATTGAAATACAAAATCTTGTGACGATCGAATTCGTAGTTTTGAAATTATCAAGAAAACTAAATTTTGAAACGATCATATTTACGGAACCCGTAGTTCAATTTCGCTTATTAATAAACGCGAGATCCACACCTATCCTGAAAATTTCAAATCTCTAGGCCTTTCCGTTCGAAATTTATGATTTTCTATGGTTTCTATGGTTCTGGTCATGCGATCTGGACCAAATGTAGCTTGAATATATCATTCTCCATTGAAATACGAAATTTCGTCACGATCGAATCCGTTGTTTTGAAATTATCGAGGAAGCTAAATTTCAAACGAACATATTTACGGAACCCCTCGTCTAATTTGGCTCATTGATGAACGTGATTGTGGCATTCGAGATCTAAACCTAACCTGCAATTTCAGGTCCCTAGGCCTTTCCATTCCGAAGTTATAATTTTCTATGGTTTCTATGTTTATGGTCATGGGATCTAGGCAAAATTTTGTATATATTTTGAACACGTCATTCTCCATCTGAGTGCAAAATTTCACCTCGATCGAATCAGTAATTTCGAACTGATCAGGAGAACAAAATTTCGAACGGCCATATTTACGGAACCCCTGGTCGAATTATGCCCAATAACGATCTCAATTGCAGCATTCGAAATTCAAACCTACCCTGAAAATTTGAAGTTTCTAGATTGTTCTGTTCGAGAGTTATCATGTTGTCAACATGCCAGGACCAGAACCATAGAAAATTATAATTATCAAAGAGCAAAATTAGACTAGGGAATCCGTAAATATGGTAGTTTGAAATTTAGTTTTCTTGATAATTTCGAAACCACGGATTTGATCGTGACGAAATTTCGTATTTTAATGGAGAATGATATATTCAAGCTATATTTTTTTCAGATCGCATGACCAGGATCATAGAAATCATAAAAAACTATAGTTTTCAAACAGAAAGGCCTAAGGACTTGAAATTTTCAGGATAGGTGAGGATCTCGAATGTCGCGGTCACGTTCATCAATGAGCAGAATTATACTAGGGGTTCCGTTAATATGGTCGTTTGAAATTAAGTTTTCTTGATAATTCTAAAACTACGGATTCGATCATGACAAGATTTTGTATTTCAATGGAGAATGATATATTCAAGCTACGCATCACTTGAACCACAGAAACCATGAAAACTCATAACTTTCGAAGGGAAAGGCCTAGGGACTTGACATTTTTAGGGTAGGTTCGAATCGCGAATGTCGCGGTCACGTTCATTAATGAGCAGAATTAGTCTAGGGATTCCGTTAATATGTTCGTTTGAAATTTAGTTTTCTTGATCATTTCAAAACTACGCATTCGATCGTAACGAAATTTTTTATTTTAATTGAAAATGATATATTCAAGCTACGCATTAGTAGAACCACAGAAACCATAAAACATCATAACTTTCGAACGGAAAGGCCTAGGGACTTGAAATTTTTAGGGTAGGTTCGAATTGCGAATGTCGCGGTCACGTTCATCAATAAGTGAAATTAAACGAGGGGTTCCGTATATAAGGCCATCCAAAATGGAAAGTTTGTCCAGATCGCATTACCAAGACCATAAATACCGTAGAAAATTCTAGCGAATTATCGAAGAAAAAATCCCCCGAAGCACTGACGTCAGTGGCGGCTGGTGGACATTTATCGTGGGTCGGCAGATATATATATATATACATATATAAACCGCGGAAACCTATCCGAACACACATATAAAAAAATATACATATATAGGTATAATGGTGAAAAAAATGGCGTGTTTTTCAAAAGTAGCCTATCCTCGTATGATAAATTTTTAATCGCATCAATTGAAAAATTTACTTTGTCGGAGTTTCACAAAAGCAACATATTCTCTAACCGGATTTATGGCCATTTTGCTCACGTAAAAATCACTTACCCTTTATGAGCAAAAAAAACGAAAAAACTTAACGGTTTATTAATAACAGAAAATATTGCGACTTATTTAAGGGCGAGAAACAAACACAAATTTCGAACCTCGGCTCTCGAGCCGCAAACGATATGGAGCAGAACGAGGTATTCCGAACAATCCTCGTGAATCGAGATACAGCGGTACTGGGTCGGCAAATTGACGATTGCCGGATATATAGGGCCAACAATACTAGTTTAATTTTGGTCGCTCAACATTTTTTTCCTTCGAAAAATGTTTGAAACTTGTCGGAAATTTATAAGTATTACATATATGTGCAGCATGCACGTCTATGAAAAATATTAAATACGACAAAAATCATTTTGAGCAACAATAATCTCTTGTAATTATTATGTCATTTTTATGTGAAACAGAAAATATCGGATATTCGATAAAAATAAACCTTAATATTCATCATTTTCTGAATGAAATTCCAACAGCAATAATTCAACTTTTAACTAATTCGATCCATTGTTATTTACGTTTCGTCGAAAGATATCTAGATAGGGTCGGCAAGATGAGGAAAGATGTACCTCAACGAACGACGTTCTTCGAGTATTCGAGATGGGCCTATTTTGTCTACGGACCGAGTATACGATGCGTGATTGGACTTGGAACAGCGTAATATATTCAAGAAGTTGCACAGGTAACACGTACCTGATTTTTTTTCAATTTTTATAAAATGGATTGGGACTATTGGGAGTCATTTATATAGCGGTAATTTGACAGAAGTGAAAATTTGAATTTTTGCTGATCGAGATTTTTAGGGTCGGCAGTGCCGACCCTGCCGTCTCTGATGAGCCGCCACTGACTGACGTGAAGTTTCGCCTTAGTTTGGAAATTTTTTTGACAGCTGTCCAAAATCTTTCAGTTTGTTTCTAAAACTGGAAAATGCGAATCTACCTACAAGGTGGATGAACGAGCGCTCAAAAACTCCTGACATCACGGCACTGCTTTTCGAATTTTTTCTTAACTCTTCGATTAAGGCAGTACAAACACTCATCGTCTGTCTTCAGTCATTGGCCAACTGACAATACAACCTCAGAGTAGTTACGACGAACAACATATTCTTCTTCATTAGAAGCAAACGTGGTCTTTCGAATGATGGGTCACCCTGTGTATTTCACTAATTACACATCAAATATCCAATTCCACCACTCAATTCCACTTCATTACGTTTTACTTCTCAGTTGGCTCTTCATTTTCACAATCAATAATTTTGACTACGTGGAAACTCCAGACAATATTAGGTGTTAAAAATCATGCTATATGCCGGAAGCTTAATTCGGCAATATCGTGCCAAGTTTGAATTTTGTTTGGTTCATCTTGATAGCCATGTAAATGAACTTAAAATATTGCAGTAGAAAATTGACTCAGTTTTAATCATTTGTGATCGGGCACTGTGAATTCCGCATTGAAAGTAAAACTTGATCATAAAACACTTTTTATCAAGAAAATAAGTTAGGAAAATAGAATGCCAAATCTCGAAACGTTCATCTGAAGTCTATCCGCGCCTCTTATCCCAAAAAACCCATACTTAATTTTATGAACTTATAATGAGATTGAAAGTATTAGATTAGAACGTTCCTTTCTCCCAATCTCCTAGACTATTCCTTCGAAGCTTTGTGGGGCATTGAAAGAATGTATAGTTGACGGCAGAATAATCTACATAATTTGCATTCCTAATGCTGGTCGTTTCCATCATCTTTGCAATCTTTAAATTTCCTCGAATGAAAAAGATTTTCAGGGTTTTCTTCTGGTGGCAATTCTGGGTGAAGTTAATATTTTTTCATTCGAATAAAAAAAAATTTGGAAAATCACTGCCGTGAAGTCAGGATCTTTTGCGCGCTTTTTTGAATTCATCATCACAGCAGTCACCCATCCTTCTTTGAAATTATAGAAAATACAGGGAAATGCTTTGATATGATCGAAAAAAGAAGTATTCACCCAGTTTCCATCTTTAATCGATATACATATTTCCATCCGAAATTCGAGATGATAGATTTTGATAAATTTCGCGCTAAATTCTGGGAACCTGGGAAGAAACGTATTATGTGTCTAGAAAATATGTGAAAATTATCACTTAGTTCAATAACTGAAATGTTTTGAGGTAAAAAATTACGAAAAGCACTGCCGTGAAGTCAGGAACTTTTGAGCGCTCGTACATGCGCCTTGTAGGTAATTCGCATTTTCCAGTTTTAGAAATCAATTCACCACAGACAAGTTCTTCAATAAAGAGGGCTTCTATTAAATTAATCCTACTCAAAGTCATAAATTGCTTGGCCAGCAGCGAAGAGCGTTGAGCCTGGATAGACAACATTTTGATTACTGTGCTCGCGCAGCATATTATTATAAGCAACATTATTGGTTCAGCATTACCCAGTTGCACTATCAATTTTATGCAGAACGGACATCATAATTGAATGGCTATTTTGAACCGAATCAGATCATGAACGCCATGTTCCGCCGTTTTGAAAGCGCCATTTTGAATTCATAAAATTCAACAAAAATTGCATAATCTCTAACCCCAAAAACCCCATATACCTAGCCATTTCGAATCGAATCGGACCATGTACAAAAAAATTGCCAGTGTTCGAAACAACCATTTCGAAAACGATCTCTACTTTCAACCTGAATAAAACGTTCCTAGATGGTATTTTCGACTGATTTGCTGTAAATCGACTTCAGTTATTTCCATTAACTTTGTTTGGGTGATTCAAGACTTATAACATGATAAAGGTTGTATCTAACTGTAACTGTTTTGGGGCCCACACAGAATAAATCATGTTGCGATGCAAGTATCGACCCTAATGTGTGTGTTGTTCTGAATCACGTATCTGGTATCAGTTGCAGTTTCAAGCGATACAGAGTCTGGAATCCCATTCGGGTCGGCGAGCGACAAGGCAGAAACGGCGATACTGATGCAAGTTTCAGTGTGTCTGGGCGCTAATGCAACTGATGCATGTTTCATGATTCCTGGAGTCGATACAAGGTATCGCAGCATGTTTCAGCGTGTGTGGCCCCTTTAACTTGCAGCACCCGAAAATGTGTAGGGAGGATAAGGAAAACCTTGAGGATCCAACAAAAAAATTTTCGTAATTTTGAGAAAGTCATTCTGGTCTTAATCGACAAGGCTCGACTCACTGATGAAGAATCCGTCGAAAAATTCATATCAGTCCATCCGGCTTTGAGCACGATTACTTTCGAACGAAACTTGAAATTTTCAGTGTGGGTTCAGTTCCTGAATTCCGCAGTTCAGTTCGTTAATGGGCAGAATTCCCCCATGGGTTCCATGAATATGGCCGTTCGAAATTGTTCTCCTGATTACTTCGAAACTACTGATTCGATCAGGATGAAATTTCCCACTCAGATGGAAAATGTGTTCGAGCTACATGCAAAATTTTGTCCAGATCTTATGACCAGAACCATAGAAACCATAGAAGATTATAACTTTCGAAATTCTTAGGATAGCTGTGGATCTCGAATGTCGCGGTCACGTCCATCAATGAGAAAAATTAGACTAGGGATTCCGTAAATATGGCCGTTCAGAATAGTCTTTCCTTGATAATTTCGAAACAACTGATTGGATTGGAATGAAGGAGTCAGGAGATTTAGAGCGCTAGTTCATCCACCTTTTATTGCGAAAATTTTTGACAGCTGTCAAAAAAATTACTGCAGCTCCTCGTCAAGGGTCTTGGTAAAGTAATCTAGACAGAATTTATCAAGTAGTTCGAATACATTATTCTTCATCCATGTACGAAATTTCAATCCGACTGAATCAGTTGTTTGGAAAGTTTCAGGAAGAAAATATTTTGAACGGCCATACTCAACCTCTAGTCTAATTTTGCTTATTGATGAAAATGACCTCGACATTTGAGATCCGAATCTACCCTGAAAATTTCAAGTTGCTAGGTCTTTCTGTTCGAATGTTATAATTTTCCATGGTTTCTATGGTTTATATATAACATAAACATGTATTTTTCATTTACGGTTTCTATGGTTCTGGTCATGCGATCTGGACAAAATGAATTTTGCATGTAGCTTGAACACGTCATTCTCCATCTGAGCGAAAAAATTTAATCTCGATCGAATAATTCGTTTCAAAGTAATCAGGAGAACAAAATTTCGAATAGGCATATTTACAGAACCCATGGTAGAATTCTGCCCATTCACGAACTTAACTGCGGCATTCGGGAACTGAACCCACACTGGAAATTTCAAGTTTCTACGTCGTTCCGTTCGAGAGCTATCGTGTATACGGCCGGGCGGACGGACAGACTCGAATTTTTCGACGGATATGTCATCAGTTAGTCGAACCTTGTCGATTGTGACCATTTTCGGCTCAAAATTCGAAAAATACAGACATCGTGACGAAATTGTATAGTCTTTGTGTAAGTCGAACGAGCGCTCAAAAATCCTTCTATTTCTGTAACAGCTGAATCGACATAATTGACAAAGATCTGCTATCATTTTTTTTGACAGCTGTCAAAAATTTCTCCAATTGGTTCAAAAAACTGAAAAATGCGAATCTTCCCACAAGGTGGATGAACGAGCGCTCAAGAGCTCCCGACTTCACGGCAGTGCTTTTCAATTTTTCATATTTTCGAATGAATATCATCTGGCATTTCATCAAATTTTCAGATCACTAGGTCTGTCATATTTTGAGGCAATCTGGATTTTTATAGGTACCCAACATGGTATATTGAAGTTAATCATCAGAACTCATTTTCGAAATGGTATCGAATGATGAGTGGGGAAAATTTGGTATCTGATCGGAAAAATTGAGGTTCTCAATGTTTGTCATCTTCTTTCTAGAGTTCTAGACCCACATTCTCTCTCTGCTAATTCAGTAAGTAGATGTGGTGACATCTCCATCCAGCCTCGCATATTTATAATTTAGTCATTGTATATCACTTAAAATTTATATCAGAATCATGGGACGAATTTGAATATTTAATGAAATGAAGGAGGTCCATTGAAAATAATAAAGATGAGGTCACTTCCGGCGAAACCAGAAATCCCACAGTAATGAAAACATTCTGTTTCGATTCTCATAGTTCACCAAACAAATTTAATAATTTTCAACTAATGACTATCATTGAAGCTTCAAATCAACCAATTTTCTTGGTTCGATCATAATTGGTTGACCGAGAAAAATATTTTCATGGAAGCATAAGTAAGTATAACAATTATTCATGATATAATCTTACAATGTAAACTCACATATAGGTTTCGTAGGCATTCAAAGTGAAATAGTCAAAATATTTTCTCTCGAACACACACTATTGTTCAATAGTTTTCCCCCTGTTTTGCAATGTGCGAGTTCAATTATTCAAGAAGTAGAAACTATTGCCATAGTTCCCGTCGCAAGTGAAAGGTTCCTGACCTATTGCCCCGCTCACGCTTGCTGCTTCGCGCGGAACTGCTGCCAGGCTGCAAGGATTCAAATGTGAACCTGAGCGTTGAGTTTTTCTCCTTCGCATGCGCGCGACCTGTGTTTATCATTGTAATTCATGATTCATTTCAGTGAATCCCTTATATCCTCATATTTCTGAATATGGAATAAACTCTATATGTATATTCATCCTTTCGGAAAGAGATATTGAAATCCTAAAAAATGGGTATGTATGTGAAATTCTTTAGAATTGACATACATTCGGATTTTCATCATTATGCGTTCGCCGAATGTTGAAACCTTTTGAGTACCCAAATTTGCTTCTAGTTGAGTCTGAAACCTGATGATTAACGGTTCAATCCGTCCATGCACAGCTATTCCCTCCACATACAGATTTAGGTTTATCACTTCCAACAAGCAGAAAGCAGGACGGAGAAAAAAGTGGATATTTGTTTCAATTCATCGCAAGGGGTCATTCAGACAGAAAAAAACCCTGATTTTCACGGTTTTCCCGGCTTTTAATAATAGGTAATAATAATAATAATATGGTCTTTATTATGATATTATTTCAAATTACAGTTTTTACAACAGAATTGAGGGCGAGATTTAGGAATTCGTGTAGGACAAGACGGGATAGCAGCTTGGACATGTCAACACGAGACAGTCCCGCTCCACCCCAAACACGAAGAAGGCAGCATTGGACTAGGGACATGAACATAAGTCTTATCAATGCATACTTCAACGTAACCGATGGGGAGACGAAAACAAGAAAATACGCCGCTAATCTGGTAGAACGTTTTGCAGAACTGTATCCTCACATGCCATTCTCCGAAAAACACCTAACAGCTCTGATCCGAAACATCAGAATAAGGAATTTACTCTCGCCAGATGAGATAGAACAAATGAAGAGAGTCGCCATTCAAAAATCTCCACGCAGAACAGCCGAGAACATTAGGAGAAGCATTCAGCGAAGAAGCATATCATTACACCACCAAACCATCATAAGTGAAAACGAAGAAATTGATGAACAGACCACACTGCCAGAAACTGATGAGACAATAATCGAAATCAAAGACCTCTACCATGAAATCGACCAGAAATGGGATGGCATAAGAACGGAAAACCGACCTAGAATACCAAGACTAAAATATAACAAGGACACGAAACCTACAATTCAAGCCATCAAAATTGCCCTAGAACCAGCTTTCAATACCTCAGCCAATTTCGAAGCACTGTGCCACAAAGTGTACTGCGCCGCAAATATAGCCACTATACTCCAACGAACCGAAACAACAACACAAGAAAACCACCATCAACGAAAACCACCTTGGGAGGAGAGAATTGAAAAGAAATTATCAGCGTTAAAAAAAGAGATAGGCATCCTTCACGTATATCTCACCAGTGAAAACACCAGTAAGAAGGTGGAGAGGAAAATCCAAGTCTAAGCCCATAGAATTAAACTCAAAAGAAATTACGTAGAGTACCGCGAACGGCTGAGAACACACGCCGAAATGTTGAAACAAGAGATTGCGGCACTGGGCAACAGACTGAGACGTTACCATAAAAGGACGAAGAGATACCGCCAGAACAATCTCTTCGCTAACAACCAGCGAGAAATCTTCAGAAATCTCAAAGAAACCACCAACGAGACCACGATGAAACCCCCTGTTGGAAATGCAACAGTACTGGTCAGGAATTTGGGCGGAAGAGATCAGACATAATGCTGACGCTACGTGGATCGGGCACGAGAAAAAAGATCAATCCAATTTGCGAGAGATGCCCTAGATAACTGTGAAGGAAGAAGACATAAGGGCAGCCGTCAAGAGACTTAAAAATTGGACCACACCAGGAATAGACGGAATCCACAACTATTGGTGGAAATGGCTAACATCAACGCACAAACCAATGGCCAGACTTATACAACGTGCTCTAGAAGACCCCCATACTATACCCGAGAGCTTCACAAAAGGCACAACGCTCATGATCCCGAAAAAAGGTGATTTATCTCAACCCAAAAACTAAAGACCTATAACTTGCCTTACATCAGCGTATAAAATCATCACCTCCACCATAGGCCACAAAATCAATGTACACCTGACCAACAACAAAATTATGGATTGGGAGCAGAATGGGTGCAAACAAAAGGGACAGGGAAGCAAAGAACTCCTAGTGATAGAAAATTGAAAAATATAGCGATGGCCTGGATCGACTACCAGAAGGCATTTGATTCAGAGCCCCATTCCTGGTTGCTTAAGATCCTCGAACTGTATAAGGTCAACAGGAAAATCATTGGTTTGATCAAAGTTCTTATGGCAACATGTCGCACGACACTGACAGTTAGCACCAAAACAACCTCTTATAAAACAGCAGAAATATTTATCAAAAGAGGAATTTTTCAAGGGGACAGCTTGAGCCCACTGCTGTTCTTCCTCGCATTGAATCCACTGAGCAACATGCTGAATAGGTCAGCATATGGGTACTCACTAGACGAACGGAGTAAACTAACCCATCTATTTTATATAGACGACCTGAAGCTGTACGCCAGGGGTCGGAAACAACTAGAAGGGGAACTTGAACTGGTGAGAAAATATAGTGAGGATATAAGAATTTCATTTGGTACTGAGAAATGCGCAGCGGTGGAAGTGAAGAGGGGAAAACTGTCAGATGCAGAAAAAATTATACTTTCTGATGGACAAGAAATATTGAGTCTAGGGATAGAAACCAGATACACATATCTCGAAATCAAGCAAACATACGAGATAAAACATCAAGAAAACAAGAAAGTAGCTGAAACTGAGCTTATCAGAAGGGTCCGGAAAATACTCAATACGCAGTTATCAGCAAAAAACAAAATGGTAGCGATCAACATCTGAGCGATACCTTCTTTCACATATACAGCTGGAGTCCTTACGTGGTCAAAAACAGACCTTGAAAAAGCAGATAGAACAATCAGAACAACCTTAACACAATATGGCATGCTACACCCGAACTCTGCAATTGAAAGACCATATTTGCCCCGTATAGAGGAAGGAAGAGGACTCAGCAGTATAGAGAACGCATGCCTGAAAGAAGAGGAAAAAATCACAAATTATTTCTGTCAGAGAAACCTTCCTGCAGTGGATAGCAGTCAACGGTCACACCTCTACAACATCCGCAATGTCCAATCCCCGGCAGGCAAAAGTGGACATATTAAAATCAAACACCTACCTATCGCAGGGATACCTCTTTTCCCAAACGGAAGGTACATTCTTGGAAATCCAAGATCAGGTGGTGCCAACGCGCGCGTACAAGCGACACATAATGAAACAAGAGGTTGATACTACGATGTGAAGAATGTGCAGCAACCACCAAGAAACAGTCCAGCATTAATCATCAGGCTGTGAAACCATAGCACACACAAAGTATTTAACAAGACACGACAACATGGGGAAGGTGGTACACCAACTAATATGCCTCAAAGAACAACTGCTGGATCACTTCACCCCAAACGTTGCTCGAGAACGAGCGCATCAAAATCTATTGGGACCTAGCAGTCATAACGGACCAGGCCGTTGGCCACAACAGGCCTGATATGATGGTGTGGAATAAGCTAGAGGAGGTGGCTCTGATGATCGACGAGTGGATATAAAACCGCCAATAATTACTTGCAACAGACTGGTACATAAGAAGACAACAGAACATCTGAGAGAATTGAAGCTGCATCCCAATACCATCTTGTGGATGCAGAAGGCTGTAATCCTGGGGACAGTGAATATTATACGACAGATCGTCTTCCCGCATTAACGTTCACACCGAATTGACCTTGGCGCTTCCGCGCCCGGTTCATTCGGTACCCTCACCACATCAGTGTGAAATTAAAAAATTATATATGTCCCGTGAGAAAATGTCAGATTATTGAAATATTTGTTCGAGATATCCCATCCTAGAATGCCACAGTGTTCTCCATTCATCGCCAGTATGCCAAAGATGCTGGTTGGTCAATCATTTCAGGCATAAATCGGGTCATTGCGAAAGTCGTTCAAAATAATTTCAATATTTTCATACGGTAATGATTACCCGATTGAGTTGCCTTACACTCATATTCTTCGTCCTTTCATTCTCCACAATTCTGTTGCTGAAAGTGTCAGCATCGCTCCATTTGTTCAGATTTCACAAGCAGAACCAAAAATTAACAAAAGCACTGCCGTGAAGGCAGGAGATTTTGAGCGCTCGTACATGCACCTTGTAGGAAGATTCGCATTTTCCAGATTTGGAAACCAATTGGAAAGTTTTTGACAGCTGTCAAAGAAAATTTCAAACCAACGCGAGAATCCAGACTCCACGTCAGTGCTTTGGTGACCATTTTCTTTTTCGATAATTCGCTAGAACTTTCTACGGTATCTATGGTCTTGGTAATGCGATCTGGACAAAATTATACATTATCTTTCATATATGTGCGAAATTTTATTTCAATCCAATAAGTATTTTCGAAATTATCAGAAAAAATATAGTTTGAACGGCAATATTTACGGAACCCCTAGTTTAATTTGGCTCATTGATGAAAGTGATCGCGAAATTCGCGATCCGAACCTATTCTGAAAATTTCAAGTCCCTAGGCCTTTTCGTTCGAAAGTTATGATTTTCTATGTTTTCTATGGTTATGATCATAAGATCTGAAAAAATGGAGCTCGAATATATCATTCTGAATTTAAATACAAAATTTCGTCAGAATCGAATCCATAGTTTTGAAATTATCAAGAAAACCGAATTTCAAACGGCCATATTCACGGAACCCCTTGTCTAATTTTGCTCATTAATGAACGTGAGCGCGAAATTCGCGATCCGAACCTTTCCTGAAAATTTCGAGTCTCTAGGCCTTTCCGTTCGAAAGTTATAGTTTTTTATGGTTCCTATGGTCCTGATCATGCGATCTGAAAAAAATGTAGCTCGAATATATAATTCTCAATTTAAATACAAAATTTTGTCACGATCAAATCCATAATTTTGAAATTATCAAGAAAACTGAATTTCGAACGGCCATATTTACGGAACTCTTAGTCTAATTTTGCTCATTGATACACGTGAACGCTACATTCACGATCCACACCTATCCTGAAAATTTCAAGTCCCTAGGCCTTTCCATTACAAAGTTATAATTTTCTATGGTTACTATGGTTCTGGTCATGCGAGCTGGACAAAATTCTGCTTGTGGCTTGAGTACGTAATTATCCATCTGAGTGCAAAATTTCACCTCGATCGATTCGTAGTTTCGAAGTAATCAGAAAAACAAAACTGCGAGCGGCCATATTTACGGAACCCCTGGGCAAATTTTGCCCAATAACGAACTTAACCGCGGCATTTGAGATTCAAACCTACCCTGAAAATTTCAAGTTTCTAGGACATCCCGTTCGAGAGTTATCGTGTATACGGACGGCCGGACGGACGGACAGACACAAATTTTTCGACGGATTCGTCATCAGTGAGTCGAACTTAGTCGTTTGAGACCATTTTCGGCTGAAAATTCGAAAAATACAGACATCGTGACGAAATGATATAGCCCTCGTGTAAGTAGTACGAGCGCTCAAAAACACCGTTTTTATGGAGTTTTTTCGAAATTACAAGTACCTAAAGTTATCATATTACTGAACATCAACGGACCACCCCACGTATCCCTACATTCGCGGTTTTCTTCTACGATTTTTGTCACAGAAGAACCCCTTTATCTGCTCTATTGCCTGGTAAATAACTTTGGGAAATATGGAAGTGGGTGGAAATGTATTGCCTGTTGCACTATTGAAGCTCACACTGACAATAAGAATCGAAATCCGGTTTGGTAAAAAGAAACAATCGCGCAAAAGATCCAGACTACACGCCAGTGCTCTGATCGAATTTCTCCACGTTTGTTTCTATGAAGGAGATCGTTAGCGTTTGGCCCAAATTTCTGTTATCTTCGAATTTGGAGCCGCAAATTGCCTCAAAACGATTAGGTTGATGAAGAGATGAAGAATTCGTGGTTGAATTGAATTCTCTCTGACCCGCTAACTTTCGAACGAAGTGACCTACAGTTTTGAAATTCTCTGGGTACGTTCGATATCCCTATGGGCCGGTTGAATTCGTTAATGGGCGGAATCTGCCGAACGTTTCCGTAGAAATGAATGTTCTTTTTCTCAATAGTTCGAAAAAGATCGATTTAATCGAAGTGAAACTCAGTAGTTAGTTGTAAGATAACATAAAGGTCCATATGTGAAGTATTGTAAGGATCGCATCATCATCAAAATTTCGAAAAAAAAAATTTTCAAACCTCATTATCTCAGAAATTATTCGTCACATATCCTGCTGACATCCTGTCATATTGGGAAGGCATGGATGAAATGAGTTATGTAGAAATTCAGCTCTCAGCTGTTCCATGCATCTATATGTCATCGTGGAATCATTGTTGTGGAATAATGGAGTTGATTCAAAATTGCTTCTTATGTGTAATGAAAGTGAAATCATAACAAAGAATAATAAAAGCACTGCCGTGAAGTCAGGTGCTTTTGAGCGCTCGTTCATTCACCTTGTAGGTAGATTCGAATTTTCCACTTTTAGAAACAAATTCAGTAAATTTTTGACAGCTGTTACGGTTGAACAATTTAAAATTGAATTTGTTCAACCGTAACTTTTTTTTTTTTAGTCAGGGGGAATCCTCATGGACGAACTATCTTCGATAGATAGAACAGTTCGAATTTTCCATCCAATGAACCATTCTTCTAAATCTTCAAGTGCTTCTTGCAGTCTTCTGTGTATGACATCTGGTCGTCAATGTCTGAAGGCTATTCCCGTGTCGTCTGCATAAACCAACTGTAACGACCTTTCAACAAGAACCTAATGATGCAGAGATAAGGTATGTAGGTTATTTTTTTTTTTTTTTTTTAGTCAGTGGGAATCCTCATGAACGAACTATCTCCGACGATAGATAGAACAGTGTGAGACTTCGTGTGAAGCACGACCTACTCTAACTAAACCTAACCTGCTGTTTTAGATTCCGGGCATTTATCTCTACATACATTTACTCCGTTTAAGAATTATTGACATCTCGGTTGGCTGTGAAAAATCGAATTTAAGTTGGTAATAGACTATTCAGTAATATTTTGGGTTGCTGAATTCAGGTTGGTATAGGAATAACACTAACATTACCCATAGAAATCTTGCTTTGATGATTTTATCGAAGATATTGGTGAATATGTAATTATAAAAATTTGCTCTGAATTTGAGTATTTTTTGTCTTATGCTGTCAAAATGGCTGGAATTGACCATGATACATCGCGCCTAACAAGAGAACGCCAGGCAGTTTGTCGGTGTTACTTCGAGTTTTTCAAAGATTTGGAATATATTTCCGCTACTGTTTCAGGTAAACTGTTATTCACCGACTCAAAGTGTATTCTGATTGATCAATGTCTCTTAAATTTTCAGATTTTACCAAGCCCTGTCCTTAGAATATTAGCATGTTATTATAGCCTGGAATTAGCAGTGGAAGAAAACCTGTGCGATACGATTATTCCTTCAAAGAGACATTGAATGACTTTGTTTTTGCTAGAATTAAAAACAATGAATATATGAGTTCAGATATCCTTTTCGAACTGGCCAAAGAGCACCTAGATTTCAATTGATCGAAGTCAACATTATATTATATCATAAAAAAAATTGGATACAAATACAAAAAAGTTGATCGAAGGAAAATTCTTACTGATAAACAGAAAAATATAATAAAAATAGTACGATATTGTAATAAATACCGAGAATACATAGAACAAAACATAAAATTCATTTATCTAGATAAAACTTGGATATTCAAATTCGTCAGTGGACACTAGAAAATAATCCAAAAGGTATGCCGAGTATATTCAAGGGTAAAGGCAGAAGGTGCACTATTTTGAATGCTGGAACAATTGATGGATGGATTTTTACCTGGATGTGATCCGATTCTTGACAGTGGTATTAATGATAAGGATTACTATGAATGGTGAATTATTTCATAAATGGGTTATTGAAATATTGAAACCTTTCCTGCAAAAGGATGCCCATCAATAGGATTATGTCAGCTTATTCAATAAACACATCCAAATCACTACACTACGTGGAAACAAAGTTTTCAATGATATTTTTATCTTTGCTCTTGTATCATTCATAGATATTTTAAGTTTATTTATTATACTTATACTGTATGGTACCCTGTTCACATGCTATATTGTTCCCAATTCAAAAGTATACTGAATAATTGTAAAATTGCTCATCAATTATAATATTTTCAATAATTCGTGGACAGTTTTAATGAATGAAAATAAAAATTGACTTTCTCAAAGTATTCAACACCGAGCAATAAATAATTCACAAATTGGTTCATATATTGATAGTTCGGTACAAAATTCATGTCAAAATTCTTCATGTACTACATAGATTCTTAATTCTTGTTTGTATTTCTTAATACATTATAACGTTTTTTCCAATCCATTCTTTTGGCCCTGTGCTTGCGAAGTATCCAAAAATTTTTTTCCGTTGCACCACTAGCTACCTGCTAGAATTCCATTAATTATCCTTCTTGAATCCAGACATAAAAGGGATACTCCTATAGTTATATGGTTAGAATTTTGCAAGATTTCCAATACCTATAAATATTGCATGGTCCTGAGTGAAAATAAATATTTATTTGAATGATCTTCAATTTTCCATGGTTGACTTTTATATGAACGATAAGTTCAGATAATTTCATATGAAAGCATTCTACGATATTTTTGCGCTTTCAAACCTGAATTACCATGTTTGAATTGCAATTGCAATATTCCGGCTTGATTATTCGATAATTCGTATACTCAACACTTTTCTAGGTTATATTTATGTTCCATTTCTATGATGAAATTTAGTTACTTTTCAGTAACCAGAAATAAAGCCTCGACTGGACGTTCATGGCCTGCTTCGATGTCAATAATTCTTAAATAGACTATACATACATACATACATACATAAATATATAGAAGTAGGACGCATAGAGTCAAAAGAATCAAACCACATACATACATAAATATACTAGATGACCCGGCAAACGTTGTTTTGCCATATCTCTCCCTTTTTTCGCAATTTCAAAATTGCTCGAGGCCTTCGGCCTCTCGTCTCAAAATAACCTAACCTAAACCTAACCTAACCTAACCTAGCTGACCCGGCAAACGTTGTTTTGCCATATCTTCCCCTTTCTTTGCAATTTCAAAATTGCTCGAGGCCTTCGGCCTCTCGTCTCAAAATAACCTAACCTAAACCTAACCTAACCTAACCTAGCTGACCCGGCAAACGTTGTTTTGCCATATCTCTCCCTTTTTTCGCAATTTCAAAATTGCTCGAGGCCTTCGGCCTCTCTTACCTCAGGAAAGCCCGTTTCTCCCTCTCGAAAACGCGGGGGGCGCTTCGCGCCCCCGGTCTCTCCCTTTTTTCGCAATTTCAAAAGTGCTCGAGGCCTTCGGCCTCTCTTACCTTAGGAAAGCCCGTTTCTCCCTCTCGAAAACGCGGGGGGCGCTTCGCGCCCCCGGTCTCTCCCTTTTTTCGCAATTTCAAAATTGCTCGAGGCCTTCGGCCTCTCTTACCTTAGGAAAGCCCGTTTCTCCCTCTCGAAAACGCGGGGGGCGCTTCGCGCCCCCGGTCTCTCCTTTTTTTCGCAATTTCAAAATTGCTCGAGGCCTTCGGCCTCTCTTACCTTAGGAAAGCCCGTTTCTCCCTCTCGAAAACGCTGGGGCGCTTCGCGCCCCCGGTCTGTCCTTTTTTTCGCAATTTCAAAATTGCTCGAGGCCTTCGGCCTCTCTTACCTTAGGAAAGCCCGTTTCTCCCTCTCGAAAACGCGGGGGGCGCTTCGCGCCCCCGGTCTCTCCCTTTTTTCGCAATTTCAAAATTGCTCGAGGCCTTCGTCCTCTCGTTGTTCTGGCTATTAAAAAATAAGGGTTGATCGTAGAAGGGTGAAAATTGGGGATTGTATGTATTTTTGTATGTTGTATCATAAAAAAATAGAAATTAGCAATTTTGTCTAAAAAATAAAAAAAAAAATTTTAGGGGTGGACTACCCCTAACATTTAGGGGGATGAAAAATAGATGTTGGCCGATTCTCATAGATACCGGATAAGCACAAAAAATTTCATCGAAATCGGTTGAGCCGTTTCGGAGGAGTATGGCAACGAAAACTGTGACACGAGAATTTTATATATTAGATAGAAGTAGGACGCATAGAGTCAAAAGAATCAAACCACAGACTAGATTCACGCCTACCGTTTGAAATCGTAAATGGCACGTTAGGATACTGAAAAATAAGACCGCCTAGCAAACGTTAAGTGACACATAAACAGGTGTTTTTTACAAGAAGAAACGGGCTTTCCATCGATTCCCAAACGATCCCTCTAGCCCGTCTTGAAGTATTATGATAAAATGTTCGGAAATGGCCAAACTCGATGAAAACCATATGAGGAGTCTTCAAGAAATGTTATGCAAATTTTTCCAGTCCCATCTGGAGGAATGAATCAAGTTGGAATCGAATCTTGAAGAACCATAGGTTTACATAGGCTATGTGGCTTTTTCACACTTTTCACCATTTTTGCAAGATATGCTTTTGAATATGGTACTTTCCGTAAATAAAGGTAGAAATGTCAAATATTGCAATACGAACACGCCCAGGGGGCGTCTCCTTTTTCGATTAGTCATTTGCAGCTTTCGATTTGGCCATCTGAGCAAAACCAGTGCAAGAAATATTGGAAATATGACGTTCGCGCATTCGAGTTACTTCGAAAACTTGCACGAAATATATTTTCGCGCATTCGATTTGCTTCGAAAAGAAATAATAAAAGCCCTCCGGAGCACGAAAACCCAAATCGAAAGCTTCTATAATAATATGCCATCCGCCAGTGACAGTGACAACTGACAGTACAGAAAGTCAAACTTATCAAAGGAGTGATATTTACCTTTATTCGAAGTATATTAATATAATATATGTTCGAATTTCATTGTAATAGATCGCTAATAGGTCAATTCATCGATCATACCTTAACAATTACAAAGACTTCTCGAACAAAATTGTACCTCGATAATATATGACATCGTGTTGGTTACTTCGAAGGTATTCGAGAGAAATAAATTGTCCACTATGGTCATAATAATATACAGATTCTCACTACCTATATATTATTGTATATAATATATTCTTAATTGAGAAAAACCAGGAATAGCATTCGTGTCAAGGAACTTAAGCGAAAAAAATTAGAGGAAATTTCAGAGGTGGAAGTAATGCAAGTTCAAGTACATATATCTATTGTACCAGTCAGGTAGCAAGGCAGAATGTCCTATGAAGAGGTGGTTTTGGTGGAGGTTATAGAGGTAGTTTTCACAGAGCAAAAAACAATTTCAACAGTGCACTGGAGAATGAGGAAGGACATGTCTCATTTTTTTTTCACAAGTTGAAACTCACCGAACGGTACGAATGAAAATATATGTTTTGTTGTAGATTGCAGAGTTTAGGTAAAAAACAGGGAAATCTGGAATTACAGACAGATACCAGAAGGACGGTGACAATCAGAGCTGTATGGAAAATTTACTTCATAAATTAATGTCTGTTGGAAAATTAAAAGAAAATGGTCTACATTATTTAGCTATGCAAAAGTTGGCATAATGGAATGGAGAATGGTGCAGGGAATTGTGAAAGGAAAATTGTATATTGTCAAATTGAAATTAAATAGAAATACATAAGCATGTTTGACCAGTTCCCCGCAACCAGGCTTGTGAAGTAGACCCCGGAGAAGTTTGGTATAACGAGGAACCTTATTTAGAAAAAATTTAGACATTTGAATGTACTGCATATAATTTAATCCCGCGAGGAATGAGAAAGTCAAAATTAGATCCTAGATCAGAGAAGATGATGATGGCTGAGTATGCCGATAATGGATAAAGGTTATGGAACGAACAAGAAGGAAAGAAGATTGTACATGGAAGGAATAAGAAAAAAGAGAGGGAAATAAACAACCAGATTATACTCGAGATTATACCCATGACTAACGAGAATGACAAAAATGAACCTGAAAAGTTACGAGCAGAGGAAGAAAATGAGAGGAAATAGAGACACCGAAATATATGCAGAACGATAGAACAAGAAGATGATGACATGAATTTTTTGCAGCACTTGATCCTCAAAATGTGTTCGCTGAAGTCCTATTCAGGAGCAATTGAGTAAGGTCATGGATGGAAAAGTGTAATTGAGGAAGAATTAATTGCTTTGAAAGAAAATGAAACCTGGAAGTATCACTACCAAAAAATGCAGAAATAACTGACTCGAAGTGGTGTATGTTTAGTGGGAAAATAGTGGAACGACAAGTGAAATAGAAGGCAAGGTATTAAATGAAGAGATTCTGAGAATGAATTAATATTTAGGTGAGGTTAGGTTAGGACAGTGTTGAAACAGTTCTCGAAATAAATCAATATTTAGGTTAGGTTAGATTAGCTGGAGTTAGGACAGTGTTGAAACAATTCTCGAAATAAATCAATATTTAGGTTAGGTTAGGTTAGCTGGAGTTAGGACAGTGTTGAAACAATTCTCAAAATGAATCGATATTAAGGTTGGGTTAGGTTGGCTGGGGTCAGGACAGTGTTGAAACAATTCCCAAAATGAATCGATATTTAGGTTGGGTTAGGTTGGCTGGAGTTAGGACAGTGTTGAGACAATTCTCGAAATAAATTATCATTTAGGTTAGGTTAGCTTAAGTTATGGCAGTGTTATAAATAATTCTTGAAATGAATTAATAAATAGGTTGGGTTAAGCAAGATTGAGTAGGGACCTTGTTAAATACAATTTTCATATTGAATTCATGAATACACACTATTGCATGAACCACGCGAACGCGGATATAGAAAAAGAACGGAATCGAGATTGGGACCGTTGAAATGCGATGGTTTTTTTTCCCTCAAAATCAAATAAAATCATATCTATCTTCAATTGTTTTCAAAATAACCGATCAATCGGCAAACCTTTCATTTTAAATCTTAAAAAAATTAATATAATTTCCCCATGTTTAATTTCATTGTTTTCGTTAACAAAATATATTTATTTATCAAGAAATGAGTGTATCTGTATCAACATCACAAAATGAAAGTTAACCTATTTTAATTTTCCTCATTATGTCACCTTCAGAACACTATCTCTTCAAATAAAATATAACAATATCCCAACAAATATCATCAACTTCCATAATAGAAATGGAAAATTAATAATACTTTCAATATGATCCTATTATTACCCTTTCTGTTGATTTATTTTGAAGATCTACTCATTATGTGGATCTGCCTGTTCGTGGATCTACTTTTTATGTTGATCTACCTGTTTGTGCATCTATTTATCATGTGGATCTACTGGTTTACTAGTTACCTATTAACCTTTTGACTCTTCTTGTTCGTATCTCTATCACGATCTTTGTCGTGTGATAGTTGTGTTACCTATGAATTTGAATTTCATAGGAGTCTCTTCTTCTGGTTAATTCAAATTGAGATTACTCAATTTCTGTTTCTACTTAGTTGTTCTCTTGGTCTTTTGTGATAGGTGGGTATCCTAACCACATCTTCTGCGGGGTTGTGGTCAACTAGCATTCTTAGCTCATCATTTGGTTATTGACTTGCTTTTTCAAATATCTTCTCGGCCTTCTTTTTTAGGAAATCTGTTACAGTTTCCCATTCTAAGTCTCTGTGGATTTGTTGGTTTCTTACGAACCACGGCATATTCATTGCTGCTCTGAGCAGTTTATTCTCTGGTACTTGAATCTTCTTTATATGGCTATTGGCTGCATGGCCTCATGCCGCCGAGCCATATATTGGTTGGGGTCTTGCAATTGACTTGATCATTCGTAGCTTCGTGCTTTGGTCCATTTGGCTTCTTCTTCCTAGCAGTGGGTGAAGTCGACTCATTGCTGAGTTTGTTTTACCCACTGCATATTTTATATGGTTTTTCCATGTAAGCCCTTCATCTAGTTTTACTCCTAGATATTTGACTTCATTTTCCCATTTTATCTCTTCTTCATCTATCTTTAGGTTGGAATTAATTTCAAGTCTCCGATTCTGTAGTAGTATAGCTTGGCTTTTTTTGCTATTTATTTGAATTTTTCATTTAATGAACCATTCTTCTAAATCTTCTAGTGCTTCTTGCAGTCTTCTAAGTATGACATCTGGTCGTCGATATCTGAAGGCTATTTCTGTGTCGTCTGCATAAAGGGCGAGCAGATTCCTTGGATTCTTAGGAATATCGTAGATATATATGTTGTAGAGCAGAGGTCCTAGAACTGATCCTTGGGGCACTCCTTCTTCTACTTGTCTGGTGGTAGATAATGAATCGTCTATTTTGACATAAAAATTCCTGTTCCTCAGGTTGTTTCTTATTATTTTGCAGGTTTTGGTGGTGTAGCCTGCCATCATCATCTTGTAGACAAGTCCTTCGTGCCAAACTCGGTCGAAGGCTCTCTCGACATCTGATAGCACTAATCCTGTGGCTTGTTTATTCTGAAATCCTTCAATGACATATTCGGTGATCCTTAACAGTTGAAGTTCTGTGGAATGATTTCTTCTGAATCCAGTTTGCTCCGGTGGTATCAGATTCGCTTCTGTTTCTTCATTGAGTATTTTTGCAATGAATCTTTCGATAATTTCTCCAAGTGCTGACAGTAGACTTATCGGCCTGTAATTTTGTGGGAATTTTCTATCTTTTCCTGGCTTATTGAACACAATTACTTCTGCTGTTTTCCATCTTTCCGGATCGTTTTCTGTTCTCATCACGGCGTTTGCTATATTTGTGAGCGCTTTTCTGTTTTTCAATTTCTTGATAATTTCTTTAATTTCCGTTGGTGTATGTAGATAACAACCGTTATCTACACTCTTTATCTATCCCCTCTCCTTTAGTGAGTAGGTCCCCCTACCCTTTAGGAAGTAGATATCCAATCCGACAAGTGCAACAATGATCTTAGTTCATCTCGTCACCTGATGAAGCCATGGTATGGCGAAACACGTGTATTGGTTCTGTTAAACTCTCAAGTAGTGAAAAGCGTAGACTAAGATAATAAGTGAATACTAAACTAAGCCTTTACCCCAATTACCGAAGCTTAAATGGAAAAAAAAATGTTTCATTAACTCTCGAGAATAACCTCTGTAACACTTCTCAACAGATAGTCACACGATAAAATATCAAAACACTCAGAATAGCTCGTACTTCCTGGGCAACTCATAAAATTATACCTATCCATGAAATTTCATAACTACAAAACTACACAACCAACTGAGATTCAACTCGTCTGTCATGCGTTAAGCACTTTCTACTCTTGCCAATTCGTCGCCAAATAGAGCAAGATAATTTTTATGTACAAGAGATAATTTCAATTGTTCGAGAGAGCCTTTGTTGAGAGGTGCCCCCCTTTCCTCTACACTGATAAATAATAAATGTACTCGAGACAATTGTTCCTTGATTTTGGTATGTTACCACATTATTTCAATGTGAAAAGAAACAGTGACCTGTTTTTGAGCGATAGTTTTACACGAGGGCTATATCATTTTGTCACGATGTCTGTATTCTTAGAATTTTGGGCCGAAATGGGTCTTAATCGACAAGTTTCGACTCACTGATGAGGAATTCTACCAAAAATTCAAGTCTGTCCGTCCGTCCGGCCCTAAGCAAGATAACTTTCGAGCGAAACGACCAAGACACTTGGAATTTTCAGCGTGGGTTCAGTTCCCGCAGTTGCAGTTAAGTTCGTTAATATACAGAATTCTACCAGGGGTTTCGTGAATATGGCCGTTCGAAATATTGTTTTTCCGTCGACCATAGAATAAAGGCTCATTTTAACGCACTCGAAATCATCCATTAATGACCCCTAATAATGCATGATTTCTTGTATTAATGCATAATTATCATGGCAACCGATTATAAAATATTCAGTCGGAGCATAGATGCATCTATGTCGGAGCACGATCGAGCTGTCAAATTTATTTATTCGCTTTCGATCAGAATCTGATATTATCCGTTACGCTACTACATAATGAATAACGAAGAAAATATCCCTTTGACACCGCCAGATGTGACAAAAACTGCTGAAAAGAGCCGCCATTTATATGAGAACACCAATGCTGAATTCAGATCTTGGTGCAAGGACAAGAAGGTTCGGAACTTTACGGAAACGGTTTTGTTGGCATACTTCACGAGTATTGCAGAAAAGGGGCATCTAGCAAGTTTATGGCCAAAATATTCGATGCTGAAATCAACACTAAAGACAATACTGATATAAGCAGATACAACAAACTGGTGATGTTTATTAAACGGAAAAGAGAGGGATATATCCCAAAAAAATAAAAAGTTCTCGAAAAAGAACATGTGAGAGAGTTCATAGCGAATGCTCCTGATAGTGTTTTCTTGATGTCGAAGGTAAAAATGAAACTGTATTGAATCGTTATTCCAACCTATTCTCATTATCTCGTTATAGTGAAATAACTATCATTGTTTGATTTGTAGGTCACTTTGATATTCGAAGTAGCGGGTGCATTGAGAAAAGATGAATTGTTAAGGTTGCAAAGAAAGGATGTACAAGATATGGGATCGAAATTTTTGGTGACAGTGAATTCATCGAAAACACATTCGAATAGGATATTCACTGTGGTGGATAATGATGAGCATACACTTTTAAACATAATAAAGAGATATATATCCTTGGGGCCAGCTCACACTCCACACGAAAGATTTTTCGTTTTTTATAAGAACTATAAATGCTCAACACAACCAATTGGAATTAATACATTTTCTGAATTACCGTCAATGATTGCAAACTTTCTTAAATTAGAGCAACCACATTTGTATACAGGTCACTGTTTTCGGCGTTCTTCTGCGTCTATTCTTTCTGACAGTGGTGCAGATTTTTCAGCCATCAAAAGACTTGGTTGTTGGAAATCAACTTCTGTTGCAGAAGGGTATATTGAAAACTCCATTCAGAATAAAAAAGAAACTGCAGAAAAAATGTTATGTCATGATAGTTTCAAAGTAAATAATGCTTCAACCTCCACTTCATCCACACGTTCCTTATCGGACATTATAGGAAACTAGCAGACCCGGCCACGCGTTGCTGTGGCTAAAGTATACGTTGTATTATTATTAACCCTAACCTAATTTTAACCTAACCCAACCCTTACCCTTACTATAACCCTTACCCTTATCCACAGCCTTATTTATGAGTCTCAAAAGAATTTTCATATTCGTAGGTAGGTATATGTAATGATCAATGTGTGAGATGTTTGATATAAAAAAAAAATATCTCAAAAGTTGAATTGAAACCTCCTCCCTCAAATATGTTTGAACCAAATAATGTCATTTGGTAATGCTTAATATTCTGCAAGGAATGTTTAGATAGAGGTTCTTGTCCTGAAAAAAAACCAATTCAAAGGTTCGGGTGGCGTTGTCAGTTGTTGCAATTTGATTTTTCCATTCAAAAAACAATATCCTGGGGATTCGTTTTGATATCTCAGAGCATTGCAGTATTTCCAAAAGACACCAATATATTGCTAACATAATCGACTGTGGGATCATAAAATCTAAATGCCAAACGCTGATCATTTCATTAATTCATTCTGTATTTTGTTGTATCTTGCCTGAGATCGATAATATCGATTCTTTCTCTCATTCTGTTTGCTCATTGCCTCGATTATTACGAACTCGCCCACAACAAAACGATATAATATACCAAACACAGTAATGAACTTCTGAGCAATTTCTAGAAACACGATAAACTACACTCACATAAGTGTCAAAATTCTCATGAAATATAAGTAATCTATGATCGTTCGCTTGGTCGGAGGAAGAAAGGAAGCCTTTTTTTTTCGTACAGTTTTTTCGGGAATATTTCGTTGTTTAAAGTTTGTCGTGATAATAATGAACACAACTAAAAAAGAATTATCGAATTTGGTGCTGTCGTTTGAACGTGATGCTTGGACATACATAAACCATAGATCCTCTTTTATTAATATAGATGAAATAAATGTAAACTATTCAGAATGTCACAACATGTCCAATATTCCCTCTATGAATTTTTCGAATTGTTCTATAGGAAGCATAAATATTAATATATCGAAATGAACATAGAAATTTGTATTACGTCAAATTTGTATATCATGCAAAATAAACATTGGTTTCGATCCTGAATTTATATTCAATTCCTGATGAGGTCGACGGAAAAATCTTGTAATCAACTAGTTTATTAATGACAGCGATTAATGGTCTCGACTAACTAGTTGATTAAATAACTATTTCTGATTACTTCGAAACTACTGATTCAATCGGGATGAAATTTTGCATTCAGATGAAGAATGACGTGTTCAAGATGCGTTTGTCCGGATCGCTTGACCGGAACCATAGAAACTATAGAAAATTATACCTTTCGAACAGAAATACCTTTCTGGGTATTTTGCATCTTGAATGTCGAGGTCACGTTTATCAATGAGCAAAATGAGACTAGGGGTTCCGTAAATATGGCCGTTCAAAATTTTTTTTCCTAATAATTTCGAAACTACTGATTCGATCGAAATGAAATTGATGAAGATGAAGAATAATATATTTGAACAACGTGGGAAATTTTGTCCAGACCAATGAAACCGTAGGAGATTCTAGCGAATTATCGAAAAAAATATCCTTATATTCCTGTAATAGCTGATTCGGCATAATTGACAAAGAGCGGTTGTCATTTTTTCAATAGGAGGATGAAGGAGCGCTTGAAAGCTCCTGACTACACGTCAGTGCTTTTTATAATTTTTTGTTACTGAATAGGTAGAAATAAGCTTTTTTAGCTCCTCTCCAAAATTTCAATACTCATGCTGATTAATTCGATCATTAAATACGGGTCTGTCATTTTATTGGCACAGAAAGGAAAAGCGCCAAACGTCATGGAACGAATAGAGTAACTGAGAAGGGGTGTCACACCTACGAGGTTTAAATATTCAAAGGTTTGTTGTAATTCAATTGATTCGCTCTCGAATTTCTGGCTTCACAGTTCATAGAGCGTAACTCCTTTCTGCTTGAAGTGCCTCGATACATATATCCTAATCGAACACGCATCGAAAACAAATTTCGTCATCTCAAACCAAAGCTGGGAATCACAATCACGGTTCACGTTCAAGTTAATAACTGAAGGGAATTGATCATATCATTGCTTTCCGGGGGTCTCTTCCTTGAGCTTTTATATTTCGTTAGAAGGTTCCAATGATCTTCAGTGATGGCTCATCGGTGTTCAGCAAGATAAAAAATACTTGTGTTTCATAAGTATCGTTTACAACTTTGGGATTGAAATACAAACAAATATTTTTATGAACGAATGATTAACCAACTATAATTCAAACAGAAGAGACCTCATGAAAATATCATATAACTGTGGGAATATCATTGAGATCTTTCGTAAATGAACCAATAACCGACGTGAAGTCCGGAGATTTTGCATTCTTATTTGAATCCCTCGCTAGAGTTGTCACCCATCTAGCTACTTCGAAATGATGCAAATACAGGTAAATGCTATGAAATTATCGAAAGAAGAAATTTGATTTTTTCACCAAGTTTCCACCTATAAATCGGTTATTTTCACGGTATTTTCATCTGTAACTCGATAATTCTCAAGTGAAATTCTGGAAACCTGATAAAACGAAACTATCGAAACAAAGTTTATGAAACGAACCACAGATTCTCTGCACCGAATCGGCCGTCAGTGTGACGAATAATTTTTAAGTAAACTAAACCAGATCAGAACCACTCAATTTTCTTTTCACATGGGAAGGTTGGAAATATTATATGATTTTTTCTTTCGATGCCCCACATGTAGAATAGTAATATACGTAACAAGTCCGGAAAATACTGTTTTATTGGACGAGTAGACAAAATTCTAGGACGAGCGTTAGCGAGTCCTGGAAGTCTGCGAGTTCAAAAAAACTGTTTTTGGACGTGTTGCGTACACTTTTTTTCGGCAACCGTGTAGAATAACAAATCAATGAGACACATTTCTTTATTGCGATAAATGCGACCAAAAACACTCCAAGCTTTCAAAAATCAAAATGGCAACTTATTTCATTTTGGTATTTCGTTGCTTTGGTAATGATCAATTGTATTTATCGAAATCAGACCCACCTAGCTAATGATAACAACGTAATAGGTTGTGTCAGTCGTAATTTCGTTGCTTCGGGAAACGTACTTTCCGGACTAGGCCGGGAAATGTTACTTTCACAAAGGATAAGCGTCTGGGAAATGAGTACTTCCCGGACGGTTGCCGAGAAAAAAATTTCAGTTACACTAAATTTCGAACAAATATATATTCAAAGCATTCACAAAACATGTACAGCATCATTGACGTCCAACAATGTACCCTAAATTTCTCGGAGAACTGTCCTTCATTTGATGAATAATACCGTCTTTCAAGGAATAATAGAACCGTACCTTATTTAGACCAGGCAATAGAGATTTTTTCGTGACAAAAATCGTAGACGAAAACCGCGTTTGGGAGGTTACGTGGGTCCGTGGATGTTCAGTGATATGTTTTCGACTCGCAAATATGATTACTTTTCTTGTAATTGCGAAGAAACACCAAAAAAATTACGAAAAGCACTGCCGTGAAGGCAGGAGCTCTTGAGCGCTCGTACATGCACCTGGTGTAGATTCGCATTTTCCAGTTTTGGAAACCAATTGAGGAAATTTTTGACAGCTGTCAAACAAATTTTCAAACTGAGGCGATAATCCGGACTTCAAGTCAGTGCTTCAGGTGACCAATTATTTTTTCGATAATTCGCTAAAGTTTTCTACGGTATCTATGGTTTTGGTGATGCGATCTGGACAGAATTTCGCACGTAGTTTGAATACATTATTCCCCATCCAGGTGCAAAATTTCATTCCAATCAAATCGGTAGTTTCGAAATTATCAGGAACAGAATATTTTGAACGGCCATATTTACGGAAACCCTAGTCTAATTTTGCTCATTGATGAACGTGACCGTGAAATTCGCGATCCAAACCCACCCTGAAAATTCCAAGTTTCTAGGCCTTTTTCTTCGGAAGATATAATTTTCTATGGTTTCTATGGTTCTGATCATGCGATCTGGACAAAATGTTACTTTAATATGTCATTCTCGTTTAAAATACAAAATTTTATCTCGATCGAATCCGTAGTTTCGAAATTACCGAGAAAACAAAATTTCAAACGACCGTATTTACGGAACCCCTAGTATAATTCTGCTCATTGATTAACGTGAACGCCACATTTCAGATCTACACCTATCCTGAAAATTTCAAGTCCCTAGGCCTTTTCGTTCGAAAGTTATGATTTTCTATGGTTTCTATGATTCTGGTCATGCGATCTAGAGAAATGTAGCTTGAATATAGCATTCTCCATAAGTATACAAAATTTCGTCATGATCGAATCTGTAGTTTGGAAATTATCAATAAAACTAAATTTCAAACGATCATATTTACGGAACCCCTAGTATAATTTTGCTCATAGATGAACGTGATCACGACATTCGAGATCCACACCTATCCTGAAAATTTCAAGTCCCTAGGCGTTCCCGTTCAAAAGTTACAATTTTCTATGGTTTCTATGGTTCTGGTCATGCGATCTGGACAAAATTGCTTTTTATAATTGTTGACTAGTCTGGGTCGTAACTGGGGCGGGCGATAGTTTTTGGTATACAACGTCGATTGTGGTAGGTATGCTCCAGAACGCATAATTAATGAAGGTGGTGCGAGACCGTACCAAACATCGGCAATCTAGATGAGAGAGACCTTCAACTTCTTGTTGTCATGGTACTTCGCACATGTACGAAACGTAGAGATAATATACGAAATTCTCGAGGTATCTTCCAGTGGGAGTACCTGATACGTTGTATATCGCCAAGCATCGGCGGATCTTTTCGTGAGACATCTAGGATAGGAGGTCGAACCAGCGTGGGATAAAATAAGAAGGGTTGAAGTTGAGGGGGTTGCTCATTCGAATTGATGGAAGTCCAAAAAAAGAACCAAAAAAAATGGTCAGCTGAAGCACTGGCATGAACTCTGGAGTTTCGCCTAAGTTTCAGAATTTTTTTGACAGCTGTCTAAAATTCCTTCTATTGATTTCTGGAACTGGAAAATGCGAATCTACCTACAAGGTGGATGTACGAGCGCTCAAAAGATCCTGACTTCACGGAAGTGCTTTTCGTAATTTTTTTCTATGGTTTCTATGATTCTGGTCATACGATGTAGACGAAATGTAGTTTGAATATATTCTCCCCTATTAAATTACAAAAATTCGTCACGGTCGAATCCGAAGTTCTGAAATCATCAAGATAACTGAAATTAAAAAGTCCATATTTATAAGTCCCTAGGCCTTTCTGTTCGAAAGTTAAAATTTTCTATGGTTCCGGTGGTTCTGGTCATGCGAACTAGACAAAGTTTTGCATGTAGTTTGAACACGTCATTCTCCATCTGAGTGCATCATTTCACTTAGATCGAATCAGTAGTTCCGAAGTTATCAGGAGAACCATATTTAGAACTGCCATATTTACGGAACCCCTGGTCAAATTTTGCCAAATAACGAATTCAACCGCGGCATCAAAGATTCGAACCTACCCTAAAAATTTCAAGTTTCTAGGTCATTCCGTTCGAAAGTTATTGTGTATACGACCGGAGACTCGAATTTTTCGACGGATTCGTCATCAGTGAGCCTAACCTTGTCGATTGAGACCATTTTTGGCTCAAAATATTCGAAAAATATAGACATTGTGACGAAATGATATAGCACTCGTGTAAGTAGAACAAGAGCCCAAAAACTATATTTATAAATGTTCCCTGTAACCAATGAACGAATAATATTCTCCTCACCACCGATTCCTCCTTGGCGTCCATGTTCTCTCCAGGAACATCCACGTTGCTGAAGCTGCAGCTTCCAACTCAAAAGCGTAATTATCTGGTGAAACCATCGAAACGAGATTATTGTTACACCCACAATGGTGAAATAAAAGTAATCACATATAGGAATTCATGTTGGTGGATGGGAAGGGTATCTCGGAATGGAATGTATTCTTTTTTCCGAGCGTGTAGTGCTGCTATACCTGAAATTCACTCCATTCAGCCATCTCGAAGCGGCGTAATCTCATTACGTAAACGGAACGACGGGGTCGATTGGACTGCTATTGGGAGATCTCCTGTTATTGCTGTGTACTATTGTTATGTCTCGATATCAGAGTGCACTTTCCAACAAATAAAACGCCGCTCCCTATATATGCATCGATTGTTGTTATTCACCTGGTTTTCGTTCCCGCGTATGCCATAATATCAACTGTCCTCGTTTTGAGAAGGAATAATTCCATGATATAGAGAAATGCGAATCCGAAGATGGTTCCGAAATGATGATACAATAACGTTTATACACCACATAGAATTTACACATAAATTAATGAATAAGAATGAATTACAGAAGCTCTATCTATCGCTTTTACGTAATATATGTATATAAAACTTACTTAAAAAAATGTGAAACACCAATAAACACATCTACAAAGTACAGACAAGAATATCAATGTTCATCCTCTGCTTATATCTCCGATCTCTACTCTCCATCCCCGTTCTTAGCCCGATATATTTCCAACGTCAGCCCATCCAATCTGGTATTTGTTCCTCTGATAAATGAAATCATTAACTGCTCCGACACAGAATGAAGCCATTTTTTCAAATAATGTTTCTTGAAAAGGCTAATGCTATTCATCCTCCTTATTTCGAGAGGGATCTGAGAGTAGAGCTTATGGGGTAGAAAATCACTACATCGTTGTCCTATGAATTTTGTGCAACGTGGCAAAACTAGGTTCATCCTTTTCTACTATCGTAACCGTGTCCGAAAGAATCAGATTTGAATTTGCTCGTTTCATACGGACCATCATACTAACACAAAAAAGCTGCCTTACATACAGCATCTCAGACTCCTCATAAAGTCTCCTATTGGAAAAATCAAGTGGCCTGTTACAAATAATCCTCATCCACATTGAAACCCTTCAAATGTACATCATTTACACTTCCCCACCCAATAATTCCATAATTAATCTGTGATTGAACGCATAATAAACTATTCTTAGATTCCTGGGGTCGAGGTTTTCTCTTAAATGTCTGTGTTTATATATTATCCCTCTCAATTTATTAACCAGATTATCTATATGTAAACTCTACTTGAGGTGCCTTTCAATCACGATACCCAAATACTTAACAGATTCAGCCTACGGGATGCGTGAGTCTGGTCCTATGATCAGACAACCCATTCTCGGTAATCCACTAGTGTAAGGTAGAATGGTGATTATTTCGTTTTTTTTCATTGAGTGTGAGGATGTTGAATCTGAACCATTCCTCTAAAGCTCTGTAGTCTTCTTCTACCTCTGTCTTCAATGTCGTCCATGAGCTAAATTCATAAAATATTACAATATCGTCTGAAATCCAAGAGTTCTCCCTCTGATCTCACACTTTACAAGCTGTTAATGTAGACGATGAACAAAAGAGGACCCAGCACGGTTTTCTGTGGAAAACCACATGTTGCAAACTCGGGACCACTCAACTCACCTCCAATACAAACCATTTGCTGACGATCTGTCAGATAGCTCTTCAAGATTTCAAATGTGCCTCCCCTAATGCCATACGTATCTAATTACTTCAATAAAATTTATCATGGTTCACGGTATCAGGGCTATTGAGAGATCAACGAATACTCCCATCGATGGTTTACTTTTATTCAGAGTTCAATAAATGAGAGATGTTAACTCGTGAATTGTATCATCAGTTGATCTGCCCTCCATGAATCCGTACTGGCATTCAGAAATAATCTTGTATTTCTTGAAGAAATTCATTATTCTCATCTTGAGTGCTTTCTTCAAAATGTTCGCTATGTTGAAATAGGAATTGAAACTATTGCAGATGCCACTCCCAGACTCTAATATTTTCCCATCTGTAGATTTAATTGTCTCAATCTTTTCCCCTGATTTTGAATGATTGCAAATGATATTCACACATCTCCAAAGCGCTCTAGAATGACCTGCATTATGTTCTATGAACTTCTGTGCATAAGCTTTTTTTGATAACTTCATCAATTTATTCAATTTGTTCCTATAAACTTCATATCGCAATTTTAAGGACGAGTCATGAGGATTCTCAATCAAGCCCTTGTACATTTGCTGTTTTCTCCTTACTGAAGTTAAGAGTGCAGAAGTTATCCATGCCATATTGCTGTTCAATTTGATTCGTCTCGTATGTCTCTCAATATGCCCTCACAGTCTTTCAATGAATTCCTCAGCCATTTCATCTATATTCTGCAATCCATAAAATTTTTCCCAATTTCCAGTCACCAAATCATCTTTCACAGACGAAAAATTTACCTCCTCCCTAAATCCCCTGCATCTGATGTAGTTCTCGGAAACATCTCGTCGCTCCATGTTGACGTTCACCGTCAGCGCTATAGGATAATGATCAGTTATATCGTAGTGAAAAATGAACGAATCAATTTTCTTAGCTATCTCAGATCTTATAAAGAAAGGGTCAATAAATGTTTGACTATGAGGTCTAGTATATTCATTGATATAATAGTCATAACCAAACCTGCTTAAGATATTCTGATACTCCCCCACATAATCCGCACCGGATAACAAGTCCATGTTAGTATCTCCTGCAATAATATGATTATCAGTTTTTCTGATCGACTGAATATTTTGCATCAGATCTATGTTGAACCTTTTAGGATCAGTACTTGGGGACCTATACAGGGTGTTTCATTGGTAACTGTACATACGTTAACCTGAGGTAGAGCAACCTTAGACCAGTCCAAAAAACCTATACCTATGTGATAGGTCTAATTAACTTCATAGCAGAGATACAGGGTGATTTATGTGTTCATCAATATTTTCAATTGCTTATAACTTTTGAACCATCCAGTATAATCGATTGATACTTGGAACGTAAAACACACTTCCATGGATAAATCAATTTATCTTTGAATTGATCAGAAAATCCAGGTCCGTATCAGGAAAATATGGCACTTTTCGCTAGCTGAGATTCAACACCCTGTATGAAGGAATATTGAAATTTGATTAGAATATTCGGAAAGAGCAGAAAATTTTCCATGGGGATCAGTAGATTTCAGTGTCCCGCACGACGTTTGACCCATCAAACATTTTGTCTGAAGATTTAATTCGATAGTGAAATTTCACTTACCTCAGAATAATGTCGTACATTGAGATTGAATTCGAAAAATTTTGGGTTGGACTGATGAAATATTTGTATTTTTTTTTCATATTCTAATGAATATTTCCAAGAATTTTTCAGAACAATATGGATTTTGATTAAGTCATGCAAAATGATCAACAGTCAGTTAAGAAATAAACAAATGAGTAAACACTTAAAACATTTGAAAGAAATCATAAAAGTTGCTCAAAAGTGCCACTGTTTTGCTCGTTGTACATTCTTGCTCTTTTCAAATTACTTCTTATAGTCATTTGATCATTTCTGGATCACTACGGATCTTATTGCAGGCAACTTTGATTCGTTATAGGAGAATATCCTCACTTTCAATCTCAGACGCATATACTGAAGATTTCGAATAACCCTGAACGAAATAATCGATAGGATTGAAATCTGGTGATCTAGGGGGCCATGCATGTGGTCCACCTCTGCCTATCCACATATTCAGAAAGTTCTGATCCAGAAAGTTCCTAACAGAAGCTATAAAATGGAGGGAGCCCCATTATGGAAATACATTCTTGCAATGTTCGTACCGTCGAGTAGTACAGGCAGATGATTTCGAAGGAAATCCAAATAAATATCACCAGTAAGGCGTCTTGGCAGAATGTGAGGCCAAATCAATCGATCATTATAAACTCCACACCATACATTAATTGAAAATTTTTATTGGGATTTCATGTGTCTGACTGTGTGGATTTTCTTCCGCCCATGAAGAGCCATATTTCCGAGGGATGGAGTATTCAATTTGAGGAATTTGCATCGATGGGCTAAATAAAATCCACATGCAGTCTAATTTACTCATTTGTTTAGTTATTTTTTTAACATTGATCATTTTGAATAAATTATTCAAAATCGATATTTTTCTGAAAAATTCTTGAAATTATTCATTAGAATATGAAAAAAATACAAATATTCCATCAGTCCAACACACAATTTTTCGAATTCAATCTCAATGTACGACATTATTGTGAAGTGAGTGGAATTACACTATCCAATTAGATCTTTAGACAAAAATTTTGATGGGTCAAACGTCGTGCGGGACACTGAAATCTACTGATGCCCATCGAAAATTTTCTGCTCTTTCCGAATATTCTAATCAAATTCCAATATTCCTTCATACAGGGTGTTGAATCTGAGCTTGCGAAAAGGGCCATATTTTTCTGACACGGACCTGGATTTTCTGTTCAATTCAAAGATGAATCGATTCACCCATGGAAGTGTGTTTTATGATCCAAATATCAATCGATTATACTGGATAGTTCAAAAGTTATAAGCAATTGAAAATATTGATGAATACATAAATCACCCTGTGTCTCGGCTATGAAGTTAATTAGACCCATTACATATAGGTTTTTTGGACTCGTCTAGGGTAGCTCTACCTCAGGTTAACGTATGTACATTTACCAATGAAACACCTTAGATGGCAGTGACAATCATATTCTCAGTCCCAGTATTTGCATTCACTTCAATAATTTTTGTATCACAAAGGTCCTTCAGGAAGGAGTGTTATCTATTCCTTTCCTAATGTATACTACCACACCATCATTTTTATTCAATCTGGAGCATTCAATCATATAGCTTACATATACAGGGTTTTATCAAAGTTGAGGCTTTTTTTGACCATCAAGAGAACTCAAAATAAGTCATTATACCAAAAATAGTTCATATAAAATATTCACCAAGGCCGAGTATTTCGAAATCAAAGTTACCCGCACATCTGGGAAATTTCCAGCCCGGATTTGGATTCGTATTGAATCTAAATGTGTAGATATTACCACGTGTCTGAGGTCGTTATACGAAGAATCATCTATGATGCATATAATTCCGATGTCAACCCCTGTGATTTCTTCATTTGGGGTCATTCAAAAACATTGTTTGAGTACGGTGAGATGAACAGTGCATAAGAACTAAGCATTTGAAATGCTTGTGACATTACTTTGTGAGCAAACTGATGTGATAGCAAGACTTTTTGCACATTAAAACAATGGTTACCATTTTGACATAATTTCTGTGAACAATTTTATCGGCGAGTTTGTGAACTTCCTACTTTTTCTCATCGGATCATTTTCTTCTCCTACGTTTGAACTTCAAGAAACATACCGTTCAGAAAAAATCTTCTAATGAAAGTAAAAAGAGAATATTCCAATTTGGGATGAATTGTAGGGCCTAAAAAAGATCGCGAAGTCGATTACTTCATTTACATTATGAGGAAATGCACATGGCAAAGTGAGATAGCACTAGATTCAGAGTCGTATCAAGATATTGATGGACAAAATTGTTTGCCCTTTTTTCAAATTGAATATTTTATATTATCAACTTCCGGCGAAATGATATCTTCTGATGAGTTCTAGCACCTTAAAAAAAGGCCTCACCTTAAAAACCACCCTGTTTATATATTCATTATCATACATACCCTTCCACAATAAAAGAGCCAAGATAACAGAAAGAGAATTAACTCTTGGGTCTCCCGAATTAACTTCTAATCAGATGAGGATTCAACACGGTAGTTTTATCTATTTCTGCCTTCAATGTTGGCCGAATAATGAAATTTCGTTTGCCGTCCCTACTTGCATATATGTTGACATTTAGTGCATAGTCCGACACCGGAAGTGCACATATAACAGATTCAATGATACCATTTCAATAGAGCTTACGTGGTAAATGATTATAGATACGTGCGAAACGTGTACTGGATTATATCATGGTGTTGGGCTCTAATTGTACTCCGATTGCAAACTGCTATCGATTGTCGTTAAAACTAATAATTTGGAAAATAGGTATCACTTGACCTCTGCCACTAAAATACCTCGAAATGAACACAATTATTTTACAGGCAATTCCAGAATCCAATGAAATGACAGGTGAGGTTGATTTCAATTTTTGTTTTCTTAGAATACAGTGGTACAGATGTGTGCATTCTATTTCTTGTCGAGTTTCATGGAAAGTGCTCGATTATTAAACGATAAGAAATCATCGTATTTCTAGCGCCAGACAAGAAAAATTTATTGTTTTAGAAGAATTGAAGATTTTACACTTTCAAACAATAACTTAGAAATTTTATCTTTCAATACCTTCCAAATGAATAAACAAAAAACTTCACCATATTTCAAGCTCTACTGTCATTGAAAAAGGAAAATAAGAGCTTCATCAACGATAAGGATCATTTGGCTTATTGAAGACGAAATATATCCTAACAGTGATCAAATTACACAACAATAGGTATACTCGCGAGGCAAATGGCAAAAAATTGTTGTTGGTTCATTCTCTATTCACTTCTGAAAGGTGGTAGATTATCGTCCAGATTATCACTTAAAATCACTGAAGTGTGTTCTTCGCCGCAGCCCTCTGAACATTTGTGCGTTTGGGAGTTATATTGCTTATTCATTATTTATTAAATGGCTTCGACATCTTTGTCATCAGCGAAAATGGATCGATTACTTAGGTACTCATTATATTGATAATTACAAAATATTATGTGAAAAAAGTTGATATGGAGATGGACCTGAAGAGGGATGAGAGCATTACTGATCTTAGAACTCGGATACCAAGATCCTGCAGGGGAGGACGTGTAGTAGAGAACAGTGGGGCCTACTCAGTCGTCATCCCGCAAAACGCCCACAACGTGGCAGAAGGAACAACACCCTATAAGACTTCAAAGGGTAGAATTAGGCTGGGTACGTGGAATGTAAGGAGCCCCTTTGCAGCGGGAAAACTTGGTAATCTGGTACAGGAGGTCAAACGTTTGAAAATTGATGTCCCAGGAATAAGTGAGCTGAGATGGCCAGGATGGGGGCACAATTTACTACTCAGGTAGTGTAGAGGACGACAGACATCACAGAAATGGAGTTGGTATATTTGTTATATCGCAATTCAGGAATTATGTGAAAAATGTTGTACCTATTTGCGAAAGAGCAGCACTACTCCAATTATGCAGTAGACCATTCAATACCAATATCATTCAAGTATATGCTCCTACTGATGGAAATAAGTATGAAAATGAAATAGAGTCATTTATGACCAATTGAATCAGACACTTGAATAACGCAATCACGTACACTATAGGAGATTTTGATGCGAAAATTGTCCAAGGTTGAAGAACTGACCTGGTTGATGAATTGAATTGGGGGAGTGCAATGAACGAGGTCACAGATTATACCAATTTTGCCAGGAACATGGCTTCGTCATCTAAAAAACCTGATTGAAGATTCATAAAATACGACTGTATACATGGAAAGGACCGGATTAGAGCCCGGATCAGATGCTCAGAAACCAGATAGATTTCATTCTGGTAAACAAAAGATTAAGAAACGGAGTTGAAAGAGTATCAACATATCCTGGAGCTGATATTGGATCTATCAGCGTATATCAGCGAATTGATCGCAATTGTGGAACAACTGAACAAATTACATTCGATGAAGAGGGTGGATTGGAAATACTGAAAAGTCGGAAATAATACATTCAACAAAGATGGCAAAAAACAATAAAGCTGCTGGCCGTGACAATATTCCGTCGGAGATTTTGAAACTTATCGACGAAGAAAACATTGGTATATCAGTCAGGCTTTTCAATCATGTTTATTCGACCGGAGATATTCCAGAAGATTGGTTGAAGTCTGAATTCATCACTTTGCTAAAAAAACACTGTCCAAAAAGCTGTTGCGATTACAGGTCGGTAAGCCTTATGAGACATACTTTGAAAATATTTTTACGAATCATTCACAGTAGAATAATAAAAAGATGTGTAGAAGATCAAGGTGGAAGGCAGTTTGGTTTTAGGAATGGATTGGGAACTCGAGATGTGCTTTTTGCTCAAATTACATTATTACAGAAATGCCGCCACCAACGCAAATATGGTTTTGCCGTTTTTATTGATTACGAAAAAGCATTAGATAGAGTACAGCTTGACAAAATTATTGAGTTATTGAGAGATAAAGGAGTTGACAGTTGGGATCTGAGAATATTTCAAAAATCATATTAGATCCAAAAGGCCTCTATTCGCATCACCGGAAGATCGATAGAAGAGTGAGGCAGAGCTGCATACACTTCCCACTCTCATTCAATACTTACTCGGATTAAGTATTAAAGCAAACACTATACACAATTAACAGGCATGTCATAAATACAATCAGATGCGCAGACGATACGGTCACACTCTGCGACGACATAAATGGTCTACAGGTTCTTTTGGATGTGGTTGATTCAGTGGGACGACAGCATCAAAACAAAGATTATGGTATTTGGTCGCTCTCCTCACCAGGGTACACAGCTTCGAGTAGATGAACAATTAATTCGGAGAATTTCCAATTTCAAGTATCTAGGCTGTGGTATTACCGATCAACTGAACCCGGATAAAAAAATTGACGAAAAGCACTGCCGTGAAGTCAGGAGCTTTTGAGCGCTCGTTCATCCACTTTATAGGTAGATTCTCATTTTCCAGCTTCAGAAACAAAATGAACAATTTTTTGACCGCTGTCAAAGAAAATTTCAAACTAAGGGAAAAATGCAGACAGTGCTATAGGTGACCAATAATTTTTTTTTTCGATAATTCGCTAGAATTTTCTACGGTGTCTATGGTCTTGGTAATGCGATCTGGACAAAATTTCCCACGTGGTTTGAATACATTATTCTTCATCTATGTGCGAAATTTCATTCCAATCCAATAAGTAGTTTTGAAATTAACTGGAAAAAAATTGTTTGAACGGCTATATTCACGGAACCCCAAGTCTAATGTTGCTCATTGATGAACGTGACCGCAAAATTCGCGATCCGAACCTATCCTGAAAATTCCAAGTCCCTAGGCCTTTTCGTTCGAAAGTTATAATTTTCTATGGTTTTTATGGTTCTCGTCATGCGATGTGGGAAAAATTCAGCTTGAATATATCATTCTCCATTAAAATACAAAATCTCGTCACGATCGAATCCATAGTTTTGAAATTATCAAGAAAACTGAATTTCAAACGACCATATCTACGGAACCCTTAGTCTAATTTTGCTCATTTATGAACGCGACCACCACATTCGAGATCCACACCTATCCTGAAAATTTCAAGTCCCTAGGCCTTTCCATTACAAAGTTATAATTTTCTATGGTTTCCATGGTTCTGGTCATGTGAGCTGGACAAAAATTTTGCAACATTTTGCATGTAGCTTGAAAACGTAGTTCTCCATCTGACTGCAGAATTTCATCTCGATCGAATCTGTAGTTTCAAAGTAATCAGGAAAACAAAATTTCGAGCGGCCATATTTACAGAACCCCTCGACGAATTTCGCCCAATAACGAACATTACCGCGGCATTCGAGATTCGAACCTACCCTGAAAATTTCAAGTTTCTAGGACATTCCGTTCGAGAGTTATGGTGTATACGGCCGGACGGACAGACTCGAATTTTCCGACGGATTCGTCATCAGTGAGTCGAACATAGTCGTTTGAGACCATTTTCGGCTCAAAATTCGAAAAATACAGACATCGTGACGAAATGATATAGCCCTCGTGTAAGTAGTACGAGCGCTCAAAAATTACGAAAAGCACTGCCGTGAAGGCAGGAGCTTTTGAGCGCTCGTACATGCACCTTGTAGGTAGATTCGCATTTTCCAGTTTCAGAAATCAATTGAAGGAATTTTCGACAGCTGTCAAAAAAATTCTGAAACTTAGGCGAAACTCCAGACTTCAGTCAGTGCTTCAGCTGATCAATTTTTTTTCGATAATTCGCTAGAATTTTTTACGGTATCTATGGTTTTGGTGGTGCGATCTGGATAAAATTTTGCACGTAGTTTGAATACATTATTACTCAGCTAGGTGCAGAATTTCATCCCAATCCGCTCAGTTTTTTCGGAACTATCAGCAAAAAAATATTTTGAACGGCCATATTTACGGAACCCCTAGTCTAATTTTGCTCATTGATGAAAGTGACCGCGATATTCGCGATCCAAACCCACCCTGGGAATTTCAAGTTCCTAGGCCTTTCCGTTCAAAAGTTACAATTTTCTATGGTTTCTATGATTCTTGTCATGAGATCTGGACAAAATATTGTTTTAATATATCATTCTCGATTAAAATACAAAATTTCATCCCGATCGAATCCGTAGTTTCGAAATTATCGAGAAACAAAAATTTCAAACGACCGTATTTACGGAACCCCTAGTATAATTCTGCTCATTGATAAACGTGAACGCGACATTTCAGATCCACACCTATCCTAAAAATTTCAAGTCCCTAGGCCTTTCCGTTCGAAAGTAATGATTGTCTATGGTTTCTATGGTTCTGGTCATGTGATCTGGAAAATGTAGGTTGAATATATCATTCTCCATTAGTTTACAAAATTTCGTCACGATCGAATCTGTAGTTTTGAAATTATCAAAAAAACTAAATTTCAAACGACGATATTTACGGAACCCCTTGTATAATTTTGCTCATAGATGAACGTAATCACGACATTCGAGATCCACACCTATCCTAAAAATTTCAAATCCCTAGGCGTTTCCGTTCAAAAGTTACAATTTTCTATGGTTCCTATGGTTCTGGTCATGCGATCTGGACAAAATTTCCCACGTAGCTTGAACACCTCATTCTCTATTTGATTGCAAAATTTCATCTCAAACAAATTTGTAGTTTTCAAGTAATCAGGGGAACAAAACTTTGAACGGCTATATTTACGGAACCCCTGGTGGAATTTGGCCCATTAACGAGGCATTCGGGAACTGAACCCATACTGAAAATTTCAAGTCCCTTGGTTGTTCTGTTCGAGAGTTATCGTGCTTACGGCCGGCCGGACGGACAGACTCGAATTTTCCGACGGATTCGTCATCAGTGAGTCGAACATAGTCGATTGACACCATTTCGAAAAATACAGACATCGTGACGAAATTATATAGCCCTCGTGTAAGTAGTACGAGCGCTCAAAAATAAAATGCAGAATTGAAATAGCCTGTACAGCGTCTTTGCGATTTAGTTCTTTTCTATGCAATGATAACTTCAGTCTGGCTTCGGAAGCGCATGATGAGGTGTTACGTGTGGTCAGTACTTCTGTATGGTGTTGAGGCATGGACTCTGAAAGTATCTGTCATAAATCGCTCGGAAGCTCTCGGAATAGGGCTCTATAGACGAATGCTCATAATACCGTGGCCTACTAGGCAAACGAAGCAGTTCTCAAAAGAGCGAGTGAGGATCGTCAGTAGTTGATGGATCTCATTAAATGTAGAAAAATTTTGGTCACGTGTTGCAGGGAAGCCGGTATAACATCCTCGAGCTGATTTTGATGGGTGGAATAGAAGGAAAAATTGGAATTGGCCGAGAAGAAGCCTCTTGGTTGAAGAACATCAGATAATGGACGGGGATAAGGAAGGCGGGGGAACTATTCAGACTTGATGTTTCCACCATGTTGATTGCCAACGTCGAGAGGACTTGACAGGGCACACTAAGAAGAAGATGTGGACACATAAGGGACCTTAACACTTACGCTCCAGTCGCGCGCGACTGGAACGCCTCGACCAAATTCGTGCGCGACAGCGTGCTAGTGTTCAGGCAATTTTTCGCTCGGTTATTGAAGAATTCGCACATCCTTTCGCCAGCGATTAGCCTGAATCGTTCCTCTAAAGAGAGTCTGTATTCGCGCGGGATTTTGAAAGTGAGGTAGGTATGTATTATTGTTTATTCATAGTGAGATAAGACGATCCAGAGTCGTATCAAGATATTGATGCCAAAGATTTTTCGCAATTTATGAGCGCTCGTACTGCTTACACGAGAGCTATATCATTTCGTCATAATGTCTGTATTTTTCGAATTTGATCCGAAAATGGTCTCAATCGACAGAGTTCGATTCACTGATGACAAATCCGTCGGAAAATTCAAGTCTGTACGTCCGTCCGTATACACGATAATTCTCGAACGGAACTTCCTAGAATCTTGAAATTGTCAGGGTAGGTTCGAATCTCGAATGCCGCGGTTGAGTTCGTTATTGGGCAAAATTCGACCAGGGGTTCTGTAAATATGGCCGTTCGAAATTTCACATGATTACTTCGAAATTACAGATTCGATCGAGGAGAAATTTTGCACTCAGATGGATTTTTTTTTTTTTTTTTGTTTAGTCAGGGGGAATTTTCATGGACGAACTATCTCCGATAGATAGAACAGTGTGAGACTTCGTGTGAAGCACGATCTACTCTAACTAAACCTAACCTGCTGTTTTAGATTTCGGGCATTTATTACCTATTAACCTTTTGGCTTTTCTTGTTTGAATCTCTATCACGATCTTTGTCGTGTGATAATTGTGTTACCTATGAATTTGAATTTCATAGGAGTCTCTTCCTCTGGATAATTTAAATTAAGATTACTCAATTTCTGTTACTACGTAGTTGATCTCTGGGTCGTTTGTGATAGGTGGGTATCCTAACCACATCTTCTGCGGGGGTTTAGTTAACAAGTCTTCTTAGCTCATCATTTGGGTGTTGACTTGCTCTTTCAAATATCTTCTCAGCCTTCTTTTTTAGGAAATCTGTGACAGTTTCCCATTCTAAGTCTCTGTGGATTTGTTGGTTTCTTACGAACCACGGCATATTCATTGCTGCTCTGAGCAGTTTATTCTCTGTTGCTTGAATCTTCTTTATATGGCTATTGGCTGCATGGCCCCATGCCGCCGCGCGCCGAGCCATATGTTAGTTGGGGTCTTGCAATTGACTTGATCATTCGTAACTTCGTGCTTTGGTTCATTTGGCTTCTTCTTCCTAGCAGTGGGTAAAGTCTACTCATTGCTGAGTTTGTTTTATCCACTGCATATTTTATATGGTTTTCCATGTTAGCCCTTTATCTAGTTTAACTCCTAGATATTTGACTTCATTTTCCCATTTTATCTCTTCTCCATCTATCTGTAGGTTGGAATTAATTTCAAGTCTCCGCTTCTGTAGTAGAATAGCTTGGCTCTTTCTTGATGATTTCTTTAATTTCCGTTGGTGTTGTTGGGTTTGGGATGGTATCGCCTTCCGGCGGTTCCAACATCAATTCTTCATTTCCTTCGACTTCTTCTTCTAAGTCTTCATTGTCATCGTCTTCTCTGTAGTTGATTCTGGCTTCTCGTTCTATTGCGTCGACCAGCGCTTCGGCTTTTTCTAGCTTTGAGTAGGCCATCCCATTAGCTCCGTGTAGAGGGGGAATTTCGGTTTTCTCGCGTCGTAAGCATTTTTGCATCTTCCATGCTGAGTGGTCTATGGTGTTTAGCTCTCTAACTCTTTGGTTCCATCTGTCTGTTCTCAGTTCACTCAGTGCAATTTTCAGCACTTGGCTGTGTTTATTCAGCTTTTTCTTGTCTTCTTCTCGATGTGAAGTTCTGTAGTTCTTCCTAAGTTTTCTATTCCTCTTTATAAGCTCTTTTATTGCTTTTGGGGTTTCACCATGTAAATGTTTCGGGGCTGGCCTTTCGATTCTTCTGGTACTTTCCTCGTAGGCTTCTTTTATTCGGGTTTCTAATTTTTCAACTTCATCTTCTAGATCTTCAGGGGTTCTTATCTGTGGAATTTCAGTAATTTTCTCCAGGAGTATTTCACTCTACTTTTGCCAGTCTGTGAAGTCTTTCGTTTGAAGTTCTTCTGTTATCGGTCTGCGTCCCAATCTGAGTCCTATTGGGTTGTGGTCTGATGTGCCCTCTTCTATAGTATCAAGTGTGAAATCATTATGACGATATCTAATACGTCCGGTAGGCCATTACTTCTGGGCAGGTAGGTCGGAATATCAGGTCCTAATACTATGGCATTTAGTTTTTCGGCGTACTTCTTAAGCTTCTTCCCATTTTGGTTTTCCATTCTCTATTCCATTCTCTTGATTTGCAGTTCATATCGCCAATAATGATGTTTGGGTAGTTTCCTTCAAGCATCTTCTTCAGATCTTCCTCTATTAAGTCGTTTTGGGGTGGTTTGTAGGCTGACGTAATTTTCATTTGTCCTCGATTCGTATTAACTATAATCGAGACGGCTTCTATTTTTCCATTATTCAGTATATCGTCAAAATAGTGGTCGATGTTTCTCTTGACTATTAGGGCTACGCCCCCTCCTGTACAATTTCTGTCATTTCTGTATATTTCATGGTCGGGAAATGAAATTCTATTTCTTGTAAATAATCTCGTTTCTTGAATGGCTATAATATCCGGTTGTTTCTCGGATATTATTTCTTCTATTTCAGATCTACGGGCTCGTAGACCGTTTGCGTTCCATGAGACTATCTTTAGATTGTTTTTATTTTCGTTAGTCACTAGCTCCATTAATTAGGTTTGGTGAGTTTTCGGAACTTTTTGTCCATCTCTATTTCCAGGAATTTCATGAGCTTGCTCATGATATTTTTGGTGAAGGTATCTAGATCCTCGGTGGTTTCGGGTCCTTTCTTGTTGGTTTCTTCTTTTTTCTTTTGGCTGCTCTTCTTGGATTTTCCATTTTTTAGGGCTTCTTTCTTCTGCTCTTGTTTGAGTGGTAGCGTTTTCTTCTTCTTATCTTCTTCCTTCTTTTCTTGTTGGACAGTAGGCATCTTTTTCTCTCCTTCTTTTCTTGTTTTGGCCGCAGTCTTCTTTTTGGTCACCAGTTTCCACTCGCTACATCCTTTGTAGCTGGCTGGGTGACCTGTTTTTCCGCAGAGCGCACAGGTAGCATTTCTCTCCTCGTTTTCTCTTGTTAGCGTACAATCTTTACTATTGTGCGCTCCAGAGAATTTAACACATCTCCATGGGAATGTGCATTTACTTTGCGCATGTCCGTAACGTTGACATCTATGACATTGGCCAGGTCCAATGCTCTTTTTCTTCGGCTCTACTACACAATTTATACCGTAGAGCTGTTTCACTTCGAATACCTTCTTATTTTGGGTTTTCACCAAGAATAAGGGTATTGCCTTTCTGGTTTTGTTGGATGTCATCTTTATGACATCCGCGTCGGTAATGCCTTGCTCGGCGAGATCTTCTAAGATTCTTCTTAGACTCGAGGAATTTCGTCATCTTCCTGTGGTCGTCGGGGGATTGGGGAACAACACGAATGCCGTCTCTTACAGTGGTCGCTCTCAGGTATTAAATACCCTTCATTTGCATCTCTCTCGAGATTTGTGTCCAGTCGGCCGTGCCTCATAATGTCACTGGAGGGACTTTCCCTTTTTTCTGCTCGATTGGAGCAGGGCCTTCAATTTCTTCTGCGGTTGCAGAAATAGCTTCTTCTGGGCGTTTTCCATTTTGCAATGCTGCAATAAACGACATCTTCGTAGGTGGCCCTCCTGCTGCATCATTAAATTCGGTAGGTTTTTTCTGGTCTTCTTTTTGGATTGTGGGGGTCGACACTGTCTCCTCTGTCCCAGAGGAGAAGCCATTTTCTTTTCTCTTAGCCCGTTTCCGCGGCTTCGAGGACTGAGACATTTCTGCTCTCAAGGATTTCACCTCATCTGATAAAGTTTTAAGACTCTCCGTCAAAACTTTCATCTGACTCATGAGGGTGTTGATATACTCCTTCTGTTCTTGTATAATCCGATCTTTATCGGTTTCCTCATTGGCATCTTCTACTTCAACATCCATATCGGATATTTCTTCATCCGACAAGTTTTCTGCGTCGGATTCTCTGTCTTCATTTGCAGAGTCGTATTCCGACATTTTGTCAGAGTGACTCAGCAAACGACACTTTTTTTCACTTTTCACTAAATTCACTTTTGTCTCTTCAATGTAAAATAATCTGTGGAACCATCGATCCAAACCTGGACTCAACACAGTTATTTCTTCTTCTTCTTATCACTTCTATACGAGGTTCACTTGGCACACATGCGCATTTCTCAATACGTCTGCACTCCTCGAGGGTTCAATCGCTACTGCTGTCTCAGATGGAGATTGACGTTTTCAAGATACATGCAAAATGAGATCGCATGACCAGAACCATAGAAACCATAAAAAATTATAACATTGTATTGAATCGGCCTAGGGACTTGAAATTTTCAGGATAGGTGTGAATCTCGAATGTCGCGGCCGCGGTCACGTTTATCGATGAGCAAAATTAAACTAGGGGTTCCGTAAATATGGCTGTTTGAAATTTAGTTTTCTTGATAATTTTAAAACTACGAATTTTTTTATTTCAAAACCCATTTTTACCCAGTGTTCCGATATTGGACATTGCCGACTTGTTCACAGTGTTTTCAACAACTGATAGCATATGGTCATAAGTTTGGAGATGTGATCAGTATCTATTTTTGCATGTTTAGACTAGGTTTGATCGCTTCAAATAATCTTTTTGTGATTCGTGGGTTCATGAATATTCTGATAATGAAATGGCTTCCAAAAGATAAGTATTTTTTTTTATTACCTAGCATTTATTTTTCGCGTAGACGTAGGGAAATTTTTAGGGTAGGTTCGGATCGCGTATTTCGCGGCAGAGCAGCTAATATCGATGGTTCATCAATGATCGAAATTAGACTAGCGGTTCCGTGAATAAGGAAGTTCAAAATATTTTTTTCCTGATAATTTCGAAACCACTCATTGGATTGGAATGAAATTTCGCACATAGATGAAGTAAAAATGTATTCAAATTACGTGGAAATTTTGTCCAGATCGCATTACCAAGACCATAGATACCGTAGAAAATTCTAGGGAATTTTCAAAAAAAAAATTGGTCACCTAAAGCACTGACGTGAAGTCTGGATTTTCGCCTTAGTTTGAATTTTTTTTTGATAGCAGAAACCAATTTTTCCAATTGGTTTCTAAAACTGGAGAATGCGAATCTACCTACAAGGTGCATGAACGAGCGCTCAAAAGCTCCTGACTTGACGGCAGTGCTCTTCAAATTTTTTCAAATTTAATATTTGATATGATCAACTTCCGGCGAAGTGATCTCTTTCGATGAGTTTTAGCACATGTAAAAAAAAAACTTCACCTTCAAAAAAAACCTTGAATATTACAATCAGAGCAGTTTGAACTGTATCGTACTGGTCAATGAAATACACATTCTACACATTTGTATAATTTTGAAGCATCAATAAATATTATTCAGTATCCTGTATTTAAAATTTTGAATCCTTGTTGAATAATAGATATGTCTCTGTTTTTTTCAGTACGTCAGAGTTGGAATTCAGTCTTCAGTTCCCGGTTCATTATTTTTCGAGGGCACACAAAAGTACAGATAAAAACCTCAGCAAAAAGTCTATCTCACCTCGTCTTCCTCTCCAATGTCATTATTGAAGATCTGATTTGGTGAGATTGCAGAGATTCGTTTATTTATATTCATCTCGGAATGAAACATCCTTCATATGAAATAATCATTTCCAGATTTTCATCCCCCGTTTCACTCTATATGCACACCTACTCTTACCTGTTGAAGAAGTAGGAACGCAAAATTCAGTGACTTTCGACTTGTTTCAACTTGAACTTACGTTGGATTACCTAATATTCATACCTAATACAACATCTCGAAAAACTCATTGAAATTCTATGAGTGAGTATTATGAAAGTTTTTCATTAAAGAAACCGCTCTCTCGCCACTCTCTGCATATAAAGCAGTAATCTCCTTGTCCGAACTTCATTCAATATTTGATTTATTTATGCATTATCAACTTTCATGGAACTTCACAAATTTGAACAAACCAATTCTATAGGAGTTCAACAGTTTTCAATTTCAACTTTCCAATTTGAGCCTCTTCGCTGAATTATAATGAGCCTCGCATTTTGTTCTGAAAATTTCAATGATGATAAGAATATCCACTACAAGATCTTTTATAGTCAGCAAGACTGCTTTCCATTACAGATGATAAATGTTATCTGTTGAAATTTCATCGATACTTTCGTTAAAACCTCAAGTTCGATGATTTTTCTCAATCACAATATTGAATTATCTAGTGAGGATAATTAAAAAATGCATTTCCAATGGAAACTTGGTAATTGTCTGTTTGAAGTTGATTGTGGATTAAATTTAATTGCAATGGAGTCGTGAAGTGTAGGAGACAGAACACATTCGGCCCTCAGTGGTAGCGGATATGCTTTTCATAAAAGAGTTTCAAAAAAGTTCTTCCTCTACCGATAGACCTCGCATGTGTTATATGCTCATGTTAAATTCATACTTTCGAATTATTCGAAGGTGAAACGTTGTCTCCATCTCTGCAGAGATTTATTATCACCGGTTTGTGTAGCTCGTTTTCTGTTCGCTGAGCAATTTAGTCTTCCCGAAGGAATTCATCGTTGCAGTTATCTTTCATCCTGTTGTTCTTCGGGACTCCAATCGCAACAAAACAGCGTTAATTCTGATCGTGAGGCCTGGCAAAAAATCACGAAAGAGCAGTGTGGTAACATCTTCGAATCAACGGTGATTAGGAATTTTTGCTTTAAGCTTTATTTCTTCGAAATTCGTGATACGATGGTCTTTAGAAGTTTATATATAAATTGTACGAAATAATAGTCATAAATTCATTAAGAATCGGCACATCACACGGTAGGTTTAGAAAGAGGAAAAATATCGTAGTTAAAAAGACGAATGCAGATAGAATATCGAATAAAAATATCCACTCATATAAACCATCGATATTAGCTGCTCTGCCGGAATGCAATACTTTTGTAAGAATTATTTTTCCTATAAATATTGTGAGAAATAAATCCTGCACGTTACCTCGCACGGCACAAGGCACATAGAATGTGGACTACACCATACGGAATATTCACGATGTCACCAAGTCATCCCCATAAGTGGCCATAAATGGAAAAGAAGTCAACCGAAAACTGTGAACGGGCTATGTTACCAACGCATGTAACCTGGCCAATAAACGTTCAAAAATAGCCCATGAAATATAAGTTTGTATATGTGTATTATATGAGAAGAAGCCGTAGCCACGGAACCCTTATGGGATGAGATCTGATGAAATATCTGAATTTGGCCCACCACGAAATGATAATACGTCACAATTTTGAAATGAAACAAAATCGACTATCGATATGAATTATTTAAAGAGTGAATGAATGGCATCTCGAATAGCCATAGTTTATTGCATCACTGAAAAATTCCATTTGCCAGCTCACCCCATAATTGCATTCAATTTCCATTGAAATACTACCATTCTGAGGCCTGATAGCATTCAGATAAAAACTGAAAAGTTCATGCGTCATTTAATAAATTACGAAAGAGCACGCGACTCCACAATTCAAAGCAGCAGCTCAGTATTACCACAAAGTCCGGCTGCCAAAAACACAATTTGCATAGATTAACAAGTAATGGTCGTGTCATAACCTCAAAACGAGTAAGGCAGCCGCATGATAATCGTAAAACATGCCGAAATTATGAGTTCGAGATCGGGAAAGCATAAAACGGAAAAACAAGTTTATACCTTTCGCCAACGGGTGAAATCCGTGCATAAATTTGTAGACAAGGGAGGCAGAAAATCTCAGAAAGGTTCAGTCCGATGATAGGAGCAAATACCATTGAAGAATTTATTATATCAAGAGAGTTGGCAATACGAGAATTTGGCTTGACTAGTTGAGTTTTGAAGGCGTTCAATTGCAAAATTAAAGAATAACATAAACGGTAAAATGCAAAATAACATCGACATGTATAATGTGGAAAAGAAGTCTAAACGGTTTAATGCAGAAACTTATCAGACATATCAGACTTTATATGATTCTCACGGAAACAACCGATATACTGTAGTTATAACATGAGGTTAACGCTCCATCTGCTGGATGATTTCGTTCGCTGTCCGAAAGCCATAAACGTAAAGCCGCGTATACATCTGAGCATTCGCCTTGATTCTAGCATAGATGGATACTGGCCAGAGGAATTATCTCCGAACATCTGCGGTTGTTCTGAGAGTTGTCGGTAAATCAAAAACGACTGATTGTCTGTGTCGGTCCAATTGGGAAAGGGGATGCAAATGCCTCGAATTGAATAGATTTTTTTTTTGTTTAGTCAAGGGAATTCTCATGGACGAAATATCTCTGATAGACAGAACAGTGTGAGACTTCGTGTGAAGCACGACCTACTCTAACTAAACCTAACCTGCTGTTTTAGATTCCGGGCATTTATTACCTACTAACCTTTTGACTTTTCTTGTTCGTATCTCTATCACGATCTTTGTCGTGGGATGCTTGTGTTACCTATGAATTTGAATTTCATAGTAGTCTCTTCTTCTGGATGATTTAAATTGAGATTACTCAATTTCTGTTTCCACGTAGTTGATCTCTGGGTCTTTTGTGATAGGTGGGTATCCTAACCACATCTTCTGCGGGGTTGTAGTCAACTAGTCTTCTTAGCTCATCATTTGGGTGTTGACTTGCTTTTTCAAATATCTTCTCGGCCTTCTTTTTTAGGAAATCTGTGACAGTTTCCCATTCCAAGTCTCTGTGGATTTGTTGGTTTCTTACGAACCACGGCATATTCATTGCTGCTCTGAGCAGTTTATTCTCTGTTGCTTGAATCTTCTTTATATGGCTATTGGCTGCATTGCCCCATGCCGCCGAGCCATATGTAAGTTGGGGTCTTGCAATTGACTTGATCATTCGTAGTTTCGTGCTTTGGTTCATTTGGCTCCTTCTTCCTAGTAGTGGGTAAAGTCTACTCATCGCTGAGTTTGTTTTATCCACTGCATATTTTATATGGTTTTTCCATGTAAGCCCTTTATCTAGTTTTACTCCTAGATATTTGACTTCATTTTCCCATTTTATCTCTTCTCCATCTATCTGTAGGTTGGAATTAATTTCAAGTCTCCGCTTCTGTAGTAGAATAGCTTGGCTCTTTTTGCTATTTATTTGAATTTTCCATTTGATGAACCATTCTTCTAAATCTTCTAGTGCTTCTTGCAGTCTTCTGTGTATGACATCTGGTCGGCGAAGTCTGAAGGCTATTCCCGTGTCGTCTGCATAAAGGGCTAGCAGATTCCTTGGGTTCTTAGGAATATCGTAGATATATATGTTGTAAAGCAGAGGTCCTAGAACTGATCCTTGGGGCACTCCTGCTTCTACTTGTCTGGTGGTAGATAATGTGTCGTCTATTTTGACATAAAAATTCCGGTTCCTCAGGTAGTTTCTTATTATCTTGCAGGTTTTGGTGGTGTAGCCTGCCATCATCATCTTGTAGGCAAGTCCTTCGTGCCAAACTCGGTCGAAGGCTCTCTCGACATCTAATAGCACTAATCCAGTGGCTTGTTTATTCTGAAATCCTTCAGTGACATATTCAGTGATCCTTAACAGTTGAAGTTCTGTGGAATGATTTCTTCTGAATCCAAATTGTTCCGGTGGTATCAGATTCAGCGCTTCTGTTTCTTCATTGAGTCTTTTTGCAATGACTCTTTCGACAATTTTTCCAAGTGCTGACAGTAAACTTATCGGCCTGTAGTTTTGTGGCAATTTTCTATCTTTTCCTGGCTTATTGAACACAATGACTTCTGCTGTTTTCCATCTTTCCGGATAGTATTCTGTTCTCATCACTGCGTTTGCTATATTGGTTAGCGCTGCTATTCCTTTTCTGGGCAATTTCCGTAACATAAAGTTTGTTACTTTGTCTTTTCCTGGAGCTTTTCTGTTTTTCAATTTCTTGATGATTTCTTTAATTTCCGTTGGTGTTGTTGGGTTTGGGATGGTATCGCCTTCCGGCGGTTCCAACATCAATTCTTCATTTTCTTCGACTTCTTCTTCTAAATCTTCATTGTCATCGTCTTCTCTGTAGTTGATTCTGGCTTCTCGTTCTATCGCGTCGACCAGTGCTTCGGCTTTTTCAAGCTTTGAGTAGGCCATCCCATTAGCTCCGTGTAGAGGGGGAATTTCGGTTTTCTCGCGTCGTAAGCACTTTTGCATCTTCCATGCTGAGTGGTCTATGGTGTTTAGCTCTCTAACTCTTTGGTTCCATCTGTCTGTTCTCAGTTCTCTCAGTGCATTTTTCAGCACTTGACTGTGTTTATTCAGCTCTTTCTTGTCTTCTTCTCGATGTGAAGTTCTGTAGTTCTTCCTGAGTTTTCTATTCCTATTTATAAGCTCTTTTATTGCTTTTGGGGTTTCACCATGTGAATGTTTCGGGGCTGGCCTTTCGATTCTTCTGGTACTTTCCTTGTAGGCTTCTTTTATTCGGGTTTCTAATTTTTCAACTTCATCTTCTAGTTCTTCAGGGGTTCTTATCTGTGGAATTTCTGTAATTTTCTCCTGGAGTATTTCACTGTACTTTTGCCAGTCTGTGAAGTCTTTCGTTTGAAGTTCTTCTGTTATCGGTCTGCGTCCCAATCTGAGTTCTATTGGGTTGTGGTCTGATGTGCCCTCTTCTATAGTATCAAGTGTGAAATCTTGGGTAATATCTTTCATTATGACGATATCTAATACGTCCGGTAGGCCATTACTTCTGGGCAGGTAGGTCGGAATTTCAGGTCCTAATACTATGGCATTTAGTTTTTCGGCGTACTTCTCAAGCTTCTTCCCATTTTGGTTTTCAGTTCTGCTATTCCATTCTCTTGACTTGCAGTTCATATCACCAATAATGATTTTCGGGTAGTTTCCTTCAAGCATCTTCTTCAGATCTTCCTCTATTAAGTCGTTTTGGGGTGGTTTGTAGGCTGACGTAATTTTCATTTGTCCTCGATTCGTATTAACTATAATCGAGACGGCTTCTATTTGCCCATTATTCAATACATCGTCAAAATAGTGGTCGATGTTCCTCTTGACTATTAGGGCTACGCCCCCACCTGTACAATTTCTGTCATTTCTGTATATTTCATGGTCGGGAAATGAAATTCTATTTCTTGTAGATAGTCTCGTCTCCTGAATTGCTATAATATCCGGTTGTTTCTCGGATATTATTTCTTCTATTTCAGATCTACGGGCTCGTAGACCGTTTGTGTTCCATGAGACAATCTTCAGGCTGTTTTTATTTGCGTTAGTCACTAGCTCCATTAATTGGGTTTAGTGAGTTTACGGAACTTTTTGTCCATCTCTATTTCCAGGAATTTCATGAGCTTACTCATGATATTCTTGGTGAAGGTATCTAGATCCTCGGTGGTTTCGGGTCCTTTCTTGTTGGTCTCTTCTTTCTTCTTTTGGCTGCTCTTCTTGGATTTTCCATTTTTTGGGGCTTCTTTCTTCTGCTCTTGTTTGAGTGGTGGCGTTTTCTTCTTCTTATCTTCTTCCTTTTGTTCTTGTTGGACAGTAGGCATCATTTTCTTTTCTTCTTCTTTTCTTGCTTTGGTCGCAGTCTTCTTTTTGGTCACCAGTTTCCACTCGCTACATCCTTTGTAGCTGGCTGGGTGACCTGCTTTTCCGCAGAGCGCACAGGTAGCATTTCTCTCCTCGTTTTCTCTTGTTAGCGTACAATCTTTACTATTGTGCGCTCCAGAGCATTTAACACATCTCCATGGGAATGTGCATTTACTTTGCGCATGGCCGTAACGTTGACATCTATGACATTGGCCAGGTCCAATGCTCTTTTTCTTCGGCTCTACTACACAATTTATACCGTAGAGCTGTTTTATTTCGAATACCTTCTTATTATGGGTTTTCACCAAGAATAAGGGTATTGCCATTTTGGTTTTGTTGGATGTCATCCTTATGACATCCGCGTCGGTAATGCCTTGCTCGGCGAGATCATCTGTGATGATGTTAATATCTGCGTCTAGTGGCAGATAACGTACCACCGCATAGATTCTCTTCTCCTCTTCTCTTTGGAGGGTGTAAAACTCTTTATTTCTCGACTCGAGGAATTTTGTCATCTTCCTGTGGTCGTCGGGGGATTGGGGAACAACACGAATGCCGTCTCTTACAGTGGTCGCTCTCAGGTATTTAATACCCTTCATTTGCATCTCTCTCGAGATTTGTGTCCAGTCGGCCGTGCCTCTTAATGTCACTGGAGGAACTTTCCCTTTTTTCTGCTCGATTGGAGTAGGGACTTCAATTTCTTCTGCGGGTGCAGAAGTAGCTTCTTCTGGGCGTTTTCCTTTTTGCAATGCTGCAATATACGATTTCTTCGTAGGTGGCCCACCTGCAGCTGCATCATTATTATTGGTTGGTTTTTTCGGGTCTTCTTTTTGGATTGGGAGGGTTGACACTGTCTCCTCTGTCCCAAAAGAGAAGCCATTTTCTTTTTTCTTAGCCCGTTTCCGCGGCTTCGAGGACTGAGACATTTCTGCTCTCAAGGATTTCACTTCGTCGGATAAAGTTTTGAGACTCTCCGTCATAGCTTTCAGTTGACTCATGAGGCTGTTGATCTGGTCCTTCTGTTCTTTTATAATCCGATCTTTTTCGGATTCATCATTAACTTCTTCTTCTTCAATATCCATATCGGATATTTCTTCATCCGATAAGTTTTCGGCATCGGATTCTCTGTCCTCATTTGCAGAGTCGTATTCCGACATTTTGTCAGAGTGACTCAGCAAACAACACTTAAACACTTTTTTAACTTTCCACTAAATTCACTTTTGTCTCTTCAATGTAAAATAATCTGTGGAACCATCGATCTAAACCTGGACTCAACACAGTTATATTTTTCTTCTTCTTATCACTTCTATACGAGGTTCACTTGGCACACATGCGCATTTCTCAATACGTCTGCACTCCTCGAGGGTTCAATCGCTGTCCCATTATTTAGTATATTGTCAAAATAGTGGTCGATGTTCCTCTTGACTATTAGGGCCACGCCCCCTCCTGTACAATTTCTGTCATTTCTGTATATTTCATGGTCGGGAAATGAAATTCTATTTCTTGTAGATAGTCTCGTGTCCTGAATGGTTATAATATCCGGTTGTTTCTCGGATATTATTTCTTCTATTTCAGATCTACGGGCTCGTAGACCGTTTGCGTTCCATGAGACTATCTTTAGATTGTTTTTATTTTCGTTAGTCACTAGCTCCATTAATTAGGTTTGGTGAGTTTTCGGAACTTTTTGTCCATCTCTATTTCCAGGAATTTCATGAGCTTACTCATGATATTCTTGGTGAAGCTATCTGAGTCCCTTGTGGTTTCGGGTCCTTTCTTGTTGGTCTCTTCTTTCTTCATTTGGCTGCTTTTCTTGAATTTTCTATTTTTTGGGGCTTCTTTTTTCTGCGCTTGTTTGAGTGGTGGCGTTTTTTTCTTCTTATCTTCTTCCTTCTGTTCTTGTTGGACAGGAGGCATCTTTTCCTTTTCTTCTTCTTTTCTTGCTTTGGTCGCAGTCTTCTTTTTGGTCACCAGTTTCCACTCGCTACATCCTTCGTAGCTGGCTGGGTGACCTGTTTTTCCGCAGAGCGCACAGGTAGCATTTTTCTCCTCGTTTTCTCTTGTTAGCGTACAATCTTTACTATTGTGCGCTCCAGAGCATTTAACACATCTCCATGGGAATGTGCATTCACTTTGCGCATGTCCGTAACGTTGACATCTATGACATTGGCCAGGTCCAATGCTCTTTTTCTTCGGCTCTACTACACAATTTATACCGTAGAGCTGTTTTACTTCGAATACCTTCTTATTTTGGGTTTTCAACAAAAATAAGGGTATTGCCTTCTTGGTTTTGTTGGATGTCATCCTCATGCCATCCGCGTCGGTAACGCCTTGCTCGGCTAAGTCTTCGGTGATGATGGTAATATCTGCGTCTAGTGGTAGATATCGTACCACCGCGTAGATTTTCTTTTCTTCTTCTCTTTGGAGCGTGTAGAATTCTTTTCCCTTTGACTCGAGGAATTTCGTCATCTTCCTGTGGTCATCGGGGGATTGAGGTACAACACGAATGCCGTCCCTCACTGTGGTCGCTCTTTGATATTTTATGCCTTTCGATTGCATTTCTCTCGACATTTGAGTCCAGTCGGCAGTGCCCTTCAAGGTCACTGGTGGGACCTTTTCTTTCCTCGGCTCAATTGAAATGAGATGTCAATAATTCTTGAACGGAGTATAAATATTCGGATTCGCACGTGTTGAGTCGGCAAGCCAGTGATCACGGACGCGTGGTGGGAGGTGCTACTCGCCCGTTGAAAATAGGGTCAAATGGATCGACTCGACTATACTCCGTTTAAGAATTATTGACATCTCGGTTGGCTGTGAAAAATCGATTTTAAGTTGGTAATACACTATTCAGTGATATTTTGGGTTGCTGAATTCAGATTGGTATAGGAATAACACTAACATTACCCATAGAAATCTTGCTTTGATGATTTTATCGAAGATATTGGTGAATATGTAATTATGAAAATTTGCCCTGAATTTGAGTATTTTTTGTCTTATGCTATTAAAATGGCTGGAATTCACCAGGAATCAGGATACATCGCGCCTAACAAGAGAACGCCAGGCAGTTTGTCGGTGTTACATCGAGTTTTTCAAAGATTTGGCATATATTTCCGCTAGTGTTTCAGGTAAACTGTTATTCACCGACTCAAAGTGTATTCTGATTGAGCAATGTCTCTTAAAATTTTCAGATTTCACCAAGCCCTGTCCGAAGAATATAAGCATGTTATTATAGCCTGGAATTAGCAGTGGAAGAAAACCTGTGCGATATGATTATTCCTTCAAAGAGACATTGAATGACTTTGTTTTTGCTAGAATTAAAAACAATGAATATATCAGTTAAGATATCCTTTTCGAACTGGCCAAAGAGCACCTAGATTTCAATTGATCGAAGTCAACATTATATTATATCATAAAAAAAATTGGATACAAATACAAAAAAGTTGATCGAAGGAAAATTCTTACTGATAAACAGAAAAATATAATAAAAAATACGAAAAGCACTGCCGTGAAGGCAGGAGCTTCTTAGCGCTCGTACATGCACCTTGTAGGTAGATTCGCATTTTCCAGTTTCAGAAATCAATTGAAGGAATTTTCGACCGCTGTCAAAAAAATTCTGAAACTTGGGCGAAACTCCAGAATTCATGTCAGTGCTTCAGCTGATCAATTTTTTTTCGATATTTCGCTGTAATTTTCTACGGTATCTATGGTCTTGGTGGTGCGATCTGGACGAAATTCTGCACGTAGTTTGAATACATTATTACTCAGCAAGGTGGAAAATTTCATCCCAATCCGCTCAGTATTCTCGGAACTATCAGCAAAAAAATATTTTGGACGGCCATATTTAAGGAACCCCTAGTCTAATTTTGCTCATTGATGAACATGACCGCGATATTCGCAATCCGAACCCACCCTGAGAATTTCAAGTTCCTAGGCCTTTCCGTTCAAAAGTTACAATTTTCTATGGTTTCTATGGTTCTGGTCATGAGATCTGGACAAAATTTTGTTTTAATATATTATTTTCGATTAAAATACAAAATTTCATCTCGATCGAATCCGTAGTTTCGAAATTATCGAGAAACCAAAATTTCAAACAACCGTATTCACGGAACCCCTTGTATAATTTTGCTCATAGATGAAAGTGATCACGACAATCGAGATTCACACCTATCCTGAAAATTTCAAGTCCCTAGGCCTTTCCGTTCGAAAGTTATGATTTTCTATGGTTTCTGTGGTTCGGGTCATGTGATCTGAAGAAATGTAGCTTGAATATATCATTCTCCATAAGTATACGAAATTTCGTCACGATCGAATCTGTAGTTTTGAAATTATCAAGAAAACTAAATTTCAAACTACCATATTTACGGAACACCTTGTATAATTTTGCTCATAGATGAACGTGATCACGACATTCGAGATCCGCACCTATCCTGAAAATTTCAAGTCCTTAGGCGTTTCCGTTCAAAAGTTACAATTTTCTATGGTTCTGGTCATGCGATCTGGACAAAATTTCCCATGTAGCTTGAACACTTCATTCTCCATTTGAGTTCAAAGTTTCATCTCGATAGAATGTGTAGTTTTGGAGTAATCGGGGGAACAAAACTTTGAACGGCCATATTTACGGAACCCACGGAGGAATTTGGCCCATTAACGACCTTAACCGAGGCATTCGGGAACTGAACCCACACTGCAAATTTCAAGTCTCTAGGTTGTTCCGTTCGAGAGTTATCGTGCTTACGGCCGGACAGACAGACTCGAATTTTCCGACGGATTCGTCATCGGTCAGTCGAACATAGTCGATTGAGACCATTTTCGGCTCAAAATTCGAAAAATACAGACATCGTGACGAAATGATATAGCCCTCGTTCAAGTATTACGAGCGCTCAAAAATTATTAAAAGCACTGCCATGAAGTCAGGAGCTTTCGAGCTCTCGTTCATCCACCTTGTAGGTAGATTCGCATTTTCCAGCTTTAGGAACATATTCAAAAAGCTTTTGACAGTCGTCAGAAAATATTTTAAAATAAGGCGGAACTCCAGACTTCACGTCAGTGCTTCAGGTTTTTTTTTTCGATAATATGCTAGAAGTTTTTACGGTTATTATGGTCTTGGTAATGCAATCTGGAAAAAATGTAGCTTGAATATTATATCATTCTCCATCAAAATACGGAATTTCATCACGATCGAATCCGTAGTTTTAGAATGATCAAGAAAACTAAATTTGGACGGGCATATTTACGGAACCCCTAGTCTAATTTTGCTCATTGATAAACGTGACCGCGACATTCGCGATCCAAACCTACTCTGTAAATTTCAAGTCCCTAGGCCTTTCCGTTCGAAAGTTATAATTTTCTATGTTTTCTATGATTCTGGTCATGCGATCTGGACAAAATGTAACTCGAATATATGATTTTCGAAAAAATACAAAATTTCATCACGATCGAATCCGTAGTTTCGAAATTATGAAGAAACGACGGTATTTAGGGAACCCCTAGTCTAATTCTGCTCATTGATGAATGTGACCGCGACATTCGAGATAATAATAATAATTATAATAATAATAATTATAATTAGGCCAATGATACCAGCTTTGAGCTGAGTTTGGTAGCACCAACAAACGAGATAATAATTATAATAATAATAATAACACTTTATTTCCATATAATGTCAATACATTGTGAAAAAGTCATACAAAGAGAAAAAAATCATACAAGTATTCTAATGAAGAAATTCTGACAGACTATAGAAACATCTATCGATTAAAAAGGCTTTCAGCCTTTTCTTGAATGCTTATTTGAGCTTTTAATGACTATACCTACTCAATTTATTATGAACCTTCATAACTAAAAACATGGATGAGTTTTCTATACCTGAATGCAGGAATAATAAAATCATCAATGAAGATTCAGAAGAAGAAGTCGAAAGAAGTGAAGAATTGATGTTGGAACCTCCGGAAGGCGACATCATCCCAAACCCAACAACACCAACAGAAATCATCAAGAAATTGAAAAACAGGAAAGCTCCAGGGAAAGACAAAGTAACAAACTTAATGTTACGGAAACTGCCCAGAAAAGGAATAGCAGCGCTAACCAATATAGCGAACGCAGTGATGAGAACAGAATACTATCCAGAAAGATGAAGAACAGCAGAAGTAATTGTGTTCAATAAGCCAGGAAAAGATAAAAAAACTCCCACGAAACTACAGGCTGCTAAGTAAACTGTCAGCACTTGGAAAAATTGTCAAAAGAGTCATTGCAAAAAAAATTCAATGAAGAAACAGAAGCGGTGGATCTGATTTCACCGGCACAATTTGGATTCAGAAGAAATCATTCCACAGCACTTCAACTGTTAAGGATCACTGAATATGTCACTGAAGGATTTCAGAATAAACATGCCACAGGATTAGTGCTATTAGATGTCGAGAGAGCTTTCGACCGAGTTTGGCACGAAGGACTTGCCTACAAGATCATGATGGCAGGCTACACCACCAGAACCTGCAAGATAATAAGAAACTACCTGAGGAACAGAAATTTTTATGTCAAAATAGACGACACAATATCTTCCACCTGACAAGTAGAACCAATAGTGCCCCAAGGATCAGTTCTAGGATCTCTACTCTACAACATATATATCTACGAAAATATAACTAAGAACCCAAGAAATCTGCTAGCCTTTAATGCAGGCGACACATGAATAGCCTTCAGACATCGACGACCAGATGTCATACACAGAAGACTGCAAGAAGCACTAGAAGATTTAGAAGAATGGTTCATTAAATGGAAAATTCAAATGAATAGCAAAAATTACGAAAAGCACTGCCGTGAAGGCAGGAGCTTTTGAGCGCTCGTACATGCACCTTGTAGGTAGATTCGCATTTTCCAGTTTTAGAAATCAATTGAAGGAATTTTTGACTGCTGTCAAAAAAATTCTGAAACTTAGGCAAAACTCCTGACTTCATGTCGATGCTTCAGCTGATCAATTTTTTTCCGATAATTCGCTAGAATTTTCCACGGTATCTATGGTCCTGGTGATGCGATCTGAACAAAATTTTGCACGTAGTTTGAATACATTATTCCTGAGCTAGGTGCATAATTTCATTCCAATCCGATCAGTAGTTTCGAAACTATCAGGAAAAAAATATTTTGAACGGCTATATTTACGGAACCCCTAGTCTAATTTTGCTCATTGATGAACGTGACCGTGAAATTTGCGATCCAAACCCACCCTGAAAATTTCAAGTTCCTAGGTCTTTCCGTTCGAAAGTAAGAATTTTCTATGGTTTCTATGGTTCTGGTCATGCGATCTGGACAAAATATTGCTCCAATATATCATTCTCGATTAAAATACAAAATTTCATCTCGATCGAATCCGTAGTTTCGAATTTATCGAGAAAACAAAATTTCAAACGACCGTATTTACGGAACCCCTTGTATAATGTTGCTCATAGATGAACGTGATAACGACATTCAAGATCCACACCTATCCTGAAAATTTCAAGTCCCTAGGCGTTTCCGTTCAAAAGTTACAATTTTCTATGGTTTCTATGGTTCTGGTCATGCGATCTGGACAAAATTCCACATGTAGCTTAAACACCTCATTTTCCATCTGAGTGCGAAATTTCATCTCGATCAAATCTGTAGTTTTCAAGTAATCAGGGAAACAAAACTTTGAACGGCCATATTTACGGAACCCTTGGTGGAATTTGGCCCATTAACGAACTTAACCGAGCCATTCGGGAACTGAACCCACACTGAAAATTTCAAGTCTCTAGGTTGTTCCGTTCGAGAGTTATCGTGCTTACGGCCGGACGGCCGGCCGGACGGCCGGACGGCCGGACGGACAGACTCGAATTTTCCGACGGATTCGTCATCAGTGAGTCGAACATAGTCGATTGAGACCATTTTCGGCTCAAAATTCGAAAAATACAGACATCGTGACGAAATGATATAGCCCTCGTGTAAGTAGTACGAGCGCTCAAAAAGAGCCAAGCTATTCTACTAGAGAAGCGGAGACATGAAATTAATTCCAACCTACAGATAGATGGAGAGAAGAGAAAATGGGAAAATGAAGTCAAATTTCTAGGATTAAAATTAGAAAAGAAGGCTTACATGGAAAAACCATATAAAATATTCAGTGGATAAAACAATCTCAGCAATGAGTAGACTTTACCCACTGCTAGGAAGAAGAAGCCAAATGAACCAAAGCACGAAGCTACGAATGATCAAGTTAATTTGCAAGACCCCAACTAACATATGGCTCGGCGGCATGGGGCTATGCAGCCAATTGCCATATTAAGAGGATTCGAGCAACAGAAAATAAACTGCTCATAGCAGCAATGAATATGCCGTGGTTCGTAAGAAACCAACAAATCCACAGAGAAAGAGAATGGGAAACTGTCACAGATTTCCTTAAAAAGAAGGCCGAAAAGATATTCGAAAAAGCAAGTCAACACCCAAATGATGAGCTAAGAAGACTAGTTGACTACCCCGCAGAAGACTCAGAGATCAACTACGTAGAAACAGAAACTGAGTAATCTCAATTCAAATTTTCCAGAAGAAGAGGCTCCTATCAAATTCAAATTTAAATCCATAGGTAACACAATTATCACACGACAAAGATCGTGATAGAGATTCGAACAAGAAGAGTCAAAAGGTTAATAGGTAAAAATGCCCGGAATCTAAAACAGCAGGTTGGGTTTAGTTCGAGCAGGTCGTGCTCGGAATTTGACGAAAAATGAAGTAAGGTGAGAAATGTTTAAAGGACACAAGAACTCAAATATCTCGGGAACTATTGATTTTCGGTCATCAATAAATATGGCTCAAACGCAGCAAATGAGTGATACTAACACGTTCTCGAAGGAAATATTCGGAAACACTCTGTATAACATAAATAATTGTGGGTTTTGTTGGGTTTATGCTCAACCTCACCGTTATAAATACCATTGCGCCATAACTCGTGGGCTTCCTTGAATGAGGTCAAACAAAATGTTTTCAAACTTTTCTCTGGCTGACAATGTCGTCAGCATAGCCTATCATTATCTGTGCAGATATTCAGTACCAGAAAATTTCTGGTCTTTCTGTAACTGGAAATGCGCCATCAATCTTCACGTCTATATATTTTAAATCTGTGTCAATCTTGTATCAAATCACTCAATAATTCGACAAAACACGGCAGATTTATATATTCAATATTACTCTTTCCATTATCTTCCTCAATTATGACATATACAATTATTATACCTTGTAAATTTGTAAATGTTAAATGCAAAATGAAATTGGTGCTAATGCCGATGCAGTCTAATCATGATGAACCAAACTAATTGCTCTTCAGGGATATTACAATATACTCAAAGGACTAACAAACAAATATTTCGTGATGTTGAATAGAAAATTTAATAACCAGCAACCAATGTAACCGAAAACATTCGATAGATCGCAAACAATCGTTTTATGACGCCATGAATCACTAAGAATCGACTGTGTTCACATAGGACAACATGGGTTAAGCCTGGTTCGCATTAGGAGAGTATTTTAGTCGAGTTATTTATAGTCCATTTAAGAATTATTGACATCGAAGCAGGCCATGAACGTCCAGTCGAGGCTTTATTTACTAGTTACAAAAAAGTTACTGTTTTAATCATAGAATAAAACATAAATATAACCTAGAAAAGTGTTCAGTATACGAATTATCGAATAATTATTAATTAAGCCGGAATATTTCGACTGGAGTTTAAAAATTACGAAAAGCACTGCCGTGAAGGCAGGAGCTTTTGAGCGCTCGTACATGCACCCCTTAAGTAGATTCGCATTTTCCAGTTTTAGGAATCACTTGGAGGAATTTTTGGCAGCTGTCAAAACAATGGAAACTTAGGCGAAACTCCAGACTTCATGTCGGTGCTTCAGCTGATCAATTTTTTTCCGATAATTCGCTAGAATTTTCCACGGTATCTATGGTCTTGGTGATGCGATCTGGACAAAATTTTGCACGTAGTTTGAATACATTATTCCTGAGCTAGGTGCATAATTTCATTCCAATCCGATCGGTAGTTTCGAAACTATCACGAAGAAAATATTTTGAACGGCCATATTTACGGAACCCCTAGTCCAATTTTGCTCATTGATGAACATGACCGTGAAATTTGCGATCCAAACCCACCCTGAAAATTTCAAGTTCCTAGGCCTTTCCGTTCAAAAGTTAGAATTTTCTATGGTTTCTATGGTTCTGGTCATGCGATCTGGACGAAATATTGCTTCAATATATCATTCTCGATTAAAATACAAAATTTCATCTCGATCGAATCCGCAGTTTCGAATTTATCGAGAAAACAAAATTTCAAACGACCGTATTTACGGAACCCCTTGTATAATGTTGCTCATAGATGAACGTGATCACGACATTCGAGATCCACACCTATCCTGAAAATTTCAAGTCCCTAGGCCTTTCCGTTCAAAAGTTACAATTTTCTATGGTTTCTATGGTTCTGGTCATGCGATCTGGACAAAATTTCACATGTAGCTTGAACACCTCATTTTCCATTTGAGTGCAAAATTTCATCTCGATCAAATCTGTAGTTTTCAAGTAATCAGGGAAACAAAACTTTGAACGGCCATATTTACGGAACCCCTGGTGGAATTTGGCCCATTAACGAACTTAACCGAGCCATTCGGGAACTGAACCTACCCTGAAAATTTCAAGTTTCTAGGACATTCCGTTCGAGAGTTATCGTGTATACGGCCGGACGGCCGGACGGCCGGACGGACGGACGGACGGACGGACGGACGGACGGACGGACGGACAGACTCGAATTTTCCGACGGATTCGTCATCAGTGAGTCGAACATAGTCGATTGAGACCATTTTCGGCTCAAAATTCGAAAAATACAGACATCGTGACGAAATGATATAGCCCTCGTGTAAGTTGTACGAGCGCTCAAAAATGAGAATTCAGGTTCAACGTTATATATACTAAGAAATGGAACCCCCAAATAGAAAACTTGAACAGGAAACTCACCACCATAATCTACAACCTCAATAGCATGAAATCAACCATATCCAACAAGATACATTGAAGCTCCTATACACAGCCAATTTTCAGTCAACCCTTTCATATGGCATTGTTTACTGGGGAAACAGTACATCGGAAAAAAATATTTAAAACATAAAAGCAAGCAATCCGAGCTATGTATAGAATTAAATAAAGAGAGACTTGTAGAAGTGTTTTCAAAAGAAATAAAATCCTGACGTTAACAGCAATATATGTGCTGAAGTATGTTATCTTCCTACAAAGCCACAGTGAACTATTTGAACCGTTTCTGAACAACAATCCAACTTGGAAAATTGATCCTTATATATACCCGAGGCAACAATTGACACTAGCACAGAATAATGTGAAATGCATGTGCATGAAGATCTACGATGCGTTACCCAAACAGTTTCATTCGATATAATATCGCACCCGTCCTAGAATAAGGAGACAACTCAAAAATTGATTTTGTTGGGAAATCGTATTTGAGGTTTTGGTTTACCAAAGTTTTCGTTCTATACTTTTGTGTACTTACTCGATTTAACACACTGAACATTCGTAATAACTGCAGCAATCCATTTGCACATTATAACTCTAGCACCCAATATTGAATTAAAGCAATTTTTCCCATCGTGGTGGAATATTCCACTGTTTTTACAAAAAATTTGAATTGTTACCTTTTTTCACAGTCTTTTATGTGGCGGAGAGGCCAACTAGAGTTATTCGGATATTGCACGTAAGAAAAGGGATACTTCCTGAGTTCAATACCGTCACTAACACAAAATGGACCTTTTTTGAGTTGTCTCCGTAGTCTGCGACGGGTGCGATATATATATTATTATTAAAATAAGAGAGAAACAAAAATTAAGAATCTATGTAGTGCATGAAGAATTTTGACATGAAATTTTACAATTATTCAGTATACTTTTGAATTGGAAACAATATAGCATGTGTATTAGCAGAGGGACTACTATACAGTATAAATATAATAAATAAACTTAAAATATCTATGAATTATACAAGGCAAAGATAAAAATATTGAAAACTTTGTTTCCACATAGTGTAGTGATTTGGATGTGTTTATTGAATAAGCTGACATAATCCTATTGATAGGCATCCTTTTGCAGGGAAGGTTTCAATATTTCAATAACCCATTTATGAAATAATTCACCATTCATAGTAATTGTTGCGTTAAAATCAACGCAACAAGAAGCGACCCACAAAATCTATATCCAAGCAAGAATTTCTCCGTAATCAACACTTCTTCACATCACGTGGTTCCCTGTTTCAAGTGCGGCCACCTGCATCTTACGCGTCACAAGAGCCCTAAAGTTTTGTTTATGTTATCTTCACCGATTTTACGATAACAGTCAGTTACATTCCATCTTCCAAGAAATGCGTTAGTCAAAACGCAACAGTTTTTTCGTCCCATCTTCGGAGGAATTCGTTTGTCAATTACGCACAGTTCTCGTATGTAACTCACGTAATTTCTGAAGTTCTACTTCATTCTTCTCTCTAAAATCAGGGTCAGTCAGTACTCCTCGTTAAGTGTTAAGTTGGTAGCTGTGTCCTACAAAATTCCCGAAGCAGCCAAAGGAAACTTTCAATCCAGACTGGTCTATCTACGAAGTTTAGCGGTTTTCTGTTGGACCTGTACAATTAAAGCAGTGCTGTTTCAAATTATCAAATCCAGGACAATAAGGTCAGAAAATTCCATTGTTTCACTCAAACACCGTCATAAAACTACCGAAGAAAAGTAAAGAAACCCAATCTTTAACTCGTAAAGACTCTATGAATTCTCGTTCTTGTTGGAAAAGGTGTTCCTATTCAAACCAAAAACATCAATCTTTTTCCTTGTTTGTAAAAGTGCTTCAGATTGAATTTAAGTAGATACATTTCCTTTAAGCTTGTAGGTATATAGTAATTTGAGATCAATGTAAATATATTGTTTTTTTTTTTAATGCAGTTGGTCTGTTTATTCACCTTGCAATTATTATCCCTGCCAAAAGTCACATTTTTAGACGTTGCAAACAGTGCATAATCAGCGACACAAGATAGTGTGCTGCTCATCATTAAGCGGATGAGAATTATTACTCTAATTGTGTACTCGCAACAGTAATCCTTATCATTAATACTACTGTCAAGAATCGGATCACATCCAGGTAAAAATCCATCAATTGTTCCAGCATTCAAAATAGTGCCCCTTCTGTCTTTACCCTTGAATATACTCGGCATACCTTTTGGATTATTTTCTAGTGTCCACTGACAAATTTGAATACCGTTTTTGAATATCCAAATTTCATCTAGATAAATGAATTTTACGTTTTGTTCCATGTATTCTCGGTATTAATCACAATATTGTACTATTTTTGAGCGCTCGTACTACTTACACGAGGGCTATATCATTTCGTCACGATGTCTGTATTTTTCGAATTTTTAGCCGAAAATGGTCTCAATCGACTATGTTCGACTCACTGATGACGAATCCGTCGGAAAATTAGAGTCTGTCCGTCCGTCCGTCCGTCCGGCCGGCCGTAAGCACGATAACTCTCGAACGGATCAACCTAGAGACTTGAAATTTTCAATGTAGGTTCAGATCCCAAATGCCTCGGTTGAGTTCGTTAATGGGCAGAATTCCACCAGGGGTTCCGTAAATATGGCCGTTCAAAATTTTGTTCTCTCGATTACTTCGAAAGTACAGATTCGATCGAGTTGAAACTGTGCACTCAAATGAAGAATGAGGTGTTTCAGCTACATGTGAAATTTTGTCCAGATCGCATGACCAGAACCATAGAAATCATAGAAAATTGTAACTTTTGAACAGACGCCTAGGGACTTGAAATTTTCAGGATAGGTGTGGATCTCGAATGTCGTGATCACCTTCATCTATGAGCAACATTATACAAGGGGTTCCGTAAATACGGTCGTTTGAAATTCAGTTTTCTCGATAAATTCGAAACTACGGATTCGATCGAGATGAAATTCTGTATTTTAATCGAGAATGATATATTGAAGCAATATTTTGTCCAGATCGCATGGCCAGAACCATAGAAACCATAGAAAATTGTAACTTTTGAACGGAAAGGCCTAGGAACTTGAAATTTTCAGGGTGGGTTTGGATCGCGAATATCGCGGTCACGTTCATCAATGAGCAGAATGAGACTAGGGGTTCCGTAAATATGGCCGTTCAAAATATTTTTTTCCTGATAGTTTCGAAACTACTTATCGGATTGGAATGAAATTTTGCACCTAGCTGAGGAATAATGTATTCAAACTACGTGCAGAATTTTGTCCAGATCGCATCACCAAGACCATAGATACCGTAGAAAATTCTAGCGAATTATCGAACAAAAATTGGTCAGCTCAAGACATGAAGTCTGGAGTTTCGCCTAATTTTCAGAATTTTTTCGACAGCTGTCAAAAATTTCTTCATTTGATTTCTGAAACTGGAAAATGCGAATCTACCCACAAGGTGGATGTACGAGCGCTCAAAAGCTCCTGCCTTCACGGCAGTGCTTTTCGCAATTTTTAAATGCTGTTTTGGATATTCGAAGTGAGAGCTATAAGTGTTTTAGTTTTTAGTATATTCTTGGTATATTCTTCGTCTTTAAACACAGGCAACATGAAATTTGCTTCGGTAATATAATGGTCTACTTCATTTCCTAAATGTTGGTCGGAGTTGGTATTTAGGTTCTCCTGTATATACTCTCGAATTGACATTTGAAGGCCCCAGAAATTTCTCGTTCTGTATCTATAGACACATGGTTTACAGTTGAATTTGAAATTTTTCTTGCTGGGTTATATTTGGGAATTTTTTTATTTCTTGCCAATAGTTACGACCTTTTTGGTCACTTATGTTTTTGCATGTTGCTAATAATAATTCAGGAAATGAAATAATTCTTTAGTGCTAAAAATGTTGTATAGACATAAAAATTTGTTTCAGTCAAAATTCTATCCCAGTCGAAAAAAATGTTCTCACATACAGAATGTTCTATTTAACGTTTTTCACAAGAACTCAAGAAATGACAAGTGTACCACGCCCTATTGATAACGAATGATCTTATTTGGAGCCCTACACCTAACAGTTTCCGAAAGTCACACTCGATTGCAGTTCATGAGCTCCCTCTCAGACTATTACGCTAGTTACCTTCAGCAGACGTTATCTAAAAAGCGCAAACCACGCTAGATTTTTAGACAAAGCAGATACTCCCTGGTATATAAGAAACATCCACATCTGGAAAAACCTAAAGATAGCACACAAGTATGGCCAACGAATTATGGAGTTCTGGATAACTTGGATAACCAGAATGACCTAACGATTGTAGATGCTATGAGTTAAGATCCTGGAGAACCATCAAGGATAAAACGGCCTAAATTGGCCATGTCAACAATCTGTGAATAAATATAACCACCGACTACCAAAATCCAGCAATCAAAGTAAACTAAAAAGTATAGAATGCCCTCTCACGCCACCAGAAGCTCGGTCTTACTATGCTGATGCAACGCGCATCCGCTAAATTCGTGAGCAACGGTAATGATTTAATTTAACTCATATCATTATCGCTCCAAATAAAGTATATATTAGGTTGGGGAAAAAGTAATTTCGTATTTTGCGCCCTTTTTACTCAACTAAGTATATCTCGTTCGTTATTGGTCCCATCATGTCTTACAATACGGCGTTGTAAAGGTGTGGTTTTATACTACAAATGCTTCTTTTACAGTTTTGCGCTTGATCGGTTCAATCGCGAACAATCGTGTGTCGAGTATGAAGGTTTCAAAGCAAGAAATTCGCCATATTTTAAATTTTTACTACCTGAGAGGGAGAAACGCTTCGAAAGCGACCAAAAAAATTTGCCATGTATACGGGGCCGATATTCTTTCGGTACTTGTAGCAAAACAGTGGTTCAAGCGATTCCGTGCTGGTGTAGTGGATGTGAAAGATGCACCACGCACTAGCAGGCCTGTCGTCGAAAATGTAGATAAAATCATGGCAAATATCGAGATCGACCGTCATGTAAGTCGTCGTAGCATCGCTCAGAAGCTAAACATCTATCATAAACCCGTTTTGAACCATTTGCAGAACACTGGATTAAAAAATTACGAAAAGCACTGCCGTGAAGGCAGGAGCTTTTGAGCGCTCGTACATGCACCGCATGTACGATTCGCATTTTCCAGTTTTAGAAACCAATTGAAGGAATTTTTGACAGCTGTCAAAAAAATTCTGAAACTTAGGCGAAACTCTAGACTTCATGTCATTGCTTCAGCTGATCAATTTTATTTCGATAATTCGCTAGAATTTTCTACGGTATCTATGGTCTTGGTGATGCGGTCTGGACAAAATTTTGCACTAGTTTGAATACATTATTCCTCAGCTAGGTGCATAATTTCATTCCAATCCGATCAGTAGTTCCAAAACTATCTGGAAAAAAATATTTTGAACGGCCACATTTACGGAACCCCTAGTCTCATTTTGCTCATTGATGAACGTGACCGCGATATTCGCGATCCAAACCCACCCTGAAAATTTCAAGTTCCTAGGCCTTTCCGTTCAAAAGTTAGAATTTTCTATGATTTCTATGGTTCTGGTCATGCGATCTGGACAAAATATTGCTTTAAAATATCATTCTCGATTAAAATACAAAATTTCATCTCGATCGAATCCGTAGTTTCGAAATTATCGAGAAAACAAAATTTCAAACGACCGTATTTACGGAACCCCTTGTATAATGTTGCTCATAGATAAACGTGATAACGACATTCGAGATCCATACCTATCCTGAAAATTTCAAGTCCCTAGGCGTTTCCGTTCAAAAGTTACAAATTTCTATTGTTTCTATGGTTCTGGTCATGCAATCTGGACAAAATTTCACATGTAGCTTGAACACCCCATTCTTCATTCGAGTGCAAAGTTTCAACTCGATCGAATTTGTAGTTTCGAAGTAATCAAGAGAACAAAATTTTGAACGGCCATATTTACGGAACCCCTGGTGGAATTCTGCCCATTAACGAACTTAACCGAGGCATTTGGGATCCGAACCTACACTGAAAATTTCAAGTCTTTAGGTTGATCCGTTCGAGAGTTATCGTGCTTACGGCCGGACGGCCGGACGGACGGACGGACAGACTCTAATTTTCCGACGGATTCGTCATCAGTGAGTCGAACATAGTCGATTGAGACCATTTTCGGCTCAAAATTTGAAAAATACAGACATCGTGACGAAATGATATAGCCCTCGTGTAAGTAGTACGAGCGCTCAAAAAAAGCTCGATGTTTGGGAGCTACACGAGTTGACGCAAAAAAAAATCATAGTCCGAATTTCCACATGCGAATCGCTGCTGAATCGCAACGAAATCGACCCATTTCTGAAGCGGATGGTGACTGGTGATGAAAAATGGTTTACTTATAACAATGTCAAGCGACACAGATCGTGTTCAAAATCCAACGAAGTGGCCCAGACCGTGACTAAGCCAACATTGACGGCCAGGAAGGTGTTTGTTGGATAGGCAGAGAGTGCTTTACTATGAACTGCTCCCCTATGGTCAGAAGCTCAATTCTGCCTTCTACTGTGAACAACTCAACTGTTTGAAGCTAGGGTAGGTCCAGCTAGGGTAGGTCCGCTCAATCGTTATGCAGTCGAGGGATGGTGAATAATACACTAATCACTCGTCAAAGGTTTATTGGTAACATCTAGGGACTCTCATCTGAAGACTCTGCTCTAGCCAATATGTATTTATATTCAGGATAGTTACATGTTTAATCGATTGTATCAAAACACCTTCGAGAATCCATAACATGATTGATAACATTACATATTATAGTAAACACGTCTGTTTACGTTTCGGGCACGCTTTGGCGACAAAGCGAGGTAACAGATATTGCATCTCAAGATCGTTAATATACAGAGTGTTCGTACTGATACATACTACACCTTCCCCCTTTGAGAGAAAAAAATTTTCTATACAAGTATAAATTTTTTTTTTTGACTTATCTATAGCTTATATATACGTTATACATAATTTTAATGGAACTTACATATACAAAGTTCTAATAACAAATCTAAAATTTACTTTAGTCTTTCAATTCTAATCACTGGTAAGTAATCGTTACTCGTTATGAAAAATACGGTTTCACTCTGTTCTTGTGAACTTCTTTGAGTTTGTTCTTGTCCGTTTTCACAATAATGTTTGGGTTTCGCACTTCCACTATTTCGTAGGGACCGTTAAATAAGGGGTCAAGTTTATTGTCACTGTTCTTATTATTCAAAAGCACCTTATCTCCTACTTTATAGTTCATTTCATTACAATTTCTGTCGAAATTCTCATTTCTTTTTAATTTTGTCTTCCCCAAGTTTTCTCTAGCATCTTTCCATGCCGTTTCCAACCTATATTTTAGTTCTAGAGGATAGTTGTCAAAATTGTAGATTGGATCTACTTGGCTTTTTAAATTTTGTGGAAATCTACTAGGTTTTCCGAAAACGAGCTCGTGAGGAGTATAGCGAGTTGAAGAGTTCACGGTATTGTTGTATGCAAAGCACCAATATGGAACCCAATTACTCCAGTTGTTACTTTCCTTAGCTGCGTACATAAGAAGGAAAGCTCCTAAGTGTTTATGCGAATTTTCAAGCGCACCTAGTGTTTCGTGGTGATAAGCTGTTGAATTGAATTGCTTTATTTTGAGCAATTCGCACGATTCACTAAATATTCTTGATAAGAATTCTCTGCCTTGGTCTGTAACAACTTCAGAAGATATACCATACCTTAAAACAAAGTTTTGAACAAAAGATTTCGAAACTGTTTCTGCCTCTTTGTTTGGTAGTGGGTAACACTCTACGAATTTAATCAAGTCGCATTGAATAGTGAGAATATACTTATTATTTCCGATATCCGTAGGTAATGGACCTACGAGATCCAAAAAAACTTTCTGAAAAGCAGACGAAGCTGTGGTGGTGATTGCCAAAGGTTCCTTTCTAGGTAAGGAATGTTTATGACGTTGACAATCGTCACACTTCTTTACAAATTTTTCAACGTCAGATCTTAAACTATTCCAGAAATACTCTCATTTTATATTGTTGAACATGCGTTCGATACCTGCATGTCCACCGGTTGGAAGCATATGAAAGTCGTTCAGAATATAGGTATTTGCCTTAATTCTGTGTCTTCTATTCGCGTTACATCTCTTATTATGTTAATCTTTAAGGATGTTCCTAGAATTTCATTTTTACAATTTGTCAACATATTCAAAAATTTTATATTGCTAGCTAGCTTTATGAGGAACAATTGTAATATATTATTTTCTGCGCATATTTTTTCCAGTATCCTCAACGATGTACCTAGGTCGTACGTTGATCGGATGTCTTGGTTAATGAAAATAATTTGTGAATTTACATTATATATTAAATTCTCATTGTAATCCTCTGAATGTTGCTTTTTCAAATTGAGAAATTCTTTTTCTGAAAGCGGTCTTAACTCAACACTTTCTGCTGGACGTTTTAACGCTTCGATAACAACAGGTGATCAATCCTTTTGTCATCGGAGGTATTCGCAATAAGGCCTCTGATTCTTCTAAAATAAAACGGAATTTGGTTAATCCACTAGAAGGATTAGTCAGCTAATTCAGTGGTCGATGATCGACTACGATTTCAAATACCCGTTTATATAAACATAAGTTATTGTTTACCGAATGATTCGCGAACTGGTGACCCCGACCTTGAATTCTCTTCATGCTGAATTGAAGTTCTAATTTCTGCGGTCACGACCTCGATGTGAATGTTTATACCTCACGATTTCGATTTGAAATTTCAATTAGATCTTTCTTCTTGGAGCGATTCTAAAAGTGGATCTTCTTTGGTGAGGACTTAATTCTTTTGAGAAAATTTGTTTCTGACTTGACAATTTCATTCAATGTGTTGAATTAATATTCTAACTTGAGTAATTAGTTCAGAGATATGCTGACTTTATCGGCCCGTTTCCTACGTTCCCGTGATTCCTTCTTGATATTATCAAGAAATTTTAGGGACACATCATTTAATTCGGAAAATAGTTCACTATATACCATGGATAATCAGATATAACCAAAGAGAAACATTTCTTACGGTTTGTTTTACACTAAATCTTCTGATTTCCAGCTGCACCTTCTTCTCGGGGTGCCTTGGGTAGGGCGTTGTCCTCCTTGTTGACTGTCTTCTTGGGGTGCCTTGGGTAGGCTGTTGGGCTTCTTGTTGACTGTCTTCTTGGGGTGCCTTGGGTAGGGCGTTGGGCTTCTTGTTGCCTGTCTTCTTGGGCCTGCCATCTTGGCTTGGCGGTGAAAACCATTGGACCTCGACTGCATAGGACTGTTCTGCTCATCTCGGCTTGGCGGTGATAACCCATTAGACCTCGACTGCATAGGACTGTTCTGCTCATCTCGGCTTGGCGGTGAAAAACCACCATCCCTCTGACTCCATAGGACTGGCAGGATCGCCATGTAACGTATCCAGCTAGGGTAGGTTCGCTCAATCGTTATGCAGTCGAGGGATGGTGATTAATGCACTAATCACTCGTCAAAGGTTTATTGGTAACATCTAGGGACTCGCATCTGAAGACTCTGCTCTAGCCAATATGTATTTATATTGAGGATAGTTACATGTTTAATCGATTGTATCAAAACACCTTCGAAAATCGATAACATGATTGATAACATTACATATTATAGTAAACACATCTGTTTTCGTTTCGGGCACGCTTTGGCGACAAAGCGAGGTAACAGAAATTGCATCTCAAGATCGTTAATATACAGAGTGTTCGTACTGATACATACTACACTGTTGATCATACAGAAGCGGTCAGCATTGATGGATAGGGACAGAATCGTGTTTAATCAGGACAACGCCAGGCCGCACACATCTTTGATGACGCGCCAGTAGCTTCGGGAGCTAGGATGGAAAGTTTTTATGCATCCACCCTATAGTCCGGACCTGGCACCAAGTGTCTACCACCTGTACCACCTCAATAGGGGCCTGTAAAAATTAGTTGTCTGATTTTTTTGCGAATAGGGACAAGGGCTTTCAAGGGAGGGGCATTATAAAGTTAGATTCTTGTTGGCAACAAGTTTTCGAACAGAACGGCGCTTATTTGACTGAAATCGGGTGATTGTAACACTTTTTATGAAGCATTGAGATGAGGCGAAAAATACGAAATTACTTTTTCCCCAACCTAATATTTGTGAATGAATATCGAATAAAATAAATGTTGATTAAAATTCTTTATAACGATCATCCTATGGATCACTTTCATAGATTCATTTAAATTTTTTATATTAATATACCTTCCCTATATCTGGTTGCGTGATGAATCTCGATTCTCTCGATATTGTGAAATAAGGCAGGTATTTACTTTATGCCACACCGAAGTATCACCAACTGCTTCACACTTTCCTTCCATGGTATTTTCCATTATAACCTGAGAAAAGAAATAACTTGCTCTCCAAAATCATATTTCATTAGAGAACGGGGTTTCCAGAAAGGGAGAAGGTCCTTTTGAGTGGAATTCAATTTTCCCACGTCTTACAAATCAGCAGATACCTCAATGAAAGACGATATCTGAAGTGCTTTTGTGGAATTGAATTCTATTTATCTGAAAATGAGATCTTTTTTCATTGCCCACCCACATTTTTAATTCAATATAGAAATGAGTTCTGTTCCAATTAGGCGTCTTTCGAATATAATAATGTCTTCGTTTTTCCATTATTCAACCATAAGGATTATTTTTTAGGTTAACGATTCTGACAGAGAAAGCAGGAAGGTAATCAAGCATGATTAATATAAAATGCTTACTCTATGCAAAGGTGATCACTATGTTATTGATTCTGAAAATATTTCAAATATAAGAAATTTCTGAGTCAAATACACGAATTCATCGTCAGGAATCATTTTATCAACTAGTTAGGTATATCTCTCGGCTTTTGGTCTCGGAATTTTGTTATACAGGGTGTTTTCAAAGGTGAGGTTTTTTTTGACAGGTGCTAGAACTCATCAAAATAAGTCAAAATTCCAAAAATACTTTATATAAAATACTAGCAGACCCGGCCAGGCATTGCTGGCGCTAAGGTATACGTTGGATTATTCTTATTATTAACCCTAACATAACCTCAACCTAACTCAACCAAACCCTTACCCTTACTCTTACCCCAACCCTCACCCTTACCCTTACCCTCACCCTTTATGTCGTTGAAATCTCGTTCCTAAATTCTGTTTGAACCAGATGCTGTCATTTGGAACAAACACACTATTGTAATGCTGAATATCCTGCAACAAATGTTTAGATAGAGGTTCTCGTCATGAAAGTAACGAATTCAAAGGTTTAGGTGGCGTTGTCAGTTGTGGCAATTTGATTTTTCCATTCGAACGACATAATCCTGGGGCTTCGTTTCGATATCCCAGAGCATTGCAGTATTGACAAATAGTGCTCATATTTTGAAAATACACCAATGTATTGTTAGAATAATCGATTGTGGGATCATATCTAAATGCCAAATGCTCAAAGTTGGTAATTTCATTGGAATCCATATTTTCTTGTATCTCGCCTGAGATCGATAGTATCGATTCTTCCAGAGCTGGGTGATCTTGATTGAGAACGTCTCATTCTATTCGCCTCCATTCGGTGCCTACGCTCTTCTTCGGACTCATTGTCTCGATCATTACGAACTCGTCTTGAGTCACGCGTCCGCCGACCAATATTTGGACGCCTCATTAGTGTACAGTAACGGTGAAGTGATTAGTGTTTGAGAACTTAAACAACGCATCGAAAATGCATGTGATATTATCCGTGAACAAACTGATGTGATAGTAGCTGCATGTAATAATTCGTTATTTCGCGGGCAAGAATTTGTGCACATCAAACGAATGGTGACTTTTTCGAACAATTTCTGTAAACAATTTGGATCAATTAAAAAAAAAATTTAGTTTGGAATATTTCGTTGTAATCTTGTTAGCCATGATATTATGGCAGAAGACAAGCAGCAAGCACAAAAAATGATATGTCATTCGAAAGCACGCTGAATGGGTTATTTTTTGCTGCAAAGAAAACATATTCATAATCAATGAAAGAATACGACTGATTTTGTTCACTTTTTCGTACACAGAAATTCTCATCTTGCTGCAAATTTAATGCCGTTCCCAGATATGTGGTAAAATTTGATGAGGCTACAAGGATGACCTAGGTATTATTGATTTTATGGAAAAACTTGAAATATTTCGTGAAATAAAGAAATCTTAACTTGAAGAATAACCGTCAACATTTCGACCATGTGTTGTATGACATTTTTTGTTGCAAATCACATGTATGATCTTTCCTTGAAGTTTGGCCCTTTCAAAAGTAGACATCCTGTGTATTCAATTAAATTATGTCCTTTGTTCTTGTTGATGATAATTGGTCCGATTGAATAATATAGTTTATAACAGTGTTTATAATTTTCAATTTATCATCAGCAGAAACATCCTAGGTCATAATAATATCAAATAAACAAAGTTTTTTCGTTAGAGTATTGCTTACGTTCATATCTTCAATGATATGTATCGATGTAAAGCCTCTTTTGCGAACACCAAATTAACATCATCCGAGAAGTATGTGTAGAAATCCATACAGGCAGTTGAAGAAATTGGTTAAAATTGGAAACAGGTTTTTACCCGAAACCCTCAACTCAATGAGACCAAAATTTTTTTCGGAGAGGAAAAAAGTAACTACGGGATGAAGGTGCCTTTTTTCCACATGGCCTTATAAGACAGGAGGTGAGTAGTCAAAGGGTGTTGCACGGAAAAAAGGAGAAAAAGTAGTTTTCTGGTAATGTATAAATATTTGATCGTGTAGGATTAGAATAAAGAGTAAACCTTTAATTTAGATAGTTTGTAATTCTCTCGAAGACAATTAGGTAAAGATCTAGTTGGACGTGAGGCATTCTAAAAGAAGTTGTTCTCTGGACGACTGTGTAATTTCCTTCTATTCAGATGCGAGACGATGAAAGTTAATACTGTTAGTTTTTTAGTACGTTTTGGAATCCGATTCTGTGAATACTTCGATAATGAACATTAGGAGAATTAGGTGAATCGAGTTCAATTCATACAGCTCGAAAGAAATTCCCACTGAAAGACGGCCAAAGCATGTTATATCGTATCCCGAGACAAAACAAAAACACAGAAGCCGACATATATACCATTCCATCCAACCTTTGCACTTATATGATGATACGAGGAGGTAATATTCAATTATTACATAATATGTGACCAACCAATATAATTACCTCTCTATTAAACGATCTGAGTATACCTTCTATCTGATCATGGATGGAATTATTTGCCAACGACTCCATACCTGTATTTGCTTCAATATGGTTCTGTTTACATTTTCCTACAGGTATACATTTGAATGTCTATTGAGTTGTAAACTACCTACAACTGATTACAAGTTTCTCTCATCTTGGTATACGTACTTTATGGGAACGATAAAAGCAGAAGATACTAATTGCAAGATCAATCTGATAACCTAATTGTTCTTCTGTTGCTTCATTAAAATTTTATATTTTATATTTTTGAGCGCTCGTACTAATTACACGAGGGCTATATCATTTCGTCACGATGTCTGTATTTTTCGAATTTTGAGCCGAAAATGGTCTCAATCGACTATGTTCAACTCACTGATGACGAATCCGTCGGAAAATTCGAGTCTGTCCGTCCGGCCGTCCGTCCGTCCGGCCGTCCGTCAGCACGATAACTCTCGAACGGATCAACCTAGAGACTTGAAATTTTCAGTGTAGGTTCAGATCCCAAATGCCTCGGTTAAGTTCGTTAATGGGCAGAATTCCACCAGGGGTTCCGTAAATATGGCCGTTCAAAATTTTGTTCTCCTGATTACTTCGAAACTACAGATTCGATCGAGATGAAACTTTGCACTCAAATGGAGAATGAGGTGTTTAAGCTACATGTGAAATTTTGTCCAGATCGCATGGCCAGAACCATAGAAACCATAGAAAATTGTAACTTTTGAACTGAACCCCCTAGGGACTTGAAATTTTCAGGATAGGTGTGGATCTGGAATGTCGTGATTACGTTCATCTATGAGCAAAATTATACAAGGTGTTCCGTAAATATGGTAGTTTGAAATTTAGTTTTCTTGATAATTTCAAAACTACAGATTCGATAGTGACGAAATTTTGTATACTTATGGAGAATGATATATTCAAGCTACATTTCTCCAGATCACATGACTCGAACCATAGAAAATCATAACTTTCGAACGGAAAGGCCTAGGGACTTGAAATTTTCAGGATAGGTGTGGATCTCGATTGTCGTGATCACTTTCATCTATGAGCAAAATTATACTAGGGGTTCCGTAAATACGGTCGTTTGAAATGTTGGTTTCTCGATAATTTCGAAACTACGGATTCGATCGAGATGAAATTTTGTATTTTTATCGAGAATGATATATTAAAACAATATTTTGTCCAGATCTCATGACCAGAACCATAGAAACCATAGAAAATTGTAACTTTCGAATGGAAAGGCCTAGGAACTTGAAATTCTCAGGGTGGGTTTGGATTGCGAATATCGCGGTCATGTTCATCAATGAGCAAAATTAGACTAGGGGTTCAGTAAATATGGCCGTTCAAAATATGTTTTTGCTGATAGTTCCGAGAATACTGAGCGGATTGGGATAAAATTCGGCACTTTGCTGAGTAATAATGTATTCAAACTACGTGCAAAATTTTGTCCAGATCGCACCACCAAGACCATAGATACCGTAGAAAATTCTAGCGAATTATCGAAAAAAAATTGATCAGCTGAAGCACTGACATGAATCCTGGAGTTTCGCCCAAGTTTCAGAATTTTTTTGACAGCTGTCGAAAATTCCTTCAATTGATTTCTGAAACTGGAAAATGCGAATCTACCTACAAGGTGCATGTACGAGCGCTCAAAAGCTCCTGCCTTCACGGCAGTGCTTTTCGTAATTTTTTTTTATGTCATACCAGTACACTATTGTGTTTTTATACCTTAGATACAATCTACATAATGGATTACTTTATGCCCGTGCGGGCATAAAGTACACATTATGGGCCGCGCGGGCAATAAACAGTTTTCGCTTATTCTTCATCAACAAAATATAAATTTAATATATATTATTTGGTTGTATTTACATAGAATTGGCAATTCTGGAAGGTCCCACTGATAGCCAAATTTCCTGCAGCAAAGGTTGACTCATGATTAATTGTCTGGGTCTCTTGTTTCTGTAAGGAAATGCGAGATCCAGATGGTACGCCTGCCAACATCCTTGAAACCTCATTTTTTGAGGATATGCTGTCTTCTAAATATCCTTCAGCAACAGTGGTACTCTTCCATCCACCATGGCGCTTCAACGTAGTCATACTTGCTCCAGCTTCTGCTAAAAGAGTTGCTGATGTTCGACGTAAACAATGACCAGTGTACTTTTTGAAGTTGTTCAAACCCAAATATTTTGCAATAATACAGGGAATTTTTCCAAATGTATTTTGTCTAACAGGTTGTAAAGTACAGCGGCCTTGTCTGTAGTTAAAAAATAATCTCTTTTCTGAGCTGCCATGTGGCCGCAAAGAAATAGAATCTCTTATAAGGTTCAAACTGTTCATTTTATCTTCAGCAACAATGATGAAAACTCGTTTTTTGTGAGTTTTGGTTTCGGGCACCATTACAACAAAGACTGTTTTTCTATCTTCTACATGTGTGACTAACATATTTACAAGTTCTTGCCGCCGACATCCACCAAATACACCAAATAATAATGCGACCTTGTTCATTGAAAACGTTTCATTTGGTGCCTCATGAATAAATTTTAGGACATTTTCTCTAGATAATACACTGGATTTTTTTGGTTGGTACCTTTTTGACTGTTGCTTCAAATACTCGCATAATTTGTGAAAATTACAAATACATAATATTAATATTCTTACTTACCATCAAAGTGTTTTTTATAATCAAGTATTTAGCCCACAGAGAGCTCGGGGAATATTTTTCGGATGAATCATTAAAGTACCCCAACAGCACAGTTTCGTAAATTTTTTTTACAGCATTTTCCGACATCCACTTCAAACATTGGTTATATTCTTTGTCGTATGAGTCTCTGGATTTTCTCGGTAACAAGTTTTGCGTTGCCTTCTCAGCCCTTCTTGCAATTTCGTCGGGAATTTCAAAATTTTGTTCCATTTTTGATTCTTTACTTTGACACATTAAAAATTTTGATACTCATCTGCCTAACAACAAAAACGGAGACAATAATGATGTCAAGATAGTGTCGCAGGTGAAAATTGATGGCATAAAAAATATTGATTATTCAAAACGAACTGGTATGACATAAAAGTTTGTATGCACCACTGGTACTAGTGTATATATATACCCTAGTACCAGTGGTGCATACAGGTCATAATCATCTACTTAGTACCCTTGATACATAAATAACTATTTCGTTCAATCTTCCTGAAAACTGAGATTTATTGGTCATATTAAAATTCGAACATGAAATTTGCACATAACTGTTCTAAATGAAATTATAGTTAACACAGCCGGTTATTTTTTCAGCTCGAAACTAAGATCAGATTCGGAAGTTCAGATTTCAGTCAACGATAGTGGAATGAAATAATATTCCTGGAAATGGAACAACTTCGTCATAATCTGTCTTTCCAGTCAGATTTCCAGAACCTTCCAATTCGCTACTTCAGAATCAGAAAATGCATCGGCAGAACATTTAGTACGGCAATTTTTCAGATTCACACACTGAACTGAAACGCCTCGGGAGAATTCGTGTGAAGAATACAACTATCGTAATCGATTGTGATTTGCTGACTCGGAACATCTTCGTTCAACCAGACGAAACTCAATTCAATGTTGCCAGAAATGCAGAATTTTCTTCAATATGCATAATTTCAGCCTCCAAAGAGATCTTATGGAGAAAAGAAGAACATTTTACAAAAACCACTGAATATGAACAATTTTTTTCAAACCCACATGCTTTTGCTACTATTTTATTCATTTCGTATGCGTTCTGACATTTTTCGGTAGAACGGTTGAGCTGCGACTCGAAATCATTCGCAATGCGGCCTCGAATTGGCGCTAGCAGTTGCAAAATAAAATTACGAAAAGTACTGCCGTGAAGGCAGGAGCTTTTGAGAGCTCGTACATGCACCTTGTAGGTAGATTCGAATTTTCCAGTTTTAGAAATCAATTGAAGGAATGTTTGACTGCTGTCAAAAAAATCCTGAAACTTAGGCGAAACTCCAGACTTCATGTCGGTGCTTCAGCTGATCAATTTTTTCCGATAATTCGCTAGAATTTTCCACGATATCTATGGTCTTAGTGATGCGATCTGGACAAAATTTTGCTCGTAGTTTGAATACATTATTCCTGAGCTAGGTGCATAATTTCATTCCAATCCGATCAGTAGTTTCGAAACTATCAGGAAAAAAATATCTTGAACGGCCATATTTACGGAAACCCTAGTCTAATTTTGCTCATTGATGAACGTGACCGTGAAATTTGCGATCCAAACCCACCCTGAAAATTTCAAATTCCTAGGCCATTCCGTTCAAAAGTTAGAATTTTCTATGGTTTCTATGGTTCTGGTCATGCGATCTGGACAAAATATTGCTTCAATATATCAATCTCGATTAAAATACCAAATTTCATCTCGATCGAATCCGTAGTTTCGAATTTATCGAAAAAACAAAATTTCAAACGACCGTATTTACGGAACCCCTTGTATAATGTTGCTCATAGATGAACGTGATCACGACATTCAAGATCCACACCTATGCTGAAAATTTCAAGTCTCTAGGCGTTTCCGTTCAAAAGTAACAATTTTCTATGGTTTCTATGGTTCTGGTCATGCGATCTGGACAAAATTCGACAAGTAGCTTGAACACCTCATTTTCCATTCGAGTGCAAAATTTCATCTCGATCAAGTCTGTAGTTTTCAAGTAATCAGGGAAACAAAACTTTGAACGGCCATATTTACGGAACCCCTGGTGGAATTTAGCCCATCAACGAACTTAACCGAGCCATTCGGGAACTGAACCCACACTGAAAATTTCAAGTCTCTAGGTTGTTCCGTTCGAGAGTTATCGTGCTTACGGCCGGACGGCCGGACGGACAGACTCGAATTTTCCGACGGATTCGTCATCAGTGAGTCGAACATAGTCGATTGAGACCATTTTCGGCTCAAAATTCGAAAAATACGGACATCGTGACGAAATGATATAGCCCTCGTGTAAGTAGTACGAGCGCTCAAAAATATTGCAGTGTGCTACACTGGGGAAGTGGGGAACTGGGGGAAACCCAGTTTGTTTGTTTTTTGGCTTACCAAAATTCCCGGAATATAAAATATTCATTACGTAGTCTATGACTTTACTAACAGACCGGTAGGTGGGTACACCAAAATGGCGTTACACACCACTGCAGAAATATGAAGAATTTTTTAGGTTAAATTGAAGAAAATTAATATAAAGAATCTGGCAACTTCTGTTCACAAGTCCCCTAAATTCTCGCCATCATTTCAGTTTTGGACCTACGACTATTGTAACTTGGAACAAACATTTATAATTCGTTATTTCAATATCTCGTGTATATTGTGATAAACGGACAACTATCCCCTCCCAAGTGATCATTATAACAGAGCAGCTATATAGCAGAGACATATCTTGGGATTCTTGATAATAATATGTCCCAGCTACATCAAGAAAAGAGAGGATGCATAGCTGCGATATCGAAGATACGCTCCTATATCCTCAGGGCCACACGTCTATATTTGATATAGCGCAGCAATGTCTCAAATATGCTTCAAACTTGACACATTTGCTAAATTTCTCAAATATCGTCGGTAAATGACGAAGGGGCGTATCTGCAAATTTTGGTTTTTTAAGATTTCCACGATCAAAGTTCTCAGGTACACTACAAATCTCCCGATTAAAATTTTCAACCCCTTATTTTGTTTATCCCACCGGTTACCAATGTGATGCGCAACATGAGGTGAGCAGTACTTCATAGATGGTTGAGCTATGGTTTCCAAAGTGAAGCTAACTCAAAAAATTGAAATTTGCAGATACGCCCCTCTGTCAATTTACCGACGATATATTTCAGATATGTTTATATGTAGGTGTAGGTATAGATAAACGAGAGGATTAGAGGTATAATGGAAATGAAGTAGACATAAATGGAAATATAACTATTTATCGAATATTGAGTCATGATTATATATTTTTGTACAAAAAAGGTATAATTTTTTTTCATTTGGATAATTAGAAGAAGTTATTTATTTATCTAAAGAATACCAAGAAAAAAAACAAAATCATAAAACAAAAAGTGACCTACAAGCAAATTTTTCTGATGTAGATACACTAGAAAGAAAACACAAAGTTGAAATTGAAAAAAAAAATCACACAAGGATATGACTACAACAAAAGTCATAGAACACAGAATTATTAACAAAATGAAATAACAGAAGGCACGCCCAAATCACATCAAAGATAACAAAAAAAAATCGAATTGAAAAAGAAGAAATTGCTGAAAAATGTTTGTGCTTATTCTTGATAATTATGGTACGATTATAATTCTGAAGCTAGAAAAACTATCAAGAACTCTTCTAACAGTTGAAATTCTTGACAGAAAAAAACATTGGTTCGAACTGACCGGATCAGCGGCAATGCCGGCACGGTTGCATCGAGAGGCTATTTTGGCGTTGCGTGCCGCTGATGCCATCTATGTGCCCCTCAGTGGAAGTGCTTTTTTTTTTTTTTTTTTTGTTTAGTCAGGGGGAATCCTCATGGACGAACTATCTCCGATAGATAGAACAGTGTGAGACTTCGTGTGAAGCACGACCTACTCTAACTAAACCTAACCTGCTGTTTTAGATTCCGGGCATTTATTACCTACTAACCTTTTGACTCTTCTTGTTCGTATCTCTATCACGATCTTTGTCGTGTGATGCTTGTGTTACCTATGAATTTGAATTTCATAGGAGTCTCTTCTTCTGGATGATTTAAATTGAGATTACTCAATTTCTGTTTCTACGTAGTTGATCTCTGGGTCTTTTGTGATAGGTGGGTATCCTAACCACATCTTCTGCGGGGTTGTAGTCAACTAGTCTTCTTAGCTCATCATTTGGGTGTTGACTTGCTTTTTCAAATATCTTCTCGGCCTTCTTTTTTAGGAAATCTGTGACAGTTTCCCATTCTAAGTCTTTGTGGATTTGTTGGTTTCTTACGAACCACGGCATATTCATTGCTGCTCTGAGCAGTTTATTCTCTGTTGCTTGAATCTTCTTTATATGGCTATTGGCTGCATTGCCCCATGCCGCCGAGCCATATGTTAGTTGGGGTCTTGCAATTGACTTGATCATTCGTAGTTTCGTGCTTTGGTTCATTTGGCTTCTTCTTCCTAGTAGTGGGTAAAGTCTACTCATTGCTGAGTTTGTTTTATCCACTGCATATTTTATATGGTTTTTCCATGTAAGCCCTTTATCTAGTTTTACTCCTAGATATTTGACTTCATTTTCCCATTTTATCTCTTCTCCATCTATCTGTAGGTTGGAATTAATTTCAAGTCTCCGCTTCTGTAGTAGAATAGCTTGGCTCTTTTTGCTATTTATTTGAATTTTCCATTTAATGAACCATTCTTCTAAATCTTCTAGTGCTTCTTGCAGTCTTCTGTGTATGACATCTGGTCGGCGATGTCTGAAGGCTATTCCCGTGTCGTCTGCATAAAGGGCTAGCAGATTCCTTGGGTTCTTAGGAATATCGTAGATATATATGTTGTAAAGCAGAGGTCCTAGAACTGATCCTTGGGGCACTCCTGCTTCTACTTGTCTGGTGGTAGATAATGTGTCGTCTATTTTGACATAAAAATTCCTGTTCCTCAGGTAGTTTCTTATTATCTTGCAGGTTTTGGTGGTGTAGCCTGCCATCATCATCTTGTAGGCAAGTCCTTCGTGCCAAACTCGGTCGAAGGCTCCTTCGACATCTAATAGCACTAATCCTGTGGCTTGTTTATTCTGAAATCCTTCAGTGACATATTGAGTGATCCTTAACAGTTGAAGTTCTGTGGAGTGATTTCTTCTGAATCCAAATTGTTCCGGTGGTATCAGATTCAGCGCTTCTGTTTCTTCATTGAGTCTTTTTGCAATAACTCTTTCGACAATTTTTCCAAGGGCTGACAGTAGACTTATCGGCCTGTAGTTTTGTGGGAATTTTCTATCTTTTCCTGGCTTATTGAACACAATTACTTCTGCTGTTTTCCATCTTTCCGGATAATATTCTGTTCTCATCACTGCGTTTGCTATATTGGTAAGCGCTGCTATTCCTTTTCTGGGCAATTTCCGTAACATAAAGTTTGTTACTTTGTCTTTCCCTGGAGCTTTCCTGTTTTTCAATTTCTTGATGATTTCTTTAATTTCCGTTGGTGTTGTTGGGTTTGGGATGGTATCGCCTTCCGGCGGTTCCAACATCAATTCTTCATTTCCTTCGACTTCTTCTTCTAAGTCTTCATTGTCATCGTCTTCTCTGTAGTTGATTCTGGCTTCTCGTTCTATTGCGTCAACAAGAGCTTCGGCTTTTTCAAGCTTTGAGTAGGCCATCCCATTAGCTCCGTGTAGAGGGGGAATTTCGGTTTTCTCGCGTCGTAAGCACTTTTGCATCTTCCATGCTGAGTGGTCTATGGTGTTTAGCTCTCTAACTCTTTGGTTCCATCTGTCTGTTCGCAGTTCTCTCAGTGCATTTTTCAGCACTTGGCTGTGTTTATTCAGCTCTTTCTTGTCTTCTTCTCTATGTGAAGTTCTGTAGTTCTTCCTAAGTTTTCTATTCCTCTTTATAAGCTCCTTTATTGCTTTTGGGGTTTCACCATGTGGATGTTTCGGGGCTGGCCTTTCGATTCTTCTGGTACTTTCCTCGTAGGCTTCTTTTATTCGGGTTTCTAATTTTTCAACTTCATCTTCTAGATCTTCAGGGGTTCTTATCTGTGGAATTTGAGTAATTTTCTCCTGGAGTATTTCACTGTACTTTTGCCAGTCTGTGAAGTCTTTCGTTTGAAGTTCTTCTGTTATCGGTCTGCGTCCCAATCTGAGTTCTATTGGGTTGTGGTCTGATGTGCCCTCTTCTATAGTATCAAGTGTGAAATCTTGGGTAATATCTTTCATTATGACGATATCTAATACGTCCGGTAGGCCATTACTTCTGGGCAGGTAGGTCGGAATTTCAGGTCCTAATACTATGGCATTTAGTTTTTCGGCGTACTTCTTAAGCTTCTTCCCATTTTGGTTTTCAGTTCTGCTATTCCATTCTCTTGATTTGCAGTTCATATCGCCAATAATGATTTTCGGGTAGTTTCCTTCAAGCATCTTCTTCAGATCTTCCTCTATTAAGTCGTTTTGGGGTGGTTTGTAGGCTGACGTAATTTTCATTTGTCCTCGATTCGTATTCACTATAATCGAGACGGCTTCTATTTTCCCATTATTTAGTATATCGTCAAAATAGTGGTCGATGTTCCTCTTGACTATTAGGGCTACGCCCCCTCCTGTACAATTTCTGTCATTTCTGTATATTTCATGGTCGGGAAATGAAATTCTATTTCTTGTAGATAGTCTCGTTTCTTGAATGGCTATAATATCCGGTTGTTTCTCGGATATTATTTCTTCTATTTCAGATCTACGGGCTCGTAGACCGTTTGCGTTCCATGAGACTATCTTAAGTTTGTTTTTATTTTCGTTAGTCACTAGCTCCATTAGTTGGGTTTAGTGAGTTTTCGGAACTTTTTGTCCATCTCTATTTCCAGGAATTTCATGAGCTTGCTCATGATATTTTTGGTGAAGGTATCTAGATCCTCGGTGGTTTCGGGTCCTTTCTTGTTGGTCTCTTCTTTCTTCTTTTGGCTGCTTTTCTTAGATTTTCCATTTTTTGGGGCTTCTTTCTTCTGCTCTTGTTTGAGTGGTAGCGTTTTCTTCTTCTTATCTCCTTCCTTCTGTTCTTGTTGGACAGTAGGCATCTTTTTCTCTTCTTCTTTTCTTGCTTTGGTCGCAGTCTTCTTTTTGGTCACCAGTTTCCACTCGCTACATCCTTTGTAGCTGGCTGGGTGACCTGTTTTTCCGCAGAGCGCACAGGTAGCATTTCTCTCCTCGTTTTCTCTTGTTAGCGTACAATCTTTACTATTGTGCGCTCCAGAGCATTTAACACATCTCCATGGGAATGTGCATTTACTTTGCGCATGTCCGTAACGTTGACATCTATGACATTGGCCAGGTCCAATGCTCTTTTTCTTCGGCTCTACTACACAATTTATACCGTAGAGCTGTTTCACTTCGAATACCTTCTTATTTTGGGTTTTCACCAAAAATAAGGGTATTGCCTTCTTGGTTTTGTTGGATGTCATCTTTATGACATCCGCGTCGGTAACGCCTTGCTCGGCTAAGTCTTCATTGATGATGGTAATATCTGCGTCTAGTGGTAGATATCGTACCACCGCGTAGATTTTCTTTTCTTCTTCCCTTTGGAGCGTGTAGAATTCTTTTCCCTTTGACTCGAGGAATTTCGTCATCTTCCTGTGGTCATCGGGGGATTGAGGTACAACACGAATGCCGTCCCTTACTGTGGTCGCTCTTTGATAATTTATACCTTTCGCTTGCATTTCTCTCGACATTTGAGTCCAGTCGGCAGTGCCCTTCAAGGTCACTGGTGGGACCTTTTCTTTCCTCGGCTCAATTGGAATAAAGACTCCAATTTCTTCGGCGGGTGCAGAAGAAGCTTCTACTGGGCGATTCACTTTTTGCAGCGCTGCAGTGTATGTCATTTTCTTAGCTGGCTCTCCTGCAGCTATAATACTCCTTCCGGGTTGTCCTATGGGGGCCTCTTTTGCTGGTGCGGGGGTTGACACTCTCTCTTCTGTTCCAGAGGAGAAGCCATTTTCTTTTCTCTTAGCCCGTTTCCGCGGCTTCGAGGGCTGAGACATTTCTGCTCTCAAAGATTTCACCTCATCTGATAAAGTTTTAAGACTCTCCGTCAAAACTTTCAGTTGACTCATGAGGCTGTTGATCTGGTCCTTCTGTTCTTTTATAATCCGATCTTTTTCGGATTCATCATTAACTTCTTCTTCTTCAATATCCATATCGGATATTTCTTCATCCGATAAGTTTTCTGCGTCGGATTCTCTGTCCTCATTTGCAGAGTCGTATTCCGACATTTTGTCAGAGTGACTCAGCAAAACAACACTTAAACACTTTTTTCACTTTTCACTAAATTCACTTTTGTCTCTTCAATGAAATTATCTGTGGAACCATCGATCTAAACCTGGACTCAACACGTGGAAGTGCTTGCTCCGCATCTACTGCTATTTGTATTCGATTATCGTCTTGTGCACATGCGCTGGTAGTTGCCATCGCTGCTGATTTGAATTATTTTAGGCACTATTTTGCGGAAGGGCTGGATGCGTCGGAAATTGTTCGATTCTGATTCACAAAACAGATTTTGAAGGTAGAAGTATAGTACTACAGAACTTCAATCTTGATTTTTTGTTAGAATGTTTCGAAATAGGTGAAAAATACGTGCAAACATGACCAAAACCGGCTCAGCGCTCGAACGCAGTCGAGTAGATGTGGTAGCCGTTCGACGCAGGGAAGTGAGATACGGACAAGTGGACGCTTATCTTTTGGAGTGCTTTACCTTTGTGAAATGTGGAATAACTCATCACGTCGTGATAATGTTTTTAGAATATTACTCCTGTGCGCCTCTCAATAAATATGCGCAAACATTTTGCGCATTGCTTATACAATATACAAAAATCTGAATCCATTGGGGCCGGAACTGATGAGTACGGTGCGTTGCCAGTGGCGCTAGGGTTATAAACATCTATTCTTTCGCTACCTCGAAAAATATAAACTCATAGTCTTAACGTTTTGTTAACGCAGATTCAGAATCCTCTTTGTATTCTACATTCTTTTATCTAGGCTTTCGGAATTGCGTACATTACATTTCAACATTTTGTAGACTCCGTAATACATCACATATGTGACAAATTTCAGAAAACATCATCTCAACGTTGTTTGACGTAATTTAACTCTGCCAAGATGAAAGAAAAAAAACACGCCTCTCGTATAAATTTTCGATCATACTGATACCTACCAGGTTTTTAGACTCTTCCTCTAAAGAAATGCGACGTTGCCACATGCAGGTATGTGAAATAAAGAAATTTCGGTGGTTCAAAAATAGGTTCTGTTATACGTTGGCGCTTGTCAATCCTCTGGTGCAAAGGCGCATATCCGGATTCAGTTCTAATGTCCATCCTAATCCGCGAAGATTGCATAGTAACATTCCATCAGACACCAATTGAGGATGTATTTGGGTCATACATTACTATTCAAAAACGCAATGCATCGAACAAGCAGCGTAATCAAATTCCATCAAATATTCATTGTACAATTTGTTGCCATAGTTACGTGAGGGAAGGCGTTAAAAACTTCTGCGGAACATTCATGAAATTGTGGAACCCTAGGGATTCCTCCATGAAATTTCATATATTCAAACATCCTTTTTTCACGCGAGAACAATTTTTAACTTTGATGAGTGAAACAAACATCATATGCCCGATTCCTTATAGAACTCATAACAACGAAGCGGAAAAGTTGGAAAACCAATTTAAAAAGGCACCTAACCTAAACTTGAAAGTCCAACAATACTCCAACTTTTCGTGGGTGTCACAATTCATGCAGTTATCTGAAGAGAAATATAGTATCATTTTCGCTGTAATCCAATCGAATGAGATTCAGAAAAATTTATTGTCGATTTCATTGGCGCAGTCTCCACGAATATACAGGGTGCGGCGAAACAGAGAGTGCAATCAGATTTATTAAATTTTCTTTGGTACATGATGTCGCATTATGTATAAGGTTTCAAAAATGAAATCAGAAAGATGATGGCCGCCAGCGATTTCTGAAGTTTTCGGATGCAAAATACTTCACTTGGTCGAATGATTTGATTAAGATCAGATTGAAATCCAGGAATAACATTCGTCATTCAGAGAGAATCCAATATGTCCGTGTTTGCAATACATGTATTTATAATACCCAAGACTTCCAGTTAGTTCGTGTAGTTTGCAGAGGAGATCGTATTGGAATGGCCGAAATATCGAGGGTCGAGTTTGATCAATCAACTAATTAGTCGTTCGAGCTCCCATCATAAACTCAAGATTAATCACCAAATCGGTGATAATTCACTGGATCATTATTGTTACCTTCACTCGCACCCGTTGCCGGGTACAGTCTGAACTTACAATACTCATTAATCAACGGGATATATGATCAGGAAGGATCACGCTATCGGTTTCACCTCTGAGTGAAAAATAATTGAAAGGGATAGTTTCGTGCGGGATATTTTTTCATTGACAGAAATTCATTTCATTTAATGAATCTGAAAATCTTCGGACGTGTGCTCAACTGATTTCAATCTAGCAGAGTGTATCGCCTCAATCAACATGAAAATATTATTCGCCTAATATTTGCTTTCTTCGCGAATTCTCTTGGCGAATGTTTCTCAAGAAAATGTTACCGAGATTGACAGAATTCAGAAGGGAATTTATTCTAATGGTGTTAGGTTAATATAAGTCAATTTATCATGCCGGCTTCGAGAGATTTTCCTTCATTTGTCTGACGGGCGAAAACGACCTACTTAAAATTCCGTCAAGGATTTTCAATTTTCAATGACCTGAAAGCCCCCAGAGCAGATGGAATGTGATTTCCTTGAGAAAATCAGAAAATTGAAAAGAAAAAAACTCTTTCTTAAGAATCTCCGTGCGGAACTGTGTTGGTATTTTGTAAGCCTGCATTTAAATTATGATCAATTCGAACAACGTTGTAGAGAGTAGTTTTATTCATCACATCGAACTCTTCAATTGAATCCAGCACTTCATTTTTGAGCGCTCGTACTACTTACACGAGGGCTATATCATTTCGTCACGGTGTCTGTATTTTTCGAATTTTGACCCGAAAATGGTCTCAATCGACTATGTCCGACTCACTGATGACGAATCCGTCGAAAAATTCGGGTCTGTCCGTCCGGCCGTCTGTCCGTAAGCACGATAACTCTCGAACGGATCAACCTAGAAACTTGAAATTTTCAGTGTAGGTTCAGATCCCAAATGCCTCGGTTAAGTTCGTTAATGGGCAGAATTCCACCAGGGGTTCCGTAAATATGGCCGTTCAAAATTTTGTTCTCCTGATTACTTCGAAACTACAGATTCGATCGAGATGAAACTTTGCACTCAAATGGAGAATGAGGTTTTCAAGCTACATGGGAAATTTTGTCCAGATCGCATGACCAGAATCATAGTAACCATAGAAAATTGTAACTTTTGAACAGAAACGCCTAGGGACTTGAAATTTTCAGGATAGGTGAGGTTCTGGAATTTCATGATGACGTTCATCTATGAGCAAAATTATTCTAGGGGTTCCGTAAATATGGTCGTTTGAAATTTAGTTTTCTTGATAATTTCAAAACTACAGATTCGATCGTGACGAAATTTTGTATACTAATGGAGAAATTTATATTCAAGCTACATTCCTCCAGATCACATGACCAGAACCATAGAAACCATAGAAAATCATGACTTTAGGACGGAAAGGCCTAGGGACTTGAAAGTTTTAGGATAGGTGTGGATCTGAAATGTCGCGTTCATGTTTATCAATGAGCAGAATTATACTAGGGGTTCCGTAAATACGGTTGTTTGAAATTTTGTTTTCTCGATAATTTCGAAACTTCGGATTCGATCGAGAGGAAATTTTGTATTTTAATCGGGAATGATATATTGAAGCAATATTTTGTCCAGTTCGCATGACCAAAACCATAGAAATCATAGAAAATTGTAACTTTTGAACGGAAAGGATAAAATAACTTGAAATTTTCAGGGTGGGTTTGGATAGCGAATATCGCAGTCACGTTCATCAATGAGCAAAATTAGACTAGGGGTTCCTTAAATATGGCCGTTCAAAATATTATTTTCCTGATAGTTTCGAAACTACTGATCGGATTGGAATGAAATTTCATAGGTGCATAATTATGCACCTAGCTGAGGAATAAAGTATTCAAACTTCGTGCGAAATTTTGTCCAGATCGCATTACCAAAACCATAGATACCGTAGAAAATTCTAGCGAATTATCGAAAAAAAATTGGTCAGCTGAAGCACTGACAAAGTCTGGAGTTTCGTCTAAGTTTGAGAATTTTTTTGACAGCTGTCGAAAATTCCTTCAATTGATTTCTAAAACAGAAAAATGCGAATCTACCTACAAGTTGGATGTAGGTGCGCTCAAAAGCTCCTGACTTCACGGCAGAGCTTTTCGTAATTTTTTTAGGTTAAACTTTATCCAAACCAGCTCATAACCAGCATACCTCTCAACATTCATCCTCTGCGCATTGATATAATTTTTTAAGTAAATTGATCGAAACTACGGATTCGATCGTATTTTAATCAAGAATGATTTATTAAAGCAACATTTTATCCAGATCGCAAGACCAGATCCATAGAAATCATAGAAAATTATAACTTCCGAAGGGAAAGGCCTAGGAACTTGAAATTTTCGGGGTAGATTTGGATCGCAAATGTCGCGGTCACGATCCTCAATGAGCAAAATTAGACTAGGAGTTCCGTGAATATGGCCGTTCAAAATATTTTTTTTCTGTTTATTTCGAAACTACTGATTGGATGGGAATGAAATTTCATAACTAGCTGAAGAATAATGTATTCAAACTACGTGCGAAATTTTGTCCAGATCGCATCACCAACACCATAGATAATGTAGAAAATTCTAGCGAATTATCGAAAAAAAATTGGTCAGCTGAAGCACTGACATGGAGGCTGGAGTTTCGCCTAAGTTTGAGAATTTTTTTGACAGCTGTCGAAATATCCTTCAACTGATTTCTAAAACTGGAAAATGCGAATCTACCTACAAGATGGATGTACGAGCGCTCAAAAGCTCCTGACTTCACGGCAGTGCTTTTATAATTTTTCCTTCTACTTTCGCTCTACTTGATTCGAAACCAAGAATATTGTTCCTCTAATCACTTGCCGAACGAATAATATTCAATCAAAACCAAAAGCAACGATATTTTATCCTGAAAATCAATAAGTTAATTTCAGTTCAATTTTTCCATTTTTACCGCACATCATTGAAACTGAAAGGCGCCTGTCGTTTATCAGCTTGTTAGGTGGGATTTTCCATAGCGACAATCGACCCGTGCGTTGCTAGTTTGGACACTTGTCAGTCGTTGTAAATCGTAGAACACCCAAGAGATATCAAAGACGTTCTTTCCCGAGCAACTGTCCTCGAAGTTAGGTAGTAATATGAACCCTTCAGATTAATGTCGCATTTTAGCCCTTCAAAATGTGATCGTTCTCAGAAAAGGTAAGAAAATGGTAGAGAATATATGAGGACATAATTTACCCGATGTTATAAGCCTCTTTCGGACCTGTCCTTGCAAAAAAAAACATTTTTACTGTGCTATTTCGTCAGATATGTAAATCACAAAAACTAACCTCATCGATGCAGACGATTTGGAGAGAGTGACTGGGCATCGTTACATAGTGTCCCCGAATAGGGATAAAATATTTGGTATGATTCATCGCATAGACATCATTCGGTTGTATGGAAAATCAATTTAAGACGATTGATATAGCAAATCTTTAATTGTATATGAAGAATAAGGTAAAATGTCAAAAGTACTAGGTTTGGTGGATTTCTCTGTGTCCTCAGATGGAAACCAAAATAATTTCGACTGATGCCATTTCGATTCTGTTTAGCGTCTGCTTTGAACTTGAAAGGGTATAGATTCGACTAGTTGCTTTCTGAAAAATTAGGTAACCTCGTTTTACAAGGTTAAAATCGTGCAGTCTTGATATTGGGGATAAATATTTATGATGTGTTATTTACATGTAAAAATAAATCTAAATATATCTACTTCCCGCTAGAAATGCATATACATATAGTATATGTTGTGGGGTACCAACGAGGATTTTAATTATCCTATTGCTTTAATGCTGTCGCTTGCAATGATGTGTTAATAAAAATGTACAGAAACAAAACTAACTCAATTACATGGAAGACTTCATTAAACAGTGCTGATAAACAAGGAGTGCGAGTTTATCACAGTTTACTTATAATAAATAAAAATAAAATAAAAATAAACTAAAGCTCATCCAATTATTGTTATTCATCACATTGCTCATTGCAATAAGGAAGATTTCTTTTCCTTATTCAGTTTCACCTGCATTGAAAAACGAAGAGCAGAAACACTTGATGAAACAGCTTTAGAACTTTATGTGATGGGCTATGACACTGAATCAATTGAAAGTGTATCTTGGCAGCTGTACTTTTCTGAAAAATGCAGAACAGATAACAAATTCAGAAATATCCTATATCACGAAACTATAATATACTATATAGATTAATTAACTGTTTGAAATTATACTTTGTCAACTTAAACCATCCAAATAAGGCAATGCTAGTTTCTGAAACTTGTTGGTTGAATTCAACTCGACAGAGGCAGATTGTGGTGTGTATTCGCGAATTGTTGAGCTTTACTGGGTTACAGCTTTTCCCATAAAGAGTTGTCATTTGAGAACAAACAAATTACGAACTAGTCGAGTTGTCGCATTCGGAACTGATAAAGAGTTCTAAATTACGTTCGCTCTTACTTTCGACTTAATTAACAAGAAATGTGAAGTCCTTAATTTTCGCTTTCAGAATGATTCCTTCTCACGAATACCAAGTTTTCGAGAAAGGTCATCTCTAAAAAAATTCAAGGTGTGTTATTCTTTGGTAAATAGTCTGGTTTTGGTTTATTATTCTCAATAATAATGGAATCTTGAAGGATTCGCCTTGTTCTTCAATTCCCAACGAACATTCACTAAAAAGGTAAATTGTGCCGATATATTTTATAAAAAGGTAGAGGTAACTAGACATAAGGATCTATAGAGCTGTCTTGGCAATAAACTATCAGATAGGTCGGCATACCAATCCGCCAGTGAAAGAAGACCTTAAGACACACGACTTCGACTATTCGAGGGAACATTCTGTATCGGTCTACCACCTCTACAAGGTATGGGCAATCGCAGATTAGGTGTGAGTTGGGTTGTTGTTGGGATTGGAGTCGTGGTATGTAAAGAGAATGTACATGAACTCTAGCACCTCGGACGGCTTCAAGTAGGTTGAGTCTACATCATTATTGATTTCGTTTTCTGAGCAATATTTGTGTTGGCTTCCAACGGCGAGGCCTTATATTACTAGGTGTTAAGTTTTTTCCGTTTCGACAGAATCTTCATTCGTAATTTTCAGCGTAATTTATTGTCATTTTATGCTATCTGTGGCATGTGGTTAAGAAGCCTTTACAGGGTGTAGCATGTTTTGGCTGAGGTCAAGGTGACTTTTCCATTTTCCGGTGCCAAAGTTCCAGGTATACTTGAGGAATGCCTCAATCCTACTAGGTTCCTCCATTGGGTTTCTTGTCAATCTTTGGACAGTATTTTTCTTTAGGTCACTGAAAGGATCTGGTCCTACAAATGAAGCAACAGCTGTCTAGTACATTGGCCTCCCTTCTCCTGATTTCCGAGTATCTGCAGTCTAGATCAAGCCTGATATTATTTCCTAGTTCATTTGGTTTCCACAGGCACAGCCATATCATCTTTTAACTAATGGGATTGAAATTCAGCGCTAGTGTTAGTACTCATCGATTCTGTGTATTTGGTTCCAGGACTAGATACTCCTACTCATGTTCCTTTGGAGGTTTGGCACAAGTGGTAGAATCCCTTTCACTGTTCCGTTATATAGTATGAGAAATATTTTGGGAATTACACCCAATATGAATCCGTAATCTCTAGGCATATAAATGGCACAGGTTGAATGGCGCCCCCGTTTAACGTCGATAATAAACTCATTATTCCTCCGAAAATACAGCATGCCTGGCGAGATATTCAATGCCTAACGAAAGGGCGCTTCGTTCCACCGAAACTCAATCGAATCGGCTGAACTAAATCGGATTCAGTTACCGAGCAGCTCGTTTTTATCAAATAAAACACTTTGTGATGGAAAATTGTGGAATTGGTAAAGAATCAATGAGATAACGAGCAGATCACGCTCGACGGAATCTGAAAGGTCTAGTTCGAATTAGAATATTGTATTTCAATGGAAATTCGAAAGGCTAAAGTCAACTCAGAACGTACTTAATACTTTTGAAGTAGATTCATTTGGATTTTGTGAATTATCTTCAATAACCGATGGATAGATCACAGTTGATATTGCTGAAGTTCATAACTTCTTGAAACAATGAATCCTAATAGGAATGAGAATTTAATACTCATTTTATACTTTTCAAGGTTTGCATCTTCTTTTCGTTGTAAATTATCCGTATTAGTTTGTTCGAAAAGGAATGTTTTGAACGAAAAAAACAAAAAAGTATCATGAATTGTGACAGCTCTCATGTGATGAAACAGGAAGCCTAATTATTTATCAAAGAATATTAATGGATTTGAAATATAAAAGAAAAATACAGTTGGAGGTTAAGGTAGCGAGTTGGTAATGTCTTCTCCCTTGATATCACTTAATGGATAGTTCTATGTTAATGCAACAGATAATGGTGCACTTGGGCTATGTATTGAGGAACAAGTTGGCGACAAATGTTCAATTATGAATTGCCTCGACGAAAGGAAATTATCGAACCTTCAGGGGTCTGGCTTGGGGCCCAGTACCCTATTTATCAGGAAAGTGTCTCAACCCACAATTTTCTTCATGGTGGCAGGGCTATCTTTGGTGCGTTTTGATTCGACACTCGGCTCTTTATTCTGACAATATCGTGGAATCAGAAGCTTCTGCGCCAGAGCAGTAACTCATCTTGGTACTTCAAAATGGTTGAAAATACAGAAATATGCTCGAAAGTTACCTAAAGGTGATGTAATCAATCCTATTTATCCATTTTTCACCTTTGAATTGGTATATTCCATGATTTTTCCATCCGAAACTCGAGATGTCAGGTTTTTACGAATTTCACGTGAAATTCTGGAAACCTGAAGAAAAAGCATAACTTACCCATTTCCAACTGTAAATAATTGAAATATTGTTTAGTGAAAGTTCAACTAATCTAGAAGCATTTCGAACTGACATCAGTTTACACTAGTTATAAACCCGAAACTGGTATAGTACAGTTTCTGGAACGTCGTTGGTAACCTTAGTCCCTTAAAATATATGTGTTCACATTAACTTATTGATTTTTTATATTCCGAAAATTCTCAACATAAAATATACTCCCCAATTTTACTAAAAAATTAAATGGAATGACATTTCTTTGATATCTAGTGTGTTGCGAGTACAAAATTAGAGTAATAATTCTCACCCGCTTAATGATGAGCAGTGCACTACCTTGTGTCGCTGATTATGCACTGTTTGCAGCGTCTAAAAATGTGACTTTTGGCAGGGATAATAATTGTAAGGTGAATTGAGAGACCAACTGCATTTAAAAGCAAAAAACAATATATTTACATTGATGTCAAATTACTATATACAAGCTTAATGGAAATGTATCTACTTAAATTCAATCTGAAGCACTTTAACAAACAAGGAACAGATTAATGGTTTTGGTTTGAATAGGAACACCTTTTCAAACAAGAACTAGAATTCATAAAGTCTTTTAGAGTTAAAGATTGGGTTTCTTTACTTTTCTTCGGTAATTTTATGACGGTGTTTGAGTGAAACAATGGAATTTTCTGACCTCATTGTCCTGGATTTGATAATTTGAAACAGCCCTGCTTTAATTGTGCAGGTCCAACAGAAAACAGCTAAACTTCGTAGATAGACCAGTCTGGATTGAAAGTTTCGTTTGGCTGCTTCAGGAATTTTGTAGGATACAGCTACCAACTTAACACTTAACGAGGGGTACTGACTGACCCTGATTTTAGAGAGAAGAATAAAGTAGAACTTCAGAAATTACGTGAGTTACGTACGAGAACTGTGCGTAATTGACAAACGAATTCCTCCGAAGATGGGACGAAACTCTTGTGCGTTTTGACTAACGCATTTCTTGGACGATGGAATGTAACTTTTCTGCGTTTTGACTGAAGAATTCCTCCGAAGATGGAACGGAACTCTTGAGCGTTTTGACTAAAGAATTCCTCCGAAGATGGAACGGAACTCTTATGCGTTTTGACTAACGCATTTCTTCGACGACGGAACTTAACTGACTGTGTTTTGACTAAAGAATTCCTCCGAAGATGGAACGGAACTCTTGAGCGTTTTGACTAACGCATTTCTACGACGACGTAACGTAACTGACTGTGATTTGACTGAAGAATTCCTCCGAAGATGGAACGGAACTCTTGAGCGTTTTGACTAACGCATTTCTACGACGACGGAACGTAACTGACTGTGATTTGACTGAAGAATTCCTCCGAAGATGGAACGGAACTCTTGAGCGTTTTGACTAACGCATTTCTACGACGACGGAACGTAACTGACTGTGATTTGACTGAAGAATTCCTCCGAAGATGGAACGGAACTCTTGAGCGTTTTGACTAACGCATTTCTACGACGACGGAACGTAACTGACTGTGATTTGACTGAAGAATTCCTCCGAAGATGGAACGGAACTCTTGAGCGTTTTGACTAACGCATTTCTACGACGACGGAACGTAACTGACTGTGATTTGACTGAAGAATTCCTCCGAAGATAGAACGGAACTCCTGTGCGTTTTGACTAACGCATTTCTTGGACGTTGGAATGTAACTTTTCTGCGTTTTGACTGAAGAATTCCTCCGAAGATGGAACGGAACTCTTGAGCGTTTTGACTAAAGAATTCCTCCGAAGATGGAACGGAACTCTTATGCGTTTTGACTAAAGCATTTCTTCGACGACGGAACTTAACTGACTGTGTTTTGACTGAAGAATTCCTCCGAAGATGGAACGGAACTCTTGAGCGTTTTGACTAACGTATTTCTACGACGACGGAACGTAACGGACTGTGATTTGACTGAAGAATTCCTCCGAAGATGGAACGGAACTCTTGAGCGTTTTGACTAACGCATTTCTACGACGACGGAACGTAACTGACTGTCATCGTAAAATCGGTAAATAATGTAATATAAACATTATCAACATAAACTAAATATTAGGGCGCTTATGACGCGTAAGATGCAGGTGGCCGCACTTAAAAAAGGGAACCTCGTGATGTGAAGAAGTGTTGATTACGGAGAAATTCTTGCTTGAATATAGATTTCGTGGGTCGCTACTTGTTGCGTTGATTTTAACGCAACATAGTGAAAAACTACAAGCGTTTTTCTAAGGAGGCTTCGCAGACGCTGCGCCCACATGTGCCACACACTGGAAGATGGCAATGATTTTGATCTTACTGTGCTAGATGTCCAGGTGATTGTTGCTGTATCTGTATCATCTTCAGTTGCTCTTTTACATCATTGTCTTGATCTTCATCTTCCTCTTCATCCCAAATTTCCATTTCAGAGTCGCTGACATCGACATCGCTCTCGTTCCCGCTAAAAACACTTCCCAACGCATCTAAATTTTGTAGTGCTCATTCTTCAAACTGTGGATCATATACTTCGGTGCAATGAAATCGGCCCACCTAAAATACGCAACAATCAAATAAGTATTTCTCTGGATCCGCTAGTCGGATTTTAATAATCTTTCTTTTAAATGGCAGTTCAACAGTCGGTGATAATTTTGTGTCACGAAATTTTTTTTCCAATTGAATTTGAGCATATACGGAGTGCAAGATTGAAAAGAAGATTTATTCCTTAACTTTGACACACCCCGTGGATAAAAGGAACAACAGCAACGAATGCCGAATGGAATTCGACTGAAGTACCTTCCCTTCTGGTCATTTTGTTCTTCTCATCATGTATTTATCTCTATTATTACGAAAATTACAGTGTTTCGAAACTGAGCTGGTACCTTGGAAGCCCAGTGAAAAAACATTGAAAACAACAGGTTTTTCCTAAACCTAAATTACTTTAATAGCTGGTATGACCTCCCCTGGCCCTTATAACATCCCGCATATGATTAGGCATACTTCTAATTGAGTTCACCATCGTTACTTGTGAGATGTTTCGCCACTCTTCCTCTACTGCAACACAAATCTCTGGGATCGACTCTGGAAAAGGAACTCTTCGTTTTAGTTCATCAAATTCTTAAGAAGGTCAGGACAGCACAGTGGCCACATTATAACTCGAAAATCAACTACTGCAATGAAGTCTCTGACAATTCTCCTCGAAGAATGTGTACTTTTTGTAAGGTTCTTCGAAAGTTTTCCTCCAGGCAGTAGTAATAGAGATAAACACACGATTAAAAAAACAAAATAACCAGACAAAATGGGACTTCAGTTCGACTCCTTTTGCCATTCGTTGCTGCGGCTCCTTGTATATTGTAATATCAATCTTGCATCTCGTATATACTGAAATTAAAATGAAGACAAAAATATCTTTGGATAACATTATTATCGAAGGTTTCCTAAAATTTAAAAAAAAAGACATCGATATCCAACTAGCGGATCGCGAGATATCCATGTTTGAAATTGTGTCAAATTAAAGTTGGGCCGATTTAATTGCTCCCAAGTTCCCATTTGCTTCCGTGATGAACTCGTCATTTCAACTTCCAAAGTGATATTACTTCGGGTACAAATTAATTACACTATTGGTAAGATGGGGTCTCACATACCCCAAGCGAACAAAAACTGTCAACAGAATTATGCTAACTGGTGGAATAAACAGATGCGCAGCACTGAAGACAAGACACATTGACTGAAAGGTACTGTGAAAGATCGGGAAATATCTGAACTGTAGAGAGAAATAAAATCTCCTTACCAGTTGCGGGTTAATATCCCAGAAGAAATACTGGCAAAGCTGAAAGAAGCAGTTTTCTTCACAGTAATAAACAATCCTATCATTACACCCGTTACACGAAGAAATCATCGAATTGCAAAGGTACCACACATCATTCAAGTTGACGTGAATGATCGGTCTTTTAGATTCTTAACAAAAAAAGAATCTGTCGCATAACATCTGGGATGCCCTGAAGACGATTCGAGTAATCTGACCGAAACCGTGAAACGACAAAAATCCATAGACTATGAAAAATACTCAAACAACTATCAAATAAACACAAACTTCTGTAACATATTTCTCCTTATTTAGTTTCAGCTCTGATAGAGACCACCGTTCAGAAAGTCTCAATAGTTAAGGACTACCGTCTCTGTTTCATTCGACGAATCACGAGTTCAAATAAACCTATTGTGATATGTATATGCTTGTTCCCAGAATCTCGATTATGCAAGTATGCAGAACGTTTCTGTATTCAAACCCCATGACGCATTCATTTCAAGAGGTTGGTTTCAGCATGTTCCGGTGGGAGAAAAACATGTTTGCTGCAGTCTCGTGGAGATCCTCGTCTCATTTAATTTCCTACTCGCTGCCGAAGGATCTGCACAAAAACCCCTAGAACAAGACGGCTCACGGCATCGGATTAAACGTGTTTAGAGAGTTGATTAAACGTGTCCGCTTCTAACTCCATCTGATCGTGGACAGTGACCAGCAGTCGATTTGTGATCTTCAACTTCAATTCCAGGATAATTATGTGGAATGATTCCTTCCCTGCACGCGATTCCATTGGGGGGGTAATTACAGGAAATTTTTCCAACTGAAATAGTTAGCGTGAGTCATTTCTTTCTGGATTTTATTCAGAGGAGTAACCTCACCGTTACATGTCATATTCATTTCATGTTGTACCTTTACCCCCAATAGACTTCTATAACAATATTGCCGAATAAATTAATTATGCTAATAACAATAAAGCTTATAACATTTGCAGCATTTTATTATCTAGTTTGATTGTCACGACGATTGAGAAATGTTAATTATCGATTCACGAACAACTTTTCGAGACGCAGATACCCAAGAAGTTGAATTTTTTTTTAATGGAGATACAAGTAAAAAAACTTCTGGATGAGGGTGACATATCTGTTGAAGCTTCTCAGAAAAAACGTTTGACTTATGTTTTTTTTTCAAGCCATTCATGAAAATGACTCGGCGACGTCGGAAATCTCCCTTATTGTAGTGCTTTATGTTCCAGATCACCCTGTGTGGCTGTGTAGCTGCTAAAGCGCTCGATTAATATTCACAATGTTCACAAGAAAAATTATAAAAGCACTGCCGTGAAGTCAGGAGCTTTTGAGCGCTCGTACATCCACCTTGTAGGTAGATTGGCATTTTCCAGTTTTAGAAATCAATTGAAGGAATTTCATGCATGTCAGTGCTTCAGCTGACCATTTTTGAGCGCTCGTACTACTTACACGAGGGCTATATCATTTCGTCACGATGTCTGTATTTTTCGAATTTTGAGCCGAAAATGGTCTTAAACGACTATCTTCGACAAACTGATGACGAATCCGTCGGAAAATTCGAGTCTGTCCGTCCGGCCGGCCGTCCGTAAGAGACGGCCGAGATAACTCTCGAACGGAACAACATAGAGACTTGAAATTTTCAGTGTGGGTTCAGTTCCCGAATGCCACGGTTGAGTTCGTTAATGGGCTAAATTCCACCAGGGGTTCCGTAAATATGGTCGTTCAAAGTTTTGTTTCCCTGATTACTTAAAAACTACAATCGAGATGAAATTTTGCACTCAAATAGAGAATGAGGTGCTCAAGCTACATGTGAAATTTTGATCAGATCGCATGTACAGAACCATAGAAACCATAGAAAATTGTAACTTTTGAACGGAAACGCCTAGGGACTTGAAATTTTCAGGGTAGGTGTGGATCTCGAATGTCGTGATCACGTTCATCTATGAGCAAAATTATTCTAGGGGTTCCGTAAATATAGTCGTTTGAAATTTAGTTCTCTTGATAATTTTAAAACTACAGATTCGATCGTGACGAAATTTTGTATACTAATGGAGAATGATATATTCGAGCTACATTTCTCCAGATCACATGATCAGAACCATAGAAACCATGGAAAATCATAACTTTCGAACGGAAAGGCCTAGGGACTTGAAAATTTCAGGATAGTTGTGGATCAGAAATGTCGCGTTCACGTTTATCAATGAGCAGAATTATTGTGACGTTAACTTTGAGGGAGCTGGTCACAAGGCAATTAGGCTCGCGGCTACACTCAGGGAAGATCAGAGTGGGTAAATAAGGAAATGGAAAAAGGCGCCAGGTAGAGATATGCCTGCCTATTGAAGAGAAAACAAGGCTGCGTACCCCTCTAGCAGAGTAGCAGTAAACAAAATTACTCAAAGGTTTAATTTTAATGGTTTAATAAAAATAAAATGCAGCGGTTGATGAGTACAAGGGGCAGAAAAGGAAATAAACAATGCAAATTATCGAATTGGGAGCCAGACGGACTCTCGATCACTACCCTAATACCTACACTAACTTGCACCTAAATCGGTACTGACAAAACTTTAATCAGCCTTACTTGGCTAAGTTCAACTATAACTCTCTGTTACTATGACAGACCAATAACGGTAGTTCAATAACACAATATAACCGAAAGAATTGGTTAACAACGACTATACTCTAAAAAATCCTGAAGGGATACACTGGTACCGTTGATGGTACCCAAACGCAATTTGTGAAGTGCACCCCACTATAACTGCTAACAAGCTTACAATAGCTATAACCAACCAAAAATTATATCACTAAAGTATAAGTTATCAACCGATATGCGGTATGATCTCCAAATCACTGATTACCTTAAGTATACGTTATTGATAGTTACAGTCAATGATCTTAATAACAGTGCGGAGCCTTGGTTACCTCAGCCCATAAGCGAGATCCCATGTAGAATTCACAGTGCAGTTCCAGCACCCGAACAATGCTTGTACGAAAATGGGCTCGAAATGGAGACGCTTGGATACTTGACTCGAAAGGCAGTCGTATACTTGAACAGCTGAATTACAGCCTCCGCCGTATACGTGAACCCTAATAAAGAAATATAAGACATGGTTCTTACTAAAAAAATGATTTCATACCTCTTAGTTGTTGTTCGAAAGAATTGAAGCAAAATGTATTCAGTTCTTCGTGGAATGTCCAACAGAAAATTCTTTCTCAACAACAATTGTCGCAATCGAAACCTAATAAAAGATGTTCAGACAGTGGTTCAAGGAACGGGTCCAGAGACCATTAAGACCACTAGTCAATCGAGAAATTTTTCGTTATTTTCTGGTAATAGATGAATGTTAGAGGTGTAATGAAGTTAAAAACACATATATAGAGTAAAAATATCTTAAGAAAACATTATATTTTTGCACTTGAAAATCGATAATATGACATTCGATTCGACGTGTAGTGCGTCACTTCGGATATCTCCGTTCATAGTCGTCATCCCGATAATAGATTACGTTGTTTTCGGAGGTTGGATTGGTTGGATGTAAACGGCGGGAGATTCAAATCAGCTTCGTAATTTCTATAATGAAAAGATGGAAATCAGATCATATGTGAGGACTTATTCTTCAACATTTATATAGGTTAGGATAGGTTAGGTTAAGTTAAGTCAGTTTTAAATTATCAATTTATAGGTACATACCTTTTAATGTGGATACTTTTCACTTAAGTGCCTGATGATGTTGTTGAACCTCTCTTGAGTAGTGGTTTTGCACTTTCCATTTTAATAAAATTTATGAAGAAAAAAAACTAACCAAACGAAAACCGTTGAAGCGTGCACTCAAAATCGAAACGAGAACGAAATACGCATGAATACTATATCTATTCTTCCACTATGGCATTACAGAGCGCATGGCAATTACGTCAAGTTGATGTTTAAAAGGCGCTGTTGCCGTATTAACATCAAATTCTTGAGACCAAATCATTAAGAATTTTGAATCGTATATAATTTCTAAAAAATAGAATTACCTCAAAAAAAAACTTCACTTTTAGTAATAAAAGAGCTAATATTAACTGTCTGTGTATAGGAAAATTCGTATTTTCCGTGTACCTAATCGTCACCAGCCCTCAAGGAACAAAAGGATATTCATACTTCTTAAATGTCCAAGAGTTGATTGGTAAGAATAGCAGTCCTCGTGGAAAAATATAAAACGTTAATCCCAGAAATATTCCAGTAAACCTAACAGGGAATTCTTCAAATTGAAGTTATAATCGCCTATAACAAGGATGATCCAAGATCACAATTTCTTCAATTCAAAAATCTACTCCACGTTTTCCAATATACTCAACCAATATGACAGTCACACAGAATATCCCATTGACACCTAATTCCCTAAGTTCACACAGAGATACCAACTGTCGAATTTGACAACCAAGAAAAAGAATAAAGAGAAATCGAAAATTATTTGATAATGCTATTCGTCAATTCCCATTGAGATGTTCTACTTGTATATACTAAATAAGGCATTCTGTAAATTCGAATCCATGGTAACGGCTATAAGTCCGGAAATCATACGTAGAGGCCAAAAAGATCTTACCCGTAACATAAAAGGCTAACGAAATGACAATGACTGACGCTACAGTTAACCTCACAACTTCCAAAACAAAACAAACAGAAGGAACGAATTTCAGCAATTCAAGCACGGAGATTCAGGAAATATCACATTACATTAGCGAGATGATAAATATATAACGTACCAAAGAGGAATGAATTCGAACATTGAAAATAGAAATGATAGCGTTAGGTGGAAATAAACAATGATGTGGAATTATAACGTAACATTATACTAGAGGTTCCGTGAATACGGTCGTTTGAAATTTTGTTTTCTCGATAATTTCGAAACTACAGATTCGATCGAGATAAAATTTTGTATTTAAATCGAGAATGATATATTTAAGCAACTTTTTGTCCAGATCGCATGACCAGAACCATAGAAACCATAGAAAATTATAACATCCGAAGGAAAACGCCTAGGAACTTGAAATTTTCAGGATGGGTTTGGATCGCAAATGTTGCGATCACGTTCATCAATGAGCAAAATTAGACTAGGGTTCCGTAAATATGGCCCTTCAAAATATTTTTTCCTGATAGTTTCGAAACTACTGACTGGATTGAAATGAAATTTTGCACCTAGCTAAGGAATAATGTATTCAAACTACGTGCGAAATTTTGTCCAGATCGCATAGCCAAGACCATAGATACCGTAGAAAATTCTAGCGAATTATCAAAAAAAAATTGGTCAGCTGAAGCACTGACATCAAGTCTGAAGTTTCGCCTAAGTTTCAGAATTTTTTTGACAGCTGTCAAAAATTCCTTGAATTGATCTCTTAAACTGGAAAATGCGAATCTATCTACAAGGTGCATGTACGAGCGCTCAAAAGCTTCTGAATTCACGGCAGTGCTTTTCGTGATTTTTTTTCGATAATTCGCTAGAATTTTCTGAGGTATCTATGGTCTTGGTGATGCGATCTGGACAAAATTTCGCACGTAGTTTGATTACATTATTCTTCAGCTAGGAGTTAAATTTCAATCCAATCTAATCAATAATTTAGGAATTATCAGGAAATTTGAACGGTCATATTTACGGAACCCCAAGTCTGATTTTGCTCATTGATGAACGTGACCGCGACATTTGTGATCCAAACCTAACCTGAAAATTTCAGCCTTTCTCTTTGGAAGTTATAATTTTCTATGGTTTCTATGGGTCTGGTCATGTGATTTAGAGAAATATAGCTTGAATATATCATTCTCCATTAGTATACAAAATTTCGTCACGATCGAATCTGTAGTTTTGAAATTATCAAGAAAACTAAATTTCAAACGACCGTATTTACAGAACCCCTAGTATAATTCTGCTCATTGATAAATGTGAACGTCATATTTCAGATCTACACCTATCCTGAAAATTTCAAGTCCCTAGGCCTTTCCGTTCGAAAGTTATGACTTTCTATGATTTCTATGGTCCTGGTGATGTGATCTAGAGAAATATTGCTTGAATATATCATTCTCCATTAGTATACAAAATTTCGTCACGATCGAATCTGTAGTTTTGAAATTATCAAGAAAACTAAATTTCAAACGACCATATCTACGGATACCCTAGCATAATTTTGCTTATACCTAGATTAACGTGATCACGACTTTCGAGATTCACAACTATCCTGAAAATTTCAAGTCCCTAGGCGTTTCCGTTCAAAAGTTACAATTTTCTATGGTTTCTATGGTTCTGGTCATGCGGTCTGGACAAAATTCCACATGTAGCTTGAGCATCCCATTCTCCATTTGAGCGAAAAATTTCATCTCGATCAAATCTGTAGTTTTCAAGTAATCAGGGATACACAACTTCGAACGGCCATATTTACGGAACCCCTGGTGAAATTTGGCCCATAAACGAACTTAACCGAGGCATTCGGGAACGCAACCCACACTGAAAATTTCAAGTCTCTAGGTTGTTCCGTTCGAGAGTTATCATGCTTACGGACGGACGGACGGACAGACTCGAATTTTCCGACGGATTCGTCATCAGTGAGTCGAACATAGTCGATCGAGACCATTTTCGGCTCAAAATTCGAATAATACAGACATCGTGACGAAATGATATAGCCCTCGTGTAAGTAGTACGAGCGCTCAAAAATGGATTTCTTATGCCGCAGTCAACTATCGCTGAAAATGCCGATATGGTATTGATCTACAGTGTTTGCGATTGAAGTGGAGATCCAGGAGGTACTATAGGAGCCTAATGCTCCTTACAATTCAAATTTTTCTGCCCTTTATGGGTACTATTTGTGAGACACGAAATCTATTGGAGACCAACGTTGGAGAAGAGCTGGATGCTGGAAATGGAGATGGTAAAGAGCGAAGTCCCCATCTTATTACCTATGTACTATTCATTCGCAAATCCTTATAGAGGGTGTTTCCAGAATCCAAAAATGTATCCAAAAATCAACAGTTTACGAGTAATTTGAGTTTTGTGTTTTCTGAAAAATTACACACACTTCATTTTTCGTCAATTTTTTTACGTTGAGCAAGTCTGATTAAAATTTTGCATTATTTTCATCAGAGAAGGATATTATGATGTGTATGAAAAGAGCGAAAAATGCTATAATAGATGTTGAAAAAGAATTCGTATGATTTGAAAGTTGGTATATGAAGAAAAGAATAGTCAATTTCTGATATCAATTCGCCTGCAACTTTCGATTCTAACGAAAACTTTTTTAGGAAATAAAGAAGGAATTTGGCAAGTTTTGAAAATAATTTTGTCGTACATAAATTGTAGAGTTCGAAAGTTCGATTTTACTTTTTGAGGTAATCATAAAGTTCAGACGATTACCTACCTTATGGCATAAGAAATAGGTCGATATCAGTATTCAATGTGGTAAAAAAGCCGTGCACGAAAAACTGCTTTGTACTCAATAGCAAATCTACACATAGAAAACCTGCTAAATCCCATTGGGGACTCAGTTTTGTACTGACGCTCGAAGTTAGACAATGTTTTGATCGAGTTTTCATTTGCAAAGTGTTAGTGAAGGCCAAAATTATAGACAAGTAAAGTCTCTTTTGTTCTATCATTTAAGATATACACTCCCGTGCAAGAAAAAAAAAAGAAGTTAATATTTTTTTGTGAAATTTGAGGTCTCGTTGTTTTTTTATTTTTAACCCAATTTTCAGACCAGTAACTGGACCCAAATTACTTCAGCGTCATCGAGTAGCTTTACTGAACATTTACATTGGACTTACGGCAACGAAGCAATGTTCTTTTCACTGACGAATCCAGATTCACAGATTTTTCTTAAAATTGGGTAAACTGTTGTTCGGAGTTTATTTCCCTCTTGAAAATCAACTTGGTGCACCTGAAGACATAAACCAAAAAACAAAATGTTGAAAATGAATGGTTCTTAACCTAAATTGGTATTTTGAAAGAATTTGACCACGAAATTATTCCACAGGATGTTTTGAAATTAGGGTTCAACAACAAACTTTTAATCAACCCTTTATTATAACTAATAAGCCAACATTTTACAAGAGACCGAATAAGCGGGTTGAAATTAATAATTGTATCTACAGTTTGCTGAAAAAATGTTAAAAAATGGACTAAAAATAAGGAAACTACGCACGTGGGTATATTTTCATTCAGTGTTACGTTATGAAAGCAATGGATCCATTCTCTATAAAACTTTTACTTTTTTTAACTTTTTTTTTAAGAAGACTGGCAACTTTTACCGCAGAGAAGGTCTTCACGATTTCATCCTTGTGAGACTAGTGATTTAACGCAATTGCACTAAAATCGACGCAAAATCACTCTTCGGAAAAACTGCTATATTCTCAATCGAATGTAAACTTCATAACGAAAAGCTGCTAAGTGATTATTTTCCTGATTTTTTTGAACTGTGCTTAAGATATTCTAAAATTAAAACTTACAGAATAACTAGAACCATTATAGGAGCCAAAGGGATTTTCAGAATCTTTACATGTAAAATAGAAAAGATTTATTTTAGTTTTTTCTCTCTCCTGTAAACTATGCCGAAATGGACTTAGCAGGTTAACGAATTAGGCCGACGATATCCTTCTCTGATAAAAATAATCCAAAACTATAATCAAACTTGCTCAACGGAGAAAATAACTACGAAAAATGACGTAAAGTGAGTAATTTTTCAAAAAACAGAAAAACCCAAATAACTCGTAAACGGTTGATTTTTGGATAACAATAAATATGGCCCAAACGACCGCAAATAAGTCATACTAACACGTCCTCCAAGGTTTCACGTCGAATTTGGAAGCACCCTGTATACAGGGTGACCCAGGGCTGAACCTTCAAACGTTTAAGATCGTCTTTCAATAAAAAATTCAATTTTTTTTTCCTTCAATTATGTACCCCAACCTGCTTCGTTTTCGAGATCAATATTTTTAGACAAAATCAATTTTTACTGATTACTCAAAAATTTTTTGGTTGATTTTTTTTGTAGGTTTTTCCCTAATATCAATTACATCGTTCTTTTCTGTTGGGGATACAGGGAAGCAATTTTCAATTTTTTTCCCAAAAACGAAGCGAAATATGACAAAAATTGAAGAGACCAAAAATATGTGATTTCAATAGCTGAAAAGGGATTAAACATACGGAAAAACATGTTTTGTCATTCGTCAATTATTAGATAACCTTCTGGGAAGCCATTGAATTCAATAATTCAATACTTATGATATTGAAAGAAACTAGTTATATCCGCGAATAAGCTTGCCGAGTTCCATCAAAATCACCCAAAATATTTTTGATCAATTCATAAAAAAACCCTTTTTTTCTTGAAATATTGACATCCTGTATATCGAAAACAAAACGAGTTAGGACCCATGATTATGGTAGGAAAAAATCAAATTTTTTGTTCAACCCTGGGTGACCCTGTATATAAGGTTCGTTTTTTCCTTCGGGTTGACCCCAAATCTCATGTGTGTTGTAGTAGTAGATTTCCAGATACACGTGGAGGCGGAGAATAAATTAATAGCTCAAATTTTTTGCCAATATATTCTTCTGCAGACTTTTCATGATAAATTTTCATATTTCCTTCGATATCTGCAGAACGAAGATAAATTATTATATTGCTAATTAATGTTCTTCATCATTAAGTCCCTAAAATAGCGGCCGAAAAGTAGGAAACCTTGTTTTTCTATAATTCGATGAACAAACTAGAATATTCAACGAGTCCTACTTTATCGATTGGAGGTTCCGTGAGCTGGATGGAGCTTTTCGGATCTTTCCAGTAGAAAGAGACTCGGAAGATGGAATTTGGTATTATCTGCACGATTCGCGGAGTACTGTCTATATTTTAGCATGTCGAGTAATGGTTTTCTAGATTGCTGGAATGTGACCTGCTTCAAGAAGAACAACAGGACGACAGTTCGAAGGAAAGATCGTATTATCTATCGAACATGATGGTTAAAATTGACGAGTGAATCGGCTTTCGCCTTTGCGAATTACAACAGGAGGCGATGCAGATCGAAGAAATATTGAAACTGTCCTGATTTCTGAAACTGCCAAGAAAGTAACAAGGTATTGGATTCATTACTCATCTGTTAATGTGATCAAACGGTAATTTCAGTTTATTCTTTTCAATATCAGATCAGGAATAAAATATTTTTTTAACTTCTCTTGGGATATTTGCCTTTCGCCTTTTGGGTATCTGTGATGTAAAAATCGAATGAGCAGTGGTTCAAAATTTCAGAAAATGATTCGTTATCTCCACATCTCCACACTTAATTTCCTTTATTCCTTGAATATTTTATTCCTGAGAATGGCTGAATCTTCAACAACTCTCTCCGATTGTTTTTCAAAATTGCGTACTTGACCTTTTCTGAAACAAGCGCTTTTGTGAAAAAAAATATTGACGAAAAACCTTACACAAACGAAGGTTTTGAATTTCAAGATGATATAAATATTTGATTCTATCAATTTTTTGAAAATTTATTTTAGGCGAACATAAATGAAACCAATTATTGAATTTCAATCGAGAACTTCAATTCGCTTGATGTCCTACATACCAATGAGCAACAGAACCCAAAGTGATTAATGGATATGTATGCGCATCTGTATAAGGTAACATCTAGACAATCTGTATTCTGATTGAAGTAGACGTTAATCAAATGCCTGAAAACACACCTTGTAGGATGATGATAGAATTTCCAGTAGGAAGTGTCTGCGTGCCACTAAATGAAGATGGATTTCGCGGCTAGCCCTGAATGGTGTACTAATGACAGGAATATTATGTTTTGCTGTTATCAAACGAGCATTTGGGATAATCTACATTTGGCCCAAGCATCAATTTCGTCTTATCAATTTGTTGGTATTTCGTGTATTTTTGGCTTCAAGATGGTTTTACATAAACCAGTGGCTTACTTTGTATGAAATTTCGTGAAATGGTTGAAGAAATAATTTGGTTCACTATTTTGCCTGCAACACAAATATAAATATTTTACATCCCTCATTGAATACGAAAAAGTTTTTTGATAAATAATAGAATAAAATTGCAAGGCGGTTAGAACATAATTGATGAACTTAGATACTGCCTTATTTCGTTTTGCGTATTTTCATCACGAGGAGGACCAAAATGTGTGAACATAACAAAATGATTATTTTATACTTACTTTCATTCAGGCATTAATCAGTTCCGAAAAGATAGATACATTCGGTATCGACTTATTTGATATACATTCCGCGAAAGCCTAAAAATATTCTGTGTTAGTACTTAATAACTAAAGTTGTAAAAGAGAGTTTTTGAGATTTTTATTCACATACTTTGATACAAAGCACTGTTGTAGTATGAACGAAGTAAACGAGAACCTATAAGAATTATAATACCCTAGACCACAGAAGAAAATTACATGCAGGCATAAACTGCTGATCTTTTCAGAAAACATGAGGTGAAAACTTTACGATCTATCAATCAAAAAGTCCATTAGAAAGAACTTCTGCTAAATAACAGGCTAAGAACTTACACCTGCATATTATTAAGAAATCGCTAATGTAATCTAGCGTCAGCATCGTTGTGGATCCATCGGTATTGTTGAATTTATGAATGAAAACGGTATAGTTGGTTTATTTGTACATATTGAATGTTCTTCAATATTATCAACTACGACCAGACGAACCAAAAAAAAATTAAAGTACTTAGTGATTGCGTTATATAATATTTAACCTGAAACATTATTCTCCATTTATGTGTCATGGACTCACGAAGCTCTTGGGAACATGAAATCATTCTAATGTTTGACCTACTCGTCCAGGAAAACTCAGAGGGATTACGCCATAATATCATCATGAAACCATTATTATGCATCAACTGAAGAATGGTTTATAATTATCAAAATAGATATCCATAATCTGACCGAGAGAAATACAAGTATCAAAAAGTGATGAAAAAAACTGCCGTGAAGTCAGGAGCTTTTGAGCGCTCGTTCGTCCACCTTGTAGGTAGATTCACATTTCCCAGTTTTAGAAACCAATTGAAAAAATTCTTGACAGCTTTCAAAAAAATTTTTAAACTAAGGCGAAACTCCAGACTTCATGTCAGTGATTCTTTAGGTGACCAATTTTTTTTTTCGATAATAGAGAGAAGAAATAAAATAGAATTTTCTACGGTAAATGTATTCTACTTATTCATTTATTCTTATTTGTTTGTTTTATATCCCGACTCACCTAGGTCTCTGTGAGACCCCTCAGAAGCTCAGAGCTTGTGTCTTGCTTGGTAATGCTGTAATATTTTGGAGTATGAATATTTAATTTCAAATTCGGTTACTTACCTCTGAAAAGAGTCCGTATATTCGAAGTCGGGCATACAATGTATCATGTAATCAACGGATGTCGTTAATTTTAGAGCTGTGTGACTGAGATTTGATACGTCAGCCATAGATGAGGAAAGCTTAGGCTTCAAACGAAGCTTTGTTTTGACAAACGGAGGTGGACGACAAATAAACTTTGTTTTGCCGATTGAAAGAGTCCTCTTTAAGATGAATAGACGCAACGTAGGTCGACCATGATAACATTTCGGAGAAAGAATTTGAGAGCGTGAGAGGCACTATGAAAAAATGTCCACTCAGGAATTATGTTTTTGAAGTGGGAAAAAGTTTACCTTTGAGGGACACTGAAATTGTGAGGGGCAGTTGTGACCGGTCGAGGCCGCGAAGTCGGTTGTTTCGCGAGTCAGGGGAATGCTCAGGAAGTGCCCGGTCTGGGACCGAGAGTGAGTGGTGCGGAAGTAGGGATCTTGGGAGAGTAAGTTTTTCGAAAGTGAAGAACTCGGGAGAGTTAGGTGCTTTGAGTAGGAGACTCGGTTTAGGGCAGTAATTGAAAGACAGGAAAGGTGCCACGATAGGTACAGGATTTTAGGTTCACTTCTCGATTTAAAAAAAGTAGGTTGCTCGCCAGCAAGTGGAGAACTGGGAACTTGTTGAGTGGGATCGGTTTTCCGGTTAGGGGCCGAGGTAGTTGGAAGCCGGTTAAGGTGCCACGATAGATACAGAATTTTAGGTTCATTTTTCGATTCAGAAGGAGTTGCTCGCGGGTAGGGAACTAACTAAAAGGTAGTCGTACGGGGTCGGTATTCCGTTTCGAGGCTGGGGTAATTGGAAGTCAGGGAAGGTGCCGAGATAGGTACATAATTGTGAGTTCCGGTTCGAGGCCGGTAAAGGAAAATAGCTTTAGTATTCTTCAGTCGGGTATTTCATTAGAGTTCGGACTAAGGAAATAATCTGTGTTAGATCGTGGAAATAAGTGTAGAAGAAGTTGCATTTTGAGAAAAGTTGAAAGTCGTATTCGTTACGGAAAAACGAATAAAAAAAAAGATTGAGGTCACTTTCGGAGTGAGTGAATTTGTTTCTGGGTAGGTACAAAAAAGGATTAGGTAGTTTGCAGATCAAGGTAGGAAAATTCAGTTCAAAGTTTTAACCCCTGTATATGTGAATGATGTTATTTTAATCCCCAATATTATTGATATCTCGACTCTAAGTGGTTTTGATGTATTTCGATATGAGGAATTTGAATAATAGTTGTATTTATTTGGTAGCGTTGATTAATTGACCCCTCGTACATTTGAATTATTATGTTTAAAGGAAGTAGCAGTTTAATTGTCTGATTTAATTATGATTATGCGAAACTAGGTGAATTCCATATGTTTTTATTTTGAGGTTTTTTCCTGGTGTTTGTGAAAAGTTCGATTTTATGTACGCATTTAACCATCATTTTTCGTAAATATAATATCGCACTCGTCGTAGAATAAGGAGACAACTCAAAATTTGATTTTGTTGGGAAATCGTAGTTGAAGTTTTGTTTTACCGAAGTATTCGTTCTATAGTTTTGTGTACTTACTCAATTTAAAACGCTGAACATTCGTAATAACTGCAGCAATCCATTTGGACATTATAGCTCTAGCAACCAATATTCAATTAATGCAATTTTTTCCGTCGTGGTGGAATATTCTACTGTTTTTCCAAAAAATTTGAAATGTCACCTTTTTCACGAACAGTCTCTTATGTGGCGGAGAGGTCAACTAGAGTTATTCTGATATTGCACGTAAGAAAAGGGTTACTACCTGAGTTCAATACCGTCACTAACACAAAATAGACCTTTTTTGAGTTGTCTCCTTATTTAACGACGATATGTTCTTTTGAAACTTTTGGGTTTTCTTTTCTGAATACCTGTTCCTCAGAAGAGATAAAACAAAAGACTTCCTCTTCGTGCAGGGAGCACGAACTCGATTCTCTTCGGACAATAGATTATAAATGGTGACAAGCGGGATAATAAAGAATAATAGCAGAACTGAAAACCAAAATGGGAAGAAGCTCAAGAAGTACGCCGAAAAACTAAATGCCATAGTATTAGGACCTGAAATTCAATCCTACCTGCCCAGAAGTAATGGCCTACCGGAGGTATTAGATATCGTCATGATGAAAGATATTACCCAAGATTTCACCCTTGATACTATAGAAGAGGGCACATCAGACCACAACACAAAATAACTCAGATTGGGACGCAGACCAATAACAGAAGAACTTCAAACGAAAGACTTCACAGACCGAAAAAAGTACAGTGAGATACTCCAGGAGAAAATTACTGAAATTCCGCAGATAAGAAACCCTGAAGATCTAGAAGATGAAATTGAAAAATTATAAACCCGAATAAAAGAAGCCTACGAGGAAATTTCCAGAAGAATTGAAAGGCCAGCCCCGAAACATTTACATGGTGAAACCCCAAAAGCAATAAAAGAGCTTATAAAGAGGAATAGAAAACTTAGGAAGAACTACAGAACTTCACATCGAGAAGAAGACAAGAAAGAGCTGAATAAACACAGTCAAGTGCTGAAAAATGCACTGAGTGAACTGAGAACAGACAGATGGAATCAAAGAGTTAGAGAGCTTAACACCATAGACCACTCAGCATGGAAGATGCAAAAGTGCTCACGACGCGAGAAAACCGAAATTCCCCCTCTACATGGAGCTAATGGCATGGCCTACTCAAAGCTTGAAAAAGCCGAAGCACTGGTCGACGCAATAGAACGAGAAGCCAGAATCAACTACAGAGAAGACGATGACAATGAAGACTTAGAAGAAGAAGTCGAAGGAAATGAAGAATTGATGTTGGAACCGCCGGAAGGCGATACCATCCCAAACCCAACAACACCAACGGAAATTAAAGAAATCATCAAGAAATTGAAGAACAGGAAAGCTCCAGGAAAGGACAAAGTAACAAACTCTATGTTACAGAAATTGCCCATAAAAGGAATAGCAGCGCTAACCAATATAGCAAACGCAGTGATGAGAACAGAATACTATCCGGAAAGATGGAAAACAGCAGAAGTAATTGTGTTCAATGAGCCAGGAAAAAATAGAAAATTCCCACAAAACTACAGGCCGATAAGTCTACTGTCAGCACTTGGAAAAATTGTCGAAAGAGTCATTGCAAAAAGACTCAATGAAGAAATAGAACCGCTGAATCTGATACCATCGGAACAATTTGGATTCGGAAAAGAAAGAATTCCACAGAACTTCAACTGTTAAGGATCACTGAATATGTCACTGAAGGATTTCAGAATAAACAAGCCACAGAATTAGTGCTATTAGATGTAGAGAGAGCCTTCGATGAGTTTGGCACGAAGGACTTGCCTACAAGATGATGATGGCCGGCTACACCACCAAAACCTGCAAGATAATAAGAAACTACCTGAGGAACTGAAATTTTTATGTCAAAATAACGACACCACCAGACAAGTAGAAGCAGCAGTGCCCCAAGGATCAGTTCTAGGACCTCTGCTCTACAACTTATATATCTACGATATTCCTAAGAATCCAAGGAATCTGCTCGCCCTTTATGCAGACGACACAGGAATAGCCTTCAGACATCGACAACCAGATGTCATACACAAATGACTGCAAGAAGCACTAGAAGATTTAGAAGAATGGTTCATTGAATGGTAATTTAAAATAAATAGCAAAAAGAGCCAAGCTATTCTACTACAGAAGCGGAGACTTGAAATTAATTCCAACCTACAGATAGATGGAGAAGAGATAAAATGGGAAAATGAAGTCAAATATCTAGGAGTAAAACTAGATAAAGGGCTTGCATGGAAAAACTATATAAAATATGCAATGGATAAAACAAACTCAGCAATGAGTAGACTTTACCCACTGCTAGGAAGAAGAAGCCAAATGGACCAAAGCACGAAGCTACGAATGATCAAGTCAATTGCAAGACCCCAACTAACATATGGCTCGGCGGCATGGGGCCATGCAGCCAATAGTCATATAAAGAAGATTCAAGTAACAGAGAATAAACTGCTCAGAGCAGCAATGAATATGCCCTGGTTCGTAAGAAACCAACAAGTCCACAGGGACTTGGAATGGGACACTGTCACAGATTTCCTGAAAAAGAAGGCCGAGAAGATATTTGAAAAAGCAAGTCAACACCTAAATGATGGGCTAAGAAGACTAGTTGACTACAACCCCGCAGAAGATATGGTTAGGATACCCACTTATCACAAAAGACCCAGAGATCAACTACGTAGAAACAGAAATTGAGTAATCTCACTTTGAATTATCCAGAAGAAGAGACTCCTATGAAATTCAGATTCATAGGTAACACAATTATCACACGACAAAGATCGTGATAGAGATACGAACAAGAAGAGTCAAAAGGTTAATAGGTAATAAATGCCCGGAATCTAAAACAGCAGGTTAGGTTTAGTTAGAGTAGGTCGTGCTTCACACGAAGTTTCACACTGTTCTATCTATCGGAAATAGTTCGTCCATGAGGATTCCCCTTGACTAAAAAAAAAAAAAAAAATAAAGAATACTACTAAAATTCCATATTAATAACTCGTACTGTTACAAAGGGTACAAATCGTTTTTGAGCGCTCGTACAACTTACACGAGGGCTATATCATTTCGTCACGATGTCTGTATTTTTCGAATTTTGAGCCGAAAATGGTCTCAATCGACTATGTTCGACTCACTGATGACGAATCCGTCGAAAAATTCGAGTCTGTCCGTCCGGCCGTCCATCCGTAAGCACGATAACTCTCGAACGGATCAACCTAGAGACTTGAAATTTTCAGTGTAGGTTCAGATCCCAAATGCCTCGGTTAAGTTCGTTAATTGGCCAAATTCGCCCAGGGGTTCCGTGAATATGGCCGTTCAAAGTTTTGTTCCCCTGATAACTTGAAAACTACAGATTTGATTGAGATGAAATTTTGCACTCAAATGGAAAATGAGGTGTTCAAGCTACATGTGAAATTTTGTTCAGATCACATGACCAGAACCATAGAAACCATAGAAAATTGTAACTTTTGAACGGAAACGCCTAGGGACTTGAAATTTTCAGGATAGATGTGGATCTCGAATGTCGTGATCATGTTCATCTATGAGCAAAATTATACCAGGGGTTCCGTAAATATGGTCGTTTGAAATTTAGTTTTCTTGATAATTTCAAAACTACAGATTCGATCGTGACGAAATTTTGTATACTAATGGAGAATGATATATTCAAGCTATATTTCTCTAGATCACATGACCAGGACCATAGAAACCATAGAAAGTCATAACTTTCGAACGGAAAGGCCTAGGGACTTGAAATTTTCAGGATAGGTGTAGATCTGAAATATGGCGTTCACATTTATCAATGAGCAGAATTATACTAGGGGTTCTGTAGATACGGTCGTTTGAAATTTAGTTTTCTTGATAATTTCAAAACTACAGATTCGATCGTGACGAAATTTTGTATACTAAATTATGTTTAAAATTAATAAATTCGAAGTGTACCGAATTTTATAGAAATAATGGAAATGCTTATTCGGAACATTATTCTGCAGTGCCATTACAACGCTAGATATTTCAATGTTTTCTCCTACTGTGGAAAAACTACCTCACATAATCATTGGGCATTTGTATGAATGGCCAAAAATTCGATCTCTCATTTTTTTTTCTTTGGAAATTCATTAATAGATTCGATTTCCCACGAATCACAGCGAAATTCTATTTCTGGAAGTATTTCATTATAATTTCATTATGGGTAATGAGGGGTTTCAAGTGCACTCCGACCTGAAGATTTATTGTGCCTACCGTTCTTGAGCTGACTGAAGAATATCCTAAGACTACATCTCGCCATGCAGTTCAAGAATTTTAATGAACACTAGTAGATGAGACGATTTCATTTCTGATTTTGGGCATTGTCGGCATTGACTTCCAATGGCCAGTCATTTCGTTGCTAGGTGTTCGAGCGTTTCTTCCTCCTCCCCACAGGATCTCCCATTGCTGCTAAACCTGATCTCACTGCCCCAGAAAGGAGCCTGAAAGAAGATATAGGATATTCTTGCTCCTCTTTTTTCCCGAATTGTTTCATTAGGAGTGTTCCCCACAGTTGCAGAAAGATTTCCGAGTGTCCTCTAAAGCTTTACGATGAACTTTTCAATATCAATATGAAATATGTGATTGTTTATTCTTCCTTCGATTTTTCCGGATTGAATTTTTGTGTTTTTTCGTATTAAAAGAAACGAAGTACCTGGAAGTGGAAAATTTGTATATAACTCGCTGCGTTTTTGTAGTCTTCATTTCCGACAATATGAGATTCGAACCCAGTTTTTCTCGAACAATTCCAAAGTTTATTGCTTATACTAATTAACCGACATGGAGGTCGATGTCGTGATGTACACTGTGCAATTTCGAATGATTTCTTCAGTTATTCAACGCAATTCATGATTTTCCGATAGTTATACTAAACTAGTCAAACTTGTACACGAACAATGGAAGTACACGTAACTCCTTCCAAATTCAATTTCAATTTTCGTGAGATAATATCAGCACATAAACTCGGCGTTTTGAGAGCAGAATCGATTGTCTATTGCCTGCGAAACATATTCAATCGAGAGAAAAGGGGCAAGATTCTTGTACCCACAAGATATATTTCCATTGGATCGGGAAGATCTGAAGTGTCTATAAATATTCAATAAGCTTCGTCTTAGATATCAAGTATCCTATGTAAATGGAAGAACGCCTTCTTCTAACTAGAGATAATATATTCCCTTCCAACTCGACGCTCAAATTCCATCACTTCGGTCGATGTCTTTTATCTTCAGAAATATAGAGTTTCCTCGGATCGCTAGGTGGAGCGTTTTTATTCAACTTTGGAGAAGTTGGATATTGTTTCGGAGTATCGACTAGACTACCCCTGTGCTTATTAACTTGCTTGTGCGATCATTTTATTGGTCTATTTTGTGTATTTTTTTCCGATTAATTTTATACCCAGAAACATAAATGCCTAGATTCTACTGTCAGTTCCGTGAAAGATTTCAATACACAGGGTGTCCAGGAAAATGTGGGTAATCTCTCGGATTCAGATAAAACATAAAAGAATAAGATAATTAGTTCCCATAATTTCTTTTCCTAGTGGCCCTCCCTACGGAGATACGACCTCCCAAATGACGCCAATGGAAATTCATTTTACTGGAATAAATTTCAAATTACTTGATATAATTTGATGAAAATTTGATATGATAAACAGTAGTAAGGACCTCTTAAAAAACTGCCCTTAAATTTAAATTAGCTTGTTCAGTTTACCAGGGGCGGACTAGGTTGTACATTTAAATGCTTACATTTTTAACACCCTGTGCGATAAGGAGTTGAAAAAAACAAATTTGGATACCTTGAACATAAACTGAAGAAAAGATACTCCTGTTCATTTTCGATAAAATGAACCGTTTTCGAAAAACAAAATAATAAAAGAAGTAATTCTTCTTATTTCTATCAAAAAGAACGATGAATTCTCAGTTAAAAGGAACCATGAATAAAGTGTGATACGAAAGTTATTCAAGGAACAGAAAAGTTTCAGTTTACGTTATTGAATCCGACAAAATAACGAAGATTCTTAACAAGTTTTGGCCCAGAAAGGTACCTTAACAAAAATACATACATTTCATTATGATGTGATAAGAAACAAATTTTGTCGGATTCAATAACATGAACTAAATTTTTTTGTTCCTTGAATAACATTCGTATCACTTTGTTGCAGACAAAAAAAAATTGAATTCATGGTTCTTTTTAATGGAAATAAAAAAGTTACTTCTTTTATCATTTTGTTTTTCGAAAACGGTTCATTTTATCGACAATGAACAGGAGTACCTTTTCTTTAGCTTAATGTTCAAGGTATCCAAATTTGTTTTTTCAACTCCTTATCATACAGGGTGTTAAAAATGTAAGCATTTAAATGTACAACCTAGTCCGCCCCTGGTAAACTGAACAAGCTAATTTAAATTTAAGGGCAGTTTTTCAAGAGGTCCTTACTACTGTTTATCATATCAAATTTTCATCAAATTATATCAAGTTGTTTAAAATTTATTCCAGTAAAATGAATTTCCAGTGGCGTCATTTGGGAGGTCGTATCTCCGTAGGGAGGGCCACTAGGAAAAGAAATTATGGAAACTTGTCACCTTATTTTTTTATGTTTAATCTGAATCCGAGAGATTTCCCACATTTTCTCGGACACTCTGTATGTAGAAAGAATGAAAAAAATGCATACAAAAATAATATAAAGCGACTTGCACTTGCGGGAAATTGCGCTGGATATAGGGAAAAATCACGTACCCCTAGATGGCGCTGAAAATCACAAGATGTCGGGCAGAATGATGTTCAAAATTATTCTGTCTTTCATAACGAATAAATCAAATATTTTATTTTATAAGATTGCGGAATTAATAATAATGCATGCGACAGTCGAGGGAACCACTTCGGATATTTTTTATTATGTGGATAAACGTGAATGTGATAGCAAATGACCAATATATGAATTATTGAACGATAAAAAAAATCATCTTTCAGGAAGTGCTTGCTGCAAAGAAACAACTTCTTTAAAATACGTTTCCCAATCTTCAAGATTGTCTGCCATTTTTTAACTGACTTTAAAATTTATGAAGAGAAATTTCAGAAGAACTATGTGATGAGCATTGGGGAACAGAGCACGTTTTTCGTGATTTTATTCCCACATTACTACGTACAATCCGCTGCATTTTCAGCTCGTATACAGTTCATTTGAAACAATTGTCCATAAATGATCATCTAAATATATCACTTTCGTTACATAAATGACTCAAAATCATACAAATATTTCACACTTTTCCCATATAAACACACACACGTTAGTTTGTTGTTCATCACTCGAGTAGTTCAAACGATTAAAAGTAGATGTCGCCCACTCCGTGATTTTTCCATATTTATGCTCCACATCAGCATAAATATGCAGCGTATCACAGAATGTTAAATCTTTGATCACAACATATCCCTCTGTCGCACGAAAATTCTACTGAAGAAATCAAAATAATTAAACAAATTGGTAAATAACAAGTATAAAGTATCATTAACAGATAACATTCTTTCGAGATGAGTTTATGGAACAGCCATTGATGGAGTGTATCCATTGAAAAGAATTAAAACAAAATTATAAAATGATTACCTTTTCCTGAAAAACCTCAGAGAAATGTCATTGTTCTTGTAACAGAATGAAAGCAATATCGCGTGTGAAAGAACTGATAATGGCTCAGGTGAATTCATCAAAAATAGTTCAAATAGAATGGATAAACCAGATAAATCGGAAGTATATAAACTTACATGCGGAAAAAGTCCAAGTTTCTATATCGGCCAAACTGGTAGAACCTTTGAGAAGATAATTTAGGAACATAGATGTTGTTTCATCAACGGAAAAACGAATTCAAATTCTGCAGAACACTTATTGACAGAAAGAGAATATGATTACGGAATTTTGCATATTGAAAGGAAAGTTATGAAACTCAATCTTTTAGAAAGCATGGAATTAAAAAAAAAGTTCACCTAATTTGCTCAATGGCCAGATAGAGTTGAATAATTCTCTTTTATTGAATTTGTTTATATGCCATGACATTTTAACGAGACATTTCTAATGCAGGAAATAGGGATATAGGGTCGAAGGTAACGTACCTTATCTCTTTCTCCCTCCCTATGTTCAACAATAAATTTAGTATATCTTATCATCTGAAGAAGTCATGGTATGGCGAAACACGTGTCGTGGTTCAGTAAAACCCTCTATTTGTCGATATCACCGTCTAAGTGAATTAGAGATTTTCATCACGTATCAGCATTCCATGAAAGTTGTTATGATTTTGAGATTTTCAGGTACTTGTCGCCGAGACGAGCTCTTTAAAAGGACAATACATAATATTCTTATCTTAAGGATTCTTATGAAATTTCTGAAATCCCTGATTTAAAAACGAAAATACATAAAACAATGAACACAAATTAATCCAGGTGTAATATTCCTTAAGAACATGTAACTGCGTCCTAAGATAGCAGAAAACCATAGATTTTTCTGCATTCTTCTGCTTAATTTCTGTAAACTTTGAATGGAACCGTATTGTGTTTCCACTAAAAAGTTTTAACTGCAAATAATACATCACATCCATAATACTTATTTCTATTATGATTCTTGGTACGGAATACCGAATGTCAAAAGACCAATTTTTCATAATATGAAACGGATTTTCTTATATTCCTCCCTTTTTGGGAAAATTCGACATAACTGGGCCTGTATAATAGAATTCAAGGCAAATATTTCCCTTTTTTCGGATAAATTCTGAAGCATGTACTCCAGAGGATCCTCTTTCGTGTAGTCATCTTCCATTTTCACGGAACAATTTCCGCTGAACAAATAAAACTTTATGGAATTGTATGGCACCGTGGGTTTCAATATCCAGAGATACCAGCAGAACGTAATTCATTTGGAAAATATGCGATTTTATTATCGTAACTGCAATGTTGTTTTATTACACCAACACGGGTAAACAGTAGGTGGTTATTGGGCAGTAATATTTTTATGCTCCCCGTCCATAGCGCCTTTATGTGCTTCACATTCATCAATGTTTTATATTTCAATTTCACCACTTGATTACGGTTGGGAGTAATTTCGAACACTTCAATATTCATCTGCCCGGTTAGGAATTATAACAAATCATTAGAAATCATTCAGTATTCAACAATTGGAATTGGAAAAAACGTGTATGGGGCAACAAGATTTCGCCACTTTGAGCTTGAATGAATGTTATCACTCAAGCGAAAAGTAACGTACGTCCTGAATTATATTTCTTCAGAAATGGTCTCATAAATCGTAAAACCTTCTAGGAGTCTCTCTGGACAGTAAACTCAACTGGAAGAAACACGTAGTCAACGCCACTGCACCCATGAGGGCATGTGAAAGGCTCTATGGAAAAACGTCGGGGCTGAAGCCGGAAAAGGCGATGTGGCTAGACACAGCCGTAATACGTTTCATTGAAACCTACGCGGCATTAGCATAGTGGATGAAAAGGTTCAGGCATTGGGGTTCACGTACCAGAACTAGGAATCTGGAAGTAGGAGTACATTGATATGTGGGTAAACCTTGTTTGTTGAACTTACATCAATACCCTTCAGAACAAACGTCCGAAATTTGAACGTAATGTAGGTACTCTTCCTCTCAGACGATCAGAGATCTAATACAGCATTTTTTTTTATCATAGTATACCATTCGGTTACTATCAGCACTCTCTGAAGAACATGGTTTTCGGGAGTCCCTTTTCGGTCTTACGGTCCTTAATGAACTTCCAGAAAAACTTAGGGTTGCTAGCATGAGTCCCCACCCTGCACCTATCTCTGAGCTTTTTGAACAACAAATAGTCTTCCGTATCATCCACCTGTTTATACCTTTTATGAACCTGTTTGTTCTCGGATATCATTCTTGAGCGCTCGTCCGACTTACACGAGAGCTACCTATATCATTTCGTCACGATGTCTGTATTTTTCGAATTTTGAACCGAAAATGGTCTAAATCGACAAGGTTCGTCTCACTGATGATGAATCCGTCGGAAAATTCGAGTCTGTCCGTCCGTCCGTACACACGACAAATTCTTGATAATTTCAAAAGTACGGATTCGATCGTGACGAAATGTTGTATACTAATGGAGAATGATATATTCAAGCTACATTACATTTTTTCCAGATTGCCTGACCAGAACCATAAAAATCATAGAAAATCATAGCTTTCGAACGGAAAGGTCTTGAGACTTGAAATTTTCAGGATAGCTGCGGATCTCGGATGTCGTGTTCACGTTTATGAATAAGCAAAATTAGACTAGGGGTTCCGTAAATATGGTGATTTGATATTTAGTTTTCTTGATAGTTTCCAAACTACGGATTTGATCGTGATGAAATTTTGTATTTCAATGGAGAATAATATATTCAAGTTACATTTTTTCCAGATCGTATGACCAGAACCATAGAAACAATAGAAAATCATAACTTTCGAACGGAGAGGCCTAAAGCTTGAAATTTTCAGGATAGGTGTGGATCTCTAATGTCGCGGTGACGTTCATCAATGAGCTGAATTGGACTGAGGTTTCCGTAAATTTTTCTTGATAATTTCGAAACTACGGATTCGATCGTGAGGAAATTTTGTATTGAGCGCTCGTACTACTTACACGAGGGCTATATCATTTCGCCAGGCTGTCTGTATTTTCGAATTATGAGCCGAAAACGGTCTCAATCGACAGAGTTCAACTCACTGATGACGAATCCGTCGAAAAATTCGAGTTTGTCTGGCCATCCGATATCTTTCGAACGGAAATTTCCAGGGTAGGTGTGGATCTCGAATGTCGCGGTCACATTGATCAATGAGCAAAATTTGACTAGGGGTTCCGTAAATATGGCCGTTTGAAATTCAGTATTCTTTTTTGTATTTTTGTTTTGTATTAAAAGGGAATGATATATCCAAGCTGCATTTCTTCCAGATCGCATCACCAGAACCATAGAAATCATAGAAAATTTTAACTTTCGAACGGAAAAGTCTAGGAACTTGAAATTTTCAGGGTAGGTTTGGTTCGCAAATTTCGATATCAATCTCATCAATGAGCCAAATTAGACTAGGGGTTCCGTATATATGGCCTTTCGAAATAATTTTTTCCTGATAATTTCGAAACCTCGGATTTGATCGTGACGAAATTTGGTATTTTAATGGAGAAAGATATATCCGAGCCACATTTTTCCAGATCGCATGACCAGAACCATACAAACCATAGAAAATTATTACTTCCGAACTGAAAGGCCTAGGGACTTTAATTTCGAAACTATTCATTGGATTGGAATGAAATTTTGCACATTGGTGAAGAATAATGTATTTAAACTACGTGGGGAATTTTGTCCAGATAGCATTACCAAGACCATAGATACCGTAGAAAACTCTGGCGAATAATCGAAAAAAAAAGCACTGACGTGAAGTCTGGAGTTTCGCCTTAGTTTGTGTCAAACATTTTTTCATTTAGTTTCTTGAACTTGGAAATGCGAGCGTTCAAAGCTCCTTCACGGCAGTGCTTTTAATAATTTTTTCAATTGGTTTCTAAAACTGGAAAATGCGACTCTACCTACAAGGTGGATGAGCGAGCGCTCAAAAGCTCCTTATTTCACGGCGGTGCTTTTTATAATTTTTTCAATTGGTTTCTAAAACTGGAAAATGCGACTCTACCTACAAGGTAGATGAACGCGCGCTCAAAAGGTCCTGACTTCACGGCAGTGCTTTTTATAATTTTTTCAATTTGTTTCTTAAACTTGACAATACGACTCTACCTTCAAGGTGGATGAACGAGCGCTCAAAATCTCCTGACTTCACGGCAGTGCTTTTTATAATTTTCATAATTTTTCAAATAACGTACAAAGAAAACTAAAAGTCAACGAAGGCTTTCAGTCGTATAGCTCAGCTTTTGTGACGAGTTGCAGCGCATATTTTTTTGATATGAGGTAATTTTTGAACTCAGATTCATGAGGGTTCCAATTGCCGAACATCAGCTGAATTATATTTTCCTCCGTTAGGTTTCCATAATCTCTACTCGCAGTTGTTTCGGGGGAGCGAAAATATAACGCAAATCATCCAGGAACTAGTCTATGCAGCAGTTTGGTGAACTTCCAGTTCCTGGGTCTTGTTACATTGACGGCTGCTGGCAAGCCTAAAATTAATTATAATTGCTAGTCTTTCCACTGTAGTCATAACGTCAACATGTAACTATGTAGTTTGAAGTTTGACGACTTATTATCTATCACTTCTACTCTATCAATAAATTTATAGAGAAAAAACCACCAATTCATTAAAATTAGTTGCTATTTGTGTGGAGTAGTAGAACGAATAGGTGATTATTTTTCTTCCAAAACCTCTAGATGAAAAACCTCGAATATTTTATAACATATGAATGGTTCTCATGGTAATTCCTATTTTCCGTGAGAGGAAGTGATATAATTAAGCTTTGAGGGTATATTTTACTGACCGTCTTCTATTCATTCATAATATACAGGAACACGCCAAGTGTTACGTTCTAACACTGTGTAGAGTAATATTCTTCCATGTTGGTAATAGTTGAATGTCCATCATGAAAAAAAATATATATGATCGTGCAGTGGTAATATTCAACTTTACTCAGTGACATTAATATCGCAATCATAATATATGACTGAATATAAATCCTATGTCCTAAGATGTTTAAATGAAATCTGTCCCATAAACCTTCGATCCTCCTCTATGCAATTTGATTGAATATTCAAAAACAAACTCAGTAAAGAGGGATGCTTGAACTATATGCAAGGGAATATCGCTTTTCTCTAGACCAAGTTCGTCTCAATAAATAGCTTGTTTTGCTCCGGACGAAATGAATATTTGAATATTTCCGTTCTGGAAATGATTGCGTGTGTCGTAGGAATAAATAAAACCTTCATTAGGAAAATGGAACGAGATGTGGAGTGAAGGGTAGAAGAAATGATATAACGATTAGGGAGTACCTTCAAGAAATTACAGAAGGGCTCTGAACAAATATTTACTTTGAGTTACGAACATAATATTTTCGTTACTTCCTCTTTCCCCCAGCTGAAAGTTATGTCAGTTAGTCTCTTTCGATGGCAATTTTGTTCCAATAACCAATATGCAACTTTGGACCTAATATAATAATAATAAATGAGTATTCGGAAAATACATATTTATCACAAAGATACAGAATAACTGATATAATTGATTCGTGAAAAAATTCAGAGCGTTCACTTATAACTTATCTATGATCATTCGTCATGCGATTAAAATGTACCGAGATTATTGACACAAGAACGTCTGGAAAACAGCTACTTCTCTGTCAGAATAAAACGCTTTTGCTCAAAATTTCGAAAACCACCAAGAACATTATTTCCACTGTCATTTCGCGAGATATGTGCCAAGTCATCTGTTTCAACTCTTCAGTTGTATATAGACTTTTCACATATTTTATGACTCAACTTAAATTCACAAAGTAATAATCCATCAACATCGTAAGATCGGACAATTTTGATGGCCATTTGACGTCTTATCTATGTGCGAAATACTGTTTACGAGGTTATGTGAACCATAGCCCCTTGAAATTTGGTTCATAAATGACTTGATTAAAAAATATGAATTTGTGTTGGCATTTTGGGAACCCATGAAGGTATATTGAGTTCCTATGTCATCGGAGTGAATCTTTCGAATAGAGAAAAAACTTTTTTGGGGTACATTCGAAGACTAAATGCGCTGTTTAAGTTTGTTAAAAGGCGATAGTCGCCGAAGTGTTCTGTAGATGTAGCCACATTAATTTTTTTCTCTATGATTTGGAAAATATCAAACTGATTGAAGTGAAACTCTTCAGTTGATTCTAAGATAATGACACAAAATTTCATGTGAAATTTCGTAAGGATCCGCATGACTAGAAGATTTTAAAAAATGTTCAAATCAAAACTGCGGCATCTCAAATCGCATTCGTCATATTCTACGCAAATTTTGTATGCACATATTATATGAGTCACGGATAAGATAAGTTATTCAAATATTCAGCTCTTCAGCTATATTCTACGTGTAAGAAAATTGAGTTTTTTTGATATATGCAATATTATTCGATGATTCCATCTTTTGAAGAAAATAAAATGACAATGATAATAACAAATAAGTGTTTGTCATAGTAACACTGAAGGTCGGTTTTACACACAGAAAAAAGCGCTCAAAAGATTCTCACTTTGCGTCAGTGCTGTTCTTTTTAATTCGTTAACAGTTCCAACATCCGAAATCGAAGTACTATACCATAGGAAAGAATCACGGAGTGGTCGAAATAAACTTTTAATCGTTTGAAATACCCGAGAAGTCAGATGTGAACAACAAACTAACGTGTGTGTGTTTATGTGGAAGAAATGTGAATTATTTTAACGAAAACGTTTTTAGGAAATGGAGAAGAAATGTGGCAAATAATTTTATCATACATTAATTGTGGAGTTGAAGAATTGACTATTCTTTTCTTCATATGCCTACTCTCAAATCATACGAATCCTTTTTCAACATCTATTATAGCATATTTTCGCTTTTTTCATATTTATAATATCCTTCTATGATGAAAATAATCCAAAATTATAATCCAACATCCTCAACGTAGAAAGAATTGACGAAAAAAGGAGTAAGGTGAGTGATTTTTCAAAAAACACAAAAACTCAAATAACTCGTAAACTGTTGATTTTTGGATATCAATAAATATGGCTCAAATGACAGCAAATGAGTCATAATAATACGTCCTTCAAGGTTCACGTCGAATGTGGAATCACCCTGTATTTGGATGATATTTCATGGACAATTGTTCCAAATAACTGTATACGATCTGAAAATGCAGCGGATTGTGAGAGGTAATGTGGGAAAAATAACACGAAAAATGTGCTCTGTTCCACGATGCTCATCAGATTTATCTTCTGAATTTTTTTTGCACAAATTCCCGTTGAATCCCAATGCAGTTGAAAAATGGCAGACAATCTTGAAGATTGGGAAACGCATCTCAAAGAATATGTCACTTTGCAGCAAGCACTTCCTGAAAGATGATTTTTTTTATGGTGAGTTCAATAATTTTCTATAATATGGTATTCATTTGCTATCACATTTACGTTAACCGACATAATCAAAATTGTCCGAAGTGGTTATCTCGACTTTCACAGGCATTCTTATTGATTCCGCAATCTTATAAAGAAAATTTGATTTACTTGTTATGAAAGACAGAAGTGACAGAATAATGTTGACCCCTTTTCGGGCCGACACCCTGTGATTTTCAGCGCCATCTAGCGGTTCGTGGTTTTTCTCTTTTTTTTTCTTTGTTTAGTCAGTGAAAATCCTCATGGACGAACTATTTCCGATAGATAGAACAGTGTGAGACTTCGTGCGAAGCACGACCTGCTCACTAAACCTAACCTGCTGTTTTAGATTCCGGGCATTCATTACCTATTAACCTTTTGACCCTTCTTGTTCGTATCTCTATCACGATCTTTGCCGTGTGATGATTTCGTTACCTATGAATTCGAATTTCATAGGAGCCTCTTCCTCTGGATAATTCAAATTGAGACTACTCAATTTCTGTTTCTACGTTGTTGATCTCTGGGTCTTTTGTGATAGGTGGGTATCCTAACCACATCTTCTGCGGGGTTGTAGTCAACTAGTCTTCTTAGCTCATCATTCGGGTGTTGACTTGATTTTTCAAATATCTTCTCGGCCTTCTATTTCAGGAAATCTGTGACAGTTTCTCATTCTAAGTCTCTCTGGATTTGTTGTTTTCTTATGAACCACGGCATATTCATTGCTGCTCTGAGCAGTTTATTCTCTGTTGCTTGAATCTTCTTTATATGGCTATTGGCTGCATTGCCCCATGCCGCCGAGCCATATGTTAGTTGGGGTCTTTCAATTGACTTGATCATTCGTAGCTTCGTGCTTTGGTTCATTTGGCTTCTTCTTCCTAGCAGTGGGTGGAGTCTACTCATTGCTGAGTTGGTTTTATCCACTGCATATTTTATATGGTTTTTCCATGTAAGCCCTTTATCTAGTTTTACTCCTAGATATTTGACTTCATTCTCCCATTTTATCTCTTCTCCATCTATCTGTTGGTTGGAATTGATTTCAAGTCCATGCTTCTGCAGTAGAATAGCTTGGCTCTTTTTGCTATTTATTTGAATTTCACATTTAATGAACCATTCTTCTAAATCTTTTAGTGCTTCTTGCAGTCTTCTGTGTATGACATCTAGCAGATTCCTTGGGTTCTTAGGAATCCCGTAGATATATGTTGTAGAGCAAAGGTCCTAGAACTGATCCTTGGGGCACTACTGCTTCTACTTGTCTGGTGACTAATCCTGTGGCTTGTTTATTCTGAAATCCTTCAGTGACATATTCAGTGATCCTTAACAGTTGAAGTTCTGTGGAATAATTTCTTCTTAATCCATATTGTTCCGGTGGTATCAGATTCAGCGTTTCTGTTTGCTATATCGGTTAGCGCTGCTATTCCTTGTCTCTGCAATTTCCGTAACATAAAGTTTGTTACTTTGTCTTTTCCTGGAGCTTTTCTATTTTTCAATTTCTTGGTGATTTCTTTAATTTCCATATTGTTGGGTTTGGGATGGTATCGCCTTCCGGCGGTTCCAACATCAATTCTTCATTTCCTTCGACTTCTTCTAAGTCTTCATTGTCATCGTCTTCTCTGTAGTTGATTCTGGTTTCTCGTTCTATTGCGTCGACCAGTGCTTCGGCCTTTTCAAGCTTTGAGTAGGCCATCCCATTAGCTCCATGTAGAGGAGAAATTCCGGTTTTCCCGCGTCGAAAGCACTTTTGCATCTTCCATGCTGAGTGGTCTATGGTGTTTAGCTCTCTAACTCTTTGGTTCCATCTGTCTGTTTTCAGTTCTATCAGTGCATTTTTCAGCACTTGACTGTGTTTATGGAGTTCTTTCTTGTCTTCTTCGCGATTTGAAGTTCTGTAGTTCTTCCTAAGTTCTTTATTCCTCTTCATAAGCTATTTTATTGCCTTTGGGGTTTCACTATGTGAATGTTTCGTGGCTCGCCTTTCGATTCTTCTTGTAATTCCTCGTAGGCTTCTTTTATTCGGGTTTTTAATTTTTCAACTTCATCTTCTATATCTTCAGGGGTTCTTATCTGTGGAATTTCACTAATTTTTTTCTGGAGTATTTCACTGTACTTTTTCCAGTCTGTGAAGTCTTTCGTTTGAAGTTCTTCTGTTATCGGTCTGCGTCCCAATGTGAGTTCTATTGGGTTGTGGTGTGATGTGTCCTGTTCTATAGTATCAAGTGTAAGATCTTGGGTAATATCTTGCATTATCACGATATCTAATCCGTCCGGTAGGCCATTACTTCTGGGCAGGTAGGTCGGAATTTCAGGTTCTAATACTATGACATTAAATTTTTCGGCGTACTTCTTAAGCTTCTTCCCATTTTGGTTTTCAGTTCTGCTATTCCATTCTCTTGATTTGCAGGTCATATCGCCAATGACGCCAATAATGATGTTCGGGTAGTTTCCTTCAAGCATCTTCTTCAGATCTTCCTCTATTAAGTCATTTTGGGGTGGTTTGTAGGCTGACGTAATTTTCATTTGTCCTCGATTCGTATCGTATCGTCAAAATAGTGGTAGATGTTCCTCTTGACTATTAGGGCTACGCCCCCTCCTGTACAATTTCTGTCATTTCTGTATATTTCATGGTCGGGAAATGAAATTTTTTTTCTTGTAGATAGTTTCGTCGCTTGAATGGCTATTATATCCGTTTTTTTCTCGGATATTATTTCTTCTATTTCAGATCTACGGGCTCGTAGACCGTTTTGTTCCATGAGACTATATTAAGGTTGTTTTTATTTCCGTTAGTCACTAGCTCCATTAATTGGGTTTAGTGAGTTTACGGAACTTTTTGTCCATCTCTATTTCCAGGAATTTCATGAGCTTGCTCATTATATTAGTGTGTCCTATAAGAAAACAGGTATGTATCATAAGTCCGACATAACATAAGATACAGTGAAAAAAATCTACATGAAATACATAATAATGAAGCCTAAGATACCGCAAGGCGCATAGAATCTACTCGTCTATTCGTCGGCATCGCTCGTTGCGAGAAAATCCGTGTTGGGGTCTTTCCAATTATTTCGCTTAGCGCTTATAAATTTTATATTTTTAAATATTTTTTGGCGCCCCTGTGGACCTTGCGCCCGTGGAAAGTGCCACCTTTGCCACGTCCTAGATACAGCCATGGACTCAGCTGTAGTAGCAAAATACAAAAACCCAAGCGGCGCCAATTTTTTTTTTTTTTGTTTCGTTGAATTTAAACTGACGATTATTAATTTTTTAACTTAAAATCTACCAAAAAGTCAACACTTTTTTTGTGACGATTGAGAAATAAAAAATAAAAAAATCAGCTGGTTAGTAATTTATGATGACCTCGTTATCGATACATGTTGGTAAGAGGGGACTCTTTGATCAAACCATAGATTTTGTAGGACAAATATTTTTTCAAATAATTCAGATAATTATCTTGAGATTTAACAAGAAAAAACTCAGTTATTAAAAAAGTTTTGAAAATCATCAAATCGACATATTTTATCATTGTTACCTCTGTTAGCTACCACAATTGAGAGTTTTCGCACAGGAAATTGTTGGGCGTCTCATCGAAACGAAGCTATTCACGAAGATTCAGTTTGATAGTAATTATTTTTACATCAAGGATCTGTACTACTACTTTTGAGCGTAGGACCGGGATAACGTACCACACAATTTGTAGGACAATATGACTGTTAAATTATATAAAAAAAAAATCAGCTGGTTAGTAATCATTTATGATAACCTCGTTATCAATACATGTTGAAAGGAGGGGACTCTTTGATCAAACCATAGATTTTGTAGGACAAATATTTTTTCGAATAATTTAGATAATTATCTTGAGATTCAACAAAAAAAAATTCAGTCAGTAATAAATATTTGAGAATCATCAAATCGACATATTTTATTCTTGCTACCTCTTTTAGCTACCACAATCGAGAGTTTCGTACAGGAAATTGTTTGGCGTCTCATCAAAATGAAGCTACTCACGGAAAATTAGCTTGATATTAATCATGCAAAAAGGCACCATGGATCCTGGACTATGGCATGTTGTATCGATCAAGATATAGCGCTTTCGAATCTCATTCTTTTAGTATTTTTTCCTTCTTTTCTCAAGTACCTAGTGTTTTATTCCAGTTTTCTCTGAATTTCTTCTCCTTCTGCATCATCAGCTCAGCTTTCAGAAATTATTTTTCTTTTCATATCTTTATCGCCATTTGCCCGTTATATTTTTATAACAAGAGGTTTGAAACACTTCGAAATTATCGGCACAGCTTGCTTCTGATCGGTCTGGAACGTAATTCGGATCAGATATAATGGAAATATTCAGCTTTATCTTCAACATTTTGAAAGAATTTAAAAATATTTATTACAAATTTTCAGAGAAAAACCTCATTCAAAATCCTTGTCATTTACAGGGCACAGCTGATGGCGATGTGGATATCTCACGATTCACATCACCTGTTGCTTGAAGATAAGCTTTTTTCATGAAACATTTCTACATTCTATCAGATTTCTTTATCAAACTACTGAAACTAAAGTCTAGTTCGCATTAGGAGAGTATTTTAGTCGAGTGTCGAGTAGCGAGTAGCAAGCCGGCAAGCCAGTGATCTCGGACGCGTGGTGGGGGTGCTACTCGCGCGTTGAAAATACAGTAGAATGGATCGACTTGACTAAATTACTTGCCTAACTACTCGACTAAATTTTCATCGTTCAGACACGTTTAGTTACTAAATTACTCGCTACTCGACTAAAATACTCTCCTAATGCGAACTAGACTTAAGAGAGTAGGTGGATACTTTGAGGACTAGTCCTGACAAGGCAAAATAAAAATGATCAAAAGTGTACGATTAGAATTATATTATCTGTACGATGGCCAATTGCATAGGCAATAAAGCAGAGTAATTATGATTATTATTATTGTATTGAAGGTTACTGAAATTACATTTATTCATTTATAATCGAAATACTATTTTGTACTTGGTTATATTCTTTCTCGTTTTATTGAAGATGACTCATTCCTTTTTCACCAGAAGATGGAGATTGTTTTTATTGTTTCTGAACATATCTCATTTCGAACAGTCATTTGAATAGGATTCTTATTTCACCCAGCCATTAATCATTTGGGAATTGTGTTGAGGAATTATAACACGCATATCAGGACTGAACTGAAGAAAAAATAATTCAACTTTTTGTCAGCAACAAATCGATTTTTCCCCTTTCGAAAAATCAAGGAGTGAGCTTATCACTACTCAGGAATCAAGTAATTTCTACGTAATTGAGAATTAAGTCCAGGTGCCACGCTATCAGGATTCAGGCAATGTATGCCAGCCCTAGACTGAACGGCTACCAGCAAGAAACTCATGCTATGTTTTACCACTAATTGTTGGCACAGGCATGACACAACACACGCTTTATTGTTGTCGATGTTATATTCTGTATCGATTAAAAGTGAGGTTCAATCACATCACCGATAATTACTTCCACTGAGAAATTCAAAAAGGTGAATATTTTCATTTTGATTTTATGTAGAACCTAACATGGTATATGGAATTTTACATCATTTGTCGGAATATGAGTTTAAGAGGGGTTGTTTTGTAATATGAGAATCGATAGGTAGAGAACGTTAGTTGAAATCATGAAGAAGAGCTTCATTGAGTGGCAATATGTTACCACAGGAAAATGAAATACCTTCGAGAAATATTTTGTGAAGGAGGGGAGTTAATGGAGAATTTCTAGGGAGAATAGATGGTATCTATAAACAAATGTTCAATCTGAATATAAGGGCTGCTAAAAGGTGATGGTCAATGGCGCATTCTTCGTATTTTGATTTATTCGAGGAACATTGCCGAATTTCGCATATTAATTGTGCCTGGAAAATGAAATGCTCGGACAGTGCATGGAGGCTGAAATTATGCAAACCTTCATTTTTTAGCTCTGTCAGTCATTCCATAAGTATGGAAGATGGGGGATGTTTTCAACAGTAGATCAGTTTTTATACTCTCATACAGGATTTTAGTAGAATACGAGTAGGTACTGTGAATATGCAGACCCCGTGGAAGGATATTCTCAATTCTAGAATATAATTAGATTCTGCGTTAAGAATGTGAAAAAAAGTATCTCAGAAAAATTGAAACTATTCAAGGGAATCGGTGACGTACAAAATTTCCACTCCCGGGATCTACTTATTTATTCGACAAAAGTTTGAAATTTTGAGATATTTCAAAAATATTTGTAAAATGAAATGGAGTAGTCAATAACTACCCTGCCAATAGAAGTAAAGGAGAAAGAACCAGCCACACATGTAAACCGGGAGTTCGAAAGAATAGGAACTTAGAGACCTTGCAAATAATGATTAGGAACATGGGAACTCCTGGAGATTGAGATCCAGGATGTTCGACATATTATGTGAAACTACTGCGATATGAAAAAAAATCGAAAAGCACTGCCGTGAAGACAGGAGCTTTTGTGCGCTCGTTCATGCACCTTGAATTCTCCAGTTTCAGAAACCAATTGAAGAAATTTTTGACAGCTCTCAAAAAAAATTTCAAACCAAGGTGAAACTCCAGACTTCACGTCAGTGCTAAGTGACCAATTTCGTTTTCGATAATTCGCTCGAATTTTCTACGGTATCTATGGTCTAAGTGATGCGATCTGAACAAAATTTCGCACGTAGTTTAAATACATTATTTTTTATCTATGTGCATTTCATTCCAATCCAATCAGTAGTTTCGAAATTATAAGGAAAAAGGGGACGTGAAATTCGAGATTCATAACTATCCTGAAAATTTCAAGTCCCTAGGCCTTTCCGTTCGAAAGTTATAGTTTTCTTTGGTTCCTATGGTTCTAGTCATGCGATCTGGACAAAATGTAGCTTGAATTTATCATTTTCCATTGAAACACAAAATTTTGTCACGATCGAATCCGTTGTTTTGAACTCATCAAGAAAACTAAATCTCACACTACCATATTTACGGAACCCCTCATCTAATTTTGCTCATTGATGAACGTGACCGCGACATTCGAGATCTAAACCTACCCTGAAAATGTCAATCCCTGGGCCTTTACCATGGTGTCTTTTATTCTGGTTATGCGATCTAGACAAAATTTAGCTCGAATATATCACTCTCCATCTGAGTGCAAAATTTCACCTCGATCGAATCAGTAGTTTCGAAGTAATGAGAAGAACGAATATTCGGACGGCCATGGTCGAATTTTGCCGTATAACGAAACTAACCTCGGCATTCGAGATTAAAATCTTCCCTGACAATTTCAAGTTTTTAGATTGTTACGTACGAGAGTTATCGTGGACACGGACGGCAGGACGGACGGATTCGAATTTTTCGATAGATTCGTAATCAGTGAGTCGAAGCTGGTCCATTGAAACCATTTTCCGCTTAAAATTCGAAAAATACAGACATCATGACGAAATTATATAGTCCTCGTATAACTAGAACGAGCGCTCAAAAAATGTTTATATATAAGCCGAGAAATTATGGTTAACTTATTTGAGTGAATTTCTACTCAAGCGCTTGCATGTTTTCAAAAGACGACAAAATCCAGGTCAACTTCGAACTTACTCAATAGTATAACATCGGAAGGCTACAGGATAGAAACGTAACACACCGTCATCATAATCCAGACCCACCCGATACTCAATCGATTCATGATATCTTAAATTCAGCAAATAGCCTCCTCGTTTCGAAAACTCAAATAGGAACTAAGAAATAGGGCAATGGTTAAATGAGGTTCGATTACGATCAAAGTTCACTGGAATCCATCTGTGACGTGGATGATGCATAACATTCCATCCCGAGGGTTATCAGCAGGTTCATTTATCCCAAATCTATAGGTGTCTAGAGACCAGGATATATGAAAATATTTATCCGAAGAGATTCCCCTGATTCATGGCGGCCCGGAACGATTTGACAAACGACTCTTCGAGAACTTTCGGGACTAGCCCTTGGAGTCACACTTCACAAATTAGTATTATGAATATTAATTATTCTGAGGGATTTGCGGTCACAAGAGTAATTCTTTTCGATAACACGTTCTGAATTCTGGGGTTATTTGGACCGGTTATTGATGACAATGGTTTTCGCTATAATTAAGCGTTTTGTCATTTTTATAGAGGGGGTTTCGTAGGGGGGTTTCGAATGTTAAATTGTTTTCGGTACCTTTATTATGACCTATGCTTAAATGAACCTCTGGAATACCTTCTGTAGAACAAACAATATTTTAGGCGAACTCGTTATGTTCTGACCGAAGGGTTCAGTCATTTGTCACATTAAATCTTTCAATAACACATTATTATATAACATAAGAAAACGAAGACCGACTTCTACGAAAGCTGCCTCCTTATGAAGGGTGTATCAATGAGAGCACAAGATTCAAATATTCAATAAAACATGTAGCAAAGCAGTATGATATCATTAGTTTTAAGAAAAGGAATTAGGCAGTTATAGAACACTAAATCTGATAAATTTCCTTCACGGCTTTGCTGACACAATTGCTCAAATTTGACGATATTTCGTTTATGCAACATCTAATTTCGGTCCTTCAATTCTTGAGTGATCTCAAGCTTGTTAGAATAAACCTGTTACTTCAAATAACAATACAACCAGCAGCCTAACCACGAGCAACCGACACGACAGTACCCCCTTCTCTTTTCTACCCCCTCGCCAATCATCTAGTCGTATCGTTTGAAATTGGCACTACGCACAATCGACTTCTGTTATATTGTCGATTTCATCGACACAATAATTTTCGAGGATTATTTCGTAGCCGCTAAGGTCGAAGCGTGTTTATTTTTACCTCAAATTTTCAAAGTGACACTTCTGTTCGAGTTTGTAGTGTTTGTGTTTGTATTATACGAGTGTATAATGACTCAAATAAGTGAAAAACGAAAGAGAATGCGAGTACATCCTAATCATTGGGAAGTATTGCTGAGCTTCATGGAAGTTCACCCGGAAATTTTGACCAGCAAATTCCTGTGTGCGAATGCAAAGCAGAGATCTCAAGAATTATGGGAAGAAATTAGTAGACAGTTGAATTCCTTAGGACTTGGTGAAAAAACACCAGAGAAGTGGAAGGTTGCTCTACAAGATTGGAAATATAAGGTGAAAACCAAAATTGCCAATATAAGGGCATCACAAACAGCCACTGGTGGGGGTCCACCCTCTAATATAACACTAAGTCCACAAGAGGAACGACTGATGTCAGTTATTGGATGGACTTCTATCTCCAACGATAGCATTCCAGAAATCGGTTTGGGGCAATCTTCAGTGGCTGCTGATCCTAAAGCTCGTGTTTCTGCTGAACTATGTGTTTTGCCAGAGATTTTCCATGATGAGGTAACTATTCAAATTGTCATTATTCTTTAATTATATCGATTCACACTTTCAAACAGATTTCGATTCGTGACGAATTTGATCTGCTTACATGGTCAAATATTCATCTAGTATGTATTTTACAATAGTGAGACCATACCGGATTTGCACCCTAGTATGAATATAGCCCAAACTATCTCAATAATGGTTGCTATTGATTGACCCCTTCTGCAATATCTTATTCTTTTACTATATTTGACATGCATATTTGCATGTGAACATATTTTACGTGGTAATTATGGGTTTTTAGGAACCTACTTTGGTAATTGAAAATGATGAGGCTGATAAAGAAACAGGCATTCCTGTTATTCAGACCTCAAGAGCAGACTCGAAGAATCGTAGGAAGAGAAGGAAAATGGATACAGATGAAATGGTGGAAGAATTCCAGAAGCAAACCATGGGGGCATTAGAAGGGATTGCTACTGGAATTAGAGAAATTTCGACAACAGTAAACATCCTAGCCTCGGAGTTCAAACAATTATCGAACGTTCTCAAAGTTTTAGTGGAAAAATTGATGTGAAATAAAAAGTTTATATGAATGTGTGTTCAAGTGTATATTTATTTTCCACAATATTTTACAACTCAATATTATCATTAAAATATTGAAATGAAATACATATCTAAACCTACCAATTTTCAAAAAATCCCTGCAAAGGAAGTAAATTTAATGATACAGTGCAACCTCGATTTAACGAAACTGAAGGGAATTTGTAAAATATTCGTTATATCAAGTATTTCGTTGGAATGAGGTTCGTTATATAGAGGTTAGATTGGTCTCATATTCGTTTTAACGAGGTGAGAAAAATTTTCAATAATCCCAATGGCGAACGATTTCTACAAAAAAATAAAAACACTGTATTTACTCGCATGATTTCAATCTTTAACAACTATAATCTTCTGCTGCCTACATTCTTCGGAAAATTTATCTTAAAATTTCGAAATTGTGTCTAATGTACTCGCTGGAATATTGAACTCTTTAGCGATTTCTCTTTTTTTTTGTTGGGGAGGATTCTCGTCCACACATTCAATAATTTTTCTGTTTTTCTGTGATGGTTGAAGACCACTTTCGTTTTTCAGCCATCGTAATTTCTAAATTGTTTAAAGCGACAAACACCAGTGTTTGCATCAAACAGTTTTGCGTGTCTTAACCTGCAGAAACATGCAATCTGGTTATTATTGTCCAATAATTGTGTGCTTTTGATTGGAAGAATTCGTTATGTAGAGGTTACGAGTTAAAAAATTCGTTGAATGGAGGTAAATTATACTTTCTATATAATATTCTGCAATGATTGGAAATTCGTTATAAAGAGGTCATTAACAGAAAGTATTCGTAATGTAGAGGTATATTTTACATTAACTCTTACGGGTAGTTCTAGGGGATTTCGAAATATTCGTTGAATCGAGGAATTCGTTTTATTGAGGGTCGTTATATCAAGGTTACACTGTATCACAATATGATTACAAAAAAATACTTCATTAGATAAAAGTAGTTGGTAACAAATCAAATATTCAATTGAAATTACAGGCAAAATTGTTTTTCACTCAAAAAACTCCTCACTTATTGTCATCAAGTGATTCATTTTGAATGGTTTTTATATTCATAAGATAAAAATTTTTATTGGAAATATCTGTTTATAACCTGTCCTCTAATTCTAAGCCGCTCACTGAGTAAATCATTGGGAAGTGACTGTGAAAGTACTTCAAATGTAGGTTCTTGCAATGGATGAATATACTCTTCATTGTTCAAGTTATTTATCGTGCATATATTATGAAGGACTGCACAGGAAATTACAATTTGTCCTACCACCTTAGGTTCATATTTCAGTGATCTATCACCAGCAAGACACCGAAACCTCTGCTTCAGAACTCCATTACAACGCTCAATTGTATTTCTGGCCAAACAATGAGCTCGATTATAATGACTATCCGGTGAATTTGGAAGTGCATTAGAAATCGGTGTCATCAACCAAGGTTGAAGGGGATAACCTGAGTCTCCTAAGAGCCAATGTTTATCTCCAAGTCTATGCTGTCTCTCAAGTTCTTGACGAATGACTGACATGCGCCAAATGAAAGCATCATGACTGGCACCACCATGCCGAGGATTCAGAGCCAGAATTTTCAAATCTGAGTCACATATCTGAATAATAATAAGTCAAATATTTTCAAACAGGAATATTTTTCGGTAACTTACTATTTGAGTATTCATTGAATGATATCCCTTTCTATTCAAGAAATTGTGTTCCTCCTCTACAGGATGTGAAATTTTAACGTGGGTACAATCCACCGCTCCTATAACTCCCGGAAAACCAAACTGTTCATGGAATCCGAGTTTGACAGCCATTTTCTCATGATTGGTTTTGGGAAACTTGATGTAAATATCACCTAAATGTCTGCTTATTAGATATGAAACCTCCCTTATGCTCTTTGAAACAGATTGCTGGCTAATTGAAGTATTATGGCTTTGACCAATGAGTCGTTGATAGCTAGCTGTTGCAAAGAAAGAGAGTGCCACTAAAACTCTCGTACTAGGATCAAGAACGTTGATTCTTGGGACATTATTCATGTGTGGTAACAGATCTTCAATCAATTGCTTCACCAAATATTTCGTCAAACGGTATCGCCTATTGAATTCCAACTCATCCAAGTCGAATGGATCATAGGTGTTCCGAAGAATCATCCTTTCATTAATAAACTGTCTCAACCTCTGCCTTCTACGTTGTCTACGTATTAAAATGTCCACAGGAAACATTACATAATAACTAACTCGGTATGTACTTGTCGTACTATTCACAATAATTCAGTATAATCTAATTCAATATGCTAACAAATATTCGGTTTTCTGTAAATATAACCTAAGATATTGTTGATTTTCACCATAGAGCTACTTTAAAATCTAAGTTTTTAACCGATTTTTTCAGGATGGTCTATATTTCCTTGTCGATGGAGCGAACTTACCCGAACGCTTTTCGAGAATTGCATGTCGAGTGTCGGTGGTGTCAGAAACCTTTCCAATCGACTTCGGCACCATCGACAACGGATCCGACTTCGATACGTTGTCGGTTGGTCGTGGTTTCCCTACAGAATTCCATAGCTTCCAAATGGCAAATATTTTCCAACCGAAGCACAAGAAACTGGTTTATCATAGCACGATTACGATGGTCATCCGCCTTTACTACATTGATGAAGAAAAATGGCCCTACGATTTATTATTTCAAACCACGATACACACCAAAAAGTGAAATGTTTTGGATGCATTGATTTTTCATTAATCACTTCACTCACGAATCGATGCAATCAAAATTTCACCATCCTTGATTTTCAACAACCAGGATGCTTCGTTCCTTTGTTTACTTCATGTTTACTCCTCATATGTCATCTATCGACCTTTTATGGCATAATCAATGTGTCATAATGACAGCAAAAATGGCACGAAATTCAAATCTCGCACTCCTACGTATATTGATACACCCTTTCTAATAGAACTGATCGAACACAAAATGAAAATGATTATGAAATACTGTGTGAATTGAGGATCAGAATTCAAAAAGGAACTAAACAAATAAGATAATAAATAATCCAATGAGTACAGAGAAAACATCTGGATAGTATCTTGCAACAATATAAATAGATCCAGGAGTTCACATATTTTTGAAATACGAAAAATTATAAAAAGCACTGCCGTGAAGTCAGAAGCTTTTGAACGCTCGCATTTTTTAAGCTAAAGAAACTAAATGAAAAAATTTTTGACAGCTGTCAAAAAAAATTCCAAACTGAGGCGAAACTCCTAACTTCACGTCAGTGCTCAGTGACCAATTTTGTTTTCGATAATTCGCTATAATTTTCTACGGTCTTGGTGATGCAATCTGAACAAAATTTCGCACGTGGCTTGAATACATCATTCTTCATCTATGTGCAGAATCAAATCCGAATTTATGAAATTATCAAGACACCTAAATTTCAAACGACCATATTTACGGAACCCCTAGTATGATTTCGCCCATTGATAAGCGTGACCGCTACATTCGAGATCCACACCTATCCTGAAAATTTCAAGTCCCTAGGCCTTTCCGTTCAAAAGTTATCATTTTCTATGGTTTCTATGGTCCTGGTCATGCGATCTGAGCAAAATTTTGGTGGAATTCTGCCCATTAACGAACTATGCCGCGGCATTTGGGAACTGAACCCACACTTGCTTATGGCCGGACGGACAGACTTGAATTTTCCGACGGATTCGTCATCAGTGATTCGAACTCTGTTGATTGAGACCATTTTTGGCTCAAAATTCGAATAATACAGACATCGAGACGAAATGATATAGCCCTCGTGTAAGTAAGACGAGCGCTCAAAAAGTCCCTCTCCTACCGACCTTGAACACCATGAGACGTACAAATTAGATACAAAAACACTCTTCGTCATCTATCACTTCAAAACAGCTTTGACGAAACTAAAATGGATAAATGAATGCTTGTTATGAGAAATATTTGAAAAATCATAATAAAACTTTATGAACATAATGCTCATCTTCGAATTCAGTACTGCAGGATTTTCACAAAGCTGTCCACTGTGTTTGTGTCATAAGGGATTTTCGTTTGTTTTTGTTCAGCCAGGAGGAATTCTCAAGGACGAACTATCTCCGATAGATAGAACAGTGTAAGACTTCGTGTGACGCACGACCTGCTCGAACTAAACCTAATCTGCTGTTTTAGATTCCGGGACTTTCATAGGAGAGACTCTTCTTTTTGATATTTGAAATTGATTTGATTTGAATTGATTTAACTCAATTTCTGTTTCTACGTAGTTGATCTCTGGCTCATTTGTAATAGGTGTGTATCCTAATCACATCTTCTGCAAGGTGTTATAAACCAATGAATGGACTAGTGTAAATCCAAATTAAGAAGTGAACTAATAGAACGTGTCATCATCGAACGGCAAGAGTAACAAGTAGACTAGTTTGTGGCTTTTGAGCCGTCATCGGTACTGCATAACTCAGTCGACGATGAAGACCATTTTTTTTTTTTTTTTTGTTTAGTCAGGGGGAATCCTCATGGACGAACTATCTCCGATAGATAGAACAGTGTGAGACTTCGTGTGAAGCACGACCTACTCTAACTAAACCTAACCTGCTGTTTCAGATTCCGGGCATTTATAACCTACTAACCTTTTGACTCTTGTTGTTCGTATCTCTATCACGATCTTTGTCGTGTGATAATTGTGTTATCTATGAATTTGAATTTCATAGGAGTCTCTTCTTCTGGATAATTTAAATTGAGATTACTCAATTTCTGTTTCTACGTAGTTGATCTCTGGGTCTTTTGTGATAGGTGGGTATCCTAACCACATCTTTTGCGGGGTTGTAGTCAACTAGTCTTCTCAGTTCATCATTTGGGTGTTGACTTGCTTTTTCGAATATCTTCTCGGCCTTCTTTTTTAGGAAATCTGTGACAGTTTCCCATTCTAAGTCTCTGTGGATTTGTTGGTTTCTTACGAACCACGGCATATTCATTGCTGCTCTGAGCAGTTTATTTTCTGTTGCTTGAATCTTCTTTATATGGCTATTGGCTGCATGGCCCCATGCCGCCGAGCCATATGTTAGTTGGGGTCTTGCAATTGACTTGATCATTCGTAGTTTCGTGCTTTGGTTCATTTGGCTTCTTCTTCCTAGTAGTGGGTAAAGTCTACTCATTGCTGAGTTTGTTTTATCCACTGCATATTTTATATGGTTTTTCCATGTAAGCCCTTTATCTAGTTTTACTCCTAGATATTTGACTTCATTTTCCCATTTTATCTCTTCTCCATCTATCTGTAGGTTGGAATTAATTTCAAGTCTCCGCTTCTGTAGTAGAATAGCTTGGCTCTTTTTGCTATTTATTTGAATTTTCCATTTAATGAACCATTCCTCTAAATCTTCTAGTGCTTCTTGCAGTCTTCTGTGTATGACATCTGGTCGGCGATGTCTGAAGGCTATTCCCGTGTCATCTGCATAAAGGGCTAGCAGATTCCTTGGGTTCTTAGGAATATCGTAGATATATATGTTGTAGAGCAGTGGTCCTAGAACTGATCCTTGGGGTACTCCTGCTTCTACTTGTCTGGTGGTAGATAATGTGTCGTCTATTTTGACATAAAAATTCCGGTTCCTCAGGTAGTTTCTTATTATCTTGCAGGTTTTGGTGGTGTAGCCTGCCATCATCATCTTGTAGGCAAGTCCTTCGTGCCAAACTCGGTCGAAGGCTCTCTCGACATCTAATAGCACTAATCCTGTGGCTTGTTTATTCTGAAATCCTTCAGTGACATATTCAGTGATCCTTAACAATTGAAGTTCTGTGGAATGATTTCTTCTGAATCCAAATTGTTCCGGTGGTATCAGATTCAGCGCTTCTGTTTCTTCATTGAGTCTTCTTGCAAGGACTCTTTCGACAATTTTTCCAAGGGCTGACAGTAGACTTATCGGCCTGTAGTTTTGTGGGAATTTTCTATCTTTTCCTGGCTTATTGAACACAATTACTTCTGCTGTTTTCCATCTTTCCGGATAATATTCTGTTCTCATCACGGCGTTTGCTATATTGGTAAGCGCTGCTATTCCTTTTCTGGGCAATTTCCGTAACATAAAGTTTGTTACTTTGTCTTTTCCTGGAGCTTTCCTGTTTTTCAATTTCTTGATGATTTCTTTAATTTCCGTTGGTGTTGTTGGGTTTGGGATGGTATCGCCTTCCGGCGGTTCCAACATCAATTCTTCATTTCCTTCGACTTCTTCTTCTAAGTCTTCATTGTCATCGTCTTCTCTGTAGTTGATTCTGGCTTCTCGTTCTATTGCGTCGACCAGTGCTTCGGCTTTTTCAAGCTTTGAGTAGGCCATCCCATTAGCTCCGTGTAGAGGGGGAATTTCGGTTTTCTCGCGTCGTAAGCACTTTTGCATCTTCCATGCTGAGTGGTCTATGGTGTTTAGCTCTCTAACTCTTTGGTTCCATCTGTCTGTTCTCAGTTCTCTCAGTGCATTTTTCAGCACTTGGCTGTGTTTATTCAGCTCTTTCTTGTCTTCTTCTCTATGTGAAGTTCTGTAGTTCTTCCTAAGTTTTCTATTCCTCTTTATAAGCTCCTTTATTGCTTTTGGGGTTTCACCATGTGGATGTTTCGGGGCTGGCCTTTCGATTCTTCTGGTACTTTCCTCGTAGGCTTCTTTTATTCGGGTTTCTAATTTTTCAACTTCATCTTCTAGATCTTCAGGGGTTCTTATCTGTGGAATTTCAGTAATTTTCTCCTGAAGTATTTCACTGTACTTTTGCCAGTCTGTGAAGTCTTTTGTTTGAAGTTCTTCTGTTATCGGTCTGCGTCCCAATCTGAGTTCTATTGGGTTGTGGTCTGATGTGCCCTCTTCTATAGTATCAAGTGTGAAATCTTGGGTAATATCTTTCATTATGACGATATCTAATACGTCCGGTAGGCCATTACTTCTGGGCAGGTAGGTCGGGATTTCAGGTCCTAATACTATGGCATTCACTTCTTCGGCGTACTTCTTAAGCTTCTTCCCATTTTGGTTTTCAGTTCTGCTATTCCATTCTCTTGATTTGCAGTTCATATCGCCAATAATGATGTTCGGGTAGTTTCCTTCAAGCATCTTCTTCAGATCTTCCTCTATTAAGTCGTTTTGGGGTGGTTTGTAGGCTGACGTAATTTTCATTTGTCCTCGATTCGTATTAACTATAATCGAGACGGCTTCTATTTGCCCATTATTCAGTACATCGTCAAAATAGTGGTCGATGTTCCTCTTGACTATTAGGGCTACGCCCCCTCCTGTACAATTTCTGTCATTTCTGTATATTTCATGGTCGGGAAATAAAATTCTATTTCTTGTAGATAGTCTCGTCTCCTGAATGGCTATAATATCCGGTTGTTTCTCGGATATTATTTCTTCTATTTCAGATCTACGGGCTCGTAGACCGTTTGCGTTCCATGAGACAATCTTCAGGTTGTTTTTATTCGCGTTAGTCACTAGCTCCATTAATTGGGTTTAGTGAGTTTACGGAACTTTTTGTCCATCTCTATTTCCAGGAATTTCATGAGCTTACTCATGATATTCTTGGTGAAGGTATCTAGATCCTCGGTGGTTTCGGGTCCTTTCTTGTTGGTCTCTTCTTTCTTCTTTTGGCTGCTCTTCTTGGATATTCCATTTTTTGGGGCTTCTTTCTTCTGCTCTTGTTTGAGTGGTGGCGTTTTCTTCTTCTTATCTTCTTCCTTTTGTTCTTGTTGGACAGTAGGCATCATTTTCTTTTCTTCTTCTTTTCTTGCTTTGGTCGCAGTCTTCTTTTTGGTCACCAGTTTCCACTCGCTACATCCTTTGTAGCTGGCTGGGTGACCTGCTTTTCCGCAGAGCGCACAGGTAGCATTTCTCTCCTCGTTTTCTCTTGTTAGCGTACAATCTTTACTATTGTGCGCTCCAGAGCATTTAACACATCTCCATGGGAATGTGCATTTACTTTGCGCATGTCCGTAACGTTGACATCTATGACATTGACCAGGTCCAATGCTCTTCTTCTTCGGCTCTACTACACAATTTATACCGTAGAGCTGTTTTACTTCGAATACCTTCTTATTTTGTGTTTTCACCAAAAATAAGGGTATTGCCTTTTTGGTCTTGTTGGATGTCATCCTTATGACATCCGCGTCGGCAATGCCTTGCTCGGCGAGGTCCTCTGTGATAATGTTAATATCTGCGTCCAGTGGCAGATATCGTACCACCGCGTAGATTCTCTTCTCTTCTTCCCTTTGGAGGGTGTAGAATTCCTTATTTCTCAACTCGAGGAATTTTGTCATCTTTCTGTGGTCGTCGGGGGATTGGGGAACAACGCGAATGCCGTCTCTTACTGTGGTCGCTCTCAGGTATTTAATACCCTTCATTTGCATCTCTCTCGAGATTTGTGTCCAGTCGGCCGTGCCTCTCAATGTCACTGGAGGGACTTTCTCTTTTTTCTGCTCGATTTGAGCAAGGACTTCAATTTCTTCTGCAGGTGCAGAAGTAGCTTCTTCTGGGCGTTTTCCTTTTAGCAATGCTGCTATATACGACTTCTTCGTAGGTGGCCCTCTTGCAGCTGCATCATTATTTTCGGTAGGTTTTTTCGGGTCTTCTTTTTGGATTGTGGGGGTTGACACGGTCTCCTCTGTCCCAGAGGAGAAGCCATTTTCTTTTTTCTTAGCCCGTTTCCGCGGCTTCGAGGACTGAGACATTTCTGCTCTCAAGGATTTCACTTCGTCGGATAAAGTTTTGAGACTCTCCGTCATAACTTTCAATTGACTCATGAGGCTGTTGATCTGGTCCTTCTGTTCTTTTATAATCCGATCTTTTTCGGATTCATCATTAACTTCTTCTTCTTCAATATCCATATCGGATATTTCTTCATCCGATAAGTTTTCGGCATCGGATTCTCTGTCCTCATTTGCAGAGTCGTATTCCGACATTCTGTCAGAGTGACTCAGCAAACAACACTTAAACACTTTTTTCACTTTCCACTAAATTCACTTTTGTCTCTTCAATGTAAAATAATCTGTGGAACCATCGATCTAAACCTGGACTCAACACAGTTATTTCTTCTTCTTCTTATCACTTCTATACGAGGTTCACTTGGCACACATGCGCATTTCTCAATACGTCTGCACTCCTCGAGGGTTCAATCGCTACTGATGAAGACCAACATGAAATGCAGAATGTTTATTCCGAGCGAGAAGACGCGGCTCAATACAATGTAAGGAGCCGCGACATCTCGCGGGGAATGTCTACAAATCTTTCCACCAGTTCCTTCAAAAATATAGATTTCCACGTACTTTCCTTTTGCCCTTCGCCTCGCAAGTACTCATTTTGAGTTTCAGTGCGGGGAAGCAGAAAACGCCCGATCATGCGATTATCGCTGTAGTACATAAATAAATAAATGAAGGTTTTATGTCATTAAGGTTAGGCCTACCAAATTGAATCCAATGAATGGACTGGTGGAAATCCAAATTAAGAAGTGAACTAATGGAACGTGTCATCAGTACTGCATAACTCAGTCGACGATAAAGAACAACATGAAATGCAGAACGTTTATTCCGAGCGAGAAGACGCGGCTCAATACAATGTGGACATTCCCTGCGGCTCCTTACATTGTATTGAGCCGCGTCTTCTCGCTCGGAATAAACGTTCTGCATTTCATGTTTGTATTTATCGTAAATGAAGTCAAATATCTAGGAGTAAAACCAGATAAAGGGCTTAAATGGAAAAACCATATAAAATATGCAGTGTATAAAACAAACTCAGCAATGAGTAGACTTTACCCACTGCTAGGAAGAAGAAGCCAAATGAACCAAAGCACGAAGCTACGAATGATCAAGTTAATTGCAAGACCCCAACTAACATATGTCTCGGCGGCATGGGGCCATGCAGCCAATAGTCATATAAAGAAGATTCAAGCAACAGAGAATAAACTGCTCAGAGCAGCAATGAATATGCCGTGGTTCGTAAGAAACCAACAAATCCACAGAGACTTAGAATGGGAAACTGCCACAGATTTCCTGAAAAAGAAGGCCGAGAAGATATTTGGAAAAGCAAGTCAACACCCAAATGATGAGCTAAGAAGACTTGTTGACTACAACCCCGCAGAAGATGTGGTAAGGATACCCACCTCACAAAAGACCCAGAGATTAACTACGTAGAAACATAAATTGAGTAATCCCAATTTAAATTATCCAGAAGATAAGATTTCTATGAAATTCAAATTCATAGGTAACACAATAATCACACGACAAAGATCGTGATAGAGATACGAACAAGAAGTGTCAAAAGGTTAATAGGTAATGAATGCCCCTAAAACACCAGGTTAGGTTTAGTTAGAGTAGGTCGTGCTTCACACGAAGTCTCACACTGTTCTATCTATCGGAGATAGTTCGTCCATGAGGATTACCCCTGACCAAACAAAAAAAAATGGTTTTTATCGTCGACTGAGTTATGCAATACTGATGACGGCTAAAAAGCCAGAAACTAGTCTACTTGCTACTCTTGTCGTTCGATGATGACACGTTCCATTAGTTCACTTCTTAATTTGGATTTCCACCAGTCCATTCATTGGATTCAATTTGGTAGGCCTAACCTTAATGGCATGAAACCTTCATTTATTTATTGTTGTTCTAAACCTCTGTGGATTTGTTGCATGAAAATTCCATCCTATTCGGAATTTTCTCATCGAGGGAATTTAGAATGTAGATTTCGAATACTTAAAAAAAAGGTTCAACAGTGACCATATCCAATGACGACCCCGATGATTTGTTCTGAAGCTTCCAGATACCAGACATTTCTCCTAAAAGAGAAAAAATTTCCTTCCTCTTTGAGAAGAACAATTGTCTCCAAATAATCGTTATTTATGAGCTACCTACAAACAACCGAAACAAGAGGAGCTAGGGCGAAAAGAAACGTAACAAGATTTAATGGAATTTCATGGACATTTCTTGTCTCTTACTCGTAATCTCGAAAGGAAATTCAAACCTTTTAACCTGCGATACCGTTCTGAGGTATCCCATTCGCTTCTTTTTCCAGAGAAATATTGTTTTTGGAGCTTCTAAAACTCTCATGTTCCTCATATTATTACCCCGGGATGATGAATTTTTTTTGTCTACTGTCACTAATGAGTCGGTATGGCAATTCAGAAAGATTGGCCTTGAAGAGCCCCTCGGAATGTTTAGCCTATTGAATTATTTCTGAAAGTTCTATGAGTGAGCTTCTACTGTATGCTTTTGTTTGAATAATGAAAATTATTTGATATTGTGTAGGTAGTCACTAAAAATAATGGAATTTTTTGAATTTAAAATAAAGTCTACAAAAAGTGTTGTCGTCATTATCTAACTGGAACTTGAAGTTGCTCGTTAAATGAAAAATATTTATCTCACATTATAGAATTAGTATCCACTAATCCATTAGACTACGATGTTAACTACCTTGGTTTTACTAAATCACGACACGTGCTTCGCTATACAATGCCATCATCAGGAGCTTTCAATATGAATAATGTTTGATCGCTGTTGATGAGGTTATCTCGAGGTATCGATAGAATAACATGATAGACTTTTACACATTACTGCATTATGTCACCAAATATTTCAGATTTCAATTTTTTGCGTAGCTTTCATGCACATTTGAGGTCTCATTGTCAAAATGCTGATTGTGATTACCATGTTGTCTTTGGAGATTTGAATAAAAATATTTTAGATAGTAACGACAGCATTGATATGTATATAAATATATTAAATGGGAAAAATTTCAAATATGTTACAAATAAACCGACGAGGGTACAATGACCTAGTTCGAGCTGCATTGATCACATTTGGGAAAATGGCTTCTTTGATTATGCTTCTATTGCACTGAAGACAACTTTTACTGATCGCTTTTCAACGTTACTTCCCATTGAGCTTCAACAATGTTTGATCAAGGATAGGAATGGAGGTCAATTTCTCATAGTGGATTATAACGAATTAGCACATCATTCTTTTAGTTTCGACTAGAGACTTTTCTATCAAAGCGGAGCAATGAGCAATGCGGAGCGGAGCAATGAGCGAGTGAAAACTTGCAATTGAAAACTTGTCGGAAAAAATTTTCAACAAAAACTTAATGAGGGATAACTGAATTATCAACGGACTTCTTGAATCTATCCAAGAAAGAATTAGGCTGGGAGAAAGACAAACAAGAAGAAAAATAGAATATTTGTATGGCAGATGGCATAATTCAGACTCCGATGAAAATAGTTACAATCTTCAACGAGCATTTTGTTAGCATCGGACAAGAGCAAAAAAACAATTGTAGTGAAAATTTCCAGAACATTAGAAAGAATAACTGAATGAGCTGTTTTTATTAAGCACCAACCAATCCAGAAGAAATAAAAAATTTATATAAATAACTTAAAATCGATGAAGAGCGCTGGGAACGACGGTATTTCTGCTGAAGGTTTGAAGGTCGGTATTGAAGGGTATACAAGACAGATGTGCAATAAAATCTTTCAAAGAGGAATATTTATTTTTAACGCGGCTGTTTTGGAATCCCTCCACAAGGTAGGAGACAGGAAGCTATGTTCCAATTATATATGTAGACTTATTTCGTTAAAACCGACCATTTCCAAAGTAATAGAAAAATTCATCAAAACTAGGCTCACATCTTACCTAGAAGGAAATGGATTTTATCCAGTGATTAGTTTGGCTTTAGAAAGGGCAGATCAACGCAGGAAGCCCTTGCATATCTAACATTTATGAAACACTTGATAAGAATGATTCCTCCCTATATATATTCCTTGATTTGGCGAAAGTATTTGATTCAGTGGATCCACGAAATCCTGTTGGATCGTCTGGCTGGAATCGGTGTGACTGGGTCTGGTCTCAACCAACAGATAGCAGGTCGGGGGCGTCGAGAATGAGCGTAGTGATATAAAATACTCGAGATATGGAGTTCCTCGGATCGTATAAAAATTTCTTTAAATGGCTGTGTTTATATCGTGAAAAATTTTTCAGATTGTGATGAACTGAAATAAAATAATTTATAATCTTGATGCCATTTTTCTGCATTGAATTGTTTATTCCTTTATTGTTTATTCCTTTATTGGTTTCTCTAATTTTTTTCCATTTGTTTGTAATGGAGGGATTTGATTTTCCATGTATTGGGGATACTAGGGTGTATAGTTAGGAGGGAAGTCAGGGAAAATAGATAATTGAATATTACACACTTCAACATTAGAAGTAGACGTTGAAACTTCAATGAATTACATATAAGCTTCTCATTTTGAACAAATACTCTGAATATACTCCTAGAAAGCAAAGCAAGGGTAATCTTCATATCCAAAATTGGACGAAAGGGATCTACCGAACCAAATGTCTTACCTCCTTTCTCCTAAAGACCATAGAGGAAATCATTGATAACAATACTAGGAGAAACATAAAACCCCACAGGAAGCAATTTGCCTTTAGGGCGGCAGATCTATTGTGGATGCCCAACATCATCTCCTTGGAGAAGCTGGGAGTACCCTCAACTCTAGGGAGATTCTGCTTGCAATGTGCGAAGATATTGGGGAGCGTTTGATAACACCCTACATGTTGCCTTTGCAGTGATGCTAGACGCAAGGGAGTAGTATACTCCACCGTAAAGGAGATTTTGGACATGCTGAGAGGACGAACTATCTAGAAGAAAATGAAGTGACTGTGTGGAGACGCGCAGGGGATGCTCTCAAGGGGGAGGGTTGTCACCCTCGTTGTGGGGCTTAGTCATGGATGGTCTTCTGGAGAGGCTTACGCCGGCGGCTTCAATGCGCAGGCCTATGCTGATGACATTGTGGTGACTCTGAGATGCAAGTATGAGAGCTCAATGAGTGGCCGAATGAAAAGAGCACTCAGAATCATTGAGGGTCGGTGCGAGGAGGAAGGACTAACTGTCAATCCCTCGAAGACAACCCTGATTCCCTTCACCAGAAGGAGGAATCTCGAACTTATAGCTCCTAACCTAAATGGTGATGTGGCTATACACAGCCGCCATAGGTACGTCCCATTGTCACCTATGCATGCTCAGCATGGTGGACAAAAACCGAAGAGGTCACCACACATAACCAGCTGCAGAAACTGCAACGGCTGGCCTGTGTTGGTGTTTCGGGAGTATACCACTACCACAACAGCGCTCGAGGTCATTTTGATTTGTTCGCTGATAGTACTGCTAAAATTAAGAAAAGTCTCAAAAGAGGTTTGCTGTTGTGAATTTCAGTCGGTTGAATGGTTTTTTTTTTTTTTAAGATGTTATATTTTGTTATGGTTTAGGTTAGTTTAAAATTTCAATTTTCGGGTTTTTTGGCTCATCTTCATTTAAATTTCGCGCTCTGTTTAGTAGTCTACCTTCAAGACGATTGGACTCAAAATAACGAAAATAACATTGTATCAAGTCCTTAATCACAACGCAAATCAAACGAAAAATGCAAGTATTTTACGCTCTCCTTGGAAACTCACATTTTGTGACTTAATACCTTTTTGCTCTGAGATACGGATATGGGATTTATCCTGTTTGTGTTTTTCTCACTAATAAATAAATAAAATGAATAAATAAATAAACTAGGCAAAAATTCATCTATATGAATATAATAATAATATATATTCCCTGACGGATTCAAGTCAGAGATAGGCATTGCGGTATACGGACCAAAACTGGAAATCTTCATGCCCCTGAGAAATGAACCCTCTATCCTTCAGTCAAAAACCCTGGCTTTTTATACTTGCGCCAAGGAATGTCTGATAAGAAAACTTCATGGGGCGCATATCTGCCATAAATCAACTGGCCAGAGGCAATAAGGTGACTATTATGGGTGCCAAGTCACTGCGGTATTGAGGGCAATGAAAAGGCCGATGAGCTCGCAAAGAAGGAATGAAGGGTAATACCTGCTGGACATGAGCGCTTCTGTGGTCTTGGTAAACCACTATAAGGCAGCTGTTCAGCAATGAAAGGTGGACAACAGGAGAGCCCTCTGGAGGGGCGCTCCGAGCCTTACTCAGGCAAAGATATTTGTTATACTTTCACCAAGCTATACCAGAACGCTACTGAAGCTGACAAGAGATGAGCTGAGGGTAGGACTGCTGACGGAACACTGCCGGTACAAATACCTTTTGTATCGAATGGAAAAATCAGCAGACTCGATATGCAGGCTCTGTGGCTCTGAAGAGTAATAGCTGAACACATTGTGGGCAAATGTCCAGAACTGGGACTTCAAGAACTCTCCAAATGGGGAGGGCAGTTCTGGAACCTCACGACGTAAATAGCCAAGGCTTCGAAGGATGTCGTAGGGTTCGCTGACACCATTGACGGCCTCCTTTGGATATTAATGAGTGCGAGGGGATAGAACAAAAGATTTCTGTGGTCGTGGTTCTCCAATATGGCTGTTCAGTAGCCAAACGGCCCCGGTGTAAATAAATAATAATATTCTAGTAAGCAGGTCATGCCATATCGGTTAATAACCATTGAATTCGACATGAATTCTCAAGAGTATCACATAATATAGAATAATGAGTGTCCGATGTTGCCGGCGATTATTTTATGGATTGTCCTTCCAACAAGAGGAAGATATAAGAGATGAACGTCTACAAGAAAAAATATCATTCGGATGTGAAATACTCGTATATTCGTACAATTGGTAATTTGCATTTCAAGTGCAAGATATAACTCGAAACGGGCGATACAATCGTTACGAATGGTTTACTTCTTATTATACTTCCACCGTTATGCCGAGCAATAAAAACTGGAATTTCATGCCTTTACCAGAAAAACCCTTGTACAAGAACTATAAAATAGAAATGTTGTTTTAAACGGAAAGATATAAATTTCCGGGGTACTAAATTTTTTATCTTATTAGCCGGTCTTCAAACAATTCCTTATATTGTATACTATTGGGAGATTATATTTATATTTGTATCAGCTTACACGATATGAGGTTCGAGTACGTTGCCTTACATGGTTCTCCAATAATTATGTCGCTAAACTACAGGTTGTTTTCAGAGTTGAGTCAAATGTTGGTAATGATTCATCAAAATAAAATATTTCATTGAAAATCACCTATTCAAAATTAGTGAGGTGTTCCCGTTCCCGCTCCCTGATAGCAAAACGGATGTGTGATTCGTCCCACAGATGCTGATGAACTCTTCAGTAGGGCTCCCTCACCTCCACAGAGAAAGTGGTACTCCACCTTTTTGAGCGCGCGTACTACTTACACGAGGGCAATATCATTTCGTCTCGATGTCTGTATTTCACGACTTCCGAGCCGAAAATGGTCTCAATCGACAGAGTCGATTCGATCGAATCCGTCGAAAAATTCGATTCCGTCCGTCCGGCCGCATACACGATTACTCTCGAACGGAATCACCTAGGGACTTGAAATTTTCAGGGTAGCTTAGAATCTTGAATGCCGCAGTCAATTTTTTTATTCGGCAAAATTCGCCCAGGGGTTTCGAGAATATGGCTGCTCGAAATTTTGTTCTCCTGATTACTTCGAAACTAATGATTAGATCGAAGTGAAATTTTGCTCTCTAATGAAGAATGACGTGTTCAACCATAGAAAGTAAAGAAAATTATAAGTTTCGAAAGGAAAGGCTAGGGTCTTGAAATTTTCAGTGTAGGTTTAGATCATGGATGCGTGGTCACGTTTATCAATGAGCAATATTAGACAAGGGGTTCCGTAAATATGGTCTTTTGAAATTTAGTTTTCTTGATAATTTCAAAACTATACGGATTTGATCGTGACAAAATTTTGTATTTCAATGGAGAATGATAATTATATTCAAGCTACATTTTGTCTAGATCGCATGACCAAAACCATAGAAATCATAGAAAATTATAAGTTCCGGATGAAAAGGCCTAGGGATTTGATATTCATGGTAGGTTTAGATCTTGAATGTCGCGGTCACGTACAGCAATGAGTAAAATTAGACTAGGGGTTCCGTAAATATTGCCGTTCAAAATATTTTTCTCCTGATAATTACGAAACTACTCGTTGAATTGGAATGAAATTCTCCAAATAGATGAAGAATAATGTATTCAAATTACGTGCGAAATTTTGTTCAGATCGCATTACCAAGGTCATAGATACCATTTGAATTCGTTTTCCCATTTTAGCTCTTCTCCATATATACTTAGATTGGAATTCATTTCGAGCCTCTGCTTCTGTAATATTATAGCTTGGCTCTTTTTGCTATTTATTTGAATTTTTCATTCCATGAACCATTCTTCTGAATCTTCTAGTGCTTCAGGCAATAATCTGTATATGACGTCGATATCTGAAGGCTATTCCCGTGTCGTCAGCATAAAGGGCTAGCAGATTTCTTGGGTTCTAGGAATATCGCAGATATAGATGTTGTAGAGTAGGGGTCCTAGAGCTGAGCCTTGAGGCACTTCTGCTTATACTTGTCTGGTGGATGATAATGTGTCATCGATTTTGACCTGAAAATTCCTGTACCTCAGGTAGTTCCTTATTATCTTGCAGGTTTTAGTACTGTAGCCTGCCATCATTATTTTGTACGCAGGTCCTCCGTGCCAAACTCGGTCGAAGCTGTGGCTTGTTTATTCTGAAATCCTTTAGTGACATGTTCAGTGATCTTTAACAGTTGAAGTTCTGTGGAATTATTTCTTCTGAATCCAAATTGTTCCGGTGAAATCAAATTCAGCGCTTCTGTTTCTTCATTGAGTCTTTTTGCAATGACTCATTCGACAATTTTTTCATTTGCTGACAGTAGACTTACCGGGCTTTAGTTTTATGGGAATTTTCTATTTTTTTTTGGCTTATTGAACACAATTACTTCTGCTGTTTTCCATCTTGAATAATCAACTACTACTTGAAAAAGTTAGGTTACTGCAATCCGAGAAAAGGGAGTACATATAACAAAAACTATCAACAAGGTACACAAAAACAGGAGAACAAAGAAAGTAACAAGGAAGATAATGAACCACGAATGGTAAATACCGGACCAAGGGAACTACCATCAAATGAACTACAAACATCAAAGGAGGATAATGTCAAAAAGCCCATCTTATAAAGAAGAAATCACCATCGCCCAACCTAACCATAGATAAGATATATCTAACCAAATTTCCGAAACACAAAACCGTAAACGCAGCGAAGGACAAATAAATCCCTATGAACATCGGGGCAGTAGTAAAAAAGATCAATTCAAACCTGTCGAGTCGAGAACAAACATTGAACAAGGATAATGTGAAATCAACAGAAGATTATAGAAGACCAAAAATCCCATCTTATAAAGAAGCAATCACCACCGACCAACCTAACCATAGACAAGATATACCTAACCAAATTTGCGAAACACGAAACCGTAAACACAGCGAAACACAAATGAATCAAATAAATCCCTATGAACATCGAGGCAGTAGTCAAAATGATCAATTCAAACCTGTCAAGAACAAAAGACCTAAAAGAGCAAGTATCGGAACAAGTCAAATGAAAAACAAACACAATCAACAAGTTTCAATCCATACAATTCAACATAGAAAACAAGAAAATATGGCTTTTCATATCTAAGGTCCAGCAATCAGTCGAAGATGATGATATATTGACCTATATGGAAATAAAAGCGCTTGTAGAAAGAAAAGAAACTAATATAAAAATAAGAGACGAAATTAGAAGAACAATGCGCAAGTTTCATGATAGGTGTACCTTTACAACTGAAAGAAAAGAAATATGAAAATGAATTCTGGCCAATAGGAATAACCTTTTCTTGGTTCAATTTTAGGAGAGGGCAACATTTTTTAGATGTAAAGCAAAACGATCTACATTGGCTCACAGAAAATTCACAATATTCCACCAAAATATCCAATCACTTGGTAAATCTAGAGATAAATTAGAGCAAATAATGAAGGAAGATGAAAACATAAGAATCATGTGTCTCAATGTGCACTGGAAAACCGAAAGCCAGCTAAAATACTTTGGAATAGATAACTTCAACATCGAAGCTCGTTTTTCCCGAAATGAAGGAGAACAGGGAGAAGTTGTTATATACGTCAAAAATGGCCTAGAAGCTAAAGGAAGAGAAAAATATACCTAGCAGAAATGTTTGAAAAAGGAATATTTGAGATGGTAATATGTATTGAATTTAGAATACAAAGCAAAAACCATAATTGTATGGCTATATATAACAACGGAACAACAGAAACTATGATGAAACAATTAGACACAATCCTACACAAACTTGAAAATAAATATAACGTGACTATCACAGGAGACTTCAACATATATAATAGATATATGATGAAAAACTCAAATGAAAACAAGAACTACAAAATCTTCTTAACTGCTACAATATTAAACAAACAATTTTTGAGAACACCAAAATAACTGAAAAAATCGCAAGCTGCATTGATGGAATTCTGTACCAACTTACACACCCTATCAAAAACTATCGGATCACTTAGCACAACAAATACGCTATCAAATAAGTATAACAAAAAGAAAGTTCACTCGGAAAAGGCTATACAAAAATAAATATACAAAATTTAAAAACCAATGATTGAACAAGAAAACTGGACATTACTGTACAATGATAATGATGACATAAACCAAGCCTTTAAAATCTTTCACAATAAATATCTTCATCCCAACATTTCCTCTATGGAGAATATAAATTGAGAAGAAAACTGAAACTAACCTCAAGCAAGTACCAAGTTTTGTACAACTCAAAGAAAAATAAAATTTGTTATTGACTAGAAGAATAATATACGGCTGTTTTTCTGAAATAATCGAATTCAGGAATGAAAATTGAAAAATTATACTAGATAAACTAATAGCAAGCTAACAAAACAATTCATGTATCCCAGATACCAACGGAATTCATCATTTGCAGTCGTAGCAAAATGACGAACTCGAATTGAATTTGTCATTTTGCTATTCTTTTTGCTAACGATTGTGTAAAAAGAGGACCAGATTTAAAATGGACATAATCATTCTCCAAGAAGATATTTCAAATGGCTGAAATACAAAATGATGGGAAAATCTTCAAATCAGAACTGCTGGAAATCCTGATTGGCGTTGCGCAGGAGGGAATAGCGGGGCCGGTATTCTTTCTTTCAATGATTTTGCTAAGGAAATAACTCCACCTAACTGTGATGATTTGTTCTAAATTATGCTGACGACACAAATGTTCTCGTTAAGAAACGCAATGGCCAGAACTGAAGACTACAGCTGCAAAAGAACTGGAATTAGCAAGCTCCTGATTCAAAAATAACAAGAGACAAGACCAATGCTATGTTATTTCCCCGTAGGTATAACATCGGGAAATGAAAATCCATGTGAGATCAAATTGCATAATGAAAAATTCAGAAAAGCACTGCCGTGAAGGCAGGAGCTTTTGAGCGCTCGTACATGCACCTTGTAGGTAGATTCGCATTTTTCAGTTTCAGAAATCAATTGAAGGAATTTTCGACAGCTGTCAAAAAAATTCTGAAACTTGGGCGAAACTCCAGAACTCATGTCAGTGCTTCAGCTGATCAATTTTTTTTCGATAATTCGCTAGAATTTTCTACGGTATCTGAGGTCTTGGTGGTGCGATCTGGACAAAATTTTGCACGTAGTTTGAATACATTATTACTCAGCAAGGTGCAGAATTTCATCCCAATCCGCTCAGTATTCTGGGAACTACCAGCAAAAAAATATTTTGAACGGCCATATTTACTGAAGCCCTAGTCTAATTTTGCTCATTGATGAACATGACCGCGATATTCGCGATCCAAACCCACCCTGAGAATTTCAAGTTCCTAGGCCTTTCTGTTCGAAAGTTACAATTTTCTATGGTTTCTATGGTTCTGGTAATGAGATCTGGACAAAATATTGTTTTAATATATCATTCTCGATTAAAATACGAAATTTCATCTCGATCGAATCCGTTGTTTTGAAATTATCGAGAAACCAAAATTTCAAACGAACGTATTCACGGAACCCCTAGTATAATTTTGCTCATAGATGAAACTGATCACGACAATCGAGATCCACACCTATCCTGAAAATTTCAAGTCCCTAGGCCTTTCCGTTCCAAAGTTATGATTTTCTATGGTTCGAGTCATGTGATCTGGAGAAATGTAGCTTGAATATATCATTCTCCATAAGTATACAACATTTCGTCACGATCGAATCTTTAGTTTTGAAATTATCAAGAAAACTAAATTTCAAACTACCATATTTACGGAACACCTTGTATGATTTGGCTCATAGATGAACGTAATCACGACATTTCAGATCCACACCTATCCTGAAAATTTCAAGTCCCTAGAGGGTTCCGTTCAAAAGTTACAATTTTCTATGGTTTCTATGGTTCTGGTCATGCGATCTGGACGAAATTTCACATGTAGCTTAAACACCTCATTCTCCATTTGAGTGCCAAGTTTCATCTCGATCGAATTTGTAGTTTCGAAGTAATCAGGAGAACAAAGTTTTGAACGGCCATATTTACGGAACCCCTGTTGGAATTCTGCCCATTAACGAACTTGACCGAGGCATTTGGGATCTGAACCTACACTGAAAATTTCAAGTTTCTAGGTTGATCCGTTCGAGAGTTATCGTGCTTACGGCCGGACGGACGGACGGACGGCCGGCCGGACGGACAGACTCGAATTTTCCGACGGATTCGTCATCAGTGAGTCGAACATAGTCGATTGAGACCATTTTCGGCTCAAAATTCGAAAAATACAGACATCGTGACGAAATGATATAGCCCTCGTGTAAGTAGTACGAGCGCTCAAAAATAAAATGCAAACCATATATGCAAAAATGTCTTCTATTTCTCATTAAAAACAAAGAGCTATTATCCCAACGCAGCAACATTCGGAAACAGAAATATAATATCAGCAATTCAAACTACACATACCCTAGAGTACATCTGACAAGAACACAGAACCAAGTCCGATTTAGATGTCTGAGATTTTTCAATTCTCTACCAGTTACAATACAGAAGGAAAAAAAAATTCAAGAAGGCCTTGCATGAACACTTAATATGCATCGAGCCATACAAGATCGAAGACTTTTTATGAATAATATGATATAGTTATTATGTTGATACAATTTCTCTTGTTCACTGATGTTTCAGATTCATTTGAAACAGAGAAATTACTTACTTATTATACATACTCTTTATTTCATCTTGAATCGGATCGTTTATTTGTTCTAGTATACTCTTCAGTGTACGTTTGGGGCCAGATGATGAATGTATCATCTACGTATGTCAGCTTTCCAGTTCACTAAGCGAGTTCTACATGAAGGAATTTGAATATAAACTAATTGGATCCTACGAACACAAACCGCACAACGCAGTAGCGATTGAACCCTCGAGGAGTGCAGACGTATTGAGAAATGCGCATGTGTGCCAAGTGAACCTCATATAGAAGTGATAAGAAGAAGAAGAAATAACTGTGTTGAGTCCAGGTTTAGATCGATGGTTCCACAGATTATTTTACATTGAAGAGACAAAAGTGAATTTAGTGGAAAGTGAAGAAAGTGTTTAAGTGTTGTTTGCTGAGTCACTCTGACAAAATGTCGGAATACGACTCTGCAAATGAGGACAGAGAATCCAATGCCGAAAACTTATCGGATGAAGAAATATCCGATATGGATATTGAAGAAGAAGAAGAAGTTAATGATGAATCCGAAAAAGATCGGATTATAAAAGAACAGAAGGACCAGATCAACAGCCTCATGAGTCAACTGAAAGTTATGACGGAGAGTCTCAAAACTTTATCCGACGAAGTGAAATCCTTGAAAGCAGAAATGTCTCAGTCCTCGAAGCCGCGGAAACGGGCTAAGAAAAATGAAAATGGCTTCTCCTCTGGGACAGAGGAGACAGTGTCAACCCCGATCCAAAAAGAAGCTGCAGGTGGGCCACCTACGAAGAAGTCGTATATAGCAGCATTGCTAAAAGGAAAACGCCCAGAAGAAGCTACTTCTGCACCTGCAGAAGAAATTGAAGTCCCTGCTCAAATCGAGCAGAAAAAAGAGAAAGTCCCTCCAGTGACATTGAGAGGCACGGCCGACTGGACACAAATCTCGAGAGAGATGCAAATGAAGGGTATTAAATACCTGAGAGCGACCACTGTAAGAGACGGCATTCGTGTTGTTCCCCAATCCCCCGACGACCACAGGAAGATGGCAAAATTCCTCGAGTCGAGAAATAAAGAGTTTTACACCCTCCAAAGAGAAGAGGAGAAGAGAATCTACGCGGTGGTACGTTATCTGCCACTAGACGCAGATATTAACATCATCACAGATGATTTCGCCGAGCAAGGCATTACCGACGCGGATGTCATAAGGATGACATCCAACAAAACCAAAATGGCAATACCCTTATTCTTGGTGAAAACCCAAAATAAGAAGGTATTCGAAATAAAACAGCTCTACGGTATAAATTGTGTAGTAGAGCCGAAGAAAAAGAGCATTGGACCTGGCCAATGTCATAGATGTCAACGTTACGGACATGCGCAAAGTAAATGCACATTCCCATGGAGATGTGTTAAATGCTCTGGAGCGCACAATAGTAAAGATTGTACGCTAACAAGAGAAAACGAGGAGAGAAATGCTACCTGTGCGCTCTGCGGAAAAGCAGGTCACCCAGCCAGCTACAAAGGATGTAGCGAGTGGAAACTGGTGACCAAAAAGAAGACTGCGACCAAAGCAAGAAAAGAAGAAGAAAAGAAAATGATGCCTACTGTCCAACAAGAACAAAAGGAAGAAGATAAGAAGAAGAAAACGCCACCACTCAAACAAGAGCAGAAGAAAGAAGCCCCAAAAAATGGAAAATCCAAGAAGAGCAGCCAAAAGAAGAAAGAAGAGACCAACAAGAAAGGACCCGAAACCACCGAGGATCTAGATACCTTCACCAAGAATATCATGAGTAAGCTCATGAAATTCCTGGAAATAGAGATGGACAAAAAGTTCCGTAAACTCACTAAACCAAATTAATGGAGCTAGTGACTAACGCAAATAAAAACAGCCTGAAGATTGTCTCATGGAACACAAACGGTCTACGAGCCCGTAGATCTGAAATAGAAGAAATAATATCCGAGAAACAACCGGATATTATAGCAATTCAGGAGACGAGACTATCTACAAGAAATAGAATTTCATTTCCTGACCATGAAATATACAGAAATGACAGAAATTGTACAGGAGGGGGCGTAGCCCTAATAGTCAAGAGGAACATCGACCACTATTTTGACGATGTACTGAATAATGGGCAAATAGAAGCCGTCTCGATTATAGTAAATACGAATCGAGGACAAATGAAAATTACGTCAGCCTACAAACCACCCCAAAACGACTTAATAGAGGAAGATCTGAAGAAGATGCTTGAAGGAAACTACCCGAAAATCATTATTGGTGATATGAACTGCAAGTCAAGAGAATGGAATAGCAGAACTGAAAACCAAAATGGGAAGAAGCTTAAGAAGTACGCCGAAAAACTAAATGCCATAGTATTAGGACCTGAAATTCCGACCTACCTGCCCAGAAGTAATGGCCTACCGGACGTATTAGATATCGTCATAATGAAAGATATTACCCAAGATTTCACACTTGATACTATAGAAGAGGGCACATCAGACCACAACCCAATAGAACTCAGATTGGGACGCAGACCGATAACAGAAGAACTTCAAACGAAAGACTTCACAGACTGGCAAAAGTACAGTGAAATACTCCAGGAGAAAATTACAGAAATTCCACAGATAAGAACCCCTGAAGAACTAGAAGATGAAGTTGAAAAATTAGAAACCCGAATAAAAGAAGCCTACGAGGAAAGTACCAGAAGAATCGAAAGGCCAGCCCCGAAACATTCACATGGTGAAACCCCAAAAGCAATAAAAGAGCTTATAAAGAGGAATAGAAAACTCAGGAAGAACTACAGAACTTCACATCGAGAAGAAGACAAGAAAGAGGTGAATAAACACAGTCAAGTGCTGAAAAATGCACTGAGAGAACTGAGAACAGACAGATGGAACCAAAGAGTTAGAGAGCTAAACACCATAGACCACTCAGCATGGAAGATGCAAAAGTGCTTACGACGCGAGAAAACCGAAATTCCCCCTCTACACGGAGCTAATGGGATGGCCTACTCAAAGCTTGAAAAAGCCGAAGCACTGGTCGACGCGATAGAACGAGAAGCCAGAATCAACTACAGAGAAGACGATGACAATGAAGATTTAGAAGAAGAAGTCGAAGAAAATGAAGAATTGATGTTGGAACCGCCGGAAGGCGATACCATCCCAAACCCAACAACACCAACGGAAATTAAAGAAATCATCAAGAAATTGAAAAACAGAAAAGCTCCAGGGAAAGACAAAGTAACAAACTTTATGTTACGGAAATTGCCCAGAAAAGGAATAGCAGCGCTAACCAATATAGCAAACGCAGTGATGAGAACAGAATACTATCCGGAAAGATGGAAAACAGCAGAAGTCATTGTGTTCAATAAGCCAGGAAAAGATAGAAAATTCCCACAAAACTACAGGCCGATAAGTCTACTGTCAGCACTTGGAAAAATTGTCGAAAGAGTCATTGCAAAAAGACTCAATGAAGAAACAGAAGCGCTGAATCTGATACCACCGGAACAATTTGGATTCAGAAGAAATCATTCCACAGAACTTCAACTGTTAAGGATCACTGAATATGTCACTGAAGGATTTCAGAATAAACAAGCCACTGGATTAGTGCTATTAGATGTCGAGAGAGCCTTCGACCGAGTTTGGCACGAAGGACTTGCCTACAAGATGATGATGGCAGGCTACACCACCAAAACCTGCAAGATAATAAGAAACTACCTGAGGAACCGGAATTTTTATGTCAAAATAGACGACACATTATCTACCACCAGACAAGTAGAAGCAGGAGTGCCCCAAGGATCAGTTCTAGGACCTCTGCTTTACAACATATATATCTACGATATTCCTAAGAACCCAAGGAATCTGCTAGCCCTTTATGCAGACGACACGGGAATAGCCTTCAGACATCGCCGACCAGATGTCATACACAGAAGACTGCAAGAAGCACTAGAAGATTTAGAAGAATGGTTCATCAAATGGAAAATTCAAATAAATAGCAAAAAGAGCCAAGCTATTCTACTACAGAAGCGGAGACTTGAAATTAATTCCAACCTACAGATAGACGGAGAAGAGATAAAATGGGAAAATGAAGTCAAATATCTAGGAGTAAAACTAGATAAAGGGCTTACATGGAAAAACCATATAAAATATGCAGTGGATAAAACAAACTCAGCGATGAGTAGACTTTACCCACTACTAGGAAGAAGAAGCCAAATGAACCAAAGCACGAAGCTACGAATGATCAAGTCAATTGCAAGACCCCAACTAACATATGGCTCGGCGGCATGGGGCAATGCAGCCAATAGCCATATAAAGAAGATTCAAGCAACAGAAAATAAACTGCTCAGAGCAGCAACGAATATGCCGTGGTTCGTAAGAAACCAACAAATCCACAGAGACATAGAATGGGAAACTGTCACAGATTTCCTAAAAAAGAAGGCCGAGAAGATATTTGAAAAAGCAAGTCAACACCCAAATGATGAGCTAAGAAGACTAGTTGACTACAACCCCGCAGAAGATGTGGTTAGGATACCCACCTATCACAAAAGACCCAGAGATCAACTAAGTAGAAACAGAAATTGAGTAATCTCAATTTAAATCATCCAGAAGAAGAGACTCCTATGAAATTCAAATTCATAGGTAACACAAGCATCCCACGACAAAGATCGTGATAGAGATACGAACAAGAAGAGTCAAAAGGTTAGTAGGTAATAAATGCCCGGAATCTAAAACAGCAGGTTAGGTTTAGTTAGAGTAGGTCGTGCTTCACACGAAGTCTCACACTGTTCTATCTATCGGAGATAGTTCGTCCATGAGGATTCCCCCTGACTAAACAAAAAAAAAAAAAAAAAAAAAAAAACACAAACCGAGCGGATATTCATCGTCATCTGGCCAAATGGACGATCATCTATTATGGGTTAACGTTAACACTTCCCATGATGACCTCATAAAAAGCTTAAGTCAGATGGAATCAGAGGACATGAATTGGCTCGGTTCCGATCATATCTCTCAAATAGACAGCCAAAAACAACTGACACACTCCAGATCAAGTAGACATCACCCTAGGCGGCATTCTAGGACCCATGCTATCCATATTGTTCTCGAATTACTTTGATGATTTATAGGAAGACATGAAAGACATGGAGGTAATGAAAGAGGAAGATGACACGAACGTCATTGTTGAAGCCAGCTGCCCCGTCATCAAGACAAAAGTAGAAATATTCCAGACTGTCTTCGGAGTCTTTCTTGTCTCATGTCTGCATATTCTGTATTCATAAATATTAAGTCCCTAAGATTTGTTGGAATAACCAAATATAGGTCCATTCAATGGAATTAATGAGAACACTGTGGAATCGTGTTTTCATATTACTCTCTGAAATGAAAAGATGTTGTGAGGACAGAGGATCTGTAAATCCCCAGCAGCACGCTTCAATGAGAACTTAACATCTGCCACGAAAATCTAACTATTGTGTGCTGAAAAATGGATATTGCTCTCAAAAATGAACTGATTCACGTCATCCATTGATATCAATCGAAGAAGATTCTTCACGTAAACAAACATTGAATTAAAATTTTTTCAATTCCACTGATTAAATATATATTTTCATAATGTTGATCAAAAGCTTCGAAGATTAACTACAACAAATCTTGGATTTTGTTACCGACTGTTTTCGATCAAAAATTTCATTGAAGCATTTCATTATGTTGCGGTACCTGGTCCTTACAAAGCCATTTTCGTAAGCAAGGCCGGGGGGTAAGTGTTTTTGAAGTTCCCTCCCCCTCTGAGACCGAAACAACCACTATGTGATAATCTCCTAATTAAACTGAATGTTTACATTTTGACTGATAACTCCTCTAGGAAGGATAGGCCTCTTCTACAGATTGGATACCAACTGAAGTATCTGTGGAAGTCTCAGGAAAATTTTCAGTTACGTTATAGCCAACTATTATTTGCATTTAACAAATCATTGTTTCATTCAATAATAGGAAAGTTTCAACTCTGATCGGAAGAAAAAACTGAATTCTACTGGAAAATTTAGCATGAAGTTGAGTTTCCGTTTCAGGAGATTTATTTGAAGATGAAATATAGGTACTAAATTTTTGTTACCTCCAGAATGTCAATTTATAGGTAGGTACCTACTTATAACGTGAAAATCAAAAAAGGATTGCCTTGAGGTTTCACACTATATTTTTTGTTTCCAAGGTACCTTGATCAGGTATTGGATTTTGGACATCATAAACATGTTGAAATATACACTGTTGAAAATCAGCGCATAAAAGCTGTATAAATAAATCATACATGATGTCACAGAATGTACAAATCATGAATATTCCTGGATAATCGCCCTATACTTTTCACAATTAGTGTTGGTTGTTTCTAGTAGAACAGCCAAGGCAAATGATTTATATTAGATTCGAATGCCGACCCCCCAATCTGCATGCGGATAATATATTTGGCTAAGCCGTCAACTGCAACAACCCCCATGAAGTCAACGCGTAAATAATAACGCATGAATTTGAAATCTGTTGAAATTTTCGTCATATGATTCAACCACAGGTTCCATTTCATCCGTTGAGCATCAATATAGGCTGCTATTAATTCGATTTCATCAGCATCAGTATTTGGAGAAGATTAATTGCGAAGCGATCAGTAGAGCGTTCCAAAAATAGTCTTCAATTTGAGTTGATTCAATGAGCGATTAAGAGATGCGGTTTGCAGAATACGATCATCCGATTAAGCCCAGGAATGAGCGCTCCGAGGTATTATCATTTGTGTGAACAAAATGAATGATTTGATTTGGGGAATTCAGCATAGGAAGAATTCCGAATAGAAAATGGCCTATTAGTGGTATTTTGCAGATGCTGGAGCTAGTTTCATGATAGCCAACTGGATGAAACTGTGTTGTCTTGAATTTTGCCTTCTTTTGAATTCAATGCACGTATATATTCCAAGCCTAATAAAATTGCCATTTTCATCAGTCCCGTTCTTCTTGTCATCAGCTATCGGAGAGAAAAAAAATATCCTACAACAGAGTGTACAACGATATTCTCCTGTGAACGCTTGAACTAAAAACGTCGAAGATTAGCAGGAATCAATCTCTGGAAATCCGGCAGTATGTGGTCCGATGTTCAGTGAACCACCAATCGTCCGCTGTCCAGAATCCGGAGAAGGGAATTTGCAGTATATCTCGCATCGGAGATGAACGCTCCGGTCCGTCGTGAGGGAGATTTCTCGCAGTTGAAGCGAATGGGTTTCGAACTTCCTTTCCGAGCCAATAAAATTCCTTCAGCGTACATTCTGCTACTTCAATAAATATATTCTGGAAGGATGTCATATTTATTTACCGAATTGAGGACCATCCAATATCCATGAATGTGTGAAAGAACCGGGAATTCGTTCGAATGTTCCAACCTTATTTCATAGTTATTGGTACTTTATGAAGTCAAGTGAAAAATTCCGAATTAATTTCAATTTCTTACCAGAAAATTTGAAGGGTTATTGTTTTGGTTCTGTTGGACAAGAAAGGTGCAGTTTCTGATATTTCAGAATGAAGATAGTTGCCTCGTTTATGTTTATGTTTATTTCCATAGCTTGTGATAATTTCAGAACACTTGGTCTTTCATTTTGAAAGTTATTGTGTTAGTAGAAGGACGGACCGAATTGAATTTAACCTTGAATTCTTCATCTATGAATTCAACCTAACCTTTTGAGAACATTTTTGTCCGAACTTCGGAAAAAAGCCCCTGGGTGGTATAAAGTGGCGCTTGGAGCTGATCGGCCCGGAGCTATCATAATCAGCGTCATTGTTTTGTTGTTCTTTCTAGATATAAGACTTTCACATTGCCGAATAGTCAAGAGATTTTTCCTTTTGGGTGTTACATTTTCAATGTCTCCCAGTTCCTATACGTTCAACGTCCAAATGAGATTCGCCGAAGGGTTCCGTATATTTTTTTCTCAATCATCGAAAAATTACCAATTCGATCGATTTCATGGGTCTTGAGTTTACTTCCTTTCGCCTCTAATTTATTTTTTCCGTTTTTTTTCTGTTTTTCTCTTAGGTCCTATCTCTTGCATGGTTCTTTGCAAGAGGTATTTCCTCTAGTCTGTGGTTCTGACTGGTATCTTTATCATACTTTCAATCTCTTCACGTGTTCTTTTTTTGTTTAGAATGTCTTCTTGGTTTGTTTGTTAATTATTTCCTCGATTGTTGGTATTTTCAATTATTCTGTTATTTGTTTATTGCTGAAATACCATGGGAATCCTAAAGCTAACCGTATTATTTCATTCAACGTTCTTTGTAGTCCTTTCTTTATGATACTTTCGACATTGAACCAGGGGACTCCTGCGTAGGTTATGCTTGATATAATTGGCTTAATTATGTTCATCCTTTCGTCCAGTGAAAGTTTGCGGTTTGGATTTTGGGGCGGGTAGTTGCCTGGCTGGATAAATACCCGTTTAGTTGCCTGGTCTTCCTTTGGATTTCTCGCATTTGTTTGTTGAATTTCAGCTTTTCGTCTAGAGTCACGTCTAGATATTTCGCTTCATCTTCCCAGTACCTCTTCTGGTTTTTTGTCAAGACGTTTCCTGCTTTTTCCGTCTTCAAATTTGTTCCGCTGAAGTATATGGTAAGTGTGTTCTTCTTATTCATCTTGAACCTCTATTTCTTGACATAACTCGTCAGGTTTCTCATTCTGGTTGCCAGAGGTTCCGTATATATGATCGTCTGAAATTTAGTTTTCTTGATAATTTCAAAACAACGGATTCGATCGCGACGAAATTTTGTGTTTTAATGGAGAAATATATATTCAAGCTGAATGTTTTCCAGATCGCATAACCAGAACCATTTTGAATTCCAACGAATTATTTAAAAAATTTCCTTATATTTCTGTAGCAGCTGATTCAGCATAATTGACAAAGAGCTGCTGTCATTTTTTTGACAGCTTTCAAAAATTTCTTTGATTGGTTTCTAAAACTGTAGAATACGGATCTTCCCTCAAGGTGGATGCGCTCAAAGCTCCTGACTTCACGCAGTGCTTTCCATAATTTCATAATTTTTTATTTATTCAATTTGATAATCTTGAACTTTGTTCTGTTCTTCTCCTGAAACTAAACCCTACCGTCTTTTCAAGCTATTTGATCTGAAGTTCTATTCACAATTAGTGAAATATGAAAACAATAGATTGTCATCGAGAAAATCTCGCGTTCTTTTCGCTTTGTACTTTTAATCTGCGATGAAATTACTTTTTGAGCGCTCGTACTACTTACACGAGGGCTATATCATTTCGTCACGATGTCTGTATTTTTCCAATTTTGAGCAGAAAATGGTCTCAATCGACTATGTTCGACTCACTGATGACGAATTCGTCGGAAAATTCGAGTCTGTCCGTCCGTCCGTCCGTCCGTCCGTAAGCACGATAACTCTCGAACGAAACAACCTAGAGACTTGAAATTTTCAGTGTTGGTTCAGTTCCCGAATGCCTCGGTTGAGTTCGTTAATGGGCCAAATTCCACCAGGGGTTCCGTAAATATGGCCGTTCAAAGTTTTGTTTCTCTGATTACTTGAAAACTACAGATTTGATCGAGATGAAATTTTGCGCTTGAATGGAAAATGAGGTGTTTAAGCTACATGTGAAATTTTGTCCAGATCGCATGACCAGAACCATAGAAACCATAAAAAATTGTAACTTTTGAACGGAAACGCCTAGGGACTTGAAATTTTCAGGGTAGGTGTGGATCTCGAATATCGTGCTCACGTTCATCTATGAGCAACATTATACAAGAGGTTCCGTAAATACGGACGTTTGAAATTTTGTTTTCCCGATAAATTCGAAACTACGGATTCGATCAAGATGAAATTTTGTATTTTAATCGAGAATGATATATTAAGGCAATATTTTGTCCAGATCGCATGACCAGAACCATAGAAACCATAGAAATTTGAAACTTTTGAACGGAAAGGCCTAGGAACTTGAAATTCTCAGGGTGGGTTTGGATCGCGAATATCGCGGTCACGTTCATCAATGAGCAAAATAAGACTAGGGGTTCCGTAAATATGGCCGTTCAAAATATTTTTTTCCTAATAGTTTCGAAACTACTGACCGGATTGGAGTGAAATTATGCACCTAGATGAGGAATAATGTATTCAAACTTCGTGAAAAATTTTTTCCAGATCGCATCACCAAGACCATAGATACCGTAGAAAATTCTATCGAATTATCGAAAAAAAATTGATCAGCTGAAGCACTGACATGAAGTCTGGAGTTTCGCCTAAGTTTCAGAATTTTTTTGACAGCTGTCAAAAATTCCTTCAATTGATTTATAAAACTGGAAAATGCGAATCTACCTACAAGGTGCATGTACGAGCGCTCAAAAGCTCCTGCCTTCACGGCAGTGCTTTTCGTAATTTTTATATTTTTGAAATAAAAAACCGTGGCTATTTCTGAAGAATTCGGTGCCGACGCTGGGTAAATAGTTCAGGCTCTGCAAATAAAGATTTCTGGTTTATTCCCTGAAGCACTTTTGGTAGATTCGCAAAAAAACATTTGTAATTATTACTCAATTTTTATTTAAATTTAAACCATATAATAAAACAATAACAGTAACAGTTGGTATTATAGAAATATAATGAACACTCTCCGGACCCATCTGAAATGTACCGTAGGCCACTTCTCAGTGAAGAGTCTCCTAAAAGCTCAATTATTTCCTGTTTTCCGTCCAAATACAGGATGATAACGTATTCGCAGTAGCCTCGTAACACTAGAAAAATATTGACGTAACCTACGTGTTGCCTCAAATTTCGGAGTCATCGGAAGTGAATTATTATCGATCCCAGTATTGCGAAAGGAATTGGACACGCTTTCGGTATCTCCTAAATCGGTCATTTCCACAGACGACTAGTTCTGGACCCGCATCAATGTGGGGCGAAATTTTCTTTCTTCTATTGGTTATCCGACTGAAAATCCCATTATATATTTATTGGACAGTCGGCTTGTGTTTCTGAAACTCAGGTGCCACTTTATCGAAAACTTCCCCGGTGCATTCTGTAAAGTTGCGAAGCTCTAGGGATTATAACATGGTGGCAACTCAAATATCCATACGATGTAGATTCACACAAGAAGAATTTCAAGTTTGGTAGATAGAATAAACACGATGTAGTATTTGCTATAACGAGTTACTGAACTTGGGAAACCAATTTGAAAAAGCACGTCTGTGAGTTTAAGAGTCAAATAATCATAAAACTTTCCTCAAGTTTCACAATTCGCAGAATATTGAGAGATGAAATATTGCCCCATTTTCTCGCGGCAGAGAGAAAATTGTACGCTCAAATACAAAAGGAGAAAAATGCATTTGAATTCCATAGGCACTAGCTGCGAACTTGTTTCTTCTGGAAAACGCTAGACTTTTTGTCTTGCGAGTTTGTCTTGTCAAGTTTTTTTCCTAAAATCACTAATATTGGCATGATGTCTCCTGATAGACCTTGAGGTCGCAATGGAACGTAACCCCCTTCCTACTTATTATGATGTCTCCTGAGATTCAGTGGCGTCTCGTGAATATTTATCATGGGCCAGCAGATACTTCATGCAGGTTTCCATAACATCTCTAGGTACCTAATACACACAAAAAATTCACTATGTCTGGAATTCAGAAGATCCGACAGTTTCTCTTACTGGGTTTTTGGCCATTTTGCGCAAGTCAATAAAACTTATTATAAACATTCCACTCTGTCACTCACCCTTCAAGCGATATACACGAATAAAATAACGAAAACTTGTGGTCTGTTAAAAAGACTAAAGAAGCCGAAAAAAACCAGGATATTATCTAAGAAGTTAAACTTCAGCTGACAACTGAATATGTGCAACTGACCTCTGGTCGGTCTGGTTGATCTAAAAATCAATATCTCCAAATCAAATGCCACAAAAATTATTGAATGACATAACTAGGATTTATAGTGGACGAAGCTCTATCTTGGGAAACACAAATTGCGTAAATCCAGAAAAAACCCGCAGTGGCTCTATATTCCATTGCAACAATTAGTACATTTTTTTCTAGACAGGCAGCCCTCATTACCTACTTCGCCAATGTCATTCAATTGCTTTATATGGAATTCTCCTTTGGGGTAGGTTCATCAGTTCATGGAGAGGATTCCCTGATTGTCCAGAAAAGGGCAGTTGGAACAATAATATACAACTCGAAACATACAGGCAGCTGCAGAGAACCTTTCAAAATCCTCAAGATACTAACCATACTAGCAATTTATATTTTGGATGAGCCACAAAGTCGCTCAACAGAAAAAAAATTCAAAACAATTTGAATAATTTTATACTTTAAAATACCTTGTACTGTTCAGAAGAGTTTCTGAGCGCTCGTTTTATTTACACGAGGGCTGCAGTATCATTTCGTCACGATTTCTGTATTTTTCGAATTTTGAGCCGAAAATGGTCTCAATCGACAAAGTTTGACTCACAGATGACAAATCCGTCGAAAAATTCGAGTCTGTCCGTCCGACCTGAAATTTTCAGGGTAGGTTCGAATCTCGAATGCAGCAGGTAGGGTTGTCTTCGGGAAAAATTCGACCAGGGGTTCCGTAAATATGGCCGTTAGAAGTTTTGATCGGGATGAAATTTTGCACTCATAGAAAATTAGAACATTGGAAGGGAAAGGCTTAGGGACTTGAAATTTTCAGGATAGGTGTGGATTTTGAATGTCGTGGTCATGATTATCAATGAGCGAAATGATGATAATGTATCCAATATACGTGCGAATTTTGTCCAGATCGCATTACCAAGACCATAGAAAATTCTAGAGAATTATCGAAGAAAAAATTGGACACCTGAAACACTGACGTGAAGTCTGGAGTTTCGCCTCAGTTGAATTTTTTTTTGACAGCTGCCAAAAATTTCTTCGATTGGTTTCTAAAATGCGAATCTACCTACAAGGTGAATGAACGAGCGCTCGAAAGCTCCTGACTTCACGGCAGTGCTTTTTATAATTTTTTCGAAATAAAATAAGATATCAGTATTTTCTGATATGACGTTTCATGTTTTGATGATGTAATTAAATATTATTATTATTATTATTTACTGTGTTGAAGTCGAATGAAGAATATCGGATATTCAGTAGCGGAAAAAGCATAAAATATGTAGGATGATACACGACCATGTGAGATGTTTGAATTTTTTTCAATATTCCGTACATAACCTTAACTAATTTGATTTATTTCAAATAGATATAGATATATCTACTAGTGGGTGAATTATGATAGAGATCCAACATATTTTCGGGAACAAAATATCAAAGGTGCTCAGTGTGGTATCCGATAGTGGTTGCTGCTTGCTCATGAAATAATTTCCTTTCATCTGGTAGGTAAATAGAAAATCAATCATCAGTCGCAATGGAAACTATCAAATGTTCTGATTGCAACCGATTTAAACCCATCAATCAAAGCCGAATGTGCGTGCAGGGGCAATATCCTGATCGGTCAAGTGAGGTATGAAGGTATCATGACACGGAAAATCTTCCATGATGAAACCGTCCGACCTAAATATTTAGTTTTTCATTTCCCAGGATACCAAAGCATCATTTTCTCACACTCATGCTGGCATATCGATGTTTCTGATAAAAATAAGGTTATCAAAGAAATGTGGGAAAGACGTGGATTTTGTCGACAAAATCTTTTTTCTGTAATAAAAGCCATCAGAATTCATAGTTATGAACCGAATAGTTATTGAAATGAGGTAAAACTGCGAAATTTTCCACCGAAATTTCTATGCCACTAAAATTCCAAAAACATTCAAACTTATTCTGGAAGTAAATAAAGTAGTGTTGTAATAAACCTGGTGGTTGTCTATTCTTTATTTAATAAATTGTTTGTATTTTCTATATTCCGCTGTCACCAATTCGTACTAAAACCTGGGGTTTCTACCCTTTTTAATCATATTTCGCTGTCACCAATTTTATCTATTTATTTTCTGAAAAGGCCTTGATTCGTGCTCTCTGCACTAAGAGAGAGTCTTTTGTCTTATTTTTCTGAGGAACAGGTATTCAGGAAAGAAAACCTCGAAATTTTTAAGAGAACAAATTATATTTAAGAAAGAAAAATGATGGTAAAATGCGTACATAAAATCGTAATTTGCACAAACATCAAAAGAACATCCAAATAAAGCATCTATCGTTCACTTAGTTTCTCACAATCGTATATTAAATCAAACAATTCAACTGTTACTTCCCATCACCATGCCAATCGAAAATGTACGAGGGGTCAGATAATCAGTTACAACTAATATTCAAATTTCGTACGTAAAATCGAACGTACCTACATCAAATCAACTTCGGATCGAGATATCAATAATATTGGGAATTACAATAACGCCATTCACATTCATAGGGGTTAAAGCTTTGAATTGAATTTTCCTACCTTAGTCTGCAAACCACCTAATTTCTCTTTCGTACCTGTTTGGGAACTAAATCACCCACACGCGATATTGGCCTTTATTTTTATTCGCACCCGAAACACAACCCACGGCTTTTTATTTAACTCTACTCAGAATAAACTTGTTAAACACTTGTTTGTACGATCTAACACAGTTACCCCCTTAAACCGAAATCTAACAGAAAAGAAACCTCTACTGAAAAATACAACATTAACTTCGTCTAACCGCCCTCCGACCGAAAACGTCGCCCGAATTTTGCCCTTAGTGGTGAGCTCTCCTGTTGCCGAGTAACTGACTTTAATTTTTCCTTGATCTCCAAAAGTAAACTTTACCCCTCTTTCAAAAAGAACCTACAGCTCAAGAGTGGGTGTCCAGACGCTTACTTAGCAAAAATGCTTGACTTCAAAAATGTTTCCCATGAATTTTAATCTCAACTGGCCCTATCTACCGTAGACATAAACAATTTCAGCCACTACAATGTTGCAAATGGACAGCTTTGCGTTTTAGACTTTAATTATCAAGCTCCTGGGTGGTCTTTTCGTCGAAGAAAAATATTTTGAAGGGCCATATTTACGGAACCCCTAGTCTAATTTTGCTCATTGATGAACGTGAACGCGACATTCGCGATCCAAACCTACCCTGAAGTCCATAGGCCTTTCCGTTCGAAAGTTATAATTTTTTATGGTTTCTATGGTTCTGGTCATGCGATCTGAACAAAATGTAGCTTGAATATATCATTATCCATTCAAATAAAAAATTTCGTCTCGATCAAATCCATAGTTTCGAAATTATCAAGAAAACTGAATTTCAAACGACCATATTCACGGAACCTCTAGTCTAATTTTGCTCATTGATGAACGTGACGACAACATTCGAGATCTACACCTATCCTGAAATCCCTAGGCCTTTCCATTACAAAGTTATAATTTTCTATGGTTTCTAGGGTACTGATCATGCCGATACAGCCAAAATTTTGCATCTAGCTTGAACACGTTATTCTCCATCTGTTTGCAAAATTTCATTCCGATCGAATCAGTAGTTTCGAAGTAATCAGAAGAACAAAATTTCGAACGGCCATATTTACGGAACCCCTGGTGGAATTTGGCTAATTAACTCAAATCAACCAAGGCATTCGGGAACCGAAACCTCACTGAAAATTTCAAGTCTCTAGCTCGTTCCGTTTGATAGTTATCGTGTATACGGCCGGACGGACAGACTCGAATTTTTCTACGGATTCGTCATCAGTGAGTCGAACTATGTCGATTGAGACAATGTTCGGCTTAAAATTCGAAAAATACAAACATCGTGACGAAATGATATAGACCTCGTGAAAGTAGTACGAGCGCCCAAAAAAAAACAATGGAAGACCCTATACGAAAGTATTCAGGAATTAGGTAGCAAGATGCCTATTCGAGAAATGAATAAAAATGTTCTAGTCAAGTTTTCGTTGGGCCACCACTGGTCGTCAATTCCCTTGGTCATATATAATTACGTTTTTGGAGCGAAAGCCGATCTTTTAAAAATAAAAAGATTTATTTACAACGGAAGATTATCCTATTCTAACAATAAGCTAGGAAGAAATACATTTAATTATTGAATTCTTCATTCGTCTAGAGAGGTATTTATAACATTCCTTATCTCAAGTCAATTACGACAATCAGTATCGAACAATGGAACAAATATACACCCACACACGTGGCGTGATCAAAATGATGTGTCATCAAAATGTAACAAGGTAATATAATTATTCGAATAAGAATAGATAAGGAGTTCATCTGCAATATACAGGGTTGGCATTATGTAATTCCTCCCCACCTTGAATAAAGGTATCACCTGTAGTAGGTGTAGCTTTACAAAAAATATCTTTTCTTAAATATTTCAAAATAGAATAAGTAATTATCAATAAAATGATTATTATAAAAACAAATAATAGGGTAAATCTTGAAGGCTGGAGATTCCATTGGTCCAGGTCTTCTATCTTGATATCCGGGATGTCTTCATCTTTCCGGGATTCTTCATTTGTGGAATTTGGGTTGAATAAAGTTATCTTGGGTAGAATCACGTATTTTTCTTCATTAAACGTAGTAGTTGGGACAATTTCTTTTCTCGTGTTGCTTACAGCACATTTGGTTCGTAGAATTGTTATAGGAGGCACAAAATAATGTCTTGTTTGCTGAAGACATTTTTCTAAAACATTTTTATTTTCGATGGATAGGATATTTCCATCTTCTAATAATTTTAAATCTGGGGAAAGTACCGTTGTCGTTCTTGGACAGTTTTCGGTGTGGTTTTTCAAAATATTTTGAAGGCATGCTGGTGATTCAGCTAAGGTGTCTTGATCGCAGAGATAATCATCCTCCACTGGATGGCAAAATTTCGTTGACCATTTCAGGGTTTCTTCTTGTGAGAGTACATATGGATCGGTATATGGAAGGGATAAATTGTTTTGTGGTAGATAGTAAAACTTGTATAAATCATAACTTTCCTCGTATACCGTTGGGATTGATATTAAAAATAGTAATGCTTTCTTTTTGAAAATTACTTTCGTATGACATATCTGATAATAATCTTTCAGATGATGTAAAGGTATTATCGTCACATTTTTTATTAATTCAAGGAATTTTGAATAAGGTAAAATGGATTCATGTAAAAGATGTAATCTTGCAAAACTCACTGCGGTTGCAATTTCATCTAGAATATTTTTGATATCTTTGAGTTCAAATGTCAGGAGATGCATGTATTGAATTTCTTGTATTGCTGGTATAACTTGAAGCAATTTAAGGTTTTCTAACATTTTCTGAAATTTTTCAATATACTTATTTTTAAGGTCATTTACGACTGTTGCGATCTGTTTTTGATTTTTTATCAAAACTCTTTCATTTTTTTGAATACTATCAAAATAGTTTTTATATAATTCTTCGTCATCGGAATCTAACGTTCCGAATAAAATCTTTGAAATCTTTCCTCCTAAGTTAATGAGTCCTCTTTTAACTCTAATTTTCTCATTCAACAATTCTTCCATGGTATTGATATTAATTTCATTAGTATGCTGTAGATACTTAAAATTGGCTGTTTGTGCAAAATTAGATTTTGACTTTTCTAATTTAATTATTTCTTTCTGATAATTAAGAATCAATTCTTCGATTTTATTTAAATCTACGTGATATATCAATTGAAGATTTTTATGTGTGACATACGCTTTTCCTAATGCGATTGGTAATATGTTGCTTTCAATTGGAATGATATCCATACATGATACGATAATTATTTCGAATAATATCGCGAGGATGACGTATAGATCCATTATCTGCAACAAAATTTTGAACTAGTTTTTTCTTTGCTTAAGAATTTTCTTATGATAAATGTGTTTATTTTTATTATCCTGAATGCGTAAATTATCAATTTCACGAGCATTAATCCTTTTAAATGCTGGGTCCAATTTTCTCGTTATTGGATTTTTAATATAAGTAGGATTTTTATTTAAGGGATGACTTTCTTTTGCTGATCGCTTTTCATTCGTTTTTTCCAAACGCGCAATATTTTTCTCTTTATTCTTTTCTAATTGATTTGCAATCTCATTAAGATTGTCTATGTAATTTTCCACGTAATCTTGAACTTGTTCGTTATGTGTACGTTCAACTGGTAAAGAGTAATTTAAATCCGCTTTAATAATTTGCATAGGTGTCATTTCTAGACTTGAATGATTCGAATTATTATAACTTAGTAACGCTTGGGAAAGTCTGCTTGGAAAAGTTGAATTCCTACTTTCAATTGTTCGCAATTGTTCTATCAGTGTAGAATGGAATCTTTCTACTAATGCATTCGAATTGGGATTATAATTCGTAATATAGTGAATTTCAATTTTATGGATTTTACAAAAATCCTGGACTACGCCATTTTTAAATTCTAATCCATTGTCACACGTTATTTTATTAGGAATTCCGTAATGGCTAAAATACATCAATAATTTATCTACAATTTCAATTCCTGTCTTTTGTAGAAGTGGGTAACATTGACCTAATCTTGAAAAAGAATCTATTATACTCAGACAATACGTTTGATTGAATCTTATTGTATCACAATAAATGTGAGTGAAAGGTTTCGATCCAATTGGGTTTGGTCTAAATTGTAACTCAATGGGAGTTCGTTCATATTTGCTTTTTTGACATATTTCACAAGAATTTATAAAGCTTTGAACATCTTTGTTCATGTTCGGCCAATAATATTTTCGTTTTAAACTAATTATATTTTCTCGTAAACCACGATGAATATTTGGTTGAATATACTCTTTGACAAATTTGAATAAGTCAGTATCTATTGAGTTTATCATTACTCGAAATCTGAGCTTTTCTCCGAAAGGTTTAGTTTTCGTAACACTATAATTCGGGGATGATTTTAATATTATCTGCAAAGGGGCTGCATTTAAACTTCTTTCTGTATAGGGAAGTTCTAAAATAGGATTCTCAATGTTACTATGGACAGTAATATCGTCTGTCTCTAAATCAATAAAATCTTCGTTTTCATTATTATCATTATCATTATTATCATCGTCTGGATCCAATAGGGCCAAACATTCATCTAATTCTTCCGTAGTGATTTGATTTGCAATTGATAACAAATCATCTTCGATTCCGTTTATTTCAATATTTTCGTAATAATCTATGTCTGTGGCATTTGCCATTGAATCATTATCGATTCTGTTCGTTTCTTCGAACGTATTGATCTCTATCATTGGATCATTTTCAAATTCATTAGTATTTCCTCCGATATTCCGATTCGGTAAGGAATATACAATTATCTTTATATTAGATTCCGCAAAAATATATTTTATCATATTTGAAATAATATGCCAGTCTAATTTATCTAGACCGCATGCAATTCTTGGTATAGCCAAGTATTTGTCATTATTATACTGACACAATTCCTTAAGATATAATATTGATTGAAAAACCGTTTCATATTCCGGTTTATGAAAATACGAATCTTTCGTGATTAAATAATAAATGTTTCGATCATTTATTTGGATCATTGCTACTTCTCCTAGTAGCTTATTTTGAGATTTTAAATTATCTATTTGACCAAATTTATTTTTAAATTGGAGCGCTATTCCTCGGTCCATGTGAAAATCACGGGAAACGCAGTGTGCTAACGCATAATTCTTTGGGGCTTTAAATAAATCACCTGTTTTTTCAATTATCTTAGGGGAATCTTTAATATTTTTCAATTCATAATTTTTTTCAAAATCTTTATAAGTCAATTTATTATCTGACTCTATTATAATTCGACTGAGGGCATCAGCATTATTAGTTGAACCTTTTTTATAACGAATTTCATAATCAAATTCTTCTAGTTTTATTCGCCAGCGCATAAGGCGGGAATTCGGTTCTTTTAATGAAAATAACCATATTAAGGGTTTGTGATCCGTATAAATAGTAAATCTCTTCCCATAGAGATAGGGGCGGAAATTTTTGCACGACCAGATCACGGCCAGTAACTCCTTCTCTATTGTGGAATAACGAGTCTCAGCTGGGTTAAGGGTTCTACTTGCAAATGCTATAGGAAGGTCGTTCGGAACTTCACCTTGAGATAAAACAGAGCCTATCGCGAAACCTGACGCATCAGTTGTAAGAACGAATGGCTTATCGAAATCGGGGTATCTCAATACAGGGTGATTCAATAAATTTCTTTTACATATTTCGAACGCTTCGATATATTTCGGATCATCAATATTAATTTTGGAATCTTTCTTCAAACATGAAGTTAATGGTTTCGTTATCTTTGCGAAATTAGGGATAAACTTTCTATAATATCCTACGAGTCCAAGAAATGATTTTATTTCTTTAGGAGTTTTAGGAATTGGAAATTTGCTGACTGCTCTTAATTTGTTCGGATTCGGTTTGATTCCTTCAGGGGTAATAATATGTCCTAAGAATTCAATTTCAGTTTTGAAAAAGTGACATTTATCTAATTGAATTTTCAAATTATCTGCTTTAAATGCTTCTAGAATATTATGGATATCTGCTAAGTGTTGTTCGATCGTATCGGAAAATACAACTATATCATCCATGTAAACGTAACAGATCTTTCCTATGTGATCTTTCAAAACATTATTCATTAATCTTTGGAAAGTTGCCGGAGCATTTTTAAGTCCAAATGGCATTCTCAAAAATTCATAATGACCATTTTCTACAGTAAAAGCTGTCTTTTCAATTGATTCTTCATCTAATTCGATTTGATGAAATCCGGATGCTAAGTCAAGGGTAGTAAAATATTTTTTATTTCCTAATTTATCTAGGATACTTTCAATCTGAGGAAGGGGATACCTATCATCAATAGTTTTATCATTTAATTTACGATAGTCAATTGCTATACGCCATTTCTTTTTTCCGGATAAATCCTCTTTTTTAGGAACAATTACAACTGGAAATGACCATGGAGATATACTCGGTCTGATAATTTTTTTATCTAACATGTCTTTAATTTGAGTCTTAACTTCTTCTCTATGAACTTCAGGGTATCTATAAATTTTACAATGAACAGGAACTTCGTCACTTGTTCGAATTTTATGTTTTATTTTGCTTGAAAAATTAAGGGCTTGACCCGGTAACTGTAAAACATCTTCATTAGTTTGAAGGATTTTCATTAGTTGGGTACTAATTTCTGGTTCTAAATGACTAAGGTCAATTGGGATATTTGTAGGTCTTTGACATACTTGTTGGTAATAAAAAGGGATTTGACAATATTCGTTAGTTAATAATTGATTTTTAAAATCTAAATTAAGTCCATATTTATTCAAAAAATCTGCTCCTATAAGACCATCATAATTCTTATGGAACTTGTATACGACAAAGGGATGAAAATCATCAATTTGAAATTCAGGGAATAAAGGTATTAAAACTTTTTCATTTGCAGTTTGCTTTTTGAAACATGCAGTTAGTGTCGTAGATTCATTAAAAATATTTTTAGGGAAATTATTATACGCGAATTTTGGATCAATAAGACAAACAGAACATCCACTATCAATTAAAAGTTTGCATTTAGGATTTTGGAATTGGATATAGGGGAGTTGGTTTGTGTTATCTAATGTATTATTTAAGTCAATGAGTCGTTCATGGCACGATCTCGAAAATTTTCATTTAAATATTTACTGGAATTATTACGTTCTGGATATGAACGTTCGTTAAAATCACGTTTTTCGAATCTCGGGTCTTTCGAAGTAGACGCCATATTAGTTAATTCTTCAATCCTTATATTTGGATTGGGTTGATTATTAAAAAATTGTCTCTGGGGACTTTGGTGATATTGGGTAGAATAATTAGATCTCTTCTGGGGATAATTCCTTGTCTGAATCGACATTTTTTCAGGGGGAGATTGTATCCTTTGATTTGGATGAGGTTTGAAAACATTCTCATTTTTACGTTCATTGAAAGAGGTATTTGGATTATTTCCAAAAACTTGACGATTTGTCGGGAAATAAGTTTTTACTTGTTTTTGTTGGAAATTAATCGGTTGAGATGGAAATCTCGGTTGGGAATTATTTGGATAAAAATTTCTCTGATTATTTTGACTAGATTGGGGAAAATTTGATTGATTATTATGAGGAAAACTTCTATAATTATTAATTGGGAAGTCTGCTCGATTATTATTTGGGAAATTATTTTTATTAGTTTGAGGGACATTTCTTTGATTTTGCTGAGGAAAATTCCTCTGATTATTTTGATTTTTATAGTGCATATAGGGTTGTTGATAAAAATAATAATCTTGACGAATAAAATTTACTATATCGTCATAGTTCATAATTCCGTGTCCTCTAAGGGCTGTTCTTAATTCTGAGTTAATATTATAGAGCAGAACTCTAGTTGCTACTCGTGACGCAATATTTTTTTCTTGATCCTTTTCAAGAATCGGTAAATTAGATAATTCGACTTGCGAATCATACTTATTTTTTAAATCTACTATTCTTTCGAGAAAATCTAAATCATTCTCATTACGTATTCTTTGGGCATTCTGGAGATCCCAAAACAAAACTGTGAGGCTTATTTTTTCCTCAAATCTTAACTTTAAAAATTCCTTCAAGTTAAACCAGTTATCTGTGATTCTTTCATTAGAACTTACTATTTCACTGGCATTTCCTACCAATTTACTCTTTATTATATCGATAATTGCTTCATTTAATAACACGTCGGCAGATTGGAACCTATTATAAAATCTTTCGCAATGATTCAAAAATCTTGCGAGATTTGCAGGATTACCATCAAATGGTACAATTGACTTTGAAAATAAATCAATTAATTTAAGTCTATCAAACATATTTGGTTCTGGTGCGACTGCCATTTTATTCGTATTCGTATTCTTCCGGCCTTTAAAATGCTTTACGGAAGTAATCTTGAAAAATTATATTGTACTTAGAAAATAATTGTATTCGGTTTTTTTATTTTATAAGAAACCTAGGAAAAACTCTGGTAATCGGTTTTTTGTATTAAGAAACCTAGGAAAAACTCTGGTAATCGGTTTTTTATAAGAAACCTAGAGAAAACTCACACAAGTTTTACGCTCAAAACCGTGGGAAAAGATTGAAGACTTTGGACCAGGGTCAGTGACTGGGAATAAAAAAATGTTTCTAGATAGGATTCTCACCACGTTGTTTTTCTGGAGTCGTTGTAGACGCTACCCAAACAATCAAGGCTCCACTACGGCTCTTCTCCTCGTTGTTGCTGGATTTTGCACCTTAACAGTTGAAACTGAAAGTTTTTGGAAGTTCTTAGCGCGGCGATAACTACGATTTCACGCTCGAAGTTTCGAAACACAGTTCTTCACGAAAACCGGCACAATCCCATACCTCGTCGCCAATTACGTTTTTGGAGCGAAAGCCGATCTTTTAAAAATAAAAAGATTTATTTACAACGGAAGATTATCCTATTCTAACAATAAGCTAGGAAGAAATACATTTAATTATTGAATTCTTCATTCGTCTAGAGAGGTATTTATAACATTCCTTATCTCAAGTCAATTACGACAATCAGTATCGAACAATGGAACAAATATACACCCACACACGTGGCGTGATCAAAATGATGTGTCATCAAAATGTAACAAGGTAATATAATTATTCGAATAAGAATAGATAAGGAGTTCATCTGCAATATACAGGGTTGGCATTATGTAATTATATATATTCATGTGTACATTTTTATACTGACTCACTTCCTTCATTCTACCATTATCCATCATCCTAATCGATGAAGTGATCTTTCGGAGAATTCCATCCTTTTCCGACTCTTAAATATGAATGGATGAAATCCTGCCGATAGTCAATTCGGAATGGAAATTTCTAGCTCCAATCAACGGCAATCATTCAGTAGTGGAAGGATTCATCAAATAGGCACGATCCCATCTGACAAAAGAAATTATATCCTGACGTTTATTTTAAACTAGCTTTTATCTTCGTCTGGACCGGCCTGACACATCTTATTATACAATAATGCTTATATTATATAATATGTGACATCAGAGAACTATTTGGGTTGCGGACAGGCATGAAATATCTTTTACTCGAAAATAAAATTTTTCTCTCTACAAATGAGATAAGCATTATTCTCGGCATAAGATTGAGGAGACCCACTGTACCTTCGGTATACCCAGCATAGGTTTGTTTCATTTGGGATCATAAACTTCGTAAGAAAATATAAGGATTACATTCTGCTCCAAATTCGCAATGCAGAGACAAAGTTTACATTTATTCCTTGGTTGTTTGAGAATCGTGTGTTTGACTGCCTGCGAGGTTTTGTTTGCTGTTTTTATCACGAGTATTCTGATAGAAGTTAAGATATACTTACCTTGAATATATTTTCTCTGTTCTCGTGAATAGAGTCCATTTGAAGGGTGAAGGGAAAAAACAAGGAATGTCACAATTTTAAAAAAATCATATGGCGTAATCTGCAAGCTTTGAGACGTGTCCTTTTTTCTCGGTAGAATGAAAGATGATAACTAGAACCGTCCGGTAACTATAACTATAACTATGCGAATTTAAAATAACTCTACAAAAGATAAAAACTAGAAATGGATAAGAAGAAGGAGGGTCCATGTGTAAAAGTCATTCAAAGTTGACCAAAATTTCGAACTTTTTCGTCTCTAAGTGATATGTTTCGAAAAGTAAAAGGTTGACGAAAATAATAATTACATATTTTTGATCTATGGCGTCGATTTAGTGATTGAAATGAGTTTGGTGAATATCGTACGAAAAAAAAATTAGATTTGGAATGATTTTCGAACGATTTCAGGATATGAATGACCGGCAAAAATTATTTTTTATTCCATCTTCACCGAACTTACGGTATTGACTAATTCGAAGGCATAGATATAATATTCTTTTCACTTTACTTTCCGAATACTGGGCATATGAAAAAAATAGGCTCCCGCGAAAAAAGTTGTTTTTTACTAACTGTTTCATGTACGTCGTTCAAATTCACATTTTTGCATTAGTGAAGGATCATAAAATGATAAAAATAATACGACATCAGCCCTCCAGGATTATTTTGGTAGATACAGTTATTCAAAGTTTCTACCAAAACTTCGAACTTTTGCGTCTGGAAGAGATATTTTTCAAAAAGTAAGAGCTTCACAAAAAAACTAATATTCTTGATCTTAAGAATCCAATCAATAATTGAAATAATTTTGGTTTTGGCTCGTACTACTTACACGAGGGCTATATCATTTCGTCACCATGTCTGAATTTTTCGAATTTTGAGCCGAAAATGGTCTCAAACAACTATGTTCGACTCACTGATGACAAATCCGTTGAAAAATTCGAGTCTGTCCGTCCGGTCGGCCGTATGACCGTATACACGATAACTCTCGAACGGAATGTCCTAGAAACTTGAAATTTTCAGGGTAGGTTTGAATCTCGTATGCCGCGGTTGAGTTCGTTATTGGGCAAAATTTGCCGAGAGGTTCCGTAAATATGGCCGCTTGAAATTTTGTTTTGCTGATAACTTTGAAACTGCAGATTTTATCGAGGTGAAATTTTGCAATCAGATGGGGAATTACGTGTTCAAGCTGCATGCAGAATTTGGTCCAGCTCGCATGACCAGAACCATAGAAACCATAGAAAAATATAACTTTGTAATGGAAAGGCCTAGGGACTTGAAATTTTAAGGATAGGTTTGCATCTTTAATTTTGCGGTCACTTTCATCAATGAGCAGAATTAGACTAGGGGTTCCGTAAATATGGCCGTTTGAAATTCAGTTTTCTGGATAATTTCAAAACTATGGATTTGATCGTGACGAATTCTGTATTCAAATTGAGAATGATATATTGGAGCAAAATTGTTTCAGATCGCATGATCAGAAAATTATAACTTTCGAACGGAAAGGCCTAGGGACTTGAAATTTTCAGGATAGGTTCGGATCGCGAATTTCGCGGTCACGTTCCTCAATGAGCAAAATTAAAGCACTGACGTGAAGTCTTGATTTTCGCCTTTGTTTAAAATTTTCTTTGACAGCTGTCAAAATCTTTCCAATTGTTTTCTAAAACTGAAGAATGTGAATCTACCTACAAGGTGGATGAACGAGCGCTCAAAAGCTCCGGACTTCACGGCAGTGCTTTTCGTCATTTTTTTTTTCCGTAAATTTATATATTTTGGTTAGTTTTTTGAGTTTTTCATCTGTTCTCTATTGATATTGAGAAAATGTGTTCATGTATTTGAAAGAATGAACATTTACTATTGCAATTAAAATTGAACATTGTTTGACTGATGCCCTGGTTTTCAAATATTCAGCTGGAAATGTTAAAAATCCAATTATCTCGGAACGGAACTAAATGGACATTCCTCGTTTTCTCCCTTCACCCTTCATTTGATGTAGTGCTGCTAATTTTTTAACACCATGCTTCAAAAATTTCTGATCGGTTTTTTTTTTCCAGAATGAAATCGGTTGAACATACATGTGTTCGGTAAATGTTGCATAATATTGGAACTAGTGATGGACTAAGCCATGACCATCTATAATAGCTGAATTTCACCGACAAATCATACATATCTGAAGATAATGGACTTTAAAATTTATGAAACCTCCGTTTTATAGGTGCCCAATGATCCAATTAAGACTCATGCTGCCGAAGATTATTGTTAAGTGGTGATTCAATTTTTGAATGGTAGTATCATACCTTCCATGAATAATTATTACCTATTTAACTTTCATACCATTTTGAAGTATGAGTTATGGTTTTTGCACACCCAATTCTCAAATATTTCAACAATTTTTTAGCGTTCTTCCTACTCTCACGAGGGCTATATCATTTCGTCACGGTGTCTGTATTTTTCGAATTTTAAGTTGAAAATGATTTAAATCTACAAAGTTCGACTCACTGATGATTCGTTATTGGGCGAAATTCGACCATTATTTTGTAAATATGGTCGATTGAAATCCCGTTTTCTTGATAATTCCAAAACTACGGATTCGAAAGGGACGAAATTATTTTAATGAAGAATGATACTCAAGCTGAATTTTTTCCAGATCGCATCACTAGAAAATTTTGAATTCCCACGAATCATTGAATAAAAAATATTCATATTTCTGTAACAGCTGATTAGGTTAGGACAAAAAAAAGCTACGGGTTTCTGAGACCCAAGCGTGCAGGTTATGTTGCGAAAATAAATGTGCAGTTCCAGGGTTTTGAGTATCTCTATGTCAAGTCGTTTAATGTTTCACTCTTAGTGGCCTGTTGTAGTTAATTGTACATGGGCTTGCATGTTATTCGAAAAGTAATGTAACGAAAAAACTTTCATAAATCCAAGTATATAAATACAAAGCAAGATTGTTACAATGATGTGCTAATCCATTTCGACTTGTCACGCTTCGAATGTTTCAGGCATGGGTCGAATAACTAGATGTACATGAATGAATCTTCTTCTGATATCCACTTGCCCCTCTTACATTCTGAATCATCAAGTTGCGAAAATTGTATGAAAAAAATTATGTGTTACGTGTTTTCCTTTTTCACTGTTGAAATTGTTGCATGTGCCGAAGACGAATGCGACAAATGTTTCATTCATGGAAATGGAAAAATTCGGAGTTTGAAACTTTCGACCAGAGACCGTCCTACAGCGAGTTTCACAAAATTTTTAGGGTTGAATAAGTTCGATTCACAGCATTTCTGATAATCAACGAGTCATATCAGTTCATCATTAGGTCATATCATCTGAATCAAAAGCTTCGAGTTTAGGTGGTTGATTTGTTCTCACTGCGGTTGAATCTTTAATTACAGCAACGATTGAAATCTGCAGAGTTAATTATATCGAAATGGTGCTATATAATGCTTTCATGTCGGACTGCTATTGTGTGGGATTATTAATCAAGTAGATTCGCATTTCAGATTTCTTAATGATAGAGAAATTTTGTGTCGCTGAGGTTATTACAATTCTTGGTTGTAATGAAACCGAGGTATCAAGAAATAATAATTCAAGGTAATAGCACATATTATTCCAGAATTATAAAGGGCGTACCTCATCTTCTGATCATGATCAGAGAATATGCAGAAGATCGACAGGTACATGGAATTAGTCTGGGCATGATCTGTATATTTTCCTAGTTTTCCAGATTCACTTATCAATGAATTATCAGTCAGTTCGAAATATGTCTGTGTATGTGTGTATTTAGATATAAAGATAGATTAGGCCAAGAAAATTTACGGAAATGAGTCCCGGCAAAAGATGATGATTGGAATGACTTCAGTTAGGGTCCAGTATGAAATGTCCAATTCATCTCCCCCTCCCCCAACGAGTAGGGCGTTTGAGATGGGGGGGCGTAATTTGGGTCAGAAGATAGTGTTTTTGCGGTTTTTTGCTTATGTTTTCTTATCTTAGTTATCTTCGTTTTTCTTATCTTCTATAACACCCAAGAAATGTTGGAAATGGTCAATTTGAAGTTGGAGGGCATTGAAGTCTCCCGCGAATGAGACAAACCGCAACTTTCTTGAACCACCCGTTACGGAACTACATCTGATTGAAATTTGGAGTTTTATGCTGCCCGACCATAAAAAGTTTCAATATGTTTTTGAGCGCTCGTACTACTTACACGAGGGCTATATCATTTCGTCACGATGTCTGTATTTTTCGAATTTTGAGCCGAAAATGGACTCAATCGACTATGTTCGACTCACTGATGACGAATCCGTCGGAAAATTCGAGTCTGTCCGTCCGTCCGTCCGTCGGCCGTAAGCACGATAACTCTCGAACGGAACAACCTAGATACTTGAAATTCTCAGTGTGGGTGCAGTTCCCGAATGGCTCGGTTAAGTTCGTTAATGGGCCAAATTCCACCAGGGGTTCCGTAAATATGGCCGTTCAAAGTTTTGTTTCCCTGATTACTTGAAAACTACAGATTTGATCGAGATGAAATTTTGCACTCAAATGGAAAATGAGGTGTTCAAGCTACATGTGAAATTTTGTCAAGATCGCATGACCAGAACAATAGAAACCATAGAAAATTGTAACTTTTGAACGGAAACGCCTAGGGACTTGAAATTTTCAGGATATGTGTGGATCTCGAATGACGTGATCACGTTCATCTATGAGCAACATTATACAAGGGGTTCCGTAAATACGGTCGTTTGAAATTTTGTTTTCTCGATAAATTCGAAACTTCGGATTCGATCGAGATGAAATTTTGTATTTTAATCGAGAATGATATTATTGAAGCAATATTTTGTCCAGATCGCATGACCAGAACCATAGAAACCATAGAAAATTGTAACTTTTGAACGGAAAGGCCTAGGAACTTGAAATTTTCAGGGTGGGTTTGGATCGCGAATATCGCGGTCACGTTCATCAATAAGCAAAATGAGACTAGGGGTTCCGTAAATATGGCCGTTCAAAATATTTTTTTCCAGATAGTATCGGAACTACTGTTCGGATTGATATGAAATTATGCACCTAGCTGAGGAATAATGTATTCAAAGTACGTGCAAAATTTTGTCCAGACCGCATCACCAAGACCAAAGATACCGTAGAAAATTCTAGCGAATTATCGAAACAAAATTGATCAGCTGAAGCACCGACATGAAGTCTGGAGTTTCGCCTAAGTTTCAGAATTTTTTTGACACCTGTCAAAAATTCCTTCAATTGGTTTCTAAAACTGGAAAATGCGAATCTACCTACAAGGTGCATGTACGAGCGCTCAAAAGCTCCTGCCTTCACGGCAGTGCTTTTCTAAATTTTTAACATATATTTGGTAATGAACATATCATTTATTTATTTTATGTCAAATACTTATAACGACGGCGAAGGGACCAAGGAACAAGGGTCGTTATAACCGGTCGTCGTTATTGAAGGACCTACATATATTTGTCTTTTTTGAGCGCTCGTACTACTTACACGAGGGCTATATCATTTCGTCACGATGTCTGTACTTTTCGAATTTTGAGCCGAAAATGGTCTCAATCAACTATGTTCGACTCACTGATGACGAATCCGTCGAAAAATTCGAGTCTGTCCGTCCGACCGTCCGTCCGTAAGCACGATAACTCTCGAACGGAACAACTTAAAGACTTGAAATTTTCAGTGTGGGTTCAGTCCCCAAATGCCTCGGTTAAGTTTGTTAATGGGCCAAATTCCACCAGGGGTTCCGTAAATATGGCCGTTCAAAGTTTTGTTCCCCTGATTACTTGAAAACTACAGATTTGATCGAGATGAAATTTTGCACTCAAATGGAGAATGGGGTGTTCAAGCTACATGTGAAATTTTGTCCAGATCGCATGACCAGAACCATAGAAACCATAGAAAATTGTAACTTTTGAACGGAAACGCCTAGGGACTTGAAATTTTCAGGATAGGTGTGGATCACGAATGTCGTGATCACGTTCATCTATGAGCAAAATTATACTAGGGGTTCCGTAAATATGGTCGTTTGAAATTTAGTTTTCTTGATAATTTCAAAACTACTACTTCGATCGTGACGAAATTTTGTATACTAATGGATAATGATATATTCAAGCTACATTTCTCCAGATCACATGACCAGAACCATGGAAACCATAGAAAATCATAACTTTCGAACGGAAAGGCCTAGGGACTTGAAATTTTCAGGATAGGTGTGGATCTGAAATGTCGCGTTCACGTTTAACAATGAGCAGAATTATACTAGGTGTTCCGTAAATACGGTCGTTTGAAATTTTGTTTTCTCGATAATTTCGGAACTACGGATTCGATCGAGATGAAATTTTGTATTTTAATCGAGAATGATATATTAAAGCATTATTTTGTCCACATCGCATGACCAGAACCATAGAAACCATAGAAAATTGTAACTTTCGAACAGAAAGGCCTAGGAACTTGAAATGTTCAGGGAGGGTTTGGATCGCGAATATCGCGGTCACGTTCATCAATGAGCAAAATAAGACTAGGGGTTCCGTAAATATTGCCGTTCAGAATATTTTTTTCCTGATAGTTCCGAAACTACTGATCGGATTGGAATGGAATTTTGCACCTAGCTGAGGAATAATGTTTTCAAACTACGTGCAAAATTTTGTCCAGATCGCATCACCAAGACTATAGATACCGTAGAAAATTCTAGCGAATTATCGAAATAAAATTGATCACTGACAGGAAGTCTGGAGTTTCGCCTAAGTTTCAGAATTTTTTTGACAGCTGTCGACAATTCCTTCCTGATTTCCAAAACTGGAAAATGCGAATCCACCTACAAGGTGAATGTACGAGCGCTCAAAAGCTCCTGCCTTCACGGCAGTGCTTTTCGTAATTTTTTTAAATAAAACTAATATGTACATATGTATTTATGCACCCAAATATTTTTTAATTTTACAAAACCATTTTATCTACTATATAAAAATAAGTCGGGTTTTCCTTCCTGACGCTATAACTCCAGAACGCACGAACCAATTTCCACGGTTTTGCATTCGTTGGAAAGGTCTCGAGCTCCGTGAGGTTTATAGCAAAGAAAATTCAGGACAAACCAACATTTTAAGTAGATGGCGCCGGTGCGTGATACATTGTTTGACAGCTACTCATTGTTCTCTGCTCAGTTAATTTCATTTGACAAACCGGTATTGTGTTCACTGTGAAATTGTGAAAAAAAAGTAAAAAAAACATATAACGTATATTGTGCAAATTTTTATTCAATTTCAACAGCAGGCATTTGTCTTTAAGGTCGTAAGTTGAACTGTGTAAATTATGTGGATCGTGCATTTGAGGTTAAATTCACCAATCTGTCCATAGCCCAAAATGCCTAGAGGACGACGTGCGAACATCGGCCGCCACACAAGACATGCAAGCCAGCAACAAGTGTATTCACAGAACTTAAGCGAAGAAAGACAAAATATAATAAGAGAAAATGCCCGATTGAGACAACGCGTGAGCACACGAAGATCATTGGCATCATACAATCGCTTGGCATTCCAATATGATCCCACTGCGAACTACAATGATGATGAAAATTTAGATATTGGACCAATGACGACTATATGCCGATATTGCATATATACTGCGTTTCTCTTTTGAACTTTAACGCATGTTAAAGTTCAAAAGAGAAACGGCTAGATTGTGCTGCGCAAGTGGAAAAGTCAAACTGGATCCATTACTTACACCACCACAGCCACTGAAACCATTGTTCGATGGAAGTGATCCCGATTCCTAGCTTCCTTTGGAGCTAATATCATTCGAGAAAGCGGCTTCATGCCGACTTGCAAGGTAAAAGATACAACACACATAACCAATCACTCACACCAACACAATGAATTGCAATACATAACAACTACATATACACCACACACTACACCATCACACGATCAGAAGTTACACCGTATTCTTCAACAAATGATTGTTTGCAATTACAGATACAAGGACAAATATATCATTTGCATGGTTCAATGGTGCCAGCACCAGATGAACCGCATCAATTTCTGCAAATATATTTCATTTCGTCGATGGTGGATCAGCTGAATGTGCGGTGCAATATACAGGGAACAAAACAGTTAAAGAGACGAATTATTGAACAGTTGCAAGCATTTTTTCACGCTAATAATGCTGTGGTTAATATGTTCAAAACAGCATTGGAACGAATGCCATCGGATACGCACAAATTTGTCATAAGAGCGGATTGTACCTCAACAGGTGAACATGTGCGAAGATTCAATGCACCCACCGTTAATGATGTTGCTGCAATTATTGTTGGCGATCCAACTAAATCGCGAGACATTGTCGTTCAGCGAAGAAGCAATATCATGCATCGTGTAAACGAGACACATCGTTTGTACGATGCGTTACAATATCTAAAAAAAACAAAAAAACAAAAAAAAATTTTTCTTCATCTTTTGATCACCGAACGAAATGTTACATAAAACGAAGCCATCTGGTGGCGAAACGGAGTACGCCGGGTTTGCTAATTAATATATGTTTACTAGCCAATTTATAGAAAAAAAACTAAATCTAAGCTGATACAGGTAAGAAAAGTTGATTCTCAATCTTTCACGGTACATAAAATACATAAAAACTAAATCTAAGCTGGTGCAGGTAAGAAAAGTTGATTCTCAATCTTTCACGTTACATAAAATACATATGAGTTTTAAATAAATTTCAGTTATTTTAGTAAAAAATCTGTAATCTTCGCTTGTTTTTTGCAACGTGAGTTAAAATAAATCGATTCAATTTTCTTCTCAATAAAACTGGTTGCGTCTAAAAGTTTTTCGTCATTTGAATGATTGTATAGTACAAACTGTTCAGGGTCTTCACAGCTTGTACAGCTTCTATGACAGATGGTGGCCTAAATTCTCCTCCATCCTCAGATCTGTCTTCTTTACCTTCATCTTGGGTCTCTTCAATTGTAAGCACTTCCTCTGCATTTTGCTCGTCACCCAAAGTACAGTTTGTTTCTAAGTGAGTATCAGAATCTATGAAATCAGTCCATAAATCATCTGTCAATTTAAAGTTTTCTTTAATAACAGATAAAGGCACATAATCTTTTGTATCGAAATCATTAGCCATTCTTCTTGCCAATTCGGCTAAGGAAATATCGTCTTCAGGGTCGGCAGTTTCCAGTGTTCGTTCTAGGAATCCGGCATGTTTACAACAATTTATGATTGTTTGTTGTAGTACCCTATTCCAGGCTTTGGAGATCATCGATATTGCGTCCAAAATATTAATGAAAGACTCCTTAGATAACTGATTGTTTTCAATAATATTCATCAACTGGTACTTTCGATAATGGACTTTCAATGATCTTATGATACCTTGGTCAAACGGCTGCAGCACTGATGTGGTATTTGGCGGCAAAAATTAAAGGTTAATATTCTTTAAATTTGTCACTTTTGGGTGCGCTAGGCAATTGTCTACTAGGAGCATTAGCTGAGAGACCCAATCTCGCAAGATCTTGATAAACAGGTCTGATGTCATCCAGGCTTTTTTATTAGACATGTAGGTTACAGGTAATGTCTTAAAATTTTTAAAACAACGGGGGTCTTTTGATTTGCCAATAACAATCAACTTACGTTTTTCTGATCCCGACATATTGGCAGCAACAAAAAGAGTCATTCTCTCTTTGGAAATTTTACCTCCTGTGCACTTTTCGCCTTTAAATTTAAGTGTCATATCTGGAAGCATTTCGTAGAACAGACCTGTCTCATCTGTGTTAAAAATCTCGGCACTTGTATATCCTTTTCTTATTTCAGGCCATACCTAAACTTTTAAGCCAGTTTTCTGCCACTCCAGGAGGTACACTAGGAGCTTCACCACTTATTTTTCCATAAACAATATTATGCCTTTTTCGAAAACGTTCTATCCAACTTTCTGTGCAGGTATATTCCGGTCCTTTATTCAGTAGTCTGCCGAAATGTTCCGCTTTCGCCTGTAGTATAGGACCACTAATTGGTGATCCTCTACTCCTTTCAACTTTAAACCAGTTAAATAATGCTTCATCTGTATCTACATGACTGGATAACCTAAGTTTCTTCTTTGGTAACAAATTTTCATTAAATGCATTTTTTATTGCATACCGGTTCTTCCAAATTGTAGAAACACTTGAATGCGATAAGCCTAACTCTCTTGCAATAGCAATATTGGATTCACCTTGCCCAAGTCTGCCAATTATTAAGCCTTTTTCCTCAATGGACAAAACTTTTCTTTTTTGTGAACTCATTTCAACACTACGTAATACGCTACTATTATACGTATACTAGTATAATAAATCGGCCGGCGCTAAATAAAATGTAAACAAAGAACAGCATTCATTAGATTGACAAACAGGTATTTTCCCAGCCTCCGTTCCGTTCGTTAAATACTTATAAATCCAACCGAACTTCCCAGTTTTCGTCGTAATATGCGACTTGTTGTTGAAAGCGACGTCGTTATTTGCGAATTTTACTGTATCTTCAAAATTTCAATAATTTTTCTCCTATAATTTATTTGCGTTTATTCGTTATTTTTATTAAATATCCATATAAATATTTGCAAGGAGGCTGAAAGACCTTAGGTCGATGGCCACTTATTTAGAGAAAATAAAGAACTGGTACTACTATTTGTGAGGGGCATATTTTATAACGTATACCTACAATGTCTTGAAGGGCAATCAGGACATTGGTGCAAGATATGCGCATGAAGTTTGAACAAATGGCAGTGCAAGTAATAACCGATTTCCTTCGAGTGCATGCAGTCGATCAACCCTTGATGAACTTGTGGGGTATCGTTGCTAGCAGCCCCTCAGAAGCAATACCGTTGCTGAAAGACCCCCACTAGAGTGGATCCAGAGGATTTCCTAGCCGCTGCCGTAGATTTCCTAGCCGCTGCCGTATCTGGAGAAACACCCTTATAAATTGTTGTTTGGCATCACAAGGGCGTAGGTCTTTTATTTTTCTTGGGAGGGGTTAACGATAGAAACATTTTGTCAGGTTAATTTTTATGAAAAAATTTTGTTTTTTCATCCTGGCGATAATTCTGAAACTATATTTTGGAAGTCTTGGGGGGGTTATTACCCCCAGTACCCCCCATATCTACGCCCTTGGTGCATCAGGCTGGCGAGGTTGAAGTAAACTTTGACTAGTCAGTTTCGGAAGGGGCAGTACATCTGTTCTTCAAAGTTCTTGCCTGGCTTGCCAAAGTCCACAGAAAGCAAGAATTCATGTCTAGGCGCGAATACCTAATCCGGTGTTGTTGTCTAATTTTCCAGGCCTATTGCTGTAGCTCGTTAATGAATAAGCTTTTAATCTCGTTCCTAGCAACATTTGATGACCTACTACTTTTATATCAGTCATTTTTTACATTTCTGAAATTATTATAGGCGATATCATGAATAAACTGGCGAAAGAACGAAGATTTTCCTGTGATGTCAAAAATTGGTACAATTATTGCCAACTACTGTACTGTCTCATTCGTCGCAACATTTAATGCTGCACATATTTTATTCCAACGGTTCCGAAGAGTTTGTATATTTCAGGAGATATAAGCTAAAGACTGCAAACACATTTATACCTTTTGACCCCCTTTGTACCCACAATTTCCCCTCCTCTGTACAACCCCGCAATCGGCGAGGAGGAAAAGTCAAAGGTTTATATTTGACCCTAACTAAAGTCATTCCATTCCAACAATTTTTGCCTGGTTTTATTTCAGATAGGTATCTCCTATTTTAATCTTATTTTCTAGGCCTATAGTTCGGTAATAGTTGGACCTCAAAATCTGCGATAGCTGGCATTGGACGCTGAATTCAATGCCCTACAATTATTATAATATACATTTCCATAAAAAAGTATGTTAGTTTGTGAGATATGAGCGAAAACCTGACACCCCTTTGACCTACATTTCCCCCCTGCTCGGTTAAACAGCGTTCGGCGGGTAAACCCAAGCTCGTCATGAAAAGTGACACTTCTCCTCCTTATGAAATAATATACTATAAAGTCGGATTTCCAATGGACATTAAATAATCCTTCATGTCCTTGGCCAAAAGTGCCTCATCAGATCAGTCAGTTTTGTCTTTCTTTTTGGTCTCTCTGATAATATTCCATATTTTCCTATATTCGTTCGTAGCCTTCTTCATTTTATTCACATTTTGTGCTTGAATATTTCGCTGGATTACTTATCTATATTTTGTTTCAGTTGCAAAACGATGTTTTTGCTGACAACATCTTTTCTTATTGTCGTAACCGTTTAAGCAGCTGTTAATCGGTTCTACAGAGTTTGCATTTCTTCTGTGATTCTGCGTTGCTCATCTTTCCCAATCCTCACCATTTTCTCAGGAAATTATATTTCGTTGAGCCTCATCATCTCGTCATGAGAGTTGTTGAAATCAGCTTCCGGATCTTCTAAGTGCAGCCTTTCCCAGTTAACAGCCCTGATTAATCGGATGAAGTAGTCAATGGTTATCAATCTGTCGAATCATCCTATAGTGATTTCCATCCTTTCACAGGTTTTTTGGATCTTCAGAATTTGAGCTCGATGGTCACACAAGCTTGGTTCCCATGTAGGTTTATTGTTCAAATTGATTTCTCGGAAGATTTGAAAAAATGTTATCAATGCATGTGCTTGAATATATATTATCTCTGGAAGGATTTTGATATATATGATGCATATTAAAAGTTTCAAAGGTTTCCACCAGCCTCCCTTTATTATTCGAATTCTGTTTATTCGTTTATTTTTTGTTTATTTGTTCATATCCCGACTCTCCTAGGTCTCGAATATTTTATTTAGTCTCCAGAGAATATTATTTGATCACCGGAGAACTTCTTAACTGAGGTGCCAACAAATTGTCTTATTCAAACAGAGATTTCATCAGAAGAAAGAAGAATTGGATATAGAAAAAAAATTCACTTTGAAATTATATGGGCTAATCAGAGAGTCGCGATCCAATTTATTTTTCATTTTTTTTCCATCCAGTTTATTCCTTATTTTCTTGTTTGAATTGAGCGGAATAGCAAAAAGTTGTTGTATTATCTGGTCATGCAAGAAAATCAAAGAGTCCCTGCTCAATTCATGCGAGAACAATGTCATATTCAGAAACTTTTCCTGGGTTAGACAGAAAAAGTCGCAGACATTTCGTCTTGATTGAAAATCATTTCTTATTAGTGGATACATTAAAACTTCGGAAAAAAAGAAAAGTTTTATGACTTCGCCAACTTTTTATCACCTTTTGTGGATACCTACTGCGGAAAATTGTGGTTGCAAATTAGTTCCTTTCGAGCCAGGTGTATTCAATACGAGCTGTAATATCTGAAAGTTCGTGAGCAGGTTCGAATTTACTACTACAGAGTTCCACGATGCTAGAGTTTCATTTCAATGATATCTCATTAAAGGAGAATATAGAAATAGAACGGTGATGTTGGGTGTTGCAAATTTTAATTGTTTCCATTTAGTTTCATGATAATCGAAATATTTCGATTGGCCATCGAAAGATAATAACATTCATGAACATTATTCAACAAATTTTCTCTATCGGATGGTGGTCGGTGTAATAAACTCCGTTCATTCGTCCAATTAACGCAAGAATGTCTTACTAGGTATCAAATGTTATATTGACCTTATGATTGACGCTTCTGGAATTTGTATGTTTCTACTTTACACCAATAACGGCTCGGTTTTAAATTTCAGTTGGGTGAATTTGCCATTCCGTAGTCTCTGATCAATATACAGGGTGTTTTTTAAAGTGAGGCTTTTTTTTCACAGGTGCTAGAACTCATCAAAAGAGATCATTTCGCCGGAAGTTGGTCATGTGAAAATTTTCAATTTGAAAAAAGTGCAAAAAATCTTGGCCATAAAGATCTTAATTAAGACCACTGGATCGTGTTTTTTCTCTCTTAGAAGATCTGCCATGAAAAACTACCATATGTAATCCAGCAAGTGAATAAATTAATTTTATCACAAATTCGTATATTCTCTTTCAACTTTTTTTAGGAGATTTTTCTCCTAGTTCAGACTAAGAAGAGGAAAAAACAACGAAAAGGCCCTATGACAAAAAATTAGGAAGTTCCCAAACTATCCGATAAAATTATTGTTCACAGAAATCGTTAGAATTGGTAACCATTGGTTTGATGTACACAAAATCTTGCCCGGCGTAATGATGTGACAGCAGCTACATGTGACATTCGTTTTAAATGCAACTGTCACATCAGTTTGGTCACGGAATTATGTCACAAGCCTTTTCAATGCTGAGTTCTTTCGCACTATTCACCTCACCGTACTAAACTAAACACTAATGTTTTCAAATTACCCCAAAGGAAGAAATCACAGGGGTTGAGATAAAAAACTCACAAAAATCATATGCATCATAGATGATTTTCCGTATAAATTGGACAGCTGGAAATGCTACACACATAGATATCAATAAGAATCAGGTCTGGGCTGAAAATTTCTCGGATTATCGGTAACTTTGATTTCAAAATAATCGGCCTGTTGAATATTTTGTATGAACGTTTTCGGTATAATGTCTTATTTCGAGTTTTATCATTCGTCGAAAAAAAGCCTCACCTCTGAAAACACCCTGTATACTCTATGTCTTAAGCCTCTGCCGAGGACGCGTTCGGCTATATAACGTAATCACAAAAAATTATAAAAAGCACTGCTGTTAAGTCAGAAGCTTTTGAGCGCTGACCTTGTAAGTAGATTCGCATTTTCTAGTTTCAGACACCGATTGAAGAAATTTTTGACACCTCCCAAAAAAATGACAGCAGCCCTTTGTCAATTATGACGGATCCGCTGTTACAGAAATATAAGGTCTTTTTTCAATAATTCGTTGAAATTTAAAACGGTTCAATAGACGAAACCCCTTATCGAATTTTGCCCAATAACGAACTCAACCTCGGCATTCGAGATTCGAATCTACCCTGAAAACTCCAGGTTTCTAGGTCATTCCGTTCGAAAGTTATCGTGTATACGGCCGGACGGACAGATTCAAATTAGTTTGAATATATTATTTTTCATCTATGTGCAAAATTTCATTCCAATCCAATCAGTAGTTTCGAAATGATCAGGAAAAAATATTTTGAACGGCTATATTTACGAAACCCCTAGTCTGAATTTGATCATTGATAAACGTGACCGCGACATTCGAGATCCACACCTAACCCGAAAATTTCAAATCCCTATTTCTTTCCGTTCAAAAGTTATAATTTTCTATGGTTTCAAATTCAATAATGAATTTGGAAAATTACACTAGATAAACTACAATTCATGTATCCCAGGGACCACCAAATTTATCATTTGCACCTGTAGACCGGTTTCGATCCATATCAGATCTCGTCAGTTCAATTAGCAAAATGACAAATTCGATCTGAGAAACAGAAAACCTTTGAAACATAAGGCAACGGTGATCAGAGAAAATTTCCCAAAACACGCCACCTGTCCGTTCCAAAAGCAACTGTCTCAAATACGAATTTGGTGGTCTCTGGGATACATGAATCGTTTTGTTGGCTTGCTATTAGTTTATCTAGTATAATGTTCCTTATTGCATTACTGAATTTGATAATTTCAGATAAACAGGCATTATATTATTTTAGTCAATTATTCAGTCGAATAAGGTTGAAGCTTGAACCCGTTATTTCCATGTGTGTCCTTATGCTCGTAATGTTCACGGTGGTTCACACATGTGTCTTTGTCTTGGGGAGTTAGGCGATTCATGATCTACAGATGTTTGAGACAGTTGCTTTTGGAACGGACAGGTGGTGAGTTTTGGGAAATTTTCTCCGATCACTGTTGCCTTATGTTTTGAAGGTTTGCTGTTTGTCACATCGAACTTGACATTTTGCTACCTACTGGGTAAAAGTACAGGTTTGGGTGCTGCTCCGGTGGGGTAGTGGACCACTGCTCCGTCCGGGGTGCTTCACGATGTGTACCAAACCCAGTGCCTGGTCAATGCCTTGTCGTGGCAGGTGGGCTGAGTACCTTCGAGGACGCTCGGGCTGCGTTGGCGCGGTGTCTCGAAAAAGATAGCTGTGTCAAGGCGGTTCGAGCAGAGCAGGAAAACTAAGTAGTCCGAAAATTCAGGGGCTAACTATGCCAATAGATAGTACGGGGATCGCCGAACCTGAGCGACAAACATTAAAATGAACATTAAAGTCGCCTCAAATAACAAACTCATCTCCTAAATTAACTTGTTCAGGAACAGAATCTAAAATATTTGAAAATATGTCACAGTCACCAATCGATGATCTATATAAAGATACAACAGTTATATCCTGTTATGAGAAATATACAGCAACAATTTCGCAATGCATTTCAACAGAGTATGTAGTATGTGTCAGTATGAACACTCTGTATATTAACGATCTTGAGATGCAATATCTGTTACCTTGGTTGTCGCCAAAGCGTGCCGCAAAGGTAAACTGATGTGTTTACTACGAAGTTTAATGTTATCGATCATGTTATCAATTCTCGAGGTTATTATGATACAATCGATTAAACATGTGAATATCTTGAATATATAAACACTAACATTCTGCTAGAGAGATCGGAGTCTTCTCTAGGTATTACGAATAAACCTTTGACGAGTGAGTAGTGTACTATTCACCATCTGTCGACTGCATAACGATTGAGCGAACCTACCCTAGCTGGGTACGTTACACAGACAACAAATACCAGCACACAAGCGAAAAGAATCAGTTTAACATAAAATAGCAACCCCACCGTGCTTAAATTTTGATCTACCAGAGACAGAGGCCAAGGTCCACCCATCAGAGAAAGTTCTTCACACGATACGGCCGCCACGAAGTGTCCACGAATACAAACAATATCCAAGGGTTGCACCTCGTCCAAAAAGTCCTCCAAAAGATTGAGCCTATCTCCTAGCCCCTGAACATTCAAGTGAAGCACATTAAAATCACTCTCTCTGGACCCATCCTTATTATCTTCTGCAACGGGCTGATCACACGGGCTCTGTGAAAAAATTTTGACACCACTGCACCATCAGGCCATAAGTCTGAATTATCAGCTTTAGTGAAACTGGCTTCATCAATTGATACCACAAACGATGAGTATCTTTCGGGAAATTTCGAAATCAATTTTTCACAGGTCACTTCAACAAAATTTGTTTTTACCATCTCCGTAAATTCACTCAAAGACGTAGAAGGATCAATTCTCGACACAAATAAATGTACCTGCTTATGAGATGCCCTGACAATTCCACCCTCTTTAGAACCTGTTAAAGACCACTTTTTTGAAGTATTTCGTCTTTTGTTTTTGACAATTCTCCACTGTGATCGTTGTTCAGCAATATTGACAGATTCAGTTTTGTTTTGATTAACCTTTTCCGACTGAATTGAACTACCAGATAACAGACAGATGTCATCTTTCATATTTACCGATTGTGTTAATCGGCTTTCACCTACGAGAGGATAGTTATCCCAAGAATCCAACGTTGCCACACGTTATGACAGACGTTTTGGAGCAGAGAATTTGTAATCGTGATGTAGGGAAACAATTATTTTAACTTAACTTAACCTTACCTAACCTAATAATTATTGAGCGAGAGTTAATCAATAATAATTTTTTATGTGATTACAGATTCTCTGCTCCAAAACGTCTGTCATAACGTGTGGCAACGTTGGATTCTTGGGATAACTATCCTCTCATCTTTCATCTACAGATGTTTCATTTTCATTCCCTTGACGTGAAATTAGTTCAGTTACACCGGAATTACGCCGTGCAGAAACAACATCCACAGTTTTCTTTTTATTGTTGACATTTTTTACAGAATAAGAATTCGTATAACCTGCTAACTGCTGATTCAACATTGATATTATCATCTCCTTATCCTTGATTATCATGGATTTATCTATAATTTTTCTTTCCTTTTCCATCAGGAGCATTTTGAGTTAATTTATTTCTGTCCTCATCTCAATGAATTTGTCAGACGAAAATACTTCAGTCACCTCAATTTAAACAACACGTTACTTTCGTACCGCTGTCGTCAATTTGGACATTATTTCTTTCGCAACACTTCCTGTGTAGATAATAACCACAATTTTTGACCACCACCTAGTTAATGCGTTTTTGCTACAAAATTTGCAAATATTTGTAGAGCTCAATTGCGAACCAACTGTAGGTATTCGTCGCCATCTTGAGATGATCATGACATGATCATGAGATAATTATGACATATCGGACATAGCCTTTAAAAAGAACATTGACGAGACTTTGGTGGATGATCTCGCGATGTTGCTGGCGTTTACAGACCATGCATTTTTAGTAATAACAGGCAAATCATCTAAAGAGACTGAGCAAAAATGGTCATACATTTGGGAAGCCTGCAAACGTTGGGAACATCAGAGCGGGGTTGAATACAATGAAGACAAGACGGAAATAATGTTTATACTGACAAAAAACAACATCAGACCTCCAGCAGTGAAGGCACATGAACGAACGATACAAAACCAAGACGTTATAAAATACTTGGGACTTACGATTGATAGGCAACTATCATATATGGCTCACATGAAAGACATTAGACAAAACTCAACAGAACGGCACTAAAAATGATGAACATGGTGAGCATAACGTACGGATATAACAGGGACGTACTCAGACATAGGTATAACAGAGAGGGTGATGAAGCCGGCCGCAATGTACGCCTCTGAAATATGAGGCGGCAGCGTAGACCGGACTCATGAAAAAAGAAAACTAGAAGCGACTCAAAGACCTCTCCTTTTGCTGGTAAACAGAGCATATGCGACCACACCGACAATGACGCTACAAACAATAGCGGGTATGCCTCCATGGTGGCTAGAAGCCAAAATTATACATAAAGACTGGCAAGACAACAAACACACGATACAGTACTTAAGAACTAGAACAATAAATAGGGAACACCTATCAAGAAGACACTTAGAAACACATACAATTACGAACAATAGGCAAAGAAAAAGAACGAGACAACATAACTAAATGACAGAATGGCAAAAAGTCTGGGAAACGACAGAAAAGGCTCGAGAACTATACAGACATTGTAAAAACATAGGAACAGAAAGACTAGAACTGACATTTAAAGCAACCCAATTACTGACAGGTCATGGAAATATGAAATCATATAGTCCATTTAAGAATTATTGACATCGAAGCAGGCCATGAACGTCTAGTCGAGGCTTTATTTCTAGTTACAAAAAAGTTACTGCTTTAATCATAGAAATAAAACATAAATATAACCTAGAAAAGTGTTCGGTATACGAATTATCGAATAATTATTAATTAAGCCGAAATATTTCGACTGCAGTTTAAAAATGGGAATTCAGGTTCAACGTTATATATATTAAGAAATGGAACCCCCAAATAGAAAACTTGAACAGGAAACTCACCACCATAATCTACACCCTCAATAGTATGAAATACCATATCCAACAAGATACATTGAAGCTCCTATACACAGCCAATTTTCAGTCAACCCTTTCATATGGCATTGTTTACTGGGGAAACAGTACATCGGAAAAAAATATTTGAAACGCAAAAGCAAGCAATCCGAGCTATGTATAGAATGAAATATGGAGATACTTGTAGAAGTGTTTTCAAAAGGAATAAAATCCTAACGTTAACAGCAATATATAATTACATAATGCCAACCCTGTATATTGCAGATGAACTCCTTATCTATTCTTATTCGAATGTTTATATTACTTTGTTACATTTTGATGACACATCATTTTGAACACGCCACGTGTGTGGGTGTATATTTGTCCCATTGTTCGATACTGATTGTCGTAATTAATTTGAGATAAGGAATGTTATAAATACCTCCCAAGACGAAAGGTTCGTCAATAATTGAGTGTATGTCTTCCTAGCTAATTGTTAGAATAGGATAATCTTCCGTTGTAAATAAAATCTTTTTTTTAAAAGATCGGCTTTCGCTCCACAAATATAATTGGCGACGAGGTTATGGGATTGTGCCGGTTTTCGTGAAGAACTGTGTTTCGAAACTTCGAGCGTGAAATCGTAGTTATCGCCGCGCTAAGAACTTCCAAAAACTTTCAGTTTCAACTGTTAAGGTGCCAAATCCAGCAACAAAGAGGAGAAAAGCCGTTTGGAGCCCTGATTGTGTGGGTAGCGTCTACAACGACTCCAGAAAAACAAAGTGGTGAGAATCCTCTCTAGAAACACTTTTTAATTCCCAGTCACTGACCCTGGTCCAAAGTCTTCAATCTTTTCCCACGGTTTTGAGCGTAAAACTTGTGTGAGTTTTCTCTAGGTTTCTTATAAAAAAACCGATTACCAGAGTTTTTCCTAGGTTTCTTAATACAAAAAACCGATTACCAGAGTTTTTCCTAGGTTTCTTATAAAATAAAAAACCGAATACAATTATTTTCTAAGTACAATATAATTTTTCAAGATTACTTCCGTAAAGCATTTTAAAGGCCGGAAGAATACGAATAAAATTGCAGTCGCACCAGAACCAAATATGTTTGATAGATTAAAATTAATTGATTTATTTTCAAAGTCAATTGTACCATTTGATGGTAATCCTGCAAATCTCGCACGATTTTTAAATCACTGCGAAAGATTTTATAATAGGTTCCAATCTGCCGACGCGTTATTAAATGAAGCGATAATCGATATAATAAAGAGTAAATTGGTAGGAAATGCCAGTGAAATCGTAAATTCCAACGAGAGAATTACAGATAACTGGATTAACTTGAAGGAATTTTTAAAGTTAAGATTCGAGGAAAAAATAAGCCTCACAGTTTTGTTTTGGGATCTCCAAAATGCCCAAAGAATTCGTAACGAAAACGATTTAGATTTTCTAGAGAGAATAGTAGATTTAAAAAATAAATACGATTCGCAAGTCGAATTGTCGAATTTACCGTTTCTTGAAAAGGATCAAGAAAAAAATATTGCGTCACGAGTAGCAACTAGAGTTCTGCTCTATAATATTAACCCCGAATTAAGAACAGCCCTTAGAGGTCATGGAATTATGAACTATGACGATATAGTAAATTTTATTCGTCAAGATTACTACTTTTATCAACAACCCTATATGCACTATAAAAATCAAAATAATCAGAGGAATTTTCCTCAACAAAATCAGAAGAATTTCAACCAAACTAATAAAAATAATTTCCCAAATAATAATCGAGCAAACTTCCCAAGTAATAATTATAGAAGTTTTACTCATAATAATAAACAAAATTTCCCCCAATCTAGTCAAAATAATCGAAGAAACTTTTACCCAAATAATTCCCAACCGAGATTCAAAAAACGTGATTTTAACGAACGTTCATATCCAGAACGTAATGATTCAAGTAAATATTTAAATGAAAATTTTCGAGATCGTGCCATGAACGACTCATTGACTTAAATAATACGTTAGATAACACAAACCAACTCCCCTATATCCAATTACAAAATCCTAAATGTAAACTTTTAATTGATAGTGGATGTTCAGTTTGTCTTATTGATCCAAAATTCGCGTATAATAATTTCCCTAAAAATATTTTTAATGAATCTACGACACTAACTGCATGTTTCAAAAAACAAACTGCAAATGAAAAAGTTTTAATACCTTTATTCCCTGAATTTCAAATTGATGATTTTCATCCCTTTGTCGTATACAAGTTCCATAAGAATTATGATGGTCTTATAGGAGCAGATTTTTTGAATAAATATGGACTTAATTTAGATTTTAAAAATCAATTATTAACTAACGAATATTCTCAAATCCCTTTTTATTATCAGCAAGTATATCAGAAACTCCAAAATATCCCAATGGATCCTGAGTTCTCAAATATAATAAAACATAAAATTGATACAATCAACCAACACTTAGCAGATATCCAAAATATTTTAGAAGCATTTAAAGCGGGTAATCTGAAAATTCAATTAAATGAATGTTCTTTTGAAAATGAAATTAAAACAAATGATAATAATATTCCTAAAGGAATCGTACCTAATTCAAAAATATTGAAAGCAATTGCTGAATTTCCAATTCCTAAAACTCCTAAAGAAATAAAATCATTTCTTGGACTCGTAGGATATTATAAAAAATGTATCCCTAATTTCGCAAAGATAACTTCATGTTTGAAGAAAGATTCTGAAATTAATATTGATGATCCGAAATATATCGAAGCGTTCGAAATATGTAAAAGAAATTTATTGAATCACCCTGTATTGAGATACCCCGATTTCGATAAGCCATTCGTTCCAACTGATGCGTCAGGTTTCGCGATAGGCTCTGTTTTATCTCAAGGTGAAGTTCCGAAAGAATTTGATTACGGAATACGTTATAAAAAAGGTTCAACTAATAATGCTGATGCTCTCAGTCGAATTATAATAGAGTCAGATAATAAATTGACTTATAAAGATTTTGAAAAAAATTATGAATTGAAAAATATTGAAGATTCCCCTTAGATAACGGAAAGAAAAGGTAATTTATTTAAAGCGCCAAAGAATTATGCGTTAGCACATTGCGTTTCCCGTGATTTTCACATGGACCGAGGTATAGCGATCCAATTTAAAAATAAATTTGGTCAAATAGATAATTTAAAATCTCAAAATAAGCTACTAGGAGAAGTAGCAATGATCCAAATAAATGATCGAAACATTTATTATTTAATCACGAAAGATTCGTATTTTCATAAACCGGAATACGAAACAGTTTTTCAATCTATATTATATCTTAAAGAATTGTGTCAATATAATAATGACAAATACTTAGCTTTACCCAGAATTGCATGCGGTCTAGATAAATTAGACTGGCATATTATTTCAAATATGATAAAATACATTTTTGCGGAATCTAATATAAAGATATTTGTATATTCCTTACCGAATCGGAATATCGGAGGAAATACTAATGAATTTGAAAATGATCCAATGATAGAGATCAATACGTTCGAAGAAACGAACAGAATCGATAATGATTCAATGGCAAATGCCACAGACATAGATTATTACGAAAATATTGAAATAAACGGAATCGAAGATGATTTTTTATCAATTGCAAATCAAATCACTACGGAAGAATTAGATGAATGTTTGGCCCTATTGGATCCAGACGATGATAATAATGATAATGATAATAATGATAATGATAATAATGATAATGATAATAATGAAAACGAAGATTTTATTGATTTAGAGACAGACGATATTACTGTCCATAGTAACATTGAGAATCCTATTTTAGAACTTCCCTATACAGAAAGAAGTTTAAATGCAGCCCCTTTGCAGATAATATTAAAATCATCCCTGAATTATAGTGTTACGAAAACTAAACCTTTCGGAGAAAAACTCAGATTTCGAGTAATGATAAACTCAATAGATACTGACTTATTCAAATTTGTCAAAGAGTATATTCAACCAAAAAAGTCGTATACTTTATATTTTGCTTCGCCTGAATTAGAGAAACCTCTAATAAATATTTTACAAAATAAATTTGATTATAAAACGTTAAATTTGAAAATTTCTAGAACATACGTAGAAGATGTTGAAGATAAGGAAGAACAACTTCTTCGAATTCAACAGTATCACGAGACAAAGTCTATTCATCGTGGTTTACGAGAAAATATAATTAGTTTAAAACGAAAATATTATTGGCCGAACATGAACAAAGATGTTCAAAGCTTTATAAATTCTTGTGAAATATGTCAAAAAAGCAAATATGAACGAACTCCCATTGAGTTACAATTTAGACCAAACCCAATTGGATCGAAACCTTTCACTCACATTTATTGTGATACAATAAGATTCAATCAAACGTATTGTCTGAGTATAATAGATTCTTTTTCAAGATTAGGTCAATGTTACCCACTTCTACAAAAGACAGGAATTGAAATTGTAGATAAATTATTGATGTATTTTAGCCATTACGGCATTCCTAATAAAATAACGTGTGACAATGGATTAGAATTTAAAAATGGCGTAGTCCAAGATTTTTGTAATATCCATAAAATTGAAATTCATTATATTACAAATTATAATCCCAATTCGAATGCATTAGTAGAAAGATTTCATTCTACACTAATAGAACAATTGCGAACAATTGAAAGTAGGAATTCAACTTTTCCAAGCAGACTTTCCCAAGCTTTATTAAGTTATAATAATTCGAATCATTCAAGTCTAGAAATGACACCTATGCAAATTATTAAAGCAGATTTAAATTACTCTTTACCAGTTGAACGTACACATAACGAACAAGTTCAAGATTACGTGGAAAATTACATAGACAATCTTAATGAGATTGCAAATCAATTAGAAAAGAATAAAGAGAAAAATATTGCGCGTTTGGAAAAAACGAATGAAAAGCGATCAGCAAAAGAAAGTCATCCCTTAAATAAAAATCCTACTTATATTAAAAATCCAATAACGAGAAAATTGGACCCAGCATTTAAAAAGGTTAATGCTCGTGAAATTGATAATTTACGCATTCAGGATAATAAAAATAAACACATTTATCATAAGAAAATTCTTAAGCAAAGAAAAAACTAGTTCAAAATTTTGTTGCAGATAATGGATCTATACGTCATCCTCGCGATATTATTCGAAATAATTATCGTATCATGTATGGATATCATTCCAATTGAAAGCAACATATTACCAATCGCATTAGGAAAAGCGTATGTCACACATAAAAATCTCCAATTGATATATCACGTAGATTTAAATAAAATCGAAGAATTGATTCTTAATTATCAGAAAGAAATGATCAAATTAGAAAAGTCAAAATCTAATTTTGCCCAAACAGCCAATTTTAAGTATCTACAGCATACTAATGAAATTAATATCAATACCATGGAAGAATTGTTGAATGAAAAAATTAGAGTTAAAAGAGGACTCATTAACTTAGGAGGAAAGATTTCAAAGATTTTATTCGGAACGTTAGATTCCGATGATGAGGAATTATATAAAAACTATTTTGATAGTATTCAGAAAAATGAGAGAGTTTTGATAAAAAACCAAAAACAGATCGCAACAGTCGTAAATGACCTTAAAAATAAGTATATTGAAAAATTTCAGAAAATGTCAGAAAACCTTAAAATGCTTCAAGTTATACCAGCAATACAAGAGATTCAACACATGCATCTCCTGACATTTGAACTCAAAGATATCAAAAATATTCTAGATGAAATTGCAACCGCAGTGAGTTTTGCAAGATTACATCTTTTACATGAATCCATTTTACCTTATTCAAAATTCCTTGAATTAATAAAAAATGTGACGATAATACCTTTACATCATCTGAAAGATTATTATCAGATATGTCATACGAAAGTAATTTTCAAAAAGAAAGCATTACTATTTTTAATATCAATCCCAACGGTATACGAAGAAAGTTATGATTTATACAAGTTTTACTATCTACCACAAAACAATTTATCCCTTCCATATACCGATCCTTATTTACTCTCACAAGAAGAAACCCTGAAATGGTCAACGAAATTTTGCCATCCAGTGGAAGATGATTATCTCTGCGATCAAGACACCTTAGCTGAATCACCAGCATGCCTTCGAAATATTTTGAAAAACCACACCGAAAACTGTCCAAGAACGACAATGATACTTTCCCCAGATTTAAAATTATTAGAAGATGGAAATATCCTATCCATCGAAAATAAAAATGTTTTAGAAAAATGTCTTCAGCAAACAAGACATTATTTTGTGCCTCCTATGACAATTCTACGAACTAAATGTGCTGTGAGCAACACGAGAAAAGAAATTGTCCCAACTACTACGTTTAATGAAGAAAAATACGTGATTTTACCCAAGATAACTTTATTCAACCCAAATTCCACAAATGAAGAATCCCGGAAAGATGAAGACATCCCGGATATCAAGATAGAAGACCTGGACCAATGGAATCTCCAGCCTTCAAGATTTATATTTTTGCTTATTGTTATAGTGATCATTTTATTAATTATTACTTATTTTATTTTGAAATATTTAAGAAAAGATATTTTTTGTAAAGCTACACCTACTACAGGTGATACCTTTATTCAAGGTGGGGAGGAATTACATAATGCCAACCCTGTATATTGCAGATGAACTCCTTATCTATTCTTATTCGAATGTTTATATTACTTTGTTACATTTTGATGACACATCATTTTGAACACGCCACGTGTGTGGGTGTATATTTGTCCCATTGTTCGATACTGATTGTCGTAATTAATTTGAGATAAGGAATGTTATAAATACCTCCCAAGACGAAAGGTTCGTCAATAATTAAGTGTATGTCTTCCTAGCTAATTGTTAGAATAGGATAATCTTCCGTTGTAAATAAAATCTTTTTTTTAAAAGATCGGCTTTCGCTCCACAAATATAATTATATGTGCTGAAGTATGTTATCTTCCTACAAAGCCACAGAGAACTATTTGAACCATTTCTGAACAACCCAACTCGGAAAATTGATCCTTATATATACCCGAGGCAACAATTGACACTAGCACAGAATAATGTGAAATACATGTGCATGAAGATCTACGATGCGTTACCCAAACAGTTTCATTCGATATAATATCGCACCCGTCGTAGAATAAGGAGACAACTCAAAAATTGATTTTGTTGGGAAATCGTATTTGAAGTTTTGGTTTACCGAAGTTTTCGTTCTATACTTTTGTGTACTTACTCAATTTAACACGCTGAACATTCGTAATAACGGCAGCAATCCATTTGAACATTATAACTCTAGCACCGAATATTCAATTAATGCAATTTTACCCATCGTGGTGGAATATTCCACTGTTTTTCCAAAAAATTTGAAATGTTACCTTTTTTCACGAACAGTCTCTTATGTGGCGGAGAGGCCAACTAGAGTTATTCTGATATTGCACGTAAGAAAAGGGATACTTCCTGAGTTCAATACCGTCACTAACACAAAATGGACCTTTTTTGAGTTGTCTCCTTAGTCTACGACGGGTGCGATATATATTATTATTAAAATAAGGGAGAAACAAAAATTAAGAATCTATGTAGTACATGAAGAATTTTGACATGAAATTTTACAATTATTCAGTATACTTTTGAATTGGGAACAATATAGCATGTGTATAAGCAGAGGGAATGTGAACAGGGTACCATACAGTATAAGTATAATAAATAAACTTAAAATATCTATGAATGATACAAGGGTAAAGATAAAAATATTGAAAACTTTGTTTTCACATAGTGTAGTGATTTGGATGTGTTTATTGAATAAGCTGACATAATCCTATTGATGGGCATCCTTTTGTAGGGAAGGTTTCAATATTTCAATAAACCATTTATGAAATAATTCAGCATTCCTTATCATTGATACTACTGTCAAGAATCGGATCACATCCAGGTAAAAATCCATCAATTGTTCCAGCATTCAAAATAGTGCACCTTTTGCCTTTACCCTTGAATATACTCGGCATACCTTTTGGATTATTTTCTAGTGTCCACTGACAAATTTGAATACCGTTTTTGAATATACAAATTTCATCTAGATAAATGAATTTCACGTTTTGTTCCATGTATTCTCGGTATTTATCACAATATTGTACTATTTTTATTATATTTTTCTGTTTATAAGTAAGAATTTTCCTTCGATCAACTTTTTTGTATTTGTATCAAATTTTTTTCATGATATAATATAATGTTGACTTTGATCAATTGAAATCTAGGTGCTCTCTGGCCAGTTCGAAAAGGATATCTAAACTGACATATTCATTGTTTTTAATTCTAGCAAAAACAAAGTCATTCAATGTCTCTTTGAAGGAATAATAATATCGCACAGGTTTTATTCCACTGCTAATTCCAGGCTATAATAACATAACGCTAATATTCTACGGACAGGGCTTGGTGAAATCTGAAAATTTAAGAGACATTGATCAATCAGAATACACTTTGAGTCGGTGAATAACAGTTTACCTGAAACACTAGCGGAAATATATGCCAAATCTATTGAAAAACTCGAAGTAACACCGACAAACTCCTGGCGTTCTCTTGTTAGGCGCGATGTATCCTGGTCAATTCCAGCCATTTTAATAGCATAAGACAAAAAATACTCAAATTCAGAGCAAATTTTTATAATTACATATTCACCAATATCTTCGATAAAATCATCAAAGCAAGATTTCTATGGGTAATGTTAGTGTTATTCCTATACCAACCTGAATTCGGCAACCCAAAATATTACTGAATAGTCTATTATATAAATAATCGATTCCCTTTTACCATGTAATGGTGTAGGGTACTTTAACAAAAAAAAAAACATTAAATTCTTCCTGCATAAACGAACTTCGACCATTCCTTCTTGTTGGTTGTCATCTGCTTTGCTCCCTGCCAAGTCTGTCCCCTCTCTCCAATTATCTCCCTCATTTGCTTGTCCCAGGTATTGACCGGTCTTCCGCGCCTTCCTCTTCCTGTAACCTTAGCTTCCCATACTTTTCTAGCAGGTCTTTCGCAATTCATTCTATTCAGATGTCCCCACCAACTCAATTGTCTCTTCTCTATGAAATCCTGCAGAGGTTCTATTCCGATGTCTTGCCTGATTAGCTCGTTTCTCACTCTGTGCATCTTTGTTATTCCCTTCACTCTTCTGAGATATTTCATCTCCATTGCCTGCATCCTGCTTTTCTGTCTTCTATCAAGTACCCACGTCTCGCACGCGAATGTAAGTATTGGTCTAAATATCGCCTTGTATACATTCATCTTAGTGCTTCTTGATATTTCTTTACTACTTAGGAAGTTCTTGTTCATGGCGTGGTATAGTTTCGATGTGTTCTCCAATCTACTGTTCATCTCCAGATCTTGTTTTCCATTTTATTCTATCTGCACTCCTAAGTATTTGAAAGATGTCACTTGCTCCAATCTTACACCTTCTATCTCTACGTCAACCTTTTCTTGAGAGTTCGCCACCACCATAACCTTTGTTTTTTTTCTATTCATTTCCATTCCGAATTCTTTCAACACGGCATTCCAGATGTCCATATTTGTCTGAAGATCTCTCTCACTCTGTGCAATGATAACAATATCGTCCACAAAGGCACATTCTGACATAACCACTCTCTTTAAGTTTCTGTACCCTACTTGAAATTTCTTCGATCTTTTTGTGCACTCTTTCAGAATTTCATCCATAAATATTGTGAACAGCACAGGGCTCAAACTACCTCCCTGTCTTAAACCTACTTTTGTACCAAATTCTCCAGATGTTCGGTTGTGGCTGATTATTCTATTCCTGTTCAATTCAAAAACATTCTTAACAAGTCTGATAATTTTCTTGTTCATTCCCCTCCCTCCTAGAATTCCCCACAGTTTATTTCTTTTAACTCTGTCAAAAGCCTTCATCAAGTCCACAAAACCCATATATATCTTCCCATCTTTTTGTCTCGCCCTCTCCATTAGTACTTTCAATGTGAATATGTGATCTTGTATACTTCTTCCCTTTCTGAAGCCGCTTTGCGTTTCCTCTAAAGTTGTTTCTATCTTCTCTCTTATTTTTCCATCCAGTATTCTCTCGAATACTTTCATTGCTGAACTCAACAGAGTGAATAGTCTATTACCAACTTAAATTCGATTTTTCACAGCCAACCGAGATGTCAATAATTCTTAAACGGAGTATACATAGCACGATTCAAACTTAGAGAGACTGATGGGAAATGCGACAGATCACAGGAAGAAGACGTACAGCACATAATGCAATTCTGCACATTAAAACACAGAATAGACATAAGACAGACTATAGAACAAAAATATGGCAATTTACAAATACAACTTAGAGAAAAAGACAAAAAGTACACAGAACATATAACGAAAATAAACGAATGGGCAGAAATTGCAATAGCAGACAGTGACAATCTAGAACGACAATAGACAATGACAGACCAAGACAGGACTTAACGGGTGACAGTTGCAGCACAGGACTGTTACCCTAAAAAACTGACGTGGATCTACCCAATCCCTCATATAGAGGGTAACGGGCGATCGCGTCAGAAAAAGGTTGGCGCTAGCCGAAAGGCGACGGTCACCCTTCAAACGTATTATCCTTTCGGGGATGATGACAAGAGTAGCATGGGAGAGAGGAGCCCCACCTGGGATTCCTTGGTGCCTCTCAATTGAGGTAGGACTAGTGCGGGTTTGTAGTCGACAGATAGAATTGCTGAAACTGAAAGGTGGGAAGCAACGCACGGTTCCATCATTCACTGTTGGGTGAACAATCAACAGTGCTGTGCCTCAGGTGGCGTAAGGACACAGTAACAAAGCCTACATAGAACACAACCGGGTCTCCTAACTCGCACAAGCTCTGAGCTTCTGAGGGGTCTCACAGAGACCTAGGAGAGTCGGGATATAAACAATAAACAAACAATAAAATAAGGTGTACTGACGAGATCTGATATGGATCTAAACCGGTCTACAGGTGCAAATGATAAATTTGGTGGTCTCTGGAATAGATGAACTGTTTTGTTGGATTGCTATTAGTTCATCTAGTATAATTTTTCTGATTTCATTACTGAATTTGATAATTTCAGATAAACAGCCATTATATTATTCTATGGTTTACATGGTTCTGGTCATGCGATCTGAACAAAATTTCGCATGTGGCTTGAATATAACTTTTTCCATTAAAATACGAAATTTCGAAACGTTCGAATGCGTAGTTTCGAAATTATCAAGAAAACTAAATTTCAAACGATCATCTTTGGGGAACTCCTAGTCTAATTTGACCCAATAACGAACTTAGCCGCGACATTCGAGATTCGAACCTACCCTGAAAATTTCGAGTTTTTGGGTAGTTTCCTTCGAGAGTTATCGTGTAAACGGCCGGCCGGACCGATGGACTGACTCGAATTTTTTGACGGATTCGTCGAACCTTGTCGATTGAGCGATTTGAGCGCTCGTACTACTTACACGAGGGCTATATCATTTCGTCACGATGTCGGTATTTTTCGAATTTTCAGCCGAAAATGGTCTCAATCGACTATGTTGGACTCACTGATGACGAATCCGTCGGAAAATTCGAGTCGGTCCGTCCGGCCGTCCGTCCGTCCGTAAGCACGATAACTCTCGAACGGATCAACCTAGAGACTTGAAATTTTTAGTGTAGGTTCAGATCTCAAATGCCTCGGTTGAGTTCGTTAATGGGCAGAATTCCACTAGGGGTTTCGTAAATATGGCCGTTCAAAATTTTGTTCTCCTGATTACTTCAAAACTACAGATTCGATCGAGATGAAACTTTGCACTCAAATGGAGAATGAGGTGTTCAAGCTACACGTGAAATCTATGAGCAAAATTATTTTAGGGGTTCCGTAAATATGGACGTTTGAAATTTAGTTTTCTTGATAATTTCAAAACTACAGATTCGATCGTCACGAAATTTTGTATTTAAATGGAGAATGATATATTCAAGCTATATTTCTCCAGATCACATGACCAGAACCATAGAAACCATAGAAAATTGTTACTTCGGAACGGAAAGGCCTAGGAACTTGAAATTTTCAGGGTGGGTTCGAATCGCGAATATCGCAGTCACGTTCATCAATGAGCAAAATTAGACTAGGGGTTCCGTAAATATGGCCGTTCAAAATATTTTTTTCCTGATAGCTTCGAAACTACTGATCGGATTGAAATGACATCATGCACCTAGCTGAGGAATAATGTATTCAAACTACTTGCAAAATTTTGTCCAGATCGCATCACCAAGACCATAGGTACCGTAGAAAATTCTAGCGAATTATCTAAAAAAAATTGATCAGCTGAAGCACTGACATGAAGTCTGGTGTTTCGCCTAAGGTTCAGAATATTTTTGACAGCTGTCGAAAATTCCTTCAATCGATTTCTAAAACTGGAAAATGCGAATCCTCCTACAAGGTGCATGTACGAGCGCTCAAAAGCTCCTGCCCTCACGGCAGTGCTTTTCTAAATTTTTGGCTCAGAGGTCGAAAAATACAGACATCGTGACGAAATGATATAGCCCTCGTGTAAGTAGAACGAGCGCTCAAAAAGCGTTGTCTTCCAAAGAGCAGGTTCGTAGAATTTTCGAGCCTTGGATATTTTATTGATTGTTGTAGTTCTTGTACAATAATTATATATATTACTTCGTTTTCTCCCATTTCAGTACAGAAATCATCCTTCTATACATTGGTTAATTCGACAGATTTTGATGGAGAAATTAATTATTCTCACATCTAATCTTATGAAACGTGTAGGAAGGTATGATTTACAAGAGTATTTCAAAGAAGCATTTCATCCAGTTAATTATGAATGATCCCTTTCGAGCTAAGGATTAAGGGCTCGACAAACAAGATAACATGGAGCTTTGCACATATATTTCCAACATTTATTTACCACAGAACTTAACGGCTTTTCGGAGAAGCGGTTCCTATTGAATATTTCATGGAGTGTTAAATCAACTTTACAGAGATGGAGAAATATCTCATTGGAAACAGATTTTCGATTTCACTGAGGTTATATGACAAGGACTGTTTTTGATAGGACAAGTTTCAAATGGTCATAAAAAAAACGAGAGAAACTACTTGATATATTATAAATCGTTTTGTTTTTATCGAATGAATGAAAATTGGTCACCTTAACCACTAACGTGGAGTCTGGAGTTTCGCCTCAGTTTGAAATTTTTTTTTTACAGCTGCCAAAAATTCCTTCTATTGGTTCCTTAAACTGGAAAATGCGAATAATCTACAAGATGGATGTACGAGCGCTCAAAAGCTCCACGGCAGTGCTTTTCTCATTTTTTTTGATCAGAGTACCAGAAATGAATATTATATGTTTATGTTAGCATTTCGGTTTCAATTTCAACGCGCGCACGGAGTGTATTTCCAAACCAAGCATACCACAACGGAACTGATGAGAGGAATACCCCAAGTGAAACGCTTTCAATGGCATTCAAACTACAAATATATTATTTCAAGTTTCGAGAGTTTGGGTGGATTATTCCTATGAGGGTAGGAAGAGATAAACAAAGGGATTCAATGAACAGAGTTACCGCTCCAGTGAAAATTAAACGGTTTCAGGGTATTTTGTATTGTTCAAGTTAAGCCATATGTTTGAGACAACACAGAAGATCAGTGCTGGAGAAATCTGAATTCTTCTTGATGTTGGGAACTCTAAGAAAATGTGAAGGAGGCCTATTTTGTAGGTGACATCATTGAACAGTTGATTTTGAAGATTTTTCGAGAGAAAAATAGATTTAAGGCATTACTGCTGTTTTATTATAGTATTACATTTTTGTTATTATGCTGTTACATTCTATGCGAGAATTTCAACAGGGAGAATTATTTTGGAATATCTCACCATTCCTGTTGAACAGGACGGGCGGTCCCTTGAATTTATTTGGGAGGTAGCGTAAACGAATTTCGCTCAACATCATCCATTATCACGGTTTGACAGTGTAATATTGTTCCGTTAATTCAATTATGGTGGATATCACGCAGAATCTATCATTTCATTTGATCCCAATGGAAAATAATGGACTTTTACAGATATTCGCTAATTTTCTTCGATTTTCGTCAGTGTTGATTTCATTAGTGATATTCATACTTACTGCTCGGTTTATTCGACGTATGTATTTTAAATTCGAGGGCCATTTCAATCATAGATATGATATGGAATCGACCCTTCTATTATTTTCCATTTATATGATTCTAGATGATTTAAAAGAAAAGAAGCGATATATCGAAAGAATGGAATGTAAACTAATTGAATTTCGAATTCCAATTGATTTACAGACTCTTTTTCAATTCAGGTTTCAAGAAAAATCATAATAATTTATTTGAAAATATTTCTAGAAGAAATTATTTGAAACCAATTCAATAAAGTATTTTATTATTTGATACAACATATTGATGCATGGAAAAATTATCATTAAAAATTGTGTTTCTTCGATCAGATAATAAATTTCTTGGTATAGGTGCACAACCCCAATATTTTTTTCATCCAATTATAGTTCCAAATTCATTATCTCCAACAAATACTTTTATCTAACTCTTCGACGGTTCGAATTTAGAATTTTGCATTTCATTTGCATTTTTCCGATATTTTCTTCCGCTTTTCTATCTAACTTCTCAATATTGTCTATCAATCTATCAATGTTTCCTTACTTTGTATAACAACACCTTTTCTATCTATATAAGCTAATCAATGATATCAATATCTGACACTGTGAAATAACTCTGTTTTTCACAATTCACTCTTCGCATTTTCAATAAACGTCCGATTTTGAATTGATATATTAGGATTTTTACTTCATTTATATCACAAAGCTTAATGAATGCTTAAATTCGGTAAAATTGTTTCCGTATGTTCACTATTAATTTTGAATTCATATAAGAGCTATATAATTGAAGCATAAAAATGTTTCTTCAAGAAGCAAGCGTCGATGCTTTTCCGTGGCCACCCCGTTTATCGGATTTAAATCCACATGTTTGGGATACGATTATGCGTAAGGACATTGTCCACACTGCACCATCCTCCACATAATCCGACACAGTTAAACCAAGTTCAAGTTGATGTGAACGAGGTGCCAGATGACCCGTGTAGAGATCGACCATCTTATTTTGTCTTCGCCTAGACGTGGAAGCCAAATAAATTACAATATATTTTTCGTTAATAAAATTTCTCGGAAGTGTCATTTCATTTTTGATTACAGAATACTACATTGTCAAAATATCATAGTTCAAAAATTTGTACAACGGAACCACAGCAAACAAAAATGAACAAGTAGTTCTGTTTCACACACTGCGAATCGAATACTAGGACTGCCGATTCAGACCTAGATAACTTGAATTTTTTGCTCCACCCCTGATATTATGAATTGAGATTACTTCCTCGGGTTAAGAGAATTCGATTACATCAACAGCGGCAAGTGAAAATCTTGGTGCTCACCTAAATAAATATTGAAACTTCTCGAGCGAGCTATTGATCAGCCTTGAACAAACAGATCTGAAAATGTTTGCCCTATAGATGTTTTTAACACGGAGGAGCATCTTGCTGGAGTTCCTGGATCTCTTTCAGTTCTAACTTTCTTGGATGATATGATATTTGTTTCTCCGGTTAGTTCGTATAAATAGCATTCGTGATAAGTATCCAGTTTTCTGATAAATTCCCAACTTTCTGAAAATTTTTATACTTCACGTTTTGGGTTCCTATTATAGAAACAAAAGCTTTTCTCGGAAACTATACGTACCTACTAATTGAATGAAATTTGGTACAAAGTCGGTTGCGGACAGTGCCAAGGTATTCAAATTCATCAGAAAAAGTTTTTTAAATGAGCCATAATTCGATATAGTCCTCTAGAAAAAAGTATCACGAATCTTTGTTACTTCTGATGTCCTTCCTTTATAAAAAATAGACGTGAGGGAAATTTCGATTAAATCAACAACGTGATACTGAAAATCTTGATGCCTACCTCTGTACCTAAATAAATATTTAACCTCTGCAAGCAACTTATTGATCGGTCTTAGACAAACAGCTCGGAAAATGTTTAGACTACAGATGTTTTTATCGTTGGGGAGTTTTTTGTAGCTTCGGATCATGTTTGATTGTTGTACTCGTATTCCATTAGTTATGAGATTAATTGAATTTTCAAATGGGCAATCTATCGTAGGAATGTTCATCGTCCGTTGAAAGTACTAATGATAATGGTAGCTTTCCTACTCCTAGCACTAGAAGGAAATCGATTTGGATCATTATTATAAAAATAAGACTTTGGAATCATCAAGGGAAGAAAACCTTTTTCGAATCCAAGAATCAAAGAAAGAAAAGATCTACAGGAACCGTAAGTGCTAATTTAATCAAATCTCCTACAAAAATCAGAAAGTGTTCGTTACCGTTCGTGCTAGCAGAAGACTCAATTATTCAAAGGGATGGAAACTGAAATGAAAAGGAATTACTCAATGGTCAACAATGTCAACATACTATGCTATTGTTCGGGATGTTTAACAAGTTTTGAAAGGTACATAAAATTTTGTATTGCAATCAGGCGTATGTGATACTTTTGTGTACCAGGAGCCTAATAAGTTATGTTAGTTGCGAAGTATTGGATTAGAACCCAACAAAAATTATTAATGGTTTGCTCTTCCGCTATGCCACTACTCTGGGGTCGGGTGTAATATGAAATATACCAAAGAAAGAACAATCCGTTGTGACTTTATACTATATATACATAGGGTGTCCCAGAAGTCGAAGTCAAGCCAGAAGTTAATAACACAAGTCAATAACCAATCAATCATCATAGACTATACCCACTGCTACGAAGAAGGAGCTAAATGAATTAAAGCACGAAGATACGAATGATCAAGTCAATTGCAAGACCCCAACTAACATATGGCTCGGCGGAATGGGACCTTGCAGCCAATATCCATATGAAGAAGACTCAAGCAACAGGAAACAAACTGCTGAAAGCAGCAATGTCAATCCACAGAGAATTAGAATGGAAAACTGTCACAGATTTCCTGAAGAAGAAGGCCGAGAAGATATTTGACACAGCAAGTCAACATCAAAGATGAGCTAAAAAATTATAAAAAGCACTGCCGTGAAGTCAGTAGCTTTTGAGCGCTCGTTCATCCACATTGTAGGTAGATTCGCATTTTTCAGTACTAGAAACCAATTGAAGAAAATTTTGACCGCTGTCAAACAAAATTTTAAACTAAGGCGAAACTCCAGACTTTACGTCAGTGCTTTATGTGACCAATTTTTCTTTCGATTATTTGCTGGAACTTTCTACGGTATCTATCGTCATGACAATGCGATCTGCACAAAATTTCGCACGTTGTTTGAACACATTATTTTTCATCTATGTGCAAAATTTCATTCCAATCCAATGAGTACTTTCGAAATTATGAGGAAAAAAATATTTCGAACTGCCGTGAAGTCAGTAGCTTTTGAGCGCTCGTTCATCCACATTGTAGGTAGATTCGCATTTTCCAGTTCTAGGAACCAATTGAAGAAAACTTTGACAGCTGTCAAACAAAATTTTAAACTAAGGCGAAACTCCAGATTTTACATCAGTGCTTTATGTGATCAATTTTTCTTTAGATTATTTGCTAGAATTTTCTACGGTATCTATGGTCATGACAATGCGATCTGCACAAAATTTCGCACGTTGTTTGAACACATTATTTTTCATTTATGTGCAAAATTTCATTCTAATCCAATCAATAGTTTCGAAATTATGAGGAAAAAAATATTGCGAACAGCCATATCTACGGAACCTCTAGTCTAATTTTGCTCATTGATGAACATGAGACTTTCGAAATCCACAGGCCACTTGGCCTTTCCGTTCGAAAGTTATAATTTTCTATGATTTCTATCGTCCTGCGATCTGGACAAAATGTAGCTTGAATATATCATTATTCAGTAAAATACAAAATTTTGCTCTCATTTTAATCCTTTGTATTGAAATTATCAAGAAAACTAAATTTCAAACAACCATATTCACGGAACCCCTAGTCGAATTTTGCTCATAGTTGAACGTGACCGCGACATTTGAGATCCACAGCCTTTCCGTTCGGAGGTTATAATTTCCTATGATTTCTTTGGTTCTGGTCATGCGATGGTTATGCGATCTGGACCAAATATAGCTTGAATATATCATTCTCCATGAAAGTAAACAATTTCCTCTCGTTCGAATCCGTTGTTATGGAATTATCGAGAAAACTAGATTTCAAACAACCATATTTACGAAACCCCTCGTCAAATTTTGCTCATTGATGAACGTGAACACGTCATTCGAGATTCACAGCTATCTCGGAAATTTCAAGTTCCTAGGCCTTTCCATTCGAAAGTTACAATTTTCTATGTTTTCTTTATTTCTAGTCATGCGGTCTGGACGAAATCTAGCTTAACTATATCATTCTTCATTGAAATACAAAACTCCGTCACGATCGAATCCGTAGTTTTGGAATTATCAAGAAAACTAAATTTCAAACGACCATATTTACGGAAACCCTAGTCTTATTTTGCTCATTGATTATGGTCATGAGTTCTGGAAAAAAATAGCGTGTAGCTTGAACACGTCATTCTTCATCTGAGTGCAAAATTTCAACCCGATCGAATCAGTAGTTTCGAAGTAATCAGGAGAACAACATTTCGAACGGCCATATTTACGGAACCCCTGGTGGAATTCTGCCCATTAACGAACTCAACCCCGGCATTCGGGAACTGAACCCACGAACGGAGAGACTTTCCGTTCGAGAGTTATCGTACTCACCGCCGGATGGAGAAACTCGAATTTTTCGACGGATTCGTCATCAGTGAGCCGAACGATTGAGACCATTTTCGGCTCAAAATTCGAAAAATACAGACATCGTGACAAAATGATAATATATAGACCTCGTGTAGGTAGAACGAGCGCTCAAGAAGACTAGTTGACTACAACTGTAGAAGATGTGATTAGAATACCCAGCTATCCAAAGACCCAGAGATCAACTAGGTAGAAATAGAGATTGAGTAATCTCAATTTTAAATACCAAGAAGAAGAGATTCTCCTATGAAAGTCATAGGTAAAACAATAATCACACGACAAAGATGATCGTGGAAGAGATACGTACAAAAAGAGTCTATAGGTTAATAGGAAATAAATGCCCGGAATCTGAAACAGCAGGTAGGTTTAGTTCGAGCAGGTCGTGCTCCACACAAAGTCTCACAGTGTTCTATCAATCGGAGATAGTAGGTCCTTGAGGATTCCCCCTCATTGAAAAAAAATAATTGGAAATTCTTTTAAACGGATGAAGCCTGTTTTCAGAAACACCTTAATTTTCACAATGAACACATAATGGGCTGAAGAGAATCCACATTAAATTGTCACAACTCATTTCGAAGAATTGTTTTCATTGAATCTCTGGCGTGATAATATTGGTTATTATTCGATTGGTCCTTTTTTTTCTTGCTGGCAAACCATTAACCCTTGTTACTTGAAGAATCATCGCTTTTGCTACGAGGTGAAATGTGTCTCATGCACGATGGTGCTCCAGCTTCATTTCTCAGTTCTGACGAGTATTTGAATGAATACTAAGGCGCTGGTCTCCTCGAACCGCTGCACGCGACCTACGACGTGATGTGACGTCATACGGAAGACTGTCAGTGTAACTTTTAAATCTCGCCAGCCCTGACTGAACGTCGCATGCGGCGGTTCAGAGAGCTCTTGGTTTCCCGAACATATAATTCGGTAATTGACGGGGGCGGCTCCGCGTAGGTCGTCAACAACAAACTACATGTGAATACAGAAGTATACCGTGTCCCAGATCTAATAGCACTTGAAAATCAAATTGTAGAAGAACCGAAATCAATTAGTGCTCCATCGACTCCAACTCCCGAAACACGCCCAGAATCCAGACAACACCAGAAAATAACAAAAACTTCTATTACAAGCAACCAGCAAAAACCTTCCAGTGCCTGATTTCAAGAAAAGAAGACTCAGAAATAATTGCAGTGATAATTGCTGTCTTTCTTCCAAACGAGAAATGAATCAGTTCATAAGAAATTACAGTTATAAAGAATTCGCAACAAAATTTTTGGATAGTACAAATAATTTCAACACGTTGAGGTTTGGAAATGATTATTGAAAGTCTGTCAACAAAATGTACGAAGAATATTATCTAAAAACTTCGAAAAATCAAAAGTTTTTTTGAATCAATTCAAAGAACCATCCGACTGTATTATTCTAACAGAAACGCCGAATATTCAGAGCAAAGAATTTTTCGATTCAGATGGATATGAGTCAGTCTATAATCAGGGAACTCTAAACCAAAATGATGGAGTTATAGTTTATATAAGGAATACAAGGAAATATAAAACAAACATCGTTCAGTTAGGCCCGTGCAAATTAATTGAAGTTTTTTGATCGATGTGGATGAATTTATAAAAATTGTCTGTATTTTCAGGCCTCCATCCACCAACGAAAATCAATTCGTTTTGGAACTCCAAAACTACCTGGGTCAACAATGGTACAAGGAACATTACTTCGCAATAATTGGCGACATAAATATAAATTTTTTTTCAGACAATAACCTGACTAATGATTACCTTGATATCCCTAGTGAATTCAATTTCATATCGACAGTCAATATAGGTAGAAGGTCACAAGATGAATCGAGTACCTGCATCGACCATGTTTTTGTAAGGGCTCAAGATGGCGATTTAGACAACAAATGTTGTTCGTTTGTTTTGGATAGTCACATATCCAACCATAAAGCCACTATATTGTCTTTGAAAACAACAAATGCAAATGTCCGAACTGAAAACCATCGACAGACTATCATCTCTAAACGTAATTATTATAAGAAATTAAAAAGAAACTTAGCACAATTAAATTGGAATACTTTGTACGAAATGAATGACCTGTACTTGCTAATTCATTTTTCTCAACAAAAATCTCTGAAATTATAAAATACAGTACTGTAACATTCAAAAAAAGCAAATTAATCAAATGCAAATGTCCGAACTGAAAACCATCGACAGACTATCATCTCTAAACGTAATTATTATAAGAAATTAAAAAGAAACTTAGCACAATTAAATTGGAATACTTTGTACGAAATGAATGACCTGTACTTGCTAATTCATTTTTCTCAACAAAAATCTCTGAAATTATAAAATACAGTACTGTAACATTCAAAAAAAGCAAATTAATAGTGTTGGGCATAATCGGATGAAAAATAATCGTTAATCCGATTTTTGATATAATCGGCAACATTCGATTATGAAAATAATCGAATCGTCAAATAATCGGGATATAGAGTTCAGTTTCCAATACCACTAGTTGAAATAGCAGGCGAAAGCAGATTTTACGAGCCTTGTGTACAGGTACAGATGATGAACTCCGAGCATCTCGAAAAATCGGATGTTTTCAATAATCGGGATATAGAGTTCAGTTTCCAATACCACTAGTTGAAATAGCAGGCGAAAGCAGATTTTACGAGCCTTATGTACAGGTACAGATGGTGAACTCCGAGCATCTCGAAAAATCGGATGTTTTCAATAATCGGGATATAGAGTTCAGTTTCCAATACCACTAGTTGAAATAGCAGGCGAAAGCAGATTTTACGAGCCTTATGTACAGGTACAGATGATGAACTCCGAGCATCTCGAAAAATCGGATGTTTTCAATAATCGGGATATAGAGTTCAGTTTCCAATACCACTAGTTGAAATAGCAGGCGAAAGCAGATTTTACGAGCCTTATGTACAGGTACAGATGATGAACTCCGAGCATCTCGAAAAATCGGATGTTTTCAATAATCGGGATATAGAGTTCAGTTTCCAATACCACTAGTTGAAATAGCAGGCGAATGCAGATTTTACGAGCCTTATGTACAGGTACAGATGGTGAACTCCGAGCATCTCGAAAAATCGGATGTTTTCAATAATCGGGATATAGAGTTCAGTTTCCAATACCACTAGTTGAAATAGCAGGCGAAAGCAGATTTTACGAGCCTTATGTACAGGTATAGATGGTGAACTCCGAGCATCTCGAAGAATCGGATGTTTTCAATAATCGGGATATAGAGTTAAGTTTCCAATACCATTAGTTGAAATAGCAGGCGAAAGCAGATTTTTCGAGCCTTATGTAAAGGTACAGATGGTGAACTCCGAGCATCTCGAAAAATCGGATGTTTCAATAATCGGGATTTAGAGTTCAGTTTCCAATACCACTAGTTGAAATAGCAGGCGAAAGCAGATTTTACGAGCCTTATGTACAGGTACAGATGATGAACTCCGAGCATCTCGAAAAATCGGATGTTTAGATAATTATGCGATGCAATATATTTCTTAGGTGAGATTCTTGCAAATTTTTTCATGATTAAATCATTTAAATTCTTCAAAAATTGGATATTCTTAATTCGGTTTCACCAATAGTTCACAGGTATATTCAGGATTAAGATTTTGAAACTTTTTTTTGGGTTCTGTTCGGTTCAAACAAGTTATTGAAAAAACAATATCATTCAACGTAAAAAATCCATATTCTGTATGTACTTTCCCATCTAGGTAGTACGTCATAATTAGTCATAAAAGATTTCATGAAACTATCAACTGAAAATTTGTTCATTTTTCATACAAATCACAACAATAATGTTGAATCCATAAGTTAAATCTTTTCAACAAATTATTCGTTTGCCGGTCTTTTTCGGGAATTGCCAAAATGAAAAGGGATATTGCTGATATGGAAAAGGAAACCAATGGTATAACAAAGAGATGAGTTTCAGTATTTTATTCAATTAGGGGACGAGACCTATAACATAAACGACAATAATTTTATGACAGCCATAAACTTCCTCGGCAATCGTTAACAATAGCCGCTACACAGTACACACCTTCAGCATATGTATATGAATCATACGATTTTTATTATTCGAATGATCATCCGATTATTGAAATAATCGATTTTCAAACATCCGATTTTTGAAATCATCCGATTATGCCCAACACTACAAATTAACTCTCAACCGCCGTAGTGCTGTCTGTGAGACCGCAGCAAATATTGGATTCGTTCCAACTAATCCCCACTTCGATTTTTACCCACCCTATTTTTTATACCTTCAAATGGTCTCATCCTCCCTCACTAATCAGTGTGCGCAAAGAGACAATTCTATTGGCAACGGTTTGCGAGATAATAAAATCTGAAATTTCGGAGCGGTCTGTGAGACTGGACTACGGTGTTTTTGTCTGTTGTTGTGACTTTGAAATTATAGTTTGTATATTTGAAACTTTTATGATGAGTGAAATACCTTCCACATACAAAAGAGTTCGGTTTGGAATCCAGACTTTGAAAGTATCTTACTACAATGGGCAGAAGAAGAAAGTAAAGAAGTTTTAGGGGATGATAGTGATGTAGAAAATGCAGAAGAGAACTTTTTTGAAGAAAGTGATCATGAAACTGATTCAGAAATTAAAATAAGTGACTCGGAAGTCATAGAAGAATCTGACTGCCAATCTGATAGAGTGTTATTTGACGAAGAGACTACAAAATACTAAAATTTGTAAAAATTGTAGGCATAATCTTTGAGATAATCAGTGCTTACAATTTTCCGCTTTTTCTAGGTTTAAATGAATTATTTCGAGTTATTTTTATCCTTGACATTTCCATTTTTGGGAATAAAGAATATTTTGTTATTTTATGAATGCGTTTTATTTTAATCGGATATCGGATAATATTTGGAGGTCTTGTGAAAATGGACTGTAATTAAACATTCATCATATTTCTTCCATATTGTACTACTTAGAAATTACATAAAAGGAAAAAGCATGGTTCATTCTCTTACTGGAAAGCAAACCTCGAATAAATACAGTTGTTCCATTAGAATATCGACTTTCAATATTCAAATGATTGTATTTGTTCATGCGGTCTCACAGTCCGCAGAACGGTGATAGCCTGATAGCGCTACTGTTTTTGGACTACAGTGGTTAAAAAAGGTTGGATTACAAAAGGAATTATGAATTCAATTATCTGTAGGACCGCTTATTCAAAGAATATCAGAAGAACAAAATCAATTTGAAGCTGAAACAAGGATTTATTACTTATAGGAATAAACTCAAAACATTAATGAAAATAAACAAACAAAATGATCATGGTGCTGAAATAGAAAAAAGGAAAAATAATCCCAAACAGCTATGGAAAGTTATCAATTGTATGACAGGACACGAAAATAAAATTACCATTATAAATAGTGTGTTGGAAGAGGATAATACTGTCACCGAAACAGATTTGGTAGAAACATTTGCAAATTTTTTCAACAAAGTTGGACCAGATCATAAAGACCCCATTATCACCACCTCCATCCGTAAAAATTAATGTACTTGATACCTACCACGAGAGAAGAAATATTTGACATAATAAATACTCCAAAAAATCATAAGGTGCCTGAAGTCGACTGCATTACATTCGAAATCCTAAAAGAAATAGCCAGGGAAATTTCACCCCCAGTGTCATTTATCATCAACCTGTGTTTTAAAGAAGGTATTTGTCCTCCCGAATATAAAATCTCCGTCATTAAACCACGCCATAAATCGGGTAATAAACAAATTATATCATACTACAGGCCACTATCCTTGATTAATAGCTTTGCAAAAAATTTTGAAGAAGCCATAAAATCACGCCTGGAGGCATTTATGAAATTCGGATTGTCGAACGAAAATCAAAATTCAAAAGAACCGATCAACGAAGGATGCAATTTTACAATTGACGTCCAGAATGTATGAAGCCTTCGATAACACCAAACCTGCATTGTGTTTTTTTCTTGACCTTGCTAAGGCACACAAGGTAGCGTTTTAGTTCCACTAGTATTTATAATCTACATAAATAGCTTACTCAATATTAATACCAGCGGAAAAATCTGCAGTTTTGCTGATGCCACTGCAATGCTTTATACCGCCGACACATGGAATAATCTGAAACGGAAAGCTGAGAATGATTTCACTGAATTAATAGACTGGTTTAATCACTAATTGTTAACCATCAATTTAAAAGAAAACCATGGCACTTCCACTTTCAAGCTACGTGATTGGATTTCCTGACTTCGATACACTAGATATTCCATACGACAACCAAATTATTGAAATTGAACTGACAAATAAAATGAAATATTGAGGTGTCACAATAGTCAGTAATACGCTTCGGACAATGATATATAAATTCTTACTGTCTTACTAAAGTTGTTAGATATCACGCAATTAATCAGCTGATATATTTAGAACTGGCAACGCCGACCCTTGACCCTTGAGGCTTAGACCGTAAAAAATATATTCATTCTCGATTCTCGCCAAGTAAGCCGAGACGTTAAGTTAACCTACCTATTTATTATGTCCACGATTGTGAGAAGTTTTTGTATAATTGTTTGTATGTATTTGGAATATAGTTCCATTTAATACAGTCCACTTAAGTAGCCGAAGGCAGGGGTTTTGCGAAGAAATTAATCGCGAATTTCCTGAGTCAAAACAAAAGTAATGAAATTGCCGCAATTGAAAATGGTTTATTTCGCCCTTTTTGATGCTAGGATAGGTTATGGTATATCAGGAGGGGGAGGACTCGCTTCATCAAATCTGAACAGGATGAATATTCTGCAAAAATTTTTCTAAAAATAATTTTGAAAAAGGACCGTAATTTTTCAAGTGATGCTCACTACGAAGAAAGCAGAATACTTGACTAACGTCAGATTTATTTTTATAAAATAGCATTGTATTGTCAAAAAAACAAGAATAAGTTCCTGCTTGTTTCCCATTTCCATGAGACTAGACACAAACCAAAAAAAAATTTGTTCTATCAACTTCTAAGAAAACTTTTGGTCAAAAATGTTACACCTTTCTTGCCCCTAGAGTATTCAATTACCTTCCCCAGCACTTGAAAAGTATAGTTAATTATAATTCATTCAAAACGAAGCTTAAGCATATAAAAGATATTTCAGATATATGAAAATTCGTGCAGTGCAGATGTTCATGTGTGCTCTCTGATTGTTTTTATCGATTTTATAGAGATTTTTTCAACTTCAATAACTTTGAATCAAAGTTTGATCTTCGAGAATGTGAACTATTATAATTTGGAGAGTTTTTGAGCGCTCGTACTACTTACACGAGGGCTATATCATTTCGTCACGATGTCTGTATTTTTCGAATTTTGACCCGAAAATGGTCTCAATCGACTATGTTCGACTCACTGATGACGAAACCGTCGGAAAATTCGAGTCTGTCCGTCCGTCCGTAAGCACGATAACTCCCGAACGGATCAACCTAGCGACTTGAAATTTTAAGTGTAGGTTCAGATCCCAAATGCCTCGGTTGAGTTTGTTAATGGGCAGAATTCCACCAGGCGTTCCGTAAATATGGCCGTTCAAAGTTTTGTTCTCCTGATTACTTCGAAACTACAGATTCGATCGAGATGAAACTTTGCACTCAAATGGAGATTGAGTTCAAGCTACATGTGACATTTTGTCCAGATCGCATGACCAGAACCATAGAAACCATAGAAAATTGTAACTTTTGAACGGAAACGCCTAGGGACTTGAAATTTTCAGGATAGGTGTGGATCCCGAATGTCGTGATCACGTTCATCTATGAGCAGAATTATACTAGGGGTTCCGTAAATATGGTCGTTTGAAATTTAGTTTTCTTGATAATTTCAAAACTACAGATTCGATCGTGACGAAATTTTGTATACTAATGGAGAATGATATATTCAAGCTACATTTCTCCAGATCACATGACCAGAACCATAGAAACCAAAGAAAATCATAACTTTCGAACGAAAAGGCCTAGGGTCTTGAAATTTTCAGGATAGGTGTGGATCTGAAATGTCGCGTTCACGTTCATCAATGAGCAGAATTATACTAGGGGTCCCGTAAATACGGTCGTTTGAAATTTTGGTTTCTCGATCATTTCGAAACTACGGATTGATATATTAAAACAATGTTATGTCCAGATCGCATGACCCGAACCATAGAAACCATAGAAAATTGTAACTTTTGAACGGAAAGGTCTAGGAACTTGAAATTCTCAGGGTGTGTTTGGATGGCGAATATCGCGGTCACGTTCATCAATGAGCAAAATTAGACTAGGGGTTCCGTGAATATGGCCGTTGAAAATATTTTTTTGCTGATAGTTCCGAAAATACTGAGCGGATTGGGATCAAATTTTGCACCTAGGTGAGTAATAATGTATTCGAACTACGTGCAAAATTTTGTCTAGATCGCATCACCAAGACCATAGATACCATAGAAAATTCTAGCGAATTATCGAAAAAAAATTGACCAGCTGAAGCACTGACATGAAGTCTGGAGTTTCGCCTAAGTTTCAGAATTTTTTTGACAGCTGTCGAAAATTCCTCCAATTGGTTTCCGAAACTGGAAAATGCGAATCTACCTACAAGGTGCATGTACGAACGCTCAAAAGCTCCTGCCTTCACGGCAGTGCTTTTCGTAATTTTTTTATTGGATATAAGTATATCTTTGGGCCTGTTCCTGTGGGCGTTTTCTGCAGTTTCCCTCAGGAAATCAACAAAGTGCACAAAAACTTATTAACACCTGGATGCTATCTGCATTAGTTGTCAGTGTAGAGACATATCCTTCTTATCATTCTTCAATATTGCGTACCAGTGGCGTCTCTGTTTTTGTTTTCTGGCAAGTCTGCACATCGTGGAAAAATGGGAAGCTCTAGTGAGGTTAGGGATTGCATCAGGTTATGGAAGAGATCAAAAAGCTCCAGCAGGAAATTTTAAGGACTCGTAATGAGATCAAAAATCAGATAGAGGCAACTGAAGCAAGGGTGCTCATGGAGATGGAAACAGTTAGGAGTATGAATAACGAGCTACAAAAAGAGAACTCAATTTTGAGGGACGAAGTGGAGAGCCTGAAACAGGAACTAAATAAAAATAATGTTATCATATTTGGTCTGGATGGCGTACAACATAACTCATGCGCTGATGAGGTCATAACTGAGCTGAATGACCTTTTAGGAGTCGACCTAAGACCGTATGACATTGATGATTTTTATAAACTGGGAAGAGATGCTGGTAGTCCCCTAAAGATCAAGTTTGTATCCTATATATGTAAACAAAAGGTATTCACAAACTGTGGGAAGTTGAAGGGGCGAAATGTGTCTATTGTTAATGATCTCACGCCAAGGCAGAGATATAAAAATAAGATTCTGAGGTCACATCTGATGATTGCTAGACAAAAAAAGAAGGCAAATTGCTATATTAAAAACGGTCGATTGATCGTCGGTCGTGAGGCCTATACAGTGGAGCAGTTGGAAATGGGGATATTGGACAGAAGAAGGAATAGCGATCCGTGTACTCCTACAATACAGCAGGAAGATGATGTAGTGAGAAAAGAAGCAAATGGGGGTGGCAAGGTCGTCGGCACGCCAGTTTCAGGCTTTCCCCAGAATAAACCAATACCACGTCGGCAGGAGCTGAGGCCCAGGAAAGCTTTCAAGTGAGAATCCCACCATTTGAGTGGGTTTATAATTTTTTTCATAAGTTTTTTTGTTGGATTTTTTGTTTAATTTGTAATACCTCTTCATTTTTTTTGTATTTAATAATTAAATCTGGATAGATATATTCGTGAATGCGAATAATCCCCATATGCTACAAGAACAGTCAATGTAGAAGATTTCAATATTGGTCTCAGTAGAAGCAAATCACAGCTAAATGTTTTCCATGTTTACATACGCAGTATATGTAAAAATTTTGATCAACTTGAAGCTTTTCTTCAAACGTTAGATACCAGGTTTGATGTTATTGTTCTTTCTGAGACGTTTTCAATTCCTGACATAGGTATATACCACATGCAGGGTTACAATATGATTTATAATGAGGGTGTATTGAATAAAAACGATGGGGTGATTGTATATCTAAAAGATGTTATAGCATACAGGGATTCTATTGAGGTTATTGATATGGTCAGGGCTCTTTCGGTTCAATTTTGGTACAGAGGATTGTCTTTTCATCTTACAGCATTGTACAGACCACCATCAAATGATACTGAAGCGTTCCTAAGTTGCCTTGCGCCATATCTAGTTGAAAATGCAGGAAATACCTAATAGATATATGATTTATTCATGGGCGATATAAATATAGATATCAAAGCAGCAACTTCTTTCAGTGAAAGCTATCTCAATATCATGTATGAAAATAATTTTAGATCACTCATTAATAGCTACACAAGGGTTCAAGATACGAGCAAAAGTTGTCTAGATCACTGTTTCATGAGGATTAAGTCAGGAAGATCACAGAAAGACGAGGAAGCTTTTATTCTGGAGACTGCTATAACGGACCATTTTTCTATAGTACTCAACCTGAACTTAGACCATTCTACTATCTCACAGACAATCAAACAAAGTTGTATTCACAAAGTCGAGTATTCCAAGCTGAAAGAACTCATTGCAGAAATAGATTGGTCAGATTTCTATTCATCTTCTGATCCAATTAGGAACGCTGATTTTTTTTATGAAAAATTTCGAATGCTATAAAGAACAGCACGAGGCAGCTGAGGAGAAACCGTAAACAGGTAAAGAGAAAGTCTTGGATAACCTCAGCAATAGCAGCAATTCTATCACGAAGAGAGACAAAATGTATAGATATTTGAGGGAGAATCCGAGTGAGTCGGATAAAAAAAGATTCTTGGACTATAGAAATAGAATGAACGCCGTAATAAAATTGGCTAAGAGAAGATTTTTCAGGGACAAAATATCAGAGAACCCAAAAGACAATAAACATATCTGGAATGTTGTGAGGGAGATTACCAACTCTGGGCGTAATCAATCTATAAAAGAAATCGAAGTAAGTGCTACGAGAGTAATAACTGAGGAATCCGATATCTCAGCGGCTTTTGTGGACTATTTCACAAATATAGGAGCAGAAATGGCAGGAAGGATTAAGAAATCACCTCTGCCAAAATCATGTAGGAACAGAGCACACACATTCTTTATAGCGCCTACTGGTTCTCACGAAATATCAAGGATCATTGGAGAGCTGAAGGATAACAAATCGCCAGGGTTCGATGGGGTAACAGCGGAGACTTTGAAAAACCTTGTAGATGAGATTTCGCAGCCTTTGTCGCATTTGATCAATAATTCATTTACATCTAGCATATGCCCACCACAGTTCAAGAGATCTATTGTTAAACCAATTCATAAATCAGGGCCAAGGAATAACCTGAAGAACTATAGACCTTTTTCTATGATATCAAATATAGCCAAAATATTCGAAAAAGTGCTTAAGGAAAGAATGGAGAGATATATTGCCAAGTTTGAACTCATAAATCCTCTGCAATTTGGGTTCCAGAAGAATGAATGCACAGAGGATGCTATAGCTCATTTAAGATCTAAAATAACAGAGCATCTGGATAGGGGAAAGAAAAGTGTTTGTGTATTTTTCGATCTTGCCAGAGCTTTCGATACTATTGCACATCCTCAGATAATTAAAGTTTTGGAGATCTTGGGGTTCAGAGGTGTATCTGGTGATCTTTTGAGGAGTTACTTGAGGGATAGAAAACAGCAAGTGAAGATGACCAATTCGATCAGTCCAGAGCGAACAGTTGAATATGGTGTTCCACAGGGTTCAGTACTGGGTCCCTTGCTGTTCATATTGTTCATCAACGACATTTTCAATGTGGATATCTCTGGTGATATATTTAGTTATGCAGATGACACAGCTATTATATTCAATGCGAAGGACTGGAGCGAAATCAAACATATTGTGGAAGAGATATTGAGAGTTCTGAAGCAGTGGTTTGATGGTAAAATGCTCACTATAAATTTCGACAAGACCGTATATATACCATTCTCATGTAACAGAAGTGATGGCCCAGTCTACAAGGTGATCAATGTGGAAAATTATGATATGAAGGAAAGTCAAACGGTTAAATACCTCATTTTCTCTGTCGATAAACACCTCAGGTGGGATTCGCATTTATCTAGAGTGTGCAGTACATTGAGAAGTTTACTGTATAAATTCAAGTACTTGAAAAACTTTCTGGACATTGATCACTTGAAAATGGTGTACCATGCATTGGTTGAGTCCAGATTATTGTATGGTATGGTCGGATGGGGTAGCGCTCTCAAGGAACATTTAAAATAAAATCACGAAAAGCACTGCCGTGAAGGCAGGAGCTTTTGAGCGCTCGTACATGCACCTTGTAGGTGGATTCGCATTTTCCAGTTTTAGAAATCAATTGAAGGAATTTTTGACTGCTGTCAAAAAAATTCTGAAACTTAGGCGAAACTCCAGACTTCATGTCGGTGCTTCAGCTGATCAATTTTTTTCCGATAATTCGCTAGAATTTTCCACGGTATCTATGGTCTTGGTGATGCGATCTGGACAAAATTTTGCACGTAGTTTGAATACATTATTCCCCAGCTAGGTGCATAATTTCATTCCAATCCGATCAGTAGTTTCGAAACTATCAGGAAAAAAATATTTTGAACGGCCATATTTACGGAACCCCTAGTCTAATTTTGCTCATTGATGAACGTGACCGTGAAATTCGCAATCCAAACCCACCCTGAAAATTTCAAGTTCCTAGGCTTTTCCGTTCGAAAGTTAGAATTTTTTATGGTTTCTGTGGTTCTGGTCATGCGATCTAGAGAAATGTAGCTTGAATATATCATTCTCCATTAGTATACTAAATTTCGTCACGATGGAATCTGTAGTTTGGAAATTATCAAGAAAACTAAATTTCAAACGACCATATTTACGGAACCCCTGGTATAATTTCGCTCATAGATGAAAGTGATCACGACAATCGAGATCCACACCTATCCTGAATATTTCAAATCCCTAGGCGTTTCCGTTCAAAAGTTACAATTTTCTATGGTTTCTATGGTTCTAATGATGCGAAGTGAACAAAATTTTGCATGTAGCTTGAAAACCTCATTTTCCATTGGAGTGCAAAATTTCATCTTGATCGAATCTGTAGTTTCAAAGTAATCAGGAGAAAAAAAATCGAACGGCCATATTTACGGAACCCCTCGGCGAATTTTGCCCAATAACGAACTTAACCGCGGCATTCGACATTCGAACCTACCCTGAAAATTTCAAGTTTCTAGGACATTCCGTTCCAGAGTTATCGTGTATACGGACGGACGGCCGGACGGACGGACGGACAGTTTCGAATTTTCCGACGGATTCGTCATCAGTGAGTCGAACATAGTCGTTTGAGACCATTTTCGGCTCAAAATTCGAAAAATACAGACATCGTGACGAAATGATATAGCCCTCGTGTAAGTAGTACGAGCGCTCAAAAACTCGAAATCTTGCAAAAAACATTTATGAAGATCATGTTCAGAAAACCTAGGCTATATCCATCGAATCTGCTGTTTTCGGAATCACAACTACTTGACCTAAGGCAGGTATACTTCTTCTCAGTATGTAACTTAGAGTTCAAAAATGGGCGGCGAAATCTCAAGATATACAAAAGCTCGTATGGAACCAGAAAGCAAGATCATTATTATGAAACCCCTGTTGCCACAAAATCAATTGGTGAGAGAGGATATTCATATTTGGTACCCCGTTTCTTTAACGTATTTCAAGCTAAAATACGAAATATTCCTACTCTAAGACACTTCAGGAAAAAGTTGAAAATGTTTCTGCTTGAGACTGATAGATTTATTATACATAGAATAATTGAAAGTAAAAATTAGTAATTTTGTTTTTTTTTTCGTGTTGATTCTTTTATTTTTGGGGAGCATACATGTTGAAGTTTTTTTCCCACGGACAGTCTTTTACTTTGTGGGGTATATCTTTTATTTGCCCCTTGTTTGTGTATGATTGAACTAAATACCACTATAAATATGTTTAAAATGTATACTTTTGGGTGAATCAATTTATTATTAAAAAATTCATTATTATAAAAGAGAATCAACTGAACGTATAGAGTAGCACTTGAAATTTCATATTTGACTTTCTGGTTATGTTTATTGATCGCGTCTTTATGGGTATTGAAGATGAATATAGAACTTGATGTTCATACTTACTCTAGGTGGGATCCGTACTCGTTACAATTTTCTTTTAGCGGACAGCCTCCAAGCTTTGTTAATTTTTGTATTGATAGGCATACACTTACTGTTGGTTGAGAAACCATAATGTGCTGCACCAAACTTGTTGCCGATTCTTGAATGATGTTCCGCACAGTTCGCAAAAGTCCAACGCGTTTTCGAGAGGAAGAAACGGAAGGTACTCGAAAAGATGCCTACTTCCAATTCAAAACGAACGAAAATAACGATCGGAAAAGGTCAAAAACTCGAAAAGATGCCAAAAGTTGCCTCCTTGGCTTTGCGATTTTGCTAATATGTGCTGAACATTTTTGATACGTTTTAAAATAATATTATGATAATTGTAAACACTTTTCTTCATCGTATACACTATCTGCAGACAGCCAATTAGGCTTTGCGGTTTCCTTTTGTTTATTTGTCCGATTATTTATGTAATTGTTTTTCCGTATTGTACAAATAAACATTATTATTGTGTTAGCTAAAGGGAGGACATTTTCAACATCTGTTGTAGTTCAGTTGTGATCTATTTTGAATGCGTTATCCGTTGTAATTATGTCTCTTCTCATTGGAATTGAACACTTGGTGAAGCATCGTAATATACACAGCAATTAAATAATGCACCTGATTACGCTCACAATGTTCAATTTCAAATATCATGTTCACATGAATTTTTGGGTTCTACCCCACTCTCGATACTGAAATTGAAAGATTTCTTTTATGTTCCGAGGATATTTCTGAAAACACTAAAAGATCCAGTCTTTCTTGGGCGCTCGTTCTGCTTATAGAGGACTATATCATTTCGTCGCGCTATCTGTATTCTTCGAATTTCGTGACGAAAATGGTCTCAATCGACAAGGTTTTACTCACTGATAACGAATCCTTAGAAATATTTGAGTCTGTCCGTCCGGCCGTATACACGATAGCTCTCGAATAGGACCGACCTAGAAACTTGAAATTTTCAGGGTAGGTTCGTTACTGGTAAAAATTCGATCTGGGTGACCGTGAATATGGCCGTTCTAAATTTTTTTCTCCTGTTTACTTCGTAACTACTGATTCAATCGAGATGAAATTTTGCACTTAGAATGACTTAGATGGAAATCACGTATGTGTTCAAGGTACATGCAAAATTTTGTCGAGATCGCATAACCAGAACTATAGAAACCATAGAAAATTATAACGTTTGAACGGAGAGGCCTAAGGACTTGAAATTTTCAGGATAGTTGTGGATCTCGAATGTCGTGATCACGTTCGTCAATGAGCAAAATCAGACCAGAGGTTCTCTAGAAATGGCCGTTCAAAATATTTTTTTCCTGATAATTTCGAAACTACTGATTGGATTGAAATTTTGGACATAGACGAAGAGTAACGAATTCAAACTATGTGCGAAATTTTGTCCAGATCGCATTACCAAGACCATAGATACCGTAGAAACTTCTAGCGAATTATCGAAAAAAAAATTGATCACCTAAAACACCGACGTGAAGTCTGGAGTTTCTCCTTAATTTGAAATTTTTGTTGACAGCTGTCTAAACCTTTTCAATTGAATTCTGAAACTGGAGAATGCGAATCTACCTACAAGGTGGATGAACGAGCGCTCAAAAGCTCCTGACTTCACGGCAGTGCTTTTTATAATTTTTTCTTATAATCGACTTTTCGTGCAAGCAAAAACTCTGCTTTCCCGTATAAATGTCGTGTATAGTTTCGGATTTGTTTACGTAATGAGCTGACATATTTTATCATATCAGAGGAAACATGTCTTCTTTCTCTTTCTTTTCATGAACATTTCATATTGGAATTAGGTCTGAAACAAAACAAAAAAAAAAGAAGAAGTAATCAATGAATTTTCCATTATATTGATTTGAAATCAGAAACCCATTCCAAGAAAGAATATTCTGGAACCGAATGAATGGCTTCGAGCTGTCCTCGAAATTATATTTAGAACAACTAGGTTTTCACCACTACCATAGATCGAGAAAATTTCCAAAAAAAACTTGTTGAATAACCATGATTTTATCCAAATATGTCGGAGGCTGAAGAATTTTTGGAAAATTTTGATTTTCCTGACCTAGATGTAAATGTTTAACTCGAAAATTTCCATTCAACGTACTATTTAGCTCGATAGAATAGTATGGGTTTCAATGTGCTTTTTCAAACCGTCTTATTACTACTAAACTTATATTTGCCAATAATTATGTCCTAAAATGTTTGCAATATACTTAACACCCTGTGTAATAAAAGGGACGTTCTCATAATTGTCTGGTGGATACAATTATGTGACTCGAAACCCAAACATTACACTTGGTCCTCTGAACGAAATATTGATTCAATGCATCGTGAATTCATGCCCTTAGGTTAGCTACTGTTAATATATAAATATCCAGGAGATGTAGACATTGAATTCGCCAAGCACAACGGAAGTTTTGCTGCAGTGAGAAAACTCAGACCTCATTAATACTCGTATACTCCTTCGGAATAAACTCCCGGTGTTATTGTTGTTTATTTTATCTCTGGGATTCGGATGAAATAAATTATTTCGAATTATACATAGAATATTCCTTCAGTTGGGTACAGTTTTACAAGATATTTGTTTTAGTTGTAGCAGATTCATCACAGAAATTTGTAGTGTAGAGCTTTAAATTAATCGTGAAAGTTTCTCTCCCTTATTCGTTTTTGGCTGAATGTATAATTCTATGAAGCCTAGATGTATGCTCAATATTGTTTTCTGAATAAATGTGTTCATATTAAACTGAACGAGTTTAATTTATACACCTCAGTATGGAAATTACTGAAGCGGGTTCACCTGATTATATACCCTCAAACAAGGAATAAAAAAGCAAAAAGCCCAGATATCGAAACACGAACTAAATTCTAGTCAAGGGTGCGTTTGATCCATAAGGTTCGAACTATTAACTTCTTTGCATTACTGATGGTATCCAACATAATAACTTGAAATTTTCCATAGAATTCAGTATCGTCCTGAAAAACAAATCCGGTTTTCCATCGCTGACTCTTCTAAAAAATTAAGGCAAATAAGGTAATCATTGAAAATTATATTATAACGACATTTGGAGTTGAATTTCAAGAATCATTCTTTTATACAAATTTCATCTAACCACCTCGAATTCTCACAAACCCTATTTCTAATTTATTCAAAGAATTCTCTTGCCATGCATGGGATATTCAGAAACAAAACAGTTCAATATTACGGACCGTTCCGAATGCTGAATAAAACGAGGAAAACAAAGATAAGAAACAGCTGTGTTGAATGAGTGAACGGATGTTTTCAAGTAGAGAAAATCCCAGGGGGTTTATGAACTGGAAACAAAAGGAGTCTGTATCATGAAGAGACAGGAAAATTATCAATTCAAATTGAATACTCAAATTAGTTCACGAAGAGAGAGCAGGAAAGATAATTTGATCCAATGGAGAGCACTGAGACATTGCGCGTACATCGTAGGAGAACTAGACATGTATCTTACTTTTTCATGAGTGGATAATATTAATCCTTGAAGTGAGTACTGATCATGAGATCTTACAGAATAATCGTTTCATTTTTCAAGCTAAAATCGCATGTCGACCAAAAAATGGTCACGAACTTAAATTCGCCTCATCATAATAGAGATTCAAAAAATTTGGAAAGCGCTGCCGTGAAGTCAGGAGCTTCTGAGCGCTCGTTCATACTGTAACGTACCCAGCTAGGGTAGGTTCGCTCAATCGTTATGAAGTCGAGGGATGGTGAATGATACACTAATAACTCGTTACTGTAGTAACTAGAGACTCTGATCTCTCTAGCCAAAATGTTAGTGTTTATATATTCAGGCTATTTAACATGTTTCCGTGGCTGTATAGGTACATAACAACCTCGAGAATTGATAACATGATCGATAATATTAAACAACTAATATTGAACAACAAAAATATTAAACATCATAGTAAACACTGTTGCGGTACGCTTTGATGACAAAGCAAGGTAACAGATATTGCATCTCAAGATCGCTAATATACAGATTGTTCATACTGATACATACTACACCTTCATTCTTTGAGAGAAAAAAATTTTTCTATACAAATATAAATTTTTTTTTTTGACTCATCTATAGCTTTATATCTATATATACATAATACATAATTTTAATGGATCTTACATCTACAAACTTTTAATACGTTATTTGAGTACAAAATTTCACCTCGATCGAATCTGTAGTTCCGAAATAATCAGGAAAACAAAATTTTTCTAATTTTGCTCATTGATGAACGTGACCGCGACATTCGCGTTCCAAACCTAGCGTGAAAATTTCAAGTCTCTAGGCCTTTTCGTTCGAAAGTTATAATTTTCTATGGTTTCTATGGTTCTGATCATGCGATCTGGAAAAGTGTAGCTTGAACATATCATTCTCCATTAAATTACAAAATTTCGCCACGATCCATGCGATCTGAACAAAATTCGCATGTAGCTTGAACACGTCATTCTTCACCTGAGTGCAAAATTTCATCTCGATAGAATCTGTAGTTGCGAAGTAATTAGGAGAACAAAATTTCGAACGGCCATATTTACGGAACCCCTAGTCGAATTTTGCCCAATAACGAACTCAACCGCGGCATTCGCGATTCGAAACTACCCTGATCATTTCAATTTTCTAGGTCATTCCGTTCGAGAGTTATCGTGTATACAGCCGGATGGCCGCCCGGACGGACGGACAGACTCGAATTTTTCGACATGAGTGCGTTTGAATTTCCAACTCTTGTGGAAGGAAGTAATTGTTGAATTCTGAATCAGAATCGATCCCCTTCCTTCGCATTAGAATTTTACGTTCCTGTAATGGTTATCTGAAATTGCAACGTAGCGATAAAACGGCACCGGCGTATAAACATGAATTGCGCTATTAGTCCGCAGGTCTGCACAATCAATTATTAGTTCTGATTGATTGACGACAGAAAAAGTAATTGAAATGAATTCAAAAATTGAAGTTTCAACTGAATCGTGGAACTTCGAGTGATTCTTCTGTTGTGGTTCATTTTAAATGACTACGTCGAGGTTTTTCCAGAGATTATTTTGACCTACCATCACTTTCGAAAAGAGTATGACCATTTGGAAAACTTCACTGGAATATAACCCAACTCCTCGAATTGGTTGAAACAATGGGACGTCTAGTACATGGTCAGTGAGGAAGAGAGATAACGAATATATTGACCAAAAAATTCCTGAGAAGCACTGACGAGAAGTCAGGAGCTTTTGGGCGCTTTCTGAAGTAATCACCAAAATGGTTACCTATCCAGATACTGAACTCGCACAATGCTGATTGGCTTCGAACCATATCAAACTCACCCCGTTTTCTGAAAGACTGATCAAACCGTATTTCAACTGACCTAACATTCAAGTCGACATCGATGTCGAAACAATTTCGTTCAGTGTAAAATTAACTATTCTAGGATCATTTTGACCTCTGCCTATCCACATGGTGAGTTCTGATCCAAAAATTTGCTGACAATAGCTCTAAAATGAGGTGGAGCCCCATCATGCTAGACATACATTCCTGCAATGTTCGCACCGTCAAGTAGTACAGGCAGAACATTTTAGATCAGAAATTACCATATGGATAGGCAGAGGTGGACCGCATGCATCTCCCCCTAGATCACCAGATTTAAATCCTACCGATTATTTCGTCTACATCCCGCTCATATCTTCGAATCGATCAGCTGAAACGATTACAATTTATTTTCGACCATGAGCGGGAAGTCAGATATCTCTGAAATAAAAGTTGAAATAATGCGTTCCTTGACTTCTCCACTACCATAGTTAAAAATCAACAAGACTCACGGCTGGAATAGCCACAGATGAGACACATAGACACAAAACCCAAAACATTGTTGGCATGGCATCTAGAAGGCTTGAATATCCTGAATGTTACTTCCTTTCATTCCACCTTACCGGCTGTTCCTACATGTTGGATCCCCAATTTATTTTTATTATACCTAATTTTTCCAGAAAGCAGGGGGAACACACGGCCTCATTCAATATTCAAGAGTCTAAGAAGTAAGGAAGATCAAGCTAAGCTTTTCACCGGAATGAATCATAACTCATAACAATAAACAGATACAGGGGCGCATGCGGGAGCCGGCAATTTCACTGGACAGGTTTACATTTGAATCCTGGCTGCAGTTGAGCGCGAAGCGGACAGAGTGCGAGGTAGTAGGTCGGAAAATTCCTAAACCAGTGCGAAACGCTAATACGATATTTTACGTATATGAAGGTGCAGATTCAAACCAAATGTGAGATATTGGACGATTTGAGTGTGTATCTGGAATAACGATATCGAGGAATTGATGTAATTCTGAAGTGAGTGGAGAAATCCATTTCTAGCTTTTCAGTTTGAGATAATTATCGATCTCATGATGTGTCACTCAACTTTTAGACAAAAACCGTCCTATGCACTCATGCGAATAGGTGCATATATTGAACGAAGAAACGCTAGAGATTTATTAGAAAGCAGGATAGGCCGGGAAGGTCTTGAACATCGGCCAGCTCAGTCAACCAAGATCTATCTATTTTTTTTTTGCGGTTTCCGCAAATCGCGCGTGTATAACGGTAGTGGAAAACTGCCTACAACCAAAGAACCTGCTATTACAATCTAGTGCGGAATCATTGAAAAATGAATTGAAAAAATTTCATGTTTGAAAGGGTTGCTGCATGTTTGCAAAAATCGTTGCTCTAATTTTGTTACTGATATTGGGCATTATATTTTTTGGGAATCTGGATGACGAAGTTGAGTTCACGTATCGTTTTTAGGATTATATCTCCTCAGAGTCCCATTCTAAAGCCAAACGCTGCTCTATTGAATTTCCATTCAATTATTGTATGATTAGCATTACCATTATTCATTCGATTAGCTTTAGCATTCTTCCCAATCTCTTCAAGAATAGTAAAATATTGTCTAACTAGTAGTGAGTACACCTGTTTGTAGAAGACGAAAGATACAGACTAATCAAGGTACATTTTTCCCAATTGATATCATAAAAACTCACGATCTAACGGCAGTAAAACTTCGCGATAAAAGTTTTCGTCTAATCAGCAATTACTTCTTTCCTCAATTCATCCAGTACTATCCAAGTGTGTTTTCATCTTGGAAAATTCCCAGATTTTGGAATTCGCATCATCTCCATTACTGGAGCCGCGAATTCAACCTACCTCGGAACGTGAACACAACTTATATTTTTAGTTTTGGTTCGGCCTAACCCTTGATTTTCTTCAAATACATTTTTCTTATGTCGGAAACGTTTTTAAGTCAATCGTCGACGAAAATTTGCAACTGATTTCCTTCAGCGCATTCGCCATTCCGCAACACACATATAATAAATCAGAACCGAAATTTGTCCTATACGGAAATATTTTATTACCATAACAAGGTCGTACTCTGTTCACTTGAAAGGTCTTCCTAATTTTAATATACAAAGCTTTACTTTGACTGAAATGTCACTCAAAGGCGGGAAGAAAATATCGCATTATTCCACAAAAATTTCCTAAAACACTAACTTCAAACCGAAGAAGTATCTTGAAAGAAATCCGAAGAAAAGTCTGGAACGTTGTTCAGAGATTTTCAACATTATTATTAAGAATACCAATTTTGGGTGAGAAATATTTGATTGGATTATAGGATACCAATATAACTCATTTCATTAACGTTTTTCCCGATTTCACCAACTCCAATTTTCAGCCCCTAAAAAACGTCAATTAGATTTTCGAGGAGAGATATCGACGCGTAATTTCTGAGTCGAATTTCATGGAATTAACTTTTATATTTTTCGGGGAAAGCTTTGATAAGGACGCGACCTGCTTTTTATGGGTTATCATTTCCATTGATGAAAAAGACATAGCCTGTTCTAACTCATTTATCAGGAAATTCTCTATCATATGGATTGAAATATGCACAAATACAAAATTTCACTTACAAATTTTGAATGACCTTATTTTTTACGAGGTTTAAAATATTCGTTCAGTCGTTGCACGGCACTGAGATATTTCTGGATGAATAACATCGATACGACCATAATTTTAAAACCAGAAAATGTTTCCATTTCGTTTTTATAAAAGGAAGAATTGTCATTCATCTGGTGATATGAAAATGTTATGAAAAACTGATGCTTTTTGTGCGCTTGAATGACACCATTATCATTTTGCCCAAATGTCTGCAATTTTTGAATTTCGAGCAAACAATGGACTCAAGCGATTACGTTGGTCTCATAGATGAAGAATTTGAGATCGAATTCAATTCCGTCCGTTCGTTCGTATGTCTTTCCGCCCCTCTATAAACACGATAAATTTTGAAAGAAAATGCTCAGACTTTGAAATTTTCATTGTACGTTCGAGGTTGGAATGCGCTGGTCCAGTTTATAAATGGACAAAAGCCGAAAGGTTCCCACTGAACCTTTGTTTTCAGATATTCCAAAAAACCGATTCGAACGAATTGAAACTTCGCAGTTATTTGTAAGATAACGACACAAAGTTTCCTTAGCGATCGTATCTCTAAAATATAAAAAAAAACTATCGGTATCTTATAAACTATTCGTCAACCATATCCTGCTGAAATGAGTTAATTAATAATCCAGGTTTTCAGTTGTTCCACTTGAAAATAATATTGAGTTTGATATTGCGTGATTCCATCTCCTAACGTTCATGAAAATAAAATGGAATTGTTCGTCATATTGTGGTTTGTTTCATGGTTTTTGTGTTTTATAATCTCTGGCGATGAAACTCCTGACTTCACGTCGGTGCTATTCAACAAAATTCTATATTCCTTCAGTTAGTTGTGCTGAATTTTAATTAGGTAAATATTTCATTCAGGGGTGTCTCTTGTTCGTTCAATAGATAATTTTGATAAGGGGGGTGGAAACCAATTGGTTAGAAGAAGTTCACTCTCCTTTCTATCAATATCTTGATGTGGAGGATTTTGAAAATTGTCATCGTATACACGTCTATAATAGCCCAACTAACTTAAGGTAAGACAAAAATTAAACTCAACCTTGTATTTCATTAAGAAGTTCCATAGGGAAAAATAATCATAAGCGCAGTAAAACATAGTTCTGCGTTAGTAGGTTCCAACATTGAAAATGTCACCAAAACAATGTCAATAATCTCTGAACACTTATCTTGGTGACAGTCAGCTGGTATTCAGTTCATGCACACTACTATATTCACTTAACAGAAGTTGAAAGATCGGCTACTCCAGCTTCAAGTTGTTTGGTACGATGAATAATATAACGAAAATGAAGGCATTCTACTCCTTAGGTTATTCTTATTCTGTATGAAATTAAATTTTTCGATAAATTTCCTCATTGCCCATTTTTTTGAAAAAACAAGATTTGTTTTATTCAGTAACACAAATCCACTGGTCCTGTATTATATTTCTCGAAATTCATGATTCTTAGCTTTGATAGCCAAAATGGTGGATTTCGGAGGATATTATGATGATTCTATTCTTTCCATTCCACGATTATGAAAATCGAATGAACCCCGAAGAACATTCAAAATGGTCTGTATTGGGAAGCAAGAATTAACAAGGATCCAACAATACCTCAATAATATTCCAAACGGTTCGACTAACGCGAAGTGATAGCGCTTCGGATCTTGGTTTATGTAAAACACTGCTCTCGACGAAAAATAATTCCTTTAACGATATTAAATGATGCGGAAGGCCCGACACTAATTGTATTGCTGTCAGCAAATTGCGGATTTGAAATTCAAATTATTCGTGGCTAGAGCGTAGGCATCTCCTACAATGTTTAATCATTTTTCCTTTCAGAGAGTAATTGAATTTCCGATGGGAAGACGGAGATGTTCACTGAATTCCTATCCCGATATATATCTCGTCTCAGAGAAAGTATCAGATTCCGCTCTTGATAGTACGGTCCCTAAAGCAGCTCTGTCTGGCCGAGTCTCTTTTGGTTATGATTCTGGAATAAGTAAAATGCTGTGGTGGACTGGAGTCCTGGGGTCCACAGAACCAATTTTTTAAAATGAGATTTTGTAATGAGGTACATTAATTGATTTCTGTTCAATTCTATACACGTTTATTCAAGCGGTAACGGATATTTAGCAGTAAAAGTTCACAGTTGGTTGTACCTAACGGTACTGAATGTTTTGCGATTTAAAATTTCACTTCAGGTTAACAGCTGAAGGTAATGAATGAAACTTGCTTCAATCCCAAGGAAGTTCACTCACGAAATACTGAAGAGTACCTACGTGATATTCAGCAGAATTAACATTTATGATGTACTGAATATAAAAAGAAATTTCGTCTATAATTGATCATACAACGTCTGAATCAAAGTGAGTCATTCTTTCGTCTAGTACATCTTGATCATCTTGACAACCTAGGCACGAACCTCCTCAACCAACTCGGCGTTATGAAGGCGTCCTTTTTTTCGTCTTATCCAGAGCGCAAGAAAAATATTCAGCTCCCATTTATGGTGTTTGATCGAAAATAGTTCAACTATCATACTCTTTTTTGCCATCTGTCTTCTGAACTTATCTGTTTCAATGGTACCTACCTACATTAACCCATTGAAAGGAGAAGAGGATCTATTTTCTCTCAAATGCAATAATGTGACAAAACAATGAATTTATGCAGAGGTTGTTTGATGTATTTTTAATGAATTGGAATATGACACACCGCCAAAAAAAAAGTTTTATTATGATCTAAAAGCTTACTTTCAGAGTGAAGAATTAAACAAGTGATCCCCCAACACTAGAAATGCTTCGCAAAACCTCTATGGAATTGTCTTCACAGTAAGTTGGTTCTCATTATTGTTCTCAAAGCACATAACGTGTGGCAACAAAAAAAAATTTCGGCCGGATATTTCCGTAAAATTTTGTTCATCCGGAAAACGACGAGAGTCTATTTTCATTTTGCGGGAGACATCTCTTCATTGCAAATTCACTCTAAGCGGGGTGGACAACCACCTGAAGAAAAGTCAAGAGCTGAAAAATTTCAATTTTATTGGCACCAACCAAAGCAATTCTGATAATAACAATTAAACTAAGGGGTGCTTTTTCTTTGTCAAGAAATAACCTTGACCACCTTGATTGTGATAGATCCGAAATATATTCATTCCTATTTTTTTCGGTTGGGCCATTCAAATTTATCCCAAGAATTCTTACTAACCCGATTGCTTATTGAAATTGAGTTATTGAAATTTCTCTTGTAAACCAACTATTATTTTATAATTATGAATTGATCGATTTTCTCTGACTACTGGTTTTCAATCAGGAAAGAGTGCATGAAGAACATAAATTATGAGTGAAGTATTTCGATTAAGGAATTACTCCATCAACTATTCTTCATTTTCTCGGGAACTTTTAGAATTCCCGATGGAATAAGAGCCTTATCGGCATCTGACAGCATTTCCAGCTCGGAAAAGCTCTCGAATCGTGTTGCATTCACTGCTTTTTAAAATTTTAAAGGGTCGTCGAGAACCGATAGCGTAAAATGCAAATTTTCCAATGGGTTCAACCACTACCCAATCTTTCAATTCAGCTGATCTTCTGAATCACTCGGAAACTAATTTGGCTGTATCTCGGCAATGGTATAGCCTACAGGTTAGAGAAAGAAAACCCTAAAACGAAAGTAGACACAAGCAATGCCTTAAAATGATTTAACTAGTTCGATCGCTGTCATGACTAAAACCACAACTGTCAATGTGACATAATTTCATTCCATTTTTGAGCGCTCGTACTACTTACACGAGGGCTATATCATTTCGTCACGATGTCTGTATTTTTCGAATTATGAGCCGAAAATAGTCTCAAACGACTATGTTCTACTCACTGATGACGAATCCGTCGAAAAATTCGAGTCTGTCCGTCCGGCCGTCCGTCCGTCCGTATACACGATAACCCTCGATCGGAATGTCCTAGAAACCTGAAATATTCAGAGTAGGTTCGAATCTCGAATGCCGAGGTTAAGTTCGTTATTGGGCGAAATCCGCCTAAGGGTTCCGTGAATATCGACGCTCGAAATTTTGTTTTCCTGATTACTTTGAAACTACAGATTCGATCGAGATGAAATCTTGCACTCTAATGGAAAATGAGGTGTTCAAGCTACATGCAAAATTTTGTTCAGCTCGCATCACCACCATTATATAAATGGAACCATAGAAACCATAGAAAATCATAACTTTCGAACGGAAAGGCCTAGGGACTTGAAATTTTCAGGACAGGTGTAGATCTGAAATGTGGCATTCACGTTCATCAATGGGCAGAATTATACTCAGGGTTCCGTAAATACGATCGTTTGAAATTTTGTTTTCTCGATAATTCCGAAACTACGGATTCGATCGAGATAAAATTTTGTATTTTAAACGAATGACATATTAAAGCAAGATTTTGTCAAGATCGCATGATCAGAACCATAGAAACCATAGAAAATTATAACTTCCGAAGGAAAAGGCCTAGGAACTTGAAATTTTCAGGGTGGGTTTGGATCGCGAATTTCACAGTCATGTTCATCAATGAGCAAAATTAGACTAGGGGTTCCGTAAATATGGCTGTTCAAAATATTCTGTTCCTGATAATTTCGAAACTACCGATTTGATTGGAATGAAATTTTGCACCTAGCTGAGGAATAATTTATTCAAACTACGTGCGAAATTTTGTCTAGATCGCATCACCAAGACCAAAGATAACGTAGAAAATTTTAGCGAATTATCGAAAAAAAAATTGATCTTCTAAAGCACTGACTTGAAGTCTGGATTATCGCCGTAGTTTGAAAATTTGTTTGACAACTGTCAAAAATTTCCTCAATTGGTTTCCAAAACTGGAAAATGCGAATCTACCTACAAGGTGCATATACGAGCGCTTAAAAGCTCCTACCTTCACGGCAGTGCTTTTCGTAATTTTTATAAATTTCAAGAGATGAAATCACCAAATTATATTTCAAAAAAAAATTACGAAAAGCACTGCCGTGAAGTTAGAAGCTTTTGAGCGCTCGTACATCCACCTTGTAGGTAGATTCGCATTTTCCAGTTTGAAAAATCAATTGAAGGAATTTTCGACAGCTGTCAAAAAAATCCTGAAACTAAGGCGAAACTCCAGACTTCATTTCATTGCTTCAGCTGATCAATTTTTTTTCGATAATTCACTAGAAATTTTTACGGTATCTATGGTCTTGGTGATGTGATCTGGAAAAAAATTTTGCACGTAGTTTGAATACATTATTCCTCAGCTAGGTGCAAAATTTCATTCCAATCCAATCAGTAGTTTCGAAACTATCAGGAGATAAATATTTTGAACGGCCATATTCACGGAATCTCTAGTCTAATTTTGCTCATTGATGAACGTGACCGCGATATTTGCGATCCAAACGCACCCTGAAAACTTCAAGTTCCTAGGCCTTTCCGTTCAAAAGTTACAATTTTCTATGGTTTCTTTGGCTCTGGTCATGCGATCTGGACAAAATTTCACATGTAGCTTGAACACCTCATTCTCCATTTGAGTGCAAAATTTCATCTCGATCGAATCTGTAGTTTTCAAGTAATTAGGGGAACAAAACTGTGAACGGCCATATTTACGGAACCCCTGGTGGAATTTGGCCCATTAACGAACTTAACCGAGGCATTCGGGAACTGAACCCACACTAAAAATTTCATTTCTCTAGGTTGTTCCGTTCGAGAGTTATCGTGCTTACGGACGGACGGAAGGCCGGACGGACGGACAGACTCGAATTTTCAGACGGATTCGTCATCAGTGAGTCGAACATAGTCGATTGAGACCATTTTCGGCTGTTATTCGAAAAATACAGACATCGCGACGAAATGATATATCCCTCGTGTGAGTAGTACGAGCGCTCAAAAATGACAGATTGAGGTTTGAATCTAGTAACAAGTTAGATATGATAGGTAACGAGAATATAAAATTCTCTATGAAGGTTAAAAACTTGGGTGTGTGCATCGATCGAAACATGTTTCTGCCTGCGTACAAAAAGCATACGAAATGTCGAAAACCGCGAATCTATGAACATTGAACTGAGAAAACTGGTTCGCGACTCGTTTGTTTTATCACATTTGAATTATGCAGATGTTTTCTACAATTCTTGCTTGATTGCCTTCGATAAACAATGAATCTCCATCTCTATCCAGTTAAGAGACAGCCGCATGGCCGGATGGACGCGCAAAATTGAATTTATTCACGAATTCTTCATCGTAAATCCAGTCTAATCGTTTGAGGTCAATCTCTGCTGAAAATTAGAAAATTACAGACATTTGGACAAAATGATAACGCCCTTGTTTATAGAAACAAGCGCGTTAAAATATAAAATTCATTTCGCCAAGTAGATCAACGATTTATGACCAGCCAAAAATCTCCGAGAAGAATGGCTGTGACATACAGACAGGCATCAGGCAGACAGTAAGACTATAAGGGTTTCGTTTGTGCCATTTTAGCTACCCTAAAAAGTTTACCCTGGCCGCACTCCGATATTGAACCGAAAACGTTTGACAGTGATCGAACTGTATCTGGGTCAGTGTCTCCGTAAAGCCATGTAGTGTACAAAATGAATGTCATGCATTAACGCGAACAAACCTTATTGGATGTAAAAAAAACCTGGAGTTGGATTTTTGCGTAATATCGAAATCCCATTCAATTTTTCACGTCTCTCGGAGGAAGCGCCGTAGCTTCAATTTGAGCTTTGATACTATTTTCTCATTGAAAATAAATAACCTATTTCATAATGTTTTTAGCGCCAACACCAGAAATACGGCGGATTAGGACAACAAGAACAAAAATGAAAAACCAAAACCAATATCGAAATCCCATTCAATTTTTCATGTCTCTCGGAGGAAGCGCCGTAGCTTCAATTTGAGCTTTGATACTATTTTCTCATTGAAAATAAATAACCTATTTCATAATGTTTTTAGCGCCAACACCAGAAATACGGCGGATTAGGACAACAAGAACAAAAATGAAAAACCAAAGTGCCGCATAGGTCGACAAAATTTTTCAGTTATAACTTGTTAACACCAGGACGAGTAAAGATGATGGTGACCTTATTTTCAAGCCAGTATAATTGTAATTCGAAAGTGAGCATGGTAAAACACTTATCTCAAGCGTTGGACATGAATCGGCGGAACTTCAAAAAATTTTTTCGCAAATTTGAAAAAGTACTAGAAGTAACAGAATTCCGCTGAAGTTTCTCTCGACGAATTTCATCGAAGCACTGAAAAAACGAATCCCGGTTGAATGAATTCCTGTTGTTCAAACGCAACTATTGTTATTACAACAAAAAAAGGACGTTCTGAGAACAATCTTTACTTACAATAAAACATGCTGATTCCGGTTGAAGTGACTTGAGTCACTACATCACCGGAAAAACGGTACGTTTAGCAGTGATCAGGTAATTTTATTTCAAAAGGAATATTTGCTTTGTATAAACAGTAATATTTTGCTGTATTCACAAGTCGCGACTGTAAAACATACGAAGGGCGTGAATGTTACAGAAATATCTAGTAAAATATAATACTTTTGTAAATATAACCCAAAAATATTTGTACGACTAACAGTATAGACACATCAAATTCAACAGGAATGTTTGGTATTTCACACAGAAATTCAAATTATTCTAGCGGAATAAATCTTATTTAGCTAACAGTATTTTAATTCATATATTAAAGTTGTTTGGAATGAAATATCGATTTCCGACGAAGGAACGAACATGATGAAACAGCGATTCGATAATCATTACGATGATTTGGCATTTTTGAGCAAAATCTAGCATATTTTCGTCTCAGTCAGCATGTAAAATTCGAGTTTAGCATATTGCATGTTTTAGACATTGTTTGGCCTCCTACTCAAAATTGAATCTTTCGAATGATACTTACTCTTGAATAACTTTTCCTACAAAAAAGGAGAAAACAGGGTTGTATAGAATTAAGAAACAGTCAGGTGAGATCAGATGAAGCAAGAAAGATTATATCTGTAGCGATCTGCACCGATGGCCCAACATTCACCGTAACGTTCAACAGAGGATGCCACCGAATAGACAAAACTCAAAAGATACTACCCGAAGGATGGAAATGCGACAGAAAAGGTGTGAGCATTTTTAGACACTGTGAACAGTAATTCCGATAACAAACTCGCTAATATGTGTCTGGAATCAGGGAAAAAAATTCTTTATATTCATTAAGGAGTCTGTCATTACTAGTGTTCAACGAATGTCTCTCCAATTCGTTAGAATAATGTGAAGATACTCTTTAATGAATATAATCTTCATATATAAAAATTATGTGTCACGTTGTTTGTCTGGGATGAACTCCTATAATACTGAACCGATTTTAATCGAATTTTGCACACTGTATGCAGTTTGATGCAACTCAAAAGATAGGGTAGTATATATCTCAATTCATAGTTGCAATATTTTTTCATTGCAAATTATTTGTTTATTATTTATGACAAAGAGTGATAATTATACACGCGGCAACACGGGTCTCAAATCGATGACAAGAGATCGTGTCCCAACTATACTCGATCTCTCGGCCATAGCGATAACGTGCGAGGAGTGATGCCAAGTTTCTGGGTCTTTCCCAAAACCGAAGAAATTTGGGTCAGAAAAACTGCTCATCAGTATGACAAGCCAGCACTCATGTGTTTCGTTGATCTCACCAAAGCTTACGACGGAGTAAAACTAAAAGACCTAGTTAATATTCTGGAAAAAGACCGAGTACCTGGAACTATCGTGGAGATCATAAAACAGCTCAATCTCAATACAAGAACTCACCTAATGTTGAACCAGGAGCTGACAAATGAAATTCCAACACCATCGGGAATTAGACAAGGAGACTCTCTAAGCCCTAAATTATTCAACGAGATTATGAACGAGATAATTGCCCATGTCAAGCAGACGGACAGAGGTTCCATGCTCAATATTGGCGAAATAAAGATCATATGCTATGCAGACGACGCAGTGATCATAGGTGAAAACGACCTGCAGAGACTCTTGCTCGCGTTCTATCAGACGGCTGCAGAATACAACATGCAAATATCTATCTCCAAAACAAATACACTCGTCATCGCTGAAGACCCCATAAGATGCAAACTTGTAGTTGAAGACAATCCTGTGTAACAACGAATGGAGTTTCAATACCCGGGAGTGCAACTCACCCACAGTTTGAATAGGACCAACGAAGTGAGAGACCAAGCACATAAAACCATCCGAATAGCTGGTGCCCTGAGGGAGATTATTTGTTATAACAACTACATGAATACTCGAGCTAAAACTAAGTTTTATAAGACCTGTACTAACATACGCCATAGAAACCCGGGCAGATAACCATAAGACAAAAACATCTTGCGAACAACCGAAATGAAAACTCTCAGAAGTATTGCAGGCTACTCTCTGAGAGATATGAAACGGGGCATCAACATAAAAAAGGAATGCGAGATCGAGGATGTGGTTCGATGGGGACAAAAGCGGCAACGAGAATGGAACGAACAAAATGGATGTGAGCCGAATAGCGAGAATTGCACGGGATGGACGACCACAGACACGACGACCACCAGGCAGGCCCCCTAAAAGATGGAAAGATTCTTGGACATCGATCTCACAAGAGAGCTGAATTGGAACTAACAGGCCTATGGCCTAAATCAAGAGGAAGAAGAAGAAGAAATTTGGAACTGTTTGAGAACTGGGGAATAACTTTTAACAAATCAAAGTTAGGGTTAGGGTTAGGGTGGGGTTAGGTAAGGGTTAATTATAATTCCGCTATTTTGAATTGATTACTACAATATAATTAGACATATGTATATCTTAGCCACAGAAACTCGTGGCTGAGTCTGCTTGTATTATATAAATTCTCCCCATTCTAGAAACCTGTTCGCGAAGTCGCTCTTTAGACAGACTGCATACTACAGAAACTTCCTGTCAAGGCTCAGGTTATAAGCTTCGAATACATCTAACTACTACTGTAATATAAGAACGATTGTTCTTTCATTCAACAGGAAATTTCTGTTAAATCCATACTACAGTTCCATTATAATTATTTTCGTGACTTGCGAGTCCTTTTCGACAGTGTATTGAGTTTTGTTCCACATGTTGAAGAGATGTGTGCCTCTTCTTGTAGGTCACTGGGATTCATGTTCAGAAGCTTCAGAGAGTTCGATGATTTGTCCGCTCTCAGGAGCGTTTACTTTTCGCTTGTTGTCAGTAAATTGGAGTACGCGAATTTGATATGGTTCCCAATATATGCTGCCCATCTTACACCCATCGAACGAATTCAAAGAAAGTTTCTGAAATATGTCGTGTTCAGAAAAACAGGCAGATATCCCGAACGTGGAGCGGATCTATCAGGCATCATCTCAGAAATGAGAGTATAGAACATTCCTTACGCGTCAGAACCTACAGTGCGCAAAGTTCGCGCAGAAGCTCCTTAGCGGTAGGATAGACTGCCCTTTCCTGCTCTCTCGAGTCAACATCCATGTTCCAAGAGTGATTACCAGGCATCCACTAGCGTTCAGCCTGCCTACCCCTCCGACCAACATACTCCAGCGGGCACCTGTGTATCGGGCTTGTGAAACAGCTAATAAGCTCGGTACCAATATGTTTCAATAGTTGAATGAAGGATGTTTTTTTTTCTTGTTTTTTGTAATTTTGCTATTTTTTGGTTATGGATATATTTGTTTAGTTTTACCTTGTAATTGGGAATTTTCCTGTTGGGTATAGTAAGTATTATTATTATTATTATCTCGTTTGTTGGTGCTACCAAACTCAGCTCAAAGCTGGTATCATTGGCCTATCCCGGGTACGAAGTAACAAAGAGATTAGACTCAATTTACATTGTGAACTTCCGTACTGTATGACAGGTGTTCAATATAACAGCCTTCTGGATGTCTGAATAGGTGTGTTTAGGTAGTCCCAGTTTAGCGATACTTTCGTGCAGAGTCTTGGGCACCACTCCGGTTGATGATATTATCACTGGAACGATTTCCACTTTCTCGCAATGCCACATTTGTTTGATTTCGATGGCGAGATCCGCATACTTAGCCATCTTCTCCTGATATTTATTGTTAATGTTGTGAGTGTTCGGAACCGATACATCAACGAGGAAGACCGAGTTGACTCTTCTATCCAATACCACAATATCTGGTCGGTTATTCGTCACCTGTCTATCGGTGATAATGGACCTATCGTAGTAAAGTCTAAAATTGTCATTTGCATTCAGCTCAGACTTCAGCAGTGCTTTTACTCTTCTGGTGTATTGCTCCTGAATTCTTACTTTAGCCTGCTTGTGTAACCTGGCTTGTTGGAATCCCAAGTATTTGTAAGATTCTCCGTTTATTATTGCATCATAGAGGCAATAATAAACTCCGTTTGGAAGTATTATATCTACATCTATGACAATGCCTTTTTCGATATGAAGGATTTTGCTCTTGGATAGACCAAATTCCATATGAATATCACTGGAGAATCCATGCGCTATCTCTAGAAGACGTTCAATTTGATGCTGGTTCGCCGCATATAGCTTCCATGAATAGAAGGTGTGAAATTATAAAATTCATATTTCTATTAGCTTTGATGTTGAAGCCGTATATCGTACTATTGCGCATAGTGGAGAGGGGATTCATTGCAAGGCAGAACCAAAGTGTGCTCAAGGAGTCACCCTGGAAGATTCCCCTAAGGATCGGTATTTCTTCGCTGTTAATAAAGTTTTGACCGAGATGCACAAGCAAGTTTGTTCGCCAATCTTTCATTGTTGTTGAAAGTAAACCTATAATAGTCGGGTGAACTTTGTAGATTTTCAACACCTCGAGAAGCCAAGAATGGGGTACACTATCAAATGCTTTCTTATAATCGACAAAAGCTGTGTGTATATTCCGGTGACCCTTCTGGGCTTGTCGAAGTATAACAGAGTCCATAACAAGTTGTTCCCTGCACCCTTGGTGATCTCTTGTGCAGCCCTTTTGTTCTTCTGCCAATATATTATTTTCCTCAGCGTGCTTGTATATTCTGTTGGTGATGCATGCTGTTAGAATTTTATACAATGTTGGTAGGCACGTGATAGGTCTGTACTGTGTAGGGTCATCCGTCTTTGAACTCTTTGGCAGCATATGTGTTGAACCCAAAGTTAGAAATGATGGCATATCCTTAGGGTTGTGCAGGGTGTGGTTGAATTGTTTAGCCAGTTCTTCGTGGACACGTGGACAATTTCTTGTACCAGAAATTTTGGATGTTGTCTACTCCCGATGAAGTCCAGTTGTTAGCATTTCGGACAGCTTCTCTGATTTCTTCTACGGAAATCTCATCGAATTGCATCGGTGCAACTCTCAACTGCTCTTTCTCAGTTTTTATCCAGCTGGCGTCTACGTTGTGATATTTGGGCGTTGACCATATTGAGGACCAATAATTCTCTAAACAATGCATGGACGGCATTGGTTTGTTGATGTTAACATTTTCAGTTTTCAATTGTCTGAAGAAGGTTCTTTGATTATTTTGGAAAGTGCTGTTTTGTTGTTTCCTTTTTGTGCACTTGATGTATCTCGATAAACGCTTGGACTTCGCTTTCAATTTTTGCTTCAACAGGTCTACATGTTCACTCAGATGATGTTGATGATCTGGATCGTTGATATGTGTATTTATTTTCTTGAATATTTTTCTAACATGATTTTTCAAGCGTTCTGATATTCTGTTAGTCGTCCAAGCTCAGTTCTTATATCGTTGATAGCATGCTCCAGTCGTTGCTGCCACCACGGTTTTTTGCTGGTATTTTTGGCACGTACAGTTGGTGCATATACCATCTGGTTGTGCATTCGGAGCACTGATACGGCTCCACAGTAAATGAGCAAATGAAGCTGCTCGAGAGAATTGTAGTCTTTGATGTATCTTTCCAGTGTTGAATTCACAGCTGCAATAATATTACTGGTTTCTCTATTGGTCCTCAGTTTTGGCAGTTTTGGTCGACGGATCGGATTAGTGCCCTCAAATTCTGCTAGTGATTTGCTCAGTTCGAAGAGCACTTTATCGAGCAACACTGGTTTAGCTATTGTATCGGGAACAAGAGTTATGTGGTCTGTAGTAGCAATTTCGTCTTTATCAGTGTGATCTTCTCTGTGAGAACTGTTTACCACTTCTCGTGCTTCAGGAGGGATATTTACTATCTGCAGCTCGTGAACAACTTCTTCACGGATTTGCTGTTAGATCGAATCAGGAAGCAATTTGTTCCTTAAAATAGCTCTTCTCTGGTCAGCTATTCGTTGCTTTGTTATGTGTTGCAATTCTGGGTACCTTTCAACAAAACCACGGTGAAGAGCATAACGGTACGTAGTCAGGTCAGTTTCCATCTTCGTACCTGTAAAATAGCAGCGCATTATGAAAGAATTCAACTCTGTGGTCCATTTCATTCGCTTTCTAGGCAGTCCGGCTTTAGTGGTCACAGGCACATTGACATGCGTCGCCGTACTGCCGTAGAAACACTTGAAGTCGGTTGAGAACTATGGGCGTTAACGTTCTCTCCAGTGGTGGGATTCGCAGTAGCCATACTCGTCTTCGCGCTGCGCCCGCCGCTATCCGAGGGAGACTGCAACTCATTTTTCGAACAGGACCCTCTACCTAAATCCTGAACGCGACAAGAGGTTAAAGTGGTACCATGCCGATTCACCCGTTTACTCCTCAAATTGTACATCATCAAGATTTTGCATTTTATCCCTACTGCCAGGGTCAGCTAGGGTACCTCGGGTTTGCCAAGCCCGTACTCCGGAACAAGTCCCAGAGCCCCTGAGGGGTTATTATTATTATTATTATTAGTAAAGTAATTCCTGTTTTAGTTTGGTCGCATCAACTAATGTAAAACTTATTATTGTTAGAGGAAGTAAACGTCCGGAATGGTCACGTGAAATCAACAAATATTCCTGCTGTCGCTTTTATAGGGGGAACTTCCTGTAGAAGTAATCGAATTCCTGTTGTTTATCCTGGAAAATTTCTTTCACTGAATCGTCCGTGGTCTCGAGGAATCCGGGAACTTGAATGAATTTCGAAACTATAATCTCTTATGAGAAAAGTATCTTCAACATTTATCCGAATAAATTAAATAAATTAAGAAAACTGAAGAATGGTAGTGTATCTGACACAAAATGTTTCCTTCTCTCGAAACCTCTTTATTTCAAAGTCTGTTTCTATTGGGTACACGAAATTTACTGTGAAATTGCAGATTGCAGAAGGAAACTTCATTATGTAAAACTAATTATATAGGTATCAAAAATGTTTTCCATTCACTGAGTAGAACCTACTCCCAACATAACCTGTGTTGAAAAAGATGAGGTCAAAGCAAGCCTTAAGATTTCGAATGCGTGTCTTAGCTAATACAATTCGAATGTATAGTCCGTCTAGAAATTATCCGGAATTTATTACTTTTCATAATTTTGATATATTAATTTTTTTGGAACATTCTAAGACTAGAGCAACGTATAAAATGGGTTGTGCAGATAGTTGGCTATTGCCAAAGTTAAATGGCAACACTATCTGACGAATATTGTTGATTGTCAACAGGTATACAATTCATGGAATAATGTATCAACTAGAAAAAAAGAAGAAGGTAGAATATTTGTATAGAAAAGGTTTTTGAAACGTTAAAAAATTGGTGCAATTGACTGAACTGGGAAAAAGTTCAGTATATGAGACAATAAAGAGGATACAAAATGGAATAGTTGAGACGCATTCTCAGGAAGACCGCGTACGATTAAAGGCAACAATTTAAATGCTTTCTTAGCCTTAGGACGATACAATCCGCGCCTAGGATTTCGCAAATTGGCTTACAGATTTGGAAATCAATGAAATATAAAATCATATCCAGAAACCGTCCGTACGTTATTGAAAAGACAAGGCTACATATCAAGGAAACCAAAAAAATCCCTATAATAACACCTTTACAAAAAGAACGAAGGATAGAATTTTGTCAACGTTTTCAAGAAGATAAATTCAATAATGTCTTTGTATCTGATGAAAATTGTTTCAAACTTGGCCGCGGCACGATAAAAATTCAGTCAGTTTTACAGTCCTGGACTGCTATCACCGAAAATTATGTAGGTGATCTAGTTCGGGTGTACCTCGACGTTAAGTCAAACGTTTACAGTCAAATAGAGGCTTTATAATTGAATAAGATGAATAGTCTGTTTAGTATAATTTTCTAATTCAAGAATTAAAAATATATACTATCTAATTACAATTTAGCTTTGTTTTCTCGGCATACTTTCTAGATGGACTATATTTCGGATAGGGAAACATAGAATGTATATTCATATGCTAAAGCTCCCATCATTCGTAATGAATACAGGAAAATAACTACGTATCAACACACTGCTACTTTCAACCGAACGGAAAAAGAGCATCAGATAACAAACAATAACATAAAAATATTGTACCTATTCTGTAGTTTGATATTCCCTTTGTCATATTCGGTATTATTCATCATTTCTGTCATTTCAGTTATATTTCCTTTATTTGCAGGTTCACACAGACATTTACCATAGTTTCGATGTGAAAGGAGCAGAAAAATTGAATTCAAACAACAAAGGGTTCGCTCGCAGTAACTTACCGCAGTTGAAGCACAATCCTAGTGAATAGTCCGTCGCGAAATAATACAACGGTGGAATGAAACAGCTGAAAAAGACAAATGTGAAAATATTTCAAAGTGGAGCGGCATAATGAATGTGAATGGAAATATTATATCTTCGGAGAATGAATATGAACTGCAAAGTTTTGAGTGTACATAAGTTTCGCTGAATTAGAACATGGTTGTGATGGTGCCTGCTTTTAGTCTTCTTCTTTTCTGCACGACATTCTTCGGATTCATCATTCACGGTGAGTTTCTTGTTGGGGGGAAAAAGGTCATCTATTTCAAAGTTGCCAGAAAATATTTAATGAAAATGGATCTTTTCAAATGTGCTTTCTCATCAATTTGAAGCAACTTGTCGAAGTCATAGTGTCCTTTAATATACACAACTATTGTTTCATGTTTACTTTTTCATAACGGCATCTCCCTTTGTCGGGAGATTTTGGCCAATTAATCAAACCAACGCTCGACTATGTGCAAACTATATGCCAAATCTGTATAAAAGGGTAAGACAAGATTGAAATTTCAATTCAGTCAGTTATGATTCGCGTTTTTGAGCGCTCTTTCTTCTAACACGAGGGGCTATATTATTTCATCTCGATGTCTGTATTTTTCGAATTTTGAATCGAAAATGGTCTCAATCGACAACGTTTGACTCACTGACGACAAATCCGTCAGATAATTCGAGACAGTCCGTCCGGCCAACCGTAAGCACGATATCTCTCGAACGGAACAACTTAGAGACTTGAAATTTTCAGTGTTTGCTCAGTTCTCGAATGCCACGGTTAAGTTCGTTAATGGGCAGAATTCCATAAGGGATTCCGTAAATATGGCCGTTCGAAGTTTTGTTCTCCTGAATACTTCGTTACTACAGATTCGATCGAGATGAAATTTTGCACTCTAATGGAGAATGGCGTGTTCAAGCTACATGCGAAATTATCTAGATAGCATGACCAGAACCATAGAAAACTATAACTTCCGGAAGGAAAGGCTTAGGGACTTGAAATTTTCAGAAAGGGATAGGTGTGGATGTCGAATGTCGCGGTCACGATCATCAATGAGCAAAATTCGACTAGGGGTTCCGTGAATATGTTCGTTTGAAATTTAGTTATCTTGATAATTTCAAAACCACGGATTCTAGCGTGACGAAATTTCGTATACTAATGCAGAATGATATATTCAAGCTTCATTTTTGAGCGCTCGTTTCACTCACACAAGGGCTATATCATCACGTCACGAGGTCTGTATTTTTCGAATTTTTAGCCGAAAATGGTCTCAATCGACAGGGTCCGACTCACTGATTACGAATCCCTCGAAAAATCGATGAGCAAAATTAGACTAGGCGTTCCATAAGTATGGTCGTTTGATATTTAGTTTTCTTGATGATAACAAAACTAATGATTACATCGTGGCGAAATTTTGTATTTTAATAGAGAATGATATATTCAAGCTACACTCTGTCGAGATCGTATGACCAGAACTATAAAAGATGAAAACATTCGAACGGAAAGGCCTAGGGACTTGAAATTTTCAGGATAGTTCTGGATCTCGAATGTCACGTTTATCAATGAGCAATTGCAGACAAGGGTTCCGTGAATATGGTCGTTAAAAATAATTTTTCCTGATAATTTCGAAACAACTGATTGGATTGAAATTAAATTTTGCACATAGATGAAAAATAATGCACTGGAACTACGTGCGAAATTTTGTCGAGGTCGGTGTACCGAAACCATAGATACCGTAGAAAGTTCTAGCGAAATCTATATATATAAAAGAAAGTCGTGTTAGTTACACCACTTATAACTCAAGAACGGCTGGACAGATGTTCATGGTTTTTGATTTGTTGTATTCGTCTCCGTCCAGAATAGGAGAATATATATTGAAAACATTGGAAAATTGCCGAAAAAATACAATAAAAGAAAGAAAATTTTCCAATACAAAATGTTCATAGATTTCGTAACTGTCAAGAATAATGTCATAATGCAAAATGAGTGACATATATATTGGTTGTCAAATATTTGTGCGATTGATTTCACTGAATGATTCGAGATTATTCCGTAAATCCATTCAGAGTCGTTATCTAATATATAAAATTCTCGTGTCCACAGTGTTCGTTGCCATACTCCTCCGAAACGGCTTAAACGATTTTGATGAAATTTTTTGTGCTTATCCGGTTTCTATCAGAATCGGCCAACATCTATTTTCCATCCCCCTAAATGTTAGGGGTAGTCCACCCCTAAAATTTTTTTTTTATTTTTTAAACAAAATTTCTAATTTCAATTTTTTTATGATACAACATACAAAAATACATACAATCCTCAATTTTCACACTTCTACGATCAACCCTTATTTTTTAATAGCCAGAACAACGAGAGGCCGAAGGCCTCGAGCAATTTTGAAATTGCGAAAAAAGGGAGAGATATGGCAAAACAACGTTTGCCGGGTCATCTAGTATTATATAAATATTTACTTCGTGAAAGTGATTAATGTTGACTGTGATTTGTTTTGATATATATATATATATATATATTTGATTTATTATTTCTGGGATTGCTCCGTGTTTGAACTGAAACATATGAATTCATTTTTACGAATTTATTTCAACGTTTCGACCTATATCACAATGGTCTTTCTCAAGATATGAAAGCGTACTGATTTCTCAAGAAATGCGTGTCAACTGAATGTCATTTAGACTTATTTCTTCTTCTTCTTAAATTATATCGAGGCTGTACTTCTTCCGCTTCATTAGTCTCATCCCCACCATTCCGAGGCTGCGCTCCGCCACTGCCTCCATCAGATGACTGCTTGGATTGCGTCTGTCCCCTCTGCTCGAGATGTGTGGTTGCTTCAATCATTCCATTCACCTGACCTTCGTCTGTCTGATCGTTTCGGGTGGCATCCTGGTGGGACTTGGGAATTAGCGCTCTCCAGCAGGCCGATAATGTTATTGAATCGTCTCTTCTGTTCATATTATTTCCTTTTTCAATTTCTAGCGCTTCTCTCGTAACGCGCTTGTGATAATGTTCAATATATATATATTCAAAACGTGCCCACTTGTTATGTGACCTTGTCTTCTTACTTCGCTGTAGAGACAACGCAATAACACCAGTCTTCACGCAATTATCTTATCACACCAACAACCAAAATACAAAACGTATATTGAAGAAGGCAAGTCTGGCCCTTTTAAGAGAATCAATAAGAAGAACACGAAGAGAATTAGATCAAGTAAGCAGACGATTATTTTCACTACACCTAGAAATAAGCAATAATTCTCATGAACTAATATGGTCACAAATAGACAAATTGACATTTTGGAGAGAGTCCACCGACATAGAACTCCGCTCAACTAAACAAAAGGATAAATTCCACAATTTGGTCCAACAACAGATTCCACGCCCACCTGTCTCAAACATTAAAACCAAGACCGTTTATAATGTATCAAGATATGAACTAACAGAGGGTGAAAACTCCGTCCTAGAAAGAGGTTTCAATTTCGCAATAGCCCCACAAAAAATTCCAATAGAGGAGATTATTTCATCTGTGGAACCGTCTCTCAAGAACATACCACCAACAGAAGCAGAATTACTAAGAATAAAAGTTGCAGAGGTTCTAATAACTTCCAAACCTCCTGAACCGAACTTGACCCGTGAAGAGAATGCGGCACTGAGAAGCTTGAGAGCTAACAACGCAGTGGTCATTTTACCGGCTGACAAGGGAAATGCAACAGTTGTTATGGACTCGGAAGAATATGACACAAAAATGAAAGAAATTGTAGCGGACACTTGCTACAAAAAATTACAGAGAGATCCCACAACATACCTTGAAGTCAAAACAAAGGCCAAAATTATGAGATCCATGATAGACGAAAACATCAAAAAAGAACTTATTCCTAGAGAAAAGTCATCCAGATGTCCTAAGATCTATGGACTCCCTAAAATTCATAAAAAGGATCGCCCATTACGACCTATCGTCAGCTCAATTGGTTCACCGCTACAGAAGTTATCCAGATTCTTAGCGAAGCAACTTCAGCCTGAAGTAGAAAAAGCTAATTCATATATTCGAAACTCCACCCACTTCTTGGAGATGGTGAGCGGTTCCATTTTGGAGAAAGATGATATTTTGGTGAGTTTTGATGTAGTGTCGTTGTTTTCGATGCTGCCTATCGATGAATGTTTAGACATCATTAACATGGACTACGATTTCGATCCATATATTCCAGAACTCATAGAACACGTCGTGAAAAACACCTATTTTATACATAAAGGCCAACGTTATAAACAAATAGAAGGTGCACCGATGGGATCACCGATATCGCCTTCCTTAGCTAATATATTCATGACTTAACTGGAAACAGAAATAATATCCTCGTATCCATTAAAACCAAAACTCTGGCTACGCTATGTAGATGACATATTTATAATTTGGCAACATGGCAGACAAGAACTAGATGATTTCTTCAGCTACATGAACACCGTCCATGACAAAATAAAATTCACCATAGAGGTTGAGAAAAGTAACAGCTTACCTTTCCTGGACATACTATTATATAGAACAGATGGCAAAAACATCGGACACACTGTATATCGAAAACCAACTCACACAAACAGATACCTCAATGCTAAATCACATCATCACCCAGCACAACTAAATGGCATTCTTAAAACGCTGGTAGACCGTTCAATCAAACTAACGGACCCGAAAAACATTGAAAAGGAAAGAAAGATCATCAGGGGTGCATTTCTTCAAAATGGTTATACTTCGAGACAGATAAATAAGGTCATCTACCAGAAGAAAAAAGAAAAATCACCGAAAGAAGAAGATACTTCGCCCAAACAAAAAGTCATCTTGCCATACATCAAGGGTACTACAGACAAAATTGGAAGGATTCTACGACAGAACAACATTGAACCAGTGTACAAAGCCCATCAAACCATCCGATCTATGTTGAAGAATCTTAAAGATAAAATTCCATTAGAAAATCAAGGCGTATACTCTATTCCATGTTCAACTTGCCCAAGATTTTACATAGGCCAAACCAATAGAAGAATTTCATGTAGAATAGAAGAACATATAAACAGTGTAAGAAAACAAATGAAAACATCGTCACTAGCACAGCACGAGAACGAAAGAGGACACAAAATAAACTTTAAGGACTCAAAACAGATAGCCAATATTGAACATTATCACAAGCGCGTTACGAGAGAAGCGCTAGAAATTGAAAAAGGAAATAATATGAACAGAAGAGACGATTCAATAACTAGGAATTCGTATAGGACAAGACGGGATAGCAGCTTGGACATGTCAACACGAGACAGTCCCGCTCCACCCCAAACACGAAGAAGGCAGCATTGGACTAGGGACATGAACATAAGTCTTATCAATGCATACTTCAACGTAACCGATGGGGAGACGAAAACAAGGAAATACGCCGCTAATCTGGTAGAACGTTTTGCAGAACTGTATCCTCACATGCCATTCTCCGCAAAACACCTAACAGCTCAGATCCGAAACATCAGGATAAGGAATTTACTCTCGCCAGATGAGATAGAACAAATGAAGAGAGTCGCCATTCAAAAATCTCCACGCAAAACAGCCGAGAACATTAGGAGAAGCATTCAGCGAAGAAGCATAGCATTACACCACCAAACCATCATATGTGAAAACGAAGAAATTGATGAACAGACCACTCTGGCAGAAACTGATGAGACAATAAACGAAATCAGAGACCTCTACCATGAAATCGACCAGAAATGGGATGGCATAAGAACGGAAAACCGACCTAGAATCCCAAGACTAAAATATAGCAAAGACACGAGACCTACCATTCAAGCCATCAATATTGCCCTAGAACCAGCTTTCAATACCTCAACCAATTTCGAAGAACTGTGCCATAAAGTGTACTGCGCCGCAAATATAGCCACCATACTCCAACGAACCGAAACAACAACACAAGAAAACCACCATCAACGAAAACCACCTTGGGAAGAGAGAATTGAAAAGAAAATATCAGCGTTAAGAAAAGAGATAGGCATTCTTCACGTATATCTCACCAGTGAAAACATCAGTAAGAAGGTGGAGAGGAAAATCCAAGTCTACGCCCATAGAATAAAACTCAAAAGAAATGACGTAGAGTACCGCGAACGTCTGAAAACACACGCCGAAATGTTGAAACAAAAGATTGCGGCACTGGGCAACAGACTGAGACGTTACCATAAAAGGACGAAGAGATACCGCCAGAACAATCTCTTCGCTAACAACCAGCGAGAATTCTTCAGAAATCTTAAAGAAACCACCAACGAGACCACGATGAAACCCCCGAACCCATTGGAAATGCAACAGTACTGGTCAGGAATTTGGGCGGAAGATATCAGACATAATGCTGACGCTACGTGGATCGAGCACGAGAAAAAAGATCAATACAACTTGCGAGAGATGCCCGAGATAACTGTGAAGGAAGAGGACATAAGGGCAACCGTCAAGAGACTTAAAAATTGGACCACACCAGGAATAGACGGAATCCACAACTATTGGTGGAAATGGCTAACATCAACGCACAAACCAATGGCCAGACTTATACAACGTGCTCTAGAAGACCCTCATACTATACCCGAGAGCTTCACAAAAGGCACAACGCTCATGATCCCGAAAAAAGGTGATTTATCTCTACCCAAAAACTATAGACCTATAACTTGCCTTGCATCAGCGTATAAAATCATCACCTCCACCATAGGCCACAAAATCAATGTACACCTGACGAACAACAAAATTATGGCCTGGGAGCAGAATGGGTGCAAACAAAAGGGACGGGGAAGCAAAGAACTCCTAGTGATAGATAACCTAATCACGAAACAAGCAAAGAGAAAATTGAAAAATATAGCGATGGCCTGGATCGACTACCAGAAGGCATTTGATTCGGTGCCCCATTCCTGGTTGCTTGAGATCCTCGAACTGTATGAGGTCAACAGGAAAATCATTGGTTTGATCAAAGTTCTTATGGCAACATGGCGCACGACACTGACAGTTAGCACCAAAACAACCTCTTATAAAACAGCAGAAATATTTATCAAAAGAGGAATTTTTCAAGGGGACAGCTTGAGCCCACTGCTGTTCTGCCTCGCATTGAATCCACTGAGCAACATGCTGAATAGGTCAGCATATGGGTACTCACTAGACGAACGAACTAAACTAACCCATCTATTTTATATGGACGACCTGAAGCTGTACGCCAGGGGTCGAAAACAACTAGAAGGGGAACTTGAACTGGTGAGGAAATATAGTGAGGATATAAGAATGTCATTTGGTACTGACAAATGCGCAGCGGTGGAAGTGAAGAGGGGAAAACTGTCAGATGCAGAAAATATCATACTTTCTGATGGACAAGAAATATTGAGTCTAGGGATAGAAAACAGATACAAATATCTCGGAATCCAGCAAACATATGAGATAAAACATCAAGAAAACAAGAAAATAGCTGAAACTGAGCTTATCAGAAGGGTACGGGAAATACTCAATACGCAGTTATCAGCAAAAAACAAAATAGTAGCGATCAACATCTGGGCGATACCTTCTTTCACATATACAGCTGGAGTCCTTACGTGGTCAAAAACAGACCTTGAAAAAGCAGATAGAACAATCAGAACAACCTCAACACAATATGACATGCTGCACCCGAACTCTGCAATTGAAAGACTATATTTGCCTCGTATAGAGGGAGGAAGAGGACTCAGCAGTATAGAGAACGCATGCCTGAAAGAAGAAGAAAAAATCACAAATTATTTCTGTCACAGAAACCTTCCTGTCCATCAGTGGATAGCAGCCAACCGTCACACCTCTACAACATCCGCAATGTCCAATCCACGGCAGACAAGAGAAGACCCACTTGAAAAATTAAGGATTAGCTGGAAGTCAAAAGCGCTGCATGGAAGATTTTTCGCCAGTATACACCAGCCAGAAGTGGACATAATAAAATCAAACACCTACCTATCGCAGGGATACCTCTTTCCCCAAACGGAGGGTACATTCTTGGCAATCCAAGAGCAGGTGGTGCCAACGCGCGCGTACAAACGACACATAATGAAACAGGAGGTTGATACTACGATGTGCAGAATGTGCAGCAACCACCAAGAAACCGTCCAGCATTCATCATCAGGCTGTGAAATCATAGCACACACAAAGTATTTAACAAGACACGACAACATGGGGAAGGTGGTACACCAACTTATATGCCTCAAAGAACAACTGCTGGATCACTTCACCCCACATCACCTATACTCACCCCAAACGTTGCTCGAGAACGAGCGCATCAAAATCTATTGGGACCTAGCAGTCATAACGGACCAGGCCGTTGGCCACAACAGGCCTGATATGATGGTATGGAATAAGCTAGAGAAGGTGGCTCTGATTATCGACTTCTCTGTGCCTTTAGATCAGAACATCGGCAAAGCCTACGCCGAGAAAATCACCAAATATCAAGCTCTGGATCGACAGATGAAAGACATGTGGCACCTGAAGAGAGTGGATATAAAACCGCTCATAATTACTTGCAATGGACTGGTACATAAGAAGACAACAGAACATCTGAGAGAATTGAAGCTGCATCCCAATACCATCTTGTGGATGCAGAAGGCTGTAATCCTGGGGACAGTGAATATTATACGACAGATCGTCTTCCCACATTAACGTTCACACCGAATTGACCTTGGCGCTTCCGCGCCCGGTTCATTCGGTACCCTCACCACATCAGTGTGAAATTAAAAAAAAAAAAAAAAAAAAAAAAAAAAAAAAATATATATATATACACGCTCTATAGCGTTCTACGCCTTGCGCTGCCCAATCTCCCCCCTGGCGATTATGCCAGTCGCCTGGCTGAAGGTCTCTTTCCGACATTGCCTTGTTCACTCCCTTCATCCATGTCATTTTCGGTCTTCCTCGTTTACGCCGTTCTACTGGACACCAATTCATTATTTGTTTTGGTATCCTTTGGTCACCCATCCTCTGTACATGGCCATACCAGATTAGTTGCTTCTCCTGAATGCATTCTATAATGGTGTTTTTCACATTCATTATTTCCCGTATTGTGGTGTTGGGTATATGCTGGAGTTTAGAAACTCTGGCCGCTCGACGCCAAAAGTCCATTTCTAGAGCTAACAATTTTTGTTCGGTTCTTGATGTTAGCTGCCAAGTTTCACAACCAAATAAAACGACACTTTTGAAAATAGCGTCAAATATTTGATGTTTCCTTTCTTTCGAGATTTTACCGGACCATAATATGGAGTTCAGTGCTCCAATGATTTGTTTTCCCTTTATTATCCGTACTTCTATCTCTGGTTCGGTTCGGCCTGTGCTTGTAATTTTTTTACCCAAATAAGTGTATTCCTCAGTGGTTGTTATCCGTCTTCCGTCTTGCAGCAGTAATTCTTCTGTTTCTGATCCTATACAGATATATTTGGTTTTCTGCATGTTAACACTCAGACCCCACCTTTCATATTCTAAGACGTGTCATGAAGTCCAAATCATCTTTGTCTTGTGAGATCACAACCTGGTCGTCAGCAAAGTGTAGGGTGTATAATGTTGTATCGTCATTTAGTTGGATTCCCATTCCGTGGCATGATCTTCTCCACTGTCTCAGAGCTCCATCCAAATAGATCTTAAACAGCGTTGGTGATAAACTGCAACCTTGCCTTAATCCCTTTGTTATATGGAAGTTAGAAGATAACTGGTTATTGATCTTTATCCTTGAGGAGGAGTTTGCATAGAGCTGCTGTACTGCTTGTATTAAAGTCATGTTTATAGAGGTCTTTTCGAGCACTTGCCAGAGTTTACTAAGTGGGACATTGTCATACGCTTTTGTTAAGTCAACAAACAGCAGATGTGTGTTTCTGCCGGTTGCCATTTTCTTCTCAGTTAGTTGGTTTAGAGTGAAAATATGGTCTATGCATGATCGTCCTGCTCTGAATCCTGCTTGTTGTTCCAACTCATAAGGCTGATATTCTTTTTCGATAAGATTTTTTAGAATTTTACCATATAACCTACTGAAAGTACTAGTCACTGAAATACACCGATAATTACTGCAGTTGGTCTTACTACCTTTTTTATGTATTGGGGTTATCCAAGCTTCTTTCCATTCATCTGGCACAGTTTCTCCATTAAGATATTTACTGAACAAAACGCTTAGCATATAGTGTAACTGTTTTGTCCCATTTTTCATTAGTTCTGCTGGAATTCCTCCAGGTCCGGCAGCTCGCTTGTTTTTCATAGTTCTAATTCCACTTGCTACCTGTTCTTCGGTGATTGTTTCATTCAAACCTTGTACTGTATATCGTCTAGGAGACTGACGAATAAAGTCATTCCTATCCTCTCTGAGTTTCTTCTCATAATGTTCTTTCCACTCCTTTAGCGATATTGGTTGTATATTAGTTCGTGTCACCTGTTCTTTTCTCAGATTTCTTATGAGCTTCCATGCTTCCGAAGATCTACTTCCACCCATATAAGTCTCCATATCGCTACACATACGTTTTGATGGGTGACTATTATTATTAAAATAATGCCGTGACCAAGAAGATCTAATATGCGGCGCCAGGATGGAGGGAAGTGCAATGTAATGTCTCTCGGATGAATTCAGCATAGAGACTGGGACTCTTGAGGGTCGCTTCGGTATACAGAACTGCGTCGGCGGAGGCTGTCAAAGTGATTCCTGGCTTCTTACCAGTTGACCTAATGGTGGCGGAAAGATGCTTCCTTTATATCGTAGGAGGAGCACTACCGGGCAATCGACGTATGGCAAGAAGGATGACACTGAGAAAATGGCAAGAAAGATGGGATGATGGAGGGTAAAATACCGCTTGGATGCGGGGGAATTTGGAGTAGTGGATCCAATGTGAGCATAAAACGACTATTTTACTCAATTTTTGACAGGGCATGGATCTTATGGTACCTTCTCTAAGAGGACGGACACGGGATGATCTGTATCATGCCTTATCATGACCCGAAGCACATGTTCTGGACGGAGGAAAGGAACGCACTGGTTGGAAAGATAGGCCGCTTACCGCCAGTTGAGAATATAATAGAGGAAATTATACAGCATGAAGAATGCTGGAAGGCGTTTACGGCTTTGTGACAGGAGTCATGAGGAGAAAGGAGAGAAAGGACCACTATGCATGGGGGATTATCGAAGTACGGACAGGGATGTCTTTTACGGTGGTCCTCGCATTTCCCCAAGTTGAGGTTTTTTTAGGTCGGCAGGCAACAACATCAAGTCGAACCGACATATCCCACGTTAGGATAGCGTTAGTCTAAGGTTAAGTTAGGGATAGGTAAGGCCACAGCAACGCGTGCCGGGTCTGCTAGTATCGAAAAAAAATTGGTCACCTAAAGCACTAACGTGAAGTCTGGAGTTTCGCCTTATTTTGAAGATTTTTCAATTGCTTTCTTGAACTGGATATTGCAAATCTACCTACAAATTGGATGAACGAGCGCTCGAAAGCTTCTCGATTCACGGCAGTGCTTTCCATCAATTTTTTTGTCGAAATTGGTTCAGAATTATGTTCGTAATACATAATATCTTGTTTTGAACTGAGTGATGACACAGGAGATCATCATGTTGTAGAAGTTAGTCAGCATTCAACACGTCATTATTGGGAGCCAAATGAATTTACGGTTATTCCATGAATGCGCTCCACACAAGTAGAAATAGTAATGAGCAATCATACAAAGGAAATGTCAACCGAAACAGAAATGCGGATAATCCGTTACATTTCGGAAGTGAACTGCTAATTTCAAGCTTTGTGGAGCAACGAAGTGGGTAAGCCTACTCCGATACGTCATTAATTGGACGCCCTTACCATTTCTCCTTCATCTCCTGTTTCAGAAACTCGAACGATTCTAGTGTTTGCTATCTGAAATGTTTACTTATTTCTGCATCATATACAAGCAGAAACCTACTTCAGGTTAGAACCTTTGTTAATTGGGGTACTCGGTTATCACACTGTTTTGAATTGAAAAACGAATAATCGAATCTTACTGGAGCTGTAATCGTTCGAGAGATAATAATTTCATTTTGAACTATTCAAAATTTATTCATAAAATATACTTCTTTGCGAGCGACACGTTGGTTTCATTATCTTCATATATTTATTGGAGCTCATGTCTTGGCATAGTTATTTAATATAGAGTTTATAAATGATTCAGACCAGCTTCTTATTCGGCGAGCAGTTAGATGTACTCCTCGAAAATTCCACCAAGGATTCCGTGAATAATATGGCCGTTCAAAATTTGGTTTACTTCGAAAATACTGATTCGATCGAGGTGAAAATGCACTCAGGTGGAGAATGACATCTTCAAGCTACATGAAAATTTTTGTCCAGATGGCATGACCAGAATCATAGAAACCAGAGAAAATTATAACTTTCGAACAGGAAGGCCTAGGGACTTGAAACTCCCAGGATAGGTGTGGATCTCGAACACGTAGACACGTTTATCGATGAGCAAAATTAGACTATGGTTTTCGTGAATATGGCCGTTGAAAATTATTTTTTCCTGATAATTTCGAAACTACTGATTGGATTGAAATGAAATTCTGCACATAGATCAAGAATAATGTATTCAACATTCAAGTTTGTCCGTCCCGTTATTGGGCAAAATTCGACCAGGGATTCTGTCAATATTGTCGTTTGAAATTAATTATTCTTGATAATTTCAAAACTACGGATTCGATCGTAACGAAATTCTGTATTTTAACATGGGATAGGTGTGGATCTCGAATGTTGCGGTTGCGTTTATCAATGAGCAAAATTAGACTAGGGGTTCCGCAAAAATGGTCGTTTCAAATTCAGTTTTCTCGAAGAAATTTTGTATTTTAATGAAGAATGATATATTTGAGCTACATTTCGTCCAGATCGCATGACCAGAACCATAGATACCATAGAAAGTTATAAATTTCGAACGGAAAGGCCTAGGAACTTGAAATTTTGATGATAGGTGTGGCTCTCCGTTGTCACGGTCACGTATATCAATGAGCAGAATTAGAATTGAGGTTCCGTAAATATGACCGTTCGAAATATTTTTTCCAGAAAATTCCGAAACTACTTACTGATTGGATTGGAATGCAATAGATGAAGAATAATGCATTCAAACTACGTGCGGAATTTTGACCAGATTGCATTACCAAAACCATAGAGCGTGTAGAGAATTCTAGCGAATTATCGAAAAAAAATCTTAACCTTAAGCACTGCTTAAGCACTGACGTAAAGTCTGGAGTTTCGCCCTAGTTCGAAATTTTTTTTTAAAGCTGTCAAAAATCTCTTCAATTGGTTTCTGAAACTGAAGAATGCGAACCTACCTACAGGGTGCATGAACGAGCGCTCAAAAGCTCCTGACTTCACGGCATTGCATTTATATCACTGTTTTCGAATAATATTTCATTTAGAACGAAAATACATTGAATAATGCAAGAGATATTTCGTGGTGTTTAAATTATTACAAACAATTTGGGGCGAGATTTCGGCTGATTTTCGAAAAACTCGAGAAAAACTTTCAGTTGGTACCGTGGAAACTAGCAAGGGGTGAATATAAAATATTTCAGACTTTATTTAACATAAATATCTGACGATTCACCTGCACTAGCAAAGTGTAGAGCCTATTATTCTTCAAAATGACGGCTGTCCGGCACATTACCATCGGTACGACAATGTTCAGATATTTCATTCTATGGGTTGGTAGTGACAGTCAAACCCCCTCAACCTGCCCGCATGGTCCCCAGACCTGAATCCTCCGTGTTCCTCAGTTTGGGTACAGTACCTTTACCACCGTAGGTTTAGGTTGAAGCTGTGTGACGCTCCGTAATCGAATACTAATCGCTTGTTGATGTCACTGTCATTGTTTTTCAATATCGCGCCGTAGTGGAAGCTAAACTTTTGTTAATGAGTTTTATAGCGCCTCGTCTAGAACTGAACGAAAGAGATACACAAGGTTTTCACTGTGTTGAGTCCAGATCTAAGATCATTGGATTGATGAAAACTGAAACTAAAGAACTTTTTACGTTACAGCTCAATTCTTAATTGCTTTCAGTTTTTTCATGAAGAATTTAGAAGTTCCTACTTTTCCAATATGAAAGCTCATAGGCTATTATCTTCTATAATTAGACTGAAAAACAATTTTCGATAGAAAACCGGAAGATATCCTTCAGGAACCTCTTTTCGTGTTACTAAAACGTATATAATCAAACTACATGGGTATACATACGCACGGAATAAGTCAGGCCATGCGGTCAGATTCCGGTCTAACGCGCTGTCAATTATTTTGTTGTGAGATTCATTACCATTATGTGATGGAACTCAAATGACCTCATATTTCATATTGCTCTATTTATACCAAATATGAGCAGCCATGGACTAGAACAATTGATGTCAATGAATTGAAATCAGGAGATGCATTCAGAATGAACATTTTGAAACGCCCCCACAATAATTACACGGCTATTATCCTGAATAGAATGAGGAAGTCTGATGTAAATATTAAACATTTTTGGTTGTGCCGGTAACCTTGCATATTTCGGTTACGTAATTACTGTATCTCACTCGCCCGTCACAGCGCTGAAGAGCCTGCCTGTCATAATGCGGATAGGATTTGTACAACGCAAATAAGTTGAAGCTGTTGCCAGAAATGCAGAATTTTCTTGAATATGCAGAATTTTAAATTCCAAAAAGAGCTAATGAAAAAAAGAAGAATATTTTACAAATACCACTGAAATATGAAGAATTTTTTTGAAATCACATGTTTTTGCGACTATTTCATTGATTTCGTATACGTTCTGACATATTTCGGTAAAATGGGCGACTATTTTATTGATTTTGTATACGTTCTGACATTTTTCTGTAAAATGGTCTAGCTACGACTCGAAATTATTATATTTTTGTGTTTTTTTGGCCTTTTCAAAGTTCACGCAATTTAAAATATTCATTACTTTGGTCTTACTATCGGTGGGTGGGTACTCCAAAATGACGGTTCACACCACTTCAGAAACATGAATAATTCTTGACGTTGAATCGAAGAAAATTAATATAAAAAATCTGGCAACACTGGCTCAGCGCAGTGGACCCGGCGAGAGAATTCATAGAACGCCTCCGATCCTTTCCCAGCGAAAACGATGAAGGATTGTATTGCTCTCAGGTTATGCCGTCATTCGCGAGCGTAGTGGGCGCGCCGCCGGCCAGCGATTTGCATTCCCAACTTCTCCAAACCTGCGGATACGTTTTTTTTCCGCGATTGTACTCCTAGGTACAACCAACAAGCTGAAACAGACCTGTATAGGATACAGTGGGCTTCTGGTTAATTTATTATCCTAACGAGATCAAATCCAATCTACAAATGCAAAAACCACAGTTCGAATGGAATTTCTACAGGAATTGATACAAGAGGTGAATATAATATAATTATATTTGTGGAGCGAAAGCCGATCTTTTAAAAAAGATTTATTTACAACGGAAGATTATCCTATTCTAACAATTAGCTAGGAAGAAATGCACTTAATTAATTGACGATACATTCGTCTTGAGAGGTATCTATAAGATTCCTTATCTCAAATTAATTGCGACAAACAGTATCGAACAATGGGACAAATATACACCCACACACGTGGCGTGTTCAAAATGATGTGTCATCAAAATGTAACAAAGTAATATGAATATTCGAATAAGAATAGATAAGGAGTTCATCTGCAATATACAGGGTTGGCATTATGTAATTCCTCCCCACCTTGAATAAAGGTATCACCTGTAGTAGGTGTAGCTTTACAAAAAATATCTTCTCTTAAGTATTTCAAAATAAAATAAGTAATTATCAATAAAATGATTATTATAACAATAAGCAAAAATATAAATCTTGAAGGCTGGAGATTCCATTGGTCCAGGTCTTCTATCTTGATATCCGGGATGTCTTCATCTTTCCGGGATTCTTCATTTGTGGAATTTGGGTTGAATAAAGTTATCTTGGGTAAAATCACGTATTTTTCTTCATTAAACGTAGTAGTTGGGACAATTTCTTTTCTCGTGTTGCTCACAGCACATTTAGTTCGTAGAATTGTCATAGGAGGCACAAAATAATGTCTTGTTTGCTGAAGACATTTTTCTAAAACATTTTTATTTTCGATGGATAAGATATTTCCATCTTCTATTAATTTTAAATCTGGGGAAAGTACCGTTGTCGTTCTTGGACAGTTTTCGGTGTGGTTTTTCAAAATATTTCGAAGGCATGCTGGTGATTCAGCTAAGGTGTCTTGATCGCAGAGATAATCATCTTCCACTGGATGGCAAAATTTCGTTGACCATTTCAGGGTTTCTTCTTGTGAGAGTAAATAAGGATCGGTATATGGAAGGGATAAATTGTTTTGCGGTAGATAGTAAAACTTGTATAAATCATAACTTTCTTCGTATACCGTTGGGATTGATATTAAAAATAGTAATGCTTTCTTTTTGAAAATTACTTTCGTATGACATATCTGATAATAATCTTTCAGATGATGTAAAGGTATTATCGTCACATTTTTTATTAATTCAAGGAATTTTGAATAAGGTAAAATGGATTCATGTAAAAGATGCAATCTTGCAAAACCCACTGCGGTTGCAATTTCATCTAAAATATTTTTGATATCTTTGAGTTCAAATGTCAGGAGATGCATATGTTGAATCTCTTGCATTGCTGGTATAACTTGAAGCAATTTAAGGTTTTCTGACATTCTCTGAAATTTTTCAATATACTTATTTTTAAGGTCATTTACGGCTGTTGCGATCTGTTTTTGATTTCTTATCAAAACTTTTTCATTTTTCCGAATACTATCAAAATAGTTTTTATATAATTCTTCATCATCGGAATCTAACGTTCCGAATAAAATCTTTGAAATCTTTCCTCCTAAGTTAATGAGTCCTCTTTTAACTCTAATTTTTTCATTTAACAATTCTTCCATGGTATTGATATTAATTTCATTAGTATGCTGTAGATACTTAAAATTGGATACGTGCTCAAACAGCAAAATTCAATTTTGACTTTATTTATTTCTCTTTGATAATTCGAAATTAATTCTCATATTTATTTAATTCAATTGGTACATATTGGTACATATTGTCCTTTATTGGAATAACATCCAATCATAACATGATCATTATTTTTAAGGGTTCTTTATCCTTTTAAGTCTACTTGGGACTTGGAAATTTTTAAATTGAAGCTGTTTCTATGAAAAGTTTTATTCTATCGTTTGAATTTAACGATTTCAAACATGCTTCGTATTTTTCTTTATTTATTCGATTTCTAATCGACGATGAATCTTTTTCGATTCTATTTATTTCAACATTTTCATAATTATCTATGTCTGTGGCATTTGCCATTGAATCATTATCGATTCTGTTCGTTTTTTCGAACGTATTGATCTCTATCATTGGATCATTTTCAAATTCATTAGTATTTCCTCCGATATTCCGATTCTGGGTGAAGCTAAGTATTTGTCATTATTATATTGACACAATTCTTTGAGATATAATATAGATTGAAAAACGGTTTCATATTCCGGTTTATGAAAATACGAATCTTTCGTGATTAAATAATGAATGTTTCGATCATTGCTACTTCGCCTAGTAGCTTATTTTGAGATTTTAAATTATCTATTTGACCAAATTTATTTTTAAATTCGAGGGCTACACCTCTGTTCATGTGAAAATCACGGGAAACGCAATGTGCTAACGCATAATTCTTTGGCGCTTTAAATAAATTACCTGTTTTTTCCGTTATCTTAGGGGAATCTTTAATATTTTTCAATTCATAATTTTTTTCAAAATCTTTATAAGTCAATTTATTATCTGACTCTATTATAATTCGACTGAGAGCATCAGCATTATTAGTTGAACCTTTTTTATAACGTATTCCGTAATCAAATTCTTTCGGAACTTCACCTTGAGATAAAACAGAGCCTATCGCGAAACCTGACGCATCAGTTGTAGGAACGAATGGCTTATCGAAATCGGGGTATCTCAATACAGGGTGATTCAATAAATTTCTTTTACATATTTCGAACGCTTCGATATATTTCGGATCATTGATATTAATTTTGTAATCTTTCTTTAAACAAGAAGTTAATGGTTTCGTTATCTTTGCGAAATTAGGGATACATTTTTTATAATATCCTACGAGTCTAAGAAATGATTTTATTTCTTTAGGAGTTTTAGGAATTGGAAATTCAGCAATTGCTTTCAATTTTTTTGAATTAGGTATGATTCCTTCAGGAATATTATCATCATTTGTTTTAATTTCAGTCTTCAAAAAACAATCATTTAATTGAATTTTCAGATTATCCGCTTTAAATGCTTCTAAAATATTTTGGATATCTGCCAAGTGTTGGTTGATCGTATCAATTTTATGTTTTATTATATTTGAAAACTCAGGATCCATTGGGATATTTTGGAGTTTCTGAGTGCATATAGGGTTGTTGATAAAAGTAGTAATCTTGACGAATAAAATTTACTATATCGTCATAGTTCATAATTCCGTGTCCTCTAAGGGCTGTTCTCAATTCTGGGTTAATATTATAGAGCAGAACTCTAGTTGCTACTCCTGACGCAATATTCTTTTCTTGATCCTTTTCAAGAATCGGCAAATTTGACAATTCGACTTGCGAATCGTATTTGTTTTTTGAATCTACTATTCTTTCAAGAAAATCTAAATCATTCTCATTACGTATTCTTTGGGCATTCTGGAGATCCCAAAACAAAACTGTGAGGCTTATTTTTTCCTCAAATCTTAACTTTAAAAATTCCTTCAAGTTAATCCAGTTATCTGTAATTCTCTCATTGGAACTTACGATTTCACTGGCATTTCCTACCAATTTACTCTTTATGATATCGATTATCGCTTCATTTATTAACGCGTCGGCAGATTGGAACCTATTATAAAATCTTTCGCAGTGATTTAAAAATCTTGCGAGATTTGCAGGATTACCATCAAATGGTACAATTGACTTTGAAAATAAATCAATTAATTTTAATCTATCAAACATATTTGGTTCTGGTGCGACCGCCATTTTATTCGTATTCTTCCGGCCTTTAAAATGCTTTACGGAAGTAATCTCGAAAAATTATATTGTACTTAGAAAATAATTGTATTTGGTTTTTTATTTTATAAGAAACCTAGGAGGTGGTAATCGGTTTTTTTGTATTAAGAAACCTAGGAAAAACTCTGGTTATCGGTTTTTCATAAGAAACCTAGAAAAAACTCACACAAGTTTTACGCTCAAAACCGTGGAAAAAGATTGAAGACTTTGGACCAGGGTCAGTGACTGGGAATAAAAAAGTGTTTCTAGATAGGATTCTCACCACGTTGTTTCTTTGGAGTCGTTGTAGACGCTACCCAAAAAATCAGGGCTCCAACGGCTTTTCTCCTCGTTGTTGCTGGATTTGGCACCTTAACAGTGGAAACTGAAAGTTTTTGGAAGTTCTTAGCGCGGCGATAACTACGATTTCACGCTCGAAGTTTCGAAACACAGTTCTTCACGAAAACCGGCACAATCCCATACCTAGTCGTCAATTACGTTTGTGGAGCGAAAGCCGATCTTCTAAAAAAGATTTATTTACAACGGAAGATTATCCTATTCTAACAATTAGCTAGGAAGAAATGCACTTAATTAATTGACGATACATTCGTCTTGAGAGGTATTTATAAGATTCCTTATCTCAAATTAATTGCGACAAACAGTATCGAACAATGGGACAAATATACACCCACACACGTGGCGTGTTCAAAATGATGTGTCATCAAAATGTAACAAAGTAATTTGAATATTCGAATAAGAATAGATAAGGAGTTCATCTGCAATATACAGGGTTGGCATTATGTAATTATATATTCATTTACTTGAAGTGAAAGTGGGAAGATTATAATGCATTCATTCAAGTTTCATCAGTATTATTCTAAATGGTCGTTCAGAGTGTTCAGACGGTGGTCTATACTGACGGCCACAGGTGGGTTCTTCTTTTTCTCTGCACGGCGCCCGCTCCGGGCTGAACTGAGGCCATGTGGCCCATTGTTCATCAGCATACTGCTTGAGAGACTCAGACACGCAGACAAGCGGACAGAAATGCCGCAAGTCGACCGGGAGGAGTCCCCTTCGGAATAGTGGGTTTTGAGTTTCCTAGGTGTGTTGTACTCAGATTAGTGACGTCAACAAAGCTGAACAGAATAATGTTCAGCAGTTTCATCCGTGCTCCTGCACCAACGGCACAAAGAGCAACTAGTGAGTCCTATTCTCTTCAAATGTTTATTAAACAGGTGGCCAGTCAAAGTGCCGGTCGCCAGACTAAACTGTCGTATCTGTAGTGCCAGGAGTCTTCTGATCTCCGGTCCAGAGGACGGTCTCTTGATGGGAAGCCTCGACTGCCTGAGACTATCTACCGTGCTCCACTCTGAAGAAAACTTCCTGTCCAGCCAACTTCTGAAGAAGCTTCTGACAGATGTGCGACAGATTGGCAGTGGGGGTTCCGGACGGCATAAGCAAATTGAATATAAATGAAAGATTTTGAGAGAGGAAGTAAGTTATCCGCAAATCAGACGAAGTTATCCGTAAGTTACACGAATTTACCGTTTACCGTAAGTTGCACCATCTTATGTTGTAAATACATTGTACATAGAAGAAGGCGTTTAATTTCGAGATTCCTATAGAGTACCTCAGATTTGATAGAAAAGAACGTTTGAATCCAATACCTTAATACAGTCCAAAACACAATATTCAGGTTAAAATCAATTTCAAGTCTCCGCTTCTGTAGCTTGGCTCTTTTTGCTATCTATTTGAATTTTCCATTTGATGAACCATTTTTCTAAACCTTCTAGTGCTTCTTGCAGTCTTCTGTATATGACATCTGGTCGCCGATGTCTGAAGGCTATTCCCGTGTCATCTGCATAAAGGGCTAGCAGATTTCTTGGCTCTTTAGGAATATATATTGTAGAATAGACGTCCTAGAACTGATCCTTGGGCACTCCTGTCTTTTCAATTTCTCGAGGATTTCTTTAATCTCCGTTAGTGTTGTTGGGTTTGGGAATCGCCCTCCGGAGTTTCCAACATCAATTCTTCATTTCCTTCGACTTCTTCTGAGGCTTCATTATCATCGTCTTCTCTGTAATTGATTCTGGCTTCTCCTTCTATTGCGTCGACCAGTGCTTCGGATTTTTCAAGCTTTGAGTAGGCCATCCCATTCGCTCCGTGTAGAGGAGGAATTCTGGTTTTATCGCCATTGTGAGTGGTCTATGGTGTTCAGCTCTCTAACCCTTTGGTTCCATCTGTCTGTTCTCAGTTCTCTCAGAGCATTTTCATCATCTAACTACGTTTATTCAGCTCTTTCTTGTCTTCTTATCTATGTAAAGTTATTGTGAGTGGTCTATGGTGTTCAGCTCTCTAACCCTTTGGTTCCATCTGTCTGTTCCCAGTTCTCTCAGAGCATTTTCATCATCTGACTACGTTTATTCAGCTCTCTCTTGTCTTCTTATCTATGTGAAGTTCTGTAGTTCTTCCTAAGTTTTCTATTCCTCTTTATAAGCTCTCTTATTGCTTTTGGGCTTTCACCATGTGAATGTTTCGGGGCTGGCCTTTCGATTCTTCTGGTTCTTTCCACGTAGGTTTCTTTATTCGGGTTTCTAATTTTTCAACTTCATCTTCTAGACCTTCAGGAGTTTTTATCTGGAAATTCCACAATTTCAGTTATTTTCTCCTGGAGTATTTTACTGTACTTTTGCCAATCTGTGAAGCCTTTCGTTTGAAATTCTTCTGTTATCGGCCCGCGTCCCAGTCTGAGTTCAATTGGGTTGTGGTCTAAGTGCGCTCTTCCATAGTATTAAGTGGGAAATTTTGGGTAATATCTTTCATTATAACGATATCTATACTTCTGGTAGGTCATTACTTCTGGACAGGTAGGTCGAAATATCAGGTATACTATGGCATTCAGTTTTTCGGCATACTTCTTAAGCTTCTTCCCAATTTGGTTTTCGTTTCTGCTGTTCCATTCTCTTGATTTGCAGTTCATATCGCCGATGATTCACTTCAAGTATCTTTTTCAGATCTGCTTCATTCAGGTCATTTTGAGGTGGCTTGTAGGCTGACGTAATTCAATACTCATGCTCACACTCAATTTGTATTGACCATAATCGATACAGCTTCTATTTGTCCATTATTCAGTACATCGTCAGAATAGTGGTCGATGTCCCCTTTGACTATTAGGGTTACGCCTCCTCCTGTACAATTTCTGTCATTTCTGTAGATATCATGGTTGGGAAATGAAATTCTATTTCTAGTGAAAAGTCTCGTTTCTTGAATGGCTATTATATCCGGTTGTTTCTCGAATATTATTTCTTCTATTTCAGATCTACGAGCTCGTAGACCGTTTGTGTTCCATGAGACTATCTTTAGGTTTTTTTCCGTTATTCACTAGCTCCATTACTTGGGTTTAGTGAGTTCACGGAACTTTTTGTCCATCTCTATTTCCAAGAATTTCATGAACTTGCTCATGATATTCTTGGTGAAGGTTTCAAGATCCTCAGTGGTCTCGGGTCCTTTCTTTTATTTCCCTTTTTTCCTCTTTTGGTAACTCTTCTTGGCTTTCCATTCTTTGGGGCTTCTTTCTTCTTTTCTTGTTTCGGTCGCTGTATTCTTTTAAGTCACTAGTTTCCACTCGCTCCATCTTTTTTGTTGGGCTGGGTGACCTGCTTTTCCGCAGAGCGCACAGGTAGCATATCGCTCATCGTTTTATCTGGTTAGCGTGCAATCTTCACTATTGTGCGCTCCAGAGCATTTAACACACCTCCATGGAAATGTGCATTTACTTTGAGCTTGTCCGTAACGTTGACATCTATGACATTGTCCAGGTCCAATGCTCTTGTTCTTTGACTCCACTACACAATTTCTACCGTAGAGCTGTTTCGCTTGAAAAATGTTCTTATTTTGGGGTTTCTCCAAAAACAAGGGTACTGCCTTTTTGGTTTTGTTGGATGTCATCCTTATGAGATCCGCGTCGGTAATGCCTTGCTCGAATAGGTCTTTGGTGATGACCTTTATATCTGCGTCAAGTGGCAGGTAACATACCACCGCGTAGATTCTTTTCTCTTTTTCTTTTTGAAGGGTGTAGAATTCTTTTCTTCTCGACTCGAGGAATTTTGTCATCTTCCTGTGGTCGTCGGGGGTTTCACTTTTCGCAACGCTGAAGTATATGAAATTTCCTCAGCTGGCTCTCCTGCAGCTATAATATTCCTTCCGGGTTGTCCTTTGGGGGCCTTTCGTGGGGGTGCGGGGGTTGACACACTCCCTTCTGTCCCAGAAGAGAAGGCATTTTCCCTTCTTTTAGCGCTTTTCTGCGGCTTCGATGGTTGGGACATTTCCTCTCGTAAGGATTTCGCCTCGTTAGACATTAAATTGATACTGTCCGTCAACACTCCCAGCTGATTCCTGAGTAGTGTGATCTCTTTCTTCTGCTCTTTTATAATCCGATCTTTCACGGATTATTCATTAACTTCTTCTTCAACTAATTCGATTTCCATATCGAAGTTTTCTTCTTCCGACGAGTTTTCTGCGTCGGATTCTCTGTCTTCATTTGCAGAGTCGACAGAGTCAACAGGGTCAACAATGAAACACTTATTTCACTTTTCTCTGAATTCGCTTTTGTCTATTCAATTCGAAATAATTTGTGAAACCATCGATCTGAATCTGGACTCAACACAGCAATATCTTCGATTCTTATCACTTTTATACGAGGCTAGCTAGAACTCATTAAGAAACGACTTGTTTCCACTATGGGGCAACATTAATAATCGATTAGTCTTCCATAACAGAGCGCAACACAGGTACAATATCCCTGTCGGTATCTATGACTATACTACCTACCTGCGTTATAAAAGCCGGTAGTCCACTTGGCACATATGCGCACTTCTCGATTCGTCTGCACTCCTCGAGAGGTCGATCGCTGTTGGGAAGATGGTTTTGATCTTTAAACTATATACCAAATTAAAACGGTTCGTTTATAAGTAAATATGCTGCCAGATAGAAGGTTTCGTGTTTTGGTTGATTATAATAGTAGTAATTGCAAAACTTAGAATAATGGTCTTCAACAAGTATCAGTTTTAGCACGTCTCCTATTTCATTTATATTTGTGTGATATCCCTGCTACTTTTCTGAAAAATTCATATATGCTGATGATATTGGCCTATCATTTTGATTTAAGAAGCATTCTAAGTAACCCCTCTGCAGATTCATACATTCTGAAAAATTACTTTTTTGAGTGGCGTTTGTGTTCGTACTCGAATAAAACCGAGGTTTCATGTTTCCATTTGAATGGGTAATCGTCAAAAATAAAGGAAATTCGGAACAGCTTTAGATCATTATTTCTTGAAACATGATTTCAATCCCAGATACTCACCAAATAGATTACCTTGCAGGAAATCTTTGTCGTGTGGGATTTGGCATCAGAACTCTTTCAGGATATTTAAGCATTGGAAATCAAAGGAAATATTTTACTAATTTTGAGTCCTTGCTTCGATACGGTATTATCTTTTGGGGATAAAGTAGTGAGGTGGAAAGACTGTTTATCATACAGAAAAGAGTTTTGAGATATATTTTCTCGATGAGCTACCTTCAATCATGTAGAGGAATTTTAGAAAGCATAGGTTACTTACAATATTTGGGATTTATATTGTAGAATGTTTAATTTTCTTTTTCAAAAATAAGAGAGACGCTGTCCATACAAGTAGGAATGATTATCCTTTAAAGGTGTGTACAGACATGCTCCGAATATCGTACCGAACCGTGTCGCGTACCCCGCGAGAGCGAATCAAATTCATCGCACGTAGAGGTGCAATTTGAATTCGTGAATTTGATTCGCTCTCGCGGGGTACGCGACACGGTTCGGTACGATATTCGGAGCATGTCTGTACACACCTTTAGATCATTGAATTTTCACTACCCTATACATAAACTGTCACCATCTGAAAGACATCCTTTATATGCATGAATCAAGATTTATAATAAATTACCTGATAGCATAAAAAATTAAATAATTTAAGGATTTTTAGGAGAAAAGTTAAAGAGTCGTTATTGAATTGGAGCCATATTGTTTGTTGGATTATTTGTGCTAAATGTTGTTGCTTGAAACTGTTTCTTTCATGTACGTTTACATACTATGAAATAAAGCTATTTATCTATCTATCTATCTACCTAGGAGTTAAACTAGATTCCTTTCTGAATTTCAAGGCCCATTAGGTTGATTTACCGAAATTATTAGAAATAATAACTCTGGTAATTCATGAGGTGACACTTCGTGCCCTAGCCTTGGTCTTTTCTGCTGCTGAATATTGTTGCCCCGTTTGGTTTAACAGTGTTCATGTTCCAAAAATGTATGCACAGCTGAATTCAACTACCTACATATGAGTATTATCACTGGAACTATATTATCTATACCTACTCATTATTTGGTCATTAATCTTCTCAGATTGAAGTCGCGTAAACCTCTTCGGGTTCTTCTTCTCAATTCTAATAACCGAGACGAGGAAATTTGGCAATCTGATTGCAATAGATGCGATTTTTTCAACAAAGATCTTATTGTGATGAGATATACTGAGATCTAATTACTGTTCCTTCTGAAAGAGTGCCTGGATTTGATCTTCCCAGAAAAGTATGATCTGTTCTGAATGGCACAAGAACAGGTCACGGACGTTGTAATAGCTTGCTTTTCAGATTAAATTCAATTGAGAGTCCTAGCTGGTGATTGCGAGGAATCAAAGGAGACAATAAAACATCTGATAAATAAAAGTGCCATGTACGATTGAATGTCAGGACTGTTTGAGGGCTATACATGCAGGTTCTCTCTCATTTTTGGCGAAGGTTGTCATTTTTGAATCGATTGAAGAAACATCGTTGATAAAAATGAAAAGAGGAAGGAGAATATTAGTTTTTTATGAAAGAGAAGCCCTTCAATATGAATAGATTAGCTTATTCTGTGAAAAAATGCATAACTTATCACTATACTACTTGGATTTTATGAACGTGAAAGATGACAGAATAATAAATAGCCACGGTATTCATTTGAATAACCAGTCGATATATAGGACAGATCAAAAAATAATCATATTTAATCAGTGTCTGATTCTCCCAAATGTTGACATATCAAAATGAGCGTTCTCTGAAAAATTACGAAAAGCACTGCCGTGAAGTCAGGAGCTTTTGAGCGCTCGTACATCCACCTTGTAGGTAGATTCGCATTTTCCAGTTTCAGAAACAAATTGACTTCAGTGCTTTAGCTGAACAATTTATTTTCGATAATTCGCTAGAATTTTCTACTGTAACTATGGTCTCGGCAATGCGATTTGGACATAATTTGGCAAGTCGTTTGAATACATTATTCTTCAGCCATGTACAGAATTTCATTCGAATCCAATCAGTAGTTTCGAAATGATCAGGAAAAAAATATTTTGAACGGCCATATTTACGGAAAGCCTAGTCTTATTTTGCATATTGATAAACGAGTCTTCGACATTCACGATCCAAACCTACCCTGAAAATTTTAAGTCCCTAGGCCTTTCAGTTCGAAAGTTATAAGTTTCTATGGTTTCTATGGTTCTGGTCAAGCGATCAAAACAAAATGTTCTCCATTGAAATAAAAAATTTTGTCTCGATCGAATCCGTAGTTTCGAAATTATCGAGAAAACTAAATTTCGAACGACCGTATTTACGAAACCCCAAGTATAATTCTGTTCATTGATGAACGTGAACGCGACATTCCAGATCCACACCTATCCTGAAAATTTCAAGTCCCGAAGCCTTTCCGTTCGAAAGTTATGATTTTCTATGGTTTCAATGGTTCTGGTGATGCGATCTGGAGAAATGTAGCTTGAATATATCATTCTCCATTAAACTACGAAATTTCGTCACGATCGAATCTGTAGTTTTGAAATTATCAAGAAAATTACACACATGTGATTTTTAACCAATCAGAACGTGTATTTCTGACAGATCATCATCGCAACGGATGAATTTTAATGGAAATTTTTTCACGGTACCCAACAGCGAACTAGTCTGGAAATTTTTTTGACGTTTATAATGACAGAATATTATACTTGATGAAGACGAAAATTGATGTTGTTGGACATAAACGCATTTGGTGTGGAATTTTCTTACCGAATACCACACGAGGTAAAATTAAATCCGGAAATTTTTTCTCACTCATGAATATTTTTAGAAAATTATCCCTCGTCTTCGACTCGGGATAATTTTCAAAATATTCATGAGCTCGAAAAAATTTCCGGCAATAATTTGACCTCTAGTGGTATTACTAGTGAAAACTGAATTTCAAACGATCATACACTTGGGTGCAATGAAATCGGCCCACCTAAAATTTGACCCAACTTCAAATAAGTATTTCTCGGAATCCGCTAGTCGGATTTCAATGACTTTTTTTTCAAATTGTAGGTCAAGAGTCGATGATGATGTTGTGTTATGATACTTTTGTTTGCAATTGAATTTCAGCATATACGGGGTGCAAGATTAAAAAGAAGATTTATTCCTCAACTTTGACACACCCTGTGAATAAAAGAAACACCATCAACGAATGCCAAATGGAATCAGACTGAAGTATCATCTGTTCTGGTCGTTTTGTTCCTTCGAATCATGTATTTATCCCTATTATTACGGAAATTGCAGTGTTTCGAAACTGAGCTGATACCTTGGAAGCCCGGTGAAAAAACATTGAAAACAACAGGTTTTTCCTAAAACTAAATTATTTTAATAGCGGTATGACCTCCCCTCCCACTAATAACATCCCGCATACGATTAAGCATACTTTTAATTAAATTCACTATTGTTTCTTGTGGGATGTTTCGCCACTCTTTCTCTAATGCAACACAAAGCTCCAGGATCAAGGCTGGAAAAGTTCATTCCACAAATTCTCAATGAGGTTTAGGTCAGGACTTCACGGTGGCCACACCATAACTCGAAAATGGACTGCTGCAATGTAGTCTCTGACAATTCTCGAAGAATTTGTACATTTTGTAAGTTTGTTTGAAAGTTTCCTTCAGGCAGAAATATTAGAGATAAGGACACGATTAAAAAAATTACGAAAAGCACTGCCGTGAAGGCAGGAGCTTTTGAGCGCTCGTACATGCACCTTGTAGGTAGATTCGCATTTTCCAGTTTTAGAAACCAATTGAGGAAATTTTTGACAGCTGTAAAACAAATTTTCAAACTAAGGCGATAATCCAGACTTCAATTCAGTGCTTTAGGTGACCAATTTTTTTTTCGATAATCCGCTAAAATTTTCTACGTTATCTTTGGTCTTGGTGATGCGATCTAGACAAAATTCCGCACGTAGTTTGAATACATTATTCCTCAGCTAGGTGCAAAATTTCATTCCAATCAAATCGGTAGTTTCGAAATTATCAGGAACAGAATATTTTGAACGGCCATATTTACGGAACCCCTAGTCTAATTTTGCTCATTGATGAACGTGACCGTGAAATTCGCGAAAATTTCAAGTCCCTAGGCCTTTTCGTTCGAAAGTTATGATTTTCTATGGTTTCTATGGTTCTGGTCATGCGATCTAGAGAAATGTAGCTTGAATATATCATTCTCCATAAGTATACAAAATTTCGTCACGATCGAATCTGTAGTTTGGAAATGATCAAGAAAACTAAATTTCAAACGAACATATTTACGGAACCCCTAGTATAATTTTACTTATAGATGAAAGTGATCACGACAATCGAGATCCACACTTATCCTGAAAATTTCAAGTCCCTAGGCTCCGTTCAAAAGTTACAATTTTCTATGGTTCCTATGGTTCTGGTGATGCGAGCTGAACAAAATTTTGCATGTAGCTTGAACACCTCATTTTCCATTAGAGTGCAAAATTTCATCTCGATCGAATCTGTAGTTTCGAAGTAATCAGGAAATCAAAATTTCGAGCAGCCATATTTACGGAACCCCTCGGCGAATTTTGCCCAATAACGAACTCGTCCGCGGAATTCGAGTTTCGAACCTACCCTGAAAATTTCAAGTTTCTAGGACATTCCGTTCGAGAGTTATCGTGTATACGGACGGCCGGACGGACGGACGGACAGACTCGAATTTTTCGACGGATTCGTCATCAGTGAGTCGAACATAGTCGTTTGAGACCATTTTCGAAAAATACAGACATCGTGACGAAATGATATAGCCCTCGTGTAAGCAGTACGAGCGCTCAAAAATGATACATCAAATTAATTCGCAATTCATTCGTGGAAAATTCGAATACTCTAATGTGTTATTGATGAATCGAAAATCATTATCGATAAATCGAAAAAACTGTACCTCTAAATAAATTGTGAAAATGTTGAGAATCAATGCTGAGCGATAATTTTGAGTGTTCTTTTTTGAGCGCTCGTACTACTTACACGAGGGCTATATCATTTCGTCACGATGTCTGTATTTTTCGAATTTTGAGCCGAAAATGGTCTCAATCGACTATATTCGACTCACTGATGACGAATCCGTCGGAAAATTCGAGTCTGTCCGTCCGTAAGCACGATAACTCTCGAACGGATCAACCTAGAGACTTGAAATTTTCAGTGTAGGTTCAGATCCCAAATGCCTCGGCTAATTTCGTTAATGGGCCAAATTCCAGCAGGGGTTCCGTAAATATGGCCGTTCAAAGTTTTGTTTCCCTGATTACTTGAAAACTACAGATTCGATCGAGATGAAATTTTGCACTCAAATGGAAAATGAGGTGTTTTAGCTACATGCGAAATTTTGTCCAGATCGCATGACCAGAACCATAGAAACCATAGAAAATTGTAACTTTTGAACGGGAATTCCTAGGGACTTGAAATTTTCGGGATAGGTGTGGAGCGCGAATGTCGTGATCACGTTCATCTATGAGCAACATTATACAAGGGGTTCCGTAAATATGGTCGTTTGAAATTTTGTTTTCTCGATAAATTCGAAACTACAGGTTCGATCGAGATGAAATTTTGTATTTTAATCGAGAATGATATATTGAAGCAATATTTCGTCCAGATCGCATGACCAGAACCATAGAAACCATAGAAAATTGTTAATTTTCAGGGTGGGTTTGGATCGCGAATATCGCGGTCACGTTCATCAAAGAGCAAAATGAGCCTAGGGGTTCCGTGAATATGGCCGTTCAAAATATTTTTTTCCAGATAGTTTCGGAACTACTGATCGGATTGGAATGAAATTATGCACCTAGCTGAGGAATAATGTATTCAAACTACGTGCAAAATTTTGTCCAGACCGCATCACCAAGACCATAGATACCGTAGAAAATTCTAGCGAATTATCGAAACAAAATTGATCAGCTGAAGCACTGACATGAAGTCTGGAGTTTCGCCTAAGTTTCAGAATTTTTTTGACAGCTGTCAAAAATTCCTTCAATTGGTTTCTAAAACTGGAAAATGCGAATCTACCTACAAGGTGCATGTACGAGCGCTCAAAAGCTCCTGCCTTCACGGCAGTGCTTTTCGTAATTTTTTATGCCCAAAATAGTCATTCAATTCTATGTTTAGCGGTGCTTAAGGTCGCACAACTCGAGAAAACATAACATTTTTGTGTTCATTTGGTTTAGGTTTATGACCGAAAATTTTAATCACATTTATGTATCTTAGGATCATTTTAACCAAGGCTGTTATGTGTCGCAGAACTGGAGGAAAAATTACATTTTTTTGTTTTTTTGATCTAGTTTATTCGAGGGTCAGTGACTGAAATCAATCACTCCTATGTATTCGAATTACAGGTGATCGATTGGCTTCGAGGGAGCCTTTCTGCACCAGACAATGTGATTTTTTTTACATTGTCTGTTGTATTGGATCTTTCTTTGAATTCGAAACTGAGCTACGAGGCATGTCCAAAAGTGAGTTCTCCATGCTCCTATAGTCGGAAATGAATAAGTCGTTCGCTTTCCGACAAGAGGCAGCTGGAATTGATGCGATGGTTATTTAGCGATGATTTACGCTCATTGAAGACTTTCATCAGCTTCCGCCACTTCTTTGGCCATGAACAGAGAGGGGGTTTTTTTGATCGCCTAGGTAGACTTTGAAAAAACTTCACAGACCCATCTCAACTCATGCTACAAAACATATATACTGTATACGCATGTGAAACATTTTTTGAATATTATAACTATAGGGACCTTTATTTTGAGACCTGCCTTGTACAAACATTTTTCATTCGTTTATGTTTACTGCACTAATTGATAATGTTCAACTGATTAATGAAATATTTTTGCAGAAGCCCTCTCGGCGAATGGTCTGAAGTGGGTTCGTGTGAACATTCCCCAGTTCAGGATGCCAGGGGAATCAGCGGTTCTTCACTGCGATTACGATTTGGGAGGAGATGCTCTCTACGCCGTCAAGTGGTACAAAGAGCACGAAGAATTTTACAGATATGTCCCAAGAGCTAATCCACAAGCTACTTCGTATAAAGTAGAGGGCGTTCATGTAGATGTAAGTACAATATAATACGAAAGATGAGATTTAACGCTCACGATGTAAAATAGAACAAAAGCTTATTTTGTTTGGGAGGACATGCATTGAATATTTCGAAAGAAGAAAGAGCATGGTTAAGTATTTCACGTATATTTTTGCAGGTATATCTTGTATCGTAATGTACCCACAGAGTGGGGTCTTTGCCATTTAGGGAGGCAACAAAATATAGATCACGGAATAATTTCACTAGGAATTGTTGTTTTCTTGGATTGATAGTCTGAATGCTATATAATTTTCATAAAATGTAGAACATTTGGTGCCATATGTTTTTGCATGTTCAATTAATCTCCCTGTGAAACTAATTGTGAGTTATAATTTCTGACGATGCGATGAAGTATATGACAAACTTAATTGAAGTTTCTGGTTTCGGATCTCTGAACCTGAATCAACTCCTTTTATTTCAGCATTCAAAGTCAGATAGCATGAAAGTGACCCTTCACTCTGTTGGTTGGAAAACGAGCGGTCTCTTCAGATGCGAGGTGTCAGCAGAAAAGCCCTCATTCGCTTCAGCTCAGAGTGAGGCGAGAATGGAAGTTGTGTGTAAGTCAAGAAATGCATATTTATGTGAAATGTTAAGTTGAAACCTCGTTCAATTATAGAGGATCCTACCAATTATGATCAGAGTTATCCTTCAATATGAAAAAAAAGTAATTCAACTATGATGGCTGAGATTTTTGGATGGTGGAAAGTGGGATGGTATGGAGGGTCGCTATTTCATCAACTACAAGTTAGAGATAAAATCTCAATTCGGTTCTTATTACAAACTAGTCAGATATCACGATTGATACCAATGAAAATATGATAACCTTATGGATCTTATTTACTGATAATCAAACACGGTTTTTGACTCGATATAATTCAATGAATTTTGGTTTTATCGGTATATTATCATTATTATTAGTTCTGAAGAAAAATGAGGGGGTTTGAATCGTGATTTTCATTCACCTTCAAGACTTTTGATTAACTTTATTCACACATTCACAACATTTAAATTTAAAAAGTAAAGCGCCCCAAGTCAATGTCTTGAGTAGGATCATGGACACCAAACTCTTGAAGTCTGGTAACTCTCCAGGAGCAAAAGTCTCCTGTGCAAAGGTTGCCACCAGCAGTATGTATTATTTAAATTCCAGAAAGTGTTACGATGACAGCGTTGATAGTTTAAAACGGGTCTTGATTCAGAGGCTTAATATTCCGGATGTTATCGTTTTCCAATTTTTCAAGCTCTGAGCTCATGAGGGGACTCTCAGAGACCTAGAAGATTCGGGATATAAACATTGAACAACATTAAACCTTAAACATTTTTTATCATTATAGCACGTATAGAAGAGATTTGAACTCTACTTAGTCATAATCATGTTATTCAGTATATAAAAGTTCAATTATGGATTATCATCAATTATTGACCACGTTTATTTGATAGTCGAAATTATGATACCTTTCGATGGGAGTTTTGAAGCAGCTGCAAGAAAAATTTGACACCAGTAGTATTAAATTTCCACTAGGGGAAGATGATTCAAATTATAGCAATATAAAAAATATAATTTTTTTTTACGATTCAAATTTATTTCCTAAAACTTGAAAAAATTCACCATATTGAAATTCTATGTTCCCTTCGGGTTATCGGAATGTTATATGATGAATATCGAGAGTGAAGAATTCGAATTCATCTTTCTGCTTCCATAAAGAAGCTCTAATTTTTCAACTCGTTTGTTTACAAAGTCACTTTGTCAGCAATTATAATGTAGAAGGGGATTTCTAGTACCCATGAATATTCATGCTGGAATGATTCGCCATCACAGCGTCTGCCAATAATTAATTTCAAGAGAGTTAAGACTGCCTGGGAGTAACCTGGGGTACTTCAGAATTCATCATCTGAAATTTGCCAGAAACGATCCCGCGCCTTCAAGTGTATGCTAACATAAAATATTCAAACTTCATTTGAATAAGGTTTAAGTACATGATATGTCGTGTGACTGCTGACTTAGGGACTTATCTCGATACTCCATAGTCGTCTAGGAGGAATTAAGACTTACATAAATTCGCCTGTATGAAAAATCCTTACATCCTTGCATCTGTTCAGAATGTTTGAGCATGCCTGAAGTTTGAATATTCCAGTCACCTGTAAAATCCTTGTAAACCAGTGAAGCTGAAAATATTTCCAAGGTGATGAACCGAAATTACTCAATTATTCTCCTTCAGTAGATATACTTATAAATATATGCTTATCTTTATTCATGATCTATTATAATTTAGGAATTTAAAAAATCTTAGTGAAGAATATTGTTGTTTGTTGAATGTCAATAATCGCAACCTTAATGTATGTGCTGTTTGATTATCGAATGACACACGCGGCGAGTTTTACACGAAGATTTAAATTTCCACATCATCTTCTTTTAATCAAGCTATAAATGTCGGTTACTTTACCCAATTTTAATATAGCGTGAAAAGATATCGTCGTGCATGTTATCTTTATCTTCAGAAAATACAGCAGAGCGCCTGCAGATTTATATGTACCTCTGCCTCATTTCTATAATTGACTAAAAACGGATTAGAAGTCTGCGCTTTCTCTGGCCAGATGTCGATAGATGAGTTAGCAATGCATTAGACTTCCCCTTTCGCTAGCAATGTAGTTGTAAAAGGCGTATTTTATTGTATAATGTACTTTGTATATATTTTTCCCTGTCACTTTCAACATTTCACCAGGACAAGGTCACACCTGCGTACGTTACCGTGGTATTAGTCTGTCTTGATTATCTTCATCTTGTTTTCCAGAAACAGTTAATTGCTTGGATTTAGGGTCGGGTAGTTGTCTTGTTATCTGTCTGATTTCTTCTTTTATTTGTCGAATTTCAGTTTTTCGTCCAGAGTTTTGCCCAAATATTTCGCTTCATCTTTTCAACTTATCTCTTGATTTTCTGTCGTATCGATTCCTGGTTCTTCTTTCCTCATATTTGTGCCGCCGAAGTGTACCGCAACTGTTACTCTCGTATTCATCTTGAACTTTCATTTCATCTGAACCTTCTTCGTCATGGATTTTCGAATCCTACAGTGTAATTTACGAAGTGGACCATCTTGTCTCCTTAGGTACCTCCAACATGCATATTTATGTTGAACAACAACGTTCCTAGGACCGATCTTTGCGGTGCGCGTGCTTCAATTTTTCTAGTTCTGTTCTTCCCTATCAATCTCTAGCTGGTTTCTTACACTCATGGTTTCAAACACACCTTGTTCCCAATTGGTCATCGGACTTTCTCTTTTCCGACGTTCTGCGGGTTGCCAGTTCATTACTTACTTGGGAAGTATTGTTTCTGACATACGTTGTATGCGTCCATAACAAGTTGGCTGTTTTTTTCTCGATGTAATCGATGATAGTTCGTTCAATAACCATCATTTCTTTTGAATGGTACCATTTCTGATTCTATTCCCTCTCGAAATCCTGTGTGATATCCTTATTGCATCCATTTCAACGTCTTCTGGTTTTTTCTTATATTTCTCTATTCTCAACAGACTGCTTTCTACTGAAGTTGCATATTTATTGAATTTCCTCTTTTTCGTAACATTTTTATTCCATAGAATACCATTTAGACAGGATTATGCTTTTTTCATCATTGTTATTTTTTTGCTATTTGTTTGTTGTCCTTTACAATTGAGTAAAAAATCACTCCCAGAAATTTATAGTATTGGGTGCGTGTTATTGCTCTTTCATTCAATGTTAGATCAATAGGTTCTCTACCGATACAAAGATATTTGGTCTTCTCTATGTTAACTTAAACCCCAAATTTCGTACTTCTAAATCAGCTTACTCATTATGTACTTATAACTCTCTATCATAGATATAATTGCGTCATCGGAAAACTGCGAAGTAAAAAATGCCGTCTTGTACTCCCATTCCGTAAATTTTTCTTTTCCATTGTCTTAAGGCTGCTTCCACACGGTGCAATGAAACCGGCCTACCTAAAATTTGACATTTGACAAATTCAAATGTGTATTTCTCGAAAACCGCTAGTGGGATTTTGATGATCCTTTTCATTGTAGGTTAACAGTCGGTGATAATGCTGGGTTAAGATACTTTTGTTTGCAATTGAGTTTCAGCTTATACAGAGTGCAAGATTGGAAAGAAGATTTCATCCTTAATTTTTGGCACACCCTGTGGATGGAAGGAACCGGAGCAACGAATGCCAAATGGAATCGGACTGAACAACCATCTGTTCTGGTCGTTTTGTTTCTTAATCATGTATTTATCTCTCCTATCAGGGATCAGAGAAGGTAAATAAATTCAAACTCTGAGCTGATTCCAAACAAATTATGCGAAGATACATACTTTCGACTTTGATTGCTTCTGTGAGAAACCATCCTCCAGATCGAACAAAAGTTGTGTTTAAAAAAACATTTAATAATCTTCAACATGATTCCAAACTTATTGAGATATTTTTCATATTCTTCAATCTGAAATTCGTGAAATTTACATAAAAAAATTACGAAAAGCAGTGCCGTGAAGTCAGGAGCTTTTGAGCGCTCGTTCATCCACCTTGTAGGTAGATTCGCATTCTCCAGTTTCAGAATCCAATTGGAAAGATTTAGACAACTGTCAAAAAAAATCTGAAACTAAGGTGAAATCCAGACTTCACGTCAGTGCTTTAGGTGACAAATTTTTTTTTCGATAATTTGCTAGAATTTTCTACGGTTCTATGGTCTTGGTAAAGCGATCTGGACATAATTCCCCACGTAGTTTAAATACATTATTCTTCATCTATGTGAATCCAACTAGTAGTTCCGAAATTATCAGGAAAAAAATATTTTGGACGGCCATATTTACAGAACCCCTAGTCTTATTTTGCTCATTGATTAACTTGACCGCGAAATTTACGATCCGAATCTACCCTACAATTTTCAAGTTGTAATTTTCAATGTTCCTGCGATTCTGGTCATGCGATCTGGAAAAAATGTAGGTTGAATATATCATTCTCCATCAAAATACAAAATTTTGCAACGATCAAATCCGTTGTTCCGAAATTATCAAGAAAACTAAATTTCAAACGACCATATTTACGAAACCCTCCATCTAATTTTGCTCATTTTTGAACGTGACTGTTTCATTCGAGATCCACACCTATCCTGAAAATTTCGAGTCCCTAGGCCTCTCCATTTCAAAGTTATAATCATGCGATATGGAAAAAATGTATCTTGACACGTCGTTGTCCATCCTAGTGCAAAATTCCACATCGATCAAACCTGTTGTTTCGAAGTAATCAGGAGCACAAAATTTCGAACGGCCATGTTTACGGAATCCCTGCTCGAATTTTGCCCAATAACGAACTCAACCGCGGTATTCGAAATTCGAACCTACCCTGAATATTGCAAGCTTCTAGGACGTTCCGTTCGAGAGTAACGTGTATACCTACGTACGGCCGGACGGACAGACTCGAATTTTTTGCCAGATTCGTCATCAGTGAGTCGAACATGGTCGTTTGAGACTATTTTCGGCACAAAATTCGAAAAATACAGATATCGTGACGAAATGATATAGCCCTCGTTTAAATAGTACGAGCGCTCAAAAAGGTTTTTTCCTAAAACTAAATTATTTTAAACGCGGGTATGGCCTCATCTCGCCCTAATAACATCCCCCATACGATTAGGCATTATTCTAATTGAGTTCACTATTGTTTCTTATGGGAGTTTCGCCACTCTTCCTCTACTGCAACACAAAGCTCCAGGATCGATGCTGGAAAGGGAACTCTGGCTCGAACTCTTCGTTTCAGTTCATTCCACAAATTATCAATGGGGTTTATTCTCAATGGGGTTTGGGTCAGGTCTGCACGGTGGCCACTCCATTACTCGAAAATCGACTGCTGCAATGTAGTCTCTGACAATTCTGTTTGTTTGAAGGTTTCCTTCCAGTCAGTAATAATAGAGACAAACACACAATTAAATAAACAAATTAACCAGAAGAGATGGGACTTCAATTTGACACCTTTTGCCATCCGTTGCTGCGGCTCTTCTTTGCCACAGAGTGTGCCAAAGTTAAAGAATAAATCTTCTTGCACCCCGTATATACTGAAATCAGAATGTAGACAGAAATATTATAAGGCGCTGGTCTCCTCGAAACGCGACGGATGACCGACGCGGAGACGCCTCCGTCAATTTCCGAATTATATGTTTGGGAAACCACTAGCACGGTCTCCCTGAACCGCCATCTCGCCAGCCCTGACTGAACGTCGCATGCGGCGGTCCAGGGAGACCGTGCTAGTGGTTTCCCAAACATATAATTCGGAAATAGACGGAGGCGTCTCCTCGTCGGTCGTCCGTCGCGTTTTGAGGAGACCAGCGCCTAAAATAACATCATCGTCGACGGTTCAACCTAAAATTAAAAAAAAAACATCAAAATCTTAATAGCGACCCGCGAGATACCCATGTTTGGAATTGAGTCAAATTTAAGGTGGGCCGATTCTATCTCTCCGAAGTGTAGATTTTGAAAAATGTTATCGATATACAACATCCTTGACTCAAACATTTTAAGACCTCCCAGAGTTGCATCGTTTGTATATTATTAGATGCTTTGTGTAATTCTACTGACGTAATATAAATTTATCTGTCAGTAGCCATTTTTTGTCAGTTGTTGTTTGAGACAGTGTTGGCTTTTTGCCAAACTATCGTAAGCCTCAACGTAGTACGTTGAGGCTTACGATAATTTGGCAAAAAGGTATCGATATATTGCCGTTTCGTCATGTTCTCCAAGCACGTAATCCGCCTAGTTATTTTTCTTCTTGACCTCCAATTTACTTTTTTATAAGATCACGCAGTACTCGTCCTGACAATCTTCTGATTGTACGTGTTACGGATCGGATCAGATCTTCACATGTTTTTTATCCCCCTTTTATAGATTGATTTGAATGGGCCGATTTCCATCCTTCAGAAATGGAATGTCCAGTAATGGACCAGTTAAATAGGTGTGCTATCCTATTTGGATAATGTTTTTGTTCTGTTTTCCAGGAGTTTAGCATCACAAGATTTTTTTTTATGTTTTAATACTTTCATGGCTTTTTTGACCATATCCCCAATAATTTCAATATTTTCGCCTTGTATATCTATGTATCTCCTCCGTAACCGACTCGTTCAGGTATTATGGCCTGTCCTCGGCCTAATTTTTTGCAGGGTACCGCCCATGGTTTAGTTTCTATTATCTGTATGTGTGTTCTTTCTATATTTGATAATAATAATTGAAGTCTTTATTCATTCACAATATGTGACGAAAAGGCGAAGAACAGCGAAGCTGATTTTCTCTATTCTCTATTTTTGAAATTAAGGATGCAAAATTCCAAAATGGTCTGGGGAACGAGTTGTTGCACCTGGCCGCATTGAAGGAATAGCTACGTCCAAAAAAAATTCCTTGTATTGATCTGATTGAGAGAAGATAAGATGGAACACTCGTCCTCAGGACTTTTGAGTCAATGTTAGCAGATGTTATTTTCGCACGCAGTCCAGCTTAAGCCAGCCCAATTGCACATATTTATCGCTCACATGATCAAATTTTGGTATACCATACAAAAATCTCAAACAAGAATTCTGAATTCGCTGAAGACGTAAAGCATCAACCGGTAGAAGAGCAGGACCATATATACTATCACAGTAGGACAATTTAGGTAATATCAGCGACTGACAAAGCTCCAACTTAAAACCAGTTGACAAAATATCACGACTAGGATAGAGTTGCCTCAACTCATAGGACACATGCCGGGAAAAGCGTAACTCGGAATTACGACAAACCCAAGTTTCTGGACTCTTGCACGATCTTCAGAGAACAACTACCCAATTTTACATCGAAGCTGCCAACAACTTTCATTTTTAGGACCAAACAAAAAAACTGCAGATTTCAGCGTATTGAGGACCGAATTGTGGGCGGCTGAAATTTTCAGTGACGTAGCGCAAAATTTGGGCCCGCCCGCAGGGGAAGCTGCACTCCACCAAAATATAATAATTTTTTATGAAGAATCTGGTGGTCCATGATATCGAGTATCAAATGCCTTGCTATAATCGAGGAATACAAGATAATTTAGCTTTCCCTCATTCACCGCACGATAGAGGTCGTTACTCGAACTCAAAAGAGCCGTGGTAGTACTATGAATCTACGGAATCCGGATTGAGAAGAAGCTATTTTATCGCAGTCACAGACGTAAGCATCAGTTTGATCTTTCAGGGTGCTCTCAAAAACCTTGGATATGGTGAGAAGAATACTAATCGGTCTAAGGTGACTAAGATCATTCGGTGCTTTACACTTGACACTTGGAATGGGCCTCATTTAAGCAGTTTACCAAGCTTCAGGAAAGGTACTGGTGGCAATAGCTTCAGCAAAAATAAAAGCTATATGGTCAAGCAAGATGCCATCGACATATGTAATCATTCTCAAGGACAAAAAATCTGAGCCTGTTGCATTACTTTCAACATTAGATAAGTCTCAAATTCTCACCACCTACTAACATTAAAAAAATCAAATACACGATGACCCAGCGGAATGATATATAATATTTATCCAGAAAAGCAAGCTGCTCAGGCATCCTGCCGGCAGAGTTAATTCTCAAAAAATGATCACCGATACCTAACGCATCCCCAAGAACATCGAAGAGCGTTCCATTTTGACCTTGTGTTCCCACTGCTCAGGATAAACTGGAGGTAGGCATTCTTATCACTTACATGTTGTCTTTGTGTTCCTACTAATTATGTAGGAGCTTCATGTATACTTGAGATTATAACATGATAGCTTTTTGAGAATTGTGAGATCTGAGTTTGATGTCAGCTCATTGTTCAGTCTTTGTTGCTTTACATGATAAAACAAGACAGCTTGAACAAATTGAAATATTTTTTTTGTTTTATTGAAAATAGTCATGTTTTTGAGTTTTCCGAATGACCCGATAGTTGATACCTAATTATCGATGTTATCCATAGAATATGAACTAGGCAGTAGGCGTGTTCCGACTTGTTCAATTTCTCACAAGAGCCCTAGAAATCACAATTTCGGGTAGGTAGTTGCCCTATAGGTATAGCATCTGCGAGAACTGAATTGGGTTATCAGTTTTTGTTGAACTCGAGGCCTCATGTGAACCTTTGAAATTACCACATGGTTCCATCCTGCTAGAACATTTATCACTTATCGGCTTAATCAAACGAGCTGCCCAATGTGAATTCAGCTGCAAAATCCGCAGGTGATTCAAGAAAAGTTATAGACTTGGAAACAGGAAATCCTCAGATGAAGTTGAATTTATTGCTTACTCTTTCTGTCTGAAACTTGGAATGCCTGTCAAGTTTTATGGGGAAAATTTTTGTTGAACATCGATCCTGTGCCAATATCTGATAAATCGCAAAGCCTCAATTTCAAAGTGACAGAAGCCGTCCTTTCCGTATATATTTCTTCGTATACTCCACCGAATTGAGTAAATAAGAAACTTCAATCAGAATTTCTCTTTCGACTTATATCATCCAATTATTGTTGAGATTCGAGCATTACCTAGAAATGACAGTATGCTGTAATATAGAAGATGCGTCTAACTGAAAATATCCCATATCTCAAAAACTACCCAACATAAGGGATTCAAAACAGTTTTTGAATTATACAATCTAGAATTTCAGCAGAATATTTCAATTACCCATTCACCTAACTAATAAAAAATTCTGAAACACCCATACAATTCTTGAAAACCTATCAGACGATACTCGTAGGAACACAAGATCTAAACATCAAAATAGCTTGAGAATGCGATCGATGATCTTCCTGAGTAATGAAATTTTGAATATCACTTCGGAATTGCAGTAGCGGTTCTGATGCTCCCCTGGAACATGAATCTTCTATCTGTGAATATAAACACTATTTTTATATGTTAATGACCTGAGAAAATTTTGAATCTGAAGGAGAATTTCATTATGTATACAAAGTAAAGAATTTTTTTTTTGTGTTCTATGTTCATAGTTATTCTCTATGAAGTAAATGTTAACCTAATGTTCAAGTACAGATTTTCATTCATTCTGAATATGTAAACACCATGATATCCATGATATACTATAAAATCAAACATCTACATAATCCAGTATTAAGTACTATTTTCAACAGAATTAAGGTAAAATAACCGTTTTCGAGCGCTCGTTTTACTTGCAGGGTTATATCATTTCGTCATGATATCTGTATTTTTCGGATTTTGAGCCGAAAATGGTCTCAATCGACCTAGTTCGACTCACTGATGACGAATCCGTCGGAAAATTCAAATAATTCCGTCCTCAAGCACGATAACTCTCGAACGGAACAACCAAGACACTTGAAGTTTTCAGTGAGAGTTCAGTTCCCAAATGTTGATTTTATTAATGCGCAGAATTCCACCAGGGTTCCGTTAATATGACCGTTCGAAATTTTGTTCATTTGATTTCTCCGAAACTACAGATTCGATCGAAAATTTGCACTCAAATGGAGATCAATGACGTATTCAAGCTACATGCAAAATCCAGATCGCATGACCAGAACCATAGAAAATCATTAATTACGAACGAAAGGTAAGGGTCTTGAAATTTTCAGGAAAGGTAGGTCTGGATCTCGAATGTCGCGGTTACTTTTATCAATGAACACAATTAGACTAGTTGTTCCTTAAATATGGTCGTTTGAAATTTAGTTTTCTTGATAATTTCACAACTACGGATTCGATCGTGACGAAAATTTGTATACTCATGGATAATGATATATTCAAGCTACATTTCGTCCAGATCGCATTACTAGAATCATAGAAACCATAGAAAATTATAACTTTCGAACTGAAAGGCCTAGAGACTCGAAATTTTCAGGATAGGTGTGGATCTCGAATATAGCAGTCAAGTTCATCAATGACCAAAATTCTGTTCTGTAAATATGGCCTTTCAAAATATTTTTTCGAGACTACTGATTGAATTGGAATAAAATTTTGCACATAGATGAAGAATAATGTATTCAAACTACTTGCGAAATTCTGTCGAGATCGCATTATCGAGATCATAGATATCGTAGAAAATTCTAGCGAATTTACCTACAAGGTGAATTAACGAGCGCTCCTGACTTCACGGAAGTGCTCTTCATCAATTTTTGAGCGCTCGTACTACTTACACGAGGGCTATATCATTTCGTCACGATGTCTGTATTTTTCGAATTTTGAGCCGAAAATGGTCTCGATCGAATATGTTCGACTCACTGATGACGAATCCGTCGGAAAATTCGAGTCTGTCCGTCCGTCCATCCGGCCGGCCGTCCGTCCGTCCGTCCTTAAGCACGATAACTCTCGAACGGAACAACCTAGAGACTTGGAATTTTCAGTGTGGGTTCATTTCTCGAATGCCTCGGTTGAGTTCGTTAATGGGCGAAATTCCACTAGGGGTTCCGTAAATATGGCCGTTAAAAGTTTTGTTCTCCTACTTCTCCTGGAAACTACCGATTTGATCCAGATGAAATTTTGTACTCAAATGGAGAATGAGGTGTTCAAGCTACATGCGAAATTTTTTTCAGATCGCATGACCAGAACCATAGAAATCATAGAAAATTTTAACTTTTGAACGGAAACGCCTAGGGACTTGAAATTTTCAGGATAGGTGTGGATCTCGAATGTCGTGATCACGTTTATCTATGAGCTTAATTATACTGAAGGTTCCGTAAATACGGTCGTTTGAAATTTAGTTTTCTTGATAAATTCGAAACTACAGATTCGATCGTGACGAAATTTTATATACCAATGGAGAATGATATATTCAAGCTACATTTCTCCAGATCGCATGATCAGAACCATAGAAACCATAAAAAATCATAACATTCGAACGGGACTTGAAATTTCCAGTGTAGGTTCGGATCGCGAATTTCGCGGGCATGTTCATCAATGCGCAAAATTACGGATTCGATCGAGATAAAATTTTGTATTTTAATCGAGAATGACATATTAAAGCAATATTTTGTCCAGATCGCATAACCAGAACCATAGAAACCATAGAAAATTATAACTTCCGAAGGAAAAGGCCTAGAAACTTAAAATTTTCAGGGTAGGTTTGTATCGCGAATTTCGCGGCCACGTTCATCAGTGAGCAAATCTAGACTAGGGGTTCCGTAAATATTTTCTTGATAATTTCGAAACTGGTTAGATTGAAATTTCACACCTAGCTGAAGAATAATGTATTCAAACTACGTGCGAAATTTGTCCAAATCGCATGACCAAGACCATAGATACCGTAGAAAATTCTAGCGAAAAAAAATTGATCAGCTGAAGCACTGACATGAAGTCTGGAGTTTCGCCTAGGTTTGAGAATTTTTTTGACAGCTGTTGAAAATCCCTTCAATTGATTTCTAAAACTGGAAAATGCGAATCTACCTACAAGGTGGATGTACGAGCGCTCAAAAGCTCCTGACTTCAAGGCAGTACTTTTCGTAATTTTTTAGTTCGATCCTAATCGTTTTGAATTTTAAATGTGACTCTATGATGAATTGTAAATGCCAAGCTCATACTTAGGTTGATGAAAAGTACCTAACTCATTGTGAATTCTCATTTTTTTGGTGTAAACTTATGCGAAACCTTTTTGAGCGCTCGTACTACTCACACGAGGGCTATATCATTTCGTCACGATGTCTGTATTTTTCGAATTTTGAGCCGAAAATGGTCTCAAACCACTATGTTCGACTCACTGATGACGAATCCGTCGAAAAATTCGAGTCTGTCCGTCCGGCCGTCCGTCCGTCCGTATACACGATAACTGTCGAACGGAATGTCCTAGAAACTTGAAATAGGTAGGTTCGAATCTCGAATGCCGCGGTTAATTCGCCGAGGGGTTCCGTAAATATGGCCGCTCAAAATTTTGTTTTCCTGATTACTCTGAAACTACAGATTCGATCGCGATGAAATTTTGCACTCTGATGGAAAATGAGGTTTTCGAGCTACATGCAAAATTTTGTTCAGATCGCACCAGGACCATAGAAACCATAGAAAATTGTAACTTTCGAACGGAAACGCCTAGGGACTTGAAATTTTCAGGATAGGTGTGGATCTCGATTGTCGTGATCACTTTCATCTATGAGCAAAATTCTACTAGGGGTTCCGTAAATATGGTCGTTTGAAATTTAGTTTTCTCGATAATTTCCAAACTAGAGATTCGATGGTGACGAAATTCTGTATACTAATGGAGAATGATATATTCAAGCTACATTTCTCTAGATCGCATGACCAGAACCATAGAAACCATATAAAATCATAACTTTCGAACGGAAAGGCCTAGGAACTTATAATTTTCGGGATAGGTGTAGACCTGAAATGTGGCGTTCACGTTCATCAATGAGCAGAATTATATTAGGGGTTCCGTAAATACGGTCCTTTGAAATTTTGTTTTCTCGATAATTCCGAAACTACGGATTCGATCGAGATAAAATTCTGTATTTTGAACGAGAATGATATATTAAAGCAACATTTTGTCCAGATCGCATGACCAGAACCATAGAAACCATAGAAAGTTATAACTTCCGAAGGGGTAGGCCAGGGAACTTGAAATTTTCAGGGTGGGTTTGGATCGCGAATTTCACGGTCACGTTCATCAATGAGCAAAACTAGACTAGGGGTTTCGTAAATATGGCCGTTCAAAATATTTTTGCCTGATAATTTCGAAACTTCTGATCGGATTGAAATTAAATCATGCACCTAGCTGAGGAATAATGTATTCAAACTACGTGCAAAATTTTATCCAGATCGCATCACCAAGATCATAGATACCGTAGAAAATTCTAGCGAATTATCGAAACAAAATTGATCAGCTGAAGCACTGACATGAATTCTGGAGTTTCGCCTTAGTTTCAGAATTTTTTTGACAGCTGTCGAAAATTCTTTCAATTGATTTCTAAAACTGGAAAATGCGAATCTACCTACCAGGTGCATGTACGAGCGCTCAAAAGCTCCTGCCTTCACGGCAGTGCTTTTCGTAATTTTTATCTCAATATTCTTCCTTTTTCTCAAGTGTAGAATTAGTATAATGGAGCATAAACCGATACACATTCCTCCCGAGTATGCTAATAATAATAAGATGTTCTCATTGAGCTCTTCCAGTTCATGAACAAATTGAAGCCAACTTGGTATTCTCCAAAATCTTTGTAGTAGTCAAATTCAATTCGCTATCACTAGTGACCTCCCAATTTTCAGATTAACTTCGAATAATTTCTTAATTTCGTATTAAAAATCGAGACTTTCGAAGAATGTTTTTTATTTATAATAAATAATATTTGATTAAATGAATTCAATCTGTTCAAAACTATATCAAAATATCTATGTATATCTATATCTACGAAACCCTCTCGGCGGATTTCGTCCGTTTACGAATTCAACCGATACATTCAAACCTCGACCGAACCCTGAAAATTTATACTTTCTTTTTCGAAATAAATCAGATTTATGGCCGCACGGAGGATCATAACCATGAAGTCTTCATCTGTCAGTCTAACCCAATAGTCTAATTCGACTCTTGCCAAAAATTCGAAAAATATGAACATTTGAGCAAAATGTTGAACCACTTGTTCATAGAAACGATCGCGCAAAGGGTCTTTAAAATTGGTATATTTCCTTGATCGATAAAGCGCCAAAATGGAATATTTCCATATGGTCGTCGAAAAAATAATCTGCGCCCCCAAGGAATATTCAAACCTTTAATAATTCAATATTTACCCCTGGTAACGTACCCGCATTCGCACGTTGAAATCGATTAACGACTTGCATTCGTTATTGATGAGTAACTATGCGACCAGTCGCAATAGAATAATGCTTTCCGTAATGTTATGACTGAACACTCGAATATTCAAATGAATATAATGTCCACATTTCTTTTCAAAATTTTCACCTCAGATAATAGATATCTGAGTGTAGTTGTTCTTTCACTGAAATGCAAACTATCATTTCACTCAAAATTCAGATAGATTCAACGACCCTCATTTATGAGATGAATGAAATACAATGTATTGAATTTATCTTGATTCCGGTATTGAGTATAAAGGACGTTAAATCTATTGAATTCATTTATTTTAGCTCAAATAAGTAAATTGTCCCGGATAATTCGATTTTGCTTCAGTAGTTAGGATATTATAGGACTAAATATCAAAAGCAGAATGCCCTTCAGGTTGGCCCCTCTTACTGCATAGAATTAGACCTAATTAGATATTGTGAAATAACCCAGACATCCAAATGAAGTTGACAGCAGGGCAAATTATCCTCAGACGGGTTTTTTGGGAAGAAGACTGAGGAACTTGCTACATCCTCCACAGAGACTACAAATAGAAAAATTCTGTTTTTTTTTATTTCAATCAATTGTTAAATTTTTTCTTAGCTCTTGGTGTTCCTTAAGCCATGTCACTGAGTATAGATAGTGCAGAAAACGTCTTTAAATTAAATTCAAATATCGATTCAAGGCTCTAGTAGGGGTGAATTCTGATATTTGAATTGATTTAACAGAACCATGTTGTTAAATCCATATTAGTGCGGTGCCTGACAACCAAATTCCTTTATCAAAATGTAGCTGTCACAATATTAGTATCCCAAATACAATTATTCGGGAACAAACAAGAAACAGTCGGCAATAAGGAATATATCTGTTTGGAGCGGGGATTATCAGGCTCACTTTAGAGTCCACCAAGGAGCCCGATAGGAAGGAAATCGAATTAAGGGCTTCGGTGATCTAGAAGTTATCTGGAAGATTCTGGCGATTCGAAGGGGGGAAATTTCCGACTTAGAATTCGCTAATGAATCATGAAATCCCTCAAGCTATCTTGAGTTAATGTTTCGTATAGGTTCCCAGGAGATCTCAACCAAAATTTGATTAAATGATATTAAAGCTGAATTTATGCAGACTATCGAGGAGAAAAATGACAACCATAAAAAATTACGAAAAGCACTGCCGTGAAGTCAGGAGCTTTTGAGCGCTCGTTTATCCACCTTGTAGGTAGATTCGCATTCTCCAGTTCTAGAAAACAATTGGTACAATTGGTAGGTACTGTACTGTAATCTTAATCAGGGTCGTCGGAGTTGGCCAAATGGATGAAGGAATTCAATAATGTCGGATTCAAAGATTTATTTCTAAAAGAATGACAAATGAGAAAAGGAAATTCAAAGGAACATAAACATACCTAAAAGAATGACCTGAATCCAATCTCAATAAACTTATAAAATTTATGACAATCGGTTATATTCTTTCTGGTTCACGCTAAAGAAATCAACCTTCATTACAAGCAAAATCAATCTAATAATCTGCTTCATTCGCACACGACGCTCGCAGATAAGAACCGACAAAAAAAAGGTAAACGAATAAGACTAACATAAAATAATTGAGACGCAAAACATTGCCTAGTGGTAGGCAGCACAACATACCCGGTATACGCAACTAGGAACCAAACGGTACCAAGCAATGGTCACATTGGCTTCGGTACAGTACGTGCTTCAATACGAACAAAAATTAACCATATAATCACCATGAAAATATCGCCCTATGTGACAAGAAAATACGCAAGAAAAGAAAACGAACAGTCTCCGTGAAAATGTAAACTTCTTATTTTCCTACACAAATAAAAAAAATTCCAAATTAGTTTGAGCTGGAAGTTTTATGAATCTTGTTCAGATCATCAATAGACCTCAAAACAGTTTTATTTCCAGCTGCATTCGTTCTTATTACACCCCCATAGAACCATACCTTATTCTTTCCCAGTTTATCAGCAGCCGCCTTGAGTAGTTTCATCTTTCCACTAGTCATGTCCTCACTAATAGAAATACCACTGCCTTTCAACCATTTCCTGTTCCGCAGAATTTCCACCTTAGAATTCGCTAATGAATCATGAAATCCCTCAGGCTATCTTGAGTTAATGTTTCGTATAGGTTCCCAGGAGATCTCAACCAAAATTTGATTGAATGATATCAAAGCTGAATTTATGCAGACTATCGAGGAGAAAAATGACAACCATAAAAATTACGAAAAGCACTGCCGTGAAGTCAGGAGCTTTGGAGTACTCGTTTATCCACCTTGTAGGTAGATTCGCATTCTCCAGTTCTAGAAAACAATTGGAAAGATTTCGACAGCTGTCAAAGAAAATTTCAAACTAAGGGAAAAATCCAGACTTCAAGTCAGTGCTATAGGTAACCATTTTTTTTTCGATAATTCGCTAGAATTTTCTACTGTTTAAACGGCTATATTTACAGAACCCATAGTCTAATTTTGCTCATTGATGAACGCGACCGTGAAATTCGCGATCCGAACCTATCGTGAAAATTTCAAGTCCCTAGGCCTTTCCGTTCGAAAGTTAGAATTTTCGATGGTTTCTTTGGTTCTAGTCATGTGATATGGGAAAAATGTAGCTTGAATATATTATTCTCCATCAAAATACAAAATTTCGTCACGATCAAATCCGCAGTTTTGGAATTATCAAAAAAACTGAATTTCAAACGACCATATTTACGGAACCCCTAGTCTAATTTTGCTCATTCATAAACGCGACCACCACATTCGAGATCCACACCTATCCTGAAAATTTCAAGTCCCTAGGCCTTTCCATTACAAAGTTATAATTCTGGTCATGTGAGCTGGATAAAATTTAGCATGTAGCTTGAACACGTAATTCTCCATCTGAGTGCAAAATTTTACCTCGGTCGAATCTGTAGTTTCGAAGTAATCAGGAAAACAAAATTTTGAGCGGCCATATTTACGGAACCCTGGGCGAATTTTGCCCAATAACGAACTCAACCGCGGCATTCGAGATTCGAACCTACCCTGAAAATTTCAAGTTTTTAGGACATTCCGTTCGAAAGTTATCGTGTATACGGAGGGACGGCCGGACGGACAGACTCGAATTTTTCGACGGATTCGTCATCAGTGAGTCGAACATAGTCGTTTGAGACCTTTTTCGGCTCAAAATTCGAAAAATACAGACATCGTGACGAAATGATATAGCCCTCGTGTAAGTAGTACGAGCGCTCAAAAACGAGCCGTCGTTTTTACAAAATACAATGAATTAAGGTAAAAATGCTTTGACAAACTCCTTCCGCCCATAATTGTTATACTTGAGCCACTACTGCCTCTAGAACGCAACCCGAAAATGAATGTTTGCTACTCGTCATATCTCATTATTTTGTAGATCTCCCTAGGTGTAGTTATTTCATTTTGTATAGCATTTGTCTATGTCTATACCTTTCAATTTTCAGAAATACTATATACATTTCCTACACACTGAAAACTTCGGCAGTAATCTACAAATATCAACTTTCCTTGAATACATAATGAATATCGGATACCTATTACATGCATCGATTAATTTTGAATTAGAAAAGCCTATTAGGATATGCCTGTTTCTGATAGGGATTATCATAAATGGAATGGAAGGTTTCATTTATGTATAAGTATGTCGAAGCTGATGACAAAACTGATATAGATATTGAATGTGTGGAGAAAATTACTTATACCGGATTCAGTGTGATCGATGCAGTTTTAGTGAATGCTTTCTACAAGTGTACAGAGTACATCATCAACCTTCAGACCATTACTTTTCCTCGACATGAGTGAATTAAATTTTTTTTTATTCCGGAGGAAGCCTCAAGGATAAACTATGTCCGATAGATTGAACAGTATGAGACTTCTTGTGAAGCACGAGCTACCCTAACTGAACCTAACCTGCCGTTTCAGATTCTGGGCATCTATTGCCTATTTACCTATTGACTAAATTTTTTTGTATCTTTGTCGTATGATTATTGAGTTACCTATGACTTTCATAGGGAAGTCTCTCCTCTTTGATATTCGGAATTAGATATTCACTAAATTTCTGTTTCTACGTAGTTGATCTGGGTCTTTTGTGGTTGGTGGGTATCCCAAGCACATTTTCTGCGGGGTTTTAGTCAACTAGTCTTTTTAGCTCATCATTTAGATGTAGTCTTGCTTTTTCAAATATCTTCTCGGCCTTCTTTTTCAGGAAATCTGTGACAGTTTCTGTCACTGTGGATTTGTTGGTTTCTTACGAAGCACGGCATATTCATTGCTGCTTTCAGCAGTTCATTTTCTCTTGCTTGAATCTTCTTTATACGTTAGTTGAGGTCTTGCAATTGACTTGATCATTCGTAGTTTCGTGCTTTGGTTCATTTGATTCTTTCTTCCTAGCAGTGGGCGAAGTCTACTCATTGCTGAGTTTGTTTTAATCACTGCATATTTGACTTCATTTTTCCATTTTATCTTTTCTCCGTCTATCTTTAGGTTGGAATTCATTTCGAGTCTCCGCTTCTGTAGTAGTATAGCTTGGCTCTTTTCGCTATTTATTCGAATTTTTCATTTAACGAACCATTCTTCTGAATCTTCTAGTGCCTTTTTCAATCTTCTGTATATGACGTCGGGTCGTGGATTTTTGAAGGCTATCCCCGTGTCGTCTGCATAAAGGGCTAGCAGATTTCTTGGGTTTTCAGAAATATCGTAGACATAGATGTTGTAGAGTAGTTGTCCTATAACTGAGCCTTGGGGCACTCCTGCTGGTTCTTGTCTGGTGGAAGATAATGTGTCATTCATTTTGACATCAAATTTCTGTTCCTCAGGTAGGTTATTATGATCTTGCAGGTTTTGGTAGTGTAGCCTGTCATCGTCCTCTTGTAGGCGAGTCCTTCGTGCCAATCTCGGTCGAAGGCTCTCTCGACATCTAATAGCACTAATTCCCTGGCTTGTTCGTTTTTAAATCCTGCAGTGATATATTCAGTGATCCTCAACAGTTGAAGTGCTGTGGAATGATCTCTCCTGAATCCAAATTGTTCCGGTGATATTATATTGAGTGCATCTATTTCTTCATTGAGTCTTTTTACAAAGTCATCGCAACTATTTTTTCAAGTGCTGACAGTAGACTTATCGGCCTATGGTTTTGTGGGAATTTTCTATCTCTTCCTGTTTCATTAAACACAATTACTTCTGCTGTTTTCCATCTTTTTGGATAGAATTCTGTTCTCATCACTGCGTTTGCTATATTGGTTAGCGCTGCTATTCCTTTTCTGGTCATTTTACGTAACATAAACTTTGTTACTTTATCTTTTCCTGGAGCTTTGCAGTTTTCCAATTTCTTGATGATTTATTTAATCTCCAGAGGATCCAACATCAATTATTCATTTCTTTTGACTTCCTTCCAGTCTTCATCGTCATCGTCTCCTTTGTAGTTGATTCTGGCTCCTATTTTTATTGCGTAGACCAGTGCTTCGGCTTTTTCAAGCTTTGAATAGGCCATCCCATTTGCTCTGTATCCAATTCGTTCGAGATGCTCATTGCTCATTGATTCGAAGCATCAATGAGCAAATGGAAGTGTTCTGTGAAGTATGATTAGAGAGAAATAACTAGCACGTGGACATGAGACCTTCTCGGACGACTTCGGACAATGCGGATGTCGAAAAACTCACCAATTGGTTGACACCATTCCTTATGACTTGAAAGCTCTCATGTCACTCGGCTCAGAGGCTGATGTTCCTGAAAATGTAAACTGCTACATTACCTGATCGATTGATATAACTTGCTTGGAGAAAAGGAACTTTGAGGATTTGAAGTTTAAGCTCGAGTTTAAGCAAAAAAATGAGGTGCTTACGCTCCCATTTATTTCCTGATATCAAGGATGAAAAATTTACTTCCAATAGCAAATAGAGGACGACTTCAGAAATTCAGCTAGCTTTTTTTCCAAGGTCTCTGTTCCCAGGCGAAGGCATATTTGAAAACGAGTAGACTTTGGTGCCAGATAATGCAACATATTGATGGTGGATAACTGCAATGAGGGTTGTTCGGAGTCCATTGGAGCTACGAGGCCGAAGCTCTCGTTTTTTCAGTAATTTTTTATATTTCGAGTAATTTATTCCAACATTCCAATTTCCGTTAGATTGAGTCAAAAAATGGGTTTGACTTGGAAGATTGCAAGGAAGTTTAATGCTCTCTAACTTTGTGATGCTATAACGAGATGAAGGCATTGAACTGAAAACAGTTTTTCGCCCTTGAGTAAGCACAAGATCTTTGAGGTGTAAAACAAGGATTCTTCACTTTGAGGCATCCCTAAGGGACATGTCAAATTTTCATTCACGATGGAATACATTAAAGGTGAAGAGTACGACTAGAATAGAAGCACTGATAGATATACTGAATCAGTTTTGGGTTGTTCTTATGAGGGAATACCCAAAAGTATCCAAGGAGGTTATCATAACCTAATGTGGCAACGTATCGTTGTAAAACAAGCTTTTCAGCTTATATTTACACGAGAGCAAAATATCGATGCCACCCCAGAAATGCACATACAACTGTCTGCTCTTATACCAAACAATAACAATTATAAATGAAACAGTGAAATAATTTCATTCTCCACAAAATTAAAAAAAACTGTACAACATATGAATTATTAATGGTATGGTTTTTTACTAACTATTCACTAATCCTCTATACTACAATTGTCAATACTTAAGAGTTTCAATAAAACACGACATCTGTTTCGCCATAACCAAGGCTTCTTTATGTGAGATATACTCACCATGGTTATGGCAAACACATGTCGTGGTTTGATAAAACTCTTAAGTAGTGAAAATCGTAGTCTAGAGAATTAGTGATTACTAACCAAATTATGGATTTCCATCAAGTATCGGCCCAATCAATTAATATAGTTTTCTATTTCTATTTTCGTGGAGGGAACCATCAATCCGAATCACCAGGATTGAATTATCATTCCCTATTGAAACATTTTTGGCCACCCATTAAAAATGTATGATTTGTGAGAATAAACAAACAATTTTCTCCATAAGGTTACTTGATGAAACTTATAAGTTAAGAGAAGCACGCAAATAAACTGTTCCACATGATTTAGGGATATTGACTCAAAGGGCAAAAAATATAGTTTAAATAAGATTTTTGTGACGAAAATTCATATTAATATGATTTCAAGTTGCAAATTAATTTTAGCCTGTAGGTCTGCAGCATACAGGGTGGTTAAGTAAAATCGAGTAAAATAACGAAATTTTATTCCCAGAGAATTCAAGCATTTTAAGACTATCAATACAATGTATGGCCTCCACGGGCATCAATAACAGCTTGACATCTTCTTTGCATACTACACACGAGGTTGTTGAACATTTCTTGAGGAATTTGGTTCCATATTCGGGGCAGAAGCTCTCTCAGATCATTTAAGGATTCTGGGGTAGGTTGATGATTATCTAATCTTCTTTGGAGCATATCCCATGCATGTTCTATGCAATTCAAATCTGGTGAGTGCGGAGGTATTGGTAAATGTGGAATACCAAGCTCCTCGCGAGCATTCTCAACTATGGCTGCACGGTGCGGTCTAGCGTTATCGCCTAGAAATTGAAAAGTTTCACCAATAGCAGGGTGAAAATTTGGCACAACATTGACAATGACATGCTCCCTATAGTGTAAGACGGTCATATCCCTAGGACAAATGTGTAGATCTGTGCGCCCGTCGAAACATATCCCGGCCCATACCATAACACTACCCCCTCGGAATGGATGGACTTCTTGGACATAGCGACGATTACGGGGTATGCGTGGGATTGTCCATACTCTTCTTCTTCGAGAATCTGAAAATTGTCCATATCTGGATTCATCAGTGAAAATGACACTACGCCATTCATCGTTCCAATTGATATGTTGCCTTGCCCATTCCAGTCTTTGACGCTTATGGTCACTTGTTAATGGAACTCCTCTTAATGGACGTCTAGAACCTAGATTCACCTCTCTCAAACGTCGTCTGATGGTTTCGATGGAAACTTGGACCTCATCTGCATTTTGAAGAGTATTCCGTAGCATTCTAAACGTAGATGTAGGGTTTCTTCTCGCCGAAACGGTGATGAAACAATCCTGAGCAGATGTTGTTTTTCGTCGCCCACCAAGCCTTGGTCTTTCTAACACGGAACCTGTCTCCCTGAACCTATTCCGAAGTCGAGACATCACTCTTTGGCTGACTTGGAGCCTTTCCGCTACAACAACCTGAGTTGGGCCACCCTGTAGCATTCCGATAGCCCTATTAGCCTCAGCGTTTGTTAACTTACGTCTTGGCATTTTCAGAAAACTCGTTTCAAATCGAAGCCGTTGATAAACTGACTTCATTTCAAAATAAGAACATTCATAAAGCATGCAAAGAACCAAACTTCAGAAAAAAGGCGACCAGATTGACAAAATGTCTCATACTGATTTCTATTGGATCGATTCAAGTTGTTATTGAGTTTTAAATGATTTTACAGCGATTTTCTCGAAGATTACATACTTTTAAAAACGATTGAATACGATATCCCTAACTCTTGTGGAGCTGTATATTTCAAATATATACAGGGTCTTTCACGAGGAACCTCACCCATATTTATACGGGAAACTACTGAACGTATTTTCATGAAATTCAGCACTTATAAGTATTTCACGATGCTGATGAAATCTAAAATATTTTCAAGGCATGAGCACCTCCGGTTTTTCTGGAAATGACGTCAACTTCCGTTTTTCAAATTAGAACACCATTTTTTTATTGCAGAAATAGATTCCTTAGAAAATTTCAAGTTATTTTGATGTAACATTTTTCAGTTTTGGTTGGAAGATTCTCTCTGAGCGGGAAAATTCGAAAAAAAAATCGAAAATAGAGCTCCGCTGAAACAAGAATAACTTCGAGGTTTTTGGATGGAAAATTTTCATTTTTGGGATTTTTCAAGATGTAAGATTGATGTATCCACTTTGAAAATCGAAATCGCGATTCATGATACAGGGGGTGAAAAAATCGCTTTCAAAGTTAGGGATGACAAAATCGTGAAAAATCAATTTTTTCAAATTAGAACCCCATTTTTTTATCTACGTTAAAAAATGATGTGAGTGTATGCATCACACCCTTGACCTAAAATGGATATTTTCTGAGTTATTCACAAAAAACTGTTTTTCGTCTTGAATTTTCAGCTATTTCTTTTCCCTTCACGCCAAAAAGATGAAATTTTCAGGAACTGTTATTTGAACCATGCTGTAGATTTTTCACCCCTCCTTGAAACCGACTTCAAGTTACTATTAGGAGAACCATGGCAAACTCTCGCAGTTATAACTAGAGAAGATGCTCAAAGTTTTGACCGTTAATTTCTAGACATTCATTTATACGTCTCAGGAATGCTTCGTGCGTTGCTCTTCTTATTTCATCGGGAGGAAGAGATCTGCAAAAGTGTTTAAAAACCAAATTGAGTTTCAAAACTATGAATCTAAAAATCTAAACAAACCTGAACGCATTTCTGACTCGTTCTATGCAGTCCTCTTTATCAGTCAGGGGAGTTGAGTAGACAATATTTTTTATCCTATCTATCATTAAAAAAAAAGAATGTAAAACATGGTAAGTTTTTGCATATGGTTCATAAGGAATTATTTATTTATCACTGGAGAGAAAACCGATGGCCGATTAGTTGAAATAAAGAGGTTTCCGATACAAATTCGAATCCAAATTCGCCATCTATTTAGGAACAATCTGTAACTTTTTTCTCTCGCATATTAGGGTAGTAAAATCTAAAACATGGTTTAAGTAACAGTTCCTGAAAATTTCATCTTTTTGGCGTGAAGGGAAAAGAAATAGCTGAAAATTCAAAACGAAAAACAGTTTTTTGTGAATAACTCAGAAAATATCCATTTTAGGGCAAGGGTGTGATGCATACACTCACATTATTTTTTAACGTAGATTCAATATCTGCCATAAAAAAATGAGATTCTAATTTGAAAAAATTGATTTTTCACGATTTTGTCATCCCTAACTTTGAAAGCGATTTTTTCACCCCCTGTATCATGAATCGCGATTTCGATTTTCAAAGTGGATACATCAATCTTACATCTTTAAAAATCCCAAAAATGAAAATTTTCCATTCAAAAACCTCGAAGTTATTCTTGTTTCAGCGGAGCTCTATTTTCGATTTTTTTTTCGAATTTTCCCGCTCAGAGTAAATTTTCCAACCAAAACTGAAAAATGTTACATCAAAATAACTTGAAATTTTCTAAGGAATCTATTTCTGCAATAAAAAAATGGTATTCTAATTTGAAAAACGGAAGTTGACGTCATTTCCGGAAAAACCGGAGGTGCTCATGCCTTGAAAATATTTTAGATTTCATCAGCATCGTGAAATACTTATAAGTGCTGAATTTCATGAAAATATGTTCAGTAGTTTCCCGTATAAATATGGGTGAGGTTCCTCGTGAAAGACCCTGTATATTGTGTAGGTACAGCTTTCTCTCCGGAAAGTCTGCCCCTCGGTGCTGGAATGAAACAGCGCGTAGCAAACAATTGTTCGCGTGTGAACGGTGTTTTGTCGAGACTAGACGTTTGTAACCTTGAGTATGACCGATCGTTTTACCCCAAGTTTAATATTTACAATCATGCAATGTCTTCTAGGGTGAATTCTGATAATCATTCCATTTTCTGGAAACTTAACTGAACAGTAATATATTTCAAGGTCATTTTGTATCACCAAGTGTCCGGTTGGATAGTGTAAAGAAAAAAAATGAATACATTTTTGATGGTTATAGTACAAGAGATAGGAGATGTCCTAGCTATTATTCGTTCGAACAGCACATTACCTAGGTCAACCAGGGGTTGTTTCATAGAGTTCTTCGTGTCCAAAAGTTACGAAGGAGTTCCACGAGGGAACCGGCATTGATATCGAATATAAAATCTAGTATTTTTCTCGTTAGTTTTTGGTAATTGATTATATCGAAAAAATATGATATCTGCACAACCTCATTTTATATAAAAATGTGATTCTTTTCTTTAGGGAAATCGAGATAGATTAAAGTTGCGTTTTACAGAGCTAGGAGGAGTCTTTCTGTAACTGCGACCATCTGATTGTGCGTTACCATTGCAGCACTGATTCCCGATTCATTAGAGAAGTCAATGATTTCTCTTGGGGACTTCTTCTGCGAGTAAGTGCTCGTTGATTTCGTCTGCTGTTTGCATATCATACGAAGAATTGAACTTTCTTTTTTCTCTCTGTTCAGTTTCTGTAGGTTAAATCTCATAGCGCAATGGCCAGTGAGTCGAACTGAAGGAAGTCTCAATTCATTTTCTTGAGAACGACATAATAAATTGCAATTTTTGTACCAACACGGAATCTTCTTTCTTCAGCTTGTCTTAGTCCTGTGATACTTCACCAGTAGGAATTTGCTGGCACCGCTTTGCGCGTTTTCTTCTATGCACAAGAGCTTTATTATTTTGCTCAAATGTCGGTAATTTCATAATTTTGATCTGAAAATGATCACAAACGATTAGGTTGTACTTACAGATGAAGAATTCGAGGTCAAATTCAATTCTGCCAACTGTTCGCCCGTCCGTGAACACGATAACTCCCGACAGAAGAAACCTAGAGTTAGGATATTTTCAGGCTACGTTCGAGGTCTAAACCGGCCAGTTGAGTGCATTAATGGGCAAAATCCGCCAAAGGGTTTCGTAGATAAAGCCCTTTGCAAATTTTCTTTTCCAATACGCCGGAGAATATCGATCCGATCTAATCGAAACTCCGTAGTAAGTTTTGAGATAACGATGCGAAGATTTATGTGAAATTTTGTGCTCATATAAGCTCCTGCCTTTACGGCAGTGCTTTTCGTAATTTTTTTCTTCAGGTTTCGGAAAATTTCTCAATATTTTATTTGGCAGAACAAGGTTACCCTGTCAGAACAATAAGCACTGCCGCGAAGTCAGGAGCTTTAGAGCGCTCGTTCATCCACCTTGTAGGTGGATTCGCATTTCCAGATTGTGAAACCCGCTCTCAAAAAAAATTCAAACCAAGGCGAAAATCCAGTCTTCACGTCACTGCTTTAGGTGACAAATTTTTTTTTCGATAATTCGCTAGAGTTTACGGTATCTATGGTCTTGTTAATGCGATCTGGACAAGTAGTTTGAATACATTATTATTCATCTATGTGCAAAATTTCATTCCAATCCAATCAGCAATTACGAAATTATCAGGAAAAAATATATTGAATGGCTATATTCACGGAACCCCTAGTCTAATTTTGCTTGTTGATAAACGTGACATTTCTAGATCCACACCTATCCTAAAAATTTCAAGTCCCTAGCCTTTCCGTTCGAAAGTTATAATTTTTTATTGTTTTTATGGTTCTGGTCAGGCGATCTGGACAAAGTCTTGCACTTTCCATCTGAGTGCAAAATTTAATTTCGATCGAATCAAGAGTTTCGAAGTAATCAGGAAAACAAAATTTCGAACGGTTATATTCACGGAGACCTGGTGGAATTCTGGCCATTAACGAACCCAACTGCGGCATTCCGGAACTGAACCCACACTGAAAATTTCAAGTCTCTAGGTCGTTCCGTTCAAAAGTTATCGTGCTTACGGCCGGCCGGACATCCCACTCATCAGTGAGTTGAACCTTTTTGATTAAAAACTTTTTCGGCCCGAAATTCGAAAAATACAGATATCGTGACGAAATGAAATAGACCACCTTTGAGTAGAACGAGAGCTCAAAAATTAGACAGGGAATCAGAACCCAGAGAAAGAGTGTTTGAGAAACTTGCCTGGTTTTTGAGCGCTCGTACTACTTACACGAGGGCTATATAATTTCCATACGATGTCTGTATTTTTCGAATTTTGAGCCGAAAATGGTCTCAATTGACAGAGTTCGACACACAAATTCGAGTCTGTCCGTCCGTCCGTCCGTATACACGATAACTCTCGAACGAGACGACCTAGAAACAGGAAATTTTCATGGTAGGTTCGAATCTCGAATGCCGTAGTTAAGTTCGTTAGTGGGCAAAAGTTCCAATTGGTTACTGAAACTGGAAAATGCGAATCTACCTACAAGGTTTATGAGCGCTCAAAAGCTCCTGACTTCACGGCAGTGCTTTTTGTCATTTTTTTGTTGGGGAATAGGCTCATAAAATTTGATTATGTTATTATAAATCACCTTATATAGTTACAAACCTCTTTAGTCGTGAAGCAACACACATAAATACAACGAGTTCACAATTTGAATATGGTTCTTTTGTAACGTTATATAATGTACGAAGTCTCCCCAATTAAATAAATCTCGTTATAATTTGGGACCCCTCGAACAATGTGGTGGAGTGGACGTCGTTACTACATTGAATTCCTGAAATTTAACAGTGTTACTCTCCTCATGACGTCGGGTCAGTGTAAGCCTCTGGTGAACCTTGTAACTCAAGTTCATTTGATACTTCCTCAGTTAAGACTTTCTAGTTCAGCTGCTACATTGGAAGTTATCGAAGTTAGATCCGAACTTCGTGATAAAACAGGATCGAAATTGAAGTCTCTATCGAATGGAAATTCATGGACATAACTCTGAAGTGGATAATTCCCTTCATCGATTTGTTGAATGAGATAATAGTATTTACATTGGCTCTTTATTTGACAGAAGTAATTATGTACAACTATTCATTCTCCCATCATATTTTCTGCCGTCCTGAGCAAAATATTCCAATAATGTTTGGGTTTACTGCTGCTGTTTGGGTTTAATGAAATAAACACCCTTTCATAAAGAAACTTTACTTTGATTCTTAATTGACTAATTATTTTCAATGTTTTCTTGTTTTCGCTTTTTGTCAAAATTTTTAAAACGAGAACTTGATTCAAGGCCAATTGCTTCTCGGTCATCTATTATCCATTAACACTATCAGGTCATTTTCCCTCAAATTTTGATATTGTTCGAACCATTTCGTTTGATTTGTTAAAGTTTGTATATATTCTTTAATCCACCTGTTCCAAAAATTTTCGTTCAATTTTTCAGCAATTATCCATTGTTTTCTCACATTCCATCTCACTTCATCGAATATTCCAGGTGGTTTCAAAATGTTTGAACTTCCTATGAGGAAATGATTAGGGGTTAGACATTCTTCATCTTCCGGAGATGAGGATTCATAGGTCAGAGGACGACTATTCACTATATGTTCAGCTTCTGCCATAACTGTGTGGAAAACTTCTTGGCGCGGTACTCTGACTTTTAGTGTTATTCTCAGAGCCATTTTCACAGATCGAATCATTCTTTCCCAAGCACCTCCCATATGTGGACTTCCTGGAGGTATGAACTTCCACTCTATACATTCAGCGCACAATTTCTGCTTCATCACCTCGGTGTTTACATCTTCGTAGGCTCTTCTAAGATCTATCTCTGCAGCGTGAAAATTAGTTCCATTGTCCGTGAGAAACATCTTCGGTTTTCCTCTTCTTGACATGAAACGTCTTATAGCCATTATAGTAGAGTCTGTATTTAAGGTTTCAGCAATCTCAATGTGTATAGCTCTTACTGACATACAGGTAAATAATACTCCATATCTTTTCTCTCTTCTTCTTCCGATAGTAACTTCAAAGTGTCCGAAGAAATCTATTCCTGTATACACAAATGCTCTTTGGGGCTGTGGTTTCTTCAACCTGAAATCAGGTAACTGACCCATTTGTGCTACTTGAGGTGTTGCTCTTCTTATACAGCAAATTGAACAATATCTCATCGCTTTTTTAAATGCTTTCCTTGCTTGAAGAACCCAAAATTTTTGACGAAGTTCATTAAGCACAACTTCTGTACCTTGGTGATCCATAGTTATATGATAATTTAGAATCAATAATTTAACCACAAAATGCCGGTTATCCAAATTTATTGGACTTTTTGCCGTGTCTGATAACTCTGTTGAATAATTCGTTCTACCTCCTACACATTAATAGTCATTTCTCAAATATGGTGTTAACTGAAATAATTTGTTCTTCTTATCCAAAGTTTCTCCCCTTGGGATAGTTGCGATTTCGTTCTTGAAACAGTCATTTTGTATCCTTTTGAACCAAATTTTCTCAGCTTCTTCAATATACTCAGGTGTTATTGATTTTACCTTCCCTTTTTTGAGCGCTCGTACAACTTACACGAGGGCTATATCATTTCGTCACGATGACTGTATTTTTCGAATTTTGAGCCGAAAATGGTTTCAAACGATAGAGTTCAACTCACTGATGACGAATCCGTCGGAAAATTTGAGTCTGTCCGTCCGTCCGTCCGTAAGCACGATAACTCTCGAACGGATCAACCTAGAGACTTGAAATTTTCAGTGTAGGTTCAGATCCCAAATGCCTCGGGTATGTTCGTTAATGGGTAGAATTCCACCAGGGGTTCCGTTAATATGGCCGTTCAAAATTGTGTTCTCCTGATTACTAGGAAACGACAGATTCGATCAAGATGAAACTCTGCACTCAAATGAGAATGAGGTGTTCAAGCTACATGTGAAATTTTGTCCAGATCGCATGACCAGAACCATAGAAACCATAGAAAATTGTAACTTTTGAACGGAAACGCCTAGGGACTTGAAATTTGCAGGATAGGTGTGGATCTCGATTTTCGTGATTACTTTTATCTATGAGCAAAATTATACTAGGGGTTCCGTAAATATGGTCGTTTGAAATTTGGTTTTCTTGATAATTTCAAAACTACAGATTCGATCGTGACGGAATTTTGTATACTAATGAAGAATGATATATTCAAGCTACACTTCTCCAAATCACATGACCAGAACCATAGAAACCATTAAAATCATAACTTTCGAACGAAAGGCCTAGGGACTTGAAATTTTTAGGATAGGTGTGGATCTAAAATGTCGTGTTCACGTTTATCAATGAGCAGAATTATACCAGGGGTTCCGTAAATACGGTCGTTTGAAATTTTGGTTTCAAGATAATTTTCAAACTACGGATTCGATCGAGATAAAATTTCATATTTTAATCGAGAATGTTATATTAAAGCAATATTTTGTCCAGATCGCATGACCAGAACCATAGAAACCATAGAAAATTGTAACTTGTGAACGGAAAGGCCTAGGAACTTGAAATTTTCAGGGTGGGTTTGGATCACGAATTTCACGGTCACGTTCATCAATGAGCAAAATTAGACTAGGGGTTCCGTAAATATGGCCGTTCAAAATATTCTGTTCCTGATAATTTCGAAACTACCGATTTGATTGGAATGAACTTTTGCACCTAGCTGTGGAACAATGTATTCAAACTACGTGCGAAATTTTGTCCAGATTGCATCACCAAGACCTTAGATACCGTAGAAAATTCTAGCGAATTACCTTCACGGCAGTGCCTTTCGTAATTTTTATTTACTACATAGTTTAATGAATTTGAATACCATTGCAGTACTTTTTATCAACGATGTCGAACGTGAAAATCTTTCTGCTTCTGGTAACACTTCAGTTAAATAAGATGTGCTAAAACATACTACCTGTCTTTTTAATTCGTTTGATGATTCATTTTCCCGATTTTGTTGTTGATTATCTTCTTCTGGCCAAAGTTCAGAGCTGAGGTATAAGAATTCAGGACCTTTGAACCATCTATATGAAGTTGTGAGCTTTATATCTTCTTGATCTCTAGTCAGGTCGTCAGCCACATTCAACTCAGTTGGTATCCATCGCCATTCTTTTTCTGAAGTTTTTTCTTGAATCTCTTCCACCCGATGAGCAACAAACATCTTGAAATTCCTTGTTTCCGATCTTATCCAACACAAAACTATTTTTGAGTCGCTCCAGAATACTGTCTTTTGAATTTTCAGTCTATGTCCTTTTATTATAGAATCTCTCAATCTCGAAGCCATTACTGCAGCCTGAAGTTCTCATCTCGGAATAGACAAAGTTTTCAATGGGCTTACTTGAGTTTTTGACATAATTAAACTTACATGTACTTTTCCTTGCATCTCAAATCTAAAGTAACCAACAGTACCAAGAGCCTGTTCGCTCGCGTCACAAAATATATGTAGTTCTAAATTTGAATATTGAAAAGGAAAATAACATCTTGGAATTTTTAATTCTTTTGCCTTCTCGAGTTCTTTCAACCATTTGTACCATTTTCGTTCTGAAGGACCACTTATTTTTTCATCCCAAGAAATTCCCGATCTCCAAATTTCTTGCAAAATTATCTTACCTCTCACAACATAGTAACCTAGTAACCCTAATGGATCATATATTGACATTTTAACTTTGAGAATTTTCCGTTTAGTGGGTGTCCTTTCAAGAGTTAAAATTGTTCTGTCCACTTTATAACAATTTATCGGAAAAAATAATGTATCCTCATTTGGATTCCATTTGAGGCCTAATATTCTTTCCGATGGTAGAATATTTTCTGAGTTCACATTGCCATCTATGTTCCTCAATACATCAGGAACATGAATCAGAATTTCTTTTGAGTTACTTGTCCAACCTCTAATCTCAAAGCCACCTCTTATATGTATGTAGATTACTTGTTTAACTGGTTGAATTCCTTCTTCTGTTGTATCAACACTATCTAAATAATCATCCATATAATGAAGGTATTTTATAGCATAAGATGCTCGTGGATATCCATTTTCGAACTCAGATGCGTTTCTGTTCTTTATGTATTGGGCAGCAAATGGTGAACATACTGCTCCGAATATCATTACCTCCATCGCATACTCTGACACTACATTGGTGATTTTGTCATACCATAAAAATCTTTGAGCTGATTGATCTTCTCTTCTTATTCTCACCTGGTGAAACATTTCTTTTATATCAGCAGAAAAGGCAAACTTTCTTTCCCTAAATTTCATCAATATTCCTATCAAGGAGTTATACAAATCAGGTCCTTTCAAAAGGAGATCATTCAAGCTCGTATTATTGACTTTGGCAGCAGCATGAAGTACAAATCGCAATTTTCCGGGTTTGTTTTCATTAGTTACTCCATAATGAGATAAATACCAAACTCTTTGGGTTTTTCCTTAAATCTCTTCCATATCCAGTTTTCTCGCATAACCTTTCTCAAGATATTCCTTTATTTTATTTTCTATGCAGCCGAAAAACTCTCATTTTTGAGCGCTCGTACTACTTACACGAGTGCTATATCATTTCGTCACGATGTCTGTATTTTTCGAATTTTGTGCCGAAAATGGTCTCAATCGACTATGTTCGACTCACTGATGACGACTCCGTCAGAAAATTCGAGTCTGTCCGTCCGTCCGTCCGGCCGTAAGCACGATAACTCTCGAACGGATCAACCTAGAGACTTGAAATTTTCAGCATGTGTTCAGTTCCCGAATGCCTCGGTTGAGTTCGTTAATGGGCCAAATTCCATCAGGGGTTCCGTAAATATGGCCGTTCAAAGTTTTGTTCCCCTGATTACTTGAAAACTACAAATTTTATTGAAATGGAATTTTGCACCCAAATGAAGAATGAGGTGTTCAAGCTACATGTGAAATTTTGTCCAGATCGCATGACCAGAACCATAGAAACCATAGAAAATTGTAACTTTTGAACGGAAACGCCTAGGGACTTGAAATTTTCAGGATAGGTGTGGATCTCGAATGTCGTGATCACGTTCATCTTTGAGAAAAATTATACTGGGGGAACTGTAAATATGGTCGTTTGAAATTTAGTTTTCTTGATCATTTCAAAACTACAGATTCGATCGTGACGAAATTTTGTATACTAATGGAGAATGTTATATTCAAGCTACATTTTTCCAGATTGCATGACCAGCACCATAGAAAATCATAACTTTCGAACGAAAAGCCCTGGGGACTTGAAATTTTCAGGATAGTTGTGGATCTGAAATGTCGCATTCACGTTCATCAATGAGCAGAATTATACTAGAAGTTCCGTAAATACGGTCGAATAATTTCGAAACTACGGATTCGATCGAGATAAAATTTTGTATTTTAATCGAGAATGATATATTGAAGCAACATTTTGTCCAGATCGTATGACCAGAATCATAGAAACAATAGAAAATTATAACTTCCGAAGGAAAAGACCTAGGAATTTGAAATTTTCAGGGTGGGTTTGAATCGCAAATTTCACGGTCATGTTCATCAATGAGCAAAATAAGACTAGGGTTCCGTAAATATGGCCGTTCAAAATATTTTTTTCCTGATAATTTCGAAACTACTAATTGGATTTGCATGAAATTTCACACCTAGCTGAAGAATAATGTATTCAAACTACGTGCGAAATTTTGTCCAGATCGTATCACCAAGATCATAGATACCGTAGAGAATTCTAGTGAATTTCCGAAAAAAAATTAGTCAGCTGAAGCACTGACATGAAGTCTAGAGTTTCGCCTAAGTTTGAGAATTTTTTGACAGCTCTCGAGAATTCCTCTAATTGATTTCTGAAAACTGGAAAATGCGAATCTACCTGCAAGAAGGATGTACGAGCGCTTTAAAGCTCCTGACTTCACGGCAGTACTTTCATAATTATTTTTTACAGTTTTCATATAATCTGTATTATTAAAATTCAGTTTATTCGTTTGAATTATTTGGATTAAACAAAAAAATTCATGATTGCCATGATAATTACTTTGATATTCAATCATAAAGAGCTTCAAAATAGAACAAATTTGAGTTTGGAATATTGGCACTTTTTAGTTGTTATCTTGTTAGCCATGATATTAGAGCAGATGACAAGCAGCGGGCACAAATGTTGATAATATGTCATTTGAAAGCACACTAAATGGGGTATTTTTTGCTGAAACAAAAACATGTCCATAATTGATGATTTTTCAACGATAAAACCATTGGAAAAATATGACTGATTTTGTTCATTTCGGAATGGTGATATTCATCTCCCTATCACGCCCGCAATAAGAATGTTTTTGGCACACAGAAATTCTTATCTTGTAGCAAATTTAACGCCGTTTCCAGATATTTGGTCAAATTTGATGAAGCTACAAGGATAACTGAAGTATAATTGATTTTATGGAAAAACTTGAAATATTTCGGGAGATCAAGAAATGTTAAATTGAAGAAAGGTCAACATTTCGACTTCGACCATGTGTTATATAACATTTTTTGTTGAAAATCACATGTACGATCTCCCTTTGAAGTTTGGCTCTTTCAAAAGTAGACACCCTGTGTACAATTGAATGCTCCTGAAGGTGGAATATGCTTTTTTAACTAACAAAGATTTTTCAGATACACTGAAAGGTAGATAAAATTTTCATGTTCAGTTATAGACAAAATTTCAAGTATTTATCTCCAGTTCTTCAAGAACTCCTCATGTGCCATCGAGTTTGTAATACCTATGAGTATATTAATCAGTCTCTGTACACATGTTCGTCACCTTATCAGTCATATATGTCTAACATTCGATCACTTCGAGCAATTCTATCAAAATTCCATTTAAATATTTATTGCTTTTCATTTCGATTGTTATCTTATGTCTAATAAAAATTTTGTTTATAAATTTCTCGAAAATCGCACAAATCAATTTCGGAAAATCCTGTATATGACACTATTACACAGGTCCAGTGAAAGAGTAATATCCCCAAGATTCATTCATATTGTCATTATGACTTTGATATTTTCCTAGGTAATTCAGGCTATTGAATTCTTGAATCTAGAAGTGTCTCTTTCTTCGACATTGATATATACGATCAATTTCCGTATTGATCCGTTGACATAAACACTCAAGAATAGAACGATCGGAAATGAAACTATTGTTCAAAGTGCCTTTTCTGATACATATTTTCTGCCATTTGTATATTTCTAAATTTTGAACTTTTTGAAGGTTCTGATAGTCAAGAGACCTACTATATATATTATCAATAACCATAATTTATACCGTTTCCCTTCCCAATGCATTCATGAAGATTTAATCATTGGTATCTGCAATGTTCTCATTCTCATACGGTCAAATTAACAACGGAAATTGGTTTGTTTCAGCACTTCCGCAGGAGGACCCAGTGATAACAGGGGTGGAACCTCAGTATCAAATTGGAGACGAGATAAATCTGAACTGCACGTCAGGCAGGAGCTATCCAGCGTCCATTCTGCATTGGTACATAAACGAACAACAGGTCTGTACTAATTGATACGAATATTTCAGCTATCTATGAGTTTTCTGATATGTTTATAAGATCCTGCCTAATCCAACCTTGAAATTATGAACAATTCGAGATTCAATAAAATAACAGAGTAGATTCCTAGACTACCTGAGAAAATGAAACACCGGAATGAAATCCGCAGGCGTTATGAACTATAAAACCACTGATTATACCCTAGGGCATTATTTTTGAATATAAACTATGATATCCAAGGTACAACCAACACATAATAAACTCACGGAAATTAAAATATTATACGATTTTAGTCGCATGAACGCTATTGGGGAATCTTCTGCTGGAAAGTTATTATTTTATACATTTATATGAAGTCATTCCATACAGCATCAGTGATTTCATTAAGTGAGAGCTTTCGGAATCAAGCAGATATAACGATAGTTCACTTCTCGAAAAAAATCCCTCATATTCCATTCTTTTCCTAGTACTTTTGCAATGAAAATATTTCATAACGGAAATGTCTCATTCCTAGCAAAAGTATAGCGCTTTTCACAGTAGTGGACGAAATGCATATGCGAAGTACCGTGAAGCTTGAAGTTTTCAAAGAATCCGATACCTGGTACGGTCAAGCTTGAAGTTTTTAAAGAATCCGATACCTGGTACGGTCTTAGAGAATCCTAGAAGAATTATGCGATCTAAGCCTTACCATACACGACAAAAGATATTTACTCTATATTCATTAGAATCCAAAACCTATATCCATGTCTCGTAAGAGGATAAAGTGTAAATTTTTGGTTTAAAATATGGATATTCTTCAGGTGGTCACACCGGCTTCATTGGTCCGATATCCCCAAACCCATCTCAAGCATGGACTCATATCAGTAACTCTAGGACTGAGGTTCACCCTAAGCAATCGACACTTTTTAGGCGGTTCCATGAGAGTGAAGTGCATTGCTTCGATGTCTCCAGAACTGTGGAGGGGGGACAGGGAGAGTGTGGTACAAAGCATGCCCGTGAAGGATATGAGGGAGGCACTTCTACTGGGTAAGTGAATTCTGAAAATTGAGGATATATCTCAACATTGCACTGTTTCGCTTTGTCAATGGATTATTTTGAAAAACTTATATTGCCGGAGTTTAATTGTTTCATTGGGAAGCTGTAACTTGTAAGTATGCTAATGTTGCCAAACTTTCAAAGCATAAACACGAAATCAACAGAAGGATGTAGTGCAGTGATCCATTTCAATCGTTTTTCAAAAAAATATTGCCTATCAACGAGCATAACTAATTGTGTTTCAGAAACCTGCATCTACCCACCGTCTAGTTCTAATCAAGTGTTTTTCTTCTTAATTTCAGTGAAAAGCTCGAGAAGTAACGTTTCCAATCCAACATACATTCTAATACTTCTATCTTGTGGAATAGTTTTATGGAATAGAAGTTGAGCACCTATAGGACAGAGAGCTACACCCATGAAATTATGCAGCAAGTACTGGTCAACTTGTATTTTTGTGATAAATATGAAGATTTGAATAGATCAGACCAGCATAACTTTCTAAAGTGCTGTCATGTGATTAATTTGAAAACACTATCCTGTGATTTTTCTGATGAAATATTCAGTTAATTGTCAATAACATTGTAAATAATCCATGAGTTTATTTTTTTCATTCAACATAATATTTTTTCCTCGAAAAGATGGTTTCTTTCTGTGAACACTGAAAATATAAAAATATTAATTAATGTTTTCCTTATATGAAGGATTCATCAAGAAAATAATGAATTCAACCACTTTAACTCGGAATAACAGTCGATTACTCTTCTGATTGATTAGTCAAAATTATCTGACTAGAATTAGAACCAGGAGGTGTGAATCGAATTGCTGAGCTCAAAAATGCCACGAAATTTTCAATATAAATATTGAAAAATATCGAAAAGAACACTGGAAGGAACTTCACAACATAACGGAACTTGAGACTAGTTATATCAAAGGTTTTTTAATACAGTGAAATTGCCTCTTCCAGATTTTTTAGTTCTGACATTTTATTCGAGCACGTTAAATGGGTTGTCAAATTCTGGTAAACTTTTACTATCAAATGTCATCAATTATATGCGAAAATATAACTGAATGACAACACATTAATAATATGCTGTTCACCTCATGCGCAACATATAAAAGCTAGAGGATCATTCCTTATCCTTCACTTACGTTATGTTCTTTCAAACTTCATTTATTCCTTTCACGATATTTCTTAAGTTACATATGTTTATATGTATGAATTCAACCAATGTTTGCATCTTCATTTCATAAAGATCTGTCAAGAGTCAAGTTAGATTAAAATGGGTAAAGCGCATTTGATTCACTTCTTCAAATTATGTATGTGATCCTGATAACTTTGTAAGACATCTTTTAAATTATAATTATTGTGAAAATGATAACAACGCGCGGAAATATATGGAAATATGCCCAGTAAATGAAGAAAGTTTTTCATGTGGTGGAGTAATAGGTAATGAAACGTATTTTTTATACAAAACATTGGGAAATTTCGCTATGTGGTTCTTCTCCCTTGAGAAACATTTTATATTACTCTTCTTTAAAAACAATCTCTTCTTAGTAAGAAAAAATTCACGTTATAAGCCTACAAAGCTCATCAGGATACTGATCTTCAATTGATCTGTATAGATCCTACCCATCTTGTGATAAACTCGTAAATTTCCTGCAAAAATCCCATCAATGTGTCTGAATAATTTGTACAGCCTTGCTTGTTGTGTAAATTTGCTGAATATTTTCTCTGGCAATAGAAATAGTATATTGATTCAAAATAATTCAGGGAAATATGTCATAGCGATGTATCAGCTTGAAAATATATTTTGGAATTTACATACAAAATGTGCATTCTACTCTGATGATTTTTGGGAGAACAAATTTCAAATAAATGGTTTCGAAAAAACATTTTCTTTATACAATCCTAAAAAACCAGACAATATCCTATTCGAAAAGTTGACTGTCCTCAACGAAATAGTGTGACAACTATATCCCAAAAAATGTTCTAGGTACGATAAGTGATTTATATTACATGTAGTGAAACAAAAGAAAAATTGTTCTAGATAAACTAATAAGCAAGCCAAGAAATCATACCGTTTAACAACAGAGAACACCATATCCATCATTCGCAACTGTAGACTGGTTTCGACTTACTCAAGTCTCATCAGTACAGTTCAGCGAAGATAGATTCGATGAACAAAACGAAAGACTTTAAAACGGCGGCGATCTGCGAAAATTTTCTGTCACGCCTCCCGTCCGCTCCAAAAGTGTTCTCTGGGGTTAAACGGAATGATTTATTTGCTTGCTTATCTGTTAAGTTCATCTAGAACAATTTTTCTTTTGTTTCACTGCATGTAATTTGAATCTTCAGATAAACGGCCAGTACCTAGCTATATTATTCCTGATTTATTTAAGTTTATTAGTATTGGAATGATAGGTTAGTGGCTTGAGGACTAGGCTCAGTTTATTTGTATGTTACTTCATGTATTATTATTCTTTTGGGATAAGTAGTAAGTAAATAAGCACTTTGGGTATCAAACAATTTTTTCAGATGTTGATCTAGAAATTAAGTAATATATAGAAAAAGATTTTCTTAACGGTAAGTAACATATTTTCTATGAATAGTTTGAGATACCTATATTCGCCAAAGAATACACCATCAGTTTGAATACTTACTTCGAAGAAAATTAAATAGGGGCATACTTTTTGAGCGCTCGTACAACTTACACGAGGGCTATATCATTTCGTCACGATGTATGTATTTTTCGAATTTTGTGCCGAAAATGGTCTCAATCGACTATGTTCGACTCACTGATGACGAATCCGTCGAAAAATTCGAGTCTGTCCGTCCGTCCGTCCGGCCGTCCGGCCGTCCGTAAGCACGATAACTCTCGAACGCATCAACCTAGAGACTTGAAATTTTCAGTGTAGGTTCAGATCCCAAATGCCTCGGTTGAGTTCGTTAATGGGCCGAATTCGCCCAGGGGTTCCGTAAATATGGCCGTTCAAAGTTTTGTTCCCCTGATAACTAGAAAACTACAGAATTGATTGAGATGAAATTTTGCACTCAAATGGAAAATGAGGTGTTCAAGCTACATGTGAAATTTTGTTCAGATCACATGACCAGAACCATAGAAACCATAGAAAATTGTAACTTTCGAACGGAAACGCCTAGGGAATTTTCAGGATAGGTGTGGATCTCGAATGTCGTGATCATGTTCATCTATGAGCAAAATTATACTAGGGGTTCCGTAAATATGGTCGTTTGAAATTTAGTTTTCTTGATAATTTCAAAACTACAGATTCGATCGTGACGAAATTTTGTATACTAATGGAGAATGATATATTCAAGCTACATTTCTCCAGATCACATGACCAGAACGATAGAAACCATAGAAAATCATAACTTTCGAACGGAAAGGCCTAGGAAATTTTCAGGATAGGTGTGGATCTGAAATGTCGCATTCACGTTCATCAATGAACAGAATTATACTAGGGGTTCCGTAAATACGGTCGTTTGAAATTTTGGTTTCTCGATAATTTCGAAACTGCGCATTCGATCGAGATGAAATTTTGTATTTTAATCGAAAATGATATATTAAAACAATATTTTGTCCAGATCGCATGACCAGAACCATAGAAACCATAGAAGATTGTAACTTTTGAACGGAAAGGCCTAGGAACTTGAAATTCTCAGGGTGGGTTTGGATGGCAAATATCGCGATCACATTCATCTATGAGCAAAATTAGACTAGGGGTTCCGTAAATATGGCCGTTCTAAATATTTTTTTGCTGATAGTTCCGAAAATACTGAGCGGATTGGGATGAAATTTTGCACCTGGCTGAGTAATAATGTATTCAAACTATGTGCAAAATTTTGTCCAGATCGCACCACCAAGACCATAGATACCGTAGAAAATTCTAGCGAATTATCGAAAAAAAATAGATCAGCTGAAGCACTGACATGAAGTCTGGAGTTTCGCCTTAGTTTCAGAATTTTTTTGACAGCTGTCGAAAATACCTTCAATTGATTTCTGAAACTGGAAAATGCGAATCTACCTACAAGGTGCATGTACGAGCGCTCAAAAGCTCCTGCCTTCACGGCAGTGCTTTTCGTAATTTTTTACTTTCGTGATGAAAATGCCACGGAGAAATAAATATTCTGCCAAAAATTACACAAATCACGTAAAATATATCAAGTATAAGTTGAAGTTCCTATTTTTATGTGACAGGAAGTGTAACAAGTAAGAAAAGGGCCAACTTTGAACTTGATAATTGAACGAGATTTATTTATTGCTGTTTTTGTGCGCTCGTACTACTTACACGAGGGCTATATCATTTCGTGACGATGTCTGTATTTTTCGAATTTTGAGCCGAAAATAGTCTCAAACGACAGAGTTCGAATCACTGATGACGAATCCGTCAAAAAATTCGAGTCTGTCCGTCCGGCCGTATACACGATAACTCTCGAACGGAATGTCCTAGGAACTCAAAATTTTCAGGCTAGGTTCAGTTCCCGAATGCCTCGGTTAGGTTCGTTTATGGGCCAAATTCCACCAGGGGTTCCGTAAATATGGCCGTTCAAAGTTTTGTTCCCCTGATTACTTGAAGACTACAGATTCGATCGAGCTGAAATTTTGCACTCACATGGAGAATGAGGTGTTCAAGCTACATGTGAAATTTTGTCCAGATCACATGACCAGAACCAAAGAAACCATAGAAAATTGTAACTTTTGAACGGAAACGCCTAGGGACTTGAAATTTTCAGGATAGGTGTGGATCTCGATTGTCGTGATCACTTTCATCTATGAGCAAAATTATACTAGGGGTTCTGTAAATATGGTCGTTTGAAATTTAGTTTTCTTGATCATTTCCAAACTACAGATTCGATCGTGACGAAATTTTTTTATATTTATGGAGAATGATTATACTAGGGGTTCCGTAAACATGGCCGTTTGAAATTCTGTTTCTTTGAAAATTTCAAAACTATGGATTTGATCATGACGAAATTTTGTATTCAAATTGAGAATGATATATTCGAGCTACATTTTGTCCAGATCGCATGATCAGAACCATAGAAACCATAGAAAATGATAACTTTCGAACGGAAAGGCCTAGGGACTTGAAATTTTCAGGATAGGTTCGGATCGCGAATTTCGTGATTACGCTCATGAATGAGCAAAATTAGACTAGGGGTTCCGTGAATACCATTTTACTACTCCATGAAGTTCTTTCAACGACGTCTACAGACTGGCCCCTTCGAGAAGCTGGGGGTGAGATTGTGGTAGCACGGCTACAACGGCTACACACGATCAAATTTCGTCAGTATATGGGCGGTCGGATGGCACGGCTATACACTCCTGATATGAACTTCAATGAGACCAGAGCGGCCTGTCGACCCGACCAGATTGTGTAGTGTATACCGGCTTTTATGATGGACGAAGGGTAAAGAAGTCTTGTAGAATACTGGTTATTGTACTCATTATGTATGACAATTTTCAGAACAAAATTTCAAACATGATGAATTGAAGATTAACAAAATTCCTTTCGTGAAACAGGACAAACATGGTTTTTTAGATTTTAAATTTTGATGTGCGTAGCGTCTCATAGGAATCCCACGCATGCCATTTATTTCTCACATATCCCTCTTCATCCCATTTTCCGTCAGGAATAGAGCTCGAATGCACGATTTATGGCAGGAACCGGAATGAAAGGGACAATTACCATTACAATATCTACTTCAAACGATCGTATCCGATTCAGCATGATTCGAAGTTATAAGGCGGCAATTTTCAAGATCTGGTTTTATACATTCCCACAAACGTTACCTTTCGATGAATGCGCATTCTGGGCACTGTAACATTACCATGAATTCGGGAAAGATGAAAGGGGAGTTATCATATATTATAATGATGTATTGAAGAAACGCGATATATCGAAAGAAAGGGATTTTTCACATGAATAGTCGTTCTGATGAGGAATTGAATTCTTTCCACTCTGATCCCGAAGAAGAGTTCGAGTAAACAGACAATAAAAAGAATATTCATGTCATGAATATATCTGATTTTTCCTTGCTATAAGGCGTACGATAGCACGTTATTTGTAACTATTCTACCTACATTTCTGAATTCGTTTTTTTAAATCCGTCTGTTTCCGGTGGAATGCTCTTCTTACTCATCCTCCTAGGATAATAATTCAATTTTTGTTTCAAACATGCAAAACCGGATCCATTTTCGATCTAGGGTGTCGATAATTCGGTGCTCGTACGCAGTAGATTCCTGACTGATTCCAAGAGCAAGCACCGATTTGCTATCGAGGAACTACTGCTGACTTGTATTCAAGAAGAAGGGTTTTCTTGAGAACTATGTTTCAGCTCCTCAAAAACAAAATATATTTGTGAGAGGCTTGTTACGACAGCAGGCTGCCAGAAGAGGCCCGTTGGTTTGTGGGCCCAAGACACAAGATAGCCAACGCATACTGTTCGATGGGTGAGACGGTACATGAACACAGCTGATTGAATTGCGTCAATTCTTCTGGTGTGAATGAAAGATGATCTAGCTCCTCATCGAAATTCCAAATTGCCCTGGTTTAACAATGAGTATGAGGTCATTACAGCTTTATTTGTAATTTGTCTGGAAAAGATTTTTACTTTTTCGAAGACCTGAGCTTGTTTCCTCGGGAAACTTCTTCTGATAGAATTGAAATTTTTCTGGCGGCTCTCATTTTTTTCTGCTTGGAAAAGGTGCTTCACACACGGATTAATGGACGGTTCCGTTAGGTTTTTCAATTTTCTATTTAGTGAGTTATGAATATTCCGATTCTAGGTTGTAAATAACAATAACTTTGCATCAAAATTAAGTCGAATTTTAATTAGACTCGCGATCAAAATTGGAGCTCTATATCTAAAGGCACTCGATAACGAAAATTGATGTCTTGGGATCCGATGACTGTCGAAATAAATATTTCATTCCACAACTAAGGAGCTCACTTTGTACAGGGTCTCCCGGGAGTAATTGAACATACTCCTAACACTTTGACTGCCATGTGCATCCTAGAGTATACACACTAGCGTTTCTCAGGGCGCCATGTGTATATTCTGGTATACACTTGCAAGGTGCAGCGTTTGACCTCGTGTATCCTACGATAGCACGCTTTACGTGTGTTTTTTATTGAAATTAGTTTAGTGTGGCCTGAAACAACGTCCGTGTACACTAAGCGCCAAACTTTCATGAATGCCTCACGAAAATTTGCTGTATATTTCAGATAAGATATAGATAGGGTAAAGTGGGGTGAGATGGCCAGCTGGGAGAGATGGCCAACAGCTAAAATCTCCAGAACTGGTCGTTCTATTTCGCTGCTTTTCCTCCCGAGCGATCTTCTTCTATGTATGAGCAGGACCCTTGTATTTTCGAACACAATCAAGGTGATATTAGAGCAGCCAGAAAATAAAAATACTAGCGCGTTCTTGTGAAATTATTTAATAGTTTCCTACTGTCTCCTACTGTGATTAAGTGGCACAAAATTTATCGGTGAGTTTAACGTATTAGGTGAGTACGATAATCAATTTACAATTACTCACCCCACCTCCAAAACTTGTTAAAAGCATGCAGTGAATTATTTTTTTTCACGTGGTCATCTCTCCCTAGCATTCGGGAAAGACGGTCACCAAACAGTAGGTGTAGATGGCCATTTAGTTTTTACGTCTTTTTCTTCAAGTTTACTGCGGAAAACAACAGCTCCCGAAAAAAAAGACGATTGGTTGCATTTTTAGATATGCCAGATGTGGTTTCATGAAAATTGCTCTTCTTTTGTGAACACTTGTCAAAATTGTGGTAAAACCGCGTTCAAAAAAAAGTAGTCTGTTACGACATGAATTTGATTGAAGTGAGTACTATTTACCGAGGAAGCTTGGGTTACTATTGACAACAGGGAGTAAGTGAAAACTTACATCCCTAAGGATGTAAGTAAAAATTGAATCAGAACTTCATATTTTATTAATATTTATGTACAATTTTCGAACTTACAGTTAACACTTATATGCTGCTTGGTAACGTTTCTTAGACTTTTTCGGTAAAGGGAATTCACATGCAGCATTGACGGCTTCTTGAATTTTATCTTCTTTGAAATTAATTTTAGAGAAGGAAATGTAGTTTTGACAAACACTTTGTTTGACAGATGAAAACCTTAGTAACCCAAGTCAAACCGATATTTTTTTGTGGGTACTTAATTCATCAAAAGATAATTTATTGAGAATCAACTTCTGTAGTGAAAAAATTATAATACACAACTCAGGAGACAAGTTTCTTGACCAGACGAGGACGTAGTTTGCGCCCGAGCAATAGCGAGGGCATGCAATGAAGTCCGAGGCTGGTCAAGTGTCTCTTGCCTCCCTTATAGTGTAAATAACTATTATTTCACCCTCATAAAAAGTTTGTTATTCCAATTTTTTTTTTAGTTTATTTTCGTTTTTATTTTGTATGGCCAAGTAACCCAACTGAACTGAGATAGATGGCCACATAACACTTATATTTATAAATAATAAAACGGGAATTCTAAAAGTATTTCGACCCTATTTATTGACCAACCTGTTTGGAAGATGAATAAGCTGTTGAAATAAAAATTATAAAAGCACGGCCGTGAAGTCAGGAGCTTTTGAGCGCTCGTACATCCACCTTGTAGGTAGATTCGCATTTTCCAGTTTAAGAAATTAATTGAAGGAATTTTCAAAAGCTGTCAAAAAAATTCTCAATCTTTAGGCGAAACTCCAAACTTCATGTCAGTGCTTCAGCTGACCAATTTTTTTTCGATAATTCGCTAGAATTTTCTACGGTATCTATGTTCTTGGTGATGCGATCTGGACAAAACTTCGCACGTAGTTTGAATACATTATTCTTCAAATAGGTGTAATATTTTATTCCAATCCAATCAGTGGTTTCGAAATTATCAGGAAAAAAATATTTTGCACGGCCATATTTACGGAACCCCTAGTCTAATTTTGCTCATTGTTGAACGTGACCGCGACATTCGCGATCCAAACCTACCCGAAAACTTCAAGTATCTAGGCATTTCCGTTGAAAAGTTACAATTTTCTATGGTTTCTATGGTTCTGGTCATGCGATCTGGACAAAATTCCACATGTAGCTTGAACACCTCATTCTCCATTTGAGTGCGAAATTTCATGTCGATCAAATCTGTAGTTTCGTAGTAATCAGGAGAACAAAATTTTGAACGGCCATATTCACGGAACCCCTGATGGAATTTGGCCCATTAACGAACTCAACCGAGGCATTCGGGAACTGAACCCACACTGAAAATTTCAATTCTCTAGGTTGTTCCGTTCGAGAGTTATCGTGCAGTTCAAAATTCGATAAATACAGACATCGTGACGAAATGATATAGCCCTCGTGTAAGTAGTACGAGCGCTCAAAAAATGAATTAAAAATATGATATAATCCTAAACATTAGAAAAAACTTGCAGGCGCATACTTGTAAGTTTTCTCTTCCTGTTGTCAATAGTAACCTATGCTATCTCAGTGAATTGTACTTACTTCAATCAAATTCATGTCGTGACAGACTACTTACTATGTCAGCAGTGGAAAAATTAATTTCTGGCTTTCCTCAGAAATCTACGGGGTGATTTTTCGAATTCGTGGAAATACTATAACTCTCATTAAAACCAAACTGATCGTCGGAATTTATTGAAACGTTGTTGACACATGTTGAAATCAAGAGAACGAGGTATTAATTATTTCGATACTCCAGGGCCGGACACATTATTCCTCATTCAACTTGTTCAGAACATCACTTTTTATGTCGAATTTTGAATTATTGTTTTACTTTCAAAAAGATCTCAAATTCAGCTTCAATATGTAGTATCATTCAAAGTTGTCACACCCAAACGATTTTTTCAATGAATTTTCTAAATCGAACTCAGCTAAAAAAATTTAATCCACTCCTATGGAAGTGTCGTGAATGAAAAGAAAAAACGAGAAATTTTCCATCTTTATATACCTATAAAAATTACGTGTCACGTTGTTTGTCCGGAATGAACTCCTAAAATACTCAAGCGATTTCAATCAAATTTCGCACACTGTGTGCAATTTGATTCAACTTAAAAGTTAGGATAGTTTATATCTCAATTTACTTTTGCAATATTTTTTTATTGAAAATTATTTGTTTATTATATATGACAAAGAGTGATAATTATCTACGCGGCAACGCAGGTCGCAATCGACGGCAGATCCTCGCCTGTAGAAATTCGAAACTGTTTGAAAACTGGGTTAAACTTTTGAAGAATCAAGAATAGGTTTAGGAGAGGGTTAGGTTAGTTTTGATAATAATGATAATTCCACTGGTTTGAATAGTTTACTACAATATAATAGGACGTGAACCTTAGCCACAGCAACGCGTGGCCGAGTCTGCTAGTAACAACTAAAAAAACGTCCAAGATAATCGGAGGTGGGTACTATGTTAGTTTCGAGAATCATTCAGAGAGTCAGGAGCAAACTTCAACAAACTTATTAAACAATGGAAAAACAACAAAATGAATACACAAAAATGAAATGGAAATAAAAAGTGGCCTTTAATTGGCCATATTGATATTCAGTTATTTCGAAAGTTGTTCGAAATGAGAGTTATTTGCTTGAATACATTTTTCTCAGATGAAATATAGCCTTCCGAATCAAAACGCTATTGTTTCTCAGCACATAACAACCGTTTTTTATTGTGTGCATCAATTGTTTTCTCAATTGGATGTCCTCAGCATAAACCATATCTTTCAATTTTCTCCCCAGAAAATAATCTACTGGATTCAGATCTGGAGATCGGAGAGGCCATGAAACCCGAACTCCTCGTCCTATACATCTATTTGGGAAGTATGGTTGTCACTTCTAAGCCAAAATGAAGTTCAGCTGCTTATATTTTGAAAAGCTTCGAAAATGACAATAACTGAAAATCAAATGTTGTTATTGTTATGAGGAATTAATCTTTTTGTCTTGGACAAAATTTTATTTACTATTTATTGTTATTTTACTAATGAATTATTCATATTTCAGTGAATAATCTGTATTTACCAGAAGTTCAGTAACTTTGTTACGAAAAATTTCACGTATCATATTCATTCACCAGATAGTTCAGTCCTGCTCATATGATTGAATTCAATTTCTCGAGCTTCGTCCAATTTCAAAAATTTATTAAAAATAAACTGTAGGTGTGACAACTTTGAATGATACCACATATGGAAGCTGCTTTGCTTTTTTCGAAAGGTAAAATAATAATTTGAAATTCGACCTACAAAGTGTTGTTTTTACCCTGAACGAGTTAAATGGGGAATAATGGGTCCGGTCGTGGATTATCGAAATAATTAAAATCCCGTTTGTGTCAACAACGTCCTAAGTTTTAATGAATTCCATCTATTAGTTGGTGTTGATAATACTCATACTATTTCCATGAATTCAAAAAATTACCCTGTAGATTTCTGAGGAAAGTCAGAAAGTAATCTTTTACTGTCAATCTGTACTCACCAAATCCTACTTGACCCCTAGTAAAAGTATGTAAAGTTACTCTCGGACACCCTGTATATTAAGAAAGCGTCAGCTATACTTCCTAGATATGTATTTCACGCCTTAGGTGATGAGATTCAAACGTGAACGTGTATAACATTTTCCCAGCCTCCTCAATATCAGTTCCTAAAAAGATGGCTTCAGTGTTATTCATTACTCTCCAGGGACCTTCTGGAAATGTGGGTAGCTCTTCAGTCATAATGGAGTATCAGAAAATTACCTCCTGTTATTCTAAACGACCTAAAATTTTTGTCCTCTTGAGAAATGATGATACTAGAACTTTACTCTGACAAAGAATGGGTCATGATTTAAGATAGATAATCGAAAATTGAGTAGAGATTCATTACAAGCATAGGTAATATAAATATTTCATTATTCTAATAGAATGTTTTTTCCTCTTTTTGAGATTATACGAAAGATAATTCATAATTGAGGGTTAGGGATTGCTAGTGCGCTACGTCCTGAAAATCTTATGTGCTCCCCTTTATTTAGCTAACCGAGGTATATCCTAACCTACAGAATACCATCCACTTCTGAAATTCTAATATACTCTAGCAGCTGATAGGACTTCAAGGAGAATATGTATTTTTAATGGCCCAAGTATTTTCCCCACATAATATTTATTTGTCATTTTCTGCTAAACTTAATATCATGAATGATTTCTGAAGTAAAAGTGCGTTGTGAGGAAGCCTCTGGAAGATTTAGCATATTTCTGCGGAGGCCATGTTTTTGATTTATTGTTCTTAAGTTCGAACAGAACTTCCGGGAATGCTCCATACCTGACCTGACAGTAGATTTTGCCAGGATGCTTTCCTCTCGATCTCTATTTAAGCGCTCGTTCTACTTACACGAGGGTTTTATCATTTCGTCACGATGTCTGTATTTTTCGGATTTTGGGCTGAAAATGGTCTCAATCGACAAGGTTCGACTCACTGATGAATCTTTCGGAAAATTCGAGTCTGTCCGTCCAGCCGTATACACGATAACTCACGAACAGAATTACCTAAAAACTTTTTAGTTAGGTTCGAATCTCGAATGCTGGTTAGGTTCGTTATTGGGCAAAATTCGATCAGGGGTTCCGTTAATATGGCCGTTCGGAATTTTGTTCTCCTGATTACTTCGAAACTGATTCGATCGAGCTGAAATTTTGCACTCAGATGGAGAATTACGTGTTCGACGCACATGCAAAATATTGTGTAGATCGCATGACCAGCCCTAAAAGCACAAAGTTGTCCTATGGACATCCATAGGATGTCCTTTTCTGGTTCAGTGGACGACCTATGGACGTCCGATAGACGCACTAATGTCCCAACTTTGAACTGAATTCCCCTAAGGACCATAATTGGACATCACTATGAACGTCCGAGGGACATCCACCGCGGACATCCAGTCGATATGCCCTTAAGACCATAACTAGATATGACTTTGGACGTCCGAGGGACGTCCACTGGATATCCCCATAGGACCATAACTAGACATCACTATAGACGTCCGAGGGACGTCCACCAGGGACATCCACTAGATATCCCCTTAGGACTATAACTAGACATCACTATGGACATTTGACAGAACATCCTATTTTGGTACTGTGGACTTTCAAGTTTAAATTGTGATATTTTCATTTCAAAATTTTACTTTCACATGTTTTGTACATGAAATTATTGAAACTTTTCTCGACTCCTGGCTATTCATTCTCGACCTCTTAGATTTAGAAAGCTTATAGGAACTGCTTTGAAATAAAACAGTAGGTCAAACAACCAAATATTTTGAAATATTTTAATGGAAAAAAAAAACAAAATTAATAAAATAAATGTATGAATATAAAAAAATTAAAATATAATCTCAAAACATTAAAAAACAGCCTTACCTAACCTAACATAACCTATTTAATAAAAAAATAACTCTCTTGTTAGAAAAATTCTCAATCTTAATGATCTATAACAAAAATCATTTATTTTGAGTAGACCTCTTCTTCTCTGCCACAAGTCGTTATTTGGCTCTCCTTAACACTTTTTTTCTACTTTCTTCCACCTCTTTTATGGAAGAGTCTTTGGTTTTGATATTAAATCGAGCAGATCCTGAAAGAAAAATATACCAATATTTAAATTCTTGTTATGTTTGTTCTGGTTGAATGTGACCAATGTGAAAGAGACATTAGCTACATCTGCAATCAATGTCTTTCGCAACAAATCCAAAAAATTGTACGATAAAAAATTGTACACAAAAACTTGCAGAGAACGGTTCTAATCAAGTATCAAATAGAGAAAAGACGTCAAACAATATTCAACTTTTGCCACTACTATAAGAATAGAAAACATATGAAATTGTTCTTTGTGAATTCTGATGAATCGTAATTGCTTCATTATGAGAATTTTCATCCAATATCAGAAGTTTTATAACCCTTATGGCAATACACTCTCTCGCATCGAAAGGATTAAGGTAATCCACTTCAATTTTTATATTGAAATACTTAAGATTAACCTCTACTACCCAACTTGCCACAACATTATAAACTCTCACACATATTACTATTTATACTTACTTATAATAAGATCTGCTTTATTTGTTTTCGAAGATATTTACTCTTTTATTAGGACAACCCAGCTGTATTCATTGGCCAATTTATTTGTCAAAACTGTAGCTATCGCCCTTCTTGACGCCCTTCTGCAAAATTCATAAGGGCTATCACCACCCACCTTGGAGAGTCGTTTAACCTAAGAAAAAGCGCGCAAAAATAAGACATGTACAAAAAGAAAATACAGATTCATTACTTAGAACAAAACTCAAATATAGTAATAAATTCATTTATTTCTTTCAATATAACCAAAATGATAGAACTGAAATAGCAAATTTTTTATATTTCGAAATTGGTTAGTCCTGTGAAAGAAACTACAAATATAACTGAATGCCAAGATTTGTATGTTAGTAACTGTAAAATACCAATACTGAAGTTTTTTCGGGAAAACCCAATTCATAAAATGCACAACTTACTGAGTTTTTCATGTTTTCTTCCGTTTTCAGGAAATCCTCGAATTTCAATAGTAAGCTCAATTATCACCCACTTCTTTGTTTTTACAGTAAAAGACACAGAACAAGTAACGTTTGAAACTCTGAATATATCACTATATTTTACAAAATATTCGAAACTTTGAATATATAACCACGATATTCTACAAACACTTTGAAACTTTGAATATAAAACAAACACTTCGCATAAACTTTTCTAGTTAAATGCAACAGTCGAACAGTCACATTCCATTAGTAGGTACGCCCGAACCCAAACCCCTGCGACATGACCAGGACCAGATGTTGTAAGATAACAATCATTCACCCCTATTGAGAAATATATTACGCGATCTCTGAATCCGTGTGAATTATCCCAGAATAGAAATATTTGGTATACAAGGTGTCCCAAGTTCGAGTGCCTACTAGACGGTTCTTGAGAACCTGACCTATTTGTTATCTGAAAATTTGGATTATGATACGGTTCGACTTTATCTACTGAGATAAAATATTCATAAAGCCCGAACACTTTCAGTTATACAGGGAGTGAAAATAAATTTTTTTATATGGTCCGTTTTATGTCCATCACGGACATCTAATGGATACTTGGTATGGACATTTTCATATGCTCCGTATTATGACCATCACGGACACCTACTGGATATCCGTTATGGACATTTTTTATATGGTCCCGTATTATGTCCATCACGGACACCTACTGGATATTCGGTATGGACATAATATATCCATAAAAAATATAGAAAATATTTTTTTTTATATGGTCCGTATTATGTCCATCACGGACACCTACTGGATATTCGGTATGAACATTGTACATTAATTGGACCAAAAATGGACATACGTAGAGGACGTCCTAATACTGTCCAAAAACAAACATCCAAAGGACGTACGTATCTAGTCCATGGACGTTCCGACGTTAATAGGACTTAAATTGTACGTCCCTAGGACGTCGTGTGCTATCAGGGAGAACCATAGAAACCATATAAAATTATAACTTAGAACGAAAGGGCCTAGGGACCCAAAATTATCAGGGTAGGTTAAGATCTTGAATGTCGCGACCACGTTCATCAATGAGCAAAATTAGACTGGGGGTTCCGTGAATATGGTAGTTTGGAATTTAGTTTTCTGGATAATTCAAAAACTTCGGATTCGATGGTGACGAAATTTAATATTTCAATGGAGAATGAGCTACATTTTGTCCAGATCGCATGACCGGAATTATAGAGACCATAGAAAAATCAGAACAGAAAGGCCTAGGGACTTGAAATTTTCAGCATAGGTGTGGATCCCGAATGTCGCGGTCACGTTCATCAATGAGCAAAATGAGACTGGGAGTTCCGTAAATATGGTCGTTTGAAATTAAGTTTTCTTGATAATTTCAAAACGACGGATTCGATCGTAGTTATAGTTATAGTTAGGAAGGGGTTACGTTCCACTGCGACCTCAAGGTCTATTGTGCCCCCCATCAGAGCCGTATTCGCAAATGCGCTACCTACAGCTCGCCCTCCAGCTCCAGAGCTCCAATGAACTCCAGTATCTGAGAAGGCTTCAAGGAGGTTAGATCCTCATTCCTCCTGTAATTCTCTTGTCCAAGACATTCTTTGCGCTGGTTTGCAATGGCGAGGCATTCTGTAACCAGGTGAACAGGAGTCTCCTCCTCTTCACCACAGAATCTACACTCGTCTGTTTCTGTCAAGCTCATTCTCATCATATGCTTCCTAAGGCGACAATGTCCTGTGAGGAAGCCAGTGAGTAGACGTAACTTGTTCTTACTGAGATCCAAATACTTTTTGGATCTTGAACTTTCATAGTTCCGAATGAACCTTTTAGAGAGGTCCATTCCTGGAAGGTTCCTCCAGAGTGCTTATCTTTCGGTCTCTTCCTTCTCCAGAAACTCGATCGTGACGAGATTTTGTATTTCAATGAAGAATGGGAACGGAACAAACTAGAGACTTGTAATTTGAACGAGCGCTCAAAAACTCCTGACTTCACGGCAGTACTTTTTACAATTTTTTTTTACCGAACTGTTCATTATAGGTATGTTTTTCTGATCCAAAGAAAGGTTTTGGCCCCGAAGCGAGAGTATGAGTTCCTTTTTAGTGCGCTTGTTTCTATGAAAAAGACCGTTATCACTTCGCACAATTGTCTCTTTTTTACGAATTTTGAGCCAAGTATGGTCTTATACGATTTGTTTTGACTCACAATTGAAGAATTCGAGATTCAATTCTGTATGTCCGTACGTCTGTCTCTCCTTGAACACGATAACTTTCGAAGGAATAGGCCTAGAGTTTTGGAAATTTCAGGTTACGTTCGAGGTCTGAATTTGCCAGTTAAGTTTGGATAATTCGTGGAAGGGTTTATTAGAAATAGGCATCTGATATTTTCTTCCAAAAATTAAAAAAAAACCGATCCGATCGAATTGAAGCTTTGTACATTGGACTGCAGTCCAAAAGAAAATTTTTTTCAATAATAATGAATGAAACTATTCTTGGGCATATTCTGAACTGCGTATTGTCATCCTCATAACCCTTTTTCCGCAACAAATTCGCCGTTTCAAATGAGCACCTTCAGTTCTTGTCGAAGATGAGAACAGAAATTTCATTCAATTTTTTGGAGGAATCGATAAAACTTGTGCCTGAATGAAAATTGTGCTCAAATGAAAGATGATTTTTATGTGATGATTTGAACATACCTGTGGCAACATTTTATAAGCTTTTTATTAACGAATTTTTTCAACGCTCGTAGCAAAATCTGCTGTGAATTCCCACGTGATATAATTCAATGAACCATGAATTTTAAGTTCTATATCAGACCTATATGATTCCAATTTCATGATATCGTATATGAAAACAAGGGGGGTATCCCAGACTCGAAGGGGAATATTTGAACCGAAGCTCTTCGTTAATAGAAATTCGGGTTGAAGTATGTCTGTACATCGTAACTGTTTCGAATGACACCCATGAAAAAATATCAGTTGGGTTTACCTTTTTAGCAAGCTTGCTGAGTGTTACTATTCCGCACGCAGATAATACAGTTGGACCAACGGCGTGGAGCATATTATGATTGTTTTTTTTTGTGAAAAATACATTAGATGGTGTCTCATAATGAAAAAATACATTGATAAAAACTCCTAGCAAATTTTTTTCACGTTCCACACGAGATGATGCATAATTAGTGGATCCAGTGTCTCAAGATATTCAGTCACATTACTTTGAAGACCACTTTGATGTGAGTATTTGGGTATTATATTTTTCGATGGTTTATTCGATTCAAGTTATTTATTACCTTTCGATTCAAATTATATGTTCTATAATAAGTATAAAAACTTAATATATTATTGAAAAATGTCTTATTGTTTATTTTTAGTAAGTTGTTCAAGTAAGAGCCCGGAGTGGACACCGCACAGAGAAGAAGAAGAGGCTACAGGCAACCGCCCCCAATTTTGCGACCCTCATTTTTGCCGCTCTGGTAAATTGCCCTTCATAAGACCAAAATGATTGAAAAATGAGTTTCGATTAACATTTTCAGCTTTTTATAGAATATGATCCTCAAGTTATTTCTTGTTTACAAACTAATTTTTATTGCCTTCTGCCATCATTTTAGGAAACTCAAACGGTATAATATTTTCAGCTTATGCGCTTCTTCTCGTAGTACTTATGGAAAATTCCCTAATCTTACCGGTACGTTACGTATTTTAATTTTGTTTTTTTGCGCTATTTTTCTGTAATACTGAATGATTGTGATTCTTATCTCTTCATACGATCACTTGATATTAAGAGGTTTTTCTCATCATTCTATCTGGTTGAGCGACCAGGTGGCTCAATCTTACCGAAAGTACTTTCTTGAAAAAAGACAATGTTTTGATGAAAGAATGGTATATAATGGACAATGAAGATTCCGCCTTTACAGAATATTCCGTTTCATTTGAATTTCACAGAAAGTTGCATTATCATTTCCCTAGGAGGTACAACTTGAGCAACCTCACCCTACAATTACCTACCACTGATCATCATCTCTGAAGTTTATGGGTTATATTCCACAATTTCGTAATGCCGAGAATATTTCCTATGAATTCCACAGGTTGAAACACGAACTGGCGGCCATGAAAAAATTGAATAAAATTCCAAAATTTTTTTTTTAATTACAGCACTTTCCTAACGCATACATAGTTAGGAAGGGGGTTACGTTCCACTGCGACCTCAAGGTCTATTGTGCCCTAACGCATACATGGGTATATATAAAAAAATATTTTTATGGACTTCTATAGTGTACAATTGAATTTCAGTCATCATTCCAGAATTCGTCTTCTTCCTATACAGTGTGACTTAATTCACATCACGCAGGTTGACTTGAGCATCCACAATCTCGTTTATTTCTGTTTTCATTCACATATTTTGAAAGCCGCCACCACGCCGGATATTTCGTATCAGGCGAACGAAATCAGCGTCAGACCTCAAAAGCTAGTAAATTTGTGTTAGAAATTTTAACTTCATTGTCAATCCATTCTTTGTATGCATCCCAGGAATCTTCGTCTGATTCGGAGTTTTCTTCGTTGCAATCATCACTTTCAATTACATATTGTAGTGTTAAAGAAGCTGATAATAATACATATTTACGTAGTTCTTCTTCTCTCTTCAAGTTTTTCAGTTTTTTTTTCAGTAAGTTCAATTATTTCCCATCTTGACATTTTATTATTTTTCTTTTTCAAACCTGTAAACATACATTTGATAAATAAATTTTCAAACCATTATTTTAATTGTTAATGTCAACCTTCGAGTGTGATGTCAGATAAGAAGTTCATTGGGAAATATATCTTTAACGTTTATATAAAAAAACAACTAGCCAGATACTTAAATTTTCTATTCTCAATGTGAAATTCATTCTCGTTGTTATTCGTATCTTCTTCAACCTCGCTGTGCTGTGTCAAACAAGTTGATAACAATACATATTTTCGTAATTCCTCTATAACCGCAGGGTTATTCAATTTGTTCTTAGTTAGTTTGATCATTTTTTTTCTCATTATCTTATCCTTTTTGATTTTCAAAGCTGTAAAAAACAGAATTCCTATACAATTCAAAAACAGTATTAAGGATTTCGTCATAAAATCTCGAATCAATGTAATTTCATTTGAATTTACAATGTATCTTATTGAAAATAAATGTTGAAAAGCTTGATCTAATAATCAGTATTGTGAAACTAAGAAAATAATAGATTGGATTAATTAAGCCTGAGTTCTAGACTTTGTTAATTACTCGACAATAACGAATATGATTTTTTTAGTCGATACTTCCAACAATAATCAACATTCGGTTTAGTTATATTCTATAAAAAAAAAATCTAAACAGCCTGGCTCGAATGAATTCCTCAAAAACTCAGGAATTACAAGATTTTTGATTTCATCAAAATGTACTACGATTACTAGTATATTAAAACTTATTTGTGTTTGACTTTATCGTCTTTCTTCTTTGATATTCACAATTAATGAAAACTAAATAGATAATTCTCGAAATTTACGCTTGCTAATAATGTTATCCACGAGGGATAACAAAGCTGTTGTATATTCTTATAATACACCCCTGTGGTTTTTTCTCTCAACCAACTGAAATTCTCTTACGCGATATGTAAGTAACGGTGGCGAACAGAATAAACAATGACGACTCGGTCGAATTTCCAAGTTTCACCATTCTTATTGTTTCTTTATCCTCTGTTACTAATTTATTTCATGAATTGAAACTAATTTCATAATATTTTATCAAACATTTTCTGATTTTTGAACCTCGACAATTATTTTCAACGAAATTTGTTCGATTTGAGACCTTAACTCGCAAACGAAAGAAAAAACTCACCATTTCTTTTTTGCTGTTGCACAGTTACTGGTATATTTCCTGACAACTCCACGAGGGCGTGATTCTCCATTTTCATATAGAAATGATACCACAATTGGCACAATTTCTATAAAAACTATATTTGCTTTTGATTTCATCGTCGTTACTTCTCGAAAATTACAATGAACTAAATCAAAATGATTCTTGGTATCAATACTATCAATTTTCATCCATAGAAAACAATGAATACGTTGTCTTCTGCAGTACCCCTTCCGTTTTTGGCCTCAGCTGACGGAAATCTTCTTCTTCTTCATATTTTCCAGCGGAGTCAAGGTCTACGAGTTTCTCCATCGTTTCGGACAGAAATTATTTTCAAATATAATCATTTTAATTTGTTGATTGGAGTTATTTGAAAATTCAATTACCTGAATAGAACCTCAGTTTAATTCTTCAATGGAAAGTATTGGAAATTGGGGTTGTTTATTTCTATTTTCTCATCGTTTTTCATTTGCCGGTAATAATTTCACTATAAGATTGCGCTTGTAAGTCTTTATCATGAGCATTTTCGATATTTTCCTCATAAAACTTCTTGTCTTCTTTGCTTAGTTATTTTTGGAGAACTCTCTCCAAGAAAAGATCTATGTTCGCCCTCAATGTGGTTCCTCCCTCTCATTCCCTATCAACGTAATGTAATCATCTCTGTGGCTTCTTTATGTTTTTTTAAAGGAAAACGAATGAACATATATCTATCTAACACAATCCAAAGAAGTGTATATTCTATGACGAAATACTTTTCAGACCGATCCATAGATACATTTCTTCCTCTTCTTCGATACCCTTTTAGTCTTCGGCCCCATCCAACTGCAACCTCTACACCAGGGTTTCTCTTCTTGTGTACAGAAAATCATAAATAAAGCTTAAAACATTTATTTAGACTAGAAAAGACTTTCTTTCTCGTAATTGTAAATGGGTTAAGAATGTTTCAGTTGTTTTTTTTTTTTTTCTAGTTTCAAATTATAATTCAATAAGTAGGCCCTGGTGCCAGTAATGTTCTACTGTTTAAGGGTCAGCAATAAAGATTACTATTATCATTTTCATGATTGTATATTTTCTCTCATTAACGGCATTGGCTGAATTTTCTTATGAGATACCAATCGTCTTCTGCGATTTCTGATGTATCTGGGGTTCAACTCACCTAATCGCCCGATAAAATATCAAAGGCGTGGAATACTACGATCTAGGAGGCCAGTTGATGTCGGCAAAACGAGAAGACCATGATTCAACGAGAAGAAGCTTCGACGGGTCTAAATGCGACCATTCCGCGCATGACGTTACGTGGAGAGTTGTCTCTAGCGAGTTAGATATAAACAACGAAGATTATGAGCAATTTTGATTAAATCAGAGTTCAATTTATTGCGAATTGGAATTGAATATGCGGCTTTCGACCCAACTTTTGAAATGAGCTATATTAAAATCAATGATACTGAAAATATAGTCATTATTATTGATTTATGATGTGTATTTAATTCCCGATTCATTGAACGAATTAAAAGACCAAAAAAAACAAATACCCGGAATATTTGGTTTATTTCCAATTCAATAGGTATGCAGTGTGCCCAAGAAATAAGGATGAACAGCATGGGGATCTCGGTAACCGTAAAAGTTACACATTAGGTCAAATATGCAAAAATTTGCGCAATTAAGTGGTCAATGATGTTGAGAAATCCGATTATCTCTGGGAATAAACGAAATTTTTGGGATTTCTCAACATAATATTGACGCCTAAATTGCGCAACTTCTTGGCTATTTGATCTTATGTGTAACTTTCCTCGTTATCTTGGGGCATATATGTTCATTCAAACAATCATTCAATTATGCAATACATTAGAAACAAATTTATTGCAAATCTAACATTCTTATAGAATTTTAATTTGAATAATATCAATGATACAAAAAAAGTCATGGGATAATATCCAAATTCATCATGTTATGATGAATAAATAATATTTGATTCAATGCAAAATTCTGTTTTTGAAAATAACAATTCCAATACATTTTAAAATCAATTGAAAATGCCAAAAAAAGTAGTTGATATTTTTGCTGGATCTCAGTTCTAGCATAAGAAAGGGGGAGGAAATAAAAAGAAATTTGAAAAGAGGTTCATTATCGATTATTATCATTTACATATTTATTGATGATTTTATTTTGAGTTTTTTATTGATCTGAAGTATCTAGTTTCACCATTATGTACAAACACTCATTTCAACACACACAAAAATATCTGTTGATTCTCCACGTTACGTCACAGCAACCAGCGCAAGGTTATATCTTTTTTTTATCATACGAGAGAACCATGCGCACAAGGTCAAATATTATTGTGCCTAATAACGCTACCTTGTGGGAGCCATGATATAAAATACATAGAATCCATTGCCCATCCGGAAGAGAAATGGAAAACACAATTTTAAGTCAGTGCTTGGTGTAGAGAGCATTCATTTTCGTACAAATGCTTGTAATATCCTAGTTTATGGGTACAATTCCGGAAGATTCGTTATCATAAGGGCACCATAAACCAAGTATCTGCCATATCTGATACGTGGCGAGCCTAATTCGTACATATATCATTCGTTAATGTTATCAAATCCGTCCGTTATTAGTGTGAAATCTCACATCTGGATCTGTCGAATCAAATCTCTACGTATCAGAACTGTACGCTCGTGTATGGTGCCCTATTTTTATTGCAAACGAAGAGGACAACGTTACGGAGCGAAGAGAGTAGAAGTAAAAAATGCGGTATTTCATAAACGGCTTTCTCGTTATCGTTCTGTCATCTTTACTCTTTTCCTGAGTTCACACGAAGAAACATTGGCAACGTTGCTTATAAGTAGACATTTGAGCTATTGCGTATATCGTTACACATTTTCTGTGGTTGAACATAGACAACTTGACAGTTGTTCTAACCTTAATTTTTATTTCGGTTTAAAAAAAAAATCCGTTTTAGGCATGATACTAAAACTAACAGAGAAAGGAATTATCTGCAACTAAAGGTCGAGGTAGGTTGCAAATACATAAAATTTATGAAACAAACACATTTTCATTTCAATATTTCAAACTCTCATGCGAAAATACATTTTACACCGGAAGAATAAGCTTTTAGCTTTATCACTCAATTGAACATTTTGTGACGATTGTTTGATGTAGTCACTAAGGGTCATCTTCTTCTTCTTTTTCTATCCACTAATGGTCATAAACTCTAACTAACCACAGACGAATAAAAAATTATATTTCGTCTATGAACCTAACTAACAAAATTTCAACATTTATAACATGATGACGTAGTTGATGATATGCGCGTGGGTTTATCTTCAGAGTTTTTGTATCATGCGGGTTAAGATTTGAAAAATTTTGACTTTAAGATATTCAATTTTTAGCGTGAAGTTCTTCATTTTATTTTAATTCTTTTTTTGTTATGATAGGATTATACAATTTTTCAACCTTGTGATATTCATATTATAAATACATCCATAATATAAATATATAATAAATTTATATTTGAATTTGAATCGTTATTATAATATTATTCGAAAATTCAATTCTGATTATTTATTCATAAACAATTAGCAAAGTAAATTTATATTTAAATAAAATTAATTAAGCAATATTATGTAGTATTTTTATTTTTGATAAGTTGACGATACTTGCCGAATTCCTTTATAGAATACCGAACCGAACAAAAACATCGTTTCGTCACTTTATCGCTTCGCTTTGCTCTTAAAAAATCCCACCTCAGGCCTCAAATTTTTCAGTTCAGGACAAACTCATTTTTTTCATGGATGGAAAGAATTTAATAAATATTTTATCTTTCATAGTGCAGGCCGACTTAAAATGAATATTTAAGATTTTATGGAACCAACTTGTTTAATTCAGTTACAAGTTTTATGGAGGGTATAAAGAATATTTTTTAATTTATTTCGTAGTCCATTTATTCTCTTATATTTGACCCTTGTACATGGTCTTGCAATTCTTTTCGAACTATCATGCTTTTTCTAAGATGAATAAATTTGAATTATAATTATCAATGGGATTGAGGAAAATGTATGTTAGAATATGATTGGGATATAAATATTATTAGGAACCGTTAAATCTATTCTGTCTAGTCGAACAAGGTGTGCTGTAAAAACAACTTACAGAATCATAAAAAAACAGCTTTTATATCCTCAGCCGCCCAATGTATTCTTTTTTCCACATATGTTTTAAGCAAATGCGTATTTTTCTTTTGGTAAAAATTTTCGCCATTGACTACTCGTATTGTTGAATTAGCTTATCTTGATTTCTACCTCTTCTTCATTTTCAGCACCAGTTCCTTTATTCTTCTCCTGAGCTGAATTACTTCATTTTCAGCACTTCGAAAACGAATAGTTATTCTGATTGCATACAAAGAAAAAAGTTTAGTTACTTTATTTGTAATAGAGTCAATAATTCATTTTGCAATAGCATATTCATTTGCTGCTCAGCAAACTCAAGATTTTCAATACATTCAAAGAGGTTTGTAGTTCTTTCAGGATTTTTCTATTTGAATATTCGTTCTACACTTTTTTTCTGCGACACTCTAGGCAAGTTCAGTATGGTAACAGCATCATCCTTCAACAAACGTGTGTTTCTAGGCAGATAATCCAGAAGCTTATGAGTGGAACCTCTATGATAGAACACACAGTTGCTAGAAGTGAACTTTTTCATTAAATTACGAGGAAAGGACGTTGTTTTGATGTTTTCATAAAAATAACCTCAAAATGTACAAAAATATAATGATGTCAATACTTTGTGGGATAATTATGGCTATTTTTTCAGTTACTTAACATTCGCCTAGTTGATCGGTTCCTTTTTACGGCGTGCAACAATCCATTGCTCAGCCAAATCTTTATTTTTTGGGAATCCAAAGTATTTGATATTTGGCCTCTTCGATTCGTATTTATACACCTCGCTACAACAATTCTGCATCATTCCCTTTTCAAAACTATAATATTAAGTTAATGTAACACGAAATACACAAAATTGAAAGTAAACGGCTCGAAAAACGACAATACAAAAGTACAATACTGAAATTTTTTTCTGTTCTGGCGCGAAGGTGGCTTCATGTGCACGGCCGACCAAAATAAGGAAAGAAACATACCAGTATTCTTATCATGGTGGGAGCAACATATCGATGAGATCCATCCCAAAGTGAGTCATAAAAAAAATGAATTCCCTCCATGCTGAAACATCCAAATTTAGCAACCCTATGCATATCGCTTCTCAGATAAAATATCCGAACGAGTCTGCTACTTTCAATCTCTGATTCAAACGTTAAACCTCTAAGAGCTTGCCGCAAGATCCATCTTCGTGTTGGCAATTACTCGCATCCTGATGCAAATCACCTCATCGTATTCCTATAAGGCGTAATTATGACCCCAACAGTTTACTTGGGGCCCCAATTAGTCTATCAATTACGCAAAATAATTCCTTCACTGTAACTTGGCGGAACCCTTCAGATTCAAAAGCACAACGTAATCTGAAGTGTTCGAGGAGACCAGCGCCTTAGGCGCTGATCACCTCGAAACGCGACGGACGACCGACGCGGAGACGCCTCCGTCAATTTCCGAATTATATGTTTGGGAAACCACTAGCACGGTCTCCCTGAACTGCCATCTCGCCAGCCCTAACTGAACGTCGCATGCGGCGGTTCAGGGAGACCGTAGTGGTTTCCCAATCATATAATTCGGAAATTGACGGAGGCGTCTCCGCGTCGGTCGTCCGTCGCGTTTCGAGGTGACCAGCGCCTTAGTCTGCTTACTGATTTACTGTAGGAATAGATGTATCGATGTGAAACTTCAGTTTTTAGGGATAAAAGTAGTGTAAGAGCAAGGGAGCTCAACTCGAAGTGTTCATTAATATAAATTTGTGACAATATTTTGATTGTTTTTCAATAATGGTTATGCCAAATCCTATTCTATCCATTTTGGTATGAAAAACCGTTTCGAATACGAAACCAGAAAACAGTCTTCAGTGAGAACAATAATCTAGCTATAACATTTGATAGTAAATTCAAATATGAAATTTCATACTCGTATTCACTTTATCTTTCAACTGAGGTTCCTTTTCCTTTCAATTCAGTGCAAATTTTCCTGTATAATATCCTATATTATTAACCCCCCCCCCCCAATATAATAATCAAGAAAAAAAATACCATCCCCTTCCCAATTTCCCTCAAATAATTTAAAAATTAAAAAATGGAATAAAGTGATTACTGCTTAGTAGAAGCAATCATGTAATAGGAAATACCTTGAACTGTGAAAAGCATGTATTATGATAAGACTTGATAAACGTTGATTCGATTTGATATGAGTGCACATTTTCGAAAATTGTTACCCTCCACATGACTGAAAGAAATGAAACAACTTGGTCAAACCCATTTACTATGAATTTTGTATTATATTGCCTCTGAATATACCTGACAATAAACGCAGAAGTTTAGCCAGATGATTCTCCTACCTGACAAAAGCCATATAAAATATACAGATTATTTCTATCGAAATTATGTTTTTGTAGGTTCGCACTGTTCGCAGTATTCAACAATTCATCAATATGTTTTTATCATCATTATTCTGTTTGTTTTTTTGATAATATTCTGTACAAATAAAAATTCGAAATCGCAGTTTAGGTTTTTTCTTACGGAAAGCATAATATTCAGTGGCGTAACTACACAGGTGCAGTGCACCGGGGGGTCAATTCTCGAGATCACTCGTTCGATGAACGTATACGTTCGTGAACGAATGAAATCGAACGTATAGTTCGAATTAAGTCAATTCTCGACCATATCGCCAACTACTCGTTCCGACGAAAATATACGTTCATTTCGAACGGATAATAAACTTGGCAACGTGTCAAAATTCATCATAGAATGTTTGTTTTGGCCATAGACTTTTAACAATAATGTAACTATTCGCAATGCGCATGTGTGGATGGTCTCAGTCTCAGTAACCAGGCACATGAAAGGAAGGGAAGAATAAGAACTATTATCGGTCTATGCTTCTGATAATTCTGAATTTGAATATACGTCGAAGCAGATTTGGTTTTATATCAAACATAGTTGTGAAGAAATCAAAATGGATAAAAGGAATAAACCCATGTCAGTTGAACAAAAAAATATTCTGATAGAATTCATCAGTTTAAATCCGCAATTGACAGGAAAATTTTCGAATACTTTTACACGGCAGGACTCGATAACCATATGGAAGGATATAACAAATATTTTGAATGCAACTCCGGGTGCGTCAAAAGAATGGAAGGAGTGGAGAAAGGTATGTAAAATAGTCATGCTGCATATATTTTTATATAATCTTAATGTAATTTTTCTAGAGTTGGCATGACATTCGATCAAGAACCAAAAATAAAAAGGCGCAAATGAATGTTCATGCCTCGCAAACCGGTGGTGGACCTTCGATGGCAGATCTTTCGCAGTCAGACGAAAGAATTGTAAGTCTTATTGGGGATACTGCCATAAGGGGCTTATCAGGAGTGGCAGAACCAATGGTTCAAGTAATTGAGTTGGATGACGAGATGCCAGAACAAGATGACACCAGCCCCCCCCCCCATGAGAATGTGCAAGAAGAGATACCTCTTGGAAATGAAATTCAAGCAAACCCAGCAAAAAAAAATCATAAAACAAGAAATATTGCTACACAGCGTTTGGATAAAGCTGTGGACGTGGGCAAAGAAACAATAGAACTGCTGCGTGAAACAACATTGATGAAAAAAGAATATTATGAAAAAAAATTATTGTTAATGGAAAGGAATGTTGTAGCAAATGAGAACCTAGTTTCAGAAGTAAAAGAGCTAAAGAAGATAATCTTAGAAAAACTAATAAATGAATAGTCGGCTGAGTTATGTTGTATTTATTTTATAATTAATTGATATTGAGTTTATGTGTTACTGTTAGTTACAGTTTATTTTGTTCGAAAATATAAAAATATTCATTTTTTATAAGGTGTTTATTTAAGTTATGTTCGATGTCGAAAATTATTCATAACTATATTTCTTATCCTTCTTCCTTCCGCTAATTCAGGGTTAACTCTGGCCATGGCTCCCTCCCTATCGTTTTCATTACCAATAGCATAGATTCCATAATCTAGATTATCATCTCCTATCTCTGGATCTGGTTCCGGCATATTGTTTTCAACACATAAGTTGTGAAGCACAACACAGGCATTAATTATTTTTCCTGCCTTTTCTGGTGTGTAATGCAACACCCTGTGTTTCAATAAGCATCTGAAGCGCATTTTCAGTAGCCCATTACACCTCTCAATCAAACAACGAGTGTGCTTCAGGTGTTGATTGAATTCAAATTGGGTAGTACCTGGTTCTGGATTACCATCAAATGGAGTTAAAAGCCAGGGTCTCAATGGATATCCGGAGTCACCTCAAATAAAATTTTGAATTAAGTAAATATATCAATTCAATAAATATCACATATATAAACAATATTATTCAGTGAATAGACTGGTGGAGACCCAAATTCAACACGTGAACTGAATGGAACGTGCCATCATCGATCGACAAAAGTAGCAAGCAGACTAGTTTCTGGCTTTTTAGCCGTCATCAGTGCAGCATAACTTAGTCGACGATGAAGACAAACATGAAAGGCAGATGATTCCATTCAGTTCACTTCTTGAATTTGGGTTTCCACCAGTCTATTCACTGAATAATATTTGTGGCCTTACGGCATGAAGACTTTCATTCAATAAACAATATATATATATATATATATATATATATATATATATATATATAGCCAGCGGTCAAAGTAGCATCTTTTCCAAAACGGCATAGGCTTGCATCCTCGTGTATATCGGTGTATATTAAGAAAAGTTTTTTCCGTACATTTCGACTTCCAGTTATTTCCAGCGGATGGTTTGACATCCGTATATTTTGATACTACTCGGGAAACAATTTGACCTCTATATATTCTATTTCCAGGTAATCTTCCTTCCAGCAATGTTGCCAATTCAAAATCATACTACTGTTCGTGATCAGACTTCATATAAGATGTTCATTCAGAGTTTCATGCATCATGGAAGGTACCTACCTAATGAGTTAGTTGATATATTTACCTATGGAGGTGCTGGTTCTCATCTCAATCAATCTTTGTACTCCCGACATACAAAAAGATATTCAAAATTATTCGACATTATGAAGTTTTTATATCTTAACGACTTAACAGTGCCTTCTTAGAGATTAGGTATATGTGTAAGTAGCACGAGTGCTCAGTCTAATTTTGTTCATTGATAAACGTGACAGCGAAATTCGAGATCCAAATCTACCCGGAAAAAGTCCCTTTTCCGTTCGAAAGTTATTATTTTCTATGTATTCTATGAGGTTCTTGTCATGCGATCTGTACAACATTCTGCATGTATCTTGAACACACTCCATCTGTGTGCAAAATTTCATCTCGATCGAATCAGTAGTTTTGAAGTAATCAGGAGAACAGAATTTCGAACGGCCATATTTACGAAACCTCTGGTCGAATTTTGCCCAATAAAGAACTTAACCGCGGTAATTCGTTCGAAAGTTATCGTGTATACGAACGAACGACAGAGACCATTTTCCGTTCGTCCTAATACACAATAACTCTCGAACGGAACGACCTAGAAACTTCAAACTTTCACGGTAAGTTCGAATCTTGAATGCCGCGGTTGAGTTCATTATTGGGCAAAATTCGCCCAGGGGTTCCGTAAATGTGGCTGCTCGAAATTTTTTTCTCCTGATTACTTCGAAACTACTGATTCGATCGAAGTGAAATTTTGCGCTCAGATTGAGAATGACGTGTTCAAGCTACATGCAAAATGTCTGGAACGCATGACCAGAAACATAGAAAATTATAATTTTCGACAGAAAGGCCTAGGGTTTTGAAATTTTCAGGGTAGGTTCAGATCTTGAATGTCGCGGTCACGTTCATCAATGAGTAGAATAAGACTAGGGGTTCCGTGAATATGGTCGTTTGAAATTTAGTTTTCTTGATAATTTCAAAACTACGTATTCGATCGTGACGAAATTTTGTATTTCAATGGAGAATGATATATTCAAGCTACAGTTTGTCCAGATCGCATGGGAAGAACCATAGAAACCATAAAAATTATAACTTTCGAACAGAAAGGCCTAGGGACTTGAAATTTTCAAGGTAGGTGTGGATATTGAATGTCGCGGTAACGTTTATCAACGAGCAAAATTGAACTAGGATTTCCGTAAATATGCCCTTTTAAATTTTTTTTTTTATCATTTCGAAACTACTGATTGGATTGGAAGGATATTTTGCATAGGTATAGATGGAAAATAATGTGTTCAAACGCCGTGCAGAATTTTTCCAGATCGCATCACAAGACACTGATACTCTAGAAAATTCTAGCGAATTATGGAAAATGCGAATCTACCTACAAGGTGTATGAACGAGCGCTCAAAAGTTCCTGACTTCACGGCAGTGCTTTTTATAATTTTTTTTATTTTTTATTCTGTATTTAATCCTGTCTTCTTCGCTGCTTCTTTAGTCCATCACGAAAGTTCGTTTTTTCCCAACTGGAGTGTTTTTGTACTTTCCACTTGATTGTTCTTTGTTCCATGATGGATTTACTGTTAAGAATTGTTTGTCAGTTGTTATTCTAGATGAACGTTTAACCATTAGAGTTTTAAAAATTACGAAAAGCACTGCCGTGAAGTCAGGAGCTTTTGAGCGCTCGTACATGCACCTTGTAGGTAGATTCGCATTTTCCAGTTTAAGAAACCAATTGAAAAGATTTTGACAGCTGTCGAAGAAAATTTCAAACTAAGGCGAAAATCCAGACTTCACGTTAGTACTATAGGTGACCAATTTTTTTTTCGATAACCCGCTATAATTGCCTACGGTATTTATGGTCTTGGTAAAGCGATTTGGACAAAATTTCCCACGTAGTTTGAATATTTTATTCTTCATCTATGTGCGAAATTTCATTCCAATCCAATGAGTAGTTTCGAAATTATCAGGAAAAAAATACTTTGAACGACCATATTTACGGAACCCCTTATCTAATTTTGCTCATTGATGAAAGCGATCGCGAAATTCGCAATCCGAACCTTTCCTGAAAATTTCAAGTCCCTAGGCCTTCCCGTTCGAAAGTTATGATTATCTATGGTTTCTATGCTTCTTTCATGCGATCTGGAAAAAATGTAGCTTAAATATATCATTCTCAATTTTAATACAAAATTTCGTCACGATCAAATCCATAGTTTTGAAATTACCAAGAAAACAGAATTTCAAACGACCATATTTATTGAACCCCTAGTCTCATTTTGCTCATTGATGAACGTGATCGCAACATTCGAGATCCACACCTATCCTGAAAATTTCAAGTCCCTAGGCCTTTCCGTTCGAAAGTTATAATTTTCTATGGTTTCTATGGTTGTGGTCACGCGAGCTGGACAAAATTTTGCATGTAGCTTGAACACGTAATTCTTCATCGGAGTGCAAAATTTCATCTCGATCAATTCTTTAGTTTCGAAGTAATCAGGAAAACAAAATTTCGAGCGGCCATATTCACGGAACCCCTGGTCGAATTTTGCCCAATAACGAACTCAACCGCGGCATTCGAGATTCGAACCTGCCCTGAAAATTTCAAGTTTCTAGGACATTCCGTTCGAAAGTTATCGTATATACGGCCGGACGGACGGACGGACAGACTCGAATTTTCCAACGGATTCGTCATCAGTGAGTCGAACATTGTAGTTTGAGACCATTTTCGGCTCAAAATTCGAAAAATAAAGACATCGTGACGAAATGATATAGCCCTCGTGTAATTAGTACGAGCGCGTTTTTCAGAAAGTTCATTGTTTAGATAACTGGTGCCCAAGTCGAAAATTTATGGAAATGAAACCACTTTCATTTTAGTTCAATACATTTTGCGCAATCTCATTTGAATGGATACCTCTCATTCTGTTACAAAAAACATTCCGCTCTATAACTCATAAATGAGATAGAATTTTTCTTTTATCAAAAATGTTCTGTTGCTGATTTCTTCATAGAATTGTATCAAATAGGATAATTCAAATAAAATGCTTATTTTGCTTGAAATTAGAGAATGATATATCGACATTCATATTCTGGGATTTTTTGTTAGATAATATGGATTCATCCGTATTTGAAATGATAAAGTTGTCTTTTGTTTCACCCTATATTCAATAGGTGAAATATTAGAGTGAAATATCACCATTCAATTGAAAAGAACAGCTGTAAAGTTTACACCGTTTCGGATATCGTCGGCCTAATTCGTTAACCTGCTAAGTCCACTTCTGCATAGTTTACCGGAGAGAGATATGTTTTCATATTTATATTTTACATATAAAGATTCTGGAAATCCCTTTGGTTCCTATAATAATTCTAGTTATATTGATATCGACCTTATTTTTGAACCATAAGGTCGGTAATCGTCTAAACTTTATGATCAGCTCAAAAAGTGAAATTGACTAAAAAATGGAATTGTTAACTGATTAGGCCGACGATATGTCAAATAATGAAAGAATTATACTAGACAAAATATAGAAATTTTCTCTTAAATCTGAAACAGATGTATTTATCAAACAATGTTTCCATAGATCGAATTTTCACGAAATTCGAGATCGGGTGATTTTTCAACATTTTTTTCTAGCCCGCTTAGAAGTACGAAGAACAGCCAAAATTGAGTAAAAACATTTTCTTATTCGTGAAGAGAATAATCCCACGATTTGAATATTATATTTCATTAGTCAATGAATATAATATATTTCAATATGAATTTTTTTAATCATGATCATGAATATTCGTGCACATTTCAGAAGCAGAAACAGTGCGGTTTCAGTTCACGCGTACGATGTTAAAATCCCGCCGAATATCTACCAGCTGCTTCATTTCTTTGCGATACAAAAAACGAGGTCAAACCCATTAAATTCATGCCGTAAAATACAGAACAGCGTTGCCAATTGGTCCGGATGCCAGAGTAGCCGTTGGATATATAAACCTAAATATACAGATAATATACAGGAGACTGACGAGAGCGCCACCAAACTCGATCAGAATGAACCTCCGACATACAGGACGTTCATATTCGGTCAAATTTGGCGTCCAGCCAATTTTCATCGCAACGTGTAGAGGATGTCATAATGAGCCGTTCTGTGTGATTTTTAGCTGACGGTAAAGTGGCATCCGTATATCGGATGCCACATTACCGCGGATGCCACTCTTACCGCGATTTTAACATGGGGGGATGTCAAAATGTACTCGGTCTATATATATATATATATAGGCCAACCGTGAATAAAAACACTGCACTGAAATACTCACCTAGTAAGTAAAAAGATTTTCTTGTTCTCGTATAAAGATTACGAAGGATAGCCTGGCACCTAGATTGATTCCAAATGAATGAATCATGACTTGATCCAGGAAAACGAGCAATCACATTCATTATCCTCATATTACTGCTGCATATCTGAAAAATGAAAATAAAATATAAAAAAACTATCACACTATCACAAAATTCTCACCAGTTGTACATTCAAGGAGTGATATTTTTTTCTGTTGACGTACAGATGTTCTTCCCTTTCTCCTGATGGAGGAACAATAGCCACATGGGTGCAATCAATCACTCCTATAACCCCAGGAAATCCAAATTTCTGATAGAAACTGTAAAATAATAATTGTCAATTACTCTTCTTGGAAAATTGACAAAATAACGTATAAGTACAGCTAATATGATAGAACTATATATGGAAGTAAAATACTTCGAGGCAAGCAAAAATGTACTCACTTTTCACGAAGAATTTCACAGTCTCTAATTGTCGAAGGAAATTTGACGAATTCATTAAAAATTTCAATGGTATTAAGAGCAGCCGAAACTTCTTCAATGCACCTACTCACAGAAGATTGACTGACTCCTACCCAAACATTTGCGCCAATATCCATTTGATAGCTTCCAGATGCATAAAATTTCAATGCCACTAGTACCTATAATATCGATAAAAAGTTATACTTATACCCCATTTCACTTCCTCGAAAAGCACTCTCATACCTTCGTTTCTTTATCCAAATCATGAAGTCTCTTAGGGGGAGTTAGAAAATGATTCAGCTTTTCTACCAAATCACGAACCATTTGTTTGCTCAAACGAAACAAACGGATAAACATTTTATCTGATAAATTATCAAACGGATTTTGCCTAAAATGGTTATAATAATGTCTTTCGCGGCCTTCATGCACCAACATTTCGGCACCATCTACAATATTATTCATATTATGTAACACAAGCTCTTCTAAATTCATTTTCGAATAATTCACAACACGATTTATAACAATAATAACTACAACAGAAACTTCAAACTTCAAAATGCGTGCTACGTCAACGAATCGTTCACAACGAACGTATGAAACAGATCACTCGTTGTCGAACGAACGTTTGAACTATTATTTTGAACGAATAGTTCATAGAGTCGTTCCCCGAGAATTGCAATTTCAAGAAATCTACGCTCATGACGTCACGAACGTATACGTTCATCGAACGAGTGATCTCGAGAATCGACCCCCGGGGCCCCCGAGCTGTGCACCGGGGCCCTGACCAGCAAACCCTGTTCAAACTAGCTGAATGATTTTTCCATTAGAATATTACTCATGTTGCATCGAATTATTCAAAAATAACATGAATTTTTATACGCTTCCGTACTGTGTCATCAATTATTTTGTCCCTCATATCATAACAAGAAGGTAATTTTTCGCCCCTCGTAGCACTAGGTGTCATAAAAAACATCTGTTACCGCTCGGTCTTCTTGCCACCCAGATTGAGATGCACTGATGCACATCTATTTTCTATTTATGTCTTTCATCTGCTCGTACGAAATTCTCGCAATTTTGTTTTTTGTGAATTGAAAGATAAGGTTCAAAAACAGAACAAAAATATTATGCCGCTCGTGCAATAGGTAGTAAGTACTTCCCCTGCCCACATGCCTAATAATTTTTTTCTTTTCTCTTCCGCTCTCGCGTCTAACAGTTATTAGAATTTATAAAAAAATTTCTGCTTGAGGCTGGGTTTTTTCTCGAAAAGGTATTTAATATTTTTGTGTATCATTTTGTTCTTTATTCTGAATTGCTAAAAACACGTCAAAAAACTGAAGTTTCTTCGAAAACGAGTGAAACTGCAATTAAATATGGGTATAGATCCCATATGGTATAGATCCCTATTTCGTTGAAAAAAGGCCAAAAAAAATTTAAAAACAGTTCGATGAATTAGCTTCTGATCGCAGATTTCGAAGCAGGGAAGAGATATTCAGAATAAAGATTTTCTACAAAGTATTAGACACAATAATGTGACAATTAAATGCATTTTTACTAGATGTAGATGAAAAAATTACGAAAAGCACTGCCGTGAAGGCAGGTGCTTTTGAGCGCTCGTACATGCACCTTGTAGGTAGATTCGCATTTTTCAGTTTTGGAAACCAATTGAGGAAATTTTTGACAGCTGTCAAACAAATTTTCAAACTAAGGCGATAATCCAGACTTCAAATCAGTGCTTTAGGTGACCAATTTTTTTTTCGATAATTCGCTAAAATTTTCTACGGGATCTATGGTCTTGGTGATGCGATCTGGACAAAATTTCGCTTAATGAACATGACCGTGAAATTCGCGATCCAAACCCACCCTGAAAATTTCAAGTTCCTAGGCCTTTCCCTTCGGAAGTTATAATTTTCTATGGTTTCTATGGTTCTGATCATGCGATCTGAACAAAATGTTGCTTTAATATATCATTCTCGTTTGAAATACAAAATTTTATCTCGATCGAATCCGTTGTTTCGAAATTATCGAGAAAACAAAATTTCAAACGACCGTATTTACGGAACCCCTATTAAAATTCTGCTCATTGATAAACGTGAACGCCACATTTCAGATCTACACCTATCCTAAAAATTTCAAGTCCCTAGGCCTTTCCGTTCGAAAGTTATGATTTTCTATGGTTTCTATGGTTCTGGTTATGCGATCTGAACCAAATTACACATGTAGCTTGAACACCCCATTGTCCATTTGAGTGCAAAATTTCATCTCGATCGAATCTGTAGTTTGAAAGTAATCATGAAAACAAAATTTCGAGCGGCCATATTTACGGAACCTCTCGGCGAATTTTGCCCATTAACGAACTCAACCGAGGCATTTGGGATCTGAACCTACACTGAAAATTTCAAGTCTCTAGGTTGATCCGTTCGAGAGTTATCGTGCTTACGGACGGACGGACGGCCAGACGGCCGGACGGACGGCCGGACGGACGGACAGACTCAAATTTTCCGACGGATTCGTCATCAGTGAGTCGAACATAGTCGATTGAGACCATTTTCGGCTCAAAATTCGAAAAATACAGACATCGTGACGAAATGATATAGCCCTCGTGTAAGTAGTACGAGCGCTCAAAAACTATAATAAAAAATTACGAAAAGCACTGCCGTGAAGGCAAGAGCTTTTGAGCGCTCGTACATGCACCTTCTAGGTAGATTCGCATTTTCCAGTTTTAGAAATCAATTGAAGGAATGTTTGACTGCTGTCAAAAAAATCCTGAAACTTAGGCAAAACTCCAGACTTCATGTCGGTGCTTCAGCTGATCAATTTTTTTCGATAATTCGCTAGAATTTTCCACGGTATCTATGGTCTTAGTGATGCGATCTGGACAAAATTTTGCTCGTAGTTTGAATACATTATTCCTGAGCTAGGTGCATAATTTCATTCCAATCCGATCAGTAGTTTCGAAACTATCAGGAAAAAAATATCTTGAACGGCCATATTTACGGAACCCCTAGTCTAATTTTGCTCATTGATGAACGTGACCGTGAAATTTGCGATTCAAACCCACCCTGAAAATTTCAAATTCCTAGGTCTTTCCGTTCAAAAGTTAGAATTTTCTATGGTTTCTATGGTTCAAGTCATGCGATCTGGACAAAATATTGCTTCAATATATCATTCTCGATTAAAATACAAAATTTCATCTCGATCGAATCCGTAGTTTCGAATTTATCGAAAAAACAAAATTTCAAACGACCCCGGAACGCCTTGTTTAATGTTGCTCATAGATGAACGTGATCACGACATTCAAGATCCACACCTATGCTAAAAATTTCAAGTCCCTAGGCGTTTCCGTTCAAAAGTTACAATTTTCTATGGTTTCTATGGTTCTGGTGATGCGATCTGGACAAAATCTCACATGTAGCTAGAACACCTCATTTTCCATTCGAGTGCAAACTTTCATCTCGATCAAATCTGTAGTTTTCAAGTAATCAGGGAAACAAAACTTTGAACGGCCATATTTACGGAACCCCTGGTGGAATTTGGCCCATTAACGAACTTAACCGAGCCATTCGGGAACCGAACCCACACTGAAAATTTCAAGTCTTTAGGTTGTTCTGTTCGAGAGTTATCGTGCTCACGGACGGACGGCCGGACGGACGGACAGACTCGAATTTTCCGACGGATTCGTCATCAGTGAGTCGAACATAGTCGTTTGAGACCATTTTCGGCTCAAAATTCGAAAAATACAGACATCGTGACGAAATGATATAGCCCTCGTGTAAGTAGTACGAGCGCTCAAAAAGGTGGGACCAATTTCAAAGTACCTAAATATTTTGATATAATAGGCTCCAACTTTTCCTTTCAATTCCCCAATATTTACCACCTATTTCTACCTGAATTAAATAAGGCATGGAGAATTCACGAATTTTGCATGAAAATAATGACGAAATACGCAATGCTGGATTGCGACCTAACAGAAGTATTCAGCAATATTACTGTTCCGTACAATTCCTGTTACCTTTACAGAAGCTGAAAGATTATTCAGAAAACTGAAAATAATAAAAAAGTATCAGAGAAATACAACGGGGCAAGCTCGAATGCGACACTTATCGCCTTATCGCTAATATCAATCGAGAACAAAGCTGCATCAAGCCTAGATTTGACTCTACTCATTGATCTTTCGCGGAAAATAAGGCTAGAAATAAGTTGTAAACAAGTTAACTTTTGTTAATGAATAAAATATATACTGTTACGAACTTATGCCGGACCTGTCGCCTTCTAGAACGGCCGGGACTCTTCGAGAATATACAAGAAACGACGAGACGCCTCGACAGCCTTCTGGACTGTTCCCTCCCACTTTATAAGTCGACATCAGCCCATGACGAAAGTAATACAGTATTGGGCAGAATTGGGCTTATAGCGCGGGTGGAAATAAATGATTGAGTGTTGTAAATAAATTAGTATTAGTGTCATTAGTGAACTGTAAATAAATTATTTAAGGAGAACTTGGACAATATTCATTACGTTGGTGTCAGAAGTGCGATTTTCAAATAAATAAGTGCTCGTGTAGTGGAAAGCTGGTTCGCGGAAAATAAACTGAGAGAACTTTAAACGTAAAACATACTGGTTCTTCCGTTCAAAGACAAAATGATGAGAAAAGTGCGTCTTGTAGAATTGAAAGTCGCGGAGTTGAAACAGGAACTGGAAGAAAGGGAACTGGAAACAACAGGTAAAAAGGCAGTTCTTCAAGAAAGACTTGCAGAAGAACTTATACAAGAAGTTGAGGACCCCGAAATATTTTTATTTGAAGTTCCTGGTGTTAATTTGAGTTCAATACTGAATGAACTCGAAGAAAATTCAAGAACGCTGAAAGAAAATTCTAGAAGTTTGAAAGAAGATCTACAGGAAAGTTCTAGAAATTTGGAAGACAAGTTTCAAGAGACAACCAAATCCCTGAAAGAAGATCTGGAAGAAAAGTTTCAAGAGACTGCTAAATCTTCGAAAGATCCAGAAGAAAATTCCAGAAATCTGGAAGAACAGTTGGTGGAAACGCTGGATAAAAAGTTTCTAGAAACTTCTAGAAATCTGGAGGAAAAATTCCAAGAGAATTCTAGGAACCTGGAAGAGAAGCTCCAGGAAAGTACGGAAGGCCTAAAACAGGAAATTTGTTGTGTAGAAGAGAGAGTAGAGGCAGAGATCGATAGATTCGAGGAAGAAATGGACAAAATGAAAGAAACCATTAGTAAGCTGGAAAAACGATTTAATGCTGTGCAAACAACAGACATAGTCAACGATAATTCAATGCTGGACCTGAAGAAGGGGATGCAGAATTTCAAGGTTAATTCTGGAATTAAAAAGCTGTCCATGAAGCCGCCCCAGTTTGACGGAAACACTCCATGGGCAAATTACCGCCGCCAATTCGAAGCAGCGGCCAAAGCAAACGAATGGAATGCAGAGGAAAAAGCTGTAGCACTCACATCGGCATTACGAGGAGAAGCGACAGATATTCTGCAGACCCTCACCGCCCATGAACAGGAGGACTATGAACAGCTGATAAAACATCTAGAACTACGGTTTGGCCAGGCCCACTTTGAACACGTTTACCACTTCCAGCTGAAGAATCGTTACCAGAAATCAGGCGAGTCTTTACAAGAATTCGAAGCTGATATTACACGCCTGGTGCGTCTCGCATATCCGGCAACTCCGGAGAACGTAATGGAGCGATTGGCGGTGCAAGCATTATTGGATGGACTTCGTGACCAGGAAACCAGACTAGCATTAACATTAGCCCGACCAGCACATCTCGTATACGCACTGGCAAGGTCATTAGAGTTTGAAGCAGTAAAGCAGTCCTGCAGAGGTCAAGGTAAAACCCGGGTGAATGAGGGAGTTTCACTGGAGCCTGCTGGGCTGGAAGCTGCCATAAGGAAAGTGATCAAGCAAGTTTCACCTGAGAGAAGACCGATAAATTGCAGGAATTGTGGAAAAACAGAACATGGGCGTAGAAAATGTCCAGATGACGGCTCTCATTGCCGACGTGCAGAAGAACAAGTAGCAACACTTCGTAGAACTAGGGCGGTAGATGACAACTGGAATGAGAGCAATATTCAGAAAGACCAAGAGAAAGATCCAGAACTTGGTTTAGTCATCAGCTGGAAGAAGTGCAATCGAAGACCATCATGGCAGGAAATTGTAGGTTACTCGCCAGCTGTTAAATGCTACTGGTCCCAATGTAATTCTTTCACTGTAGACAATGGGGTACTTAAGCGTGTGTTGGAGGCCGAAAATGGTGGTGAAGACTGACGCCAGATAGTTGTACCCAGGATTCGAAGACAGGAAGTGCTTCGTGGAATCCATGACGGGGTCGCCGGAGGACATCTGGCGGTGAAGAAGACCTTCCAGAAAGTGAGGCATCGGTTCTACTGGGCTAGCTGCCGAGATGATGTTCAGGACTGGTGCAGAGAGTGCGCTGTATGTGCTGCTAGCAATGGACCTCGAATACGACCAAAGGCTCCCATGCGTCAGGGCAATTTTGGGATACCACCGGGACAAGACACTGCCAGAGAGGACTATGTCAGCTACTTGAGACAGAAAATGAACGATATACACGAACGAGTCCGGTTAAACATCCAGAGCGCCAGCGATAGAATGAAGCAGACGTACGACATCAAGGCCGAGGCTGGAAGGTTTCAGGATGGTGACTCGTTTTGGTTGCACAACCCCTAACGTAGTCCTGGACTATCTCCGAAGTTGCAAAACTCTTGGGAAGGTCCCTATAAAATCATGAAAAGGATAAACGACCTTATCTACCGAATTCAGAAGCCACCACGAGGGTAACCAAGGGTCGTTCACTTCAAGCGATTGGCCCCTTGCCCTGGAAACCACGACCAAGTTCGCACCCTCAAACCACCAGAGGATGAGATGACATACCATAAGTTTATGTCCTTGTATTCAAACGTACAGAAGGTGCAATATGGTTTAACTAGAGAGGAGCCATGAGACCTTTTCAAGGTGCCCGCTAATTACGCTCTAGCACACTGCGTGGCAGAAGATCTACGAATGTCCAGGGACATTGCTGTTGTGTTCTCCAAGAAATTCGGTCAACTACAAACACTGCGAGAGCAGAATCCAGAAGTTGGAAGAGTGCTGCAGTTGAAAAAGGGCGAAAGAAACATCTTCTACCTTGTTACCAAGAAGTACTCCCATGGTAAACCGTATTATGAGGATGTCTGGAGGAGTCTCACCAAGCTAAGAGACACTATGGTAGACCAGAATCTGATGAATCTAGCCATTCCGAAATTGTCCTGTGGTCTCGATAAATTGGACTGGAGAATTATAAGGAGCATGTTGGAGACGATATTTAAATCCAGCGGCGTAGAGATTTTGGTTTGCTGTGATCATCTTCCACGACCAATTATGAAGACCGTGGAGTGTCATTTCCATCGAACTTCGCGATGCAGATATGGAGAGTCGTGCAGGTATCGTCACACTCCGAGGATGACATTTCGGGACAAAATGTCTTTGAGAAGGGGGCAATGTAACGAACGGCCGGGACTCTTCGAGAATATACAAGATGATTTTAAATCGGTTTTCGTATGCCATTTCAATGATCGCTATATAATAATACACCATTCAGAAGGAATTGGGTAGCACAAAGAGTTATTACAACCCATACACCTTACAAAATGAATAGGTATTCGAAACGGGACTCTTATCTGTATCTATCTCTCTATCTCGTATGATTTAATAGGACATTACCATTAATATTCATTACTTTGTCTGTTTCCACAGGTAAGAAATTGAAGGCGAGAAAAAGGAAAGACAAATTGATTAAAATGAAAGAGAGAAAATCAGAGAAATGTGACGAAACCCAGGACCTAGATAGATATACGTTGCTGCTTAATTTTTTGAAACCGAAATATTGTCTGAATGAAGAATCAAAACAAGACACCCAAAAGATTCATTATAATTCGCATGACTGAGAATCTACTCTACTATATAGTGTTGTCAGCAAGGAATTAAGTTCAAAATAGTCATAACTCACAAACTTATAAGTACAAATGTTACTCATGGCAAATACTTCCGCGAATCCCCAAAATCAGAAAAAATAATTTGAAGAGCACTGGCGTAAAGTTAGGATCGTTCAAATTCATGCCACCCACCCTGGTACGGACCAAGAACCTACAAAGTTTCAGATCGGTATTTTTCGAATGATTGAGAAAAACATTTCAGATTATTATATCTACGGAACCCCTCGGCAAATTCCGCCAATTAGAAAATTATAGATATTTGGTTGAATAATAACGCTCTTGTTTTTATTTTGTTCAATCATTTTCCAGTCTCTACGAAAAGTATGAATATGAATCAATTCGAAAAAAATTGTGAAAAAATGATGGTTGAATAAATGTTATTACTTCGTGATAGAACATCTAGAAGATAATATCTAGAAGATAAAGACAAAGTCAAGTCCAATATTTGCTGAATTCAGTTGAGTGCTTTGTTAAATTTTTCATTCATTTTCTTCATTATGATCTGTCATATACATCATTGTCTGAAAGGATCAATAATAGTATATTATTAAACGAGCGGTAATGTAGGTCATAACTCACGCAGAGTTTTTTTGCTGTAATAATTCATCAAGTGAGTTATGACCATTCCTGCAAGTTGAATACTATACTTTATCTACGACTATAACAATAAATACTAAGATACAAGTACAGGGAAAGAACTTCATTTACAAATCCTGATAGTTACATGTAACCATGCATTATTTATGTCGATTGTGCTTCTCAGCATGGATTAGAAAGTCCATAGGGGCGATGCTTTATATTTAGTGCTAAGTTCATTAGAATTATGCCAAAAGAACATTCGCTGTAAACAATGACTTGATATTCTACTGCTACACCAACCTTGAAAATTGTTGTATACACCTTCATATTTGTTTGGGATTTTTCGGGCAATAAATTCTTTATGGTAACATTGGATGATGGTCTTATTTCTGAAGGTGTACATAATAATTCATCTCCACTATCTGAATTCATCTTTTTCAGCAAAACATTATATCATTAATGATTAGGTATCAACTTAATTTGAGAAAACGTCAAAATTATTCAAGTGACATTACTCCCCTCAATACCAATGATGGGCTGTTTCCTTTCGGCCAATCGGCTTGTTCAGAAGCACAGAGCCAGGGAGTTATCGAAGTGAGTTATCATAATTCACGGTGTTTGTTTACAGATACTATTAGTTGCTCAAAAGTATTTGAATAATGAATATATAATTCAATAGGAATAGTTAAATATTATTATTATAAACAAGCAGCCCATATCCTACGCCGACCGATTCGTCTTGGCAATTAATTGTCAGATGTGTCAACGGGCGAGTTGGTGCTAACGGATCAGGCGTAGCAATCCGCCATTCAATGGCGGATTCAAGATTCCATTGAAATTCAGAAAACCACTCACAATTGGTTGCTTTCTACAGAGCTAATTCCTTATAACACTTAATCTATTCCGGAATTTTAATGATGTTTTTCTTATTAAATATCAAATATTTTCCATCGTCTCAAAATTTATCGAAACGCCAAAACTTTAGGTATATGGCTTCAAAGACGCCATCTATCTTTCCGTCTCGGGATTTTTCGAAACACTGAGACATTCTTAATCGGAAAACATATTATCGTCTTTCCAAAGTTAGGGATAATTTAAATATCATATTTCATATGATGAAACTGGGTTTTTGAGAATGTTTGTAACTGAATCTTTCTCCTTTTTCCTTATAGAAAAGTCCCAGAATATACGATTTCAGCATCTCTCCAATAAATTCTGCGGAATACTCGTACATTCGCCGTTCTCTAGAAATCACTCTTGTTCAGTAAAAATTAATGAGAACTATTGACATGGTGGAGGCGTTAGGAACCGAGCCGTCGTGAATATTGAAGAAATGTTTCAAGGTTAGACTCGTAAACTTGGGGAAAGAAGAACAAGTTCAACAAAACTTCCACATGAGTGAATTTAACAATTTAGTGCATCGATACATAGTTGATCTCGCCCCTATTGAATATTGAACTTGTTGTTCCGCCTTTTTTTTGGTTTGTCTGTATTAGGAGAACCTCTCATTATTGGATGCACTCTTAGAAAACGAATCTGAACAATACGAATTCATTGGAAAATCTGAATCACGGAATCGTATTATCCAATACTTGGTTTGGTTACTGGGAAATTTGTAGATAGAAATCTTTCTGTAACGCCCGCTTTTAATATGACTCACAGATCTGTTGTTCTGAAAGGATCCACATTGGGCGGTAAAAACGTTTGAGGCCTGAATACTCTGGGAGTTCGTTAAAGGACGGAATCCGCCGAAGGGTTCCGAAGATATAGCCATCTGAATGTTCCCATCAATACTCCGCAAAATACAAATCCGATCGAATTGAAATTCACTTTTTTTCGATAAATGTAAACTGATCCGAATATCACAGGACGTTTCTCTCGAAAATTATTTCTAACTTTGACGGAGTTATTATTCCTCTCGAAACTTGAGCGGATTTTGGAAAAAATACACTGATCCGTCGGCTGTAACGAATAAAAAACGAAACCTTATACGTTTTTTCAATTCCCACGTGGATTTTCCAGGAATTTCCGATCAATTTTAGTTATGTTTGTGGACGTTCTTCTAATGACAGTGCATTCATTTTCCTCATCCTGGAATAAATTGAATTGGAGTAAAAAATAGAAATGATTTTTAACGATTTTTAGTCTCATAAGATGTTTTGTTTTGAATTTGCAGGTTTTTAGAACCTGAATTTCTACCCCGATATAATACGGGTTCAAATGAATACTTCAGTTCATTCTGGCCAGTGAAACTGCTTTGAAGGAAGAATAGGGATATTTAAACTTTTCTGGAGTTTAAGCAATATGCGTATTTCAAATTTTCAAATTCAATTCTTACAGGAAGAAACGCATTTTAACCACATACATGTTAAATTAATCATATGTAGTCAGACGTAGATAAGAAAAAAAACGAAAACAACGGATATTTGTAGTTGAATGGCTTTGTATAAATTCACTTATGAATTAAGGTTTATTCCAGATAAATTATCCCAACAGCAGAACCTTTAAACTTCACATAGATAAAACTAGCAATGATGGGATGAAATAGCAATGGTTATTATGAATGAAATAAACAGACCTCAACCCATACGACGTTATGATGAATGGGTTCGCTGAAGAGATGAGCCGTTTTAATTCAATTACAATAGTTTTGATTAATCGGTCTTTCTCATTTCTCGGTTTGAAAGCCTGTCTAACTGTGAGAAGGGTTGTTCAAGCATTGAACAATATCTAGAAATGTCTTAGCGTGAATTAACACTTTACATATTCGGAAACACGTTAGAGAGGTTTACTATTTCCACGTCACTTCATTTTATCTATCTCATGAATTTGGACAGAATATCACTGGAAAAGTTTAACGGGGTAAAAAAAAGTATTCTTCGAACGATTCCTGAATTATTATTATTGGACCAAACCGAATAATACCTCACATGGTTGTGTGTTTTATGTTCAAAAGAATTGACAAAATTTAGAAAAATTTTCCGAGTTCCATAGTATATTGACGGATATAGCTGTCGACAGTCAGGAATACCATAAAATGAAATGAATGTAACACTTTTTTACGTTTTTCGATGTTGATTCTCATATCTCCTATATGTTTCTTGAGTTTGAAAGTGGTAAAAATCGATGTTTTCCCAACTTTCACCTAAGAAAAAATCGACAAGAAAATATGAACTGATAACTGAATAAAGCAACAGAATAATCTGCTTATATTTTACACAATGATGTCCTGTTACGCTCTGAACATCGTATCTTCAACGTGAAACAGAAATTTTTGCGAGAAGGGGTTACGGTACGACCTTCTGTTGGGATGCGTACATAATATATGCAACAGAACTCCGTGCCGTAACACGCACTGATATATATTTTAGTTACGCATTGAAGATACAGATTTAAGCGTAACAGAACATCGTTATGTAACATATAAACCGATCATTCTATCGTTCCATCCAACATTTATTTGGATTGCGCCAGATTTAGTCTTAGATTTTTTTCTTAGGTGAAGGTTGGGAAAAAATCGATTATTATCACTTTCAATCTTGAAAAACTTATAATTCAGGAGATATGATCTTTCGAAATTGAAATGAAAACATGTAAGAAGGCGTTAAATTTTTTTAATTTATCGCATTTTCTGGAAGTCGACACCTTGGTTCGCCAATATATTCTGCATTATTATATCAATCAATAAAAAACGTTGAATGCTACTATTTTTCACTCTTTGAACGTCCAAATACTCTTGAAGGTCAAACCGGTGGAAATTTGGAAGCCTAAAACTGCACACTGAATCAAAAAACCGTGAATTTCCGGTTGAATGAATTCCGGTTATTTGAACGCAAATATTGTTATTACAACAAGAAAAAACCTTTCTGAGAACCATTTCTACCTGCAACATAACGTACCGATTCCGGTTGAAATGAATTGAGTCAGGAAAAAAATTACGAAAAGCACTCCCGGAAGTCAGGAGCTTTTGAGCGCTCGTACATCCACCTTGTAGGTAGATTCGCATTTTTCAGTTTTAGAAATGAATGGAGGAATTTTCGACAGCTGTCAAAAAAATTCTGAAACTTAGGCGAAACTCCAGACTTCATGTCAGTGCTTCAGCTGACCAAATTTTTTTCGATAATTCGCTAGAAATTTCTACAGTATCTATGGTCTTGGTGATGCGATCTAGACAAAATTTCGCACGTATTTTGAATACATTATTCCTCAGCTAGGTGCGAAATTTCATCCCAATCCAATCAGTAGTTTCGCAACTATCAGTAAAAAAATATTTTGAACGGCCAAATTTATTAAACCCCTAGTCTAATTTTGCTCATTGATAAACGTGGCCGCGACATTCGCGATCCAAACCCACCCTGAAAATTTCAAGTTCCTAAGCCTCTCCTTCAAAAGTTAAAATTTTCTATGGTTTCTATGGTTCTGGTCATGCGATTTGGACAAAATTTTGCTTTAATATATCATTCTCGATTAAAATACAAAATTTTATCTCGATCAAATCCGTAGTTTCAAAATGATGGAGAAAACAAAATGTCAAACGACCGTATTCACGGAACCCCTAGTATAATTCAGCTCATTGATGAACGTTAACGTGACATTTCAGATCCACACCTATCCTGAAAATTTCAAGTCCCTAGGCCTTTCCGTTCGAGAGTTATGATTTTCTATGGTTTCTATGGTTCTGGTTATGAGATCTGGAGAATGTAGCTTGCCATTAGTATACAAAATTTCGTCATGATTGAATCTGTAGTTTTGAAATGATCAAGAAAACTAAATTTCAAACTTCCATATTCACGGAACCTCTAGTATAATTTTGCTCATAGATGAACGTGATCACGACATTCGAGATCCACACCTATCCTGAAAATTTCAAGTCCCTAGGCGTTTCCGTTCGAAAGTTACAATTTTCTATGGTTTCTATGGTTCTGTTCATGCAATCTAGACAAAATTTCACATGTAGCTTGAACACCTCATTCTCCATTTGAGTGCAAAATTTCAACTCGATCGAATCTGTAGTTTCAAAGTGATCAGGAAAAAAAAATTTCGAACGACCATATTTACGGAACCCCTGGTGGAATTTGGCCCATTAACGACCTCAACCGAGGCATTCGAGAACTGAACCCACACTGAAAATTTCAAGTCTAGGTTGTTCCGTTCGAGAGTTATCGTGCTTAAGTCATCATTGAGTCGAACAAAGTCGTTTAAGACCATTTTCGGCTCAAAATTCGAAAAATACAGACATCGTGACGAAATGATATAGCCCTCGTGTAAGTAGTACGAGCGCTCAAAAACAGTGAGTTTAGCCGTGATGAGGTACTTTTATTTTTAAAGGAATATTTATGTAAATGTTACAGGAATATACAATAGTAAAATATTATAAATTCAACTTGAATGTTTGTTATTTCTCACAAAAATTCAGATTTTTCTACCGGAATAAATCTTGTTTAGCTCAAAGTATTTTAATCCATGTTTACCATATGGTTGAAGTTGTTTGGAATGAAATATCGATTGAAAAGCGACAAAAAAGGTATTAGCATTTGTAGACAGTAATTCCGTAATCAAATTCGCTAAATTATGTCCGAAATCCGGGAAAAAATTTCTTTATATTAATAATGAAGTCTCTCATCACTGGTATTCAACGGATTTTTCTTTTATTGTGTAGAATAATGTGAAGATACTCTATAATAAATATAATATAATATAAATTCTCCCCCGACTCAGACTTCTATTCTGCAAGTCAATCTTCATACAGAAAATATTGAAAGAACGCCTCGATAGCCTTCTTGAGTACGGAACGGACTAGGGAACCGGAGGCCTGGGGTTGAATCCCGGTATGGATGTTGTGAATATCTGAAAAATTGTGGGATAGTCCTGAAAAATTGAGATGATGACTGAATATTGCAATCAAGAAGGTCAAAAACCTAAAATAAAAAAAATGCATTCCAAAAATAGAACATATAGAAATTACTCCCAAAACCATGTGGTTAATTTAATAGGAAATGCAAGAAATTACGGTCAAATACTCTAGATAACTACACAGAAAATTCCTGTTTTCTTGAAAGTATTATTTTCCTGTTGGAATGACGAACTACTGTTTGGTTGCATCAACTAATGTAAAACTTGATATTTCTACAGGAATCAATCGACCGGAATTGTCACGTAAAATCAACAAATTAATATTCCTTCTGTCGCTTATATAGGGGGAATTTTCTGTAAAAGTAACCGAATTCCTGTTGTATATACTGGAAAATTTCTTTGAGTGCATATTTTCAGCTTAAGGTAAGTATTCCAAATCAGGGGAGAATTAGAACAATTTAAAAAATAGGCTAACATTCATATTCTCTGGGCATCATCCATTGAATGGCTAACGTTAGCAAAATTCCACAATAATTGGTTGAAGTCTAGGTTGGTTAAGGATGGGAGGTTGAATATAATCCTCAAATTGAATCAATACTTTGATACATTCATCTTTACACTATGGTAAATATAGTTCAATATGTATAAACAAATACATATGTAATATATTCATTGAATTGAATTTGAATATTTCCTCCATAAATATGTATTTAAGTTATACGAATCAGATTTTGGATCACAGAGCAGAAGTATGTTTTAACTATAGCCGAATCGTAATAATTATAAATTGAATCTTGAATATACGTATTACTTTGATTTTTAAAATAGTTAATCAACATTCTCAATGTAACAACAACAAAAACATGAATTCCAATAATATTACGCAGATCGTTACTCAGATGAAAACGAGTAGTGCAAAATCACTGCGTATCGTTGCTTTGCAGTGACGCTAGATCACGGATAGCCGATGAGACACTTTTATGTTGCGGGATTGCAATGTTACGTTGTTACACGGTGGCGTTCACGCTGCTTGCGCGACGGTGTTACATTACGATGTTCTGTTGCATGCCTATAAGCACCTTTACAGCGAATCCCGCCGTTTAATTTTATCCACATCCTCCGAAGATCAAAGTCTTATTCCACTCATCAGAATTTTTCGTATTCAGCAATTGCAATTGCTGTGGGAGATAAGAAAAGCAGCTCTAGAATATGAGGTTCTCAGGAACTAAAATATACACCTTCTAAAGACTTTTCGAAGCACCCTGTAGACTGTAGACGACACTTTCTTTCCGAAATAAGGTATTGAAAAAACCATACTATTTCTGTGCGGAATTCGAATAGCTGAAGAAAGTAGGGACCTAGATTCGTGATATTACCCTGACATTATTATAAAGTTGAATAAATTAAAACCGAATTCAGGACGAAATCCAAAATCCTGTTCTTTTCCAGTGAACTTTCAAATATCAACCGAAACATCCCTCTGGAAAAGTTTAAAAATTTATTCAGGATGCACACTTTCTGGAGAAAAAGATTAGATAATTCATCAAAGAACTTTCGGGATCTCTTGTCAACATGATATATCTGAATAATAAATTAGATGTGCTCAGTAAATAGAAAGAGTAATGAGTGTGTTTCATCATCAGTTCGTTCGGTATAGAAATAACTTTCATCTCAAGAGTATACCTGAAATTCGCTGAATTGGGGGAAAATGAAAGTTCCATAATTCCACAAATGGGTCTTTTATACTTTGAATTTGAGGGAATGGAACCTGTAATGAGAATCTCGCCCAATTTTGTGTATACTTCAATGTTATTTCTGCTTTTGTTATTGAATTGAATTGACCATATCTCTGAGTTTTCGACCTATATGTACATACGAGATATTGAACAGCAGACTAATGGACTAATAAATCTATACTTTCCTTATTCGAATGTTAATACTTAAAATAGGATATTCACAACAATAGGGACCTTTACATTTACGTTCCAGTTGCGCGCGACTGGAACGACTAGACTTAAATCTCAAAACTTATAACACTTCAAATCTGGATACACACTAAACGAACATTAAAATTTAAATTTCTTGCTCTTCCTTTCACAATTGAAAGAAATCAATATTTATGTAGAATAGAATAAGATTCCCCAATTTTTCTCTCACTTCTTGAGCTCAAAACTCTGATTGGTGAATTTTTGGCAATACAATCGTTTTTACAAATTTTTGGCAATCATTATCATGGAATGCGTGAAGAATAGGCGACGTTTTCAGTGGAAAAATAAACACTTGACCTCACAATTCGATATTGATATGGTTAGGGATTGTGAAATTCATAACAAATTTTATTTTCTGTAGTTGAGGTGATATGATGTTTGTAATGAATGAGAAGGATCAAAATTTTTTTCAAGCCTAAAAATTCGTAGATTTTGTGAATATAAAGAGTGTCTACTTTTAAAAGGGCCATACTTCAGGGGGAGATCATACATGAGATTTGCAACAAAAAGTGTCATATAACACATGGTCGAAATGTTGACGGTTATTCGTCAATTTAACATTTCTTGATTTCACGAAATATTTCAAAGTTTTCTATAAAATCAATTATACTTCAGTTATCCTTGGAGCTTCTTCAGATTTGACCACATATTTGAAAACAGCATTAAATTTTCTACAAGATAAGAATTTATGTCTGCCAAAAAATTCTTATTGCGGGCGTGGTAAGGAGATGAATGTCACGATTCTGAAGTAAACAAAACCAGTCATATTTTTCCAATGGTTTTATCGATGAAGAATCATGAACTATGGACATGTTTTCTTTTCAGCAAAAACTACCCCATTTGGTGTACTTTTGAATGACATACCAACTTTTGTGCTCGCTGCTTGTCTTCTGCCCTAATATCATGGCTAACAAGATAACAACGAATATGTCGAAATATTCCAAACCTAAATTTGCTCTATTTTGAAGCTCTTTATGATTAAATATTGAAGCTATTTTCATGGAAATCATGAATTTATTTGTCGAATCAAAATAATTTGAAGGAACAAACTAAATTTCAATAATACTGATTCTATGAAATTATGTAGAGAAGACAGACTCATACTACTCATAACAATCGTTCGAAATGTCCACTGCCTTATTCAATACATTTTACACATCGTTTTCGCACTGAATCTACAAACCTGCGAAGTTCACAACGTTTCTGACGCATTTCTGCACAACACAAATGTATTCTTTCAAGGTCAAGGTGTTCCAGACATAAAAATCCAAAGGCCTATGGTCGGGGCAACGTGGTGGCAATCTTACCGGATCGTACCTTACAATCCATTGCACTCCAAAATATTGATTCATTAAGTCCCGTACATTCCGGCTATTATGAGCTGGGCAGCCATCCATTTGAAACCAGACATTTTGTCTGTTAGCCTGGGGCATTTCATCCAATATGTTCGTTAAGCTGCTTTGGATTGATGTAATGAATTCTTCAGCGTTGAGCCGATCGGGAAGTATTACTGGTCAGAAAAGTTCACCTCTCATGACTCCCAAAGCCGGAATTTTCGGTACTTAATGAATGAATATTAGGGGTGCAATGGATTGGGAGGTATGACACGGTAAGATGGCCACCAAGCAGCCCCGGGCTTACGACTTTGGATTGTTATGCCTGGAACACCTTGAAAGAAATAGTAAATCGAATAAGCCTTCAGACTCGAGAGGATTTGATCGAAAGAATAAATTTGGATTGTGCAGAAATGCGTCAGAAACGTTGTGAACTTCGAAGGTTTGCGAAAACGATGTGTAAAAGGTATTGAACAAGGAGGTGGACAATTAGAACAACTGTTATAAGCAGTAGTAGTCGTCTTTCTTCATATGTTTTCATAAAATTCGTTTTATTAAAATTTAGTTTATTACCTCAAATTATTTTGATTAGACAGATAAATTCATGATTTCCATGAAAATAACTACAATATTCAATCATAAAGAGCTCCAAAATAGAGCAAATTAAGGTTTGGAATATTTCGACTTATTCGTTGTTATCTTGTTTGCCATGATATTAGGGCAGAAGACAAGCAGCAAGCACAAAATATGATATGTCATTCGAAAGAACACTAAATGGGGTAGTTTTTGCTGAAAAGAAAACATGTCCATAATCAATGATTTTTCATTGATAAAACCATTGGAAAAATATGACTGGTTTTGTTTACTTCAGAATCGTGACATTCATCTCCTTACCACGCCCGCAATAAGAATTTTTTGGCAGACAGAAATTCTTAACCACTAGAAAATTTAATGTTGTTTTCAAATATGTGATCAAATCTGATGAGGCTCTAAGGATAACTGAAGTATAATTGATTTTATGGAAAACCTTGAAATATTTTGTGAAATTAAGAAATGTTAAATTGAAGAAAAACCGTCAACATTTCGACCATGTGTTAAATGACATTTGTTGTTGCAAATCTTATGTATGATCTTCCCTTGACGTTTGGCCCTCTTGAAAGTAGACACCCTGTATTCAAATATGAGGAAAGATATAAGAAGAGAAGTGTCTTAAAACTTGAAGTTCAAATCCATACGTGAACTTGAAGTGATATCTCTGGCTGAAACACTCCTAAAATGTCCTGACAAAAAAATCTGTGTGTACAGTGTTATTGTCAGTCGTCCGCTCAGTAAGGGTTTTTGATATTATTAAATATTAATGGTGAGCAGAAAAAAACTTCCGTGTGGGATGTGTTGGTAACAAGCAAGTGAATCTCCATATTCACGAAAGTGAACTAACAAGCCCCTATTATGTAGCTCTGAAAAGTCTTTCATCATCTTTCGGATCTGATAAAATTCGTTGCTTTCAGTGTATAATAAGAAATACCTTTCTCGTGTCGCACGCACTTTGATAGTAGGTGTCAAGAAAGCTATCGTGAAATCATATATCTCCGTGGCGTGAGGTTTCAATTATATTTATCTTTCCTTCTCTTTATTTATGTTGTCGAATGGAAGGAAAAAATGAAGACTTCTCTTGGGTGGTTGACCAACTTATGATGATGATTCTAATAAAACATACGAATATATAATTACATAATGCCAACCTTGTATACCTCAGATGAATTGCTTATCTGTATTGCATTCCATTTGAATATGAACATGTTACATTTTGATTACTAAGCATTAAGATCATACCACTGTGTGGATGACGTGGGTGTTGTTTGTCGCGTGTTATTCATTTACAGATAAGATATGTTATAAATACCTCCCAAGACGAAAGAATCGTCAATTAACTCAGTGCATTTCTTCCTAGCTAATTGTTAGAATAGGATAATCTTCCGTTGTAAATTAATAAATCTTTTTTAAAAGATCGGCTTTCGCTCCAAAAACGTAATTGGCGACGAGGTTATGGGATTGTGCCGGTTTTCGTGAAGAACTGTGTTTCGAAACTTCGAGCGTGAAATCGTAGTTATCGCCGCGCTAAGAACTTCCAAAAACTTTCAGTTTCAACTGTTAAGGTGCCAAATTCAGCAACAACGAGGAGAAAAGCCGTTTGGAGCCCTGATTGTGTGGGTAGCGTCTACAACGACTCCAGAAAAACAACGTGGTGAGAATCCTATCTAGAAACACTTTTTTATTCCCAGTCACTGACCCTGGTCCAAAGTCTTCAATCTTTTCCCACGGTTTTGAGCGTAAAACTTGTGAGAGTTTTCTCTAGGTTTCTTATAAAAAACCGATTACCAGAGTTTTTCCTAGGTTTCTTAATACAAAAAACCGATTACCAGAGTTTTTCCTAGGTTTCTTATAAAATAAAAAACCGAATATAATTATTTTCTAAGTACAATATAATTTTTCAAGATTACTTCCGTAAAGCATTTCAAAGGCCGGAAGAATACGAATAAGATGGCAGTCGCACCAGAACCAAATATGTTTGATAGACTTAAATTAATTGATTTATTTTCAAAGTCAATTGTACCATTTGATGGTAATCCTGCAAATCTCGCACGATTTTTAAATCACTGCGGAAGATTTTATAATAGGTTCCAATCTGCCGACGCGTTATTAAATGAAGCAATTATCGATATAATAAAGAGTAAATTGGTAGGAAATGCCAGTGAAATCGTAAGTTCCAATGAGAGAATTACAGATAACTGGTTTAACTTGAAGGAATTTTTAAAGTTAAGATTTGAGGAAAAAATAAGCCTCACAGTTTTGTTTTGGGATCTCCAAAATGCCCAAAGAATTCGTAACGAAAACGATTTAGATTTTCTAGAGAGAATAGTAGATTTAAAAAATAAATACGATTCGCAAGTGGAATTGTCTAATTTACCGATTCTTGAAAAGGATCAAGAAAAAAATATTGCGTCACGAGTAGCAACTAGAGTTCTGCTCTATAATATTAACCCCGAATTAAGAACAGCCCTTAGAGGTCATGGAATTATGAACTATGACGATATAGTAAATTTTATTCGTCAAGATTACTACTTTTATCAACAACCCTATATGCACTATAAAAATCAAAATAAACAGAGGAATTTTCCTCAACAAAATCAGAAGAATTTAACTCAAACTAATAAAAATAATTTTCCAAATAATAATCGAACAAACTTCCCAAATAATAATTATGGAAGTTTTACTCAAAATAATCAACATTGGAGAAAATTGCAATCTAGTCAAAATAATCAAAGAAATTTTTATCCAAATAATTCCCAACCGAGATTTCCATCTCAACCGATTAATTTCCAACAAAAACAAGTAAAAACTTATTTCCCGACAAATCGTCAAGTTTTTGGAAATAATCCAAATACCTCTAATAATGAACGTAAAAACGAAAATGTTTTCAAACCTCATCCAAATCAAAGGATACAATCTCCCCCTGAAAAAATGTCGATTCAGACAAGGAATTATCCCCAGAAGAGATCTAATTATTCTACCCAATATCAACAAAGTCCCCAGAGACAATTTTTTAATAATCAACCCAATCCAAATATAAGGATTGAAGAATTAACTAATATGGCGTCTACTTCGAAAGACCCGAGATTCAAAAAACGTGATTTTAACGAACGTTCATATCCAGAACGTAATAATTCCAGTAAATATTTAAATGAAAATTTTCGAGATCGTGCCATGAACGACTCATTGACTTAAATAATACGTTAGATAACACAAACCAACTCCCCTATATCCAATTCCAAAATCCTAAATGTAAACTTTTAATTGATAGTGGATGTTCTGTTTGTCTTATTGATCCAAAATTCGCGTATAATAATTTTCCTAAAAATATTTTTAATGAATCTACGACACTAACTGCATGTTTCAAAAAACAAACTGCAAATGAAAAAGTTTTAATACCTTTATTCCCCGAATTTCAAATAGATGATTTTCATCCCTTTGTCGTATACAAGTTCCATAAGAATTATGATGGTCTTATAGGAGCAGATTTTTTGAATAAATATGGACTTAATTTAGATTTTAAAAATCAATTATTATTTAACGAATATTCTCAAATCCCCTTTTATTATCAACAAGTATGTCAGAAACCCCAAAATATTCCAATTGACCTTAGTCATTTAGAACCAGAAATTAGTACCCAACTAATGAAAATCCTTCAAACTAATGAAGATGTTTTACAATTACCGGGTCAAGCCCTTAATTTTTCAAGCAAAATAAAACATAAAATTCGAACAAGTGACGAAGTCCCTGTTCATTGTAAAATTTATAGATACCCTGAAGTTCATAGAGAAGAAGTTCAGACTCAAATCAAAGACATGTTAGATAAAAAAATTATTAGACCGAGTATATCTCCATGGTCATTTCCAGTTGTAATTGTTCCTAAAAAAGAAGATTTATCCGGAAAAAAGAAATGGCGTATAGCGATTGACTATCGTAAATTAAATGATAAAACTATTGATGATAGGTATCCCCTTCCTCAGATTGAAAGTATCCTAGATAAATTAGGAAATAAAAAATATTTTACTACCCTTGACTTAGCATCCGGATTTCATCAAATCGAATTAGATGAAGAATCAATTGAAAAGACAGCTTTTACTGTAGAAAATGGACATTATGAATTTTTGAGAATGCCATTTGGACTTAAAAATGCTCCGGCAACTTTCCAAAGATTAATGAATAATGTTTTGAAAGATCACATAGGAAAGATCTGTTACGTTTACATGGATGATATAGTTGTATTTTCCGATACGATTGAACAACACTTAGCAGATATCCATAATATTCTAGAAGCATTTAAAGCAGATAATTTGAAAATTCAATTAGATAAATGTCACTTTTTCAAAACTGAAATTGAATTCTTAGGACATATTATTACCCCTGAAGGAATCAAACCGAATCCGAACAAATTAAGAGCAGTCAGCAAATTTCCAATTCCTAAAACTCCTAAAGAAATAAAATCATTTCTTGGACTCGTAGGATATTATAGAAAGTTTATCCCTAATTTCGCAAAGATAACGAAACCATTAACTTCATGTTTGAAGAAAGATTCCAAAATTAATATTGATGATCCGAAATATATCGAAGCGTTCGAAATATGTAAAAGAAATTTATTGAATCACCCTGTATTGAGATACCCCGATTTCGATAAGCCATTCGTTCTCACAACTGATGCGTCAGGTTTCGCGATAGGCTCTGTTTTATCTCAAGGTGAAGTTCCGAACGACCTTCCTATAGCATTTGCGAGTAGAACCCTTAACCCAGCTGAGACTCGTTATTCCACAATAGAGAAGGAGTTACTGGCCGTGATCTGGTCGTGCAAAAATTTCCGCCCCTATCTCTATGGGAAGAGATTTACTATTTATACGGATCTACTAGAACTAGAAGAATTTGATTATGAAATTCGTTATAAAAAAGGTTCAACTAATAATGCTGATGCCCTCAGTCGAATTATAATAGAGTCAGATAATAAATTGACTTATAAAGATTTTGAAAAAAATTATGAATTGAAAAATATTAAAGATTCCCCTAAGATAATTGAAAAAACAGGTGATTTATTTAAAGCCCCAAAGAATTATGCGTTAGCACATTGCGTTTCCCGTGATTTTCACATGGACCGAGGTGTAGCCCTCGAATTTAAAAATAAATTTGGTCAAATAGATAATTTAAAATCTCAAAATAAGCTACTAGGAGAAGTAGCAATGATCCAAATAAATGATCGAAACATTTATTATTTAATCACGAAAGATTCGTATTTTCATAAACCGGAATATGAAACCGTTTTTCAATCAATATTATATCTCAGAGAATTGTGTCAATATAATAATGACAAATACTTAGCTTTACCAAGAATTGCATGCGGTCTAGATAAATTAGACTGGCATATTATTTTAAGTATGATAAAATATATTTTTGCGGAATCTAATATAAAGATAATTGTATATTCCTTACCGAATCGGAATATCGGAGGAAATACTAATGAATTAAAAAATGATCGAATGTTAAAAATGAATAAATTCGATACGAACAGGATCAATAATGATCCAATGTTAAAAATAAATAAATTCGCAATGACGAATAGGATCGATAATGATCAGTTGTTAAAAATAAATAAATTCGCAAATACGAATAGAATCAAAAATGATTCAATGGCGACAAATGCCAGTAATGCCACAGATGCAAAGTATTACGAAAATACGGAAATGAATAGAATCGAAAATGATTCAAATATAAATAATTATGAAAATATTGGAATAAATCGAATCGAAAAAGATTCATCGTTAATTAAAAATCAAATAAATAAAGAAAAATATGAAGCTTGTTTGAAATGGTTAAATTCAAACGATGAAATAAAAATTACGAAAAGCACTGCCGTGAAGGCAGGAGCTTTTGAGCGCTCGTACATGCACCTTGTAGGTAGATTCGCATTTTCCAGTTTTAGAAACCAATTGAAGGAATTTTTGACAGCTGTCAAAAAAATTCTGAAACTTAGGCGAAACTCCAAACTTCATGTCAGTGCTTCAGCTGATCATTTTTGTTTCGATAATTTGCTAGAATTTTCTACGGTATCTATGGTCTTGGTGATGTGGTCTGGACTTTGAATACATTATTCCTCAGCTAGATGCATAATTTCATTCCAATCCGATCAGTAGTTCCGAAACTATCTGGAAAAAAATATTTTGAACGGCCATATTTACGGAACCCCTAGTCTCATTTTGCTTATTGATGAACGTGACCGCGATATTCGCGATCCAAACCCACCCTGAAAATTTCAAGTTCCTAGGCCTTTCCGTTCAAAGAGTTACAATTTTCTATGGTTTCTATGGTTCTGGTCATGCGATCTGGACAAAATATTGCTTCAATATATTATTCTCGATTAAAATACAAAATTTCATCTCGATCGAACCCGAAGTTTCGAATTTATCGAGAAAACAAAATTTCAAACGACCGTATTTACGGAACCCCTAGTCTCATTTTGCTTATTGATGAACGTGACCGCGATATTCGCGATCCAAACCCACCCTGAAAATTTCAAGTTCCTAGGCCTTTCCGTTCAAAGAGTTACAATTTTCTATGGTTTCTATGGTTCTGGTCATGCGATCTGGACAAAATATTGCTTCAATATATTATTCTCGATTAAAATACAAAATTTCATCTCGATCGAACCCGAAGTTTCGAATTTATCGAGAAAACAAAATTTCAAACGACCGTATTTACGGAACCCCTTGTATAATGTTGCTCATAGATGAACGTGATCACGACATTCGAGATCTACACCTATCCTGAAAATTTCAAGTCCCTAGGCATTTCCGTTCAAAAGTTACAATTTTCTATGGTTTCTATGGTTCTGGTCATGCGATCTGGACAAAATTTCGCATGTAGCTAAAACACCTCATTTTCCATCTGAGTGCAAAATTTCATCTCGATCGAATCTGTAGTTTTCAAGTAATCAGGGAAACAAAACTTTGAACGGCCATATTTACGGAACCCCTGGTGGAATTTGGCCCATTAACGAACTTAACCGAGGCATTTGGGATCTGAACCTACACTGAAAATTTCAAGTCTCTAGGTTGATCCGTTCGAGAGTTATCGTGCTTACGGCCGGACGGACGGCCGGACGGACGGACGGCCGGACGGACGGACAGACTCGAATTTTCCGACGGATTCGTCATCAGTGAGTCGAACATAGTCGATTGAGACCATTTTCGGCTCAAAATTCGAAAAATACAGACATCGTGACGAAATGATATAGCCCTCGTGTAAGTAGTACGAGCGCTCAAAAATAAATTCAAATGAGACAGAATGTTTCACTGTCCAGCGTAATATTAAGAATCCTATAATAAAAATCCCATATACGAAGAAAAGGTTAAAGTCACCATCTTCGAAAATAATTTCTAAAACTATCCCTTATTATAAAGTACGGAAAAAGTTATAAATATTTAATTACGCAATATATTCAAAGATGAATTCTTTATATCACTCCTAGTTACATAGATAATTTTTATTCAGACAATATCAGTCTTACGAAATATAATTTCGAATTAATTAATAGGATTGCACAAAAGCGTTATACATAATTTTAAAAATATTATTTGAGATAAATCTCATTTTCATTTGCTTGTTAGTAGCATAAAACATTAGAAGGATTAATGTATTCTCCTTCAGACATTCTTTGAACAACGGTGTTTGAAACCCTTGTTTCATATTACAGATAATTATCATTATTATTCGCTTCGCAATAACTAAAGTATTAGAAAGATTATAGTGTTCTCCTTGAGACATGTTTTAAACAATGTTACTTCATACACTATATTCCTTAAATATGGAAAATGAATTTAAAACCCCCTGATCAAACTGATATAAGATAAACTCGATTGATTACGAGAGAATTTAATTAATTTAAAATGAAAATATTATTGTCGGAACGTCTTGTTCAGAGTTCCATGTTTCAAGTTTCCAAGTTCGAACAGTTCCAAGTTTTGTAATATTCATATTTCAAGAATTGACTTTTCAATTCTCAATTTCAGTCCCTTGATTATAATGTCACTAGAGCCAGCCCTGCTCAATAACGCGATTATTTAAGAATGTATTACGAATCAAGTGAGGAAAAGCTTACGTCTCACATAACAATCGAAAGTAATGTACTATGAGTTACGATAGGAAAACCAACGTCACACATATTACTCTTCAAATTGAAAATGTAGATAAATTATTGATGTATTTTAGCCATTACGGCATTCCCAATAAAATAACGTGTGACAATGGATTAGAATTTAAAAATGGCATAGACCACGATTTTTGTAAAATCCATAAAATTGAAATTCATTATTTCACGAATTATAATCCCAAATCGAATGCATTAGTAAAAAGTAGAGTAATGTGTTAAGGCACATCCTGCCGATAGAATAAAACTTTTCATAGAAAGAGCTTCAATTTAAAAATATCCAAGTCCCAAGTAGACTTAAAGGGATAAAGAACCCTTAAAAATAATTATCATGTTATGATTGGATGTCATTCTAATAAAGTACGATATGTACAAATACGTACCAGTTGAATTAAATAAAATATGAGAATTAATTTCGAATTATCGAAAAGAGAAATAAATGAAGTCAAAATCTAATTTTGCTCGCCCATTCAATTTTAAATAGCACACAAATGATATAAAAAAATGGGAGAAGTTTTAAATGAACATATTCAATTAATATTATTAAAAGAGGATTAATTAACTTTTATTCAGAATAGTTCTTCATCATCGGAATAGAGAAGAATTATATAAAAACTATTTTGATAGTATTCAAAAAAATGAAAAAGTTTTGATAAGAAATCAAAAACAGATCGCAACAGTCGTAAATGACCTTAAAAATAAGTATATTGAAAAATTTCAGAAAATGTCAGAAAACCTTAAATTGCTTCAAGTTATACCAGCAATACAAGAGATTCAACACATGCATCTCCTGACATTTGAACTCAAAGATATCAAAAATATTCTAGATGAAATTGCAACCGCAGTGAGTTTTGCAAGATTACAACTTTTACATGAATCCATTTTACCTTATTCAAAATTCCTTGAATTAATAAAAAATGTGACGATAATACCTTTACATCATCTGAAAGATTATTATCAGATATGTCATACGAAAGTAATTTTCAAAAAGAAAGCATTACTATTTTTAATATCAATCCCAACGGTATACGAAGAAAGTTATGATTTATACAAGTTTTACTATCTACCGCAAAACAATTTATCCCTTCCATATACCGATCCTTATTTACTCTCACAAGAAGAAACCCTGAAATGGTCAACGAAATTTTGCCATCCAGTGGAGGATGATTATCTCTGCGATCAAGACACCTTAGCTGAATCACCAGCATGCCTTCGAAATATTTTGAAAAACCACACCGAAAACTGTCCAAGAACGACAACGGTACTTTCCCCAGATTTAAAATTATTAGAAGATGGAAATATCCTATCCATCGAAAACAAAAATGTTTTAGAAAAATGTCTTCAGCAAACAAGACATTATTTTGTGCCTCCTATGACAATTCTACGAACCAAATGTGCGGTGAGCAACACGGGAAAAGAAATCGTCCCAACTACTACATTCAATGAAGAAAAAATTACGAAAAGCACTGCCGTGAAGGCAGGAGCTTTTGAGCGCTCGTACATGCACCTTGTAGGTAGATTCGCATTTTCCAGTTTTAGAAACCAATTGAAGGAATTTTTGACAGCTGTCAAAAAAATTCTGAAACTTAGGCGAAACTCCAAACTTCATGTCAGTGCTTCAGCTGATCATTTTTGTTTCGATAATTTGCTAGAATTTTCTACGGTATCTATGGTCTTGGTGATGTGGTCTGGACTTTGAATACATTATTCCTCAGCTAGATGCATAATTTCATTCCAATCCGATCAGTAGTTCCGAAACTATCTGGAAAAAAATATTTTGAACGGCCATATTTACGGAACCCCTAGTCTCATTTTGCTTATTGATGAACGTGACCGCGATATTCGCGATCCAAACCCACCCTGAAAATTTCAAGTTCCTAGGCCTTTCCGTTCAAAGAGTTACAATTTTCTATGGTTTCTATGGTTCTGGTCATGCGATCTGGACAAAATATTGCTTCAATATATTATTCTCGATTAAAATACAAAATTTCATCTCGATCGAACCCGAAGTTTCGAATTTATCGAGAAAACAAAATTTCAAACGACCGTATTTACGGAACCCCTAGTCTCATTTTGCTTATTGATGAACGTGACCGCGATATTCGCGATCCAAACCCACCCTGAAAATTTCAAGTTCCTAGGCCTTTCCGTTCAAAGAGTTACAATTTTCTATGGTTTCTATGGTTCTGGTCATGCGATCTGGACAAAATATTGCTTCAATATATTATTCTCGATTAAAATACAAAATTTCATCTCGATCGAACCCGAAGTTTCGAATTTATCGAGAAAACAAAATTTCAAACGACCGTATTTACGGAACCCCTTGTATAATGTTGCTCATAGATGAACGTGATCACGACATTCGAGATCTACACCTATCCTGAAAATTTCAAGTCCCTAGGCATTTCCGTTCAAAAGTTACAATTTTCTATGGTTTCTATGGTTCTGGTCATGCGATCTGGACAAAATTTCGCATGTAGCTAAAACACCTCATTTTCCATCTGAGTGCAAAATTTCATCTCGATCGAATCTGTAGTTTTCAAGTAATCAGGGAAACAAAACTTTGAACGGCCATATTTACGGAACCCCTGGTGGAATTTGGCCCATTAACGAACTTAACCGAGGCATTTGGGATCTGAACCTACACTGAAAATTTCAAGTCTCTAGGTTGATCCGTTCGAGAGTTATCGTGCTTACGGCCGGACGGACGGCCGGACGGACGGACGGCCGGACGGACGGACAGACTCGAATTTTCCGACGGATTCGTCATCAGTGAGTCGAACATAGTCGATTGAGACCATTTTCGGCTCAAAATTCGAAAAATACAGACATCGTGACGAAATGATATAGCCCTCGTGTAAGTAGTACGAGCGCTCAAAAATACGTGATTTTACCCAAGATAACTTTATTCAACCCAAATTCCACAAATGAAGAATCCCGGAAAGATGAAGACATCCCGGATATCAAGATAGAAGACCTGGACCAATGGAATCTCCAGCCTTCAAGATTTATATTTTTGCTTATTTTTATAATAATCATTTTATTAATTATTACTTATTTTATTTTAAAATATTTAAGAAAAGATATTTTTTGTAAAGCTACACCTACTACAGGTGATACCTTTATTCAAGGTGGGGAGGAATTACATAATGCCAACCCTGTATACCTCAGATGAATTGCTTATCTGTATTGCATTCCATTTGAATATGAACATGTTACATTTTGATTACTAAGCATTAAGATCATACCACTGTGTGGATGACGTGGGTGTTGTTTGTCGCGTGTTATTCATTTACAGATGAGATATGTTATAAATACCACCCAAGACGAAAGAATCGTCAATTAATTCAGTGCATTTCTTCCTAGCTAATTGTTAGAATAGGATAATCTTCCGTTGTAAATTAATAAATCTTTTTTAAAAGATCGGCTTTCGCTCCAAAAACGTAATTATATATTTTCATGAATTATGGGTTCGGGGAAGTGAAAAACCTTGGGCTCATTTTCATAGTATACTTGGATCATGAGAAGAAAAATGTGAATTCCATTACAGAAAACTGAGATTTTCAATATTTTTCATTCCTTTTTTGGACCTACAATATTATGGACGCTGTTGATTAATTATAAAAATGAAAATTCCAGACCAGCATTGAGATCGTGTAAAGTCACGGGATATATTATGCTGTATTAATTTTACTTGGTTCCTCAAGTTAAACCATAATCCCCAAAATTCATCTGATTTATATATTTTATATTATATTTTAAGAAAAATTTAAATTTTTTATGAACATGTAGTGACATTTAACTGCACCAGTATTTTCCGAGAAATTTTTTCCAAATTGAGAACAAAATTTTGGTAATTAAATATAAATTATTTAATTAATAGTAGGTATTATTTTATCGAATTCACGATACAAAATCAATACCGCCACTGTAATAAAACCAATTTGCTTCATTCTTTCGAGGAAAAGTGTTTGATAACATCAGTAACAAACAAAACATCATCATTTAACTTCAATTACGAATCAACATGCACCATGAATTGTATTGGCCCCAGTACCTTTCATCGTTGTGTCATCAGCAAAAAAATCGTTAGATAGTTGTCCATAAACAAGGACAGATCATTAATGAAAATCATAAATAATAAAGGCATAATAATAGAGCCCCGAGGCACTCCACAGTCAACTTCTTTCAGAGACGAGACCAAGTATCACTGGAAACACATTGAAATCTGTTCGACAAATATAGCAACTCAGACAGTCGAAGGCCCTCGTTATGTCCAAAAATAAGGAGAAGTCTAGCATAAGAGCTACTCCACTTAACCCTATAAAAAAAAATTTTTTTCTTACAAAAATTCCTATAAAAACAAAACATAAAATTCATCCTCAAATTCTGCCTTAGTAATGAGTACCTCTCCAAACTGGACCTCAATGACCTTCTTCTCTGTTTACTACTCTTGTTAACTTGTTAAGTTGGTAATTGAATTATGTCTGTCAAGTAACTTTGAAATAGTTCTGAAGCTATTGCCCTTATTTTCCGATTTTTCCAACACAAGCTACAAGCTCTTTGTGGGGTTCAGAATCGAGAGCTTCAGCAGATATTGCTGTGTTCTTACAGAAATATATTTTCGAGCGCTCGTTCTACTTACACGAGGGCTATATCATGTCGTCACGATGTCTGTATTTTTCGAATTTTGAGCCGAAAATGGTCTCAATCGACAAGGTTCGACTCACTGTTGACGAATCCGTCGAAAAAATCGAGTTTGTTCGTTCGGCCGTCCGTATACACGATAACTCTCGAACGGAGCGACCTGGAAACTTGAAATTTTCAGGTAGGCTCGAGTCTCGAATGCCGCGATTGACTTCGTTATTGGGCAAAATTCGATCGGGGGTTCCGTAAATATGGCTGTTCGAAACTCAGATGAAGAATGACGTGTCCAATATACATGCGAAATTTTGTCTAGATCGCATGACCAGCACCATAGAAGCCATAGAAATTTATAACATTCGAATGGATAGGACTAGGAACTTGAAATTTTCAGGATAGGTTTGGATCTCGAATGTAGTGATCACGTTCATCTATGAGCAAAACCATACTAGGGGTTCCGTAGATATGGTCGTTTGAAATTTAGTTTTATTGATAATTTCAAAACTACAGATTCGATCACGACGAAATTTCGTATACTGATGGAGAATGATATATTCAAGCTACATTTCTCCAGATCACATGACCAGAACCATAGAAACCATATAAAATCATAAATTTTGAACGGAAAGGCCTGGGGACTTGAAATTTTCAGGATAGGTGTAGATCTGAAATGTCGGGTTCACCTTCTTCAATGAGCAGAATTATACTAGGGGTTCCGTAAATACGGTCGTTTGAAATTTTGTTTTTTCGATCATTCCGAAACTACGGATTCCATCGAGATAAAATTTTGTATTTCAATCGAGAATGATAAGAATGATATATTGAAGCAACATTTTGTCCAGATCGCATAACCAGAACCATAGAAAACCTATAAAATTGTAACTTTTGAACGGAAAGGCCTAGAAACATGAAATTCTCAGGGTGGGTTTGGATCGCGAATGTTGCAGTCACGTTCATCAATGAGCAAAATTAGACCAGCGGTTCCGTAAATATAGCTGTTCAAAATATTTTTTTCCGGTTGGTTTCGAAACTACTGATGGGATTGGAATGAAATTCTGCACCTAGCTGAGGAATAATGTATTCGAAGTACTTGGGAAATTTTGTCCAGCTCGCATCACCAAGACCATAGATACCGTAAAAAATTCTAGCGAATTATCGAAAAAAAAATTGGTCAGCTGAAGCTGAAGCAGCCTAAGTTTCAGAATTTTGTTGACAGTGGTCGAAAAATCCTTTAATTGATTTCTAAAACTGGAAAATGCGAATCTACTCACAAGGTAGATGTACGAGCGCTCAAAAGCTCCTGACTTCACGGCAGTGCTTTTCGTAATTTTTTGAATTTAATCTTCAAATGCTTATTCTTAGACTGTTTTCAACTCTAAATCAACCCGAGTTTAGAGGCAAAATAACGATGGTTTGACTCGAACTGTTCATTGAAAATTACAAGGATGTTCTTGCATTAACATCTACTATGTTTACCGTTCAGCATGAAAGAATTCAAAAACTGTGAGCTTATTACGTTTGATTGTATCTTCAGGAACAGTAGAATATTACAAAATCTATATAACAAAATCCGTACTTCTGTTCTTTCTTTTTGCAAGTTTATCTATAACTTCATCTGTTGGGGAGTCTTCCACACGCGTTTCTCAGGTTCGTCTTCAATCGCCCAAGAGTTGAGGATGTCTTTTCAGCAGTCACAGTGATCACTAGCAAATATGCAAGTTTATAAATATGTTAGGGAAAAGTTCTCTATAACATTCACCACAATGGCACAAGCAGGCTTGTCCTATTCCATTTTCTTTTCCCAAAATAGTTTATCCAACAAGTACTCGCTACACACTAGCTCTAGATCAACCATATTTTCATACAATTTCAAAGATTCAACATCTATTGTCTCAGTTGTTGAAACCTCAATAACTGAAACAATAGATGTTGAGACAATCGATGTGTCCACAAAGCTTTATTCCGGTTGCTATAAAGCACTGAAGTGTTTCTACAAGCTCTTTGTTGACGCTGAATCTGCATTTGAGCTGATCTATAAGATCGTCTAGGATCGGGATTCCCACTGATATTCTGAAATAGGTAGGATCTTTGGTAGAGAAGTTACTTCAATGGAGTTGGCGAGGAGCGAGTCTAAGTAAAAAACTTTCTTCACCACACATAACAGCACTAATTAAGGTTTCCGCTGTTTTGAGAACCTTAGAGAACTCAAGATTGATTGTTCATCGGATGTTTTCAAAGTGGTCAACAATATTCTCCATGTGATCAACTGTAGACTTCGAGTCACAATAGGGAGACTGAAGCACTTTGCAGACAGAATTTGTGGCTGATAATATGTTAGCCAATAAACAAAGGCCCCCACGAATTCACTAGCAAGCATGGACTTCACGAACGATGATGCTTTAGAAGATGTCTCAATACCTAGAGTTTCGCTTAGACTTTCTAGAGTTTCAACAATAGCCTTGAAGATCTCTTCAAACTTGAACAAACTGTTGTAATTCACAACCCATCTGGTTTCGCAAATGGTTGTTAAAGTTTTTCATTTAGAAGTTCGATTATATGGAGAATTGCAATTTTATCCTTAATTCCAATGCAGCAAAACATGTTTTTCAGAATACATATATTACTTTATTTCCGGAAAATTTCGTACCCCCTGGGTACGGCCTTGCCACTGTTGTCTTGAAATCAGTGGATATTTTCACAATTTGTACAAAAATATTGAATATACATGTTATAATGGTAACAATAGATAAAGCTACCATCTGAACTGCCATCTTACCAATTAGTGCACTCATTTGCGCTCGAAAATAATTAAATATCGATTTCATGTCAACAGAAGGAATTTTAATATCTCCAGAAGGAGGACAGTTTGGCTATTCTCATTCATCAAAGTTTTGACCGGATGCTGATTATTTTCACTTCAGGTCGTTTCATCTATATTTATTTGAAAACATATCCCAAATCATTTTCAAAGACATGTTTGTACTAGGTTCACAACAAAAAAAGATTTCGAGTGTTCCAGGAAGAATCTCAGCACTGGTATCTCCTATTTCAAATAGATAAAACTGCTTCAGGATTTTGCCCTAGCACATACCCTGAAGGTCGAGTGATTGCTTCTGTCCCCATAATTCAATGAGATATAGGAGAACGTAGGAAAATGGAAGTAAGAATGAGTTTTCATTCGTATCTGGAGTCTATTCATTATTAATCGGTGTTTTATTGAGGTAATTTGCTTCATAAAGCATGGCTTCCAGACCTATCGAGAGTGGTCATATATTAAGGTGGCAGGGAACATTTGAAACATATCAAACATTTTCGGACACTTCAACTCGAAACCTTTTAACCGATGAACTTTGCATTCTGGTTAATATACCGTGAAGGATATAAAATAATTTGAGAAATTCTATTAGGGTTCCAACTTCCAATGTTAAATTTTGGGTTCATCAAAAAAAATGGAACCTGCTATTTTCCCCAGGATCAGATTTTTTATCGTGAACACACAATCTAAGGGCTCGTGGCTTATGTCAAGAAGTAGTTCTCTAAAATGGTATTAACAGGTAACGTGGTAAATAATAAAAAATGTTGGTAAAATGCGCAGGTTTTTTTTCAACTCAGTTCTAACAACAAACTTTATTGATCGTTCGACTCAAAAGCTTGAACATTTTAACTATATCTTCAAATATATATCCCGATTTTGCCTGACATGAAACGAACAACGTCGACTGATAAGGACATATAAATTCCAACAGATTGTTAGGGATATTTCCCGGATCAAGAGCGTGGAACATAGGTACATCATAGAAATGTATATTTATGTGGAGTGAAACTGGGCGATTTTTTATTTACCTAGCACTTCAACCAAACTCATTCATATCACCTATTTCGAATTTCACGTTGAAGTTAATCTAGAGTTATGGTGTTCAATCTGTCGTGAAAACTATTTACTTCTTTTATATTATATGAAATGGAAAATAGATTTCTCCTATAAAGTCCTCTTATTCCAAGGCGTGAGTAAAGAAAGAATTCACTCACTCTAACTCGGTTTTTTTTCGGCAGAAGTATGGGCTCTTTTACCCATTCATTTCAATTTTCCATCTGAAGCACCAAAAAATAAACATTTCAGCTTATAATTCGCCATATAGTCTGAAAGAGTATCGGAACCAACAAAATTTGTGGCCGGCTTGTTCTGAAATCCTTCTGTGATGAATTCAGTGTGCCTCGGTGGTTGTAGTTCGGTTCTGAATCCAAATTTTAGGTCGGTGAATTCTGAGATTCAGTCTCTTAGCGATTATTCATTCAACTACTCTCTCTAAGGTCGGTGCTTATGCGCTTTTGGCATCCTAAAAGGTTGTAAAAGACTTTAATATCTCATTGAAATATCTTTTCGAAACATCATGGCATAATGAAATATCTTTCGTCAATTCTACCCACATGAAGTTCTCTGAATTGGCTGGAATAGGCTAGGCGTGCCAAATGCTCCAAATTCATAAATGATCAATTTCAGCCTGTGAATATATCTAATAACAACAACAATACCACCAATAACATTTACGATAAGAAGAATTCAATAACTACACATACTTTTGATCGTCCAAGAGTTCTCTCAGCCCGTCCAATTTCCAATGAACTATAAAAATTTCAATTCTAAAGGTTCACCATTGAAACACCAAATGAATCAAGCTTAGTTAGTGATCATTATTATTTCAATAACCGTCATGACAAGAATTCTCAATTCAATTCCTGCGAATTTCCAGGAGTCTGGCGGTGAGAGATTCGTGTGAGGGAATATATTTTAGATATCTGTTGTGTGGAATCGTGCAGAAAGTAAGGAAGGAGAGCAAATGTTTACATATAGTAGGAGAGAGTGGTTAGGCATATATTCCAGACTGTTACGAGTAAACAGTTTCGGAATATTTACTTTTCTCCTTCAATACATTTCTTGTTTACCCTGTGCCTTTCTGATTTTTTTAGGGAAAAGAGCACTCAACATTGCATAAAAAAAGAAATAAATTGAATGACCAGCACACGAACTAGACAATAATTCGAAATGATTACAAATAAAGGTTTCTCCGAGACTTTTAACTGCGAGATATCGAAGTGGAATCTTTCATAATTCAAATTAATAAACATAGGGAAACTTTTAATGATACACCCATCACAACAGCAGAGTGTAGGTGGTAGCCTTAATCTCATAGCATTTCAGCCAGCTACGATGAAGTAATTCAAAAAATCAAAGATATATCCAATTTGTAGACTGATTGAAGTAAACATATACTAGAAAACTTGGAGCCTTCTCAGAGAAGCTCGAGCATATAGTCAGTGACGACAATCATTATGCCCACCTGCCAGAATTCGATAAAATATTTCACAAGGAACAGCACTATGGATTCCTTCAAGAAATGCACATTGAATCATAAATCAACAAGAAAAATATCTTCGAGATAGTCCTTCTTTCTCAGAAATCTGTCATCCTGCATTCTACGCAAAAACAGGAGTATTCCATCGCAGCATGAAATGAGGAGGAAAATCGATCGAAATTTTCATTTCTTCATATTCAGATTGTTTGTGACATCCGAAAAGATATCAGGACGGAGTTGCATGACTTGATATTCAGTTCATCAGTGAATTCAATGCCAATGGTATTATATGTATGTAAGATTTGAGATTCTTGAAATATTGGAAATTATTACTGTTGACAAGTTAACAATCATAATGCTGGCATTGATACATAGGCCAAGTCATAAAGATACATATATGATGAACATTCATTTGACTGTTTGATCCATAGATAATGAGTATACTCAGCGTTGCATGTAGGACAGGCAACGCTCGAATAAATCATGTCCTTTCAAACCGATGAATGTGTATATTGAAACCTATTATTGATTGAAACCCCGAAAAGATTTATAATTTAGGTTGAGTATTTATTTTTGGAAAAATACCCCATGCCGTTGAGAAATGAATTCTATGAAAATTATAAAAAGCACTAACGTGTAGTCAGGAGCTTATGAGCGCTCGTTCATCCACCTTCTTTCAAAAAAAATTTGACAGCTGTCAAAAAAATGACAGCAGCTCTTTGTCAATTATGCCGAATCAGCTGTTACAGGAATATTTTTGAAGTTGTAGCTCTGGTTTTCCGAGTGAAAGTATTGGTTGATAGGTTCTTCGAGTGTGCACAACCAGGACGTTGTCGTATAAATAGTTTTTGCGAAATTGCGATTCGAATTATTCCAGGCGCTCTTTTCCAGAAGGGCTGGATGCGTCGGAAGTTCGATTTCAATTAACAAAACGGATTTTGAAAGCAGAAGTACAGTATGTACTACAAAACTCCAATCTTGGTTTTTCGTTGAAAAGTTGCAAAATAGGTAAAAAATACGTGAAAACATGTCCAAAACCGGCTCAGTGCTCAATCGCGGACGAATAGTGGTGGCAGCCGGCCGAGGAGGGGAAGAGTGTACTTTAATAAAAAAAAATTACGAAAAGCACTGCCGTGAAGGCAGGAGCTTTTGAGCGCTCGTACATGCACCTTGTAGGTAGATTCACATTTTCCAGTTTTAGAAATCAATTGAAGGAATTTTTGACTGCTGTCAAAAAAATTCTGAAACTTAGGCGAAACTCCAGACTTCATGTCAGTGCTTCAGCTGATCAATTTTTTTCCGATAATTCGCTAGAATTTTCCACGGTATCTATGGTCTTGGTGATGCGATCTGGACAAAATTTTGCACGTAGTTTGAATACATTATTCCTGAGCTAGGTGCATAATTTCATTCCAATCCGATCGGTAGTTTCGAAACTATCACGAAAAAAATATTTTGAACGGCCATATTTACGGAACCCCTAGTCCAATTTTGCTCATTGATGAACATGACCGTGAAATTTGCGATCCAAACCCACCCTGAAAATTTCAAGTCCCTAGGCCTTTCCGTTCAAAAGTTACAATTTTCTATGGTTTCTATGGTTCTGGTCATGCGATCTGGACAAAATTTCACATGTAGCTTGAACACCTCATTTTCCATTTGAGTGCAGAATTTCATCTCGATCAAATCTGTAGTTTTCAAGTAATCAGGGAAACAAAACTTTGAACGGCCATATTTACGGAACCCCTGGTGGAATTTGGCCCATTAACGAACTTAACCGAGCCATTCGGGAACTGAACCTACCCTGAAAATTTCAAGTTTCTAGGACATTCCGTTCGAGAGTTATCGTGTATACGGCCGGACGGCCGGACGGCCGGACGGACGGACGGACGGACAGACTCGAATTTTTTGACGGATTCGTCATCAGTGAGTCGAACATAGTCGATTGAGACCATTTTCGGCTCAAAATTCGAAAAATACAGACATCGTGACGAAATGATATAGCCCTCGTGTAAGTTGTACGAGCGCTCAAAAACGCGCTGCGGCCAAGCGCGAATATTTACATTTATACCCCCACTATTTGACTGCAATCGAGCGTTCGACTCGCTTTGGTCATGTTTGCACGTTTTTTCCACCTTTTTTGCAACATATTGAAGAAAAATCCAGTGTGACTTCTTGTAGAATAATACTTTTACCTTCAAAATTCGTTTTGTAAATGAAAATCGGAGAACTTCCGACGCATGCAGTCCTTCTGGAAAATGGAGCCTGAAATAATTCAAATCGCAATTACGCAAAAAATATTCATCTGACAACGTCCGGATCGTGCACACTGAAAGAACCTAGTAACCACTACCTTCATCTAAAAAACCAGCGTTACAACTTTAGAAATGGCCGGGATATTTATGAATTTTTGAAAAAACGCATCTTTTTGCGGTTTTTCCTGCTTTTCTACGGTAATAATGACCCGATTGAGTTGCACTAGCAATCATTTTCTTCGTCTTTTTTTCGAAGTAATCATATTTGCGAGTCGAAAACATATCACTAAACCTCCACGGATCACCCTACGTATGCACTCGCGGTTTTCTTCTACGACTTTTGCCTGGTCTAAGTCGAATAATTGACATATTTAGCGCTCGTTTTGCTAACACGAGAGCTATATCATTTCTTCACGAGTAAGTTTGAAATTACAAAAAAGAAAGAAACCAGAAGCGCAAAGCGCCCTCTGCGTTTTCGAGGGAAAGAAACGGGCTTTCCGACGGTGCCCGAAAAGTTAACTATTTCGAATTCCAAAAGTACGCAAAATGCGTTCGGAAAAGGTCGAAAAATGACGAAAACGCAAAAAATCACCTTTTTCCTGTTCTACAAGGTGTATCAGTTTTGAACGTCAAAAATTTAATTGGATATTCACCTCGTTGTCCTGATTCGGAAATATTTATATTATATACCCCTATCTCGATCCCTAAGAGAGATACAGGGTGAAGTTCACAAGAAAAAACTATTTTTATGCAATAGCTTCCATAAAAAAGCTTGGCAGCTTGGCTTTGCAAGCCTACCCTACTCCCTAAGAGCCATTTTATGAAGATATTTTCGTGGCGTGCAATTCGGTCACATCTCAACTATTCCGATGAAAAAAGTTTGTCACTGTTATTTTTAAGGAATAAATAAGGCAATTTCGAATTGCTGGTTTGATTTTGAGTAAAATTTGTTTTTACAGAACAAAATTTAAAGTTTCTGTTCCAGAGATAATTAGATTTTTTGAAAGACGTGCTGATTAGAAATTGGCTACAAACCAAATAGGAAATTTATTGAAAATCAAAAGGTAACGAACAATACATATGACATCACAGCATATGTTCAAACGCTAATTTCGCCGAGCTGATTGCCGATGTAGGACCCATACCCTGGCCTCCTAGCTCACCCGACATAAACATACTGGACTACTTTGTTTGGGGTTACATTGAAGAAACAGTTTGAAGTACTCCTGTGACAACCCGCGAGGAGCTGATCTAGCGAATAAAAGATGTCTGCGATGAGCTGAGGCAAAATCAGGAAATGATGGAAGATGCAGTCAATTCACTAGTTCACCGTTGTCAGAAATGCATCGAGGCTGACGGTCTGCATTCTGAACATATGCTGTGATGTCATATTAATTTTTCGTTACCTTTTGATCTTTAATAAATTTCCTATTTGGTTTGTAGCCAATTTCTAATCAGCACGTCTTTCAAAAAATCTAATTATCTCGGGAACAAAAACTTTAAATTTCGTTCTGTAAAAACAAATTTCACTCAAAATCAAACCAGCTATTCGAAATTGCCTTATTTATTCCTTAAAAATAACAGTGGCAAACTTTTTTCTTCGAAATAATTGGGATGTAACCGAATTTCACGCCACTGGTGTTTCCCAAAAATCGAAAATATCCTCATAGAATGGCCCTTAGAGAGTAGAGTAGGTATGCAAAATTTCGTTTGAATCCAAACTTTCTTATGGAAGCTATTGCATAAAAATGATTTTTTTCTTGTGAACTTCAACAACCTTTATCTCTCTTAGGGATCGAGATAGAGGTATATAACAAACATTTTTCCGAATCAGGACAACGAGGAGAATATCCCATTACATTTTTAACGATTAAAACTGATACACCCTGTATAGGCTTTTGATCCACGGCGTCTCGAAAATCGAAAGCGATCGAATTACCATGCCAAAGAACGAGAGGTCGAGATCGAGATACCTTAGACAATTAAATTAAAAAATGCGAATCTACCTACAAGGTGGATGAACGAGCGCTCAAAGGCTCCTGACTTCACAGCAGCGCTGTCCAATTTTTATTTCTTGAAATTTCGAGATTTTTGAAACTCTCCGTTGAAAATTCTAATAGTTATAACTCAACCACCTGAAGATGATTCTTAGCATCGAAACACGTGTCGTGGAATTTAACCCAATGCAGTGGAAATCATATTAGTTATTTCATTGCAAGTTTTTGAGGCGAAAGATGATTATTTTGAAATAACAGTGCTAAATTATCTTTTCATTCAAAAAGGTGGTGGGAATTATGTCCACCCTATGAATTATTGATTGTACATACCAATGAAAGCTTCAGGTACAAGATAACCTCATAATTCCTATTAATGATTGGCTAGGTCTTCAAGGGTTACATAACGAATTTCAGATTCAGGGAGAATTTCTTCAGAATGAATCATTTCAAATCCAGGTTAGAACAACCTCCTTTATATTTATGCACAATTCCCCGAGGCGTGTCCCATTATTGTTCATTATAGGTCAATCGAATCCCCAAAATGTTATCATTCGTTAGGCGAATGGTCTCCTCGAAACGCGACGGACGACCGACGCGGAGACGCCTCCGTCAATTTCCGAATCATATGTTTGGGAAACCACTAGCACGGTCTCCCTGAACTGCCATCTCGCCAGCCTTAACTGAACGTCGCATGCGGCGGTTCAGGGAGACCGTGCTAGTGGTTTCCCAAACATATAATTCGGAAATTGACGGAGTCGTCTCCGCGTCGGTCGTCCGTCGCGTTTCGAGGAGACCTGCGCCTTATGGATCAATATAATGATGGTCAGAAAAATGAATCTCATGTACCTATACAATAAACATTCATATTTCATTTGAGAGAACAAACTTTGTTACTCAACTTGTATAAGGGTACAAAGTAATTTCAGCATCTTCTTCCGAGTAGTGGAACATTATTCTTCAGTACACGAAAATAGGCGGAGAAGAATATTCTTGTCAGAATTCATAACGTGAATGAATCATATGTCAGAACTACACCCCAGGAAGCTCTCTGTAGGTATACCTACCTAGACTCGAGTTGTGTTTTGATAATTGGATGATATTATTCCAAGACAAAATATCTGGAAAATTTATGTGAGTGTTTCGGCTCCATTTTAGACGAAGCATTGATGTAGATGTATTCATTCACATTTGAAACAAATTTTTAGGAAAAACGCTCAACTCATATCGAACTCAATCTTTCACTGACTGAAATATTTGGAATCATACACCAACTACAGGAATTAGCAACTTTCAATTATGGGAATCATGCTGAAAAACAATTGATTCCATGAAATAAAAATGTCGCAATTTCAGAAAAATCTTCAACCAATTTCAATTGATTTTCATATTATTTGTTATATTTTGATGAGCTATGTTAATCAGGGAAAAAACTATTTTGGCTATTGGACCTTCTGAATTTTATCACAGATAATGCGGAATTAGGTGTATAATTTTCGCCTAAACGGACTAAAATTTAAAAAAACCTTTATTTATCGTTGCTTCACAAAAAAATTTGAAATCGTTGCAAAGCTACCCTGGATTGGCCTGGATGTTCGTTTTTGAGCGCTCGTACTACCTAAACGAGGGCTATATCATTTCGTCACGATGTGTGTTTTTTTCGAATTTTGAGCCGAAAATGGACTTAAACGACTATGTTCCACTCACTGATGACGAATCCGTCGGAAAATTCTTATACACCGTATACACGATAACTCTCGAACGGAATGTACTAGAAACTTGAAATTTTCAGGGTATGTTCGAGTCTCGAATGCCGCAGTCAAGTTTTTTATCGGGCAATATTCGCCCAGGGGTTCCATAAATATGGCCACTCGAATTTTTGTTTTCCTGGTTATTTCGAAACTACAAATTCGATCCAGGTGAAATTTTGTACTCAGATTGAGACTAACAAGTTCAAGCGACATGCAAAATTTTGTCCAGCTCGCATGGCCAGAATCATAGAAACCATAGAAAATTATAACTTTCTACATAAGGCCTAGAGACTTGATATTTTCAGGATAGGTGTAGATCTCGAATGTTGCGATCACGTTCGTCAATGAGCAAAATTAGACTATTGGTTCCGTAAATATGGTCGTTTGAAATTCAGTTTTCTTGATAATTTCAAAACTATGAATTTGATCGTGACGAAAATTTGTATTTAAATTGAGAATGATATATTCGAGCTACATTTTGTCCAGATCGCATGATCAGAACTATAGAAACCATAGAAAATCATTACTTCCGAACGGAAAGGCCTAGGGACTTGAAATTTTCAGGATAGGTTCGTATCGCGAATTGTGCGGTCACGTTCATCAATGAGCAAAATTAGACTAGGGGTTCCGTGAATATAGTCGTTCAAACTATTTTTTTTTCCTGATAATTTCGAAACTACTCATTGGAATGGAATGAATTTTCGCACATAGATGAAGAATAATGTATTCAAACTACGTGGAAAATTTTGTCCAGATCGCATTACCAAGACAATAGATACCGTAAAAAATTCTAGCAAATTATTGAAAAAAAAATTGGTCACCTAAAGCACTGACGTGAAGTCTGGATTTTCGCCTTAGTTTCAATTTTTTTTTGATAGCTCAAAATATTTCCTATTGGTTTCTAAAACTGCATGTACGAGCGCTCGAAAGCTCCTGCCTTCACGGCAGTGCTTTTCTCATTTTTTTTTTCGGTAAAACAGTAGCCCAGTAGACATTTCCTGTGATCCTGGAAATGTCACAGCTATATCACAAGAAGTGCGCGGATGCGCAGCTGAGATTCCGAAATTTCATTCTAGAATACTAATCTTATTACATTCATACTTAATAGTCGTAAATTTTATGACTGTCACTTCGCTCCGAAAGAATATTTTTCTTAACTATGCTGTCAATATTAAGGAATAAAACAAACTATAATAGTAATGTTCTTTCGTACTGAGCGAACTGATTTATGTAAGTTTAATCACATAGATCAGTTTAATGATCTTTCGTTTTCAATCAGTTCCCCCTTCCAGAACTCCAAAGTGATTGCAAGTGATTATTCTGATCGCGAAATTTCTTATTTCAATTAGATCACCTTGGTAAAGTCAAAATTTGAAGTTTGACGTTATAGAATTTTATATACTTACATAGAAGTGAGCGCATTCTTTCGGGCATTAAGTGAATGAATATGTTCTGATTGCAAAATCACTTTCACTTGAATCACATAAGTTCCATCAGTTGAATCAGTACAAAAGAACACTACTAATGTATAAAATCCTTTTCTTCAAACGTACAGAAACAACGTCATTTTTCAACTGACATGATGATCGAAAAGTTCTACTTCTCCTCCGCCGTAAGGAAATGTGTTGCTATGTAAATAATTAATCACATTTCCGTACGCCGGAGGGAAAAGTGTCGCTATGTAAACGATGAATTAGGAACCATGAACAACCTAAAAAATTCTGAATCAAACGTCATTTTTATTCACTAAAGTTACATTGAATGTGCAATAGGTCAATGTTGCATTTTGAAAATTGAAACCATGTAGTAAAATACGGGAAGGATTCTGTTCAGAAGCTGATGACTCAATGGGGTCATGTGAGTTGCTGATTCCAGGAAATTCTTCGACGTTCAATATTCTGCTAGCAGCCAAATAGAAAACTTTCGAACTTAGAAAAACTCTTGATTTCTTTGCATGATATCCTTCATTTGATTTTCTCGAAAACGCGCGTAACTTCACAGATTTACCACTATCTATTTCGTGTTTGATCGCTTGTTGAGACTTTATCATGGAATAACGGCTAGCCATTGTATTGAAATATGCTAGACGTACAGTCTCATGAAAAACTGCCACACTTTTCGAATTGCACCAATTCACGAAGTGATCATATGCTGCAGAATATTTTTCACTAGACTTTGATGGCCCAAGGAAAGAGACTGCTTCATTAGCTAAAACCTCAATTTCTAGCAAGTGATAACTATCAATTATAATACTTCTGTCAAATGAATTTTTCGTGACAATCGTAACTAGGCAATTTTCCATTGATATTTCAATTAACACGATCGTAAACATAAATCTAATTCAAAGGTGGATCTCCAGATTTCTATGAATTTCAAAACGTTTGTAAAAAATTACGAAAAGCACTGCCGTGAAGGCAGGAGCTTTTGAGCGCTCGTACATCCACCTTGTAGGTAGATTCGCATTTTCCAGTTTTGGAAATCAATTGAAGGAATTTTTGACAGCTCTCAAATAAAATTTTAAACTTAGGCGAAACTCCCGACTTCATATTCGCGATCCAAACCCACCCTGAAAATTTCAAGTTCCTAGGCCTCTCCGTGCAAAAGTTACAATATTCCATGGTTTCTATGGTTCTGGTTATGCGATCTGGACAAAATATTGCTTCAATACATTATTCTCGATTAAAATACAAAATTTCATCTCGATCGAATCCGTAGTTCCGAATTTATCGAGAAAACGAAATTTCAAACGACCGTATTTACGGAACTCCTTGTATAATGTTGCTCATAGATGAACGTGATCACGACATTCGAGATCCACACCTATCCTGAAAATTTCAAGTCCCTAGGCGTTTCCATTCGAAAGTTACAATTTTCTATGGTTTCTATGGTTCTGGTCATGCGATCTGGACGAAATTTCACACGTAGCTTGAACACCTCATTTTCCATTTGAGTGCAAATTTTCATCTCGATCAAATCTGTAGTTTTCAAGTAATCAGGACAACAAAATTTCAAACGGCCATATTTACCATTAACGAACTTAACCGAGGCATTTGGGATCTGAACCTACACTGAAAATTTCAAGTCTCTAGGTTGATCCGTTCGAGAGTTATCGTGCTGACGGACGGACGGCCGGACGGCCGGACGGACGGACGGACGGACGGACAGACTCGAATTTTCCGACGGATTCGTCATCAGTGAGTCGAACATAGTCGATTGAGACCATTTTCGGCTCAAAATTCGAAAAATACAGACATCGTGACGAAATGATATAGCCCTCGTGTAAGTAGTACGAGCGCTCAAAAACATAACATATTCCATTCGGAGGAAAAGTGTCTTTTCATGGCTCACCTTCAATTATCCGCCTCACTACGTTCGGCGGGTAAACCCAGGCTCGCCATAAAAAGTGACACTTTTCCTCCTTATGAAATAATATACTATTATTCGACCAGTTTTAGTTTCGATTTCAGTTTAACATAGTACAACAGTTAGAGCAGATTTTTGCTCGATGTTCTGAACAAAATGCATGGCCACATAGGTCACAGAAATTGGTGGTCATTCTTGTTTTTTGCTGGACAGATGAAAAATTCTTTTATATAGTGCGTTATAGGGATGTAGTCTCATTTTCCATTGTTTCTCCCAACATGGTCGGTATATCTTCGCGGATCGAGCGTCAAAGTTGACAGATTATTGCGTACTTTCAACCATGGTTTTATAAGGCTTTTTTGAAGTTGTAGCATGCAATCTTTTCGGTTGATGGCTTTTTGGCCACTTTACATTCTCCATTAGTTGTAGATTACAAACGAGTTGATACATGCTGCATTTAGCATGCCATAAAATACACAACGAAGCCATTTCCTCGTTTTTCTTGATATATGTAGACATATCGCATCCGTCGTAGAATAAGGAGACAATTGCAATATGGGAATAACTTTAGTTGACCTCTCCGCCACATAAGAAACGATTCGTGACAAAAGGTACCATTTCGAAGTTTTTAGAAAAACAGCAGAATATTCTTCCACGACGGAAAAAATTGCATCAATTGAATATTGGGTGGTAATGTATAATGTTCAAACGGATTTACGAATGCTCAGCGTGTTGAATTAAGTATACAGGTTATCCCAGAATGAATAGATAATCCTGTATAGAAGAGCTATTTGACTCTCTGAAAAAAGATACAAAAAAAAATCAATCCCTACTAGAAGTATTTTTTTTTTTTTTCAAAATAATGTTTTCTTGCACATCACGTTGCGTTTCTGTATATCACGCTCACAAATGGATCAAATCCATCAGTTTCTTTATGGTGGAATATTCTTCATTAAATTAGCAATATATATGCTGAAAACCGTATGGATTTCTGTTGTTACTTTTTTGAAAAAAAATATCCAACTCCAAATTTCATCATAAAATGTGATGAACCTTTCATAATGTAAAAGTTTAATCGTTCATGGTGGAAATAAAATTTGAAAAACTTGTGCTGCCAACTCAAAAAAAAATATGCTCCTTTCATGTAAATTTCAAAATGGTACAATCTTCATAACTTATTTCACCATGAAGAAACTGATTGATTTGATTCATTTGTGAGCGTGTTACACAGAAACGCAACGGGATGTGCAAGAAATCATTATTTTGAAAAAAAATATTTCTAGTGAGAATAGATTTTATTTTGTATTCTTTTCAGAGAGTCCAATAGCTCTTCTATACAGGATTATCCATTCATTCTGGGACACCCTGTATACACAAAAGAATATTACGAAAATTTCGGTGAATCAAAACTTCAAATACGATTTCCCAACAAAATCAATTTTCGATTGTACACTTATTCCACGACGGGTGCAATATTAAAACACATTTCGTCCAACGTGTCCAACCCTCTGTTTTTCCATATGCAGAAATGGTTGAACCTTCAAACATAGATGAAAGCAGAATAACATTCTTTTTGCTTTTTCTCTGTTAAAGCAGAACGCCAATTCTTTTCACTTAACATTTCTGGGAGACTTTCGCGTAAGGTTCCGGGTTTTATGTGGTTCCTCTGGGCAAAGCGGTTTGTTTGGATAACTGAAGTATAATTGATTTTATGGAAAAAAACTTCGAATATTTCGTGAAATGTTAAATTGAAGAATCAACATTTCGACCATGTCTCATATGATATTTCTTGTTACAAATCACATGTATAATTCCCCTAAAAGTTTGGCTGTTTTGAAAGTAGACACCTTGTATTATATGCGAAAAAACGAACTTATAACTTCCTGATAGTTTTGATGACCGATAAGAAACAATGCAGGTGATGAAATAGTATATTATTTTATAAGGAGGGGAAGTGTCACTTTTCATGGCCTGGTAATTGAAGGTGAGCCATAAAAAGTCACTTTTCCTCAGAATAAAATATTGAAAAAAATTTTTCAAATATTTTGAAACCTGGAAATCCACCTTAAGATTAGACTTATATTTACGATTTTTATAATTGGGAGATCAATGCAAAATTTGCCTAGTTACGGTTGTCATGCAAAATTAATTTTGATTTTAACGGACATGAAGTATGATAATTATTCGTAGTAACTAATTCATCTTTTACATAGCGACACTTTTTCCTCCGGCGTACGGAAATGTAATTCATCGTTGACATAGCAACACTTTTCCCTACAGCGAAGAAAAAGTAGAACTTTTTGATGATCCTGTCAGTCGAAATATGACGTTGTTTCTGTAAAAAAATATATTTTCTTCATTTAAATTTGCCTTTTTGAGCGCTCGTACTACTAACACGAGGGCTATATCATTTCGTCACGAAGTCTTTATTTTTCGAACTTTGAGCAGAAAGTGGTCTCAATCGACAAAGTTCGACTCACTGATGACGAATCCTTCGAAAAATTCGAGTCTGTTCATCCGTCCGTATACACGATAACTCTCGAAAGTAACTACCTAGAAACTTAAAATTTTCAGGGTAGGTTCAAATCGCGAATTGAGTTCGTTATTGTGCAAATTTCGAATAGGGGTTCCGTAAATATGGCCGTTCGAAATTTTGTTCTCCTGATTACTTCAGAATTACTGACTGGATCGAGGTGAAATTTTGCACTCAGATGCAGAATGACATGTTCGAGCTACCAGCGAAATTAGACTAGGGGTTCCGTAAATATGGTCGTTTTAAATTTAGTTTACTGGATAATTTCGAGACTACGTATTCGATCGTGTTGAAATTCTGTATTTCAATGGAGAATGATATATTCAAGCTACATTTTTTCCAGATCGCATGACAAGAACGATAGAAATCATAGAAAATTATAACTTCCGAACGGAAAGGCCTAGGGACTTGAAATTTTCAGGGTAGGTTGAATGAAATGAGATTTCGCAAATAGATGAAGAATTATGTATTCAAACTACGTGGAGAATTTTGTCCAGATCGCATTACCAAGATTATAGATATCGAATATATAAAAAATATAGAAAATTTTTGCGAACTATCGAAAAAAAAAATTCACCTAAGCACTGACGTGAAGTCTGGAGTTTCGCCTTAGTTTGAAATTTTTTTGACAGCTGTCAAATTTTTTTTCAAATGGTTCCTTAAACTTGAAATTGCGAATCTTCCTACAAGGTGTATGAACGCTGAAAATCTCGCGATTCACGGTAGTGCTTTTAAAATTTTTTATGATAGAATTAATTCGATAATATTATTCGGTTGTTTGGTAGAATTGCTCAGAAATCGGTAGATCTATCAAAAACATGTATTTAGGCTTCATTCATCTATGAAACGTCACAAATTTGTAGTGAATTTGCATTCATGCTAGGAAGCTGTGACTTCATCACCTCAATGGAAGATTGATGAAAAAGAACTACGTAAACATGCTCTCTTTTTGATCTCAAATGATAACATCACAAATATGCATCGAACACATATATGTTACATAGTGACTATACAGCTGACACATCGCCAATCCGAATCATGCATGAGTGTAGTCTCGATAAATCACAGATTGGTCACGAATTATAAGTCAGATCATGAAGCAGAGAAATGATATACCGCAATCTTCCTTCCTCGATATCCCCAGGTTACATCACAGAGATATAACTGGTGCCATAGGAACCGTCTTTTCCCTTTGAGGATTAACCGTGATAAAATCAAACAATATCAAATCAAGATACCATCAAACTGTATGCATTTTAAAAGTATATGTTGAAGCATTTTTCATGAACCAAGTATACAAAATCTGAATGGGAATAAAATACATTCGAACTGTAATTCCAATTGTGTCTATATCAGTTATCGAAATCTGAATTGGGGGTAAAGCAAATTATTCCGATACTTATTCATTATCCATTCATTGTTAATAATATTATCAGATAATAGGAATAAACTCATAATAATATCTGAATGATAAACGACAGAAAATTCCATTATAAAGTGCAAATTCGAATCTATAAGATACAGATCATTCTAATAAATGATAGTTCAGTAGATAACTACGTGTGAATCATGTTCTGTTTTTATATCTTGAATATTTTATATTTATTACTCATTTTCGAATTCGGTGATTGGGTTACAAATCTTTATTCGACAAAAAAAAGTGGGTTCGATTATCTGCTATACTCTCAGAGGTGGCCAGTCACTGATTGTGTGAACTGGAAAGACAAAAATGTAACCAACGAATGCAGCATGCCAAAACATCGAAATTCCTTCCTGGTCCTCGGTTTGTGGCCAACACAAAATTTCACAAGTGGCCCGAACTATTGCGATAGCAACATAATGTTCAACTGGACGCACTTATCGTCGATATGAATGAACAAAGGACTAACATTGAAAATGGAACTGATTCCTACATGTTTTGGCGTCATGAATGGCAAAAGCACGGAACTTGTGCCAGTATCTTACCTCAATTAAACAGCGTTTATAAATATTTCAAAATTTCCTTGGATTTGAATTTACAGTATAATTCGAATGGATTATTATCCAGTGTGGGTATCGTACCTAGAGAAGAAAGTTACTAAGTTGATGACTCCATCCAAGCCTTATTCGAAAAATATCAGTGTACCCCACAAATTTGTTGCACTGTAGATTCTGAAAATAGAAAGTTGTTGAGTGAAATAAGATTGGGTTTCGATAAAACCCTCCAATTAATTGACTGTGAACCTGTTGGAGTGAATACAAGGAATTGCAGAGGCAGGACGTCTGTACTTTATCTCGAAAATATTTGATTTTTCAATACATTATGAACATGATTATGGTGTATGTCAGATTAGACCAAAATAAGCTGGTTTCATTGAACTTAATTAATTTTGTTGCGTTTCTGTATTGAAGTTGTCGATGGCCTCTGATTTTTTGTTTTCCAGAAAAGAAGTTTTACCCTGTGAAATTTTTATAGTTGACAAGGAGACGGAGATTTTCCGTATGATCAAATTTATTGATATTTGCTGAAATAGGAATAGAGGAAATGAAAGAACTTGAAAATAATAAACCGTCTTGTGAAATTGAAGCGTTTTATTTTATCCCAAACTTGTTGATTCAGCACCCAATACCGTTTGAATTATAATTTCTTCGTTGAAATCATTTTCAAAGTTCTCACATAATACAAACGGTTCATTCAAAATACGGATCAGCTCAGCAGTATTGATTAACTGAAAGAAAAAATTTGTTTTGCGTGTTAGCTATTCAAAAGTGGATTATCGATCGATGTTTGAGGTTGGGAAAGGTTCAACCTGTAATGATTAGTCACGCAATCTAGTCGCCTTTGTAGTTAGTATTAATTACTTATAGTGAATAGAAGAAATCTTTCCTGGAGGAAAATTCGTCGATACCAATTCTTCATTATTAATTGAATTTCTGACGTGTTGATCCGAAACCTTGGAGAGTTTAATTTATGATTTTCATACAAAACTCTCGAAAACAGAGTTCAAGCCAAACTGGAATTTTCTGATATACAATTTTGAATTCTTGAAGAACTACATTCTACATTACATATTAAGCTGAGGGATTCTGGAAATTATTCATTGCTCAATACGTCAAGAGATAACAGGTGTATCGATTGAGGAATATTTCAAAACTTACCTATTATCTATTGAACTACATGTTATTTTCCTCCGTGTCTTATACTAAATTTTTACAAAGAAAAATGAGGAGTCAACCACCTTAATTGCAAGTACTGAACTAGAGAAAATTCTGAATTAGTGGAAGAGCATCAAACACAATATCCGCAAAAAGGCGTAGGAATTGTCATTGATCTAAAATTCTATATCAACATTATTAAATTCATTCTCCTTTCCTGGAGAGCCAAGCGGGCACCCATTGAGGTACCAGGTACCTACTTCAAAATTATATAGAATACAAGGAAATGCTTCGAAATTATCGAGAGAAGATGTATTTGATGGTATTCAGCCAGTTTTCTCTCTGAATTTTATTTCACGATATGTTCATCCAAAATTTGAAATGTGAGATTTTGACGAATTTCACGTCAAATCTGCCTGGGAAATCTAAGAATATATCAAAATCCTCAACGCCAGCTCAGAAAGACTAATTTTGAGTTTCATGTGGAAAAGCTGTAAAGTTTTCTATATTCACAATTAATTCTTCTAGTAATAGTATCCTTACAAAATGTCGCTCGAACCTTTTTGCAAATATTGTACAACTACAATTACATGCAAAAAAAATACAAGTTAATATTTGGTGAAATTTGAGGTCTCATAATTTTTTTATTTTTAGTACAATTTTCAAAATTCTTTTAGCAAACTGTACATAAAATTATTAATTTTAACTTGCTAATTGAGTATTTTGTTAATTGCTTCCTTATTAGTAATTATACAGGTTTGATCAGAAGTTTGTTGTTGAATCCTATCTTCAAAACACCTTGTGGAATAATTTCGTGATCAAATTCTTTCAAAATACCAATTTTTGTTAAGAACCATACCTTTTCAACATTTTGTTTTTCAGTTCATGCCTTTGAGTGCACTAGTTCATTTTTAAGAACGAAATGAACTTGTCATCAACGGTATACTTTAAGAAATGTGATTTTTTGAAAAGGAGGCTTTGTTTGTTGTTGCTCTTATGTCAGTTCGACAGTGAGAGGTCTAAAAAAACTCCAACCATGGTTTCAAATGCGAAAAACTGCGCTAAAGCTGTTGCGAAGATATCGAACAATTTATAACGTTGTACCTTCAAGTGGATTCATCCGTTTCTCTTGTGGACTTAGAAACTGATGTCTGGTCAATGTTTTGATTTATGTTAACCATACAAACATCTGGAACATCAAGATAAATCTTTTTTTTTAGATTGTTCCGATCTGAGGAAGGTTGCCTGAATTTCTTCCTTTCCACAAGAAATCACTCTTTCAATATAATATTTGAACTTTTTCGTCTATAACAAGAAGCCAAATTTGAGGTTTTATGATGATTATACTCACATGAACACTATGATTTTAACTACATCTAACAAAAAAATTAAAACGGGAACCTATGTTTCTAAACACCTACCAAGCAAAGTTAATTCCGTACCAAAAATTCACCGAATGAACAACTGAATCTAGTTCTCAGTTGGGCAGTGTTACCTACTCTTTGAAACTTTGGTTTTCCTATAGTTCGTTGGTTACGCTCTTGAAAATCACTTGGCGTTCTTTGTTCCCTCAAAAATAATAGGGTATGAGAGTACGGAGTACTAACAAAACTTTCTTAATTTTCAGTTTCTATTCACGACACAGTTTCTATTCACCCCATTTTAGCGGTATGAAAGTTGATGAATCCAATACTAGGTAAATGAACAAAATATGAACTTAATCTAATCAACGAACTAATGAAACGTTTGTGGTTATGGTAACACGTATATAACAAGTGCTGGAACGATTTGGGAGTAGATGATTGATAAAAATAAATATAGGTACTTTTATATAATGGTGAACCAATTTTTCGAAGGGAAATACACAAATAAAAAGAACCTGGGAGAATTCCCTGCATTTCCATAAATCTCTATTGGCTCTCCGCGTACGAGTCTCGTTGGAATATAAACGTTTTCCTTGTACGGTCCACTTGAAAATGTCGACGATTAGGGAAAATCAATCTCCAAAACCCTGCAGTGTGATGGGTTGCTATTCGGTGAACCACCGAATGTTTGCAGAAAGCCATTTCAGATAGATATATTGCAGAATAAAGGGAACAGATGGACAAAACATGTAAAGTTAGATACTGATTATCAAAAAGATGAAACTATTTCTTTCTCCGCACACATCTACATTATTATACCTTATACTTATTGGAGAATTATCTGAATTGTGGTGAAAAATAATCCAGGTATCCAGTTTAAGGATTTCCGTAGAACTATAAGCATGTCAAACTATTGTCGATATGTGTCTTGAATAACAACGTGGCCATCCCGAATGAAGCCGATATTTCTGTAATTCTGCTATATGCTTGTGCAAAATGTTTTTTGAGTCAAAAACTATTTATTTGCTCAAGAATGATGGCATTCAGAATTGCAGAAGAACTTTTTCGTTTTGATAAGCTTACTTTCCTTATCTATGAGTAGATAGGTATTTGAACTTATGGAAAAACTTCGAATGGCAGTAGAAATCCCACACTTTTTTTTGGTGATTGCTGAACAATGAGTTGAAAAACGATTAATGTAGATATAACAAAGATTCTTTCATTCGAACACTATTTCAAAAATATTTTCAGAATTCAAATCTTTTATAAACTGATGTATTCAATTTATTGAATAGGGCATAATGATATATTTTTTGGGGTAGTATTCCATTTAGAAAACCGCTCTTCATATCTTTGTTAGTTCATATAAAATTCGAAAACCCAAGTATCTAGCGCTATACCTAACCAACTAGGATCAGACGTTGTACGATCTGCTGCGTTGTCGAATCGTGTTCTAGGCTCTCTATACAGGGTGTCTACTTTTAAAAGAGCCAAACTTCAAGGGAAGATAAAACATAAGATTTGCAACGAAAAATGTCATATAACACAGGGTCGAAATGTTGACGGTTTTTTCTTCAATTTAACATTTCTTGATTTCACGAAATATTTCAAGTTTTTCCATCAAATCAATTATACTTCGGTTATCCTTAGAGCCTCATCAGATTTGACCACATATTTTGAAACAGCATAAAATTTTATACAAGATAAGAATTTCTGTTTGCAGAAAAAATTTTCATTGCGGGCGTGGTAAGGAGATGAATGTCACGATTCTGAAGTGAACAAAACCGGTCATATTTTTCCAATGGTTTTATCGACGAAAAATCATTAATTATGGACATGTTTTTTTTTCAGCAAAAACTACCCCATTCAGTGTGCTTTCGAATGACATATCAACTTTTATGCTTGCTGCTTGTCTTCTGCCCTAATATCATGGCTAACAAGATAACAACGAATAAGTCGAAATATTCCAAACCTGAGTTTGCTCTATTTTGAAGCTCTTTATGATTGAATATTGTAGGTATTTTCATGAATTTATCTGTCGAATTGAAATAATTCGAAAGAATAAACTAAATTTCAATAAAACAAATTGTATGAAAACATGTGAAGAAAGACGACTACTACTACTTATAACAGTTGTTCCAATCATCCACCTCCTTGTTCAATAACTTTTACACATCGTTTTTGCACTAAATCTACAAACGCATTTCTGCACAACACAAATTTATTCCTTCGATCAGACCCTCTCGAGTCTGAACGCGAATTTTATATACTTTTTCTTTCAAGGTGTTCCAGGCATAACAATCCAAAGTCGTAAGCCCGGGGCTGCTTGGTGGCCATCTTACCGGGTCGTACCTCCCAATCCATCCCTAAATATTCATTCATTAAGTCCCGCAAATTGCGGCTTTGGGAGTCATGAGAGGTGAACTTTTCCCGATCGGCTCTACGCTGAAGAATTCATTACATCAATCCAAAGCAGCTTAACGGACATATTGGATAAAATGTCCCTGGCTAACAGACAAAATGTCTGGTTTCAAATGGATGGCTGCCCAACTCATAATAGCCAGAATGTACGGGACTTAATGAATCAATATTTTGGAGTGCAATGGATTTTGAGGTACGGTCCGGTAAGATTGCCACCAAGGTGCCCCGACCAAAGGCCTTTGGATTTTTATGCCTGGAACACCTTGAAAGAAAAAGTATATCAAATTCGCGTTCATACTCGATAGGATCTGATCGAAAGAATGAATTTGTGTTGTGCAGAAATGCGTCAGAAACGTTGTGAACTTCGCAGGTTTGTAGATTCAGTGCGAAAACGATGTGTAAATATTGAATAAGGCAGTGGACATTTCGAAAAATTGTTATAAGGAGTATTAGTCTGCCTTCTTCAAATATTTTCATAGAACGTGTATTATTAAAATTTAGTTTATTCCTTCAAATTATTTTGATTCGACAAATAAATTGATGATTTCCATGAAAATAACTTCAATATTCAATCGTAAAAAGCTTCAAAATAGAGCAAATTTAGGTTTGGAATATTTCGACTTATTCGTTGTTATCTTGTTAGCCATGATATTAGGGCAGAAGACAAGCAGCAACCACAAAAGTTCATATGTCATTCGACAGAACACTAAATGGGGTAGTTTTTGCTGAAAAGAAAACATGTCCATAATGAATAATTTTTCATCGATGAAGCCACTGTAAAATATGACTGGTTTTGTTTACTTCAGAATCGTGACATTTATCTCCTGACCACGCCCGCAAGAAGAATTTTTGTGGCAGAATGAAATCCTTATCTTGTAGAAAATTTGATGCTGTTTCCAAATATGTGGTCATATCTGAAGAGGCTCTAAGGAAAACTGAAGTATAATTGATTTTAGGGAAAAACTTGAAATATTTCGTGAAATCAGGAAATGTTAAATTTAAGAATAACCGTCAACATTTCGACCATGTGTTATATGACATTTTTTGTTGCAAATATTATGTATGATCTCCCCCTAAAGTTTGGCCCTTTCAAAAGTAGACACCCTGTATAGACGGATGTGTCTGAATCAGCCCAAAAAATTGATTTAAAAGATTGTAACAACGCAGTTGATTTTCAATAAAGAAAAGATTTCAACATGGACATCGTTATAACGTTAGAAAATGGCGAAGGCGAAGGTATACTTTCTCTCTTCACACATATATTTTTCGACAACTTCGAATCGAATTCGATTAGAACTATCTCAATTGGATTTTTACGTATATTTGCACCATTCGTTCCACCACTGAAACAAAAATAAAATGCAATCAAAATTCAATCGGACATCTTCATTATTTCTGGCCGCTCTTGAATTCACGGTACCCTTGTTATCACTGCTCGGTTATCAAGAAATTTCCACTTCGATTAACACGTAACTGAAAATTAAGTCCTAACTGCCGCTTTATCTCATTTCTAGGCATATCCTACCCTACTTTGGATGAGTACGAGTGAGCAATTTATGTAATCTACCAGCACTAATTGTCAGCATTACTCACACCCTACCTTCGTGATGTATTTTCTTGAAGACTCGATAGATTTGTTAGGAACATGTAATGAAATATTTTAACTTCATATTTCTCTGGAAATTTCGTGTCTACCAAAATGGAAAGCTTGTATAGGGGGTTCTATTGAATTTCTGGGTGTTTTTGTTTTAGTTTATTATTCGAAATATTCCGTGCTATTTGAAATCTGTTGCAAATTAAAATTTGGGACATTACCTGTATACAATTGGAGAAGTTGTTGAAAATGTCCATTTTTCCATAAAATTTTTACTTAGTCTTCTGGCAGAATCGAAAACTTATCCATAGGAGTATTCAACCTGAGTATTTCACGTTTGTTCGGATGTTCAGTTGGTTCAAGCCCAGGAAAAATAATATTCCAAACATGAAGCTGCAGAAAAATCTTCAACATCTTGTAGCAAATTGGTGCTTAATATTCCAATTTACTATTCGTTATTTGAAGATATTCCTAAGGAGTAGCTTAGGGTTCCCCGAGGGGTAAATATCTGGTGATTTATGGTGTACAGCCCCGAGGATGTATGGTGATTTACTGAGGATTTACATATATTTACGAGGATTTACGGTGATTAAAGGTGATTTACGGTGATTTAATGAGAATTTGCGTGATTTATAGTGATTTTTCGAGGATTTACGGGGATATATCAGTGGTTTACAATGATTTATCGAGGATTTGAATCAGCTGTTTATGCGAGGTGCATGCGCATAACAAACAGTTATCATAACCTACAATTGAACATAGAGGTCCGTCCGGCCGTCCGTCCGTATACACGATAACTCTCGAACGGAATGTCCTAAAAACTTGAAATTTTCAGGGTAGGTTCGAATCTCAAATTCCGCGATTGAGTTCGTTATTGGGCAGAATTCGCCTAGGGGTTCCGTAAATATGGCCGCTCGAAATTTTGTTTGTATGATTACTTCGGAACTACTGATTCGATCGAAGTGAAATTTTGCACTCAGATGGAGAATTACGTGTTCAAGCTACATTCAAAATTTTGTCTAGCTCGCATGACCAGAACCATAGAAACGATAAAAAATTATAACTTTGTAATGGAAAGCCCTAGGGTTTCGAAATTTTCAGGATAGGTGCGGATCTCGAATGTTGCGGTCACGTTCATCAATGAGCAAAATTAGACTAGGAATTCCGTGAATATGGCCGTTTCAAATTCAGTCTTCTTGATAATTTCAAAACTATGGATCTGATCGTGACGAAATTTTGTATTTCAATTGAGAATGATATATTCGAGCTACATTTTTTTCCAGATCGCATGATCAGAACCATAGAAACCATAGAAAATCATAACTTTCGAACGGAAAAGTCTAGGGACACTAAATTGTCAGGATAGGTTCGAATTTCGCGGTTACGTTCATCAATGAGCAAAATTAGACTCGGGGTTCCGTAAATATGGCCGTTAAAACTTTTTTTCCTGATAACTTCGAAACTACCCATTGAATTGGAATGAAAATTTGCACATAGATGGAGAATAATGTATTCAAACTACGTGCGGAATTTTGTCCAGATCGCATTACCAAGACCATAGATACCTTAAAAAATTCTAGCGAATCATCGAAAAAAATCACCTAAAGCGCTTAAGTGAAGTCTGGAGTTTCGCCTTAGTTCGAAATTTTCTTTGACAGCTGTCAAAATATTTCCAATTGGTTTCTAAAACTGGAGAATGCGAATCTACCTACAAGGTGGATGAACGAGCGCTCAAAAGCTCCTGACAGTCCTGACTTCAAGGCAGTGCATTTCTAAAAAATGTTTCTTAGAATTTGGCGCCAGTTGCTAACACAAAACGGATACAAAATCGGAGAGCATTTAATTTCATCGAACTGCTATACTTCTGTTGAATTGAATGCACATTCACTAATAAATATTATCAGGAATATCCGTAATAATCCAGTTATTTCGAACGAAATGTTTTTGGCCGTTCTTTTTGGAAGCCAGACGTTTAGAACTTTAAGATGCACGACCTCCACATATACGAAGGTTGTTAATTTCAGTGTGATAGATATTATAGGACGTTTAGATAGAATAACGACAGTGAATGACATTATGCACGATCTGAAGAATGTCATTGTGCTTCCATCCGATCCAAGCAGTAGCTTGTATAGAGAGATTTATGCGATATATCCCATGCCGGAGTTATCGATAACTTGATTATGAGAAACTATGACCACAAATTAGTGGACGAAACAATTGAAGAAGGTCCATATGTCCGGGTCTCTGTTGGTAACAAATCAAAAATCATCAGAAAGTCTTCTCTCTGCTGGCTTCTGGAGGAAACTAAGAATAGAGTTAGTACAGACAGATTAAGAAGATTTGTCACAAAAACTACAAAACGGAGCCAAAAGACCGGTGCACTCATTGAAAGTCAACGAAATTTAACCTCCAAAACAAAGAACAAAAAAGGCCAACTAATAAAATCGCAATTCCTCCGTATAGTTCTGCAGATAATACAATAGTTAAATATGATGACAGTACAGAAACAGAAACTTTTTTCAACTATGATGTTGACATGCAACTTGAAGGGAATGAAGAGGCAATTGAGAAAAAAAAATCATTCATCACATTTCATCATTGTTAATTCCAATAGAGGTAAATAATTTCTATGCTGTTTATTATGACGAAGGATGGTTTGCCGGCAAATTTGTCAGAACTGTTAATGATACTGCCGATAATCCAATAATTGAGATGAAATTTTTGAGACAAACAAACATTGGTTAATATAGCTTACATTAATGAGAAGCAAACTTCATGAATTATAATTAATTAGTTTATCCTTGTATGTATTTAATATACGTTCTAGTCGATTTTTTATGTTCATGACCTAATACATTTTTTTTTTAAAACTAAAATTATCATTATGAACACCCGCCTGACATCTTCAATTAGATTTACAGGTGAATATTAATGATAATTATAATTGAAGTAAAAACTTTTCAGTTTGTTTCGAGGGGATTTATAAGGATTTACGATGATTTATGGAGAATTTACGGGGATTTATGAGGATTTATGGTGATTTATGAGGATTTATGGTGATTTATGAGGAATTACCGTGATTTACAAGGGTTTATTGGTGATTTATCGTAATCAATGGTGATTTATGATGATTTCAGAGGATTTATTCATCAAAAAGGATTTATGGTGTACAACATTTGGGTCAGATATTTACCCCTCGGGGTTCCTTTTTGAAACTTCTCGTTGTATGAAGAGACCATTCTTCTCCTTTCAGTTCATTGAAATACTTCTTATTGAAGAACTGGAAGACGAAGCATTTTACGGAGTTTCATTTGCGAATACGAACTTTAGGCTGTTTAGCCTGAAAAACCAGAAAAAGTTTGAAAATTACAATCACTAGGTCAGTATTATTAGAGCTCCTGTTCATCGGAACAACAAGGGCGCAAAAAATGGAGGAAGTGAAAGGTTCGCTGAGCAAGCTCAACAGTAGAATTCATAACTATCCCAGCTCCGCAGATGAGGTTTGTCTTCACCCAACAAAGTTCTCATAGGTAAGTGAGCAATTTTCCACGCTAAAATGCGGAGGAGTCGAAATCAACTGAGTTATTCTCATTGAAAACGGCGCCTTTGATAATAATTAACCAAGTGAAACCAAATTATAGTGAAAGTGAGCATACCATTCTGGTCAACAGGAGTTATTGAATATATCGGGTACATGAAAACACTTTCAGGGCACACTTCGATGACAAAAAGAGTTATTGAAGGGCGAAACAAAATAGTTTTTCTCTTCCCACCTCGACAGCAAAAGAGGGTGTAGACGCGTTCATTGTTTTTCATTACGTTCAATTCTTTATTCCGTCGAATCAATCGAGTGGCTGTTGGGATATTAATGATTTAGTTTTTCTCAACTGCCTGGGAGGTCCACGAACACTTGACTGGGTTGTTTCAGGAGATTACCGTGTTTATACACCGTGTTTCGTTGGTAAACGAAGAAACTTGAACAGTGAATAGAGGACAACGAGGTGGTTCTAAATATACCCCATTTATTAGGTCTGACTGCCTTGGTTACCTAGATACAGGGTGATTTATGAATTTTGCTCATTTTTTCCGAGGTCATAACAAGCGAACCGCCTAGTAGATTTTCTTAATATTTGGCACACATATTCCTTATTTGAAGCTTAAATGAATCACCCAATGATTACAAAAAGAATCCAGGTCCGGATTAACAAAAAATTATGAGACTGTTTTATCCTTGAAACAACACCCTCTATATCGAAATTCTGAAAATCCGTTTTCAGATTCGAAAAGAGCACAAAAAACTGAACGGAAGTGCATGATTCAAACTTCCACGCAGACAATTTTGCTGCACCGATTTTCAACTTGAATGTGAAGTTTCGATGAATTGGATATCGAAAAGTGGTTATAAGTCACTTTGGATAATAACTATCGATTTCTATGTTATTTTGAAATCACGTACTAATTGTTCAAGACTTTAGGTTTACTTTTTAAAGATTCAGACTAACCCTTTGAGTATTCACCATGTAGGTTTATGTTATTTATAGAGAAAAAATATCACCCTGTATATGTACATAATTCAAAACTACTACTTAGACATGAGTAAAATAGTAAGTTCTTAAGTTTTATACTGAAATAATCGAGTTTCTATTTAGCTGTTGTACAAATACATAATCATGGACCCTATATTTCACCAGCATGATTAACTGGTGAAGTGTACTCAAATCCAAATTCAAATGAGGCAGCCATGAGTTTGACAGAAAGTCAATGTTATTGTAAATAATTGAGATCATATGCATAGTTTCTTTGTTATTAGTAACTTGTGTTGATTTAAAGAATGCCTCATCAATTTTCAAAAGAGGAATATGCTGATATTATATTTATTTATGGAGGACATTTTGAGCAGTTCATGTGGTTTCTTTGCTTTTAATTTTGTATCTTTTTGTTCTTTTTAATGGCTTCTTTTATAATAATGTACAAAATTCTTTAAACTTGAATTAAATCGATCTCATTCTTTTCAATTATTTCAATGAAATATTCGAGCAACCAATCCGTTCAGTTTTTTGTGCTCTTCTCGAATCTGAAAACAGATTTTCAAAATTTCGATAAACAGGGTGTTGTTTCAAGGATAAAACCGTTTTATAATTTTTTTTTGATCCGGACCTGGATTTTCTTTGTGATCATTGAGTGATTCATTTAGGCTTCAAATGAGGAAGATGTGTGCCAAATATTAAGAAAATCTACTGGGCGGTTCGCTTGTTATGACCTCGGAAAGAAATGAGCAAAATTCATAAATCACCCTGTGTCTTGGTAACCAAGGCAGTCAGACCCAATAAATAGGGTATCTTTAGAACCACCTATGTGTCTCCTATTCACTGTTCAAGTTTTTCAGTTTACCAACGAAACACCCTGTATAACAAAATGTAAGACACGAGGGACAGAGTAGTTTAAATGAACCGGTAGGTCTGATGGAACGGTCGTGCAGATATACCGTCAGGTAGAATCAACGAAAGGTTGTATGTATCAGTAAGTCTTTTTAAATATGAACGAATAGAAATGAGCATAACATCAGAAGCATGTTGTGTATGGCGTATGGCTGACATTTTTGGGATCGACAGTGTCGTAGTACATTTTAGTATGATTAAATCATGAAAAATCTTCTCCAGATAACATATAAGTACAAATGAAATACACACATCGGAAAAGTCTAGGGATATTCGTAATAAGTCATACAAGCCTCAAAAAAAACTTTTGTATGATTTAAATTGTACTTCAAACGTACTGATCAGTTCATTAGCCCCGTTTAAATGCGCTTTTTCACGAAAAAAATGTGAAAAATACATTGAAAAAACTTGACAAACATGATAGATGAAAAGAGTAAATTCTACACAATATTTTGATTTATTTCAGTCTATAGTGTTCTGCAATAGTAATGTTGCATTGAAAATATAGTGTTTTACTATAGAACGACGATATTCTTCTTCAGACGAGCTGAATCGAGCAGTAGACCTTCTTCAAGCTGGCCTGCGACAAGTCGAAGTAGCTGAGTGGATTGGTGTTTCCCAAAGTGTCATAACTCGTTTATGAGGCGTTTCAGGAAAACTGGAAGTCCGGCTGAACAACACCTAGGGCGTGGACGCTGTACAACGGCAAGTCAGAAGAGATTTTATTGCTAAGTTTAAGAAGACACCCTACAATAAAAGCTCCTGAATTGGTTATGGAATTGCAGCGAGCCCATAGCATAACCGTTGGGAGAGATACTGTGAGAAATCGTCTTCACGAAGCCAATCTTCATATCCAACTACTAATTAGATCTCTCTAGAGGCAATCGCGATATCAGAGTTGAATGGTGCGAAGAATATCAAAATTGGGATGCAGATGATTGGGCCACAGTTTTGTCCACTGATGAATCAAGATTTGTATTTCATCCAGATTCTCTAGGGACCCGAGTGTGTAGGAGATCCGGGAACGTGGAACGTTTAAGAAATGTTAAGAAAGTCTACAAATACAGAGGCGGTACAATAATGGTATGGGGAGGAATAATTATAGGCGGCAGAACCGACCTCGTTTGTCCAAATGCTTTCCTGACAGGTCAGCAGTATGTGGATGATATTCTTCAATCCATTGCGCCTTTATTTACTGGTGATGTTGGTGCAACCTTTCGCCTAATGCATTATAATGCTCGTCCCAATACCGCTGTGATTGTGACGAACGGGTTAGAAAACGAGGAAAATTGAAATATTGCCATGGCCCACACAATCCTCGGACCTTAATCAGATTGAGAATGTATGGGACATGCTTCAACGTAGAATGGCTCCTCTTTTGGGCAATATCCAAAATGCTCTTCAATTCCGATAGCTTCTAACGACAGAATGACAGAATGGGCAAGTATAGCCCAATCGGACATTGAAAATGTCATTTTGACTTTGAGCAATTGGTGTAGAGCTGTTCTAAACCAACATGAGGGTCATACTCTTTATTATTTATATTTTTGTATACTTGATCGTTTTTTTTTATATAGCTCGAAAATTTATAGTTTGTACTTAATTTTTTTTCAAATATTTTGTTCGTTTCATGCAAAAAATTGATTTAATGACAAATCAAACATTTACCCATTACACTATAATTTTAGTTTTCCCTAAATCAACTGAAAAAAATAAAAAACGCCTAATTATAAAAATATCCCTAGACTTTTCCGATGTGTGTATTTTAATCATAACATAAAACACTACTAAAAATATCTCTTGAATAACTAGAATTGTATAATTACTGTTGTTTATGTTTGGCATGTCTTCACAGAAAATATATACCCGATTCAATATAAATTCACCCTTTATACATAGAAGGTTATGAAAGTCGTCTCATTTATAGTAAAAACAATTTTTGCATCGGAAATTGGAATAAAAACCTTTTATCTACTCCGATTTAATAATATAGTCATTACTCAACTACTTTTGAGCAAGTAATGGTATATGTAAACAAACACCGTGAGTGTTCTCCCACTCACTCACTCCTATAACTCCCCTGTGTCTGTGAATCTAAACCAGCCGATTGGCTGAAAGGGAACAGTTCATTATTGGTATTGAGGGGAGGTCACTTGAATAATTTTGACGTTTAATCAAATTGAGTTCATACCTAATTATTATTGTGGATATTTCTCTGAAAAAGATTAATTCAGATAGTGAAGATGAATTATAATGTACATCTTCAGAAATAAGACGATCAGCTAATGTTACCATAGAGAATTTATTGCCCGAAAAATACCAAAACAAATTTAAAGGTGTATACAACAATTTTCAAGATTGGCGTAGCAGTAAGAATATCAAGTCATTGTTTACAGAGAATGTTCTTTTGGCATATTTCAGTGAACTTAGTACTACCTAAATATGAAGCATCGCCCCTATAGACTTTCTACTCCATGCTAAGAAGCACAATCAACATAAATAATAATAATGCATGGTTATATGTAACTTTTAAGATTTTTAAATGAAGTTTTTTCTCTGTACTTGTATCTTAGTATTTTTTGTTACAATCGTAGATAAAGTATTCAATAATATTCAATTTGCGGTAATGGTCATAACTCACTTGATGAATTACCGCAAACTTCATCTGCGTGAGTTATGACCTACATTACCGCTCGTTGAATAATATACTATTAAATTATGGAGGTCACCGTGGAGAAAAGAATTATTTCCAAATCGTTTCTCCACAGAATATGACATAAAAAACCCAAAGCAAGTAATTTCATGATTTTTTCACTGGGGAAATCTCAACTTCAGGAAGTATGTTGTTACGTCTTGAATCTGAAATTATGCAAAATGGCGAAGGTGCGGGTTTTCAAATCAATCTTCAAAGCGGCCCACAAACGACCAACATTGCTGGCAACCTGGTTACCAACCGTGTTGCCAACGAACGGAAAAGAGAACTAGCGAAAACTGAATTTTCCATCACGTAGGACACGATAACTCATTTTATCGATGCCCTCAATTTCAGCAGGCAATATCAAAATTTTGAAGAATCATATCTTATTCTTCTAATGATACGATGGTAATGAAATTTCACAAGAACCTTTGTGGCGTTATTTCACACATAAACTGCCAAATTTCAATCTGATCAGATCAGTATTTTTGAATGATTGAGAAGAAGAGTTCAGATGGCCATATATCTACGCAACCCGGCAGATTTCCTCCAATAGAAAGTCAACCAGCGCTTTCAGACTTCTAACGTATCCTGAAAATTTCAAAACTCTAGTACATTTCTTTCGAAAGATATCGTGTCGAAGAATGGACATAATTGAACCCGACGAATTCATCATCTGTGAGTCCAATCTAATTTGAGCCATTCGGTCAAAATGATAACAACTTGTTAGTGAATTTATTATGGAATGAATTTTGAAGCGAAGGAGTGGTTGTTGACTGCAAGTTGATCGTTGTAAACGTCCTTCTACACCAAGTCAATATACATATAATATTCCGAACCTCGAGCTTCTTGGTAACGTGAAAATTCCAGCAACTCAAAGTACCACAGGTTCTCTTACACTGCAGTACTTTCTTGTGCTCTCTGCGGTAGGAGATTTTAATATTTTCAAATCCTTTTTTCAAGGAGTCAATTTTGGCATATTCTCCAAAATTTCTGTAACTTTTCAGAATGACTTTTCAAACAGTTCCCATCTTATTTCTATCTTTGAAGGCTTCTGATTCCACTTTCCATAATTTGGGAAAATTCCTTAATAGTATCGAAAAGTTTCACCCAAACACCGATTTTATCTAACTACAACCTGGTTTGCAACATGATATAACACCATCACCAACCAAAATGCCTAAAGGCGAGCAACCTTGTTGCCAACTAAGTTGCTAGCTTTTTGGGCCCCTTAACACCCCGAGAAACATAAAGCGGACTGTCCACTCGAAATGGGTCGCTATGGCGGCGGGGACTCTGTATCACGTAATGTAGCATCATACTGGCTAAACAGATGGCATCCTTTATCGGCAGACATAGCAGCTTTTGAAATGAGCTAAATATTTGAATTTTTTATTGGTTTTTAATGTTATCTATTTTATCACAGAAAAATTACGGAAAGCACTGCCGTGAAGGCAGAAGCTTTTGTGCGCTCGTACATGCACCTTGTAGGTATATTCACATTTTCCAGTTTAAGGAACCAATTGAAAAGATTTTGACAGCTGTCAAAGAAAATTTCAAACTAAGACCAATTTTTTTTAGGTAATTCGCTAGAATTTTCTTCGGTCTTGGTAATGCGATCTAGAAAAAATTTCCCATGTAGTTTGAATGAATTATTTTTCAATAAGTAATTTCGAAATTATCAGGAAAAAAATAGTTTGAACGGCTATATTCACTGAACCCCTAGTCTAATTTTGCTCATTGATGAACGTAACCGCAAAATTCGCGATCCGAACCTATCCTGAAAATTTCAAGTCCCTAGGCCTTCCCGTTCGAAAGTTATGATTTTCTATGGTTTCTATGGTTCCGGTCATGCGATCTAGAGAAATGTAGCTCGAATATATAATTCCCAATTTTAATACAAAATTCCGTCACGATCAAATCCGTAGTTTTGAAATTATCAAGAAAACTGAATTTCAAACGGCCATATTTACGGAACCCCTAGTCTAATTTTGCTCATTGATGAACGTGACCGCAACATTCAAGATCCACACCTAACCTGGAAATTTCAGGTCCCTAGACCTTTCCATCACAAAGTTATAATTTTCTATGGTTTCTATGGTTCTTTCTGGTCATGCGAGCTGGGCACAGCTCGCATAACCTCACATTTTGCATGTAGCTTGAACACATAATTCTCAATCTGAGTGCAAAATTTTACCTCGATCGAATCCGTAGTTTCGAAGTTATCAGGAGAACAAAATTTCGAGTGGCCATATTTACGGAACCCCTAGGCGCATTTTGCCCAATAACGAATTTAACCGCGGCATTCGAGATTTGAACCTACTCTGAAAATTTCAAGTTTCTAGGACATTCCGTTCGAAAGTTATCGTGTATATGGCCGGCTGGACGGACAGACTCGAATTTTTCGATGTATTCGTCATCAGTGAGTCGAACATAGTCGTTTGAGACCATTTTCGGCTCAAAATTCGAAAAATACAGACATCGTGACGAAATGATATAGCCCTCGTGTAAGTAGTACGAGCCCTCAAAAACATAGTTGTCTATAATCACTTTCTTCTATATGTTTTTTATGTGACGTCTCCGCATCATCACCTACTTCTCCTTCGAACTCTTTATCGAACATCGCTTGAATTATTGCTTGAAACTCTTCTACAGTAGGATTTTTTTGGTTTCTAAATTTTACTCGATTCCTAGAAAAAAGTTAAACACAAACAAAATAGGAATTCATCATAATATACTGTGCAATCAGTACCTACATGAAAGCAACAAGAACTAACGAAAATGTTTGAAATGAAAATATGTATACTCCGTTTAAGAATTATCAACATCTCAAGAGGCTGTGGAAAATCGAATTTAAGTGGGTAATAGACCATTCAGTAATATTTTGGGTTGCTGAATTCAGGTTGGTTTAGCAATAACACTAACATAACCCATAGATACCCAGCTTTGATGATTTTATCGAGATATTGGTGAATAAATATAAGAATTAGCTCTGAATTTGAGTATTTTTTCGTCTTGTGCTATTGAAATGGCTGGAATTGACCAGTATACATCGCGCCTCACAACAAGAGAACGCCATGCAGTTTGTCAGTGTTACTTCAAGTTTTTCAAATACTCGGCAGATATTTCCGCTAGCATTGATCGAGTTTCAGGTAAACTGTTATTCACATACTCAAAGTGTATTCTGATTGATCAATGTCTCTTAAATTTTCAGATTTCTCCAAGCACTGTACGTAGAATATTAGCGAAAGAAGAAGGCATGTCATTACTTCCTGGAATTAGCAGTGGAACAAAACCTGTGCAATATGATTATTCCTTCAAAGAGACATTGAATAGGGCACCATACACCAGCATACACCACATACACCATACACCAATATCTGTCATATCTGATACGTGGCGAGCCAAATTCATACACATATCAGTGCGTGTATGGTAACAAATCCGTCCGTTTTAGGTGTAAAATCTCACATTAGGATCTGTCAAATCGAATCTCTACGTATCAGAACTGTACGGATAATCCGTCCGTGTATTGTGCCCTAACGACTTTGTTTTTGCTAAAATTAAAAACAATGAATATATCATAAAAAAAATTGGATACAAATACAAAAGAGTTGATCGAAGGAAAATTCTTATTGATAAACAGAAAAATATAATTCAATTTCGTGGTAAATACCGAGAATACATAAAACAGAACGTATAATTCATTTATCTAGATGAAACTTGGATATTTGAAAACGGTATTCGAATTTGTCAGTGGACACTAGAAAGTAATCCAGAAGGTATGCTGAGTATATTCAAGGGTATAGGTAGAAAGTACACTATTTTGAGTGCTGGAACAATAGATGGCTTTTTACCTGCATGTAATCTGATTCTTGACTGTGGTATTAATGAAAAGGATTACCATAAAACTATGAATGGTGAATTATTTCATAAATGGGTTATTGAAAAATTGAAACCTTCAAAAGGATGCCCATCAATAGGATTATGCCAGCTTATTCAATGAACACACCCAAATCAGTACACTTGTATGTGGAAACATAGTTTTCAATGAGATTTTTATCTTTGCTCTTGTATCATTCGTAGATATTTTAAGTTTATTTATTATAGTTATACTGTACGGTACCCTGTTCACATTTCCTCTGCTAATACTGCTATATTGTTCCAATTCAGAAGTATACTGAATAATTGTAAAATTGCTCATCAATTATAATATTTTCAATAATTCATGGACAGTTTTAATGAATGAAAATAGAAATTGACTTTCTTAAAGTATTCAACACTGAATAATTCACAAATTGGTCCATATATTGATAGTTTCAGTACAAATTTCATGTCAAAATTCTTCATGTACTACATAGATTCTTAATTTTTGTTTCTCTTTTATTTCTATAATAATAGTAATATTAATTTGTAATACAATAATGCGGAATAAGTCAAATAATTTCAATGGTTACTGGTTACAAAGTTGTGTAGTTTTAGCTTTTAGCAAAATTCAAAATATTCTAGTGAGTTGTATGTTTCAATATTCAGCAAAAATTTAACTATTTCTTCTTTCAATATATCAACATTTCTTATCGAATGAAACTGTTTGGGTAACGCATTGTAGATCTTCATGCACATGTATTTTGCATCATTTTGTGCTAGTGTCAATTGTTGTCTCGGGTATATATAAGCATCAATTTTCCTAGTTGGGTTGTTGTTCAGAAACGGTTGAAATAGTTCACTGTGGCTTTGTAGGAAGATAACATACTTCAGCACATATATTGCTGTTAACGTCAGGATATTATTCCTTTCGAAAACACCTCTACAAGTCTCTCTATATTTTATTCTATACATAGCTCGGATTGCTCGCTTTTGTGTTTTAAATATTTTGTTCCGTGATGTACTGTTTCCCCAGTAAACAATGCCATATGATAGGGTTGACTGAAAATTGGCTGTGTATAGGAGCTTCAATGTATCTTGTTGGATATGGTATTTCATAACATTGAGGATGTAGATGTGGTGTTCAGTTTCCTGTTCAAGTTTTCTATTTGGGGGTTTCATTTCTTAATATATATAACGTTTATTCCAATCCATTCACTTGGCCCTGTGCTTGCGAAGTATCAAAAATTCCACGATATTTTTGCGCTTTCAAACCTAAATTTCCAATGTTTGAACTGCAGTCGGAATATTCCGGCTTAATTATTCGATAATTCGTATACTGAACACTTTTATAGGTTATATTTATGTTGATTTTATATTTCTACGATGGAATAGAACAGTAACTTTTTGTCACCAGAAATAAAGCCTCGACTGGACGTTCAAAGCCTGCTTCGATGTCAATAATTCTTAAATGGAGTATATAATGTTCTTGAAATAGGAAATCGGGCAAACACGCCTTAAAGGGCGGCGATCCGGTACTCTGAACGTCGGCGGGAGACCGTGTTCTACAACATTTCTAGAACGCCTCACCGTCAGATATCGCTTCCGCCGCGATAGACCACCTTCTATGTGGCAGAACTTTTAGGCCTTTTTAACATCTGACGAGTATTTGGCCGAGGCAGTGATCTCGGCAGAATACTTGACCATCTAAACACAAATTACAGTACTCGACCCGGTGATTAGACGAGTAAATATAAAGTGGCTACCCCCACTCCCAAGATGTACTGACTCGGCGTGTCTAAACCACCCGTCGGGTGTTGTGTACCGAACATAGACAACTTATAGATGGGAAACTCTCCTACTAAATATTTTAACATGATTTTAACTCCTTGAACAACCGTCAGAGGCGCTCGCATCGCTGTTTTTGGTTTGTTTCCGTTTCTGTTCCTCGGTCTTTCTAAATTGGAACGTCAATCTCGTAGCGTCGTTTAGAGGTTAAAGGCTAGTGTCCAGTTCAATATTTGCGAATTCAACTATTTATAAAGTGGAAAAAATGTCTGGTTTGAAGACCAAATGCTGTGTTCCAAACTGAGAGGATAAAAGCAGTAAACGACATAAATTTCCAAATCCAGAAAAACATCCCATTCTCTTCGATATTTGGCTCGATAATCCAGTTCTGAAGCAAAAAACACGTGAACAAATTCAGTAAGAGTCATCTAGTGTGTGAAAGGCATTTTCAATTTTGTTTGATGTACCACATCTAATCAAAGGAATTAGAAACAATTTATTAACTGAAAACCTCCATTTTTTCCATGAAAGAAAAAATAGGGTGGCTAAGTGTGGCCACCTTGAAGAATTTTATTTACTTAATTCTTTGGATGCTAACCTAATATGTCCGAAATTGACAGATCAGCATTGCCTCCGAAGTAGAATCAGGAAGATGTAGGTGTCCTGATGCACACAAGGATTCAGCAATCAAGTAGGGTCATTAATGAAAAGGATTGCACTATGAAGTGAGATACCTTATTTTACTACTGTTTCGTCTTCTACTAGTAAGGTCATGGACCATATAAATTGTAATTATGAATTTGGTTGGAAAAGAAATAGAGTTATTCATAACTAGCAGACCCGGCACGCGTTGCTGTGGCCTTACCTATCCCTAACTTAACCTTAGACTGACGCTATCCTAACCCTAACCTAACCCTATCTGAACTGATCTGAACTGAACTGATCTGAACTGACCTGAACATAACTGATCTGAACTGATCTGAACTGAACTGATCTGAACTGAACTGATCTGAACTGATCTGAACTGAACTGAACTGAACTGAACTGAACTGATCTGAACTGATCTGAACTGATCTGATCTGAACTGATCTGATCTGAACTGATCTGAACTGAACTGATCTGAACTGATCTGATCTGAACTGAACGGATCTGAACTGATCTGAACTGATCTGAACTGATCTGATCTGATCTGAACTGATCTGAACTGATCTGAACTGATCTGATCTGATCTGATCTGAGCTGTCACCCATCAAAACAAATCACAGTCAACATTAATCACTTTCACGAAGTAAATATATACTGACTCTGAATGGATTTACGGAATAATCTCGAATCATTCAGTGAAATCAATCGCACAAATATTTGACAACCAATATATATGTCACTCATTTTGCATTATGACATTATTCTTGACAGTTACGAAATCTATGAACATTTTGTATTGGAAAATTTTCTTTCTTTTATTGTATTTTTTCGCTGTCGAACGGGAAAAAAAGTATCTTATGTCCGTCTCCTGGCTCTAAGCTACCTCCATACCAATTTTCACCCAAATCTGTTCTGCCGTTCTTGAGTTATAAGTGGTGTAACTAACACGACTTTCTTTTATATATATATAGATTTCAAATTTTTCACAGAAATCCAAGATGAGAACAGGCTACCTCTAGAAGCTGTGGATACTGCCGAGCTGATCCTTTTTATGGACAAGCTGTTCGACAGCTTGAATTCAAGCTGCAGAAAGGCCCCAAGCAGCAAGCCATTAAAAGAAGGAGTCTCTAGAGTATCTCCGCATCAAGACTTCTCGATAAGTTCCATTCAGTTTGTGGAGAAAATGAAATATTTTTGTCAAAGAAAAAACTGCCTGGTTTCTGTTCCTTCTATAAGGAATTTGATTTTCACAATCAGAAGGTTTATGAGATTATCAAGAAAATACTTGTGAACACATAAATTCAATTATGGGTTGACAAGGGCTCTCAATCAAGAAAAAATTTTTGGGGCTATAAGAAGCCATAGAGTTAGGTATGTATCACCTGATGCTTCTCAGTTTGAAAATTCTTTTAAAGCCCTCTTGATTAATAACTTTCCCTCGTATCATTCTCCTGGTGCAATTTTCACGAAGGAGAATGCTCCTATCAAAATCCTTCAAACCCTTCCCTCCCTTCCAATATTCCTCTGACTAAAAATTCAAGAGTAGGAGAAAACATTTTGAAATATATAAGTGGGTATTTTGTCAAACGCCTCTGGAAAATTCTGAAAAGTTCCGATTGTAAAGAACTTTTAAAATCAAACAATGAACTTGTTCAGAATACTGATTTTATTGAGGCAAGATTATACAATGAAAATTCAAACTTATGACTCCAGGCAGTTTTTTCTATGTTTTAGTGACACAGTGCTCCTCTCGTTGATACTATCTTATTCCACGGTTATACCATTTGGAGAATATAAGCAACACTTCACAAACAATTTTACAGGAGCAGGTGGAGTTCAGACCTATTCACTGTGAATTACATCCTGAAACAGCTAATACTTTCTGTAAATTGTTTGTGAAGTGTGTCATTCTTTTTTGGTGTAAACGTGTGAATGCTATAGTGGGGGGCACTAACACTCAGTTCAAAATATCTCCAAATTCCGTAGCCGATCCAATAAAAAAGATTGCAAGAAAAAAATTCTTAAAATCGTGCAAAAAACGACGTTAATTTTCTAGGAAACATTTTTCATTCATGTATATATTTTCATTTTTGTTTATATGTATATTTTTTTATAATATGTAGAAAAAGAAGGTATTTTTTGTTAAAAATACTGTGTAAATATAATGCTTTTATTTTACTCTGTGCCCTAGTGTTGTTATCAATGTGAATCCAGTCTCACTGAATATATGGATATATCATTCCGGATGAATTGATATATCTTATTTCTGTAAGTGGCTGGTTTAACATTCAATTATAAAATAGAATAAATTGAGATCGTTAGTAGAGACGCTCATTTTAAATTTTCCCGCCAATAGTTGAATAGGAGGCCACCAGGTGGCGACATTTCCAGAAATAACTCAAATAACAACCATCAGGGTGCGTCTTCAACCAATCATTGAGGCTGGAGTTTCCCATCTATGAGTTGTCTATGGTACCGAAGTGGTTGTATATTCGGTAGTCGTTCAAATATGCCACTCGACCCAGCGAATCAATTGCGTAGACTCTGATTCGGTCAGTTCTTCGGCCGATTAGCGAAGCGAGTGTCTCGACCGAGAACTCGTTTCATGTAAACAAAGAATTTGAGAGTACTGGTTTTTGGGAGTCATGACCCTATAGGTGCACTTCAGGACGTAAACTTCACACATTGAAGTAAAACGTCGAGATATTAATAATTTTGAAGTTTGAAAAAAAAATTACGAAAAGCACTGCCGTGAAGGCAGGAGATTTTGAGCGCTCGTACATGCACCTTGTAGGTAGATTCGCATTTTCCAGTTTCAGAAATCAATTGAAGGAATTTTCGACAGCTGTCAAAAAAATTCTGAAACTTAGGCGAAACTCCAGACTTCATGTCAGTGCTTCAGCTGATCAATTTTTTTTCGATAATTCGCTAGAATTTTCTACGGTACCTATGGTTTTGGTGGTGCGATCTGGACAAAATTTTGCACGTAGTTTGAATACATTATTCAGCTAGGTGCAAAATTTCATCCCAATCCGCTCAGTATTTTCGGAACTATCAGCAAAAAAATATTTTGAACGGCCATATTTACGGAACCCCTAGTCTAATTTTGCTCATAGATGAACGTGATCGCGATATTTGCGATCCAAAACCACCCTGAGAATTTCAAGTTCCTAGGCCTTTCCCTTCAAAAGTTACAATTTTCTATGGTTTCTATGGTTCTGGTCATGCGATCTGGACAAAATATTGTTTTAATAAATCATTCTCGATTAAAATACAAAATTTCATCTCGATCGAATCCGCAGTTTCAAAATTATCCAGAAACCAAAATTTCAAACGACCGTATTTACGGAACCCCTAGTATAATTTTGTTCATTAATAAACGTGAACGCGGCATTTCAGATCCACGCCTATCCTGAAAATTTCAAGTCTCTAGGCCTTTCCGTTCGAAAGTTATGATTTTCTATGGTTTCTATGGTTCTGGTCATTTGATCTGGAGAAATGTAGCTTGAATATATCATTCTCCATTAGTATACAAAATTTCGTCACGATCGGATCTGTAGTTTTGAAATTATCAAGAAGACTAAATTTCAAACGACCATATTTACGGAACCCCTAGTATAATTCTGCTCATAGATGAACGTGATCACGACATTCGAGATCCACACCTATCCTGAAAATTTCAAGTCCCTAGGCGTTTCCGTTCAAAAGTTACCATTTTCTATGGTTTCTATGGTTCTGGTCATGCGATCTGGACAAAATTTCACATGTAGCTTGAACACCTCATTCTCCATTTGAGTGCGAAATTTCATCTCAATCAAATCTCTAGTTTTCAAGTAATCAGGGGAACAAAACTTTGAACGGCCATATTTACGGAACCCCTGGGCGAATTTGGCCCATTAACGAACTCAACCGAGGCATTTGGGATCTGAACCTACACTGAAAATTTCAAGTCTTTAGGTTGATCCGTTCGAGAGTTATCGTGCTTACGGCCGGCCGGACGGACGGCCGGACGGACGGACAGACTCGAATTTTCCGACGGATTTGTCATCAGTGAGTCGAACATAGTCGATTGAGACCATTTTCGGCTCAAAATTCGAAAAATACATACATCGTGACGAAATGATATAGCCCTCATGTAAGTTGTACGAGCGCTCAAAAACAAAATTCATCATGTTCAGAGGACGCAGTAAGTTTTCGGTTTTTATTCCTGTAAGAGACCTTTTGATCACTGGCTCAATATCTAACAATAAATTCAGAGAAGTGGGGGTGAATATTCTACTCACATACGAAGATTGATACATCTTACAGCGAATAATTCATATCATCTATGTCGATTAGTGAAGCAAATTACGTGTGTTGGTTTTGTTAATCAATTTTGTGGAAATGATATAATTCAGTTGGTGAATAAGGATTTGAAGAATTTTCTTTGAGAAAAAATTTAGACATCATGGCATTAATAAATTATCGTGATTCACGGATTTCATTACGAGCTAGTACAGGGGATAAACTCATGAATTCGATAAGGGTTAATCCTCAAAACGATCGAGAATGATTGATGATGCTTGAAACCCCTCGGTCAGAGTTGGTTTTCGCTTATGGATAACTGAAACACAGAGATATGAACTTCTGCTGCTATTACTTCCTACATTGCTGAATGAACTCAATTAAAGCATGCCCATAAATTTCTGCATTAATCAGGTATGATTCAAAATTTTGCTGAATATTTCGATCACTCAGAAAAGGTGAGGAATTTACGAGTTCGGTGGAATAACTAACAGAAAGGTTATGCACAGCACAATTTTTAGAATGATATATTGGATGTTTATCTACTTTTCAATTACACAGTAATGAAACAAGAAAAATTGTTCTAGAAAAACTAATAATCAAGCCAACAAATCAATCCATGTAACCCCAGAGAACACCAAATCCATTATTTTTTTCGCCCTGTGAAATATTTTGTTAGTTATGAATAGAGAATATAACTAAACGGAAGGACAATGAAAAGTTACTTGAGCAATTACCATCGCCGGTGGAATTTCTATGATTCTGCGCTTTGGTCTAAATACTCGAATCATCTTCAGGAAAGCTCTGGGCTGGTTTTAGTCAGATTCATTTCATTACGTTTCTAGCGAAAATCATTCCTTCCGAAGGTTGCCCTGAAGATGGTACGACTAAGCTGCCAGACAAAAACGATGAAGCGAAGTGCCCAAATAACTCAAATTAAACCATCGTAAATAACCTCAAGAGAATAAACTGATGGTATCCCATAATGAATTTGAACAGAAGGAGTTTATTACACACGGAAATATTATTGAAAAAAAATTCACATGTTTTCAACCGATTTTCATTCATTATTCTGACGATGAAACTACGAACTGAAAAATCTCAGGAATTCTAAGGAAAACACAATGAATAGTTCGTAACAAATGACTGACATAATGAAATTTTCTCGCACCGTTTGAATTGCGTAGTGAAAAGGTAAAAATTGAAATATTGAAGAAATGTCAGTTATTCCAGACATTTTATTTCGTGGATAAAATGTTACGCCGTCATATGATTGATTCATATTGATGTTTTATTCAACGACAGAGTAACCTGAAAGCATGCAATGTTCAAATTAGAAGTTTCCGACCATATTTCAAACGTTATGTATTATTACGTACTTTGGATGTCTAGTCATAAATGTGTCACAACAAAAAGTGGAAAACATATGTTTATTGACTTTTGGAACGTTCAAGATTCGGTTATAATTATGTATTGAATTATTTTTCCTGTTAATATCATTTTAAGCAAAAATTTTATGTTGGTAACTACGTATTTTGGACTAATGAACAAGATAAAGAGGAGATGAAATCATTTGGTCAGGTAAACCATTCATCTCAGAAGAAAACTAAATTTCGAACGACCATATTTAAGGAACCCCTAGTCTAATTTTGCTCATTGATGAACGTGACCGCGATATTCGAGATCCACACCTTACCTGAAAATTTCAAGTCCCTAGGGCCTAGGCCTTTCCGTTCGAAAGTTATAATTTTCTGTGGTTTCTATGGTTATTATAATACGATCTGGATCACTTTTGCATGTAGCTTGAACGCGGTATTCTTCATTTTTTCCTCAATTCGAAAAATACAGACATCGTGACGAAATGATATAGTCCTCGTGTAAGTAGAACGAGCGCTCAAAAATCATGAGCGGTGGAAGCGTGGTCGTTGTTCCAGACTGCATCATAGAATAATAAATAATACGGCTGCAAAAACTGTTATACCAGTGAAAACTTTTTATGAGAAAAATATTTTGGCTTATATTTTCGAGCGATCCAAGAAATTCAAATCTTCATCTTTATGATCTTATTATTCGCAACTCAAGAAAATGTTAGCTCTGGAAGAAAACATAGATATAAGCAGATTTTACTGAGTCACTGCCTTTTCGGAGAAACATTCAAGAGGATTCATAGCAAAGAAGTCGAAGGTACTCACAAGAGGAGAGTTGGAATGCTTTTCAGATACCGCTCCAAATGAGCAATATTCAATGATAAAGGTGGGTTTTGCTAGAGGTTGTTGAAATTGAAGAGCTTGTGACAATGACAGTTGATGATGTGGAAGATCGAGGCAGCGTATTGGTTGTTCATGTTCCTGGTACAAAAACATAATGAGAACAGAGCAAAAATATTTCTTCATTTGTAGACCTGGCCCATTATCCCGAAAATCTGTTATGAAGTTATCAATCTTTAATTATTGGCGTATAACAAGAACGCGAATGCAGATTATTCAGGCAGGTCATGCAAGTGCAATAAAACTAACCTTAATATCCGAAAGTTTCTGAGAACATGCATAATGTCGTTCTATAGTTCACCTTGTCAGTAATTCACTTGAACCGACCTTGTTCAATAATAACTACATCGTCAAGAGATATGGATCTACTACAGGTTTGTGTAACCATTTAGTAGGTGCTCACCGAAATAATCTCGTTGAGTTGAAAGCATCGCTCTCAATACGGGCTTAGGAGTGTTGCATATTATATATAAGCAGTTTGCTTGTAATGAGTTATTTTGTATGAGTGCAATTTGCCGATTGAAATTTGGGTTGAATGGAAGTTGAGTGTTGCTGAAACCCACAATCAAAAAACTTTACTCATCAGGAAAATAAAGCTGTCTATTAATAGCAAGACATTTATCTCCCCCAGTCATTTCGAAACAAATTGGAATTCCTTTTGCGACCTGACAGTCATGAGCAGGTTATCTACCTGCACACAGGGTGTTTTAAAATTAGACGTGAACTTTGGAGGACGTGTTAGTATGCATCCGTTTGAGCCATATTTATTGATGACCAAAAATCAACAGTTTACGAGTTATTTGATCTCTTGTGATTTGAAAGATTCCTCACCTTATTTCATTTTTCGTAATTTTTTTCTACGTTGACCAAATTTGATTATAATTTTGGATTATTTTCATCAGGAAAGGATATTGTATGTATGAAAAAAGCAAAACTATGCTGTTAAAGATGTTGAAAAAGAATTAAAGAATTAGTATAATCCGAAAGTTAGTAAAATCAATTTCCCTGCAACTTTCGAATCCCTCAATTAATGTATGTAAAAAATTACGAAAAGCACTGCAGTGAAGTCAGGAGCTTTTGAGCGCTCGTACATCCACCTTGTAGGTAGATTCGCATTTTCCAGTTTCAGAAATCAATTGAAGGAATTTTCGACAGCTGTCAAAAAAATTCTGAAACTTAAGCGAAACTCCAGACTTCATGTCAGTGCTTCAGCTGCCCCTTTTTTTTCGATAATACGCTAGAATTTTCTTCGGTATCTATGGTCTTGGTGATGCGATCTGGACAAAATTTCGCACGTAGTTTGATTGCATTATTCCCCAGCTAGGTGAACAATTTTATTCCAATCCAATCAGTAGTTTCGAAACTATCAGGAAAAAAATATTTTGAACGGCCATATTTACGAAACCTCTAGTACAATTTTGCTCATTGATGAACGTGACCGCGACATTCGCGATACAGATCTACCCTAAAAATTTCAAGTTCCTAGGCCTTTCCGTTCAAAAGTTACAATTTTCAATGGTTTCTCTGGTTCCTGTCATGCGATCTGGGCAAAATAATGCTTCAATATATCAAATACAAAATTTCATCCCGAACGAATCCGTAGTTTCAAAATTCTCGAGAAAACAAAATTTCAAACGACCATATTTACGGAACCCCTTGTATAATTCTGCTCATAGATGAACGTGATCACGACATTCGAGATCCACACCTATCCTGAAAATTTCATGTCCCTAGGCGCTTCCGTTCAAAAGTTACAATTTTTTTATGGTTTCTATGGTTCTGTTTATGCGATCTGGACAAAATTTCACATGTAGCTTGAACACCTCACTCTCCATTTGAGTGCAAAATTTCATCTCGATCAAATCTGTAGTCTTCAAGTAATCAGCGGAACAAAACTTTGAACGGTCATATTTACGGAACCCCTCGTGAAATTCTGCCATTAACGAACTTGTTCGAGAGTTATCTGCTTACGGACAGTCGGACGGACAGACTCGAATTTAACGACGGATTCGTCATCAGTGAGTCGAACATAGTCGATTGAGACCATTTTCGGCTCAAAATTCGAAAAATACAGACATCGTGACGAAATGATATAGCCCTCGAGTGAGTAGTACGAGCGCTCAAAAATTATTTTGAAAACTTGCCAAGTTAGAATGCAGTCACCACTTTCGTTTCAGCAGATGTTTCTATAAACATCCTTTTGAATGTTCGGCATAAAAAAAGGTGATTTAGCGTTAATGTTTGAATGGGAGCAATAGCTAATCTTTTGATAGGTCCTTACTATCTACATGATAACTCAAACGGAGAAAATTATGAAGAATTTCTTAGAACAAATATGGACAGTTTTTTGAATCAGATACCCTTGATTGACAGGCGTGAAATCAATTTCCAACAGGATGGGTGCCCCGAACACTATAGGCTTAACGTTGGTATGCTTTTGAACGAATTGTTTCCTAATCGGTGGATAGGTAGGGAGGAGCTATTTCGTGGCCAGCGAGAAGTCCGGATCTAACACCGTTAGATTTCCATGTTTGGGGCAGTTTGAAAGAAATAGTATATAAAAGGGAAATTCATACGCGTGCATAAATTTTGGAGAAAATAGACGGAGCAGCGAGAAGATTGGGAGTAAATTTCAGGACTGAAGAAATTAGAAAAAATACGAAAAGCACTGCCGTGAAGGTAGGAGCTTTTGAGCGCTCGTACATGCACCATGTAGGTAGATTCGCATTCTCCAGTTTTAGAAACCCATTGGAATGATTTTGACAGCTGTCAAAGAAAATTTCAAACCAACGCGGAAACCCAGACTACACGTCAGTGCTTTGGTGACCATTTTCTTTTTCGATAATTCGCTAGAATTTTCCACGGTATCTATGGTCTTGGTAATGCGATCTGGACAAAATTATACATTATTCTTCATGTATGTGCGTAATTTCATTTCAATCCAATAAGTATTTTCGAAATTATCAGAAAAAATATAGTTTGAACGGCAATATTTACGGAACTCCTAGTCTAATTTGGCTCATTGATGAAAGTGATCGTGAAATTCGCGATCCGAACCTATCCTGAAAATTTCAAGTCCCTAGGCCTCTTCGTTCGAAAGTTATGATTTTCTATGGTTTCTATGGTTCTGATCATACGATCTGGAAAAAATGAAGCTCAAATATATCATTCTCAATTTTAATACAAAATTTCGTCAGGATCGAATCCATAGTTTTGAAATTATCAAGAAAACCGAATTTCAAACGGCCATATTCACGGAACCCCTAGTCTAATTTTGGTCATTGATACACGTGAACGCTACATTCACGATCCACACCTATCCTGAAAATTTCAAGTCCTTAGGCCTTTCCATTACAAAGTTATAATTTTCTATGGTTTCTATGGTTCTGGTCATGCGAGCTGGACAAAATTCTGCATGTAGCTTGAGTTAATTATCCATCTGAGTGCAAAATTTCACCTCGATCGAATCAGTAGTTTCGAAGTAATCAGAAAAACAAAATTTCGAGCGGTCATATTTACGGAACCCCTAGGCGAATTTTGCCCAATAACGAACTTAATCACGGCATTTGCGATTCGAACCTACCCTGAAAATTTCAAGATTCTAGGACATTCAGTTCGAGAGTTATCGTGTATACGGACGGACGGGCGGACGGACGGACGGACGGACAGAATCGAATTTTTCGACGGATTTGTCATCAGTGAGTCGAACTTAGTAGTTTGAGACCATTTTCGGCTCAAAATTCGAAAAATACAGACATCGTGACGAAATGATATAGCCCTCGTGTAATTTGTACGAGCGCTCAGAAAGGGCACGTTCTTGTATGAAAAATCATTTCGAACCTAATTCATGGATGAATGTTTTAATGAAATTTTGAGTTTAATTTCGATAAAAAATATTACATTCTTTACTTTTTTTTCTTGGCTCATATACCTTTTCAAATCAAAATATGCTGAGACGAAACTAGTGCCTACAAACTCTTTCAGGAAATGAAGAAGGAAGTTCTCAGAATAATTTTTTTATACATAAATTGTGGAATTCAAAAATTGCAGGCAAATTGATATTAGAAATTGATTTTTATTTTCTTCATATACTAACATATACTAATTCTTTTTCAACATCTAATACAGGATACTTTTGCTCCTTTCATACATATTATATCCTTTTCTGATGAAAACAATCTAAAATCTCTATCGAATCAACGTAAAAAAAATTGACGAAAAATGAAGTAAAGTAAAAATTTTTTTAAGAAACACAAGAACTCAAATATCTCGGAAACTGTTGATTTTTGGTTATCAATGAATATGGCTCAAACGACAGCAAATGACTGATACTATCACGTCATCCAAGATTCTAATTTGGAAACACCCTGTATAATATATGGTGTCCAAATACAATTCTCTTGTGTCGATGGTTAGATGTATTGGGGAAATGCAGAGGTGAGGAATATTCATGGTGATGGGTTCTACTTTGTAGAATAACGTTTGCATTAGAAATGTAACTGATAATGCGTTTTGCTTAGTCAGCAAATCAAAAAATGCCATTCTTTGAGCTTGAGTGCAAGACAATAGTATTTATGAAAAATTGTTTGGCTGGTTGATGTCCCCTAGTCTGTGAATAATAATAGTATATAATATAATATTATTCAACACTTGATGGATTAAAGCACCCGCCTGTGGCTCGCGCTGCAAATCCCATCTGCCTGAGTTATGATCATTACCGCAAGTTGAATACTATACCGAAGATAACTACATCATGAGTGAGGAAGAAGATAACATTAGATTTGTCTACCTGATTGGAGAGTATTTTTGTTCATGTTCCTTTTTGCACTCGATTGAATATTAGTAATATACGGGTGAACCTAAAATCTGCGCCTTTGCTTTTTTCTTGAATGATGCAATGCCACTACGACTGCATCTTTTTAACTTGAGGACGACATAATGATCAGTGATAAATCATACTATATGTGATGATGATAATAGTAGTATATTATTTAACGAGTGCTAATGTAAGTCATAACTCACGCAAATAAAGTTTGCAGCACGAGCCGCAGGCGAGTGCTGTAATTCATTGAGTGGGTTATGACCTTCACCGCAAGTTGAATACTTTATTTTATTTACAACAATAAAAATAATAAAAATAAATAAATACTTAGATACAAGTACAGAGAAAGAACTTTATTGACAAATCTTAATGTAACAATGCTTTCAAAATTGAGGTGTTATAGAACTATATATTTTATTTGCAGTATCTGCCATATTATTTCGGGATCACCAATGAACCCCTCGGTCACAGTAGTTGATCGCCAACCGCCATAGCGTTTCAATGGCGTTTCAGCCATATAAATTATAGTCTGATAATTTTAAAAATGTAGCAATGTCTTTTCCCAGTGCTCGAAATTCATGAGTGCCAATTTTTTGTGAGTTGTATCTTCTATTTCGATATTTAATTGAAGACATATCGTTTGCGATATATCGGAAGGACGAAGATTCAAATATTTCTATGGTATAAAAATTTTCCGTAACGGTAAATTTTCTGGAAATTTTTGTTTTTGTATTAGGAACACTGACCACAAAAATATATCCATGGTCTTCTAAATTTTTCTATTTCATAGACTGCAATTCTGCTGCACGACAAGCACACATTATGCCTATTACTAAAGCAGCCTAAAATAAATTTTGTAATTTACTAGGTGATAAAAACGATTGGACTATTGTGAGATCTACTACCTTTTTTGCCAGATATTTCTCATCAGGAGCTTCATTTATGGAATTATTAAGTTCTTCTGGTGCAAACGTTTTTGCCTTTTCAACTTCTTCCACTTCAATATCTATATCGTAGATTTCTTCATTCGACAAGTTTTCTGAGTTGGATTCTCTGTTCTAATTTGCAGAGTCGTATTCCGACATTTTGTCAGAATGACTCAACAAACAACACTTTAACACCTTTTTCATTTTTCACTGAATTCACTTCTGTATCATGTGAAATGATCTGTGGAACCATCGATCTAAGATCTGGACTCGATGAAGTACTATCTTCGATACTTAGTACTTCTAGACGAGGCTATCTAATCTAACCCCTTCAAAAAACGATCAGTTTTCACTACGGAACAACATTAACAGACAATTAGTCTTCGATAACGGAGCGTCACACAGATATAATCTTTTCGTTCGGTGTCACTGACTAGAATGTTCGTTTATCGACCAAAATATAACGCGGCAATGTCTGCTACAAATCTGCACCAATGTGGAGAGCTCAAGTCGCGCTTCCAAGTCGTGCAATATGAGAACAGTCTAAATGGCCATACAAGAATTGCTGTTAGTGGTCATATTATAATAATGATAAACAAGATCATTGACGTCTTATAAATCTAATGGTTATCCGGGTCTAGAGAAGAAGTCATTGCTAATTGAATCCACCAAGATCTAGAATCTGGACAATTCATCCTATAAAATAAAAATTATCGTTCATCTTGATGGCTATGCTATAAATAAGAATACGACGACAAAATGAAATCATCCATATTTTCCCCCATGCTCTTAAATAATACCCTATGTCCTTCTTGGACACCTTCTATGAGTGGCATCTCAACACAAGGAAACATTCGTTCCGCAGCAATTCTCAGAAGGCATTGCATTCATTTTTCTTCTCGACTTCTTAGACCCTGAAAGCGAAAATAGAATTGTGAGTGAAGTTAAATGGCCACACAGATTCGCCTTCAGAGCCTCCTCGAAACTTGAAGGACGTTTTCTATTAAGGGGCGACCAGGATTTTTTGAGCCGCTGGCATCTTATCTACTACTTATCAAGAGATAATTCGTGAAAATTCTAAGGAGGAAACTTCACTGCAAAAAGGATTTCTGCCATTTCGTGACTGGAAATTTTATCGCTTCGTTCGTCGAGGATCAAGGCGTCTTTCATTGTAAAGAACCAATGAAAGCTTATAGTTGTATAAGAAGGTTTAGATTGTCATTACAGTTCACTGAAGGAAGTAATTAGAAATTCATCAGGATGGGACATAATTTGTTACTTTGGGATTCGAATGTACGTAATTTCTGTGCAGTTGCGCATTCATTCTGAAGTACAGCCTTGTTAGAATTATATTTTATATTCGATCATTTGAAATAATGTAACTAGCATATAAACATAATGGCTGGACATTATGTATGAACTTGATGAAATAGCAGATAAATAAATTACATTGTCTTGGTATTATCCATAATGACCAGGTGGAGTTGGTTAAATAATAAACACGGTCACACTTCCTGATAATTGGCTCTCATTCACTATCCGTGATCACGTGGTGCAATCAAATGTTTGTGTTTATGAATTCCTTGGAAATGATATTCAACACGGACAAACTTTCTGAGAGCTTCAGAAATGAAAATCCAGTCAACTAAATATATGATTGTTTTTCATGATTCAGTTTCTAATGGCATTCCCTTTTCTAACGTGATTCCTATCCGTTTCTATCAGCGATTCCTGGGATGAATGCTTTATGTTTCTATAAGGACATGCAGTTTGAAAATTAATGAGAATGTATGAGATCCAAATTGAATAGTGAAACCGCAAATCCGTATAGAACCGTATACGATATTCATAAGTATTTAATGGTATTTCCTTACGTGATTCCTATCTGTTTCTATCAGCGATTCCTGGGGTGAATGCTTAATGTTTCTATAAGGAAATTCAGTTTGAGAATAAATGAGGATGTATGAGATTCCATAGTAGTTACCTATAAGGGTCTATGGTTTTCAATTGTGGTTCTCACATAATACCTATCTTTTCCTGATGGAAATTCCCAGAATGATTGCTATATGGTTTGTATGTGTTTAAACACATACAAATGAAAATGTGAAGAATATAAAAAATAAGTACATTCTACATAAAAATTCACCAATACTACTGATTTTCATCAAAATGAAACAGTTTTAAGAGTTTGATATATCTATTATTCAGAAACCTTTTTCTTGAAAAGTATAAACTGAAAAATTTAAGTTTAAAATCCCTACAGTTTCTTTTAATTGCTGCTATCTGATTCATGCAATAATACAATAATATTTCAGATATTTCCCTCTGTTTTGGATTGCTGCATCCTTTCTCTGATATTTGCTCCTCTAGCCGACGCCTTCACACTACTTGACTTTGTCCCTAAGAAAATATATTACCAAGTCAGATCGAATACTTATTGCAATATTTGTGGAAGGAACTGAATGGAAAAATATGTATTCAAAAATAAAATTTTCTATTAATTGTCAGACTCAAAAAAGTTGTGTACACTAAGTGCACTATTTTAGCATTTAGCACATGTTCCCCTCAAAAAATGATCGAATATAAGGTGTAGCTTCCAAATAATTGAACACTGTCATCAAACTCAAATAGTGCTCCATTTTAACTGTTGAATTATTATCAATTTCGATATAATCAATATTAAAAAAACCAATTTGTTCACCTGAAATCAATGACACTACACTATCAGTAATTCAATCATTCACTAAAAAGTCTTCACATAAAACTCACAAAATCGAAGAAAAACCTGAAAATCACCTAAAATAATCCGTTTCACCACAATAAATTCCGAAAAGGTACTGTTTCCGTCCATGTTGCATCGTCATCGCCAGATGGAAGTTGGTTGGATTGAAATTGGAATAACGAATACTTCGGAAATCGCCTTTGTGTATGTTTATTTAAGTGACTGGACATTTTGTAACAGCTTGATCATAATATTGGGCTGTGATATTCAGTGATATTGTGGTATTCAGAATTCAGAACGTCCGAAGAAGATGAGAAATTTACAAGGGCGTAGATCTTTCTTTTTTCTTGGGGGGGTAATCGATAGAAAAATTTCGTCAGGTACACATCAACTCTTGGCGATAATTCTTAAACTTTATATTTTGGATGTCTTGGGGGGAAGGGGGGGGGGGTGTAGTTATCCCCCAGTACCCCCTATATCTACGCCTTTGGGAAGTTATTCGTCGACCCAAACATTTCCCTCAATTGAATCCAAGGGCGGATCAAGGATTTTTTTCTGGGGGGGGGCAAAGGATTTTTTCTGGGGGTGGCACAATCTCCGAAGTACATAAAATACCGTCTGGGGAGGCACAGGGGGGGCACGTGCCGCCATCCTAAATATAAAGTTTCAGAATTATCGCCAAGAAGAACGGAAATTTGTTCACAAAATTGAACCTGACGAAATTTTTCATCGATTACCCCCCTCAAGAAAAAATAAGATTTACGCCCTCGCTACACTGCCTAATACAAACTCTTGTAATTTGTTTTCATGTTTTCCTATCGAAACTTATAAATTCTCAGTTATTCTTAGCCATATAAACGCTTATAGAAACCGCATAGAATTAGATAAGGAATCCCTGATCAAAACCATCAAATCCTGAACCCACTGTCTCCCCAAGATACTCAATAAGATTTTAATTGTGAATTCCCACTCATTTCTGATACGTTCTCAAGCTTATGACTGAGCATACAATAGCGTTATAATTGAAAGAGGAAAACCTCTCCTCTTAGATCCTTATAGACTCCCATAAATTGTCTATATTGTTTCATGAGATTTCATGAGGTATTTTTGGCAGGAAGAGGTGGTGAACGAAAAATAAGACTGGGTGCATGACCTTCGGTTGAGCCTATTTCCCCGGGATAGGGGTTTCTAGAAAAAGGAGAAGAAGAAGATATTCAACACTGTCTGAACTGCTTGCCAACATAACCTAAAAATAAATTCATTTCGAGAATTATATTTGACAAGTTTCCCAACTTTTGCTAACCTTACCTAGATCTGAATTCATTTTGCGAATAAAATTGAACAATTTCTCTACTTATCGCGTGGTTCGAGCAGTAGTTTGTATTTATGAATTCCTTCGAAATGACATTCAACACTGTCCGAACTGCTAACCGACATAACATAAATATGAATTCATTTTGAGAATTAGTTTTCTTACTTATGCAAACCTTACTTTAATAAGAATTCATTTTGCGAATTATAATGAACAGTTTCCTAACTTATGCCAACCTCAATATGGATTCATTTTGCGGATTATTTTCAACAGTTTCCTTGTTTCCTGACTTAGCTTACCTAACCTAATCATCAATTCATTTCGAGAATTATATCTGCCATAGGAAAAAAACTTGAATTTATTGTGTTTCATCACTTTATCCGAGTCAGGTTGACAATTCAAGAATCAGTTTTACAATTCAAATGTTTTCATCCAATTCATTTGAGAACCAAGCTTTCTGATTTATCTATGATTCCCTTCATTAGGTTCCTGTGGTGGTCTTCGAACATATGAAATTCCAAAAATTGATCGCTTGGATGGCCGAATCTGGTTGGAAAAACCACTCCTGGAGAGGGAGTTTTTTATTGCGAGAAGGATAACGAAACCTGCGGCACCCTGGTTGACGGAAATCCTTGAACCTTTAATGAGGCAAAGTTTCTCTAAAAAATCGAAATTCATTGTGAGGTCGACTGTTATTTCTCATAAGTAAAACAGAATTTGTCAAATGATAAAGAAATTCATAGATTTAGAGTCAATGATATCGTTTTTGAGCGCTCGTACTACTTACACGAGGGCTATATCATTTCGTCACGATGTCTGTATTTTTCGAATTTTGAGCCGAAAAAGGTCTCAAACGACTATGTTCGACTCACTGATGACAAATCCGTCGAAAAATTCGAGTCTGTCCGTCCGTCCGTCCGTCCGTCCGTCCGTCCGTATACACGATAACTCTCGAACGGAAGAAACTTGAAATATTCAGGGTAGGTTTGAATCTTGAATGCCACGGTTGAGTTCGTTATTGGGCAAAATTCGCCGAAGGGTTCCGTAAATATGGCCGCTCGAAATTTTGTTTTCCTGATTACTTTGAAACTACAAATCGATCGAGGTGAAATTTTGCACTCATATGGAGATTTACGTGTTCAAGCTACATGCAAAATTTTGTCCAGCTCGCATCACCAGAACCATAGAAACCATAAAAAATTGTAACTTTGTAATGGAAAGGCCTAGGAACTTGAAATTTTCAGTTTAGATGTGGATCTCGAATGTTGCGGTCACGTTCATCAATGAGCAAAATTATAAAAGGGTTTCCGTAAATATGGTCGTTTGAAATTTAGTTTTCTCGATAATTTCGGAACTACGGATTCGATCGAGACAAAATTTTGTATTTAAATTGAGATTGATATATTCGAGCTGAATTATTTCAGATCGCATGATCAGAACCATAGAAACCATAGAAAATCATAACTTTCCAACGGAAAGGTCTAGGAACTTGAAACTTCCAGGGTAGGTTCGGATTACTAATTTCGGGGTCACGTTCATCAATGAGCAAATTTAGACCAGGGGTTTCGTAAATATGGCCGTTCAAAATTTTTCCTGATAATTTCGAAACTACCCATTGGATTGGAATGAAATTTCGAACCTGGATGAAGAATAATGTATTCAAACTACGTGAGAAATTTTGTCCAGATCGCATTACCAAGACCATAGATACCATAAAAAATTCTAGCGAATTATCGAAAAAAAAATTAAAGCACTTTCGTGAAGTCTTGATTTTCGCCTTCGTTTGACATTTGTTCAATTGGTTTCTTAAACTGGACAATGCAAATCTACCTACAAGGTTGATGTACGAGCGCTCAAAAGCTCCTGACTTCACGACAGTGCTTTTCGTAATTTTTATGCAAAAACATGGAGTTGAGTATCTTCAAGCAGAAAAGCAAGTGAATTTTCTTATTGATGATGGATATCAGTAAAAAGGTAATCATTCTGAAGGTAATTCAGAAGGAACATTATTTGCTGAATCAAAACCTTTCTATTGTACATTTTTCAAAATTTTGATTCAATCGAGATGCATTCATATGAAATATTCTATGATTATTTCGAAAACCGTTTATTGTGTGGTAATTCATACTGCTAGTTAAGATACTGGTTGATTTAATGTTTTTAGTGAGCTATTAGATGAAACTAATCTAAAATAAGAGTCCGGAACAGGATATTGCAATTTTCCTAATCAAAATGATTCAAACTGATTTTATCCTACAGCTAACCATGTTTCACGTACTTCTGTACATATTTTCTTTCGAAATAAAGCCATTGAAAAAATTCACTGTCCGAGTACCAGTACTCGATATTTTTTTCCTCAGAATTTGTGGGTGTACCATGAGATTTTATGAGTTGGAGGGTAAATAGTGTAGTTTGCACCAGCATATCGAATAGTCGAGTTTTCCATGATTTTCATCATGATTTCTGAAAGTATTCGATAATTTAAGTCCGGTTCTAGAAATTTAGAACCTCCCACTTCAGCTGTAAGGATATCTTTTTGTTATCCTGTATACCGAATTTCATGAGTTTGTGGAGATTCATTTGTCAAATTGGGCATTTTGGAAATATGACCGAAAGCTGTGAATAATTGTATAAGGCAAGAATAAAATTAATATAATATGATATGATTGTTCATTTATTACACCTCCGTTCAATTCTTGAGAAAAAAAATTTTTTTTTGATTTGTTTCAATCCATAACCATTTGAAAATGGTTATCGTGATTCAAGTTTCGCATACCTAATGCAAACATTCGCCTATTCCTGAAATATAACTCGAAGATGACTGATCATTTCAATTCGATAAAAGCCATTTTGAAACTCATCAGTGAAGCTTGAAATCAATGTAATCAACAATTCATGTACAGAAACAATTAGGTATCCAGAATAATAATCGTCTCCTCTAATAAGCAGGTCGAAAAGTTGATCCAAGTAGATCCCAGAAAACATCAAATTCGCAATTGTAGACCGGTTTCGGCTTTCTTGAGCTTCATCATTATAGTATCGCCGTGATGGATTTGATGTGGGGGCGGCATGCTTTAAAACGAACCGCTGTATAGATCAGAGATAATTTTCCCTCTAGCGCCACCTGTCCTTACCAACAGCAACAATCCAAATTTCTCTGCGGATCCTTCGAGAGACTACGTGACCCCGCAAAAACCACAAGCATTCAACTATTTTGGAACATAGCAATAATAAACATATAAAAGAACGGGTTGAAGCTTATAAAAAACCTATACAGAATTGAAAGATGAATATTACTTGTTCGATAGTATCGCCTACAAAACATGTACGGAAAAAATTATTCAGATGAATAATCGTCTCCTATGATGAACAGCTCACGAAGTAGTTTCAAATACACCCTAGAGAACATCAGATTATTCATCATCGCCACTTACACATAAAACACCAAACGCGACGGTCGAGGTTGGGACAGTCCGGTGGAGTTAGTGGGGAATTTTCGGTTCGTTCAAGAGCATGTCGTCCCCCACGTCAACCAATTGCTAAACTGTGCTGATGAGGCTAAAGAAAGCCGGGTACAGTTGCAAATGGCGAATGTGATGTTCTCTGGGGTTAACTTTCTTGGATCGTCTTTTCATCTAATTTTCATGGGAGACGAGTAATTTCTTGATTTATTGTAGGCGAAACTATCGAACAAGTAATATTTACCTCTCAATTACAGAGATTTGTTCGTGTTTAGGATGACGGGAATATCGAGAAGAAAAATTCAAATGATGAAAGCTAGGCCGTATCTTCAAAAGTTAACATAACTTTACAGCCGTTTGCAAAACAATATTTTTTTGAACAATATGAATTAGTGTAATAAAATCACCATACATGCCGTGAAATGTTGTTCCTTGGTCAAAGAAAGAAATGTAAGAGTTTTTTTATGCAAAAATGCGAAAATTAATGTCGACAAAAATTGATGTTCCATAAAATGGAAGACTTCTTGAGAGAAAGATTACAACAGAAAACAGTAGATTAGTTGTGCCTGATGTATGAAAATGGAAATTCCATTGTTGAAATCTATGACGAAAAGTGAGCCGGAAACAACAGGTTTTGAGAAAACAAAGAACCTCAAGGGAAGGCAGAGCATTTAGGTTTCCAAGCACCGCTTATAAATAACAAATAAGTGCAGTCGTTCCACATTGTCTCCACAGAATACAACAAGAGAGCGCAGATCGTCGTTTATTCCCAAAATTAGCTCCCAAATTACACTTCCTACATTATGAAGAGCTCTGGATTTGATTCAAGGGCATTATGTTTTCTTCCTGCATAATACAACACAAGTTCCGAAATTTATTATGATCCAACATCTGGTGTTGCAACCGTTCTCATCATTATCATCGTGTTGAAAACCAATATCGGCGAATGAGAGAACAACCAAGAGATAATCGAAAGTTATTTGGGCTATTGCCGGCTTCTATGGAATTTCTACGTTCCGATTAACATTTTAAGGTCAACCCTGAGAAGGGCTGGTTTCCGCCAAATTCATTTATCACGGAATAAAACTAAATGATTGGGTTCAATTAATTCTTCCTAGTGATCTTCCGATGACGGCGGATTATGCTTTAGAGCATAAGCTGCTTCTCACTCATTGATCAGTGTGGCTTTTGTCTAAGCAGTGCTGATCCAAAAAGTGCTTTTCCTTTCTCCTAGATTGTTTTATTTCTGGTTTTTTGGCTCTTACATTAAGTCAACGTTGGGTCTATCGTAGGTTTTTTCTGAAACACTCTTAGGATATTGAGTAAATACAGTTCTTTGTGTCCTGATTATCGTTTTTCTTCATAAGTATCGTGAGAACCCATATGGTGGTGTTAAATGATTTGAATGCCGTCCTCACAAAATATGCGTTGCCTATTCTCAGCTCTTCTGAAAGCTCTTTTATGCAATGATTACGGTTCTCTTATCCCTCTAGTGTTACCTCATTATTTGTAGTTTTACTATTATCCTCCTCAAGCTTCTCGCATATTACAGGAAAATTAGAGGAAACAGTCACGGAAAACGGGTCGCACTTTTTCGCTTTCGTGAAGTTGAACACAACAATGCAGGAAAGGCAGGGCGCCGCCTGCATGGCATGGCGAAGGCTCATGACTGGAGGCTCGACCATCGTATTCCGAGTAAGAAACGTCATAAGCCTGCCACAGTACGTTTCTTCTTCACCATCCAAATGTACATTCCCCACATTAACGCTCGTCTTTCATATTCAAAATCGATTCTGTGATAACTGAGGAGTGCTTCAAAACAAGAGAAGCAAGTTAAGCTATGGAAAAAATTACGAAAAGCACTGCCGTGAAGGCAGGAGCTTTTGAGCGCTCGTACATGCACCTTGTAGGTAGATTCGCATTTTCTAGTTTCAGAAATCAATTGAAGGAATTTTCGATAGCTGTCAAAAAAATTCTGAAACTTAGGCGAAACTCCAGACTTCATGTCAGTGCTTGAGCTGATCAATTTTTTTTCGATAATTCGCTAGAATTTTCTTCGGTATGGTCTTGGTGGTGCGATCTGGACAAAATTTTGCACGTAGTTTGAATACATTATTACTTATTTACGGAACCCCTAGTCTGATTTTGCTCATAGATGAACGTGATCGCGATATTTGCGATCCAAACCCACCTTGAGATTTTCAAAGTCCTAGGCCTTTCCGTTCAAAAGTTACAATTTTCTATGGTTTCTATGGTTCTGGTTATGCGATCTGGACAAAATATTGTTTCAATATATCATTCTCGATTAAAATACAGAATTTCATCTCGATCGAATCCGCTGTTTCGAAATTATCCAGAAACCAAAATTTCAAACGACCGTATTTACGGAACCCCTGGTATAATTCTGTTCATTGATAAACGTGAACGCGACATTTCAGATCCATACCTATCCTGAAAATTTCAAGTCCCTAGGCCTTTCCGTTCGAAAGTTATGATTTTCTATGGTTTCTATGGTTCTGGTCATGTGATCTGGAGAAATGTAGCTTGAATATATCATTCTCCATTAGTATACAAAATTTCGTCACGATCGAATCTGTAGTTTTGAAATTATCAAGAAAACTAAATTTCAAACGACCATATTTACGGAACCCCTAGTATAATTTTGCTCATAGATGAACGTGATCACGACATCTATCCTGAAAAGTTCAAGTCCCTAGGCGTTTCCGTTCAAAAGTTACAATTTTCTATGGTTTCTATGGTTCTGGTCATGCGATCTGGACAAAATTTCACATGTAGCTTGAACACCTCATTCTCCATTTGAGTGCAAAATTTCATCTCAATCAAATCTGTAGTTTTCAAGTAATCAGGGGAACAAAACTTTGAACGGCCATATTTACGGAACCCCTAGGCGAATTTGGCCCATTAACGAACCCAACCGAGGCATTTGGGATCTGAACCTACACTGAAAATTTCAAGTCTCTAGGTTGATCCGTTCGATAGTTATCGTGCTTACGGCCGGACGGCCGGACGGACGGACGGACGGACGGACAGACTCGAATTTTCCGACGGATTCGTCATCAGTGAGTCGAACATAGTCGATGGAGACCATTTTCGGCTCAAAATTCGAAAAATACAGACATCGTGACGAAATGATATAGCCCTCGTGTAAGTTTTACGAGCGCTCAAAAAGGGAGGACTCGAATTTTCAGACGGATTCGTCATCAGTGAGTCGATTGAGACCATTTTCGGCTCAAAATTCGAAAAATACAGACATCGTGACGAAATGATATAGCCCTCGTGTAGGTTGTACGAGCGCTCAAAAAGGGAGGACTACAGCCGTCTAGTATCCCTTGAACTACCCCAAGCGTTTCCTGTCCTGTTCCTCTCTTCTCTCTAATTTACGAGACGCTTAAGCCACCTCAAGAGTCCTTTTCGAAGTAGTCATTCAACTTTTCATGTTTTCATGTCCGCTATACATATACTCGGAAGAGGAAGAAGATATACTTTGTGAAAGAAGAATAGATATAGATTTCGCACAATGAAATATTCGAATGAGTCCAAATTAATGCAAAACTTATCATACTTGTATGATCTGCAATTGTCATACTTCATTATTTATTTGAAACGTTATAGAGGAATAATAGTCATGAATCTGAATTTGTGTTAAGCTTCGAAAAATAATTCATATGTTTATATGAGTGGAAAACAAAATGCATATTCAATAAAACTATCGCAATAATTTCAACCATTGATCAATTACAATACGAATGATTATTTCTGAATACGCATCATTGCTCTGTAATATTGACTACCTAATAGCTCGCTGTTTCAAAATTTTGTTTCAATGATATTTATGATGCTTCCACTAAACCACAACTGAATAATCGGTAGAAAATTGTGCCATTGGCCAATTGAATTCGGTTTTTTGCTTTCAATAAATATTTGGTTGAAATGATTTCAAATAGGGTGAAAAATATATTTGACTGACTGTTCATAAAAGAACTGCTTTTCGAATTGTAATTAAAATGGTTCACAAAATTTCAAATTTTATTCTGAAATAGTCTGAAATAGTAAAAATAATTAATGAATAATTCACCAATTTCTCCTCTCCGACTAAAAATCCTCCAAGAATTTCAGCGGATGTGTTAAATTGAGGAGGTGCCTATGAAAATAAAAATGAATATTCGTTCGTATGCCTGTCCTCTGTGCGTTCCTCAATATTTACCCGATTGTGCGGAGAATTATGTTGGTTATTCGGTGTGCATTCAAGGGTTTCTGAACTTAGTATTCACTAATCAACTTAGTCTACGATTTTCACCAATTGAGAGTTTAACAAAACCACTACACGTGTTCATCAGGCAACGAGATAAACTCAGTTTATTTTGTCACCTGATGAAGCCATGGTTAGGCGAAACACGTGTAGTGGTTTTGTTAAACTCCCAATAACTGAAAATCGTAGACTAAGTTAATAAGTTTATCTCGTCACCTGATGAAACCGTGGTAGGGCGAAACACGTGTAGTGGTTTCGTTAAACTGTCAATCAGTGAAAATCGAAGACTAAGTTAATTAGTGAATACTAAGTTAATATGGATTTTCATGAAGTATCGGTTTAATCAGTCACATTTTTACAAGGGTTTCTGGCCATGAAAGTCTATATAAATTTGTTTCTCAGTCGATTAGCATACCTGTCATTGGATCGATATCATCCTTCATCTAAAAATAGCGCAGGAGAATTTTGAACTCCATTTAACGTCATAAGAGGACAGGTGGGGGGGTCATGCCTATACCATTCATAAGTCCGGCTTCATTTTTGCATATGAAGGGTGAAGGGGAAAAACGAGGAATGTCACAATTTTAAAAAATCGTGATTATGAAGCCATCTGCAAGGTTTAAGACGTGTCCCTCTTTCTCGCTAGAATGAAAGATAATAACTAGAACCATCCGATAACTATGCTGATAAACAAAAACACTACGAAGGATAAAAACTAAAAATGTCCTTGCGTGATGGAAAAGAAGGAGGGGCCACGGGTAACAGTCATTCAAAGTTAACCAAAATTCCGAAGTTTTTAGTCTCTTAGTGATATGTTTCGAAAAGTAAAGGCTTCACGAAAATAATAATCACATATTCTTGATCTATGGCGTCGAATCGACAATTGAAATGATTTTGGTGAATATCGTACAAAAAAAAAATTTGGATTTGGTATGATTTTCGAACGATTTCAAGATACGAATAACCGCGATGTTCGCGAAAATTATTTTTTATCTTCATCAACCTTACGGTTTTGACTAATTCGAAGGCGTAGATTAGGAATATGTTATCAGTTTTTTTTTACTGTACTTTCCGAATACTGGGCATATGAAAAACTCGAAAAATAGGCTCTTGCGAAAAAATTTATTATTTCCTTACTGTTTTATGTACTTCGTTCAAATTACCATTTTTGCATTAGTCAAAGATCAGAGAATTATAGAAAAAAGGCGTCATCAGCCCACCAGGATTATTCTGGTAGAAAAAGTCATTCAACGTTTACCAAAATTTTGAACTTTTGCGTCTGAAAGAGATATGTTTCAAAAAGTAAAAGCGTCACAAAAAAACTAATAATATAATCTTGAGACATCTAATCAATGATTGAAATGATTTCGGTGAATACTTATCGTACGAAAAAAGTTTGTACATTTTCTATTTTTTTCCGTAAATTCATATATTTTGATTAGTTTTTTGAGTTTTTTTGTCTGTTCTCTATTGATATTGACGAAATGTGTCCATGTATTCAATAGAATAAACATTTACTCTTGCAATTGAAAATGAACATTGTTTGACTAATGCCTTGGTTTTGAAATATTCAGCTGGAAATGTTAAAAATCCAATTATCTCAGAACGGAACTAAAGTGACATTCCTTGTTATAAAAAAAACCTAATGGGCTATACCTACGGAACCCTCTCAACAAACCGGCTCTTTCGGACCTATCCTGAAACTTCCGAAACTCTAATCCTCCTTTTTCGAGAGTTTTTGTGTTTACGGACGGACGGAAAGAATTGAGTTTGACCTTGAATTATTCATGTGTTAGTCCAACCTAATCAGTTGAGCTCAATTCCACTTCAAAATAAGAAAATTACAGACTGGGCAAAATGATAACGCTCTTGTTCATAGAAACTAGCGCGCATAGAACTGTTAATATACCAGCAGTAGTTTCTGTGTAATCCGTAATGTCGTCATACAATTCGAATTTTCAAATGACGGCCATGATGATGTTATTTAAAATGAACAATGTGGTTTGAAATGTTATGAAGAAAATAAAATCAATACGATATTCCATGAAATGACATTGTCAATTGTAGAAAAGCTATATAAGCTGGTATTCGAGACAAAATATGTGAAAATACATTAATTAAGAATATCATTCTACTAATGATCAGAAAAAATTTTGACGAAGCGTTCGGTCTTGTTTTTGAACGCTCGCTTTATTTCATGCTCAAAGCAGAATTTCCTTCTTGGTTGGAACCCATAAACCCGATGTACTGAGCACTCGGCAGTTTCATTCCATTCGATCCATTTTCAGAATATAATGTTTAATATGAAATGAAAGACTGGTTTCTGTGAAGGATTAGGTACTCCGAAAAAACAATTCCACGAATGAAGTGGTCTCCATTGAAAGAAAGGAGCACTAACGCCGAGAAGCTCTTTCTTAAATGAACAGACTGATTAATTAATGAAGTCTAAACGAACGAGGAAGTTATATGTATGTTGTGGCGTTCAGTTTGCTCTGGTCTCGGCTAGATCTGTCGGGATGTATTTCATTCGACATCGGATGCGACCATCTGTAGGAGTCTTCTGTTTATGCCTCCAATTATTCCATATCTTTCTCACCATTCTCCTTGTGAAGTGTTTTTCGGATATGGCGAATATTTCTGGAGAAATCTGGAAGTTTTGAAAAACATTTCTTTATCTTCTAGTTACATTTCCTCACATTTCACATGAAAAAATAATTCAAACGGATGAAAATTTACGGAACCCTTCAGAGATTTCGCCTATCAACGGAGTCAAACGGCGAATCCATAAGTCGAACCTACCTTGAAATTTTCAAAACTCTAGACCTTTTCTTTCGGAAGGTATCGTTTTTACGGTCAATGATAGGCCATGGACGTATAGAATTGACCTCAAATTCTTCATCTGTGAGTCCAACCTAGTTGTTTAAAATCATTCTAGACTTCTGGACTTAAAATTCTAGAATTACAGACATTAAATAACGCTCTTATAAATAAGCATGCAAAAATTGTGCAAATAATATAAATGATGAAACATCATCCTTCAGGTACATGAAAACAAAAACGAAGAATTTTTCAGAAATGAATAACATATTCCCTTCAACGACAAAATATCGTATTCCAAGGATAATGTGTCACTGATTATTATTTCCATTCGGCTTGGAGATGAAATTTCCCCGGTAGTTTCATTATTTTGAACTGTTCTGTAAAACATATTCTTTGCGTATTCCAGGTTGAAATAACACCTCAACGACAATATTGATCATGCAAACTGCAGAATAGTCGAATTCGTTTTCAGTTATTCATGCAAACAATGATATTGATTTATAGCGGAAGCATTTTCTCGACGAGACCGTTAAGAGTTTAAAATCAGGACATTTTTCTGAATTTACTTCGGAATTCCTTAGACTAAGAATCCCAGAATTACTTGTCCGAAGATGTTCATGAGTGTACGCTACTCTACCCTCTCATCTCAATTCAACTCACGGTTTTTCCTTCTATTTTATTCGCACTGGGAACAATATGCAATATTATTTATGTAGAGTTCGTTCTCTGGTTCTCTGAAAGACGATACAATGCGAAGAGAAAATGTGCACAGTAAATATTTCGTAAACGTTAACTGGTACTTGCTGCCGATATTTTATAACATCTTGTTTTATTCAACGGCGACATTTGCCCTCCCTATCATTCATTCCGAGTTAAACTCTCTGAACACTTAGTCGATATTCGGAAAGGAAATTGATGTTGATAGAGCAAATGGGGAAATCGAGAATCATATTTTGCTTGCCTACTCTACATAAGTATGTATTCCTATGAATATTTCATTAGATGTTGACGATACCTCTTTTCTATAGTTCTCAATGAATACTGTATGTACCTGGTTTAAAATATAATATGAATATTCAAGGAAACAAGAAATAGACTGAAATAAACAAGTAGGTAAAAAAATTACGAAAAGCACTGCCGTGAAGTCAGGAACTTTTGAGCGCTCGTTCATGCACCTTGTAGGTAGATTCGCATTTTCCAGTTTTAGAAATCAATTGAAAAAATTTTCGACAGCTGTCGAAAAAATTCTGAAACCTAGGCGAAACTCCAGACTTCATGTCAGTGCTTCAGCTGATCAATATTTTTTCGATAATTCGCTAGAATTTTCTACGTTATCTATGGTCTTGGTGAGGCGATCTGGACAAAATTTTGCACGTAGTTTGAATACATTATTCCTCAGCTAGGTGCATAATTTCATTCCAATCCGATCAGTAGTTTCGAAACTATCAGGAAAATAATATTTTGAACGGCCATATTTACGGAACCCCTAGTCTTATTTTGCTCATTGATGAACGTGACGGCGATATTCGCGATCCAAACCCACCCTGAAAATTTCAAGTTCCTAGGCCTTTCCGTTCAAAAGTTACAATTTTCTATGGTTTCTATGGTTCTGGTCATGCGATCTGGACAAAAAATTGCTTTAATATATTATTCTGGATTAGAATACAATATTTCATCTCGATCGAATCCGTAGTTTCGAAATTATCGAGAAAACAAAATTTCAAACCACCGTATTCACGGAACCCCTAGTATAATTCTGCTCATTGATGAACGTGAACGCGACATTTCAGATCCACACCTATCCTGAAAATTTCAAGTCCCTAGGCCTTTCCATTCGAAAGTTATGATTTTCTATGGTTTCTATGGTTCTGGTCATGTGATCTGGAGGAATGTAGCTTGAATATAAATTTCTCCATTAGTATACAAAATTTCATCACGATCGAATCTGTAGTTTTGAAATTATCAAGAAAACTAAATTCCAAACGACCATATTTATGGAACCCGTAGAATAATGTTGCTCATAGATGAACTTGATCACGACATTCGAAAGCCACACCTATCCTGAAAATTTCAAGTCCCTAGGCGTTTTCGTTCAGAAGTTACAATTTTCTATGGTTTCTATGGTTCTGGTCATGTGATCTGGACAAAATTCCACATGTAGCTTGAACACCTCATTTTCCATTTGGGTGCAAAATTTCATCTCGATCAAATTTGTTGTTTTCAAGTAATCAGGGAAATAAAACTTTGAACGGCCATATTTACGGAACCCCTGGTGGAATTTGGCCCATTAACGAACTCAACCGAGGCATTCGCGAACTGAACCCACACTGAAAATTTCAAGTCTCTAGGTTGTTCCGTTCGAGAGTTATCGTGCTTACGGACGGCCGGACGGACAGACTCGAATTTTCCGACGGATTCGTCATCATTGAGTCGAACATAGTCGATTGAGACCATTTTCGGCTCAAAATTCGAAAAAAACAGACATCGTGACGAAATGATATAGCCCTCGTGTAAGTAGTACGAGCGCTCAAAAAGAAGGTTCCACGAAATAACGAATTCGAAAGAAAATATTTAATTTTATTATTTTTAACTGCTATTAATTCAGCAAAAACTCCCATTTTTTCTTCATTGTTGGCTGATTTTCTGTGAAAAAAAAAACATAAAATATTCTTCTGTAGTCGTTTGCAAAAGCTCTTCACATTAACGCAGAATAAGCCTATAGACAAATCATGTATGGTCGTGCTATTGGATTGGCACAGCAGCTGCTTTTTCCGTACCAAATAGCGCATTTGGTTTTTTGCCAATGATTTCTACGCAATGATGCTGAGGACCACGTTTTCAAAAATTTGTTCACTGATGAGGCCAGGTTCACATGAAATGAAGTTGATTTCCATAATACGCGTGTTTTGTCCAACGGAAATCTACATGTTTTAATTGGATCTAGACATCCAACACTTTTTCAGTGAGGAGATGAAGAATTCTTGTTGAAATTCAATTCTGTTCGTCCGTCCGCCTCTAAGATATGTGCGTCGTACATCGAAAATCAGCAAATGGAAAAATTCCCAACATGAAGCCCTGAGGGATACCACAGTACAAACTTGAAAAAAAAATTTTTAATCACTGTCGCGAAGTCAGGAGCTTCAGAGCGCTAGTTCATCCACCTTATAGGTAGATTCGCATTTTCCAGTTTCAGAAACCAATTGAAGGAATTTTTGAAAGCTGTCAAAAAAATGACAGCAGCTCTTTTTCAATTATGCCGAATAAGCTGTTACAGAAATAAAAGGATTCTTTATTCAATAATTCGTTGGAATCTAGAATTGTTCTGGGTATGTGATTTGGAAAAAGTGTAGCTTGAATAGGTATATCATTCCCCATTGAAATAAAAAATTTCGTCAAGATCAAATCCGAAGATTTGAAATTATCAAGAAAACTAAATTTCAAATGACCATTTTTACGGAACCCCTGGTCGAATTTTGCTCAATAACGAAATTAACCGCGGCATTTCAAGATTCGAATCTCGTTCCGGACGACAGAAGAACAGACATAAATTTTGAATACATTATTCTTCATCTATGTGCAAAATTTCATTCCAATCCAATCAGTAGTTTCGAAATTATCAGGAAAAATATATATATATAATATATATTGCTTTTGGTATGTAATGGGGGTGAATGGAAACCGATATAAAATCGAGTAGGTATACAATATAACATAGAAATATTTTTTCCTAGTTTTTGGAAGCAAAATAAAATCATTTCATTTTATATAGAGGCCAACTTTATTGATATTTGAATGGACAGGGAATACAAATCCAATATATTCCTATATTAGATGAAATAATGGGTAAACCTAAAAATTACCCACTTTGGGACATGAGTTTCTTATATTATATCCATGTCAAATGTCAGAGTTTCTCGTGTTAACCATACAAACATCTTGAACATCAGGATAGATTTGTTTGAGCGCTCGTCCTACTTACACGAGGGCTATATCATTTCGTCACGATGTCTGTATTTTTCGAATTTCGAGCCGAAAATGGTCTGAATCGACAAGATTCGATTCACTGATGACGAATCCGTCGGAAAATTCAAGTCTGTCCGTCCGTCCGTCCGTGAGCACGATAACTCTCGAACGGCACAACCTAGAGAGAAATTTTCAGTGTGCGTTCAGTTCCCAAATGCCGCGGTTGAGTTCGTTAATGGGCAAAATTCCACCAGGGGTTCCGTAAATATGGCCGTTCGAAATTTTATTTTTCTGTTTACTTCGAAACTCCAGATTCGATCGAGATGAAATTTCGCACTCGAATGTAGAATGACGTGTTCAAGCTACATGCACACTTTTGTCCAGATCTCATGACCAGAACTATAGAAACCATAGAAAATTATAACTTTCGAACGAAAGGCCTAGGGACTTGAAATTTTCATTAGAGGTGTGGATCTCCAATATCGTAGTCACGTTCATCTATGAGCAAAATTAGACTAGGGGTTCCGTAAATATAGTCGTTTGAAATTTAGTTTTCTTGATCATTTCAAAACTACGGATTCGATCATGACAAAATTTTGTATATTAGTGAAGAATGATATATTCAAGCTACATTTTTTCCAGATCGCATGACCAGCAGCATAGGAAACGCAGAACATCATAACTTTCGAACGGAAAGGCCTAGAGACTTGAAATTTCCAGGATAGGTGGTGATCTGGAATGTTACGGTCACGTTCATCAATTGCCAGAATAAGACTCGGGGATCCGTGAATATGATTGTTTAAAATTTAGTTTTCTTGATAATTTCCAAACTACGGATTCGATCGTGACGAAACTTTGTATTTTAATGGAGTATGATATATTGAGGCTACATTTTGTCCAGATTGCATGACCAGAACCATAGAAACCATCTAAAATTATCACTTTCGAACGGATAGGCCTAGGGATTTGAAATTTCCAGTGTAGGTTTGGATCGCGAATGTCGTGGCCACGTTTATCATTGAGCAAAATTAGACGAGGGTTTCCGTAAATATGGCCGTACTGATTGGATTGGAATGAAATTTCGCACATTCGCATGTATGTTCTTCTGTCATCCGGAACGAGGTTCGAGTCTTGAAATGCCGCGGTTAATTTCGTTATTGAGCAAAATTCGACCAGGGGTTGCGTAAATATGGTCATTTGAAATTCAGTTTTCTTGATTTTGTATTTTAATGGGGAATGATATACCTAGTCAAGCTCAATTTTTTTCAAATCACCTAACCACAACAATTCTAGATTCCAACGAATTATTGAATGAAGAATCCTTATATTTCTGTAACAGCTTATTCGGCATAATTGGCAAAGAGCTGCTGTCATTTTTTTGACAGCTTCCAAAAATTCCTTCAATTGGTTTTTAAAACTGGAGAATGCGAATCTACCTATAAGGTGGATGAACTAGCGCTCTGAAGCTCCTGACTTCGCGACAGTGATTAAAATTTTTTTTTCAAGTTTGTGCTGTAGTATCCCTTAGGGCTTCATTTTGGGAAATTTTTCATTTGCTGATTTTCGATGTACGGAGCACATATCTAACGGGCGGACGGACGAACAGATTTGTGCGAAATTTTGTCCAGAACGCATCAGCAAGACCTTAGATACCGTAAAAAATTCTAGCGAATTATCGAAAAAAAAACTCACCTAAAGCACTGAAGTGAAGTCTCGAGTATCGCCTTTTGTTTGACAGCTATCGAAACATTTTTTAATTGGTTTATAAAACTAGAAAACGCGAATCTATCTATAAGGTGGATGAACGAGGGCTCAAAAGCTCCTGACTTCACGACAGTGCTTTTTATAATTTTTTTTCAGATTGTTTCGACCTGGGAAAGCTTGCCTAAATTCCCTTTTTTTTCCACGAGAAATTGCTCTTCCAATATAATATTCGAACTTTCCGGTCTTTAAACTAACAAGAAGCCACTTTGAGGTTTGATGCGTTCGAAAATAAACTTAGTATTCACTAATTAACTTAGCCTACGATGCTGCTTGAAAGTTTTACAAAACCACTACATGTGTTTCGCCATTACCATGGCTTCATCAGGTGATGACATATAAGATAGAAACAAGTGTTTCTATTCACCCCACATCTACCTAAAATTGGTCACAGTTCGCTGACAACTATTCTTCTTAGTTCTTTACTGGTATTCTCATAACGATAAATGATCATACTCACATAAACACTATGCTTTTACCACAACTAACAGAAAAATTGACACGTGAACCTATGTTTTTCAACACCTACCAAGCAAAGTTAATTCCGTACCAAAAATTCACCGAATTATCAACTGAATCTGGTCCTCAGGTGGGCAGTGTTAACTACTGTTAGAAACTTTGGTTTTCGTATAGTTCGTTGGTTGCGCTCTTGGAAATCGCTTGGCGTTCGTTGTTCCTTCAGAAATAATAAGGTATGAGAGTACGGAATTATAACATTTTCTTACTTTTTGTTTCTACTCACCACACAGATTCCATCCACCCCATTTTACCGGTACTTAAATTTTTTTCTCTCACATTCAGCAACGCAGTGCAAAGTGCAACAGCTATCCATGGCCAGGTAAGCAACCAGATTGTGTGGTGGGAATTATTTTATATTTTTCCTCTTGTTTCTACAACTGCCCTTGGTGATAACTCCAAAACTTTGAAAAAAAATTTAGAAAAGCACTGCCGTGAAGGCAGGAGCTTTTGAGCGCTCGTACATGCACCTTGTAGGTGGATTCGCATTTTCCAGTTTTAGTAATCAATTGAAGGAATTTTCGACAGCTGTCAAAAAAATTCTGAAAGTTAGGCGAAATTCCAGACTTCATGTCAGTGCTTCAGAGGATCCATTTTTTTTCGATAATTCGCTAGAATTACGGTATCTATGGTCTCGGTGATGCGATCTGGACAAAATTTTGCACGTAGTTTGGAAACATTATTCCTCAGCTAGGTGCAAAAATTCATTCCAATCCGATCAGTAGTTTCGAAACTATCAGGAAAAAAATAGTTTGAACGGCGATATTTCCGGAACCCCTAGTCTTATTTTGCTCATTGATGAACGTAACCGTGGAATTCGCGATCAAAACCCACCCTTAAAATTTCAAGTCCCTAGGCCTTTCCGTTCGAAAGTTATGATTTTCTATGGTTCTGGTCATGCGATCTAGAGAAATGTAGCTCGAATATATCATTCTCCATTAGTATACATAATTTCGTCACGATCGAATCTGTAGTTTGGAAATTATCAAGAAAACTAAATTTCGAACGACCATTTTTACGGAACCCCTGGTATAATTTTGCTCATAGATGAAAGTGATCACGACAATCGAGATCCACACCTATCCTGAAAATTTCAAGTCCCTAGGCGTTTCCGTTCAAAAGTTACAATTTTTTATGGTTTCTATGGTTCTGGTGATGCGAGCTGAACAAAATTCTGCATGTAGCTTGAACACCTCATTTTCCATTAGAGTGCAAAATTTCATCTCGATCGAATCTGCAGTTTCAAAGTAATCAGGAAAACAAAATTTCGAGCGGCCATATTCACGGCACCCCTCGGCGAATTTTCGCCAATAACGAACTCAACCGCGGCATTCGAGATTCGAACCTACCCTGAAAATTTCAAGTTTCTAGGACATTCCGTTCGAGAGTTATCGTGTATACGGACGGCCGGACGGACGGACGGACAGACTCGAATTTTCCGACGGATTCGTCATCAGTGGGTCGAACATAGTCGTTTGAGACCATTTTCGGCTCAAAATTCGAAAAATACAGACATCGTGACGAGATGATATAGCCCTCGTGTAAGTAGTACGAGCGCTCAAAAACACATACAGTGCTGATCGAAGATGTTAATGAAACACTTCAACGGCGCGAATTAACTAATTCCAACAGAAGTTTGAGAATTTGTTGGCATTTAGTAGGTGTGGGTATACGCAGTCTGATTATATTGATAAAGTGTTCATTTCGGAAATATGTCTAAGCGAACCGGCGCAGAATAATAACAAGATGATTTAGTGACATAATCCGGGGATTATATTAGGCCATACAATTTATAGCAGTGGACAACCAAATTTCATTCATCTTCATCTGTTCAGATTAAGATGAAAGATCACAGGGGCTACTTCAAAATAAATGAGGTGATGGAATTGTGGCATAATTTTCATAACCTGAAAGCACTGAAGAATATTGCCAGGAGGAAGTTTGAAGCTTGAAGAAAGTGATTCCTTCATCTGATCACACTTCACGAAGGGATAAAATATATATATATATATATATATCAAGGATTTTTAACGTCTGAACTATGTATCAAATACTATCAAAGGTAATTATAATGGCTGGCAGACAGAAAGATGTTAAATGAAATCAAATGAACTTCGGAAAAATCTACTTCCCCAGGCGGGATTCGAACCCACGTTTCCAGATTACCGGTCTGGCACTCTAACCTCTAAGCTACCAGGGACCTGTGTGTTCAACCGCATATTGTGGAAGTGTTTCTCCGGAATTCAAATGTTGTAATTGGGGAGGTTAGTTAAGGGATGGAAGGAACTCACAAACAATGTCCGCGATCGTAACGATCTCACGTTTTACCTTTCCCCCTGCGTCGTCGAGGTTTGTCGACTTCGGCAGATTCAGGCGTGTGAAATCAGGTCCCTGGTAGCTTAGAGGTTAGAGTGCCAGACCGGTAATCTGGAAACGTGGGTTCGAATCCCGCCTGGGGAAGTAGATTTTTCCGAAGTTCATTTGATTTCATTTAACATCTTTCTGTCTGCCAGCCATTATAATTACCTTTTATATATATATATATGTTATTTTTAAGGTTTTCACGGATGAAATTATTTGATTTATTATTTCTGGGATTGCTCCGTGTTTGAACTGAAACATATGAATTCATTTCTACGAATTTATTTCAACGTTTCGACCTATATCACAATGGTCTTTCTCAAGATATGAAAGCGTACTGATTTCTCAAGAAATGCGTGTCAACTGAATGTCATTTAGACTTATTTCTTCTTCTTCTTAAATTATATCGAGGCTGTACTTCTTCCGCTTCATTAGTCTCATCCCCACCATTCCGAGGCTGCGCTCCGCCACTGCCTCCATCAGATGACTGCTTGGATTGCGTCTGTCCCCTCTGCTCGAGATGTGTGGTTGCTTCAATCATTCCATTCACCTGACCTTCGTCTGTCTGATCGTTTCGGGTGGCATCCTGGTGGGACTTGGGAATTAGCGCTCTCCAGCAGGCCGATAATGTTATTGAATCGTCTCTTTTGTTCATATTATTTCCTTTTTCAATTTCTAGCGCTTCTCTGGTAACGCGCTTGTAATAATGTTCAATATTGGCTATCTGTTTTGAGTCCTTGAAGTTTATTTTGTGTCCTCTTTCGTTCTCGTGCTGTGCTAGTGACGATGTTTTCATTTGTTTTCTTACACTGTTTATATGTTCTTCTATTCTACATGAAATTCTTCTATTGGTTTGGCCTATGTAAACTCTTGAGCAAGTTGAACATGGAATAGAGTATACGCCTTGATTTTCTAATGGAATTTTATCTTTAGGATTCTTCAACATAGATCGGATGGTTTGATGGGCTTTGTACACTGGTTCAATGTTGTTCTGTCGTAGAATCCTTCCAATTTTGTCTGTAGTACCCTTGATGTATAGCAAGATGACTTTTTGTTTGGGCGAAGTATCTTCTTCTTTCGGTGATTTTTCTTTTTTCTTCTGGTAGATGACCTTATTTATCTGTCTCGAAGTATAACCATTTTGAAGAAATGCACCCCTGATGATCTTTCTTTCCTTTTCGATGTTTTTCGGGTCCGTTAGTTTGATTGAACGGTCTACCAGCGTTTTAAGAATGCCATTTAGTTGTGCTGGGTGATGATGTGATTTAGCATTGAGGTATCTGTTTGTGTGAGTTGGTTTTCGATATACAGTGTGTCCGATGTTTTTGCCATCTGTTCTATATAATAGTATGTCCAGGAAAGGTAAGCTGTTACTTTTCTCAACCTCTATGGTGAATTTTATTTTGTCATGGACGGTGTTCATGTAGCTGAAGAAATCATCTAGTTCTTGTCTGCCATGTTGCCAAATTATAAATATGTCATCTACATAGCGTAGCCAGAGTTTTGGTTTTAATGGATACGAGGATATTATTTCTGTTTCCAGTTTAGTCATGAATATATTAGCTAAGGAAGGCGATATCGGTGATCCCATCGGTGCACCTTCTATTTGTTTATAACGTTGTTTATGTATAAAATAGGTGTTTTTCACGACGTGTTCTATGAGTTCTGGAATATATGGATCGAAATCGTAGTCCATGTTAATGATGTCTAAACATTCATCGATAGGCAGCATCGAAAACAACGACACTACAACAAAACTCACCAAAATATCATCTTTCTCCAAAATGGAACCGCTCACCATCTCCAAGAAGTGGGTGGAGTTTCGAATATATGAATTAGCTTTTTCTACTTCAGGCTGAAGTTGCTTCGCTAAGAATCTGGATAACTTCTGTAGCGGTGAACCAATTGAGCTGACGATAGGTCGTAATGGGCGATCCTTTTTATGAATTTTAGGGAGTCCATAGATCTTGGGACATCTGGATGACTTTTCTCTAGGAATAAGTTCTTTTTTGATGTTTTCGTCTATCATGGATCTCATAATTTTGGCCTTTGTTTTGACTTCAAGGTATGTTGTGGGATCTCTCTGTAATTTCTTGTAGCAAGTGTCCGCTACAATTTCCTTCATTTTTGTGTCATATTCTTCCGAGTCCATAAAACCTGTTGCATTTCCCTTGTCAGCCGGTAAAATGACCACTGCGTTGTTTGCTCTCAAGCTTCTCAGTGCCGCATTCTCTTCACGGGTCAAGTTCGGTTTAGGAGGTTTGGAAGTTATTAGAACCTCTGCAACTTTTATTATCAGTAATTCTGCTTCTGTTGGTGGTATGTTCTTGAGAGACGGTTCCACAGATGAAATAATCTCCTCTATTGGAATTTTTTGTGGGGCTATTGCGAAATTGAAACCTCTTTCTAGGAAGGAGTTTTCACCCTCTGTTAGTTCATATCTTGATACATTACAAACGGTCTTGGTTTTAATGTTTGAGACAGGTGGGCGTGGAATCTGTTGTTGGACCAAATTGTGGAATTTATCCTTTTGTTTAGTTGAGCGGAGTTCTATGTCGGTGGACTCTCTCCAAAAGGTCAATTTGTCTATTTGTGACCATATTAGTTCATGAGAATTATTGCTTATTTCTAGGTGTAGTGAAAATAATCGTCTGCTTACTTGATCTAATTCTCTTCGTGTTCTTCTTATTGATTCTCTTAAAAGGGCCAGACTTGATATCTTGAGAAAGACCATTGTGATATAGGTCGAAACGTTGAAATAAATTCGTAGAAATGAATTCATATGTTTCAGTTCAAACACGGAGCAATCCCAGAAATAATAAATCAAATTCTTCCTCCTTCCAAGTTTTCTTCGGTCTCCCCCTCTTTCTGCGATTTGTTGGTATCCACTTCATAGCCATTTTGGGCAGTCGTGTTTCTTCCATCCTCTGAACATGTCCGTACCACATTAACTGTTTTCGCTCTATATCGGTCATTATCGAGCCATCTATTCCCATTCGTTGTCTCACCTCTTCGTTTCTTATTCTATCCCTTCTTGATATACCCAGTGATCTTCGACATACATCCATCTCTGTGGCCTCGAGTTTTCTTCGGTTGCGTTGGGTAATTCTCCACGTTTCTGCTCCGTAAGTCAAGCTACTTTTAATGAATGCTTCGTAAATATTATGTTTTCGTTTTTTTCCGATATCGCTACTCCAGAGTATGCCATTCAGACATCGAATAGTTCTTCTGGCCTGTGTTATCCTCTTTTGTATTTCTCTATCATCTTTCCCAGACGTGTCGAATTCCACTCCGAGATAGGTGTATACGCTGCAACATGCAACTTCTTGTCCGTCTAATTGGATGTTAGATTGCTCTGCTCCTATAGGGAGATATTTCGTTTTCTGTGTGTTTAGTTCCAGTCCCCAGTTCTTATAGTCTTCTTGCAGTTTTCTCGCCATATATTGTAAGTCGTCTTTATCGTTGGCCATGACAACTTGGTCATCAGCAAATTGTAGGGTGTACAAGTAGGTTTCTCCGATATCGATGCCCATTCTGCTGCATTTCCTCTCCCATTGGAATAAAGCTCGCGCTACATAGATCTTGAACAATGTGGGCGATATACAGCATCCTTGGCGTAAACCCTTATCTACCAAGAACTTCTCTGATAATTTGCTACCGACCTTTATTCTTGATGTGGTTCCCTCATATAGGTTTTTGAGAGCTCTAATGAGGGTATGGCTAATATTTGTCTGCTGTAGAACACTCCACAATTTTTTCACTGGGATAGTATCGTAGGCTTTCTTGAGGTCTATGAACATTAGCTGAGTTTCTTGATTAACTGCTGTTCGTTTCTCTATGATTTGTTTTAGACAGAATATGTTACCAGTACATGTCCTTCCAGCTCGGAATCCCGACTGTTCTTCTTCTTCGTTACTCCTATATTCTTGTTCTATCATGTCTCGGACAAGTCTTCCATACAAACGGCTCAGAGTACTGGTTACAGATATCCCCCTATAGTTTGAACAGTCAAGTTTGTTTCCCTTCTTATGGATAGACGAGATATAGGCTTCCTTCCATTCTTCAGGGACTGGCTCTCCACCAAGGTATTGGTTGATACACCATGTAAGCAGTTCAAATAGGTGTTCTGATCCACATTTGATTAATTCCGCCGGAATTCCTTCCGGACCTGCAGCGCGACCATTTTTCAGTTTTTGGACAGCATTCTTCACTTGATCAACGGTGACTGTTATCTCGTCACCCTCCACCTGGACATCTATTGGAGAATTCAACAAATATTGTTCTCTATCTTCAGTTAGCAACCCTTTATAGTAGTCCATCCATTTTTCAGTTGGTACAATTTGGATATTTGCCTTATTTTTTGCGTCTGATCTTAAGCTTTTTATGAATTTCCACGATTCTGATGATTTTTGGCCACCCAAATATGTTTCAACTTCTCTACATTTCTGGTCCCACATCTCTCGCTCTGCTGTATTCCTCATTCTCTTTGTTGTTCTCTTTATCTCCAGATACTGATCCCTGTCTTCTTGGTTTTGAATGTTTAACCATCTTTGATATAATTTCTTCTTCTGACACACTAGTTCTTCGATTTCCTCGTTCCACTATAAGTTCTTACTCACTTGTTTCGTTTTGATCCCAACTGCCTCCTCGGCAGCATTTTTCATACTATGTACTATGTTTCTATAAACCTCTTCTACCGGTTGTTGGTGTACTGTTTGAAAAAGTTTATCATTCAATCTATTCTGGTATAATATCCTAGTACTTTCATTGGTCAGACTGTTGACATTATATTGTTCACATGTTTGTATGCTTTCCTCCTTACTGTTATCTGAGAATTTTTGGGACCTGAATGGCAATGACAGCTTCGCTCGAACGAGGTAATGGTCCGAACCGCACGTTATTCCTCGATATGCTCTCACGTCATTTATTCTGAACACCGTATTTTGTTTTGTTATCACATAATCGATTACCGATCTCAGATTTCGTGTATGTTGCTGCCATGTGTATGTATGGATATCTTTATGTTTGAAATAGCCGTTTGTTATTCTTAATTCATGCTGTTGACATAACTCGATCAGTCTCTCACCATTGTCGTTTGTAGTCAATTCTCCGAAAGGACCTATTATGGCATCATTAATTCTTCGTCCTATTCTACTATTTAGATCACCAAGTATGAGTATCTCTCTTGTTTGTCCTATTTTCATGATCTCATCGCTGACCTGTTCAAAAAACTCATCTTTTTGAGCGCTCGTACTACTTACACGAGGGCTATATCATTTCGTCACGATGTCTGTATTTTTCGAATTTTGAGCCGAAAATGGTCTCAATCAACTATGTTCGACTCACTGATAACGAATCCGTCGGAAAATTCGAGTCTGTCCGGCCGTCCGTCCGTAAGCACGATTACTCTCGAACGGATCAACCTAGAGACTTGAAATTTTCAGTGTAGGTTCAGATCCCGAATGCCTCGGTTGAGTTCGTTAATGGGCCAAATTCCACCAGGGGTTCCGTAAATATGGCCGTTCAAAGTTTTGTTTCCCTGATTACTTCAAAACTACAGATTCGATCGAGATGAAATTTTGCATTCAGATGGAAAATGAGGTGATTTAGCTACATGCGAAATTTTGTCCAGATCGCATGACCAGAACCATAGAAACCATAGAAAATTGTAACTTTTGAACGGAAATGCCTAGGGACTTGAAATTTTCAGGATAGGTGTGGATCTCGAATGTCGTGATCACGTTCATCTATGAGCAACATTATACAAGGGGTTCCGTAAATACGGTCGTTTGAAATTTTGTTTTCTCGATAAATTCGAAACTTCGGATTCGATCGAGATGAAATTTTGTATTTTAATCGAGAATGATATATTGAAGCAATATTTTGTCCAGATCGCATGACCAGAACCATAGAAACCATAGAAAATTGTAACTTTTGAACGGAAAGGCCTAGGAACGCGAAATTTTCAGGGTGGGTTTGGATCGCGAATATCGCGGTCACGTTCATCAATAAGCAAAATGAGACTAGGGGTTCCGTAAATATGGCCGTTCAAAATATTTTTTTCCAGATAGTTTCGGAAGTACTGATCGGATTGGAATGAAATTATGCATCTAGCTGAGGAATAATGTATTCAAAGTACGTGCAAAATTTTGTCCAGACCGCATCACCAAGACCATAGATACCGTAGAAAATTCTAGCGAATTATCGAAACAAAATTGATCAGCTGAAGCAGCGACTTGAAGTCTGGAGTTTTGCCTAAGTTTCAGAATTTTTTTGACAGCTGTCAAAAATTCCTTCAATTGGTTTCTAAAACTGGAAAATGCGAATCTACCTACAAGGTGCATGTACGAGCGCTCAAAAGCTCCTGCCTTCACGGCAGTGCTTTTCTAAATTTTTTTGTTTGTGGTTCATCATCTGATACTGCGTATAGTCCAATTATCGTGATAGGATTTTGATTCATGGTCATGTTGACCTTGATAATATTCTCGTGTACTGTCTCGAAATCCGTTATTTTATTCTTATGTTTTTTGTGTATCATGATGGAGACACCTCTTTTTGCTCTTTCATGTTTAGGAACTCCAGTAAATATATGAACATAGTTGTTAAAGATTTCTGTACCAGTACCCTTCTTCTTCGTTTCCGTTAATGCCACCACTTCCATACCTAAGCGGAGGAGCTCTTGTGTTATTTCTTCCATTTTTCCTTTAATTCCTTGGATGTTACAAGTACCAATATTCCAAATCCTTTTTCGTAGCTTTTGTCGTTGACCATGTAATCCATCCTTTCCGAGGCAATTGTTAGGCTTTTTAGTAAGTTAGGGTTTTACGAGTGACAGGGAACTAGCCTGACGTCTCAACCCCCAACCTGGAGGACCAGAATGTTTGTTCGAGGTTTTTTCCTCTAGATTAGTTGCCTTGCACGGCTATGGAGACTAATCCTCCCCTCTTGGTTCTATACTAACCCTAGAAACCGGGGTTGCCACTTCCGCCGAATCCACCGTACCGAAGAACTTCTTCTCCGCCTTCACCGCCGTTGTGGTCTTCATCCGTATCCCTGGACAAGGGGAATGCGTTATATGTTATTTATATTAATACATTTTCGAAAAATTGAGAACTGCATTCTTGATTGGATAAAATATACCATAAGTATTATGATGGTATCTACTTTTTGCTAGGATATTTCAAGATTCTTCGCTCGCTGAGCTGATAATCTAGTGTGTTTCAGTTTATATCAGATAACGAGAATTATAGTTTTGCTAGTTCTTCAAAAAAAAAAAGTTCAATAATAAAAACAATCGCCTAATACGATTACGGCGGTGTAAGAGCGATAATAGTGTACCCTCAAGGAAATCTTTGAACTTCTTAAGGTGCGTACAGACATGCTCCGAATTTCGTACCGAACCGTGTCGCGTACACCGAAGCGATCAACAAAAGTTCGCGAGAGCGAATCAAATTCATCGCATCTCTACGTGATCGCGTATATGTGCGATACGCGGTCGCAACCCTTCGTCCACACTTGGGTACGCGACACGGTTCGGTACGATATTCGGAGCATGTCTGTACGCATCTTTAGAATCTATTCAACAAAATTCTTTGCTATCATTTATCAGAAAACGTTCATCAAATTACCTGAAGCCTATGCGAACTTTTCATCCTCGCATAACATTCCTTCGGTGTGCCCGGAGCTGACCGTTTTTGTCAGGGATTCTCTTATCTCAGATCATTTATTCAGAAGTTCTAAACTTCTGGGGAAACGAGAGAGTAATTTTGCCTTCTTTATTTATGATGTCAGGGCTTTCTAGCTATTAAGGTATTGAGATACAGCGATGTTCGAATTTGGGCATATTGAATTATTCCTCTATAACATCAAACGAAATGATTATGCTGTGATATTTTCTGTGACTGTTTTTGAGCGCTCGTACTACTTACACGAGGGCTATATCATTTCGTCACGATGTCTGTATTTTTCGAATTTTGAGCCGAAAATGGTCTCAATCGACTATGTTCGACTCACTGATGACGAATCCGTCGGAAAATTCGAGTCTGTCCGTCCGTCCGTCCGTCCGTCCGGCCGTCCGTCCGTCAGCACGATAACTCTCGAACGGATCAACCTAGAGACTTGAAATTTTCAGTGTAGGTTCAGATCCCAAATGCCTCGGTTAAGTTCGTTAATGGGCAGAATTCCACCAGGGGTTCCGTAAATATGGCCGTTTGAAATTTTGTTATCCTGATTACTTGAAAACTACAGATTTGATCGAGATGAAAATTTGCACTCAAATGGAAAATGAGGTGTTCAAGCTACGTGTGAAATTTCGTCCAGATCGCATGACCAGAACCATAGAAACCATAGAAAATTGTAACTTTTGAATGGAAACGCCTAGGGACTTGAAATTTTCAGGATAGGTGTGGATCTCGAATGTCGTGATCACGTTCATCTATGAGCAACATTATACAAGGAGTTCCGTAAATACGGTCGTTTGAAATTTCGTTTTCTCGATAAATTCGGAACTACGGATTCGATCGAGATGAAATTTTGTATTTTAATCGAGAATAATGTATTGAAGCAATATTTTGTCCAGATCGCATAACCAGAACCATAGAAACCATAGAATATTGTAACTTTTGCACGGAGAGGCCTAGGAACTTGAAATTTTCAGGGTGGGTTTGGATCGCGAATATGAAGTCGGGAGTTTCGCCTAAGTTTAAAATTTTATTTGAGAGCTGTCAAAAATTCCTTCAATTGATTTCCAAAACTGGAAAATGCGAATCTACCTACAAGGTGGATGTACGAGCGCTCAAAAGCTCCTGCCTTCACGGCAGTGCTTTTCGTAATTTTTATTTCTTTCAACTACTTTTTCGACGTTCCGATTAATTGTTTACACTGTACTTATGGAAGATATCCTACGAGAATTTTCTGGTTGTTCATTGTTTCATTTTTCTTAGAGCAGTCTTTATGGTTATCTTCAATGTTATCTGCAATATCTATACCAGTACAATTCCAAGCATGGGCGATACACAGAAAGGCGTGATATATTAGAGAAACGTGTTGAAACCTATTTCGAATATGGATCATCTATCGTTTCCTTCTATCGCAGAATTCGTGATTATTTCAGTGTACAGCAGAAAGAACCAACCCCTATAAAACATTGTTACCATTTGAGACTACAGAGTCTTTGGAGCACACCAGGGGCCCTTTTCTTCACCGTTCGTACAGACTGCGAACACTCGCATCAAGGGGTATGCGCATTCGCACAACTGTGTCAAGGATGTCAAGGATAGGGTCCCAGAACGAGATATCCTGAGCAACATCGTACATTCAGGCCGATTGACAAGAACAAAGAATCACTATAATACTTATTTATCTTAATGAAATGGCTTGAACATATTCTGGAAGAATCATAGAGTAATAAATAAATGTTTACTTTTTACTGTGAGGAAAGAATTGATGGTTTAATTGCAAAAATACAAATTTAAAACACTGCGATACGCCATGCTAGAATACTAGTCGCAGCGATTGACGTCACATATCTATACAGGGTGTTTGCAAATTTAACGTGAACCGTGGAGGACGTGTTACTATCACTCATTTGCTGTCGTTTGAGCTATATTGATTGATAACCGAAAATCAACAGTTTCCGAGATATTTGAGTTCTTGCGTTTTTCGAAAAATTTTTCACCTCACTTTTTTTTTCGTCAATTTTTTCTACGTTGACCAAATTCCATTATAATTTTGGATTATTTTCATCAGAAAATAACATGATTTGTATGGAAAAGGCAAAACTAAATTTGATGTTGAAAAAGAAAAGAAAAAGTATATGGTATATTGGTATATGGTATATTGGTATATGGAAAAAATAAAAATCAATTTCTGATATCAATTTGTCTGCGACTTTCGAATTCAACAATTTATGTATGAAAATAGTAATTTTCCTAACGACTGCCGACGACGCGGAGCGGAGTAAGCAGTCGAGTGCGGGAAAGACACTTTCCGCATGAGTTAGGAACAATAATTTTTCTACGAGCGTAGGAAACAAATTCATTTTTTCAATTATTTATTCATGCAAATGGAAACAACTAACAAGAGTAACATTTTCTATCCACTAATTATTCGTAATATTTATTGTAAATGTAAAATTTGATGCATTATGTAAATTTATAGCGGAAGCCAGCATATTTTTTGAAGATGGCTGATTTCCTGAAGAAGAAGGTAACTCGGGCAATACATTATCGAAAGAAATCGAATGTGCAGGCACAGGCATCAAATCGTCGCCGATCGATATAGACGTGGATGGTTCTAAATTGCACCCGAAAGACGATGTAGTGTTCAAATTGAGAATTTTGTTGGACATTTCTTTTTTTCGATTGGTGGAGTCTTCTAAATACCCCTCTGCAACTGAAGTCGATTTCCATCCTCCTAGGCGTTTGATATTAGTTATACCCACACCACAGTCAGCAAGTAAAGTGGCTGAGGAACGCCTGAAGCTGTGACCAGTGTAAAGCTCTGGATTTTGAAGGTGCAGATATACTGCTATTTCGGAGGGTATCTTTCCTATGGTATTGATTCCTACACATTGCATAGTACATTTTCCACTTTTGTAATACAAGAATAAACGACGGTGAGGAGTCTCTTTTGGACGTAAATGTACATAATTTCTGTATACGTTCAAAAAATAACCATCATTTGCTTCTTCAGATATCACGAAGGATCTAGAGGAATGATTTTTGGAATCCTTGATATCAACAATTATCAGCTTTTCTTTGTCGTCTATGTCGTCAATGGTGAGTTTTGTCAGTTCTTCTCGTCTGCAAGCACCAGCTAATCCAAAAATTGCTACTAACTTAATCATGAGGTATATGTCATCGGGTGCTTCAGTCATAAATTTTGAAACGTCTTCTTGAGTGAAGATTTTGGCCTTTTTCGGTCGAAAACCGACATTCTGTCTTTTAATGAATGCAATTATTTTGTAAAATTTGCTAATATTCAAATTTTGCTTTACTTTGAATACACTCTTCAACATTGAATATCTTGCCCATAAAGTGTTCGGCTTTCATGTTTTAGACATTTCTAGAAAATAAGCCAAGAATAGGGGAGAGCGGGGCTGAAAGTGCCGGGGGTAAATTGTGCCGATCCTAATATCTCGAAATCAGAAATAGATTGATAAAAGATTGTATTGTATCGCGTATTGCCTAACCATCGGGCACACGTGGCTGCCATCTCAGTTGCGTCAGCAAAGCAGACCGAGTAGAATTACATGTAACTCATGTGAGGTTCCTCCAGCAGCACGTCAGTAAATATTTCCGTTTCGATACTTTCTGGTCGCAAGCTAGCATTCTTCGTGCTGTTAATATGAAAGTTTCAGTGAAATGTGTGTTATTTATCGTAGTTTGTTATGCAGTATAATTTCAATGATTTGAGCAGAGTGATTTTTATATGACGGACAAAATATCACACTCTCATAAACGGGGTAAAATGTGCCGTTCATTTGGGGCTGGTTGTGCCGCGGCACAACCAACCCCTTAATAGCCTGTATTGTCCCATTATTTTTCGTTTAGCAGAATGAGGACGTATAAGCGAAAAACACAAAGGGGAACTACAAGTCAGGATCTTTTACAAAGGGCTGCTGATGCAGTCATCAAGGATGGACTACACGTAGTTTGAATACATCATTCTTCGTGAGAAATTCCATTCCAATCCAATAAATAGGCCTTCCCGTTCGAAAGTTATGATTTTCTATGGTTTCTATGGTTCTGATCATGCGATCTGGAAAAAATTGTAGCTCGAATATATCATTCTCAATTTAAATATGTACGAAATTTCGTCACGATCAAATCCATAGTTTTGAAATTATCAAGAAAACTGAATTTCAAACGACCATATTTACGGAACCCCTAGTCTAATTTCGCTCATTGATAAACGTAACTGCGAAATTCGAGATCCGAACCTATCCTGAAAATTTCAAGTCCCTAGGCCTTTTCGTTCGAAAGTTATGATTTTCTATGGTTTCTATGGTCCTGATCATGCGATCTGGAAAAAATGTAGCTCGAATATATCATCCTCAATTTGAATACAAAGTTTCGTCCTAGGCCTTTCCATTACAAAGTGATAATTTTCTATGGTTTCCATGGTTCTGGTCATGCGAGCTGGACAAAATTTCGAATGTAGCTTGAACACATAATTCTCCATCTGAGTGCAGAATTTCACCTCGATCGAAACCGTAGTTTCGAAGTTATTAGGAAAACAAAATTTCGAGTGGCAATATTTACGGAACCCCTGATTGAATTTTGCCCAATTACGAACTCAACCTCGGCATTCGAGATTCGAACCTACCCTGAAAATTTCAATTTTCTAGGACATTCCGTTCGAGAGTTATCGTGTATACGGACAAGCGGCCGGACAGACTCGAATTTTTCGACGGATTCGTCATCAATGAGTCGAAGATAGTCGTTTTAGACCATTTTCGGCTCAAAATTCGAAAAATACAGACATCGTGACGAAATGATATAGCCCTCGTGTAAGTAGTACGAGCTCTCAAAAGGCGCTTCAATTGACTTCGGTCTTCTACCGAAAGAAGTACGACAACTTGCGTTCCAGTGTGCCGTGAAGTTCAATGCACAAAACATCCCACCATCTTGGCATAAATATATTATTATAAAATTGACGTCTTTTGAATTCTAAATTGATTTCCATTCATGTGAAACACCTAGCATTATCAACGGCACAACCGACCCCAGCTACGGCACAACTTGCCCCAAAGTGGGGTTGGTAGTGCCTTGTCGCCGCTGTATAAAAAAATCACTTTTTCTCAAAAACTATTAAAAATGTCCGAAATCTGTAGGTAAGTTCGTATTATGGACTAAATTTGGCTAAGGATAAACCACTACTTCTAGATATAGTCCTTGTTTTATCTGAATCATACGAGAATTTGTAAAAATCGGCACTTTCAACCCCGCTCTCCCCTACTTCTTCTTTATTTGGTGTTTCACTTTTTTATTGTTGAACCATTCAATAAAACTCGTGTATTGCTTCTCATACCTTTGTTTAGATTTCGTTGGCAATAACTTTAAGTTCGCATCTGTAGCTGCTTGCACGATTTCTTGTGGAAGTTCTTCATCAGATGAATAATCCATCGTGGCAATTTCACTGAATCGAAAATTTTATATAAGTAACGCTTTGTCTGTCACTCTGACAATTACAAACAAATTTGTTTATTGATCGGCATGACAACATCAATTGTTACCTACTCGTTATCAGATCAATCAAAGCCTATATATAGGGTGATTTTCATAACAATACATTTTTATTTATCAATATTTGTTCATTTTTTCAATAAATAGTGCAAAATGATGGATTATTTTGAACAAACTCACTTAGTATTGCAACAAAAAAGCTTGAACTTTCATATTTTGTCACCCACCACTTATATTTTACGAGGATATCATATAAATGTTTTTCCCGCACTAGTGTGGGAAAACTTTTCCCGCACGCTTGTAGGAAAAATTATTTTCAAATCTTGCCGAATTCCTTCTTTATTTCCTAAAAAGGTTTTCATAAGAATGCAGGCACTAGTTTCGTTTCAGCAGATTTTGATTCGAAAGGGGATATAAGCCAAGAAAGAAAAGTAACGAAATAAATATTTTTTGAGCGCTCGTACTACTTACACGAGGGTTATATCATTTCGTCACGATGTCTGTATTTTTCGAATTTTGAGCCGAAAATGGTCTCAAACGACTATGTTCGACTCACTGATGACGAATCCGTCGAAAAATTCGAGTCTGTCCGTCTGTCCGTCCGGCCGTCCGGCCGTATACACAATAACTCTCGAACGGAATGTCCTAGACTTGAACTTGAAATTTTCAGGGTAGGTTCGAATCTCGAATGCCGCGGTTAAGTTCGTTATTGGGCAAAATTCGCCGAGGGGTTCCGTGAATATGTCCGCTCGAAATTTTGTTTTCCTGGTTACTTTGAAACTACAGATTCGATCGAGATGAAATTTTGCACTCTAATGGAAAATTAGGTGTTCAAGCTACATGCAGAATTTTGTTCAGCTCGCATCACCAGAACTATAGAAACCATAGAAAATTGTAACTTTTGAACGGAAACGCGGACTTGAAATTTTCAGGATAGGTGTGGATCTCGATTGTCGTGATCACTTTCATCTATGAGCAAAATTATACTAGGGGTCCCGTAAATATGGTCGTTTGAAATTTAGTTTTCTTGATAATTTTCAAACTACAGATTCGATCGTGACGTAATTCTGTATACTAATGGAGAATGATATATTCAAGCTACATTTCTCTAGATCGCATGGACAGAACCATAGAAACCATAGAAAATCATAACTTTCGAACGGAAAGGCCTAGGGACTTGAAATTTTCAGGATAGGTGTAGATCTGAAATGTGGCGTTCACGTTTATCAATGAGCAGAATTATACTAGGGGTTCCGTAAATACGGTCGTTTGAAATTTTGTTTTCTCGATAATTTCGAAACTACGGATTCGATCGAGATAAAATATTGTATTTTAAACGAGAATGATATATTAGGGCAACATTTTGTCCAAATCGCATGACCAGAACCATAAAAGCCATAGAAAATTATAACTTTCGAAGGGAAAGGCCTAGGAACTTGAAATTTTCAGGGTGGGTTTGGATCGCGAATTTCACGGTCACGTTCATCAATGAGCAAAATTAGACAAGGGGTTCCGTACTTATGGCCGTTCAAAATATTCTGTTCCTGATAATTTCGAACCTACCGATTTGGTTGGGATGAAATCTTGCACCTAGCTGAGGAATAATTTATTCAAACTACGTGCGAAATTTTGTCTAGATCGCATCATCAAGACCATAGATACCGTAGAAAATTTTAGCGAATTATCGAAAAAAAAATTGGTCACCTAAAGCACTGACTTGAAGTCTGGATTATCGCCTTAGTTCGAAAATTTATTTGACAGCTGTCAAAAATTTCCTCAATTGGTTTCCAAAACTGGAAAATGCGAATCTACCTACAAGGTGCATGTAAGAGCGCTCAAAAGCTCCTGCCTTCACGGCAGTGCTTTTCGTAATTTTTTTCAAACGTACAGTTACATCGTCATATTCCGACTGACAAAATCATCGAGAAGTTCTACTCCTCCTACGCCGGAAGGAAAGTCGTTGCTATGTCAACGATGAATAACCTTTCCGTAAGCCGTAGGGAAAAATGTAATTAACTATCAAAATTAATGTTGTTTAACCAGGCAAACTTTCTATTGATCATTCAATTATAACGACCGTAAATATGAATCTTACCTCCAGATTTCAATTATAGCGTTCGAAAAAGCGTTTGAAAAAAAATAACATATTCCATTCGGAGGAGAAGTAACTTTTCATAAAAAGTGACACTTTTCCTCCTTATGAAATAATATACTTTTTTATTCGAACGTACAGAAACAACGTAATATTTCGACTGACAGGATAATCGAAAAGTTCTACTTCTCCTCCGCCGTATGGAAATGTGGTTGCTATGTCAACGATGAATGACATTTCCGTACGCCGTCGTAAAGAATGTAATTAACTATCAAAATTAATTTTGCGAGACAACCGTAACTAGGCAAACTTTATATTGATCACTCAATTATAACGATCGTCAATATAAATCTAATCTCCAGGTTTCAATGAATTTTAAAGCATTTGAAAAAAAAATAACTTATTCCATTTGGAGCAGAAGTGACTTTTTCTCCTTAAGAAATAATATACTATTTTATTACAATTGAACTCAAACTTTCATTAGAAAATTCATCCATAAATTATGTTCGAGGCCTCTTTCTGATTTGTACAGTCCTGGAATTTACTCTCAATATTCTCGCTGTTCCATCTATTCTCTCCACCGAACTTCTCGCTGGCCACGAAATAGCTCTTCCCCTACCTATCCACCCTTTAGGAAAAAATTCGTTTGAAAACATACAAACGTTTAGCCTATAGCGATTTCACGCTTGTCAATCAAGGGAACCTCGTCCAAAAAAATGTCCATATTTGTTCTCAGAAATTCTTCATAATTTTCTCCGTTTAAGTTATCAGGTAGATAGTAAGGACCTATCAAATGATTAACTATTGCTCCCATCCAAACATTAACGCTCAATCACTCTTTTTATGCAGGATATTCAAAAATTTGTTTATAAAAAAATCTGCTGAAACGAAACTTTTTCATGGAATAAAGAAGGAATTTGGCAAGTTTTTGAAATACATTTTTTATACATCAATTGTGGAATTCGAATGTTGTAGGCAAATTGCTTTCAAAAATGGATCTTTATTGTCTACATTTCAACATCTAATACAGGATAGTTCTGCTTGTTTCATACATATCATCCTTTTCTGATGAAAATTATAATCAAATTTGGTCAACATAGAAAAAATCGACGAAAAATGAAGTGAGATGAGAAATCTTTTAAAAATCCCAAGAACTTAAATAATTCGTAAACTGTTGATTTTTGGTTATCAATAAATATGGCTCAAACGACAGCAAATGAGTCATACTAACACGTCCTCCAAGGTTCACGTCTAATTTGGAAACACCCTGTATATCAAACAGTCATATTTTTCTGCTTGCTTCTACCTAGCTGTTTCGAAAGTCTCTTGTATTGTTTTGATGATATAGTTTCATCCATAAATTATTTTTGTTTTCAAACCCATTCTTCAATTTGTACTGAATAAAAAACACGAATCCTAAGGATTTCTCAAGGGTTTTTCTAGGCTAATGGCCCAAATTTGCTTATACCGGAAGAGTGAGGAGTTCCTTGCGTCTGCTCAGCTCTGTGTCGAAATCCAAGAACTTCCATGTGAGTATTTCAATTTATGTCACCATCGAAAGTTCAATTCAATTTCTTGTTAATGTGTGGTAGTTTCTTTTTGTTCGTGTCCGTTTTGCCCGATTCGATTGGCATTCAAATATTTTGGAAATAAACCCAGGTTTTGTGCACATTCAACACCGAACTCATGCCAAGATACTTGAAAAAATTTTCAAATCATTCGGCATCTATAAAAAAACTAAAAAAATTATGTGAATAATAACAAGAAAGAAATGTAGGATAATTAAAAATTAGGGGCACCCTATTTGAATATATGATGTTCAAATATCTACTCTTAGCAATACAAAGAAGCATTTTGAGACACATTCACAGGGTCTCATCTTGCAGATAACTGTCCAAATGGGGTCACAATGTGGACAATTGATATATATTATAATAGACGTTTGACGTCAGAAGTAAGTCCATGACATAAACTAGCGTTTCGAGTATTTCTGGGTGAGACCAGCAACATTCCAATATATACTGAAGGGTATAGAATGAAGGATGAACCTCGTCTGAACAAAAACTTGCTGTTACAATTCGTTTCAATGAACTCAGTTCATTAGTTCAAAGGAAATCCGAAATATCAAAAATTATCATGCAAACAAGTGATATAAAATATACAAATTGAATGAACGAATTTTTTTCTGAAAAATGCCTGAATTAATTCATGAAGAATTTCTTACAATTCTTATGGCTGTCATGAATGGTGCTGAAAGTAATTACTGTACATGACTCCCTTCTAACAGAAATATTAATTTCGAATCCTCAAAATATTTTCTTATTATAAGAAAACTCTCCGAGTTATTCATACACGAATTTCAACTCCGATCTCTGATTGTTTAAGTATTAGCCACATTATGAACGGAGGCCATAAATATTATATGAATATACAATAACCGAAATATTCCTTAAGGCTACAAGATATACGGATCCCATTATACAAGTATCCACGTCATTTCATTATGGAAACTCAGCCACCCTTAATGAAATAACAAGCTGTGGATTCGTTTCATTTTCTCGTTTCATAGCTTAGTCATTTGGTCTAACAACGTATTTGAGTTTATATTAAAAACTTGGGAGAACCATATTGAATTTTTTATTTTTTCTATTCAATGATTTGGTTGGATGCGAGGAGTAAAAAATTACGAAAAGCACTGCCGTGAAGGCAGGAGCTTTTGAGCGCTCGTACATGCACCTTGTAGGTAGATTCGCATTTTCCAGTTTTAGAAATCAATTGAAGGAATGTTTGACTGCTGTCAAAAAAATCCTGAAACTTAGGCAAAACTCCAGACTTCATGTCGGTGCTTCAGCTGATCAATTTTTTCCGATAATTCGCTAGAATTTTCCACGGTATCTATGGTCTTAGTGATGCGATCTGGACAAAATTTTGCACGTAGTTTGAATACATTATTCCTGAGCTAGGTGCATAATTTCATTTCAATCCGATCAGTAGTTTCGAAACTATCAGGAAAAAAATATCTTGAACGGCCATATTTAAGGAACCCCTAGTCTAATTTTGCTCATTGATGAACGTGACCGTGAAATTTGCGATCCAAACCCACCCTGAAAATTTCAAGTTCCTAGGCCTTTCCGTTCAAAAGTTAGAATTTTCTATGGTTTCTATGGTTCTGGTCATGCGATCTGGACAAAATATTGCTTCAATATATCATTCTCGATTAAAATACAAAATTTCATCTCGATCGAATCCGTAGTTTCGAATTTATCGAAAAAACAAAATTTCAAACGACCGTATTTACGGAACCCCTTGTATAATGTTGCTCATAGATGAACGTGATCACGACATTCAAGATCCACACCTATGCTGAAAATTTCAAGTCCCTAGGCGTTTCCGTTCAAAAGTTACAATTTTCTATGGTTTCTATGGTTCTGGTTATGCGATCTGGACAAAATTCCACATGTAGCTTGAACACCTCATTTTCCATTCGAGTGCAAAATTTCATCTCGATCGAATCTGTAGTTTTCAAGTAATCAGGGAAACAAAACTTTGAACGACCATATTTACGAAACCCCTGGTGGAATTTGGCCCATTAACGAACTTAACCGAGCCATTCGGGAACTGAACCAACACTGAAAATTTCAAGTCTCTAGGTTGTTCCGTTCGAGAGTTATCGTGCTTACGGCCGGCCGGCCGGACGGACAGACTCGAATTTTCCGACGGATTCGTCATCAGTGAGTCGAACATAGTCGATTGAGACCATTTTCGGCTCAAAATTCGAAAAATACAGACATCGTGACGAAATGATTTAGCCCTCGTGTAAGTAGTACGAGCGCTCAAAAAAAAAAGGTAAGGCATTCATTCTATACTCTGATATCGAAGTCAATTATATCGAGCTATGAATAACCGATTTGACGTGAAGTCAGGAGCATCTGCGCCTTTTTTGTGTACAAAAAAGGACTTCGGTATGCATTGTCAGTATGATAATGACAGTTATTTTCATTGTATAAACTTGAAAAGGCTTAAATAACAAATTGTATTGAATAAAAAATCAGGAAAACTGTTTTTTTTTCTGTGTACAGAAAATGACTCTATGTGTTTATTGTCAGTATGACGAATCTAGTTAATTTTTTTTTTTCAAACGTACAGAAACAACATCATATTTCGACTGACAGGATCATCGAAAAGTTCTACTTCTCCACCGCCGTAGGGAAAAGTGTGACTATGTCAACGATTAATTACATTTCCGTACGCCGGAGGAAAAAGTGTCGCTATGTAAAAGATGAATAAGTTACTACGAACCATAATTATTATACTTCATGTGCTTTAAAATAAAAATTAATTTTGCATGACAACCGTAACTAGGCAAATTTTGCATTGATCATCCAATTATAAAGATTGTAAATATGAGTCTAATCTAGAGCTGGATCTCCAAATTTCAAAACGTTTGAAAAAATAATTACGAAAAGCACTGCCGTGAAGGCAGGAGATTTTGAGCGCTCGTACATGCACCTTGTAGGTAGATTCGCATTTTCCAGTTTCAGAAATCAATTGAAGGAATTTTCGACAGCTGTCAAAAAAATTCTGAAACTTAGGCGAAACTCCAGACTTCATGTCAGTGCTTCAGCTGATCAATTTTTTTTCGATAATCCGCTAGAATTTTCTACGGTATCTATGGTCTTGGTGGTGCGATCTGCACGTAGTTTGAATACATTATTACTCAGCTAGGTGCAAAATTTCATCCCAATCCGCTCAGTATCTATCAGCATATCAGTATAACTATCAGCAAAAAAATATTTTGAACGGCCATATTTACGGAACCCTTAGTCTGATTTTGCTCATAGATGAACGTGATCGCGATATTTGCGATCTAAACCCACCTTGAGAATTTCAAGTTCCTAGGCCTTTCCGTTCAAAAGTTACAATTTTCTATGGTTTCTATGGTTCTGGTCATGCGATCTGGACAATATATTGTTTTAATATATCATTCTCGATTAAAATACAAAATTTCATCTCGATCGAATCCGCAGTTTCGAAATTATCCAGAAACCAAAATTTCAAACGACCGTATTTACGGAACCCCTGGTATAATTCTGTTCATTGATAAACGTGAACGCGACATTTCAGATCCACACCTATCCTGAAAATTTCAAGTCCCTAGGCCTTTCCGTTCGAAAGTTATGATTTTCTATGGTTTCTATGGTTCTGGTCATGTGATCTGGAGAAATGTAGCTTGAATATATCATTCTCCATTAGTATACAAAATTTCGTCACGATCGAATCTGTAGTTTTGAAATTATCAAGAAAACTAAATTTCAAACGACCATATTTACGGAACCCCTAGTATAATTTTGCTCATAGATGAACGTGATCACGACATTCGAGATCCACACCCATCCTAAAAATTTCAGGTCCCTAGGCGTTTCCGTTCAAAAGTTACAATTTTCTATGGTTTCTATGGTTCTGGTCATGCGATCTGGACAAAATTTCACATGTAGCTTGAAAACCTCATTCTCCATCTGAGTGCATAATTTCATCTCAATCAAATCAGTAGTTTTCAAGTAATCAGGGGAACAAAACTTTGAACGGCCATATTTACGGAACCCCTAGGCGAATTTGGCCCATTAACGAACTTAACCGAGGCATTTGGGATCTGAACCTACACTGAAAATTTCAAGTCTCCAGGTTGATCCGTTCGAGAGTTATCGTGCTTACGGACGGCCGGACGGACAGACTCGAATTTTCCGACGGATTCGTCATCAGTGAGTCGAACATAGTCGATTGGGACCATTTTCGGCTCAAAATTCGAAAAATACAGACATCGTGACGAAATGATATAGCCCTCGTGTAAGTTGTACGAGCGCTCAAAAAATAACATATTCCATTCGGAGGAAAAGTGACTTTTCATGGCTCGCCTGGGGTAAACCCAGGTTCGCCATGAACAGTGACACTTATGTCTCCTCCTTATGGAATATAATAATATACTATTCATGAACTTCTGGGAACCAAGACCTCGGTCGATAGCCCTTTGTTGAACCAATAAACATTTTTGAGCGCTCATACTACTTACACGAGGTACATATCATTCGACTATGTTCGACTCACTGATGACGAATCCGTCGAAAAATCCGAGTGTGTCCGTCCGTATACACGATAACTCTCGAACGGAACGTCATAGAAACTTGAAATTTTCAGTGTGGGTTCAGTTTCCAAAGCCGCGGATAAGTTCGTTAATGGGCAGAATTCCACCAGGAGTTCGATAAATATGGCCGTTCAAAATTTTGTTCCCTTGATTACTTCGAAGCTACAGATTCGATCAAGATGAAATTTTGCAGACAAATGGAGAATATGGTGTTCAAGCTACATGCAGATCGCATGACCAAAACCATAGAAACTATAGAAGATTATAACTTTCGAACGTATAGGCCTAGGTACTTGAAATTTCCAGGATAGGTGTGGATCTCGGATGTTGTGGTCACGCTTATCTATGAGCAAAATTAGACCAGGGGTTTCGTGAATATGGTCGTTTGAAATTCAATTTTCTTGATAATTTCGAAACTGAGGGATTCGATCGTAACGAAATTCGGTATACTAATGGAGAATGATATATTCAAGCTACAATTCTCCAGATCGCATGACCAGAGTCATACAAACCATAGAAAATCATAACTTTCGAACGGAAAGGCCTAGGGACTTGAAAATTTCAGGGTAGGTTTGGATCGCGAATATCGCGGTCACGTTCATCAATAAGCAAAATTAGACTAGGGGTTCCGTAAATATGGCAGTTAAGTATCTTTTCTTGAGCGCTCGTACTACTTACACGAGGGCTATATCATTTCGTCATGATGTCTGTATTTTTCGAATTTTGAGCCGAAAATGGTCTCAATCGACTATGTACAACTCACTGATGACGAATCCGTCGGAAAATTCGAGTCTGTCCGTCCGGCCGTCCGTCCGTCCATCCGTAAGCACGACAACTCTCGAACAGATCAACCTAGAAACTTGAAATTTTCAGTGTAGGTTCAGATCCCGAATGCCTCGGTTAAGTTCGTTAATGGGCAGAATTCCACCAGGGGTTCCGTAAATATGGCCGTTCAAAATTTTGATCTCCTGATTACTTTGAAACTACAGATTCGATCAAGATGAAACTATGCACTCAAATGGAGAATGAGGTGTTTAAGCTACATGTGAAATTTTGTCCAGATCGCATAACCAGAACTATAGACACCATAAAAAATTGTAACTATTGAACGGAAACGCCTAGGGACTTGAAATTCTCAGGATAGGTGGAGATCTGGAATGTCGTGATGACGTTTATTTATGAGCAAAATTATACTAGGGGTTCCGTAACTATGGTCGTTTGATATTTACTTTTCTTGATAATTTCAAAACTACAGATTCGATCGTGACGAAATTTTGTATATTGATGGAGTATAATATAATATAATGATTATTTATTCACAGAATGAATAAATGAATGAATGAATGAGCTACATTTCTTCAGATCGCATGACCAGAACCATAGAAACCATAGAAAATCATAACTTTGGAACGGAAAGGCCTAGGGACTCGAAATTTTCAGGATAGGTGTGGATCTGAAATGTCGTGTCAAGTTTACTAATGAGCAGAATTATACTAGGGGTTCCGTAAATACTGTCGTTCCGGGTACGGAGTGAAGTGCCAACCCGGCGCGTCTCCAGGTGGCGGATAGGAGGGGGCCTCTGACGATGATCTCTGGTGAGGAGGAGGTCAGCAGGGAAATAGGAGGGCTCGTTGTGCCTAGAAACTCAACTGGTAGCCCTCAATACCTTGCCACGGACCGACTTCACCTGTCTCAGCTGTAGTGTCGTGGCTAAGGAATTGCACCAGGTTAAACGATGCCAGATAGGGCATCGAGCATACCTCGAGACCATTCTGTTATACCAACGCCTCCTGGCTTATCCGTGGTCATGTCTCGCGGGCCATATCATTCGACTCGCGGGCCAGTGAGATGGGGGGGTCTTGGCTTGACCGCCCGGACCAAGAGGAAACAACCTCATCAAAAATTCTAAATCCAAGGCGGGAACCAGGCCGAAGGATGCGTGGTCAGATAGAAGACTGGCCTCTACTGGTCTCAACCTTGGAGCACCGGGGGGAACTCCATTGTATAAACCCCTTACCTCTGCATGCGGGGCTCTGCAGAGGTGGACCGATATGACCCTAGCTTCTCGTGGGACCAATTATGGACAAAGAACCGGTAAAACAAATCACCACTGGAACAAGGGCGGAGTTAACCTCCGCCTCCTCATTCGGAAGAGGAAAGGTCAAACGATCAAAGAATCGGCTGCCGTTCGAGCTGCCCAAACTTGGACAACCGGGCGGCAGAGATGAACCACTGAGGAAAGATCTCAGTGCAGCAGGAGTGCGGAAGTACCTGCGACTCCTCCATTAGGGGCTATCTTCAGCGCACAGAACCGAAGGTCACCCCAAAGGAAAAAGACCACGGCAAGAGAGGTCCGGAGCAGATCAAAACTCCGACGTTGCCTCTGCCGAAAAAGCAGAAGACGGCTGCAACTAAAACCGGGCAAGCCACTGGTTATGCAGCAGCCGTCAAAGCAAAAAAGGCGGCAATCATCATTGGGATAGTCCCCAAAGAATACCCAGGACCATTCTGGAAGCCGAGCAACTATCGACTCTGGAAGACGTTCTGGTGGAGGAGATGTGTAAGTACACAGAAAGAGGGATTCACTTCTCTGGCGTTCATTTCCGTAATGGAATGATGCTGGTGGATTGTGGATCCAAGAAGGCGGCGGACTGGCTCACAAGTTCAGTACCGCAATTGAAATCTTGGAAAGGACCCGAGTTGGTAGCACTGAGTGGAGACGACATCCCAAGTCCTACCGTTATAACGGTCTTCTTCCCAAGAAGTCTCGGCATGGAACAGGAGAAGATCCTTCGACTTGTCGAGATTCAGAATCCCCCAACATCCCAGGAACCCAGCTGGGACACTGCCAGTACTCCTGGAGATACAGAGACTCCCTCTGCGCCCCAAGGTTCTGGGTTAAGCTGTGTGGTGGCTGGGGGCAAGGAGACCTCCTCGTGTCCCGGAGAGGAAACCTCTCAAATGGAAGTCGAAGAGGGGCAGATGGAGGCAAAGGAGGGGGCAAGCACCCCACAAAACGAACCTTCATCTTCATAAGAATAGCGCAGGTAAACCTGCATCACGCGAGGGGTTCCTCAGCCGTGATTGCAAGGTTGTTTGCGAGGTTGCAATTAGGCATTGTTCTGATCCAGGAACCCTGGATCAACAAAGGAGGCCAAATCGAAGGTTTGGCATGTAAGGAATCAAATTTGATTTATGATCAGAGGCAAGTATCTCCACGTGCCTGTGTTCTCGTAAAGAAAAACATCAAATATATTTGTGTTTCAGAATACATGTCTCGGGACTTAATTCCAATTATGGTACACTTCAACTTGGGGGGCGTTGAGACATTGTCATTGCATCCGCATACTTCGCTGGAGACGGGCCAATAACACCGCCAGAGGAGGTACAGGAACTAGTACGTTACTGCAACAGTAAACGCCTTCCATTAATAATTGGCTGTGATGCGAATGCGCATAACACTGTTTGGGGAGCACCAACAATTACCCAAGAGGTGAGTACCTACTTGAATATCTTTTAGCTAACAACATCGAGACCACTAACATTGGGACATCACCAACATTCGTCACGAGATCGAGGGAGGAAGTCCTTGACGTAACAATTGCTAATCCTGTGACCAGGAAGTACATTACGTCTTGGAGGGTCATGGACGAGCCATCACTCTCTGATCATAAGATTATCGAGTTTAGAATGGAGGGAGATACCACTTCTTTCCCCGAGACTCGAAACCCTAGAAAACAGACTGACTCCTTTACAGGAACCACCTTAAGACGAACCTAGAGGAAATCGAAAATATCGGGTCAGAACACCGATATTTCGAGCTGCATTCAAGGGTAGAGCAGGTCAGCAGGGCAATAATGAAGGCGTCTCACTCCAGCTGTCCACTCACCAAAGCTCACAAAAGCCGGACGGGTCATACACTGAGGGAGATGAGGAAACACCCTTCTTCTCAAAACACACTTTCCAGGTAGTGAACCCACAAGTAGGTCCAAAACAGCAATAGAATACACCAAGAAATCCCGTAAGGAAGATTGGGATATTGCAAGGAAAATATTTTCAAGACAACGACTCGAATGGGCAATTAGTACCTTTCAGCCGTATAAATCACCAGGAGTGGATGGGGTGTTTCCTGTACTCCTGCAGAAGGGAGCGGAAGAGATTCTTTCCCATCTGCTGAAGATCACAAGAAGCAGCTTAGCATTGGGTCAAATACCTGACATATGGAGTAGGGCAAAAGTAATCTTCATTCCAAAAACAGGGAAGGACGACAGGACTGATCCCCGAACCTTTAGACCCATTTGTCTCACCTCGTTTTTGCTTAAAACGATGGAGAAGGTAGTAGATAACTACATAAGAACGGAGAACCTTGAGAAAACACCACTTCACAAATGTCAGCATGCGTACAGGACAGGACGCTCCACGGAGACTGCTCTGTATCAGCTGACTGAAGGCATCCAGAAGACGCTGAACAACAAAGAAATCGCACTGTGCGCTTTCCTAGACATATCTGGGGCCTTTGACAACACGACACACGTGTCTGTCAGAGAGCCAAGACCACAGTGGTTCCCATTACCCGGAAAAGAAACCTTCCAGCCATGAAGCCCATCTCGTAGAATAGAATTATGAAGTCAAATATCTGGGAATTACCCTAGACAACAAACTTCTATGGAACAAGCACGTTAAAAACACTGCTAGTAAAGCGACAAGAGCTCTAATGGCGTGCAGAAGCTTATCCGGTAAAATCTTGGGCTGTAACCCTAAAATACTGCGATGGATGTATGTCATGATTTTGAGACCAATAATAACTTATGGGGCAGTAGTCTGGTCTGCTAAGACAGGACAGACAAGCACGAGGAAAATACTCGACAAGATACAAAGGCTTGCCTGCGTTTGCATCACTGGAGCTATGAGAACGTGCCAGACAAGAGCACTTGAGGTCATCACAGATCTCACTCCATTATAACTAGTGATCAATAGAGTAGCCCAGGAGGCTATCCTTAAAATATCTAGGGAATGAGAGAATTAAAAGTCAAGGAGCCTGGTCCTCTCTGAACAAGTACATCTCATCAGCAAACCTGCCTAGTGATGTTATGATTAAAAAAGTAAGCATTGAGAAGAACTTCAACACTATGCTATGTAAAAAGGAAGAATGGGATAAGGAATACGCTACTCAAAACTTCAAAGTGAATACCATTAAATGGTATACAGATGGTTCTAAAACCATACTCCGGCGCTGGAGTATACAGGGCAAGAACCAAGTGTACACTATCGTTAGGCTCCTACTCGAGTGCCTTTCAGGCAGAAATACTTGCATTCGAAAGATGCATACATATAAACCTGGAAAGAAACTATCAAGGGTGTGACACTGTGATCCACTCGGATAATCAAGCTGCTATCAAAGCACTGAACTCCTATATCATCGACTCAAAGCTGATATGGGAGTGCCGGAGGAAACTTAATGGAGTAGGCAAGAACAATAGGGTCTCTTTAGTCTGGGTTCCTGGTCACTCAGGAATCAAAGGAAACGAGGCCAATACACTTGCCAGAAAGGGAGCACAAACGCCACTTACTGGCTCAGAACCTTTCTGTGGCATAGGTAAACGCACCTATAAGAAAGAGTTTCTGGAGAAGGGAGAGACTGAAAGAGAAGCATTCTGGAGGAACCTTCCAGGAATGAATCACTCTTTAAGGTTTATTCGGAACTTTGAAAGTTCAAGATCCAAAAAGTATTTGGATCTCAGTAAGAACAAGTTACTTCTACTAACTGGCTTCCTCACAGGACCTTGTCGCCTTAGGAAGCATATGATGAGAATGAGCTTAACAGAAACAGACGAGTGTAGATTCTGTGGTGAAGAGGAGGAGACTCCAGTTCACCTGGTTACAGAATGCCTCGCCATTGCAAACCAGCGCAAAGAATGTCTTGGACAAGAGAATTACAGGAGGAATGAGGATCTAACCTCCTTGAAGCCCTCTCAGATACTGGAGTTCATTGGAGCTCTGGAGCTGGAGGGCGAGCTGTAGTTAGCGCATTTGCTAATGCGGCTCTGATGGGGGGCACAATAGACTTTGAGGTCGCAGTGGAACGTAACCCCCTTCCTAACTATTAACTATTAACTAAATAGGGTCGTTTGAAATTTAGTTGTCTCGATAATTTCGAAAAGACGTATTCGATTGAGTCAAAATTTTGTATTTTAATGGAGAATGATATATTCAACCTACATTTTGTTCAGATCGCATTACCAGAACCATAGAAACCATAGAAAATTCTAGGAAATTATCGAAGAAAAAGTCACCTAAAGCACTGACGTGAATCTGGAGTTTCGCCTTAATTTGAACATTTTTTTGACAGCTGTCAAAAGTTTTTCGAATTTGTTTCTAAAACTGGAAAATGCAAATCTACCTACGAGGTGGATGAACGAGCGCTCAAAAGCTCTTGACTTCACGGCAGTGGTTTTCATTTTTTTTTATCGTCTCCATGAATTCATCAATTCTCAATGTTTGAGATGCTCCATTTTTATTTTTATTTTTGGTTCTTTCATTTTGTGAATTCTGCTTCATTTTGTTTTTTTCATATTTGTTTTTATATTTGTTTTTTGGTCCATTTACTGCACATTCTGATAATTTGTTTATGTGCTAATTCGAAGTTGCAATTGGAAACCAGGCTTAAGTAGTGGAGCACCTTCTTGTCCTTCTTGGTGAACTTCCCCTCGAGGTTTCATTTCTTTTTTGGGAATAAAGACATTATTATTATTATTACTATTAGATAGGAATCTAGGACAAACGTCAAATGCACAGCATGCTTGATTGGAAATATATTGGTTTCTTTTAATTCAAAATCTGCTTCATTATGGAAAATCTGTACTATAATGGCTCTCATTATAAAACGGATTATTGGCATATGAGTTTATTATTTTTTCAGAGGAAAAAGAAAAAAATTGTTTGTTCATGATTTTGTGTCGTTTGTATTGGTATAAGTTTTTTTTTTATACGAATGAATTTTGAACTCGTTTTATTGCTGTGTTCTGTTCCTCTTACGAGGTTTTTCATCAATGACACTATTTCCTATGCTGTTTTGTATTTTTGTAGCCCTGAGGAAGAACCTATTAAGATTCGAAACGTTGCCAATTTTGATAATGGTTGTTGTTACTTTGATATTTCATCAGTCCTCAAGCTAAGATTACCGAGTGTTGAGTTGATATAAGGACTAGACTAGAGTACTTGTATTATTATAGTATAGGTGTAGAAAAAACAGGTTCACATGGCTCCAGTTCTTCGATGGGTCCATTTTTTCCAAAATCTGCTCGTGTTTCGAAAGGAATCATGACTCCGTCGAAGTTTGAAATGATTTTCGAGAGAAACGTCAGGAAAAATTCAGATGGCTATATCTACGGAACCCTTCGTAGTTTTATCATACATGAATATTATCTTGTCTTGTGCAAAAACGTAAACTGAATTTAATTTCAACGCCTTTAGCGTGATTTTATGAAATACGTATGATTTACATACATATACAGTCTTTGAACCAAGAAAAGTCCGCAAAAGTGTGAAAAAATATTTATTCACGAAGACAATCTATACCTTTCAAGAGTTTCAACATGTTGGTCTAGAATGTGTGTATGTGATGAAGTTTATTCATTCTTGCCTATTTATCTAGGTATCTATTGATGTTTTCACCTTTTGACGAGTCATGTGATACTTGACGGCAACTATTTATCATGAGCCATTGATTTATCATGATACCTTTTCTACTTGCTCATGTATACCATGTATAACCTAACTATTGAGTGTTTTTTTTCCATTTTCTCTATTGTGGATATTGTTTCTTGGTTCCACACCTGTTTTTATCCCCCATTCTCTGAATGAATAAATAAATGATTGAAAAAAATAAATATTTGAATATTTCAAGAATTACAAAATTGTTTTTCAGATGTGAGAGAGCATTCATCATTGAGAATTCGGGACGAGATGAAAAATTCGAAAATAGTAGAAGTATTCCGTAAAAAAATGTCAACTACAGTTTAGAAGTCCATATATTTGGATGATAATCGTATGATAGAATGTTTCCATTTGATTGAGAACGAAATGGTATTTTCAATACATACATATGCTCGATGAAATCAAGGTCAACATGATGACGATATAATCAAACGATTTCCATTTCATTTTTTTCATCCATTTTTGGATAAGACACTACACAACTAAATAATTTTTCAATCTGTAATTTTTCTTTTCTTGAAAAAATATCTTGGATATGATCCTCAAACATTAAATTCGGGACACTCTTTATATTCTCCTATCGAATGGAAACTCTAAGATACCCAATCCACAGTCAGGCTGAAAATACCCTCTACAAGGGTATCGCTTCGAGCGCGACTGATGATTCGCTCGTTTCAAGAGATTGAAGAAATAATTTCGCGAGTAAACAATACACCGACCAGATATTTACCCAATCCTTTTTTAGGTGGACTCATATAACGACCACCAAATAAATAAAGGGACCAATATTGTCATAAGAAATTATTTGTGGTGAAGCTTGTATCAACTACCGAACAAATAGTGTAGATCCGGAAGCAAAAAAATATTAATGTAAATATTTTTTCAATCGACTCTATCGATGTAGAAGGATTTTACGGATATTAAATTTTTTGACATAATGTTATTTTGGAACGCTATTTAGATGCTACATAGGAACATAAGAGAAGTGTTTCCAACAATTTTCGGAAGGAACAGGAATGCTACCTTCTTTTTCTTGTAATAACTACATAATACTTCGACTGAAATAATCAACTTCATTAAACACTAAGAGAAGAAAGGAAAGGGGGTGAATATGAAATATTTCAGTTAGGTGACACAAAAATGAATGTATCACAATATAACTATGGGATCTTTGATGACGGAAAAAAATGTTTTTAAGGATCGTTCGTTTTCCCGCAAGCATTTCTGTTTTGAAAGTTTCTCGCTACATAAGATACAAAAGCACAGTCTCCCCATATGAGTACGGTATCTATGGTCATGGTAATGCGATTTGGACAAAATTTTCCACGTAGTTTGAGTACATTATTCTTCATCTATTTGCGTAATTTCATTCCAATCCAATAAATAGTTTCGAAATTATCAGGAAAAAAATAGTTTGAACGGCTATATTTACGAAACCCTAGCCTAATTTTGCTCATTGATAAACGTGACCGCAACATTCGAGATCCACACCTATCCTGAAAATTTCAAGTCCCTAGGCCTTTTCTTTACAAAGTTATAATTTCCTATGATTCTGGTCATGCGAGCTGGACAAAATTTTGCATGTAGCTTCAACACGTAATTCTCAATCTGAGTGCAAAATTCACCTCGATCGAATCTGTAGTTTCGAAGTAATCAGAAAAAAAAAATTTCGAGCGGCCATATTTACGGAACTTCTGGGCGAATTTTGCGCAATAATGAACCGCGGCATTCGAGATTCAAACCTACCCAAAAAATTTCAAGTTTCTAGGATATTCCGTTCGAGAGTTATCGTATATACGGACGGCCGGACGGACAGACTCCAATTTTTCGACGGATTCGTCATCAGTGAGTCGAACATAGTCGATTGAGACCATTTTCGGCTCAAAATTCGAAAAATACAGACATCGTAGCGAAAGGATATAGCCCTCGTGTAAGTAGTACGAGCGCTCAAAAAGGCGATAGCAAAAAAAATTGGAAAAAAAATTATTCATAATATATGTTAAATCTATTCAAAATTGTCTCGACAATTGAGAGATATGTGGGAGCTGGATAAGGTAAAGAAAATGCTATTTGTTTTTTGTCCGTGATGGCCATTTCAAAAGACACATCATTACTTCAAACTTTATGTCGTTCCTTGCTAATATCGATAAAAATTTATGTATTCCTTCGAATTATGGTTTTCAAGCGCCCAAGACCGACCTTGTGACGTCCCCAGACGTTCTGTCGATAATATTTCTTCGAATGTGACCCCATTGATGGGTATTTGTTAATCAACTGTGTTTCGTCCAGATTTTGAATTTTTTCATTACCCTAGTGTCGATGAGGGAGATAAATCCCAGATATTTGTCTGCTTTGTTGATTTCTCTTATCCAAATTCAATCTGCTTCGAGTTTCATGCATGGTTTTTTCCTTGGGAGCTTGGAAATCGGTTCATGTACCTGCAGAGATTGAGAGACGATTGCTTTTGGAGCGGACAGGTGGCGTGATTGGAAAATTTTCTCAGATCGCCACTGCGTTCCGTTTTAAAGGCATCGAATTTGTCTTCGCCAAGCCATATTGATTGGACTTGATAAGTCGAGACGGTTCTATAGTTGCGAATGATGGATTTGGTGTTCTCTGAGGTTACATGGATTGATTTGTTGGCCTGCTTTTAGTTTATCTAGAACAGTTTTTCTTGTTTCATTTCATGTAATTCAAACATCCAACTTGTTCATTGTTATTGTTAACTAATTTTCAGCACAAGTTTCCGGTAAACTTGTGGTGTGCTATGCTCGATAGTTATTTAATTGACTCACACAATTTAGAGAATCGTCTCACAGGAGAGAACTACTCATTTTTTTGCGGAATGAGTTAAAAGCTTTATTAGAGGAAGTTCCTCTAAACATCAGAATACATATGAATATGGACGATGGAGCTTCCGCACATTTCGCTCGTCAGGTCAAGCAATATTTGGACGAAGAGTTTCCAGGACTACGAATTGGTCGCGGTGGTCCTATTAGTTGGCCTCCAAGATGTCCAGACCTCACACCACTGTAATATTGTTTATGGGGCTGGTTAAAAAATGAGTTGTAAAAAGTGAAATTCGACACTCGGGAGGCCCTAACTCGATGCATTAGAAATGCGGCAGTGTTTGTCACAGAAAGACATAAATCAATCAAAAAAGCATCAAGAGCCCTTTGCAGATGAAGTATTCTGTGTTAAGAGGTGAATGGCGTTATTTTTGAACATTTGTTGATACAGCGCTATAAATGAAACCATGTTAATGTAGGAAATTTCGTTTGTTTGTAGTTACGCTCTATTTTTAAAACAAATGAGAATCTTATAAGAACATATGGTTTATTGGTATAATGTTACTCAACCTATTTTCGAATAGTTTGTGGTTTATGTCATTCGAAGTTGTATTTTGGAATAACCAGAGCGGATTCGAAGTCGTCGTGGAATATTTTAGAAATTTTTTGTTGTTGAAATAATTGAATTGAATAGAAATAAATCAAGTTGATGTGAAAATATCACAATGCTACATGAAATTTGCGGGTTTTTTTCTAGCCTGACGAATTGAGCTTATGAAGTGATTGATTATTTTACGCACGGTAGTAGAAGAAAACAATATTTGTTCCTCGGAAATAACTCGTGGTACCCACTCAATTATGCTGAAGTTATACCGATTATCGAAAAGTGCAGAATTATCATTATTCGGTAACAGGCCAATTCCAGAAACCGCCGCTGAAATATAACTCCAATCATTCTCTGCCAAAAGGTTGGTTCGAGTCTCACCTCCTAGGAAACAAAGGCGTAAAAGTGGTAATAAATGGCTCAATTTAGCGTGTTTCGGTCACAACTGATAAAATAAATCACAGGCCAGTACATGAACGAACCCACGTTCCACTAATGAGTGCCAAAAAATCACGCAAACTCCATAACGAATGGGCAGACTAAAAGGTCACTTCAAAGTGGAAACGACAGCATTTCAGGATCGAATGCTCAAAAAAAATGTTCGACTTTCGAATGAGAGTTTGTCGAATGAGCCTGGCGTTGAGTTGAACAGAAGAGATTCTACACGCTATTTGCAAATATTTTTTCATCACGAAAACTATGGAATATTTATGAATAATACGGAATGTTACAGTGTTCGAACAGAAACTTTTGTCATATCTTCGAGAGGTCATTAAGAACATAAATGTCAATAAACAATTATGTAAATTCTTCTTCGATTTGCAGATATCGAGATGAATCGAAAAATAAGTATCCTGTAATGCAATGTCGACAAAATTGAAGCAATTCTTGATATAAGAAATATTTTTTCATCACGAAAACTATGGAATATTTATGAATAATACGGAATGTTACAGTGTTCGAACAGAAACTTTTGTCATATCTTCGAGAGGTCATTAAGAACATAAATGTCAATAAACAATTATGTAAATTCTTCTTCGATTTGCAGATATCGAGATGAATCGAAAAATAAGTATCCTGTAATGCAATGTCGACAAAATTGAAGCAATTCTTGATATAAGAAATATTTTTTCATCACGAAAACTATGGAATATTTATGAATAATACGGAATGTTACAGTGTTCGAACAGAAACTTTTGTCATATCTTCGAGAGGTCATTAAGAACATAAATGTCAATAAACAATTATGTAAATTCTTCTTCGATTTGCAGATATCGAGATGAATCGAAAAATAAGTATCCTGTAATGCAATGTCGACAAAATTGAAGCAATTCTTGATATAAGAAATCGCTATTTGCAGCAATTCTTCGAACTATTTTGCCAATCCATTTTAAATATTTGCCTCTTCCATTATTCTCTTAGTCTCTAGGCCTGTGGAAAACATTATGTCTAAGCAATGAGAACCACATACCTTGTGGGCAAGGCCTATCAAAGATTTTACCCGGAAGTGTGTGATAAGATCGTCCGCCCTATATAGTAGGGTTCAAACGGAGCTCTATCGTGTCACCCCGTGTGAACTTTATTGCTAAAATGTATGGACCTCTTAGTATCATTCCCTACATCATAACAATGCAAAATCACTTGGTCGTCAAAAAATCGTCCTGTGCAGGAAGTGGTGGGGGTCATTTTTCCAAAAATTGACAAAATTTTTTTTTTCGTTTATAATTATCTACATCTAGTGACTTATATTCAAACAAATTTTCATCGAAATATACGATTCAGGAATATTTTATTTTAATTATCAAAGAAGTCGGATACAATGCTCTTATATGGAGTTCCTTAAGATAAAACCGCTTGCCCTGCAAAGGCATATTCACCATTATGTTCCGTTCCATTTTACTCGGAAACTGTCGCGAAAATCAAAAAAATGCTTCATATAAGGGGTCTTCTTCATAAACCGACGATTCAGATGGTTTTTTCCACATTTCAATTGGCCTGATAATTTCCTCAAAAAATAGGAAAATCTGCTATTACATCCGGTTAGCCGCGACTGACCGTGAAGACGCGAGGAAGGCTCACTTTGATGAATAAACTCTTGTCGGGGCAGAAATAAACGACCTTATGGATCGAGCGTTCATAGGGTCGTTTTTCGGTTGGACCAGGCCATATTTTCATTGTTCGTGCATTCTGATGATGAATTATAATGTTTGATTTGATTTCTTTCAACTTGTGGATTAAAAAACAAATAGGGACAAACATATATTTGTTAATTTACAATTACTTATTGAGTTCAGTTTGGTATTTACATTCGTCCTGAAATTATCGCTCATTTGCATTTGTACTTAAAAGATTTACGCAACTCCGGAATCTGCAAAGGGGCACAGTTGTTATCTATGCTTTCTAGTTTCAAAATATATCTTACATTCCATTATAAATCCGATTCAAATCCGATTATCAAATCCGATCACTGTCAGATGAAGAATATTCAACAGGATGGAATTTGGAAAATTTTGACTTACTTTTATTGCCACATG